>CAMGYJ010000004.1:40650691-43432730 GCA_946122785.1 Linum tenue
GTGGTGTTGGCCGTTGATTCACATGAGATATGACCACACCCAGAGTGGTGTTGAGTCCGATATGAACACACTGAGTGGTGTCAGGCCGATATGATACACCGGCAGTGGTGTGTCTGATATGACCACATCCACGAGATTCCCGGGAGAGTAATTAGCATTGGTAGCCAGGCGCCTATGATTAAACCATGATAGATGCATATGCATAAGTACAGATGGTTGAGTCTTTTGCCTATTGGGATGTCGGATGGGTGAGGTCTGATCCTAGTGCTTTGGTTTGATTGTTAGATGTATGGTAGGGGTATGCTGGTTATGAACTCACTATGCAATGATTATCTCACTCAGCTATGAGCTGACCCTCTTTATCCTTTTTTATCTGCTTATGCCATGTGTAAGTAGATCATCATCATCAGCAGTAGTAGATAGGTGTATAGGTGGGAGCTGAGCAAGAGTTGAAGGCAAGATGAGGTATGGTCTTCAACTATTCTGTGCTTGGACTACTACTCGGGATTTTGGCCAGTGATCCACACCTTTTAGTACAAATTTTTGAGAACGTTTTTCATGTGCATACTAGCTTCTGATGTAGTGTGAGATATCTACAGGTGTGGAAAGTTGATGATATGTGTATATTTTGTGTAACTGTGTAGGTTGTGACGATTATGGTATGTATAAGTATGGTATGCAGTTGTGGAGTATGAAAACTGTGATTATGGCTATGAAAGCCAATGTATATGGTTGTGAGTATATATGTATGTCTATGAATGCATATATCATATAAATTATTTTGCAGGTCTAGTTGCAAGAACTGTTAGCCCATTACGTGAGTATTTCATGTCGAAATTTTATTTGGGTAAATTTTGGTAATTAATGTAACATTAGTTTTAAATTCCGCTGCAATTGTGTGAACAATATGATCAGGCAAAACGTACATTGTAGGGTGTTACACGTTGAATGATGCTCGGGAGAATTATACAACTACCGATAAAGAGTTGTTGGCAGTGATCTTTGCTTTTGGCAACTTCAGGTCTTACCTTGTGCTTTCAAAGGTTATTGTCTACACCGACCACTCAGCCATTCGCTTCTTGATGAACAAGATCGATGCCAAGCCCCGCCTAATCAGATGGATCCTACTTCTCCAAGAGTTTGATGTGGAGATCAAAGACAAGAAGGGAGCCAAAAATCTTACGGCGGATCATCTCTCGCGACTCGAAGGACCGGTAGGGAGCACCTCACAAAGAGAAATAAATGACACTTTCCCCGATGAACGGTGTTCGCGCTTCCCACTGTTGAGAGTGCCACACCTTGGTTCGTCGACTTTGCCAATTACTTGGTTGGAAGGCAACTGCCCAAGGGGATGAATACAAATGGGGAAACGAAGTTCTTCTCGATCTCAGATATTACTTCTGGGATGACCCCCACCTTTTTCGAATTGGGGCCTATGGGGTCATCCGGAGGTGTGTCCCGGAGAAGGAAATGACGGCTATTCTAAGCCACTACCACAAGGGACTAGCTGGAGGCCATCATGGTGGCAACCAAACTGCAAGGAAGGGGCTTCAATCGGGATTCTATTGGCCATCCCTATTCCGGGATGCCTACACATTTGTGGGTCATTGCGACAGCTTCCAAAGGATAGGTAATGTGTCTAACCAAAATGAGATGCCCCAAACGATTTCCAATACATGTGAGATTTTTTATGTTTGGGGCATCGGCTTATGGGCCCCTTTACCTCGTCTTTTGGAAACAAGTACATTCTAGTGGTCATGGACTACGTCTCAGGTGGATTGAGGCTCAAGCTCTCCCCACCAATGATGCATGACAGGTCTGCGGATTTCTTAAAAAACTGTTTTCACGATTTGGAACCTCGAGGGCCATCATCAGTGATCGAGGACCCATTTTCAGGGGCAATTCGACAGACTCCTCGATCGCTATGGTGTTACCCACCGGGTGTCAATGGCCAATCATTCCCAAACAAGTGGACAAGTAGAGTTTTCAAATAGGGAACTGAAAAGGATACTAGAAAAGACCGTGGACCAGAACCACAAGGATTGGTCCGCAAAACTCGATGATGCTCTATGGGCGTACCACACGGCCTACAAAACCCTAATAGGCGTCTCGCCTTACCACTTGGTGTATGGCAAAGCGTATCATCTGCCCATAGAGTTAGAGCATAGGGCTTTCTGGGCTACCAAGCTATTGAATATGAACCCTATTTTGTGTGAAAATGAAAGAAACTTCCAGGTGCTTGAACTCGAGGAGTGGCGTCTCCAGGCTTATGACAATACCAAAATTTACATGGAAAGGACGAAGCGCTTGCATGATGCTCGACTGAAAGGAGGGAAGGATTTTCTACCGGAGAGCAGCTACTCTTGTACAACTCTCGGTTACGATTATTCCTCGGGAAGTTAAGGTCAAAATGGTCGGGCCCATATGCGGTAACGCAAGTGTCCCGTACGGGTGGTAGAGATCTCCCACTCAGAGCAAGGAACTTTCAAATTGAATGGACCACGCCTAAAAATTACCTTGGAGGAGAGGTAATGCCCCAAAAGGAGGAGGTGTTCCTGCAAGATGCCTAGTCCAAAGTCTCCGTCTAGCTTAAGACATTAAATTAGCGCTTGTTGGGAGGCCCAACGAAGGTTAGCAAATCTCTCTTGTTCTACTATCGTATTGTGATATGTAATAACCTTGCCTCGAGCGAGTCGTATTGTGTCTGTGTATGTGTGTTTTTTGTCTTCTCCTTGAAGCTTCAATCTCCTACCCCGGAACCAATTCCAACTTTCACTCACCAAGCAAAGCGGTAACATCGTTCTACCCCTATCTTATGCCATTGATGAGGGCAATGTCGAACTTAAGTGTGAGGGGTAGTTTATTCTTATGCTTGTGTGAGTATGATTGATGGTGCTGGAGCCTTGATGTATGCCCAAATTTGAAATTTTGAGTCTCCAAGCAATGTTTGCATGATCAAAGTGGCCGGTTTGTAGGAGAATCTCGTGTTTATTTGCATTGACCTTGAATTGTTGCATGTGATCGAGTGTGTCATATGATGATGACTGAGAGGTGCATTGGGATAGTGCAAAAGTTTAGTTCTCATGTGTGCAAAAATGAATGGATGTCTTGCCTCGATTACTTGTTGATTACAATTGACATGCATTGTGATTTGTGAAAGTGCAATGAATGATTGGGTGACTAGGTAACCATGTGAGCTTTGAGCCGATAATTTTCTTCTTGTGTTCTTAGATCCCTCTTACCCTGGCGAGTAACATCACAGTTTCACTAGTGAGTATGACGGAGGCATAGGATTAGTCCACGCCCAGATGTTGATGGTCCCGGAATGTTTTATCCCCTAGTTAACCCCTTTGAGCCTTGTGACCTTAGGGGCGTTCTCATGTTAGGAGCTTTTTGCTTACGAGGTTAATGGTGTTTGATAGAACGATCCCCCCCCCCATCCTTTCTTTGTGTCTATACATGTGTCGTCCTTGTGTCCCGGAGCTCTCGCTTTTGAGTTCCATTGAGGTTCTACATAGGAGGAATGTGCGCGGTTCTTGCTAGGAATGAAAGAGAAAAGAGTAGTGTTGAGTGAGATCTTAAAGGAGAGCATTGGTTGTTAAAAGTAGTGTGGCAAGTGTCTAACTCTCTAGTACCCCCCTCAAAATAAAAGAAAGGAAAGGAAGTAAAGAAAGAAAAAGAAAGAGAAACGAAAAAGAGGTAATAAAACGGGGTCAATAAGTAGAGAATGCCACAAAAGATTCGAGAGTATGCTCTAAGTGGGGTTTCTTGGCATTCAAGCCATTGAAACCCCACTTCATTGTTTTAGAACTCCTTCACTACGAGTCGAAATGTGATAGCAAGAGTAGACCGAGGAAAAGCGCTTAAAGGTAGTTCATGATGGGTGATAGGTTGGAAGGGAGAAGCAAGGTTTTTGGACGATGCTAGTGGCCATTGTCCATAGGGAAGGTTCGTAATCGAAACCATAGAACCTCCAAGTTTAGGGTGAAGATGTAGGACCTCATGATGTGTTTGCCACCACCTAAAAAGCTTTTTACCCATGTCCAAGACAATTTCAAGTCATTTGAATCTGTGTCTAAGACCTCCGGACAAGCTAGTGATAACAACCTTCCCGTGAACTCTAACATTTAGAGGTTCTGCCGTAGTGAAGAGACGATAGGGCGAAGTGTTGATGATTGTGCACATTCTTTGCACTAAAAAGGTCCTGACCCCACTGGTCAAGAGAGTGAGTGATTCATTCTTGCTTTGCATGTCATATCATACCCCGGTGAGGACTTTTGTTGCCCCGTCGTTCGTTCCTTGGACTTGAATGTTATGCATGGTTAGTTGTGGTTGATAAGTGGTCTTGTTGAGACTTGCATTGATTCATGAACAATGTGAGAAATTTCTTTTTGCCCGTTTTGGTAACCTCGAATGTCATTTGTGGTGGATGTCGGTATTACTTGCAACGGTTCATGTGTTAATTGCCAATAGTCATTGAGATTCGCCACTTTGTGCCCTTTGATTTGTCCCCAAGCATTTTGTTGGGTTGAGAGATTACCTTCCGTGGAATGGTTTGCTTGGGGACAAGCAAACGTTTAAGTGTGGGGGAGTCATCAGGCCTAATTTTACACTTTTTATCCCCGATTCTCTTTGACGTTTGTTGCAATTGAACTCCAAAAGGGTTGATTTTTTGCGAGGTTGCTTGTGTTTCAGTGTGTTTCAGATCCAAACAGGTAAAACCAAACCCGAGTCGAAAGTTGGAAGAAAATGAGCAAAGATCGGGAAAGAGGTGGAGACAGCCGCAGTGCACGACTAGACGTTGAAGTTCACAATCTTACAGTACCGTGAATTGGAGCCATGACCGTGAAACAAAGAGCGAATAGAGAGGGTTTGCAGGTTACTGACGCCCAGGCTGTTCATGGTCTCTAAGATCGTGAACATAGGCCACTGAACGTGAACACGAGCAAATCAAGCGGTGCGTTTTGGTCGCAGCACTGAGTTCACAGACGCGTTTCAATGTTCACGGTCGTGAAGTCAGGCCGTGAACTGGGCGCGATCTCCACTTAAAAGGAAAGCTGAAAGGAAGAAGAGGGGGAGAGACCTAGTGTGAGAAGCTTCTCCTTCTTCATATTTAGTGAGAAAATGACGAAACCAAAGAAGAGGAAAAGCTAGGGTTTCATCTCCAAGCAAGGTTTTGGGAATTCCTTCCCCAAAGGAGGATTTCTTCAGCACAAGGAGCAAGGATTGCATTTCTTGATGGTTTCCTTTCCCTCTCGTGTTTTCCCTTCCCTACATGGAGTAGTCCCTTCTTTTACTTGGGTGTTTGTAAACCCTAGCTACAATTATGTGAGTGCTTGTATGAATTGAATGATTTGTGTGTGGTTGTGTTTTAATGTGAATGTGGAGGTATTATTCAGAAATGATTGTGTTGTGTGAAAGCCTATCAATCTAATTGTCATTCTAACCTAGCTTAGAGAGGAGACTTCCTTAGGTTAGGAGGCTCAATTTGAGATGGGTGCTCTTGGGCATTTCATGCCTCCTAGGCTAGTTTAGAGAGGAAACCTTCTTAGGTTAAGAGGCTCAATATTGAGATGGAGCTCTTGGGAATTTCATGCCTTCTATGCTAGTTTAGAGAGAAAACCTCCTTTACCTAGAGGGCTCGATTCGAGCCGGGTTTCCTTGGGCATTCAATGCCTCCTAAACTATTTTGAGAGAACCCTCATTAACCTAAGAGGCTCATCTCGAGATGGGTTTTCTTGGGCATTCAATGCCTCCCAAGCTAGTTTAGAGAGAACCCTCCTTAACGTAAGAGGGTCTATTAGAGATGGGTTTCCTTGGCATTCTATGCCTCTTATTCTAGGTTAGTTAAAGGGCAAACCTCCTAATTTGCATTAGCAATTAGGGTTTGGTTGTGGGTGGTCGTCCGAACTCCAATTCGAGGGTGAAGTCTAACCATTCCTTAGTTGATAGGTTGAGAGGGTCACATTTGTGGCTTGGATCATATCCCATTCCTCAACCTAGAGGCTAAGAGGGTAGCTTTGGCTGTTTGTTAGGCTTCCCTGTGGTTTGTGACCCCCTAACCACACACGATCATTCGATTCTTCTAGTCATAATTGTTATCTAGGGGAGCAACACCCCGGTGAAGCTTTCTCAACTAGAGTTAAATCCATTTTACCTTTGCAAAGTAATTTTGTTTAAGACCTTTGTTTTCACCAAAACTAATCCTCTAGATAATGTTTCAAACACTCGAAGTAGCGGTACATGGACCGGCCTGGGTCTATATTTAAACGTACTTGCCCTATATTGAATCCAACTAAGGTTTATACTTGGACCTTAGGTGGGATTTTATTGTGATAGTCAGAGCGAGTCACTCACGCGAAGTTACGCCGCTTTTGCTGGACGGGACAACTTCTAGGTGTTATCCTCAACGCGTGTTCTGCCACCCTTGGGTGAACGCCTGACATGTCCTTGGGAATCCAGGCGAACACCTTCTCTTGAATTTCTGGAGAAGTGAGATCAGGGAGTGTAGGGACGCCCGTGGCTCCGCGTTCGAGACTCGGACCGTCCCCCCCTCGGTGAGTGGAAATTCTTCATCCGGGTAAACTGGCATTGGGGAGGAAACCTCTTTGCGTGCATCAATTGTGATGACCGCCCTTTTTTCTTGAGAGAGGGCACAACTTTTTCGTGCTAGGGCCTGATCCCCACGTACACAACTAATCCCAGCTGGAGTGGGAACTTCAGACGGAGATGGAATGTGAAGGGGACCGCTTGGACTTGATGAAGGAAGGGTCGCCCGAGAATGAAGTTATATGCTGATGAACAGTAGATGACATGGAAGTTAACCACAGTCTCGGTGTCTTGGTCTCCACTTCCGACCTTCACGCGAAGTGGGAGGGTTCCAAGCACATGCACTTGGTTTCCCAAGAAACCAGTCAAGCATATCTCTACCAGTCTACACTAATTCGAGCGGTAGCCTAGGGAGAGGTAGGCGGGAAAGAAGAGTCTCCGAGCTCCCTCCATCTACAAGGATTCGCTTGGCTTCAAATCTGCTATGATAGCCTTGATTACTAGAGGATCATTGTGAGGATGCATCACCCCTTCCAGGTCCTTGGTGTCGAATGAAATGGTGGGTGATGCTGGCTCCGTCGAGGTAGATGCCACCATACTCTGGAAGGTCACCGAGGACAACTGCGAACCACTGAGGCCTGCCCCGCCATGGATGACATCAACGATGCTAAGAACCCCGCTGCCTTGTGGAGCCTTCCCTCTGTCTGTGGGTGAAGGGTCTCTGGTCGCTCCTCCGGTCGGTCTACGTACTTCTTGAGGTGTCCCTCTTGCACTAGGTCTTCGATGGAGTTCTTGAGCGTCCAACAACGTTCGGTGTCATGCTCGTACCCCCATGAAAATCACAATACTTGATTTTTCCTCTCTGGGGTTCTTTGGTTATGGGGTTTGGCCATGATATCATAAGCTTTTCTCCTGGATGATCTGGAGAATGGTTTTGTGGGGTTCTATGGGAGGAGTGAAGGTTCGATCGGTCCTGGGGGCCACGATTTCCTGGCGGGGTTCCCGAATGGACCCTCATACTGAACCGGATGGAAAGCTAGCGCGAGGGTGGTCCAGTGCTCGGTGTGCATCTACCCTCCTAGGTTGAGGACTCGCGCTTTCTCTTGGTGGTGAAGGGTAATGGTTTTTCCTTGAGGGGCCTGCCTCCTGCAGTGCCTCGTCTAAGGCAATGTACTTGGAGACTCATTCCTTAAGGTCCATCATATTTCGGGGACGTCGTTTTATGAGTGATGCCTTGAGGAGGGAATTATTTGTCCCAAAGGTGAGAGCATGGGTCGCGTTCTCTGTGGTGAGGTTGGTGACCCCGAGAGCAATAGTGATGAATTGGGCGTAATATTCCGTGAGGGTCTCGTGCTCCCTCTGCTTCGTACTCATAAGGCGAGAGATGTCTACATTCGGCCTCTTTTGGGCGAAGAACTTGGGCCTAAAGAGAGTGGCGAACTACTCAAAATTGGTGATCAAGCAGTTGTGCAATTGGGTATACCACTGAAATGCCACCCCTCGGAGGGTGGTGGGGAAAAGCTTGCACATAGTGGCATCGGACGCTCCTACGAACGCCATTAGTATCTGGAAAGCGCTAAGGCGAGCTGAGCTTGCAAGTCTTCAAATGAGGGTTGGGCGGTGGGCTCCTTGCCTTGATCGCTTTCGGCTTGGGGATGAGGGGAGTTTTGAGAATCCATTGCGAGTCGGATGTGAGTGTTGACGTTTCTTTAGAGCCTTACTTCGGGGCCTCGCGATGGGCACCAATAATTGATGTCGTGGTTGTCGCCAACGTCAGATTCCTTGCTACATGCACCGATAGAGGCTTCAAATCACCTTACACCGCAATCCTTGTTCGTGACGCCGACTCCCACTACATCCTGTAAAAGGTCCGATGGCCGATCTCGACGGGGACACCCTCCGACGCTCAAGTCAGAATCGAGTGATAATTTGAGGTGAAGAATGAAGTAAAAGACTTTGAGTAGGAGAGGAGGGCCTGAGCGAGCGATATCTCCGGTCGCTAATAGCAGCAGACTCTTTAAGGGGGCTTGCCAGGGCCTTTTTACATCCCTTTGCCGGAAGATTAGAGACACCTTTTATAGAGGACGTCCGGGGGACAACAGAGATACGAGGGGAGTGAACACCGTGAAGGCGGTGAGTGCCGTGGGCGACGAGACATGTGAGCGTCGTGGGCGGTGAACGTAGTGAGCATCGTCGACGATGAACGCCGAGTGTCGTGGGCAGCGAGGGTGGAGTGTGCTGAAGACTGTGGGCTTTGTGGTGACGTAATAAAAATATTTATTATATGGGTCTATTAATAACCTTCCTAGAATTATTCTCAGGCCACGAATTTGAAATGAGAAAATTCCAACCCATTTTGCCTTTATATATTTTTAGATTATTTCAGCGGCGCAGCTTTTGGGCCCAGGGAAGGAAATCGCCCACAAAAAGCAGGTGACTAAGATCCAAATTTGAATGACCCAACTAATCCACTGCAGTTGTTTGGGCCCAATGATTCGAGTGGTTCATTCTCCACTATACATAAAGCGCATTGCAATCGAAAGAAGGATAGGGCTAATAACCGGTTACATGATAAGGGTCGGCCGAACCATTAATCAGCATTTTGGTTTATGGTTAAATTGATAATCCATAAGGATATTATGTTTTATTAGCACGTAGCATTTTTGCTATTATCAGTTCACCCGAGACCTTAAGTAGTTAGTAATAGATGGTTGTAGGTAAACGACTACTAATCTACTAACGCTCATGTTTAACCAAAACGACCATTTTCTCTTTCTTGTCTCGCCCCGACTCTATCAATTTCAAAAAACTACCAAATCACCCAAATTAATCTCGTTTGGAGGTTTACATGTGTTGCATAAAGAGCTAACTGCATTACTGACCTCGTATCTGGTATCATACAACATGCCAAGTAATTATACAGAAGCCCACATGGTAGCCTTCAGGCAATGGGACTTTGTTCGAGCTCGTGTTGGACATTGCTTCGTGAATTTCTCTTTGGTTGATTGGTCATTTGCTTTGTGGATTTGCAAAATGAAAGTTTGGGTAAAACTTGAGTTTTGTAAAACCATAAATATATGAGGGTTTTGGGTTCATTATGGACTTGAAATTCATTGTTTGTTTCATAGATTTTATGATGGACTTTGTTTGAGCTCGTGTTGGACATTGCTTCGTGGATTTCTCTTTGGTTAATGGGTCGTTTGCTTTGTGGATTTGCAAAATGAAATTTAGAGTAAAACTTGAGTTTTGCCATGAATATATGAGGTTTTGGGTTCATTATGGACTTGAAAGTATCATTGTTTGTTTCATAGATTTCATGATGGAATTGGTTAATTAGATTTGTATGTATGAAGTGAAATTTACCTTTATTGCCCTCATTGGTATGAGAAGAGAAATGAAATTTGAGGGTAGTTTGGTATCAAATTGTTGACACCTAAAATTAATTTGGGCTAAATTAAATGCCCGCGTTAATGAGTTGTGGCATTTAATTCGATGTGGCATGATAAAAAACGGCACCGTTTAGAGACAAGCAATGTCTCAAAAAGATTAAATGGTGTCGCGAAGCTCAAGTAAGCCAACAGCACCGCGAGACTAGAAAATGACATCGCGTGAGTTATCAACGAAGCCGCGGTAGTGGTAAGCGATTTCGTTTAGTTAAAAGCAGTATCGAAGTGGGTAAGGGCTTGGCCCAAGAGCCGCCAAGTCCAACGAATTTGTTCAGGCCAAAACAACAACGTGAATTCAAAGTCGGCCATGATACCAAGAGGCCGCATTTTTCAGTTAAAACAATGTCGCGGAGTTAAAAGCAAACAGAGTTGTTTGGGGAAGAAAACAACGCAGAGTAGGCCAAACAACGTTGCTATGCTTGAAACGACGTTGTTTGGTGCTAAGCAATGTCGTGGATCTTAGTGGCAAGATCAAAATAGACAACATAGTGGTATCGAGAAAATCAAGCCTGGTTGATTTTGGGATTTAATAAGGTCACAACTTTGGCGACATCGAGAGTCAACAACGCGGAGTAGAAAATGACAGTGTTTAACATAAAACATTGTCATGGATAGAATTGCTTGACCACATCCGTCGACCAAGGCATGGTGGGCCACCGTTGCTTTGGACCCTCGCATTCTTGCAAGGTAAAAACAACACCGCGGTACTAGGAAATGACATTGTTTAGTTGAATGTAACATCATGGTTTCAAATGCGACCTTGCCTGCATTGTTTTGTCAAAATTAGGGTTGTGAGGTCAGCGAGGCTGAGGTGGCAAGTTTAACGGCGTAGCGAGGTGAGCGATGTCGTGAACCCAACAATGTTGTGGTACTTAAAACGACATTGTTTAGTCAAAACAATGTTACAAAAATTTTAACAATGTCGCAGAGTAGGAAAGCGATGTTGTTTGGCCCAAAGCAGCATCTCGAGTTCAATGAAGTTGATGAGCTGGGATGGAGTTGTGGAAACATGGCGTGGGACTTGTTCGAGCAGGGTCAATAGCACCACCGCGGAATTCAAACAACTTTGATTGGAAGTTCATGACCCTGCGAGGCCAATGGTGTTGTGAATATCATTGAACGATATTGTTCCAAATTGAGGACAAACTTGGCCACATCCGGTGCATGTTTGCCCTTGATAATTTGAGCAGGTCAAGTCCAACGAGATCCAAGGCAGCGAAATGGGTTTGTTTGCCACAACAATGACGAAAAAAGGAGGCTCGCATTGGGGAAGTTGAGCGTTGGACATGTTTGTTTGGAGTATGAACCGTTGTGGGGAGGTATATGATTTGGCTCGGTGTCGTTTTGCTTATGCCATGATTCCACATAGCTGAGCGGTTTTCGCAGGCACGTGAGTATCACACAACAAGGTGGAAGTTTACAACATGGGAGACAAAGACGCTGCGACTACGGAGAGAAGATTAGGGTATAAACATCGAGATGAGAGAGAAGATCGGGATGGCAAAATCAAATCACAAACTGCACCATCGTAGACTTATCTTTTTCTCTATAGTTCGTAGAACTGCTCTGTCAAAGATCTTCTTTGCAAAGTCGTAGATTGTAGACATAGTCGTAGTCAGGAAGCTCTCCATAGGAACCTCCATAGGAGTAGAGGTAACATAACTTAGAAATCCTCCTTGTTTGGTTTCTCGTTATTCGTCGAACACCCTCGTTCGAACATTGTTTGGAGAGGAGTGAACCGAGTAACGATCGTTTGATATCTGATCTGTATTCTTGTTTGCCTTGAGAACATAACACATTAAACACGCGAGTTTCCACAACGAAACACAAATGATGGACTTCAAAGCCCATTATAATTCCCAGCTAGAGTTGTGGAACTTTCGAGACCGCGGGGTCCACGAATTCGGACCCTTAGAGTTTGTGGAACCCACGAATTTGTTGCTCCTAAATACATTAACGGGTTGTTTGGATGCATCATTTTGGTTATGTGGCATTCGTTGGATGGATCAATCTGATGAGTCAATCTGTTCCAATTGCCTCAAAATGGGACAATTGGGCCAAATTGGCTCATTTGGCAGTCAAAAAATAAAATGAAGCAATTTGGGTCGGGGAAATGGTAATTGCCTCGTAAGGGTTCAATTCAGAAAACCTGGGTGGGTGGAGGAAATATAGATTGACGCGTTTTTAACCCACTTTTTCCAATAAGCTGCTTTTCCCTTCCTCTCTCTTCAGTTTTCATCGAGACCGGACCCTTCAACTTCTCTTTCTTCTCTTTCCCATTTCTCTCTGGTAGATGACATGCAACATCGAGAACAAAATCGTCGGTCTTGTATCTCCCCTTTCTGTAGACTTTCGATCTAGCTTCGACGATGAGATCCAAAATCGTCGGTCTTGTCTCTCCTCTTTTTGTAGACTTTTCGATCTAGCTTCGACGACGAGATCCAAATCGGCCCAGGTAGGTTGATCTTTGGGCATCAATCCTTACTCCTCTTTATCAGCAGATTCCTTCTTCTTCAATGGATCTTGCTTCTTTTGATTTCTCAATTTGTATTTCGGATCGGTGCAACAGTTTCCATCGACAAGTTGATTTCTCCGTTCTCTATGGCGAGTTAAAGGCTTATTCTTCTTCTTACCGGGATATCTAACTGATCTCCGTTCTAAACTCTGTCCGTCTCTACTAAAACTTCAAAAGCAGCGGCGGAATGGGGACTGTACTCAAGACCATGAAAGCTAAAACCCTCTTTTTCTGTTTCAATTTTGTTTTTCTTGGAGCATGAATCCCTTTTACAATTGTCAATTTTGTTTGTGGGATTATGAACGCAAGAAGCAGTTGCATGTGAGTAGGTATGGTGAACTCTAAAGGCATGATTTATAGATGAATGCACTCACCAGAAAGAAACCCAGAAACAAAGATGAAAAACTTACAGCAAAACAGAACAAGAAGCTTGCAAAAGACAAAGGTAAATTGGTATTTTCTCAAAATGACTTAGTCGCATTTCTCCATCTCACAACCCATTCCAAACTGAACATTCTAGGCATATTTCCTCACCAGATTGACTCATTTTTTAAATGAGTCTTTTGATCCAAATTGCCTCGATTTGAGAATGATCCATCCAAACGACCCCTTCATTATTTTGTTATGTGGCATTTCAGTTTGGAATGTGGTAATTGGTCTAATTATCTTGTTTGGATAAAACATTCAATATTGTGGTATTTCATCACTTAAAGAAGGGATGAGTGAAAAAATAAGTTGAGAGATGAGTTATTTGAAATAACTAGGTTGTGAGTAGGTATTTCAAATAACTCACAATGAGTTATTTCAATTGTCTCGTGGACAAAATACCACATTCTATTCTATTTTTGTCGCACGGGTTATTTCGTCTGAAATAGCTCACCAAAATACTGCATCTAAACAACTCATAAGCAAACAATGGATTTTTTACAAAGTCCATGATGGATCCAAATCCATTAAGCAAACAATCCCTAGATTTCATCGAGAACCAATTGATGCGTGGTTTGAATTCTTCTCTCAAGCGTATATTTGAATGTTGTTTTAGTTCACCCGGACCAACCCGTAAGACCATCTCCAATGCAAGGGTCAGAATTCCAAAGTTCCAAAAATATTGACTCCAATGATAGGACTAGAGTTCCAAAATGCTAGATTTGGCCAAAATTTTGGCCAAATTTGGAACGCAAAAAGACAAGAAGAGCCAAATTCCGGTGGTCTCATTTCTCCTTGCCGAGCTACTCGTTTCACTTGTTCTGTGGGCTGCACACGTTGCGTGGGCACCATTTCTCCTGCGCGCGTTGTGGCCACGCTGCCCATTCAAATGGTGTCTTGGCCCTCCAATTAATACAAACGCAACCCAAGTTCAATTAAACAATAATTATTAATAGCATTTGTATTAGTGTTTGGTTTTATTCATTGTTAACCTTGATTGGTTATTAGGGTTTTGCTTTGTATTATTGGTATAATTATACTAGTTAGTAAATACCCTGTTTGTTATGTTATATGTAAGATAATACGTACTTTATGCGTATAATGATGTCATATTTAATGAAAAAAATATGCTCAAATTAAACAAAATTTTATCAAAATGTTAGTTTTAATGAATTATTACTATCTATATATAAAAAAATAATAAATTATACAAATAAATTGATTAAATCTACATTAAAATAGATTAAGAGAAAATGTGCAAATTGATAAATTTGGCATTCTAGTCTTCCCCATTGGAGCACAACCACTTTTTGTGGTGCTAGAATGTGAAATCTGGCCCCAAAATTTGACATTCTTGTATTTTGCATTGGAGATGGTCTGATCAACTGCACTCGTAGATTTTTGTGTCTTATCACTAAATCTGGGTTCTTTATTATCCAGACCGTAAATATAAACCAGTTGATTATTAAGACCTAAAACCGACCCACTCGACCCCACCGCACACTGCTAATTAGATATGCCTAGTCTATCAATTTACGTTTGTCATTACTCATTGAAAAAATAAAAACCACTAACTAGCCATTTACTGTACAAGCAGAAATCTTTTGCTGTACATACAGACACAATTTACTGTTACAACTCGGATGAGGCTCGGGTCTGGGCAGGTGTAGGAGAACACTGGTTGGTTTCTGATGGGCCTGTTCTCTTTGAACTACTGATGGAACTGCTGGTTCGTTGGATGCTTTGGTTGATGTGAGTTGGTCTACTTGAGGCTTCGTTGCATTCCAACATATGTGGACCCGCATTGGTTACACGGAGACTAGATGAGCCCAGCTTTGGGTCTTGGTGCTGGGAATGGTACTTGAGAGGACTGGGGTGACAGAGAGAAATCATGAGTGCCTAAGATATTTTCCCCGTTTGCTTGGTGGTCACAAGGCCACGTAGTCTTTAATCTTTGTCCACTCAACTCAACTACCCTGTCTCAGTTCTCTATGTCTGCCCACACATCTTTTAGAGAAACTACCCCGTCTCAGTTCTCTATGGGGCGACAAAACTGCAAGTGCACAATGTCGTACAAGTAATAAAGTGTAAGTAATATTATCGTTCTCTAGGGGGATTGGTGAAATTTAATAATTAACATATTTAGTTCGAGAAACCATAGAAATTGCAATGGTTGTAATCAAATGATGAGTTGCAGAAATACGTAAATTAACAAACTCGATAAATCAACTATTTTGGAGAAATTGATATTGGAGAGTTCCGGGGAAAACACAAGATTTTACTATTTTACCTAAGTAAATTTAATTACCCTTGTCAATCAATTTAATCCATATTTCTACAGTCGGAATACCTCTAAATTGATAGCTATCTCCATCGAGAATTACCACGTACTAACTAATTAAGATAATTTCTGCTATCGTAGTTAACTGAATTAATTAATTGGCCTTAAGAACAATATCCCTAAAATGACTGCATAACTCCATATTTAATCCACTATCGCTTCAATAGGCAATTATGTCGTGTGAAATGTGTTCGATCGGTTACTAGGTTTTCACTATCGTTATCAACCTAGAAAACTACAAATCATTGTGAAGGTGGCCAATCAACACAAAGCGTTAAACAATTTCACACGATAGAAAATGGAGGAAAAACAAATCGTGATTAAAAGATCGAGGCTAGATAATGAAATCCATAAGTTTCCCCCAGAAATTGGGGATTAGTTCATGATGAAAAGAAAGAACATAAACATGATAATGTTCAACATCACAACTAATTACCTATACAAAGGAGTGGAGAAAGTACTAAGTATTGAAGTTCATCCCAACTTACAAGAGTCTTCCTTTCTTCAAAATGCTCAACTCCAAAGTGTGTCAAATTGAGTCTCTCCTTTTATTTTTCTCTCCAAAATCTGTCTCCAAAAGTGTCTACTAAGCTCCCCCTCTTGTTGTATTTTTCTGCCCCTTTTAAACTCAATTTCTGCAGATTTTTCTCCCACAAAACAAGGCACTTTCAGCTCCCATTTCCAAGAGAAAGCTGCTGCCAGCTTAAGTCTCTTTCTTTGCAATAAATTCTTGCATCATTTTCTCTATTGGTGAGCCACCAAATCCATGTGCTCACTTCAAGAAAGCTGATCCAATCCCAATAATTTCTGAGGGTTGCTGAAAGTTGAAGGAAGATTCCAACCAACAATAATTCGATCTGGGTCTTTATCGGTTTTGCGTCTTGCTGGACGTTTGCCACTGCACGTCTGCACTTTGCCACTGCACCTGCATTCGTCCACTGCACTTTGTTTGTTCACAATCTTAGCTTCAATCTGCGTTAAATCGATGCATGTCTTGGTAATGACACTAGGGTCATTCCATGGTCAATATGAACTAATTTAGAGCAATTTAAACACATACATACATAAGGACCAATCGTTTATTCACATAATATGCTTTGGTGTAGACATCTATGTATATACACTATCGTCAAATTTCACCTTTCCATGCATACCTAGGCTTGCAAGTTAGATTACACTCCTTCACATGATGTACCCTACACAAAGAATAAACACACTAATAGTGGATTGTGCCAAAACTCATTTAAACAAAGAGTAAGGGAAGTTAAGAGTAAAAGCATGGCATCTAGATTTACTCACTAGAAATGTGTATTTCGCTCAATCACACAAGTGTTTATAGGTTGGTGTTTACACTCAAGTTTTCCATTACTAGTGCTTACCTGAATCTTGTTCTTCAACCACTGTTGGACCGATTAGTACAAACACAAGCATATCAAGACGACAATGTTCGGGTAATATGTGTAAGGCTAAGGGTTAAGTTGAGGTTTCAGAGGAGGGAAATGGTGATCCTCACGAGGAATGAGCTACAAAGGTGGACCCAAATCAAGAACTATCTAATATCGAGGCCTTGAACAAATGAAAAATGCATAACATAAGCAACTAGAACTATACAACAAGGGAAGAACATTGATTCCCAAAGATGATTCATCGATCTTTATTTATTCGTCCCCCTTTTCATTTTCACTTTCACTTTCTCTTTCTCTTTTTATTTTTTCTTTTTAATTATTTTTTTTAAAGCTGATTTCTTTTTTTTTATGGGGGATGGGATTAAAATACAATACATTGATGATCAAAACCTTTTTTCTAAGTAGTAGAAGACAAAATGATGCAATAGAAGGTGCAGTGGCTGAATGCCTATGCAGTGTCAAACTGCAGACTACAGTGGCAAAATGCATATCTCAACTATAGCTTCAAATACTAACTTAGAACATCTTTATTTACAAAACCATGAAAATGAAAATGTCACTATGATCATAAAAAAGACCTCATTCCTCGTGATAAGGGTTCTATGGGGGATAGAAGAAAGGGGTAAAGGTGAAGGTGTGATCTAGCCGAAAAACAAGGCAAAGTCTCAAAGGGGTTGATCCTAGCTATCAATGATAGGGTAGGCTTTTTGGCTCGAGTTGCACTAATTGTCTCTTTCGTTTATGCTTGCATATATACAACACAGTCCATACGTGGTTTTGATCAAGATTACCGAGACACAAAATAATGAAAAACTTCACACAATATGAAATTGACTTTGAAGATTCACACTCACAGCTACAAGATGTCATACCCTACTCTATATAGATTATACTCAATTTCACCTAAGTTCGGGCACAATTCAATTCTAGTGGGTGAATTTTAATATGAAGGTACATAATGTGAAACAGGCAATCCTACTTGTAAGCACAAGTTATGCATTTCAAGGTTAACTTGGGATAACCGAAAGGCAAATGCATACACCGAAGTATAATAAGTTCACAAACCATTCACACAATCATTTCAAGCAACGAAATTATACCCTATCAAGTTCTAGACACAACACATCAAACAAAGTGGGAACGACTCACATTCACCAAACATTATATACAATACATACTAAAAACTAAATTAAAACTCTCCACCCCACACTTAGGATGAAACATTGTCCCTAATGTTCAAAACTAGTTTCTAAACATGCAAACACATAAAAAAAAGTAAATAAAGTTAAAGAAGAAAAACCTTGGGACAAAGTTGTATACGAGCGAGGTGAGCAATGGTAGGGGAAGAACTACCCCCACGAGGATAGGCCGGCTCAAGTGCTTGTTGGTGAGGAAGCTCAGCTTGAATATTGATGAGTTCAAGTGAGGAAGGGAAATGTGCAGAGAAATTTGTCGGATTTGATGAAGTGGATTGTAGAATGATGTCGCTAGAGGTTGTGAGTTTGGAAAAAAAATTCTTTTTGTTGAAAGAAGTAGGAGAACCAAGAAGAAAAAGCGAAAAAAAAGGAGGGTCTTAGTGTGAGAAACTCGATGCTCCTTCTCTCTTTTTTTGTATTAATTTTTTTATATGTTTTCTTTTTGTTTTTTTAAATAAAGGAAAGAAAGTGTTTTATGGCTCCTCCTTTTCTTTCTGATTGCGTTTTAGCCCTTCAAGTCTAGCAGTGCTGCCTTCCACTCCATACTGCATTTCTCCACTGCAAAAGGCATTTCTCCACTTTCACCAAAGCATTCTGCCAATGCACCTATAAAATTGGAAAACACCTTCCTCAACGAATTTTGAGATCAAATTTTATGGAGATCCTTTAAACGTCCTAAAAAGTGAAATTATGAAAAAAATTGCAAGAAAAATAAACCTCGGATTGCCTCCCAAGAAGCGATTGTTTAACGTCATTAGCTCGACGTTTATGCCACTTTCAACCCATTGGAACTGAGAGATATCCATAATACCCACCAGAACACTGATAGAATACATAACCACCATCTAACATTTGAGCTACCTCGGCTGAGCCAGGGGTACGAAAATTGGGGCTAACCTTTCTAGCATGCTTGTTTGGTCCACCGATGAGGCGTAGGTGATGTTGAAGTGCCTCAAGCAAGTACTCTTCTTGCTTAAATGTTAGTGAAGAAGGAATAGCAACAAGAAGATCAAAATCCTTACCCAAATATTTTGGCTTTAGATAATCTGGTAGAGATTCATGCCCTTGCTTTGATTTGTCCACCTGGGATGATAGTTTTTGTGATGGCTTTTTCACTTGCCCAGTGTCATTCCCCTTCATGTATAGTACCTCTCCTAATTCTTCAATCTGCAACTTAGGAAATTCTTGTGTAGCCTTGTTAGTGGAAGATGTACTTTTCCTTTCTTGTACATCACTTTCGGAGGTATCAAAAAACTCATGATTATGATAAATTGAAAGACATTGAAAATTACCTCCTCTTTACCTACCCTGAAGGTTAATTTACCTCTCCTTACATCAATGAGTGCATCTCCAGTGGCTAAGAATGGTCTTCCAAAAATGAGAGGAACATCTTGGTCTTCTTCCATCTCCAAGACAACAAAGTCTACCGGAAATATGAATTTCCCCACCTTGACCAATACATTCTCTATTATTCCATTTGGTACCTTCATGGAACGATCAGCCAACTGAATAGTGATATAAATGGGCTTTAAAGAACTCTTCAGTCCCAACTTCTTGTAGACTGAAAAGGGCATCACATTAACCACCGCTCCAAGATCACAAAGCGAATGATCAAACTCTTTTGCACCAATAATACAGGGATGGTGAAGCTTCCTAGATCGTCTCTTTTATCTTAAATTTTATTTTGAATCACAACATTACATTCAGAGTTAAGGGTTACCTTTTCCATGTCAGCCCACTTACGCTTATTAGTAAGCAAATCCTTCAAGATCTTTGCATAAGTAGGCATTTGCTCCAACGCCTCGGCCAATGGTATGTTGATATGGATTTGTCTGAAGAAGTTAAGGAATTTCTTGTAGTTTGGATCATCTTGGGACTTCATCAACCTTTGAGGGAAAGGTGCAGGATGTTCATAAGGCCTGACTCCTTCATCTTTGAATTTTTCATGTTTTGGAGGTGCAGTTGACGAATGCATGTGCGGTGTCAGAGTGCCTGCATTTTGACCCTGCACATCAGTCTCTAAATTTTCTGCAGCAAAATTTGCAGCACCTTCCTTGGCTTTTGATGAATTTTGGATCTTTGGGGTTGTCTCCTTTAGCTCCTTTCCACTCTTCAACGTTATGGAACATACATCCTTTGTCTTCCTCTCGATATTGCTTTGGGAAGTTCCCGATATGCGATCTTGAATATTTTCTAGAATTTGAGTCACTTGACTCATTTGCTCCCCCATTCTAAGTATGAATGTTTGCATAGTGTTGTTGATCACCTTTTGTTCTTCAAGTTGATTGGTTGTGTGAGCAATAAATTCATATAGCCCTTCATGTTGTTCTCCATCTTCCTCACGTGTGAAAATATGAGCTCTTCACACACGAGCTTCTTCTCTTCTAGAGGTTCTTGAGGTTGAAATCTAGGAGGTGCATTGTTGCTTCGGGCTCCAACATTGTTGTTGGACCATGAGAAGTTGGGATGGTCACGCCATCCAGACAGAATTGTAAGTGTTGGAGTATGCACCACCTTGATTTCTTTGGTTGTTCATATAGTTGACCTCTCTTGATTGAGTAGCTCCCAACATACACTTCGTCTCAAAGAGTTCAAACATTGAATCCAACTTGGCTTCTAGTCGAGCTTCTAAGCCGGTAAACTTGTCTACTTCAAGGATACCTCCTCTCCTTCGAGAACTCTTCTCTCCACCCCACTCATCTTCATTCAAGCATATTCTTTCAACAAGGTCGTAGGCAGCTCCGGGCTCCATGGCTGTAAACCCTCCACCATATGCATGGTTCAATGCTTCTCTAAATATTCTCTTTATCCCATCAAAGAAAATGGAGAAAACAGTCCATTATTCTAGACCATGGCTTGGCCATTTGAGAAGTAGCTCTTTGTAACGCTCCCAAGCTTCACTTAGACTCTCACCATCAATTTGCTCGAAATCTACAATGTCCTTTTGTCGCTTCATCGCCTTGGATGGTGGAAAGTACTTGTCTAGGAAAGCTTTTTCTAGTTGTGCCCACGTGGTGATAGATTTTGGAGTAAGATTCTATACCAATGGCTCAGTCGTCCCAATAGAGAGAATGGAAACATCCGCAGCCTAATTGCATCATCTGACACCCCAGGATTCTTCATGGCATCACATATGTTGCAGAATCTCCTGAGATGATCATGTGGATCATCAGTAGTCACACTAGAGAAAGTATATCCACTAGTAATCATGTGGATGAATGATGATGCGATTCCCAAATTTTCTTCAGGAGCAGGAAGGACAACACCAGAAGCTCGAGCTCCGGTTCTTCGGTTCAGCTTGCCATGTATGGTACGATCTTCATCTCTCCTCTCGTGGTGGTGGTGGTGGTGGTGGTGGTGGTGGTGGTGATGGTGGTTGATGTTTTGGTTGGTGTTGTGGCCATTGATCGATCCCTCCTCCATGTTGTCTATTTGTGAAGAGGTGGAACTCTCGATTTGATAGTCGTTTGGTGAGGTAGGTGTCGATTTGGTTGTTTTGGCTCTCCCTACCCTTGCCAGTTTTTGGTAGTACTTATAGGCCTTCTCGATCTCGTGATTTACTGGCAGCAACTCCTTAATCTCCCTTCTTCGCATATACAAAAGAAATTTCCTGAAACTTTTTCTGCGCACTAAAGCACAAATCAAAATAGTTCACTCAAACAAGATTAATTAAAATTGAATTTTGGCAATCCCCGGCAACGGCGCCAAAAACATGGTGGCGAAAAAACTGCAAGTGCACAGTGTCGTACAAGTAATAAAGTGTAAGTAATATTATCGTTCTCTAGGGAGATTGGTGAAATTCAATAATTAACAAATTTAGTTCGAGAAACTATAGAAATTGCAATGGTTGTAATCAAATGATGAGTTGCAATAATACGTAAATTAACAAACTCGATAAATCAACTATTTTGGAGAAATTGGTATTGGAGAATTATGGAGAAAACACAAGATTTTACTATTTTACCTCAGTAAATTTAATTACCCTTGTCAATCAATTTAATACATATTTCTAAGTCGGGATACCTCTAAATTGATAGCTATCTCCATCGAGAATTACCACGTACTAACTAATTAAGACAATTTCTACTATCGTAGTTAACTGAATTAATTAATTAGCCTTAAGAACGATATCCCTAAATTGATTGCGTAACTCCCTATTTAATCCACTATCGCTTCGATAGGAAATTATGTCGTGTGAAATGTGTTCGGTTACTAGGTTTTCACTATCGTTATCAACCTAGAAAATTACAAATCATTGTGAAGGTGGCCAATCAACACAAAGCGTTAAACAATTTCACACGATAGAAAATGGATGAAAAACATATCGTGATTAAAAGATCGAGGCTAGATAATGAAATCCATAAGTTTCCCCCAGAAATTGGGGATTAGTTCATGATGAAAAGAAAGAACATAAACATGATAATGTTCAACATCACAACTAATTACCTATACAAAGGAGTGGAGAAAGTACTAAGTGTTGAAGTTAATCCCAACTTACAAGAGTCTTCCTTTCTTCAAAATGCTCAACTCCAAAGTGTGTCAAAGTGAGTCTCTCCTTTTATTTTTCTCTCCAAAATCTGTCTCCAAAAGTGTCTACTCAGCTCCCCTCTTGTTGTATTTTTCTGCCCCTTTTAAACTCAATTTCTGCAGATTTTTCTCCCACAAAACAAAGCACTTTCAGCTCCCATTTCCAAGAGAAAGCTGCTGCCAGCTTAAGTCTCTTTCTTTGCAATAAATTCTTGCATCATTTTCTCTATTGGTGAGCCACCAAATCCATGTGCTCACTTCAAGAAAGCTGATCTAATCCCAATAATTTCAGAGGGTTGCTGATAGTTGAGGGAAGATTCCAACCAACAATAATTTGATTTGGGTATTTATCGGTTTGGCGTCCTGCTGGACGTTTGCCACTACACGTCTGCACTTTGCCACTGCACATGCATTCGTCCACTGCACTTTGTTTTGTTCACAATCTTAGCTTCAATCTGCGTTAAATCGATGCATGTCTTGGTAATGACACTAGGGTCATTCCATGGTCAATATGAACTAATTTAGAGCAATTTAAACACATACATACATAAGGACCAATCATTTATGCACATAATACATGTATGTTTATGAAGCTTATCACCTCTCAACTCCATCACTGTGAGCAAGATCTCAGAATCTTAAGTTGTCGTAGGTGGTCGTGATTATCGCGAGAATCCTTCTCTCGAGAGATAGATGTGGAGCTGCAACATGTATTAGTATGCCTCAATTGGAAGTACCTCATCTCTATGTTTGTTTCCTCTTTTGGATCTCTATGTTTTTTTTTTTTTGTTGGGAATGAATAGCTTTGAAAGCTATATTGAATTAATTATCCAGTATTCTTTCTAGATACGAATATAAGATGGATAATTAATAAAAGGAATATTAAGGAGATAATTAGGATTAATTATCTTAATATAATGCATTTTAATTATTGGAGTAATTATCTTCCAAATTAAAATATGGTTTATTCCCAAAGAAAGAGTGAATATTCTAGGTTTTCTGTTCTTATAAATAACAGGCCCCTAACCCTCTAAAGACACCTTAGAGAGCAGAAACAGGAGAGAGAGTGTGATTCAGAGAGCTCCAATTTTCGCACAAAACCGCCGAGCAAATTTAATGAGTGGTTGTTTTATCCTAGAGGCGACCGGCTGTTAGTCTGTTGTGCGTAATACGAGGCAGTGCCGCGACGTCTTAAAGAGAGTGACCTAGTCCGCAACTCAGCCAGATCGGTAACCCTAAATTTTCTGTTCGATTTGTAACAATTATAAGACGTTCTGTTGCTGTAAAATCTATCGAACAGAGGACCGATCCGGCACCTAATCATTGCAACAAGGACAGATCCGGAACCTAATCATTGCAACTTGCCGTCACCTCCCTCGTACCTGTATCTGGAGAACCCCTGTTATTGGAATCAGGGACACAGGTAATTAGAATACCTAATTCCCCGCGGCGGAACGGGCTGAATGTACCCTGGAGGCTCTCACGACGAGGATGGTTCAAGGTCCGAGATCCGGATCGTCTGTAGGTGGCACCAAGAAGCTTGGTTGGATTTATGTACGCACCCGGAGCTATACACATGGGAAGCAGGGAAATATTCGGACCATCCCACATGATTAATTGGAAGGGAATTATTCCCTAGGACGAAGAACAAAGTTGGAGAGGGGAACAACAGGGGATTGGTCATGTCTTCCTCGGTCCACCTATGAAAAGGGAATTAATTCCCCATATTTCGTGTAGCCTCCAAAGCCTGGCAGCTCCCAAAGATCTATCTTCCTCTGGGACACACGTGGCGAGTGACAACTGACAAGGCATTGACGATTGAATTTGAAAGAGAGATAGGGAGTTGCTTTTGTCCAATTGTTTGTTTATGCATAATTAGTTGCTCTTGTCCAATTATCTGTTCATGCACACTTAACTGCTCTTGTCCATAAGTCCCACCAGGATAAGGGAAGCTTCAGTGTTGCGGCTGGTGGAGTCCCAAGGAACGGAAGAACTGCTCGGGAGGAAAAGCTTCAGTTGCTCCGGCATTTGTGGCAGCTGTGAAAGAAGCTAATAGCTTCTCCTCTCAAATCCTACGTAATTATTATTGCTTTTATTAAGTTAGTTGGAATTCTAATACATATTACTTACGCCAATTTGTCTCTTCCTCACTTCGATATGCACGAGGCATATAACATAGAAATCCGCTTGGCTGTGGCATCCGTAGTGATGTTAGGGCTTGTTTGCTTGGTGGATTTGGTGATGGATTTGGATCCATTATGGACTTTGTCAAAAATCCATTGTTTGCTTCATGCATTTAGGGGAAACAAATCTGTGGGTCCCACAAACTTTAAGAGACCAAATCCGTGGACCCCACGGACTTGAAAGTTCCACCTATTTAGGTGGGAATTGATCATGGACTTTGAAGTCCATCATTTTTTACCAACATACCCTTCATATTTGCTTTCTCTTCTTATATCATTAAGGGCAATAAAGGTAAATTACACTTCATACATACAAATTTAATAAACAAAATCCATCATGAAATCCATCAAACAAACAATGGTGTTTATCAAATCCATAATGAATCTAAAACCCTCATTTATCCATGGTTTTTCAAAACCCAAGTTATACCAAAACCTTCATTTTTCAAATCCACGACGCAAACGAGCCCTTAGACTCTGAAAAGAGTAGGACGAACATGGTGGGCTATGATGGCCAGGGCAATTATAGTGGAATTATGCAGAACCAAGGATTGGACGGTTTGAACTTCACTGGAAGCGGAACTCAGATAAAAGGAGTATCAATTGGAAGCTAAGCCAAATGCTAGCTATTCATTGACAAACCAGAATGCAATGATTTCTCGATAAGAGGTAAGAACTAAAACTTTCCTCCTAAGTCATTAATAAAATGATAAAGTAGAATCTATTCCATATAACTCTATGCATGAAATTAATAAATTTTGAGAATGCTAGAGAAACGAGAATTGATGCATGTTTATGTCGACATTGAGAAGTGTTACCTCAATGATTAGAGTATGAAACTTGGATACATGCGGTGGAATAGAATAATGTTGCTTATACTTGGGTACGTAGAAAGAATAAATATGGCAACAGAATGTGCTAGGTGAACCACTTATGCTGATCTGAAACATTAAAGTTTCAACAATGAGAGCAGCAAGCCGAACCAGATCCACACCAAATAGAATGGTACCGTTCGTGGTAACCATAAGATGCGTGTCAATCCTCTAAGAATGACGATATGTTTCTCTACTGAAGTTGTGAGAAACTAAGTCATATAACACGAAAGTGTAAGAACAAGTTTAACCTAGTGTAAACTTGACTAAAGAAGAGGATTTGATGGTAATGATCACTGAGGTGATGGCAGAGGTAAGCCTTAATGGTAACTCTAAAAATGTGGTTGGATATTAGCGCCTCAAGGCATGTGTGTGACAAAATAGCTAAGCTCAATCACACATTGAGGTGTATTAAGGGGAAAGTGTTGTTGTGCAAGATCCTCGCCACTATTGTTGATGGTTCTGGGAAAGTGGAAGAGAATCCTACCTCTAGATTGTCATTGACTATCCTAGACGTAAGGAATGGTTAAGTAGATAAGATAAATTCTTCCAAGTGTGTCTGTGTGAAGAATTAGAATATCTTATATCGCATTCCCATATAATTATTGGATGCTTGAGAAAAATATGAATTTTATATAGCTAAATGACCCATAAATATGTGGTTAGAGAATCAGAATTAATAGATCTGATTTATGTTGATATGGGTAAACTTGATGGAAAAGACAATAAATAATTTATTGCTCTTTAGAGTGCTCTGATTGTCTGATTAGTTATTTGAAATGGTTTAAAATGCCTAATTGCATTATGATTGCACTGATTATTCGATATATGTGGCATGCATGTGGTAGCGTTAGAGAATCAGTGTAACATGATAACTAGAATAGCATATGAGTGTGTAAGTTATTGTAAAACACATAAGTTTATGAAATGAATACTCATTGTGATGTGGAGTACATTGATGCCAATAAATTTTCATTTGAATTAAGAAATAGTGGGGTGATATCCTACCTACTATTAGGAATAATGGAACTAGTAGGGGTGATGAATTTGAGTATGAACTCACAAGAGACAAATGAACCATAAATCACTAAAGGATTTTGGTTATGAATTTGTTATTTACACCCTAAGAAAAATCCCACAAGTCTGCTTGAAGTTTGAACTTTCATAAATATGCAGATTCGTGGGAGAATCCATTATTAACGAAATGGAATTTGTGGAGTCTAGTAAGACTTAGAATCTTGTAGATTTACCTCTTGGTTGTAAAGCGTTGGGTAATATATCGATGGAACCGAACAAGATTTGGCATCTTTGAGAATTACCTCCTGGCAATGAAGCCAAGGTAATAAATGGATTCCTATAAGGAAAACTAAAACCTGATGGTTTAGTTTATGAGTATAATGATCGCCTAGTAGTTAAGACTTTAGGTGAAGAGGAAAAATTGTAGATTTTTTTTATATCTATTCACCAATATGTAGAATAACAACCATCACATGGATGTTAAAATTTTGTGAATGGTGATTTGAATAAAGAAATCTACATTTGGACAATCTTAAAGGTTGTTATTCTTGAACATGCTTTTGGAGTCTATGGTTAGACAAATCATTATATGATTTGAAATAGACTCAGGATTAGTGGCATAAATAATCAGATTCTCTCTCATGGTTTTAAAAGTGGAAGTGACAAGTGCATTTAGTACAAATTTGAGAATGACACTTGCATTATGAATGACATGTCGATCTTTGGTACAAAGACTCGTGATGTCAATAGTGCAGTCAAAATCGCGCATTAAAACGTAAAAACTTACGTTTTTACGTATCCAGACCACCAAAACATTTCAGTTTCTACCTAAAGTCGCTTAGTCACAAAAACTGGTAAAAACATGGGTAAAATCGATAAAATCGCTTAAAATCGGTAAAATCGAGATTCTGAAGCGTTTTTATACGATTTTGATCATTTCATAAAAATGTGCTAATTGGCCCAAAATGATGTAATTTTGGAGACATATCAGCAAAAAATAAAGACAAGAAAACATGATTCATCACTCGTTCTACAACTAGTGTCGAAATAGGGGCTTCACATTAAGTTGAAAAGACACCTAATGGTATTCTCAATAGCCGCTGACCTTCTATCAGTCTTCTCTCTTAATCTTCATTTGTGGCTCTTACCTGGGTTACGATGAAAGTTTATGGGTAATTGATCGTACGTAATTATGTAAACTCAAACCATCTTATGAGAATTTGGATTCTCAAGCTCGTTTACGGGTTACGATATGCGTTTATGAGCTTGTCATTAATATGCTATGAGTTTTCTCTACTTTTGAGTCAATGCAAATTAATTTATGTGTTAGATATTATATTTTAATTATGAATTTCATGTAGTTATCCACTTATTTAAAATCTACACACTCACATATTACATATTATATGTTGTACTTAACAAATTTTAGCTATTTTAGAGGGTGCGTCAAAAACTTACGATTTTACGCTTTGATTCTATGTTTTACGATTTTACCCATTTTCCGCTTCTAGGTAGAATCGCGCTTTTAACTGCACAATACTATCAAAAACCATGTTGTTTGAGAATTATGAAGGTAAAAGATCTGGATGAATCAAGTTTCATGCTTGGAGATCCAGACTACTAGGACAATCAAAGAGATTTCATCTAGATCAATCTAACTACACAGTTAGATCAAGAAGAAATACAAGCTCAACACCTGCATAAATGTTTGATGGTGCTAGCATAATTTTTAAAGAGCACCAAAGACGGTGTAAGAAAGTAAGAACATACTAGCATTGACAGCCTGCAAGATGCAGCTGATAAACATGAGACCCGACATAGTGGGGGTATATTGGTAGGGTATAAGTTATCAATGGTTTCTTGCTGTATTGGTAGGGTATATTGATGCGGACGAGAATAACCTATAGAGGACTCCAAGGAATCCAGTGGGCATGTTTTGAACATCGCTGGAAGAGTTGTGTCTTGGAAGTCTAAGAAGTAAACGATCCTGACTCAATCAACTAAGAAATCAGAAATGATATAACTAGCAATGGCTAGTAAAGAGGAAAGTTGATTGAGAGGGTCACTACTAGAGATTCCCTTATGGGAAAGACCGATCCCTCTGGAAGTTGATTCATTGTTATAGCACCTCGGCTATTGCTAAAGAATGGAATCGGTTCTAGAACGAAAATAGATGAAAAATTCGTCGTAAGCACAATACTGTAAGAGAACTCCTATCAATAGGAACAGTGAGGGTGGATCATATAAAGATCCAAACAGAATCTAGTTGATCCTTTGATGAAAGGATTACCTAGAGAGAAAGTCCATAATACCGCCAAGGGTATAGGACTTATGCCTACCGAACCATGGACTACAAGTGATGGTAACCCGACCCAATAGACTGGGGATCCCAAGAAATGGGTTCAATGGGTAATAACAAGTCATGAGTAGTATGCGAAAAGTTAATGCATAGTGAAGCATGAATCCCAAAGCAATGGAGGTTGAGTTAACAACTCTTAATGAGATCTATACCCTATGTGGGGTGGAGTAATTTACTTTCGGGGTACTTCTGATAGACTCACATATGTGAATGTGGGAGTGGGGCTGCTCCCTATGGAACTTTGGAGGCACAAAGTTGCTAGAGCGTTCACTAAACCGGGATAACGTGCATGGCCATAAACGCATGGCCTATGAGAGAAGATCACTCAATGAAAAGATCTGGTGTGCTACATTGTCTGAGATAGGGTTCAAGACTACGAGTCACCCTTATGAAATCGGAAAGTGTAACCACTACGCTAAGGTTCAAATCTTCGCGATACCTTAGCTTATGCCCAATCTTATGGATCTGTTGATGCTCAAAGATAGTTTCAAAATTATTCAATTGGGGGATTGTTGGGAATGAATAGCTTTGAAAGCTATATTGAATTAATTATCTAGTATTATTTCTAGATACGAATATAAGATGGATAATTAATAAAAGGAATATTAAGGAGATAATTAGGACTAATTATCTTAATATAATGCATTTTAATTATGAGAGTAATTATCTTCCTAATTAAAATGTGGTTTATTCTCAAAGAAATAGGGAATATTCTAGATTTTCTACTCTTATAAATAACATACCCTAACCCTCTAAAGACACCTTAGAGAGTAGAAACAAGAGAGAGAGTGAGATTCATAGAGCTCCGGTTTTCGCACAAAATCGCCGAGCAAATTTACTGAGTGGATGTTTTATCCTGGAGGCGACCGGTTGTTTGTCTGTTGTGCGCAATACGAGCCAGTGCCGCGAACATCTTAAAGAGAGCGACCTAGCCCGCGACTCAGCCAGATCGATAACCCTAAATTTTCTGTTCGATTTGTAACATTTTCCCCCATCCTGTCAGATTTCCCCTTTTTAAGTCTCGGAGAAGAGCTACATCAGCAGGATCTTTCTGACTTCTCCCCCTCACAAGTTGTTTCATCTTTTTGTTAGAGGAAACATCGTAGCGTTCACGGATCCTGATTAAAGATTGAGGCGATCGCAGCTCGTCGGTTAATTCCTACTGAGATTTGCTTCTCCTTTCTCTCCACATTTGTGTTTGTTACCGTTCTGTTTAATGGATGTTGAACCCTGATTTGTGGCTTTCATTTTTTGTGAAGAGAAGTGCCCTGAACAGCAGCAGCAACCTACTCAGCAGCAGAGCAGAAGCAGAGTCCAAACCCAGAACGATGAGAAGAGTACTTTTTACTTTTGTTCTGCTGCGCTGCTCTCCACCGTTTTGCCTTATACGCTGCGTTGGAGACCTATTTCAATTCCAACGTCTAATGTACAGTGTTAGACACGTGTATAGCTTCGATTGGTTCGTTTGTAATTACTAGCTGTTAGATTACTCTGTTAGTTGTTAGCCAAGTAGATTAGTTCTTTCTTTGTCTCTTTCCCAATTGTACAGTGGTATATATTGCAGCGATTGCTGAATGGAAAAGGCTAGTGAGCCGACTTCCCCAAAACCCTATCTGGCTCTTTCTTCTTCCCTTTGCTCTTTAGAGAAGAAGGGTTTCTCCAGGACTCAAAACCTTCACATGGTATCAGAGCCTGGTTGGCTTTAAAAACCCTTCATTCTTCCTACATTCCTTTCCCCCTTTCTGTTTCTGAATCATCATGGCGACTGGAGCTGAAGAAGGTGGCACAGCTGCCATCATTCCTCGTTTTGAAGATCCCTACAACAACCCATACTACCTCGCCCAAAGTGACAACCCATTCATGCCGGTCAGTGGATGCAAACTTACAGATGACAACTACTTGCTCTGGAGTGAGTCAATGGAGGTCGCCCTGAAGACCAAAAACAAGTTTGGCTTCGTTGATGGTTCCATTCAAGTACCTGATGTCACTGATCCTCTTTTCTCTACATGGGAACGATGTAATGGGACTGTTGTGTGTTGGATTCGTAACTCTGTGTCTGAGGATATAGTACCAACTCTTAGAAGCATCAGATCTGCAAAGGATGCTTGGGATTACCTGAAATCTAAGTTTAGCCAAGGTGATTCCATTCGAATTGCTGACCTACAGGAGAAGATTGACCTAGCTAAGCAAGGGAATCAGTCTGTTAGGCAGTATTTTACTAATCTGAAGGTCTCATGGGATGAGCAACATTCCTATTTGCCTATTCCTTTTTGTGATTGTGAGGCAAGAACCTATAGCACTGTTATGAAGTATCGAGAGAATGCTATGGTGATTAGGTTCTTGCTTGGGTTAAACCAAAACTTCCAACAAGCAAGGACCCAGATGCTCATGATAGAGCCCTTGCCAGATCTGGATACAGTGTATCAATCTGTTGTGCAGTTGGAGAGGCAAATGAATGGTACCAGCCTTACAGGTGGTAAGTCAGCAGAAGCTATTGCACTGGCTGCAACTGGCAGTCAGGGTAGGAACAATCAGAACTACCAGAACTATCAGAACTATCAGAGCAATCAGAACTCACAAAAGGAGGAAAGGAGAGGGGAACTGTTTTGCAGGTATTGCAAGAAAGACAACCATGTCATTGAAGATTGTTGGAAGTTAAAGAAGAAGAACAAGGGGGCTGGGAATTCTGGAGCAGGAGGATCTGGGGGTAGAGGTTTTGCAGGCTCAATTGACACTGTGTCAGATGGTCTTTCAGGCAATTCACAGTACAACCCTCCCAGTCCTGGTCCAGAACCGAGGTGCTCGAGTTTCACAGATTCTCAAACACTGCTTGCCAGTTTCTCAAATGCTGTGGAAGAACTGGGAAAACTCAGGAACATGTTCAACTCTCAGGCAATGCAGCAGTCATTTGGAGCAGGTCCAAGCTCACCAAACAAAGGTTCTTCATCTCAAGCAAACTTGGTAACAACAAGGAACAGTGGAAAAGCCCCTATGTCAGGTAGCATAACACTCTCTTCCTCTAAACATGCATATGACAAGGGTATATGGGTCCTAGATACTGGAGCTAGTGACCACATTGTTTGTGAAATTTCCTTTTTCTTGAGATGTAGACCTATCCACCACATATCTGTCACCCTTCCTAATGGAGAACACACCCCAGCCAGCCATATTGGAATAGTAAAGCTTGACTGTGGGATACTCCTTACCAATGTTCTTCTAGTTCCCTCTTTTTCCTACAATCTTATTTCCATAAGCCAGTTAACCAAGAGTTCCCCAATCTCATTACTCTTTCAATCTCATTTCTGTTTTATCCAGGACCTTGTCTCTCGACAGAGGATTGGTTCAATCCAAGTAAGTAGAGGCCTATATCTACTTGGAGATTCCAGCACCCAAACAACCACTTCTAAAGTTTTCTCAACCACTTCAGGAGGGACACACCAAGACTCAGACCTTTGGCATATGAGACTAGGACACCCTTCTTTGTCTAGATTACAAGAGTTACACAAAAATATAGAAAGCATAGCTTTACCTTTATCCAAACATTGTGAAGTTTGCCATTTTGCAAAACAGAAAAAGTTACCTTTTAATAGGAGCTCCAGTACTAGTGACTCCATTTTTGATCTTGTTCATATTGACATATGGGGACCAGTTGATGTAATGTCTATTGATGGTTTCAAGTATTTCTTGACTGGGTTGGATGATTGTAGTAGATGTGTGTGGATTTACATGATGGCCAGTAAGTCTGAAGCCAGAAACCTTGTTCAATCATTTTATGCCATGGTTCTGACTCAGTTTGAGAGGAAGATTAAAGTGATTAGAACAGACCAGGGGCAGGAATTCCACATGCCAGAATTCTATCAAGCCAATGGCTTGATTCATGAGATGAGTTCTGTGAAAACTGCCCAGCAGAATGGAAGGGTGGAGAGAAAACACCAGCACCTGTTGAATGTTGCTAGGTCATTGAAGTTCCAAAGTGGTTTGCCTGTTAGCTTTTGGAGCTACTTTGTGATGCATGCTGCATACTTGATAAACAGAATCCCTAGTCCAATTTTGAAGAACAGGACTCCTTTTGAGGTTTTGTTTGGGATACCCCCTGATTACAGTGATCTGAAGGTGTTTGGTTGCTTGGCTTATGCCAGCAACAAGGATGGCAACATGACTAAGTTTAGTCCTAGAGCTAAGAGGTGTGTGTTCATTGGATATCCTTTTGGGATTAAAGGCTACAGGCTATATGATACTGAAGAGCACAAAGTGTTCATCAGTAGAGATGTTCTTTTCCATGAAATGGAGTTTCCTTGCAAACAAGCCAATGAACAAACCCCAACCAACCAAGAATCAAACAGCCATGACCCTTTTTCATACACTGAACCCCTTTCTGAACCTCTTTTTCCCTCTGACCACAACATTCATGAAACAAATGACCCTGACTACAGTCCTGAACCAGATTCCCCCTTTTCAACTCCATCTCTCTCACCTGAACCAAACACCAGCCCTACTTCTACTCCCTCACAAACATCACCTTTGCCTAGTCCAGGATCCTTACCAATTGCACTAAGTAAGGAGCCTAGGAATTCTAAACAACCTAGTTGGCTGCAGGATTACCACCTTAACCTGCTGACCATTTCAGACAGAGACATTGAGCATGATATGCTCTATCCCATTTCTCAAAACCTTACATACAAAAACCTGAAACCCCTTCAGAGATCTTTTGCCCTTAACATTTCTACCATTTTAGATCCACAGACTTATTCTCAGGCTTGCAAGGACCCACGTTGGAACAAGGCCATGAAAGAAGAGTGGGATGCCCTGGAAGAAAACAAAACTTGGACTATTATGGACCTGCCTCCTGGGAAGAAAACCATAGGATCTAAATGGGTATACAAAACTAAGTTCCTGTCAGACGGAAGCATAGAGAGGTTTAAATCCAGGCTTGTAGCAAAAGGGTATACTCAAGTTTATGGGGTGGATTTCTGGGATACCTTCTCACCAGTTGCAAAACAGAATTCAGTTAAGATGTTGTTGGGATTGGCAGCAGCAAAGCAGTGGCACTTACACCAAATGGATGTAAGTAATGCATTCTTAAATGGATATCTTGATGAAGAAATATATATGGAATTACCACCAGGTTACAATCAACTGCCTGAGTACAAGGGAAAAGTTTGTAAGCTTGAAAAATCCATCTATGGATTGAAACAAGCAAGTAGGCAGTGGTTTGTAAGATTGGCTGATGTCTTGTTGAAGCTGGGATTCAAACAGTCATATGAAGATTATTCAGTCTTCAGTTATTCAGCTAATGGAGAGCATCTCTTCTTGGTGATCTATGTCGATGACATGATCTTGGCAAGCAGCAGCTTAGACATGATCAGCCAAGTTAAAGGGTGGTTGAAAAAGGAATTCAAAGTCAAGGATTTGGGTGTTTTGCAATACTTTCTTGGTTTGGAGATACAAAGAAGCAAGGCAGGAATTGCCTTGAATCAGAGAAAGTTTTGCCTTGAAATGCTGGCTAATGCTAGTTTCCTAAATTGCAAACCTGCTAAGACTCCCCTGAGCATGAAAACAGTATTATCAGCAGCAGATGGTGAGCCCTTAGAAGATGGGGAAATGTACAGGCACTTGTTGGGACAGCTCCAATACCTTACCACCACGAGGCCTGACATTGCTTTTCCAGTTCAACAACTTTCACAGTTTCAGGCTAATCCCACTACATCTCATCTGCAAGCTTTGCACAGGGTATTAAGATACTTAAAGGGGAGTCCAGGACAAGGATTATGGTTTTCTGCAGAATCTGACTTGACAATTTCAGGATATAGTGATTCAGATTGGGCCACTTGCCCTGACACTAGAAGATCAGTCACTGGTTATTGTACCTTTCTTGGTACATCCTTAAACACCTGGAAGAGCAAGAAACAATCTACTGTCTCCAGATCTTCATCTGAGGCAGAGTATCGAGCACTTGCACATCTCTGTTGTGAAGTGCAGTGGCTAAAGAGCCTCATGGAATTCTTTCAGGTACCACATCCACAACCTATACCACTGTTCTGTGACAATCAATCCGCTATCTACATTGCTAAGAACCCAGTCTTTCACGAGCGAACAAAGCATCTGGAAGTTGATCTGCACATCACTCGTGAAAGACTACAGACTGGTTTGATTACTCTTCAACATATATCTACCAATTATCAACCAGCTGACATTTTCACCAAGGGATTGAGCACTGAACGTTTTGGCTACTTATTGAGCAAGCTGGGTGTTTTGGATCAATACACGCCAGCTTGAAGGGGCGTGTGAAGAGAAGTGCCCTGAACAGCAGCAGCAACCTACTCAGCAGCAGAGCAGAAGCAGAGTCCAAACCCAGAACGATGAGAAGAGTACTTTTTACTTTTGTTCTGCTGCGCTGCTCTCCACCGTTTTGCCTTATACGCTGCGTTGGAGACCTATTTCAATTCCAACGTCTAATGTACAGTGTTAGACACGTGTATAGCTTCGATTGGTTCGTTTGTAATTACTAGCTGTTAGATTACTCTGTTAGTTGTTAGCCAAGTAGATTAGTTCTTTCTTTGTCTCTTTCCCAATTGTACAGTGGTATATATTGCAGCGATTGCTGAATGGAAAAGGCTAGTGAGCCGACTTCCCCAAAACCCTATCTGGCTCTTTCTTCTTCCCTTTGCTCTTTAGAGAAGAAGGGTTTCTCCAGGACTCAAAACCTTCACATCATTTCATTAAACATGTCCCTCCACTATTTTTTACATCAAAAATATGTCTGTTGTTTTCGTTGAATAATCAAACGTGTCTCTGTACCTTACAAAAGTTATCAAACATGTCATTCTGCTTAAATTTTCTTCCAAAAACCGTCAACCACAGTCGAACCTTGATTTGGGCGAGACAAATGTCTAATATATCTCTACTAATTTCACTTTATGATTTTTTTTTTCTTTTGTAGAGACAACTACATTTAACAATTTCACTTTAACGAGACCTTGAGAAATAAATCAATGGGCAAAACTGACAGTTTCCCTCACAGCCCTCATCCACAAGTATACCAAGTCTACAGCAGCGGGACTTAGTCCTCGCACAAATGGCCTCATGTCGAACTTGTGGAGAGGGATAATCCAAGTTCGGGACGGAGTTCAGGAGGCCACAGTTTGGAACGTCCAGAATGGGAAAAGAGCTAGGTTATTGAGTGATTGATGGTTGCATGATGGGGACCCTCTTTGCACCCATGTTGTTGGGCTCATTGTCAAGGCTTTAGACCTCCCTGTTGCCGACTATATCCTAAATGGTGAGTGGAACCACAATTTTATTAACTACCACTTTACCTCAAGATGTTGTTTCGCAGGTGATGCTTCATCCCATACTGGACAAGCGCGTTTGGAGACTGTCACCAGATGGAAAGTTTAGCTTCAGGACGACCTATGACCTCACTGGAGATGATGATGTCGTAGCAGATGGTCAGGACCCACGCTGGCAGGCCATTTGGAGAGTAACTGCCATGCAACGTATGTGCACTTTCCTATGGCTTGCCACTCACCAGGACTCATCACCAATTTTGAACGCAAAAGGTGACATGTGACGATTGACGATGGCTGCAAAACCTGTGGCAACGGGCCAGAGACCACTCTTCATGTCCTTAGAGATTGCCTGTATGCTAGGGCAGCCTCGGCTAACGCACTCCACGAGGAACCAGATAGAGACTTCTTTGAGCCTGATATTGGGAGATGGCTCATGCACTACAACACTAGACGAGGTTGAGCCATTGACAACACCCTATTCACATCTATGTGTTGGCTTATGTGGAAAACCCAGAATGAGTACTGCTTTCAGGATGAGTTATAGTCCTTTGTACATATCCATTCCCATGCTGTAAGATCGTGGCAGCATATCCAGAATGCTAATGAGAAGGAGACGCCTGTCTTTGAAGCTGGGGGACTCCAAAAACATAGATTTATCAGTTGTAAGCCACCAGAGCCGGGTTGGACGTGCCTAAACACCAACGGATCAGTGTTACAGTCTCCTTCCAACACATCGGCAAGCGGAGTCGTGAGAAGGGACGACGACCGCTTCATTACAGCTTTTGTCGCGAACCTTGGGGGTGGGTTGAATCACTAGCGTAGAATTGGCAGGGATTGTACATGGGCCGAGGCTCGCTTGAGAGGTGGGAATCAGGAAGGTTATTCTTCAGACAGATTCGGCTACGACTAAGTCTCTTATCGAGATGGCCACTTCATTTCATATCCATTACTCACGCGTCGCAAAGATACGACATTGGTTGTTTAGGGATTGGCAGGTTCAGATCATTCATGTTTACAAGGAGGCGAATGTGGTTGCGGATTACCTCGCTAACTTGGGTCACTCCCTCTCTGTTAGAGTTCACACCATTGTTGTCCTAGATAGTATGTTGTCTTACTGGTTGTACCATGACGTCTTAGGGATCAAAAAATCTCGTTTGGTTATTGAATAAAGGTTGGGGCGCCCTTTAAGCGCTTCGTTTCTCACTAATTTTTTTCAATTATTGGAATATGTTTTATTCTTTCTTGTTGTGTTCCTTTTATCTTTTTTTGGTCTTGATATATTGATGTTCGATTATGTTCTATTTTAACTAATTGGATTAGTTAATTGGATTAGGAGTTTTAACTAGATTGGATTAGGAGTTTAACTAGATCTTCTAATATTTATTTTTAAATCTTTATTATTATCTTCTAGTATATTTATTATTCTTTCTTGATATTCATTTATTATTTTTACTAATTTATCTATTTTAGTGAAAGGTTCTCATTGGCCATTCTACTAATACTATGTTTAGAAGGTTTTCTAATTTTTATATTAGATAATACTTGTTGAAATAGAGGCATTTTAGCATGCTATATAGCATGGATGCTTTAATATGTTTATAGTCATTGGATCTTGTTAAATATTGTGAGCCATTGGATCTGGTTAAATTAATTAGTTTATTTATTTATTTTGGTATTGGTTACCTGTGGTACCGGTTCACAAGTTTGATAATAATAAAAAAATCAAATCGAAATTAGGGACAACTTCAGTCGACTTCTTTGATTGAGCAGCTTCAGTCTACTTCTCCGATTTCCAATTCCCTTCGACGACAGTCATGACGGCGAGCAGGGGGTGACGGCTAGCCATATTCTGCAACAGTTCGACGAGTGCGACACTGGGTAAAGGAAGAAGTAGGGTTTTACATCTCGTCGTCGATTGTGTTTCGCGGAAACGGGGATTGAGCTCTTCGATTGCATAGATTGGGATTTCGGCGCATCTCTTCGTCGATAATGAAGGGGTTAAGCATCGGCGATGGCAACGCTGAACCAGCTTCTGAAACAGGGCGATGGTGATGTTGTGAGAAGAAAGAAAGAGGTGTTTCTTCTTTCCTCTTCCGCAATTGTGTTTCGCAGCGTCACCTCGTCGGTAGTAAAGGGGGTGAGCAGTGGCGACAGAAACGACGAATCAAATTCTGAATGTGGCGGAGACACTATTACTAGGAGCTAAGTAGGGAATTAGGAATCGAATACGTGGTGCTCGCATAAGGAGTGTAATAACAACGATATCAGCATTTGGATTAGAAAATAGACTGAGTTGGCGCAACCCTAAGGATTCAAAACCCAAATAGAGCTCAATTTGCTGGTGCAGAGAGTTTCATTATCTTGGATAAGAGTTGTATCTGTGCATAAGGAATCAAAGACTCAGAAGGCCAATCAAAAATGATGCCTCAGTTGGCTCCAGACAGGAGGACTTCTGCAATAGCGAGAATTGGGTGATAGGGCATTCGATTTCCAATTCAAAAATGATGAATCAGTCATCCATTCCATGTAAGTGGCGGAACTTCTGATCCCCTTGATAGACATTTGATTTCTGACATGATTTAAAGTTAGATTGGGTAAATAACTTGTTGTTGTTCATGATCTGTGTTAGCTTTATCCACTCTCTCAATTCCGTGCTTTTATTTCCAATTCCACGAAATGGATCAATAGATTGCTTTGTGGGGAACGATTTCTCCCTGTAGTTTATTAGTACAAGTTGCTTGTTTTGGGGTGTTAGAATTATTAAACCATAGGGTCTTGAGTTAGGCATCACCATAGCTAGCTAGGTATGAAAAGAGATGGATGTGGGGGTGAAATATTTTTGTCATGAATATTGATAGTAGAAATAATTTAGTTGATAAACTCACGATTCATCTTAGTTTTAGCTTATGCTATGAACTGGTTAGCTGGATTGGTATGGACTGTTGAATTTTAAATGCGTCGTGACCGATTTTGTAGTTTTGATACAAGCAATATTGTGAGAAACCCATATTCAACTCAGTGCTCAATGGATGTTGTGGCATATGCCTTCAACTTAATTTGTACTGATTGGTGTGGATTTTGGGTGAATTTCTGATATGCCAATGGTGGATTTCATGGTTAATTAGTATGCTCAGGTATTCAACTGGGGTTTTTTCAGTTCTTCTAGTAGCTGGAACTTGATACTGAGGCAAGCGTGCTTGTAAGCTGTGGTATATTCTTGCATTTTCAATATTGATACAAGCAATATAGTGAAAACCAGGATTGAACTCACTGCTTGGAGAATGTGTTTTGCAAATGCTTTGTTCGATGGGAGTTCAATTTTCATTTCAACTTTAATCCTTTGAAGCTATTAGCAATATTTTGAATTCAGTGGCAGTTGCTTTGACTACCAGAAGATCTTGACCACTTAGATAGTAATGTTCAAGTCTAGCAGGGTTTGTAATTTCACTTTCTTTGTGGGGGCACTAAAGAGAAGGAGAATAGTGATTCTGTTCTTGACTCTCTCTCTCTCTCTCTCTCTCTTCTTTTGTGTCTCTTTTGTTCTCTCAGTTTACTTTGTTCCCCCATTTTTGCTTGAATCGGAAGGGAGCAGTAGCAAATAGCCTGGTAGGCTGATTGATATGGTACGAGTGGTTCGTGTACTTAACTCAAACAGTTTTCATTGTTTGTGTTCATCCAATTGGCTGTAGTTGAGATTGTTGTCTGAGATTGGTAGGAGAGCGTATGCATTATCAATATAATAATTTGTTTCATCATTTATGTGGAGTTTCGAGAGCTATTCAAGAGTTTCCTAACTGACCTTACAGTTTGAATATCGAAGAATAGTGTTTTAGTTGCACTTCACGGTGGTGATACATTTCCTTATATTGTTGGATGAGTCATCACATCAACATGCCAGTTTTGTGCTTCAATTTCGAAGAAATCAAACTCTACTAACACTCAGACTTGAACTTAAACTCCTCTAGCCAATGATCCGAAAGAGAACAAACATCTTATTCAATTTTTCGGTTAGTATGCCTATCAGTATGCATATAAGTTTAGGGATAATGTGGGGATGTTCTAGATTTACAAATTTAGGTTGGGGGATTGAAATTCCATGGTCGTTTTAGGTTTATCAACATGTTTCTGTGGAGCCCGGACTTTGGAACTGAAATTCCATGCTTCTTTAGGTTTATACTTTTGTTCAGTGTTGCTGGGATTGAAGTTCACACTTGTTCTGTGCTACTGGGATTTCTAGGGTTCTTGTGTCAAAAGAGACATAAGTGTATCGGAAGCCCACAAACCAGGGTGTGACTCGGCTCAAGTCCAAGCATTGCAAGCGATCGGTTGCGGAGGAACGTGCTGGTGGGAAGTTTGGTGGACTCAACGTTCTCAATTCTTACCGAATCATCGAGGTATGTACAGTTGGACACCACATTTAACTTCATTGTAACTTATATTCAACAAAACAGTGTAGACTTGAATCGATAGTGTTGATAGATAGATTGAACGAGATTCCATGTTAGTGTATCTTATTTTGATGACCAGATTAAACCCTATTTAGCTTATTTTGGTGGCTGCAAAATTCTTTACCATATCTCCCCCCCTCTTATTCTTGTTGGTGTTATGCTGCCCAAGTTAGTAGGGATATCAGTTGAGTTTTTCAATGTCAAAGCTTGTTGAGATTGAATGAGATCAGAGCTGGGAAAATGAAGTATTCTGTTTTGCTTATCTCATGAAAAGATGTCACGGCTGTGAAATTTCCAGAATTAGTCGTGGCCCGTGAGAATGTTTAGTGGAATCTGGGTGTTTTTAGTTTCACGGCTTCGGTTAACGACCGTGATTTATGAAGTCAAAGCCGTGAGATCGCTTGGGATATGTAAACTGCTCTTTACTTCTCATGGGGCATGTCACGGCCGTGAGAATTCGAGAATGAACCGTGAGAACTGTTCAATGAAAGTTGGGTGTTTTGGGTGAAATTTATATATGCCAATGGCGGATTTCATGGTTAATTAGTGTACTCAGGTATTGAGGTAGGGGTTTTCAGTTCTTCTGGTAGCTGGAACTTGATACCGAGGCAAGTGTGCTTGTGAGCGCAGGTGTAGTCTTGAATTTTTTCAATATTGATAAAAGCCATATATTGAAAACCAGGATTGAACTCATTACCTGGAGAATGTGTTTACCAAATGATTAAATGATCCTTTTCTAGAATGAAACTTTGTCATAACCACGTTTTCTATAATGTGTTTAACTGTGAAAGTTGCTTCTTTAGATCCGTGGAGGACGACTCTGGCATTGTGTATTTTGTTTTTACTCTTCGCCATGCTTATAATTCTTGTTTCAAGGCATGCTTATAATTTTTTTGTTGTTTTAATTTTGCAGTTTGTTAAAATTGTTCTATAATGAAGACGAAGAGGCATGACCTTTTTAGCACGCGATGTTCTCCCAGGAAAGTATTCTCACTAGTCTCAAATTTAGAGGCTTGTCAATCAGAGGCCATTAAGAGATGTGGCTTTGGTCGGATTCTTGAAGTCAAAGGAAGAATGTTACAACGTGAGTTGTTGGAGAAAGTTTTAAAGAGCTTTAATCTGGAAGAAAGCACAATTCAGGCATATGGGTTGAAAGTGCATATTTCGGCCGAAGATTTCCAGAGAATTATGGGTGTCCCCGAGGGAGGGACGAATATCGTCTTGGATGGTGAAGAAGTGGTTGGAAGATCCGAGGAAATAAAAGAATTTAGAGTGTATTCGACTCGTGACTGTGACCTACAGGCGATTTCCACAAGCTTAATGCGAAAGATGTTGTTGAAGATAAAAGAGAGCAGCGATCTATTTGTTAAAACTTTTATATTGTACGTAATGGGGGTGCTATTAGTACCTACTAGAAGAGATGACATTTCATTATCTTCGGTATGTGCTGTCACCGATGTCGCGGACATTCCGAAGAAGAATTGGGCATCCTATCGCTTCAATGAATTGGTGAAATGCATCTGCGACCCTAATGCTGATGGAAAAAGTATATACATGGTTGCTTGCTGTTGGAGGTAAATAATTGCTAATCCCTACTTTCTACATATTCGTAATGATTAATCATCATGTTGATTATAGCTTTTTTGTAGTTAATATTCTTGGAGCATGCAAATGGTATTTTCCACACCATTGATGGAAGTTTGGATTTGATGAGTTGGGGGAGCGGAGACGTAGAGTTTATTGTTAACGAAAGTGGTAGACTGATAGTGCAAAATGGTATATTTGATTCTTTTGACGAGTTGGAGCATGCTAATGGTATATTTGGTTCCCTTTTTAATTAATTTATAGGTTTCAAGCAGTTCGGTGTAAAGATCATCCGAGGATGCAGGTTTGAAATCACCTCCAAGGAAACGGGGAAAAAGAGACGGGAAACGGCACAAAACCGACGGGGATGAGCTGCTTCTCTGTGAACGTATTGATGCTCGGTTTAGTACCATGAGGCTAGATTTGACAACTTCAGTCAAGAATTTAAAGTCGCAATGGGTGATGCTGCTTCTAGAGATGAGGAGCTAATGTGTCGGGTTATGAAAATGGAGAATGAATTTCGGGCATTTAGAGACGAAATTGGTACTGCAGTGAAGTCAATTATAGAGGCAGTGAAAGCAACTACAGGTGACCCGTTGTCAAGGGAGCAGCCTACTGAATTGAAAAAGAACAATCAGAAGGATGTGGCTGATAATGTGAAAGCTTCTGCAGTTGTTTTGTTGTCAACGGAGCAGCTTATCAGAGGGGAAAAGGGCAATCAGAAGGGTGAGGTTGAAAAACCAAGTGAACCCATTTCTCCTACCTCCAAATGTGTCAAGACTCAAGGGTTAGGTGTTAAGATTTGGGGAGAGGCTGAGGGGGAAATTGGAGATGACAGCTGTTCTGAATCTCCTTCTGTAAAAGTTGTGAAAAAGTCTCCTTGCAAGCAGGCGAAAGCGTCTAAAGTTGAGAAATTCATACTTTTGAGTGATGAAAGTGTTGCTGCTAATGATGGTTGTGCCAATACTGTGAAGGTATTACACTTGATTAAATTTTCTAATTATTTGTTCTTATGGTGTGGTTACTAATGAACTGGTTTTGTTTTAATGTTTTTGAACAATAAAGGGGCGAAAAGGAGGTGGACTATGTAGTGTATCTAAATTGAAGCCTAGTTTGTATGTGGTCTCTCCATTCAAACGGGCAAATCCAAGAGCTAAGAAAGCAACACCTTTGTACCTTGCTCCTCCCTTTGTTGTTAAGGAACCATTGACTCCGGAGGCAGTAAAGATGATTCAATTTGCTTTTAGTAGTAAGCTTCCCGGAAGGTACCTCCCGAAATCATTACAAGTAAGATTGGATCATATTTGTAGGATGTTTTTGTTATTTGCCTTATTCTAATGTTGTGGTGTTTGAACTTGGTCTTGTATAACAGTGACATGTTGGTTAGTCTTGATGGCGGGGTTCTTCCCTTGCTCCGTGAAGATTTGGTCCAGCTTTTGCCCAGGACCAAACTTTCAACAAGGGTGAGTTCATTTATGTGTGTAATTTAGTAGATTGAACTTGTATTGCTGACTTTGGTATATGTGATGATGATGTATTAGATTATAGAAATGGTGTGTCTGTGCAAGACACTAGAAGAACGAAGTTGTGGTCGCAGTGGTGGCTTGTCTTGGTTCTTTCCACCTTCAGTTTCGGTACAGTTGTCTGCTTTGTCTATTCTTGTCATGAAATTAATCTATTTGTTTGTTACATGTAGCTTGTGTGGGTAACTGCATTTTATTTTTCTAGGATCGTGCGTATCATTGCAACGAGGAGCAATTTATGGGTGCCATGGGTTCATATGAGATAATTGAGCGATACCGTATAAATGAGCTACTTTACTGAAGTAAGGTATGTTGTAACGTTGTTTTCTAAAAGGAAATAGCTTAAACCTCCTATGACAAATTGATAATTATTGTTATTTTGTGCATTATTTTCATATTCATGTCCCAATTTTCAACCTCACGTTGACCCACTTCTATCTGGCGGTCTTTAACTTGGAAACCAAAGAAATTGAAATATGGGACTCAATACCAGGAACTCATAACCAAGAATATGATGCAAGGATGCAGAAATTGGTTTGCTTCTTGTCTTGTTCTTCAAGTTTTCAAACTTGACTTATTGCTTAGTTGTTAGTTGTTTTTCATTTGCCGACTTTGTCGTTAAATATCGATGAGAGGGATGTTTTCATTTGCAGAAATTGGGTCTTGACATGTTGCTTAAGGAGGATATCTGTGAAGCGTTTTCATTTGTGGACTTGGTGGTTAGATATCGCCAGGATATTGCTTACCAACCAAATGGGTATCCTTTGTTGTTGTTCAATTGTGCACTGTTCTAATTAAGTTCGGTAATTATTTGTTCGCATCATGACCATGGTAATTATTTGCTATATTACAGATTTGATTGTGGACTATTTGTTGCCAATTACTTGTTGGATCCTGATCGATATTCCAAGAAGCTTGACCAGTTCAACAATGAACGGGCACAACTTACTATGTACTTGCTCACTACGCGTTTGAATGAGGTGCAAGCTATAGTTAAGGCACAATCAGATGGATATTTTGAGAGTCATGCGAGACCTGCCCAAATTGAGATTGAGAAGGTTGAACCTTATCATTTTTACGGTTCGATGCTGGAAACCTCACGACTGTGAGAGTAACCGTGAAACAAGACCTAATTCACCCTGCCAGTAGCATTTTCACGGCCTCAACAAGGTAATCTCACGCCCGTGAGACTGAGCCGTGAGATTATGATTTTCTCACACATTAAGGATGGGGATTTCACGCCCGTTAGATGGTACCGTGAGAATGAAAAAATATCCCCTAGAATCCAGGAAACCTCACGGTCTTGAACGGTGTATCTCACACCCGTGAGATTTTGGGCATGAGTTAGTCAATGAAAAACCACATTTTCAAGGATCGAACACACGCCCTTGGCATAATAATTCAACCCATTAACCAGTCAGACTACCTAACATGTTTTGCTAATTTCATAGTCCGTTTGCAATTTAAAACCTATTACTAATTTACCATTAGTCGTTTGATTACGGGTTTGGGTTGAAACCCATCTACTTGTCAACCTATGTGAGATTGTGTTTACGGTATATGGTTCAGTGAGCGTTTGTTTACGGGTTTGGGTTGAACCCATGTAATTGTGAACCGACGTGGGATTGGGTTTACGATATATGGTTGATTGAGCGTTTGATTATGGTTTTGGGTTCAACCCATGTAATTGTAAACCGATGTGAGATTGGTTTAGGGTATATGGTTGAGTGAGCATTTGATTATGGTTTTGGATTGAACCCATGTAATTGTGAACCGACATGGGATTGGGTTTATTGTATATGGTTGATTGAGCGTTTGATTATGGTTTTGGGTTCAACCCATGTAATTGTAAACCGAGGTGAGATTGGTTTAGGGTATATGGTTGAGTGAGCGTTTGATTATGGTTTCGGGTTGAACCCATGTAATTGTAAACCGATGTGAGATTGGTTGAGGGTATATGGTTGAGTGAGTGTTTGATTATGGTTTTGGGTTGAACCCATGTAATTGTGAACCGAAGTGGGATTTGGCTTACGGTATATGGTTGATTGAGAATTTGATTACGGATTTGGGTTTAACCCTTCTACTTGTTAACCAAGTGAGATTGGTTGAGGGTATATGGTTGAGTGAGTGTTTGATTATGGTTTTGGGTTGAACCCATGGAATTGTGAACCGACGTGGGATTGGGTTTACGATATATGGTTGATTGAGCGTTTGATTATGGTTTTGGGTTCAACCCATGTAATTGTAAACCAATGTGAGATTGGTTTAGGGTATATGGTTGAGTGAGCGTTTGATTATGCTTTTGGGTTGAACCCATGTAATTGTAAACCAATGTGAGATTGGTTGAGGGTATATGGTTGCGTGAGTGTTTGATTATGGTTTTGGGTTGAACCCATGTAATTGTGAACCGAAGTGGGATTGGGTTTACGGTATATGGTTGATTGAGCGTTTGAATACGGGTTTGGATTTAACCCATCTACTTGTTAACCGATGTGAGATTGGTTGAGGGTATATGGTGCATTGAGCGTTTGATTACGGGTTTGGGTTTAATACATCTACTTGTTAACCGATGTGAGATTGGTTGAGGGCATATGGTTGAGTGAGTGTTTGATTATGGTTTTGGGTTGAACCCATGTAATTGTGAACCGACGTGGGATTGGGCTTACTGTATATGGTTGATTGAGCGTACTTGATTATGCTTTTGGGTTGAACCCATGTAATTGTAAACCAATGTGAGATTGGTTTAGGGTATATGGTTCAGTGAGCATTATGGTTTTGGGTTTAACCCATCTATTTGTAAACCGATGTGAGATTGATTTACGATATATGGTTGACTGAGCGTTTGACTATGGTTTTGGTTCAACCCATGTAATTGTAAACCGATGTGAGATTGATTTACGATATATGGTTGACTAAGAGTTTGACTATGGTTTTGATTTTGACCCATCTAATTGTAAACCGATGTGGGATTGATTTACGATATATGGTTGACTAAGCGTTTGACTATGGTTTTGGATTTAACTCATCCAATTGTAAACCGATGGTTTTTTGGGTCGGTTTAATTTTTAACCAAGATAATGAAGAAATTCCTATATCCTAAACCCTCACCGTCGTAAGTCGTAATAGTGTTGTCGTTCTTCCTTCTCATCCTTTGTCGGCATTAGAGGACTGATCCTCGGTTCCTTCCTGTCGGCTTCTTCCTTCCTGCTTCCCTCCCTCTATCCTCGGTTCTCTCTCATCTGTTGTATGTGGCCAATTCTTGTTTCCCAGCCTCTCCAGGTCACTTGACCGATTTCGTTTCCCACCCTTGGTTCTTAGTTGTCATCCTTCGTCGATTCCTTCTCTGGCATCGGCGGTCATCGCACCCGTAGGTCAATTCCGCTTCCCAGCCTTTGCCGGTCAATTCCTCGTCTCTACCTTCTCCTATCTGAGCCGCTGCTCCTAATACGCTATCTCCCTCCGCCAGTCAATTCCTCGTATCGGCCTTCTCCTATTGAGTCGCTGGTTCTAATCCTGAATCCAGGTTAATACCCTTCTCTCCCTCCTAGTGGGTTTCATTTGGGGTTTTTATCTACCTTGATTCGCTGGTTCTAACTCTGACTAGCGAAATCTTAGGCGAAAATGGGACAACCAGTCAAATACTATGCTATGCTTTATTGTGAGAAGAATTAGGGGTTACATTTGTGAGAAGAATGGGACAATCATTTCACAGGATGATTGATTCGCTTGGTTCCTAAATTTCTTTTGTGATACTAAGTGATTCTTGGTTGTAAGTTATTGCCATTGATCAGTGTGCTTACTTAGAGGTATCTTGTGCATTCAATTAGCAAGTGTTCTGCTCATGTGACCCCAAATGAAAGTGAAGCTGTATTACCCTTCTCCTATTGAGTCGTTGCTTCTAATACGACTTTTACACTAATGACTATTACACTAATTTTGGAATTCAAGAAATGTGATGAAAGTAAACCTGTAGTGATTTTGGAATTCAAGAGTAGCTTTCATAGAGGGTAACGAAATCGAGTTTATTGTCTTCATTAATAGTTTTTTGTGCATCCTCCTCAGGGTTTGTAGTCAGTTTGATTCTTTTGCTTTTGGTTTCTGTGGCTGCCACCATGAATGATACAATACTAGTTTCATTGATTTTTACCTCATCTCTTGGTAAATGAAATAGGCACATATGCGGCTTATATGCATATGCCTCTAATCTAGTGTACTGTTGGATTCGGTGGGTTGTGGGTGGTGAATGTGGATTTTAATTGTCTCTAAACTTCATTTTGTTGGTTGTTTTCAGTTGATCAACTATGGAAGGGTTGATGGATGATATGAGCATGGGCAAGGACACGGGAATTGAGTTGAATGTTGGTTTAGATTGGGGAATGGATTATGGAGATGATACCGGTGTTGTTAGAGATAGTGACGATATGGAGGAAAATGTCGACACCAGCGATAGTGATTCTAAGGATGATAATAACACTAACATTGGTGATGATGATAAGGAGAACATCTCAGATGAGCATTTGCACAGCTTCAAAACACATCCACACAGCTCAGATGCACCTCTACACAAAGATGCTGCAAATCCAGCCAAGGCTCCACCGTCCTCGAGTATGTATGACTGGACCCTGCTTGATAAAGTCGGGAATGGGAAGCCATATGCTAAATGGGAGTCAGATGATGTTGTGGGTTATGAGTTTGAAACCCTTGTGGAGGTTGACAAGTTCTATTCAACTTATGGTTGTGCCATGAGATTCAGCATACGAAAGAACACTCACACATATTCAAAATATGGAGTTAAAAATATGCAACGATGGGTTTGCTCACGCGAGGGGGAGCGTCAGCCAGTGCACAATGACAAGGAGAACAAAAAGCGTGAACCTAGGCCTGAAACAAGGCTCCATTGTCCGGCTGCTTTCAAAGTCAGTTTTGTTGAGGCAACTAACCGATTCAAGGTGAAGCAGTTTGTACCAACACATTTTCATCACTTAGCTGGAGCACATGAAGTGCAGTTTTTGAGTTCTCGTCGCAAGGTAGATGACGCAAGTAAGGCTCAGATTCGATCACTTAGGGCTGCTGGTGTTCGCACCAATCAAATCATGGATTATTTAGTGAATTGGGCGGGAAGCTTTCAGAACTTTGGGTTTCACTAAGACCGATGTCTTCAATTTTGTTAGTGCGGATCGGAGGTCGGAGATCTTGGACAGTGATAGTGAAGCTGCACTTGCCTACTTACAAGCACGGGCAACTACCGATCCTCGTTTTTATTGTAGATACACAGTAAGTGATGGTGGTGAACTAGGTAATATGTTATGGGTTGACTCTACTTCACAATTGGATTATAGTCTCTTTGGAGATGTTCTTGTTTTTGACTCGACGTACAAGACTAATGCATATAATCTTCCATTTCTTCTATTCATTGGTGTGAATAATTACAATGCAAGCACTGTTTTTGCATGTGCTTTACTCACGGATGAAACGGCGGAGAACAACGTATGGATTCTAAATGCTTTTTTACATTGCATGGGTGGTAAGAAGCCAACCGCAGTTATAACAGATGGTTGTTCTTCAATGAGGAAAGCTATCAAGTCGGTTCTTCCTGGATCCCGACATCGGTTATGTTCTTGGCACTTGGGCAATAACGCAGAAGCGCGTGGCCATACGGAAGGATTCCGGGAGGATTTCAAATAATGCATGCTAAAATGCAGTTCTATTCCACAATTTGAAGCTACGTGGAAGGAAATTTTGTCCAAGTATGATCTGGAGCACAATGCATGGATGAAGATGTATAGGCGACGAGCTCTATGGGCAACAACTTACTTGAAAGGTACTTTATTTGTTGGGATGACTACGTCTCAACGTTGTGAGAGCATGAACTCTTATCTAGACAAATTCTTGCAAAGTAAGATGAAGTTGTTTGAGTTTGTCAAGCAATTTGACATGGCACTTTTGTATAGGAGACAAACTGAGTTACATGATTAGTTTAAGACAATACATACTGATGAGTTTTGATGACACATTTACATGAAATTGAAAGACATGCCTCTATAGTATATACAAGAAATGTGTTCAGGAGCGTTCGATCAGAAATAGCGAGAGAAGTTCATTACTATATTACAGACAAGTGTGTGTTGGCCAAGAAAATAATTTACACATTGTCACGATTCAAATACCATGACTCAAAGTGCACTGTGGTCTTTTACACGAGTGAACATGATGTGCATTGTTCTGGTGGCATTTTTTTACTTCTGCGGAATTCCATGTCAACATATATTCTGTATATTGAAAGCAGAAAATCAAGTACAAATTCCCAAGTCACTCATTTTGAAGCGTTGTACTAAAAATGCAAAAGATTTTGATCCCTCGAGTAAGGGAAGTTGTCCTGCCCATCAAAATATTAGCAGGTATTATAAATTTAAGCTGCTGATTTAGTTCTTTGTTTACTTCTATTGTGCTTGGAACCAACTACAAAAGTGCTTGATTATTTGGACAGGTTTGGATTCTTGGTTGGTCAATGTAGTAGAATGCGCCATTATGCTGTGAGTTCGGAAGAAGCATTTCATGCTGTCAAAAGGTTGATTGAAGACTTTACCTTGCGAGTGAAGATAATAAGTGAAGAAACAACCAGCAAAATAAATAATGCTACTAAGGATGCTGGAGTGAACTCCTCTCAGTTTATTAAGGACCCCCATCCAGTTTGAAGTAAAGGGAATGTGAAGCAACCTCAAGTGAAAAGATGGTTGTGCAAGTATTGTAGGCGTCCTAAACATACAATCAGAAATTGCCCGCTGAAAAGAATGGCTGAAGCAGGTGCAGGTGATAGTCATTTCACGCAATAAGAATACAACTTCGAGTCCATAGGAGCAGGTGAAAGCAGCTTTCATGTGGAGACTCAAGAATCTGTTCTACTTCCCAAACGATCCAAGCACAACCTGTAATGCTGGTGTTTGGTTTCAAAGAACATTATGTCTCATCTTGTAATGTTTGTTTTGTGAAAGTTAGTATCTAGTGACATTGAATGGATCTATGTAATGCTCGTGTCTAGCTTCGAAGAACATTATGACTCATCTTTTCATAAGCTTGTAGTTTTCAAAAACAGTATATTATGTTTCTTACACCATTATAATAAGTACAGGGGTTCGTTCTACAGGTGAACGTCTGTGCAGTCTCCTTCAGGAAATCTCACGGCCATGAGATCTCCCGTGTGATGTGAAAACACAGGTCTCAGTTTTCCAGGGATTTTCACGGGTTGGATTCGACAATACCACGCCCGTGAGAGGATTCGTGTTTTTGTATTCGACAATCTCACGATACATTCTGTAAATTCTCATAGGCGTGAGAATCACCTGTGCGATGTTCGCAACTGCTCGTTCAAACCCGTGAGAATCACCCGTGCGACAATATCACAGCTTGTAATTAAATTCTCACACCCGGGAGACTAAGCCGTGATATGGAAACCACTCCCAATTTTTCACGCCTCATAACCGAAATCGCACGGCCGGGAGATGTACCGTTAGATGTTAAAAAAAAGCCATGAAATTCCCAGGGAGTTTCACGGGTTGGAGTTGGTAATATCCCGCCCTGGATAAAATGTCGTGAGATGGGAACCCTAAAAACTAACCTATGCAGATTAAAATTTGAAACTCCCCTCCCTATTTTGTTTGAACCCTCTTATCCCTCTGTTCTACTTTGACCCCCAACCCTCTTCTCCTCGCTCGCCCTCAACTCCTTCTCCTCGTAACTGCTCCAAGATTCTTTCGCCGCCGATCAGCAACTGTCCCCCCTTCCCCGGCGCCTCCTCTCTTCCCCTTCGATCCCTAACGCCTCACAAGGTTCAGCGGCGACGGCGACCACTTCCCCACGAGTCCCCGCCCTCTGTTCCACTTCGATCCCCACAGCGCCTCTGGTGAGTTCTTCTTAACCACAACGCCACTCTTCTCTGGTTTCTTGCATTTTTTAGGGTTTAGTTGCCCAAGGTTGGTCTGAATAAGGGTTTTGAATTCCTCGTCATCGATTTTCTTAGTGCATTCTGATTGTCGTGCCTTTGAATAGTTGCCCAAGGTTGGTCTGAATTAGGGTTTATTGTCATGGAAAAGGTACTTAAAAGATTGTTTGAAGGATGCAAGTCCATGGGAGAGTAACTGCAGGAATTACAAAATGTGTACAATGTAAATATTTTCTCGAGGTTTTTCCCCCTTGTCCAGAGATCTACTGGCCATTTGTGTTGCTCCTTTGTTTCCTTTTTGCAGTCAGGTCTCTGTTTGTTGGATTAGGTTCTGTTTGCTTCTTTTGTAACGGATCGTATGTTGTTTATCACCGTGTTCTTAGTGCTACTGGCTTTTGCAGTGAGCATTGACATGGTTCTGACTGATCATGATGGTGTAGACGTGATTAGAAATGGGATCCCAAACCCCTCTCAATATGATTCTGCGTCAAAATTCCTTTGTAGCTGGGGATGGTTAGGGACTTAGATTTTGCTCCTGGGATCTTCTCCCTTGACGTCACATTGAGTATTCCATCCTCGTCGATCTCCAAGGAAGGAAGAAAGGAGAACAAATTTTCCAAGCTCGGTACATTCCTTGGACAAGGAAGGAAGCAAAGAGATGGAGGTGTAGAAGACGATGGCAGTTGGAGACTTGACTTCATACGCCCTCGATTGACTGGCGACGACTCGCAGAGATGTATAAACGAGCACCCAACTAAGAACATCAGCTTCAAATCTCAATCAGAGAGATCGAATTACCCCTGACCAAGGATTGTTTTATTTTTTGAAATTTAAATCCTACACTAAATGTTAATACATTTGTCCCTCCATCTCTTTCTTCCTTTTCCAGCAACCACTCTACTCTGACGACCGGACTTCCTCTGATCGACAGAGTTTCTCCGGTGAAATTCATTCGTCGGACTCCCTCTGACCACCTGCAAAAATTTACCACTATGTTAAAAAAAAGGTACCACTCCATCTGGTAACATTACCACTGCACTGTTAACGCTACCACTCCATAGATGACGTTACACTGCAATAATAACGCTACCACTCCATCCATACACTACCACTGCACTAGTAACGTTACCACTCCTCATTTATTGAGAAAATTGAACAAGAAGGTTTATTTTGATATAATTGGTCAAGTGGTAGAGAAGGAGAAGGAAGTACTAGTTGCTTAGACGAATGCTCTCAATATTCCTAGTAAAGAAATGGTTGAAGAAGAATGTAGATTGGAGGAATGCCAAGAGCTTAAGTGTGCAGAAGAATCCTTCCTTAGACAAAAATCTTGGGAAGCGGGGTTACAGTCTTACAGAGTGGTGATTCAAATTATGGGTTCTTCCACATATCAATGAAAACAAAGCAAAAGAGAAATATTGTGCATGTTTTGTTCAATAAGCAAGGAAAGAGGGTAACTAATGCAGAGGAAATGAGTCATAGAGCTATGAGATTCTATGGAAATCTATTAGTGAAGTCTGGTCCAAATGTCAAATCCCATACGGTTGAATATTATGCAAGTATTCTAAAAAGGAAGCTACTGGCAAATTTGATCCTAGGACTGTATGCTCCTGTGATTGGAGAATAGGTTAGGAAGGTGATGTTTGGTTTCTCATGGAAAAGAGCCCCAGACCTGATGGTTACCTAGCATGTTCTTTTCAACTTACTTGGGATGTTATGGGAGCTGAAATCATAGAAGTTATCCAGCATTGTTTTCATCACTATTCACTGCCGAGAGAGGTAAATTCCACCATCCTTACTCTTGTTCCTGAAGTGCCAAACCCTGAGGATATGAAAAGCTTTCAGGCTATATCCAGTCGTAATACTTATATAAGTGTATGGATGAGATATTGGCTACTAGACTTAGTGTGTGTTTGCCTAGGTTGATTAGTAGGAATAAAACTGCTTTTGTATAAGGGAGGCTAATAGGGGATAATATTTTGCTTGCCCGCGAATTAATTCAAAAATACAACCAGAAAAATATCTCCCCTAGGTGCACTTTAAAAATAGATCTTATGAAAGCATTGGATTCAGTGGATTGGAGTTTAATTATGAAGGTTATGGCTGATAGGGGGTTCCCTATTATGTTTGTTAGATGGATCAACAACATGTGTATTACAATTTACAAGTCCAATGATGAGTGTTGCTCTGAATGGTGGGTTAATAGAATTTTTTCCCTCTAGAAAAGGATTTAGTCAGGGGATTCACTATCCGCTTACGACCTTACCTATTTTCCATTTCTATGAAATTTTTTACTTGTTTCTTGGATGAAGCTGCTAAGAAATATGACCAGGGGCGGAGCTAGCCCCTTATTAGGGGGTGCAATGGCACACCCTTGATTTGGAGCACCACAAAAAATAGTAGTACTAATAATGAACAATGAACTCAAAATCTTATTGTTAATTCGCATATTTTTAGTATCAAACCATGATTGATTGTATAAATTAATTTAACCTACTAATATCTACATTAATACATTTTATTAAGATGGTTATGACGTGCGGATTATTAGAGAAAATCAATAACTTTGTACGACAACGATAGTCAGAAGATAAAATTGGTTTCTGACAATGTATTTGCTTATATTATTTTTTTAATGCACCCCCTTGAATGAAATTCTGGCTACGCCACTGAATATGACTTTTACCACCCTATGTGCAAGAAGATGGAGCTCACACATATGCATGGTTCAAAAAGGCACGCTTAACCTTACGCTTAGGTACGCCTAGGCGCAAGGCAATGACAAAACGCATCACCTAGCGGTTTCGCGCCTAGTTAGATACTGGAACACGTCAATGAAGTAAGGTGACATCTAACTCTCTCCCCAAACATAAATAGATGGAGCTAGGAAGTCCATATTAAAGGAGGAAAATAACGTCAACTACGAAATCAATTTTCAATATCAATAGCTCAAGAACTTTGTGAGCTATTAAGCTGTGATTCTATGAATTCGTGAGCAATGTTCTTGTCATTAAGTGTTGAGTAAATTATTAATTATTTTAACTTCAGTGAGGAAGTGTTGTAGATTATTGTTTCATTCATCATGCAGTGCGAATAACTATTTTTCTAACAACGCCTAGGCACGCTTAGTCACGTCTAGGCAAGCTAGGCACTAGGCAAAGGCTCAATGTCCGCCTTACGCCAAGCGCCTTCTTGAACCTTGCACATATGTGCTTTGTTGATGACTTGCTCATCTTTACAAATGGGAGTAATATGAGGATTAAACATGTTAAAGATGTTTTGCGTAAGTTTAGAATCATATATGGTCTGAGATCTACTCTTGAAAAGTGTGAAGTATTATGTGGTGGTTTTCCTGAGGGCTGGACACAAACGCTTGCTATTTTCTCTGGTTACAAGTTGGGGAAGTTGCCTATTCGATATTTAGGATTTCCTCTTGTTTGTGATAAGGTTTTTGCAAAAGCCTGTAAGCCACTAATTGACAAGATAACAATTAAAATTCAAAATTGGCAAGCAAAATGTCTCAATTATGCAAGTAGACTTGTGTTGATACAGTCTAGCTTGTATAGTGTATCGCAATATTGGATAACAGTCTTTATTTTACCAAGAGCAGTGACTAGAGAGATAGAGAAATTATGTAGTGATTTTCTATGGGGTGTGCAAATTGGTTAGAGGTTAAAAGCTATGGTAGCTTGGGAGAAGTCCACATACCTTAAGAATGAAAGGGGTTTGGGGCTAAGGGACATGAAACGTGGAACCTAGCATATGTGATTCATCATATCTGGGAAATCCTAATGCAATAGGGCTCTCTGTGAGTTGCATGGATTAGTACGTATAAACACAAGGGGTTGATTGTTGGAGTTACATTGGGAAGGAAGGGTCGTGGAATTGATTGAAATTTTTTGAAAATTAGGAGCTTGGTAGTGTTTCAGTTCAACATGTGTGGAGGGGAAGTACTATGGAATGGTAATCCTGCCTACATTCTAGATAAAAGGTTGTTTGGGAGGTTCACTAATTTGAAGTAGACTTTCTATTTCCCGTAATCAGTTTATTGCTTGGCTAATCACTAGAAACTCTTTTCAAACTTATGATGTGATGTTAATATGGGGGGTTACGTAGCCCTATGTGTGTGTTCTGTATGCAACATATGGAATCTAGGGACTACTTGTTTGCGGGGTGCTATGACTTCAGGAGCTTACATCTGCAGATTTTTAGTTCAGATAATATTTCTGGACAAAAGTGAGAAAAAGAACTGCGTTAGACTATAAAGGTATTTAAAGGCAAGGACCCTGCATGAGTAAGAGTGAGACTGTTATGGACCTCTTTGGTGAGTTCGTTTTGGAGGGAAAAATGGGAAAAAATCCCACTGTACACATGTTTTTAAAAAAAATTCTCAAAATACACACGTTATGAAAATATTTCCCAATCTACGCATGTTTGGGCCTTCACCGCGTTTGACCAAGGCGGTGATTGAATCACCGCGTTAAAGAAGAGCGGTGATTGCATCACCGCGTTAGAGGAAAACGGTGATTGCATCACCGCTGTAGAGGAAGGCGGTGATTGCATCACCGCGTTAGAGGAAAACGGTGAAGGCCTGACCTGCGTCAAATCTTTAAAAAAACGTAACTTTGTGCTCGGTTATCCGATCGCGATGAAATTTTTTTTGATTCCGCATAATTTTTCGAGATCTTGCAAGCCGCAAACGGCCGTAGGCGGTTTGGTCCCGCCTTCGTCCCGAAAAAACGTCGTTTGCTACCCCGAACGAGCCTTTTTTCGATTTCGTCAAACTTTGTACGACCATAACTTTGTGCTCCACAATCCGAAAATCATGAATTTTTTTTTTATTTTGCATAACTTTTTGAGGAATACAATTTTTATCATAGACATAATTTCGGAATGTACTTGGATTCCTAAAAAGGAAAGGTAAACTTATTCCCAAAATCCCGTATATCCAAAATAATTCATTTTTTTGAAAATTCTCTCCTACTAAAAATTGTAGTACTCAAAAAGTTATGCAAAATCAAAAAAAAATTCATGATTTACGGATTGTGGAGCACAAAGTTATGGTCGTACAAAGTTTGACGAAATCGAAAAAAGGCTCGTTCGGGGTAGCAAACGACGTTTTTTCGGGACGAAGGCGGGACCAAACCGCCTACGGCAATTTGCGGCTTGCAAGATCTCGAAAAATTATGCGGAATCAAACAAAATTTCATCGCGATCGGATAACCGAGCACAAAGTTACGTTTTTTTAAAGATTCGACGCAGGTCAGGCCTTCACCGCGGCCGTTGAATGCGGTGAAGCTATCACCGTTTTTGTCTACCGCGGTGATGCAATCACCGTTTTTATCAAACACGGTGATGCAATCACCGCTCTTCTTTAACGCGGTGAAGCAATCACCGCCGTAGTCTGACGCGGTGAAGACCCAAACATGTGTAGATTGGGAAATATTTTCATAACGTGTGTATTTTGAGAATTTTTTTAAAAAACATGTGTATTTTGGGATTTTTTCCGGGAAAAATGTTTGATTGCATTTGGAGAACAAAGAAGAAAGTTAACCGAGATTTGCAAGCATATATCCAGATTAAAAGTGAAGTAGATATTGTGATAGGATAAAGTGAATGTATCAGGATGATTGGTTTCCTAGGTTAAACGATTGATTTGATTATCATTGAAGTAAGTCTAACCTAGTTGGCAATGGTTGTTGCCCACAAGTTTTTGGTTTGATGAATTTAGCAATACCATTTTTTTTAAAAAAAAGAGTGTAGAGGGGCGCTCTAACCCTTATCTATTAATCATAAGCGATGTCTGAACCCCAATAGAGCAATACCATTCTTTAAAAAAGGGAGAGCTAAAATTTGAAAATAATGACGAAAACATGAGTCATTTGTAAATAAATAGATATAACGTATTTCCTCCTGACAAGAACATGTTGATGCATTACCGGAGGCAGTTCCAGATGAAGACGAAGTTGAAGTGAGAGAAATTAACGAGAGGTTTTCTGAATTCGCTGAATATGGATCGAAATACACTAATTATCGAATTAGTATAATCATTTATGACTTGACTGAATGAGAATCAATTTTTTTGTTTTGGTCGTAATCCAATGACTCTTTTTATTTTCACTTTGCAATCCAATTACTATCATAAATATAGCAAGCAAACCCAAATCTTGTCAAAATGAAACAAAGCATTCAACAACCTCCACTTCCATTTCGTTAAAAAAGTGTTACTGTTTTCGTTAATAACTCACATATCAGGAAACTAGTAAGTAGTGTTACATCACAGTCATAGTCAAATTGAAAACAGTGACTGTGCCTCAGTGCTGCTGAGCCTCCATTATTTGGGAGAGGGAGCCACATTGAAAGCAGAGTGAGAAAGAGAAAGAAAGACAGTCGCTTTCAGTGAGCAGTGAGTCACTGCATTGTGGGGTGCTTTCCTTCCCTTCAACAAAATAAAAATAAACCAGAAAGCAAGCAAGCAAATTCCTCTCTCTCTCTCTCTCTCTCTTCTTTCTCTCTGTGTCTTTCTGAGTCAGTCTGGTAGCACTGGGCTCTGGCTGCCTGCCATTCCCAAATATATATCAATGGCCCATCCATCGTCAGCATTTGCGCTGCTTGCTTTTCCCCCCCTCTTTCTTTTTAAAGTGAAACTACTTATTCACAGCTTCCCCTGTCCGCAGCTTATTAACCAAAACCAAACCAAACCATCATTCCCCCGCTTTTTTATCTCTCTCCAGTCTCTCTTCCCTATTCAATATCAGCAGAGCAATAATGTATTAACAACTTTGCCTTTTGTCCTTACTTTTTTCCTCTTTCTCTGTGCTTCCCCTCTTTAGCTTGACTGATTGTCGCTGTTGGTTGTTGCAACTTGCTCAACCCTCCCCAACCAACCATGGGAGAAGCAGAAGCTCTGTAGGCAGGCAGAGAGAGATTTGGTACGGGGGTTTGCTTGCAGGCACCAATTATGGACATTGGTGGTTCAGGGGGAAACACTTTCCCCTCCCACTCTGTTCCTCCCTTCTCTCCTCCCAATTCTTGTCCTTCCTCTTCCGTTACTTCGGCAGTTGAGTCCAACATCAATGGCTTGCAATTTGGGAAGAAGATCTATTTTGGGGATCATGTGGGTCTGCTCTCCACTTCTCCTCCTGCCGCCAAGCCGCCTTCCGGCGCCGCCAGGCAGCAGCCGCAGACTGTTCCAAGGTGTCAAGTTGAAGGGTGCAGCCTGGATCTGAGCGATGCTAAGCCTTACTACTCCAGGCACAAAGTCTGCGGGACTCACTCCAAGACCCCTACTGTCATTGTTGCTGGCTTGGAGCAGAGGTTTTGCCAGCAGTGTAGCAGGTTAGGTTACCCTCCTCCCAAATTTCACTCCTTGTCCCCCCTTGTTTATGTGATTTTCATTGATCATTGGTCCCTGTTGCGAGGGAGAAGTGTACATATATACATGTTAGGATATTCTTGTTAGTACGGTTGGGTGGGGGGTTGTTAAAATTTTCACCTTTTTATATTGTTGTGGACGAGATTTTGGGGTCTGTAGGTTGTTAGTTGCAGCTACTGATGGAGATTGGAGGAGAGGATACTTTAAAGCTACGAGCTATCACCTGCCTTTTTTAGGCCTTCAGCTTTTAGCTTTGCTGAATGGTAGCTTTCAATGGCTTTCTTGTTTAGTAGCCTTCCCTTTAGTTCTCTGGCCCTTTTTGGGGAGCTTCCTAATTTCTTGTCTGCCATTGATAGCCGACTTCAAGCAAGGTTTGTCTCCTGTCTTGTGGGTTTGCGTTGGATTTTTGTAAAGCCTCTATTTTCCCCCCTTTCTTGTGTTCCTCTGTGTCTACCGTTCGTAATGCTTTACTCTTCGCGGATGGTGTTATCGTCTTCTTCGCTTAGCAGCCAGGCATTGCGTGGTACAGGTGTTCCAAAGTGTGCTAATGCTATGGAGTTATCAGAATTTAGTTTCACCATACTAGGTATAGATAACTAAATTGCATATGCTGATTGATACTTTTGGCTTCTAGTCATAATAACTTAACTTCCTGAAGCTATCGAATATGACACTTCCAATTCTAGTACTGCTACTGGGTTTCTGTGGGGCGGAAAGTTGAGATGAATCGAAAATGAAGATATCTGGATCTTACATTCCATGTTGTTAACTCGTTTCATTGAGGAAGCTACTGAGGAGCATCTTTTTTTACTCGTCCCTGCTTCTGTCATTCATTTGACTGGGCTAGGAAAGCTGCAGAACAATTATTTTGTCATGCCTCATTGGCTAATGGCCTGTTTTACTAGTTTCAGGTTTCATCAGCTCTCCGAATTCGACCAAGGGAAAAGGAGTTGTCGCAGGCGGCTGGCCGGGCATAACGAGCGCAGGAGAAAGCCCCCAGCTGGTTCGTTGTTGTCATCTCGCTACGGCAGGCTCTCATCGACTATTTTCGGTATAGTCTTGAGCATAATCCTTGTATAATTCTTTCTCGGTAGCTTTGCTCTCACGTCCGTGTTCCTTGTGTGTCATTCCAATGCCGGCAGATAACAGCGGCAGAGGTGGAGGCGGTGGCTTTCTGCTCGACTTCAGTGCATTCCCGAGGTCACCTGGTAGGGACGCATGGCCGCCATCTGGGAGATCATCTGAAACTGCAGTTAATGCTGCGGGAAGGTCGGTTCCCCATCTGTGGCAGCACAACAGCAACTCACAGAATCCTCCGCCCAACATCTACCACGGTGGGACTGGGTTTCCGGGTTCCGGAGAATGTTACAACAATACAGGGGCCAGCAGCATCGTGGACTCGAGCTGTGCTCTCTCTCTTCTGTCAAATCAACAACAATGGAGCTCTAGAAGCAGCGCATCGTCATCAAGTCACGCCGCTAGAGGCAGCAACTTGGTGGTGGATGTGCAAGGAGCTCCCGTCACAACTGTGTCAACAGCCGTTGGTACTACTGCATACCATAACAGTTGGGGTTTTAAGGGCGGCAGTGATTGTGTTACCAGTTCCAACGGGGTGATGCATTCGGATCTCGGTCTTGGTCATGCTCCACTGCCATCGGGTACCAGCTCCCAGCTGTCGAGCGAGCTCGACATGTCACTTTTCTCGAGGAGGCAGTTTATGGATGTGGAGGAGCACTCCAGACCATACGACTCCTCCGACCATCAGCACGTCAACTGGTCGCTTTAAGTAGCCTGCCAGTTTGTCGACTTCCAAGTTTTCCGACGATGGGAATGAATCTCCATCTAGTTGTTTGCCAACGAGTTAAGAACAATGACCAGGAAGAACTAGACTTTCAACTATGTAATAATTTGTTGGCTTGTATTTGCTAAATGATGTACCATGATAATGGATGCTACATTTGCTATTGACTGATGTATCAGGTACTAGCTAATCTATTGTCAATCATCGTGTCTTAATAAGTTACAGATATGAGCTCTGAACCCCCTTCATAAACCTGGAGACAGGCAACTGATTTGACTCCCAATCAGCTTTCACTCTGCATGAGCCTGCTGTTTTCATCAATGGATTATGTGCTACCACCGAATCAAAATGAAGTGATCCACAAAAGGGTCTGCCTTCTAATCTCACTTGTTTTTCCAGAAAACATCAGAAAAGCTAAGCAACTTGATTTTCCAGAACCTGTTCAAGTACTTTGTCCACCGTAAATATATATCTAGTGGTCTTCTTCATCTATTCCAGGGCAATTCGATAAAAGTGCTTCCATGGTCTCGTACTGAAACAAGTAACAAGTTCATGTATTAATACGAAGTTTACGAAGCAATTGCACTGTTAAGCAAGAGCAGAGAATAGACGGTAGAAGAAATTACCTGAAACCCACAAAACAAGCAGTACCGATGTTCTTCTCTAAGTTTCATCAAAATTTCTTGCAAATCCTGCATCCAGTTAAGAGCAGCTATTAGACTTAAGTACTCCGATACATGCACATAACAAATACTTGTCCTAGCTATGAGAGTAACAATTGCATCACACCAGATAAACAATCAGAACAAATACAGCATCTTAGGCATCCCAGATCTAAAGTCACAGCTATATGGAGAAACAGTGACTTTTTCAATCTGCAAGCATTTTCTCAAAGTTACTACTGGTTACTTGTGTGTAATTTGAATCTCAATCATCCGAGCATAGATAGACATGTAATTTACATTTATGTTCAAAATTGGCATTCTTGGTTGAGCTATATGTCACTTATGGAGATATGGATTCACAAGCCAGTTCTAACAGCCACTAACAAATTCTGCAATTACATCGCAGAGCAACAGAACAAAAGAAACAGCTACTGTCCAATACTTGGCACCAGAATAATTTTCAGCATGATGAACACTAGTAGCCGAATTCAAACCTAACTAAAAAAAGCAAGTGAAACATTCACTGAAAAAGTAGCCAATTTCAGATATCTCGCCTACTGTTCTGCCCATCAACTAGAAAAACAATGGGGCAATACGGCAATGGAAGATTCTGTGAATGGACAGTAAAATAAGTATACCTCTTCTGTCACCACTTCTTCTTCTTCCTCGCCCTGTTTATCTTCTTCTTCATCCTCATCCTTCTTGGGCTCAACAAACTCTTTGTTCTCCAGTTGATCAAGAGCTGCTTTGGCTTTCCCAAAGTTCACAACAACCCTCCTACTCCGCCATTGGGACTTCACTCTAGAACCGAAATCAGCCATCATAGCCGCATCCATTTTTTTCTTCCATTCTGCCTCAAACTCCTCCCTCTTCCTCTTCTCCTTGTGTGGGTCTTCCCTTCCAATCCCCATTCTGGTCCTCCGAATCTGGATCCCAACAGGCTCAGCTCTCCCTGAACCCTCTTTACCAAGTGCGGAGCCAGGAGTGTAACCCATTTGCTTTAGCAACTTAAACCCTATGTTAGATTGAGGGATCGGAGCCTCTATTCTAGCAAGCATTTGTTCATCCTCTTCCTTTTGCTTTCTCTCCCTTTCAATCCTCCGTTGCTCTTGCCAGCTTACAGCTGCTTTCGAGTTCTTCCTCTTCGAAGATTGAACTTCTTGGGTTTTGATGCTAGCAATCTGCCAAAATAAAAACGAATGGCAAATCACATTCCAGCACTGAATCAAAGTTGATCTAGGGTATTGCTCGCCAGACATAATTACTCATAAGCTGAACAGCACCCGAAGTCCCACCGCGCGAACTAGAACTTTGGCTGACTTTTCTTTCTCAGATTCCACGGAAAATATCACAAATGCTGATACACTGCGAAGGGAAATTAGAGCACGGAATTGGAAGACGGACCTTTTTGTTCGTTAATTTGGACTTCGGGGGTTCCGATGCCTCCGGAGGAAGGAACTGTGAGAGGTCTCCCAGGTAGTCGTCTTCTTCATCTTCCTTCCGTCGTCCGGCAGCTCCTAGACCGACGGTTTCGGGCGATCCCGCCATTGTTTCAGACCTCCGTGAGAAGAAGAAGAAAAGAGAAGCAAGGCATTGAAATGACGAAGCAAGGAATGAATGGGCCGCTATTGGGCCGAGCTCCGTAGCCTGGGTCAAGCGGAGCCGTCCTAATTACCTTATAGTTTTATAGCAACCATAACGGTTTTACGGTGACGTGGCACACCGTATAAATAGGCATTGACCGTCTTCTTCCTCGCTCTTTTTTCTCTCTCCGTTCTCTTGGACTGAGCTTCTGTTAACTGCATCATATTCTTCCCGCCCGTCCTCACTCCCTCTCTCTCTCTATCTCTAGAGGCAGGAGGGAAAATCTTCTTCGAAATTTAGTACCTCAAAAACCTAATTTCCCTCCTATTCGTTCTCTTCTCTCTATCTCTACTAGTCCGATTTTCTTTTTACTTCCTCTGTTTCCTCCATTTCTGATTTTCCTGCTCCTGCTAGTGATCTGAGCTTTCTGGATTCTGCTTGAGTGGAGCTTTCTTTCGTTTTTCTTTCTCTCCTTTTCTTCTTGAAGGCCGATCAAGGACTGTTTGGTTCGCAAGAAAGTGGCGCGAAAAACTGGAGAAAGATTCTCGTCATCTCATCCTCAAGTCAATTTAGTCTTTGGAGTCCTTGGTAGATATAGCGCGACAGATTCAGAGGCTCTGAATCTTGTTTTCTCTCTCTCTCTCTCTCTCTCGTGATTTTCTGTGGATCAGAAGGAATAATTCTTGGTTGTGAACTCATTTACTTCTCGTTTGCAGGGAAAGATGGAGAACATGACGAAACAGAGGCCACATACCTTCTTCGTAGTGATTGCTTTCTGGATGATTCTCGCTTCACGAGTTCGGGCCACGACGGATCCCCCAGATGGTATATTCCAATGCATCTAAAAATCCTTCTTTATCTGGATGTTATTATGTTTAATTGAATTAATTGTCAGTATTCCGTCTTCGTTACTGTTATTGTGGTTAGTTTCTCAGTAGAATGATCTGAATCCCCTGTTTGAGCGCCGAGAAAATGCGGGAAGATCTAATGTGTTCTGGAATGATTCACAGTCTTTTAATTGCTCTATCAACAGTTTAGTGAAGAAACAGGGGTTAGCTTGAACAGTCTGCGCAACTGGGTGATTCTTAGTTGATTGAATCGTTTAGCTCTCGCAATTTCTTACTCACTTGATCTTCCAACACACTGGGTGAGCGTGTGCTTGATCGATACGGGCTGGTTTCTGGCAGTGCTAGCCCTTGAAGATCAATATAGGGCTCTGAACAACCCACCTCAACTGAAGCGGTGGAGATTGGATGGAGGAGATCCATGTGGAGAATCATGGATGGGCGTCTCGTGTTCTGGATCTTCTGTTATCCGCCTGTAATTGCACTTCTCTTATACATCTTTCTGATTTCCTTCCTCTGCATTTGTTCAAAATCTGATACTGCGTCTGTTTATCAATTTTCTTGATATATTATTCACTGTTGCAGTAAGCTTCAGGGTCTGAACTTGAGTGGATATCTGGGGAGCCAGTTCCATCTGCTCCATGGGTTGAAGCAACTGTAAGTTAACATTTTCTAACTGGATTTCAGATTGTGGAACTTCCCTGGATTTATCTTTTCTGCTCTCTTCTCTTGGTTCTTATCTTAGGGATCTTAGCTCTAATAACATCACTGGTGAAATTCCATACAGCTTACCTCCCAATGTCACCCACTTGTGAGTTTATCATTTCTCATGTCTCTGGTTCTGAACTTGAACAAATATGAATGCTTGAGACTCCTGTTGACGTTTTACTTTATGCAGAAACTTAGCATGCAACAAGTTAGAGCAAAATATACCTCATTCTTTGCCCAATTTTAAACTCCTCAGAAATCTGTAATTTTCCTATCGTCAAAAGCTATCCACCTGTTTTATTTTGTCTTTCCAGATTCGTTTCTCCTTCTGTTAGTGTGTAACAAGCTATCTTTGATTGTTATGCTGCAGGAATCTAAGCCACAACATGTTGTCAGGTCCCGTTGGGAATGTGTTTGCTGGTCTGCAAAGTCTGAGAGAGATGTATGAATTCTGGCTCTCTCAGTTTCAGAAATTGGTAGTGTGGTTGAAGCAAAGCAGGCTTAACTTCATTTCTTCTTTATGTGACAGGGATCTATCATACAATAACTTCACTGGAGACCTTCCTAATTCATTTGGATCTCTGAGAAATCTAACTAGATTGTGAGTTTCTGATCTTTGTGATCCTCAGTTCAGCATACTAACTACCAACTAGGCTCATGATCCTTATCCTTTTGAAATGTATCTCCAGGTTCCTGCAGAAAAACCAGTTCACTGGATCAGTTGTTTTCCTGGCTGATCTTCCTCTTTCTGACCTGTTAGTTTTCTTTTTGTCCCTCGCCTCTTTCCTGGTTCTCCATTTCTGGCTGACCTTCATCTTCACTAATCCGTTTGTTGCACGTTTGCTCCTTCAGGAACATCCAGTCCAATAACTTCAGTGGTGTTATTCCAACTAACTTTCAAACTATACCAGATTTGTGGTATATCTTTGTTTCAAGTTTTCTGTTTTCTTTTAGCTCTCGACTCCCTCTTCTTTATGTGTTCCTTCATGGCTAGGATGGACGGAAATCAATTCCATGTGGAACCTGGCTATCCACCTTGGAGCTTTCCAGGGGAGAATCCAATTACGCAGAACTTCAGCACTCGTCCGACGACGGAGTCGAGTGCCATAGTTGAGAATCATCCTGCCGCTATAGTCGAGAACCATCCATCTTTCAGGCTGGCTAAACAGAAGAAGAAATTGTTGAGCCTGGGAGGAGTCGTTTTTATTGTTGGAGGATTAACCCTAGTGGTTACTGGTGCAGCAATTTTCATTGCAATGCGTCTGAAGCAATCTGATGCCTTTGCAGCCGAGACAACCAATGGTAAACCAAACTTCAATCTAGTTTAACATTCTCTATCAGAAACGAGGTGGTAATTCAAAATTTTATCAATTTATGGTTGGAACAGCATACGAAGCTAGCCCACCCACCTTTCTGAGTCGAAGCCGTACGCCATTTAGTAGACAAGCGAGAGCTAAAAGATTATCTGGGGGGAGAAGTTTGGGTAAGAACAACAGAGCTCCAGCCAGCGCAAGAATTTACACAGTGGAAGAGCTCCAGTATGCAACCAACAGCTTCAGTGAAGACAACCTTATTGGAGAAGGATCTCTCGGTGCTGTGTACAGAGCGGAGTTTCCTGACGGCCAAGTAATCCTCCTTTTCAAAAACTTTCGAAATCATTAGCTTGTTTGAAGAGTTTTCACTTATGAACTTACTCCTTTTCATTCAGGTATTGGCAGTGAAGAACATAAATACAGTGTCGCTATCTTTCGAGGAAGAAGAACGGTTGATGGAAGTGATATGGACTATATCTCGACTTCGGCACCCAAATATCATAGCCCTACTCGGTTACTGCGTTGAACACGGCCAGCACCTCCTTGCCTATGAACACGTGAGAAGCTTGCCTCTCGATGTGGTTCTTCACGGCCAGAGTTACAAACCACTACCGTGGATGGTCCGTCTCAACATCGCACTCGGAGTGGCTCGGTCATTGGAGTACTTGCACTGCACTGTCTGTCCTCCTGTGGCTCATGGCAACGTGAAAGCCTCGAACGTGTTGCTCGACGAAGAGCTGGTGCCGCGTCTCTGTGATTCTGGGCTGGCTATCCTGAGGCCCCTGACTTGCAACAGCGTCAAAGTCAAGGCTTCTGAAATCGCACTGACTGAAACGGGCTACATCGCACCTGAACATGGGGAGCCAGGAATTGATAGTACCAAGAGCGACGTGTTTGCGTTTGGAGTGATGCTTCTGGAGCTGCTGACTGGAAGGAAACCTTTCGACAGGTAAATGTACCAAAAGGGTCTCTTCTGTCCTCTGACTTCAGAGTCTTTTCCCCCTTCGAAGAGCTTATTATTTAATCTCCGTGGCTGTCTTCCTTTCTTTGTATTAGCTCGCGGTCGAGGAAGGAGCAGTCTCTGGTGAAATGGGCTTCCCGCCGGCTTCACGACAGTGAGTGGTTGGTGCAGATGGTTGATCCATGCATCAACAGGAGAAGCTTGTCTTTGAAGTCTTTATCTGGATTTGCAGACATCGTCTCTCTCTGTACTCAGGTAATATATATATATATATATATTACGCTTCTTCCACTACCAGAGACTCGTAAGTAAATGCAATGCTGTTCCAATTTGACTGTGGAGAGTCCTGTTTTTCAACAGCCGGAGATGCAGTTCAGGCCTCCGATGAGTGAGATCGCAGAATCTCTGAGTCGTCTGGTTCAGAAGAGCGGAATTGCAGCTGCTGGTGAAGGGATCGATGATCCATTCGATAGATCGTTCCGTTCCACCATTACAGGATTTGTCAGCTCCCCCACAGTCAGCTACTACTCTCCCTAGCTGCTGAGTATTGGTGCCCTCCAAACCCTCTCTGATACTAACCACTGTTAGTCAAAGTTTTGAGTCTTACATGTATATCAGATTTACCTGCTACTGTTACTGCCACACCCGAACGCAGAAAATTTTCTGAGCACTGAAATGTTTTCTGTAAAGTTTCATCTATGGTCAACCAAGATAAAAGTGCTCAGAGTATATTCCGGGAATTCGATCATTTCTCGTGCTCACTCCCTTGCAACAAGTTCCGGAATATAACACTTTACCTGCTTTGGCCATGAAGAGGACAAAGAATTGTGAAGCTCCATGCATTTAATAGCCAAGTCTTTCAGTCCTTTTAGCTTGGACTCGTGATGTTTCTTCTCTCCAAACTACTAACCAGTCTGTTCAAAAACCTGAGTTCCCAAACCACCCACCACATGCTTGAGTTACAACCAACACAAACACTATAGCCCTCTCACAATCAATGACCAGGTTATGCAGAGCAGAGATATTCGTCTATTTCAATCCAAGTACTTCCTGACTAGTCATTACAAGTCCAATCACGTCACCTACCAGATATTTTAAGCTGTTTCAATTTTCTTCGTCTTAAAAAGTTTAGAAATTTTTTATCAAAGAGAGTGAGAGAAGATCAAATAAAACGTGTGCAGTTCAGAGCAGCACCTTTTGGAGTTTAGAATTATGATCAAGTCTCGGGTTTTCCTATTGGTAACAAATGAAATGGTTGAAGAAATGTCAGATAGCATCTGCTGACGTCTCTACTTTCTAAGACCAGACGTCGATAAGGCTACCAAATCAGCCCGAGAATCTACTAGATGAATCCCTATGCCATTCGAAAAAAGAAACGAAGGGAGTTGCTTACATCCTTTTCGGTGTGAATATCCCTGACAAAACCAGAATAATAATCAATTGCTCTTGACATATTTTGCACCATTTACAACTTCCAAAATCTTGCTGAATGTGCTTGGGAGAGATTTGCGGTCTCTAGGAGTTCAAACCTCACATTGTTTCCCTGCAGAATCAAAATGTAACGATTGAGTCCATTGTGAATAAAAAATGGGGAACATTCAGGACTATATACTGCAAGACCTGCAATCCAATCTGTAACATCCTGAACCTCTAATAATGTTTTTCCAGATGACGGGCGGATATTATACGATTCGAGACTGAAAAAAAAATATCGACGAGTTATCCTATACGAGGTAGGATCAACGAAACCACTTTAAAACTCCCAAAGCAGCAAAAAGTGCAACAAAAATATATTGTTGGCTGCAAGAATCGAACCCCTGACCTGTTGGTCATTAAGGAAGGGTTCAGCAACATAACCAGTTAGACTATGCTGGTTTCAGTGATACAAAAGGAGCCGAGTCATTAATGAGCTAATGACGTCGGCATTGCACCAGCAGCTAGCTTGTTTATGGAGCCGGCTTTGGAACTTGAGTTTCTTCCTTTCAAAGCTACTGCTCCTTAGAAGGCCGCCCCAGGCCTTTACTCCATCTGCTGGAAAGTAAATGAAGAGGTAAGAGCATGAATCAAGGAGCTCTATTATACCGGTAAGCTAGCTCTCCATTTTTGCCTTCGTACAAACACCAAGGAGAGAAAAGAAAAGAAATAATATGAAACCAAAGCCTAACATAGTCTCTGTATTCCCAGCAAAGGTTTAGAACCTATACAAACCTGTTTACAAGCCAAAATCGCCAAACCAACTCACCAAATATCCTTTACCGAAACATTTGCCGTAACCTTTTCGTCAGCCAAACCAGTGCCACTACAGGCAGCATCAGCTTCGAAGCTTGATACCGCTACAAAGAGCAAGTCACCACGAGCATCACAGAGTTTACGGAATTGAATTCCGAGCTCAGACGAGGGAGAAACAAGGCCGGGAAGTTGGTACGTGAGGTAAGGGAATTTCCAGTTTTCTGCAGATTTTGGACAGCAGAAAATTAAGAATTAATCCCTAATTTCGTACTAACGATAATCAGCTCGCAGTTTCTTCGTTTGACGTCCAAACGACGAACCGTTTTCGCCTACAGGACCGTAGAAACAAGGAGAAATTTTAGGAGCCAATCTCTGGAATTTTAGAACGTAATTCCCGACTTGGAATCAGCTAAATTAAGGTGTGTGGGGATTAAGAGGACCTTAATTATTGCATCGATTATTTATGCTTGATTTGCATATTTGGATGGATGGATTACTTTGGGTGATGACTTATTTGTTGATATGATGATTTGGAGATTATTCTTGATTGTTACGGATTTTACGGAGTAAATATCGATATTTGACAAGTTTCCCCGTAAAAATGAATAGTTGGGTTTATTGAGTCTAAAACTGATCTAAGTGATTTTTGTTTGTCTAAAATGAGGTTGGGACAGATTGAGCAGAAGATTTCACTTGAAAATGGTTTCCGGATTAAAAACTGCATAACGGTCAATTTTACCGAAAGCTCGGTAAAAACGTGTTTTATTTATCTTTAAGATTTGGATCACTTCAAAATGGTCAGTATGGATTGTTAAATGGTTTTTGGTCTGAAAATGGTAAATTAGACAGTTGGTGGAATTTTTATCCTTAAAACGGTAAAAATGAGCTTAATACGAGATTTGCGATAAATACCGAGTGTAATATTATTTTCATGGTTTTGAGTTGTTGAAAAATATAAAAACTGGACAGACCTGTTTTAGGATGATAAATGAAGGTTCTTGTAATTTTGGGAGATTTTTGGATTTACCGTTTTGTTGGAATTTAAGTTACCGTAAAATAATGGTTAATACGAGATTTTTGATACTTTATTGTCTAAATTGATTTTTATGACCAGAACTAGATTTAATGGATTTTTGTGTCAATAAATTCATTTACATGAATTGTGTGAGGATTTTAATGAAGGAAAGTGAATTTTGAGTTAAGGACATTTTTAACCGCGACCGAGTTATTTATAATAATTTGCGTTGGCGCTATTTCGTGATATTGTTGATGAATTTTGGATGAGGAACGGTGATATGGTACTGCTGAGTAGCCTTACGGGAGAATGAGATGATTTATGTGATTTGGTATTGGATGATGAAATAGTTGATTTTTTTGAAACGTCGAGTTGATAATCGACGGAAAATATATATATGAACTGGTTAATCCGTAAGATTACATTGATTCCGGATTGATTGTGATGGATGAGAAAAATGGAAATGGTTTGATTCGTGATCATATTAATTCACGTAGATATAGAAAGGGCCTGCATTTACCCTCACCCCTTGAGAGTGGGTAGATTTAGCTCGCTTATGCGATTTAGTGTTGTGGTTGCATGAGCACCACGGATGAGTGTTGTGGTTGAAAACCACGGATGAGTGTTGTGGTTAAAAACCACGGATTGAGTGTTGTGGTTGCATGAGCACCACGGATGATGATTTGCTCGAGCGAGGGTAAGTGTATGGTGACCTTGGCGCCATTAATAATTAACCGGAATTTTCATATCATGCATTCATTATGTGTTCGTGAAATTAAGTGATTATCTTATTGGATAAATTGATTTGGTGATGATTAGTTGGTGGATTCGATAATTTGATCGGTAATTTATATATGATGATTTAAGATGGCATCTAGAGTAATAATTTATGATTGATTATGATTGTTTGATTAGCTGATTGCGGTCCCAAAATTAGGTCGTGGGAAAGATCCACACACACAGCTTAGTTGCTGACCCACGTCTGTTTTCAGGCTCGCAGGTGCAACTAGGATCGGACTACTAAGGCTGCCCTATCCTTCTGTACTACCATCATGAGGTAGTTTGGAACACTGTTCTGTCATGGTCACCTAGGATTTTTGCTTTGAGTGTTTGAATAATAAACCCACATTTTGTAAAATTCAATAAGTGGGTTGGGATTCGAATAATGAGTTTGTATGATAACGGTTTATGTTTGTGTTTAATTATCGGATATGATGTTTGAGATGATCGAGTTCAACCAGTAACACCGATGATTTGGCTGCGCGGTTGAACCACGGGTTCAACCATAGAGATTATGGGTGGGGTGTTACAAGTGGTATCAGAGCTCGGTTAGTTCGCTGCACTATAAGTATGTTACCTTAACTCGTGAGGATTAGCTACCCTCAGTCGGGTGAAGGTACTCCATACTCGTATTTGCACCGAGACTTTCTGGGTAATGGGATCAATTGTGACAAAAATATTTTGAAATTGATTTTTAAATATTTTGAGGAATTGAGAAACGATCTTTGGAAGGAGTTTTTGTTGAAGAAAACTAAAGTTTGGTTTCTTTTTCTTTCTTTGTAGTGACCGGAACAGTGTGGGCCCTCGTAATGTTCAGTTAGCACCGCTACCACCCCCCATCAGGGTGGAGTTTCCTCAACTTAAGAAATATGGGTTGAAGGAGTTTCGAGGGGATAGTGACGATCCTCAAGAAACGGCAATGTGGTTGAAAGAGTCGCGCATTCAGTTCGATTACATGGGATATGATGAGGAGCAGAGGCTCCAGGCAATGGTCATGCTTCTCAAAGGCCATGCCTTGACTTGGTGGGGCACTCAGGAGGAAGGGCAAGTCTTTCCTCCGGTAGTGACCTACCAGGAATTCATGACTATGTTCCGGGCGACTTTCTTCCCATCGGAGTGGATATATAATAAACAGCGGGAGTTCGATGATCTTAAGCAGGGGGAGATGTCTGTACTGTCTTACTACATCAAATTCTTCGAGTTATCGGAGTGGTGTGAGATTGAGACAGACCGAGATGAGAAGTTGGCCATGAGGTTCCTTCGCGGTCTCCGATACACCATCCAGGAGGGAGTCTCCTCAGCTGACATGGTAAGCCTGAATGCCATTAAACAGGCTGCCCTGAGAAAAGAGAACTTGGAGAAGGCCAAGAGGGAATCTTGGAAGGAGAGGCCAGGTGATAGGAAGAGGAAGGCTTTTGTCCAATCGAGTCACTCCGCCGGTTTCACCCAGCAGACTCGAAGGGGAGGGCAATATGATGTCAGGCCGAGGGTGACATATTCAGCTCCACAGACCAGGACGGGACCCGCTGGTTATCCACCATGCCTGACCTGCGGGAAGATGCACCTTGGGCGATGTAATAACTTGCCTCAAGGTAGGATCATCTGCTTTGAGTGTGGCCAGGCTGGTCATACCCGACCACAGTGCCCACAACTCGCCCGAGCACCAGCACCGTCAGTGGGATCTGTTCAGGGCCCGAGAACCCCATCAGCGGGAGTTTCAAGGGGAGCAGCAAGGCAGGGAGGACGTCCTAGATCTCGAGGACCTGGAGCTAACTCCTATCCCGAGGGTGGACCGAGTCAGCAACCCATGGGACGGGGAGCGGGAAGCCAGAATCAGGCGGGACTACGCGCTTTGACTAGAGATGCAGCGGAGGCCGCTACTGATGTTGTCACTTGTATGATAACTTGCTTTGGACATGCTCTATATGCCTTGTTTGACACTGGCTCTTCGCATTCATTTATGTCCGAGAAATGTGCTAGTAACATGCATATCATATCAACCGAGCTGACTACCCGATGGGGTGTGAAAACACCATTGGGTACTTCGGTGGTAGTTAATCGCGTGATACGCGATTGTGATATTGTGATGGGAGGAGTAGTATTGAAGGCAGAGCTGATGATTTTGCCTTTCAATGAGTTCGATGTGATTCTTGGCATGGATTGGTTATCCAGTCACGGCGCAGTGATGGATTGCCAAAAGAAGGAAATACGCTTGGCTGGGGATGATGGTAGACATATGATATTCCAAGGGTTGAGAAAACAGAAGTCAACTCCGATGGGTATCATCTCGGCGATGGAGATGTATGCGTTGCTAAGGGAAGGGTGTCAAGCCTTTCTTGTGCAAGTTGAGGTGACTAAAGAAGAGAAGTTGGAGGAAGTACGAGTTGTAAATGAATACCAGGATGTGTTTCCAGAAGACCTTCCTGGGGGGCCAATCGAACGGGAGGTGGATTTTAACATCGAGTTAGTACCTGGAACTGCTCCCATATCTATCCCACCGTATCGGATGGCACCAATCGAATTGAAGGAGCTAAAGGAACAGTTGCAGGAACTCTTGGACAAAGGGTTCATCCGACCAAGTATATCACCTTGGGGAGCACCTGTTCTCTTTGTGAAAAAGAAAGATGGGTCCATGCGAATGTGCATTGACTATCGGAGGCTAAACAAGGCGACGGTTAAGAATCGTTATCCACTTCCTCGAATTGATGACTTGTTTGACCAACTACAAGGAGCAACGGTCTTTTCAAAAATTGATTTGAGGTCGGGATATCACCAGTTGAAGGTGGGAGAGAAAACAGTACCGTTGACTGCTTTCCGAACACGGTATGGACATTATGAATTTTTGGTGATGCCTTTTGGACTTACTAATGCACCGGCAGTGTTCATGGCTCTTATGAACAAAGTTTTCCATGAATATCTTGACAAATTTGTCATAGTATTCATTGATGACATTCTAGTGTATTCGAAGAGTGAGGAAGAGCATGCTGAACACTTGAGATTGGTATTGCAAACTTTGAGAGAAAAAGAGTTGTATGCCAAATTCTCGAAGTGTGCATTCTGGCTGGAAGAGGTACTATTTTTGGGGCACGTGGTGTCCCGGAGGGGAGTAGAGGTGGATCCTAAGAAGATTGAAGCTATTGTGAATTGGACTCCACCTAAGGATGTGACGGGAGTACGAAGTTTTCTGGGGTTAGCTGGGTACTACCGTCGATTTGTGGAAGGGTTTTCTAAAATAGCCTCACCTTTGACTAAATTATTGAGGAAGGAAACCCCATACATATGGACGGAAGAGTGTCAAGAGAGTTTTGAAGAATTGAAGCGGAAGTTGACATCAGCCCCAGTTCTGGCATTACCGGTGGACGGAGGTGAATATGTGGTATACAGTGACGCCTCATATCTTGGTTTGGGTTGTGTCTTGATGCAGAACGGAAAGGTGATTGCATATGCTTCCCGACAATTGAGGCCACATGAGTGCAACTACCCAACTCATGATCTAGAGTTGGCAGCTATCGTGTTTGCCTTAAAATTATGGAGGCATTACCTTTATGGTGAAACGTTCAAAATTATGACCGACCACAAGAGTTTGAAGTATTTAATGGATCAGAAGGAGTTGAATAACCGACAAAGAAGATGGTTGGAATTATTGAAGGACTACGACTGCACAATTGATTACCATCCTGGTAAGGCAAATGTGGTCGCCGATGCACTCAGTCGAAAGGGAAGGTTGTCAGAATTAGTGGAAATGAGAGCTTTGGGTGTGGAGTTTCAGGTGGAGGACATCACCACCTTAATTGCACACTTAAGCATCCGACCACTACTCCATGATCAAATTAGAGAAAGTCAACAAGTAGATCCTGAGTGTATCGAGAAGTTGAAGCAAGTTGAAGTGGGGGAAGAAAGTGAATTCATGGTGGACGAAGGCATACTAAAAAGGCATGGTCGTATGTGGGTTCCAGAGTTGGGTGATTTAAGACGAAGAATTCTGGAGGAAGCCCATTCATCCATGTATGCCATGCACCCGGGGGTCACAAAGATGTATAACACGATTAAAACACATTTTTGGTGGCCGGGAATGAAGCGAGAGGTGGCTGAGCATGTTCAAGCTTGTCTAGTTTGTCAAAAGACTAAGGCGGAGCATCGTGCACCGGCTGGACTCTTGCAGCCGCTGCCAATTCCAGAGTGGAAATTTGAGAGGATCACGATGGATTTTGTGACCGGATTTCCTTCTACCCGGGAAGGAAAAGATGCCATTTGGGTAATTGTTGATCGAATGACTAAAGTGGCACATTTTATCCCCATTCGATTCAAGCCAAGTATGGAAGAGTTAGCGAGGTTGTACATAGCTCACATTGTACGACTTCATGGTGTTCCTCTATCCATTGTCTCAGATCGAGATCCCAGTTTCACATCACACTTCTGGGAGAGCTTGCAGGAGGCGATGGGTACGAGACTTAATTTCTCCACGGCTTATCACCCTCAGACGGACGGGCAGTCTGAGCGGACAATACTTACTTTGGAGGAATTATTACGAACCTGTGCAGTGGAAACAGGTGGACCTTGGACGAATTTACTACCCTTGGTGGAGTTTGCCTATAACAACTCCTACCATAGCAGTTTGCAGGCTGCACCCTTTGAAGCTTTGTATGGAAGGAAGTGTCGTACCCCGCTATGTTGGGATGTTGAGGGTACTCGGGTTCTTACCGGACCGCAAATGGTCCAAGATACAGAGGAGAAGGTGAAGGTGATCAAAGAGAGATTGCGAGTAGCTCAAGATCGCCAGAAGTTATATGCCGATAGGAAGGCTCGAGAAGTTAGCTATGATGTGGGAGATAAGGTGTTCTTAAAGGTATCCCCATGGAAGGGATTGATGAGGTTTGGAAGGAAGGGTAAGCTAGCGCCTCGTTACATTGGTCCTTACGATGTTATCTCCAAAGTAGGACCTGTGGCATATGAGCTCGCATTACCCCGTGAGTTGGAGAAAATTCACAACGTATTCCACGTGAGTATGTTGAAAAATTATCATATCGATCCATCTCATGTGATACAACCCGAAAGGGTGGAGTTGGAGCCAGATTTGACCTATGAAGAGAAACCTGTGAGCATTGTGGATCATCAGGTACGTGTGCTAAGAAGCAAGCAAATCCCAATGCTCAAGGTTATATGGCGTAATCAGGAGGAGGAGGCTGCAACCTGGGAAACCGAGGAGAGTATGAAGAAGAAGTACCCCGAGCTAGTTGAGGCTTATGCTCAACGTATGTCGACCTAGTACCTCATGTGTTAGATCGATATGAGTAGGGTACATTGTAATATATAACCTCTACTGTAGAGTGAGTGAATAAGTATGAAATAAAAATTTCCCAAGCCATTAGGTACTTGATGGCCAAGGGAAATTATCATGTCGTTATGCGGAGTTAAGCGATGTTTTGGACGAGCCGATTTCGGGGACGAAATCTAATTAAGAGGGGGGGAGTTGTAACATCCTGAACCTCTAATAATGTTTTTCCAGATGACGGGCGGATATTATACGATTCGAGACTGAAAAAAAAATATCGACGAGTTATCCTATACGAGGTAGGATCAACGAAACCACTTTAAAACTCCCAAAGCAGCAAAAAGTGCAACAAAAATATATTGTTGGCTACAAGAATCAAACCCCTGACCTGTTGGTCAGTAAGGAAGGGTTCAACAACATAACCAGTTAGACTATGCTGGTTTCAGTGATACAAAAGGAGCCGAGTCATTAATGAGCTAATGACGTCGGCATTGCACCAGCAGCTAGCTTGTTTATGGAGCCGGCTTTGGAACTTGAGTTTCTTCCTTTCAAAGCTACTGCTCCTTAGAAGGCCGCCCCAGGCCTTTACTCCATCTGCTGGAAAGTAAATGAAGAGGTAAGAGCATGAATCAAGGAGCTCTATTATACCGGTAAGCTAGCTCTCCATTTTTGCCTTCGTACAAACACCAAGGAGAGAAAAGAAAAGAAATAATATGAAACCAAAGCCTAGCATAGTCTCTGTATTCCCAGCAAAGGTTTAGAACCTATACAAACCTGTTTACAAGCCAAAATCGCCAAACCAACTCACCAAATATCCTTTACCGAAACATTTGCCGTAACCTTTTCGTCAGCCAAACCAGTGCCACTACAGGCAGCATCAGCTTCGAAGCTTGATACCGCTACAAAGAGCAAGTCACCACGAGCATCACAGAGTTTACGGAATTGAATTCCGAGCTCAGACGAGGGAGAAACAAGGCCGGGAAGTTGGTACGTGAGGTAAGGGAATTTCCAGTTTTCTGCAGATTTTGGACAGCAGAAAATTAAGAATTAATCCCTAATTTCGTACTAACGATGATCAGCTCGCAGTTTCTTCGTTTGACGTCCAAACGACGAACCGTTTTCGCCTACAGGACCGTAGAAACAAGGAGAAATTTTAGGAGCCAATCTCTGGAATTTTAGAACGTAATTCCCGACTTGGAATCAGCTAAATTAAGGTGTGTGGGGATTAAGAGGACCTTAATTATTGCATCGATTATTTATGCTTGATTTGCATATTTGGATGGATGGATTACTTTGGGTGATGACTTATTTGTTGATATGATGATTTGGTGATTATTCTTGATTGTTACGGATTTTACGGAGTAAATATCGATATTTGACAAGTTTCCCCGTAAAAATGAATAGTTGGGTTTATTGAGTCTAAAACTGATCTAAGTGATTTTTGTTTGTCTAAAATGAGGTTGGGATAGATTGAGCAGAAGATTTCACTTGAAAATGGTTTCCGGATTAAAAACTGCATAACGGTCAATTTTACCGAAAGCTCGGTAAAAACGTGTTTTATTTATCTTTAAGATTTGGATCACTTCAAAATGGTCAGTATGGATTGTTAAATGGTTTTTGGTCTGAAAATGGTAAATTAGACAGTTGGTGGAATTTTTATCCTTAAAACGGTAAAAATGAGCTTAATACGAGATTTGCGATAAATACCGAGTGTAATATTATTTTCATGGTTTTGAGTTGTTGAAAAATATAAAAACTGGACAGACCTGTTTTAGGATGATAAATGAAGGTTCTTGTAATTTTGGGAGATTTTTGGATTTACCGTTTTGTTGGAATTTAAGTTACCGTAAAATAATGGTTAATACGAGATTTTTGATACTTTATTGTCTAAATTGATTTTTATGACCAGAACTAGATTTAATGGATTTTTGTGTCAATAAATTCATTTACATGAATTGTGTGAGGATTTTAATGAAGGAAAGTGAATTTTGAGTTAAGGACATTTTTAACCGCGACCGAGTTATTTATAATAATTTGCGTTGGCGCTATTTCGTGATATTGTTGATGAATTTTGGATGAGGAACGGTGATATGGTACTGCTGAGTAGCCTTACGGGAGAATGAGATGATTTATGTGATTTGGTATTGGATGATGAAATAGTTGATTTTTTTGAAACGTCGAGTTGATAATCGACGGAAAATATATATATGAACTGGTTAATCCGTAAGATTACATTGATTCCGGATTGATTGTGATGGATGAGAAAAATGGAAATGGTTTGATTCGTGATCATATTAATTCACGTAGATATAGAAAGGGCCTGCATTTACCCTCACCCCTTGAGAGTGGGTAGATTTAGCTCGCTTATGCGATTTAGTGTTGTGGTTGCATGAGCACCACGGATGAGTGTTGTGGTTGAAAACCACGGATGAGTGTTGTGGTTAAAAACCACGGATTGAGTAGGCCTGTAACTGTGGCCCATACTACCCATCAGCCCGGCCCGGCCCGGCCCAACCCTGTGGGTCGGGTAGGGTCAATTAGTCTTTAGGGTCAAAATAGGGTCGGGTTACATTCTGGCCCTAGAGGGTAGGGTATTTTTGGGTTTTACCCTTAAAACCCTTTCAGACCCATTTTGACCCATTTTAGCCCTAAGCCCCTAATTACCCGAAAACCCGTGTCGGCTCATCTCTGCTTTCCTCGCAATAGTAGCGACTACTGGTCGAATCCCTTCCCCGGACGCCATTGCCGACGATTTCTCCAGAAGTTAGAACTCTGAAACCCCATTCCCTGCGCCCACCCACTACTCTCTTTACGGATTCTCTACACTCAGTTTTTCTTCGCCTGAAGTAATTCTGCCATGGCGAACGTCGTCTGATCTCCACAAACAGGTACTAATTTCTGGATTCTTTGATGGGGTTCTTTGATTGCCGGAAAAAATTGAGAAGAAACCCCTTGCACTTAAATTTCTGCCATGTCTTCTTGCTTCATTCATCTTAGGATTTATTGGGGTTTTATAGATTCTCCTCTTAGGTTTTCCTACTTATATTCAATCTGTTTCAATTTTGTTACATGGGCGTGGTTGATTGGCTTCCTAGAAATCCATGAGTGTGACCGGTAAAAAGGGTTTCCGTGGCTGGATACTTTTCTCATTGATTTTTTCGGAATCCAAACTTGATACAGAGTTGGCATAATCTTGAACTGGGTTTTTTCACATCAGATCGAGATCGATCTAACAAGATCTCCTCCAAGTGATCTACCATTCAAAGATGCAGGCTTTGAAATGAAAAAAGCTGCAGAATTTCATATAACGAAACAGAAAAAGCGAGTTGTTACTTGTGAGGAAACCGGAATTCATTTCTGGAGGAGAGAAATTAAAGAAGAAGAAGAAGAAGTCAACACAAGAAGATGAAGGCAGTTGTGGAGTAATTGGTCTCCTTCAATCGGTTCTAGATATATATAAAAGAGTGGATGCAAAGTAAGCCATACAAGTTTGAACTTGCCGCTTGGAGAGTTGGGTTCAGCTCTTCTTTGTTGTCTAGGCAGACTACTTGAGCCAATTTTAACTTCACTTCTGCTGCTTGAAGGCAGGGGAATTGGTGCTGGGTTCAAAGATGTCTTGCCATGGCTTGTTGTTTTAAGCTTTTGCTGAGTTGTTTATTTAAATTTTGGTGTCCTTGTTTTGGTATCAACTGAAGTTTGGAATTTAAGTTGAGTAATTAGAGTAAGGGGTCAAGCAAGTTCTGTTCATTGTTGCTGCTTACTTTCTGTTGCTGCTGCTGCATGTTACAGTCTTCCAGACAAGTTTCGAAGCTACCCTAGCCAGCCTAGGGGTCATGCAATAATGCTGTGTTTCAGAGAGCTAGATAGGAAAGCCCAACTGATGATGTCTCTGTTGCTGCTGCTGCTACTAGCTAATGGGGCTGTTCAACTTGTTAGCTAGACGAGGGGTTATGGGGATGTGCAGTTGCTGATTGGGTTTGGCTTTGGTGCTTGTCTATACTATATTGAATGTGTAAATTACAGGACTGGTCATAGACTGAAATCTACGTACAAACAGGCAGTTTTTTGGCGTTGGAGTATCTTCATTTTGTTGTGTTTAAGTATGGGTCAAAGATCTCTTCTTCTATTCATTTCCTCTTATGTGCTCTAGATTGGTGTATGCATGCGCATGGATAAGGAATTATCCATTGCTGGTGTGCTTTTTGTGCCCAGTGAACTGTCTAATTGCTAGGTGTTAATTATTGAGATGGGGATACTCTATCGTGCTTGGTAACTACTGCTCTGTATGTTCATCAGGGTACTGAAAGGAAATAACCATTGGCTTGTCTTGTTTCTTTTTGTTTATTGTTGAGTGCAGGTGTGATGGTTGATGATGATTGAAAGATGATATATTTGATATTATGAGCGATGTAATTGATGAATCCCGAAATTGTGTACTTTTTTTTTACGTACTTTGCATTTTGTTTATTTGATTTGGATTTATTGTAAAGTAATTTTGACTTTTTATATGTAATTTGTAGTTTGTTTATTTGATTTAGATTTATCGTAAGGTAATTTAGACTTTTTAGATGTAATTTGCATTTTTTTTATTTGATTTGGATTTATTGTAAGGTGATTTAGACTTCTTAGATATAATTTTAATTTTCTGGAATTAATTTTGAGTTTTTCGAATTAATTAGGATTTTTGGTATAGGAATTTGGACTAACTTAAAATTTTCTGGAATTAGTTGGAATTTTTGTAATCAACTTTTATGTTGTGAATTAGTTTAAATATTTTTTATTTAATTTAGATTATTTTCATTATGAACTCATTTAAATTTTCTAGTATATACCTGCAATTTTTTGAAATTTAATTTGAAATTGAATAATTAAGTGGGCTAATATTGAATAAAATGAAGTTGGGCCGACCCTATGGCCCGATCCGACCCAGCCCAACCCGACCCAACAGGGTCATATAGGGCCAAATGAGAATAGGGCCGGGCCGGGCCGGGTCGAATATTTTAGCATACAGGGCTGGGTTTTTTTGGGTAGTGGCAGGGTCAGGGCTGGGTTTGACCCAGTTTCACCCCTAGGATTGAGTGTTGTGGTTGCATGAGCACCACGGATGATGATTTGCTCGAGCGAGGGTAAGTGTATGGTGACCTTGGCGCCATTAATAATTAACCGGAATTTTCATATCATGCATTCATTATGTGTTCGTGAAATTAAGTGATTATCTTATTGGATAAATTGATTTGGTGATGATTAGTTGGTGGATTCGATAATTTGATCGGTAATTTATATATGATGATTTAAGATGGCATCTAGAGTAATAATTTATGATTGATTATGATTGTTTGATTAGCTGATTGCGGTCCCAAAATTAGGTCGTGGGAAAGATCCACACACACAGCTTAGTTGCTGACCCACGTCTGTTTTCAGGCTCGCAGGTGCAACTAGGATCGGACTACTAAGGCTGCCCTATCCTTCTGTACTACCATCATGAGGTAGTTTGGAACACTGTTCTGTCATGGTCACCTAGGATTTTTGCTTTGAGTGTTTGAATAATAAACCCACATTTTGTAAAATTCAATAAGTGGGTTGGGATTCGAATAATGAGTTTGTATGATAACGGTTTATGTTTGTGTTTAATTATCGGATATGATGTTTGAGATGATCGAGTTCAACCAGTAACACCGATGATTTGGCTGCGCGGTTGAACCACGGGTTCAACCATAGAGATTATGGGTGGGGTGTTACACAATCTCTTGACAAGACTCCAGATATTTAGCTGCTGATAAAGCTGCGCTCCTTTTCATATCAGTTTCCTTGCGCTCCAGTTCTGCTAGCTGTTGCTGAATCTTATGCACATGCTTTCTATGCTAAGAGCTTCATCATAGTTTAGAGCAGAAGTAATCAGTCATACAAACCACAAAGATGAAGAGTCTAAATATTCTTCTTCAGCAAATTGAGAGCAGAAGATTGTAGTCTTACATTTCGTAAGTCACATTTTGGATTATTGTTTGGGCTGCATCACCATGGAATATATGGTCATTCTCAAAAGACTGCACAATTGCTCCCCAAGCAAACCTATAACACCAACCAGCAGAATGAATAAGAACCATTACAGCAATTGATAAGGCTGACAAAGAGGAGAGAGCATCGGCAAAAAGATGAGTGCCTTACAGCAGGACCTGATAGCCGCCCAAATATATATCCGCTCTCTGGAGAGAGTGGACTTGGAGAGGATTTCGTAAATCTTTCTGACCTCCAAGTAACCAACCTCTGAAATGAGAATGTTAATGATAAGTGACCTCCAAGTATCCTCTTCCGATCAACCAGCCATTCTTCCATAATTCCAAGTGGAGAAACAAACAATCCAATTCGACAATCATGGCAGCAAAAAAAATCCGATCACTTGAGAACTCAAACAAACTGAATTAACGAGCAGTAATCATACACACAAAGAAATCGAAAAAGTTAGTCTCCTAACTGATGTCTTTGTTAGGAGATGCTGGCACGGTATGGATGCTGTCCACGCAAGCCCAGCTGAGATCCAACGGGTGCAACAGATGGGCTCATTTAAGTGAGGTTTTGTGGGTTTTTTAGCCCAGCCGAAAAAGAGAGGGAGCTGATGGGTGGCGGCTCGGTGGGGACAATTGACTTGGGCGAGAGAAAGGAAAAGAAGGGCCCAAGTGGGTGATTTATTTGGGGAAAGAAAAGTAAAAAAAAAAATTAAAACCTAGAAAGTGGTTGGAATTTAATGCCCACAACCACCCAAACCCGAAAATTGCCTCTCTCTCTCTTCAATTTTTCTTTGTTTTCCTTCTCTTCCAGAGGAAGAGAGCCGCCGCCCAACTGTATTTTCCGGCGACCATCTTTTCTTTCCGGCGAGTCTTGTCGACGTTCTAGGATGCCGATCGACGACAATGGGGAGTTGGATGATCAAGGATCTTCTCCAATGAAGAAGGGTAAGTCGATCCTACAAAATAGTGAAGAAGAAATCTATCCTACATCATATGAGTTTGTTGATGAAGATTCAAGTGGTGCTCCTGCCCTAGATGAAGAAGAAGAAGAAGATAAAGGTTGATTGAGTAATATATATATGTTTGTGTTGTTGTGAGATTTGTTGGTTGCATTGAATGTTTGATGTTGAGATTGTTGTGAGAATGGCATTTAATGATCTTGATGTTGTTATGGGTACTGATACGTGGGTTTTGGATACGATTTACTTAATGTTTGCTATTGGTCTGGACGTGGTGTGTCATACTGTTTAATGCATTGTTTGATATTAGTCTGGTAGTTATAGATATTATTTATTTAAAGTTTGGATATTTATTGAAGCCTAAGTATTCTAACAGTTTGTGGGTAAGACTTCGAGCTATGTTGGATAGTTAGTAGTCTGGGCATATTGATTTCATTTGTTTATTGGACAATATGGATAATAACATGCCTCATACCATTAACTCGCAGCTCATAAGACCTTGGATCTAGAAGACGAGGAAGCGAGGAAGAACATCTCTTATCGCACTACGGATGAGTGTTTTGATTTCTATAAGCGCTACGCTCACAAAAAAGGGTTTGGTGTTCGAATAGATGGGGAACACATAAGAAAGATCAAGAATTCTAAAGGAGTGGAGGAGAAAAATTATGCATACCTTTATTACTTTTGTAATAAGGAAGGCTGGACTTCCACAAGCAAAATCAATGTGGATAATCAGATACAGCCGGAAGACAAGGTTGAAGAGAGAATGGTTTGCAAAAGAAAGAGGCCTCGAGTTAGGGATGGATGTCCCGCCCGTGTTCGTTTTGGATGGGATGCTGCTAGGGAGGGATTTGTGGTGTATGAATTGGTCGAAGCCCACAGTCATGGTTTGCACTCTACCGAGCATATGCACTTGCACAAGTCTAACAAGTGCATGAGTGATGCTCAGAAAAAGATGGCCGAAGCTAATCGCGATGCCGGGATGAGTCTTAGTGCATCGTATCAGTTATTGGCTGATTGTGCTGGTGGCTATCAAAATCTGAGATTTACCAAATCCGATCAGAAGAACCACTTGAACACTAAAAGGCAAAGGACGATGGCTCGTGGTGAAGCGACTTATTTGCTGGACTACTTTGAGGACCAAAAGGACAAGCATCCTGGCTTCTTTTATGCTGTAGAGGTGGATTGCGATGAGAAAGTTGCTAATATATTTTGGGCGGACAGTAGGATGTGTGAAGATTATGCGCTTTTTGGAGATTCGGTCTCCTTTGATACCACCTTCCGAACCAATAAATACTTCCGTCCACTGGGTACGTGAATCGTCTAATTCCCTTGAGTTCTTTCGCATGGATGTTTTTAGTTATATTACAGAAATGGTTATGAATAGAATTGGTCCTTGGTGGTCTGATATTGACATGTGATGCCATGATATTTGTTTGTAACACGACGGGTATTAGTAACCCTTCATACGATATTAGTCTGGGCTTTACTGATATTGATTGGCATATACTGTGACACTATCAAGACCTAACACATAGGGCTTGCAACCTTAGTTAGGGCTGCCCGCCGAAGGCCCATAACCAATAATAGTAGGAGAGGAATCGTGGTATGTTTTTATACCAGTATGGGTATTATATGTTGTTTACTATTCATCACCTAATTCGTTTGAGTTTTTTCGACACTTGTTCGGTTATGCATTGTCATTAATAGTTGTCTTGTGCGGGGATGTTTGTAGGTTTCAATCACCACCGTCAAACTTGTGTGTTTGGAGCTTGTTTGATGTATGACGAGACTACTCCGTCGTTTGAATGGTTGTTTGTTGCATTTTGTCGATGCATGAAGAAGAAGCTCCCAATCACTATATTTACTGATCAGGACGCAGCCATGGCAGCTACCCTTAGAAATGAGTGGCCTACTGTGTTTCATGCCCTCTGTACTTGGCACATCCTCATGAATGCCAAGAAGCATCTTCGCAAGGACAAGGCATTTTGGAAGAAGTTCCAACATCATATTTCTTTTGTTTTCTACGACATCGACACTGAGGAAGAGTTTGACATGGCATGGAGCACCATGGTTTCTAATTGTTTCCCAAATAGCGACATTGCGGATGGCCATCAATGGTTGGAACGTTTGAAGAAATTTCGTCATCGATGGTGTTCTTTATGGTTGAGAGATCAATTCACAACCGGGATGTTGACTATGCAAGCCAGCGAGTCGTGCAATGCACAAGTGCGACTTTTCTTGAAGCCGAGGCATGATTTGGACTTGTTTTTCATTCACTTTAGCAGGTACACACGCGCAATATGACTTTTCCTTTCTATGATATTAGTCTGGTAGGGTTTGATATTTTTATAGTCAGTGTTGATATTTCTCTGCTCTGTTGATATATTTGTTTATCCGTTCTGGGTATTGGTACGGGTCTTTAAGGATATTAGTCTGGGCACTGAAGTCTTTTTTTCTTGCTTCCTAATTGTAGTTTGTTGGCTGACAAAAGACGCAAGGAGACAGAGTCAGACTACAATGCAAAACAATCGGTTCCTTATATAATGTTGGAGAATAGCCCGATCCTCCAACATGCGGCAAAGATCTTTACTCCAAACATTTTCGATCGGATACAGAAGTAGTATTTGGTTATTGAATCCTATATAATGGAGAAGCTCTCAGATACTAGGGATGATGGCATGATTGGCTACCTCATATATATGATGGAGGATGGTGAGCGTAGTGACGAGCGGGTCGTTCTCGTCGATATTTCTACGACGACCTTGGTATGCGAATGCAGAATGTTCAGAACTTTAGGAGTGTTATGCCGCCACATGATTAAGGTGATGCGGCTTCTTGGAGATTTTGGGGAAGCAAGTATGAGAAGTATTCCAGATCATTACATACTCAAGCGATGGACGTTGGAGGCGAGAAAGAGAGAGGTTGTTGATGTCGATGGTTCTGTTGAAGGTTCTGTTGGTCCTTCAGCTGCCAGTGAGAATGATGTGGGAAAAGGTATAGCAATGCGGTACCGGGAAACCACTGCAATGTTGAATCAACTAGCAATAAATATGTCGATGGCTGATGAGAAAGACTACAATAAGTGGATGGGAGTACTCAAGAAACTATGCAATGAGGCAAACAAGGCATTGTCAAAGACTATAACTAGCGAGGACAGTAAGTATATTCACTAATAACATTTGTAAATTGTTAGAGTTTAATATTATTGCATTTACTAAATTCTCTAATATTGTAGGACGATCTGTACCGATAACTGGGCTGACTTTGAAGGAGAAGAGTAATCCAAGGAGTCACGGTAAGGAACGTTACCAGTCTACGAATGAAAAGGAACGCCGTCGAAAGAAACGTGTCTATAGGAAGAGAATGAAATCTGTTGAAGTGGTCACGCAGGACGACAATGCTCAACCGGATGGCCATCTTAGTGATTTGGATGATAATATTGCTCAATGGTTTGAATAGAATGTAGGGTGGTTCGAGAGTGGTCTATTGTGATATGATATTGACATGTGATTCCAGGATACGTTTTTATGGTGCAGTGGATATTAATCCACTTGCTTAGGATACTTGTCTGGGCAAACTTGATATGTTCTGTAAAATGTACAGAGATTAGTCTGGGCTTCCTGGATATCAGTTGTATCAATGATTACTTCTTTCACTATTCACATGTACAGATATAGATCTACTATAAGTCCGGGCTCCAAGGATATTAGTCTACAAAAGAAGGGTATCTGTCTGGGCCTTAAAGATATTATTCTGGGTCTTTCGGATATCTGTCTGGATCTTTCGAATATCTGTATGGGTATTTCGGATATTTGTATGGGTCTTTCGGATATTTGTCTGTCACTTTGCAGCTATTTGTTTAAATAAACTTGGTATTTGTCTGGGCTGTAAGGATACTTGTTTGTTCTTTAAGGATATTAGTCTACAAAAAGACAGATATTTACCCTCCTGGAAATAGTATATTTTTCAATCAGAACTTATGTTGGTAATTATATCCAACATCTGGCAAAATATCCTCCATCCTGCTGCAAAACATCATACCTCCCTAAATATTATCCAACCCTAAATAGCATTCATCCCTAAATATTATCCAAGCCTAAGGTCAGTTTTACAAACTAATATCATAGTACACAAATCTAAAATCACATCCTCTTCCTTCTCCCTTTCTCCTTCTGCGCATACCATTCTATTGCACGTTCAATTATTTCATTGTTGCGGCGGTTATTGTCCCATAAAAGGAGATTGGCTGCAATCCGTCTTCGCTGTTCCTGCACATGTGGCTGCTTGGGCCAACTTGCTTTATATTCCACTAGAAGGTGACCCGCCCAGTGCTCCATGTAAAGGCATGCAAATACACCGCAATCATGGTTGCCTACTTGCTGAGGAACGTCGGCAATGTTGAATGGCCACTCATCCAATGCACAATCAACCCCTTGCTCTTTGAAGAACGCCGCCGCATACCCAAAAATCACATTACCAACTGGTCCATGATCCTCCTTAGCCACTAGGGCATTGGTCTTTTGGCTGTCAAGTACGAAAGTCCTCCTATTCTTCATGTCAGCCACGTACACCTGGTAGTGATTATTTCGATACATTGGAAAAAATATCTGAAACACAAAGCAGTTTGTGAGTTTATAATTGACTAATATCCTAATAACCCAGATTAATATCTCAACAATGCCTTATAATATCATATAAAACCAGACCAATATCAAGGAAAATTAAAAAAATCCAAATTGTCAGAGTCACTTACGTAATCACTGCTTTCCAAGTTTTCCCGTTTCACCATTGGATTGTCTCGGTGCAGATCAATATATCCAGCTAGTCTCCCCTTTCCATGGGTTGGTTCGAATAAGCATTAGTGACGGCATGTTGCTATTTAGAAGAGACAACAATATCAAATTAGACATTTTAAATATAAAAAGTATTTAAGCAGTGAAGATAATACTTACTACATAACTCCATGGGAAGACAATTCTCTTCACCACCTCCTTGCCTACTTCTTTGTAATTTAGGAATTTCCCGTATAGTACAAGTACTTGGGTATGCAACCAATTTCTACCCTTCAATGAATGTAGCTGCAAACGGGAAAGGCTACCGGTTGGAGTATCCACTACAAATTTCTCACTGTAAAACACAAATGAAAACTAGTTTAGAAATGTGTGTTGGACAAATTGAAATTGGTGATTAAATAACTCCTCAATCAACTTACTCGTCTGGAGCAGTAGTACTGAACATGTAGTCAACCACTTGCAGAGCTATAACGTCGAGTTTCGTCGACATAGTCTTTGGCAGAACGTACACTGATTCGCCCAAGGGGTGGTGTTTTGACCTATCAAACTCTGGAGTTTTTAGGGTTGCCTTCTGGGCTTCCGGTGTGATAGAGTGCAAATAATCTGCCTCCTCCACACTCCTAATGTACTCAGAGATGATAATATCATCGTCGCTATCCTCCTGAGCAGCAGCAGTTGACTCGACAGGTGTCTGCAAAACATGGCCAGTATCTACTCATAAAGAAACAAATATCCAGCAAGCCCAAGCTAGTATCCATAACAAAAGAAACAAATATCCAAAAAGCCCAGGAAAATATCCACTATATACGCAACCAATATCCTGGTAGCCCAGGCTAGTATCCATAACAAAAGAAACAAATATCCAGAAATCCCAGAGAAGAGGCTACTGGTAAGAGAAATATTACCGTAGTCGGAGATGTCTTCATACTCTCTTCAGCGGCAGCAGTGGCTTGGAAACCAATCTGCATCACATTAGCGAATGTTATATCCGGGTCTCTATCCTCCATCATCTCACATGTTGCTGCTATAAGCTCCTCCTCTGATGGTCCTGCCCCTTTTCCACTCTGCCCCTTTTCCTTCTTTGTTTTGGTCGCTGAAAAAACACGTACAAACACATTTAATTATTATCCAAACTGCCAGAGTAATATCCAGACATCACAGAGTAATATCCAATCTTGAAGGAGCTGTTATCCATACCGCACAGAACAATATCCAAACATAATTTGCATCAATTATCCAGAAAACATAATATCCAGCACTCATGAAAAGAAATAACAGCACCTGTTCGATGCAATCATGAAAAGAAATATCCAAACTGCCAGAGTAATATCCAGAACCAACAATTTGTTCAAGCCATTCCAACATGGCAAAGATAAAATACCAACAATAACCAGAACCAACAATTTGTTCAAGCCATTCCAACATGGCAAAGATAAAATCCAAACAATAAACAGAACCAACAATTTGTTCAAGCCATTCCAACATGGCAAAGATAAAATTCCAACAATAAACAGAAATCTGAATGTTCAAGCCATTCCAACATGGCAAAGATAAAATCCAAACAAGAAACAGAAATCTGAATGTTCAAGCCATTGCCAAGATCATTTGGTTCCTTGATGGCGCAAAATGACAACTCTCCAAACACTATCCCGCCTTGACTCCCATACATCCATCATTTTTTCAGTCATGGACTCCAATGCCTTAAGCTACACATATATTGAAAAAAAAAATTAGTTCACTACATACACCCATGGCCACTAACCCACGATTTTGAGTTGCAGAGAGAATATATACATACCTCATCATCATCAAGGGTTTCCAAGTCAACATCCTTCCACCATTCAGTAGTAGAAGCCGAGTTACTTGTTCCTGATTCCCAATCCCTCCTGGCACGTTCTGGACGGAAGCGGGATTTGACTTCTTCTCTTGACAACAACATCGGACCAAGAAGATATTTGTCAGCTTCCTTGGGGATATTCAAGCACACCTTGTCCACCCTAGGGTCGAACCAATAGCTGCAGGTAGGGATGGTTTTTGTGGCAAACCCTCTCACATTAAGGAAGTCCAGCAAATGGATCTACAAAAAAAAGTTCAAAACAAATATCATAAATGAAAACAACTATTATCCCATGCACGGTTATTAATATCAGAAATGAAAAGAACTAATATCCTAAGCAACGATACTAATATCAAAGGCACAGAAAACATATATCAGAAATTAAAAGAACTAATATCCTAAGCAACGATACTAATATTAAAGGCAAAGAAAATATATATCAGAAATAAAAAGAACTAATATCCTAAGCAACGATACTGATATCAAAGGCACAGAAAACATATATCAGAAATAAAAAGAACTAATATCCTAAGCAACGATACTAATATCAAAGGCACAGAAAACATATATCAGAAATAAAAAGAACTAATATCCTAAGCACACCAAATCAACAATGTTAAAGGAGAAATTACCATTAAGAAGTGGATATCTCCGAGAGGCCATTGCTGTCTACCATGAGCCCTAGCTTCAGCTTCGTTTTCCTTAGCACGAGACAGCTCAAACTTCAGATTGCGGGCAACAAAACCACTCCAATTGAAAGTGGCAATGTCTTCCACCCTTCCAACAAGGTACTCAGCATAATCGAGATCACAAAGTCGTGACATCTTTGGGACGAGCATCGAACCCATAGCCAGCAACAAAAACTGCTTCACTGCGGCTGCAACAGGTGGTCTCCTGTTCGGTGCATCATCTGGACCACCACAGGCTGCCTCTCTAAGATGCATGACTTCGACATTTCGACTTCGATTACACTCGATGTGGTGCTCCTCCATGAACATATCCAGCATCTTGTCGTTAGACCTAACGACATCAATCTCAGCTCCACCAATAGGAAGGCCATAAACACGGGCAACATCCTCAGCTTCGATTGTAAGCACCTTCTTGTTCTCCCCTTCACAGAAAATGAATGAACTGGTGACCAAGTCGTAATGTGCCATCAAGGAATCGAACAACTTCTTAGGAAAATTTGCCAATCGAAGCTCCAACAACCCTCCAAATCCAGCCTTCTCCAACTCTTTCTTGCATGCTTCATAGTACCTTGGCTCTTCCTTCCAGTAATTAATAACATCTAGCACAGATTTGGTATGGCACCGAAATCTGTACCACGGCTTGCCTTGTCCTAGAATATTATTTCTTTGTGCAGCTCCTTGTGCGGCAACTTCAGCATCTTCTTCCTCATCCTCCTCACGTCGCGCTCTCTTCGCGGTCATTTTATTTCTGGCCATTGATAAATCCATGCACAAACAAATATACAGATATATCAAACAAATATCTAGATAAATCAAACAAATATCCAGATATGTCAAAAAAATATCCAGATAAATCAAACAAATATCCCGACATGCCAAACAAATATCCAGTTATAATAAACAACTATCCAGGCAAGTCACAACTAATATCATGCTTGCCAAAACCAATATCCAGATATATATATCAAAGAAATAATCCAAGCAAAATAAATAATATAATGTCTGAAATCTGTACCTCGGATTTTTCCGACCTCGAGCTGCTCCTTGTGCAGTTGTTTCTGCTTCGACTTCATCATCTTCTTGTGCAGCTCCTTCTGCTTCGGATTCAGCATTTTCTTCTTCCTCATCTTCCTCTCGCTGTCGCGGTGGTGGTGGTGGAGGGGGTGAAGTCGGTGGCGCTCTTTTCCCGCTCGTTTTAGTCTTTGCCATAGATAAATCACCTGCAAAGACAAATACCCAGATCCAATAAAACAATTATCCAGGAAAGTGAAAACTGATATCATGCTCGAACAAAACCAATATCAATGCAAACAGAACTAATATCGGCACAAACCGAACTAATATCGACACGATCAAAATTAATATCGGCACAAACATAACTGATATCGACACAAACAGAACTAAATATCGACACAAACAGAAAGTCATTCCACAAAACCCAGAAATAAAATCCACAGAAGAACGAACCATGCAACCCTAACTCAAATCTGTCCAATCGAAAACTAATATCCACGAAACTATGCTTGAAACCTTACTTGATCAAGAACCTGAGTTCCCTGCAAAGCGCCGCCGCCGAGATCGCCGCCGCCGAGTTCGCTGCAAGGTCGCCGCCGCCGAGATCTCCGAGTTCGCTGTAAGGTCGCCGCCGCCGAGATCTACAACTTCAGAACTCCGACTTCGCTGCTTCGTCGCCGCCGCCTAGAACGCCGAGTTTGCTGCTTCGTCGCGGCCGCCAAGATCTCTGCCGCCGAGTTCGCTGCCGCCGACTTCGTGGCAGCCGTGTTTGTGGCCGCCGAGTTTGCTGCACCGCGCGGCCGTTCGTCTGCGTTTGGGAGAGGAGGAAAGGGAGAGAGAGGCAGGGGAAAACCAAATTGGCGGAGAACTGAAAAGGGGTAGGTTTAGGATAATTTTTTTTTGGTTTTTGAATTAGTGGGCCCGACGGGCCCCGCAGCCGCTGTGGGCTTTGCCCAGCCGATGAAATCGGCTCTACTTCCACACGTTCTGGCGCGTTCTCTCCTCCACCGATGGATGACGGCTTGGCGACGTGGAGGCCCATCCGCCCCTGTTAACATCTCCTAACAAAAGCCCCTGTTAGGAGCATAACTAGATTGCAAAGAAATGGTTACAACGATGGAGTTGAAGGACAGCTGGGAAACCGGAAACGGAAGATGGCAACCTCCGAGACGAGAGAAGGTGATGTGGATAGGGAGATTCCGAATGTCGTTCTGATTCTGCATTTCTTTCGTCGGCGGGAGAATTTGGTCCGACGCTGTGCGTAGGGGTTCGTTTCTGCGTTTTGTGCTGATTTTCGGGTCGGGTTGAGCATTTCCCGGGTTCTGGACGTCAAATTACCAAAATGTATCTCAACGCTCACCTCTATATCGTGTTTTACGTTGTAATATAGGCAAATCGACGAGGGTAATGAGGTCCACGCGTATGGAGGTAGTAGCTATAGCATCATCGACCATGGTGTTAATGGAAACAAGACGAACTTAGCTCCGATCAGGCAAACAAGTTATAACTCTCGAATTTCCCCGCGACGTTGTAAAGTCTCCACCTTCCCCCCACCGCGGCTGCAAAAGGTAAATTTTCGCGTCGATTGATTCAAATTCGATGTAATTTTAGGCCCAGCTTCGTGGAATTATAGGTTTACCTAGGGTTTCTGAATCGTTTGAATCTCCCTCCATCTCTCTGCTACTGCCTCTGACTTGGATTCCTGTCTTGATTTCAAATCGCTAGGTATAATTTTGTGAACTTTTTTTATCGATTGAGTTAGCAAATGGTGGGTGAAGTGAAATTTGTTCATCTCTTCTATCTTCTGATGCTGATTGATATGGTGGATTCTGTCCCCCCGCATCCAGTTTCCTCATTCCCTAGCCTAGCATCTAGAGAGGAATTTCTCTTCCATCAACAAAACTCATCTTTCGGAATTTTCGCTCTGTTCGTCGATTGTGTTCTTTGAAGTCTATGTCTTCGAGTCTTCCTTCAGTTTTGGGGAAATCAAGAGCATTTGAATACTCATGGCAAATGCTTGTCTGTCTTTATGATTCAAATCATGTTGCTGATCCTCCCCTTTGATCAAGCAAACGAATTTGCCATGGATAAAGTAATCCCATTTCAGAGGGGTTGATGACTCCTGTAACGATGCTAATTTATTTTAATTTGCTCGCATTTGTGGTCGCCAGACAATAGTTAAAAGGCAGCGATGGATTCATCAGAGATGAGGTACTTGGAGGATGATGACACTCCAAAGATGAAAGTTGTAAAGGGTGCAACCACAGGATTGGTTACTGGGACTATTTTCGGTACCATTGTCGCCACTTGGCATGATGTGCCTCGTGTGGAGAAGCACGTCGCACTTCCAGGGCTAATAAGGACTCTGAAGATGATGGGAAATTATGGGATGACCTTTGCTGCCATTGGTGGTGTTTACATTGGTATTGAGCAGCTTCTACAGCATCAAAGAATGAAGAGAGATTTCGTTAATGGAGCTGTTGGTGGTTTTGTTGCTGGGGCTTCAGTCCTAGGCTTTAAAGGTAAATTATCCCTTTTCATGATCGCTTTCAGTAGGTTCTGTGGTCTTATCACCTTATACTTGGGATGAGCAAGCGTCTTGCTGACATTTTTGCATAAATAATTGGCTTGCATTCCTTCCCTCTGAACCACGTTTCCTCTTCTTTACTCCTCAAAATCTTGGTGTTTTGGAAGCTTTGCTTTACTGTTTTGGCAAACATTTACTACTATTCTCTCAGTGGGGGACGCCACTTTCTGTGTGCTATGCTACTGGTCACTCTCGTACGATAGATGACATGATTTGAGGAAGACTTTTTGTCGATTTGATGAGCCTTCATAACTAGTTCTGTCTTAAATGTGTGGTAAAAAGCATGATATGTTTTCCTTGTTTCAAGCTGCACTCAAAAACATTCTTAACAGGAATGAGCCTGGGTGGTATAGGTGAAACTGGTTATAAATGATGTAATGCATCTAGGATTGCATTTGTGTAGTGAATACTTAACTACTCTTCACACTTGAACATATGATAACCAAATGTGCTAGCATTATATTTTTGTTAAATATGACAGCTGTAAGCAATGTTTCTTTGGCACCTGCGGCTCTTTGTTCGTGCCTGTGCTTGCTAGAAAACAAGAGAGGAGTGGAATTCTGCGTTGGTCTGACTGATGTCTAGAATCTTGCATTTTCTGTTTTGCATGATCTCCTCATTGGAGTACAAGATTGTTGAAACTTGACTAAACAAGCTTTCCCTCCCATTTCCATTTTACCTTCGCATTGACCCATGAGCGTGTTCAATATGTCGGTAATCCATCCCTTTCACACTATTTTGTCTCCATAATCATTTGTCAAATTCCGGTAATAACTATTTCTCCAGCAAGCATAACTGTGCAATGAGTCCATGGAATCACATTTCTCAAGACTTTCTGAACTCTGAGCTTATGCTCGCAAGCAACTTTAGATCCATCATCAGCTGAGAATGACTAATTTATGTGGTTGAAAACAGCAAGGAGCATCCCAACGGCTATTTCTGCTGGAGCAGCTCTCGCCGTTACCTCATCGCTCATCGATGCTGGAGGCCAGACCACTAGAGTAGACAATGGCAAGGAGTATTACCCTTACACCACCAAGAAAAGATCCACCGTCGAAGCATGATTTCTTCTCTTCATCCAATGGTCAAATGCAGGGATGAGCTCTGAGCAAAATGTGGTTGAAATTTTCTTTGGTTTCTTGCCGTCTGGTCTCAGAACGTGTAATCAATAACTCTTCTTGCTGTTCATTTGGTTCTTCTTTGGGTTCAATAAATACTCTCTTATGGAATTTTGGTAAGAAACATTCGTTCAGTTTAAGCTTTCAGTTTGAGACAGCTAATGCTTCTGCGTTTAATCGGAATGAATTTAACACAGAAATAACTTGACTGGAGGTGGTGATTGTGGAGAGATGAATTGGTGTATTGTAAACAGAAAACGAGGGAAACTAATACATTCCCAGCCAGGATTGAAACCGATATGCGGTAGTTTGTTAGTTGGAATTTATCGCTAGAAAAAGGTGACACTCAACTCGGGTCGAGTACATTCCCAAATATATCCAGTTCGAGATGCCACGTGTCAATAACCCATTGAACGTCTCAAATTTCATGGCCCTCGTTGAAATCAAGTGCATAATCTCCCTCCATCTCCAAGGCCACGCCAGCAAGAGAAAGAGACAGCAAGACAAAAAAAGAAGAGCTGCAGAGATCAGCGACTGGACTCCAGCGCTCTTCTCTTTCGGATAGTAATGGCTGGTTTGGCTACTTGTTGTTCCACTCTCTCTTCCACAAGGTAAACAGAAACAAACCATTAGTTTCTACTCTCTCTATTTGCATGCTACTGATTCTGGAGCGTTCAGCTCTTTGCGATTACTTAGCTTACTGCCTGTGGCTATGTGGAGAAGTGGGATTCTTCCTGCACAGAAGCCTTTTGCTGTTGAGAATCAATTTGGTGGCAGATTTCGATGCTTGTTGATCTGGGTTGCTTCTATTTTAAATGGGGTTTTGTACCTTTTCCAGTTCCCAATTGCTCAGCTAACTGAAAACGAAGAAGCTCTATATATTATATACCAAACTCAAACTCTAATAGGCAATGGTGTTGTTTCACCTTCAGAAGCCAACGTTGCATCCATCTCCTTGTCATTTCGTGAATGCACAAATGCCAATGCCATTCGAGTGTAGCTTTGTAGATTTCATCTCCTTATATGATCTTCACTGATCCATTTGTCACGAGTAGGAACAAAACATATTCCAGATCTCAACTCGTTGCTTAACCAAGAATTGGCTACAATGAAATGATGGTTTCTGTCCTAGTATGCCTTTGATTTCAACTTCCAACGACTAGTTACTGCACTTCCACTTGGCTGAACACTGGTTTTTCAGTCTTTAGCAATGCATATGTATATGGAGGCCTGGTGACTTTGAATTGGTGAAAATCAATGAAGTAACCTCTAGCAATGCATGTGTGTGGTTTCAGCCATGTTGCAGTGTCTTGGTTGGAATTCCAGACTCATCACAGTGGAAGAATAACGGCATGGAAACCGAGTCGATGGAGAAATGCTAACGGGATTAGAGCTGAGGTGAAGTTTGTGAAGCCAGATGAAGCAAAAAAGCTGGTAACAGAAGAAGGGTATGCGGTGGTCGATGTAAGGGACAGAACGCAGTTTGAGAGAGCTCGGATTAAGTCGTGCTACCACGTTCCCCTTTTCATAGAGAACAAAGATAATGACATTGGTAAGTCTCGAATTTTTTCGAGATATCTCATTGGTAAAATGATATGATTTTAGGATCCTTAGTTAGCTTGTGGTTTTGCAGGTACCATCGTATTAAGGACAGTGCACAACAACTTCTCGGGTTTGTTCTTTGGATTACCTTTCACTAAGCCTAACCCTGAGTTCACTGAGTCAGTGAAGAACCAGTTTTCAGCCGGAAGCAAACTGTTACTCGTGTGCCAAGAAGGACTGAGGTGAGCTATGTCAATCTCAAAACCCACCTTGTTATCTTGAATGCTTGTTGAGTGCCCAGAATGAATAGATAATACGGATTGATTGTGAATTTGGCGATTATAGTTTCAATTGAAACAAATTAGAATCTAAGATTGACAAGTCACCATCGGCCAGGTGTCATGGTGTAGTTGGTTATCACATCAGTCTAACACACTGAAGGTCTCCGGTTTAAACCTGGACGATGCCACTTTTACTTTCGTCGATGTGTCGTATTCTTTTACACCGATTCATTGTGTTCTTGTGCTCATCTCTATCTTCAGGCAAATTCACATAGCTTGATGCAGGTCCGCGGCTGCAGCCAACAAATTAGAGAAAGCCGGTTTTGAGAACATAGCATGTATAACATCTGGTCTCCAATCTGTTCCACCAGGTTAGATTTTGATACACCAAGTACGCCCACTCTCCTCGGACCATTTATCTCATTATCTTCCATGCCCTGACAAACGCTTCTTCCAAACACAGGTACATTTGATTCTGAAGGCAAGACTGAGCTGCAAGATGCAGGTAAAGCCGGTTTGGTCACTGTTCAAGGCAAGATCTCAGCTGTTCTTGGAACCGTACTCATCTGTAAGTCGTATACATACGCTGGCCAAACACCATCTACTTAGCTGCGTCGACTGAATAGTTAGCGTAGACCAAACACCATCTATTTCATCGCATTGACTGAATTTTTAGCCTAATTAAAGTCTCGATATGCAGGTGCATTTCTGTTCATCACATTCTTCCCAGACCAAGCGGAGAAGCTGTTAGAACTGGCACCTACTAGCTAGACTGCCACAGTTTTGTACAGAATGTATGCTGTTGCCATACCTCAAAACATTTCCTTAATCTTAAACCAGCATCGTTTATTATCCATCCAAAGTAATGCACAGACGTAAAACCAACTGCAAATCAACAATCCTGCCCAAGTAAAAGAAAAATCAATGACCAACCAATGCATTGGCTTAAGTGAAAGAAAGGAAACGGGGAAGGAAAAAAAAGGAGACAGTTCCAATAGTAAAAAAAAAGCCAAACGTTGAAAATGGAGAGCTAAGAAAAGGAATTCACAAGAAAACTGGAAACCTAGCCAGGAGGGTGTAAACAAATATTACAGTAAGAACTTTTTCTTTCCTTTTTCGCTTTCAAAAAACAGAAGACCCAAAGACCAAAAAAATATTACAGTGAGATTAGAGTAGGGGGAGGCGCCATGGCATGTATATCCTGTGCACCATCATCAACCAGGGTAAACAACATCATCGGTTGTACCGTTAGATTCAAATGAGCACACGTTTGAGCTTCTCCTTGCCTTTCGATGATGATAGGGAAAAAAACAGAAACAGAATCCCAGCATTGCTACAAAAACGCGTTCCTCCGTTTCCCCAAGGTGCTAGACTGGCCTTAGTCGCCTTGTAGGCAGTACAGTTGGCGGACATTACCTGAAGCTGCAGTATCATCAACATGAAATTCATCATCTCATTTACGTCCTCAAAAGGAAAAGCCGGAGAAAACAAACTGCAGTTTCCTATTTGAACGAAATACCAGAGTTTAAAATGATGCCCGTCATTACCATATAACCAATCTTTGAACAGCACATGGAGTGCGGATGACAGTTCTCGCTTCCGGCTGTCTTCGAGTGGAGTGTCTCTCAATAGCTGCTTCATCTCATCCAAGCTTTTTAGCTGAAGGAACAGAGAAAAAGAATTCTCATGAGTTGAACTCATAAAATTGAAAAACGCCTAAGCAAAATGAATATTCCGCATGCTGAGATAATAGAATGGATCATATACATTTTTCTGACGGGATTCCATATAATTGCCTGGCAAAGGGAAGGGGTTATCTTTTGTCATCCCCGATGATTCGCCTCCAAACCAGTTGGGAATCTGTATCAAGGAACAAGTACACGACATACTGAGCAACTAAGACTTAGATTCTCCAGGCGTATATATACAGATTTAGGTACCACACTATACTGAAAAATTTTACCGACAGATGACTATGAAAATTATTTACTTTACTGACACATAAAGATAATGCAATACCAGGAAGTTTGTGAAAAGGTCGGGATCTATCCGTGCGGCGGTCTCAGCTTGAACATCAGAGACACCTGCCGGATGTGATAATGAATCGTGAGGATCAACAACTCCCAAGGCCAGCGGCTCATCCCACTTGTTGATGTTTGCTTCAATACCAGCTTCAACCATGTGTGCTTCCAAATCAGCATAAAATGTATTGTACGGTGCCACCTGGATCAGACAGTCAAATACTCTTCGAGTTATTTCCTGTTGACTTGATGTTTAAAATCACAAGAAAATAAATAGAGAACACTCTTGTAGAGATAGCTATAACTATCCCACTCAGAATGAAAATGTTTTTAAGTCTCCTTCAATTACCAGTTGTATGCTCTTAAGTCTTAACATCTTCCTTCCAAAACAATCGATCACAAATTGATACACACTTACCTGTAGCTTATGGTTATCACCAACCATGAGTGGCCGCTGATTTACACCAAGAAAGAATGCACACTCTCGACAATTGGCAATACATACTCTTTTTGCAGCTGTAATCACATGAACTCGCTCACAGTGTTCAATCCTTACAGCCTGAAAAAAAAATGTATATATAAGAGGAATACAGCCTTCAATGTCATCCAAAAGGACTACTGACAGGTAAAGTTCTGATTTTTAAACGCATGCAATGTTCACGAACATATGGTAGCACTAACACACATGATTCGGCCTTCCTAAGACATGTAAAAGTGATCAGTGCTGTAGCAAAACCTCACTCTTTCCAGAGGTAAAGTTATGAGGTTTGACTACCGGGGATGGAAGGTTAGAAGCACGAAAAGGAATTCAAGCTCAGGATTAGAACTAAGTCAAAATATCACCAGATGCAAGGTATTGAACCCAGGTAGAAATCATAAAATCCAATAGTTGGTCCAATGGACCTTACCTTCCCCACAGCTCCAAGAACTATAGTAGAGTCAGAGCATCCATAGACGGTGGCATATCTCAATGGTGCTAGGATGTAAATGACCGAATCGTGACAATTTAAAACCTGCAACCATCCGAACAGTGTGAAAAACCGGGTTAACTGAAACAAACTTCGATGATCACTCCCAATTCCTTCAATTCCACAAATAAGCAATGAAGGAAAGAGGTTGGTAGTGGTGATACATAGTTTAAAGTAAACAGTCTATAATGAGATGGCATAATCACAAATATGAGCGGTCACATGCATCACTTCAGGCAATGATAATGTAAAGACCAAACAACCCTGGAGCCATTGTGCGACCCTAATTTGTGACACGAGTCATTCAAGTTTTCATGTTTCGTACATTTAAAACATGAAATGTAGCACAGATGCTAGATCTGAATGAAGTAAACGCCTATAAATCTATATATTCAAATCTGGAAGAAAACACGTCTTTGAGTTCAAAAGAAGATTTGCAAGGGTAAAGGGCAATCTCATCTCCATAAACAAAATTTTAGGATGCATGCATTTTCCTTACCGGAGTATCTGAGGAACAGAATGTGGTTCAAATGATGAGATAGCCAAATCAGTTAAGTTAGCTCATACCAATAAGGGATACAATGCTATTTCAGAAAGCCAGAATAAGGAAAATCAGCTCTATTTCTTCAGAATTATAGTTCAATCATTGTCCTTGATAAATTGGTTCAATTTCAACTATTCAGAGGGTACTCTAAGACCAAGTAACATCTATATCCATCCAACATACATTAGCTAGATCCAGAGCATACAAACCCCAAACTTGTAACTGCAGCATTACAAGAACATGAAATAGGCATAATAACGAAGAAATTATTAAAACTATCAGTAGGGCAGTACATGGCTTAAATTTCGGTCGCAAATACAAACTAATTGCAAGAGTGCTGGGCATCAAAATTCGGACAATATAGCCAGTATAACCAATAAGATTAGGCTCATAATTCACTGAAGCTAGAGCAGACTAGCTATTCAGATGCTCAGAACAAGTACTAGAGCATGGCAAGCATAGAACTAAGTTCAATCTGAGTTGAACCAAAATCAAGGCATGCTAGCAAGAATTATTGCAGCTGCATCCCTTGAAAGAGGAAACAGAAGATTTTTGTACCAATTCCTACCTTTACTGAGGAGCCTTTAAGATCCGATGCCTGTTTTACATACGACGATTTGGAGATACCCTCAATAAAGCTTGTGCCTCTGGAACTAGGAGAAGTCTTGCCAGAGTTATTGCAGCTATCAGCCATGGCAACATCTTGATCAGATGCACTCGATGGACCATTCTCTTTAGCAGATATTCTTTCAGTAATAGCCTCCAGCGCGGAGGTAATATTTTGTGATACCCAGTCAAGAACTTCGGAAGCAGGGACTGGAACAGCCGGCATGTCAGGATCTGAATTGGCAAAGAATGGAGCAGCTTGGCCTAATGAAACTCCTTCTGAACTCTTTTCACCAACTTGCATAAGAAATCCAAGGTGCTCAAATCCTTCCATGGTCAAAACCTGAGACAAAGTGGTTGCAACTCTCGGATTAGTAACGACGTAGCAATTTGCAGAATGCAACAGAGAATCACACCAAAGCTTCGACCACTAAAAATGGAATGAATCGAGGACGATATAGAAATATAGAAAAGTGAACGGAAAAGATAATCATGCTGGATAGTCTTGTCACACTCATAAGCCAGCAGTTTTCACATAAAAGTCATAAAAGTAGGCTGCATAAAACGCAGAGCAGTCTAATTTAACAAACCAGGGACTCGTCGCCTTCGCCTTCTCCTTCAACAGGTTCTGCCAGCAGAGAAAGAATGTTACCCATGTGCTTTTGTAAATAGGATAACTGATGAGCCTCTTCATCAGCCTGTGAAGGCATGAAACGGCGGCTGTTGCTGCGTACAAGCTGCAAGACAACACAACCATGAGGAGAAGACATTGGAAAAATATCACATAACAAAAGTAGAAGGATAAACATTGATCACTATGATATACACCAAATTTCAGAATCTTAGTTCATTTTACTTCTGGATGTATACATATGAACCTGATAACTCCTAAAAATCGATGTTGGCAGAAGAGGAAGGTTGAGAAAGATTATTCCATTCCAGCTCCTCAAATGATAGTATAAACGAAACATAGAAGATCCAAACGTAAACAAGGCTTGTGTACAGTAGCCAAACACTTCTTTGTGTTGTCCAGAACTAACATTATACCCACCGTAAGAACTTCATTCATTAAAAAAAACAGAGCTCTTAAATCTAAAGACCAAATGGCCAATTAAAACGGCAGGAGGGTTCAAATCAGGTCATGAACAAGAACATGAAGAATCGGAAAAATAAAAGAATGAATCGACTTGGTATTAAGACAGATCGTCTGCAGTCAAAATGTACATCACGCATCAACTTATTTGATTGACCAGTCATAACTTTCGTAGGCTTACAAATTTCCCCACCCATTAATGATGTTACCATACTGATTCTCTAAAAAGCATCTCATAGAGCCATGCAAGCTTCAGAAATAATTTTGACCAACATCACGACCATGTAAGATGACCTCCACTGAAAGTAACCTTGACAGAATCCATCAACCAGCCAGCGTAAGTTAAGCTACAGTTCTTCAACAGTTCAACACTCGCTCACATTGATATTACTATAAATATAAATCCAGGCCTTCTCCCATGCTAATTGAACCCTACTCAACTCCAATAATAGTTTTCACTACAATTCATCAATATGCAACCTAGCTAATACCAAGTTCCCAATCACAACACTAGCAACTAGAAAGATCCAATATAACGGAGCAAATCACACGGTCAACAAGGAAGCCACAACCCTCTCGAAATCCTCAACAATTGCATAGACCACCATGGTAATTGACAACAACGCACTGAAAACTCACACATTTCCACGATGGCTAAGAGCATCTCCCAATTGAAACAACGCGCGTATCAATTCACAGAGTTATCCGCCTAAAGGATCGACCATTTGCACAATTAACCGACCTGAATACAGCACAATCAACAAGGGAATTCACCTGAAGCGGCGAGAGAGCGGACAAATAACCATCGAAAGCTGACGTGGAGGGCCAAACATCGGCAACCGCAGCGGAGTCCTTGTGTGTCCTGGGCAGCAGCTTCTTATACGATTGTATATACAGGAAGAGTATCAGATCACGCGAATCCGCCCCAACCGAATCAATCTCCCCAGGCGGAGCCTTGACGAGCGGGTCGGACTCGGAGTGAAGCACGGAGGCGAGGGTATCGAGCACGAGCCTCGCGTGGTCGGTCGAGATCTGCAGCGCCTCCGCGAGGGCGGCGGCGTCGACCCGCGGTTGGGACGCGAGCTTCTGTCTGAGTTGACCCAGAGTCTGCGTCGGGTCCGGGAAGATGAGCTTCGGGATTGGAAGGAGACCGTGCTCGAAGGGCTCGCGGCGCGGGTGGATTTGGGAGCTCGGTGACAAAGGGCTCGCCGAGGGATTCGGGTCGCTCGTCGACGTCGACGGTGGCTCAGCGGCGTCCGCCATGGACAAACAGAGGAACAAGAGTGGGGGTGGAATTTGATGCAGAAATGAGGGGGGGGAGTCGCTTCTCCTTTCCACTTCTGGTATAGTTTTTTTCTTGCAGATCTTCGAGAGACGATGAAATGGCGTTTTTGTCCGAGAGAAGAGAAGGGAGGGGAGGAGAGTTGAGTGAGGGAGATTGAGATCTGGTACGTGCAGGTGCACGGGATTAGCTGCCATGGCTGCACATCATTGCTTCTAGTATCAAACTACCAGCCAATAAATTGGTGACACGTTTTACTTTCTCACTGAGAGTGGGATCACATCGTTAGAATCACAGGTTCGGCTGTTGACAAATGGCATACGAAAGAGGACTCTTCTTTCTCCAAATGTCTGGCAAAAATGCCTAACATGCTACTAAACTTTTTGTTATGTTGCTAACATACAACTTTACTTGTTTTTATTGCTAGGAATACCATTTTAGTTTTTTCACTTTTTGGGTTTAATTTCGAATTTTCTATCTAAAATGTAACGGTTTGGCTAATATAAAATTTGATGTTAAATAGTTTTGTATCTGGTTGAGTTGTTCTTATAATTATTAACTAGGTTTGCCCCGATTCGTTGGCCGGATTACTTTAATTTACTAATTATGAAATGGGGAAGAGAGCTCGAACAAAAAAAAAATATTTGGGTTGAACCCACAATTTGAATCTATTTGAGTTCATATAATTATACCTATAAAGAAATAATATGTGTTGATTATTTAATTTACTAATTATGAAATGGAGGAGAGAGCTAGAACAAAAAAAATATTTATTTGGGTTGAACCCACAATTTGAATCCATATAATTATACCTATAAAGAAATAATATGTGTTGATTATTTAAAATTATAATTAAGCTATTTTTGGATGAGTTCATGATTTGGATAGATGTAATTATTTGTAATTATAAAATTTATATTTATACCATAAGATCCCCTCCAAATTTTAATTAAATATTGATTTTACCCATAAAGTGAAAAGATGAAAATTAGAAGTAACATATAAAAAAAGGGCTAATACTACTACAACACCCAAACTATCCAAAAAAATGTCACTTGTGTCTTATTGTATTAAATATTACATTTATATCCTGAACTATTATTTTTGTTAACTCATTCTGTTAGTATTAACAGAAAATCTAGTCAGCGTCGATGTGGCAGCTGACGTGGAATTCCAGATTCTTAAACTTAATTTTTTTATGTCACTTAACAAAATAATTAAATTAAAAATAAAAATGAAAACCCTTTCCGTTCACCCCTCGTTTGCCTTCTCCGACCTGCCGAGGTTCAAATAAAAAACCCGAGCTCTGCTCCCCTGATCGTAAGCAGATCTCGTCGTTAACAAAGAAGGTCGATGATTTGGGGTTCGAATTAGGTTTTCTGGCGATGAATGAATGGTTATTGGACGTACAGAGGAAGGTAGATGGATTGGTGGCAGCGAGAATGTTCTGATTCCCCAGCGAAGGACGAGGAAGAGCATGGGAGGAGAGGAAGGTGTCGAGGAGAGAGGATGTTTCTCCGGGCGGCGGCACACTCTCAATTGTGAGCGTTCTAGTAGCCGCCTATTGCTTGAGAGGTAGATGCAGGTTAAGATGTGACCCTCGACGGTGGAAGTGGAAGACGGCAGGTGGCAACGAGAATGTTATGATTCTCTCTCTAGTCTTCTTCTTGCTCTGAAAAACGTAGGATTCGAGAGGAGGCAAGCCCTCCCCGATCTTCTTTCTTATTCTTTGAACAGGGCTGAAAATTTGCTTGTCCCGTCCCGTCCCTGAAGGGTCAAGATGTATAATTGACCCGTCCCGCCCCTGTCTCCTGCTTGACCCCGTCTAACCCTCAAGGGTGGGACGGGTCGGGACGGGCCGGGTCAGTGGGTCGACCCTAATCAACACACTACTTTTTTACAAATTACGTTTTGGTACCCAAAATTATTTTTTCTTATAATTTAGTACCTAAATTTTTTTTTTTACAAATAAGTCCATAAGTTTTGATGGTAAAATTACGTTTTGGTACGCAATTTTTTTATTTTTACAAGTTAGTACCTAAACTTTTAAAACTTTACAAAAAGGTCGAATGTGGTGTGAGATTATTTGTTGTTGCTAAGGGTCACAGGGTCAAAACGTGACCCGTCCTTAAGTTGTCCCTACCCGTCCCGACCCTTACACGGTCAACAAATGACTCGTCCCTAATCTGTCCCTATAGACAAACTGACCCGACCCAACCCTTAGGGACGGGACGGGTCGAGACAGGTCAATGGGTCTTCCGGGTCAAGATTTCACCCCTACTTTGAAGCATAGGGAAGGCAAGTCTTTGTCGAAATCAAATCCCTAAACCTAGATTTCCACCACAAAAATCTGTCAAAAATCACCCAAAATTTGAATCTGCAGAATAGCTCTGGAACCCTAGCCGTCGAACAATAGGAATTGGTGGAGAATGGACAGGCGGAGGCGGGTTGGGAGTGAATGGTGATGGTGGGATTTGGGGCTTTTGATATTGGCTGAATGATTTGGTTCTGACGGTTTACAATGGGGTTTACAATGGGGAGAATGTAGAAAGGGAGTGTGGGATTGAGTGATTTTGGGCAGATGAACTCTTCCAAGAGAAGCATCGGCGGAATGGGATTCAAAACTTCCGTCGGAGAGAGGAAGAGGAAGAAGCAAAGAAGTGGTGGTGTAGGTTGGGGTTCTCGGAGTAGAGCAACGGCTTAGACTTTTTTGTTTTCTAATTTTTTTTTATATTTTTTAATCAATTTCATTTTTAAATAAAAATAATAAAAATAATATGATGTGTTAATGATGTGGCATCTATGTGGCAATTTTATTTTTTTGCCACATCAGCAAAAGTTAAAGTTTCTTTGACTGTCGTCTAGTCAACCGTTATTTTTAACGGTCAACAAAAGGGTCGGGATATAAATGACACAAAGTATCATACGATGGGACATGATTGAAATATTGAATAAAATAGGACATAAGTGACATTTTGTCGATAGTTGGGTGTTGTAGTGGTATTAGCCCTATAAAAAACGATTGATGACATGGTAGTCTCATTTTTTAATGGTATTAGTATATTAATGGAGGTAATGAAGTTTGTCTGATTAGGTTTGCAATTGATATCATCAACTGTGGTTTGTCCTTGTGCCTCGTTCTTGCAGCGATAGGTAAGTTCTTCTTCGTTGTTGCCACTGTATTGAACGGGGCTTTGATGTCAAGAACCAGTTGATCCCAATAACTCGAGTTGTTGGGAGAGGTTCAATCTTGGATCATATACCATTATCTAACACGCCCCCTCAAACGAAAGCCAACCCATGGGCTTGAAGTTTGCACAGACCCACCATACCATGTGCTTGAAAGACAACGATTAATATTGGGGGTCGTGGAGATTCGAACACATGACCTTTCGGTTCTAGACTCTGATACCATGTCAAGAACCAGTTGATCCCAATAACTCGAGTTGTTGGGAGAGGTTCAATCGTGGATCATATACCATTATCTAACATTTGATACCACTTAATACAACCATAAGGGGTTGGTTTTTATCAAGGTAGCACAAGCAAAGATCAATCCACAAGGATTGAACTCGAATAAAGAAGAAACACCAAAACAAATTTTGTTTTCGTGCTTGGGAGGAACTTTATTGCAACTTTCACGAAGGGAAATAGGCTCGATAGGTATGGTTCGATCCTTGGCCACGATCAGAATGAGTAGCTTATCGATACAAGCTCAACAAAAATCTAGAAATCCACTAGATTGCTCTCTCAATTCACTAAGCAATATGCAAGATGAATCAAACTAGGGTTTGTATTCAATTGGGCAAAAACTAAACTAATACACTGAAAAACTCTCTAAGTACAATACAACTCGAATTGGAACTCAAAACCAACAATTAAATGGAATCTGAATGCAACAAGGAAAAGCAGAATGTCTTGGGATGCAAGTCAACTCTCATGCTTCATACGATATTTGGGGTCATTGTTCGAAGCCTTCCAAGTATCAAATCGATCAGTCAATTCTTTGCCTTTGTAGAAAAAAAATGTAGTTTGATGTGACATAAATCTTTGGACTCGACTCTCACCCGTATGTCTCGAATAGGCCTTCAAAGTCGGGTTGTCAAACTACCTCTAATACTTGGTCATTTCTCGGTCAGATTTTCTGTGTTGAGGTAGCATCATGGGAAGCTTGGGAAATGGCTTTACTGGCTTCATTCTGACCTTTCAAGCTTTCCACCATGTAGATAAACTCTTTATCTTCACTCCCAAGCTATCCTTTTGAATTTCCATCGAGCCATTTGAGAGAACCAGGCTTGCAAAGTTGGTTACCTGAAACAGTTGAAAGACAGCCAAAAATGAGTGTTCTTCTTTCCACTTGAGATAGCTTCTTGGTTAAGTAATTTTGGACTGTAGATTGAGCAATTTGGGATTGTATCAACCATTAATCGATGAAAGAAGAAGCATAAGAGTAGTAATCATAAAGAGTTATTTCCCCTAGCTTTGAATTGAATGAGATTTGGGGGAATGCCTACACAGATACCAGAATGGCCAGAAAAGAGGTAACCAGGAACGAGAACTCAGCGATGGAAAGATGAAGTTGCAAGGGTTGTCCTGCAATGAGAGAGAAGTGGAAGTCAGAACTCGGTGACGGGAAACAAATTCTCCTCGGCTATGGTTTTCGGAGGAGGGAGCTTTAGATGGAAGAAGAAGGAGGGGAGATGTTGACATATAATGCTGGAAATGAAGGCAGAAGTAGGGATTGCAATGAGTCAGGTCGCTGACGGATAGTGTATATCCGTTACCCTATCCAAAGTAGTTTGGGTTTTACCCATACACATACCCGCATAAGAAACGGGTAGAAAATTCAAACCATGCCCATATTCGTTCGGATTTCGGTTATCCATGGGAAATAGTCTCTCTTTTATAACTCCAACCAATATGTGAATATTCACATGTGTTTCTCACAGTACGTAAGACGAAAATTATTCACTAGAATGAAGAAAAATTAAAACAACACAATTTCATAAAAATATTATATTTATATGCTAATATAAAATATTTTTGAGAAAAATATTGATTATTTCAAAATAAAATACATATGCATGTGTATAATCGGGCGGGTTCGTGTTGGATAGTGAGAAAACCATGCCCACCCATTACCCGCAATATTTGGGTTCGGGTTTTATCTGTACACACTAAAAGTCCTTCGGGTTCGGATTTTACTCTACCCAATGAGATCGGATATACACGGTTATAGATATTTTTGTCATCCCTAGACAGAAGGAAAGAGGTGGGAGAGAGACTCAAGTCTCGACTCTCAATCAACTCATGCGGGCTGCCCAATTCCAATTCCCAACTAGGGTAAGCTCATTGCGGGACCAAAAATGGCAATGTTTATCATAAAGCCGAAAGCTAGTCAATCCAGCGAGACACCGATTTTTTGGTTTTGACTGGCTACCAGATAGCTCTAAAAATGCTTATTGGTTGTCATTTTGACGCTCGATCCTGATTAGACCCAATTTGACCTATCTAAATCCGGCTTAACACCTTGATTTTCTCATTATCCAACTTGAATCCTCCCGATTATACAAAATATTTGATATTTATTGGACGGTTCTATTGTATCTTGGGTAAAATCAAAGGTATGACATACCTTGAGTGAGAAAATGATATATACACACAGAATTGATCGTAGTTTGGCATATGATAGTATTCTCAAACCCTTAAAGATTAAATTTTTTGTCTTAGTTCTATAAATCTCATTATATGTGCATGTTAACATTTTGGTCGGAGTTATAAAGAGAAATTATACCCGTAGATAACCTTGGATACCTGAAACCTGATCGGTATGAGCATTGTTTTGATTTTCTGTCTGATTTTTGTAAGGGTATGGGTAAAACCCGAAATTTTCAAGTTGGATAATGGATATGCACTATCCGTCGATGACCCGATCCATTGTCATCCCTAATTTGAATTGAAGGTCGCAGGTAATAGTGTTATTTTAAGTGTTATGGCATAATTATCTAAATGCTAAAAATGCAATTTCTTTATTGAAAATTAGAAAACTGTACTTTCATTTTCTCCTTCTCTGTAGAACCCTCAATCATCTTTCTTGGACCTTTTGTCGGTTTTTCTCTTGAACTCATAGTTGGTATGAATTCTATTATCCCGTTGGGAATGTTTTGGCGAGGTGCTAAAATAGACTGGAAAGATATTAATCTGTTTGCAGATCCAAGCAACATATTTGCATTTATATCATCATGCTTCAAAGAACATGAGATTGGCATATGTTGGATACAATATATTAATGGCCTCAACTACTGCATTTATCATTAATGCGATTGTAGTATATCGCCAAGTAATAAATTCTAGAAATGCCTAGTGTCGTATTCTATGGGTCTTTTGATGACAACTACTTTCAAAAACTAATCACTTGTGCTTGAATGGAAATGCAATAAAAAGTGAACATGATGGTTGAGGTTCCCGAATGGTGGACGAAGTCCTATCAAATTAAGTAAATGAAATAGCAAAACCAAGTAAATTAAACAAGCAAGTAATTGAGATGATTGTTTAGGTAGTTTCATCTAGATGATCATGTATACTAACTCATTAGTGAAACCTCCCCCACTAATTCCGCTTCCAACCTGTGTCCTAGATGATAATACCGGCCCGACCCAATTACTATGTTGCTGCTGCAGTATATGTGAAATTGGGCTAGAGCAGTTGGCCCAAACTGGTTGGTTTGCATCTATTCTTGGTTCAACTCATTAGCATACGCCTCTGCAAATCTCTGTTGTGCCTTGCAATATGAATTTGCCTCTGCAACTAGTTATATGTAAAAGTGGCACTAAAATGGCAAAAACGCACCACACACTTGGTAATGACACAAAGGTCATTCCATGGTTAATTCGACACAAATTTCACACCATTCTCAACATAAAACACACACTAAAATTATCAAATGACAATCAAATACATGTATATGTATGGCATTTATCAGCTATCACTCTCTAGCACTAAACATTTCTTTGTCTCTCTCTTCTTATGTAGTTATGTTGGAAAATCATAAAAATCACTCTTTGTGATAAATACCAAATCTCCGTTATATGGCATTGAAAAGAGGGGAGTTGATGGTCAAAGATCATAGCCGCAATGTTAAAAGACTGGCAGTGATCTACTAAACAAGTCAGTTTGAGTAGATATCATTTCTGACTTTGAATGCCAAGAGATATAAATCATGGGGTGAGCTCGAATTTAGGGCAATGATCTTGAAGTCACAACCAATTGAGCTTTGTCCATGTTGTTGGAGATCACTAACAAAAAGGGGGTGGTTCATGGCTATTATCTTCCACATGTATGGACATGAACTTTAGCATGTGATTCATGGTCAGAGATCACAGTCGTAATCTTAAAGGTATGGTTGTGATCTTATGGAATTCCCCCTTTGCACATAAATTGATCCCCAAGGTTAGATCATGTCCAATTACTTCATTCTTAATTCTTATTGTAACCTGGAAATGTAGTAAACAAAGTACCTAGCCTAATATGGACCAATTATGTACAAAATTATAATGAAATGATAGGGATTCCCTATGGTAACTTGGGTGTAATTTTAAGTTAGGTAACTTGATTAAATCTGAACCATTAAAAGATATCCTAATCACTTTAAGCCATTGATTAAATAGGAAAAAAAAAACATAAAAAGGGGAAATAATGGCCACCGGCGGTGCCGGGTTCTTTGAGTTTTGCGGAAAAGTTTCTTTCCTTTTTCTATTTGATGTGTCTTCCTTTTCTTTTCTTTTCGTGCTTATTTTTTCCTTTTTATTAATTAATTATTGTATTTAATATTCGTTACGTAAAGGTTACGTAATGATAGTTATGTTTTACGTAATAGTTAAGTTAGAAGTGTTACGTAAAGCTTTCGTAATGACTTAGCACTTTACGTAACGCGAGGTTAGTATTCATTACGTGAAAGGGTCTTCCATTACGTAAGGTTTCCGTAATGACATTTTACAACTGTTACGTAAAATACACATCCATTACGTAAAGTTTACGAAACAATAGTTAATTCTTACGTAACAGTTAAATCATAAGCATTACGTAAGCCTTCCGTAATGACTTAGCACTTTACGTAACGACAGGTTAATACTCATTACGTAAAAAGAACTTCCATTACGTAAAAGTTACGGAACATAGTTATTTCTTACGTAACAGTTAAATCAGACGCGTTACGTAAGGCTTCCGTAATCACTTTACACTTTACGTAATGCAATCTTGGTATTCATTACGTAAAATGACCGTTCATTACGTAAGTCTTCCGTAATGACCTATTACAACTGTTACGTAAGATTACCATAGGTTACGTAACCATTACGTAATGCCTATTGTATTTTACGTAATGTGACCTGTGAAACCTGCTATAGCAGGTAAAAAAATTCAAGTTACCTTACTTCAAGGTACCGTAGGAAATTCCTGAAATGATATTGATAATATCGAGGAATGAGGTGTCAAAATGTCTAATTTGGGTGTGACAAAATCTCCCCACACTTAGACATTTGCTTTTCCCCAAGCAAAAATGTATCTAAATCATGCAAATTAATGCCTCTCAATCATCCGTACATGAAATGATCATCAAAAGCAACTTATGGTGCAAAAATCTTCCATCTAGTATGCTCAATCTTAGCTAGATATCCTAAGTATAATGCAATCAAGTGAGGGAAAGGTAAGAATGTGGTGATTACTTGGACTATTGGGCGTAGGTAGTTGGAATGATCGTTCTCATAATTCTCATTTTTCCCTTTCCAATAACATTATTTTGTTTTTAGGCTTGTAACTCTAAATCACCGAGCAAGTCGGAAGGTGTATGTTTTGCATTTTTCTCATCCCACCTATACTGCGGTCTATGCAGAGGGGCCACTACATAGAGGTTGTTCAACCTTTGTAGAACTTCAATTCATACTTAATTTGGGCCTCTATGCATATCACCCTAACACATGGGGTTCCGATTACAAGTTTACTACACACAAGGGTTTACCAAATTTTACCTACTTAGAAATGTTCCTCTATTGGATCCTTGTGCAAGTAAATATTGATGGTTAAAAGTTTACTACACACAAGGGTTGACCAATTTTTACCTAGTTCAGAGCACTTGTACACAACTACCTGAACCCAAGATAATTGGTCGCCTCAAAATAACTTAGCTACAACCCATTATTTTGCTTTTTTATTAAACTTAGGTTGTCAAGAAGGCATTGGAATCAAGCATTATTCATCGTACCCCCAACCTAAGAATCCATATGGTACACACATATACATACCTTATGTCACCAACCATGCATTTACTCCAGATATATCAAGAGATCACACACTTATAATTTCAAATTGATTCACCTAAAATACTACACTTTCCTCATCATCTAAAACATACACAATCAAGACGGATCAATTTGAAGAAATACGATCCATTCTAAGTCATGAAGTTGCTTGGAGCCCTCAAATTTGACAATTTTGGGATAAATTAGGCTCCATGCACCTTATTGTCAAGCCAATCCACCATTCAACGATAATAGTAATACATTGTCACACATGCAGTGTCATTCACACACATTTAAATATATGGGAGCATAACACAAATTTTCCATCCACAACAAATGCATTCAACCCCACACTTAAGATTGACATTTCCCCAATGTGAAGGTGAGAAAAAGAGAAACAAGGTTACCATTGGGTAAATATCGAGCGGGTGGGTGGGGTTAGAAAGTGTAGGTCTTGAAAGTGATATAGAAGAGGGCATTCAAACAAAACATTCACACACAATAGGAGTTCTTTTATTGACATAGTCAAATTTGATATGAAATGAAACTACAAATCATTACAATTACTAAGTCAAAGTACAAAAAGAAAGAATTTATTGATGCATTGTTGAGAACGACAAAATTATACATGTTTTATCATCGTTTCTTGATTGTTTGGCTTGGTTATCGTCTTTCCTAGGCCCATTTCACGCTAAGTAGTGCTAATTTTGCCCTATTTCAGGTCCTGGCACGTGGAAGGGGCTTGGGGGCAAATTCTGGGTCATTTAGAGGTCAAAACACGCCAAAAAGTGGAGGCAGACCCCAAGTCACGAGCATGGGGGTTTACTTGAGGATCCAGGTGGTGGCTCAAAGATGGGGGAACAAAATCATTTTCACAAGTCACGGTCATGACCGTGACTTGACCTTTCTGGTCGTAACTTGAGCTCCAAAAGCTTAATGAAAGCTCGGGGAATAAGCCCAGAAATGAACTTGAAGATATGAAAAGTTATATTGTATTCTCTCTCTTCTCTAGGGAGTGACCTCCATTCACTTAGGCTTTGAAGACCCTAGCTATGTTTGTTTGATTGGATGATTGTACGAGTACTCTCTCCTAGTTATCTTGAGTTCTTATTCAGTCTATGCATGTATGAATGTTCAATTATTCTTTATTCCATATTATTTTTGATTCTATGGGAGGGAATACCTGATTAGCTCAAGAAAGCACCATAAATTGATAGTAAGTGATCGATTGCAGGAATAGTGAATCCATTCCTTGCTATGTATTGATTAAGAACCTCATTCGATAGAGTATAGAGTAGAATGCCTTGATAAGTTTTTCTAGAGTACGTCCCTCTAGGAAATTGACTCAAGAGGGCCTTGATTGCTTTAGTCGAGATTCAAGGTCTATTCAAGGACTCTCAACATTGTGAATGAAAGTGAATCAAGTTAGATATCATCAATCATAATCCGGCTAGTGGCTAGGGAGAATCATACCTAAGTGAGTTCCCAATCTGTAATTAGTCTAACCTAGTTTACCTTGTAGAGTAGTTTAGTTAATCAAACCTTAATATGAATTGCTAGATAATAAACTGAAGCTGAGTAATAGTAACTCTAGAGACCTATGGATTCGATATTTATTACTTGTGCCACTATACTCCAATCCCTTTCATTGGTTACACATGGACTTTGTTAGGAGTTGTGCTTTAGTGAGTCAATTGTTTAAAGTCAAACGGAAAATAAGTGAAAGACAAGTTAAGAAACATGGCCTTTGTTAGGCTCGGAATGGTCGGAACTCAACTCCTCATCTCCAAGCATCTTAAACGAATCATGAGTAGGATTTGCCACATAAGTTGGCTCAACATCCACTAGAGGTATGCCCATCGGATCCATCGTGAGGTGAGTGCACGTCACCATATGACTTTGTGCTTCCACCTCAGTGTTTAAAAGTCGGCTCACTATCCTAAGACAACGTCCACTAATGCACCCCATCTTCATGACACACAGTGGGATGGTAAAGCTTGATCTAATCAAAACTATGTGAAGAACCCAAACTCATCACCGCCTAGGTTTGGAAAAGGCCACCATATAAAGATCAAGGGTCGAGTTATGCTCAACCGCAAGCTATATCGACAAACAATCAACTAGCAACACTAGTCCATGGTCAACTAAGATATTCTGAAAAACATGGAGCACCAAATAGCCATGGTCCAGGAAACCGGATCGTACCGGCCGGTTGAACCGGTTGAATCGGAAACCGGACCAGTGACGAAACGGTACATCAAGTGCAGAGGGGAACTTCCTGCCGGCCGGCATTGGCAGTCGTACCTAGGGGTGAACAAACATACCCGCAAACCGACCCACCCGTCCAAACCAACCCAACCCACCCGTATTTATCGCTAAAACAAAGATTTTGGGTTGGGTGAGGGTTTTGTTTTGTACAACCCGCCTCTTTTGGGTTGGGTTTGGATTTTGGATTACACAACCCGTAGAACCCGACCCAACCCGTGTTCCAACTATTAGTATGAGTTCATATCTAAAAAATATTTATGTCGTATATAGCCATACTTATGAGAAAATTAAGATATTTCGCCATGTTTTTCTCTCATGGTCTCCCTAATCTAATGCATTATTCGACTTAAAGTATAGACATAAATTGAATATACTTATGATTCACGTAATCGTTTTTCTTGTGTACAATTTTAATAGAATAACATATTGTGGGTGCGTTTGTTTATAACCTTTTTAGCCTATTTCAACAAATATCGTAAAAAAACTAGACATATTTTGAAGTAAATCACATTTTATTAACATTCAAACAACATTTGTGAATTTTGGTACCTTTCACCACGGTTTATTCTTTTGAAATTTTAATTAGTTATAAAATATTTTTATGATGTAGAATAATTATATATTTTATGTTGGGTTGGGTTTTTACTTAAAAATATCGCCAACCCGACCCAACCCAATTAGAAACAAACCGTAGGGTTTAAATTTTTTTGGGTGGGTTTGGGTTTGATATTTTCCGAACCGTAGTGCATGGGTTGGGTGATAAAATGGCTAAACCCGGATCACCCGACCCATGTACACCCCTAGTCGTACCGGCCTACCGCGAGATCTCGGGCGGTTTCAACCATGGTTGTCACGCCGGCCGGCGTGCCACCGGTTGTACCGGGTTCAACCGGTACCGGTCATAAAACCGGCGTGACACCACCGGTATGACCGGCATGATCGATATACGAATCTCTAAGTAAAATGACCTCATTTTAGAGAATTTAATTGATAAAAATTATTTTATTATTTATTTTATGAGTATAAAAGTTAAATATTGATGTTATTTGTTGGATTCAAGTATAAATGTTTAGGTATTGACGTTAAATGTCATGTTTAAATATGAGTATTTATAATTTTATTTGTAATATTGACCGGCATGAACCGGCACAAACCGGTATGTGCCACCGGTTGAACCATTCCACTTGCTAAACCGGCACACCGGCATAAACCGGTTTGACAACCTTGGTTTCAACAAAACCGGCGGTTCCTTCAATTCTTGTGAAGCGACGCCATTTTGGTTATGTCCGGATTTCCAAAATGATAAACGGACAAAAAAGCATCACAAACTACAAAAACCCTAGGGCAATTGTGTTGCGCAGATCAGAGTCTTGTGCCGCAGCCGCCGCCGCCGCTATCGTTTCTCCAGTTCTCCCAACGACTAACGAGGATTGCTCCGGCAATCATTCGCGTTTCCTGGCCGCCGTTCGCGTCCCCCGCCGCCGTTCGCGTCTCCCAGTCGACCCCGAGATCCAACCGTCGTTTGTGTTCCCTGGCAATCGTTCGGTTCCCCGCCGTCGTTCGCCTCACCCAGCCGAGCCTGAGAAGGAGAAGGGCACCGCCAGCCTTATTTTGCGTTCCCTGGTCGTCGGTTGCATCCCCCGCCATCTTTCACTTCTCCCAGCCGACCTCGAGAACGAGAATGGTCAAGGGTACCGCGTTGTTCGTCTTCTCCCTTGCAAACTGAGACTTATTTAAAGAGGTGAGTAGGCTGGGTTCTGTAATTGGAATTTCTGCAATCCATGGATAGCTTGTCGCAACGACCAGTGAACGACGCAGATTCGTCTTCCTAGAAACCACACTATTCAAACTTCAAATTAGGTACATCTGCAGAATCGTGAGTCGATTGTTGTTTACTAGTTTAAGTTGGGGTTTGAATCTGATTAACCATCAATTATTTATTGCATATGGAATTGTGTACTGTAACTTAGGAATTGTTGATTCTCTAATTAGAAATTATGTATTACGTTGTGGATTAGAAATGAATAATGATTGATACTTTGATTAGGAGCAGACCACTGAAAAATGGTTTGCGGGTTGCTGGTACTATTGGTATATGATTATATGTTGATATTTTATGATTTGTTATCCGGTATTTTTCGATATTATTCCAGTATTACTCCGAAATTGTTTCATGTTTTTGCCGGTACGGTTTTTTAACAAAAAAATATTTTATTATTATAAAAATGGTATTTATCGGTACAAAACGGTTGAACCACAATCGTACCACGAAATACCCTACCAAAATCAAATCCGATATGATGTCCGGTACGGTTTCCTGAACCATGCAAATAGCTTCTTTAACCATGACCCTCAATGCAACTAGAACCCAAGGATCTCTCACGAGCAACACATAAAACAATCATAAGGAAGAGATAAGGATCTTAGAGGAAGCACATCTACACCCCATCAAATTTTAAAAATCACCATAGTAGAATCAGATTATGGGAGGTTTGATCTAAAAGGGCAAAATCGATTTTGAGACTAGAAAATGGAGTCAAATAGGAATTCCCCTTGGCACAAAAAGATGGCCCAACCGCCATATTAGACCAGAAAATGGCATCGGAAGCGCTAAATTTGGAACTCCTCCATAAGCAACCCAAAAACCTATTCCCCAATTGCTTCTGGAGTCCTCTAGGTAAGGCAATATGAGATGTCATCTTGACTTGCACATTTTGAAAAAGATGAAAAGTTATGTGCTTCATGTCTATCCACAGTTGATGACATGTAAAACTTACTATTGTAGACCACCTATTTAGTGTCATATTTTACACGGTTTTCATACATATATTGCCATAATGACTTACATTTGCTTGGTATTTTATAAAAGGTGTGTTTGATAGCATCTAGGAGTAGTTTTACAAATTTGAGCCTTTAGGATAGTTTTTGGATATTTTAAGGCCAAATAATTTTGGAGGCTTGTCATAGCATTAAATATGACGAGAATACGAGCATATGAGATCAAAGCATGGACTGATTTGGAGGTTAGATGAGGAAAAAAAGGCTCGAACAAGTCTAGTAGTGCAAAAACTGCAACCCACGAGCCAATTTGGCGCCAAAAAACCCACATGGATGACGCCAGTTCTGAAGATGAGTACAAAGCTCAGTTTCTGAAACCCTCAGGACCCATATTGAACTCCAAGGTGTTGAGTTTGGTCAGTAGGATCCAGAACAAAAATTATACCTAGAAAACCCTAAGAAAAACCTACTTTGGGGGAGCTATATATACAACCTAATGAGCTCTAAAGTAGACAAATTCGTCAAGGGGGTTTCTTTGCCTCTAAGGAAACTCTAGAGTTTAAGATTCGGCCAGAAAAAAACAGAGGATCATATCGGCAACATAAATGGTGTTTGAGCCGCCATTTTATGATTTTGGTATGTAATTTTAACAATAGAATTATGATCGTCTTTGTAGGTTTGTGAACCCTTAAGGGTTCTTTAGTCGATGTAAAGTTTTATTCTTGGTTAAATATATGCCACGTTTCTCTGAATTTGCCTTGTTATGTTTATTGTGAAGTTTGATAGTCTATGTCGAGAGGATATACCTTCACTTTAAATGCAATACATGTATGCCAACAACCTTTTTGCTACGTGACATATGCAACTTGAACCGTTGAAGTGCCCATGTGACTCCATGTACGGACCCCATGCTAGATGGCGCATAGGCATGACATAAGAGCATAGTATGTGGAGCATCCATCATGGATTCCCTCAATCACAAATTTGCATAACCAGTATCGTAAGCAAGCAAGTCTAAGGAAACTCTAGGGAGAGCTTGCCTATGCAACACAACACTCTCTTGATTTCTTCATCCAATAGTATTTTAGGTTTTCTATTGTTAAACCCAAGGGGAACCTCAACTCTGGAGGCACCTACCTCCATATTCGTTTTCAAAGTCCTAATAACAAGTTCATTATGATCTAGGTAAGTGATCGTGAGAGACCCTGTTGGAATACGATCATGGTTACCAACCATGTAAAGTTGTGTATATTCTACGACAGATAACCAACCCACTCTTGCCTCTCAAAAGGCATCAAATAATTTTTTTTAGAGAGGAGGCATGGAAGGACAAAAAATTGGAATCACAATCCATTTTTTGTGCTCAACCAAAAATGGCAGCAAAAACAGCCGACATAGGCGCTATTTTCGCTTTTGGCCATGAAAAACGAGGATATCGATCAATCCAATTCCTCTAAGGAATCTCCATGACTGCTATCCATAAACAAGATTCTTATACCTCCATGAACTCAAATGAACTATCTTTTTATTAGAGAAAAAGAAGATAGAGGATGAATCCTTACTTCACAAGTCTAAGGGTTCTTCCCTTCATAACGTAATTAAACCTTCCTACTATTGACCCCAAAGAAAAATTCAACATCAAATGAGGAGGAATTCAAAGCAATCATATAGATGAAATTGGACATGAATTGCTACCTGGAGGAAAATGGCAACCCCAATAGCCAAATTCTATCACAATTTGGCGGTCAGGCCACTATTTTTGACACCTTTAGAAGAAACCCTAATGTGGGAACTCCAATAGTATTCCATGATTTTCTTGAGGTTATGGGAGGAGAAGAATATGTTGCACATCGACATGCCTAACACTGTGCAGACTATGGAAAATATTTTTATCAAAATAAGAGCCCCTCTCTCATAAGCTTACCATTTAGACCACACCTCCATACACATATGCTAGTATTATAGAAGATGCCTGGCCCAGGGCACTACACCATCTCATGCCTCCTCAACTTCGTTGGTCATCGTAGAGGGATGATAATGAATATTATAGTCAAGATCGAACCTTTGTCTTCTCTCTCGACTTTATGGTAACCTGCAGGGATAAAGATAGACACTATTATATCCTTTTGCGAGGCCATTCCTCGCATCAGCTGAAGCATTGATCAATATTCTTGCATGAATAATAACTATGAGAATCGACAAAGCGAAGCATGTGAACGGCATGGGCTTAATTGCAAGTTTGGTCACTCGAATTGCTAAAAAATTTCACGTTTGCCACTCAAATTGATTTATTCCATTTATAGTCACTCGAATTAGTTGAACAGTCCAAGTTCGGTCACTCTCCGTTAACCTCCGTTAGACTACGTTAATGACGACCGTTAAGTGATGACGTGGCTAACAGAAAGACACAATCAACATATTTTAACATTAAAAAATGACGACCCTACTCGCCACGTCATATTTACCCGCCCTGTCCCAACCCAATTAGTTGACCTTAAACCCAAACCCGACGAATTCGCTTCAACCCATTCCCCAATCTCCTCATCCAATTCGTACACCCTGAAATCCACCGTTCTGGGGTGCCATTTCCTGCATCTCCCCTCACCCACAATCGCATCCTCCACATTCTTCCAATTCCTCCTCCTCCCATCCAAATATCTATCCACCAAATACAAATCTCCCCCGGACTCCACCAGATTCTTCTGGCCGGAGCCGCCGCCGTCGGGGAGCTGCGGCGCTGAGCAGGGTTCCACGAATTTCAGGGACGAATCGATCACAGACAGTTTCCCAAATCTGTCGACGACGTGATACCGACCTCGGTGGATGATTATGTCGTCGTAATCGAAATTCCTGTCGTCTAACGGAGTCCAATCCTCGTCCCCGTTTCTCCAATACCTTATTCTGCCTTTGTGGAAAATGGCTATGACGGTGACACTCTGTTGTTGAGGCAGGGGATTTGCAGAGTGGGGAAAGAGGACGACTTTATTCACCTCGAAGGCTGCGAATCCATCCCAATCTGTGAGGTAGAAGGAGGAGCTAATTTAAACAGTGCGAAACTCGGCCGAGCCCAATTGAGTCGGAGAGTAATGGTGCTTGATGTTAGAAATTGGGTCGACTAGCTGTAGCTTACCGCGGCTTGATTCTTCAATTTTGACCGGCCAACAGCCGCTTCTCGCTGCGGCGAAGGTCGAATCGCCATTGGGTTGGGTCTCGGGTTTGGGTTTAGGGTCAATTAATTGGGTTAGTTCGCGGGTTGGGCAAGAATGGCTGACAGGGCGGGTAAATATGACGTGGCGGGTCGGATCGTCATTTTTTAATGTTAAAATATGCCGACTGTGTCATTCTGTTAGCCACGTCATCACTTAACGGTCTTCATTAACGGAGTCTAACGGAGGTTAACGGAGAGTGACCGAACTTGGACTATTCAACTAATTCGAGTGACTATAAATGAAATAAATCAATTTGAGTGGCAAACGTGAAATGTTTTAGCAATTCGAGTGACAAAACTTGCAATTAAGCCGAACGACATGTGATTCGAAAAATAATGAAGGAATGTTCTTTGATCCATCGGATTCCTCACTTGAATGATCAGAATGTGACTCCTTGGAATCTCCAATTCTAAATTATTGGGAAGAAGTCGACAAAACTCTTCCAATAAACACAAAAATGGAATTCATCACGAGAGAATTCCACTAGGGGAACCCTGTTTTCACTAGCCAACAAGGGATAGTTCAAAGAAATGGTGACCAATCTACGTAGAGGAGTTTAAAACTACAAGCCTCCCATTGGATCCTATGACAGCAAGCCAAAGGATTTCTCCGAACCATCTCCACTCGAATATTGGGGAGGAGAATGGTCTTCTGAACCACATTGGTTAGGCATAAAAGAGACAACACTCCATGGGAGCTAGCCCATGTTTCGGTCTAACTTAAAGACGTTATTTGAAAGTACTGTCAGAGAGATAACCCGAATTTATTTTTCTTTGTGCTTTTGGTGGTTGTGCTATTATAAATAAAGTTGATGAGTATTTTGGTTATTTAGAATGTTATTTAAAGTCTTAGATCGTCAATATGCAATCAACGTGACGAGGTTTGTTATATCCACTTTTGGCATTTCGCTTTCAAAAGATATGATTTGTCTGTGCTTTTTATTGATTTCATTGTGCCTAAACAGTTATGCATGTGCACAAAAATATTAGGAATCATGAGCCAATGATCCAAACAGAACCACCCTTTCCCAATATGGCGGCATAAATGCCTCCTAGGCCGCTATTCTACTAATTGCTCGACAATTTGAGGGCTCTAGTTCTCCACCCTCCAGTACTCTATACCCATACAACCTTATGTCCAAAACTCTATTTTGAAGAGATTTTCTAATATGAACCTCCAAGATTTATCTCAATACTGCACCAAACTTATGTTTCACACCACCATGACAATCTCCACAAAATTTGATATGCCTCCCATTTCACAGTTTTACAACTTATGTTGTTCTTTGATCATTCCCACATCTTTAAGGTTAATTCTCTCAATTTTTGGATGTTTGATAAGGTGAGTCATGTCCGTACGATAATTTTTTAGAAAGCTTGAATTTGTAATTCTCTCGATTCCTTTTCATGCTAGTTCTTGAATATATTCCTTTGCTTCCCTTGTGATATTTCTAGAGCATTCCTAGGACTTGTATGTTAATGGATTTGTGATGGGTATATGATATGTGCTTTATTTCCACAATATACTATTTTGATCTTTGCATATGCATATGAATGGATTAAGGTTGGTGACTTTATAAATTTGTAAAGTTTGTGATGGTGGTTTGCTTTGTTTTTCATTTCGTAGTTTCAACTAAAGTTTGGGGTCGTTGTATCTTTGATTTGTTAACTAACTTATACTTTGTAGTGTTTTTCACAATGTAGGAAGGATAAACATAGCTAGAAGCTCCCTTGTGTGTGACATCCCTTATAGGGAGTGAGGAATGCCCTAACACCCCTTTCGCACTTCCAATTCTACATATACACACCTCTCTAGAGGACCCTATTTCAGTTGCTCGTTTAAAGCAATAGTGATTTAGCGTGAAGGAGTAGGGGTGTGCGTTTCTTAGGCGACATGACTACCTGACTTTTGTGTGACAATCAGTCCATTTCTCTCATGCAGCCAGCCTAGTACAATGGTTTCCAAGTTTGACGTTTGATTTAGGGAGCCTCTATGCTATGATCCATAGCCTCCAGCCCCACCTAAACCAAGTTTCAAATTTTCTGAGCCACCATACTCATTTTTCTATAATCACCTAAATTCATTAACTCATTAACATTAGCCTTGGCCCATCAAGGCTACATTGGAATCTCATGCAATAGCCTCACACAACCAGCTTCAAAACCAATAGTATCAACAGTAGTAATTTTGTTTGATTACTTTCACGTGGGCCAGGCAGTGGGAAACCTTTTTTGTCTCACGCGGAGAAAATTCCCAAGTTATCTGCGTTCTCAACAACTTTAACCATATCTTTCTTCAGTCTTATCAATTCGTAAAGAGCCTCAATCTCCTATAAATCATCTTCTATATTCTTCAACCTCTCAATTATAACTATGAAATTGCTTTCCACAATTAAGGGTGTAAACCCTCTATCCAATGCTTCTTTCAATTCTCGTTAAGATTGTCCTAGCTTCAGCTTCCTCCACTCTGCAATTTCCCTCAATTCTCCAAGTAAAGGCAAACTGAGAAACTCCATTCCAGTCCCAAATTATGCCCCCATCCAGATTCCCTCTCTTTCACTAACACCTGCATTTGTATTGAGCTTGTAGGTCCTCGACGGAGGCCGTTTCCAGCAAGTAGTGATCCCTGATTGTGCATGCATACCCTCCCAGTTGGATGATGTAATCTTGAACACAACAGGTAGCCCGATGGATATCTCATCCTCCTCCATTTTGGTGTTGTTCAAATTATAATTACATCATTCTCTCCAAAAGAACCATAAGATAGCACTGAATTTCTACAGTTTAGCTTCTGGAAAAATTTCAAACACATAGCAGAGCCAATCCAGACAGTTGAGGCCATCACCTCTCTCAAAATAGTCTCTTTCAAGGCTTCTTCTATGAATATTTCTTACCCAACTGCAATCACGGCGGGTGTGTTACGGAATTTCAATCAATTTATAAGACAGGCACTCTGAATCTACTATTTAATATTTTTCTCCACTTGGCTTCTAGGGCCTTCTTCAAAGGTCAAAAAACCTTAAACACATATGAAGAATATGTAGGTGGATAGAGGGTCCCTTGCCTAAGTCCCCTAGAAGGATTATAATCCATAGATCTTTGTCAATTGACTAATATCGAGTAGGAGATTGTCATGTAACACATCTTCATAAGATATATCCATCTTTCTTTAAAACCCATTTTCCTCATAGGTTTCTTCGGAAAACTCCAATCGACTTTATCATATGCTTTCGTTATATCGAGGTTTGCATCAAAGAAACCCTTCTTAATATTGCAGCACTTCTTCATGTGGTTGAAACTTTCAACTTTATAATATTGTTTGTGATTGCTCATCCAAGCACAAAAGCACTTTGTGTCCAAAAAATGATGGTCGCCATAATCACTTTGAGTCTGCTAGCTAATACCTTTGACACCAACTTGTACAAAACTCTACATAAGCTTATCGGTCTAAATTCCTTCAGTACCAATGGTTTTTAACCTTATAAATTAGAATAGTAAGTGTATGATTAAGCTCGATCGGTAAGATTCCTGATCCCAGAAATCCTATGATGGCACTAGTGATTTTAGGACCAATGACATTTCAATTCTTATGAAACAAGCCTGCTGGATAACCATCAGACCCAGTCTCTTGTGTTGGACCCATATGGAATAGAGCTCTTTCAACTTCTGAGCCACCATACTCTCTTAACCAATCATTTTGGTGGTGTTGCCTTTTGTTGAGGGGACGAAGCACTTACTCTCTTTGATTTTTCTTTTCTTTCTTTTCTTTAAAAAGTACGAAGAATGGACTACAAACTAGTCTAGTATGCATGGATTCTAACAACAATTGATGTGCGCTCATTTTGCTCTCCCATACTCCTTTGTTTGGGTCAATAAGGATATTGTCCAATTTAAAGTGTGGGTGAGGTTTATTAGATTTATCTGCATGCTTCTACCTTCAATATGTTGAGGTTTATCTATACATTTGGTCCACCAAATGTGTGGTATAGGCAAAATATTTCAATATATATTCAGTGATGTCATACTCTTCTTTGTATTTCTATGCTCAACTTGTTTTGAATTGCTAGTCTCTACATTGATGCATGATCTAGGAGGCTAGTGTAGTGGCTATGAAGGATGACATAGTCATGAGAGTAAAGAACCATTCGATATGTCTGGATACTGTGTCTGCCACTATCATTTGTGAGCTTTTAAACTCTGCCAATGAGTCTCAGTGCTGTAAAAGCTTTCAATGAGGTGAGATGTATCTTTATGCATGAAAAATCCTACCTGAAAAGTGGAATAAAGGAAGTTTCCATAATAAACAAAGTGTGGGGTAAAATAATGCTAACATGTGAGACAATCACTCATTACACAAGCAGACATAGGAATAGTTCAAATGAGCATCGGTTCGCAACTGTATGATGTTGCTTATCTAGTACAATCCCCAACCAAGTAAGGTGTCATTTGAGAATTATCCTTAGAGGGCAAGAATATAGCTTACAACACCCCTCTATAGCATTTCCCATCCACATGGATCAAGGAAAAAGAGTTAAACGAATCTCTTATGGGAGTGCTAATGCATAAAAATTGCTCTCACTTGATCACACTAGTAAGAAACAAAACTCGCTCGTGGTCAAAAGTGCAAAAACGGCAAGCAATTCGAAAGAGAGTTTAATTGTTAAACAAAGGTAGAGATATGCTTAAAAGTAAAAACAATGTATGCATAAACTTCACCCTTACGTTCTTTCATATTCTCGAGCTTAATTAATTGTTCATGATTGATGGAGGTTGACCAAATTTTACTTATGAGATATGTGCCTCACTACTTGGTTTTGTTATCTATGAGCGATGGTTGACCTTGTAAGCAACTTATGAACTACTACCTATGATCGAAAGTTACGTGTATCGTGGAGCTCTATTGAGTTGTACAATTTTGAGCATGGTTTGCTTGGGGAAAAATGTGGGGTTATTTGATGATACGTAAAATATGTTATTTTAGACACCTATTTCACGACATGTTTTACATGGTTTTTGCATACTTGTTGCCATGATGACTTGACATTGCTTGGTAATTGGTCAAATGTGTGTTTAGTAGTATCTAGGAATGAGGATTTTTTCAGAAATAACACTGTTCAAAAAAAATTTCAAAAATAGCACCCCTCCCGGAAAAATTTCAAAAATAGCACCATTTCCCAAAAACTGGCACCCGAACCAGTGGTTTAGGCGAAACCGCCACCCGTGGGCGCGTTTTTCGATGAAAACCGCATGGGTAGGGGGCGGTTTGCAAACCGCATGGGGCCGTGGCGGTTTGGTTGCCAACTGCACCCCCACCATGCGGTTTTGGTCTTCTTTTTTTTTTTTTGAAAAATCCTAACCTAGGTGGAAACTTCAAAAGAACGTATCTTTGTGTTCGGGTATCCGATCGTCGCAATTTTTTTTATTCCGCATAACTTTTCGAGATCTTGCAAGCCGCCCAAAATAATGTCGTTTGCTACCTCGTACGAGCTTTTTTCCGATTTCGTCAAACTTTGGACAACCATAACTTTGTGCTCCAAAATCCAAATGACATGATTTTTTTTTCATTTCGCATAACTTTTTAAGGACTACAACTTTTATCATAGACATAATTTCGAAATGTACGTGGATTGCTGAAAAGGGAAGGTAAGCTATTCCAAAAATCCTGTATATCCAAAAATAATTCTTGTTTTAAAAATTCATTCCTAGTAACAATTGTAGTCCTTAAAAAGTTATCCGAAATGAAAAAAATTCATGACGTTCGGATTTTGGAGCACAAAGTTATGGTTGTTTAAAGTTATTGAGGATTTTTAACTTTCAAGGAGTAAAACTTTGTCAAAATATTATTGTTTCAAGAGAAGAGTTATAGTTGAGTGGTGTAGATGTTGTGCTAAATTTAGTAAACTATTTATTTTCTGGGTCCGAACCACCACTCCCACAACATGTTGCTTTTTTATCTCTAAAAAATAAAAATAAAAATTCAAATGGGATGCTGGGGATTCAAACTCAGGACTTCTTGCACACAATAAAAAACTAAACCAGTTGTGCCAAGATCACTTGTGATATTTCTTTTGAAAAGAAAAATATATATTACAAACCGCATGGTGGGGGTGCGGTTTGCAACCAAACGGTCCCGACCCCATGCGGTTTTCATCGAAAAAAGCGCCCCCGGGTGGCGGTTTTTTCCTAAACCGCTAGTTCGGGTGGCGGTTTTTGGGAAAGGGTGCTATTTTTGGAAAAAAAAAAAAATTAAACAGTGTTATTTCTCGAAAAATCCTCTAGAAATGCTTTTTGGGTAATTTTTTTTTGTTTGGATAAAGCATCCTAGTGGACCACCTTGTACGAGGTGGAGTCATCAAGATCCAACTATTGGCAGTAAAAAAATGAAGTTGGAGACCATGTATACAAAATGCCAATCCATTTAGTCGACCATAATTCAAAATGGCACCCTAGGCGCCATTTATTAGAAGATCCAAATTAATTAGCTCGAATTTTGGGTTGGCCTTGTGGGTGTACAGGAGGGTCTCTAAATTATTGGAGGTCTCATGTGGCTTCATTACATATAATGTTAAGGATTTTGCTACGGTGACATGCATGTCACCGTGACATGGACTTTTCGGTCGACCGAATCCAACGTGCGGTCGACCGAATGGACTAATTCATGTATGTTGGGTTCCTGAAGGCGGTCGACCTCTTACAAAATGCGTTCGACCGCTTTGGTGGTCTAACAGAATGAAAGGTCGACCCAAATATCTCATAGGCCGACCCTTGTGCACCTAACAGGTCGACCGCATTATGAAGAGGTCGACCGCCTTCAGACCGTATCCGTATTGGATATGGATTCCAACACCAGAAAGGTTCCACAATTGGACAAGGAAACGAATTGGGTCGACCCATTCACGTCCTAAATCTCTATAAATACGAATATGAGTCCCCTTCAACGCCACCAAGTCTGAATTAGGTTTTTTTCCGACTTAGAGCCTTTGTGAAGAAGATCGTTCGCGGTTGCTGTTGTACGTGTTGGAAGTGGTCGACCAGGTCTAAGGTGAGGTCGACCTAATGTAGCATGCGCCGTCTTCTTTTTTAATGCGTGATTTCCACCGGCTAACTTGATATATTGTTGGGTGCAGAATTCAATTCGGTCGACCTTGACGTCAACCAGGTCGACCTGACGAGACAATTCTTCGTATTTGAATTTAGGCCACAACACTTGGACTTCTGTACTTGCGAGGTAACCCAATCGGTCGACCTAATGAGTTTCAAGGTCGACCGTATATGTTTTTTTGGTTATTCAACCTGAATGTCGACTTTGGCTTTGTTTGTATGACTATGTTGTGCTTGAAAAGGTCGACCGCGTCAGATATCTGGTCGACCTATCCTTTTTTCGGTTTAATTTTGAACTTACTATTTGTTTGTAATTGTTATTTTCCTGCTGGATAGGTCGACCTAGGAATAACAGAGGTCGACCTGACGAGTTGTGGTAGTCACTATTTGTCTTACAGGTCGACCTAATACTTTGTCAGGTCGACCACGTCTTTGTTTTTTGGTCAATTGTAGAAATTTGTACTTGAATTATGATTTTAATTTTTCTTTAAATTGTTTAGACGATGACGCATGATGAGAAACTGCATCAAGATTTGGGTGAAATCATGAAATTGTTGAAAGCCACACAAGAGAAGCTGGTGGTGTGTCAAACACAAGTCGAGCATTTGTCAGTTCGATTGACAGATATGACTGGGATGATGCATGACGGGTTTGAGAGGCTAGAAGGTGCTATCAAAGATATAAGTGCAGAACGAATGGAGAATGGCGGAAGAAATGGTAAAGGAAAGAAATTTGACTTTGGTAAAGAGGAGGAAGACCATGATGACTCTGAAAATTGCTACCAGAGCATAGACGATTTATTGAAAGAGCACATTTTAAAGGTATCCAAGTATATTCATATGTGATTGAAGATATTAGTATTACTATCATTAGTGCTAATCTGTTTTGTTTATATGTTTGACAGAGTGAAACAAAGAATGGTCGCAAGGGTTCCTCTCCTAATTACAAGAGACCGCGATATGAAAGTGACTCCTACACCACTCCACAGTAGGATCAATTTGTAAGAAAGGGATTATTTAGTGATGATAGCGATGAAGATGAATCTAAGAGTCCTTTCGAAAAGCACGGGGTAAGTTTACGTTACATATTCATATATAATGTGTGTTTGTGTTCATATGTTACTTTAATTTTAACTATGATTTGTAGGTCATGAAAGTGGAGGGTCTAGAAGGTTTCACCAAAAATCTTCAAAATCCAGTTGAAGACTTGTATTATGTTGTTACTAAAGAGAAGGTTGGGGACAAGAATTGGGACAAGTAAGACGTTTTTTTTAGTACGTGTGGTCGACCGGTTGTCCAATAAGGTCGACCGTTTGTCCAATAAGGTCGACCGTGACTGTGTACAGGTCGACCTGTACGTTGCAAAAAAACAATTGACATTTTTGTTATCTTGTTTTTTGCAGTTTGAACGTTGTGGACTTTTTTTCTGAAAACGTGCAACGACATTATTTGAGTTCGGTCATTAGCGAGAAAAGCTGGGTTTGCTCATCAGTAAGTACTATACTACTATGACTTTCGTATGAATTGTGCACTATTTATGTTACGATTTACGATGATTTTGTGTTTGATTGTTGGATGGTAGGTAGTGGATTTGTGTGCAAGGGCACTAACAATGTCTGAAAAACATGATGTGAAAGAGCCAAATGTGTGGTATTTGCCAAATATGTTTTCGGTAAGAGCCGTAATGTCAAATTATTTGTCATAACCTAGTTATTTATATTGTACCATGTCAATTCATCTCAACTAAAACATGGTGCAGAAAATGGTACGCGCTAACATGAAGACCAGACAAATTCGTAACAAGTTGATGCATGATGGCGTGGACTTTATGTCGAATGTCAGTGCATGCCAGAAGGTTAGTCTAGTCAATGTCCCTATATCATTAAATTTCGAAAGTGCATTTGTTTGTATTCGCTGTTTATAACATATAGTGAGTGTTTCGTTGCTAGATATTTATGCCAGTTCTTGACGATGAAGCACGTCATTGGTTTCTGTATCTCGTCAATGTCCAGCAAAAAACTGCATTTTTGCTTGACAGTCTACCTTCAACTAGTGAGGCGAATCGTAGGCGTAAATCAGAACTATGCAAGAAATTGGTAAGTGTTTCCTATAATTTTCTGACTACTAAGCGTTACGTAGTATGCTAGAAGCTTAAAATATTCGTTATTTGTGTGTAGTTGTCCACTTTGGATGATATTTTGAAACCAGAGCGCACGAGCAATGTAGTAGTACCAAATTTTGGAGATTTCAATTTTGATGAGCTACCAGTTCAACGACAAAGGAATAGTACTGAGTGTGGTGTGCACGTCATGCAGTGGATGCGCTATGGATCCAAGGATCTTGATAGAGTGGTGAGTATATCATCAAACAAATAACTAGTATAATTTACACTTTTTTTAGTTGTAACGAAATCTTACATGGCATAATGCAGATAGGAGAAGAACACAAATTACCGGCTCGAAAGGAGATTCCATGGTATCTGGCTACACATTTTGAAAACCGTGCACGAGAAAATCCTTTCAAGCATGTAGTAGATGAATGCATGGAACGAGGCAAAGAGAGACAGAGTTCAAAGAAAAAAGCAAAGAAATGAAGTCGTTAAGTTACAATGTTGCATTATTTGGACCATACATTTAATTTGTATTTGCGAGATCGTGTCATTTTGGATTTTGAATGTTTATCGTTTATTAGATTTGTTATACAATTATGGATGTGACTGAATTTACGATTTCAATCGTCTAGAACAAGTGGTCGACCACATACTCAAAGCGGGCATACCCAAAGGCAGAGCACAGGTCGACCTCGTGAAGCTTAAGGCCGACCTATGATACCGTAGGAAAGTCAAAAACCATGTAAAATATGTATGGATTCTCGTCTGTTTGGCCTTAATAAAAGTACGGTCGACCATTCTTGTCAAGAGGTCGACCTGTGCTCACATTTATAATCAATGGTCGACCATTTCAGTAAAGAGGTCGACCTGTTTCACATTTAAAAACAACGGTCGACCATTTGTGTAAAGAGGTCGACCTGTTTCACATTTACCCAAGACGGTCGACCATTTGTGCAAAGAGGTCGACCGTGATGATTCCTGTCCTTCTACAATTAGGATTTTGTGTACTTGTCCTTGTCGAATTATGATTTTATATATCTTGAACCAATTGGATAAGGAATTCGTCTAAATTATCTATAAATAGATGGGAGTCTTCAGACATTAATCGTACCACGAAATCTTACAATTTGTTTGAGTGAAGTTATAATCTCATCGCTCTTATTGTGATCGGGTGTTGGTGGCGGTTTATTTTTATTCCGGTAGACCGTAACAATAAGTAGTCGACCTCGTTGCTAAGGTATGCCTCGTATATGCTTGTTAATGGTTGTATGTTGTTAAATTTTTCCCACCATCCGGTCGACCACACCCACCATCCGGTCGACCGTACTTTCGTAATTATAGGATTAGGTCGACCTTTCAGTACATTTAGGTCGACCGCATGTTTGTTATTTAGTAATAAGGTCGACCGTACAGTTCATTCAGGTCGACCTGACGAGAGCTAATTGTGTATGTTTTTACATTAAGTTCGTATTCCAATCGTTGCAGGATGGATAACAGAGATTATACAGATGATAGAGATGATGATGAGGTTAACTTCGATGAGGAACCTAATGATGCTCGAGAAGGAGCTATGGATAATTCAGATGATACAGATAATACCGATGACGAAGTGTTTGGAGATGATTATGAAATCGAGGGTGCAGAAGAAGAATTTATGGATGATGAAGAAGCTACTGAATATGAACAACAAATTCCTTCCATGGAGTTCCAAACATTAGAAGATGCAGAGAAATTTTACGATTCCTATGCTAAAGCGAAAGGATTTAGCGTTCGACGTAGAGATCTTCGGAGGAGTCGTCGAGGAGTAGCAATTGGGAGGACAATGGTATGTTCGAGAGAGGGGACTAGAGGTAAGATGCATATAGATAAAGAAGGTCGGACTCGGCAACATCGTAAGATGACAAGACATTCTTGCAAGGCATCGTATACTGTACGATTTGATCGGAATAAGAAAATGTGGGTTGTTTCTAAGTTTGAGAGGAAGCACTCACATCGTTGCTGCAATGAAGAAGAAACTCAATTCCTTCGGTCTCATCGAAATGTGAGTGAAGGAGACAAGGCTCTGGCGATAGGGATGCGACAGTTAGGAATAAAACAACGCAACATTGTTCAGTTCATGAAGAATAAAGTTGGAGGATATGAGAATCTGGGGTACACTCCAAAGGATTTGGACAATGTTGTTCAGCAATCCCGAACAGTTGACGACGATCTAATAGGAGATGTTAACCGAACATTGGGTTACTTACAAAGTAAACATACCTCTGATGCGGGCAGCTTCTTCAAGTACACAACCAACGATGAAGGTGAATTAGGCAATCTTTTCTGGTCGGACTCCACATCTAGAGCAGATTACCATTTTTTTGGAGATGTCTTGGCGTTCGATGCATGCTACAAGCGCAACAGGTACAATCGACCATTTGTTATGATGGTTGGTGTAAATCACCACCACCGTAACATCATATATAGTTTTGCCCAGTTGGATAACGAGACAATCCCCAACTATGTTTGGTTGTTGAATACTTTTCTGGAGTGTATGAACTCTAAGATGCCCACTTCAGTAATCACAGACGGAGACAAGTCTATGCGTGGTGCCATTGCTACTGTTCTGGTTGGAGTTCCTCACCGTCTTTGTATTTGGCATATTGAGACAAATGCGACAAAGGCCGTTCATAATAAGGAGTTCGTTAGCGCATTCACTTACTTGGCGAAAGCACGAATATCGATTGAGGAGTTTGAGAGGCGTTGGGAGCTTTTGATTAGTCAGCATGGCTTGTCTGCAAATAAGTGGTTGCAGGATTTGTACGCTGACAAATTACTGTGGGCCTCCATACTTGAAGGATATTTATTTCGGTGGACTCCAATCAACCTCGCGATGTGAGTCATGTAACCATTGGATAAATGGGTATGTGGGAACTCAATACAGCTTGCAACGTTTTGTTCAGGGCATTGATGAAGCACTGGAGGGGATGCGTTTCACGGAGGCGCAGGATGATTATTCTTCTAGGCACACGAGGTTGGTCTGCAAGCATGCCCTGCGCACTTGGGAAATGCAAGCTGAAAGTATCTACACTCATCGTACATTTGCTATCTTCAAGACTGAACTAGAGAATGAAGCTTCTTATGTATTAGCGGAGAGAAGAAATGAATCAGATGGGACAGAGACATTCATACTGAAGAACTACATGAACCCAGATCGGATAAGGCGGTTAACATTTACTACGTCCACTCAAGATCTCAAATGCGAGTGTGCATTATTTGAATCTAAGGGGTTTCCATGCAGACACATGCTTACAGTAATAAAAAATATGGGATACACCGCACTACCCTCGTCTTGGTTCAAGCTTTGATGGACCCAAAATGCGAAGACACGAAATCGTCATCCTGGAGTTGGAGGTGATGTGGGAGAGAGAGTTGGTCGACTGATAAGACATGGAGGATTGGCTCTAAAGTGTAAGCGTTTATGTGACATCGCGTGTGGTAGTGAATCTGCTTTTAATCATGTCTCTAAGACGTTGGACGACCTTACTCAATGGGCAATTGAGTTCGCGAAGGAGAGAGAAGACAACACCACACCGGCAAACCCTCCAGCACCCCTTCGAAGTGTGAAAGATCCAAAAATTGGGAAGACCAAGGGGACATTCAAGTCAGCACGAACTGCATCGGGCAAAAGTTTAAGAAAGTGTTCGAAATGTGGGAAATATGGTCATTTTCGCCCCAAGTGCCCGAAACAAAGTCCCAAAAAAGGATCTTAAATTTCTTCTATTGTTTTTTAGGAGTTTATTTATTTTTTAATAACTGTGATTGCATTGTATTTTCTTCGAATTATCTTAATAATTTATTAGTTAATTGATTGTGGGTTGAAATAAACAATTTGTCATAAACGGTCGACCTCATAACATTTCCGGTTGACCGGACCATACGCGGTCGACCGAACAGGTTAGTGCGGTCGACCGCGCATTTAATTCGGCCGACCAAACCGGTTGACCAGACCATCCACCCAAACCTCCCTCCATCCTCTATTTAAGAAACCCTCCCCCACTCATTCTACACCACAATCAGAACCCTATCCCCCCACATCCACTCATTCTTCCTCTCCTTTCCCTTCTTCATCTTCTTCTCCCATTTCCAAAAACTCCATTTTCCAAAAACTCTTGAAAACCTTCATCCTCATCACTTAGAAGAAGAACAAGGTAATGCTTTTCAGTCTTCTTTTTCATTTGGGTTGATTCTTATCTTCTTCCTTTTGTTTTCAAAAAATCTAAAGATGGAAAAGAGGGGATTTTGCTTCTGTTCGTCAGAAGCGGTCGACCTGTTCATCATCGTGGTCGACCGCAACTGACCTGTAATCTATTAAATTTCTGTTTTATGGACTGAGGTCGACCTATGATGATATTGAGGTCGACCTGTGATGTCTTTCTACTATTTCTGGCCTTGTTATGTAGATCTGTAGCTTGAAAAAGAGGGATTTTCCCTTCTGTACGCAAGGTGCGGTCGACCTTCTCATATTCGTGGTCGACCGCATCTGGCTTTCAATCCGCTTTTCCTTTTGTTTTATGGACTGAGGTCGACCTATGATGATATTGAGGTCGACCTGTGATGTCTTTCTACTATTTCTGGCCTTGTTATGTAGATCTTTAGCTTGAAAAAGAGGGATTTTCCCTTCTGTACGCCAGGTGCGGTCGACCTTCTCATATTCGTGGTCGACCGCATCTGGCTTTCAATCCGCTTTTCCTTTTGTTTTATGGACTGAGGTCGACCTATGATGATATTGAGGTCGACCTGTGATGTCTTTCTACTATTTCTGGCCTTGTTATGTAGATCTGTAGCTTGAAAAGAGGGATTATCCCTTCTGTACGCCAGGTGCGGTCGACCTTCTCATATTCGTGGTCGACCGCATCTGACTTTCAATCCGCTTTTCCTTTTGTTTTATGGACTGAGGTCGACCTCTTCTAATTATGAGGTCGACCGGATCTGTTTTGCACTCAATTGGATCCTTCATTTGGGCCATTTTATACTCGTTTCAATTTAGCCGAGGTCGACCTATGATGGTTCTGAGGTCGACCTATGAAGACAAAAGTGCGAGTTATTGTCCCATTGTCTTTTAATTTGTGCGAAACTAACACTGGTCGACCTCTTCTAATTATGAGGTCGACCGGATCTGTTTTGCACTCAATTGGTTCCATCATTTGGGCCATTTCATACTCGTTTCAATTTAGCCGAGGTCGACCTATGATGGTTCAGAGGTCGACCTATGAAGGCAAAAGTGCGAGTTATTGTCCCATTGTCTTTTAATTTGTGTGAAACTAACACTGGTCGGCCTCTTCTAATTATGAGGTCGACCGGATCTGTTTTGCACTCAATTGGTTCCATCGTTTGGGCCATTTCATACTCGTTTCAATTTAGCCGAGGTCGACCTATGATGGTTCTGAGGTCGACCTATGAAGGCAAAAGTGCGAGTTATTGTCCCATTGTCTTTTAATTTGTGCGAAACTCACACTGGTCGACCTCTTCTAATTATGAGGTCGACCGGATCTGTTTTGCACTCAATTGGTTCCATCGTTTGGGCCATTTCATACTCGTTTCAATTTAGCCGAGGTCGACCTATGATGGTTCTGAGGTCGACCTATGAAGGCAATTTTGTACTTGAATTGTTACGGGTTTATATCGACCCATTCTCGTTTTAAATTAGCTGAGGTCGACCTATGCTTCTTCTGAGGTCGACCTGTTCTCGTTTTAAACTAACTGAGGTCGACCTGTGATTTTTCTGAGGTCGACCCATTGTCGTTTTAAATTAATTGTGGTTGACCGCTTTATGGAGTGGTCGACCGCGTATTGTTCATTTCGAAAATTGGACTAATGTGTATTCTTGCTTGTTTGATCGCAGGATGTTTGGCGGCAAAAAGAAAAGAAAGGCACAAAAAGCTGCTGCCTCAAGTTCGGAATGTGAAGAGTTCAATTCGAATCTGTTCCAGACGAAGGAGCAAAGTGAGAACTACGAAGAGAAGAGCATGCACAACCGCAGGGTGGCTTCGGGAAGGCCATTGACGACGGATGTGTATTCTCATTTCGAGAATTACGGGTTTCTGGGACCCTTCATCGAGCAGGAGTGGCTGAAGGTGATATCACTCAATGTACCATACTACCCAAAAATGGTACAATACTTCTACAACAACATCTCCTACGAGCGCAATGCAAATGGATCCATTCACGCATTCAAATCCTATGTGAATGGGGTGGCGATGTGCATCAGCAAGAATGTGTTGGCGCAAGTACTGGAGGCTCCAAACAAAGGGAGGAGAATCAATTCTTACGGTGCTTGGAATGAAACGGATTTCACGAGAGCCAAGCAAATCCAGACGGTATGTGGTCTTGATGAAGAGGAAGATGCTCAGGGGCGCAATAGGCCATCGAGTAACCACCTGACAGTTCAAGCCAGAGTTCTTCACCACATGCTTTCCTACAACATTCTGCCAAAGGGTGGACATCGGGAGACAGTCACCTACTTCGACATGGAGCTCCTCACCAACCTACTGTTAAACGAGAAGGTGAACTTGCCATACTTGATCTTTAACCACATGCTTACTGCTGCAGAGAGTTCAAACAGGAATCTTCCCTATGGGATGATCCTCACTGTGATATTTGAGCATTTTAATGTGAATTTAAGTGAAGAGGTGGGGTTAACGATCTCAAGGCAGGAGTTCTATACTGTTTCATCTCTGAAAAAGATGGGCTTTGAGCTGCGTAATGGTGAGTATGTCAGAGCAAACATTGCTCATGGTGGTGGTGGTGATGATGATGATGATGAGGATGATGATGGTGATGAAGGAGCTCGAGACGAGCCAATGGGGGAGGCACAGACTTCAACTCCACCGATCACCTTACAGCGTGTGTGGGAGCGCATGGATGGCATGTACGAGTACATGGGTCAGATGTCCACCCAGATGACTGGCATGTACGACTACATGGGGCAAATGACCGCCCAGATGAGCACAATGCAGGTGACCGTGAATGAGATGCGAGATGAGTGGCGATCTTTCAGCGGAAGATACATGCATCCCACCACATCCGACCACCATGCTACCACCACCAATGAAGAAAATGAAGAAAATGTGGATGAGGGAGAGGGGGGAGATGAGTAGGAGAGAGGAGATTTTATATTGTGTGTTTTAGTTTTCAAAACGATTGTTGATTGTTATTCTGTTATTTTTTTAGTTTTATTTTTATGTGTGAACAATTATGCTATGATGGTTTTTTTAGTTTTATTTTTATGTGTGAACAATTATGCTATTTTTATGTGTGTTTTATTTTTAGTTGTTATGCTATGAATTGATGAGTCCTTGTTATAATTAATGACTAATTATGATGGTTTGAAACATAATTTATACGATTAAATTAACCACACAAATCGACATACATAAGCAAAAAACACACGGGGCATAGGTTGACTTTCTTGTATTCGGTCGACCTCGTACTGGATTAGGTCGACCGAGAAACCAACACTTGATCTTCATTTTACGTCAAATGATTGGACACTTTGATAGAACACTTATCTTCTATCTGGTCGACCTCTTTCCTTATCCGGTCGACCATTTTGTTAATGACTGCCATCAAGTGGTCGACCTATATATTAGGTGGTCGACCATGTTGTTTCTGACGCCAACGAAATGGCCGACCGAGGTTCTATTCTGGTTGACCAAAAATACCAACTTAAACTAAATGCGGTCGACCAGGTGGTCGTGGCGGTCGACCGCAAGGCTTTCTCGTGCCGCCCAAATTAGTCAATTCGGTCGACCGCCCTCAAGAATAGGTCGACCGAAAAGTGCATGTCACCGTGACATGCATGTCATAGTAGGCATACCCTAATGTTAATTATATTTATGGAGTATTGAGTTTTAATTATAAACATCTTGTGTTTTGATTATGTGCATAATACAATAAAAATTAATCCTAAAGTCTAAAAGAACGAAGGGACCACATGAAAGAAAGATTTATTTTCTTACTAGACTTTTTTTCCAAATAATGCAAGAGAGCTTTTTTGTCTTGTGTTTTTAGAAAGAATAAGATAAGTGAGATTGCTTATACCTCTTATTATTAACATTAACTACAATAAGACACAAGTCAACAATAGTAAAAAGAAAAAAGAACTAAATTAATTATAATTAGTTCGTAACATACTTAAATTTACACTACAAAGTTATCACTTTCTCTTATCTAATATTCGGTTTTCTATGATTTGTTTCTACTCATCAGTTCTTGTATATTCTCCTCTCCGACACAATTAAGTTCACATCACCTATTCATGTGATTCAAATTAATTGATTATTTTTCAATTGATATACTATTTGAATTCTTTTAAATAATATTATAATGATTTTTATTTATTTATTGAATTTTTATGAAAATATTTGGGCCACATTTCGTTTATGGAACATATCCTCCTTAATGTTAGGGTCATCCATGCTCGGATTTGCCCAGATTTTCTTTACTTCAACCATTGTTCTACAACGGACCAAATACACATGGTTCTGTTAACGTTATAAGTGTCATTAGGATGAGATTAAGTGTTATAGGTGTGGGCCCCGCTGTATTAAAGCCCACACGTAGATCAAGCATGCAGGCCCATTCCCATGCACGGGTTAGACGTTGATTGTTGATGCTAACCTAGGTCATGAGAGTTGTATAGATAGGAGAAGGATCTCAGCCGACTGTACACACTTTCTCACTTGTTCTCTCATCTCAGTAAATCAGTAGCCTGAAGAGCCTTCAAGCTCTTCCGTGGATTAGTCCTGGATATCATCCAGGGATACCACGTAAACTCCGGTGTCTGTATTTGATTTATTTCCCGTATCGTTATCAATCTGTTTCTGTATTCTCAACATGGTATCAGAGCCAACCGCGACTGAATCGGAGAGGCCAACGGTGCGTCTCACATCTACCAACTATGCACTATGGGAGTTCCAATTTAGAGTTTTTGTTGAAGGGCGTGGATTAATCGGCATTCTGGATGGTACCGTTCCTCAACCCACAGCTGGAATTGCCTCGGCACAAGAGGTATCTTCTTGGATCCAGAACGACGCGAGAATTCGGTCTTGGCTGTTAGGATCGGTCGATCCATCGACCTGTCTAAGTCTCCGCTTATTCACTACCGCGAATAGGATGTGGCGGCATCTCGCGGGATTGTATTCTACCACCAGCGCAGCTCGACAATTTGAAGTTGAGACTGCTTTAGCTCGTCTGACACAGGGAGACAGATCTGTGACTGAATATTTCAATGCGGCCCAAGAATTGTGGACTGAGCAGGATATGCTCCATTTGGCATTGCGTCCACAAGCTATGTCTGATGATATGATCGCTGAACGACAACAAACCAGAGTCATGCAATTTCTTATGCGACTAAGGCCTGAATTTGAGAATATTCGAGCCACTATTCTGAACAGGGAGCGACTTACATTTGATGGAGTGATTAATGGTTTGGTTCGTGAAGAAACAAGATTGAGGACTCAAGCTCAATTTGATGTGCGTCCTGGGGAAGGAGAGACTTTTGCTGCAGCCCGTGACTACTCGGCAAGGACAGGTGCGGGACAACGTTCACAAGTGTTTGCTGTGACTCGGCCACAATTTAATTCTAGAGTACCTAATGCTGAGCTAGTATGCCATCATTGTCATGAGAAGGGGCATTTAGTGAAGCATTGCCGTCGAAGGAATTACTGTGTTTATTGTAAGAGGATGGGGCACATTATCTTAGAGTGTCGTACCCGTGAACGCAATGCTGAACGGTTTCCTGGAAATGCTACTGCTGCTGGAGGTGGCCGTAGACCACAGAGACGATTTTCCCGACCTGCCTATGCTGTGGAAGTTGGAGAAACGAGTAGAAGTGAGCCCGCTGCTGGGAATATCTCTGCTGCCCAAATTGAGCAGCTTGTGCAAGCTGTAGCAGCCCTCCAAAACTCCCTTCCTACAGCCATCGGAACTGCTTTGTCAACCTTACAAGGTAATATTAAGCCTAAACCATGGTTAATAGATTCGGGATGCTTTAATCACATGACTAATGATGGTAAATCTCTTCAAAATATAAAGTCTATTAGTCATGTTGGATTAACAGTAGCTAATGGAGATAGAATGGCAGTGACAGGAGTGGGTAAAGTAGCTACTTCTAACATATCTTTATCTCGCACTCTTCATGTTCCTGATTTGGTCCCTAACTTGGTGTCAGTTGGACAACTTACTGAGCAAGGTTGTTCTGTTATGTTTGCCCCTACTGGTTGTGTGATACAGGACTTGAAGACGGGGAGGCAGATCGGAAGGGGGAGTAAACAGGGGAGGATATTCCACTTGGAGGAACTTAAAGATGGTTCAAGTTCAACGTCATCTTCGTCGAGTCAGTTAACCAGAAGTTCTTTTGAGTCTAGGTCTGTCAGTAGTCCTTCGCAACCTTTTGAAACTTCATCTGTTGTTGGTCCTGTGTTTTCTAGTTTGTCGAATAAAGTGTGGGATCTATGGCATGCTCGTTTGGGGCACCCACACTCCGGTCGTCTTTCTGTCATGTTTAAACAGTCTCTCCTAGGGAAGAATTTTGTTGGAATCTCAGCCAAACATTCTTGTACCAGTTGTGTGGAAGCTAAAACATCTATCATATCTTTTCCCTCCAGTACTACTGTTATAAATGAGCCTTTCCACATTATTCATACTGATCTTTGGGGTCCATCCCCTACAGTTTCTCGTCTTGGATTTAAATATTTTGCTCTTTTTATAGACCATGCTACTCGATACACCTGGATATATTTTCTCCGCCTCAAATCGGAACTCCGTTCTGTTGCCATAGAATTCCTTAGTATGATCCAGACCCAATTTGGTAAAACAGTCAAAATTATTCGATCCGATCCCGGAGGAGAATTTAGCTCAATCCCTTTGCATGATGTCTATCGTTCTCGAGGTATTCTCAGTCAAATGTCTTGTCCAGGAGTCTCTCAACAAAATGGTCTAGTTGAACGGAAGAATAGACATGTAATGGAACTTACTCGTGCCTTACTGCTTTCTTCTTCTGTTCCTAGTAAATTTTGGCCGGAAGCAGTAGTTACTGCAGTGCGGTTAATTAATTATCAAATCACTCCGATTTTACATAAAAAAAGTCCCTTCTTTGCTCTCTATGGTCGTCATCCTGATTATTCTCGGTTAAGGGTTTTCGGTTGTCTGTGTTTTGTCCTTCTTCCTAAACGTGAGCGTACTAAACTGACTTCTAAAACTGTGTGTTGTGTCTTTCTTGGATATAGTAGCATTCATAAAGGATATATGTGCTATGATCCTTCTAGCCAGCGTATGAGGATTGCAATCTCAGTAGTGTTTTTTGAAAATACCAAGTTCTTTCCTCCTCAATTGACGTCTGAACTTACCTTTCCTGGTGGGTCAAATTCTTTACCCATTTTTTATGAGAATGTGGACGATGAAGTGGATATGTTCAATGATCCAGTGGCAACTCCTCCCTCTCCCGATCTGACCTCGCCCACGACCAGCACGTCCAGCTTGGCCCCAACTTCTACATCCGATACAAGCAGCTCGTCCAGCTCGGCCCCAACTTCTACTTCCGCTATAAGCAGCTCCACCTCATCTCCTAGTGACACTCCCCAGCTCCCTAGGCGTTCATTGCGTTCCAACAAAGGAGTACCTCCTCCAAGCCACGAGGACTATGTAGCACATGGTTTGGATACTTTGATTGTGCCCACTACGTTTAAACAAGCTCGAGGCAATCCCATATGGGATCGAGCTATGCAGGAAGAGTTTGGTGCATTGGAAGCTAACCGCACATGGACAGTTGTTGATAGACCGATTCCGTTCCCTCCTACCATTGGCTGTCGATGGGTTTATGCCATCAAGGTTCTTCCAGATGGATCAATTGAACGTAACAAAGCACGTCTGGTTGCTTTGGGATACACACAGGAACATGGAGTGGATTACAATGAAACTTTTGCACCTGTGGCGAAGATGTCCACTGTCCGAACCTTGCTTGCTGTTGCTACTCTGCATAACTGGCCCATTTATCAGCTTGATGTGAAGAACGCTTTCCTCCATGGTGATTTGGAGGAAGTAATCTATATGGAGAGACCTCCCGGTTATACTGTTGGTCGTGAAGATCAAGTTTGCTTACTGCATAGATCTCTATATGGACTCAAACAGGCTCCTCGAGCTTGGTTTGAGAAATTTCAGGCGACTATTGTTCAACTGGGTTTTCAACAGAGCCTTAATGATCCATCTCTTTTCACAAAGGTTACACCAGCAGGCATCGTTGTTCTTCTTCTCTATGTCGACGACATGGTTATCACAGGTTCAGATCCGCAAGGTATTACTCTTCTTAAGGATGGTTTGAAACAGGCCTTCAGTATCAAGGACCTAGGGGATCTATCATACTTTCTTGGGCTTGAAGTCAACCGAAATGACCAAGGCATCTTGCTAAGCCAACGGAAGTATATCTCCGACTTGCTTAGTGATCATAATTTTGATCATTGTCATCCTTTCAAAACTCCTATGGAAGTTAATTTGAAGCTGAAGAAAGATTCTGGAGAACGCCTACAGGATGGATCTCAGTATCGAAGTATTGTAGGTAGTTTGATCTACCTTTCTGCTACGAGACCCGATATCTCCTATACTGTTCAGATGGTGAGCCAGTTCATGACTGCACCATGTGTGGATCATCTAGCTGCCGTTCACAGGATATTGCGTTATCTACAAGGCACAAAAGATGTGGGTATTCTGTTTCCCTCGACCGGCAATTCCACGATTACTGCATATTCCGATTCAGATTTTGCAGGTTGCATTGATACTCGGCGGTCCACGTCCGGGTGGTGTGTTTAGTTTGGTGGAGCATATATCTCATGGAGGTGTAAGAAGCAAGACAAGGTCTCCAAGTCTTCTACTGAAGTAGAATACCGAGCTATGTCAGAGGTGGCATCCGAAATGGTATGGCTTCGCCGGCTGTTGTCTGATTTTGGAGTTCGTTGTTCTACACCTATGGATTTGCATGTGGACAACACTAGTGCTATCCGTATTGCTGAGAATCATGTACTACATGACCGTACAAAGCACATTGAGATACATGTGCATTATGTACGTGATCTTATTCGGGATAGCACGGTTCACTTACATCACATTCAGACGGAAGAACAGGTGGCCGATATGTTTACGAAGGCTTTTTCCACTAGTCGACATTGGTACCTTGGAAACAAATTGATGCTGCGAGACCGGCATCAATTTGGGGGAGGATGTTAACGTTATAAGTGTCATTAGGCTGAGATTAAGTGTTATAGGTGTGGGCCCCGCTGTATTAAAGCCCACACGTAGATCAAGCATGCAGGCCCATTCCCATGCACGGGTTAGACGTTGATTGTTGATGCTAACCTAGGTCATGAGAGTTGTATAGATAGGAGAAGGATCTCAGCCGACTGTACACACTTTCTCACTTGTTCTCTCATCTCAGTAAATCAGTAGCCTGAAGAGCGTTCAAGCTCTTCCGTGGATTAGTCCTGGATATCATCCAGGGATACCACGTAAACTCCGGTGTCTGTGTTTGATTTATTTCCCGTATCATTATCAATCTGTTTCTGTATTCTCAACAGGTTCCACCACTAAACAACATGGGGTGTTTAATTTGACATCAAGAGGGAGTGAGAAAACATGTCTTCTCCTCTTATCTCGCGCGAGTCTAAACTACTAAAGTTTAGGATCACATAATAGATCGCAGTTCACCGCAAAAATAAGATACTTTTCAGCCCTTGAGATTCCAAATGTCTTTACAATGAGAGCTAAGCCCCCAATGTATACTAACTCTCCAAACCCTAAATATATAATAGTAACCAACATTACATAGGGTTTTCTCCTTCTTATTCGAAATGTGAATCCTTTCTCTTGACTTGAACGAAAAGAAGAAGCTTCAAGAGCTATAACAAGGTTGGCAATGACGCCGCCACTTTCGACGATGGACGATTGGGGTGAGATTTTTCAATGACGCCGCCACTTTCGATGAATCGCCCCCAGTGCCACTCCATTGCGATGGCAGCGGCGACGATGGGTCATCGAGATTTCGTTCACAATGGACGAGTTCTCTCTACTCGCATATTACACCGTCCACCATCACGGCAAGCATGCACTGTTGGGGTCAGGATCGAATCCCAATTTCCGACGAATCCTAGCGATTAATATCTGTTGGGCTAAGATTAGAGAGAGGAGATGTTGGAGAGATCGAGAAAGTGGGCGGCAATTAGAGAGAGGAGGTCAGGAGGGTTGGGGAGATTGAGAGAGAGAGAGGACTGAGGAGTGCTGGGGATAACGAGAAAGAAGTTTTGGGGACTAGGCGGCAATGAGAGTTGGGGAGATCAAGGAGGTGGTACTGGGCGGCGAGGAGAGTTGGGGATATCTTGAGGTTGGGGTCTTGGAGAATGGGGATAATAGCTTGGGGTGGGTGGATATGAACTAAACGGAATACTAAGAGAAGAGGGAGGAGTAGTCGGTTATTTGGTATACCGTATAACCGGCGGTTACTAACAAGATATAACTCGGTATACTAGAAGCTAGATTTTGATTACCGCATACCGATACCGACAGTTACCGGTTATACTGTTAACCGCTGATTACCAAACTGGTAAGCGGTTATACTGCTAACCGAAAAATCGATTACCACCACTAGGCACAACTCATCCAGTCAAACATGTGAAAAATGTATAACTGTTGTGTTCCTCATCAAATTCGTCAGACATCAGTTCATCCCCCTAAATTAATAGGGGGGTGTTGGCTTGTTACTTAGAAATAAATCCTTATATGAAGCTAGGGCTGGGAAAACGGTTGGCGGTTTGCGGTTAAACCGACAACCGCACCGAAACCGCGCGGTTATTGGTTAACCGCAAACCGCATATTTGACCTATTTTGCGGTCGCGGTTGGAGATATGGCCTGTTTTGCGGTTTGCGGTTTAACCGCAACCGAAACCGCAAATCCATATAACCGCAAAGCTAACCGCGAAACCAGACCCAGCCCATAATTCACCCCCAGCCCAGCCAGCAGGATTGTGGCATTGTGCATTTGTGCTTGTGGATTGTGTTATTTGGATATGCAGACAGATGCAGAGGCTTGATGGAAGTGAAAATAGACAAAACAGTAGCTGCTGTGTTTTTTTTTTCCATGATTTTTTTGCGGTTAGTTCGCGGTTAATTGTCGGTTAGAGTGCTAACTGCGAGTTCATATGGTGTTTCGATTGTTGCGGTTTTGACAACCATAAACCGCGGTTCACCGCTAACCGCTTTCTGCGGTTTTTGGTTAACCGCTAACCGTTGCGGTCGCGGTCGCGGTTGGCCAATATGGGTGTTTTGCGGTTGCAGTTAACCGCAAATTGCGGTGCAGTTAACCGCAACCGCACCGTTTCCCACCCCTATATGAAGCTTTAACCTCGTTTGTTTCAATATCCATCGCTGAAGGAGGCTCATTTTCCGGCTCCGTCGCTCTAGCTATTCTCCTAAGGCATTGTGACGATTGCTACTTCTACTCCACCTCCCTCTAGGCATCCTTAAGTGGAGATGACTTTGGATTTCTTTCTCGGTTGGACCGTGAGGTTGAGGGTGATCCATCCGGTGACTTCAGATAGTGGTCTGCCTCCCCTTCGGAAGGTTTCAAGTTGCAACTCATCATAATTGTCGAAAACAGAGGAGAGAGGGCATATCGATTCTCTCTCTACATTGACCTTTCTCTCTCTCTCTCTCTCACACACACACACACTTTTTTTGTTTTTACCTTAAAGGTTCCAAACCACCTTCTTCCACTATGGTATTGTGGTTGGTCTGAGGCAGATGATGTGTCCAATGGATTTACCCTCCCCTAACTAGTGATACTCCCAGTTGACGTTCCTTGGGCCAAATGTTAAGCAATGCCCAAACCAATCGGTGCTTTGAGAAGAAAAGGAACTGTACTTGGGTAGCTGACTGGGCATGGTGAGGATGAGAAAACAGATTTGGGCCCAAGCTGAGTCTTTCACGTCCAAACAACAGCAAAGTCAATGTTATTGTAGGGACCAAGGTTGTCAAACCGATTTATGCCGGTGTGCCAGTTTTACAAGTGAAATGGTTCGACCGTGGTACAACCGGTTTGACAAAATATGTATAAAAATATAAAAAAATTCATAAAACATATAAATCATAATATATATCTGCAATCTGCCACCGCCCCAGCAACTTGCCGTCGTAGGCTCGCAGCAACACTGTCCATCAGCCCTTTTTCCTTTACCTTTTTACAAAGAATGGTCTGCCTCAACCAAACCCTCCCGATTTTCATATATTTTTAGCTACCCTCAGCAAAGATTATATACAAACAGATTGCAGAGGGACGCGCTGGGAGGAAGTGGCGCCGGGAGGAAGGCAACCTGGGATTGGGAGCTTCACGAAGGATTTTGGGAGTGACGAATCGAGGCGTCACTGGAGGAAAAAGCGCTCGAGTAGGACCTAGTGGCAAGATGAAGAAGATTGGGGATCGGGGATGGGAGCTCGCCTATTGAACCCCTAAGTGCATCCTCACCCATTTCAAAAAATGACGACGTATTGTTGATGAGGCCAGAATTTTCCATTCCGGTTGAACCCCCGACATTCTGGGTATTGATCAGCAGATTAAAAGGTTATGCTAGTGATACTTCAGCCAATTTCATTACCGACACCGGTTAAACCTAGTTGAACCGACCAACATACCATTAACATGACAACTATGGTAAAGACCAATAAGTAAGTATTTCCACGAGGAAGAGAAAAATATCATATGTAACAAAAAAAAAAGTACCAGAGTTGAGTCATCACCCATCAGTGTGTAGTGTAAATGTGTAATTCCCTCTCGCAGATTCATCGGATACCAAAACTAATTCCAAAAAGCAGCGCAAAAGAAACGACGACAGGCCCAATTCAATTAGTAATATAATAAAAAAAAAGTAAAAAGCGCAAAACACACATTCCCTCAACTCTCTCTCTCTCTCTCTCTCTCTCCCTCCTCTCCTCTCTTCTTTCCTACTCTTTTCTTCTCCGACTCTCTGCGTCCCTCTCCTGTCTAGATTCCTCCTTTACCTTCCTGGTTCGCTCTCTCCTCCGTCTCTCTGCCTTGCACAGTTTCTGCTTGCCGAGCCGACGCAAGAGGGAGAGCATGGAGAAGGTGCTGCTCGCCCCCTACCTCTGATCTCGCTTGGTTCGGCAGGTGAGAGAAAGCTTCTCACTCTGTAAATCACTTCCGCCATTAATACGGTCTGGTTTCCTTTTTCTTTAGGGGTCTTTTTTGTTTATTTCCTTGACCGAGGTTTCTGCCCCCGTCGTCGAGTGTTTGGTCTTCTTCTTCTTCTTCTTCTCCGTTTTCCATTTTCTCGCCCTCTTTTGTGTTGCTAGCTTGTCTGGAACCCACCACTCATCAGAGGTTTGCTCGATACTTTCCCGAGAAAATTAATCGAGGCCGAGAGGAAAATTGTCTCCGTCTCCGTGGGCCCCGTTTCCCCATTATCACTCGTCGCCAGACTGGTTTGTGGCTTGTTTGGTTGCCAGGGAAAGTTGTGAAGGAGTTTTTCTTTTCCCCTGAGTGGTGTGTTTTCTTTTTCTCCTCTCTCCTCCCCCGGTTTAAAGAAAATGGGGTTGCTGTTGAAAAATCAATTTAACAACCGTCACTTTATTTGTTGAGGAGTCATTTTCCTTCTCTTCCCCCACCAAACTGTCCCACGCTCCGCTCCTCCATTTTCTCAGAGTCCAAACAGTGGGAAAAAAACTAGTTTCTGTGGTTCTTTCGGGGATCTCTGTAAAAGGTTTTCTGCTCTCCGCCAATCGCCATACCTGCCTTGTTGACCCCTGCTTAATTCATTACTAACTCCTTTTTGATTATTTCCACAGTGGAGGCGGTCAGATCCGAAAAAGGTTCTTGAAGCCAGCCATAGCTCATCCCACAATAGAATTTGGTAAGTTTATTGATTCAAGATCTCTGAGACGAACATTGGGTTTGTGGTTGTGTGGGTCGTTGTTTGGTTTCCTATCATCTTCTCGTTGTTTTTCCAATGGAAAATCCAAGTCTCCCTCTGTCTCATGTTTATCCGTTGACAGGCGTTAGTCTTTTTTTTTAATATTATTCTGACTGCTTTGAATGTTTGAATTTAGTAATTTACTCAATGAGCTGTTGAACTTCTCCCGAGCATTTAGGTCGTCTCTGTTAGGAGTTGGTGCTTTGAATAATACTAAACGGCTAATTGGGATTTTCTTCTATCGTTTCTTCAGGCGTTTAAGATACCCACCAGCACAGCAGTCACACACCCCTTTGGAGTGTGCAGTCCGGTTATTACTGAAAGAACTGTTCTCTCTGGGTTTAAGAGCAACGCTACCAAAATGCAAAGGCCACCGCCGGAGGATTTTCTCCTCAAGGAGACCAACCCACATTTGGGAGGTGGGAAGATCACGGGCGACAAGCTCACAAGCACCTATGACCTCGTCGAGCAGATGCAGTATCTTTACGTCCGGGTTGTCAAGGCGAGGGACTTGCCTGGGAAAGATGTCACTGGCAGCTGTGATCCTTATGTGGAGGTCAGGCTGGGAAACTACAAGGGTACTACTCGCCATTTCGAGAAGAAGTCCAACCCCGAGTGGACCCAGGTCTTTGCATTCTCCAAAGATCGGATTCAGGCCTCGGTTCTGGAGGTTACCGTCAAGGATAAGGACTTTGTGAAGGACGATTTCATTGGGCGGGTTCTGTTCGATTTGAATGAGGTCCCCAAACGTGTCCCTCCTGATAGTCCATTGGCGCCTCAGTGGTACAGGTTGGAAGACCGGAAGAGTGATAAAGTAAGAGGGGAGCTGATGTTGGCGGTTTGGATGGGGACTCAGGCTGACGAAGCCTTTCCTGAAGCGTGGCATTCTGATGCTGCAACCGTGAGTGGCATGGATGCTCTTGCTAACATTCGATCCAAGGTTTATCTCTCTCCAAAGCTGTGGTATTTGAGGGTAAATGTGATTGAAGCTCAGGACTTGATCCCGACTGACAAAAATCGTTATCCAGAAGTGTTTGTAAAGGCTAGGTTGGGGAATCAAACTCTAAGAACGAGGATCTCTCCTAGTCGAACGATTAACCCTATGTGGAATGAAGACCTTATGTTTGTAGCTGCGGAACCATTCGAGGAGCCTTTGATTTTGAGCGTGGAAGATAGAGTTGCTCCGAACAAAGATGATGAGTTGGGGAGATGTGCAATTCCTTTGCAGTATATGGACAAAAGGTACGACCACAAACCAGTCAACACCAGGTGGTTTAATCTCGAGAAACATATTGTTGTGGAAGGTGAAAAGAAGAAGGAAACCAAATTCTCTAGTAGGATTCACATGAGGGTCTGTTTGGAAGGGGGATATCATGTTCTTGATGAGTCTACACACTACAGTAGCGATCTTCGCCCCACTGCTAAACCACTGTGGAAATCAAGCATTGGGGTACTAGAGCTCGGTATACTAAATGCTACTGGACTCATGCCTATGAAGACTAAAGATGGCCGTGGAACAACTGATGCTTACTGTGTTGCTAAGTACGGTCAGAAGTGGATTCGCACAAGAACCATCATTGACAGTTTCGGGCCCAAATGGAATGAGCAATACACTTGGGAGGTTTTTGATCCTTGTACTGTTGTCACAGTTGGGGTCTTTGATAACTGTCATCTCCATGGAGGTGGAGATAAAAATGGTGGAGGGGCAAGGGATGCTAGAATTGGCAAGGTTAGGATTCGCCTGTCCACTCTTGAAACTGATCGTGTTTACACACATTCCTATCCGCTTCTAGTATTGCATCCTAATGGGGTAAAGAAAATGGGGGAGATTCACTTGGCAGTCCGTTTCACATGCTCTTCTTTGCTCAACATGATGCACATGTACTCGCAACCTCTGCTGCCAAAGATGCATTATATTCACCCTCTAACAGTTAGCCAGCTGGACAGCTTGAGACATCAAGCTACTCAGATTGTTTCCATGAGGCTCAGTCGGGCAGAGCCGCCTTTGAGAAAGGAAGTCGTTGAGTACATGCTGGATGTTGGGTCCCACATGTGGAGTATGAGAAGGAGCAAAGCTAACTTCTTTAGAATCATGGGTGTTCTCGGTGGGTTGATTGCTGTGGGAAAATGGTTTGACCAAATCTGCAATTGGAAGAATCCAATCACCACAGTGCTGATTCACATCCTTTTTGTCATCCTAGTCCTGTACCCGGAGCTCATCTTGCCCACGATCTTCTTGTATCTCTTCCTGATTGGTGTGTGGTACTACAGATGGAGGCCGAGGCATCCACCTCACATGGACACTCGTCTGTCTCATGCTGAGTCTGCACATCCCGATGAGCTGGATGAGGAGTTTGATACTTTCCCTACCTCTCGGCCTTCTGATATCGTGCGGATGAGGTACGATCGTTTGAGGAGCATTGCTGGAAGGATTCAGACTGTGGTGGGTGATTTGGCTACTCAGGGGGAGAGGCTGCAGTCGTTGCTGAGCTGGAGGGACCCGAGAGCTACTGCTCTGTTTGTGATCTTCTGTCTGATTGCGGCCATTGTTCTGTATGTTACTCCATTCCAAGTGGTGGCACTTCTTGCAGGGCTGTATGTGCTGAGGCACCCCAGGTTTCGTCATAAGCTCCCTTCCGTTCCTCTCAACTTCTTCCGCCGGCTGCCTGCTAGAACAGACTGCATGCTGTGATGAATGGAAGAATGGATGGAGCTTTTGCTGGTGATGGATCAACCTTCCTCTTGAAGGTTTCCCGGGTTCTTTTGAAGTGGGGTATTTCATGTTCTCCCATCTTGTGGTTAAGTTAATGGTGGTTTGTAAGTTTGGTAGGGATGTGATTTGCAACTCTTTCGAGACTGTTCTGCTGGACCGTTTTCTTTTGTGTCGCTAGTCTTTAGTTAGTAGATATTTTTTTTATGAAATGGGGATGCGTTCTTCTATCCTGCACCAAATGTGCTTCTTTCTTTCTTTCTTTCTTGGCATGCCTGCCTGTGTCGTGCTCCTGTCGCTTTGCAGGTTTATTATTCCTTTCTGATCATTCCTGGCATCAACTTGGCGTCCTTCTGAAATCGCATACCGTGGAGAGAATAGATCCGTCATTGTTTTTTGTTTATAGTTATACACTGTCGGATTATATGGCAAGTTGTTGTCCCGTCTCATGTCTGTCTAGCTGGTTTGCATCAAATGTGTTGTGGCCGTGGGTTATCTATATTTGTCGTATTTGTAAAACCATAATAGTTTATAGATGGTTCAAATCAATCGAGAAAATATCTTATAAGAGCCTAAATTAATAGACAATTTTTAGGGGTTAAAGACACATTTGGTCACTGAGATTACAAAATCGGGACATGTTTAGTCACTAGAAAAAGTTAATATCAAATTTGGTCACTACAAATACTAAAACTGGACACATTTAGTCACTCGCCGTTAGTCTCCGTCCAACTCCGTTAATGAAGTCCGTTAAGTGCTGATGTGGCAAACAGAATTGCCTAATCAGCCGGATATAACCCAACAAAAATAAAACCCGACCCGCCACGTCATTATAACCCGCCACGTCATTAAAACCAACCCAACCCATGACCCAACCCTACCCAACCCTTCTTTCTCCTTCCTCATATCCATGATCAAATCAATGAAGAACAGACCCAAGACAACCCAAGCAACTCACCAGTATAGCCATTGGAACCCGGTAATAGGGGTGGGCATTGGGTGGGTCGGGTGGATTTTGACTATAAAATGCACCCACCCGCGCTTAAACGGATTGATAATTTTTAACCCACCACCCACCCACATTTAGTCTCGGGTTGGGTTGGGCGGATGGTGGATGATGCGGGTGGGTTTGTGGGTTCATCCACATCGAACCCACATCACAATGTATATAATATAAAGGAGTCAACTTGACATGATAATAGGTGAAAAATGTCGAATTAGTTCTTAAATTGGATAGAAATTCTATTATGAAAGAGTTTTCTACAGATTGAGACGATTATTAGGTGCAAGGAACTAAGGAAAATAATTCCACAAAGGAAAGAGCGGTGATCTAGGCACAAGAATTAGAGGAAAAAGAAAAGGGAAGAAGAAGGGATCTCTATTTGGAAGGTTGGCTTTGAGGTTTAAACTCCAGGAGCAGTCCGAGTTTATATCTAACGTCTCCACTCTCCTCTCTCTAGCGCCAACGACTTTGATCTTTTTGCTGTTGGGTTGAGCGGGTCACCCGCACACTCACCCACAACCCACCCACCACCCGGCGGATGGCTCCCAGCGCAACCCGTTACCCACCCACAGACCCACCCACTTAACGAAATTTGGGTCAAATGCGGGTGGGTCGGTCCAAACCCGCGGATGATCCGCCCGCATGCCCAGCCCTACCCGGTAAGCAGTTTTCCTATATTCTCGTACCACTTGGGAAATCTGTGAGTGCGTCCTCCTTTAATGAAACAGTAATAGAGAAACCCCAACAAGCAACTCTTCAATTAGTTTCAATATTTGATAAATGACTCTAAAGAGGGCAAAGCAAATACGCACGATGCATAAAAGATAGTAGGAGGCAGTTTCTTCTTCTGCACTTTACTGCTCGGCGCCGCTTGAGATGTTGGCTCTGTCATCCCCGGAGGCAAATTTCCTAAAAACAACATCCATCGTCAACCCCGATTTCAAAACCCTAGAAGAAGAGAGTGCTAAATCCCACTATTGGGAATTCACCCACAATCTTGCAAATGTTCACTTCGCTTACTCGAAGGCTGCGTTTCAGGGACGAACTCGCCGCCATGACCCAAAGGATCGCTCATCGCCTCAGGATCGGGTTTGGAGTGGGTAAGATTCGCATACTGATTCTTCAGTTTTTGGGTCTGCTGCCATGCCAGAGTCGAACACAGGAGCGACAGAGATTTCCCGGTACCCGTCGGAGACTCGAGCAAAGCATGGCAGTGCCCCTCCCTCTGGGCTCGCTCCAGCGTCGAAATGACCCGACCCATGAACGCCAGTTGCGTTCCGTACGGCTGGTATGGGAACTCCACTGGGATTCCTCCTACATGATAAGCCCTCTTGGAATTGAAGCTAGGGTTTTGATTCGCCGGCGGCGACGATTGATGTTTAGACACCATTTCTCCTGGAGAGATCAGCGATGGTAGTTGTGAGGAGTAAAAGTGAAAATGAGGCTGAGAGGAAAGAAGTGGGAAAGGGGTTTTTTTGGGTGGGTTGGGATTTGGGGGAAGAAATGTATCAGAGGAGACGAACAGATTTGGTGAAGGATTGCTCTGTTGGGTTAGGTCGAACAGGTTTGCGGGAGGAGGTGGGAGGAAGGAGGAGAGCGGCGGTGGCGGTTTTGGGGAAAGAAGGAGGTGGGAGGAAGGAGAAAGAATGGTTGGGTGGGGTTGGATCATGGGTTGGGTTGAGTTGGTTTTAATGATGTGGCGGGTCAGGTTTTATTTTTGTTGGGTTATATCTGGCTGATTAGGCAATTTTGTTTGCCACATCAGCATTTAACGGACTTCATTAACGGAGTTGGACGGAGACTAACGGCGAGTGACTAAATGTGTCCAGTTTTAGTAATTGTAATGACCAAATTTGATATTAACCTTTTCTAGTGACTAAACATGTCCCGATTTTGTAATCTCAGTGACCAAATGTGTCTTTAACCCCAATTTTTAGCAATGTGAAACAATTAAATCACAATTTTTTATATAAAATACTCTACCAAATGGCCTTGTTTGAGGGAGATGTCTGACAATGGAGTAGCAGGGTAGGTGCTTTCAGCCTTTTGAATGTTGCTGTGCGTGTTTTATAGGAGGGTAGGGGTGGACGAGCCATTGGTTGTTGGAATTGAGAATGGCAAAGCAACTTCAAGGTAGGTTTCAGTGGGTGAATGGGTTATTTTCTAGGGGAGAAATTATTGCATACACCGGGAGTACCACCTAGGATTGGCGATGTGGTACTCCCAACCAATTAAAACTTGACACTTACTCACTTAGTTTCATTAACTTATTTTTTATAAAAATATTTACGAGATTTTAATTTCCTTTTCTGTTAATTACCTTTAATAAAAAAATGTAACAAACACAATCGTTTCATCTCCCAAACCACCCCATCAGTCGTCGTCGTTGTCTTTTGGATGACCCACAGTTCAAACTCCTCCCCAACGTCTGCTAGAAACTCCAGATCCCTCCCACTCCATTCATCTACATTTATCAATTAATTCCTCCACCATTGTCCATTCATTTGTCACAGCTAAGTACAATGAACAATTGAACATGTTATTTAAATATTTAAGCCTTCTTCGAGCTGGAGAGTTTGGCGACGATGAGCATGAATATGGCGTCGGAGTCGAGCTTGGGGTTGCCCGTTGCCCTTTGTTGGCTGCAAAGGAACGGATTCGCAAACAGTAAAAAGAAAAAAGAACGCTAACGGGAGGAGGAGCCATAATAGAGCGGAGGAAGCAGCGGTGGTGGCGGCGGTGGGAGATGAACGGAGACAGTTCGAAGGCGGCCAAAGAGGGAGCCCGGAGCCGACAGACTAGAGCAGCTCTGTTTTCTTTTTAAGGAGAGAGGGGCTTTATTTGGAGATAATTCACATACAAGAAAATTAAAAATTTCAATATATTTAAGAAAACAACTATGACACGTAGCTATTTGCTATTGGCTGGGAGTACCAGATCAGTGGTACTCCGGGAGTAGCCAATAATCTCTCTTTGTAGTAGGGATGGCAACAAAACCCGAACCCACGGGTACCCACCCGACCCAACCCGGTCAACGCGGGTAAAATCCGTGTTGACGGGTTTTGGGCCGGGTTTGGGTTTAAACCCGTTCACTATTCACCGGGTTGGGTTGGGTTTGGGTTTAGGTAAACCCGGCCCGCGGGTACCCGCCCACTCATATAATTAATTTTTTCGGATATTAATATTCTAAACAACTATTCTTATTTATGTTTGTGGAGACATGTCTAATTTTTTTTTTAATTGTGTAGAATGAAGTTGATGTTATAGAGTGGAGAGTGGAGACTAAAGAAACTTAATTGAAAGAAAGAAGCTTTCAATTAAACATGTTATTTATGGATAATTTGTGATTTGCTTCAATTTTCATGAGTTTTCTAGATTGGTGTTGAACAATTTGTATAGTTAATTTGTGATTTGCTTGAATTTTCTAGAATGGTGTTTTATATATGGATAATTTATATTGAGAGATTGATATTTGACTTTAATTTTGATAAGAACTTGTAATTGTAAATTTTTTACAACAAAACCCGTGGGTACCCATGAACCCACGGATACCCATCGGGTTGGGTTGGGTTTGAGTTTTTCAAACCCGATGGGTTTTACCCCGGGTTTTTTTCAAAAATAAACCCATGGGTTTGGGTTTGGGTTTGGCAAAACCCGACCCAGCCCGACCCATTGCCATCCCTACTTTGTAGGGTAGACTTGCGTGCGTGGGGTGGGGGACCTTATCCCCTCAGGACCCGTACCTATGTCACCTTCTTCTTTCTTTACTTTCCCCATAGACCCTTGCGCCTCTCTTTACAGCCTGTAAAATGGCACTTTGCTCTTTTCACATTTCTGCTTTTGATGGATATTGCCATCTGTTAATCCGTGGGACGTGGGGTAATGTGAGTCCAAGAGATGGTTACATGATTATAGGGTGTATAATCACCTTTTAGCTCTTAAGAACTAAGAAGTGTAAATTGTGAGATTAAAGAGTTTTTTTTTTATGTTTTTAATTTATTTTTATCTTCTTTGTTTTCATTGTATTTTTTTCACAAAGAAAATAGATTGGTTGTAATCCACAAAATTATATTTAATTATCAATCTATTTTGAGAATTTCTTTTTGTACCATCCATACCACTCTTCACCCTGGTCCACCTTAGTTTTTAACTCGAATTTTGAAAAAAATTGTTCAGAAGGAGCGAGTTCATTGTGATTTATTTGCATTGTGGTAGTTACAGTTTCGTAATTTTATTTAAGGCAAGCGGTTGCTACCTCTCTTAACCGGTATCTTACCCAAACCGGTCGTGATAGTTGTTGCCAAAGATATTGATTATTGGGCGATTGATGCTCAGATCATCACCTAGCTCACTACCTCCGTTGGCCCTCTTACTGCTCTTACTCTTCGTCGTTTTTTCACGGCATCTAAGATGTGGGCTCATATTTGCGTGTTGATGAACGAAATAAGAGTTTTGGCGATTAATCACTTTTGGTAAGTTTTCAAGTCTCGGATGGGAAAGGAAGGTCTTCTCTCAAGCAACAATTATGGAGGAAAATCAGCAACGACTAGCTTAATCTCTCCAACGGTGCTCTGCTGGTCTATATATTCTGTTTCTGTGTAAAGCACCGTAAGGTTTTTGTAACAGAGAAAAGGAGAGTGGTAGAGGGCTTTTCTTTTGGGTTACAAAGGGAATCAACAGTTTAGGGGAAGAGGTTCTTAGCTGTTGAGGGTTTTCACAGATTGGATTGTGATCTGTGGTGGTGGTCGGGTTGTTTTGTTTCTGTTTCATTTCGTTTCTCTGTTTTCTTGCTTTTGCTTGATAGGAAAAAACTCAATAAAAAAGAGTCTCTCGGAACATAGCAAGTGCTATTTCCGAGACGAGGAGTGACCAGTAGTTTGGGAACCTCGTTAAAATCGTGTGTTCTTTGCCATTCATTTCCATTCTGTTCCTTGCCCTCTGTTTGCTCAGTTTTCCTCTGTTCTTCTGGTTTTTCTTTTCTGTTTGTTTCTCGGCTGGAGGAAGACGAGAGAAGCTATCTCTCTGGTGGGCTACGTCTTCTTTTTGGGCTTAAATAAAAGAAAGCCCACTCTTGCTGGTGTAGCTCTTTTAATTTACTTGATTTGGGCTGAAGGTCATCTGGCCCAATCCCCTTCTTTTAGTCGTTTTTGTCTGTCGAGCTTCAGAGAAAGAATCTCTCCCATCTTCTTCGACTTTCTTCTCTGCACCCTCACTCTTGGTCAAAATCCCTAACTTCATTTCTGACTCCTTTCATAAGTGGTATCAGAGCCAGTACTTGAAGAAGTTCACTGCTGCCAAGTCTGGTCCAGGAGATGGCGTCCTCCAATTTTGGCCAAGCTTCGTACAACCATCCTCCTGTCTTCACCGGGTCCAATTTCACGGCGTGGAAGAAGCGTATGAAGACGTTTCTGTGGGGCGTAGAGGAAGATCTCTGGCTGGTGGTTCGTGATGGCCCGATTCCCATGCTTGAAGACGAACAAAACCTATGGTCTGCAGCCCAGAAGAAGAGCGCTCAGCTCAATCAGCGAGCGATGCATATCCTTCAGACCGCCATGGTGCCCGACGAAGCCGACAAAGTTGAGCATTGTGAAACCGCTCGGGAAATCTGGCGATCTCTTGAGACAACGTATGAGGGCTCCTCCAACATCAAGGAGACTAGAATCGATCTTCTCATGCACGAATACGAGGCTTTCGACATGCTGCCAGGTGAGAGTATTCAAGACATGTACTCTCGGTTCACCATCTTGATCAATAAACTGAAGGGTCTGGGTAAGTCTTTTCTTACTAAGGACTTAATTAGAAAAATTCTTCGTTCACTGCCTAAGGAGTGGTTGCCTAAACGGACAGCCATAGAAGAAGCTAGAAATCTCAATACCTTGCCTATGGATGAGTTAATAGGGTCGCTTCTTAGTCATGAGCATGTTATTCGGCAGGTTGGTCGTGATGATAAACGTAGACAAACTTTAGCTTTTCAATCTCATGTTCAGGATTATGAGTCAGATATTGACATCGAATTTGAGAAAGAATTCGCTCTGGTTAGCAAAAAGTTCCATAGAATGCTCAAATATAAATCGGATCAGAAGCGTCGTGGTGGGGATTTAACCAAACCTAGTTTTTATGATCGTAACAAATCCTTTTCCCATGATAGGCTGCTATCACAGCAGACCAAAGAGGTTAGTGCAGGTACTCATGAGAAGGACTCACAAGGGTGCTACAAATGTGGAAAACCGGGCCATATCCGTGCCAACTGTCCTCTCACCATAAAGGCAAAAGAGCGAGCAATGCTCGCTTCCTGGAGTGACTATGAGTCTCAATCCGAAACTGAACAGGTAACTGAGGAGGCCTACATGGCTTTTGCTCTAAATGTAGAAGGAAATAGTTCAGACTCTAGTTCTGAATTAGCTTTTAAAACAGTTTCTTTAGATTCTACTGCTGATTCTGATCATCAATGGTATATGGATAGCGGCTGTTCTCACCATATGACCGGTAAAAGTCACCTATTCTCTACTCTATCACCTAAAAATGGTGGTAGGGTGACATTTGGTGACAATAGTTTTGGAAAGATAATAGGAAGTGGGACTATAGGCGTCAAACCCCAACCAATCATTCATAATGTTCTCTTGGTTGAGGGTTTGAAGCACAATCTATTGTCTATTAGCCAACTCTGTAGTAATGGCAATAAAGTGGTCTTTGAGGCCTCTCACTGTTTGGTGATGCGATCTCAGGATAATTCCACTGTCTTTGTGGGCACTCGTTTCAATAATATGTATGTGCTACATCTCAGCAGTTTGGCCAGTGAAACTTGTTTGGTTGCCAATTATCAATTAGAAATGCTTTGGCATCGCAAGTTAGGGCATATCAGCTTGCAAAAGCTATCAAAATTGTCCAAATCTGCTGTAGTTCGTGGCATGCCTTTGTTGAAAGAACGATCTGATTTTTTTTGTAGTACTTGTGTGGCTGGTAATCAAACGAAGAAAAGTTTTAAACCTAAACAAGGAGTTACATCAAAATCAGTTTTTGAACTGATTCATATGGATTTATTTGGTCCTTGTAATGTAACGAGTTTAGGAGGCAAGAATTATGCCTTTGTTCTTGTCGATGATTATTCCCGATATACTTGGGTTTATTTTCTTACTCACAAAGATGAAACGTTCTCCAGATTTAAAACGTTTACTATGCTGTTTGAAGGGAAAATTGAAATTATCAAGAGTGATAATGGAGGGGAGTTTATCTCAGACGAATTTGAAAATTTCTGTAACCAAACTGGGATCCTTCATACTTTTTCTGCCCCACGCACTCCTCAACAGAATGGGGTGGTGGAACGCAAGAATCGTACTCTAATTGAGTGTGCTCGTACTATGTTGCTTGAATATCGTTTACCAAAGCATTTCTGGGCTGAGGCAGTTAGTACTGCGTGTTATGTAGGGAATCGTGTTTTAGTTCGAAAGCATTTGAACAAAACTCCCTATGAGCTGTTTAAAAATAAACAGCCTAAGATCTCTTACTTTCATCCTTTTGGCTGTCGGTGTTTTGTGCTTAACACTAAGGATCATCTCGGCAAGTTTGACGCTAAGTCGGATGAAGCCATTTTCCTAGGATACTCTGTGAAAGGACAAGCTTATTGCCTTTTCAATAAGAAGTCCAAAAGAGTTGAGGAATCGGTTCACGTACGTTTTGATGATACTAATCCTTCTCTCGACCTCGAAGAAGCTGTCTCTGCACCTTTTGATTTTGCAGAAATGGTGTCTCCCTTAACATCTACTCAAGAAGGTCCCCCTAATATGGTGACTAGTACAAATCCTCCCACTGTACCCTCCTCCAGTACTCTTGCCTCCCCTGTTATGGAATCATCAGACTCACCAGCCATTCCCAAAGCTCCTGTGCATATACAGAAACGCCACCCCGAGAGTCAAATCATAGGCAACCTATCTGATGGACTTCGTACTCGAGGTAAGTATGTTCCCGGTCAATTCGCTTACATCGCTCAATTTGAGCCGAAGAATTATAAAGAGGCTTTGAATAATGAGGAATGGGGGTTATCTATGTTAGACGAACTTGCTCAGTTTGAGCACCTAAGGGTTTGGGATTTGGTTCCTCGTCCTCCAAATGTGACCGTTATCGGAACTAAGTGGGTTTATAAAAACAAGTCGGATGAGGATGGGGCCATCGTTAAGAATAAGTCTCGTCTAGTTGCCCAAGGATACTGTCAAGAGGAGGGCATTGACTTTGACGAGACCTTTGCTCCAGTTGCTCGCCTTGAATCTGTTCGCTTATTGTGTGCTTTTGCCTGTTTCTTTAATTTTCCTTTATTTCAAATGGATGTCAAGAGTGCGTTTTTAAACGGGGTGATTTCAGAAGATGTGTATGTTGCTCAACCACCTGGCTTTATTGACTATAGATATCCTGATCATGTCTATAAGTTAAACAAGGCTCTCTATGGCCTTAAACAAGCTCCTCGTGCTTGGTTTGAGCGTCTCACTACCTTTCTTAAAGATCATAATTTCAACCAAGGTACTGTGGATAAAACGTTGTTTATTCAACATTCTAAGAACGACATTCTGGTTGTTCAGATATATGTTGATGATATCGTTTTTGGCTCCACAAATACTGCTTTATGCACTGCCTTCTGTGAGTCAATGACGTCTGTTTTTGAGATGAGCATGATGGGTGAACTCAAGTTCTTTCTTGGATTGCAGATTAAACAATCTGATCACGACATCTTTATAAACCAATCCAAGTACATTCATAACATGCTGTCTAAATTCGATATGCATTCTTTAAATTCCAGCCCTACTCCTATGGCTGTTAATTTAAAGTTAGATCGAGACGAGAAGGGTATTCCGGTAGATGAAAAGAAATATCGCGGGATGATTGGATCATTATTATATTTAACTGCCAGCCGACCTGATATACAGTACAGTGTCTGTATTTGCGCTCGGTTTCAATCCAATCCTAAAGAGAGTCATTTGTCTGCAGTTAAGCGGATTTTTCGCTATTTAAAGGGATCCATAGATGTAGGTCTCTGGTATCCTAAACAAGAAACCTTTGATTTAGTTGGTTATAGCGATTCTGATTTTGCCGGCAGCTTAACTGACCGGAAAAGCACCACAGGTACGTGTCAACTCGTTGGCACGTGCCTTGTCTCCTGGTTTTGCAAAAAACAGGGGACTGTGGCTCTTTCTACAGCAGAGGCAGAGTATATTGCTGCCGGGAGTTGTAGCACTCAGTTAATTTGGTTAAAAAGTCAGCTTGCTGATTATGGTTTAGATGTGTCTTGCATTCCATTATTTTGTGACAATACCAGTACTATATGCATGACAAAGAACCCTGTGCAGCATTCTCGCACGAAGCATATTGAGATTAAATACCATTTTATCCGTGATCTTGTTTCATCTAATACTCTTGTTCTGCAGCATGTCCCTACTGAGTTTCAGCTCGCTGATCTTTTCACTAAACCTTTGCCTTTAGACCGATTTACCTTTTTATGCTATGAGCTTGGTTTAAGGTCCTTACAGGCCATTGAGGTCTGTCCCTGATTTGTCTCGATTGTCTGCTGTTTCTTTCCTGTTTTAGTTTTGTTAATTTTTTATTCCTAGAGTTATTGCTTTTATTTTCTTACCTTGTCCGTTGGGGTTTCTTTTATTTGCGTCTGCTTTATTATTTAAGTCCGTGTCCTTTCAGTTCCTGTAATCTTCCTTCTGCGTTTGTTTTTTTTTTGTCTCTTTAGCTATGGAGCCTAGCTTGTCCATTTCCTTTTGTGGTAATCTGTTTTTTGAACCTGCCATTGCCAACTATCACCGTCATCGTCAGTTTTTTGAGCATCGACCCATTGCTCCCTCTATCCTAGCCCCGTTTGATGATTTTCATGACTTTGCTCTTGATATCAATGATTTCATTCAAAATTTGGGATGGGGTTTTATCCTGGATCAGTTTTCTTCCATGTTCTGTCCCATCTTAGTTCGTCATTTTTACTCAAATCTCCGCTCGGATGGCCTACATTCCCGAGTTTTTACTACCCTTTTCCAAGGCCATCTCGTTACTATTCCTGTCGTCGACTTGGGGCGGTTGCTAGACTTTCCTGCTGTTGGTGAGACCATTGCTCATGAGTCTGAGTTGTGGAGAGTCAATTTTGATGTTGCCGGCGAATTTGTTCGTCTCTCGGGTGTTCATCCTGGTCCTGCGCTGTCTCTCCCAGTCAATGTTTTGCTTCCCCATCTTCGAGCTTTTCATTTTGTTCTCACCAGGGTCTTTCTTCCTCGTTCCCAATCCCTTGACCGAGTCCTTCCTCTAGATCTTTGGGTTATGAGTCATGCTGTTGCTCGTATCCCTCTTAACTATGCCCATTTGGTTTTTGGCTCCTTGATGTCGTTTGGTGATGTCCACTTTCCTGGCCCCCTGCCTTTTGGACCTCTCATCACTCGATTGTTCTCTCGCCTTGAGATCGATCTTTCCTCGTTTCGTACTGTCTCCCCTACTGTTTTTGTCTCTATCGACCAAATGCTGGATGCTCTGGAGATTGCGATTGGGGGGGAAGGTCCTCCTGCTGCTGCTGCTGTTGTCCTTGACGTTGATGAGGCGGAGGAAGAACCTGAAGATATGGAACCAGAGGAGAATGGGGAACCTGAGGAAGAGGTTGCATCTGAAGATTCGTTTCCTGCTGATCTGGTGGTCCTGTATGAGACTGATGAAGAAGTGTTTGGCTCTGATGATGAAGATCGTTTTTGATTTTTCTGCCGTGCCCTGTTTGGCTTGCTAGTGTCCCAGACTTGTTGTTTTGTCTTGCTAGACCTGGCTGTCTTGACCTTAGACCTTGTTTGGGATTTGCAGTAGTTATTGCTGTTTATGTTCTTCTCTGAGAATTTGTGTCTGGATAGCATCTCTTGTTCTGCTTGGAGTCTGCGTGTGCTGTTTGTTTTTGCAGGAAGAGGATCAATCGCCAATCTCTCATTTAGGGGAAGATTGATGAACGAAATAAGAGTTTTGGCGATTAATCACTTTTGGTAAGTTTTCAAGTCTCGGATGGGAAAGGAAGGTCTTCTCTCAAGCAACAATTATGGAGGAAAATCAGCAACGGCTAGCTTAATCTCTCCAACGGTGCTCTGCTGGTCTATATATTCTGTTTCTGTGTAAAGCACCGTAAGGTTTTTGTAACAGAGAAAAGGAGAGTGGTAGAGGGCTTTTCTTTTGGGTTACAAAGGGAATCAACAGTTTAGGGGAAGAGGTTCTTAGCTGTTGAGGGTTTTCACAGATTGGATTGTGATCTGTGGTGGTGGTCGGGTTGTTTTGTTTCTGTTTCATTTCGTTTCTCTGTTTTCTTGCTTTTGCTTGATAGGAAAAAACTCAATAAAAAAGAGTCTCTCGGAACATAGCAAGTGCTATTTCCGAGACGAGGAGTGACCAGTAGTTTGGGAACCTCGTTAAAATCGTGTGTTCTTTGCCATTCATTTCCATTCTGTTCCTTGCCCTCTGTTTGCTCAGTTTTCCTCTGTTCTTCTGGTTTTTCTTTTCTGTTTGTTTCTCGGCTGGAGGAAGACGAGAGAAGCTATCTCTCTGGTGGGCTACGTCTTCTTTTTGGGCTTAAATAAAAGAAAGCCCACTCTTGCTGGTGTAGCTCTTTTAATTTACTTGATTTGGGCTGAAGGTCATCTGGCCCAATCCCCTTCTTTTAGTCGTTTTTGTCTGTCGAGCTTCAGAGAAAGAATCTCTCCCATCTTCTTCGACTTTCTTCTCTGCACCCTCACTCTTGGTCAAAATCCCTAACTTCATTTCTGACTCCTTTCATACGTGTCTCATGCTCAAGTTGATGCCTCTCGCCAGTTCGAGTTGAGACGGCTCTTAGTATCACCATCGAGAAGCTCTAGTCAGCTATGCATTATCTATTAATTGGTGGGGAGGCGCTTCACTAACAGTTATGATAGTTGTACACAGAATCTAGGGATTTCCCTATACCACACGAGAGGACCTCTCTTCGAGGCGAGCCTCGGAGGCTACTGGAATCAAGCTCACATAAAGAGATCTTCACAGCTTTGTGGAGAAGGATTACAAAGAAATCGCATGCCGAGTTTACTTCTAGTTTACAACCATCCGATTACCATTTCTCATGTTCTTGCATTACTATGACCGAACTAGTTTTCACATGAGGCAAAGAGGCGATGCATGCAAGGTCTCATCCAACGACATGATGCTCTATCATGCACTTGTGCATGATTGGTGGCTTCACCCAGCTTGGTGAGTAGTGGATTGTCTCACTAGATCCACCTCCATCTCTTCTCATCGAGTACTTCCAGAAGGAGGCTATATTCATACCATTTCCCAATACATCATTGCCCACAAAGGTAAGTTTGGATTTTCTCTCTGGAATAACATGGTGACACACGGACATATATACAGACAACCAACTTTCATCTTCGGAGTTGAGGCTGACTAGAGTTGGAGTAGAACTCGACGTGGATGATTGTCCTAGCCCTGCTGCTTGGTCGGGGCATGGAATCCAGTTGTGCACCTTGAGAGAATTTATGAGCGGCAGATATATAAAATTGGCCCATCTTCCTCGGCACCACCACCATAGTATAAGGACTTTGGAGCTGAGATATCATCCTTGAGAGAAGTAGTGCAGAGACAAGAGAACTTTCTTGCATACTAGACAATGAGCAATACTTGGATGCCTTTGAGTAGGATCATAGAGAGGAGTTAGAGGAGACTCGAGCTTGGAGACAACAAACAGAGGCACACCAGTAGTAGAGCCATGATTGGATGAGTGAGTTTGGTCAAAAGTTTGATAACTTTTTCTCAAGGAAAGGACCATAAGGTGGTGGACATCAGTAAGAGCTCTCTATTTATTTGTTGATCTTAGCTATGTTATTTTTCTTAGGATAATAATCTGTATCATAACCACCAGCTTTGATCCATTTTATATCTTTTGTTTTAAAACTTATGTCAAGTCTTCCTATGCAATTGAGGTCTTGCACTAGCTATTTTCCATAATTCATTCGAAATTAGTATGACAAATGATGTAACCCGTTCCAACGTTTTTCATTGTTCACGATTATTTAGTCCATTGAGGATAATGTCCATTTTAAAGTGTGAGGTGGAATTGTGAGTTATGTGCTACTTCAATTTGCTTACATCTCTATACATTTAGTCGAAAATTTTCAAATTTTTTCCCAAGATTAGTAGTTATGATATATATGTGAATTAATTTGGTTAAATAATTTCAAAGATTTTCTTTCCATCTAATGACTGTAGAGTCATCCCTATAAGCATGTTCACCGTTCATCTTACTTTGAATCAATGAGTCTAGAAAATGTCACTTGAGCTAAGGAGGCTAGTGTAGTGTATAAAGGATGTGATAGTCAATGAGATATAGTGATTATTTGATATATGCATGAATGTTGTGTTATTCGATTCATTCATAGATTTCTGATTATGTAAAAGATTCTCACTTTCAAAGTATTTTTCCACAGGGTGGACTGTATCTTCTAAAAATGCGAAAAATCTACCTATCAAGACATGATCTTCAAACATTTATCATGTTATGTTGAGAAAATAAAGTGTGGGGTATGCCCAACGTGTGAGACATCTCTTCATTGCACAAAATGGATTTTGGAAGAGATACTAATGGTTGTTCAGTGACCCTGTTCGAAGCTAGTTCTTATCTAGTACAAGTAAAATTTTCATCGTCAAATGGATAACCAACTTGAGGATGTGTTTTTAAGAGAACAAGTAAATCTTCCGATACCACTTAATTTCATTGACCCTCCACACGAGTTGAGGCATAGGAGTTAAAAGAAGTACCCTGATAAATGCAAAGATACATAAATTACTCTTGCTCAACTAATAAGGGTCTAATGTTTCAGTAAAGCTCTCTCTAAAAGAAAAGGAAAAATATAGTGTTGATAAAAGTAAGAAAATCGAAACAAAGTGTTGGTACGTTAGAAGTCAAAGTGCTTAAAGGGTATGTCAAATGATGGTAGAAGCATTCAAAAGCTCAAATAGTTTTCAAAAAACTTCACCCTATGTGTTTTGAGACTATAATTCATAGTTAGTGGTTTAAGCTTTAGTTGGATTGCATGATGTTCTTGCATATTGATGTGGTTAGTATTCTCTCATGTTATTGTTGGTATTGTAAGTTCACTTTTGATCCACTACCTAAGATCAAATTCGAGTGATGCTCCCTAGTTTTCATTGAGTTGTATGATTGTGAGTAGTGTTTGTTTGGGGACAAGCAAAGTTCAAGTGTGGCGTATTTTTTTATAACACTCAAATTATGGTGTTTATCACTCTTATATTTGATACATTTTCCCATTTTACCAATACATCTTTAAGAATTTTTTTACAATATGATAACTATTTAATCAATGAGCTACTATTAGACCTAGATTGTGTTTTTTATTACCCTCTGCTTGAGTGGAGAGCTTCGCATCCATAGGAGGGGGCACAATCAAGTGCATGTTTTCGTTATCGATGGTGTTACCCTCCTTTTCTTCTATGTATAACTAGTTTGAATTGATTGTGTAGGAATTGGAACTCGTTATAACATGAATATTTCATTCAATGATTTTGTGTTATGCTTGTCTATGGTGCTTGAGTATTTCGATATTTATGCTATGTCATGGATGCTTATATTTCAATGTTCATGATTCTATTGTATGCTAGTATATGTATAGTCTATAATATCATCTGTGATGTTAGGAAACTATTTTCTTTTGATATCCCATTGTCTAATGTGTGTATAAGAGGATTGATCACCCATCCATACAAGTATAGGATCAATGCTTGATTGTTTAGATCACCATTTCTTTAGACCTTATGTTAGCTCGAGAGACTCACACTTGACTAAGTTTATCCTTAATTCTCTGTTCTTTATTAGTTAGTTGATGGCATGAAGTGAAAGCACGCATTAGCTAGCTACTGTTCCTCTCGCATTTGGCGAAAGCTCTGTTAGGAATGCTCTAGTAGAAGGGATACGGTGATACAATAGATGAATCGTTGAAATGCATGATATGAATAAGAATTAAGATGCATGTTTATGTAGAGTGATCTTTCTACTCAATAATGGAACTTTACTCTTCTGCTTTACTCTACCTTGCCTATATAAACTCGAAAATCACCTAGAGGTCGTTTGAATTAGTGTTTTGTTTGAGGGTTTTGTTCACAATCCCTCACAATGAGGGATTCTAATTACAATCACTCGTTTGGGAAACTTTTTTTTTATGAGAGATTTTAACTATCCCATATTTCAAAAATCCACATTTGTGGGATTGTGAAATAGCTAATGACCATAAGCTATTTTAAAATTCCTCAATATTTTGCCAATAAGTTCCAAATATGCCCAATTTTTTTTTTTTTATGAAGTCCAACTTCAACCTTCTTCTTTTAACCCTTTGTTACTCTATGTCATTCAATTTATCTTTGTCGCATTCGTGGAACCCGTCGTTCTGTTCTTCTCCCACCCAAATGAAGCAGCTCGAAGACGAACCAACGGTTGTCGCTGAGTGCTGAGTGGCAGTGACTCAACTTTGGAGACTAGGGAATCTGCAGCAAAAACTCAGCTACGGATAGCATTCGACAGTGAGCAGCAAAAACCCCTTCTTCGTTCTTCCTCCTTCGCTTTTCTGGTGGGATGCGCCTTCATCTCAATAAAAATCTTTTGTGTTCTGGGTTTGTGGTTGGCGGCAAATAGCCGTTCACTTTATAGCTTGCTTTGTGGTTGTTTGGCGAAGGAGAGAAAAGGTACCAACTCGTTTATGGGTTTTTGTTCAAACTTTGGGTACTGGATTACTGGAATCGATCAGCCAATTCTCTTGAACAGATTGCCACTAGAGAAATTGAGATATCGTAGAACCAGAGAAGAGAGAGATGAGTGTTGTGGTATTGATTGATTTGAAGTTGTAGATCCCAGCACCGTCCGCCATCAATTGAATTTCTTTGTAGATTAAACATAGATGCCCACCATCGTCTTGCTCTATGTGTTCATGGCGGCAACGGTAGTGGTCGTGTTTTGGTTTTATTTCAAGGACAACGGAAACTGATGAATGACATAATGAAATTTTGTGCGGTGAGAGTGAGGGGAGGAATGGTGGAGAAGAGAGCTCGACACGATAAGCAATGGCGAAGAACAGAGCCCCGTAGAGGAAGAAGGAACCCCCTCTATTCATCCTTTCTCTTCCCTCGTGTACAGATAAGGAAATTTAATGGGTAAAAATTAGATTTTCCATTTTCATTTTAAAATTCCTTATTAGTTGCCAAACGAGTGATTTGGCAAAAATCCCACACAAATCTCTCAAATTAAAACCTGGGTTTTAAAAAGAGTAATTTGATCCCAAATCCCTCTCAAATCTCTCGAATTAAAAACCTACATCTAAATGACACCCTAAATATATCTATCTTTTATCGATTTGTGTGTGGAGATGTGAGTAGCTACTTAGATGTGAGTAGTTATACATTAGAAGACTTTGCGGAATACGAACCTAGAGATTTCTAGGATTTATAACTTGCTTGTATTTGATCTGCATTAATATGAGGTACGTTACGTCGGTGGTAATTTTCAGAAAGGGAAGGTCGCTAATTGACCGAACCTTAAATAGCTCCGTCAAATGTGTACTACGATTACTTGCATGATGGCACGAGGAGAGTTGATCGTATGGTGTATCGATATCCAAACAGGGGTCGTTGTGGCATGAAGAATTTCTCATAACCACTCAGGAGGAAGTTGATGCCATGCTCGGATTTGTGATCGCCTATAACATTTACAAAGCATAGATGTTTGTTTACACCTACGAGGTTGAAGGAGGTGGAGGTCATCCTGGAGATGGCCAAACTTTTGGTATCTACGGTGGGGGTGGAGTATATGAAGATCATCCCTACCAAGGTTACCAGGATCATCATTCCTACTATAAGTACCAAAAAGGACGTGAAGCTCATTATCATCAATCCTTCCCATCATATGAAGAAGAAGACCAACGGTACTATGGCAACAAACAAAAAGGATACTAGTACCAACCCGTGTACAACTTCCATGCAGGTAGCAATAGTTATCACAACTACCATTACGGAGCTGATGAAGGTGCCTTTCAAGATCTAGATGAAATGGAAGATGCGCTGCCAGGTCCAATTAGTGACCCTGAAGATGAAGAAGAGGAAGGCAGCGTCAATGCAGACAGCTTTGACCCTCTTGAAGGTGCTCATGATTTAGGCTCAGATTCAGACTCAGCTGATGAGGAGGTGCCCCGTGAACGTGTGCCTATCACGTACTACATGGACATTCCAGATGAAAACTGGTGTGTTGATGCCGACATGGAGCTGCCAGATGTGCCAATATGGGGTCTAACCACTTATTGATCGTTCACACACACCACATCGCCATCGATGGGCAAATGGGTTAGGATGGCGATGTTCTTTAGTGTGATGGTGCACTCTCCTTCACAAAAGTTGATGTTGTGTGTCTCCTTTCGCCATCTCTCCACCAATGTTGTGATGAGTTGACGGTCGATCTTTATGCTGATAAAGTGCCTCATTGAATGCAACATTGCCCTTTTGAGATAGGGCAAGATAGCAAGGTTATATGGGAGCACATTGCTCGTACCCCTATAGCGGAAAATATAGTGTGCATCCCAGCGAAGAAAATTACAACCATAAGTTTATGATTTGTAAATACATAAATCTATTATAACAAACAATTGAAATTAACAAAATAAATACCATTTTCAATATATATACATAATTTCGTAAAACAAACATATTCAATTAAGTAAAATGTTTAGCATTTGAAAGATATACACATAAATCAATTAAACCAAATAATAAAAATTAACAAAATTAATTTTGTACACATGTACATAAATCCATTATATTATTTTGTAAATCGTATTGGTTGTTTTCAATAATTTAATCCAATACAGGTACACTCGTTAGACTCTTAGAAGAGGTATACATCTATTTAGAAACACGACCTTTTTGACAGAAAAAGGGGGGATCCGAGGTTCGCTTAAAAATCCGATTTTCCCAGGAAATGGGAGGATCTTGATGATCGCTTAAGAACTCATTTCCTTAGGCATGCATCTCTTTATAAAGAGTCTAAGTAAGTGACAAACTGTATTAGCCCAAATCATTGACAGTAATCAATAAGATTAACGATTAACAAATTTATTGTATGTAGAATTATATGTACCTCGTGATCGTTCCAAACATCCCTTAAAGGATGGTTAGGTTGGTCTATAGCACGCTTGCATCAATCGGTCCTTGATCAAGATAATATCTTTGATTGTATATATCCACGTTCTCCCCAACCTACGATAGCATAACAACAACATAAATTAATTAGTATATAGATTAAATAAAAAGAATTATAACAACACAAGGTAAAATGAGTACATACCGTTTGATACTCATCATAATAAATACCCTCTTCTTGGAACCAAGTATCCATTTTTCAGGAAGACAGACAGAGTTTCGACGCGTTTTCAAGAAAAACCCTAAGAAATGTTTTCTTATGACAGTTCGGATTTAGCCGCAACCAACAAACCGCTATTTCTTAGGTTTTGGGTGGAGAGGGGGATGGATAGAAAAATAATCTTACAGAGAGAAGAATGAGTTTTTTCGTTTTAGTTGAAGAAATAAAGGAGGGGGTTTATATAGCATTCGGACCGCCTGGTAGGTGGCGGTTTGGTAAGTTTACACGAAACGAAACCCCCCCTATCCCCCACCAACGGTTTTTGCAATTGAAACAGAAACCGCGCTTCGGGGGAGCGATTCTGGCATCCTCGACATGGACCGTTGGCCTGGCGCACGGTCCGCTTTCGGATCGCATCTTTATCCGACGTCCATAGACCGCCACATGGACAAGCGGTTTGTTGGCCGCCAAATCGCCCCCCCTGCGGTTCTCCTTAAAACCGCGCCTTCTCCATGCGGTTTCTATAAAATGATGGTATTTTTGAAAATTTTCTAAAAACGTGATATTTTTGGAATTTTATAGTTTAATGGTGGTGTTTCACTATTTCTAGAAAAATTACCAAGTTTTGCCTCTAGGTAATGAGCGAGGTTAAACAATGGAACGAATTATACCGCCATGTTTTCTAATTATTCAGTTTGTTTGATTTATAAATTGAGCGAGCTGTTTCTCTATTCTTCCTTCAACTATTGGTTTGTTCAGGATAGGAGTGCTAATGTTATACTTAGATCAGATGGGAATCCGCGGAGAAAGCCAACCGGCAGTCAACGTTGACTCAAATTGCTGCAATGTTATGATCACCAAAATGGACAAGGAAAGTGAAGATAGAACTGAGCTGTACATCTGGTGCAGAGAAACAAAATACCTGGCTGATGTTAATGCTCAAAGGTTCAGGTGGAGTAATGTTTCTTAACTGATTGATTGATAAGCTTCACATATTAGCATGCCATTTATTCTTCAGCTGATAACAGGGCATTACAGGTACTTTTTTGAAAAGAAATACAGCAAAGGGGAAGAGGAGGAGGAGGAGGAGGAGGAGGAGGAGAAGATAACATAACTATATATCCATGGTTGTCACGCCGGCCGGCGTGCCACCGGTTGTACCGGGTTCAACCGGTACCGGTCATAAAACCGGCGTGACACCACCGGTATGACCGGTATGATCGATATACGAATCTCTAAGTAAAATTATCTTATTTTAGAGAATTTAATTGATAAAAATTATTTTATTATTTATTTTATGAGTATAAAAGTTTAATATTGATGTTATTTGTTGGATTCAAGTATAAATGTTTAGGTATTGACGTTAAATGTTATGTTTAAATATGAGTATTTATAATTTTATTTGTAATATTGACCGGCATAAACCGGCACAAACCGGTATGTGCCACCGGTTGAACCATTCTACTTGCTAAACCGGCACACTGGCATAAACCGGTTTGACAACCTTGTATATATCCAAATCCCCCATTTTTATTCATTACAATAAAACCAGCCACAGTTCTAACTAGCAAAAACAATAGGAGAAAGCTGCCACCACCTCCAACGTTCGTTCTTTCTTTCTCTCTTCTTTTTCTTCAATGGTTAAATGGCATCTTTACTCGATACATAAAACTATATAACCTGCTGTAATAACAAAAGTCACAATATGCAACTCGAACAAAAAACAAAAAAATGTAGCTTCCTCATCCAGTATAGTAGTACAAAACTACAAATACCCCCTGCAACGTAGAAACACCACATTTCATTACAGCCCATTAACAATACACATTCATATGAATTAATTCCAGTCTATGAAACACAGATATGGCTCAAGTACTGATGAACCCTTGTGCTGTCACAAGTCGCTTTACAAAATGCGTGCTGGAGACAAGGTACTTACCTCAGAAGTAGTAGCGTTTGATAAATTCTGCTGCTTGACGAGAGACTCTTAGACAGTTTTAGGCTGCAGAAACAAAATTCCAGAATCAGGACAGAAGTGTGTACAGAAAATTTGTCAAAAGAACTCCAATCTATTTTTTTCTAGAAATTACCCAACTATATATTTTGCATTAAAGACTCGCAAACAAGTACACCGTGCCCAAATCTCAACTCAAACTTGACCTAAATGCCTACCCAGCTAAGTTAAGGTTGTGCTGCTGCTGCACGGAGCATCCCAGGCCAAACAATGAAATACCTAAGGAAAGTCTTAATTGTCCAGAGCACTATACCCATTCAGCCCCCAATTTCTACTTCGAAGTACTTCAACTTAGTCATGTAGCAATGTCGAGCCAAAGTCAAACCAATTTGCAACAGAAAAAATCATCAACTGAGAAATGAGGCTAACTGGTACAATAATTATAGACTTTTCAAGGCCACCCAATAATTCATTGTTAAGCTTCTGTTAGAATTGAGCATCCAATTCCTTATAGGCCAGACCTTTAAAGATATTGAAACCATTAGAAGTCATCCAAGACGAAGAATACTAGTAAAATAACACATAAAGCTCAAAGCTTGATCTATATTTCTTATGCCTGGGTTTCGGTAACAAATATGTTTAGCGAATTATAAGATAGCACATCTGTGGTGCTTTACCTTATCATCTTTTGGGGTAAAAATGGTTTTAACTGCATCAAAAACCTCTTGGACCGGTTTGGCAGCATCAATCTGAAAGCCAAACACAAAAGATCGATGGTTTAACTTGAAAAGAAATAAGGTTCAATAAATTTAATGTATAAGCATTAAGCCAATACATCAGGAAGTGATTTACCTTCTTAACTTTGCCCTTGGCAGCATAGTACTCAACCACCGGAAGACTAGAATCCAGAAAGACCTTGAACCGCTTCCTTATGGTTTCAATATTATCATCTTCTCTTCCCTTCATTGTTAAAAAATGGAAGGAAATCAGGAGTAGTTGAAAAGGAGAGTAAAGGGCTAATAACGTATTAGTCTATTCGCCTGTTCAGGAGAAAAGGATGTCACATTAACTCAACCTGGTTCCTGCTCAAAAGTCGCCTTTCCATCTCTTCTTCTGGACAATCAAAAAAGAGGACAAATTCTGGCTCGATTTTTGTCTGCATAATAATAACATTCTGCTGGTCAATATGATATCAATCTACTTGGATAAGAGAGAAACGAGTTTCTGCAAGAGTCTTACAACAGCTTCAAATGCAGCCCGGTTTTCCTCATTCCTAGGGAAACCATCAATTAGGAATTTGTCGTTGTCAATACCCAGTATTGCTTTCTCGAGGAGCTTTATTGTAACCTCTGAGGGCACAATCTTTCCCTCTTTGATCATTGTCTGAATCATGGTTCTGCACATCAAAAGTGGCAATCTTAATATTACTGCACCAATTCTAGCATCACGAGTAACAAGAAATAGAGCTCTATTCATAATGGCAGAAGAAGAATCCCAACAAGACAGGGAAACGGCTCTTTTTCCAGTGTTAAAAGTGATCCTCTTAGACAGCTCCAATAGAAAACTGTGAGTAGGCCTCCCAAATAATACATGTACTAGTTATGAGATTATGATGGCAAGAGATAATTAAGACAAAAGGACAAGCCATATATATGAACTTGGGCAAGCTTCCACAGACTACATAGATAAACATATTTAAAATAGATTCATCGGACAAAAGAAAAGCTGAATATCTAGCAGAGTCCCTAGAACACGGCCCCTAAGGAAAGGCATCTGAACAGGTTATAGCCACTACGAATCCAGTCACCATTACAAAACATTACACGGATAACAACTCGTGGGTACCTAATGGGCAAACAACATGGGAAAACACAGAAATTAGATATTGAGCTTCTTAAATAGCGAAATTAGTGCACTGACATACCCATTCTCTGACCCAGACTTGATTTCTGCCCGAAGAAGATCGCCTGCACTAAGATGTGTATAACCAAAGTGCTCAACAATATTTGCACATTGTGTACCCTTTCCGCTGCCCGGGCCACCTAATAAGCCAGATGGAAATTCCATGAGATAGATATCCAAGGGTTATAAGAATGCAGATTGAGGAGGCAAACAAAGAATGACCAGGTATTTCTTATTCAATCCAAAGACAAAGTCTGCATCAAGAACATTACTGGCCACTGGCCAGCTATTTCTTATTCAATGCAACTGTGCAGATGAGTAGGGAAGACAATAACTAGAGCATAGATGAAGGTAGGCCCGTACAAGACAGCATCGAATTCATCAAAAGAGGAACCAGGTCTTGGCATAAAATTGTCCACTTTCAGAAGCCGAAGAACTGAGTAGAACCATAGCTCATTAAACCTAACTCCTAAGGAAATAAACAGGGATAAGAAAAATACTCACCCAATACAAAAACAACGGTAGGCTTCTTCTCGGCTAAACTTCCATGGGTGCTCTACAATCAGACACATGAGATCAATGAGATTAACATAGCACTTGCCAGCATCCACAGGCATTAGAAGACCATGAATGGAGAAAATGGAGAAGGAAAAATATGTTGGCATTGCATTTGAGTTGTGAATCGCTTGCTGGTAAGAGAGCTCCTTTTCCAGAAGCTTAAACTCTGAGACTACCATGATCATTCTTTGCCATATAACAGAAGATTGACGCCCAATGCAAAGAAGCGACCCACACGACTAAACCAAAGTGGGGGAAACCAAAATTAGGGGAAACAACAAGAAAAGAAGAGCCTCACCATGGTCGCAGCTTCAGCAGCAGATCCCATTCGCTGTCAACTAAAGCTGCGGTGATGAGTAATGAGCTAGCTGCAAGTCAATGAATCAGTGAGAAGCACTGCAATTCGCATCAAATATTCAATGCAAACAGATCACATCAGGGAAGTTGAAATCAGACTGTAAGAAATGCAAGCGAGATCACGGTTCTGCCAAAACAGCCCTGATCCCACAATGAGAGGCCAGGGGAGGAAAAAGGGAGAGAATTTATCCATGGATCTCGACAGCTGATTGAAAGAAAAGAAGAAAAAAAGATAGAATGGATTCGCTAAAGCCGAGCAGCAAGTGTCATCGCGGGATCTGAAATCTATATTCAGAGAACCAATTTCAGTGTTTAGCCATTTCAGGGGATGTGGGAGAAGGAACAGGGGCAACAGCACATAACAATGGTAACAGTAACAAACCCAAATACAGATCTTGAAATTGAAAGAAGAAGAGTGGTGGGTTGGGTTGGATTGCCTTACGGGGAGAATCTGATCCAGTCCGCGGCGGGAATTGAGAAAAGATGTCTAAGCCGTTTCTTCCTTGCTCTGCAGACCTTTGATTTCGTGGGGGTTTGTATATATATAGAAGCAGAGAGAAGATGACGGGGGAAGAAGAAAGCACCCAAGAGAATGTGGGACGACAGCGAGGGAATCGTATGCGTTAAGTTGGGGCCTTCTTTTTTGAATCTGGGAGGAATTGAGAATTGAGTTTGAAAAAGGAGAGGTGGGGATGATTGTTTGGGAAGAAGATGCAGAAGAGGGAAGGAGAGGTCTGCTTCGGGCCAGGCCCAATATATCTTAAGGCCAGAGGTCGTTATGAAAGCCCAACTAAATTCTGGCGCTGGCGGGAACGAAACAAACGATGGCCGCCGATGGAATCCCAGGAAATGGGATCTCCTCGCCTTTTCCCTCCCTTCGCTTCTACGACTTGCAGTTCAGAAATGTCAAACCCTGTTGCCGATGCAGGGAACTAGATTACGAAGAAGCGAAAGTCCATCGCTATCGGTTGACCCCTTAAAATTATTTTGGGTTAATTAAATGTCGCATTAATTAGTCTCATTATTTAATTCGATACCGCATAGTAAAAAATGGTGTCGTTTGGAGTCAAACAACGTTGCGGATAGTTTAAACGAAATCGCAAGAAAGCTTGACGACACATAACTCACTCCTACCGTCACTCTAGAAAATGGCCAAGTGTAACCACCTCCTAAAGCGTAGTATAGCGGGTTTGGGTTTTAATGTCAACCCGGGTCCTAGATGTGCTGACTACTCAGTGAATTCTTATTATCTAGCGGTGAAACTTAAGTTCAGGTCCAAACAAGCAAACAAGCAAAGCAAGTAAAAAGGGTTGTTTTAAAGTCGAGATAGGTCACCCGGATATGGTTCCCCCTAGACTGCAGTTAAGCCGAATTGTAATTCACCAAGTTGAATTTCAATGATAGTTATACTGCGGGAGGTTCTTAAACAGTCTGAAGTCTCGACTAAAGGTCTCCAGACCCTCTCAATCTGAGTCCCCAGCGGGCGACTAACCTCCACCGGAGTAAACAGATTGAGGCCCTAACGAACCAAACCTCCACTAGCGAAGCAAATTCGGTACAGAATAGTGAATTGACTCCTCGACTAAAGTCGTCAATCCACTACCTTCAATCAAGGGTGCTCTATCAACCTAGGCAGATATTCTCATTCTAGGTTAAAGCAAAAACAACAGGAATTTGATCAGGATTCATGTCATTCAACAATTCAAACCTCAATTGAACATAATCAAATCATAGAATCTGTACTTGCGTTCATACAATCAGACCTAACATACAAATCTAGGCTTCTTCATACCCAGGTGAATAAGAAAGTTACTCCATAGAGAGAGTTGAGAAATCTAGCTCAGATGCGGAAACCATACTGTGAAGGATGATAATCTGCTTCTGGCACTCAATCGGATCTTCTCCAAGCTCAAGCCGGGCTCCAATGGTGATGGAGATCGATCTATGACACTTGCAGAATTAGGTTCGTCACTTTCTCTCACTTTTTTCTCTCTAAAACTCAGAACCCTTCTCCTTTGGCTGAAAATTGGGTTAAAAGCAGAAAATCCCGATCACACGGCCAGGCCACAAGACCGTGTGACTTCCCCAGCTGACCGTGTGAGTGTCCAAACGCGGCGTTTCGATTAGTGGGCTTCCAGGCATGCTGCACGGCCAGGGCCACACGGCCGTGTGAGTGTCCAGGCTGCCCGTGTGGGATTTGCCAAGCCTTCACACGGCCACAACGGGTCTCCTACACGGCTAGTGTGGCTTGAACCGTGCAATTTGGTGCCACATGGCCAGGTCACACGGCCGTGTGGGGTGCAAAAGTGTCCGTGTGGCTTCCTCAACTTCTTGCCAAACGTCCAATCTTCGTCCAATCGACCCCGAACTCGTTCCCAAGCCTTCATTCACGTGCTAGGACTTGAAATATCACAAACAAGAACAACCTAGCGTGAAATCGACCTAAAGCGCGGGAATCAACATCTCAAACGGCTCAAGAATAGGGGTAAAAACATGTGCAATCAATGGTCTATCAAATTCCCCCACACTTAACCGTTTGCTTGTCCCCAAGCAAACCTAACTCAAACCAATGCAGCTCTCCAGACCTCTATAGCAACAAACAACCCCGATCGTCGGTAGCGAATTTTCTAGATCATAAAGCAGCTTACGAGGTCAACTGGTCTTCTAAGACATCCCATATCTCTCTCAATGCGAGTACTAGACTCAAACCAGGATCATGAGAAGAAGTAGAAGTAAGACAGTCAGTTCATGGACAAAGGGACTCACAACATTCACAACCAAGGACTCGTTGTACCGGGGTGCTCTTTCACTTCATTTCACCGTTGGAACCCCTTTTGCTCACTTTCATTTACATTTTTTTCTTTTTTTTCCCTTTCATTTGGCGTGGTTCCAACTGCAGTCTTTTGAAAGGTCGACCCTTATTAGTCGAGCAAGAGCAATTTATGTATATCTGACACTCGCCAGAGTACTTCTTTTAACTCTTTTTCCTCAACTCGTGTGGAGGGTCAATGAAATTAAGGGGGGTCGGAAGCTCTATCCGTGCTCTTAAATACACATCCTCGAGTAGGCAAACCGTTCAACGGGTGGAAGTTTTACTTGTACTAGAGACAGCTTAGCTTCACCTTGTAGGAGTACCCCACTAAGGATCACTAAAATCTCCTCCAAAACCCGATTTTTGTGCAATGAACGGTGCCACACACGTTAGGCTTACCCCATGTTTAGGATTATGCTGATTTCGACATGGAGGACCAACTGCTTTTCATTTTCCACATGAGCACCATGTTCGATACTCGAGTCCACAACATAATTCAAACAGAGTCCACATTACCACATGACGGTCTTAACTCCACTAATTCACAAAATCAACCGGCATAACAGGATACCCGTGTGGCTTACCCAGCCTCTGTTTAATGCTTCATTTCTCCCTCGTCCGGACTCCGAATCAGTCGCCGTTTGATCACAGAAGCTCGTAGTCTCGTCCTCTTTCTTTTCATGACAAAATTCCATGATTATTTGTCTATAATATGAGGTAGAAGTCCATTATTCCTCAGGTCATGCTCGTGTTTCTTCTCACGAATTGCCAAATGATCTCCGATTGACTTGAAACTTGCGCCTATGCTTCAATTTACATGCTAGGACCTGAAATGTGACAAAGGAACACAACCTAGCGTAAAATAGTCCAAGAAAGCAGAAACTCAAGCCAAAATGATCAAGAAACGAGGGTGCAAACATGTGCAAATCCGATGTTATCAAATTCCCCCACACTTAACCGTTTGCTTGTCCCCAAGCAAACCTAACTCAAACCAATGCAGCTCTCCAGACCTCTATAGCAACAAACAACCCCGATCGTCGGTAGAGGATTTCCTAGATCATATAGCAGCTTACGAGATCAACTGGTCTTCTAAGACGTCCCCTATCTCTCTCAATGCGAGTACTAGACTTAAGCCAGGATCATGAGAAGAAGTGGAAGTAAGAGAGCCAGTTCATGGATAAAGGGACTCACACCATTCACAACCAAGGACTCGTTGTACCGGGGTGCTCTTTCACTTCATTTCACCGTTGGAACCCCTTTTTCTCTTTTTTCTTTTTTTCTTTCATTTGGTGGGGTTCCAACTGCAGTCTTTTGCGCGGTCGACCCTTATTAGTCGAGCAAGAGCAATTTCTGTACACCTGGCGCTCGCTAGAGTACTTCTTTTAACTCCTTTTTCTCAACTCGTGTGGAGGGTCAATGAAATTAAGGGGGGTCGGAAGCTCTATCCGTGCCCTTAAAAACACATCCTCAAGTAGGCAAACCGTTCAACGGGTGGAAGTTTTACTTGTACTGGAGACAACTTAGCTTCACCTTGTAGGAGTACCCCACTAAGGATCACTAAAATCTCCTCCAAAACCCGATTTTTGTGCAATGAACGGTGCCATACACGTTGGGCTTACCCCATGTTTAAGATTTAATGATTTTGACATGGAAGACCAATTGCTTCCCATTTTCCACATGAGCACCCTGTTCGATACACGAGTCCATAACACAATTCAAATAGAGTCCACATTACCACATGAATTCAACGGTCTTAGCTCCACTAATTCACAAAATCAACTGATAGAGCAGAGAGCTAGATAGGAAAAATCTTATACTTCAACATCCTCCATAGTGCTACACTACCTCCCTAGGTTGCACATTACTATAGAGACTGTCAATTCAAAGCATACTGAGCAGGCAATTTACAAGGAAACACGTACTTGGAGCCCTCAAATTTAAAAATTTGGACAGTGGACTAAGCTCCAAGCACACAAACAGCCAAACATTCACCCGCATACATAATCGAACACCCCCCCCCCCCACACTTAAGCACGACATTGTCCTCAATGGAGGAAAGATAAGGAGGGTAGAACGAAGTTACCAGATCAAGGGTGAATGATGATGGACGGGTCAGGTGGTGCATTCCAGGAAGAGAGTAATTAGCACACAAACACTACACAAAATCTCACAAAGGTTGAATTATTGACTCTAAAATCAAATAACACAACTGACTCAACCGAGGAGAAATAGAGAAAGAAATGCAAACCGACTGGTTGGGTTGCCTCCCAACAAGCGCTTCTTTCACGTCGTGAGCCGGACGATGGCTCCTAATTTTCGGTCCATGCTAGAACCTCCTTGAAGTTGAGGTTCTCGTCAATGAGGTGGATTCGCAAGTCACGAGCATGTGGTATGATTGGTGATGGAAGCTCGTGCACTTGATGCAGATGAAGTCTCCATCCTCGATACCTCTTCTTCTCTTCTCTCGTCTCATTGCCCCCAAACCATATATGACAACATCGATTGACCACCATCGCGTCCACCAAGAGGGACCGATGTCGATGTGGCTTTGGCCTGGCAAAGAGACACTACAAATGGGTCCTTGCTAAGCAGTTCCTCGAAGTTTGGTGGGGATATTACTTTTATTATAGGGCCGGTGCAAGCCTCTTCCACCTCAACTTCATCCTCAGCCTGGACACCACTCGCTTCTTCAACCCCCCTTCCTTCTTCAAAATGTGGTCTCTCTCCTCGGAAAAGATCAAGAACTACCTCTTCTTTGCTTTCTTTCTCATCCTCCACAACTTCTTTACTCACCCTTTCTCTCTCTTCTTCTTCCATAACTGATTGGAGAGCAAGTCGCCATGCAAGGTTCTCAATAAGTTCAGCTTGCATCTCCTCGCTCGGGCCCAGCATGTTAGAGCGGAAATGGGGAAAGTTGTGATCTACCATCAGAGGATACACTTGATCATGATTATCATGGGAGCTTTCTTTGACAACTTCTGTATGCTCCTCAACATCCTCACGATTGCCTTCTTCTTCCTCCACCTCAACTTGTATGGCAGCATAAAGGTTGTCTTGAGAAAACTGTGAACAGGCTTTCTCAATGACCTCTATGTGCTTCTTTATGCTCCGAAGGGTATCCTCTGTTTCACGGGGAAAGGAGAAGTCAGTTTGGGCAATGGCCTGGATATGAGGATCCATCTCTGGAAAGGATCTCTCAGGTACTCGAGCAATCTGCTCCACGAGAAGCCTCAAGTGATAGTTTGGATCTGGCTGTGGAGTGTAGCATGGCTCTGCCGGATTGCCCGTGAAGGCTGTGGCGAACTCAAGATTTGATGGTCCTTCTTGTTGTGGGAGGAATTCTTCCTGATAAGGAGATTGTTCTTGAAATACCAAGGGGTCTGATTGTTCTTCGTAGTAGGGGGGTTGGTACTGAAACCCGACTCCATAGTCTTATCCTCCTTGGTTACTCCAGGGAGTCTCGGGGTAATACCACTCGGATGGTGGTGGATACCCCCAATGATTGGAGAAGCCATGAGGGTCCATGATTCAGATCTGCACCAACAAAAACAAAAAACACCCAAGTGAAAAGCAAGGGCGGAAAACAAAAGAAAAACGCTAAAGTAACAAACTTCTTCCTTTCCTAATAATCTAGAAAGTTCCCCGGCAACGGCGCCAAAAACTTGACACGCTAAAACACAACACCTAACAATGGCCAAGTGTAACCAATGAAAGGGACTGCAGTATAGTGGCACAAGTAATAAATATCGAATCCACGGGTCTCTAGAGTTACTATTACTCAGCTTTAGTTCATTATCTAGCAAACTAGATTAAGGATTGATTTATAAACTACTCTACTGACTACTCCACTAATTACAAGTTGGGAACTCACTTAGGTATGATTCCCCCTAGCTCCTCAATTAGGTCCAAGTTGCAATTACCTTTGGTTGATCTACTGTTGATTAAACAGCGGAAGATCCTAAATTAGCTTGGAATCTCTTAAGCTAACCAAGCCCTCTCACTCCAACTACCCGGCAGACGACTAGTCTTCACCAGGATAGAAAGTTGAGGCTATGAACACAGAACTCCACTAATGGAATGAATTCCAGTACAAAGCAGTGAATTGATTGACTCTCGCACAACCAATTCACCACTATCAATCAAGGAAGCTCTCTTAACCTAATAAGATTCTATCTATCATAGGTTAAAGCAGAAATCAAGAGAATTTGATCAAGATTCAATTGACTCAATAAATCATGCCTCAATCGATTATAATCAAACAATATAGCATCCAAAACTTCATACAAGAAATATCCTAACACATGGAACTAGGGTTCCTCAAAACCTAAGTGAAGGGAAGTTACTCCATAGAGAAGTGAGAGACTGCAGAAATCTGATCTAGATCTTCAATCTCCATCTCCAAGCTTGATTCCCGAGCTCCAATGGCGAAGAAATCCTCCAAAATAGCTCCAAGAATGTTCCCAAGTCGCTCTCTCTCTCTCTCTAGGGTTCGTCCCTTGGGTGTTTGGGAACCAAAAACCCAGCTCTCCCCTTTCCTTTTGCTGAAAATCGTGTTTTAACAGAAATTCCCGATCACGCTACCAGGCCACACGGCCGTGTGGCTTTCCCAGCTTCCCGTGTGAAGGCTCGGTGATTTCCACACGGCCACGACCCACACGGCCGTGTGGAGTTCCAGGATACCCGTGTGGCTTACCCAACCTCTGTTTAATGCTTCATTTCTCCCTCGTTCGGACCCCGAATCAGTCGCCGTTTGATCACAGACGCTCGTAGTCTCGTCCTCTTTCTTTTCATGACAAAATTCCATGATTATTTGTCCATAATATGAGGTATAAGTCCATTATTCCTCAGGTCATGCTCGTGTTTCTTCTCCCGAATTGTCAAATGATCTCCGATTGACTTGAAACTTGCGCCTATGCTTCAATTTACATGCTAGGACCTGAAATGTGACAAAGGAACACAACCTAGCATAAAATAGTCCAAGAAAGCAGAAACTCAAGCCAAAATGATCAAGAAACGAGGGTGCAAACATGTGAAAATCCGATGTTATCAATAGGTATCCCCTGGGGTGGGTTGTGTTCACCTTCCATCTCGTACTCTTCCTCAGAATCGCTGCTCAAGTGGCCGTCTATGCGCTCCTCCGTAGCCAGTCTAGCTCGCTGTTGTCTCCTAAGTTGGCGACAAGTGCGTTCAAGCTCCGCATCCAACGGGAGTAAACCTCCCGACTGGCTACGGGTCATGCACTATCTGCACACAGTCAAGCAATGCAAACCCGTGAAGGCACAAGTGGGAAAGAAAAAACAGTCAATGCGAAAATGAAAATGCTAAAGTAACAGAAATCACGTTTCTTCAACAACCTAGCCGTCCCCGGCAACGACGCCAAAAACTTGACTCGCTCCTACCGTCACTCCAGAAAATGGCCAAGTGTAACCACCTCCTAAAGCGTAGTATAGCGGGTTTGGGTTTTAATGTCAACTCGGGTCCTAGATGTGCTGACTACTCAGTGAATTCTTATTATCTAGCGGTGAAACTTAAGTGCAGGTCCAAACAAGCAAACAAGCAAAGCAAGTAAAAAGGGTTGTTTTCAAGTCGAGAGAGGTCACCCGGATATGGTTCCCCCTAGACTGCAGTTAAGCCGGATTGTAATTAACCAAGTTGAATTTCAATGATAGTTATACTTCGGGAGGTTCTTAAACAGTCTGAAGTCTCGACTAAAGCTCTCCAGACCCTCTCAATCTGAATCCCCAGCGGGCGACTAACCTCCATCGGAGTAAACAGTTTGAGGCCCTAACGAACCAAACCTCCACTACCGAAGCAAATTCGGTACAGAATAGTGAATTGACTTCTCGACTAAAGTCGTCAATCCACTACCTTCAATCAAGGGTGCTCTATCAACCTAGGCAGATATTCTCATTCTAGGTTAAACCAGAAACAATAGGAATTTGATCAGGATTCATGTCATTCAACAATTCAAACCTCAATTGAACATAATCAAATCATAGAATCTGTACTTGGGTTCATACAATCAGACCTAACATACAAATCTAGGGTTCTTCATACCTAGGTGAATAAGAAAGTTACTCCATAGAGAGAGATGGGAAATCTAGCTCAGATGCGGAAACCATACTATGAAGGATGATAATCTGCATCTGGCACTCAATCGGATCTTCTCCAAGCTCAAGCCGGGCTCCAATGGTGATGGAGATCGATCTAGGACACTTGCAGAATCAGGTTCGTCACTTTCTCTCTCTAGGTCGCACTTTTTTTCTCTAAAACTCGGAACCCTTCTCCTTTGGCTGAAAATTGGGTTAAAAGCAGAAAATCCCGATCACACGGCCAGGCCACAAGACCGTGTGACTTCCCCAGCTGACTGTGTGAGTGTCCAAACGCGGCGTTTCGATTAGTGGGCTTCCAGGCATGCTGCACGACCAGGGCCACACGGCCGTGTGAGTGTCCAGGCTGCCCGTGTGGGATTTGCCAAGCCTTCACACGGCCACAACGGGTCTCCTACACGGCTAGTGTGGCTTGAACCGTGCAATTTGGTGCCACACGGCCAGGTCACACGGCCGTGTGGGGTGCAAAAGTGCCCGTGTGGCTTCCTCAACTTCTCGCCAAACGTCCAATCTTCGTCCAATTGACCCTGAACTCGTTCCCAAGCCTTCATTCACGTGCTAGGACCTGAAATATCACAAACACGAACAACCTAGCGTGAAATCGTCCTAAAACGCGGGAATCGACATCTCAAACGGCTCAAGAATAGGGGTAAAAACATGTGCAATCAATGGTCTATCAGCACCGCATTACTTGAAACGACATTGTTTGCTAAAAAACAATGTGCGAGTCATGGGTCGCAGGACTTGTGCTGCTGTTGGACAAGGAGTGCTCTTTTTTTTCTCCTTGTCAGAGGAGGAGAGAAACAGCACTGTTGGAAGTCAAGCAATGCCGTGAAGAGATAAAACGGTGTAGCGAATCTCAAAGCTCAACGACATTGTGAGACTGGGAAACGGTGTTGTTTGGCTAAAAATGACACCGTTGAGAGACAAGCAACATCGCGGAGGGTTAAACGGCACCGCGGGTAAGCCCAACAACGCCGCGGTACTCGAAACGATATTGTTTAGTGGAATAGCGGCAGCAAGATTGGTGTTGGGGTTGGAAAAAGGGCGTTCTTTATCCCGTACCGGAGGAGGAGAAGATCCGTTCGTGAGAGAGTAAAAACGGTATTGTTTAGTAAACCAAAGAACGCCGTGAAGTCAAAGCCCAACGGCACCGCAAGACTAGAAAACGACGTGGTGTGGAGGTATATGATTTGGCTCGGTGTCGATTTGCTTTTGCCAAGATTTCACATAGCTGAGCGGTTTCGTGGGCACGTGAGTATCACGCAACAAGGTGGAAGTTTACCTGCACGGTTGAAAATTGGATAACGTGGGAGACAAAGACGCGAAGATGGTTACTGCGACTACGGAAAGAAGATTGGGTATAAACATCGGGATGGGAGAGAAGCTCGGGACGGCAAAATCAAATCTCAAACTACACCATCATAGACTTATCCTTTTTTCTCTCTAGTTCGTAGAACCGCTCTGTCAAAGATCACCTTTGCAGAGTCGTAGATCGTAGATGTAGTCGTAGTTGCGGAGCTCTCCAAAGGAACCTCCATAGGAGTAAAGGTAACTTAATTTAAAAATCCTCCTTGTTTCCTCGTTGCTCGTCGAATACCCTCGTTCGAACATTGTTTGGAGAGGTGTGAACCGAGTAACGATCGTTCTTGGTTAGAAGTCAGAGGTGTATCAATCGAATCAACATCGCCCGACTACCGGCGCTGGATATTTGATAGTCCTTCTTTGATTTGTGTTCTTGTTTTCCTTGAGAACAGATCGCATTAAACACAAGCGTGTTTCGCCATTGAAACACTATCCGATCGTGTGCTGAGTGCTCAGCTCGTTTCTCAGGGAAGCTTACCTGAAGCTCCCTAAGAATATCCAATCCATGATCCTCGACGATACTCTCACCGTGTTTCGTCTACTTCGCCCACGTAAGTTGCTTCTTCTTTTTTGGTGAATTGAGTTGATAGAATTGAACCTGAATCGTGCAACCCCTTTAATAATTCAGCATCAATTGCATGGATTATCGGGGGGTGAATTATGAACAAGAGAATTAGGGCTTTCCTTGGTGGCAATGGAGTGTTTGATAGTCTAGAGGTATTCTTTACGTGGGAAGTAGCATGAGATTGCGAAGCTGGGAGATGGTGGTTGAATTTCTTGGGGGTTTGATGTTTGAGCTGGTTGAATGTGATGTTAAAATGCTACCATATACAGGTTTTGATCATATTCCCTTTTCAAGTTTTCCAACATGAAATGAGGTGGTTATTTGAAAATCCAAGATGGATATGCATATTACTGTTTCGGCAACCCATCTTCTCTGCCAGAGCGTTGAGGCCGCACTCCCCAAGCAGAAGGAAGAACTTGGCAGTCCGGAATTCAGACATGGCAAGGTTGCTCAGAAGAGGCGGTGGAAGGCTTATCACTGGGAAGAAAGTATGTTTATGTTGTTGTTCACTAGGAGTTCAGTGATTTTTTTGCCTCGCCAGTTCGATTGAAACCTTTACCTCTCCTTGCTTTCCAACTAATGCAGAACTTCCGCAATACTTATTAGCCCACGTCTTCAGCTTCCTCTACATAGTCTTTCGCTTTAGTGGGGAAAGTGTGCTGGTAATTGATGACTCAATATTTGCACATGTTTTCCCCTTTGTTTCTTGATCGTTTAAGCTTGCATTATCACTTCGTTGGCCTATTTTACGCTAGGTTGTGTTCCTTTGTCACATTTCAGGCCCTAGCACATAAAGTGAAGCGTAGGCGCAAGTTTCAAGTCAATCGGAGATCATTTGGCAATTCGGGAGAAGAAACACGAGCATGACCTGAGGAATAATGGATTTCTACCTCATATTATGGACAAATTATCATGGAAGTTTGTTATGAAAAGAAAGAGGACGAGACTACGAGCGTCTGGGTTCAAACGGCGACTGATTTGGAATCCGGACGAGGGAGAAACGAAGCTTTGAACAGGAGCAGAGGAAGAATTACGGGCATGAGAATTACGACCGTATTTTCCCCTCCCATGCCCGTACTTTCACTGCCGAGAGGAGCTTTGGGTGCGCTGAAACTTAACCAAAACGCGTGTTTTGGGCAAACTAGGGGCATGGAAGAATTACGACCGTAATTCAGCCCGTAATTCGCCCAGAATCGGGTTTTTGAGGCAGATTTGAGACAAAGGAAAGGGAGAGTTGGGTTTTTGGTTCCCAAACACCCAAGGGACGAACCCTAGAGAGAGAGAGCGATTTGGGAACATTCTTGGAGCTATTTTGGAGGATTTCTTCGCCATTGGAGCTCGGGAATCAAGCTTGGAGATGGAGATTGAAGATCTAGATCAGATTTCTGCAGTCTCTCTCTTCTCTATGGAGTAACTTCCCTTCACTTAGGTTTTGAGGAATCCTAGTTCCATGTGTTAGGATCTTTCTTGTATGAAGTTTTGGATGCTATATTGTTTGATTATAATCGATTGAGGCATGATTTATTGAGTCAATTGAATCTTGATCAAATTCTCTTGATTTCTGCTTTAACCTATGATAGATAGAATCTTATTAGGTTAAGAGAGCTTCCTTGATTGATAGTGGTGAATTGGTTGTGCGAGAGTCAATCAATTCACTGCTTTGTACTGAAATTCATTCCAGTAGTGGAGTTCTGTGTTCATAGCCTCATCTTTCTATCCTGGTGAAGACTAGTCGTCTGTCGGGTAGTTGGACTGAGAGGGCTTGGTCAGCTTAAGAGATTCCAAGCTAATTTAGGATCTTCCGCAGTTTAATCAACAGTAGATCAACCAAAGGTAATTGCAACTTGGACCTAATTGAGGAGCTAGGGGGAATCATACCTAAGTGAGTTCCCAACTTGTAATTAGTAGAGTAGTCAGTAGAGTAGTTTATAAATCAATCCTTAATCTAGTTTACTAGATAATGAACTGAAGCTGAGTAATAGTAACTCTAGAGACCCGTGGATTCGATATTTATTACTTGTGCCACTATACTGCAGTCCCTTTCATTGGTTACACTTGGCCATTGTTTGGTGTTGCGTTTTAGCGTGCCAGTAATGGTTCGTTCTCTCAGTGTTTTCTTAGATTTTTTGAGCTAAACCTGTGGCAGTTCTAACGGTCTTATGGTTGATTTGTGAAGGTCGTGGAACATTGCAGCTAACAACAACCTCCTCTGGCAAGCTCACTATGCTGAAGTAATTGGTAGTAGCAGAAACTCTATAGGGCCGAAAATAAAGAAGAGTATATGCTCTATTTAGGAAAATGCGGCTAGTGGAGGAACCAGTGTTGATTGGAAAGTGGCCTTCCAAAGAGCGTACAGTGGTAATGGTTTTATCAGTGCATGTTATGTATCCGAGTTTCCATCCTATTTAATAACTTCTACAGATTTCCTATCTTTTATTTCTTTTTCTTAATCAGGCAATTGCTCCAAGCGACCAGTATCTAAAAGGGGATACTGCAACCATTGCAAAGCAGCAGTTTGGCTTGATGGTAAGAAAATTTTTGTCACTGTAATGAAGCCCAATGCAAATCCTAACAATTACAAATCACACACATTACGTCTGATCAGGTTATAATTTCCCCAGTCCACTGTATCTTCACTGCACTGAAGAAGACACGAGAATCTGTCCGCCATTGACTTGGATTTGCTCTCTCTTTCATGGAGTTTTCCTCTTTTAGCTAAGCTGTCCGAACCTTTCCCTTTTCAGGTTGTTGCCTATTTATTGCATGGTTTTTTGTCTCTGTTATCTTCTTCAGAAGGTGATAGTGACTCAGATGACGAGTGCATTGTGAGCGAGACGGAGGTAGGGGCCGAATCGGCATTTGGAGGGGTATTCGGGTCATTATTTATTGTTGGGGAGAGAACTATTTAAACAGTAGAATGCTATTTTGGATTAACGAATAATCATATCAGAATTCCCAAATCTCTAATTCCTCTTCAATCTCTCAATTCTCATCCTAATTCCCAAGTCTCAACCCTAATCTTTCTATTCCCATCCCCAATTCTTGTTCGTAACATCCGTGTTCCTCACAATGGTATTAGATCTGTGTTCGACATGAGTTCTTCAAGGCTCTCGGACGGGGACCAGATGACGCGGACTGATACCCGCCTGTTGAGCTTACTCTCGCGACTTGAGCGAGTGGCAGAGGACATATGGGTGGCAATTGGCGAGGTGAAGGCGATGGCAGAGAGTCGGGTTCTTCTGGTCGCAACAGCAGCAGTGCAGGAGCAGGCGACGAAAAGGAGGAGGCAGGCAGCGCAGGCCAAGAAACCATCTCCGTCGTCATTGCAGGCGAGTTCGCCAGGTCGGCGACCATGCGATTCAAGGCGCAGGTCGCGGAGGAGTGGGGAGTGGCTCTTGTGGACAGCGAGCTTCCCTGAACTTTGTGGGAGAGGAGTTTGTGAAGCGGTTGAACCTCTCGTGGTCGCCCATCAATCCCTTTGACGTGAAGGTCGCCAATGGCGCACCACTGCGATATGCAGGGAAGCTGGAAGGGGTTCGCGTAAGGATTCATGGGCTGCATGTTCCTATCGATCTGTACGTATTGCCGTTGCACGGTTTTGACGTGATCCTGGGAATGCAGTGGCTCAAGAGCCTGGGACCGGTGACTAGCGACTGGGTGAAGATGATCATGAAGTTTAAGTGGAGAGACAAGGACTGGGAGATGCAGGGCATGATTCCGGCGGCTGTGCCGATTGGATGGGCTGATCCACAGCTCGAGGAAGACCTGTAGCTAGTCGTGCTCTGCTGGCCAGTGGAGCTCGACAGCGGGCAGCCCCTGACATCGAACCTGCTGGTATTGTTGGACCGGTATGCGGGTGTATTTGCACACCCGAACCAGCTTCCGCCGAAATGCCAGGTTGACCATCGGATTCGGCCCAAGGAGGACACTAAAGCGGTTAACGTATGACCGTATAGGTATGCTGATGCCCAGAAGGCAGAGATCGAACGCCAGGTGGCAGAGATGATGACTACCGGGTTGATTCAGGCCAGCTCTAGTTCGTTCTCATTGTTGGTATTGTTGGTGAAGAAGAAGGACAACACGTGGAGATTATGCACTGACTATCGCGCCCTGAATGCAGTAACAGTACTCGATCTGTTCCCGATTGTAGATGATATGCTAGACGAGTTACGGGATGCGCAGTACTTCACGAAGCTCGATCTGCGAGCAATTAGATACGCATGCATGAGGAGGACATTCTGAAGACCGCTTTCCGGACACATAGTGGCCATTACAAGTACCTCGTGATGCCCTTTGGACTCTACAATGCGCTCTCGATGTTTCAGGTGGCCATGAACGACATCTTTTGGCCTCTATTACACAGGTCAGTATTGGTGTTCTTCGATGACATACTGGTTTTCAGTAAATTGTGGGAGGAGCACCTACAACAGTTGCAGGAGGTGTTTGAGATATTGCACGCGAACCAGTTCTATGTGAAGGCATCCAAATGTGCCTTTCGCGTTCAGGAAGTGGACTATCTGGGACTTGTGATTTCGAGTGACCTAGAGCGAGTAGATCCCTGAAGATCCAGTCGATGATGGACTGGCAAGTGCTGAAAACTGAGATGGCGCTGAGGGGCTTCCTCAGTCTGACGGGGTATTACCGGCGGTTTGTTCAGGGTTACAGTTCAGTAGCAGGGCCGCTGAACACATTGTTGAAGATAGGAGGCTTCAGTTGGACCCCGGAGGCCGAGAGAGCTTTCGGCGAGCTCAAGGCTGCCCTATCCACGACCCCAGTATTGGCATTACCGGATTTCTCCCAGCCATTTGACATCGAGACAGACACGTCAGGCCGGGGCATCGGTGTTGTACTGTCGCAGGAGAAGCATCTCATTGCCTTCAAAGAGGCTTGGTCGACGTACCATAAGGAGATGCATGCTATCATAGAAGCAGTATAGATGTGGCGAACCTATTTGATTGGCCAGAAGATTCGCATCTACACCGATCACTAGAGCTTCAAACATTTGATGGATCAGCGGGTGTCTACTCTAGACCAGCACAAGTGGGTGGTGAAGTTGATGGAGTACGACTACGAACTCCACTATCGACTGGGGCCGATGAACAAGGCCGCAGATGCACTGCCGAGGGTGGAGTGAGGGCCGCAGGTGGCGGCAGTGACTGAACCAGTGGTGCAGTTCTGGAGATTCGCAGGGCGGTGGAGACGATCCCATACCTACGAGAGCGGCGCGACGTTGCTCTTAACGAGACACAAGGAGGGTACACGTCCTGACACGGGCTGGTCTACTTTAAGGGACGTGTGGTCCTTCCAGCTACCACTTCTCTCACGCCTATCGTGATGAGGGAATTCCATGATTCCTCTGTTGGAGGCCATTCTGAGCATGAGAGGACCTTGAGGAAAATCTGCAGTCAGTTCTACTGGCCGCAGATGACCCGTGAGGTCAAAGATTTTGTGGCCTCCTATGATACTTGTCAGCGTGTAACACCCTACCTTGTACGTTTTTCCTAATCATATTTTTCATACAATTGCAGCGGAATTTAAAACGGGTGTTACTTTAATTACCAAAATTTACCCAAATAAAATTTCGACATGAATTACTTGCGTAATGGGCTAACAGTTCTTGCAACTAGACCTGCAAAATAATTCATCCGAATCCCTGCATTCGTAGATATACATATATACTCACAACCATGTACATTGGTTTTGATAGCTATAGTCACACTTTCGTACTCTGCAACTACACACCATACTTATACATGTCATAATCATCACTACATAAACCACCACACACATATACACATATAATCAACTTTCCACACCTGTGGATATCTCACACAACATCAAAAGCTAGTATGCACATGAAAATGTTCTCAAAACATTTTTACAAAAAGGTGTGGATCACTGGCCAAAATCTCGAGTAGTCGTCCAAGCATAGAATAGTTGAAGACCATACCTCATCTTGACTTCAACTCTAGCTCCTCTCCCACCTAACACTTATCTACTGCTGCTGATGATGATCTGCTTACACATAGCATAGGCAGAGAAAAAGAATAAAAGAGGGTCAGCTCATAGCTGAGTGAGATAATCATAGCATCGTGAGTTCATAACAGAGCATACCCCTACCATACATCTAACAATCAAGCCAAAACACTAGGGTCGGACCTCGGCCATCCTCATATCCCAATGGGAAAAAGAATCAACCACCTTGACTTATGCATATGCGTCTTATCATGTTTTACTTATAGGCGCCTGGCCACTCCCATGCTAATAACTCTCCCGGGAAACAGACCCCACATCCCGTCGGATGTAGTCATACATACCCCAACATCCCGTCGGATGTGGTCATACATATCCCACACCACTATGGGTGTAGTCATACCCCGACACCGCTCTGGGTGTGGTCATATCTCGTAAGAATTCTTCAGTCACCACCACATGAGAGGTGTGACTATCATACATATCATAATAGAGTAATAGCATAGGGAGCCCTAATTACTATGTAGTTGACCGTGAGACCACAACACTCATATTTGGTATCCTTATACATGATTCATATCTCATCTTGCTTAATCATAATTCATTACTTGCACATGTACTTGACCTGACCATAATTGGCTCAACATAGGTAAATCAGGAGTCGTATAATTGCACTTCCTCGGGATAAACCCTCGTGCAAGTCATCCTCCTTAAACATCATAATATCACCCTGGGAAGTTTATTTCCCCCACTTGTGAATCAAAAAACAACCACAATATCACATCATGTCAAAACCCCCGATCGAACAACCATGAAGTCATATCAACGGTTAAGCCACAAATGGCAACATGTATGCAATCATCAACATATACAAGGTCCATATCGATTAGGGCAAGTCAATAATATCATACAGCAGTCCAAGGTTCATCACATAGCACAAAATTCCATACACCCCTAATCATGCCATTCTAATTCACCTAGGTCAATTCTAAGCATCAATATAATTATCGTGATACGACAAACCCGGTATGCCGTGCTAATCCCTCACCAGTTCTGGTCGTTCAAACACCGGTTTTAGCCTCTTGTACTAAAACGTCAATTTCACGAACGAACCCAGAATTAAAATCCGAGACCGTCCTAATATCCCCTCGCTGCAGGAAGCTCATATATGAAATTTGGGCTCAATCCGACTTCCGGATACTCCAAAACCCTAATTCCTTCGATCGGAAACTCAAGAAATTTGGGATTTTTGAATCACTAGAGCTCAAGATTTAAGCTTTGGAATTTCCCCCACGCTCCCCTAAACGCCTCTGCTCGCGCTGTTCTCTCGGTTGCATAAAAGGAAAAGAACGAAGATGGAAATGTAAATCAGGAAACAAATGGACATAAACCGTGTTCACTTGACCATTCCATTTTCCTTGGAAAACCCAATTATTACAAATGGGAAAACCATTAATACTCGTTTTCCGAAAAGAATGGGACGGGTTATTTCCCCTTTTCCCAGCAGAAATCGTCCGCTCTACATTAATGAGACCGCGCGTTCGAATCACTGTGGCTCCTTTTTTCCCCATTTTTCCTCTGTTACCCTATACGGCGCCGTTTTGGAATTTCTTTCATCCACCCAACACTAACCCTAGAAGAACTATGCTTCAGTCGACCCCTTTGAACTCCTCCCATAGCAATCGGCCGCCGACCCCTCTGAACTCGCCCCATCGTCTTCTCCACCCAAACCACCCACCAGCAGCCCCATCGTCTTCCTCCGCCAGCATCGCGCCGCCATCATTTTCTTCACCCTCGCCAGCCTCGGCCGCCACCATCTGCGAGAGGAAGGATTCCACGACGCGAGAAGCACCATCCGACCGCCATCATTTTCTTCTCCCTCGCCAGCCCCGCGCCGCCACCATCTGCGAGACGGAGGATTCCCCGACGCGAGAAGCACTAGCCGGCCGCCATCATTTTCTTCTCCCTCTCCAGCCCCGCGCCGTCATCATCTGCGAGATGGAAGATTCCCCGAGACGAGAAGCTCCAGCCGCCGGAAATGGCAGCTGCTAGCGACTCATTTCAGCATAAGCAACACCGAAGAAGCTTTCCCCTTCTCGATTCCTCATCCATCGAACAGAGAAGCGGCTGGCGATTCCTCCTCCGAAGCTGCTAGCGATTCCTCCTCCAGCCGCACATCGTCCTCCTCCTGCTGTCACCCATTCCAGTAGAAGCAGCACCGAAGGAGCTTTCCCCCTCTCAATTCCTCCTCCGAAGCTGCTAGTGACACGATCCAGGTACTTTCTCTTCCTGTGAGTGACACGGTCCATGCTTGCTTGTGATGATGAATTGTACTGGTTTGGTCATGTTTTGTGTTGCGAGTTTGAATGGAAATATTATGGTGGATGAAAGAGTTTGAATGGAAATATTATGGTGAATGAATTGAACAATGGACAGATTTGTTGTTGAGTTTGAATGATGTTGTCTTCGTTTGTTTTGTTTGATGTCAATCTGTTGGTGATATCTTATTTCGTATTGAATTGTAGCATGATAAGCAATGGCTGATATTGTTGTAAAAAATGTGGGTGATTGTGTCATACTTGAGGGAGCCGAGGTTTGGCCTGATAAAGTAGTCGAGTATTTCATTGCTTTGATGCTCGAGGAAGTAAAGAAGGGGAACAAACATACGACAACTTTCACTAAATTGGGATGGTCCAACATTGTAAATGGGTTGAAGATTAAGTTCAACGAGGACTATGCCCCCGAACAGTTGAAGAATAAATTTAATTTGATGAGGAGGAAACACCGGGAATTCAAGGACTTAATTTGATTTCGTCATTGTGATTGAATTGAAAGTAGTATTTAGGAAAGAGGAATTGATTAGAATGTTGCATTTGCAGCGATACAAGATGTTGGGGATTATTAGGAAGCATGGATGTCCAGAGTATGAAAACCTATCCATATTATTTGGTGATACAATTGCCTCTGGTGCGAATGTTGTTGCTTTTACTCACGAGGTCTCAGATAGTAGTGGTGGACCTAGCGAAGCAAATGATGTGGATCTTGATGGTGAAGAAAATGTGGGTGGAGTCTCTGGTTGTGGCAAGGAGACGTTGCCCAAAGTGAAGGGAAAAGGAAAGAAGAGAAAAGCAGCTAAATCTGGTTTTACTAATGCAGTGGAGAATGCCATAATCAGCATGGCTGAAGACTCCAAAAGGAAGAGTGAGAGGTGTGAAGCCAAGGAGGCCGCCTCTTCGGTTGGAGGACATATGCATGATGTATCTTCACAGGATAAAGAGCTTGACATTATGACTGAATGCATGAATTTATTAGATGAAATGGTGGTGGAGGCTAATGTATTTGTGAAGGCTTTCGATGTTCTACACGATTGTCCACTGAAGAGAGGACTTTTCTTGCGTATGACTGAGAGGAGAAGGAAAGAATGGTTGTTGAGTTTAGTGTGACTATGAGTGTTTGATGAGTTTTTGATGAGTGTTTGTTGAGAGCTGCAGTGACATTTGTTTGTTGAGTGTTTGATGAGTTCTTACTATGATGTTTGATGAATTTTAGTATGATGTTTGATGACTTGTATTTGGGGTATTATTCATTTCTAATGAAGTTATTATGCATTGCAGAACTTATGAGTTTAGATTCAGATTCAGGTTCAGATTCCGATGAAGAGTTGAAATTCATAATGCTTGTGGCTTTGTTGGAAAATGAGCGATCTAATTCTGTTAGGATGCCATGTAGAACCTCAGTGCAAACAGGACATGCTTGGGTTCAAGAACTTCTCCGTGGGCATCCGATTAGGATATATGAAGCACTCCGAATGGATAAAGAAATTTTCTTTGCTTTGTGTGAGGAATTGAAGCAACATGGTGGGTTGAAGGATACAACTAATGTGATGGTCGTAGAACAAGTTGCAATCTTCATCAAGACTATAGGTCACACAAATGACTTACGCGACCTTGCAGAACGGTTTCAACATTCTACTGCAACCATCTCAAAGTACTTTAATCTAGTGTTGAAATCGGTGGTGAAGCTTGCAAACAGGATCATTGTTCCCACAAATTTGGAAGTTGTTCCCGAAAGAATAATTGATTCAAAACATGATCCATATTTCAAGGTAAGCAATTCTCTTTATGATTGAGGATTAATATTCGAATGTACTAGGATTATGACACTTACTCACATGAATTTAGGATTGCATCGGAGCAATAGATGGAGTTCATATTGACGCAGTGGTTCCGAGTGGTGAGCAGATTCCATATCGAGGACGGAAGACGACTTCTACTCAGAATGTAATGGTTGTTTGTTCTTTCGATATGCTCTTTACCTTTGTGATGGCTGGATGGGAGGGTACAGCAAATGATGCAAGAATTCTTACTGAAACAGTTTCCAACCCATCTAACAACTTTCCCATGCCACCACGAGGTACGAAATGATTGTCTCTTTATTTTAGTAATTATAGTACACATCTCATATGACTAATTGATTTCATATCTTATAGGTAAGTATTATGTTGTTGATTCTGGATATGCAAACATTCCTGGGTTTCTAGCGCCATATAAGACAAAAGAAGCACGTCATTTTCAAGATATCGATCGTGGAGGTGGACCAAAGACTCGTAAACAACTTTTTAACTATTATCATTCATCTCTACGCAATGTTATCGAGCGTTGTTTTGGAGTTTTGAAGGCTAGATTCCCCATTTTGAAGCATATGCCTCCTTTCGCTCTTAAGAAACAAGCACACATTGTTCTTGCATGTTGTGTTATACATAACTTTATTAGGATCCACTCTGGTGACGACACTATGTTTGAAGAATATCAAAATTATTGCACGGGGGAGACTGCCAATGGAGTGCAAGGAGGACAAGAACGAGAAGCATATAATCATAGTTCAAGCCAAACTCGAGCGATGGATGTACGACGAGATGGAATAGCAAACAAGTTGTGGGATGACTTTCAAGCTGGACTTATTTGAATTTTTATGTTGTACTAGTACTTAATTAATTTAAGATGTTGTACTTGTATTGTGTTTATTAGTAGTTTAAAAACTATTTTATTCAAATTAAAAATTATAATCATGGCTAGGGTTGTATGATAATCAAGAATCAAAATAGAATGAAGCCACTAACCAGGTTTTCATTTCAGAACTCAGTTTCAGAACTCACCAAATTCTCAGCTAAACAAGGTTGTTTCAGGTTTTGTTTTCCAGAAAATGACAGCTTCGTTTTCATTTTAATTTTGTTTTCTGTTGTGGCAGCTAACAGAAATGGAATGGCAAGTAAACGGCCCATAAAGGTCGGGGGCATTTAAATGAATTTTGCGTCCCGACCGCTTTACTTTCAGCCCTTTTATTTTTTTTCTTTCTAACACACATGACAACACAGCACGCACGTGCACTGTTGTGATAGATAAATGTATACATAGTAATAATATATATATCTTTATAAATACTTATACATATTCTATGTTTATCCGATCGATTGATAATCCGATTTTTGTCGAAATACTATCAAAACACTCGATTTTAAATCGTGAAATTTCTAGTGATCAAAATATGGGTTTTGCCGGAACGGGATGTTACAATTCTCCCCTCCTTAGAAGATTTCGTCCCCGAAATTTTTCCTTGAGTCGTACCCTGAATCCGTTTACTTATCCTTAACATGATCGATCGTACATAAGGTTAGGTGGTTCATAACAATGAAGGCAACACACGACATCTCAGGTTCCCATGTTTAGGTTTCAAACCTATAATGGGTTATCACATCATAAGCACATCAACAATTTCAAAACATAACTTACTAACCAAGTTATTAACGTGCAAGGTAGGTTGCCACTAACACAAGGTTATATCAACCTACAAAATGGTTACCACATCATCATCAAGATTCATATCTCCATTCAAATATCTACCATCACAATTCATCATGTTAGCATATTCTAAAATCAACTGCATTGCATAGCTAGCCACCATGCTTCTCGATTGGTTAGTAGGATTTCTAGAACAACTTTTGTGCGAGCTACAAGGAAATATTGGCCATAACTTGATCCACGCACCATTAAAACTTTCTCCGAAATAATAACTTGTCTGAGGTGTAATTCGACATCACGGGTTTCCTCGATCGATCGTGAGTGATCGGGATGCTCTTTTCTTGGGCAGCATCTGGAAGGAGGTGTTCTCTATGGCTAAGACGGAGCTGAAGATGAGTTCAGCCTATCACCTGCAGATGGATGGCCAAACGGAGGCGGTTAGTAAGATACTGGAGCAGTACTTGAGGTGCTTTGCACACCAGCAGCCTCGACGTTGGCTTGCCATGTTGCCTTGGGCCGAGCTGTGGTATAATACCACCTATCATCGGTCGATCCAGATGTCTCCATTCGAGGCTTTGTACGTGCGGACGCCGCCTATGCTGGCGCGCTACTAGTCCTGAACGAGTGCGGTGGATGTGGTAGACAGGTGGCTGCCTCCAATAATCGGATGAAGCAGCAAGCCGATTCTGGGCGGCGAGATGAGGAGTTCGCAGTGGGGGATTGGGTCTTGCTTTGATTACACCCGTATCGACAGACATCAGTGTTCCGCAGAGCATATCAGAAGCTTGATGCCCGTTATTTTGGTCCATATCAGGTGCTGGAGCGGATTGGGGTTGTGGCATATCGTCTACAGCTTCTAGACACTGCTCGGGTTCATTCTATAGCTTTCAGACACTGCTCGGATTCATTCTACAATTCATGTGTCCCTCCTACGTAGGTATCATGGAGCGGAGCCACCAGCAACACCACCGGAGCCACCCGTCAACGGAGATGGCAGTCTAGAGCTAGAGCCTGAAGCGGTGCTCAACACGCGTTGGCCGAAGCGGGGCAAGCGTCGCGTGGTGGAGAGCCTCATCCAATGGAAGCATCACGGACCAGAGGAGGCTACTTGGGACGACACGGAGACCATCCGTTAGAACTACCCTACATTCGATCTTGAGGACAAGCTCGGTTCTGAAGGGGAAGAGAGTGTGAGCGACACAGAGGCAGGGGCAGAGTTGGCCTAGGGAGGGGTATTCGGGTCATTATTTATTGTTAGGGAGAGAACTATTTAAAGAGCAGAACTTTTGCTATTTTGGATTAACGAATAATCATATCAGAATTCCCAAATCCCTAATTCCTCTTCAATCTCTCAATTCTCATCCTAATTCCCAATTCTCAACCCTAATCTTTCTATTCTCATCCCCAATTCTTGTTCGTAACATCTGTGTTCCTCACATGCATGTCCAACTTATGGTTTTACCCGAACCACATCACTGGTTGAAATCTGGCTAAGGAGTAGCAGAGGTTTCCCATTGTTCTATATTCATTTGCTCTCCGGGAAATGCCGAGTGAAGTTGTTCATTTTGTCGGATGTGTCTTCAAGGGAGTCTCACAAGTACGGTTTGTGCTGCAACTCAAACAAGGAGAGCTCTGTAGACTGTGGTGGAGAAAGAGTTTAACGACACTTAGATACCGAAATTAGCTTCAATCCTCCTCCTTCTCGGTATGAGATAAATAGAAAGCAACAATCTAAAGCTTTGGTTCCGCCCATTGAAACGCCTATTTCTCACAGGGCAAAGTTTTGCCTCTTGCTTTACAAAGATTGTTATGAACTGACTAAAGGGATGAGTTCACATCCTTAAGCCTCTGAACTTAAGAAGTTCCTTAAGTTAATATGGGCCATTAGATTAATCTTGGTAGTTAGAGGGTAGTTAGCCGGTTTTAGGTAGTTAGGGGTAGTGTTGGCATTGTAATTTTAATTTAATTAATTGTTGTTTATTTGTTGATAATAACCCCATGTTTTACGTTAGTTAATTTGCTGTAGTGTTTTTTCCCCTACTGTTCTCTTGGATTAAATAATCATGGAGATTTTTTCTGCGGCTCCGACAACCGGCGGCAAGCATAGCAGCAGTCAGCGGGGAGCTAAAACCGACCCCAGCCTCGTCTCTGACTTCTTTTCCCCGGCGGTCGACGTCTCCGCCGGCCTTGTCCTTGTCTTCTCCATATCCGACGCTCCTTCCTTCTTCGGCATCATCTCCTCCTTCGTTCCACGCCTTGTCGGCAAACCACGGACGACACCTGTCACTCAAGACGAGTCTCCTGCGGTTTCCTCATCGCCTCCATCTCAGTCGGTGAGTCCTCCACCAGCTCCGCCGTCGACTTCGTCTTTCCTCCCCTCGACGACGTGACGGAGACCGCCGCTAAACTTGGATAATCTTACATTACATCAATAATAATTTGCCCTTGAGTGTAAATAATTTAATTTTAGTCATTGTAAACGTTCTATATATGGTTTACGTTTAAATAGTAAGACATCGTTGATGATGATTTCGTAAAACGCTAATAACAATGATGATGTATATCGTTAATGATACTACACATAAATGTTAACAACATTATGTTGCGTTGATAATGCCAATAATAATGATGATGTATATCGTTAATGATATTGCGCATATATGTTGATAACATTATATTACTTCGATAACAATTGGGTTGAAATTGTTAATAAGTTAATGGCTAGTTATTGTAAATGTTCTATGATATTGTAAAAAGAAACAAAAAAAATGTTAACAATGCTTTGCTCTTTAGCAAGATCGTTATCAAGTGAAAGTATTAACAATCAGCTACGAAAAGTTAATAATCAACTATTAATGGTTAACAATAATAAAAAAGGTTAACAATTAATCATCAATGATTAATAACCAGCTATGAAAGGTTAATAATGCCAACAAAAAAAATGAGAACCTTTACCACAAAAATAGAAAGAATGGTTGTCCCTTCACAAAATGTTAATACATAATTACTAATGGTTAATAATCAGCTATGTAATTCGCAAATTTCATTAGTAACGTCAAAAGTCCAAGGTACAACTAATGCTAATAGGTTTAATAAACATTAATAATGCGGGCCAACTGTGTTGATATTGGGTTTAGTTTTTTATCCGGGAAGAGAGAGGCGGGTGTTGCAGAAAGGGAAGGTGCGACTTCTTAGGGAATTAAGAGTATTTTCTATTTTTCAGCAATAAATATTATTATTAATAACATTAAATAATTAAGCAACTACTTGATTTGCGCTTTTAGTTAGTTATCTTCCTTCGCTCTCTCTCCTCTTCCTATTGGCTAGCCAAAACTTAAGGAACTTCTTAATTTTGGGGCTTAAGGATGGGATCCAACCCGACTGACTAAATGACTAGATTTTCCTGGAACGTAAGCTAATAAATATATATTTTTTCCTTTTTCTTTGCAGGCGTGAAATTCCTGTAACCTCTTTTCTTGTAAGAGATGAGTATTTGTCCCACTTCGCGTTAGTGTTATTGACGGCGTAAGAAGTGGTTTGCAATGCCACAACAAAGGAGACATGATGCAATGGCCTACTATAAGGAAAAATGCGTTTTTAGGCTAAAAGGAGAAATAATTAAACTTTTTAATGCAAGTACTTTACTACAAAGCAAGAATATACTGTCACAAAACTATCAGTACCACCAGTGATTGTTCATCTTTCTATTGAATCTCTCTAATGCAAACGCTATCAATTTATTTCTGCACTATAAAACGTAATCTAGAGCTCACCACCGTATCTTTAACGGATTACGATATTCCATCTAAATTCTTCGGAGCATTCATACGATGCAGTGGATATAAGGTGGAAAGTTAACACACACTTCTCAGAATATGAAAGTCAGAACGAACACTAGAGCTTGGGCCATAACAGAACTAAGCCACTCAAAAATGGGAACCCTGAAAGTACACAATCAATTAAAAGAACCTTAGTCAATCATCTCTAAACCTTCTTCTTATCCTTCAATGGCCCTTTAGGAATTTTACTCAACACCTTCTCTTCGAACACTGCATACTGCTTCTTCAGCTCGATCATCGCCTTCTCAGCAAATGCATCAACCTTGTCGTCATATTTCTCGTACAGCACGGGTAGAGTGTGTAGCAACACAAACACTGTTTCATTCATTGAGAAAAGGAACGCGAATCAGCAAATGGTGCCAATGAAAGCTTCTAGCACAGAAGAAGAAAGTGATTGGGTGGTTAATTTTGTTTACCAATGTAGAACAAGGTCAAGAAGTTGCAGCAACCCCCGATGATGGAGATAAACCACAAGCCAGCAATCACCTGAGGAAGCAATGAAGCCAAAATGAATAGAGGGCACAATAAGACGTATAATCCGAGAATTGTAACCCGAGGAAGCAAAGCTACTTACAATCACAAACTTCTTGAGATCTCTCCCGGATGCAATCTCACGCAGAACGGTGCACCCACGGTTGAACTCGATTCTCAATGCAGATGCAACTTCAAGGATGCACTTCTCAGGGATCACAACTTCGGGAATTTGGGGCGGTGATCTGGGCAAAGAAGGACAGCTCCAAATCAGTAAATGAAAACAAGAAGCAGAGGAAACAGAAACAACGATAAAAAGATACACAAGTAAGAAACACCACGCACTTGTTAATGAAGGTAGAGGCATTGGACCACAGGAAGAGGATAGCCAGGGAGAGTATCGACAAATGGCAAACTAGAGTGATGAGATGATACTCAAGCAATTCAAACAGAACCCAGATCACAGTTGCAACACCAAGCACTGCTCCTGAATTCTTCTTGTTCCTCCACAGGAGAACATCAGCAGCTGTGTTTAACCAAGCAAACAATTAGGAAGCAGAACAAAGCATTGAATCACACCTTCCCTTTCCATTCTAGCTCCATCAAGCATTCATTCTACGTACAATCTAGCAATCCAATAACATCTGTGCACTAAATCACCTGGTGCGCATTTGAGATTATCAATGGAATGAACACGATCCAGAGTAATTCTCGAGCAAAAAAAAAAAAAAAACTTATAACAAGTTAAGCTAAACGAAGTCGGTCAATCCTTGCCATCCATTACAGATGAAACATACAGTACAATTCTACCTGCTTCTAAAAATCGTTCGCTCGCAATCGGAACAAGGTAAGCCACAAACACTAGGCAAACACACATACAGAGGCGATTCGTTTGGAAATCGCCATAACAAAAGAAACGGCGATCAATCCGATGCAAGAAAGCATACACAACGTAATCGGAGCCGACAAATTGGAACCGAAAAGGAGAGTGGGAGAGAGGAGAGAGGAGAGTACGTTTGCCGCCGCCCAAGACCTTGTGGACGGGCTTGTCTCTGCCGAAGAGGCGGTAAATCTTGGATTTGACGGCATCGACCTTGGAAGGCTTGCTGTCATCGTCGGAATCGGAGGAGGAGGAGGAAGAGGATCCGTCGTGGCCGTGGATCTTCTCGGTGATCTTATCGACCAGGGAATCGTGGTGGCCGACGTGGTCCGCCATGGATGGAAGAGATGAGGAGCGAAGGAAGTGGGGAGGAGAGCGAGGGAGAGAGAGTAATTGAAGGGAATTATAGCTGATGGTGGGAGAGGGACGAGATGGGAGCGCTCAAATGGTGAGAGCGAGCGTGCAGTCTGCAGACAGCAGTGGGAAGGACAGGAAATTGGTGTGAAAAATAAAATAAAATAAAATAGTACGCGCCCGACTCCGACTCCGAGGACGGACGGGGCACCGGGCACCCGACCCGGCTAGATTTTGAAATAACGGAAAAACAAGACACTTGGCAATGTGAGTCAGTATTAAGTAATATTTTATCAATATTATAACCGTTAAAATCAACACATTCCATCAGCATTCAGGCCCCTATTGTTTTTAGTTTAATTAATTAAGCGTGTTCAGTGGTCACGTTACACACAAATGTCGCACCTACCAACTACCCTCATTTTATTTGCAACTTGCAAGAGATCACATTTTGTGATGAATTTATTACGATAATCGCACTTTTGATTGTAATCAGTAAATGACAGCGTTACTTTGGCCAATGAAAACGCATCCCCAGTTGGCGAAATTCCAGATTTTGAGGGGCTGGAGACGAGAGAGAACAATTACCAACTATCTCTTTCCGTTTCGGACTCGCTCGGCTTGGTTGCTAACTCCGTCCTCGCCTTTCCCCGCATCGGTTTGCCGTCCGTTTTGGATCATTCTTCTTCCTGTGGGCCGGAACAAGGGTCCACCCACAAAGCAAACTTGGCCCATTAGGCTCATGGGCAGGCTCAATCATCATGCCTAAAAGAGAAAATTCCTAAACTGGTTAGCTGACCAACGATTCCCAACTTAAGATCGGTACAAGGAGATCCGAACCACAAGATGCCTCCAAACAATTAATTTCTGGGAGCAAACTTAGCCCACAGAAAAGAACAAAGCTCGTCGGATGGAGCGCCGGCTCTTAATAGTTTGAAACGATCGAGTTAAGGGCAGCGACTTACCAGGTGTGCAGAGCTGGAGAAAGGAGACGCCTGCCTGCTGGAAAGGCCCTCTGTTCTTCAGAGAGATGAGAGTACACACAGACACACTACAGCTTATTTATTTATCTCTTGTCTCTGGGCGGAGAAGAATCAGAAGGTGCAGACGGTATGGAAAATTGGAAGCGAATATCCGCCTACCTTCGTTTTCAACCTTGGTTGAGAATCACAACGCTCAACAGAACAAACGCTGGGAATATGCTCAAGTTCCTCAATGAGCCTTATATGCACCAAATGGCCCAAGCCCAGATGGTCTCTTTTTCCATGTGGCGCGCGGGGGACTGGTAGATATTGTTGGGCTATGTATGTGTAGCAGGTGGATCAAATCTAATGTTTATAGTAATGGGCCGACCTTCCATCTTAATGGTGCTCATCTTTAATTTGGATTTGAGCCTCGTTAACGGATCCAAAAAGTCCAAATCCAGTGTGCCTACGGATTCCCAAGAAAAAGTCATCATAATCTTTTGTTTTTCTTTTAATCCGATAATACAATTATCCTAATTGTAATTCATAACTAGGGGTGGGCAACGGGACGGGATACCCGTCCCATTTGAAACGGGTACGCAGTCCCATTTGAAGAACAATCTCCATCCCATATCTCAAACCCGTACGGGTTAACGGGTACCCATTACCCGTACGGGACGGATAATAGGTACCCATACTACCCGTAAATACCCATCTACTACACCTAGCAAATCTTCCGCGCCTACACTCTCGCCAACCCACCTCAACATCCTCGACATCAGTCTAGATTTCGGTCTCCACCAAACGTTATTCACCCTAATAGTTAAAGCTTCTCTGATGGCCTCGAAACCTTTCTCCATGTTCCCTTCCTTCTCCACGTACCAGCAGCAATAATGGCCCAATTCTTCCAGCAAATACTCCCCCAGTTTCACCAAAGTGCCCATCATGTTCAAGTAGTCCCTATTATGCTGTTGCTGGCTTTAGAAATGCCTCACAGCCTCAACACCTCATCCTTGTTCCCTAGATTGACATGGATTAATGGGTATAACGGGTACGCGTAATACTCAAACGGGTATTAACAGGTAACTCACGGGTATTCAAAGTAGTGATTCTTCATCCCAAGTCCCATCCCGTAAAAAAAATTACGGGTATTTGGGTACCCGTAATCCTCAAAAAACGGACGGATACGGGTATCTCCAAATACCCGTTTCCCGTTGCCCACCCCTATTCATAACCAACCTTTACCTCTACACATCTTCCTTTATAACATATATTATATATATGGTAAAGCTTTGTTTATTCTATAACCAGAATAAAGGTAGAAATGACATTATTATCTTTAGAATTATTTTTTTATTTTATATAAATAAATATAAGCTCTAAAATTTGAGCTAGAGTCTTTTCAGACAAAAACAAGAATTATAACCAATTACCCTAAACAAATTTGTTGTATTATTTGGAATAAAAAACATATATAAAGTTAATATTAAAAAAAATTGCACTGTAGAGTGAGAAAGTAGAGTTCTGGGAGGCTAGGGTTCCCCGACGTTCGGCCTAGCTGGTCGTGCCGACATCGGCGCCGGTACATCTCTGGTTTTCCTCTCTTTTCTTTTCTTCAATGAGTGCTTCCGGATCGGCAGCTCCTCATCCGGTTTCGGAGGCGATCGATCAAAGGATTCCTTCGAAGCCTTGGGCGAAATTGTTTGGCATCTCTGAAGCCAATCGGCTGAGCTATTTCCCACCGGAAGTTGTTAATGGCGGTCTTCGAATGCCGAAGTCTGTTCGGGAGGCGGGGGCTGCTCGGTGGAAGGATTGTTTGGTGGGTCAGTTTCTACAGAAACCTCCTCCGATGTTCGTTCTGCGTAGATGGGTGAATAAGTTGTGGGGTCGTGACGGGCAGGTTCGGATTTCATTTCTCTGTGATCGACTATTGCTGATCAAGTTGCCTTCACAGGATACTTGTGAATGGATTCTGGAAAATGGACCATGGTTTCATTTTGACAATCTGCTTTACTTGAGGCCATGGACGCCGGGCATCAGTGTGGAGGATTTGGGTACAAAAGCTTTACCGATTTGGGTCAAGATGTCGAATGTTCCGCTGGAGTATGTTGATTCTGAAGGGCTGGGCAGGATTGCTAGTTGGATACGTTTTGTTTACTCAAACGTGTTTACCACATTGGAAGAGAAAAAGATAACAACTAATAAAAAGTAATTACTAATGCAGTTGTGATTGGTACGAAGTAGCCATTGGAGCACTCCCTATTGGTTTAGCCGACCATTGTCCAAGGAATTTCAACAAGAACATAGAATGAATGAAAGAGATCGATCCTACACCAAGTCAAGAGCAGAAAAGAGATTTATATGAGATATTAAAACTACCGATAATATTTTATTTCGTTAGGAATGACATAATGACTGGTCTGCCAAAGCATTGGGTACAAACTTTTTTCATAGATTAACCATAGCTCAGTTTGGTCCTTCTCTAACTTTTGCAGAAATAATTTCTGGCCGGAGCTTTTAGAGAAGTACTTTAAAAAAAGGCAGTTGAGTGTTTAGCTGAAAAACTATTAGAAGTACTTTTTAATATGAGAGGTTATGTAGAATGACTATAAAATATTTAGAATATAAATATGAATAAAAATTCTAAACAATAAAAAATAGTCATTATGGATCTTGTTAAATTTCATTTATATTAAATAATATGATTTTATAATTTATAATATTTTTATAATGATTGAAATGAAATAAAATTATATTTTCTGAATTAAGATTAAAATATGGTAAGGATAATCCTGTATTTTTAAAATAGATTTTCGAAGAAACTCCAAATCGGAGTTTCTGCTTTTATGTTATACAAAAATGCTTTTTCAGCTTCTCAAAAGCCGAGCTTTTAGAGGTGTTTGGCCCAACTTCAACTTTTAAAGCCGAAAATCACTTTGAAAAGTCGGGCCAAACATAGGGCATATTTTGAGATTAAATTGACGGTTATCGCTTTCGTAACAAAAGTTTATCCGAAAGGATAGGGTTCAAACTTATTATTTTCCGATAATTTGTATCGCTAGCATCAGGGCCGATCCGAGATTTTGGAGTCCCTTTTCTATGAAAAAATGTCGTCCAAATTGTTTTTTTCTTCTAAAAATATAATAAAATATAAACAAACCATCAATCAATAAATAAAAATCCTAACATTATTTAAAAATAATATCTATCTAATTTGATTCAAGATAAAGAGTGATAATGGTTTAAACAGAAAGATATAAGTAAAAAATGATTATTTGAGAAATTGAATAAAAAAATTTAAATAATATCTAAATTGACAATGAATCAACTAAATAGACTCACTTGAATAGGTCATGAAAATATTTTTTTTTTACCGGATGTCCTCGAAGGGGCATAGGTCATGAGAATTAATTGAGTAGGAGATGAAAATAATTTTAGAAGAATCAAATAGTATAAATACATAATATAGTAAACTAAATTAGATAAGAGAAACTTATAATTTTTTAATCTAAAGTTAAGCAAGGTACAATTTTTTTTATAATTGATTTAGTTATTTTTTTCCTTTTCTACTATTGGTAGCTTGTGCCTAATTATTCTCGTTAACATTTAATAAATTAATGCAGATTATTTAATTAATTTAGCATTACTTGTTAGTACAAGCATATTAATCTTTTCCCCCTTGAAAGCTGAAAATGAAAAAATTTAAAACAAAAAAAAGTTATGAATGCTAATAATAAAGCATCGACAATCTTACCACTTTTATTCTATTTAGGAAACATACGACAAAGAATGAATTATGTCATATGCTATGAAAAAAGTCTAATAAGAAAGCAAGTATTCCCCTCATGTGATCTATTTGTTCATTTAGCATTCGGACTTAAATTTTTTAATATTATTTTTTGACTCATAATTAAAAATCCAATTCATAAATGTTCTATCATTTTAAATTCATAATCAAAACCCACAAGTCCGTAATAGTAATTAGTAATATACATGATAGAAGTCCGGAGGACTGCGTCGGAGGGCCTGCCGGTACACCCTCAAGGCGCGCCCCTTCTAGCATCGCGTGTAAGATGTGACTTTGAACTCTTACTTGAATTTCAATGAGAACGCAGAATTTAATGTGCCTCTTAAGACAGTTTTAAGTTCTAACTATTGTGCAGTACCAGTTGGTTTCAATAACTTGAGTGGTTGGATGGACAATGATTCAATTCATGCTAGACTGAATAGTACCAAGCTAATATTTGGATTGAAATGCATCAGATCAAATCTAGTTCAATTCGAATTTTTAGTTACAATAGGGGTTGGATGGGCAACAATTCCATTTCATACCAGACTGGATCATACTGACCATTATTTGAATTGAATCGCATTAGAACGAATATAATTTGATTCAGTTTTGATTTCCTTACTTGTTAAAGCATAAAAAGAAAAGTAGACTGCAATTGAACCGACTCAAATAGAATAAAAGAAACTACTTTCGCTTTTGATCTTATTCAGGTCCTCAAATGTTCCACTATTTTCATTCGATCCTTTCGGAATTTGGCTCGATTCTACACGGGACCGATCGATGCCCCACCACTAATGGGAAGAGATCATGGACATGGTTTACAACTACGGTGGTTCATAGCTCCCTTATAGCCCTTAGGGTATGCAAATGCAAGAACCTTGTCAAAAAAACAATAATTCAGCAAGCAAAGGGCAAGGCTCTCAATAAATGAACACAAGACCAACGAAATGAAAGCTGATGAAAAATGGAGTGCAAGTACTCTCAGGCAGAAGGTCATGCATATAGACCATAAACCCATAGCTGCCCTCTGAATTATTACTCCCACAGCAAGCAAGCTATCGGCTAGAATTGAATTCAAAGGGCGAGGCATTCATGGAAAGTTTTTAACTTAGGGCAGAGAGGAGCTGCCTTGCCTTTGCCTAGGGCCACAAAAACCATAAATATATTCATTTCCATAGTCTGAGTTTTAGGTTTTTCCTACTGTATGGCCTCCATAACCCATCTGTATTTTTATAATGCATAGCAGTCAGCCAGTCAGATAAGGATTAAGGGACGGCCCATTGTTAATACTTAAACCTCAAAATTAGGCAAAAGCGCATTCCTAGGAATCAAAAAAGTCAGGGCTCATTTGGTTAACAGATAAAGTGAGAGGGAAACTGATTAGTTTTTGGGTATCATTGTGATGAAGTGGTTACAATTACTCGATTTCTTGCGAGAAGATTAATTACGGGTCTTATATCATTTCTGTTTGATCCATCTGGCTCAGGACACGAACAATGATATTTGTTGGTGTGGGGTTGACTCACGATCCGTTCGTCTGATCTCGTCGGGAGGGAGAGAACCTGTGAAAGAGTCGGGGATGCCCCCCGGATTAAGCTCCGACGGTCAAGTTAGTGTCGGTTTATGGAGAGAGTTGAGAGAGTAGATAGAGAGATGAAGTGTAGAGAGATAGCAGAAAGTGTCCAGTGAGGAGAGAGGAGACGTCCCCCTCTTTGGAGGGCTTCCAGCCCTTATATACCTGTAGCGGGTATCGAGCGTTGGGCATCGCCGATTATGCGCCCTACTGCTTAGTCTGTGCGCCCCGTCCCTTAGTAACACCCCCAACAATTGCCCCCCAAGCTGGTGGTGAGTTTTAACTCATCACTAGCTTATATTTTATTTTTTTAAATCTTTGTCGGTAATTTTGGGTGGGGCCTATGTACCCCAGTTGCCCCCCAGCTGGTGGCGCGTTTGAGTGACGCGGTGCCAGCTTCATGCGTCTTGCCCCCCATTAGTGCCATTAACGCTTAGGATAGTAAAATATTTTAAAAATTTAATAATGATGGAGGGATAGAGTACTTAGCTTTATATTGGCAGTGGCGGCAGGAGTAGTTGAAAGGCAGGCGCTGCGCCATTGAAACAGAACCTGAGTGGTAGCCTGCAAGTTGTTCTTTCGAACTGGGCGCGAATAGTGCTGGACTATTGCTAATGTTTTGTTCTTTCGAACCATGCCCTTTTGCGCGAATAGTGCTGGACTATTGCTAATTTTTGTTCTTTCGAACCATGTCCTTTTGCGCGAATAGTGCTGGACTATTGCTAATTTTTGTTCTTTCGAACCATGTCCTTTTGCGCGAATAGTGCTGGACTATTGCTAATTTTTGTTCTTTCGAACCATGTCCTTTTGCGCGAATAGTGCTGGACTATTGCTAATTTTTGTTCTTTCGAACTAGGCGCGAATAGTGCTGGACTATTGCTAAGTTTTGTTCTTTCGAACCATGTCCTTTTGTTTATTGCGCGAATGTTAAAATTCAGGCGCCACACCGTTGAAACACAAGGTACTTGTGGCCTGCTGGTAAGGATGCTTACCTGTCGGAGGAGTGGCGCGGGTTCGAAGTCTGGCGACGACTACATTATTTTTAAGTAGTGCGCCTGTTGAATGCGGGCCGCGAGTGCGCTTGGGCGCGAGCAAGGGTGCATTGCGCTTGTTGGACGCGGGTTGAGTTGGGATGGGCCGCGAATGCTGAGCCGCTGATCGGAAGTGGGCCGCGAATAGAGAAGGCGGGCTAAGTTGAGTTGGGCCGCGAGTGCGCTTGGGCGCGAGCAAGAGTGCAGGAGGTTTTAAGTTGGTCGCGCGCCATTGGAACACAAGGTGTGCTTGTAACCTGCTGGTAAGGATGCTTGCCTTGTGGAAGAGTGACGCTGGTTCGAAGGCCGGTGGCGACTTCATTTTTGAAGTGGGGCGAGAAGCAGAGTTACGCGGAGGCTGGCCTTGAATTGGGGCGGGCCCGATGTAGCACGTGGGCTGAGGCGCTGGAGCTGGGCCGCGCGTTTGGGTTTTTGCTTGGGCGAGAGTCGCGAGACGCGAGTTGGGCCGGTTGGCTTCTTGCGGGCTGGATGCCGAAGATTTTTAACTTGGCCCCGCGCCATTGAAACACAAGGTGCGCTTGTAGACTGCTGGTAAGGCTACTCGTCTTGTGGAAGTGTGGCGCGGGTTCGAATCCCTGTGGCGACAATAAATTTTTTGAAGAGTGCTGATCAGTTGAATGCCCGCGCGAGTTGGGCCGCGAGTTGGGCTTGCGCGCGTCGCGGGCTGGTGACGCGGGCCGGCCGCGAGTTGGGCTTGCGCGCGTCGCGGGCTGGTGATGTGGGCCGGACGGGAGTTGGGCTTGCGCGTGTCGCGGGCTGGTGACGCTTGTGATGCTTGCGTCGCGAGTTGGGCCTGCGCGCGTCGCGGGCTTGGGGAAGATGCGGACGGGAGTTGGGCTTGCGCGTGTCGCGGGCTGGTGACGCTTGTGACGCTTGCGTCGCGAGTTGGGCCTGCCGCGTGTCGCGGGCTGGTGACGCGGACCGGACGCGAGTTGGGCATGCGCGCGATGCTTGTCCCGCGAGCTTGGGAGCGGACGAAGTTGTGCGCGAGGTGGGCCTTGGAGATCGTCCGCGAGTTGGACAGGCGGTGAGGTGGGCCGCGAGTTGCCCAAGAGCCCACTTTGTCCCGCGAGCTTGGGAGCGGACGAAGTTGTGCGCGAGGTGGGCCTTGGAGATCGTCCGCGAGTTGGACAGGCGGTGTGGTGGGCCGCGAGTTGCCCAAGAGCCCACTTTGCGCGTTGCTGTCGAGGCGAGTCAAAGTGAATAAATAGGGCGCGCTGCGCTTTTAGTAATAACAAAGCGCTTTAGTCCGCTGGTTAACTTGTATGTCTGGTGGAGAAATGGCGCTGGTTCGAGTACTGGCGGCGATGACATTTTTTGACGCGAGAGTGGGTGGGCTGGAGGAAGGTGGCTTCTTGGGAACTTCGCCTGTCTCTTCCCTCTGACAGGAAGAAGGATGGGCTGGAGGAAGGTGGCTTCTTGGGAACTTCACTTGTCTCTTCCCTCTGACAGGAGAGAAGGTGGCTTTGCTTTTGCTTCTTTTTTTTTTTTTACTGTTGAGGTGACTGAATAGAAAGTACTGATGTTGACTGCAGAGTGGCTCTTCTTTCTTTTTCATCTGGGCGCCGGTGCCGCCCCTATCTCCGGCGGTCGGAATCTGTTTCTTCTTCTTCTCTGCTGGCTTTTCAAGTTTTTTTTTTTATGAAGCTTTTGTATTCACTTCAGATCAAAAGTTCTTCCTCCTTCCGCGAACGAACGAACGAATCCAAATCAGCCCCACGGTGGGCGCCAATTGTTTGATCCATCTGGCTCAGGACACGAACAATGATATTTGTTGGTGTGGGGTTGACTCACGATCCGTTCGTCTGATCTCGTCGGGAGGGAGAGAACCTGTGAAAGAGTCGGGGATGCCCCCCGGATTAAGCTCCGACGGTCAAGTTAGTGTCGGTTTATGGAGAGAGTTGAGAGAGTAGATAGAGAGATGAAGTGTAGAGAGATAGCAGAAAGTGTCCAGTGAGGAGAGAGGAGACGTCCCCCTCTTTGGAGGGCTTCCAGCCCTTATATACCTGTAGCGGGTATCGAGCGTTGGGCATCGCCGATTATGCGCCCTACTGCTTAGTCTGTGCGCCCCGTCCCTTAGTAACACCCCCAACAATTTCTATAGTATCGTTCAAAAGAAAGCAAGCTCACGAGTTTGAAACTTGCATATGTCCACAAACCTTGTGTACTAATAACCTTTATAATATTTGGGATTGTAGAAATTCGAATACACGGCCACTTTGTCAAACCAGTTGTGATACCTTTTGATTAAAGTATTTTACACGATAATTTCGTACAAAATGTCAACTTCACGAGTCAATCTTCATTTGAGAAGATGCGCGCAATACAATACTTTTAGTTTTCAGTTTTGTTTTTAAATTTCTCTCAACAAGTCAAAACACGGTACAATTTCTCGTATGAGCTCCTCCTTATTCTCAAGGCACAACCCTTGCCTAAATACCACGTCCAAACAAGCCCTAATTAGTCAAAGTTAAAGGGCATAATATGCTGCCTCTAAACGTGTCCTCTCCCTTTAATCCCTTTCAAGAGCAGAGATGCCATTGGCCCCCATCTGCGCTGTACAAGTCAAACCTTTGTTTTTCCCTTTGAACAAAGACGGCCTACTTGGACCTTAGCCAGATGCCCGAGCACAAAACTTTTGTCATCTAGTAAAGGAAGTTTGGACTCTGTTAAAGCCAAAGCCAAAGGCAAAACCAAAGCAGAGCAAAGCTAATTAAGCCAAAGGCCAAACAATGGACATGCGTGCCCCAGGCTAAATGGCTTTGCTCTTTGCGAAAAGAACCCCTTAAACTTCTGACTTTGCATATCTTTCGAGAGAGAGAGAGCGTATTTCAAAGTACTCTTTTCCTCCCCTCCAAAAAAACCTTCACATAGAGATTCCAATTGAGGGGAGCTCTTGTTCCTTTGCTTGGCCCTTTTCTTTTTGCACCTCTGGTGTAACATGACCTTATACGTTTCCTTTGTTCTTTTTTTCTCCTTTTCTTTTCGGCCCTTTTCCTTTTGTTCTATCGTTTGTGTTCTCTTTTCTCCCCTCTTTTTGGAACCTTGCTGTCACACCCAAGTACCCTTTTTCTCCTCATCCAATTCCATACCCTGTTTGTTCTTTCGCACCCACCATTTAGAATACAAGATTGAGTTTGATTGTGCTTTGAGATACAGAGTACGGGCAGTATGCATTTGAGATTACTAACGGGTTTTCACATGACATGTCGTTCTCAATTCTTATGTAACGTACCCATGAGAGCAAACAAACGATTCAAGCATACAGTGTTGTTGGTGACCACAAATAAAAGATTATATTTTTTAGAATTGTGAATTGTAATAATAGAATACAAGAATACATCGTGCCGATCTCATGCTTTACCATCTAAAGTTCGATCTTAATTATTGATTAGATTAGTATTGTTCTTCCGTAATCCACAAAACGAACTCAACAGAGCAAACCAAGGGTCCCCTATCATATACAATTCTCTTAGTGACCAAGGACAAGGATGTTTCACAATTGTAATGTGATAGTATAACACAACATTACACCTTGTTAACACTACTTCTCATCACCTGAGCTAATCCCAACTGATGATTAGTTGGATCAACAATGCTCTAGGTGGACCACTTGTAAACTTCAAGGTTAGAGTAACATGGGATGTTGGATATAACTATTTAGCGGGGAAATAATTTTGCTATTGTGTTTGACCAAATGAAACAAATAACCAATGTTTCTTTAGCATAACTAAGGATCACATAGCTTGTCAATTTGTCATAGCATTGAAAACATGGGGTGTTTGTGTGCAAGCAAACAGCATAAAATGTGACCATCTGGACTTTGGTACGATCTTACAATTTTTGTTACACCAAATATGAGATTTTGATGTCACCCAAATGTAAATTTTTTCCTGAACCAAGGACCCAATTTGAATAAACCCAAACGAAGTGGGTGATTGGTGATGGGGTGTAGATGACTTGGTTAGCTGCTAACGTGTCTTTGGGACTAAAAATCAACCATTATAAAATAATATCGGAGGCTGGACCAGAAAATTCAGTGATTTCATAAAGTTAAAACCAACCGTCTATCCGTGTGAACTCTATCAGCATATTTTTCTCATTGCACCATCGATACGATGCAGTTTTGCGAAATTTTGAGGTCATTAACCCTAAACTAATGTAAGTATCAAGCCTCCCCTGCCGTCTAGATCTATAGCAGAGGAGCAGACTACTACGAAACTTCTTCCATTTTATGGTTCAACCCAACGACTGGAAAAGCTTTTTCTGGTTCTGGCCTTCTTTTTTCACTTCTGGGCGCGCGCGATAGGGGAATGAAAGGAAAATTGAAATGTGAAAATGAAGTGAGACTGCTACGAACAATTTCTCCCCTGCCCTGCTCTGCTCTGTAGTCTGTACTCTCTCTGCAGTGCTCAGACGCGACCTGGGAAATTTATATGTTGTTGTTTATTTTAAAGAATAGGGTTATGGCACAGTCTACGCTACAGCAACAGCACCCTGTCTCTCTGCAAGGAATCAACAATTGATAAATAGTCTATGACGCCAGAAAATTTGAATCTTGCTCTTTTGCTAATAAGTTGTGTGGAAGCTGTTATTTGTTTTTGATAAGAAGATTACTCTCATTCTCACGTTGACATCGAGTAACATGTTGCTTTTTTGATGAGGACTATTGAGCTGAAGATTTCACAATAGAAGCAAAGTCTCATGGAGAGAGTTTAACAAGCACTTAGTGATTGAATAACGTACCACGCATTATACTGTGCACTTGTATTCCCGCTTCAATCAATGAAGTACAAGAGTATTCACGTATCTGTATGTGAATACTGAATACATTTATCATAAGCTCGGTGATAGTGATGGTAATTTTTTTTTATTAATATGTCATTTTGCCAATTCGATAACCAAGAACACACGTGAAGATTACGACAGATACATGCACGAACGATCCAACGACATCGACATGAATAATCGGATGGTGATTGTGAGTGAAAAGTAGATTATTAATCAAGTTAATGCAGAAATTGGTGCCAACTTGTAGAAATTAACCAAGGTAGTAAAATCAGGCAAAGTACATTTTTTTTGACAGTAGCCAAAGTACAATTCATAAGCATACAAAAAGCTTCAAACCCCCAAACTAAAAACCACCATTGATGATCATTCACCCCATCTCACTCTCTCTGATACACAGTATAGCTTTGCAGAAAAAGCAGAGAGAAAAAAGCTTGCATCACTAGTCCTCTGGTTTTTCCCCTCTTTCTTTCTCTGCCATCGAAACACCATTTTCAATACACAGTTCCTCCAGGAGACCCCGGTGGAAAAACAAAAAGTAAAAATAAAAGCGAGGGGAAGGGAAGACCCTCAAACGAAGTGCAAAAGCTTTCTTTCTCTTCAGTCTTCTCCCCCTCTCCACGTTCGTTCCCTCTCATTCTTCCCCCTTGCGGCCTCCATTTCCCTCCCTATATAAAAACCTCATTCCCCCGCTGAGAAAAACCCTACTATCAGAAACCAAACCCAATCTCTCTCTCTCTCTCTCTCTCTCTCTCTCTTTTGCTCCGTCCTCTTTTTCCATACGTTGAAAATGGATGTTCTCTACTTTCTCAGGCTCCTGAGACCCACCACTACCCACCTGAAATCGCAAAACAAAGTCGAGTGTGTGAATGCGAGGTTGAACAATGGTGAAGCTTATGATGATTCCGAAGAAGAGGAGGAGGAAGACTCTTTCTTTGAATTGGAGCTCACTGTTCCTCCTGATTTTGACTACCCAAGGAGCATTAATGGCGACAGATGTAAAAGCCCCAATAAATTGGCAGACAGAGCCGAGCCCAAGGTTCAGCAGCATCAGTCCCCTCCTGCAACCGAGCCTCTGTTTTCAAAGCGGAAGATACTCCCAATCGAACCCGTCTCCTCTCCCAAGCCTCACCAGTCTCCGATTTCTGTACTCAAACAGGGTCCCAAATTTCGGGTCCTCGCGTTCAGGAAGTCCAAGTCGATGCCGGTTCAGAAAACAGGGGAGAAACATGAAAAGGGGTTGAATCAGGAAGAGAAGCAGCGGTTCGTCACTGTGAAAGTGAAGCTCGACGAGATGGGTGGAGGTTCCTACTACAACAATGGCCGTTCGAAATTGGCGAGGAACAACAGCTTGAGGAAGCAGATCTTGGACGACACGTCGTCGGAGATTTCTTCTAGGAGATTTCCCAAGGAGATCGTGCAGAAGTACTTGAAGCTCATCAACCCGCTCTACATCAAGGTCGCTAAGAAGGAGTGCGACAGGATGAAGTTTTCAGGAGAGCTCTCGTCGCCGTTTACGACTCCGTCGGCGTCGCCGGCGGTGACGGCTCCGGTAAGCTCCCCTAAAAAGGAGAAACAGGGAAGTTTCCCGGCTGGAATCCGGGAGGTCTGCAAGCATCTAAGGAAGAGCAAGTCAGCATCTTCCGGCACCGGAGTATCGCCGCCGGCCACCTTGCAGCGGAGGGATGACTCCCTTCTGCTGCAGAACGACGGGATCCAGAGCGCCATTCTTCACTGCAAGAGATCTTTCAACTCTTCCAGAGGTAAAGAAACCATCTTTTCTTTCAGATTGGTCTCTGTTCTTGCTTCATTCTTTCCCCGTCACCTAACAATTTTGATTTCTTGTTTCAGATTCGTCTCAGCTATCACGATTCTCAAGTGACCGCTCGATGGACTCGCCTAGGGTTTCCAGCGACGAGTTCTGATTGGCAAATATTGAAGCCGGTAGGAGGAAAGCGGGAGAGTTTGAACCACCCCTGAAATTGAAAATTTGAAAGGACAATACAAAACAGGACAAGAGAAAAACAGGGGACTCTGTTTTTTCCTTGTTTGTTTTCTTTTTTTGGGTTCTTGCTGTAAAGTTAAGCAAAGGAGAGATAGGGAGATGAAACAGGTAGGGTAGTTTCGTGGTTTCGATGGTTTTCTTTTTGGATGCATTGTAGTAGGACGAATCCATCATCCATCCATGGAGGGAAGGGATGATGACGATGATTGCAGACTGTAGGGAAAAATGTAATCAATCCAAAAGCAGTAGTATCAGTTGTTTGTCTGTGTATAAAGTAAAAATGTTGGTTACTACTACTCATTAGCCTGTATGCTGTTGGGTAAATTATTATTACCAGTGACCATAGAACAGAGTTCTGAGTTCGGTTAAGCAGAGATGAATAATGTGTTGCATACACGATACACTGACATCATGAGATTATGCGGGGTTTTGAATTGTAACAACTCGACGCAATCCAACGATGTTAGCATGTGCTGAACGACGACAACTCCGTGTAGTTAGTCCCATAATAAAACTCTGTAGAAGGAGCAGGGGAGTTACAGGGCAGAGCCTGGTGGGTTCTTTTCTTTTCTTTTCGTCAAAGCTTGGGAAGATGAGGATATGAAGGAATTTCTTGCTGGAATGGGCAGTTTCTGTTTATGCAATTTGTTCGAATTATATGATTCCCCTCCACCAATGGCTTTTGCTAACGTAAATCAGAATTCGAAGTTTGTGTGTGGTACTTTTTGTTCGTTTCTTCCACGGCCTAATGGAGTAGAGTAGCAGTCCACGATTGTGTCTATAGATTGTGAGATTTTGCTTATGTCACCCTAACGACTGGTGGTTGGGTGAAAAAGTTTTACCCACCTACCCTAAGTAACTTTTTCTTGGACAGTGATTTTGTTTTCCTATTCGCATTAGCCTTTTAATTCAGAACTCATATGAGGTAAGCTTTGTCGATATCCCAATTATAGGGTGATAATGAATTTCACCAATTTAGACTACAGCCGTAGGCCGAATTCGTGATATCCAAATCAAAGCTTTTTTTGTTTGTTCGTGAACAGACGAAACCAAAACCCTAATCTCGTGTCTTTCACCCCTTCAAACAAATGACATTACAATGAGTGATGACATGTTTATACTCTCGCTCTTAGGTCATCCAATTTTTAAAGCAAATCATCATCATTGGACAGAACAGAATCCAGCAAATGAATACAAAACTTACCATTTTTTTACTGTTCTATCCTAAACGTCCTCCTGTGGTGAACATGATCCTCGTAATTAATCATCTCCTCTTGTTGATTCTTCCTTATTGAGATGAGTAATTAGTCACATAGATTAATTACGTGAACCATATTGAGATGAGTAATTAGTCACATAGATTAATTACGTGAACCTTTTTGTGATTTGCCACTCGTGCTAGAGCTGCCCTAGTTTACTGTCGTTGGGTATTTATATTTGGCTCTAGCAGAATGGTTTTGTACTTTTGACACGACGCAACCACTTTCTGCTGTTGCTTAGTAAACACCAATCGAGAGCTCTGCTCTCCGTGGATTAGTCCTGTTCAATTGAACAGGGATACCACGTAAATCGTGTGTCGTTTCCTTTCCGCGTTTTACTTATTTTCATGGTATCAGAGCTGTGATCCTGTTTTGCGATCATGACGAAGGACGGAGATACTTCAGACGGCAAGAAGGTTGCTGCCGATCTGGATTCTATACCACATAATTCTCCCTTTTACCTGCATCCGTCAGAGAATCCTGGACAACTGTTCGGGGGTGATCTACTTTCAGATTCGAACTATGGTGAATGGGTCAATGATATGTCGGAAACCCTCATCGCGAAGAAAAAGATGAATTTCGTTGATGGAACGTTGCCGCGATCAGCTGCGGACACCAGAGTTAAAGAAGATGCTTGGGACCAATGTGATGCAATGGTGAAAGGGTGGTTGAAGACGGCTATGACTAAAGAGGTTCGGAATAGTGTTCGTGCGGCCAAGACGGCACGAGAAATCTGGACGGACCTGCAGCAGCGTTTTGGAGCAAGTTCAGCAATGAGAGCCTATGATCTTCGAGGTCGGATCGTTTCTCTTAGGCAGGGAAAGTCTTCTGTTTCAGCGTTTTACACAAACCTTCGAACTTTGTGGGATGAGCTCCAGTCCGTGAGCATCAATCCACGTTGCAGCTGTGGCAATTGCGGCTGCGATATAGCCAAGCAGATGCGAGAAAAACAGCAGGGTGAGCGCCTAAATGATTTCCTTCTGGGCCTGGACGATGGCTTCTCGATTGTTCGAAGTCAAATCCTAAGCACTAGACCTACTCCCACTTTGGCGGAGGCGTACCAACAAGTGGCAGCGGAGGAACAACAGCGGATGATTACAAATGGCCGCCGCCCGACTGTAGAGACCGCAGCCTACCAGGCGCGCAACGAGAAGGATCGCGATGGTGAAGAGCCGGTTCGTTGCACTAATTGTAACAAGCTTGGCCACCTGCGAGAGCAGTGCTTCAGGCTGATTGGGTATCCTTCAGATTTTGGGAAAAATCGCAAGAAGCAGAAGGGTGAGAGCAGCGCGCGGGCAGCCCATGTTGATGCCGAAGAGAGCCCTATACCAGGACTCACGGCGTCACAGTTTGCTCAGTTAAAGCAATTTCTTTCAGCCCCTGCACCTGTCACTCCGGATCCCACTGCACATATGGCCGGTAATACTATTGACTTCAATGAATGGCTCATTGATTCTGGTTGCAATGAGCATATAGTTAGTGACGTGAGTTGGTTTGATAAAGTTAACTATTCATCTGATCACTCAACAGTTCGTATTCCTAATGGAAAATATATACCAGTAGAGGGTGTTGGTTCGGTGCATCTAAATTCGAAGCTCACCTTGAATCGTGTTCTTCTCGTACCTCAATTCAAGTGCAACTTATTGTCTGTGAGTAGGCTAATCAGGGATAATGATGTAGCTTTGCTTTTCTTGGGACATGTTTGCGTACTTCAGGACTTACGCTCCAAGACCGTGATTGGATTGGGCCGCCTCCGTGATGGTTTATTCTACTTACCTCGCGAAGAGAAGTTGCAAAGAGAGGCTGGGTATTCGACCGCAATGGCAGCAGCACAGAAGGGAAGTCAGACCCTTCGGCATCATCGTTTGGGACACCCCTCTTTTGAGAGAATGTCAATTTTGAAGGATTTTCTTAGTTGTCAGGAACACAGTTGGTTTAAGTCACATTGTGATTCTTGTATGCGTGCTAAACAGACTCGTACGCCTTTCCCGTCTAGCTCTATTAAAACCTCTGGTTGCTTTGAGTTAATTCACATAGACCTTTGGGGCGGTTACAAAACCCCTTCTATGGATGGCTCAGACTTTTTCTTGACAGTGGTGGATGATTATAGCCGCACTACTTGGGTCTATCTCCTGAGGTATAAGTCTGATGCGGAGAAGTATATGTTTTGTGAAATGGTGCACGCAGTTTCAGACACAGGTTCGCCGGATACAATCTGATAATGGACTGGAGTTCCAAACGAATTCTCTCAAGGACTACTATGCCGACAATGGGATTTTGCTTCAGACTTCATGTGTTAACACTCCTCAGCAAAACGGGGTCGCTGAACGCAAGCACCGTCATCTTCTAGAAACAGCACGAGCTATGCGTTTTCACTCGGGCTTACCTGTTCGTTTCTGGGGAGAGTGTGTATTGACTGCCACCTACCTCATTAATCGGTTGCCTTCTTCGGTTTTAGGTAACAAAACTCCTTTTGAGGTTTTACTCGGTCGTCCGCCAACTTATGATCATGTTCGGACCTTTGGATGCTTGGTATATGCCAAGAACACTCAACATGGTCTCGATAAGTTTGCGGCTCGTGGACGTCGCTGTGTTTTTGTCGGCTACCCTCTCGCACAGAAGGGGTATCGCGTTTATGATTTGGAATCTCGCCGCATTTATTCTTCCCGTGACGTTTTCTTTGTGGAGAACGAGTTTCCGTTCCGGGCTTCCTCGGACGAGGGCATTTCGTCATCGTCTGCCCCTATTATCACCCCTCCGGTCTTCTTTGAGGGGGAACACACACTTGATCCACTTGTCGCTGATTGTGAGTTGCATGCGGCTGATTTTGGTGATGAACTAGCCGCCACCCAAGAGGGACACACCGCCACTCAAGATGCTCCTAATGCTCCTTCCCACGTGCATGGGCATGTCACAGACCCATCACCTCCCATTATGGAGCATTCTTCTTCTGGGACGTCTACCGAAGAGCCTCCCATGCTCCCTCGACGTGGCCTGCGTGAACGACGCCCTCCTGCGAAGCTAGACATCTATGATATTGAGCTCCCTGGTGGTAGCTCCCATGCAGCCGCCACTTATCCCATTGCTAACTACGTGAGTTATGATCGATTCACTCCAGCTCACAAGGCCTACCTGGCTGCTATTTCTAAGCTTGAAGAGCCTCGTCATTTTCGTGATGCTGTTATTCATGAATATTGGCGCGAGGCCATGCAGAGGGAGGTATTGGCTTTGGAAGCAAATGGTACCTGGACTTTGGAATATCTTCCCCCAGGGAAGCGAGCTATTGACTCAAAATGGGTGTACAAAATTAAGTATCACCCTGATGGCACTGTTGAACGCTACAAGGCTCGGTTAGTCGCCAAAGGATTTACTCAGCTAGAAGGCATTGATTTTCATGATACCTTCGCACCGGTGGCGAAGCTCGTAACTGTCCGCATTCTCATAGCTCTTGCCGTACAACGTGGTTGGGAAATGCATCAACTCGACGTTAACAACGCTTTCCTACACGGTGATCTGCAGGAGGAAGTCTATATGAAGGTTCCTCTTGGTTTTCAACAAGATGGTGATACCCGGGTATGTCGGTTGCGAAAGTCGTTATATGGGTTGCGTCAGGCCTCCCGAGATTGGTACCAGAAGTTTACCTTGGCTCTTACTGAGCTGGGCTTCACTGCCTCACGTGCCGATCACTCACTTTTTCTATGCCACAAAGGGGAAACTTTTGTTGCTGCACTCATTTACGTGGATGATGTGGTCCTTACGGGTAACGATTCAGTTTTCATTTCTCGTGTGAAGACTTTCTTGGATTCTCGCTTTAGCATCAAGGATCAGGGCCCGTTGAAGTACTTTTTGGGCATCGAGGTTGCCCGATCCCCTGAAGGCGTTGTTCTTAGCCAGCGTAAATACACCCTTGACATTCTGAAGGATGCTGGTGTCACTGGGGCCCGCCCTAGTAGTTTTCCCATGGAGCAGAATCATGCTCTCACTCGACCGACCGATCAGATTATTTCTGACGTTAGCTCTTATCGTCGGCTGGTTGGACGTCTGTTATATTTGACTGTCACTTGTCCGGACATTGCTTATGCCGTAAATGTGCTTAGCCAGCATGTTCATGCCCCTAGCCCGGACCACGTTGCTGCTGCCACGCGTATACTTTGCTACTTGAAGACTGCGCCTGGGCAAGGTTTGTTTTTTCCTTCCTCGGGGTCTCTTACCTTAACGACTTATTGTGATTCTGATTGGGCAGGTTGTCAGTCCACACGTCGTTCTACCACTGACTACTACATTCAGCTAGGCTCTGCACCGGTTTCTTGGCGCACCAAAAAGCAACGGGTCGTTGCTCGCTCCTCTGCAGAGGCGGAATATCGTGCCATGGCCAGCACCGTTAGTGAAATCATCTGGTTACGGCACCTACTGACCGAGTTAGGCACTCCGCAGATGGCCGCTACTCCTCTCTACTGCGACAACCAGGCAGCTCTACATATTTCTGCGAACCCAGTCTTTCATGAGCGTACAAAGCATGTGGAAATGGACTGTTACTTTGTTCGGGAGCGTGTTATCTCTGGTGATGTTGAGCCTCGCAAGATTGCTACATCATCTTAGCTCGTCGACATTCTCACCAAAGCTTTGGGCACGGAGCGGTTTCATTTCCTCTTGTCCAAGCTTGGCATTCGTGACCTTCATGCTACAGCTTGAGGGGGAGTATTGAGATGAGTAATTAGTCAAATAGATTAATTACGTGAACCATATTGAGATGAGTAATTAGTCACATAGATTAATTACGTGAACCTTTTTGTGATTTGCCACTCGTGCTAGAGCTGCCCTAGTTTACTGTCGTTGGGTATTTATATTTGGCTCTAGCAGAATGGTTTTGCACTTTTGACATGGCGCAGCCACTTTCTGCTGTTGCTTAGTAAACACCAATAGAGAGCTCTGCTCTCCGTGGATTAGTCCTGTTCAATTGAACAGGAATACCACGTAAATCGTGTGTCGTTTCCTTTCCGCGTTTTACTTATTTTCATTCCTTATCTACTTATGCCGACTAGAATGAGACTAAGAAACTTCAATGACAACTAAGTCAACCATCGGCGTGGCTTCCACAACCAATGTACATTACTCCATCCATCCATTGTCACGTTTGCTACACAACTGACCATAAATCGAAAATGGCTCATCTGCTTTTTTAGGAAGCTTCAGAGCCAGCCAGCCAGTCACCTCAAATCCCAGCTTAGTTAGGCAGCCTAACCCTAACAGCAGTCTCGAGTTGATTCAAGAGGAAGCATCCTTCCCTCCTTTGCCTTTCCCAAATGAACATATCATATTAACCGTGGTGCTACCCATGGGAACTACCTTTGGCTTCTTTCGTTCCTTTTTCCCTCTCCAAAAGACAACAAAAGCAGTATAAAAGTAAAGCTACCATTGATGATGGAAGGCAGACTGGAAAAACCATCAAGTCGGTGAAGTAAAGATATCAATACCCATCAAATCTCTCTCTCTCTCTCTCTCTCTCTCTCTCTCTCTCTCTCTATATATATATATATATATATATATATATATATATATATATATATATATATACACACACGCTGGTTAATGGAGTTGAGAGGCAGAGAGGCTCTGTTTCGAATTGCTCTGTTTTCTCTGCAGCTGGCTCTGTTACTTCCACTGAATATCCGTGGTTTGTTTCCAAAGAAAGGCCCTGGTCTTTAAGCATGCCTCTATCAACTTTTTCCTTGGTCCAATCGTCATAATGGCGATTTCTTTCCTTGAACCAAAGTCCAAAACGTCGCCGTTGGGGAAGCAACTAGTGTCTAGTAGTGATCTTCGTAGCGCATTTGCATCCAATGAACTCTTACTTTCGTCCATTTGTAACGAAAAACAATGGCCACCCAACAGGGCCAACATGATTCTCTGTATTGTGTGGTGTTAATAAGGATGAGGTAGCAAAGCTTTTTAGCCACGACTTGTTAGCACCCTCCATGATACATGGCCTAATGCCTATAACCTTACTCTCAAATCTTTCAAAACCAATTTAACCCGAAACTCAGATTTTTACGCTTTGGGGAAATGTACGCACTCGATATTCAACTCTGTCAAGCGAGTTAAACCTTGTAATCCACATTTTAGTGCGTATGTGCAGGCTAGGCTTGCTAATATGTGTGTAATTAGGGACAATTATGACCCTCCATCGAAGCATGTTCATTGTTGGTCGAGGATCCAATACCTTCTTCATCTCTTCCTCGTATGTGTATACATATCGATATATGTAAATATACATATAGGATAATTGCTGAATAATAGCAATAATCTCACCCCATGTAAACGTAAAGTCATTCAAAAGCGAACCATTTAATTCTCGTTTCATCTCTTGCCTAATCTGGTTTAAATAACATAACAAACTCATCTAACACTTTTCACTCACACTTATAGGAGTTGTGAAAACGGTTGGTCCCGTAATTTTATAAATACTGAAAAAATCAAAAATTTAATTGACATTTGGATTTAACCAAAATCAGACAAAAACAAACCGAATACAATTATAATCTGATCCTTTGTCCTAACGTATCTTTCATTATTAAACCGTAATTCTCGTAAACTCCGAACCATACAATTGCACACCCACGCTTCTGTTTACCTTCTCCCTTCTCCCTTTTCTTAAATTTATGAAAGAACCATGTTGGGTTGTGAGCTGTGACCTTACATGAACTCAACAGATCATATTTTTCTCCCCTTGGGACCCTGAGCTTGCAAAGGCAAAGCCATTCAGGCCCACGGTCCCTCACCCAGAAGAAACAAGAGCTTTCAATTTGGGGCTCCTCTGCCCTACAAGTCTCAAAATCACATCGATTACAACACGACCATCAATGGAAGTAAAGCCCAGAGACGAAGCAACATCCCTTTCCCTCCTCGAGCTACCACCATATCCGTAACTACTACTGCCACACATCTTTATCAGTTGTGGACTCAACTTTCTGCACCATATTCATTTTTTACTGTGGTGCGGTCCCAATGCGCCCGGCAGTGAATTAGGGTTTTTCTTTTTTACTGCCTTGAGCTATCGCAGTCTTTGACAACAACATATATGTTAATTAGTAATTCTTTATTCACTGTACATATCTCCTGAGACATCGCCCTTTGCTCCCCGGCCACGAACCTAGCTAAGCGACCGTTTGGATTTGGTTGGATTTGCAGACAAGAACGCTCAAAGAAAGGTTCACTGAACTAGCGGAAGGAGGGGAATGGATCACGTCAGTAACCTTATGGTGAGTAATCATGAGTAACCCGTCCACATCAGCATGACATCAGCATCCTTTCTCTCATGGAAAGCCTTTAATTTTTCCCTCTTTAATCTTTGACGGACGATTTCTCGCTCATTTTAAGTCGAAATTTAATTTTTTTTGCACAGTTAGATCAGATTAATTGTGCTCTTCAAAATGATATCCACTTTAATATATTTTTCGAACAAAAAAAAATTGAGCCATTTATTACCAGCCTATACCATATGGTATTGACTGGTATTGAAATAAAAGCATACCTATGTTTTGAAAAACGTATCATGGTGGTATGAACAAACCAATACTGTAGGATGGTTGAATACATGATAGTAGAAGTATATTAATTGTAATTTACGACTTTTAACATTGTATACCACACAATACCAGGGTGGTATTGTATGGTATTGTATGGTATTTTTTGGTCCTGTAATTTGTTCACCCAGAAATTTGTAGATCCAATAGATCATGATGAACTCGTCCCTTCTGTGCAAACGTTTTCAAAAACGAATTAAAAACGAAGAAGATACCATACAATACCACCCCGTACCAGGGTGGTATTGTATGGTATTGTGTGGTATTTTTTTGTCCTGTAATTTGTTCACCCAGAAATTTGTAGATTTAGTAGATCATGATGAACTCATCCCTACTGTGCAAACGTTTTCAAAAACGAATTAAAAACGAAGAAGATACCATATGGTATGCAGTTGGTACCGAGAGGCCAGAACTTTTTTTCCTAAAAAAATATTGAAAATTGATCTCATTTTGTAGAGCACGGTGAACTCGTTCCATCTGTGCAAAAAAAATTAAAATCCGAGTTAAAACGAAAAAGATATGAGTCAATTAAGAAAGCTAGTGAAAATAAAAATAGCCTTTAATTCTCCATCCTTAGATCTGGATTTTCTAAATGAAGGGTCCAGATTTGGTTATTGATGGGTGCATAACCATGGGTTATGCACCCTATCTTGAGCCCGGAAGGAGTACCCAAATTGATGACTTGTACAGAGTGTTGAAATTAGAGTCATGGCACCCTATTCTGAAGCCGTTTGTGATGTGGAATCTCGTGTTTAAGCCGATTTCACGCTAGGTTGTGTGTTTATGTCATATTTCAGGACCCGGCGTTGGAATCGAGGCGGAGAAACGAGTTCTGGGTCGAAAGGAGCGAAGTTGGGACGAAGGAGGCTGATGGACCAAAATACCCGGCCAAAGGCAGAATACCCGACCGGGTATTTTCTGGCCATGGTCGGGTAATTTTCACTTCGGGCGTCCGTGAGAAACAGAAGGGGGCCCGGGCAAAGCTTAAATCCCCGGTCGGGGATTATGAGTCAGACCGGGGATTTTCCCTTAAACGGTGCGTTTTGATTATACCCGGTCGAAACCCGAAATACCCGACCGGGTATCGCGACCAGGCAGCAATGATAAAAGGAGAAGAAGGCCAACATTGAGGGTTCCGAGTTTTTGAGAGAGAAAGCGATCCTAGAGAGAGAAAGCGACGAACCAGAGTTCCCAAGTGCCATAGCTTGATCTTCATCACCATTGGAGCCCGGCTTGAGCTTGGAGAAGTGCCGATTAAACGTCCAGGAGCAGAAATCCTCTTCACAGTATGATTTCCGGTCTGAATCTACTTTTTGCTTCCTTCTCTATGAGAGTAGTTCCCCCATTCATCTGGGTATGGGGAACCCTAGATTTGTATGCTAGGTCTGATTGTATGAACCCAAGTACAGAGTTTGTGAATTGATTATATTCGATTGAGGTTTTGAATGATTGAATGACTTGAAATCCTGATCAAATCCTGTTGTTTCTGCTTTGACACCTAGAATAAGAATATCTGCCTAGGTTGATAGAGTATCCTTAATCGAAGGTGGCGAATTGGTGACTTTAGTCGAGGAGCCAATTCGCTATTCTGTACCGAATTCAATTCGGTAGTGGAGGTTTTGTTCATAGGGCCTCAATCTGTTTACTCCGGTGGAGGTTAGTCGCCCGCTAGAGACTCAGATTGGGAGGGTCTGGAGGACCTTTAGTCGAGACTTCAGGCTAATTAAGAACCTTCCGCAGTATAACTTTCATGAAAACTGAACTTGGTACATTGCAATCCGACTTAACTGCAGTCTAGGCGGATCCATATCCGGGTGACCTCTCTTGACTTGACAACAACCGTTTACTTGTTTTGTGTTTTTGTTTGCTTGAGTTTGCACTAAAAGTTCACTGCTAAATAACGAGAATTCACCGAGTAGTCACACATCTAGGGACCCCGGGTTGACAATAAAACCCAAACCCGCTATACTACGCTTTAGGAAGTGGTTGCACTTGGCCATTTTCTAGAGTGACAGTAGGAGTGAGTCAAGTTTTTGGCGCCGTTGCCGGGGAACGGCTAGGTTGTTGAAGAAAAGTGAATTCTGTTACTTTAGCATTTTCATTTTTGCATTGAGTGTTTGTTCCTTCCCACTTGTGCCTTCACGGGTTTGCATTGCTTGATTGTGTGCAGATAGTGCATGACCCGTAGCCAGTCGGGAGGTTTACTGCCGTTGAATCCTAAGATTGAGCGCACCTGCAAACAACTTCGGAGACAACAGCGAGCTAGACTGGCTACGGGGGAGCGCAGAGACGACCAATTGAGCAGCGAATCCGAGGACGAGTACGAGATGGAAGGCGATCAAAACCCACCTCCGGTGAACCAGATCCTGGGGAACGACCCAAATCCCCAGGGAGCTGGGGCCCATCATCATCCACCACCACCGGGTCCCACCTTGGAGTAATACTATACTCCACGGATTGCTGACATCCGCCCGGTCATCCTCTATCTGCCCATTCCTGCAAACAACTTCGAGATCAAGCCATGCTGGATTCAACTCATTACATCCTCTATCCAGTTCCATGGCTTGAAGGATGAGGAAGCCCGGGTACATCTTTCCCGTTTTCTGCAGCTGACGAATGGGTTTAAGCTGAACGGTGTCCCGGATGACGCAATCCGCCTGCAGCTCTTCCCCCATTCTCTGGCGGGGAATGCTAAGAGGTGGTTGGAGACCCAGCCCCCATTGTCCATCACTTCTTGGGACGATCTGGCTGACAAGTTCGTGCACGGTACTATCCGGCATCGAAGACCACAGAGATTCAGCGGGAGATCACTCACTTCCGCCAAGAGCCAGATGAGTCCCTTCATGATGCATGGGAGCGGTACATGGGATACTTCTGGAAGTGTCCTTATCATGGCTTCAGCGATGCGTTCACAGTGGGGAACTTCTACAGCGCCCTCACTCCAGACAGCCAGAGGGTGATTGAGTCTATGTGCCTAGGAGGGGATATCCTTACTAAGACTCCACCCGAGCTGAACCAGATGATTAGTACCTTGGCTGCCCGGGATCATTCTTGGGGACAGAACAACAGAGGCAGGAATTCCCGGGACCGGGGTGTGCATGCTATGGAGGCCAGGTCCGGCTTAGAGCAGCAGGTGGCTGAGTTGGTGCAGACATTGAAGCAGCCTAACAGTCTTCTTCCGGGCCGAGGTGTAGCTACGCCTCCAGTAGCTCAATGTCAGTGGTGTGAGAGCCCGAATCACCTGGTGGAGGATTGTCAATCTATGAGGGAGTCCTCCACTCCCCAAGAGCAGGTGGACTTCATCGCCAATGCTCGGCGCCTGGACCCATACAGCAATACCTACAATGAGGGATGGCGCCAGCATCCCAACTTCGCCTGGAGCAGCAACAATACCAAACCACCTGGTTTCCCAGCACCAGCGGGTGGTTTTCAGCAGAGGCAGCCCTTCCAGGCTAGGCAGGGGCCACCACCACAGCAGCAGCCCTACCAGCCTAGGAAGGGCAGCCATTCCAGCAGCCCCAGCGCCAGTTTGCTCAGCCTCCAGCAGCCGCAGCTCCAGATAATCAGATGACCGATCTGAAGAATATTTTGGCGACATTCATGACCACCAGCCAGGCGAATTTCACGAGGGTGGATCAGAGCATAGCCTCTTTGGAGGCAGGACAGAGGAACCAGGGCGCTATTCTGCAAGATTTACAGCACCAAGTCGGTGTCCTAGCACGCCAGCTTACTGCTCGGGCCCCGGGGACTCTACCTGCCACCACCATCCCCAATCCACGGGACCCGCACTAGCAGCTGGATGCCATCTTCACCAGGAGCGGCAGGCCTACATCGGCTGATCCTGCCCCGACCAGGCAGGAGGAACCACTACCTGCTTCAGCACTGCCAGCCAGTGATGCAAAAGTGCGGGTGGAGAAGGAGGGCCTTGCCCCCAAGCCACAACCAGTGGTGAAGGAGCACGCACCCCAGCTTCCCTTCCCCACTCGCCTACATAAAGATAAGCTTGAGACTGAGTTTGCCAAGTTTATGGCAATGTTGAAGAAGCTCAACATCAGCGTACCATTTGTGGAGGCACTGTCGAAAATGCCCAAGTACGCTAAGTTCATGAAAGATCTCTGCACCAACAAGAAGAAACTTGGGGATCTTTCGACAGTACTGCTGAGCGAGGAGTGTTCTGCTGTCCTGCAGAACAAGCTGCCCGAGAAGCGCAAGGACCCAGGGAGTTTCACTATCCCTCTTACTATTGGCAGCATGCATGTAGGGAAGTCCTTGGCGGACCTAGGCGCTAGCATTAATGTCATGCCATATAAACTGTTCAAAAAGCTAGACCTAGGCGAACTTAGCCCTACTAAGATGAGCATTCAGCTAGCTGATCGTTCCGTTGTGCATCCTAGGGGTATCATAGAGGATTTGCTTGTTAACGTGGGTGCATTCACATATCCTGTTGATTTTGTTATTCTGGATATAAATGATGATGTGGATGTGCCTTTGATTCTGGGTAGACCATTTCTTGCCACCGCCAAGGCACTGATTGATGTGCATGATGGTAAACTGATCTTGCGTGCTGGGAATGAACAGGCTACTTTTTCTGTGACTGAGTTTGATCATTGTGCTATGATTTCTGTATCACCTGTGCATGCTATTTCTGATCAGGTACACGAACCTGTCGTGTATCCTTCTGCACCTCTCATTTTGCAGGACCCGCCTATCATTCCTTCGCCGCCACTCCATCCAGCCTCGCCTCCGAACAAAAAGCTCAAGGAGGAGTGGCGGCCGAAGCCGTAGGTGGCTAAGCCTGCGCGGAAAAAGGGTGGAGACCACTACGAGCTGGTTCCACCCCCTGCACCACGACCACCCTGGCCATCCGAGTACTCACTCGCCTGCATTCTGCCGAATGGCCAGCTCGAGTTCACCAATGCTGGTGGTGGCACCCGTCGGGTGCACGGTCACCATCTGAAGCTATACCTCAAGAGTGACGAGGATTCGCTCTTGGAGGCACCTGTACTCGCGGACCCTTAGTTCCGCCATGGGCGTCCAGCTAAAAGACGGTAAAGAAGCGCTTGTGGGGAGGCAACCCCACCACGGTTTGCATTTTCTTTTCCTTTTTCCTGAGTTTTTTGTGTCGTGTCGAGTCAGTTGCATGTCTGTAGTGAAGTTCGGTCGTCTGTGATGCCTCGATTTGGTGTTTTCGTGCAGGAGAGGTTGAAATTTTGGAGAATGAGAATTTTGGGCGGAAGGGTAAAATACCCGGTCATGAGCCAAAATACCCGACCGGGTATTTTTGGCTCGTGCCCGGGCCCCCTTCTGCCTTCCGGGGCGCCAAAAGGTCAATTCCCCGACCTCGGGCCAAAAATACCCGACCAGGTATTTTTGGCGCGAGACCGGGGATCCTCGCTTCTCTAAAACGCGGCGTTTGAAAAAACCCCGGTCGTGGACTCGAAAATACCCGACTGGGTATTTTTGCTATAAATAGCAAACCCCCGGTCATTTTCTCTCTCTACCCTCATTTTTCCAAAAATTTCCCCCTCTCTCTTCCTCTCAAATCCTCTCCCCTCTCTCTTCTTGAGCGACGCCGGCCGCCGCCCTCCGCCGCCGCCGGCCACTGCTCCGCCGCCGGCCGCCGCCCCTCTGCCGCCGCCCTCCGCCGCCGCCGGCCGCCTCCTCCGTCGCCGCCACTCACCGCCGGCGACTTTCTGGCGGTCTTCCGGCCATTTTCCGGCGATCCTCCTCAGCCAATTTTTGGCCCCCTCTCGCGTCCCTCACCCCTTTCTCGTGTCCTCACTACAGTTCCACTTGTGTTTCCAGGTGTGTTTCTTATTATTTACTCTTTTTATGGAGAATCGAACTGTAGAATGTAGGACCGAGAACTGTGTTTGCATGCCTGATTTAGAGTAGGGTGAGGGATGCCTTAAGCTTGCATGGTTTTATCTTTGGTGTATGTACTGCCCTTGTCGTGAATGGGATTGGTTTTGTGATCCTTGCTTTGATTCCGGTTGAGTCGCCTGTGATTCAACCGGCTGTGCGTATCACTGTTAGCCTAGGTGGCCTTAAGTGTGGGGGAAGTGATGAACCCATGCTGTTGGTCCTGACCAGTTTTTCTTGGCTCCACCTTTGGTGTATTGATTTTGCAGGAACATGTCGCAGGACCATCCGTTTGTGCAGGGTCTGCGCCTGCACGCGGACTACGCGGATCAGTTCCGCAAGGTGATCTGGGGGAGATTGGAGCGCCACTACCACCTCGAGTGGGCGGTGTTCGAGCAGCTCCACTGTCTGCAGGAGCTCAGCGCCGCCATCAGTCACCGCGATTGGCGGACATTGCTGGCCATCGACGAGCCTACCTACACGGAGCTGGTGTGGGAGTTCTACACCACATTTCATTATGACCGCAAGAAGGCCCGGGACGCCTATGCGGTGACATTCAGGTTGGGTGGCCATCACAGGGAGCTGACCATCGACGGGTTGGCCTACGCTTTGGGGATCGAGTACCACCCGTTCGATGCCCATGAGATCGAGATTGCCAACCCGACCGACTGGAACCAGGATGCGTTCTACCGCCGGATAGCCAGGCGCGCTCATGGATACGACTACTTCGATGCTGGCCAGACCTACGTCAGCACCCTCAAGCCGCAGTGGCACATCTTAAACCTGCTAATCACCCGCTCTATCGTCCCCAACGCCACTGGCTCGCATAAAATTCCGAAGCGGGTGTTGTATGCCATGTACTCGATGGGAGACCCGGAGCACATGCTCCACTTGGGATCTTTCGTGGCCACCACCTTCTCCCGGTGCCACGGAAATCCCACCCACCTCTTCTGTGGTCCCCTGATCACACGGTTGGCGCGGCATTTCGACATCAGCTTCCAAGGCCTTCATGATGCGTCTGTGCGGGGCGGCTCCACCCCCCTCAGCCGGGACGTGCTCCACAGTGCACGCCTCCTGGCCACTGACGACATCCGCACCTGGGTGGATGGGCTTTCTATGCCCCCTGAGGCGGTTGTGGATCTTGATGAGGACGAGGAGGATGATGACTATTCAGGAGAGGAGGTCGATGAGGATGCTGATGATGATGATGACGGCGCCATGGATGCCGATGAGCCGGAGCCCTCGCTCTCCCCACCTGGGGACCTTCAGCCTCGACGGAGACCGGTGAGAAGTGAGTCCTCCTCTGGTCCTTCTGGGTCATCGATGGCTTCCGGCCCGTCGATGGACTTCTTCACGGAGCAGTTCCAGCAGATGGGGCTCCAGTTCCAGCAGATCGGTCTTCAGAACCAGCAGCTCATGGACCATCAGGTCCAGTTTTACCAGCAGTATTCGGCCCACCAGGCCGAGTACCGGTCCAGGCTGGCGGGAGTTGACGAGCGCCTTGGCCGCTTGGAGACCCACATGGGAGTCACTAGTGCTCTCATCGAGCGGGAGAGAGATCGTGGACGCCGTCTGATGGAGTACTCGAAGCACCTGCTCCAGGCTTGTCACCCTCCGGAGGAGCACCACTGGACCACCCGGTGGGATCATTCACCGCCACAGCAGCCACCGGAGGATGGCGACGACGACCTCATGAACCAGATCGACTTCTCCGGTCTTGGCGGGCCCTAGGGGCATGTTTTGAGTGTTTTTGTCTTTGTCAGCATGCAAACTGTTTGTTTTTTGTCGGTTTTGTTTTTTCTTTTTGGATGTTGTACTATTGGGCTGACCATTGGACCTAACGTACTGTGTTGAGCTCTTTGGTTTCTTTTAGCTCTGCCTGTGTTCCCGACTGGTCCTCTCTCCAGTCCATTTCCTTCCGACTGGTCCATTTCCAGTCTCCTGCAGTCTGTGCACACCGGTAACATCGTTCCCCTTTCCTTCCCTCTTCTCCATTGAGGGCACTGTCGATCTTAAGTGTGGGGGGGATGTTGATCTTTTGACTGCATTAGATCTGTTTGTGTGCTTGGAGCCTAGTCCACTATCCAAATTTTTAAATTTGAGGGCTCCAAGTACGTGTTCCTTGCAATTTCCTGCTCAGTATGCTTTGAATTGACAGTCTCTGTAGTGATTTACAACCTAGGGAGGTAGTGTAGCACTATGGAGGATGTTGATGCATTTAAGAAGTCTCATTTCTTCTTCATATTGTGTTGGTTGATTGAGTGAATTAGTGATCTTAGGACCCTTGAATTGTGTGGTGTTGTGGACTCTCTGCTTGTCATGGACTCTTGTATCATGTTTTGAAAATAACAGGTGCTCGAAAATGTGCTTTAAAATAACGTCTCCCGTGCGAATAGGGCGAAAGTGTGTAAGGGGAGACGGGAATCCGTTCCCAATTTCCACCTACTACCTCCAGCCCCCTTACATGTCTTTCCCCCGCACGAGGCTCGAGACACCCGCTCCTGGCATGGCCGGTAAGAGCCGGGCTCCCGCAAAACCTTTGCTAGGTGGGAGCCCCCGTTTTCTGCAAAAACAGGTTGGAACCCGTGAAAAGAGAAAAAAAAAAGAAAAACAGAAAAACAAGCAAAAAGAAGAAAGAAAAGGGGTTCAAACCATCTTCAAAAAGAAAATCGAGCACCTTGAATTAATGTGAGTCCATGATCTTTTGTTTTTGAGAGTCTCTTCATCCACGATTCATTTGTCCTCTGTTCACTATTTGCCATGATGCCGACTCGAGACTAGTGCTCTCGCCGAAGAAGCTATGACATTACTTGTGCGTCGGTTGACCTCGTAAGTTGCTAAATGATCTGGGAAGTCCTCTACCTACGATCGAGGTTGTTTGTTGCTATAGAGGTCTGGAGAGCTGCATTGGTTTGAGTTAGGTTTGCTTGGGGACAAGCAAACGGTTAAGTGTGGGGGAGTTTGATAGACCGATAATTACACATATTTTCACCCATATTCTGAAGCCGTTGTGATGTGGAATCTCGTGTTTTAAGCCGATTTCACGCTAGGTTGTGTGTTTATGTCATATTTCAGGACCCGGCGTTCGAATCGAGGTGGAGAAACGAGTTCTGGGTCGAAAGGAGCGAAGTTGGGAAGAAGGGGGCTGATGAGCCAAAATACCCGGCCAAAGGCAGGAATACCCGACCGGGTATTTCCTGGCCATGGTCGGGTAATTTTCACTTCGGGCGTCCGTGAGAAACAGAAGGGGGCCCGGGCAGAAGGCTAAAATCCCCGGTCGGGGATTATTGGATCAGACCGGGGATTTGCCCTTTACCAAAGCGGCGCGTTTTGATTATACCCGGTCGAAACCCGAAATACCCGACCGGGTATTTCGACCGGGTATCGCGACCAGACAGCCAATTTAAGGAGGAAGAAGGCCAACATTGAGGGGTTCCGAGTTTTTGAGAGAGAAAGCGATCCCTAAAGAGAGAAAGTGACGAACCAGAGTTCCCAAGTGCTACAGCTCGATCTTCATCACCATTGGAGCCCGGCTTGAGCTTGGAAAAGTGCCGATTAAACATCCAGGAGCAGAAATCCGTCTTCACAGTATGATTTCCGCGTCTGAATCTGCTTTTACTTCCTTCTCTATGGAGTAGTTCCCCCATTCATCTGGGTATGGGGAACCCTAGATTTGTATGCTAGGTCTGATTGTATGAACCCAAGTACAGAGTTTGTGAATTGATTATATTCGATTGAGGTTTGAATGATTGAATGACTTGAATCCTGATCAAATTCCTATTGTTTCTGCTTTGACCTAGAATAAGAATATCTGCCTAGGTTGATAGAGTATCCTTAATCGAAGGTGGCGAATTGGTGACTTTAGTCGAGGAGCCAATTCGCTATTCTGTACCGAATTCAATTCGGTAGTGGAGGTTTGGTTCGCTAGGGCCTTGATAACGTCGTATTTGCACATGTTTGCACCCTCGTTTCTTGATCATTTTGGCTTGAGTTTTTGCTTTCTTGGACTATTTTATGCTATTTTGTGTTCCTTTGTCACATTTCAGGTCCTATCATGTAAATTGAAGCAAAGGCGCAAGTTTCAAGTCAATCGGAGATCATTTTTCAATTCGGGAGAAGAAACACGAGCATGACCTGAGGAATAATGGATTTCTACCTCATATTATGGACAAATTATCATGGAAGTTTGTTATGAAAAGAAAGAGGACGAGACTACGAGCGTCTGGGTTCAAACGACGACTGATTTGGAGTCCAGACGAGGGAGAAACGAAGCTTTGAACAGGAGCGGAGGAAGAATTACGGGCAGGAGAATTACGACCGTAATTTGGCCTCCCATGCCCGTATTTTCACTGCCGAGAGGAGCTTTGGGTGCACTGAAACTTAACCAAAACGCGTGTATTGGGCAAAATACGGGCATGGAAGAATTACGACCATAATTCAGCCCGTAATTCGCCCATAATCGGGTTTTTGAGGCAGATTCGAGCCAAAGGAAAGGGAGAGCTGGGTTTTGGTTCCCAAACACCCAAGGGACGAACCCTAGAGAGAGAGAGCGACTTGGGAACATTCTTGTAGCTATTTTGGAGGATTTCTTCGCCATTGGAGCTCGGGAATCAAGCTTGGAGATGGAGATTGAAGGTCTAGATCAGATTTTTGCAGTCTCTCTCTTCTCTATGGAGTAACTTCCCTTCACTTAGGTTTTGAGGAACCCTAGTTCCATGTGTTAGGATCTTTCTTGTATGAAGTTTTGGATGCTATATTGTTTGATTATAATCGATTGAGGCATGATTTATTGAGTCAATTGAATCTTGATCAAATTCTCTTGATTTCTGATTTAACCTATGATAGATAGAATCTGATTAGGTTAAGAGAGCTTCCTTGATTGATAGTGGTGAATTGGTTATACGAGAGTTAGTCAATCTACTGCTTTGTACTGGAATCCAATTCCGGTAGTGGAGTTCTGTGTTCATAGCCTCAGCTTTCTATCCCGGTGAAGGTTAGTCGCCTGCCGGGTAGTTGGACTGAGAGGGCTTGGTCAGCTTAAGAGATTCCAAGCTATTGTCGGATCTTCCGCAGTTTAATCAACAGTAGATCAACCAAAGGTAATTGCAACTTGGACCTAATTGAGGAGCTAGGGGGAATCATACCTAAGTGAGTTCACAACTTGTAATTAGTAGAGTACTTAGTAGAGTAGTTTATAAATCAATCCTTAATCTAGTTGGCTAGATAATGAACTGAAGCTGAGTAATAGTAACTCTAGAGACCCGTGGATTCGATATTTATTACTTGTGCCACTATACTGCAGTCCCTTTCATTGGTTACACTTGGCCATTGTTAGGTGTTGTGCTTTAGCGTGCCAAGTTTTTGGCGCCGTTGCCGGGGAATTTCTAGATTATTAGGAAAGGCAGAAGTTTGTTAATTTAGCGTTTTTCTTTTGTTTTCCGCCCTTGCTTTTCACTTCGGTGTTTTTTTGTTTTGTTGGTGCAGATCTGAATCATGGATCTTAATGGCTTCTCCAACCATTGGGGGTATCCACCACCATCCGAGTGGTATTACCCCGAGATTCCCTGGAGCAATCAAGGAGGAGAAGACTATGGATTCGGGTTCCAGTACCAACCCCCTTACTACGGAGAACAATCAAACCCCTGGGCATATCAAGAACAACCTCGTTACCAAGAAGAATTTCTCCCACAACCAGAAGGGCCATTGGTGCTGGAGTTACCCATGGCGGCCTTCACGGGCCACTCTACAGAGCCATGCTACACTTCACTGGAAGATCCGAACAAACAATTAAGGCTTCTCGTGGAGCAGTTTGCTCGAGACACTGAGAGATCATGCTCCAAGATGGATCTTCAAATCAAAGCCCTTGCCCCTTCCGATCCCTCATTTCTCCATGAAATGGAGGAGACTGTTCAGCGCTCAGCGAAGCAAACAGAGTGGGTGGAGCAAGATCACCTTTCTGCTACCACGCTAGAAGAGGTGGAGGAGGACAAAGGCTACGGGGATGTTGAGGAGCATACAGAATTTATCACAGAGAACTCCCATGATAATCATGATCAGGAAAGCCCTCTGATTGCAGATCACACCTTTCCTTATTTCTGCTCTAACATGCTGGGCCCGAGCAAGGAGATGCAATATGATCTCATTGAAGAAATTACATGGCGACTTGCTCTCCAATCTGTGCTAGAAGAAGAAGCGCAAGAAAGGGTGCAGAAAGAAGTTGTGGAGGATGACGAAAGTGAAGCAGGAGGAGTTCTTGATCATTTCCCAGGGGTGATACCACATGAAGAAGAAAGGGGGGTTGAAGAAGTGAGTGGTGTCCAGGCTGATGATGAAGTTGAGGTGGAAGAGGCTTGCACCGGTCCTATAATACAAGTAATATCCCCACCAAACTTCGAGGAACTACTTAGCAAGGACCCATTTGCAGTGTCTCTTTGCCAGACCAAGGCCACATCGACATCGGTCCCTCTTGGTGGACGCGATGGTGGTCAGTCAATGCTGTCATATCTGGTTTGGGGCAATGAGACGAGTGAGGAAGAAAAGAAGAGGTCTCGCGGATGGAGACTTCATCCGCATCCAGTGCACGAGATCCCCTCACCTGTCATACCACATGCTCGTGACTTGAGACTCCACCTCATCGACGAGAACCTCAACTTCAAGGAGGTTCTGGGGTGGACCAAAACTTAGGAGCCATCGTCCGGCTCACGACGTGAAAGAAGCACTTGTTGGGAGGCAACCCAACCAGTCGGTTTGCATTTCTTTCTCTATTTCTCCTCGGTTGAGTCAGTTTTGTTCTTTGATTTTAGAGTCAATAACTCAACCTTTTTGAGATTTTGTGGGGTGTTTGTGTTCCGACTACGCTCTCCTCCTAGAATGCACCGCCTGCCCCATCCACCATCATTCACCCTTGATCTGTGACTCACTCCTACTGTCACTCTAGAAAATGGCCAAGTGCAACCACTTCCTAAAGCGTAGTATAGCGGGTTTGGGTTTTATTGTCAACCCGGGTCCTAGATGTGATGACTACTCGGTGAATTCTCGTTATTTAGCAGTGAACTTTTAGTGCAAACTCAAGCAAACAAAAACACAAAACAAGTAAACGGTTGTTGTCAAGTCAAGAGAGGTCACCCGGATATGGATCCCCCTAGACTGCAGTTAAGTCGGATTGCAATGTACCAAGTTCAGTTTTCATGAAAGTTATACTGCGGAAGGTTCTTAATTAGCCTGAAGTCTCGACTAAAGGTCTCCAGACCCTCCCAATCTGAGTCTCTAGCGGGCGACTAACCTCCACCGGAGTAAACAGATTGAGGCCCTATGAACAAAACCTCCACTACCGAATTGAATTCGGTACAGAATTGCGAATTGGCTCCTCGACTAAAGTCACCAATTTGCCACCTTCGATTAAGGATACTCTATCAACCTAGGCAGATATTCTCGTTCTAGGTCAAAGCAGAAACAACAGGAATTTGATCAGGATTCAAGTCATTCAATCATTCAAACCTCAATCGAATATAATCAATTCACAAACTCTGTACTTGGGTTCATACAATCAGACCTAGCATACAAATCTAGGGTTCCCCATACCCAGATGAATGGGGGAACTACTCCATAGAGAAAGAAGCAAAAGCAGATTCAGACGCGGAAATCATACTGTGAAGATGGATTCCTGCTCCTGGACGTTTAATCGCACTTCTCCAAGCTCAAGCCGGGCTCCAATGGTGATGAAGATCGATCTATGGCGCTTGGGAACTCTGGTTCGTCGCTTTCTCTCTCTAGGTATCGCTTTCTCTCTCAAAAACTCGGAACCCTTCAATGTTGGCCTTCTTTCTCCTTAAATTGGCTGCCTGGTCGCGATACCCGGTCGAAATACCCGGTCGGGTATTTTGGGTTTCGACCAGGTATTTTCGCAGCGCACCGTTTCGTCTTCAGGGAAAATCCTCGGTCGCTTTCAATAATCCCCGACCGGGGATTTTGGCATTTTGCCCGGGCCCCTCTCTGTTTCTCGGGCGCCCAAAACGGTGAATACCCGGTCGGGTATTTGGCCACCTGACCGGGTATTTTCCTCCTGCGGCGTACTGTGTCCCAACTTCGCTCCTTTCGACCCAGAACTCGTTCCTCCGCCTCGATTCCAACGCCGGGACCTGAAATATGACATAAACACACAACCTAGCGTGAAATCGGCTTAAAACACGAGATTCCTCATCACAAACGGTTTCAGAATAGGGGTGAAAACATGTATAATTATCGGTCTATCAAACTCCCCCACACTTAACCGTTTGCTTGTCCCCAAGCAAACCTAACTCAAACCAATGCAGCTCTCCAGACCTCTATAGCAACAAACAACCTCGATCGTAGGTAGAGGACTTCCTAGATCATTTAGCAACTTACGAGGTCAACCGACGCACAAGTCATCTCATAGCTTCTTCGGCGAGAGCACTAGTCTCGAGTCGGTCTCATGGCAAATAGTGAACAGAGGACAAATGAATCATGGATGAAGAGACTCTCAAAAACAAAAGATCATGGACTCACATTAATTCAAGGTGCTCGATTTTCTTTTTGAAGATGGTTGGAACCCTTTTCTTTCTTCTTTTTGCTTGTTTTTCTGTTTTTGTTTTCTTTTTTCACGGGCTCCAACCTGTTTCTGCAGAAAACGGGGGCTCCCACCTAGCAAAGGATTTGCGGGAGCCCGGCTCTTACCGGCCATGCCAGGAGCGGGTGTCTCCAGCCTCGTGCGGGGGAAAGACATGTAAGGGGGCTGGAGGTAGTAGGTGGAAATTGGGAACGGATTCCCGTCTCCCCTTACACACTTTCGCCCTATTCGCACGGGAGACGTTATTTTAAAGCACATTTCGAGCACCTGTTGTTTTCAAAACATGATACAAGAGTCCATGACAAGCAGAGAGTCCACAACACCACACAATTCAAGGGTCCTAAGATCACTAATTCACTGAATCAACCAACACAATATGAAGAACAAATGAGACGTCTTAAATGCATCAACATCCTCCATAGTGCTACACTACCTCACTAGGTTGCAAATCACTACAGAGACTGTCAATTCAAAGCATACTGAGCAGGTAATTGCAAGGAACACGTACTTGGAGCCCTCAAATTTAAAAATTTGGACAGAGGACTAGGCTCCAAGCACACAAACAGATCGAATGCAGTCACAAAATAAACATCATCCCCCCCACACTTAAGATCGACATAGCCCTCAATGGAGAAGAGAAAAAGAAAGGGAAACGATGTTACCGGTGTGCACAGACTGCAGAAGACTGGAAATGGACCAGTCAGGATGAAGCGGACTGGAGAGAGGACCAGTCGGGAACACAGGCACAGCTAAAGGAAACCAAAGAGCTCAAACACGATATGTTAGGTCCAATGGTCAGCCCAATAGTACATCATCCAAAACAAAAGAAAACACCAAAAACAAACCAATACGCAATCCGACTCGAAACAAAACAAATAAATGAAAACCGTGGTAGGGTTGCCTCCCCACAAGCGCTTCTTTACCGTCTTTTAGCTGGACGCCCATGGTGGATACTCAGGGAGGTGCAGGAACAGGTACCTCCAAGAGAGGATCCACATCGCTCTTGAGGTACAGCTTCAGATGGTGGCCATGCACCCGACGGGTACGACCACCAGCATTGGTCAACTCGACCTGGCCATCCGGCAAGATGCAAGCAAGCGAGTACGCCGATGGCCAGGGTGGTCGTGGTGCAGGAGGTGGGACCAGCTCATAGTGGTCTCCACCCTTATTCCGTGCAGGCTTAGCAACCTGCTGCTTCGGCCGCCACTCCTCCTTGATCTTTTTGTTCGGGGACGAGGCTGGATGGAGTGGCGGCGAAGGAGTGAGAGGAGGGTCCTGCAAAATGGGAGATGCAGACGGATACACGACAGGCTCGTGTACCTGATCAGAAATGGCATGCACAGGTGTGACAGAAATCATAGCACAATGATCAAACTCGGTCACAGAAAAAGTAGCCTGTTCATTCCCAGCACGCAGGATCAGTTTACCATCATGCACATCAATCAGTGCCTTGGCGGTGGCAAGAAATGGTCTACCTAGGATCAAAGGCACATCCACATCCTCATGTATATCAAGAATAACAAAGTCAACGGGATATGTGAATGCACCCACCTTAACAAGCAGATCTTCTATTATACCCCTGGGATGCACAACGGAACGATCAGCTAGTTGAATGCTCATCCTAGTAGGGCTAAGTTCACCTAGGTCTAGCTATTTGAACAATTTATATGGCATGACATTAATGCTAGCGCCTAGGTCCGCCAAGGACTTTCCTACATGCATGCTGCCAATAGAAAGAGGGATAGTGAAACTCCTTGGATCCTTGCGCTTTTCGGGCAGCTTGTTCTGCAGGACAGCCGAACATTCCTCGCTCAGCAGCACTGTCGATAGATCCCCAAGTTTCTTCTTGTTGGTGAGGAGATCTTTCATGAACTTTGCGTACTTGGGCATCTTCGACAGTGCCTCCACAAAAGGCACGCTGATGTTGAGCTGCTTCAACATTGCCATGAACTTGGCAAACTCAGTCTCCAGCTTGTCTTTGTGTAGGCGAGTGGGGAAGGGAAGCTGGGGTACGTGCTCCTTAACCACTGGTTGTGGCTTGGGAGCAGGGGCTTCCTTCTCCACCCGCACTTCTGCATCACCGACTGGAAGTGCTGAAGCAGGTAGTGGTTCCTCCTGCCTGGTCGGGGCAGGATCAGCTGATGTAGGCCTGCCGCTCCTGGTGAAAATGGCATCCAGCTGCTCGTGCTGGTCCCGTTGATTGGGGATGGTGGTGGCAGGTAGAGTCCCCGGGGCCCGAGCAGTAAGCTGGCGCGCTAAGACACCGACTTGGTGCTGTAGATCTTGCAGAATAGCACCCTGGTTCCTCTGTCCTGCCTCCAAAGAGGCTATGCTCTAGTCCACCCTCGTGAAATTCGCCTGGCTGGTGGTCATGAATGTCGCCAAAATATTCTTCAGATCAGCCATCTGGCTATCGGGATCTAGGGCTGCTGCTGGCTCGGCATACTGACGCGGGGGCTGCTGGAATGGCTGGCCCTGCCTAGGATGGTAGGGCTGCTGCTGTGGTGGTGGCCCCTGCCTAGCCTGGAAAGGCTGTCTCTGCTGAAAACCACCCGCTGGTGCTGGGAAACCAGGTGGTTTAGTGGCATTGCTGCTCTAGGCAAAGTTTGGATGCTGGCGCCATCCCTCATTGTAGGTATTGCTATATGGGTCCAGGCGCCGAGCATTTGCGATGAAGTCCACCTGCTCTTGGGGAGTAGAGGACTCCCTCATAGCCTGACAGTCCTCCACCCGGTGATTCGGGCTCTCACACCACTGGCACTGAGCTACTGGAGGCGTAGCTACACCTCGGCCCAGAAGGAGACTGTTAGGCTGCTTCAATGTCTGCACCAATTCAGGCACCTGCTGCTCTAACCCGGACCTGGCCTCCATAGCATGCACACCCCGGTCCCGGGAATTCCTGCCTCTGTTGTTCTGCCCCCAGGAGTGGTCTCGGGCAGCCAAGGTACTGATCATCTGGTTCAGCTCGGGTGGAGTCTTAGTGAGAATATCCCCTCCTAGGCATAGAGACTCGATCACCCTCTGGCTGTCTGGGGTGAGGGCACTGTAGAAGTTCCCCACTGTGAAAGCATCGCTGAAGCCATGATGGGGACACTGCCAGAAGTATCCCATGTACCGCTCCCATGCATCACGAAGTGACTCATCTGGCTCTTGGCGGAAGTGAGTGATCTCCCGCTGAATCTCCGTGGTCTTCGATGCCGGATAATACCGGTGCACGAACTTGTCAGCCAGATCGTCCCAAGAGGTGATGGACAATGGGGGCTGGGTCTCCAACCACCTCTTAGCATTCCCCGCCAGAGAATGGGGAAAGAGGTGAAGGCGGATTGCATCATCCGGGACACCGTTTAGCTTGAACCCGTTTGTCAGCTGCAGAAAACGGGAAAGATGTACCCGGGCTTCCTCATCCTTCAAGCCATGGAACTGGATAGAAGATGTGATGAGTTGAATCCAGCATGGCTTGATCTCGAAGTTGTTTGCAGGAATGGGCGGATAGAGGATGACCGGGCGGATGTCAGCAATCCGTGGAGTATAGTAGTACTCCAAGGTGGGACCCGGTGGTGGTGGATGATGATGGTTCCCAGCTCCCTGGGGATTTGGGTCGTTCCCCAGGATCTGGTTCTGAGGAGGTGGGTTCTGATCGCCTTCCATCTCGTACTCGTCTTCGGAGTCGCTGCTCAATTGGCCGTCTCTGCGCTCCACCGTAGCCAGTCTAGCTCGCTGTTGTCTCCGAAGTTGTTTGCAGGTGCGCTCAATCTTAGGATTCAACGGCAGTAAACCTCCCGACTGGCTACAGGTCATGCACTATCTGCACACAATCAAGCAATGCAAACCCGTGAAGGCACAAGTGGGAAGGAACAAACACTCAATGCAAAAATGAAAATGCTAAAGTAACAGAAATCACTTTTCTTCAACAACCTAGCCGTTCCCCGGCAACGGCGCCAAAAACTTGACTCACTCCTACTGTCACTCTAGAAAATGGCCAAGTGCAACCACTTCCTAAAGCGTAGTATAGCGGGTTTGGGTTTTATTGTCAACCCGGGTCCTAGATGTGATGACTACTCGGTGAATTCTCGTTATTTAGCAGTGAACTTTTAGTGCAAACTCAAGCAAACAAAAACACAAAACAAGTAAACGGTTGTTGTCAAGTCAAGAGAGGTCACCCGGATATGGATCCCCCTAGACTGCAGTTAAGTCGGATTGCAATGTACCAAGTTCAGTTTTCATGAAAGTTATACTGCGGAAGGTTCTTAATTAGCCTGAAGTCTCGACTAAAGGTCTCCAGACCCTCCCAATCTGAGTCTCTAGCGGGCGACTAACCTCCACCGGAGTAAACAGATTGAGGCCCTATGAACAAAACCTCCACTACCGAATTGAATTCGGTACAGAATAGCGAATTGGCTCCTCGACTAAAGTCACCAATTCGCCACCTTCGATTAAGGATACTCTATCAACCTAGGCAGATATTCTCGTTCTAGGTCAAAGCAGAAACAACAGGAATTTGATCAGGATTCAAGTCATTCAATCATTCAAACCTCAATCGAATATAATCAATTCACAAACTCTGTACTTGGGTTCATACAATCAGACCTAGCATACAAATCTAGGGTTCCCCATACCCAGATGAATGAGGGAACTACTCCATAGAGAAAGAAGCAAAAGCAGATTCAGACGCGGAAATCATACTGTGAAGATGGATTTCTGCTCCTGGACGTTTAATCGCACTTCTCCAAGCTCAAGCCGGGCTCCAATGGTGATGAAGATCGATCTATGGCGCTTGGGAACTCTGGTTCGTCGCATTCTCTCTCTAGGTATCGCTTTCTCTCTCAAAAACTCGAAACCCTTCAATGTTGGCCTTCTTTCTCCTTAAATTGGCTGCCTGGTCACGATACCCGGTCGAAATACCCGGTCAGGTATTTTGGGTTTCGACCGGGTATTTTCGCAGCGCACCGTTTCGTCTTCAGGGAAAATCCTCTGTCGCTTTCAATAATCCCCGACCGGGGATTTTGGCATTCTGCCCGGGCCCCTCTCTGTTTCTCGGGCGCCCAAAACGGTGAATACCCGGTCGGGTATTTGGCCACCTAACCGGGTATTTTCCTCCTGCGGCGTACTGTGTCCCAACTTCGCTCCTTTCGACCCAGAACTCGTTCCTCCGCCTCGGTTCCAACGCCGGGACCTGAAATATGACATAAACACACAACCTAGCGTGAAATCGGCTTAAAACACGAGATTCCTCATCACAAACGGTTTCAGAATAGGGGTGAAAACATGTATAATTATCGGTCTATCAATCTGGTAACTTCGTTCTACCCTCCTTATCTTTCCTCCATTGAGGACAATGGCGTGCTTAAGTGTGGGGGGATGTTCGATTATGTATGCGTGTGAATGTTTGGCTGTATGTGTGTGCTTGGAGCCTAGTCCGCTGTCCAAATCTCGAGATTTGAGGGCTCCAAGTACTGTTGTTTGCTTGTTCGTATTGGCATTGTGGATTTGATTGGTGAATCGAATGGCTTTGGAATTAATGCATGACAACCTGATTATAACTAGGAAAGCCTATAATGATGACTGAGACAAGCAGTAGAGTTGTGTAGGGGTTCAGTTTTTCAACTGTTTGCTTACCAACTGTGACTTGGATTGATCACTTTTTCTTGACAGTCGTTTATGCATCTAGTTCAGGGAATCAGAATGTGAGATAGAGCATATAGGTAGCCATGTGAGATTTGAGCCTGCTCGTTTCTTTCTTGTGCGATAGATCCCTCTTCCATGATGTGTAGCATTCACGTTGTCACTAGCTAAGATGATGGGGGCATAGGATTAGCCCACGACCAAATTGATTGTCCTGATGTGTCATATCCCCTAGTCAGCCCCTTTGAGCCGTGTGTTATCCTTTCTTTTGGTATACAATGAAAAATCACCCTTTTGCATCTTTTAGAAGGTTCCACAGAGTGGTTTTTACATGTTCTCTACTGTTTCTGCTAAATTTAATGTGAGTGTTGGAGGTAGTGCTTAAAAGTTGGGCATGTGTTTGAAATATGTGCAGAAGTGGTGGCTCTCTTAAGAAATGAAAAGAAAATGAAAGAAAAAACAAATAAAAATTGAAAGCAAAAGAGAGCCACTACCAAAAATCTGAATAATGCCCATTAAGTAGTGTTTCTTAGCAGTCTGGCTTTAAATGCTGACATTTATACCTCCTTCGCTCTTGTGCTCTTGAGATATTGAGTAATGCAAAATAGCAGAAAGGAAATACTGGTTTGTTTGATTGTGATTGTGTGGGTTTGGAAATGTGGAACCTTGTGCTATGAATACTTCCACCACCTAAAAGGCCTTTTCCCCATGTCCAAGACCCTAGCCAGTCATCTGAACCTGTGTCTAAGACCTCTGGATTAGTTAGTGGTGACACCCCATATGTGAACTCTAACATTTAGAGGCTTCCTTCATGGTGAAGAGACGTTAGGGATTGAGAGAATAAGCATGCGCATTTTTCGCATCAAATTGTCCTGACCCCACTGGTTGAGAGTGAGCGATTCATTTTCTCATATTATCTATGATCTTTACCCCGATGAGAACCTAGATTGCTCGGTCTCAATTCTGATATCTTGAGTTTTGTGCATGAGGTGACTGTCTTGAGTAAGTGGTTGAGTCAAGTCTATGTTGGTTGATAAACAGAAGGGAGACTCCTCCTTTACTCGATTTTGCTGCACTCGAATGTTGTCTGTGGTGGTTGTCCAGGTTGCGGTTGAAGCTGTTCATGTGTTGATGTCTAAAAGCAGTAGGATTCCCGTGTTTTGTGCCGATATGATATGTCCCCAAGATTTGCATGATTGAAATGTGTTGAGCTTTCCTTGTATCTGACTTGGTTTGCTTGGGGACAAGCAACGGTTAAGTGTGGGGGAATTTGATAACGTCGTATTTGCACATGTTTGCACCCTCGTTTCTTGATCATTTTGGCTTGAGTTTTTGCTTTCTTGGACTATTTTATGCTAGTTTGTGTTCCTTTGTCACATTTCAGGTCATATCATGTAAATTGAAGCAAAGGCGCAAGTTTCAAGTCAATCGGAGATCATTTTGCAATTCGGGAGAAGAAACACGAGCATGACCTGAGGAATAATGGGTTTCTACCTCATATTATGGACAAATTATCATGGAATTTTGTTATGAAAAGAAAGAGGACGAGACTACGAGCGTCTGGGTTCAAACGGCGACTGATTTGGAGTCCGGACGAGGGAGAAACGAAGCTTTGAACAGGAGCGGAGGAAGAATTACGGGCAGGAGAATTACGACCGTAATTTGGCCTCCCATGCCCGTATTTCACTGCCGAGAGGAGCTTTGGGTGCACTGAAACTTAACCAAAACGCGTGTTTTGGGCAAAATACGGGCATGGAAGAATTACGACCGTAATTCAGCCCGTAATTCGCCCATAATCGGGTTTTTTAGGCAGATTCGAGCCAAAGGAAAGGGAGAGCTGGGTTTTGGTTCCCAAACACCCAAGGGACGAACCCTAGAGAGAGAGAGCGACTTGGGAACATTCTTGTAGCTATTTTGGAGGATTTCTTCGCCATTGGAACTCGGGAAACAAGCTTGGAGATGGAGATTGAAGATCTAGATCAGATTTCTGCAGTCTCTCTCTTCTCTATGGAGTAACTTCCCTTCACTTAGGCTTTGAGGAATCCTAGTTCCATGTGTTAGGATCTTTCTTGTATGAAGTTTTAGATGCTATATTGTTTGATTATAATCGATTGAGGCATGATTTATTGAGTCAATTGAATCTTGATCAAATTCTCTTGATTTCTGCTTTAACCTATGATAGATAGAATCTAATTAGGTTAAGAGAGCTTCCTTAATTGATAGTGGTGAATTGGTTATACGAGAGTTAGTCAATCTACTGCTTTGTACTGGAATCCAATTCCGGTAGTGAAGTTCTGTGTTCATAGCCTCAGCTTTCTATCCCGGTGAAGGTTAGTCGCCTGCCAGGTAGTTGGACTGAGAGGGCTTGGTCAGCTTAAGAGATTCCAAGCTATTGTCGGATCTTCCGCAGTTTAATCAACAGTAGATCAACCAAAGGTAATTGCAACTTGGACCTAATTGAGGAGCTAGGGGGAATCATACCAAAGTGAGTTCACAACTTGTAATTAGTAGAGTAGTCAGTAGAGTAGTTTATAAATCAATCCTTAATCTAGTTTGCTAGATAATGAACTGAAGCTGAGTAATAGTAACTCTAGAGACCCGTGGATTCGATATTTATTACTTGTGCCACTATATTGCAGTCCCTTTCATTGGTTACACTTGGCCATTGTTAGGTGTTGTGCTTTAGCGTGTCAGGCCTCAATTTGTTTACTCCGGTGGAGGTTAGTCGCCCGCTAGAGACTCAGATTGAGAGGGTCTAAAGACCTTTAGTCGAGACTTCAGACTTTTTAAGAACCTTCCGCAGTATAACTTTCATGAAAACTGAACTTGGTAAATTGCAATCCGACTTAACTGCAGTCTAGGGGGAACCATATCCGGGTGACCTCTCTTGACTTGACAACAACCGTTTACTTGCTTTGTGTTTTAGTTTGCTTGAATCTGCACTAAAAGTTCACCGCTAGATAACGAGAATTCACCGAGTAGTTATCACATCTAGGACCCGGGTTGACAATAAAACCCAAACCCGCTATACTACGCTTTAGGAAGTGGTTACACTTGACCATTTTCTAGAGTGACAGTAGGAGTGAGTCAGTTGCTCGCAGTGGTGTTTTCCTTCGACAAATTTCGTTCTTATCTGGTCTTGTCCCATGTGACCGTGTACACAGGTCACTCCGCGATTCGATACCTGATGAGCAAGGCCGATGCCAAGCCTAGGCTCATACGATGGATCTTATTACTGCAGGAGTTCGATATTGAGATTCGGGACAAGAAGGGAGCGAAGAATGTTGCAGCTGATCACCTTTCCCGGTTGGACGCACCTCCTGCGGACAACCTCGTGGAGGAGATCAACGACTCCTTCCCAGATGAGAGACTGATGATGATGTGCTTGGTGGAGAGTGTCACCCCCTGGTATTCTAATTTTGAGAACTATTTGGTGGGCCAGCAGCTGCCCAAGGGGATGACAACTCACACCAAGAGAAAGTTCTTCTCCGACCTGAAGCACTACTTCTGGGATGACCCTCATCTCTTCAGGATCGGAGCCGACGGGATCATCCGTCGTTGTGTTATGGAGAGTGAGATGGAGGGCATTCTATCTCACTGTCATGAAGGACCTGCTGGCGGTCACCACGGAGGAAACCGCACGGCAAGGAAGGTGCTCCAATCGGGTTTCTACTGGCCCACGCTCTTCAAGGACGCAGATGCATTCGCACGCCGGTGCGACCGATGCCAAAGGTCAGGTAACATCTCTGCCTGTGATGAGATGCCCCAGACTGTGTTTATAACCTGTGAAATCTTTGATGTCTGTGGTATCGACTTCATGGGCCCCTTCCCTCCATCTTTTGGCAATACTTATATCCTGGTTGCTGTTGACTACGTCTCTAGGTGGGCTGAGGCGCAAGCTTTGCCCACCAATGATGCTAGACGTGTTTGTGGTTTTCTGAAGCAGCTATTCTCCCGATTCGGGGCACCTAGAGCCATCATAAGTGATCGAGGCACCCATTTCCAGGGCCAATTTGATAAGTTTCTATCTCGCTATGGTGTGACTCACAAGGTGTCCGTGGCCTACCACCCCCAGACTAGTGGCCAGGCCGAGCTGACGAACCGGGAACTCAAGCGTATCCTGGAGAAGACTGTGAATCTATCCCGCAAGGATTGGTCCACCAAGCTCGATGATGCTCTATGGGCATACCGCACTGCCTACAAGACACCCATTGGTACTTCACCGTACCGGCTTGTCTATGGAAAGGCATGCCATTTGCCCGTGGAGCTAGAGCACAAGGCCTTCTGGGCCCTTAACCTGCTAAACTTGGATGTTAGTGTTGCAGGTATTGAGCGCAAAATGCAGATGTTGGAGCTGGAAGAGTGGCGTTATCACGCCTATGAGAACACAAAGTTGTACAAGGAGCGCACTAAGCGCCTGCACGAAGCACGGTTGAGGGGTCCGAAAGAGTTCCAGGTTGGTGATCGAGTTCTCCTCTATAACTCTCGCCTGAAGCTCTTTCCCGGAAAACTCCGTTCCCGGTGGTCTGGACCGTTCACGGTCACACAGGTGTTCCCGTATGGCACGATTGAAATTGCCAACCCGCAAACTGAGCCGTTTAAAGTGAATGGCCATCGTCTCAAGCTCTACCTGGCAGACGAGGTCGAACGTGCGGAGTTGGTAGTGGAACTCGCGGACCCTTAGTTCCGCCATGGGCGTCCAGCTAAAAGACGGTAAAGAAGCGCTTGTGGGGAGGCAACCCCACCACGGTTTGCATTTCTACCCTTTGTTTTTATTTATTTATTTCATTTTTTGTCGGTTTTTGAGTCTTTTGAGTCTGTTTGGAAAGTATTTCATGCCTCGGGCGGTTCTTTTTAATGTGTGATTGGGTAAATTTTAGAGCCGGGGCACGAATGAGTCTTGGTGGTTTGAAATTGGAATTTTGAAAAAAGGCAGATTGGGCTCGGCAGTAAACACACGGGCAACATGGGTTCAAAACACGCCCGTGTTTTGGCCCCTGCCCCCCCGTGTTTTAGAAGATAGCCTACACTGCTCTCGGCAGTAAAAGCACGGGCAGCAGGGGGTCAAAACACGGCCGTGTTTTGCCCCCAGCCCGCCCGTGTTTTAAAAGCCGAGAGGCACGCCCTCGGCAGTAAAAACACGGGCGCGGCACATTCAGAACACGGCCGTGTTCTGGCCCGCCCGTGTTTTACTCCCCCCTATAAAATTCGATTTTCAGCCCCTCTCCCACCAGATTCATTTTTTTTCAAAACCCCAGCCGCCTCTCTCGTCGGAAAGTCGGACTTTTCTTCTTCTCCTTCGATTTTCCGGCCATAACTCCCTCTCCCGACCTCCAAATCACAAACCGCGACCGCCCCCACGCTCCTGGCGTCGAGGAGCTCAATCCCCAAAGGTTTGGGCTTGTTTGGCTGAGGTTGGGTCGCCGACGGCGAGTTCTCCGGCGATTCTCCGGTGTGTTTTCCGGCGACTTGGGGTGTTTGCTTTCACTTTCTTCACCTCTCTTGCGGTCTCTACTTGGGTCTCCAGGTGTGTTTTCCTTGCTTTTCATTTTATTTTTGGAGAATCGCTACCTAGAGTTAGGTGAAGAACTTGTGATTGTGGCATGATTTGGGAACGATTTGGTAGGCCGATAGCGCTCTTTGCATGCTATATTTTTGTCTCGGGATTTCAGTTATTCGGCCTACCATTTGCATGTTGGCATTGTATGCGGGCTTGTGTGGTTTTGTGTGTGGTGGATGGATTGGTGCATTTTGGTTCGGAATTGGTGTTTATTTCACCGGGGGCCTAGTCCACTGTCCAGATCACTAGATTTGAGGGTCCCCGGTGAGTTTGGTTGTGTGATTCTTGTGTGATGGGTATGCTTGTTTCACCGGGAGTCTAGTCCACTGTCCATATCTTTCGATATGAGGGCTCCCAGTGTGGCTTTGACTAACATTGACCCTTTTCGCTTGTTTGCCACTTGTACATCCTTCTGCTTTGCAGGATCATGGAAGACTACCTCGACTAGTTGAGCATCACCCAGCGCCATCTGCTGCGGACCATCCGTAACCGCACCATCTCCGAGCACCTGCACCTCGATTTTGAGGTGTTCGAGGCGCTTCATGGCAGGCCGCAGATGGAGGCCGTTGTTCGCTCCTATGGTTGGCGGCGCCTTCTCTGCCTCGCTGAGCCGACCTACCAAGAGCTCGTCTGGGAGTTCTACGCTTCCTTCCGCCACACCTTGAAGGGGTCCGCCGACCATGCTGATGCGGTTCAGTTCACACTCGGCGGGGTGGAGCACTCCGTCAGTTACTGGGAGTTGGCCTCTGCCCTTGGGCTCAACTCCCCCACGACAGCAACGGGCGCCTGCACTTGGACATCACTGATCCCACCGAGTTTCCGTGCCAGGCTTATTTCCAGCGGATCTGCCAGCCCAACCACGTGGACGAGCAATACGTCGCCAGCCAGACGCGGGCCTCTCTCCTCCGGCCGGAGTGGCGCATCCTCAACCATCTGCTCGCCTGCTCCTACACTCCCAGCAAGGGCTCGGCCAACCGGGTCACACTCCGGACACTGTTCTTTATGCATGCGATTGGTTGCTCTGAGGACACCATCCAGCTGGGCTCTGTGCTTGCCCGGACGTTCGGCAAAGCCTCCGCCAGCCAGGATCGCGACTTTGTTTGTGGCCCGGTGATCACCACCTTGGCCCGCTACTACGGGGTCGACTTCACCGGGATGACCCAGGTCCGAGGACCAACCCCGCTCGGTGAGGCCACCCTCCGCGCCCAGCATCTGGTTGCTCGCCAGGGGCGTCTACACTGGATTTTGGGCTTCCCCCGCCCACCTGCGCCTGCAGAGGGAGATCAGCCGGAGTCCAGCGCAGCTGGGGAACGCCGAGTTCCCCGCTGTACTGTTCCTCGTACCCAGGCTCCCGCGAGCCCCTCGGCTGCACCCAGATCTCCTGCTCCGGGGTCTCCTCCTCACGTGGTGCCCATCTTTGATCAGTTGGCGGCCATCGCTCAGCAGAACGAGCGCATTCTGGCCGGCTAGGAGCGCCTTCACACCCGCCTCGATCGTGAGCGGGACCGCGGCCGTCGTCTGATGTCCGGTCAGCACTACATTATGTCCTACCTGGGTCTGGACCTGAACGCAGTTCACTACCCCTTTGTGCAGTCCCCGGGCTATGAGGACGAGTACCCCCCACCTTCCGGCGATGGTGGCGATGCATTCTAGTGGCGAGTGGCTAGCTCTGTGCCTCATTAGTTTTCCAGACTGAGACTCCATGTTCTTGTTGTTTCGTTTGGTTTTGTTTTATTTTGGATTGTAGACTTGGAACTCCGGTTCTTTCACCCAGTGTGTGTCTTTTGTTGACTTTACCTCTGTGCCTCGGACTGGTTCCCCTTCCAGTCCCCTGCTATTGACTGGTCTGCCTCCTAATCTCCGTTCCTGATCTCATTTCACGGTAACATCGTTCCCCTTCCATCTGCTCCATTAAGGACATTGTCGCATTTAAGTGTGGGGGGGTTCTTTGTATTAATTGGAACGTGTGTATGAGTGCTTGGAGCCTAGTCCGCTGTCCAAATCTCGAGATTTGTGGGCTCCAAGCACTGCTGTTTGCTTGATGTTTGATCGTATTGGCACAGTGGATGTGATTAGTGAATTGAATAGCTTTTGAATTGATGCATGACAACTTGAGTGTGACTAAGACAACCTATTATGATGACTGAGATGTGTAGTAGAGTTGTGTAGGGGTTCAGTTTTCAACTGTTTGCTTACCAACTGTGACTTGGATTTGATCACTTGCTTTTGACAGTCATTTATGCATCTAGTTCATGGAATCAGAATGTGAGATAGAGCATATAGGTAGCCATGTGAGATTTGAGCCTGCTCGTTTCTTTCTTGTGCGATAGATCCCTCTTCCATGATGTGTAGCATTCACGTTGTCACTAGCTACTATGATGGAGGCATAGGATTAGCCCACGACCAAATTGACCGTCCTGATGTGTCATATCCCCTAGTCAGCCCCTTTGAGCCGTGTGTTATCCTTTCTTTCGGTCTACATTGAAAAATCACCCTTTTGCATCTTTTAGAAGGTTCCACAAAGTGGTTTTTACATGTTTTCTGCTGTTTCTGCTAAATGCAATGTGAGGGTTGGAGGTAGTGCTTAAAAGTTGGGCATTTGTTTGAAAAATGTGCAGAGGTGGTGGTTCTTAAGGAATGAAAAAAAAATAAAGAAAATCAAAGAAAAAAATAAAAGCAAAAGAGAGCCACCACCAAAAATCTGAATTGTGCCCATTAAGTAGTGTTTCTTAGCAGTCTGGCTTGGAAATGCTAACATTTATATAACCTCCTCCGCTCTCGTGCCCTAAAGAATTTGAGTAATGCAGAATAGCAGAAAGAAAGTTACTGGTTTGCCTGACTGTGATTTTGTTGGGTTTGGAAATGTGGAACCTTGTGCTTTTACTTCCACCACCTAAAAGGCTTTTTCCCCATGTCCAAGACCCTAGCCAGTCATCTGAACCTGTGTCTAAGACCTCCGGATTAGTTAGTGGTGACACCCCATATGTGAACTCTAGCATTTAGAGGCTGCATTCATGGTGAAGAGACGTTAGGGATGGAGAGAATAAGCATGCGCATTTTTCGCATCAAATTGTCCTGACCCCACTGGTCGAGAGTGAGCGATTCATTTTCTCATATTCTCTATACTCTTTATCCCGGTGAGGACCTAGATTGCTCGGTCTTAATTCTGATATCTTGAGCTTTGTGCATGAAGTGACTGTTTTGAATAAGTGGTCGAGTCAAGTCTATATTGGTTGGTGAACATAAGGGAACTCTTCCTTTGCTCAACTTTGTTGCATTCGAATGTCATCTGTGGTGGTTGTCTAGGTTGTCATTGGAGTTGCCATGTGTTAGTGATCGAAAGCCAGTATGATCCACGTGTTTTGTGCCGATATGATTTGCCCTAAAGCCTGCTTGATTGAAACGTTTTGAGCTTACCTGGTGTCTGACTTGGTTTGCTTGGGGACAAGCAAACGGTTAAGTGTGGGGGAATTTGATAACGATAAAATTGCACATGTTTGCACCCTTAGTTCTTATCCGTTTGTGGAGCATATTCGTGTATTTTTTGCCTATTTTACGCCGGGTTGTGTTACTTTGTCACATTTCAGGTCCCGGACGTCGAAGGAAAGGCTAAGCACGAGTTTCGGGGCATTCGGAAGTCATTCGGTCGAGCTGGAGCCAAAGCGCGGGCGCGCCTAATTCAAAGCACAGTCGTGTTCCTGGCCCGTGCTTTTATTGCCGAGGCTGTCTCCACAATTGTCCTACACCAGCTCAAAACACGGGCGGGAGTGACTGAAACACGACCGTGTCCTTCATCAAACACGCCCGTATTTTGCCAGGGTAGCGACCGTGTTTTTAACACGTGGCAAAGGGCACGGGCGGGCTGGAGCAAAGCACGGCGTGCCCTCGACCGTGTTTTGCCCAGTGATGCCCTTTTAGGCAGATTTCAGCCAAAAGAGAAGGGGATTCGAGTTTTAGAGAGACAGAGCGGTTCCTAGAGAGAGAGAGAGCGACGAACAAGAGTTCCCAAGTGCCCTAGCTTGATCTTCATCACCATTGGAGCTTGGCTTGAGCTTGAAGGAGTGCCGATCAACGACCAGGAGCTGAAACCCATCCTTCACAGTATGGTTTCCGCGTCTGAACCTGCTTTTGCTTCTTTCTCTATGGAGTAGTTCTCCCATTCATCTGGGTATGGGAAACCCTAGATTTGTATGTTAGGTTTGATTGTATGAACCCAAGTACTGATTCTATGATTTGATTATATTCGATTGAGGTTTGAATGATTGAATGGCATGAATCCTGATCAAATTCCTGTTGTTTCTGCTTTAACCTAGAATGAGAATATCTGCCTAGGTTGATAGAGCACCCTTAATTGAAGGTAGTGAATTGGTGACTCTAGTCGAGGAGCCGATTCACTATTCTGTACCGAAGTTACTTCGGTAGTGGAGGTTTGGTTCGTTAGGGCCTCAATCTGTTTATTCCGGTGGAGGTTAGTCGCCCGCTAGAGACTCAGATTGAGAGGGTCTGAAGACCTTTAGTCGAGACTTCAGACTGTTTAAGAACCTTCCGCAGTATAACTATCATAGAAATTGAACATGGTAAATTGCAATCCGGCTTAACTGCAGTCTAGGGGGAACCATATCCGGGTGACCTTTCTCGACTTGAAACAACCGTTTAACTTGCTTTGTGTTTTTGTTTTCTTGAATCTGCACTAAAGTTTCACTGCTAGATAACAAGAATTCACCGAGTAGTCATCAAATCTAGGACCCGGGTTGACATTAAAACCCAAACCCGCTATACTACACTTTAGGAAGTGGTTACACTTGGCCATTTTCTAGAGTGACAGTAGGAGTGAGTCACATGCTTTTCAACAGCCCCCACAACAGCAGGGGTCTAGTGACCACCTTGGCCACCACAGGTACCCAGAAGTTCAATAAATTGGAGTAATTCATGGAAATGGCTAAAGGCAAATTCATGGAGATTGAAGCTGGCCAGAGGAACCATCAGGCACTCCTGCAGGATATGGACACCAAAATCGGAGACCTGGCAGATGCCCTTGCTTCTAGACCGGCTGACACACTTTCTGGCCAACCCTTGCCGAAGCCTAGAAATCATGAGGGGTTGCACGCCATCTAGCTGAGAAGTGGGACTGTGACTGAGGATAAACTGTCGAGGAGTGCAAAGAAGGTGCCACAGATCACCCCGGAGCCGGAAGAAGACCTGGTGAAGGAAAAGGAGCCAGAGGTTTGGGCCCCAAAGCCTCATCCAGTAGTGTCTGACTATAAGCCTAAGTTCTTTTTTCCCACCAGGATGCACAAAGATCAGCTAGAGGTAGAGTTCAGGAAATTCATGTCCATGCTTGGGAAGCTGAATGTTCAAGTACCCTTCCTAGAGGCATTATCTCAGATGCCTAAGTATGCGAAGTTCCTGAAATATCCCCTCTCTAAGAAGAAAAAGCTGAGCGAGCTGTTCATTGTGGAGCTTAGCTAGGAGTGCTCGGCCATTTTGCAGAACAAGCTTCCGCAGAAGCAGAAGCACCCAGGTAGTTTTACGATCCCGTGCTCTATTGGTAAATTGCATGTAGAGACAGAGAGGTCATTGGTGGATCTAGGTGCTAGTATCAATGTTATACCATATAAATTTTCAAGAAACTAGGCCTAGGTGAACTAAGTGCAACTAGGATGAGCATCCAATTAGCTGACCGATCCAAAGTTCACCCTAGAGGCATAGTGGAAGACCTCCAAGTTATGGTTGGCAGATTCTTTTATCCTGCGGATTTTGTTGTCTTAGACATCAATGAGGACGCAGAAGTTCCCCTTATACTAGGTAGGACTTTCCTGACTACCGCCAAGGCTCTCATAGAAGTGCATGATAGGACCTTGATTTTGAGGGATGGTAAGGAGCATATAACATTTTCCATTGCTAATAATATGTATTCTTTATCGCCTTTGCATGCTGTCTCTCACCAGGTGCACGAGTCTGTCGTGTATCCTTATGTGCCTTTCGTTTACAGGACTCTCCTCTCATACCTTCGTCTCCACTCCCGTCCATCCCGTTACCAAAAGAAAAGATCAAGGAGGAGTGGCGGCTAAAACTGCAGGTAGCAAGGCCTGTTCAAAAGAAAGCTGGAGACCACTATGACCTGGTCCCGGCTCCTGAGCCACGGTCGCCCTGGACATTTGAGTATTCGCTCGCTTGAATCCTTCCGAATGGCCAGCTTGAGTTGACAAGTGCTGTTGGTCACACCCGTCGTGTGCATAGCCACCATTTGAAGTTGTACCTCAAGAGCGATGTGGATCCGCTCTTGGAGGCACCTGTTCCAACACCGCTCTCACCATCCACCCTTTCCGTCCATCTAAAGACATAAAAGAAGCGCTTGTGGGGAGGCAACCCCACCATGGTTTGTTTTTCTTTTGTTTCTTTTTTGTTTTCCCACTTGGAACTATTGTTTCTATCACCCAGTGTGTTTTGATGACTCTAGCTCTGTGCCTTTCAACTGGTCCACATTCCAGTCTGCCCCTGATGACTGGTCCCCTTTCCAGCCCCCCGGCAGTCCGTTTTCCGGTAACATCGTTCCCCTTATCTTTCCCTCTTCTCCATTGAGGGCAATGTCGTGCTTAAGTATGTGTGGGGAGTTTTTATCTTTGACTGCATAGATGAGTTTGTGTGCTTGGAGCCTAGTCCACTATCCAATTTGATGAATTGAGGGCTCCAAGTACAGTTCCCTACAATAACCTGCTCAGTATGCTTTGAATTAACAGTCTTTATGGTGATATGAAACCTAGGGAGGTAGTTGTAGCACTATGGAGGATGTTTAAGTATAAGATTTTTCCTATCTGTCTCTCTGATGTGCCGGTTGATTCTGTGAACTAGTGGATTTAGGACCGTTAATTCATGTGGTACTGATGACTCTCCTTATGTTGTGTTGTGGACTCATGTATCGAAAAGGGTGCTCAAGTGTGAAATGAAAAAGCAGTTGGTCATTCATGTAAAAAATTTGAAATTTTAAAGCATGGGGTAAGCCCAACGTGTGTGGCACCGTTCATTGCACAAAATCGGGTTTTGGAAGAGATTTTAGTGATTCTTTGTGGGGTAGGCCTACAAGGTGAAGCTAAGTCGTCTCTAGTACAAGTAAAAATTCCACATGTTGAACGGTTTCCCTACTCGAGGATGTGTTTTTAAGGGCACAGGTAGAGCTTCCGACCCCCCTTAATTTCATTGACCCTCCACACAAAGTGAGGAATAGGAGTTAAAAGAAGTATTCTGGCAAGCGACATATGTACTGAATTGCTCTTGCTCACCTAATAAGGGCTGACCTCTAATAAAAACTGCAGTTGGAACCCTAACAAAGTAAAACAAAAGAAAAAGAAACAAATAATAAGGAAAAGGGGGTTCCAACAAGTGAGATGAAATGAAAGAGCACCCGATACAAAGATTCCTTGGTCGTTAAATTGTGTTAGTCTCCTTATCCATGAATTGGATGTCTTATTTCCACTGCTTCTCATGATCCTGGCTTGAGTCTAGTACTCGCATTTAGAGAGATAGGGGACGTCTTAGAAGACCAGTTGACCTTGTAAGTTACTAAATGATCTAGGAAATCCTCTACCGACGATCGGAGTTGCATGTTGCTATAAAGGTCTGGAGAGCTGCATTGGTTTGAGTCAGGTTTGCTTGGGGACAAGCAAACGGTTTAGTGTGGGGGAATTAGATAACACCATATTTGCACATATTTGCACGTTAGTTTCTTATCCGTTTTGGCTCGTAGTCGTTTGTCTTTGGCATATTTTACGCTAGGTTGTGTTATTTTGTCATATTTCAGGTCTTAGCGAATAAAGGAAGGAATAAGCACAAGTTTCGGTTCAATCGGAGGTTGTTTGGTCACTCAAAATCCTCTCCAAAAGTGGACCTGGAGCAAAACACGGGCAACCTCACTCAAGAACACGATCGTGCTTACCAGGGAGCGAGCTAGTGATTTTTAGTGCGCGAGTCAAGTCGAAGAAAGGGCATAACAAGGGCGCCATAGCCCCAAAGCACAGTCGTGTACCACGCTAGTGCTTTTTATGCCGAGAGCTGACTTTGAGTTGTGCCACGTGACTTTGCAAAACACGGGCGGGATAAGTTGGACATGGTCGTGTCCACACTAGTATTTTGCCCAGTATCGGGTTAAACTGGCAGATTTGAGCCAAAGGAAGGGATTCAACTTTTTGGAGAAAAAACAGAGTTTAAGAGAGAGAAAGTGCAAAGAACAAACCCTAGGGTAGGAGTGGGCATTGGGTGGGTCGGTTGGATTTTGACCATAAAATGCACCCACCCGCGCTTAAACGGATTGATAATTTTTAACCCACCACCCACCCACATTTAGTCTCGGGTTGGGTCGGGCGGATGGTGGATGATGCGGGTGGGTTTGTGGGTTCACCCACATCACAATGTATATAATATAAAGGAGTCAACTTGACATGATAATAGGTGAAGAGAATCATCGAGGGAAACCAGAAGTTGAAATAGGGCGAAAAATGTCGAATTAGTTCTTAAATTGGATAGAAATTCTATTATGAAAGAGTTTTCTACAGATTGAGACGATTATTAGGTGCAAGGAACTAAGGAAAATAATTCCACAAAGGAAAGAGCGGTGATCTAGGCACAAGAATTAGAGGAAAAACTAAGGGAAGAAGAGGGGATCTCTATTTGGAAGGTTGGCTTTGAGGTTCAAACTCCAGGAGCAGTTCGAGTTTATATCTAACGTCTCCACTCTCCTCTCTCTAGCGCCAACGACTTTGATTTTTTTGCTGTTGGGTTGAGCGGGTCACCCGCACACTCACCCACAACCCACCCACCACCCGTCGGATGGCTCCCAGCGCTACCCGTCACCCACCCACAGACCCACCCACTTAACGAAATTCGGGTCAAATGCGGGTGGGTCGGCCCAAACCCGCGGATGATCCGCCCACATGCCCAGCCCTACCCTAGGGTATGAAGAACCCTAGTTCCATGTGTTAGGGATCTTTATGTAATGACTTTTGGATTGAGATACTGATTGATTTTAATTGATTGAGGTGTGTTTATTGAGTCAATTGAATCCTGATCAACTTCTCTTGATTTCTGCTTCAACCTGTGATAGATAGAATCTGAATAGGTTGTTAGAGCTTCTTCAATCGGTAGGAGTGAATTGATTGTACGAGAGTTAGTTAATTCACTGCTTTGTACTGGAATCTGTTTCTAGTAGTGGAGTTCTGTGTTAATTGCCTTAGCATTCTATTCTGGTGAAGGCTAGTCGTCTGCCGGATAGTCTGTCTAAGAGGGCTTGGTCAGCTTAAGAGATTCCAAGCTAATTTCGCAGCTTTTGCAGTCTAATTAAAACCGGAAAGTCCGGGTATCGTCTCTCAGGGACTGGTACAACCTTAAGTTCTATCAATTTTGTAGAGCAAACTATAGGTGAAAATGGTTGAATGAGATTATTAACTACTAGCAAAATAATTAAACTAATTAAGCAAAGTAAACTAGTCGGGGGAAATTCAATGGAGAAAGCTCTGGGAGAAACACCGGGATTCACTACATATCCTATCCAGATTAATTCACACATTCTAATCAATTTAATCCAACTCTCTACAGCCAGGATATCACGAATGTGCTAGCTATCCCTGTCGGGAATTACTACGTACTAGATAATCAATTCAAATCCTACTGTCGTAGCTCAATGAATTAAATATATAGCCTGAAGAACAATATCCTATTTAAGACCGCATAGCACCTTATTTAATCCACTGTCGCTTCGATAAGTTACTATGTCACATGAAATAGGTTCAGTTATTAGGGTTTCACTGTCGCTAATAACCTAATTAACTACGATTCATTGTATTGGTGGCCAGTCAACACAAAGCATTAAGCAATTTCATGCAATAGAGATTGGAAGAAAAGAATCATGAATTAATCCATCAATTCTAGAAATAGCGACATCCTATGATGTTTCCCCCAGAAATCGGGGTTTAGTTCATGACGAAAATAAAGCACACAATCATGTTTATAATAATCATGTCACGAATCGAATCAAAACAGAAGGAAAAGAGTGTTGGGATTTTCTTCCCCGCTGCTCTGATCGCGATCACCGCAAAGCTTCTCTGCTTCCTATTCTCCGTTTCGCCCTGCTGCTTGCTCTCTCCAAGAAAATCCGTTCCCAACTTCCGTGTCCCAAGAATTCCCAATAATGGCCTCTTTTATTCTTCCCCCAAAAGTAGGGCTGCTAAACGGTACGGTAACCGGTTTACCATTTACCGTTTTACCGGTTTCGGTAATACCGGAAACACCAAAACAGCTGCCGCATACCGTTACCATTCTCCACCCGGTATACCGCCTACCGTTCGGTACGGTATCGGTAAGGGAACGAGGTCTCGAATTACCGACAGACAGTGACCGCCTCCCTGCCACCTCGCATCCTCGCTTGTCCGGCTGTCTGTACATGATGCCGCTGACCGCTGTTGTCCATGTCGGCTGTCCATTCCTCAATTTCATCAATCATCACCACTCCTCAATTTCATCAATCTCCCTCCCTGATCTTAAATTCACCAACGCCACATGCCATTATTTCATTCCATTCCAGTCCACAATGTCAAAGTGAGAATAGTAAACAGAAAAATTGTAGGCCGCAAGTTTTTTTCTTTTTGTTTACACATTCACAGGCACAGGCGCACCGCGCACAGTGGAGAAGGGACGGAGACCGGAGACGGCAACGGCGACGAAAGTAAGGGATCACAGCCGGAGAAGATTACCTCTACAATGGACGGAGATCGGAGACGGCGACGGTCTCACGGAGTTCAACGAACAGCGGAGCGGCGATGGGTGGAACTTGCCGGAAACAGAGCCTGGATTTGGGCTGCTGTCTGCTGATCCTGTTCCCGTCGCTAGCGACGGAGACGACGGGGTTCGACGGCTGGCGTGAACGGAGGAGGAGGGTTCGACGCCAACGACGATGAAGTGAACGGAGGAGGAGCCAGGAGGGATCGACGGTCGTGCAGCAGTCAGGGCGTCGGGACAGGGGATGAAATTATGATGGCATTGGTGGCAGGGGAGCTGGGTTATGATCGACTTAGGGGCTAGGGTTGCCTGTGCTGGGCTTTTGCCTTTTAGTTTTAGACTTTTAGTGGCCGACGACTTCCTTATGGAGATCCGCGCGCAGCGCGCTTGACAAAATCCATCTCCCATTCGGTGTCGGATTACCGATATCCCGTCGGTAAGCTGCAAGCCCGGTGCCGGCATACCGCCACGCCAAAAATCACATCCGCTCACCGTTTTTTTCGGTAACCGGTTTAACCGGTAACCGCGGTAACCGGTACGGTAACCGGTTAAACCGATTACCGCAAAACCGTTTGGCAGCCCTACCCAAAAGTTCCACCGCCAGAGACAATTCCTCCCCCAATGACAACGGACCTGGGCCAAATAAAATGCCCCTCCAATTAACTTCCACCTCCGTGTCCAATTAATTCCACAGAGTGGCCCAAGTCAATTTCGTCCAGGACTCTCCAATTAATCCCCGAAAGAATTCTGGTCCATGTCCTCCGGTCCAAGTCCTCCCATCAAACTGGTCACGAATCCGGTTCAAACGGGTTTGGTTATAGACTTGATCTGTGTACTTTTTCTATCTTTCCACCTAAAATATATCAACATTCTAATACATGGTGGTAATGATCATATAATCATTCCGGAGTTAGTTGGCCTTGAAACAAGCATTATATGTCTCAAACATATCATGTAATAATCACATTAAGCACATGAAATCAATATGTTTTCGACAACTATCACAACTCCACACTCAATACTTGCTTGTCCCTAAGCAACGGCTCAGACAAGAGAACGGTAATTGGAGAAAACACATCACAGATCACACAGTAACAACCTTGCTCAGAACACACAACCCACAGAACACAACCATTAACACAAGAAATTTATCCTTGTACTCTTGTTGTAATCAGTAGTTTCTTTCTCAATGGATGAGTTGTGCTTTAATGATCATACATTTTCACCCCACACTCAAGGTCTTGCAATCCTTTAACCATTGACTGACTCAAATCCACCAAAAACTCAAATAGCCACACTCAATTCCGATCGTCGGTAGTGGGGGATTAACAACTTATAGTGCAACAGTTATTAGGAGAATCTAACCACATCAGTGAGGTGCATATCTCGTGAGGACAATCTGACTTACTCACACCAATCATAAGCAATTAACAAAGCATGAGTCTCAAAAACTAATGGGGGAAGCCTTTCGCAAACATGATTTACTTTAAGCACATCACTACCTTTTATGACAAGGAGAGGCTTTCTCTCTTTCGACAACTATCACTAATCAACAGTAATCAATATGAAATCAATATGTTTTCGACAACTATCACTAATCAACAGTAATCAACCAAAGGGAATTACAACTTGAACCTAACTAAGGAGCTAGGGGGACTCATTCCCGAGTGACTCTTCCCTTGCTTTAGAAAACCAGACAATATACTGCTTTTTTTTGCTTTACTTTGAACTCACCTACATTCACTTAGTCCCGCTAGATAATAGATAATCAAGGAGTAGGCAGTACATCTAGTCCCTGGGTTGACATTTATTACTTGATTCCACTGTACTGCATTTCCATTCTACGATTACACTTGCTCGTAGTTTGGTGTTGTGTTTTAGCTTAGAGGCTGGGACCAGCTCATAGTGGTCTCCAGTTTTCTTTATGGCAGGCTTAGCTGCCTTCAGCTTTGATTGCCTCTTCTCCTTGAATGGTGGAGAAGGAGGGGGCTCAGAGTTTTGCAAAATTTGGCATCACAGAAGGAAACACGATAGACTCGTGAATCTGGTGAGATAAAGCATGCTCAAAGGAGAGTATAGGCATGTTAATAGCAATGAAAAAATTTATCTGATCCTCACCATCTCTCAAACCAACGTCCCATCATGCAGATTAATGAGAGCCTTGGCGATGCCCCTAGGATGAACTACAGATCATTCAGCTAATTGGATACTCATCCTAGTTGCAGTTGGTTCACCTATGCCTAGTTTCTTGAATAGTTTATAGGATATAACATTTATTCTAGCACATAGGTCCACCAAGGACCTCTATACATGAAATTTACCACTAGAACACGAGATATTGAAACTACTTGGGTCCTTCTGTTTTCGCGGAAGCTTGTTCTACAAAATGGCTGAACACTCCTCGTTGATTTATTCTCCAGTTTTGGATGAGTTTCCTCTAGTAGCCTCTTCTTGGTTTCTTGTTAAGACTTCTAAAAGACTTCCCATCCCTCCTTTACGCTTCGTCTAATACTCTTGATCTTCTCAAATATGCTCCATTGTTCCTCCGTAATAGTCCCAATTATGGATCCAAATATTCCTAGGTTGCGTTTGACCTTCAAAAGCACAAACACATACCAAAAGGCATAAAAAGTTATGAAAACACAAGTTAGGTCTAATAGCAACTCTTTGATCAAATAATTATGATATTCATACGAAAACAAGTAAAAATTCTAAAGATGCATTGATAAAAGGGGAAATTTATCAAATATGGGAGTGATAAACACTATAATCTGAGTGCTATCACAAATACCCCACACCTAAACTTTGTTTGTCTCCAAGCAAACACTACTCACAATCATACAACTCAAGGAGAACTAAGGAGCATCACTCAAACTTGATCTTAGACAGTGGATCAATAATGGTATGAGAAAATCCTAACCACTTCAACACGCAAGAACATCATGCAATCAAACTCAAACTTAAACCACTAACCATGCATTTGAGTCACAAAACACATAGGGTGAAGCTTTTTGAAAAAGGCTGGAGCTCTTGAATGCTTCTACCATCAATTTGCATACCCTTTAAGCACTTTTGCCTTCACACATACCAACACTTTTTTTCATTTTCTCGCTTTTCTCATAACTATCTTTTGTTTCTTTTTCTTGTGTAAGGAGTTTTAATAAAGCATTGGACCTTATTAGTTGAGCATGAGCAATTTTTGTACCTCTGGATTCGGTAGAGTACTTCGTTTCACTCCTAATGCAATTCATGTGAAGGATCAATGAAATTAAGGGGTCACAAAAGGTTTATCCGTGCTCTTAAGATCACTCCTCAAGTTGGTTATCAATTCAACGGGTGGAAATTTTACTTGTTGATTAAAAGTAAGATGAGCAGTGAACATTCTTGCATGAGGTGACTAAACAACCAATAGATGGAAAACATCTTTAAGAATTTTCGGAAAAGTTTACTTATATATCATAACTAATAAACTTGGATAAGTTTTATGAAATGAATACTAAATAAATTTATAGAAATGTAAAGCAAGCTGAAGTAGCACATAACACACAATTCCACCCCACACTTTCAAACTGGAAGTTGTCCTCAATGGACCAAATAATCATGAGCTATGAAAAAGGTTGGAACGGGTTACCTCATTTGTTGTACCAGTTTCTAATGAAATAGGAGAATAGCTAGTTGAACACCTCGATTGCATATGAAGACTCGATATTAGAGTTCAAAACAAAAATAAAAAAAGAAAGAAAAGATAATGGATACAAGCTAGTGCTTATGATCTAGATTAGTCCTCAATGAAATAGAAACTCCTTCTGATAGCCATCACCTCATGGTCTTTTCCTTGAGAAGAAATTATCAAACTTCTTACCAACCTCATGTATCTTGTCCTGGATCCAGTGCAACGTGCCACTGTATGTCAACTCCAAGCTTGGGTCTCCTCTAGCTCCTCTCTATGATCCTACTCGAAGGCATCCAAGTGTCGCTAATTAATTATCTGGTACTCGAAAAATTTCTCCTCTTGTCTCTGCACGACTTCTCTCAAGGATGATATCTTAGATGCAAAGTCATGATACTATGGTGGTGGTGCCGAGGAAGATGGACTAGCTTCATATCTCCGTCGCTCATGAATCCTCTGAAGGTGCACAATTGGCTTCCTATCTCGACCCAAGCAGTATGGATAGGAAAATCATCCATGGAGTGGTGTAATCCAACTCCAGTCATCCACTCAACTTCGAAGATGAAAGTTTTTTTGTCTAAATATCTGTCCATATGTCGTCGTGGTATCCCAGAAAGCAAAATCTAAATGCATCCTTGTGGTCATCGAGGTACTGGGAATTATAACAAATTTAAATTCTTTTTAAAATATTCGATGAGAAAGGATAGAGGTGGACCGACTAAGATAGTCCACAACTAACCAAGATGGGCGAAGCCACCATTCATGTACAAGTTCATGATAAAGTATTATGTCATTGGATAAGACCTTGTCTTCATTGTCTGTTTCCTCATATGAAAAATGGTTCGGCCGAAGTAATGCACGAATCTTAGAAATGGTAGGAGAATGGTTGTACATATGAAATAACTAGAAGTAAACTCTGCCCATGAGGACTTTGTAATACCATTTTCCCCTCATACACTATTTATATCAAAATACCCTTATTAAAACATCAACCATAACGGAAAAGACTAGGAAAATAGCAGGAAGGTTTTCTTGAATTTATACAAAAAATACACCGTTACTACTTAAAAAAAACAAAACTCTAACACTTGGGAAAACCTCAAACCATAAAAGTCTTAATCTCTAGTTCTACTCATAAATGTAAAGCATTATAACCAAAAACCTACACGGCTGCTTGCTCCCTAGGATCGGATCTCTGCATCTCCACAGATGCTCGTACTATCCTCCTCTAGCTGGCTACCCTCTCTAGCTGGTTTCTCTCCATCTGGCTGCTCCCTCGATCATTCCATACAACCTGGTGAATGGGTTGGGTTTAGTCTACACCATTACTAAAAGCCTCATAACACTAAGTGTTTTCCTTTAAGTTTTGACCGACTCAGGGATCCCCTCACTAACTACTCCAACAGCCAATCCTTATCCTTATCCTTATGGAGATCTTATTGATTCATACCCATAAACCTCAAGAGCATTATGTGACCTTGGACGTACAAAACTATCAAACCAACAAAAAATCCTTCCTAAAGCATTTTATTTAAATAAATAAAACTTTCGATCAATTTTAAAAATTATAAACCAACCCCAAAAATTCTCAAAAATACTAATAGTCAATAATTTCTAAAATTGTCAAATCCTGAAAAATACTAACTGTACATGGTCAACGTCGCGTTGCGCTCACTCCCCGACGTCTCGGTGAGTAATTTTGACTTGCAGTTGAATTGTTACCTTTTCTCCCTTGATTTAAGGAGTTTCAAAACGAATTCATAACCTCTCTGTCTCGTAGTGTCTCCCAACAAACCAACAATTAGAACCTCAATTAATATGACCCAATTGACCTCCAAAGAGTCTTTCACCTTTCTCAAAGTTTGAGGACGATCGAATGATTGGTTTTATCGTAATCCTCCTAGGAACCGACAATCCAACTACAGGAAATTAGGGTCATACAATGTCTGTCCAGCAACCTTCGCCAACAAATCAGTGATCAGAAAAATAATCCGTATGGTTGGATCGAATCCCAAAAATTATGAAACCTGTTCTCTAAGTTTGAGTACGATCCAATAATTCATTCTTCAGGAGTCCTCTCTTGAACTCGCTATCCTGATGCATACACGAAAATCTGCAACAACGCGATTCCTTCCTTCCCTTGCCTTTTATTCTTCTTCTCCTCTTTTTTGGAGTAACCGATTCACCAATATGGCCCCAATTAAGTACCTTAATGGGACACTATAATGTCAACTAATTCATCATCTTAATGAGATATTGTAATGACACTCAATTAAACCACTTAATGTTGAGATGATAATTCATTAATTGGATGACCGACTATGTCTCATTTTGATCTTGGTTTGAGTTCTCGTATCTAAACTCGATCATACCATATCTTTATTATGGTCGAACCTAAAATCAAAAGTTTGGGTGTTACATTCTTTGTAATCTTCCTCCACAAAGATATGAAGATTCCTTGTTATGAAGCTTGATCCTAATAACCTCTCAGGTTAGTCTCGGAGGGAGGTCTTCTCGTCTGGTATGGGAGAATCCCTAGCTTGTGTTGGAAACTATCATAACTATCGGTGAAGCACCTCCCCACCAATTGATAGGTGATGCATGTATGACTAGCTTCCTGCTAGTGATACTCAGAGTGTGGCAATGGATTGTCTAGTCAGAACATCGATGGTCTCTCCTCGTATGTTGAAGAGTGTGAGAAAAAAGGCATGATCAAGTTTCTGGCTTAGCTCTACACCCCATCCCTGGTACTGGCAGAAGTCATCCCGATCTATCTCTTCTTAGGACTACACATTAATGTTTCTCCATTGATCACTCTCCTCATCCTCCTCCTCTGAGTCTCTAGTGTAAAATCGAGAAGAGGATGCAGGGACACCTGTCCTGGTTCGAGAATCTTAAGCTCATCATCTGTCTCTTGCACCTATGACCCATGGTGTATCTATTCACTGCAACTCTTTGATTTCCTTCTATCCAAGGATTGCCGTCCACTGTTATTGTTAGATGAAATCCTAGCAAATCAATACTCGGAAGTGAAGTTCCTTGACTCAGGCTCCTTTTTTTCCTCTATAATGGGGTCCCTCCTATTGAGACGAGTTGATCTCCTCGGTGGAGCAACTGCCGCTGGTATTACTCGTGGTAGACTTGATCTTCTGGATAGGCGAGAAGATGATGCACCATCGTCCTTATTTCCTCATGACGTTCTATGACTCCTGATAATGGGTTTTTCATTTCTGCAACATAGAAAATAGCCAAATTAGATTGATAAATAGGAAATTAACCCCACACTTAAGAGTGTGGCTTCTTCTATGAGGTTACAGTATGAATTCTATGATACACATTACTAAGATATATAGCCTACCTATGTCTTGTTCTTCTAATTTCATATAATTTTGAAGCACAAAATGATAGAAAATAATCAAGCTCGTGATAATAGAAATTCGATCAACCATATATCCTAGTCATGCTAGCATTGATAAGCATAAATCATATAATTAGGTTAATGTACGATTGAAATAATGGCACAAGTAAAATGGCGTTAGCACAAGCAAATGACATTTGATCCAATTAGTTCAACTAAGCATTAAATTTTATAAAAATCATCCCAATCCCTAGTCATTGAAAATTTTCAAAATGATAATGCTTATACCTAAAAATTTCAGAAATTAGCATAACTTGACAAGAAGCTCAAAATAATTCGAAAGATGCTATACTCATTTTAAAAAAATTTGGCATGACCTTTGCTAAAATTCATCAATACATCCAAGTATAGATACATATAATGCACCATAAGAAACCATAAAATCTCATGCTAAATTCAAAAGATATCAACAATCATCTAAAACGTCATTTGTACCCAACACAAGCTGAATATTGGAAGGTAAAGAACTCTCATTCTAACATGCAATTCTAAATGTTAAATCCTTAATTTAAGATCTAAATTCCTGATTCAAACTCCTAAATTCATCTAGAGATCATAGGTACTAACCTGGATTAAAGAAAAACATAGAGAACTTGAAGAATCCTAGAGAGAGACAGAGGTGGCAAGATGGATATGGCTGTTGTTGATGGTGGTGAGTTTGTTTAGGAATTTTTATTGGCATTTTTTTATTTGGTGATGGGTTGGTTGTATCTAAAATTTGGGACCCAATTTTGAGTTTTGAGGTGGATTGGGTTGGGTGATTAAAAGTTTAAGAATTTGGGAGAAATATGAAAAAAAAAAAAAAAAGAGGGGAGAGCTCAGTCTTGAAGAGAGAGAGAGAGAGAGAGAGAGAGGGAAGTGTGAAAATGAAGTGTCGTATGAAGTGGATAGGAAAAATTAGGTATTTATACGCTAAAGGGGAAAGGCGGGTATATGACTGCCACGAGGCCGCCGTGATGGCCAGACCCGGTTTTTGTCGGTTTCTTGCACTTTTCACGTAAGAACACTTACCTGGTCTATAAAAAGGTGAATTTTGTGCATGCTTTCTCGATATATAGAAAACTTACATTTAGAACTCAACATTAAGTTATACATGTCAACCCAGGGCCCTAGATGTACGATTACCCGGTGAACTACCTATTATCTAGAAAACTAGTTGTAATGTCGATTACTCAAACTAAAATAACAAAGCAAGAAACTTGATTCGAATTCATATGTGAGATGATCACCCGAGTATGTATCCCCTTAGTCCGCAATTAAGTCGATAATGTTTACTCCCTAGTTGATTCACTTGATACTTTTACTACGAAAAGTCCAGATTAGTTTAGAATCTCGATTAAAGCATACTAAACCCTCTTGAATAAACTACCTAGAGGAAAATCATCCTCAATCGAAATAGAATATCCAGGCAATACAACAAAGTCTTCCTCTACTGGATTGAAATCTATTACAGAGCACTGAATCGATTCACTATTCGCGTAATCGATTCACCACCACCAATTGAAGGCACTCTATTAACCTAATTATATATTCTCTCTTCTAGCTCAAATCAGGAATGGCATAATATAGTCTAGATTCAAACAATTGCATGAATAAAACTTCAATTCGATAATTAGTATCATAGTTCATAGCCAAAGAGTCACCGAAATCAATCCTAACACATGGAACTAAGGTTCTTCATACCCAAGTGAGAGAGTGGATTAATCCATAGAGAGAGGGAGAGAGAGGAAAACCATGATCATAAAGATGATAAAGTTTTGCTCCACGATGTCGATCTTCACTCCGAGGGATGAAATCCGAGCTTTAATGGTGGATTGAGGGCTCTAATCAACTCCCAGGGGTGTTTCTCCGTCACTTTATCTCTCTAGAACTCTGCTTTTGCTATTATAAGTCGGATCCCTCTAAAAATCCCGAAATCGACACTTAATCTCGCATTTGGTTAAAACACGACAGTGTTCCTTACTCGTATTTTAGCACCAACCCTTGTTTCATCAAAGTATTTCGTTCCACTTAAGTTCCTTTTGTGTAAAGCACGAGCATCTTGAGGACAAAACATGGTTGTGTCTGTGTTTGGAGTTTGGGCGTGTTTCCTCTCGTCAACTGTTACACGGGGAATGCTTTTCTTCTCAACTGGATCACAGGCAATATTCCCATAAAACATGGTCGTGTTTCCCATGAGCAAGCTCATTTTTCTTCCTCTAATCTACTTTTTAGTCGCCAAACAACCTCCGATTGACCCAAAACTTCAGTCTATGCCTCTCTTTACTTGCTAGGACCTGAAATGTTACAAATGAACACAACCTAGCATAAAATAGGCCTAGGATGCAAGAAACCAAACTCAAATGACTAAGAAATTAGGGAATAAACATGGATATTTATGGCGTTCTCAAAATACATTGGTCTAGATCCTCCTTGTTCTCCCACATACACGATGTCCTCAAACCCATCAAGACTGGATAAAATGTTTATTGTTCGTTCTTCTTCAAGAAACCTTTCGAGTTTCTACATAGGATTCTCCATATCTACAATGCTTCTCGGTAGAGGTAAGGCTGCTTCTTTTCCTCCAAATGCTTTCACCAAGTCATGGAGATGAAAGGGTTGAGGGTTATTTTCCTTTAAGGTTGCCATCCTTTATGGATTTGTATCCTCGTCATCTCTCTCTTTACCCAAGAAACTTTGAAATGCTCATACTATTGTCAAGATAGCCTTGACCTCCTCCTTGTTTGGATTATTCTCTGTATGTTTGGTAAGATTTCCTTGAGGCTTTTGAGGTATGACATCAATCAGGAGTGCAAGTTTACATTCGATATTCTTCTAGCTTTCTTGCAAGGTTGTTTCCTCTAGTTTCTCGAATTTGGTAGGTCGGTGATTGGAAGAACTTCCTCTTTGCTCCTTATATTGAGGTTGATTTATGGATTTGAATTCTTGTTCTCATTGTGATTCATGAGCATAAGACGCATTGACAGAGGTGATATTGGGTTAATCCTCGGGTTTCTTTTCTCCTGAGGTTGGCCATTAACCATAAGGTATGTGAGGTTGGTTGATTTCCTGGTAAGGATCATAGCTTCCTTATTGTGGCCTTCATTGGTAGCCTTGGTTAACTGACATCATATTGTCCTTGTCCTCCATGGCTCCAACATTCGAGTCCTTCATGGCCTTCTTCTCCACAAGCTTCACAAACAAAACAAGGTTGCCACTGGTTCATTCTTCTGTTCCATTGAAGTTTTCTTTAGGTAATGAGAAACTTCCTTCATCTAATCACACAAGATGGTAGCAAATTTCTTACTTTCTTGGAAAACTTTCAATGGTTTCACGATGGTCACTTGGACCTGTTCTTTGACTTCCTTGCAAGAGTATCGAAATGCTCTCGGCATTAAGCTCTCGTCATTGTAGTGAAGTCACCGTCGGCAGATTGATTTGTCATCATTGTGGTATCTCGGTCTAAACCTTTGTCAAAAACATTTAGAAATTTGCTTTGATATAAATCCACGATGGGGTCAATGCCTTGAGATTCTCTCGAAAGCTCATCCAAGCTTCATAGAATGGTCATCCTTCCTTCTGCTGGAATTGTATGATTTCATCTTTCAGCTATTTTATCTTCCATGGTGGAAATAATTCTTCATGAAGGTATGTGCTACTGTGCTAGGGTCTCCTATGTGGTGAAGGTGCCCGATGGGTGTTAATCTAACCACTGTTTTGCCCTTCCCACGAGTGAGAAAGAAAAAAGTGGTAGTCAAATTGCATTTCATGTAGTTTCATCTCCTGGAATGGAACTAACAATCTCGAAAAAGATCTTCAGATGTTGCACAGGATCATCATAATTTCTTCCAACAAATCTCTCTGATTGTTCCACCATTTGGATAAGTTGAGTACGAAGTACGAATCTCGATGTTTGTTGGTGGTGCAATAATGATTGATGTGATATTCGAGGCTTTTGGGTTATTGAGATGACTACTCTATACTCTTCTGAAATTGTTGATGATCTAGAAGAGGATATGGAAGAGGTCTCTTCTCTTAAATTGAAGATGCAGTCTTCGTCAATGTTTCCTAACTTGAGTTGAACTTTTGATGGATGGAGCTCGAAATATCCTCCTTTTCCGAGTTAGATGCTCCTTCCTTCGACATAAAAAAGGGTGAACTAGATGCTCCCCCTTCTTTGATGATCTCCTCTACTATATTTTGATTTTTTACTTCTCTTCTAGAAAAAACTAGACGCGTATGATAACCTGCAAAATAAAGCAAACTAAAACTAATAGACATAAGATGGTTCGATGCTTTTGTACATGATTAGAAATCCCCGACAACAGCGCCAAAAACCTGATGTGCATTTCATGTAGTAGTCATATCAAAGCAAATCAAATACAATCAAGTCATAAATCCTATAAAGAGTAGTATTACACAAGGTCTTCTAATACATAACTACTCACATATAACTACTCATATCTTGACACACAAAGTAATAAAAGATAGGAATGTTTAGGTGATTTTTCGGTTTATATAGGAAAGGTAAAGTAAAGCTAAAAAGTAAAGATACATTATTGAGTAGAATGATCACTCTATATAAACATGCATATCATTTCTCATTCATATCATGCATCTCAAAGATTCATCTATTGTATCATTTTATCCCTTCTACTAAAGCATTCCTAATTGAGCTTTCGCCACATGCGAGAGGAACAATAGCTAGCTAATGTGTGCTTTTGCTTCATGCCATCAACTAACTAACAAATAACAGAGAAGTAAGGATATCACTTAGTTAAGTTTTGGCCTCTTGAGACATAACATAAGGTCTATAGCATTGGTGATCTGAACAATCAAGCATTGATCATGTACCTTTGTATGGATGGGTGATCAATCCTCCCATACACGCATAGAGTAATGAGATATCACAAGTAGTTTTCTACCATTTTAGATTATATTATAGACAATGCATATAGTAACATAATATAGAATAATAAACACTGAAATATAAGCATGAAAGCATCCATGACATAGCATAAATATTGAAACACTCAAGCAAGCATAGGCAAACAGAACATGAAATCATGGAATGAAATAGTCATATTAAAACAAGTTCACCTTCCTATACAATCAATTTGAATTATCTATACACAGAAGATAAGGAGGTTACCGCCATCGATGATGATGAGATCTCCTTGATTGTACCCCCTCCTATAAATGCTAAGCTCTCCACTTGAGCAGAGTGTAGACAAAAGAATGTATTAAATTTGCGTAGCGCATCTACAACTGAGGCTTAGCTCTCTATTACTAGTATAAGATATAGGAGGCATTTTACGGTTTTCTCACCTAAAATTTTCCTGGGAGCTTCCTTGTACGAGTGAGACTATAAATCCTTGAGTTTGGGATGAAGTAAGGCCTTCTAGAAGCTTCTTGGGATTTGGACACCAAGTGGCCGCCTAGCGACGGGTGGTGACTCTGTCCCTTTTCTTTTTTGATTGGGTTGTTTGTGGGTCAAGCAACGTTTCTAGACAATTTGGGCTTGATGTGAGTGACTTGGGTTACCGGCGGGTGGAGCCATCTTGAGGCCGGCGTCGATTTCTTCTCTGGTATGGGCCGAGTTTCCACCAAAGGCCTCCTGTTGGGCTCTAGATAAGACTTCCCCTCCTTTAGCCTTCGTCTAATAGATGAACACCCCCCCCCCCCCACCCCCTCCCTCTCTCTCTTTGATCTTCTTAAATACATGCTTGATTGATCCTCCATAATTATTCAAGTTTGGATCCAAAAAATGCTAGGTTGAGTGTTACCTTAAAAAACACAGAAACAAACACAAAATGCATAAAAATATAAAAAAAAAACACAACATATGTTTAATAATAGCTCATTGATCAAATATTTATGATATTCATATGAAAACAATGTAAAAATCATAAAGATGCATTGATAATGGGGAAATTTTATCAAATATGGGAGTTATAAACACTATAAGTTGAGTGTTATCAATCACAGCTTGAATGCTACACACATAGTATACGTGCTTTTAATGTATAACAAATTGAAAATCGAACATAATCAAGCATTAAATATGATAAATTGAATTCTCTCTATGTGAAATTGTTGTGATCGAGTTTAAGAAAATGTTAGTTGCTCATAATATTTTGACCATAACATTTAGATACGCCAAAAAATCAATGAAACGCCATGCGTAAATTCTAAAGTTGAAACTATTGGCCAATCTAAGATCGGATTGTTGGAATTATGATATTCGAACTAATGATGAAGTCATAACTCTTATTGTTTGATATTTTTGCTAACTCTGGCCAAACTCACACTAAATCTTGCCTTCCCATATCAGACAAGGCTCTAATAATAAATAATAAGAAAAATTAAATATAAAAATAATTAGCAACTCAATATTAATTAAGAAAATGAAAATGAATAATAAAAGAAACAAGCAAAATAAACATTCCATCCGGTGTAAGACTAGTATACCGAGTCGGAGCTAGCATGGAAAAAGGGGGTTTCCATGTCATCCCCTTGCCTTGGCATTTCAACAAGAAAATAATACTTTAAAATAGAATCCATTTAGAATATAAATAAGTGCTCAATTGCACCCTCGAGTTGTTTGGGAGAAAAAATTATAAATTTTTATCAACTTACAATAAAGAAATATTTTTATTAAAACTTCACCAACTTACAATAAAGTCGGATCAAACCCCATCTTAGCTAAAACCGCAAGTAAGAATGGCCATTTGACTCTATCATAGGCCTTTTCCATGTCAAGTGTCAACCTTCAGAGCCATATAACCTTTCTTACCCTTAGTCTTAATTTTGAGGTAATGCATCAATTCACGAATAAACGCATTCTGGGCTGGCGATATTATTGCCGACAGGAACCGAGCCAAACGTTCAGTCATGATTTTGGCAATGATCTTGTACAAAAATTGACACAGACTTATAGGTCTCAACAGCCGCATATTCTCCACGTTATCCACTTTCGGGATGAGTGTGAGCCAAGTATGATTAAAGCTTCGCAACATCCGTCCTGTTTGAAAATAGGAACATACAGCTTCAATCACAGAATCCCCAACCACATCCCAAAAAGCGCGGAAGAACTTCCTAGTAAACCCGTCCGATCCTGGGGCCTGGGTGGACCCGATTGAGAAGACCCTTTGTCGAATTTCCATTGCCCGCACCTCCGCTGTTAAGGCCTCATTCATTTCATCTGTAACCGAGTGAGAAATAGGAAGACCTGCCACACAGGCCACCATATTCTCTACCTGGTTTTCAGAAGTAAAAAGATGCTTGAAAAACTCGACCGAAATATTCGCCTTTCCCTTCTCATCAGTGATCCACTCCCCATCTTCATTCCGCAACCCTTCCACAAATTTTCTTTTTCTCCGTGTCCTGGTGACTGTGTGAAAATACGAGGTATTACTATCACCTTTTTTCAGCCATCGGACTCGCGATTTTTTATGCCAGTATATTTTTTCAGCCTCCCACTGACGACTAAGCTCCATTTCGAGAACCCGCACTCTATCCCAATTAATGGGCGTAGAGAGTTTGGTTTGTTCAATCTCCGTCTGAAGAGTTTTGATGTTTCGCAGAGAATTAGTCGTACCGGCACGGCTCCAATCATATAACAGATGACGGAGACGCTTCAAACGAGCCCATAATCTATACATAGGAGAACCATGGACCTCCTCACTCCACACGAACACGACCATCGCTCTAACTTTCGGATTATCCGCCCAACGTGCATCGAACCGAAAAAGAGGTCGGCTCTGTTTCGTGAACGGTTTATCCGATAAAAGAAGAGCTCTATGGTCTGAACCTTGATCCGTATGATGCTTCACCAAGGATTCAGGGAAAAGCTCCATCTAGGACTGGGAACAAATGGCTCGGTCAAGTCGTTCCCGAACACAGGCCTGTCTCATCCGTTTATTGGTCCAAGTAAACTGATCCCCCTGGAAACCCACATCATGTAGTCCCAGGTCATTTATGAAGTCTCTAAGCGCAATAGAGCTGTCCGGGTTCCACGGCTTTCCACCATACTTCTCATTACTTGACAAAATGGAGTTGAAATCCCCTATCACCACATACGGTAATTGGATCTCTTCGCACAAATTCTGGAGATAATGCAATTGTGTTGCCCTAATCGCAGCACTACAACTAATATACACACCCACCACCACATACGAAATATTATTCACTAATCAGATCTATCAGACTCATAATTTCCGAGATGATAACCCCAACACGACCATCTCGCGCGTCCTTGGCATGAGCTTTTCTTTATACAATTTATGTTTGTTTTTATAATTAGGTACTATTTAACGTATTCAAATTTAGGACTTTAGGTTCAAGATAATATTTACTATATCAAGCCCTTATTCACCGTAACCATTTTCAAATAAAATTGATCTAGGAATATAATTGTAAAACTGGCGACAAGAAGTGAAAGACTTACGGTAAATTACAAGTCCCTTGTATTATCTCCAAATCAATATCTCCATCTAGTAGCCGGTCGTACAAGCTTGAGAGTCACGGGGCGATCGGAAAATAATTCCAGTTTCGTCGTGAAGCTAGCGATGTTTTCTTTTTCCCCCTCTCCTTATTTTTTGTGCAGTGGGGAGGAAATAATGCAGTGTGTGGAATTCTTCACTTTCCCCTACGGTATAAAATATATAGTTGTTCCCTGCAGTTACAAACAAACAAGGACTGAACCAAAAGCAGGAAATGATCGATCGATCGGTCGATGAGAGCCGCCAGCTGCCGGCCAGCCCCCACAGTACGTACGCAGTGAACTCTCGTGAGTGAATCGGATGCAATATATATATATAGGTACAAAAAAACAATAATAGAACTTCTGATCATCACTTGCTACTTAATCTTAATTTTCTGGTTTATGTTATTTTAAGTACCCAAGATGAGAACATAAAGCTCCTAATTATCATATTTTTGACCTAATCGAAAACGAATACATTTAAAAACTATTTAGTAGGAAAATGCTATAAATATTACGTTATTAGCCACCCCATGCCGATGCTTGTGTGGTTCACATTAGGGCTGGAAAACGGTGCGGTTTGGTCCAGACCAGACCATATATACGGTCTACGGTCCAGACTGAGAGGCTAAAGTATAGACCACAGACCAGACCATAGACTGTACGGTCTGGTCCAGACCACGCCTGTGCGGTCTGGTTCGGTCTGGTCTGGTCCAGATAGACCACACTCAACGAAAAATGAATAATTTGTTTAGTCAACCACACAAAAAATTGAACCAATAACCAAGAAAAATAATTGTTATTTTCCTTAAAACATTAATCCTAACATGCATGAATAATTTTGATACTCTAAATCTTAGTACATAACAAAGATACAAAGTAAAAGCATCCCATCTTGCACCATAATGTCATAAATATTAACATAATGTCATATGGAGATACAATTATCTCTACTCTGTGGTTAAATGTGGTTGTGAATGAAGGAGAAAAGAGATTCACAAAATTAAGTTTGAGACTTGGGTGTCGTTGTGGGAGTTTGGAGAGTGGTCGAATGGGCTGTTAACACGTATTGACAAGTCAGTTGGGTCTACGGTTTGGTCCGGTAAACCGCGGTCTAGACCAGACCAGACCAAGAGATCAAATTATAAAATAATACAGACCATGGACCAGACCAGACCATACTTCACGGTCTACGGTCCGGACCAAACAGTGCGGTACGGTTTGGACCACGGGTTTTCTAACGGTCTGGTCTATTTTCCCGGCCCTAGTTCACATGAGTGCCAGCTTAGCTCAGCAGTAGTACAATTCCCAACTCTTGAACTTGGGTTTTGATTTGAGTTTTGGGGCTGTTGAGGTGTCTTTTGACTTTTCCTTCGTTGCCTTGCGGTGGGCTTTTTAGATCGAGTGGGCCTCTTCCCTGCCCAACGTGTCGCTTTAAGCTATCCATCTGGCTAATTACGTGTCCAACTCTGTCCTTTTTGCTAAGTACCTGTACCATGCATTTAAATATATCATTTTTGTTCCCTTTGATAGAAATATTATCTACTCTGTCTATCATTTTAAAATACGAATGGAATCTATTTTCTTATCATCCATTTAATTTCTTAGGCAACAAATTTGACGAATTTTATATAGTATCTGTGATTTAGTTTAAATTTTATATTAAAAATTTTATGGTACAAATTGAGCTTGTACATTTAATGTTAAAAGTTTTTATTGTGTGCCTTTACATTTTTATAAAAATTTCTTTGTTGTACAAAATAAATTTGTATTGTTATGTTATGAGGCAAACCAAACTAGTATGGTAATATAAAGGTACAAATTCGTTTAACAAAAAATATGAAAGTGCACTTTGTATATCAAAGCACCAATACTACTTGCACAAGTACTCTTATACCATTTTGGAATTGTAAACAATTTGCATTTAGATTATGCAACTTCCCCAAATTTAGATCCAAGTGATCTACCATTCATATGTATTTCCCTTTTCCCCACAAGTAATTCCCAATATGTTTCATATCAATTATGAGTTGGCCCTTATTTGCTTTCCCATTTCCTTTCTCACTCATATTGCATTATCCTTTTCTTTAAACACACTAGGAAAAAACAATGATCTCCTCCCTCATAATACTACACCAAAACCTAACTCCTTTCCCCCACACACTCTCCCCCTTTCCTTTTTATCTTCCCTCTCCACATACCGCCATGGAAGAAGAAACCATCCCACCACCACCACCACCTCCCACTTACACCCTCACCGCCTCCTCAATCTCCTACTCCAAACAAACCTCCTCCGCCGCCGCCTCCGCCGCCACGTCATTCCTCTCCTTCCTCAAACCTTCTTCCACCACCACCACCCAACCATCCACCACCACCATACTCAACCAAGTCACCTTCACCGCCTTCCCGGCCGAGATCCTCGCCGTCGTCGGCCCATCCGGCGCCGGAAAGTCCACCCTCCTCGACATCCTCGCCGCCCGGACATCCCCCACCGCCGGCTCCCTCCTCCTCAACTCCACCCCGATCACCAAATCCTCCTCCTTCCGCAAGCTCTCCGCTTACCTCCCTCAACATGACGCCTTCCTCCCTCTCCTCACCGTCGCCGAAACCTTCGCCTTCTCCGCCCGCCTCCTCTCCTCCACCACCTCCACTTCCTCCATCGCCGCCACCGTCTCCTCCCTCCTCGAGGAACTCTCCCTCACCCACGTGGCGGGGACCAGGCTCGCCGCGAGGGGACTCTCCGGCGGGGAGCGTCGGAGAGTCTCCATCGGACTGGCACTCCTGAACGACCCAGGAGTGCTGATCCTCGACGAGCCCACCTCGAGCCTCGACTCGAGGTCGGCCCTTAGCGTCGTGCAGACGCTGAGGGGGATCGCGAGCTCGAGGCTCAGGACCGTGGTGCTGTCGATACACCAGCCCGGGTTCAAGATTCTCTCCATGATCGACCGTGTGGTGCTGCTGAACAAGGGAAGGGTGGTTCATTATGGTAACGTTCCTTCTTTGGAGAGTTACTTGGTGTCCAGCGGGTTTCCGGTGCCCGAACAGCTCAACCCGCTTGAATATGCCATGGAGATCATTCATCACCTCGTTTCTGATCCGACGAAGACGACGACGACGACAGCGACGGAAATGGTCCTGCCCTCACCGGATCATACCCCACCATCGGATCACAAAAATGTCGTCAAAAGGTAACAATTGAGCAACCCTTTTTTCTATTTTTGTGAAAACGTGCGGGAGATACATTTGTAGTTGCAAAAGCTAATGGTAAAAGTTCAATCTTCATGAATAAGGAAATTCACTCTATTTCAAGAAATTAACCTCTAAAATAAAATTTTACCACGGTAAAGAATTAACCGTAAAGAGCCAACATGACCATAAGTGAGTTTAATTGAGACGTTAAGTCCACAAACAATGTTATCGATTTTGAATGATTTTTCTCAACATTTTCCCCCACATATTTAGCTTGTGGAAAAAAATAGATTCGATATAGAAAAAAATGATCATCGATAAAGAAATTCTATAACAACAAATCGGAATAGATATCAGTAGACAAATAACGGCTGATTAGATACTTTTTCTTGTCATAATTATTTGAAAATTACAAATTCGATGAAGATTATTTATGGTTATATCAAATTCATACCAATACCAACATAGTTTCCCACTATCAAGTGACGTCTATATTATTATGAATTCATAAAACGAAAAACCGTCTATATAGTGTAATATCTTGAATTATAAAGTGTTGTCTTTTATGTCTAGTTACCGGTTTGAAACGTTTCGACTCCTTTCATCAGCCGTTTTTTGTTTTGTTTACGGTTTCGGAAAGGCACAGACGATGCTCGCGGGCCCACGAGATCGCCGTCCTCCACTCCCGCCTATGGAAGGTCATCCTCCGGACAAAGCAGCTCCTCCTCACCAACGCCATCCAGGCCGTCGTCGTCGGCCTGGTCCTCGGCACGATCTACGTCGACGTCGGGGTCAACAAGCAGGGGATCGAGAAACGTTTCGGACTCTTCGCCTTCACCCTGACGTTCCTCCTCTCCGCCACCACCGAGACGCTCCCGATCTTCATCAACGAGCGGCCCATCATCCTTCGAGAAGCTTCCGGCGGCGCGTACAGGATCTCCTCCTACCTCCTCGCCAACACCCTGGTCTTCCTCCCCTACACCCTCGCCGTCGCCGCCCTCTACTCCGCCTCCCTCTACTTCCTCGTCGGCCTCTGCGCCACGTGGCGGGCGTTCGGCTACTTCGCCCTCGTCGTCTGGGTGGTCCTCCTCATGGCCAACTCCTTCGTCATGTTCCTGTCCTCCGTGGCGCCCAACTACATCGCCGGGACCACCCTGGTCACCGTCATACTCGCCGGCTTCTTCTTGTTCTCCGGCTACTTCGTGTCGTCGGCGAGCATGCCGAGGTACTGGCTGTTCATGCACTTCGTGTCCATGTACAAGTATGCCCTCGACGCGCTGCTGGTCAACGAGTACTCCTGCCTTGTGGACAAGTGCTTTTACTGGTACGGGGCCGGAGGAGAGGATGGTCAAAACGGCGGCGGCGGTGTTTGCGTAGTCACCGGTGCTGACGTGTTGAGCCAGCGTGGGCTCCACGAGGGGCTGAGGTGGCGGAATGTGTACGCCCTGATGGGGTTTTTTGTCGTCTACCGGTTGCTTTGCTGGATGGCGCTGGCCAGGAGGATTTCCAGGGCGAAGAAATAACTAATTATTAGTACTTAATTGTAATAATTATTATATATAATATCCAATCCCCACTCACAAATTATTACTGTTGAACTTCCTTTATTGGGTCTTTTTTTCTTCTTCTTCTTCTTTTGCTTATATTATATGTCCTCAATTCTTCGTGTTGTGTCATATTTTGTGTTTGGTGTACTTGATTATGTAGTCGTAACTGTGTAAAAGAAAAAACAGGTCAATTAGCTTTTGATACAGAAATAAACCCGGTGGTTTGATTCCAGGAGTGTTTCTAATATTCCGTTTGGTTTGCATTTTTGTTCCGAAAAGAACCCTCTTTTTTTTGGTTAAAGACACATTTGGTTACTGAGATTACAAAATCGGGACATGTTTAGTCACTAGAAAAAGTTAATATCAAATTTGGTCACTACAATTACTAAAACTGGACACATTTATTCACTCGCCGTTAGTCTCCGTCCAACTCCGTTAATGAAGTCCGTTAAGTGCTGATGTGGCAGACAGAATTGCCTAATCAGCCGGATATAACTCAACAAAAATAAAACCCGGCCCGCCACGTCATTAAAACCAACCCAACCCATGACCCAACCCCACCCAACCCTTCTTCCTCCTTCCTCCCACCTCGGCACCTCCCACCTCCTTCTTTCCCCAAAACCGCCACCGCTCTCCTCCTTCCTCCCACCTCCTCCCGCAAACCTGTTCGACCTAACCCAGCAGACCAATCCTTCACCATCCCTCACCAAATCTGTTCGCGTTAGAGGAATAACAGTTTCAAAGTCAACAGTCAGCAGCTGTAGATTTCATATTGATCCAGCCGAATAAAGTGCTTATAAGCATCTCCGTCCCAAATAATAATTCCAAGGTGAATCGAGAATTTACTGAATCCATCCAATGAAGCAAGGACGATTTCTCCAGGCAAAAGACTGAAAAACTTCTTCCCTTGTAGGAGTCCAACGGCCACTTTTTCCGAACTTTTTGTCAGCCTCTTAACTCTGGAAGTAATCACAAGACACGATGTCAATTAACTGCAGCAAACATTGAGAGAATCAGAAAACGGAATCATCACATAGGAAACCCTTGTCAAACTTGATTCCACGAATTAAGAATAAAAGAAAATAGTACTGCACTCGTCCTAAATCATAGCAGACGAACAGATTTGGTGAGGGATGGTGAAGGATTGGTCTGCTGGGTTAGGTCGAACAGGTTTGCGGGAGGAGGTGGGAGGAAGGAGGAGAGCGGCGGCGGTTTTGGGGAAAGAAGGAGGTGGGAGGTGCCGAGGTGGGAGGAAGGAGGAAGAAGGGTTGGGTGGGGTTGGGTCATGGGTTGGGTTGGTTTTAATGACGTGGCGGGTCGGGTTTTTTGTTGGGTTATATCCGGCTGATTAGGCAATTCTGTTTGCCACATCAGCACTCAACGGACTTCATTAACGGAGTTGGACGGAGACTAACGGCGAGTAACTAAATGTGTCCAGTTTTAGTAATTGTAGTGACCAAATTTGATATTAACTTTTTCTAGTGACTAAACATGTCCCGATTTTATAATCTCAGTGACCAAATGTGTCTTTAACCTTTTTTTTACGATGAGAAGAACTTCAAGTCATGAATCGATCATGTAAAAAATCAATATTTGTAGGGGGAAATCGGAGGTACCAAATCTGTCGGTCACCCAGATTTATAAATCTTTGCTACTGAGGTATGATTTCAGACCAAGATTCCAGATTCATGATAAGATATGAGTGACATAATTCCATATCATTTTTACATTACGAACTTGTCCTCTGGTCATCAAATCTAGAGGATATTTTGGATGGAACATTTCAGAAGCGAGAAAATTTTGTCAAATTATCACATTTTATAAAACGAGTCAATTCGAATTGTCTGTCGTTGCTCAGACAATTGTAATCGACTCTAAATATATCAATTCAAAAATTTTCAAGCTAAATTGATCCATCCAATTTTTTCTGACAAACGGGTCAATTTGGTCCAATTTTCTCAAAATTAGAGAATTGGGTGAATTTGATCAACTCAATTTCTTGTTTATTGTTTCATTATAAATAGTTCGGACCGTTTTACCCTAAATCACCCGTCTAAAATAATGATTATGTATGGAAAAAAAAGTGAATGGGCCGAAAACAAAATCGTATTAATTCGAATAAAATTGTGTATACTATCGTGTATATATTTGTTTGGCTAAAAGGTTCTTCTTGGTGGGGCAGCTATAGCTAGGCCGCTGCTGGGGATGCTGGCTGCTTCCTGTTTGTTTGCTCTTGTATATTCATACAGCTACCAAGTGAAGTGCACTTCTTCTCGTTCACGGGCGTCTCTTCCTCTGATCTATTATTCGTTTTCAATTCCTTTGTATGGCTTCTCGTGAACTTATTATTGGCATTTTCCTGCATGTGACCGAACCCTCTCTACGTTCATAATTATAAACTACTGCTCTATCTATTCTATGTATAGGGTTTGTTTTATTCCCTGGCTCAGCTTTGAGAAGAGAAACGGCACCTTATTCCAAAATTGTGCGTTGCCTTCTCCTTCTTTTGGATACATATGCACATATATAAACTACGCGCAAGTAGATGGCGGGAAATGCTTTAATTTACTAACACTATTAATTTAAGTCAAAAGAATTTTACCAATATTGTACATAGGGCTGTCAATTTGGTTTGGTTTGGTTAACCAATCCATTAAGTATGAAAAATCAAAAATCAAAAACCAAATCCCAAAAACCAAAATCATGCCGAAAACTAATAAGGGCTTTAATGGTTTTGGTTTTGGTTTGGATAACCAAAAAACCAACATGTACTCATACACTCATATTTATTCTCATTTCCCTCCTTTTTATTGAATAAACGTCAAAATAATGATAAATGGCCATTACAAATTATTGGTTGGCATGCGTGTAAAAAAGAACAAAAAACAAATTATGTGTTGATAAATAATTTTGTTCTAATTGGTTTCTTAATGGTTTATATTGATTTTTTGGTTTTAACCAAACCAAAACCATTAAGTTGCTTATTGGTTTAAAACCAAAAAACTGAAACCATTAGCTTTCCAATTGGTTTGGTTTCGGTTAAAACCAAAAAACCAAAACCAGATAGACAGCCCTAATTGTACATAGGGCTATCGGTTTGGTTTTTATTTTTCGGAATCAAAACAAAATTAATAAGAAGTTTAATGGGTTTGGTTTTCGATTATTTGATAGTTTTATGTATTAAAGTTTTTATTTGCATTAAAATTGAAAATTAATATGAAACTGATAACATGTCCAACTAAGTCGACATCGTTCAACAATACATACACACATGCATGTCAACAACTTATGTGGAATAGATTTCTTTTCTGACTTCATGCTTATTTCTTGTGATCTTTTCTGACTCCATTTTTGGACTACTCATACTATGAATTTGATTTTTGGATTTGATTTATCCAACCCAAACCAAATCCAGCCAAAATTACTAATTACTTACTGGATTTCAGTTAACCAATAGCCTATAACACCCTTAAAGATTTTGATTTTGGGTTTTCAAGAATTTAACTGATTTGATTTTTATTTTCATACTAATAATTTGGTTTTCCTAACCAAATTGGCAACCCTAATTATACTTGACATGAACAAAGATATGAGTGATAAATATTATTTTTGACAAAAAAACTGCAATAGGCTTTATTAATTATAAGAAGCCGTTGTAGAGTCCAGCTCCAGCTGATTAAGTAAACTCATAGGAGGTCGGTCAAAAACCTCGACCTCATTCCATCTTGTTTACGAAATGAGTTATTTAACATAAAACAAAAAAATTATTGTTAATTAAAGCGTATTGGACCATAAAAAATATTTAACAATATCAGTGTCGGATTTTTACACTATCATGTCTGTTTGAACCTAACTGAGTGTAGGAGTGAGGCTCAGGGAATAATGTGGGTTAAGAAGAACACAAGAGGGGAATTCGTCTAGAAGGATGAGAATCAGAGAGTTGGGTGAGAACCAGAGAGTTGGAATCTTAGAGAGAGAAGTTGATGTTATAGAGATAGAATGCCCAAAAATGCGATCCCCTCACCCACCGGAGTAAATGCCATATTTATAGGCTACATGGTGGTGGGTGAGTGGGTGGATTACATGATGGTACAATGACATGACCACTGACATGTCAGGGATTTAGGCCATCACTCTACCTAGGACATGTCAGGGGCTTACCTATGACTGTATCTAGGACCTTGATGTGACCTTCCCTCGGGAAGTGTGATGACACCCTCTGCGGCTCTTTGGTCCGGTCAGCGCCTGGTCGCTTCACTTGCGCGCGTAGCTTTATCCTTGTCGCGCTCGAGGTCTTCGCGCCATCGATGGTGTCGCGCCCGGCCGTGTCCCCTGTGGCGCGCGGTCCGATGTGTCTCTTTGGCGCGGGGATGGTCCGAGTCATATGCCCAACAATTGCCCCCCAACAGGGGGTGTTACTCGAACACCTCCTGTTGAGATTTTCGCTCGGTAGACTCGGACCCAAGCGAACAGCTCCTTGTACTCCTTCAGCAGCGCTACGAGTGGTTCGATCGCGTCACCGCTGACGTGAGTGGAGATGCGTATTTTCTTTGTTGGCTCGGCGGGATCCAGTGCGACTTCGAAATCGGAATCCATGGATTCCGGGCGGGGCTCCTCTGCTCTTGTGTCGACGATGTTGGTCTGACGCACCTCACCGCGCCCGTACCCTGTCGTCCCCCGCGCCTCTCCGACTCCCGTTTGGGTGGGGAATTTGAGCTTTTGGTGGCACGTCGACGGGAGGGCCATGAATTTCGCAAGGAACGGTCGGCCAAGGATGTCGTTGTGCGCCGATTTGCAATCGACGATTGTGAATTCCACTTGCTTGGAGACGCGCGGCTCTTGGTCTCCAATTACTACTGGGAGGGTGACCACTCCAATTACCGGAACTCTCGTCCCGGAGAACCCGACCAGGTTGCCTTGAGCGCGCTTAATTAGGCGCGGGTCAATATCCATTTGGTCTATTGTGCTTTGGAAGACGATGTCAGCTGCGCTACCTCTGTCTATCAGCAGACGGTGGATTTTGCAGGCGGCAACTAGCGCGGTGACGGTGAGTGGATCTTCTGATGGGACCCCTTGTGGGAACTCCGCGTCGTCGAAGCTCAGGTTGAACTTTGCCCGTGCGTCGACTACCGCGCACTCCATTGCGCGCTCACGTTTGATTTTCTTCTTGGGGCGATCTCCTTCTACTGTGACCACCCCTATTTCTTTGCGCACTACATACGCGCCAGTAGCGTCGTCGTAGTCGGCTTGTGGAGGTGGTGGCGGGTTTTGGGGGCCCTCAACTCGTTCTTTCTTCACATGAGTGAACTCGGTCAGTAATCCTCGCCGTATGAGGCCCTCTATTTCGTAGCGCAGCTCTCGGCAGTCTTCTGTCTAGTGACCCGTTGCTCTGTGGAAGTCACAATGCTTCTTTGGATCGCGCATGTGGGGTAGGGACTTCAACGGAGCAGGCCAATTGAGCTTGTAGCCCTTCTCGCGGAGAACGTGGAACACATTCCTCACGGAGTCGTCAGTGGCGTGTAGGTGTTGGATGCGCGCCTATCTGGCGATCGCCCGCGCTGAACTTGCTCTTGTGGGGGAGGAGGGTGGCGTTTTGGACCACTGTGCAGCTGCACCAATTGGTCTCGCGGGATCGGGATCGGAAGCTGCCGACGCCCCTGTTCCTCTCGCGGCAATTTTGCCGGTTCGAAACTCCTGACAGATCCTGCCCCCAGGGTCTCTTCCAGCGTGATTGCCTTTTCAATCTTCATCTCCAATTATGTTGATAGCGTTACGGGCCATTTTGCTAGCGCCCGCTTGAGCTCCATGTTGTTGGTGGCCTCCGTAAGGTGATGGGCGGCAGTTTCGGGGGTAAGGTCGCGCACGGCCATTGCCACCCTGGACCATCTAGCGTAGAAAGCCCGCAGGCTCTCTCCATCTTTTTGCCTGATGTCTATCAGCGCCTTAAGGTGCAGAGGCCGCCTTTTTTGGGACGCGAACTTCGTTGTGAACAGAAGTATGAACTCCTCGAAGGAGCGGATGATTCCGTTCGGGAGCCTGTTATACCAATCGAGGCATATTCCAGAGAATCTTGATGGGAAGGTTCTGCACAGCGCCGCGTTGGAGTTGGTTTGGAGTTGCATCCGCAGACAGGAGGTGCTCACATGGTCTTCGGGGTCGGTCGTGCCGTTGTATGTTGGGAGGGTGGGTGGCGCTCCGCTTAGGTGCTCCGCCATGATTTCCGCGCTCAACGGTTGGTGGAGGACCTTTCTAGGCGGGTTGGGTCGGTATTGTGGAGACAAGTGTTGCTCCAAAAAACTGAGGACCGCCCGCCCTGGCAGCTCGACTCCCCGCGTTTCGCACGTGGGGAATTCTGTTGGCGTGTGTTGTGGTAGCGGGGCAGTTCCCAACGTTTCTCCCAAGGCTTGTTGAGGCGCGACTGGCGTCGCGTCCACTGGTGTCGCGGCCTCCTTGCTCATCATGAGCGCAATGACTTGGTTCATTTGTTTTTGCATGTCAGCTATGACATTGTTTTGCTTCGCCACCAGCTGCCTCATTTCTTTGGCTGTCAGCTCGGGCTCCTCCTCTTCGATAAGCACCGCATTGAGGTTGCTGGCTTCTGCGAACGCCCTTGGGTCGGTCATTGCCTTGATGGGATTCGCTTCATCCGGTGAGTCGTGGTTGCGTTCCGCCATTGGTTGATTTTCTTTTGCGTTTCTTCTTAGCCCCACGGTGGGCGCCAATTGTTTGAACCTAACTGAGTGTAGGAGTGAGGCTCAGGGAATAATGTGGGTTAAGAAGAACACAAGAGGGGAATTCGTCTAGAAGGATGAGAATCAGAGAGTTGGGTGAGAACCAGAGAGTTGGAATCTTAGAGAGAGAAGTTGATGTTATAGAGATAGAATGCCCAAAAATGCGATCCCCTCACCCACCGGAGTAAATGCCATATTTATAGGCTACATGGTGGTGGGTGAGTGGGTGGATTACATGATGGTACAATGACATGACCACTGACATGTCAGGGATTTAGGCCATCCCTCTACCTAGGACATGTCAGGGGCTTACCTATGACTGTATCTAGGACATTGATGTGACCTTCCCTCGGGAAGTGTGATGACACCCTCTGCGGCTCTTTGGTCCGGTCAGCGCCTGGTCGCTTCACTTGTGCGCGTAGGTTTATCCTTGTCTCGCCCGAGGTCTTCGCGCCATCGATGGTGTCGCGCCCGGCCGTGTCCCTTGTGGCGCGCGGTCCGATGTGTCCCTTTGGCGCGGGGATGGTCCGAGTCATATGCCCAACAATGTCATTCGGCGATTACACTGTGACATTAACAATTTCCAACAATACTAATTAATTTTTATAATATACGCTCGAAATATTACTAATGGAATACATTGTTACATTATAACATGTACAATAGTGTTACAAATCACAATTATATAACTAAAATATCATTTCAATTATTTATTCGATATAACTCATGTATGGTTTTATATACAAAGGATCGTTTGGAGAAAATTATTTAAGTCATGGATGTAACCAGTGGCGAAGCCACTAGATACCAAGGTGGGTCATTTGCACCACCTTGGCATAAACATGTAGAGCAAATTTGTTTATGTGAGGTTAGATTGAATACAAGATGTCCATATGATTGTAGATAATATTAATTACAAAAAATAATGTTTTGCAATCTCTATTTAATTTTTCATTCATATATATTGTAAGCGAAGCCACTCGAAACGTAAGAGCGTTTGTTGCAATCGGTTGCCAATGCAAGTGTTGAAAGAGCACTTACTGCAATAAGCAAAGTAAAGAAACAGTTCAAAATTAGATTAGTTGTGGAATCATGAATGATTTTTCGTTGTGGTATGTTAACATCCCTCGAAATTTGCATGATGAATGCATTTTAGAAAATTTTCTGAAAATAAATACATCCTAAATCTTATGTAATCTTCCCCTCCATATTTGACCTCCTTATAAAATTTCCTGGTTAAGCCACTGAATTTAGAGAATCTATAAATTCAATATAAAGCTATGTTTGTTTGCTCTGTTTTGTATCATGAATTTAATATTTTGAGATTTTCAATCTCTAAAATTTAGAGATATCAAATCTCTCATAATTAAAGAGATTCTTATGATTTGTGATATTTTTTTCTTCCTTCATCGCTTCTCTCTTACTTATCCTGGTATGTATCAATATTTCTTGAGCCACTCGAGTTGTTTTGATTAAGGGTAAACATGTCATTTAATATATTATTAGAATTTATATTCTCGTTGAATGTTAACAATCATATTTACCAAACAATGAAAATTTTACAATATTTATTCGGCAAAATACACCTATATAGCCATAACTTTCACATTTGTGACAAATATAGCCATAACTATTGGAAAACAAAAATTAGCCCAAAATGTAGAAGGTAGTGTGACAAATCTAGCCAAATTTGTCAGATACTTTAACGGCGTTTGGGATGCCGTCAAACTCTGTGATAGAACACTGACTAGGATCCAACTCATCGGCCACGTAAGCTACAAATCATTAGAATTTTACACGTAGATGCCACATCAACAATTATTAAGATAAAAATTAATAAAAATAAAAAAAAACTAGCTTCTTCCTTTCTCCCCACCACTCGCGTCCATACCTTCCATTCTTCGACATCCACCGCCACTATAAAAATCTAAATCCCTAGCGATTTTGTAGCCGCCCTCACTCTGTACTCCCCCTCGCTCTCCATCTTCTTTCTCCTACTCGCTGCCGTCGAGCCAACTACTACCCGATAACTGAATCGTCTTCCCCGATTTCCTATCCCGAAGAATTAGATGAGCTGGAGGCGGCAGAGCTGGACGTGGAACTAGTGGCGGATACATGCATGTTTAGGGGTGTCCTGGGACACCCCTAAAATTTGGAAACACGATTATTCAACCTCCGATAGTAGTTTGCGATAAGAAAAAAAAAATGTTTAAGTGGTGGTGGGACACCCTTAAAATTTGGGAAAATGATTATACAACCTCTCGTAGTAGTTTGCATATTGTTACATATAATATTTAAATAGTAGTCTATGTGATTTAAACTTGGAACACTGCCATTATTAGTAAACCTATTTTCAATTACACTACAACTCATTTGTTATTGTGTTTTAGATCCAAATATAATTGTAAAATGTTATTCTTATCCCGAATTATTTTCAAATCTTAACGGTTGAAGCCAATTACGTACCGGATACCCTTGTCTAATAGGATATGTCGAGAGATATTTGTTGAGCAGTATAGACACAGGATATATTTTACCATTTTACGGAACACATATGAACTTTTAATGTAACTTGTATTAGTCAGATATTTTCATATTTAGTAATTATTTAATTTATTTCTAATATTAAATTAAATTAAATTTTGGGAGAGGACACCCCTGTGTAGAATTCCTGGATCCGCCACTGCGTGGAGCAGTAACAAATCCTCAAGAGCAGTGTAGAATTACTGGCCATTTTGTGTTTTTCAATAGTTAGGTTATATTTGTCACAAATGTGTATAACTATACAAGTGTATTTTGCCTATTTATTTCATAATATTATAATTTTTGAATTGTTTAGAATCTAGAAATTTAGACTCCAATTCTCCAGATAACAGCTAGCCTTTCTACCAATCATGCATGCGTAGCATCGTACTTCCCAAATGAGTGGGCTTCAACTATGGGCTTCGGCGCTTCGCCGGTGTGCCATATCAAAGCGGGCTTCAAGAGGTGACATTGACGTTCATTTGAACCAGGCTCACCGGTTTAATGTATCTTCTTTTCCCATCCCAACTTCTGGTACACATAGGGACAACGGATTGGTTGAAAAAAATTGATATTATGGGGTCGTTTGGAGAACAGGATTCAGGACATGGATTCACTGAATCCGTAGATTTTGTAGAGAGTTATGTTTTTTTTGTTGCTTTCTTTATTATGGATTCTAGCTTTAGAAATTTAAAATCTCTAAAATCTGCGGATATCAAATCTCTTATAATCAGAGAGATTCTATATCTTGATTCGTGAGATTTTTTTCTCCTAGTTTTTCTCTTACTTCTATTTATTTATCACATGAAATATATCTATCAACAAAGTTTTTAATATTTCTTGAACCACTCTATTTTTTTATTAAGGATACAAATTTTATTTAATATAAAATTAAATTTTTTATTTTAATTGAATGTTAACAATCACAGTTACCAAACAATAAACATTTTAAAATCTGTTTTCAACAATCTGAAGAGTTAAAATCTTTAGATTGTTGACAATCTATAGATTTAAACTCATATTCTCCAAACGACCCCTATGTTGTTACCACTTACCAATACCATATTCTAATTACTTCGAATTTTAGAATCTATTCTTACAAGATTTGAATAATAAACCAAAATCATAGTAATATTCATATTCATTCGGATTTCGGTTTTCCATGTATATTGACAAATAATAATTTTTATTTATTATTTCATCTTACGTGTTATTATTTTTTTAGTATATTCACATTATACATGTGAAAAAATTATAATTATAAATCAATAATAAGAGAAATAAAAAAATACATTCAGATGTTATATATGTGTTACAAGTGCTGAATATTTTGAGAGAGAATGAATATTTATAGAACAATATACATATGCATCTATAATTAGGAGGATTAGATTTGGATAGTATGAAAACCATGTCCACATACTATCCCTAATTTTCGGGTTTGAATTTAATCCATACCACCTGATAATTTATTTACTTCGAATTTTACCTTACGTAATCGGGTCTGTTCGAGGTTATAACCATGTTGTTGGGCATTTTTGTCACCCTTAGATACAAACTTCTTACAAGAGAGTACCATATATTACATTGAAAATCATACTATAATTAAATTTTAATTGTCAACATTAAGGGTTGTTTGGAGAAAAAGATTTGGGTAATGGATTTACTGAATTCATAGATTTAGCCGAATATTATGTTTTTTTGTTTTTATTTGTATCGTGGATACTTTAAGAGATTTACCCATTCATGGATTTACTTTCAGGGATTTCAAATCTCTAAACTCTAGAGATATCAAATCTCCCATTAGAGAGATTCTAAATCTATATTATGAGATTTTCTCTCATACTTTTTTCTTCTTAAATATTTATTTATCCCACTAAATACTCTTACAAATAAATTTCAATATTTCTCAAAGCATTCTAATTCTGTTGGTTAAGGGTAAATAAGTCATTCGATAAAAAAATAGAATTTCAAATTTTCATTGATTGTCAACAAGCGCAGTTACCAAATAATGAAAATATTGGAATTTTTTTCAACAATCCAGAGAGTTGAAATCTTTGGATTGTTTAGAATCTATAGAGTTAGATGCCAATTCTCCAAACGAGCCCTAAGACGATATAGTTTAAAAGTATGGTTATTTTTTTCATTTTTGCTCATAAATTTATCATTATAATTAGGGTTTAAAGTTTGGTATCGATATTTGAGATATACCAAATTTATCACGGTTTAGAATTACCGAATATCTATATATTTTTAGCGATTGGGATTCTTTTTATAATGTTATGTATTACCGAATACCTATTTATTATTAGCGATTGGGATTCTTTTTGTAATGTTATGTAGTATCTGTGATTATGGGATCCATATATACTAAAATAGCAAGAAACCATGGAAGTTAAAATTAATTAAATATAGTACTCATAATTTATTCCTCACTCTTTGGCAACTCGCAAGCCCACATTCAACCAATTTTGGCTTTCCAATTCAAGTTACTCTTCGTATCTAACTCAATCTCTTGTTATTTTCATGAAACAAAAAGTCACTCTCATTAGTCGTCTCTCAACTTCCAATCCATTGAATTAACGTTACCAATGACAAAAAAAAATGAGATATCACGATCCGCTCTTTTTTTTTATCCATGTCCTAGCTCTAGATGAACTAAAGACCATTTGACTAGTCTCTTTGCACTAAATGAGAACCTATAATGGATAAGTTCAATGGAGACTGATTGAGTCCCATCAATGATGACTTCGATAGTTCGATTAGTTTTTATTACTCTTCTCACCTCAAATTCTCATAAATAAAACTAGCTTTTTACCCGACCCGTTGGTCGGATGAATTTAGTTTTATTTATTATATTTTTATATTAATCTATTTTTTATATTTTAAAATAATTTGGGATCGTCTAGATAATTTTTTAGTGGGTTGAAACTAATATTTGTGTGAATTATTGATTGTAACATTAGTTAGTTTATAAGTATTTGTATTGATCATGCTATCGCTTATTGTTGTCTATATATTTTTTACATTTAAGAAAAAATCACTTCCTATTGTTAGAATAAATTACTTAAAAAATATTTCTTCATAAAATTTGATATTATTCACTTATTTTTCTATTATATCCATGAAAATAAAATAATTAAGCATTGAAGTATTAATTATAAACTCCAAGGGATTTTCCCTATTAGTAATTTGGAGGGATAAAATTTATCAAATTAAGGATTCAAATTTAATGGTCGACAACCATTAGATACTAATTGAGAAAATACAAATTATTAACTAATAATTCACTTTTAAATAATATATATCTCCAAAAGCAGTTGTGGTTGTTAATAGCTAACATTAATGTATACGGATAGTACAATGTTATTATAATGGACATATCAGAAATATTCCAATTATTTCTTCAAAATTTTAATTAAATAAGGCACTCTATAGTTCAAACATACAATCATTTGTTGTGAAAATTAAGTTTCTGAAAAAGATTCATGATTTTAGGAAATCAATATGAATTTTTTATAATTGATTTTGGTGTTTCCTTTGATATCTAAAAGTCAACACTTATAGATTTGTCTACTCTGTCATTTGAAAGATTCAAAAAATTTATAACAAATATGTGCCACCAACAAATAAAAAATTTTTTGTCAAAAATTTGTGTGCCCATAAATTTGTTCTTAGCTTTGTGCTCGGCCTTTAGCTCGATAGTATAACATATGCTAAATTTACGACAGTCCTTGTGTCTGCCACATATTTCATAGCATATCAGGTTTCGAGTATCCACAAATATTAGTACGCTTTCAACAATTATGTTTATTGTTACACGTATACTAACATTATGAAGTGAAAATTTACAACAATAAATTACTATAATAAAGAAAATTAATTAAAAAGAATACCATCCGTAAAGCTCAAGAATTATTAGTGAATTAGTTGGTAATCTATTATCCTCTTGCAAAAAAATGGACAATTACATTATGCTCATCGCTATTTTTGGAAGGTCAGATGATCAACAATAAAAGTCGGGGAATTTCAAGAAGATTCCCAAAGATGTTTCCCTCCCTCCAGGCAAATGATCGACTTCGCTTTTGCTAGTAGAGAATGGAGCTGTTATACCTGCATAAAACAATGTCTCTTGAAATAGTGTTTATTTTGAACAATTTGCACAATTCCAAATTGATTGATAGGTCAACGCGATCACATATTTTATTAACTTATCTGTTGATCATTATAATTAGAAGCAACAAATAAAATGAAAAGCATAGTGATAAGATGACTATTAATACCATAGACCGATAGACGCATCCCTCTTCGCTACTTTCTGTTGGCAACTATGATAAAATAGAAACCTCTGGGTCTTCGAGAGACTATTGGCGCCGGCAACCCAGTTAGCCTACCAAATCCGGCAAATGCGAGTGCAGATTGATCAATCTTCCAGGAGGATTGGGCAGGTTCTCGGGGAGGTTACAGAGCGGGTGGAAATGATGCTTGGCTAGTTGGCTGGGAACCACCTCTGCAGGGAAGGACCTGTTTGAATACTGATGGCTCTGTTAACACAAGCCAAGGGAACTCAACAGCGAGAGGAGCATTACGCGGACATGGCTGTCAGTTTGTGAGAGCTTTTACGGCCAATCTGGGTGGTGGCTCGATCACCCATGCTGAACTGGCGAGGATTTTTCATGGACTCGACATGACTTGGGACATAGGGATCCGACAACTTCAGCTGCAAACAGATTCGGCAACGACGCTCGCCCAATGGCGATTCTTCCAGTCATCCTCATCATACTTTAGTCGCAGAGGTGCGACAGCTGCTGGCTCGAGACTGGGAAGTCAGCTAGAACATGTGTTCTGGGAGAGAAATTATGTAGCGGACTATTTGGCTTCACTTGGACACACTATTCATTTTGGGATCTGGTTTATGGATAACCCGAGTCATGTGCTCAACTACTAGTTGTACTTTGACGCGCTTGGGACTCAGATCCTACGTATGATTAATAGTTAAGGGTTAGAGCGCCCGTCTGAGCTCTCGTTTTTACCAACAACAAAAAAAGACGACTATTACTTCCAAATAAAAGCAATGTTCAAGAAGACGCTAGGCGCTATCTAGGCGATGAGGCACCGCCTAACCCAGGCCGATTAGTCATTGTCTAGGCGAGATTGAACGTAAAAAAAATTATATATAAGCCATATTCCACAAAAACTCAAGTCATATCATTATTCATCCATTCAAATATACATACAACCATTTTCCACAATACCAAACATCCCAAGTCGCCAACCATGAGGAGGGATCTCACTGGTGGTCAATGAGGGGGAGCGGCTAGTCGAATGGAAATGTGAAATAGAATAGGGTTTGGGATTTTCACAAAAAGGCTACAATTTTCCCTTTATTAGTTGTTCTGGGCGTCTCCCACCAAAGTGAAAACGCGTCTCCGAGTGCCCAGGTGCCTAGATCAATCGCCCAGGGCTAGACTGGGCGATTTCCTCATGCCCAGCTATTAATCGCGCCTAGGCGAGAGATTAATCGCGTCTTCTTGAACACTGAATAAAAGTGGACCAAACAAAGACATTACATCAAAATCATTTCAGTTCCATCTTAACACAGTATCGAAGGCATGTACTATTATTATACAAATGATCTTACGCTCTCAATTAGGAACTAAACGAAGATTAAATGCTTGATTGGCAAACTAAATCGATGAACCTAGTGATCTTAAGAAAAAAGTAATGATCACATGATTTCTTGGACCAAACTACTAAAGGAAAAAAAGAAAAAAGAGACCGTACATTAGCATAAGGACTCAACAAATTACTTATAAGAACTAATGACATAAGGAAAATGTAAACTCAAACTGTTCTTCCGAAGGTCATGGATTAAATCATTAGTTGTCGATTACATAGCTTAAAATGCAAGTTATATCCAAAATAGAGGCAATTTAGAAACAAAAAAGTTAGATAAGAAAGCCGTGAAACACAGAAAATTTGAGTGTACAAAGTGGGAAGTATTGCTTTCAATTAACCTTGATTATGTTGACATAAAGCAGGCACACATTGACGTTGGAAACCTAAACAAAAAGCTTAAAAAGTGGCAAGAGAAATCTTCCCTTGAGGTTCAAATATAGCCTACCTATATGAGCAGAGCCAAGTAATTACCATGATTCCATTTTACACATACCATCTCACAACCAACTGCTGCTAATGCTCTGGTCTGTTCCAAACCTCACCTGCTCATATCTCCAATACCATATCACGAAACCAAGAATTATACACAACTAAAAGATCCAATAAGGAGAGTAACTTAGCATGGAACTTTATTGCTTTTGAATTGAATAACCAGTTAAAGAATATTGAAAAATGAGTTCAAAACCCCAAGAAACTATACACTATCACCCTAGTCAGTCTGGACGCCTACTAATTCCACCTTCTGCTGACTCAAACTAAATTCATATCGGCCACAACTTTGCTGCCAACAGAAGAGAGAAAAGAATGGAGGGTGTAGAAACTGACCTTGTCACTATAGCCAAAAAGGATTAAGGGCCAGCATCGAAAGTGAAAAACCAATTTAGAGACATAATAACCATAGATGTTGTTGCCCCACGGAATCACATACTTCTCCAAAACCAATTAACTGTCAATTGAGTAGAGCAGCAACCAATCCTAGCAAATTATATTTGCAATCATATACTACCCTCTCTCCCCACTTACCGTTCGATACTTACAACGGTCTCTTTATCCAAGTTCAAGGTCCACTTAGCTTTCACATAAATGGTTCCTTCTCTTCTACACTCATGACCCTTTAAACTCATGGCTTCAGGTTGGGTCCGGGTCCTCTGTGGAGGAGAGGAGAAAATATGTAGTGATTAAGCCCACCCAATTGGGATATGTGCTTCTTCTAATCTGGTTCATGGATACAAATACCAAGACATTGATGTAAGATGTTACCTGAATTTCCCATTATGGGTTCATATTAAATATGCAGAGAATACCATAAGGTAGAGATGGGAGCAGAGGTGGTGATGGAATCAAGAGGCAGCCTTTTCTAATCCAACATGGACTACTTGTGGTCAGTTCAGTTCTGAGTCCTGCAATTTTGCAAGGGGAATAAAACTCTTCCCAGCAAGTATAAATGCATACTTTATCCTTAGTTACATGACCTAGGTAGCTGCATCAATGTTCTTAAGAGATACTTCACAAATCATGACTCTACTGAGTTCAGAGCATGCAGAAAAAAAATATTATACTATTGGAACACAATTCTCTACTTCGAATCTCAAACTAATCACAATAGAAAAGAAAGAAGAGGACCAACCTGACTAAGGGGAAACTGTACCAAAAGTAAACTTGAAGAACTTGAGAGATGACAGAATTATGGGTCTGTATTCTTCAAGAGTCGGCAAAACTGAGCTCTTTATTAGCTTAGACGCTGCCTGCAGAGCAGCAAGATTTCCAAACATAAATATTTCAACATCATCGCATCAAACCACATTTTCCCAAACATTCATCAAGATTCAAGCTTAACAAATGGGAGGCAGGTCAGGATCATAGTGCAATTTGAAAATTGTGCAAAGATCTTTACAACGGTACAACAGGATTGAAATTGGCGGGCGAGAACAAAATGAACGCCTGAGGTTCTTCAAGATGACTGTTAGGGGGTATAGCTAACAACTCGGAGCTAAATATAGAGTGGGATTTAAGGTTCCCCTTCACACGCTAAGCGCATGATGTGAAGCAGCAACATGCCTAGACAATGAGATCATATTATCAGTTTCCCTACATTAGTCATTACTAATGTACTCTTTCACTTTTTTTTTAAAATGGCAGGGGAGTTCAGGGTTGGGAGGGGAAATTTCGGAGTCGGGGTCAGGAATTAACACAAATTCAAGCATTTAAAGTGACGATTCAGCTCATCATGTTATCATTCATAGCTATGCAACTTTGTTTACCTAGGACCATTCAAAGTCATCAGAGCTAATGTACAAATATTAAAATAACAGTGATGCTGAAAAGAGTTAACTAACTCTAGCTGAATAGAAATTGACAGCGGCTCCATCTTTCTTTTACTTATGTGTTTTCCTGGTTTCGTCTTTGTCGCTGGAAGCTGTCGATTCCAGTATCATAATTAGCTTGCTATTTGGACCAAGCTTTGGAATGGGAACAAAATGCTCTCTTTTTGTAAAGAGTTGAATACCTTAGGGTCTTGGAAAGCACCCTCGTTCAGAATGGAATGAATATGAACTGAACCCAGAATGTAAAGAGTTAATGAAAGGGGGAGAGATAGAACAAACCCATCCAATTCAACAGTTGTTAGCTTCTCATAGTCTTTGCGATAAGGGCCAAGCGAAAACAAAACAGACCCCATCCAAAAACCCACCATACATTAAATCAAGATTCCTTTGAATTGACCGAACCCAGAATAAAAAAATCAAAATCAAAGGCAAGAGATTTCAGGGGAGAAAGAGTATCAAAGTCTTGTGCAAAACTACCTAACCCGATTGCAAGAAACAGGGGAAACAAATATACAGGAAAATTAACCCCCTCCCCATGGAATTGGCGGTTGGCTGAAGAAGGGTTTGCCGCGTAATTACCCAATTCTCCCAAATTTACAGCATAATCACATGTAAAGATAATAAAACAAAGACCAATTATGAGCTTGGAGCTAATAAGAAAGAAGGAAATACTACCCATGGAATTGGCGGTTGGCTGAAGAAGGGTTTGCCGCGTAATTACCCATTTCTCCCAAATTTACAGCATAATCACATGCAAAGATAATAAAACAAAGACCAATTATGAGCTTGAGAGTGATGGGGGCCTCCTCAATAGATGCGAGTAGCTGGAGCAATTTGGAGCGACCTTCTAGAGGCTGAAGTAGAGAAGAAAGAAGAAGCAGGGTTCGTGGCGGCGGGGGAGACGGTGGTGGCAGCGGCAGTAGTTGTGCTTCTCGCCGGAGGGGAAAGCCTCGATCGTCGACAACCTCTTCGCCACGGAGATCGTTCGCTGCACTCCCCAACGCGATCTCCCCAGTCGCAGCAGAAGCGGGCCGTATCTGCTTTCCTCCACTGACCACCAAAACGTCCGGTCTTCTTCCCATGAACTCAGCAACAGCCGGCCGTCAGCGCCTTCCTCCGCTGAACACGAAACCATGACACCCTCTTACCAAATTTTTTTGATGGAAACTGATTCTCCTCCTGTCCTGCGGGTAGGCGAAAGGATAACGTGGGAACCCAGTAGAAAAGGTGTGCTTATTTCAGCCAAACGAAAACTAAATGAAAAATAAATGAAAACTAAATGATAATGTGGGAAACCAGGAGAAAAAGGTGGGTAGTGGACGATTCTTAGTTCTGCAATCTGGCGGGGAGTTCTATTTTTTTTCCCGCTCAACACCCTGCCACATCAGTAGAAAAGGTGTGCTTATTTCAGCCAAACGAAAACTAAATGAAAACTAAATGATAACGTGGGAAACCAGGAGAAAAAGGTGGGTAGTGGACGATTCTTAGTTCTGCAATCTGGCGGGGAGTTCTATTTTTTTTTCCCGCTCAACACCCTGCCACATCAGCTTCCTAAAATCACTCTATGGACAGGAAAATTTGAATGGGGGGTGTAGTTTTACTTTTCAGCTATAAATTATACTGTTGATTTTCAATAACGAAATTAAACCTACAAATCTACACTATATAAAATGGGTGTTCAAAAAATTATTTATTTATTTTTATATATATAGTTGATTATTAATTACAAATGTAATTAGTTTAGTACTTGAGAATACCGATTGAGATAGTGAAAGATTTTGAATTTGGATTTAGATTGTTAATTTATTTTGGAATTTATTTTGATTTTTGGATGCATTTGGAATTTATTTTGATTTTTGGATTCATTCGATATTCTGATTCGATACCAGGTATCACAATACCAATACCCATTCTCACCCCCTAGTTATAATCGTTATTAGATATTTCATTATAAATTAAATGTCTGCCCATTACTTACCGAGTTACGTTGTTGTTTTTCAACTAAACAATCCTCGACTACCGTGGCCGAATTCCCAAGGAGCTTGGAAATTTTGTCCCGTGGTCGGAAGAGCCCATCATCCTCATGATTATTTAGTTCCAGGTACAATGTCCTCAACTAGCAAAAACCATTATTCGCTCTGCTCTGTTTCCTCATTAGGACCTAACTCTTTGTGGAACATAAAACAGAAAGCTCCAACGTCGGGAAATGGACTCACATGACATGAGGAACACAAAACCCTTTACCTAACTCCTATCTATCGGCTGTTGGTAACAGAAGTAGAACAATACATTTCCAACATCGGCTTTGTCCAATTAACAGCCACTAACTTCATTCGCTACATGCATGCATGCCAATTGAAGAATTAAAACAAACAAGTATAGGGCAAATATTTTGATCCTCTCCCACGTAGAGATTTGGTTCCCGAACCCACGTATATAAATATGATCGTTTTGCTTTATGATTATGGGTTACTGACGAGGCAATGATAATTGATTACATGCTCGTAGTATGTGTACTTGAGTTTCGGGTGCATACAAAAGGTTAATACCCTTGTGTGAATTCGATAATATGATTATTTACGATAAGATTACGAAAAGTGTTGTCCTTTTTTAAGAGTAAAATCGGAATGGCCTAAGTCCCTTATTAATTACTATAAAAAAAATAGTTTTTTTTTTGTCTTTGCCTACTAGAAATAGAAACCCATGAATACCACGAAAGAGTTCGTTTGGAATGTTTGATTACGAAACTGGTGTATTACAAGAATATGTGCATTAAGATTATGTTGTATACCAAGTATGTGTGTTTTAAAAATTCATCTTTTGAAAAAACATTAAAAAGGCAAGGAGTATACAATAATGAACTATATATGCATACTAAATCTCACCGGAAAGGTTTGATTCAATATTCATAATTTTCTATGTACTAAGAATACATCATGTGTTCTCAATACATGCATTCCGTGCTTAAATCAAATAAAAAAAAAAGATATATTCTGCAGGATACATCATACATGTATGCTCGAAATACAACGTAAGTTTAGAATGGAGGTTCTAATATAATCGAAGGCTAAAAGTCAGCCTTGTCTTTCCTTACAAGTGCCCTAATAAGTAATAACCATGACTCTAATGTCATCAATTTGGGTACTCCTTCCGCTAGTTCAGTGAACCTTTCTTTGAGCGTTCTTGTCTGCAAATCCAACCAAATCCAAACGGTCGCTTAGTTAGGTGCGTGGCCGGGGAGCAAAGGGCGATGTCTCAGGAGATATGTGCAGTGAATAAAGAATTACTAACATATATGTTGTTGTCAAAGACTGCGATAGCTCAAGGCAGTAAAAAAGAAAAAAACCTAATTCACTGCCGGGCATTGGGACCGCACCACAGTAAAAAAAAGGAATATGGTGCAGAAAGTTGAGTCCACAACTGATAAAGATGTGTGGCAGTAGTAGTTACGGATATGGTGGTAGCTCGAGGAGGGAAAGGGATGTTGCTTCGTCTCTGGGCTTTACTTCCATTGATGGTCGTGTTGTAATCGATGTGATTTTGAGACTTGTAGGGCAGAGGAGCCCCAAATTGAAAGCTCTTGTTTCTTCTGGGTGAGGGACCGTGGGCCTGAATGGCTTTGCCTTTGCAAGCTCAGGGTCCCAAGGGGAGGAAAATATGATCTGTTGAGTTCATGTAAGGTCACAGCTCACAACCCAACAGGGTTCTTTCATAAATTTAAGAAAAGGGAGAAGGGAGAAGGGAGAAGGTAGAACAGAAGCGTGGGTGTGCAATTGTTTAGTTCGGAGTTCATGAGAATTACAATCTAATAATGAAAGATACGTTAGGACAAAAGATCATATCATTATTGTATTTCGTTTGTTTTTGTTTGATTTTGGCTAGATCCAAATGTTAATTAGATTCATGATTTTTCAGTATTTATAAAATTAAGGGACCAATCGTTTACACAACTCCTATAAGTGTGAGTGAAAAGTGGTAGATGAGTTTGTTACGTTATTTAAACTTGATTAGGCAAGAGATGAAACGAGAATTAAATGGTTCGCTTTTGAATGACTTTACGTATACATGGGGTGAGATTATTGCTATTATTCAGCAATCATCCTATATGTATATTTACATATATCGATATGCATACACATACGAGGAAGAGATGAAGAAGGTATTGGACCCTCGACCAACAATGAACATGCTTCGATGGATGGTCATAATTGTCCCTAATTACACACATATTAGCAGGCCTAGCTTGCACATACGCACTAAAATGTGGATTACGAGGTTTAACTCGCTTGACAGAGTTGAATATCGAGTGCGTACATTTCCCCAAAGCTTAAAAATCTGAGTTTCGGGTTAAATTGGTTTTGAAAGATTTGAGAGTAAGGTTATAGGCATTAGGCAATGTATCATGGAGGGTGCTAACAAGTCATGGCTAAAAAGCTTTGGTACCTCATCCTAATTAACACCACACAATACAGAGAATCATGTTGGCCCTGTTGGGTGGCCATTGTTTTTCGTTACAAATGGACGAAAGTAAGAGTTCATTGGATGCAAATGCGCTACGAAGATCACTACTAGACACTAGTTGCTTCCCCAACGGCGACGTTTTGGACTTTGGTTCAAGGAAAGAAATCGCCATTATGGCGATTGGACCAAGGAAAAAGTTGATAGAGGCATGCTTAAAGACCAGGGCCTTTCTTCGGAAACAAACCACGGATATTCAGTCGAAGTAACAGAGCCAGCTGCAGAGAAAACAGAGCAATTCGAAACAGAGCCTCTCTGCCTCTCAACTCCATTAACCAGCGGATATATATATATATATATATATATATATAGAGAGAGAGAGAGAGAGAGAGAGAGAGAGAGAGAGAGAGAGAGAGAGATTTGATGGGTATTGATATCTTTACTTCACCGACTTGATGGTTTTTCCAGTCTGCCTTCCATCATCAATGGTACCTTTACTTTTATACTGCTTTTGTTGTCTTTTGGAGAGGGAAAAAGGAACGAAAGAAGCCAAAGGTAGTTCCCATGGGTAGCAATAGCATAGCACCACGGTTAATATGATATGTTCTTTTGGGAAAGGCTCTTTGGATTGGATGGAGAAGAAAGGAGGGAAGGATGCTTCCTCTTGAATCAACTCGAGACTGCTGTTAGGCTGCCTAACTAAGCTGGGATTTGAGGTGACTGGCTGGCTGGCTCTGAAGCTTCCTAAAAAAGCAGATGAGCCATTTTCGATTTATGGTCAGTTGTGTAGCAAACGTGACAATGGATGGATGGAGTAATGTATATTGGTTGTGGAAGCCACGCCGATGGTTGACTTCGTTGCCATTGAAGTTTCTTAGTCTCATTCTAGTCGGCATAAGTAGATAAGGAAGAATCAACAAGAGGAGATGATTAATTACGAGGATCATGTTCGCGACAGGAGGACGTTTAGGATAGAACAGTAAAAAAAATGGTAAGTTTTGTATTCATTTGCTGGATTCTGTTCTGTCCAATGATGATGATTTGCTTTAAAAATTGGATGACCTAAGAGCGAGAGTATAAACATGTCATCACTCATTGTAATGTCATTTGTTTGAAGTGGGTGAAAGACACGAGATTAGGGTTTTGGTTTCGTCTGTTCACGAACAAATAAAAAAAGTTTTGATTTGGATATCACGAATTCGGCCTACGACTATAGTCTAAGTTGGTCAAATTCATTATCACCCTATAATTTGGATATCGACAAAGCTTACTTCATATGAGTTTTGAATTAAAAGGCTAATGCGAATAGGAAAACAAAATCACTGTCCAAGAAAAAGTTACTTACGGTAGGTGTGGGTAAAACTTTTTCACCCAACCACCAGTCGTTAGGGTGACATAAGCAAAATCTCACAATCTATAGACACAATCGTTGGACTGCTACTCTACTCCATTAGGCCGTGGAAGAAACGAACAAAAAGTACCACACACAAACTTCCAATTCTGATTTACGTTAGCAAAAGCCATTGGTGGAGGGGAATCATATAATTCGAACAAATTGCAGAAACAGAAACTGCCCATTCCAGCAAGAAATTCCTTTATATCCTCATCATCCCAAGCTTTGACGAAAAGAAAAGGAAAGAACCCACCAGGCTCTGCCCTGTAGCTCCCCTGCTCCTTCTACAGAATTTTATTACGGGCTAACTAAACGGAGCTGTCGTCGTTCAGCACATGCTAACACCGTTGGATTGCGTCGAGTTGTTACAATTCAAAACCCCGCATAATCTCATGATGACAGCGTCGTGTATGCAACACATTATTCATCTCTGCTTAACCGAACTCAGAACTCTGTTCTATGGTCACTGGTAATAATAATTAACCCAACAGCATACAGGCTAATGAGTAGTAGTAACCAACAATTTTACTTTATAGACAGACAAACAACTGCTACTACTGCTTTTGGATTGATTACATTTTCCCTACAGTCTGCAATCATCGTCATCATCCCTTCCCTCCATGGATGGATGATGGATTCGTCCTACTACAATGCATCCAAAAAGAAAACCATCGAAACCACGAAACTACCCTACCTGTTTCATCGCCCTATCTCTCCTTTGCTTAACTTTACAGCAAGAACCCAAAAAAAGAAAACAAACAAGGAAAAAACAGAGTCCCCTGTTTTTCTCTTGTCCTGTTTTGTATTGTCTTTTCAAATTTTCAATTTCAGGGGAGGTTCAAACTCTCCCGCTTTCCTCCTACTGGCTTCAATATTTTCCAATCAGAACTCGTCGCTGGAAACCCTAGGCGAGTCCATCGAGCGGTCACTTGAGAATCGTGATAGCGAAGACGAATCTGAAACAAAAAATCAAAATTGTTGGGTGACGGGGAAAGAATGAAGCAAGAACAGAGACCAATCTGAAAGAAAAGATGGTTTCTTTTACCTCTGGAAGAGTTGAAAGATCTCTTGCAGTGAAGAATGGCGCTCTGGATCCCGTCATTCTGCAGTAGAAGGGAGTCATCCCTCCGCTGCAAGGTGGCCGGTGGCGATACTCCGGTGCCGGAAGATGCTGACTTGCTCTTCCTTAGATGCTTGCATACCTCCCGGATTCCAGCCGGGAAACTTCCATGTTTCTCTTTTTTAGGGGAGCTGACCGGGGCAGTCGCCGCCGGCGATGCCGACGGAGTCGTAAACGGCGACAAGAGCTCTCCTGAAAACTTCATCCGGTCGCATTCCTTCTTGGCGACCTTGATGTAGAGCGGATTGATGAGCTTCAAGTACTTCTGCACGATCTCCTTGGGGAATCTCCTCGAGGAATTCTCCGACGACGTGTCGTCCAAGATCTGCTTCCTCAAGCTGTTGTTCCTCGCCAATTTCGAACGGCCATTGTTGTAGGAACCTCCACCCATCTCGTCGAGCTTCACTTTCACAGTGACGAACCGCTGCTTCTCTTCCTGATTCAACCCCTTTTCCTGTTTCTCCCCTGTTTTCTGAACCGGCATCGACTTGGACTTCCTGAACGCGAGGACCCGAAATTTGGGACCCTGTTTCAGTACAGAAATCGGAGACTGGTGAGGCTTGGGAGAGGAGACGGGTTCGATTGGGAGTATCTTCCGCTTTGAAAACAGAGGCTCGGTTGCAGGAGGGGACTGATGCTGCTGAACCTTGGGCTCGGCTCTGTCGGCCAATTTATTGGGGCTTTTACATCTGTCGCCATTAATGCTCCTTGGGTAGTCAAAATCAGGAGGAACAGTGAGCTCCAATTCAAAGAAAGAGTCTTCCTCCTCTTCTTCTTCGGAATCATCATAAGCTTCACCATTGTTCAACCTCGCATTCACACACTCGACTTTGTTTTGCGATTTCAGGTGGGTAGTGGTGGGTCTCAGGAGCCTGAGAAAGTAGAGAACATCCATTTTCAACGTATGGGAAAGGCGGACGGAGCAAGAGAGAGAGAGAGAGAGAGAGAGAGAGAGAGGGAGAGAGGGAAATGGAGATTGGGTTTGGTTTGGTTTCTGATAGTAGGGTTTTTTTCAGCGGGGGAAAGGGGTTTTTATATAGGGAGGGAAATGGAGGCCGCAAGAGGGAAGAATGAAAGGGAACGAACGTGGAGAGGGGGAGAAGAGAAAGAAAGCTTTTGCACTTCGTTTGAGGGTCTTCCCTTCCCTTTTATTTTTACCTTTTGTTTTTCCACCGGGGTCTCCTGGAACTGTGTATTGAAAATGGTGTTTCGATGGCAGAGAAAGAAAGAGGGGAAAAACCAGAGGACTAGTGATGTAAGCTTTTTCTCTCTGCTTTTTCTGCAAAGCTAGACTGTGTATCAGAGAGAGTGTGAGATGGGGTGAATGATCATCAATGGTGGGTTTTAGTTTGGGGCTTTGGAGCTTTTTGTATGCTTATGATTTGTACTTTGGCTGATTTTACTACCTTGGTTAATTTCTACAAGTTGGGCACCAATTTCTGCATTAACTTGATTAATAATCTACTTTTCACTCACAATCACCATCCTACTATTCATGTCGATGTTGTTGGATCGTTCGTGCATGTATCTGTCGTAATCTTCATGTGTGTTCTTGGTTATCGAATTGGCAAAATGACATATTAATAAAAAAAAATTACCATCACTATCACCGAGCTTATGATAAATGTATTCAGTATTCACATACAGATACGTGAATACTCTTGTACTTCATTGATTGAAGCGGGAATACAAGTGCACAGTATAATGCGTGGTACGTTATTCAATCACTAAGTGCTTGTTAAACTCTCTCCATGAGACTTTGCTTCTATTGTGAAATCTTCAGCTCAATAGTCCTCATCAAAAAAGCAACATGTTACTCGATGTCAACGTGAGAATGAGAGTAATCTTCTTATCAAAAACAAATAACAGCTTCCACACAACTTATTAGCAAAAGAGCAAGATTCAAATTTTCTGGCGTCATAGACTATTTATCAATTGTTGATTCCTTGCAGAGAGACAGGGTGCTGTTGCTGTAGCGTAGACTGTGCCATAACCCTATTCTTTAAAATAAACAACAACATATAAATTTCCCAGGTCGCGTCTGAGCACTGCAGAGAGAGTACAGAGCAGGGCAGGGGAGAAATTGTTCGTAGCAGTCTCACTTCACTTTCACATTTCAATTTTCCTTTCATTCCCCTCTCGCGCGCGCCCAGAAGTAAAAAAAAGGCCAGAACCAGAAAAAGCTTTTCCAGTCGTTGGGTTGGACCATAAAATGGAAGAAGTTTCGTACTAGTCTGCTCCTCTGCTATAGATCTAGACGGCAGGGGAGGCTTAATACTTATATATATTAGTTTAGGGTTAATGACCTCAACATTTCGCAAAACTGCATCGTATCGACGGTGCAATGAGAAAAATATGCTGATAGAGTCCACACCAATAGACGGTTGGTTTTAACTTTATGAAACCACTGAATTTTCTGGTTCAATCTTCGGTACGATTTTACAATGGTTGATTTTTAGTCCCAAAGGCAAGTTAGCAGCTAACCAAGTCATCTACACTCCATCACCAATCACCCACTTTGTTTGGGTTTATTCAAATTGGGTCCTTGGTTCAGTAAAATTTTACATTTGGGTCACATCAAAATCTCATATTTGGGAGATTTTTCCAGAAATAGCAGTGTTTAAAAAAAAATTCCAAAAATAGCACCCAACTCCGAAAAATTCCAAAAATAGCACCATTTTTGAAAAACCGCAACCCGGAGGTGCGTTTTTCGAAGAAAACGCCACCCGAGGGCGCGTTTTTCGATGAAAACCGCACTGGTAGGGAGCGGTTTTGAAAAACGCACCCCCAGGGTGCGATCTGCTTTTTTTTTTTTTTTTTGCAAACCGCACCCCCAGGGTGCGATCTGCCTTTTTTTTTTTTTTTTTGAAAAATCCTAATTTAGGTGGAACCTTCAAACGAACGTATCTTTATGTTCGGGTATCCGATCGTCGCGATTTTTTTTTTGATTCCGCATAACTTTTTGAGATCTTGCAAGCCGAAGACTGCCAAAGGTGGTTTAGTCTCGCCTTCGTACCAAAAAATGTCGTTTGCTACCCCGAACGAGCTTTTTTCTGATTTCGTCAAACTTTAGATAACCGTAACTTTGTGCTCCAAATCCAAACGGCATGATTTTTTTTATTTCGCATAACTTTTTAAGGACTATAATTTTTAATAGGAATGTATTTTCAAAACAGGAATTATTTTTGGATATACAGGATTTTGGGAATAGTTTATCTTCCCTTCTCAGCAATCCACATACATTTTGAAATTATGTCTATGATAAAAGTTGTATTCCTTAAAAATTTATGTGTGAATGGGATTCCCTAGTGCTTGTGCTTGTTCTTCTTCTTCTTTCTTTCTTTGAGTTTTGGCTGGTGCTACTCTTGTTCAAGGTCTCACCTTGCCTTTTATTTCTTCTTGTACAGCTTTTTCTTCCCACTGCTCGTGGGCTCTAATTTAAGTTCATCATCTTCATCAAAAAAAAAAAAAAAAATTTATGTGAAATAATAAAAAAATTCATGCCGTTTGGATTTTGGAGCACAAAGTTATGGTTGTCCAAAGTTTGGCGAAATCAGAAAAAAGTTCGTTCAGGGTAGCAAACGACATTTTTTGGGACGAAGGCGAGACCAAACCACCTTTGGCAGTCTTCGGCTTGAAAGATCTCAAAAAGTTATGCGGAATCAAAAAAAAATCGCGACGATCGGATACCCGAACATAAAGATACGTTCGTTTGAAGTTTCCACCTAAATTAGGATTTTTCAAAAAAAAAAAAAAAAAAAAAGGCAGATCGCACCCTGGGGGTGCGGTTTGCAAAAAAAAAAAAAAAAAAAAAAGCAGATCGCACCCTGGGGGTGCGGTTTGCAAAACCGCTCCCTACCAGTGCGGTTTTCATCGAAAAACGCGCCCTCGGGTGGCGTTTCCTTCTAAAAACGCACCTCCGGGTTGCGGTTTTTCAAAAATGGTGCTATTTTTGGAATTTTTCGGAGTTGGGTGCTATTTTTGGAAAAAAAATTTAAACAGTGCTATTTCTGGAAAAATCTCCATATTTGGTGTAACCAAAAATTGTAAGATCGTACCAAAGTCCAGATGGTCACATTTTATGATGTTTGCTTGCACACAAACACCCCATGTTTTCAATGCTATGACAAATTGACAAGCTATGTGATCCTTACAGCCTGTTTGGATAGACAAAAAACTCAGGAATTGGAATTCCATTTTCAATTCCAGTTCCATATTTTATGTTTGGAAGGATAAGAAGGTTGAGAAATGAATTCCATTTGGGCTAAGTTTGGGGAATTACAATTCCTATCAAAAGTGATAGGAATTGTGTTTATGAATATGGAATTAGTGGGTCCCATCACTATTTATTATTATTTTATTAACCAACTATCACACTACTCTCTTTCTCTATCATTCATATTTCATTTCCCAAGATAAAATAAATATATTATATTATTGATTATTGTTAAAAGTGCAATTCATTTCTTTAGTTGGAGGAATTATACCAAACACTAAAATTGGAAATGGAATTCTATAAAAATAGGAATTGGAAATAGAATTCCATTTCCATTTCTTCTTGAATTGTATCCAAATAGGCTATTAGTTATGCTAAGAAACATTGGTTATTTGTTTCATTTGGTCAAACACAATAGCAAAATTATTTCCCCACTAAATAATTATATCCAACATCCCATGTTACTCTAACCTTGAAGTTTACAAGTGGTCCACCTAGAGCATTGTTGATCCAACTAATCATCAGTTGGGATTAGCTCAGGTGATGAGAAGTAGTGTTAACAAGGTGTAATGTTGTGTTATACTATCACATTACAATTGTGAAACATCCTTGTCCTTGGTCACTAAGAGAATTGTATATGATAGGGGACCCTTGGTTTGCTCTGTTGAGTTCGTTTTGTGGATTACGGAAGAACAATACTAATCTAATCAATAATTAAGATCGAACTTTAGATGGTAAAGCATGAGATCGGCACGATGTATTCTTGTATTCTATTATTACAATTCACAATTCTAAAAAATATAATCTTTTATTTGTGGTCACCAACAACACTGTATGCTTGAATCGTTTGTTTGCTCTCATGGGTACGTTACATAAGAATTGAGAACGACATGTCATGTGAAAACCCGTTAGTAATCTCAAATGCATACTGCCCGTACTCTGTATCTCAAAGCACAATCAAACTCAATCTTGTATTCTAAATGGTGGGTGCGAAAGAACAAACAGGGTATGGAATTGGATGAGGAGAAAAAGGGTACTTGGGTGTGACAGCAAGGTTCCAAAAAGAGGGGAGAAAAGAGAACACAAACGATAGAACAAAAGGAAAAGGGCCGAAAAGAAAAGGAGAAAAAAAGAACAAAGGAAACGTATAAGGTCATGTTACACCAGAGGTGCAAAAAGAAAAGGGCCAAGCAAAGGAACAAGAGCTCCCCTCAATTGGAATCTCTATGTGAAGGTTTTTTTGGAGGGGAGGAAAAGAGTACTTTGAAATACGCTCTCTCTCTCTCGAAAGATATGCAAAGTCAGAAGTTTAAGGGGTTCTTTTCGCAAAGAGCAAAGCCATTTAGCCTGGGGCACGCATGTCCATTGTTTGGCCTTTGGCTTAATTAGCTTTGCTCTGCTTTGGTTTTGCCTTTGGCTTTGGCTTTAACAGAGTCCAAACTTCCTTTACTAGATGACAAAAGTTTTGTGCTCGGGCATCTGGCTAAGGTCCAAGTAGGCCGTCTTTGTTCAAAGGGAAAAACAAAGGTTTGACTTGTACAGCGCAGATGGGGGCCAATGGCATCTCTGCTCTTGAAAGGGATTAAAGGGAGAGGACACGTTTAGAGGCAGCATATTATGCCCTTTAACTTTGACTAATTAGGGCTTGTTTGGACGTGGTATTTAGGCAAGGGTTGTGCCTTGAGAATAAGGAGGAGCTCATACGAGAAATTGTACCGTGTTTTGACTTGTTGAGAGAAATTTAAAAACAAAACTGAAAACTAAAAGTATTGTATTGCGCGCATCTTCTCAAATGAAGATTGACTCGTGAAGTTGACATTTTGTACGAAATTATCGTGTAAAATACTTTAATCAAAAGGTATCACAACTGGTTTGACAAAGTGGCCGTGTATTCGAATTTCTACAATCCCAAATATTATAAAGGTTATTAGTACACAAGGTTTGTGGACATATGCAAGTTTCAAACTCGTGAGCTTGCTTTCTTTTGAACGATACTATAGAAATGATATAAGACCCGTAATTAATCTTCTCGCAAGAAATCGAGTAATTGTAACCACTTCATCACAATGATACCCAAAAACTAATCAGTTTCCCTCTCACTTTATCTGTTAACCAAATGAGCCCTGACTTTTTTGATTCCTAGGAATGCGCTTTTGCCTAATTTTGAGGTTTAAGTATTAACAATGGGCCGTCCCTTAATCCTTATCTGACTGGCTGACTGCTATGCATTATAAAAATACAGATGGGTTATGGAGGCCATACAGTAGGAAAAACCTAAAACTCAGACTATGGAAATGAATATATTTATGGTTTTTGTGGCCCTAGGCAAAGGCAAGGCAGCTCCTCTCTGCCCTAAGTTAAAAACTTTCCATGAATGCCTCGCCCTTTGAATTCAATTCTAGCCGATAGCTTGCTTGCTGTGGGAGTAATAATTCAGAGGGCAGCTATGGGTTTATGGTCTATATGCATGACCTTCTGCCTGAGAGTACTTGCACTCCATTTTTCATCAGCTTTCATTTCGTTGGTCTTGTGTTCATTTATTGAGAGCCTTGCCCTTTGCTTGCTGAATTATTGTTTTTTTGACAAGGTTCTTGCATTTGCATACCCTAAGGGCTATAAGGGAGCTATGAACCACCGTAGTTGTAAACCATGTCCATGATCTCTTCCCATTAGTGGTGGGGCATCGATCGGTCCCGTGTAGAATCGAGCCAAATTCCGAAAGGATCGAATGAAAATAGTGGAACATTTGAGGACCTGAATAAGATCAAAAGCGAAAGTAGTTTCTTTTATTCTATTTGAGTCGGTTCAATTGCAGTCTACTTTTCTTTTTATGCTTTAACAAGTAAGGAAATCAAAACTGAATCAAATTATATTCGTTCTAATGCGATTCAATTCAAATAATGGTCAGTATGATCCAGTCTGGTATGAAATGGAATTGTTGCCCATCCAACCCCTATTGTAACTAAAAATTCGAATTGAACTAGATTTGATCTGATGCATTTCAATCCAAATATTAGCTTGGTACTATTCAGTCTAGCATGAATTGAATCATTGTCCATCCAACCACTCAAGTTATTGAAACCAACTGGTACTGCACAATAGTTAGAACTTAAAACTGTCTTAAGAGGCACATTAAATTCTGCGTTCTCATTGAAATTCAAGTAAGAGTTCAAAGTCACATCTTACACGCGATGCTAGAAGGGGCGCGCCTTGAGGGTGTACCGGCAGGCCCTCCGACGCAGTCCTCCGGACTTCTATCATGTATATTACTAATTACTATTACGGACTTGTGGGTTTTGATTATGAATTTAAAATGATAGAACATTTATGAATTGGATTTTTAATTATGAGTCAAAAAATAATATTAAAAAATTTAAGTCCGAATGCTAAATGAACAAATAGATCACATGAGGGGAATACTTGCTTTCTTATTAGACTTTTTTCATAGCATATGACATAATTCATTCTTTGTCGTATGTTTCCTAAATAGAATAAAAGTGGTAAGATTGTCGATGCTTTATTATTAGCATTCATAACTTTTTTTTGTTTTAAATTTTTTCATTTTCAGCTTTCAAGGGGGAAAAGATTAATATGCTTGTACTAACAAGTAATGCTAAATTAATTAAATAATCTGCATTAATTTATTAAATGTTAACGAGAATAATTAGGCACAAGCTACCAATAGTAGAAAAGGAAAAAAATAACTAAATCAATTATAAAAAAAATTGTACCTTGCTTAACTTTAGATTAAAAAATTATAAGTTTCTCTTATCTAATTTAGTTTACTCTATTATGTATTTATACTATTTGATTCTTCTAAAATTATTTTCATCTCCTACTCAATTAATTCTCATGACCTATGCCCCTTCGAGGACATCCGGTAAAAAAAAAATATTTTCATGACCTATTCAAGTGAGTCTATTTAGTTGATTCATTGTCAATTTAGATATTATTTAAATTTTTTTATTCAATTTCTCAAATAATCATTTTTTACTTATATCTTTCTGTTTAAACCATTATCACTCTTTATCTTGAATCAAATTAGATAGATATTATTTTTAAATAATGTTAGGATTTTTATTTATTGATTGATGGTTTGTTTATATTTTATTATATTTTTAGAAGAAAAAAACAATTTGGACGACATTTTTTCATAGAAAAGAGACTCCAAAATCTCGGATCGGCCCTGATGCTAGCGATACAAATTATCGGAAAATAATAAGTTTGAACCCTATCCTTTCGGATAAACTTTTGTTACGAAAGCGATAACCGTCAATTTAATCTCAAAATATGCCCTATGTTTGGCCCGACTTTTCAAAGTGATTTTCGGCTTTAAAAGTTGAAGTTGGGCCAAACACCTCTAAAAGCTCGGCTTTTGAGAAGCTGAAAAAGCATTTTTGTATAACATAAAAGCAGAAACTCCGATTTGGAGTTTCTTCGAAAATCTATTTTAAAAATACAGGATTATCCTTACCATATTTTAATCTTAATTCAGAAAATATAATTTTATTTCATTTCAATCATTATAAAAATATTATAAATTATAAAATCATATTATTTAATATAAATGAAATTTAACAAGATCCATAATGACTACTTTTTATTGTTTAGAATTTTTATTCATATTTATATTCTAAATATTTTATAGTCATTCTACATAACCTCTCATATTAAAAAGTACTTCTAATAGTTTTTTAGCTAAACACTCAACTGCCTTTTTTTAAAGTACTTCTCTAAAAGCTCCGGCCAGAAATTATTTCTGCAAAAGTTAGAGAAGGACCAAACTGAGCTATGGTTAATCTATGAAAAAAGTTTGTACCCAATGCTTTGGCAGACCAGTCATTATGTCATTCCTAACGAAATAAAATATTATCGGTAGTTTTAATATCTCATATAAATCTCTTTTCTGCTCTTGACTTGGTGTAGGATCGATCTCTTTCATTCATTCTATGTTCTTGTTGAAATTCCTTGGACAATGGTCGGCTAAACCAATAGGGAGTGCTCCAATGGCTACTTCGTACCAATCACAACTGCATTAGTAATTACTTTTTATTAGTTGTTATCTTTTTCTCTTCCAATGTGGTAAACACGTTTGAGTAAACAAAACGTATCCAACTAGCAATCCTGCCCAGCCCTTCAGAATCAACATACTCCAGCGGAACATTCGACATCTTGACCCAAATCGGTAAAGCTTTTGTACCCAAATCCTCCACACTGATGCCCGGCGTCCATGGCCTCAAGTAAAGCAGATTGTCAAAATGAAACCATGGTCCATTTTCCAGAATCCATTCACAAGTATCCTGTGAAGGCAACTTGATCAGCAATAGTCGATCACAGAGAAATGAAATCCGAACCTGCCCGTCACGACCCCACAACTTATTCACCCATCTACGCAGAACGAACATCGGAGGAGGTTTCTGTAGAAACTGACCCACCAAACAATCCTTCCACCGAGCAGCCCCCGCCTCCCGAACAGACTTCGGCATTCGAAGACCGCCATTAACAACTTCCGGTGGGAAATAGCTCAGCCGATTGGCTTCAGAGATGCCAAACAATTTCGCCCAAGGCTTCGAAGGAATCCTTTGATCGATCGCCTCCGAAACCGGATGAGGAGCTGCCGATCCGGAAGCACTCATTGAAGAAAAGAAAAGAGAGGAAAACCAGAGATGTACCGGCGCCGATGTCGGCACGACCAGCTAGGCCGAACGTCGGGGAACCCTAGCCTCCCAGAACTCTACTTTCTCACTCTACAGTGCAATTTTTTTTAATATTAACTTTATATATGTTTTTTATTCCAAATAATACAACAAATTTGTTTAGGGTAATTGGTTATAATTCTTGTTTTTGTCTGAAAAGACTCTAGCTCAAATTTTAGAGCTTATATTTATTTATATAAAATAAAAAAATAATTCTAAAGATAATAATGTCATTTCTACCTTTATTCTGGTTATAGAATAAACAAAGCTTTACCATATATATAATATATGTTATAAAGGAAGATGTGTAGAGGTAAAGGTTGGTTATGAATAGGGGTGGGCAACGGGAAACGGGTATTTGGAGATACCCGTATCCGTCCGTTTTTTGAGGATTACGGGTACCCAAATACCCGTAATTTTTTTTACGGGATGGGACTTGGGATGAAGAATCACTACTTTGAATACCCGTGAGTTACCTGTTAATACCCGTTTGAGTATTACGCGTACCCGTTATACCCATTAATCCATGTCAATCTAGGGAACAAGGATGAGGTGTTGAGGCTGTGAGGCATTTCTAAAGCCAGCAACAGCATAATAGGGACTACTTGAACATGATGGGCACTTTGGTGAAACTGGGGGAGTATTTGCTGGAAGAATTGGGCCATTATTGCTGCTGGTACGTGGAGAAGGAAGGGAACATGGAGAAAGGTTTCGAGGCCATCAGAGAAGCTTTAACTATTAGGGTGAATAACGTTTGGTGGAGACCGAAATCTAGACTGATGTCGAGGATGTTGAGGTGGGTTGGCGAGAGTGTAGGCGCGGAAGATTTGCTAGGTGTAGTAGATGGGTATTTACGGGTAGTATGGGTACCTATTATCCGTCCCGTACGGGTAATGGGTACCCGTTAACCCGTACGGGTTTGAGATATGGGATGGAGATTGTTCTTCAAATGGGACTGCGTACCCGTTTCAAATGGGACGGGTATCCCGTCCCGTTGCCCACCCCTAGTTATGAATTACAATTAGGATAATTGTATTATCGGATTAAAAGAAAAACAAAAGATTATGATGACTTTTTCTTGGGAATCCGTAGGCACACTGGATTTGGACTTTTTGGATCCGTTAACGAGGCTCAAATCCAAATTAAAGATGAGCACCATTAAGATGGAAGGTCGGCCCATTACTATAAACATTAGATTTGATCCACCTGCTACACATACATAGCCCAACAATATCTACCAGTCCCCCGCGCGCCACATGGAAAAAGAGACCATCTGGGCTTGGGCCATTTGGTGCATATAAGGCTCATTGAGGAACTTGAGCATATTCCCAGCGTTTGTTCTGTTGAGCGTTGTGATTCTCAACCAAGGTTGAAAACGAAGGTAGGCGGATATTCGCTTCCAATTTTCCATACCGTCTGCACCTTCTGATTCTTCTCCGCCCAGAGACAAGAGATAAATAAATAAGCTGTAGTGTGTCTGTGTGTACTCTCATCTCTCTGAAGAACAGAGGGCCTTTCCAGCAGGCAGGCGTCTCCTTTCTCCAGCTCTGCACACCTGGTAAGTCGCTGCCCTTAACTCGATCGTTTCAAACTATTAAGAGCCGGCGCTCCATCCGACGAGCTTTGTTCTTTTCTGTGGGCTAAGTTTGCTCCCAGAAATTAATTGTTTGGAGGCATCTTGTGGTTCGGATCTCCTTGTACCGATCTTAAGTTGGGAATCGTTGGTCAGCTAACCAGTTTAGGAATTTTCTCTTTTAGGCATGATGATTGAGCCTGCCCATGAGCCTAATGGGCCAAGTTTGCTTTGTGGGTGGACCCTTGTTCCGGCCCACAGGAAGAAGAATGATCCAAAACGGACGGCAAACCGATGCGGGGAAAGGCGAGGACGGAGTTAGCAACCAAGCCGAGCGAGTCCGAAACGGAAAGAGATAGTTGGTAATTGTTCTCTCTCGTCTCCAGCCCCTCAAAATCTGGAATTTCGCCAACTGGGGATGCGTTTTCATTGGCCAAAGTAACGCTGTCATTTACTGATTACAATCAAAAGTGCGATTATCGTAATAAATTCATCACAAAATGTGATCTCTTGCAAGTTGCAAATAAAATGAGGGTAGTTGGTAGGTGCGACATTTGTGTGTAACGTGACCACTGAACACGCTTAATTAATTAAACTAAAAACAATAGGGGCCTGAATGCTGATGGAATGTGTTGATTTTAACGGTTATAATATTGATAAAATATTACTTAATACTGACTCACATTGCCAAGTGTCTTGTTTTTCCGTTATTTCAAAATCTAGCCGGGTCGGGTGCCCGGTGCCCCGTCCGTCCTCGGAGTCGGAGTCGGGCGCGTACTATTTTATTTTATTTTATTTTATTTTTCACACCAATTTCCTGTCCTTCCCACTGCTGTCTGCAGACTGCACGCTCGCTCTCACCATTTGAGCGCTCCCATCTCGTCCCTCTCCCACCATCAGCTATAATTCCCTTCAATTACTCTCTCCCCTTGCTCTCGCTCTCCTCCCCACTTCCTTCGCTCCTCATCTCTTCGATCCATGGCGGACCACGTCGGCCACCACGATTCCCTGGTCGATAAGATCACCGAGAAGATCCACGGCCACGACGGATCCTCTTCCTCCTCCTCCTCCGATTCCGACGATGACAGCAAGCCTTCCAAGGTCGATGCCGTCAAATCCAAGATTTACCGCCTCTTCGGCAGAGACAAGCCCGTCCACAAGGTCTTGGGCGGCGGCAAACGTACTCTCCTCTCTCCCACTCTCCTTTTCGGTTCCAATTTGTCGGCTCCGATTACGTTGTGTATGCTTTCTTTCTTGCATCGGATTGATCGCCGTTTCTTTTGTTATGGCGATTTCCAAACGAATCGCCTCTGTATGTGTGTTTGCCTAGTGTTTGTGGCTTACCTTGTTCCGATTGCGAGCGGACGATCTTTAGAAGCAGGTAGAATTGTACTGTATGTTTCATCTGTAATGGATGGCAAGGATTGACCGACTTCCTTTAGCTTAACTTGTTATAAGTTCTTTTTTTTTTTTGCTCGAAAATTACTCTGGATCGTGTTCATTCCATTGATAATCTCAAATGCGCACCAGGTGATTTAGCGCACAGATGTTATTGGATTGCTAGATAGTACGTAGAATGAATGCTTGCTGGAGCTAGAATGGAACGGGAAGGTGTGATTCAATGCTTTGTTCTGCTTCCTAATTGTTTGCTTGGTTAAACACAGCTGCTGATGTTCTCCTGTGGAGGAACAAGAAGATTTCAGGAGCAGTGCTTGGTGTTGCAACTGTGATCTGGGTTCTGTTTGAATTGCTTGAGTATCATCTCATCACTCTAGTTTGCCATTTGTCGATACTCTCCCTGGCTATCCTCTTCCTGTGGTCCAATGCCTCTACCTTCATTAACAAGTGCGTGGTGTTGCTTACTTGTATCTTTTTATCGTTGTTTCTGTTTCCTCTGCTTCTTGTTTCTTGTACTGATTTGGAGCTGCCCTTCTTTGCATAGATCACCGCCCCAAATTCCCGAAGTTGTGATCCCTGAGAAGTGCATCCTCGAAGTTGCCTCTGCATTGAGAATCGAGTTCAACCGTGGGTGCACTGTTCTGCGCGAGATTGCATCGGGGAGAGATCTCAAGAAGTTTGTGATTGTAAGTAGCTTTGCTTCCTTGGGTTACAATTCTCGAATTATACGTCTTATTGTGCCCTCTATTCATTTTGGCTTCATTGCTTCCTCAGGTGATTGCTGGCTTGTGGTTTATCTCCATCATCGGGGGTTGCTGCAACTTCTTGACCTTGTTCTACATTGGTAAACAAAATTAACCACCTAATCACTTTCTTCTTCTGTGCTAGAAGCTTTCATTGGCACCATTTGCTGATTCGCGTTCCTTTTCTCGATGAATGAAACAGTGTTTGTGTTGCTACACACTCTACCCGTGCTGTACGAGAAATATGACGACAAGGTTGATGCATTTGCTGAGAAGGCGATGATCGAGCTGAAGAAACAGTATGCAGTTTTCGAAGAGAAGGTGTTGAGTAAAATTCCTAAAGGGCCATTGAAGGATAAGAAGAAGGTTTAGAGATGATTGACTATGGTTCTTTTAATTGATTGTGTACTTTCAGGGTTCCCATTTTTGAGTGGCTTAGTTCTGTTATGGCCCAAGCTCTAGTGTTCGTTCTGACTTTCATATTCCGAGAAGTGTGTGTTAACTTTCCACCTTATATCCACTGCATCGTATGAATGCTCCGAAGAATTTAGATGGAATATCGTAATCCGTTAAAGATACGGTGGTGAGCTCTAGATTACGTTTTATAGTGCAGAAATAAATTGATAGCGTTTGCATTAGAGAGATTCAATAGAAAGATGAACAATCACTGGTACTGATAGTTTTGTGACAGTATATTCTTGCTTTGTAGTAAAGTACTAGCATTAAAAAGTTTTATTATTTCTCCTTTAGCCTAAAAACGCATTTTTGCTTATAGTAGGCGGTAGGCCATTGCATCATGTCTCCTTTGTTGTGGGCTTGTGGCATTGCAAACCACTTCTTACGCCGTCAATAACACTAACGCGAAGTGGGACAAATACTCATCTCTTACAAGAAAAGAGGTTACAGGAATTTATATATTTATTAGCTTACGTTCCAGGAAAATCTAGTCATTTAGTCAGTTCATAACAATCTTTGTAAAGCAAGAGGTAAAATTTCGCCCTGTGAGAAAGAGGCGTTCCAATGGGCGGAACTAAAGCTTTAGATTGTTGCTTTCTATTTATCTCGTATCGAGAAGGAGGAGGATTGAAGCTAATTTCAGTATCTAAGTGCCGTTAAACTCTTTCTCCACCACAGTCTACAGAGCTCTCCTTGTTTGAGTTGCAGCACAAACCGTACTTGTGAGACTCCCTTGAAGACACATATGACAAAATGAACAACTTCACTCGGCATTTCCCGGAGAGCAAATGAATATAGAACAATGGGAAACCTCGGCTACTCCTTAGCCAGATTTCAACCAGTGGTGTGCTTCGGGTAAAACCATAAGTTGGAGTGTTGGACATGCATGTGAGGAACACAAATGTTACGAACAAGAATTGGGGATGAGAATAGAAAGATTAGGGTTGAGAATTGAGAATTAGGATGAGAATTGAGAGATTGAAGAGGAATTAGGGATTTTGGAATTCTGATATGATTATTCGTTAATCCAAAATAGCAAAAGTTCTGCTCTTTAAATAGTTCTCTCCCCAACAATAAATAATGACCCGAATACCCCTCCCTAGGCCGACTCGGTCCCTGCCTCCGTGTCGCTCACACTCCCTTCCCCTTCAGAACCGAGCTTGTCCTCAAGATCGAATGTAGGGTAGTTCTGACGAATGGTCTCCGTGTCGTCCCAAGTAGCCTCCTCTGGTCCGTGATGCTTCCATAGGATGAGGCTCTCCGCCACGCGACGCTTGCCCCGCTTCGGCCAACGCGTGTCGAGCACCGCTTCAGGCTCCAACCCTAGACTGCCATCTCAGTCGACGGGCGGCTCCGGTGGTGTTGCCGGTGGCTCCGCTCCATGATACCTACGTAGGAGGGACACATGAATTGTAGAATGAATCCGAGCAGTGTCTGGAAGCTGTAGAATGAACCCGAGCAGTGTCTAGAAGCTGTAGACGATATGCCACAACCCCAATCCGCTCCAGCACCTGATATGGACCAAAATAACGGGCATCGAGCTTCTGATATGCTCTGCGGAACACTGATGTCTGTCGATACGGGTGTAATCGAAGCAAGACCCAATCCCCCACTGTGAACTCCTCATCTCGCCGCCCAGAATCGGCTTGCTGCTTCATCCGATTATTGGAGGCAGCCACCTGTCTACCACATCCACCGCACTCGTTCAGGACTGGTAGCGCACCAGCATAGGCGGCGTTCGCGCGTAGAAAGCCTCGAATGGAGATATCTGGATCGACCGATGATAGGTGGTATTATACCACAGCTCGGCCCAAGGCAACATGGCAAGCCAACGTCGAGGTTGCTGGTGTGCAAAGCACCTCAAGTACTGCTCCAGTATCTTATTAACCGCCTCTGTTTGGCCATCCGTCTGCGGGTGATAGGCCGAACTCATCTTCAGCTCCGTCTTAGCCATCGAGAACACCTCCTTCCAGAACCTGCCCAAGAAAAGAGCATCCCGATCACTCACGATCGACCGAGGAAACCCGTGATGTCGAATTACACCCCAGACAAACTGTTCCACGACACTCCTAGCAGTGTAAGTGTGTGCTAAAGCCATAAAGTGCCCATACTTTGTCAGTCGGTCCACCAACACTAGCAAAACTGTTTTCCCTCCTGACGGTGGTAGTCCCACTATAAAATTCATGCTAATATCCTCTCACACTCGCTCTGGTACTAGTAGCGGCTGCAACAACTCGACCGCTCGTAGCAACGACGCCTTGACCCGCTGACAAGTTTCATAGGAGGCCACATAATCTTTGACCTTGCGGGTCATCTGCGGCCAGTAGAACTGACTGCAGATTTTCCTCAAGGTCCTCTCATGCTCAGAATGGCCTCCAACAGGGGAATCATGGAATTCCCTCATGACGGTCGGCGTCAGAGAAGTGGTAGCCGTAAGGACCACACGTCCCTTAAAGTAGACCAGCCCGTGTCAGAACGTGTACCCTCCTGGTGTCTTGTTAAGAGCCACGTCGCGCCGTTCTCGTAGGTATGGGATCGTCTCCATCGCCTTGCGAATCTCCAGAACTGCACCACTGGTCCAGTCACTGCCGCCACCTGCGGCCCCAACTCCACCCTCGACAGTGCATATGCGGCCTTGTTCATCGGCCCCAGTCGATAGTGGATTTCGTAGTTGTACTCCATCAACTTCACCACCCACTTGTGCTGGTCTAGAGTAGACACCCGCTGATCCATCAAATGTTTGAAGCTCTGGTGATCGGTGTAGATGCGAATATTCTGGCCAATCAAATAGGGTCTCCACATCTATACTGCTTCTGTGATAGCATGCATCTCCTTCTGGTACGTCGACCAAGCCTCTTTGGACGGAGGAAGAGTGTGGCTCATGAAGGCAATGAGATGCTTCTGTCTCGATGTCAAATGGCTGGGAGAAATCCGGTAATGCCAATACTGGGGTCGTGGATAGGGCAGCCTTGAGCTCGCCGAAAGCTCTCTCGGCCTCCGGGGTCCAACTGAAGTCTCCTTTCTTCAACAATGTGTTCAGCGGCCCTGCTACTGAACTGTAACCCTGAACAAATCGCCAGTAGTACCCCATCAGACTGAGGAAGCCCCTCAGTGTCGTCGCAGTCTTCAGCACTTGCCAGTCCATCATGGACTGGATCTTCAGCGGATCTACTCGCACTAGGTCACCCAAAATCACAAGTCCCAGATAGTCCACTTCCTGAACGCAAAAGGCACATTTGGATGCCTTCACATAGATCTGGTTCGCCTGCAATATCTCAAACACCTCCCGCAATTGTTGTAGGTGCTCCTCCCACGATTTAGTGAAAACTAGTATGTCATCGAAGAACACCAATACTGACCTGCGTAATAGAGGCAAAAAGATGTCGTTCATGGTCGCCTGAAACGTCGAGGGTGCATTGCAGAGTCCAAAGGGCATCACGAGGTACTTGTAATGGCCACTATGTGTCCGGAAAGCGGTCTTCAGAATGTCCTCCTCATGCATGTGTATCTAATTGCTCGCAGATCGAGCTTCGTGAAGTATTGCGCATCCCGTAACTCGTCTAGCATATCATCTACAATCGGGAACAGATCGCATACTGTTACTTCATTCAGGGCACGATAGTCAGTGCAAAATCTACACGTGCTATCCTTCTTCTTCACCAACAATACCGGCGATGAGAACGAACTAGAGCTGGCCTGAATCAACCCGGTAGTCATTATCTCTGCCACCTGGCGTTCGATCTCTGCTTTCTGGGCATCAGCATACCTATACGGTCATACGTTAACCGCTTCAGTGTCCTCCTTGAGCCGAATTCGATGGTCAACCTGGCATTTCGGCGGAAGTTGGTTTGGGTGTGCAAATAGACCCGCATACCGGTCTAACAATACCAGCATGTTCGGTGTCAGGGGCTGTCCGCCGTCGAGCTCCACTGGCTTGCAGAGCACGGCCAGCTCCAGGTCTTCCTCGAGCTGTGGATCACCCCATCCAATCGGCCCAGCCGCCGGAATCATGCCCTGCAGCTCCCAGTCCTTGTCTCTCCCCTTAAACTTCATGATCATCTTCACCCAGTCGCTAGTCACCGATCCCAAGCTCTTGAGCCACGACATTCCCAGGATCACGTTAAAACCGTGCAACGGCAGTACGTACAGATCAAGAGGAATATGCAACCCTTGAATCCTCACGCAAACCCCTTCCTGCTTCCCTGCACATCGCAGTGGTGCGCCATTAGCGACCTTCACGTCAAAGGGATCGATGGGCGACCGCGAGAGGTTCAAACGCTTCACAAACTCCTCTCCCACGAAGTTGAGGGAAGCGTTGCTGTCCACGAGAGCCACTCCCCACTCCTCCGCGACCTACGCCTTGAATCGCATGGTCGCTGACCCGGCGGACTCGCCTGCAACGACGACGGAGATGGTTTCCTGGTCTGCGCTGCCTGCCTCCTCCTTTTCATCGCCTTCGCATGGTCCCGCACTGCTACTGTTGCGACCAAAGGAACCCGACCCTCTGCCATCGCCTTCACCTCGCCAATCGCCACCCGTATGTCCTCTGCCACTCGCTCAAGCCGCGGGAGCAAGCTCAACAGGCGGGTATCAGTCCACGTCATCTGGTCCCCGTCCGAGAGCCTTGAAGAACTCATGTCGAACACAGCTCTAATACCATTGTGAGGAACACAGATGTTACGAACAAGAATTGGGGATGAGAATAGAAAGATTAGGGTTGAGAATTGGGAATTAGGATGAGAATTGAGAGATTGAAGAGGAATTAGGGATTTGGAAATTCTGATATGATTATTCGTTAATCCAAAATAGCAAACATTCTGCTGTTTAAATAGTTCTCTCCCCAACAATAAATAATGACCCGAATACCCCTCCCTAGGCCGACTCGGCCCCTGCCTCCATGTCGCTCACAATGCACTCGTCATCTTAGTCACTATCACCTTCTGAAGAAGATAACAGAGACAAAAAACTATGCAATAAATAGGCAACAACCTGAAAAGGGAAAGGTTCGGATAACTTAGCTAAAAGAGGAAAACTCCATGAAAGAGAGAGCAAATCCAAGTCAATGGCAGACAGCTTCTCGTGTCTTCTTCAGTGCAGTGAAGATACAGTCGACTGGGGAAATTATTACCTGATCAGACGTAATGTAACACCCCGAATTTTGGGTTATGGTTCGACCATAATACGTGATCGGTTGGGTTGACAGTTGCATACTAAAAGTTGCAATCGCGGATTAGTAGTAGTAATAATAATAATAATTATCATTATTTTATTATTATTATATATATATATATATAATTCGGACTTGGGGCCGAGTGGCCCTCAGCGTCCATTTATTTTCCCAAAAACCCCGCCGCCCTCCATTTATCCCCAAAAACTCCGACCCTCTCTTTTTCCCCAAGCAAATAAACCCTCTCAACTTCCTCGACCCTCTCTGCCATTCTTTTCCCCCAGCGAGAAACCCCAAACCGCCGGCTCCCAATTATTTCCCCAGCCCCGCGCGGGCGAGAGGAAAAGAAGAAGGAGTTGATTCCGGCTCCCGATCTCGATCTCGATCCTGGTCCCGATTTCTCAGCTCGTCCCTTTCGTGTTTCTAGGTAAGGATCACGAACCCCATCGCAGTTTCTAAACTCGATTCAATGCTAGTCTAATCCGAAGCTCGTTTTTATTAGAGGTGACGTTGAGGGTTCGATCAACAAGGAGATCAACGTCCCGGGTCATCCAACCTAGGCCTAGGCACGTTCTAGAGGTAAGGGAACTCGATCCCTTTAAGTTAGATCGATCGATTTGGGGATTTTTCGTGAGGGTGCAATTCTGAGGTTTTAGCAACAGACGTTCAGGCTTTTAGTGACAGAATTTGGGGGGTCACTAAAGCTGCTGGGAATTTCCAGAAACTTGTTTTTGAGGGTTTAAATTGTTTCGAGTCTTTACGGGGTTTCTTTCTTGATTTTAAAATTTTTATAAATTGAGGGAGGTCTAAGAGATGGCTGTAATTTATTTTGGGGATTTTTGAAGATGTATTTTTAATTTTAGAAATTGTTTGAACATTCGTTTTAATTAAATAAACATATTTCCGAGGAGTTTATAAGGGTTTGATAATTTTCCAGGGTATAAGTACTCATGATTGATGTAGGAAAATTATTATCAAAATTTTTTAGAAGGTTCAAGTTAGGTGGAAAATTCGTCCAAGACTAAAATAATTAGGAAAACTGGTCGGTTTTGAAGGGATTGTTTCTAGAAAATTTTTAAAGGGGGTTAAGAGACCTTGGAAGCGAGTCTCGAGGGCTGGATGTCGAGGTGAGGATGTTCTAGTGACCCAAAATTGAATTCTAAATCGAGAAAGGTCGACTAAGGAGATGACTTTCTTATTAATAGGTTCACCGAGATATTTCAGCTAGGAGGGTTTTCTTCGAGTAAAGAATCGAGGAGTCAGCTTTACAAGGTGAGTGTAAAGGGGGTAAATTCTACGCCTTACGTGTTCTTTCAAGAATTACAAGCCTTAAGTACTTTGATGAAGTGATTGTCGTTGTTTGATTGTGCTTATGGTTGATGATATGTGATTTTGTTTGAGCTATGTTTGATGTGAATGTGCGTGAGTTCTTAGTTAATTTAAAGCTTTCCGTTTATAAGTTATTGTTAAGAAACAAGTTCTTTTTAAAGAAGTAACTCACCTTCAAGAAGGTGAAGTCGTTTTAAGTGTTTTTAGTCACTAGCGCCAGTCTGTTGCCTTTTGAGACATTTTGAGATAGAGCAGTAGTTATGCTCTTGAGGCTTTTAAGATGGGCAGCAGTTATGCCCTTGAGAATCCTGGTGAAGAGCCACCACGATAAGTTTAAGATGTTAGGGGGATGAATCGTTACGACTCCCCTACCTAAGTTTAAGTTTAAGGAAAGCCTGGATGGCTTCTCATACCTATGAGTTGGGCAATCGGACTAGCTAGTGAGGGATCCCCGTGTCAGTCAAAAGATTTAAGTCAAGTTTTGAGCTTTAAGAAGGTAGAGTAAATTTAACTCCCGAAGAATGTTATGAGTTAAGATTGTTAATAATGGAAGTACAAAACGACTTCCACTAGTAAAAGTTAAGTGTTTAGAGAAGAATACTAAAGTACTATAGATTTTAACGTAAGGACGTAGACTGACCCCAACTCACTCACCAGATCGTAGAGGAGGAAATCCTAACCAGCTAGTCCGTGATCAGCAAGCTAGAGGAGCTCAACACCATCGTCGCTGAGAGATGTCGAGCCAGGCGTCTGAGTAAGCATCGGAGAACTTTTTAAGTTATTAAGACATTATGGTTAAGAGTTAAAGATTGGAGATTCATTTCTTTTGGACAGTTTTAGTTTTGCCCACGTGTTTAGGGCTTCGATTTGAGATATTGAGAAATTTGAGTTCGGTATTTTATTTAGAGTTGTGTATTTGAGATTTTTAATTATACCCCGGGGTAGAAATGTATTTTTCCAAGTTCAAAGAGGTGGGATGTTTCATTTATGGACGAGGCTCACTCTGCACCTTATGCAATGCACCCTGGGGCTACTAAGATGTATCGTACCCTCAAGGAGCATTTCTGGTGGCCAAGATTGAAGAAGGAGGTAGCTACACATGTCTACCAATGCTTGGAGTGCCAAATGATCAAGGTTGAACATCAAGCTCCAGTCATTGAGCACCTACCGTTGGAGATCCCGCAGTGGACTTGGGAGAAGATCACCATGGATTTTGTGTATGGTTTACCGAGGACCCCAAGGGGAAATGATGGAGTATGGGTGATTGTGAACCGCTTCTCGAAGGTGGCTCATTTTATACCCATCAAGTTCAAGCCGGGAATGGAGGAGCTGGCTAGGCTGTATGTGAGGGAGATAGTGAGATTGCATGGAGTTCCACTTAGTATCGTGTCTGATGGCGACCCTAGCTTCACGGCACGATTCTGGGTGAGTCTTCAAAAGGCAATGGGCACTAAAGTTCACTTCTCTACCGCATATCACCCTCAGACGGATGGGCAGTCAGAGAGGACGATTCAGACACAGGAAGACCTGTTGAGGGCGTGTGTCTTGACCATAGAAGAAGCTTAGGACGAGCATTTGTCTTTAATGGAGTTTGCTTACAACAACCAGTATCACAGCTCGATACAAGCAGCTCCATATGAGGTATGGTATGGAAGGAAGTGTCGTACACCGTTGTACTGGGATGCAGAGGGTGTGCGACAGCTAGAGGGTCCGGAGATGGTACAGAAGGCAGTGGAGAAAGTCGAGGTTATTCGTCGGAACTTGAAGGCGGCTCAGGACCGGCAGAAGAGTAATGCCGAGAGACCAGGGAACCCGCGAAGTTATGTAGTGGGTGATATGGTATTCCTAAGGGTGTCTCCATGGAAGGGAGTGATGAGGTTTGGTAAGAAGGGAAAGCTTAGTCCGAGGTATATCGGCCCATATGAGGTGTTGGAGCGCATTGGACCTTTAGCCTATCGACTAGCCTTACCTCCCAGCCTATCTAGGATTCACGAAGTTTTCCACGTCAGCATGCTAAGGGAAAAGACACAAGGACATCCAGTTGGAGGATGATTTGACCTATGAGGAGGTTCCAATCCATATTGTGGATAGGCAGGAAAAGGAGTTGAGGAGGAAGAAGATTGCCATGGTAAAGGTGGTATGGAGAAACCAGGGCAGTGATGACTCGGTATTTGCACATGTTTTCCCCTTTGTTTCTTGATTGTTTGAGCTTGAATTATCGTGTCTTTGGCCTATTTTACGCTAGGTTGTGTTCCTTTGTCACATTTCAGGTCCTAGCACATAAAGTGAAGCATAGGCGCAAGTTTCAAGTCAATCAGAGATCAATTGACGATTCGGGAGAAGAAACTCGGGTATGACCTGAAGAAGAATGGATTTCTACATCACTTTATGGACTAAGAATCATGCAAGCTTGTCATGAAAAGAAACAGGACGAGACTACGAGCGTCTGAGATCAAACGGCGACTGATTTGGAGTCTGGACGAGGGAGAAACGAAGCATTAAACAGAGGCTGAGCAAGCCACACGGGCACAACCCACACGGCCGTGTGACCTGGCCATGTGGCCGTGTGGAAATCACCGAGCCTTCACACGGGAAGCTGGGAAAGCCACACGACCGTGTGGCCTGGCCGTGTGAGTCGGGAATTGCTGTTTAAAACCCGATTTTCAGCAAAAGGAAAGGGGGAGAGCTGGGTTTTGGATCCCAAACACCCAAGGGACGAACCCTAGAGAGAGAGAGCGACTTGGGAACATTCTTGGAGCTATTTTGGAGGATTTCTTCGCCATTGGAGCTCGGGAATCAATCTTGGAGATGGAGATTGAAGATCTAGATCAGATTTCTGCAGTCTCTCTCTTCTCTATGGAGTAACTTCCCTTCACTTAGGTTTTGAGGAACTGACACGCCAAAACACAACACCAAACTGCGACCAAGTGTAATCGCAGTCCGGGAATGCAGTAACAGGCAAGTTTAATTATCAACCCGGGGTCTAGATCTACTGCTTACTCCGTGATTCTCTATTATCTAGCAAACTAATTCGAGTGATTGTTGTTTAAAGCAAAAGCAGTAAGAAAGCAGGAAATGGTTCGGTTTTCAAAAACAGGTAAGAGTCACTCGGGATTGAGTCCCCCTAGCCCCTTAGTTAGGTTCAATTGCAATTCCCTGGGTTGATTTACTGTTGATTAGACTGCGGAAGATCCGACAGTAGCTTGGAATCTCTTAAGCTGACCAAGCCCTCTCAGACTAACTACCCGGCAGACGACTAGCCTTCACCGGGATAGAAAGCTGAGGCTATGAACACAGAACTCCACTACTGGCGTCAAGAACACCAGTACAAAGCAGTAAACTGGCTAACTCTCGTATAGCCAATCTCCTACTATCGAATGAAGAGGCTCTAACAACCTAATCAGATTCTATCTATCTCAGGTTGAAGCAGAAATTGAGACAAGCTGATCAGACTCAAATCAATTCATGAAACATGCGTCATTCGATTAAAATCAAACAATAATATCATCCCAAGTCATTACAATCAAATCCCTAACACAAGGAACTAGGGTTCTTCATACCCAAGTGAGAGAAGGGTTCTACTCCATAGAGAGAGAAGAGAAAACAAGAATCGGATTAGTCATACTCATAACGATGAGGATAATCTGCTCCGGGACGATGATGTTCACTCCTATGACGATCTCCAGGCTCGATTCGATGAAATCCAGCTCCTAGACGGCTTCTAGGATGAGTTCTTCGCACTTTCTCTCTCTAGGGCTCTGTTTTTGCTCTGAAAACACGATTCTCCCACTTTTGGCTCGGATTAGGACATTAAAACCGGTCTCCCCGAGGTGCACGGGCAGGTGCACGGCCGTGCACCATCACCATTCTGGCCGTGCACCCTCGAAACGCACCGTATCACTTAAGCTTCGGAAGCTCAGTCACTCTTGCACGGCCAGGCGCACGGCCGTGCAAGCCTGGATTGTGCCCGTGCACGGCCTCGGCGTGAGGCGCACGGCCAAATGGCTCATGTGCACGGCCGTGCAGCCTCCTGGTCTGCCCGTGCACTCCTCCAAAAGCTCGCCCTTCGTCCGTTCTTCGTCCAATCGACCCCAGACTCGCTCCTAAGCCTTCATTCACGTACTAGGACCTGAAATAACACAACCAAGCACAACCTAGCGTGAAATCGGCCTAAAACACGAGAATCAACACCTCAAACGGTGTAAGTATGAGGGTAAAAACATGTGTAAATGACGGTCTATCAAACTCCCCCACACTTAACCGTTTGCTTGTCCCCAAGCAAACCAAGTCAGACACTAGGTAAGCTTACATATTTCAATCAACCAACATTGGGGACAAGTCATAAAGGCACAAAACACGTGAATCGCACTGGTTTTCAAATATCAATACATGCACAACCTCAATAACAACCTGGACAACCACCACAAAGGACATTCGAGTGCAGCAAATCGAGTAAAGGAAGAGTCTCCCTCCTGTTCACTGGCCAACCTAGACTTGATTCAACCACTTACTCAAAACAGTCAACTCATGCATCCACCTCAAAACATCAGAATAGAGACCGAGCAATCTAGGTCCTCACCGGGGTACAAGAGCATATAGAAAATGAAAATGAATCACTCACTCTCGACCAGTGGGGTCAGGACAATTTGATGCGAAAGATGCGCATGCTATTTCTCTCAATCCTATCATCTCTTCACCATGATGGCAGCCTCTAAATGCTAGAGTTCACATATGGGGTGTCACCACTAACTAATCAGGAGGTCTTAGACACAGGTTCAAATGACTGGCTAGGGTCTTGGACATGGGGAAAAGGCCTTTTAGGTGGTGGAAGTATTCATAGCAAAAGGTTCCACATTTCCCAAACACACAAACACAGTCAACAACCCGGTATTTTCTTTCTGCTATCCTGCATTACTTAATACCTTAAGAGCACAAGAGCGAAGGAGGCATAAACATCAGCATTTCCAAGCCAGACTGCTAAGAAACACTACTTACTGGGCATTATTCAGATTTTTGGTAGTGGCTCTCTTTTGCTTTCAATTTTTCTTTGTTTTTCTTTTATTTTTCTTTTCATTTCTTAAGAGAGCCACCACTTCTGCACATTTCAAACACATGCCCAACATTTAAGCACTGCCTCCAACACTCACATAGACTTAAGCAGAAACAGCAGAGAATATGTAAAAACCACTCTGTGGAACCTTCTAAAAGATGCGACAAGGGTGATTTTTTTCATTATAGACCAAAAGAAAGGATAACACACGGCTCAAAGGGGCTGACTAGGGGATATGACACATCAGGACAGTCAGTTTTGGGCGTGGGCTAATCCTATGCCCCCATCATCTTAGCTAGTGACAACGTGAATGCTACACATCATGGAAGAGGGATCTATCTCACAAGAAAGAAACGAGCAGGCTCAAATCTCACATGGCTACCTATATGCTCTATCTCACATTCTGATACCCTGAACTAGATGCATAAACGACTGTCAAGAACAAGTAATCAGATCAAGTCAGATCAAGTCACAGTTGGCAAGCAAACAGTTGAAAAACTGAACCCCTACATCGCTCTACTGCACATCTCAGTCCTCATCATAGGTTGTCCTAGTCGCAAACAAGTTGTCATGCATTAATCCGAAAACCAATCAAGTCATCCATCAAAACACAGTGCCAATATGATCAAACAGCAGTACTTGGAGCCCCTCAAATCGTAAGATTCGGACAGTGGACTAGGCTCCAAGCACCATCTAAAATATTCCAACCGATACAGAACATCCCCCCACACTTAAGCACGACATTGCCCTCAATGGAGTAGAGGGAAAGATAAGGGGAACGATGTTACCGGGTAAGAACACTGCTGGGGAGGACTGGAAGTGGACCAGTCAGCGAGAAGCGAACGGGGAAGTGGTCAATACTGCACAAATCGAACATCAGAAACACTAGCACACTGGTGTTAGGGATAAGTGTTAGCCCAGACGGCTACATCAAAACACAAATGAAAAACCAAAAACAAAAAAAACAACCGACACTAAGTCCAAGCTCCGCACACATGGAGCAAACACTCAAAAGTCTTAAAAAAAAACAAAGACAAAAACAAACACACTGAGACGGGCAACGAGTACAGCCTACTCGTCGCCAAGATCGGTGAAGTCGATGTCATCCATGAATGCATCATCACCAGCAGCGCCAGCCGCGCCGTCATGTGGAGGGGAGTCATCCCAGGGAGTCCTCCAGACCGGTGGATCGCCCGGAACCAGCTGAAGCAGGTGCTGCTGAACCTCCTGCATGCGCCGGGAACGGCGCTTCTCCCGCTCGATATGGGCGAGAGTCACGCCCTGCTGAGCCTGGATCGCGTCCAGCCTGTGGCGGTACTCGGCCTGATCTGCCGCGTACTGTTGCTGGAACTGCATCTGCTGGTCGAGGAGCAGCTGGTTCTGTATCCGCAGCTGCTCGAACTGCTGGGTGAAGTAGTCCTGGCCCTGGAAAGTGGAGCTGCCACCCCCAAAATGGAAGTCAGTCGGTGGGGGATCATCAGCAGCAGCCGCAGCAGCATCCGCAGCAGCATCCACAGCAGCCTCCACCTCATCGATGTCCACCGCATCGTCAGCCTCCTCCTCGGGCTCCTCGGGCTCCGGAAATCCCTCGACCCACTGAACACCGTTCCTCTCCCGCAACAACAGCATCTTCCCGATCGTCGCAGCTCCAAAGATTGGGGTCTCCCCCTCCTTGGTGCACCCCTGCAGTGAGAGGCCGAAGAAGGTGACCAGGCGGGTGATGAGGGGGGCGCAGTGGAGGCTCTTCAGCTCCTTGGCCGTCTTCTCGAAATGTCCTGGCCACCACCGAACCCAGGTGGAGAGGGTGGTCGCGCTCTCGGATCGAATCGAGGAAGTACAGGGGCCTCTTCGTGATGTGGCCGGAGCTATCATATGTAGGAGTGTAAGACTTCCCCAGCAGGTGGTGGAGAAGTCGGTACTCAATCCGCAGGGTCGATGCCTTCGTCCTCCCAGACTTGAAAGGAAGCGTCTGGCCAGGCTGAGCCAGGCTGGTGTACAGCCTCTTAAAGTCCACCTCCGGCTCCTTAAGCTCGGTGACGTAGTCCCGATCGTTGTCGAGGTCGAGGTCGAGAGCCTCAGCCAGCTCGTGATAGCTCAAGGATCGGGGGACCCCACCCAGCCTGAATTGAACGGCTGTACGATCATGGTACCTGGTCGTGGAGTTGTGCTTGAACGTGGTGTAGAACTCCCACACCGGCTCGTTGTAGCACGTCTCGCAGATCTGGAACAGACGGCGCCATGCAGGGTTGGCGAGCACGGCGGAAATCTGGTCGTAGCAGTGCAATTGCCGAAACTCCCGTTTGGACAAGCAATGGTGGGCGCCAAACGGGGTTTCCACGACCTGCTTGAAGCGCGCTGCGGTGGAACCCCTCCTGAGATCCCGGATGAACGGGTGCTGGAAATTAGGTTGGGTCATTGCCCTGCAAAACAACAACCCAAAGTGGAACCAAAAGAGCCAAAGAAACGGTCAAGTCCACCCCCACACTCAAGAACAGGAAGCAGCCGAACCATGGTTTCATCCATAGTTCGGGGGTCAAAAACTCGGTAAATCAAGCATAAACCGGGTGGGGGTGCACATTCACAATAAAGTAGGCAACTCAAGGTTCACATCCATAGCAAAAACACCCACAAACGACATCATTAAGGGTCCCAACCGGTGGCCACAACATGGCATGGAAAACAGGCATTTCATCGAACACCTTGTGTGCACTATTAAGTGAAGCAGAAAATTGGCCAAATTCTTGCACACAAGGGCTCAATCAAACAAACGGGACATTGCCCAACATAATTCAATCACATCCCATGCATTCCCCTCAATCAATTTCACACAAATCGCATGATTCAAACAAGTTCTCTAACATACACCCTACACACTCAATTCTCCAAAATTAACAAAGTTAGGGGCAAAATCAAACCTGGAGACTCAAGTAGAGGTGTAGGGGAAGAGGAGGGGAAGGCGATGGAAGCGACGAAATGCCGAAATTCTGCCCGGAAATGCTCGTCGGAGCCTCGCCGGATTCTCGCCGGAAATCGCCTCCGGCGACAAAAATGTCGCCCAAACCCGCTCAAACTCGGGGGATAGGCCGCCCTGGGTGTGGAAAGAATGGGTTTTGTGTTGGTTTGGTGAAAATCGGACCCAAAGTGGCCGGAAAAATCAAAATAGGGAGGTTTGGCGCGGTTTTCCGGCGAGGGGGAGAGGTTTCCGGCGAGAAAATTTGGGATTCTGACCCAAATGGCCGTGCACGGCCATTTATAGAGCCCGTGCCTCGGCTGCACGGGCAAAGGCGCACGGCCGTGCAAGCTGATTTTCTGGCCGTGCACCTTGCTGGGGGAGTTGCACGGCCGTGCGCAATGCACATTTGGCCGTGCAACTTGGTGCGAGAGCTCGCACGGCCTGGCCGAGGGTGCTGCACGGCCGTGCGAGACGAAATGTTGGCCGTGCAAGGTGCACGGCCTGGCCGAGGATGTGCACGGCCGTGCACAATGCACTTTTGGCCGTGCAACTTGCGACGAGAGCGCGCACGGCCAGGCCAGCCAAGGCGCACGGCCGTGCAAGCTGATTTTCTGGCCGTGCACCTTGCTGGGGTCCCGAAATCAACCTGTTTTCACTCAAAAACGACACGAAACTCCAGATCAACGTCTCAAGACTCAAAAACACACAAAATCAAAGGAAAAAGAGTAAGAAAATGCAAACCTCGGTGGGGTTGCCTCCCCACAAGCGCTTCTTTACCGTCTTTTAGCTAGACGCCAGTATGGATGCTCAGGGAAGTGTAGGATCAGGTGCCCTCAAGAGCGGATCCACATCGCTCTTGAGGTACAGCTTCAAATGGTGGCCATGTACACGACGAATGTGGCCACCTGCATTTGCCAGCTCGACTTGGCCATCCGGTAGGATGCAAGCGAGTGAATACTCGGATGGCCAAGGTGGGGGCGGGACCAGCTCATAGTGGTCTCCGGCTTTCGTGCGAGCAGGCTTAGCTGCCTGCAGTTTCGGCCGCCACTCCTCCTTGACCTGTTCTTTGGATGATGGAGTGGTCCGGAGTGGCGGCGAAGATGTGAGAGGCGGGTCCTGCAAAACAGGCAGCACAGAAGGATACACGACAGACTCGTGCTCCTGGTGAGATACAGCATGCAGAGGTAACGAATCAGGTATAGTGTTAGCAACAGAAAATGTTATTCGCTCCTCGCCATCCCTCAGAACTAAGGTCCCATCATGCACATCTATGAGAGCCTTGGCGGTGGCCAGGAAAGGCCTTCCCAGTATAAGAGGCACTTCTGTGTCCTCACTGATGTCCAGGATAACAAAATCCACAGGATATGTGAATTTGCCAACCTTGACCAGAAGGTCTTCCACTATACCCCTAGGATGCACTACCGATCTGTCAGCTAATTGAAGGGTCATCCTAGTAACACGGGGTTCACCTAGGCCTAGTTTCATGAACAATTTATATGGAATAACATTGATACTAGCACCTAAATCCGCCAAGGACTTCTCTACATGCAATTTACCGATAGAGCACGGGATAGTGAAACTACCTGGGTCCTTTTTCTTCTGCGGCAGCTTGTTCTGCAGAATAGCCGAGCACTCCTCGCTGAGCTCCACAGTGGCCAGCTCACTCAGCTTCTGCTTCTTTGAGAGGAGCTCTTTCAGAAACTTCGCATACTTTGGCATTTGCGATAGTGCCTCAAGAAAGGGCACTTGGACATTCAGCTTCTTGAGCATGACCATGAAGTTCTCGAACTCTGTCTCCAGCCTGTCTCTGTGCAACCGAGTAGGGAAAGGGAGTTTAGGGACATACTCCTTCACTACTGGTTGCGGTTTAGGTGCAGGCACCTCAACCTCCTTCTCTACTTCTTGTTCCACCGCTGGAGATGCTGCGACAGGGCTTTCTTTCGCCGGTTCCCGAGCAGGGGGATCAACAGTTAGCTTGCCACTCCTGGTCATGATGGCATTGCACCGCTCATCCGGGGTCTGCGGGTGAGGGATGGTCTGCGCTGGTAGAGTACCAGGAGCCCTTTGAGCCACTGCCTGGGCCACGCTCCCCAGCTGGGTCTGGATATCCTGCAAAACAGCCTGTGTATTCCTCTGACCAGCTTCAAGAGCCAGGAGTTTCCCCGAGGCCTTCTCCATGAACTGCTCAAAGGTGTTGAACTTCTGAGCACTGGTACTGGCGAGAGAACCCACCAAGTCCCGCAGGTCAGCCATCTGATCATTCTGCACTGGGGCAGCAAGGGCTGCACCTGGCTGCTGATAAGGCCGCGGCTGTGGTTGAGCAGCATGCCCCTGCATGGGCTGATAGAGAGACTGTTGTTGCTGCTGGAATTGCCCCTGTCTGGGCTGATATGGTGGCCTCTGGAAGCCCGGTGGTCCCTGTGGAGCTGGTGGTCTGGGATTTGGCCCAGCCCAGGAGAAATTAGGATGCTGGCGCCACCCCTCATTGTACGTGTTGCTGTAGGGGTCATTGCGCCTGACATTGTTGATGAAGTTCACCTGCTCCTGGGGTGTAGTCGATTCCTTCATCGCCTGGCAGTCTTCCACCATATGATGGGTGCTTTCGCACCACTGGCAGAGCATCGCCTGCTGCTGTCCGGTCCCTGGAATCATCCCGGAACGATCGATAGCTGAGACCAGCTTCGATACTACCTGCACCAAATCAGATGACTGGGTGCCCACAGCATGCACACCCCGGCCTGGTGCTCTCCTCGATCTCCTGGCAGTGCCCCAATCATAGCCATTCTCCGCCATCTCTTCAAAGAGTTGATTCAGCTGTGGCGGGGTTTTGGTCAGCATGTTCCCGCCACAAACCGAATCAATCAGCTGCTTGTCCTCCGGGAAGAGAGCGTGATAGAAGGTGCCCACCTTAAATGCATCATTAAAACCATGATTGGGACACCTGAGAAAAAGACTGTTATACCTCTCCCAAGCATCCCTGATGGTCTCATCCTCATCCTGAGTAAAATGTGTAATCTGCTTCTGGAGATCAGCTGTCTTGGATGGAGGATGGTAACGGGTGAGGAACTTGTCCGCCAGGTTGGCGAACGTGGTGATGGAGCCCGGAGGTCGAGTGTCTAGCCACTCCTTGGCCTGCCCCTCCAGAGTGAAAGGGAAGTACCGCAGCTGGATGGCATCTGCTGGGACCCCGTTGATATTGATTCCATCGATGAGCTCGTGGAATCGCCTGAGGTGTGATCGAGGGCACTCTCCCTCCTTACCACGGAACACTACTGAACCGCGCAGCATGGTGATCACGGAGGTGCTCACCTCAAAGTTGTTGGCTGGGACCTGAGGGTGTTGAATGGGGGACCTCATGTCCGCAGCCCTAGCGGTCCAGTAGGATCCCATGGTTTGCTCCTCGGAGATCACAGCATGGTTCTGCGGATCACCCATCTCTCCTTCTTCTTCTTCTTCTAACTGCAGCTGTGACAGCGCCTTCTCCGCAGCCAGTCGCGCCTTTAGAACCCGCTTGGAGTTCCTGCAGGTTCGTTCAAGCTCCTGGTCAAGTGGTAGTAGATCTCCCGACTGGCTACGGGTCATGCACTACCTGCACACAATCAGCAGAAGCAACCCGTGAAGGCACACAGGTGGAAGAAAGAAAATGCAGAAAATAAAAAGCTAGAGTAACAAATTATCACGTTTCTCCAATAACCTAGAGGGTCCCCGGCAACGGCGCCAAAAACTTGACACGCTAAAACACAACACCTAACAATGGCCAAGTGTAACCAATGAAAGGGACTGCAGTATAGGCAAGTTTAATTATCAACCCGGGGTCTAGATCTACTGCTTACTCCGTGATTCTCTATTATCTAGCAAACTAAGTCGAGTGATTGTTGTGAAAAGTAAAAGCAACAAGAAAGCAGTAAATTGTTCGGGTTTCTAAAGCAGGTAAGAGTCACTCGGGATTGAGTCCCCCTAGCCCCTTAGTTAGGTTCAATTGCAATTCCCTGGGTTGATTTACTGTTGATTAGACTGCGGAAGATCCGACAGTAGCTTGGAATCTCTTAAGCTGACCAAGCCCTCTCAGTCTAACTACCCGGCAGACGACTAGTCTTCACCGGGATAGAAAGCTGAGGCTGTGAACACAGAACTCCACTACTGGCGTCAAGAACACCAGTACAAAGCAGTTAACTGGCTAACTCTCGTATAGCCAATCTCCTACTATCGAATGAAGAGGCTCTAACAACCTAATCAGATTCTATCTATCTCAGGTTGAAGCAGAAATTGAGACAAGCTGATCAGACTCAAATCAATTCATGAAACATGCGTCATTCGATTAAAATCAAACAATAATATCATCCCAAGTCATTACAATCAAATCCCTAACACAAGGAACTAGGGTTCTTCATACCCAAGTGAGAGAAGGGTTCTACTCCATAGAGAGAGAAGAGAAAACAAGAATCGGATTAGTCATACTCATAACGATGAGGATAATCTGCTCCGGGACGATGATGTTCACTCCTATGACGATCTCCAGGCTCGATTCGATGAAATCCAACTCCAAGACGGCTTCTAGGATGAGTTCTTCGCACTTTCTCTCTCTAGGGCTCTGTTTTTGCTCTGAAAACACGATTCACCCACTTTTGGCTCGGATTAGGCATTAAAACCGGTTTCCCCGAGGTGCACGGGCAGGTGCACGGCCGTGCACCACACCATTCTGGCCGTGCACCCTCAAAACGCCCCGTTTCATTTATTTGGAGCTCAGCCTTCTTGCACGGCCAGGCGCACGGCCGTGCAAGCCTGGATTGTGCCCGTGCACGGCCTCGGCGTGAGGCGCACGGCCAAATGGCTCATGTGCACGGCCGTGCAGCCTCCTGGTCTGCCCGTGCACTCCTCCAAAAGCTCGCCCTTCGTCCGTTCTTCGTCCAATCGACCCCAGACTCGCTCCTAAGCCTTCATTCACGTACTAAGACCTGAAATAACACAACCAAGCACAACCTAGCGTGAAATCGGCCTAAAACACGAGAATCAACACCTCAAACGGTGTAAGTATGAGGGTAAAAACATGTGTAAATGACGGTCTATCACCCATTAAGCACCGATTTGGGCGAATTTATTTTCGGATGGCATTATCGTAATATCTTGGGGGATTTTTTCCGAAAGGCCATTTTCCATGGATTTTGAAGGCTACTGATCACGGATTCGGCCTGAGTCTATTCTTCAACGTCGATTAAGTCCGTTAAGGACCGATTTGTGCGGATTTCTTCCGGGTCCATTTTTGGCAGATTGGAAAGGGGTCCATCACAGATTTCAGGCGATTTTTCCGAAATGCCATTTTCTCTCTATTTTGGAGGCTACAGATCGCAGAATCAGCCCGAGGCTATTCTCCACAAATAATGAAGTCTATTGATCCAATTCTTCAAGGATGATGAAGCCCATTAAGCACCGATTTGGGCGAATTTATTTTCGGATGGCATTATCGTAATATCTTGGGGGATTTTTTTCGAAAGGCCATTTTGCATGGATTTTGAAGGCTACTGATCACGGATTCGGCCTGAGGCTATTCTTCAACGTCGATTAAGTCCATTAAAGACCGATTTGGGCGGATTTCTTCCGGGTCCATTTTTGGCAGATTGCAAAGGGGTACCATCACAGATTTCGGGCGATTTTTCCGAAATGCCATTTTCTCTCTATTTTGGAGGCTACAGATCGCGGATTCAGCCCGAGGCTATTCTCCACATATAATGAAATCTATTGATCCAATTCTCCAAGGATGATGAAGCCCATTAAGCACCGATTTGGGCGAATTTATTTTCGGATGGCATTATCGTAATATCTTGGGGGATTTTTTTCGAAAGGCCATTTTCTATGGAGTTTGAAGGCTACTGATCACGGATTTGCCCTGAGGCTATTCTTCAACGTCGATTAAGTCCGCTAAGGACCGATTTGGGCGGATTTCTTCCGGGTCCATTTTTGGCAGATTGCAAAGGGGTACCATCACATATTTCGGGCGATTTTTCCGAAATGTCATTTTCTCTCTATTTTGGAGGCTACAGATCGCGGATTCAACCCGAGGCTATTCTCCACATATAATGAAGTCTATTGATCCAATTCTCCATGGATGATGAAGCCCATTAAGCAACGATTTGGGCGAATTAATTTTCGGATGGCATTATCTTAATATCTTGGGGGATTTTTTTCGAAAGGCCATTTTCCATGGATTATGAAGGCTACGGATCACGGATTCGGCCTGAGGCTATTCTTTAACGTCGATTAAGTCCGTTAAGAACTGATTTGGGCGGATTTCTTCCGGGTCCATTTTTGGCAGATTGCAAAGGGGTACCATCACAGATTTCGGGCGATTTTTCCGAAATGCCATTTTCTCTCTATTTTGGAGGCTACAGATCGCGGATTCAGCCCGAGGCTATTCTCCACATATAATGAAGTCTATTGATCCAATTCTCCAAGGATGATGAAGCCCATTAAGCACCGATTTGGGCGAATTTATTTTCGGATGGCATTATCGTAATATCTTGGGGGATTTTTTTCGAAAGGCCATTTTCCATGGATTTTGAAGGCTACTGATCACGTATTTGCCCTGAGGCTATTCTTTAACGTCGATTAAGTCCGCTAAGGACCGATTTGGGCGGATTTCTTCCGGGTCCATTTTTGGCAGATTGCAAAGGGGTACCGTCACAGATTTCGGGCGATTTTTCCGAAATGCCATTTTCTCTCTATTTTGGAAGCTACAGATCGTGGATTCAGCCCGAGGCTATTCTCCACATATAATGAAGTCTATTGATCCAATTCTCCATGGATGATGAAGCCCATTAAGCAACGATTTGGGCGAATTAATTTTCGGATGGCATTATCTTAATATCTTGGGGGATTTTTTTCGAAAGGCCATTTTCCATGGATTATGAAGGCTACGGATCACGGATTCGGCCTGAGGCTATTCTTTATCGTCGATTAAGTCCGTTAAGAACCGATTTGGGCGGATTTCTTCCGGGTCCATTTTTGGCAGATTGCAAAGGGGTACCATCACAGATTTCGGGCGATTTTTCCGAAATGCCATTTTCTCTCTATTTTGGAGGCTACAGATCGCGGATTCAGCCCGAGGCTATTCTCCACACATAATGAAGTCTATTGATCCAATTCTCCAAGGATGATGAAGCCCATTAAGCACCGATTTGGGCGAATTTATTTTCGGATGGCATTATCGTAATATCTTGGGGGATTTTTTTTTTCGAAAGCCCATTTTCCATGGATTTTGAAGGCTACTGATCACGGATTCGGCCTGAGGCTATTCTTCAACGTCGATTAAGTCCGTTAAGAACCGATTTGGGCGGATTTCTTCCGGGTCCATTTTTGGCAGATTGCAAAGGGGTACCATCACAGATTTCGGGCGATTTTTCCGAAATGCCATTTTCTCTCTATTTTGGAGGCTACAGATCGCGGATTCAGCCCGAGGCTATTCTTCACACATAATGAAGTCTATTGATCCAATTCTCCAAGGATAATGAAACCCATTAAGCACCGATTTGGGCGAATTTATTTTCGGATGGCATTATCGTAATATCTTGGGGGATTTTTTTCGAAAGGCCATTTTCCATGGATTTTGAAGGCTACTGATCACGGATTCGGCCTGAGGCCATTTTCCATTGGATCAATAGACTTCATTATATGTGGAGAATAGCCTCGGGCTGAATCCGCGATCTATAGCCTCCATAATAGAGAGAAAATTGCATTTCGGAAAAATCGATTGAAATCTGTGATGGTACCCCTTTGCAATCTGCCAAAAATGGACCCGGAAGAAATCCGCCCAAATCGGTCCTTAATGGACTTAATCGACGTAGAAGAATAGCCTCAGGCCGAATCCGTGATCAGTAGCATTCAAAATCCATGGAAAATGGCCTTTCGAAAAAAATCCCCCAAGATATTACGATAATGCCATCCGAAAATAAATTCGCCCAAATCGGTGCTTAATGGGCTTCATCATCCTTGGAGAATTCGATCAATAGACTTCATTATATGTGGAGAATAGCCTCGGGCTGAATCCGTTATCTGTAGCCTCCAAAATAGAGAGAAAATGGCATTTCGGAAAAATCGCCCGAAATCTGTGATGGTACCCCTTTGCAATTTGCCAAAAATGGACCCGGAAGAAATCCACCCAAATCGGTCCTTAATGGACTTAATCGACGTTGAAGAATAGCCTCAGGCCGAATCCGTGATCAGTACACTTCAAAATCCATGGAAAATGGCCTTTCGAAAAAAATCCCCCAAGATATTACGTTAATGCCATCCGAAAATAAATTCGCCCAATTCGGTGCTTAATGGGCTTCATCGTCCTTGGAGAATTGGATCAATAGACTTCATTATATGTGGAGAATAGCCTCGGGCTGAATCCGTGATTTGTAGCCTCCAAAATAGAGAGAAAATGGCATTTCGGAAAAATCGCCCGAAATCTGTGATGGTACCCCTTTGCAATCTGCCAAAAATGGACCCGGAAGAAACACGCCCAAATCGGTCCTTAATGGACTTGATCGACGTTGAAGAATAGCCTCACGCCGAATCCGTGATCAGTAGCCTTCAACATCCATGGAAAATGGCCTTTCGAAAAAAATCCCCCAAGATATTACGTTAATGCCATCCGAAAATAAATTCGCCCAAATCGGTGCTTAATGGGCTTCATCGTCCTTGGAGAATTGGATCAATAGACTTCATTATATGTGGAGAATAGCCTCGGGCTGAATCCGTGATCTGTAGCCTCCAAAATACATAGAAAATGGCATTTCGGAAAAATCGCCCGAAATCTGTGATGGTACCCCTTTGCAATCTGCCAAAAATGGACCCGGAAGAAATCCGCTCAAATCGGTCCTTAATGGACTTAATCGACGTTGAAGAATAGCCTCAGGCCGAATCCGTGATTAGTAGCCTTCAAAATCCATGGAAAATGGCCTTTCGAAAAAAAATCCCCCAAGATATTACGATAATGCCATCCGAAAATAAATTCGCCCAAATCGGTGCTTAATGGGCTTCATCATCCTTGGAGAATTGGATCAATAGACTTCATTATATGTGGAGAATAGCCTCGGGTTGAATCCGCGATCTGTAGCCTCCAAAATAGAGAGAAAATGGCATTTCGGAAAAATCGCCCGAAATCTGTGATGGTACCCCTTTGCAATCTGCCAAAAATGGACCCGGAAGAAATCCGCCCAAATCGGTTCTTAATGGACTTAATCGACGTTGAAGAATACCCTCAGGCCGAATCCTGTGATCAGTAGCCTTCAAAATCCATGGAAAATGGCCTTTCGAAAAAAATCCCCCAAGATATTACGATAATGCCATCCGAAAATAAATTCGCCCAAATTGGTGCTTAATGGGCTTCATCATCCTTGGAGAATTGGATCAGTAGACTTCATTATATGTGGAGAATAGCCTTGGGCTGAATCCGCGATCTGTAGCCTCCAAAATAGAGAGAAAATGGCATTTCGGAAAAATCACCTGAAATCTGTGATGGTACCCCTTTGCAATCTGCCAAAAATGGACCCGGAAGAAATCCGCCCAAATCGGTCCTTAATGGACTTAATCGACGTTGAAGAATAGCCTCATTCCGAATCCGTGATCAGTTACCTTCAAAATCCATGGAAAATGGTCTTTCGAAAACAATCCCCAAGATATTACGATAATGCCATCCGAAAATAAATTCGCCCAAATCGGTGCTTAATGGGCTTCATCATCCTTGGAGAATTGGATCAATAGACTTCATTATATGTGGAGAATAGCCTCGGGCTGAATCCGTGATCTGTAGCCTCCAAAATACAGAGAAAATGGCATTTCGGAAAAATCGCCCGAAAAATTTGATGGTACCTCTTTGCAATCTGCCAAAAATGGACCCGTAAGAAATCCGCCCAAATCGGTCCTTAATGGACTTAATCGACGTTGAAGAATAGCTTCAGGCCGAATCCGTGATCAGTAGCCTTCAAAATCCATGGAAAATGGCCTTTCGAAAAAAATCCCCCTAGATATTACGATAATGCCATCTGAAAATTAATTCGCCCAAATCGGTGCTTAATGGGCTTCATCATCCTTGGAGAATTGGATCGATAGACTTCATTATATGTGGAGAATAGCCTCGGGCGGAATCCGTGATCTGTAGCCTCCAAAATATAGAGAAAATGGCATTTCGGAAAAATCGCCCTAAATCTGGCCTCCTCTAATCTTTGGTAGGGCTTCAATTATTTCCTATTTTGGGCCTCCAACCCACCCATTCTTCTTCTTCCCCGCTCATCAGGGTTGTGCAACGGTTCTGCCCATATCAAATCGGGTTGAATGCAATTTTACTAGTTAGTTTTCTTTTATTTCATTAGTTCTCCTAAAATATAACAAAAATGTCTTGGATGAGACCAGATGAGGAACTTTTGGTTTTATTTCATTAGTTCTCCTCATCACCGCCCAACTTCAAATAATATAGCTCCGTTTGGACAATGGAGAGTACAACCATGTTTGACATTTTATTCCTTCAGTCGATAAAAAACAAAGAGAAGATGATGTAACTAGCTAGAACGGCAGATTGGCATCAGTCCAATTGGCAAACAAGAGAAGTTTTCTTTCTAGCATATTGTTGATCTTGTTCAAAGTTGAAACAAAAAAGAAGTTGTAAAATGCAAATTTTTTAATGTTTTTTTTTTTTGGGTCATTTCTGGTCACAAGAACATTGGTTTGGGGGAAGCCTATGAACATGATGAAACATTGTTTGTAGAAATGAGCACACAATAAATTATATTTATTTGAGTTTTGTGATTACACAGTGGTAGTGGTTTTTTGTTGTTGCCTATAATTGTATAGGTTTAATTCTTGTCATTGGTATGTATTCTTAGTGTCATAAACGTCCTCATATCAATAGAAGACTTAAACTTCAAAATTTTCTAATAAGATGAAGTCAATCGTTTCAACCACATCGTTGTCTACAGCTTGAAATCTATAATACCAAATCGAGTGATCGACAATTATAGATTACGCGTCTTTTCCTTAATTTGTAATAAATGTTTGAAGGGAATCAAAATTATTTTATAGGAACCCAAACCTGAAAGAACACTTATATTCTTTCGTTTGGAATTGATATGTGTGTATCATTTATACAACCCCTCAATTGATTATCTTTAATCCAAAAGCTCGAGTACAAAAGATTATTATAATATCGTATATGCCTTCAAACACAAGGCAGCCGGCCGGCCCAAGGCGGCAAAGCCCGGTGGCACGAATTATATGTTTTTTTTTTATCGTCTTTGATGTTCTGTTTAAAAACAAGAACCTTTAGCATAATTACCTTCCAATCTGCCAATCTCTCTTATCAAATGCCCTTTGCCAATCCTCCCTTCTAATCTCTTTCCTCCTCAGCCGCCATGGGAGCAGGCTCTAGCTGTTGCGCCGGAGACTCGGTCGATGGAAGGTAACGTAATGATTGATTCCCTTCAATCTTCTATCACTAGCTGGTTTTTGGGTTGAAATGTTAATTAAATTAAAGTTGTTTTGGTGGCCGCAGATCAATGAAGGGAGCGGCCGCCGCCGCCGCCGTGTCGGCGAGCAACACCACGTGGCGGATCTTCACATACAAAGAGCTCCACGTCGCCACCAATGGGTTTAGCGAGGACAACAAGTTGGGAGAAGGCGGGTTTGGGAGCGTCTATTGGGGCAAGACCAATGACGGACTTCAGGTGAATTAGCTAACACACATCGTGTTAGTCAATCACGATTCACGTATTGTTGAATTTTTTATTGATTAATTTTGTTATGTTATGGATGGTGTTAGATTGCGGTGAAGAAGTTGAAGGCGATGAACTCGAAGGCGGAAATGGAGTTTGCGGTGGAAGTGGAGGTGCTTGGAAGGGTGCGTCACAAGAACTTGTTAGGGCTAAGAGGGTATTGTGCCGGCACCGATCAACGCCTCATAGTTTATGATTACATGCCCAATCTCAGTCTCCTGTCTCACCTCCACGGCCAGTTCGCCGGCGAGGTTCAGCTGGACTGGAAGCGCCGGATGAAGGTCGCCATCGGCTCCGGCGAAGGCCTTCTGTAAGTGAAAACCCCCTCTCCAACCTAGTTTTCCCTCTTAGTATATGATATATGTTTCCAAAACTAAACTTCTATCGATAACTCGAATTATCTTAGATTATCGGATACTTGATATGATTTACAATATTTTGATGATCAAAAGATCTTGTGTTCGAATTTTGATAACTCTTAAGCACGCGTGGAATTCGGATTTGTGCATTCTTTAGACTCATATGAGTTGGTTTTTGTTTGAGTGATATGTGCTAGTAAATGGTATAAGATACATAACTGAACTTCTCACAATAACTCGAGTTATTGGAACCAACTAGTTCTTGACAAGCCTTCTATAATAACTCTAATACGAATATGAAAATCACTTAATTTCTACTGATAAGGAATGCAAATATGCCAAATTACATAACAACACTCCCAAGATAACATAATACTACTCGTATGACTCATATGCTTAACAAATCGTTCTTTTTAGGTACTTGCACCATGAGGCGACGCCCCATATCATCCACCGCGACATAAAGGCAAGCAACGTCCTCCTCGACTCGAACTTCGACCCATTGGTGGCCGACTTCGGGTTCGCGAAGCTGATCCCCGACGGAGTCAGCCACATGACGACACGTGTCAAGGGCACTCTGGGCTACCTCGCCCCCGAGTACGCCATGTGGGGGAAGGTCTCGGAGAGTTGTGACGTGTACAGCTTTGGGATCCTCCTCCTCGAGCTCGTCACGGGCCGGAAGCCCATTGAAAAGTTGCCCGGCGGGATCAAGCGGACCATAACCGAGTGGGCTGAGCCGTTCATAGTCCAGGGAAAGTTCAGGGACCTGGTGGATCCAAAACTTAGGGGAAACTTTGACGAGAACCAAGTCAAGCAGGCAGTGTATGTTGCTGCTTTGTGCGTCCAGAATGAGCCCGAGAAGAGGCCCAACATGAAGGAAGTGGTCAACATGTTGAAGAATTACGACCCGAGAACCCGACCGCTCCAGACCCGGTTGGCGAGCATTAAGTACAGGGAGGATTTGATGGCGATGGAGCAGAGCGATGACGAGGAGGAAGATAAGAATCGTGGTGGTGGAGGAGGAGGGAATCGTGTCGGCGGAGGCGGTAGAGGAGGAGGGAATAACGGTGGTGGAGGCGGTTTGCCGGAAGAAAGCGGATATGGTGTATTTAGTGCGTTAGAGTTGCCAAAAATGCAAGATCCTTATAAACGACACGGAAACAATAATCGAACTGGAAGGTTCGGGTGAGAGAAAAATACATTTACATTTGTGAGATACAATTTAGAACGACGTGAAAAGACTAGTTTGATTCATTCTTAATCGAAGATGTCTAAAAAAGTAACATTTCTCGATCCTTTGAGATACATTATCGTACTGAGTTATTTTAGAAGGCAAGGTTGAATTTGGGTTGTTGATAGGAAAATAAGTTTTTTTTTATATATATTCTTATTATGAAATTATATAGGATATAATGATTTCTTTTTTCTTTTTCTTTGGGTTGTTACACATATAATTAGTTCTTGTTTGTCGAATATTTATATATAAATACTCACCAGGAGTGATAGATATTGTATTTTGAGTAAATTAATAGATTTCTCTTGGTTATTACTTATTACTTATTCCGTTATCTTCAATCACATTTGTAGCAGATTGACATCGAACGCTTTAATAAATATAATTTTCTATATTATGCATTTCTTATAAAAAAAACACAAATGCTTCATTTCCTTTTGTTCTATTGTTCTTCTCCCTTATGATGAAGACTCACAATGTACATTTTATCAATTTAAAGCCGGCCGTACAACTATACTACTAGGCTTCCAAATGGACGATTATATTAATTACCAAAACAATCACAACGAGACACAGAATAAGTCACTAATTATGAAAGCCTAATGCCAACATCTAACTAGTAACTTAACAAAGCATGGTCAACTTAATCTTAATTATTCTAAGCACAACAAGCAACAATAATTTGAAATACCACTTGAATACATTACTTTATTATCGAAACAGTAATCGTCATACATTATTTGCATGGCGTGACAGTCATTCATTAAGAAACAGACAATCTGATCGACTAATCGTAACTGAGACCAATGAGTATTTGACAAACTCATTCATAGTGGTTGGTTCAAACATTCGGTCCAAAGCCATGATTCTCAAGAATGACTCCATACGGTTCAAACCAATAGGTCGATAATCTAACATTTATTGGGCATCCATGATCCAATTTTAGGGCATCAATATGCTCAAGTAAAAACAAAGTGTAGCATCTAATTTAATGTGTGTAGTTAAGAGCTAGGATTACATTAGTTGGTCAAGAAAAAACCAACTAATTGCTTACTTTCCATTTTTATATAGAATGTACCCTTGTCTTCAACTTGAAGAAGAAGATAAGTACTGAAGTTTTCTTGTTAGGTGCATGATTAGTTCTTCCTACAATACGTTAAAAACGTACATAAATCATATAGAGATGATGGATTGAAATCACGTATGCTTTGAATCTTATATTACACATTTTCTCAAAAAAAAAAGGATAATCCATCGATTAGTTTGAACTTTGTATGAATTTATTATAACTCAATTTTTATATTGCTAAAATCACAAATTGTGAGGATTCAAAAGTGGAACGTTTTGACAATTCATTAATATTATGTTGATGGGTAGTTTGTTCCAATAATGTAACCTGTTAAACAAAATTATGAGTTTTCATAATTGATTTTTCCTTACCTCTCAAACAAAAACTAGTACGTTATTTGTGAAATGGACAACTCAATATATTGTATGCTCAGTCCCAGCAATCAACATTCATGTTATCAAGATTATGAAACTGGTTTTGGTCCATGTGTGCCTTTGCACACATCACTTTCGAATTTAAGATCTCATTAGTCTCGAGTGATGGGAGGGAACTAGCTTGTTGTGAAGGTTATGGCCAATTTCATGATAACAAGGGCATAGTACTATAGCCCCACACCACACCCTTGTTTCATTGGCCAAATGCATGACTCTTCCTTACCAAACCCAAATTGAAAAAAGAACAAGTCATAAAAAAGAAGAAACTTACCAACTCAAATCACCAATCTTTGCTTATACCCCAAAGCACCCCAACTGCAACTTCCCTTTTGGCCCCCTCCCTCCTATCTTTCTTCAATATAGATGACTTGGATTCCTTGTGATTCAAGAAAGGTGATGGGAATCATTGAAATGGATATATTATAGTATTCTTGTTATCAGACTGTTTCAAGCTTTCTCACTCTCACTCCTCTACTCACCTCTTAATCATTATGTCATTACCCCCCACAACCCATATAAGCCTTCTCTCTAAACCAAACCCAGCAAAATAACAGAAACAACTGTACACCCATTTAAAAACCCCACCAGAAAGTTCTCGACTTTGGTTGCAGAGCTATGATCCCTTCATCTCCTTCCAAGATACTAATTGGGATCCCACTGGACCCAGAGGAAAGCAATGAGCTTCTCTCTTGGGCCATTCGAGTTCTTGCAGGCCCTTGTGACACCATTGTTGCCATCCATGTTGTTGGTAAGCCACAACTCAGAACAAAAGGAGAGACATTATTATGGAATTTGTTTCACTTACAATTCTGACCATCTGGGTTGTCTTTTGCAACAGTTGATGAGGAGCAACCGAAGAAGAAGAAGACTAGTAAGAGGGTGCAGTCCCGTGTTCGACAAGCCAAAGCTCATGTGATTTCTGTTCTTGGAGAATATGCTTGGTGTTGCCAATCCAAGCAGATAAACTTGGAGGCAAAAGTTGGATTCAATTCGAGTATTGAAGCTGGTTTGGTTCATGAGTCGAACTCCATTTCTGCTGACTACCTTGTTCTTCCTGGCTTGAGAAGCAGGTCCAACAGGTTTGGAAGAAAAAAAAGTTCACAAATTTGTATTGTTAATGTTGTTGGAATGTCATATTCTGATATGGGTTATGGTTATTTAATTGCTTGACTCAAAATTAGGACTTGGCATGAGGTCATCAAGTATTGCTTTGAGCATGCTGCTGAGGGGTGCTCAGTCATCTCAATTGGGAAGTCTCAACAACCAAATCTCAACTCTGTTCTCCACAAAGGTAGACTTGCTTACTTAATTCTCTACTTACATGTTTCATTTTCTTGAGAAGACACGAACTTTAGAAAAACATGTTCATTTTGGTTATGTTATGCAGAAGTTCATCAATCAAGGTCAGAGTGGTTAAGGAAGGCAAATGATGACAGCAGCAGCCTTGGCTCCCCAGCCAGTGAAGATCATGATAAGGAGAATCTCAGTAGGAGACAGAAAGATTCTCCTAGGACTGTGTTGGAAGATGAATCATCATCATCTTCATCTCACAGCAGTAATGAAGATGAGGTTTCCAGCATCTCAGGTTCAACAGCCACAACAGGAACAGAAGATTTCCCTTCCAAGTTGATTCACAGCTCAAAGTCCAGAAGGCAAATAATGTCTCCTTATACGGCCATCAGCTCATTCTTGACTTCATCTTTCGGAAGAAGAAGAACTCAAAGCTTCTCTGGAAAACCAAAGCTAGTACTACAACATCAACATCAGCAGCCTTTGCTCAAGTGCTTTACCTACGAGGAAATCGCACAAGCCACCAACGATTTCCATCCAGGTAAAAAACATGCTTGATTTTGGTTCATTGCATTTCAGTAGGTAAAAAGAAATGTGCATTTGAGATGGCATCATTTCTAGAAGTACATCGGAAGTGTACATGAATGATACATTTGTCGAATCACGTGTCATAATCTGTATGTTCTTATGTTGCATAAGGGTGTGTGACAAATTTTGCAGGGAATCTAGTAGGAGTAGGAGGGTACTCAGAAGTGTATAGAGGAGATCTTCCTGATGGAACAACCATTGCAGTGAAAAGGTTAGCTAAGGACAACACAGATGCTAGAAAGGAGAAAGAGTTCCTCACAGAATTAGGGATCATAGGCCATATCTGCCATCCCAATACAGCAACTCTAGTTGGCTGCTGCATTGAAAATGGGTTCTACCTCATCTTAAGCTTCTCTCAGAATGGGAATTTGGCCTCTGCATTGCATGGTAATAACATCACTTTGCTTCTCATAGCACCAAAATGTTAACTTTAACTTAATTAAGCCACAAGATAAAAATGTTTAACACCTTTTTGGGGATCAATAATTTTTTTAGGCAAAACAGAAGAGGTGCTTGAATGGGATACAAGGTACAGAATAGCTCTTGGAGTTGCAAGAGGACTGCATTACTTACACAAATGCTGCAAGCATCGCATAATACACCGCGACATCAAGGCCTCCAACGTTCTCCTTGGACCTGACTATGAACCTCAGGTAACTTTAGTTTAAGTAACCATTTCTTCAATTTTGTTTCATTCTGATGAAGAGAGGGTTTCAACGAGTTATGTGTTTTTGCAGATCACTGATTTTGGGCTGGCAAAATGGCTTCCAAACAAGTGGACACACCATGCTGTGATCCCAATTGAGGGAACATTTGGTTACTTAGCTCCAGAGTACTTCATGCATGGGATTGTGGATGAGAAGACAGATGTCTACTCCTTTGGAGTTCTGCTGCTAGAGATCATCTCTGGGAGAAGGCCTGTTGATTCCTCTATGCAGAACCTTCTCTTATGGGTGTGTATGATTCAAGGAAATGTTTATTAGAACAATATGGTACATGAACTTCATGAACCTCTTTCTAATGTTGCTTTATATTTCTTGCTAAAAAACCCAGGCAAAGCCACTGATGGAATCTGGGAATGTAGCTGAACTGGCTGACCCAAAACTGGAGGGCAAGTATGAAGCAGACCAAATGTACAGAGTTGTGCTAACAGCTTCATACTGTGTTAGGCAGTCTGCAGCATGGCGACCATCAATGAGTGAGGTCTTGGAGCTTTTGACCACTGGCCAACAAGATTCTGAAGTTGCCAAGAGCTGGAGAATACCAAAGTTTACATCTGATGAATTGGATGATTTCTCCATGGTTTATGGATATGATGTCCCTCTAGAGATTGACTTGGAGAAGTATTTGTGAGCAAAAGTAGAAAAGCATTCAGCTTTCAGAAAATTTTTGTAGTTTTCTTCTAACTTATGCATACATACATTGACCTAGGGACAAACCTCGATCTAATCCGCATCAGACTGAATCATATTAAGTTCACATTTGGATCGAGTCCAATAAGATGAAGTATATTTTTGAAAATGGTCTAGTACGATTCATCATCGTTGTAGTTCAATTTGGACCGAATCGGACCATGTCTAGCCCTACATATTTTACTTGGATCATAATTCATAACATTTGTATCATTGATTAAATTTAATGAAAGTACAAGGGAGGGAGGGAGCTACTAATAATTTTCATAATACCCTCTTTACTTTTCCCCCTAATATAATACATAGTGATGCACTTAGATGTTATCTACCTCCCCTAAATAACTTAAAGAAAAGAATCGACAAATTTATTTACTATCCACTTTCTATAAATCCATAAGGTGAAGGCTTTCCTTGTGTCCAATTAGAGAAAGAACAGTGGCTGCAATGTGCTTTGAGCTCAATCCAGCAGCTTCAATCTGGTCCTTCTGAGATCCATGGTCAATGTACCTGTCAGGAAGCATCATTGGTCTCCACTGCAAAGCAAAACAAAAAAGAACATTAGAACTCCGAAAAATCGCGATTCAACTCGACTGACTCATGACCTGATCGATCCAAAATTCGGTGTTTTACCTTGAGCTTGCCATCAAGCAATCCATTGAGCCCCAAGTAATGGGAGACATGAGAGCTGAACCCACCAATGGAACCTTCCTCAACTGTGATCAGAACTTCATGCTCCTGGGCCAGCCTTCTGATCAGCTCTCCATCAAGTGGCTTGCAGAACCTTGCATCAGCCACAGTTGGCTGGAACCCCAAAGCTTGAAGCTTGTCTGCTGCTTCAATGCAGTTCTGCACTATTGTTCCATACCCCAATATAGCCACTCTACTTCCTTCCCTCAGAATTCTTCCCTTCCCAACCTGTTGAAGACAAAAACACCAAAATTAGTGTCCAGGATCATATAGAGCAGAATCAAATGCTAAACCTTCGTCGAAACGAAGGTTAAAACACCAGGCCAGACAATCTGATTTACCTCAAGAGGTGTTCCTTTGTTGTTTGGTGGGAGAACAGTGCCAATGCCATTCCCTCTTGGGTACCTAAAGCAACTGGGACGATCGTCGATGGCTGCAGCTGTGGCAACCATGTTCATGAGCTCTGTCTCATCTGAAGGTGCCATGACCACCATGTTTGGCAAACAAGCCATGAAAGTTGTGTCAAAAGCTCCACAATGTGTTGGCCCATCTGCTCCAACAAGGCCAGCCCTATCCATTGCAAACCTCACAGGCAGCTTCTGAAGATCCACATCATGAACAACCTGATCATAACCCCTTTGCAGGAAAGATGAGTAGATGGTGCAGAAAGGCTTCAGCCCTTCTGTGGCCAAACCAGCAGCAAATGTGACAGCATGCTGCTCAGCTATCCCAACATCAAAACACCTCTCAGGGAACTGCTTCTGGAACAAGTTGAGCCCTGTCCCTCCTCCCATGGCAGCATGGATTGCCACAATCTTGTCATCATTCTCAGCTTCAGCTATCAAGGACTCAGCAAAGTACTGAGTGTATGACTTTGTGGGTGTCTTGGTCTTGATTTGCTTCCCAGAGATTGTATCAAACTTCACCACACCTGTGAAAAATCATAACAAGTTTTCAGTTACTTCTGCTTAAAGTCACTAACGTCTAACACAACAACTACTCGAGTTATTGGGACGCGAACTGGTTTACGAGTTATCTCGATTTATTTTACATACCATGCATCTTATCAGCAGCAGATTCAGCTGGAGCATAGCCTTTCCCCTTCTCAGTGATGAGATGGATGAGGACAGGTCCAGGAGCTGGCATGGACTTGATCTTCTTCAACAAGAGGACAAGATCTGCCACATCATGCCCATCAACTGGGCCAATGTAATACAGCCCAAGCTCCTCGAACAGGCTTGCCCCTGGCCCACCTGTCATCCCTCTCACGTAGGAATCCACTTTCGCTGCCAGCCCATATGTCTTCGGCCCAGCAATCTGCTTCGTGATCTCCTGCAAAACCATCCAATTTACCTCCATTCAAATCTCTAAACTTTGAATCTTGCGATTAATGTAATTGAAATCGTGATTTAAAGTTTAAAACTTTACATTTTTAGAATCATATTTTTTCTAATAAATGTAGTTAAAATCATGTTTAAAAGTTTCTAAATGTTGAGGATATTAATTATTTAGTCAAAAATAATTAATTCCTTGTCTTCCAAGTCCCTTGTTTCCTTGTCCTTGTCAAAGAAGGAAACTTGGTTGTCATTAGGGTTTTAACCCTACGTCTATCTCTATATAAGCTTAGCTACGAACATGTCGTAAGCAAGCCGTCAAGATGTAGTCGTATAATAAAACATCAGTCGTGAGCTCGTTCCGAGCTCACCGTGGATTAGTCTCGATCAATCAATCGATCGAGGATACCACGTAAAATTTTGTGTTCTCGTGTTATTTCATCTTCCGCATCATCAAATTCTACATGGTATCAGAGCTGTAGATTCAGCTAGTCTTCCGCGCACCAGTGAAGTTCATCTCGCTGGCTTGTTTTGTTCATCAGCGATGTCATTCCGCTGAGCATAGTCGACCTAGGCGAAGTCCATTCCGCCATGGTTCGTCAATCGTCAATTGTTGGGGTTATTTGTTGTTGATCTCCCAGATCCGTCCAAAAGATCCCGGCTGTTGATTCGGATGAGCAGTCCCGCTCTTCACACGTCCGGTTGACCGAGGCGAAGTCCAGTCCGCCTTGGATCGCAACACTGACCAGTCAAAGCCGTTCGCCGGCTCAATCATCCCGGCGTCGATACCCTCATTCACGGCTGCAATCGTCCTGAGGGTCGATGTTCATTCTGGCTACCCACTCCGTCTCCGTCGCTGTCCGTGCCATCAGCGCCCTGGGCATCTTTTAGCTGCCGTCAACCTTACCGACGCCCTTGATCTCCCAGTGCAACAAGAAGGCCACGCCCTCATCGGTCTTCATAGGCCATGTCCGCTGCATGCAGTCATCATCAACACCATCTTTGTAGAAGGCAGCTCCTCGCGTCGTAGCGTTCCACTCGTCTCAAGTTAAAAGTTCATGCCATAGTCGCTGACTCGCTGTGTTTGTCAAGAAGTTTAGTCGGCCGGATGTCTTCATCTTAGTCACGGGGAACTAGAGAATTGCGTGCTAGGCCGGATGTCTTCCTCTCAAGCATTCATTATGCTCCTGGTGGTTGGATAGGTTATGTAATTGTCACCCGCTCAGTAGCTTGCTTTGGGTTCATTGTCGCATTTCATTGCTCCTGTGAAAGAGTACTAACCTGCATCAATCTTCCCTTTCGAGAAGCCTTGTAGTCGTTACGGGCTTGCGGCCGGATCATCTTCTTTAATCACTCACACTTTATCGTGGGGCATTGGTGTTTGCACCATGATGTCAAGAATAATGGTTTTTGCATGAGGTTCTGTTGGTATTTGCACAAGGATTGACGTGAAAGTTCATGTCAAAGCTTTCCCAGTGCTTGTGTGTCCTGGCGCTTCCTTTAATTTGTGTGGTACTCTGCAGTTGGGAAGTGGAAGGTGGAGTTTTATCTCACCACAAGTCATGTTGCGGTTACATCGTCGCAAGTCAGTAGTTGGGGTTGAGGAGATAAAACAGCTTTCATCAACAAAAAAGTTCAAGTTATAAATCGAGGCAGTCACGATCACAAAAGCGATCGTCCCCTTGATGTTCAGAAACAGGTAATTTTCAGTCTCCACTATTTTTACTTTCAAGCTGGGCATTCACGTCGTTCATGCGTCAGCTTGAGGGGGAGAATAGGGAGTCAAGTCGTTCAGGAGATGCAGTCAACCATCTCCACCATATCATACGGATAGACGTAGTCAATCGTCTCCGTCAAGTCATTCAAGAGACGCAGTCAACCGTCTCCGTCAGGTCGTTCAAGAGACGTAGTCAACCGTCTCCATCACGACGTTCAAGAAGATGCAGTCAACCATCTTCGTCAGGTTGTTCAAGGGAGAGAGTCAATCGTCTCCAAATCAACCTCGTCCGAGATGTTATTCATCTCGAGTTTTGTTGTTCAAGCTTGTCATGCTTGTTCGTCACATTTCCTTTTTCAAGCTCGACATTCTTGTCACTCATGTCTTCGCTTGAGGGGGAGTGTTGAGGATATTAATTATTTAGTCAAAAATAATTAATTCCTTGTCTTCCAAGTCCCTTGTTTCCTTGTCCTTGTCAAAGAAGGAAACTTGGTTGTCATTAGGGTTTTAACCCTACGTCTATCTCTATATAAGCTTAGCTACGAACATGTCGTAAGCAAGCCGTCAAGATGTAGTCGTATAATAAAACATCAGTCGTGAGCTCGTTCCGAGCTCACCGTGGATTAGTCTCGATCAATCAATCGATCGAAGATACCACGTAAAATTTTGTGTTCTCGTGTTATTTCATCTTCCGCATCATCAAATTCTACACTAAATTACCAAAATACTTGTACGTAAAAATCGTACTTTTGACTGAATTGATTATGGCGATGACTCACCTTGGCAGACTCCCTCAGCATGCGAAGCTTCCTGCTGGAGTGGAGCCGGGTCAGAGCCTTGCTGAGAGCTCCGACGGGCGGCGCCGGCCCGTCGACGGTGGCCGTGGGCAGAGAAACCTGCTTGTTGTCATTCAAAATGATGATCAAATTGGAATCCAAGTACCCAGCATTGTTCATGGCTTCATAAGCTTGGCCGGCGGTCATGGCTCCATCTCCAATCACCGAAATCACATGGTTGTCCTTCCCGAGCAGATCTCTGCCGACGGCCATACCCAATCCAGCTGAAATGCTCGTGGAGCTGTGTCCGACGCCGAAAGCATCGTGGTCGCTCTCGTCCCTCTTCGGAAACCCGGCGAGACCAAACGTTTGCCGGATCGACGGCATCCTCGACCTTCTTCCGGTGAGGATTTTGTGTGGGTATGTTTGGTGGCCGACGTCCCAAATGATCTTATCTTCAGGGGTGTTGAAAACATGGTGGAGGGCAACGGTGAGCTCTGCAACTCCCAAGCTCGAGCTCAAATGGCCGCCGGTTTTGGAAACTGTGTAGACGATTTCTTCCCTCAGCTCATCAGCTAAGCTCTCCAGCTCCTGCGGAAGAGACAAAAAAATTTCCCCACGGAAGTGAGATCACCATGGATGGACAAAAAAGAAAAAAACAGAGGAGCTCTGTTTTTTTTTTTTAAGGGTGGGTACCTGGATGGAGAGATTCTTCATGTGGTTAGGGTAATTGATGGTGTCGAGAATCGGAGTGGCGGGCTTTTTGCCGGAGAAATCCAGCATTCTTCTCTCTTTCGTTTCATTGTACTTTTCCACCATTGTCAACTTGTCCTCGTCACTTTCCATTGCGGCAGCTACCACTGCTCCCCTGTTTTTCTGAGGAAATACCCGAAGAACTAATTCGTCACAATAACTCTCAAAAATGTCATTAATAATTTTCGTTACATGTTTAAGTTTCGAAAGTGATCTATCAAGATTTAAACTTTTACGAAAGTTTATCAAGTTAGTTATCGGTTTATCGGAATTCAAATACAAGACTTATCAGTTTATCTACGATCACGGGTAATAACGAAAGGGGTATAGTGCTAAATCGTAGTACATATCTCGATCGGGGTTTACCTTCTTGGAGAGGAAGGTGGTGGAGGTGGGTTTAGGAGGGAAGCTTGCATAAGACTGGCCATCTTGAGCTTGGACCAAAGGAAGGAAGGTTGATCTCAGAACTGAAGATGCCATTTCCTTTTCTCTACCTTCTCACTGCTATTTTGCCCTTTCTTAACACCAAGTTCTTAGTAATGGAAGGAGTTGAAGCCAAAGAATGAACAAAGAAGAAGAAGAAGAAGAAGCAGCAGCTTGGAGGTTGGAGGTTGAATGGGGAAAGTGGGGCTTGCTTTTATAGCCAACAAAACAGAAGGAAAATGAAAGAAAGGGAGATGGAGAAATTGGTTAGTTCCTCCACACTAGTCAGTCAGTCAACTGGAAACTAAAAATAAGAAAAATTATACAAAGGAAGATGAAAATTGTTTGGTTGTGTTTCAGCCATCCCCCGTTTATAATGAGATAAAGAAATACAACTTATTCAAATATTTTCCTCGTGCCAAAGGGGTTCTTTTTGGGGATATTTTCTTTGTTCTTTCTTGGCTGCTGACTGCCTCTGAGTTTTCCTCCAATAAAACAAACATTGCTCATAGTTTTGAGTTGATTTTAACCATTTTATATTTGTAGTCTAAATAGATTTGTTATTGCTAGATGTCAGTTGATATGAGATTTGAGGGCAAATGGGATAGTTCTCTTGTTTTCTTTAGACGGTACGCGAGATCTTAATAGGTTCTCGATTAATCAGATTTCCGGCAGAAACTCGAATATTATGCATGCAGACAAATTTAGAAAGTAACGGTTAGTGCATGCCTCGAAATGATACTACGTACTTGCTAATAGTAGTGGTATAAGCTCAATCGTCTATGTTGAGAGAGTCGTGAATATTTGCTTGATTGGTGATTGGTTCGGTCATGTAATTCGGATTATTAAAAGAGAAAAAAAATGAATCTTATATTACTCTTTAATTGACAAAACTATTTTATATATTTTTTATATAGCGCCAGTCAATGAATTCGTCATTTATTCTATATTATTTCCCTTTTTCCCTCATTACCTCTTGATCTCTTTATGCTGGTCTCTATCCTTTTTTGGTTATAAGTATTATTGAATCACCATTATGAGAAACCGGGAAAAAAACCCCTATAATATGCTCAACAAGGGTTCTCTCTTGGATTAGAGATATGGTATCTTCTGAGGATTGAATTGAGCAGCCACGAAAAGGGATCAAGAGACTAGTGGCATGTTTTTTTATATATGTTCTTTTTCTTGTTAGTTTATTGTTTGTCTAGGAATTAAAACATCGGCTATCCCACCCAAGAAAAAAAAAACATCGTCTAAATATAATTAAATGGAAATTCACCCACCAATTATTCATAATCATAATTCACATTGATGACGAAATGATTATTGATAAAATTATTGACTACTAATAATTAACGGTTATTACAGAATGGACGTACAGAAACTCGTTTTCACTAACACGCACGATGTGTTGATTGTAAAAAAAACACACACACGATGCGTTTTAGTTATTTCACATGGGTAGGAGAATTGGTTTCATTATTAGGTTATGAGAATATAAATTACAAAGAGGGGTGATCAAGAGGTTTTTGTATAGACATATATCTTCTCCAAACCCTACACAGTAAATGCCAAAAATCCAATGACAGTCAAGATATGATAAGCGACGGAGGAGGCAAAAAAATTATGAAGTTGAATGGATTTAATTTGAACCGTTATAATCAGGCGGACAGGGAGGGAGTATAGTGCCTTACAAAATGTTCTATTTTACAAACTTGTTGTAAGATCTACATGTATTTTTATTAACTCTAATCACCCTCTCTTATGTGCAAGCACCTTTCTCCCAAACAAAGGGGAAAAGACGAACACGAATCCAGAAATCGACAGAGTCATTGTCCCCGAAATCTCATGTCCACAATACAACGTTTGGAAGTGTCAAGTTGCAAAACAATGCATGTATTATTTTGTGTGGGCCCCACCTACAATCAACAAAAATGAGGGATTGTACAATCTCAACTAAAAGTTGAGATTGTTGTGATTGTTGGTTTAATAATTGAGCATATTTACTTTTCTCAATTATGTCCATAGTTCTTTTTGTTTTATATTAAAAGTGGAGGACAAATATGACATTTCCTTATAAAGTAACTTTATAACAATCAATTCATAAATTATAATCTCAACAACCAAACAATGTAATTTCAAAATGCATCTATTGTATCAATACATGCATTTATATCATAGTGATTCATAACAATACAACGATTTAACATACGCAACTTCCAAACGACCCCATAGTATCAATATGTTCTCGACAAACATATTTAAATCATATCAATGATGAATCATATGATATATATTATTATATAAAAATCAAGCCAGCAAAATTGATAGATTCAAAAAGGGATCAAATGCAGCTGCCATGTTATACTGTGATCCATCTCTCCAGTCTCCACCAATCTTGCATACTATTCTATATTTCCTGTTTCGTCGTTTTGCTAGCCACCAACCATGTAAATGATGATCATGAGATGACTGATGATGAGACGAGAGAACTGTTTCGTTTCGTGTCTGATTTTTGTGTCTTAGATATAATCATGATAGTTATTCCTTCTGATTTGTTCATTTTTTGTTGTTGTTTTTATATTCCTTTTTGGTCCGGTTTTCTTCCTGGCTGCATTCCATTTCTAGTCAAGAATATCGACTGTTGGCGCCTTGGCGGTCGTTAATGGGTGCCATGCCATTCAACAATGCATGGAACTAGCTAGTTCAATTAGATAATACTACAAAGAAAACTGCTCTGTTGGCTGCCACTATAATTTTTTGTAGGAATAGGAGCTGATGAGGGAGTATTCATGTATACTAAGAATTGAACGTTTAGAATCGAAAGTTCCAGATCGAACCCATAACTCGTGAAAGAAATAGACGAACTAACTTACAAAAACGATTGGGAGTGGTATATATAGTGTTGTAATACTGTCCTTCGTACTTCTGAATTATTGGTATGTCCATATTCAACTCATTGGCAACGTGCTTCTTTCTTGTAACGAAAAACTTGAGCACATGTTATTATTTGTTAATTGATTATCAGTTTATCACTTCACTTTTCTGCATGCACTGCATGTCGCACACCTGGCCATGTCCAACTATTTCCACTTGTCATCCAAGCCCTAATTAATCGCCACGACTTCAACCAGTATTAATTTTCAAAACATGCATTTCGAAAGGTTCATAAGCACGGGTACTTTCAGATATAAGTTAAATTCGGTATAAATTCAAATTGTTTCATATATGAATTTGCAGAAAATACATATGTAAAAAATTAAATTTGTACAACAACGATAAACGGTACAAATTTCGTTTATACCACAAAGAAACTTGTTAAAAAATATATATAGATATAATCTGCATTTGTATCACAACGCTAAAACTACAAATTTCGTATGTACCATTGCAATTTTTCTTTTAAGGAAAACACCAATTGATCTTGTAAGTATGGTAGAAGAGCTCTAAATTTCCTCCTTTCTTAAAATCGACCGGATGTTTGTTTTTGACTTGTGTTCATTCAATTGAATGTCGTATATATATTATGGCCACCATATTCTCCGTTCGGTTATGGCAACTTAGCACTGATTTTTTTATTATAGTTTTTGTCGGTGACTGAACGAGTTGCTAGCTAGGGTTCATGAATCATAAACCATTAAAATTGTCACTTCGTAAGTTAGTCCAACTACCATGAATTTCTCATTCTTTCTCCTATTGATCATATATAATTGGCGTACACCATTACCGAAAGGGCGATATAATTTCTTATGCTGGACCGGCCATGGTCCAACCGCAGGTGATTAGGGATCAACTTGTACCACAAATATGACTTTCGTCGTTGGATCTCACGTTACACGAAGGTTTTGATGGTCGACCCATCACAAAAGAAGAAGAAAAATCGACTACGGTGACATTAGTAAATGGAGCAAAATCGTCAGTAAAAGTTTGAAACATGTCGGTATGAAGATGCGCTGACATTTCACAGAAATGACACGTGAATGTCACACGAAATGGATTTATACAACATACATAAAATGTCATCGCATAAAATTCGCATTCACTAATCATTGGGGAAATTATTTGAGCAAAGTGCATGTATTACAAGGTGGAATGTAGTTTTAGTTAAAACTCACTCGTGTTATCGAGAAGATAAGGTATAAAAGAGTCGCAACTAGAGTACAAAGAAGAAGAAAAAATTCATCATTAAAATGGCAATTATATTACAACTCGAACCAATAACTCGAATACAAATTAAAACCTATTGAAAATCACATGGGAGGGAGAGGTGTTTCATTGAACTATGGCGCTGCCCTTGATTGACTTGGACTCACTCACCCCAAAAACATTACTTATTGTGGGCTACTCATCACAAAATATTCGGTAGTCTTGGAATTTGTGGTAATATATAATTAGGATTTAGGTACATTTTCTTTCCAATATAAATTACAAAATTTTATTCCCAATGTGACATTGGATTGTCTTATTGTGTATATAATGGATCAATAATCCTTCCCTAATTGCATGAGATCTATTTTACTGACAAAGAATCTACCCTCGAAGTGAGTAGTGGATTTGGTTCTTAGATTGAGGATATTGTTTAGATTTGGATGATTAGTGGGTTATTGTTTGGGAGCCGATGAATTGGTATCGGTTTGAACTGGTATATACTCCGTAGCAAAATTAATTATCATTGAATTTGCAGTTTCAAAACAATTAGAGTAAACTAAATTTGAATTCAGATAATTGGAAGTAGTCTTGTTGACGTTCTTGATTTTATGCAACATTTTTCTAATCTAATGACGGATCAAATTGTGGATTATTCAGAAATCTCCATTGTGGATTAAATAAACTATCTAAGACTTTTACGTTGATTTTGATTGATCATTGCTACGTGTTGGTTTTGGCCCCTTGTGCAAAGGAATACGACCCAGCATCTTTCTATCTGGTCCAAAACATAGCTGCACTCGTACTAGGTTTCCTAACAACCCAAGGTTGTAACTTCCAAAGTCCCACCAAAAACTCGATTTCTCATATGAACCATGATAAGTTGACTGGAATTCCTCTGATAGGAACCATGGCATAACAATGGTGACCAGCTTGGAAGCTATCAGAGATTCCACATAAACTCAATTTCTGAGACTTCCCATTTATAACATGGAGCCAATGAGAAAAAAAACGTTCTGAGAAGGCTACAATGTAGAGAGAGACGCAAACTCTTCTGATTTGTGAACTTATTTCCCATGGAAGTCTAAGAAAAGTAAAGAAAAGAAAAGCCCTACTGATGATTCTTTTTCTTCTGCTATACTGCAACTTCTACCTACAATGCAGACTGGAACAGCATCTCAGCAAGCTCCTGCAGATAACAAAAATCCAGAACACATTTCAGGTTTCGCGAAGAATTCGTAATATGATCATGAGAAAAGGAATGTAGCTTTTTCCTGGGAGGAGTGAACTTTGAAATTACCTGCTTGGCAGAAGGAACCTTGGGCTCACCCCATTCCAATGCTTTCTTCTCCAAGAACTCGAAGTCGGCATCCCCAGCCTGAAAGGGTGGTAAGAGCACAAAAGGTTTCGAGTTTTCAGCTATCAAACGATACAGAAGGCTGACAGAGAGAGATGAATCGATGTAAAAGGTTGATTTGTTACCTCGATCTTCTTCCCAATTTCAGAGTCGAAGCTCTCATAACGCTTGCGGACAAGCTCGGTCAAAGAACCCTCCTTTGGACAGTAAGGGCAAGAGATCAGGATTATGCATTACTTTGTAAGGAGGGAGAGTTTGAATTTGACATATATTAAAGGTAAGAACTGTGTCTAACTAACCTCAACCAGCTTGGCAGCACTTCGAAGTCCACGGGCCAAAGTATCCATTCCAACAATGTGAGCAATGAAGATGTCCTCTACATCCGTGCTCTCTCGTCGCCTGAGGCATCCATCAATCATTGGTCAACATTGTCAACTTACATGAAAATTCATGGCTCAGGGAATCAATGGAAGAAAGCAGAACAAGTGAGAAAAGAAACTTACAGTTTAGCATCGAAGTTGAACCCTCCTGGGGCTATTCCTCCCTAAGAAAACAATGAATATTAAAAGTTAGCTTTTTAAGAAACCAACTGTAATATGAACTTCTGAAAAGCTAAAGACAACCAATCATTTCGAACATACATTTCTAATGACGCTAAGCATGACCATAGTTGCCTCAGAAATGTCTGTCAAAAACTGATCGGTATCCCATCCTGCAGATAGAAAAGATTAAAGAAATTAACTTTTGGTGCATATGCTTAAAGGCTGGAACTTTTGTTGCATAAAGAACAAAACTTTTTGATGCATAAAGATCAAAACTTTTCCTCCTTACCAACTTGAGGGTCGCCAGTGTTTGCATCAATGTTGCCAAGCAAGCCATTGATTCGTGCAGTTTCAAGTTCATGATGACAGCTGCAAGAGTTTACAGAAGAAAGAGTTGTGATTGAAATGGTGAAAGAACACTGATTAACAAAGGAGAGACACAATCACATACCTGTGGCCGGAGAGAGTGGCATGGTTGCACTCAATGTTGAGCTTGAACTCTCCCAGAAGGCCATACTTCCTCAAGAAATTTGCAGCTGTGGCGGCGTCCCAATCATACTGGTGTTTAGTTGGTTCTTGAGGCTTGGGCTCAATAAGCAAGGTGCCTAAGATACAGAAAAATGTGACAAAATTTACTAAATATAGAACAGTTTGTTAACAAAATGACTTGAAAAGGTTTAAGAGAAGCATACCATTGAATCCAATCTTCTTCTTGTAGGCAACAGCAGAGTGGAAGAAACTAGCCTGTCATAAGAAAAAATGTATCTGGTTCAACTACTAGACATCTCCAAAAGCATTACATATGATGAGAAAGCCATTGATCAAAACAAACCAAATGATTGAGCTCTCGTTCCATATCCGTGTTCAAGAGAGTCTGGTAACCCTCCCGGCCACCCCAAAAGACATAATTTTCTCCACCCAAGTAATTTGTAACCTGTACAACAAACTCGGTTTTGATTAAGGGTGACTACTGCAGGGGAACAAACTGGAATCCCAAGTGAATGGAAGTGTCATAGAAAACTCACGTCCATTGCTTTCTTAACTTGAGCAGCAGCATATGCATAGACACAAAGCTCAGAACTAGGTAACAGAACCAACACCAGGGGATTACCTTCCATAAGCAAAAGCATTATAAAATTAATAAAACCAAGAACTAATGGATTACCTTGTAGCAGCACCATGCATGTATCGAGGCTGCACGAACAGCTGAGCAGTTCCCCACAAGGGTTTGATCTTGCTTCCCTGCAACATTCGGGTTCCAAAATTTCAGGCTCTAAAGCAAATGCACAAGGTCCAAATACCAAAATCAAAGAGAGAATCGGAGAAAGTTCATTTGGCTGTGTGCTTATACCTGAAGCTCCTTAGCAAGAGCAACCACTTCATCCAAGTATGCATTACTTTCCTGTAATCATATATAAACAAAAGATGAAAAGAATGAATCCATTTCCTTCCAATGCAAAGATTTGTTAAGGAAATCAAAGACATCTGAAAGACTGAAAGTATTGAACTGACCTTTAGAGTATCGCCTTCAGGGGCAATATCTCTATCATGGAAACACCAATAATCCACTCCAATCTTGTTCAAGAACTCAAAGTTGGCCCTCACTGACCATCGTTTCAATAGAAAAGTAATACATCAGATTTCCACTTAAACTCTAAAAAGGTAATCAAGTAAAAGAGGAATTGCATTCAAGTAAACATTATTACTTCTTCTTTTGGCCATGGCCACTGAGTTAGTGCCATCCTCCCAAGGCCAAAACTTGGTAGGCCCTCCAAAGGGATCACCTCCTGTGCCGCGGAATGTATGCCAGAAAGCGACGCTGAATCTCATCCAATCCTAAAAAGGCCAGTAAGTAGAGCTGTAATTAGCAAGTTCAAAGAGAAACAAAACCCATAATTTGGAGCGACAAAAAAGATTGATCACACACAGAATCCCCCTACCTTCATTTTCTTCCCAAGAATCACTTCTTCAGCATTGTACCATTTAAATGCCAAATGGTTCTTGCTACTAGGACCCTGCAAATGCCATGTTTGATCAATCCATAAGCTCCAACCATATATCATATATCTTCCTCACATTAACAACCAGAGAAGGATCTGATTAGGAAACTTCTTCACCTCGTACTTAATCTTGGGAATTCCAGGAAAGAATTCACCTTTCCATTCCTCTGATTCGCCACATTGTCCCTGGAGATTTGCAGGGCAAGTTTGTGGAGCGGCAGAAATCTGGAGAAATCATAATACTAAGATTTACCATCGACAAATCAAGAACAAAATCGAATGGACCAAGCAAAATTCCCCACAAGATCATCGAGCTTACCACTGCTAGATTGGCTACGTTCCAGCAAAGGAGAAGAAGTAACACAACCCTACCGCCTTTCATCTTGTTCATCAGACTCTAGGAAATCAACCATGAACAGAAAAGAACCGAACTTTCATCATCAATCTAACAGCCACGAAAACGACAATCATAGGAGAAGAGAAAACCCATTTCAGCATATGAGAAATCAGCAAACGATCGAACCACAAACAACAATCCGATCAGCCACCCACATCATGAATCATTCGAGAATTTCTCTCAACCATTTCTCATGAACCACATAACATATCTAAAGAGAAACGAGACCGCCATAGCACCATCAAGCGTCAAACTTCACATGATCTAAGCGAAACAGATCAAACCCCATCACGGGGACATACTTTCTTTTTACGGGAAACGAAAGGAAAGGCCGAAAGGGAGAACCAAGCGTTACCGAAACCAGAGTGAAGAGATGGTTAGAGAGAACTAACTCACAAATGGATTGAGCTCGTGAAGAGACACGGAATGCAACAGAAAGAGTGAGGGGAAGCTGTATTTTATATACCGGATAATGACCGAGGCGCTGAGCTAACCCATTTATTATTTATTTTTTTCTTATTTTTAATGGAAGAAAATAATTTTTAGAGCTTTCTAAAAGTAATTTATGTCTTGTGAGTTGTGATTTTGTCCAACGTTAGCCATTTGTTTAGGTTTTGTCGATTTTGGTTGATCTTGTTGTTGGGATAGGAAGGATAGAGAGTTTGTCACTGACACGACTAATCCACGTGTGATTTTTAATGTTATCCTAATTTGGCTATTATCGTTTTTATTTGCTCTTCACGGAGAAGAGATCTCTTAGGGATTCCTGATTTCCCCATAAAAATTAGTAATTTTGTTAAAATGCTCAAAGGTATATTTGTGAAATGTATTGTTAGGTATACATATTCGTTAAATTGTGCTCTAAGCATTTCTTGATTATTGAATGAATACATTCTTATAAATGAGTTGTGAGCATCATAATCGGATTGATAAATATGATTGGTGTTACTTTTTTCTTCTTTCTATAGAGGTTAGTATTATGTTTGGGAGTTATTGTTATATGATTAGTGAGTATCTTCCCCCATGCCCCAAGTGATTGCAAGTATTAGGTATGGGAGTGGAGAATGGTGCTAGTATGATTATATCGGATAAAGAAGAAAAAAATCAAATTTAGAATCACATTCAAAGTCTAATCGATTTGATATGTAACAATTTGTTTTTTTTTTTATATAGATACATGGCTATTTGGTTTGAAGTAATTAAATTAAACAAAAAAAAAAGAAATTTTGAATTAGAAAATTGAATATAATCTTGATATCTATGTGGTTAAGTGATAATGTGATGGTAATATTGGATAAGATGTTGCTAGGAAAATAAAATGTGTGTTGAAAAGATAATGATAATATTTAGTTAAGATCCTCAATGATAATATTTATTAGTATCAAGAATAATTTCATTTCATCTTGTACAATTATTGTTTGTAGCCGTTTTTTATAACTTTCCAAACATGTCTAGGTAACAATTCGTTTAATGATGTTGATGTATAGTCAGTCAGTTCTGCAGAGCTCCATGGAGTTTCCTGACAGGTAACTCAGGCCAGACATTGCAGACTCCAGAAGCTAAATGCATGAGTATAAAGCCAAGGCCTGGAATTCAAGTTATTAACACCATAGTAGCAAACCAAAAGGTTGGCAGTTTATCCAGATAGATTGCACCATTATACAATCACAGTAACACAGCTTTATACAGTTTGGCAGTTTGGTCTAATGATGAACTAATTTCGAGAAAATACAGCTTTTTGGTGCACATGCTAATAATCTACAAGACGCAAGAGCAAAATGCACAACAGTCTGCTGTCTGCAGTTTCTCTATATGTTACCAAGATGTGAACTTTCATGTTTGCACATGACACATGAGAATAAAGAAGAAATCCAGGCCATCTTTGGAACACTGTTGATGGGAAGAACCCAACTTCAATGCAGCTAGATGTGGAAGTTATCTATCATGTGGTAAATCACATCAGCACCATCTGAGTTCAACCAATAGCTCTTCACCTGCAATCGGCACAAGCAATATAAGAAGTTTATTCTGCATACCAATGAGTAATTGTAGAGAAATGGAGCTTAGATGAGTGTTAACTAGCCATGCAGACTTGCCTGAATAGTGTTATGAGCAGTCAACCGCTGCCTACTCTTGTGGAAGCTAACATGTATGCGTTCCCAAGGTACTTGAGTAAGACCATTGATCATCATCTCTGCATAGACAAAAGGATGTCAGGAAGACTGAAAAATTAGAACAATCCTTAGAAGAAGCATAAAAGTGTTTTGCAACCTTCTAGATCCATCGTCTGTTCCACGAGACTTGAGGAAGATGTTCGATCATGCTTGTTTTCTGTATTCTCAGGCTCAATGTAGACAATGTGGGGATATTTCTCATCTAATCTAAGTGCAGTGGACTGAAAACGACGAGGAAGAAACTTTTATATCAGGGGTGAGACTGCAGTAACAGGTGGATATATAAAACAAAAAGGAAGAAAATAACTCACCTTAGGTAGCTCATTTTGACGCCTGATTGATGATGTCCCCCAACCAACCATATCTTAATGCGTTAAGAAGAAAAACAGTTTGAAGCAAAATGATAGCAGCATATAAATACTGGACTGGATGTATGGAATAGTATGACATTTTACTCACTTTATTATATTATTTTAACAAAATATGTGGCATGTGAGTTGTCCAGTACGAGCTTACTAAGCATGAATCGGTTCTAACTATAACTAATTGTCATGGAACTCTTAATAGAGGGACCAGAAGAGGATATATATGGCACAATTCACTAGAAATATCATTCACTCTGATTGAGAAGCTGAAAATACCAAGAAGAAGGATACAATCAAAATTAGCATTGGCATAAAGCACGCGACGCTTGAATGCACACAGAGCTGATCTACACAGATTATAAATGAAGTTAGCAACCCATTCCATTTCTAAGCATATAATGTTCAACTAAATCCAGACTAGTGTTAGATAAATACTAACATGAATTTCAATTCATCAGAATCATTGACCATTCGGAGGAGAAGAGGAGGCTTCCCATGATCATTATCAGTCAAGAAAAGATGTTTCCCAGTCCTTCCAGCGATCAAGTGAGCAGTCTGAGATGCTTGTCTCTCAAGAAAAGGAAGGCCGCAGAGAATAGGGAACTGTTTGGAATCAAGCATTAAGGAACCCGCATTTTCCCCCCTACTAACAGTATGCAGTATGAGATCAATCGGTTTCAGTTCTTACCTGCTTATGTCCTCGTGAACCGAGATGTGGCGATGCAAAGGTTATGAAGTTAATTGGTTCAAGCCCTGCGATTCTGTCTTCGTAAGGTTTTTTATCAGCACCTTGCATTGCATCTCCTGATTGAACCACCTTTGGTGATTGCTCATACAACCTTGCAACAGCATACCGGGCGATAAGTCCGCCTAAGGAGTGAGCGACAAATGAGATCTTCCGCACTTCAGGACGACGCCTGACAAGAGATAGTACCTGCATTAGGCCATTAACCAACAATTCAATATCAACGCAACTCAAACTAGCACAGGTTTCCTTCTAAAACTACTAGCTTGTCAATTGATCACACTCTAGGAATAAGACAGTTAGCTGTCAAACATTACCTCCTCAGCCAGCCTCTCACCCATCAAATCAACACCATCAAATGTCAATTTAGATGAGTTGCATTCACTCCCTGGTTCCATAACCAAACAAACAATACGAGGTTACATACATGCCCAAGGATAACATTTCGGCCCCGAATCAGAAAGGCCCTAGATTCATCTATCATCCTGCTCAGTAAATCAATATCCTACAAGTTACTCGGATAATGAAATTCCAGGATCACCATTTGCAGAAAGATCTACTTACTGTGCACAACCAATTTATCCGGATGTTTCTTCACAAACTGCCCTGCTGCATATCTCCAATCCGCAGAGCTACACGAGGTTTAAAACAAAACCCCACAGAATTAGTAAGAACCCAGAAAGCATCTAGACCAGAACAAAGCCAAAGTCTGAATCTTTATTTTTCCTTTTTCCTCAACCTTCCAACGAGCCCATTAACCATGACCACCAGATGTTCAGGATAAGCCCTCGATTCCGCAGCAACTCCTGCATCCAAAACATCTTCCCCGCCACTGTCAATCTCCACTTTCAACCCTCCCTTCGTCCTCCTCCGCCGCCAACTGCCTTCCCCGAAGCAACAGACGGGCGAAGACATGCTACACATCCGCCGCCGGTAGCGGGATCCAGTCGTCGGATCAAACCGGAGAGAAGATCGATAGGCGGTGCCGCCGTGAAAAAGGAGCGGTGTGGGATGCGTAGCGGGTAGAACGAGATGTGAATCGGGTGGAATCATGCGGCCCGACGATGAATCATCTACAACAGTAAAGTAATCGACTGTAGTGCTTCCTGCTGAAGAAACGGCTTTTCGGGTGGGAAAGGGACGGACTTTACTTTACAGAGTGTGAATCAATCGTTCAGGGGGATTTCAGAGGGGCGAGATCTTTCAAGGAAAACGTGACGAAAGAGATAATTTAAGGGGAAATGACTGGTGGGAAACTCCGGCGAAGAATGGAGGGCGGGGCGGCGGCGGGAAATGGGCGGCGGTTGAGTGTGGGGAAATGGGAGGGAAGGAAAGAAGGGCAGACACGTGCTGTTATTCGGTCTTTCCAGTGGGACGAAAGACAGACTATAGTGGGCTTCAAATAAGCCCATCTAATTAAGAAACGGTATCAAGGGGTCAAGATTGGGCTTTCTTCCCACTTCAGCCCATCAAGGCCTAATAATCTGCCCATCTAAAAGGTAATGTATTTTGGTGGGCAATCATATGCATGATCAAAATCAGAGTGATCTGAAAATTAGTCCAATGTAATCTCTCATTCAAGATTATAGTCTCAATTTCCTTGCTCAATATAAGGTACCTTCCTAATGTAATCCCCTAGCATAGTACAAAATCTTAGTCACAATCTAACAACTCATGAACACACCTCTTCGACTTCGAGCGGCAATTGAAAGCTGGGACGATTGGTTTGGTTGTACTAAATTTGCAGAGTCGGGATCAATCACCATTCGACATAATGATAAAAAAAATCATAACGAGGAAAAATCACAATATGCCTTATTCAATTTCATATTAGCTTATTTCTTCATCTCACAAACAAGAAAACGTAACATAATAAAAGAATGAAAAAGTTTAATCACCTTATATATCGGCAATAGTTTGATCAACTCGATACAATATCGACCAAACTATTTTCCAAGTCAACTCGCTCTCTTTCTCAGTACCACTAGACTCAATCCGTTAATTAATAATCGATAATCACTAGTTACAATGAGATTAGGAGCAAGCCCATGGGCGAAACGAAGACAAAGAATGAAAATCAAAATTGGAAATCTATCATTACGATGATTAATCATATATATTATTAAAATCAATAAGGTCTCTCCCCAACGTAATTCCCAGGCGGGTCGTAATTACAAGTCATGAACACACCCTGCCCGCCCGAACAGACCACCCGGGCGCACCCGACCCGCTTCGTCCCCCGCCACACGATCTGCGTGTAGTGGCCGCAGTCCTGGTCCCCGGCGCACGAGTTCGACCAGTAGCTGTACCACCGCCGCTCCGCGACCCACGCGCTCGCCGCCTGCGCCGGCGTCCACCCGTCCCCGCTCCCCCAGAATATGTTCTCCCCGTACGGCCCGTTGGAGTGCACCAGCTCGCAGTCCCACTTCCGCTGCGCCGCGTACCGCGACGCGTAGGCGGCCAGCCTCCCGTCCCACCGCAAGGGCGGCATCTTCAGCGCCGCCCTCGCCGCGTTCTGCGGCCCCACGAACTGTGCGGCCGCAGTAGAAGCGCCCTTGTGGGCCCTCTTGCTCGCTGCTGCCGCTAATGCGACAGCAGAAGAGGTAGCAGCAGCACCACTGCGATCAGTAGTGGCGCCGCTGCTGATCAGGAGGAGAGCGAGTAGTAGTCCGGCCGCCGCCGATTTGTGGCCGTGGTCGGAGCTAATGTGCATTGTTTTTGGAAGGTGGGATTGTTTTTTTTTGGATGGAGGGAATGGGGTGTTTTCCTCCTGTAAAAGGAGGGGATTTTTTTTGGAGGGAGGAGGGGGTTTATATAAATAAGTGGGAAGTTTGGGTAGTTGGTGGGGAAAAGGGGAGGGAATTTTTGGGAGGTGGAGAGTTGTCAAGAGGGAAAGAGAGATGGATGAGATGGGGTGGCACCCATGTTCGATAATGATTGCCACCCATTTTTTGTTCTTGGGGAGTGCTTGGTAGGGAAATTGCTAGCTAGGGATGATAATAAAGTAGTATGTGATTGGGTAAAGAAAGTGATGGGAAAGAGAGAAGAAAAAGGTGTTTATCCTCCTCCAATCTTTGATTTTTTTGTCAATTTGATTCACTTATGTGCCAAGTTCTAGCTTTTGTTCCTTCCTTTGTTGCTTTCTCTAGAGTTATCTCAAATCAAACAACATTTCGACGATTAGCTAATATACATATCGTATTAGTGGATCACATAAATCTGTGTGTTCTTTAATTTTCTGCATTATTAATTTCTCAATCCGTTACAACATTTACTTTCAATAGTTGCGCCACATGCATCACAATACAGTCGGCTCATATTTTGATGATGCATTATGAGGCATGGTTTGTAATGATTTTGTGATATAATCTTATGAAGGAAAATGTCGTGAGCATTATGATACGACAAATTTCTTTGCTCATTATTTGACATTACTATGTGATCATTGAACTTTCATATGATCTTTTGAAGCTGGGGTTTTCACGTGATATGATCATTTGTCGATCAATTCACCGATTTGCAATTTATCGCCTCGCTTCACGTGAATCTCTCCTCGTTATGCAAAAATATGAAATCGGGGAGCACTATTCTCTTTATTAAGTTTGAACTCTTCCAAATTCCTTTGATATATGCTAATATATTGGGGGTGCATATATACCTACATCATTGATTTCAAAATAGGTATCCTTATATAAGGAACCTCCAGTCATATAAAGATATTCTTAGGATACTTTGTCAGAGAATTTATTAATTTTATAATATGTATTTTTAAATTTATGACATAATCTTTGAGCATGAAAAAGCTTGGGGCTTTATGAGCTTGGGACAGCTTGCTGCTTGTGTATAGTTATAGTCTAAGTTCAATTTAAGCACTAATTATGGTATATATATAATAATAATCAATCGACAGGCTTTTCCCAAGTACCAACAAAAGAACATTTGTAGATCATATATGTTGATTATATAGGTAGGCATCGGAGAGTTGGCCAATTATTAGTTCTTCTTCTTCTTCTATATTTTTGTCATATTTAATCTCATTTAATTTTCAACATTTTGATCATGAAATCAATGGTAAATGTGGAAGGACATATATCTCAATAGAACATGTAACATACAACTTTTGCTATGAAGTATGAACTATCAAAACAATAGTTGATAGAATGTCAAAGCTGGATGCATCTATTTTAATTTTTTTCTTGTCTCGAGTATGTAATAAATCCTATAGAAATATAGCACAAACTCCAAATTCGGTTGGATTTTCACTTGGAAAATGCCAAAACTAACTAGCTAGGTTAAGCTAATTGATACGGACGAATCGATCGGTCATATTCCCACAAGTGGAAAAAACTAGCTTAAAAAGCAAATATGAAACAGGCAGATATTTCTTCTATGGTATAAGTGACAGATTGGAAAGGATGACTGAAGGAAAGCAACGTATCAAATATATGGAGGACTATTTGGAGTCTTGTGGAGAGCAATGTATCTAATGATCAATGTGGATGGTTAGGTTTGGGGTTGAAATTAAGTTGATTGGTCGAGTAATGACCATAATTATGGCAGAGATTGATGGCTTTCAAGATCCCAATCAACAACGTATAGCCGCATATATTGAACTATATTAGAGAAGTATAAGATCGAACATAATTTTTTCTCAACAACTCGAATTTTTGAGATCAACTGGTTCCTGACATGCTATATAGTTGGTTTGATCTAGTGGTCGTTTGTTCGAATCTCCACGACCCCAAATATTAACAATTGATTAAAACACAAGCTATTGTCTAGCGGCAAAAAAAAAAAAAAAAGACAACAGCAATGTAACACCCTAACCCGATAGGGTGCTACTTTTACCAAAATACCCTAAAAAAGTAATGAATATTAAAGCTTTGAATAACAACGGAAAATCTCGTACATTTAACAATATGCGTGCTCTGGACAACCTTGAGATATTTGTCTTAATAAAACTTCATCGTAAAATCACATCAAGTCTCTCGTCCCACTAAAGTACTAAACTTAACTTCTTCCTTCTGCAGTGCTCTGGAGCCAATGATGAATCGTTGAATCCATATGCGTGCTTATTGGCTTCTATGATTCCTGAATGCGGGCGTTGGGGTCAGTCCTAATCCTAATTCCATTCTTGACATAATATAAAACAATCCAACATGCATAATGAGTGCAAATGCCATGCAGTGTCTTAGTGCATTATTAGGAGTTCTTAAACTTATCATTCTTGTTCACTTTCTAGGTATCTTGCGTATTTTATCTTATGACGGGGCCCCTACCTCGACTTAGCTGGCGCCACTACTAGTCTTACTTACTTAAACATGGCTACCCTCACAATGGCTACCCTCACAATGGGGAGCCTCACATGAGTTTGATTGAACACCACGGAACGAATCACCATCCGGTGTCAAAGTAGAGTATGTCTACCGCGGAACGAATCACCATCCGGTAGCACACGTAAACCTAGGCAATGGAGGCCGCGGAACTCATCACCGTCCGGCTCCATACCTAATCCACTACCGTGGAACGAATCACCGCCATCCGGTAGGGATCCCTCTAGATAGTGGCTAGCTAAGCGAGGTTAACTTGTTCTTGCTTATTAACTTGTTATTACTTAGCTTGGTAATTGTACATGCTTGCCTTAATTAATCTCTCGTACCATGGAGAGAGATAATTAAGTCTTACGTACATGTGTACTTGAAGAGCTTGGTGATCTCCCGCACAATGGGAAATTCAACTTAATAACTTTGATTTGGTCATGATTTTCTAATGAGCATGATACTATGCATAATGAACATAATTCATAAACTTAAGCATGATTCACAAATTTGAACATGTATCTCATAAACACATATCTCAACCATAAATAGCATATAAGAGCATATCATGTAACGCAAGTAACATTCATCATAAACAATTCAGAATGGAATACTAACTAGCCCCTCAAACTACGCACCTTGTTAATTTAAGTCGGTTGATTTGATCTTGCCACCAACTCAAAGAATCGATGCTCTAGAGAGGATGATTCGCCTTGTTAACCTATGGCGAATACTGATGTTAGATCGGTTGGGTTTTGGATATTCTTAGCGACGGTTCTTAACGGTCAGGACTACTTTGCAATAATTGCACAGTACGACTAATTAAATCATACTAAAACATTGACTCCTTAAATCTAATAGTTTTAAGATCTTAGCCAATTTAAATACTTGGAAAACTAATCATGCTAATATCACTACCCTAGTTGAATCCAAGATTCAAGAGCATATTATAACATATATTACTCTATTAAAAGAACTAGTAAATTCACCTCATTAGCATAGTTTATCTAACTTGCTAATCATATCAAATATTATAGTCTCTTCTAGTTTAATTTATCATATCATTCTACCCGAAACCACTATTTCGGTAGCTAATAAATTAATGAGTACTCTTTACCTATTAACTTGCTTAAAGAACCACTCAACAACAACATTCGCTATATTATTAGACCAAATAATTAATGAGCTTAAACTAAATTATTTTATTAATTACTAAGTTAATTAAACATCATAATTCGTACACTACTCAGATTACTTATTAAATCAATTACAAACCCATTTGACAATACATAATCAACACTTATAATCAACTTAGACAATTAAATCATAAAAGCTACAGCTCCATCTAGTGACCGTCATTTAATCGCCACTAAAGACTATCACAGCTCGTACCAAAAGAGCTGCCACTAATTGGCCAGACTTTCGAGACAGCTAAGGAACCGTCACTGCCTATGTTTGGCCCAGCTTTTAGAAGTGCTTTTCGGCTTCAAAAGCTGAAGCAGGGCCAAACACCTCTAAAAGCTTGGCTTTTGAAAAGTCGAAAAGCGCTTTCGTATAACATAAAAGCAGAAGCTCCGATTTGGAGCTTCTGCGAAAAACTGTTTTGAAAATACAAGATTATCCTTATCATATTTTAATTTTATTTCAGAAAATATAATTTTCCTTCATTTATATCATTTTAAAAATAAAATAAATTATAAAATCATATTATTTAATATAAAAGAAATCTAACAAGATCCATTTTGACTACTTTTTATTGTTTAGAATTTTTATTTATATTGTATATTATAAGTCCTTTATAGTCATTTTACACAACCGCTCATAATAAAAAGCACTTTTAATAGTTTTACAGCCAAACACTAAACTGCTTTTTTTGAAAAGTACTTATCTAAAAGCTACAGCCAGAAGCTGCTTCTGCAAAAGCTACAGCAGGGCCAAACTAAGCTACTAAAGCCTGAAATACAGTCGCCAATTTCCAGATTTATACAAACCCGTATTACTCCCATAATTGCCGATTTTAACGCGATGGATCGAGCTTCCTCGTGCCTAGAGCTATATCAGAGTCACTAGGGAATCTATTCCTTGCTTAGATCGTCCTTCGATCACCTCGCACCTTGACCGACAAAGCTACGATGCAAGAATGATGTCCATTAGTTAACTATGGTGATTGAATCTTTAAATCGTGCACGTCTATAGCCAATCTTACCCACCAAACTCCTCTTCATGTCATCTTGGTAGCCGGAATTGCCGGCTCCATCGCTTGGATTCGCCGTCCTGAAATACTTGTGTGCTGGTCGTGGATCTTGCGGAGTTGCGGTTGCATCTCGATCGCACTGATGTCAATGGCTGTTTGTTCTTACCATTGGGACTGTGGTGGTGAGAAGAGAAAAGGGTGGGTGGTTGGGCTTAATTGTGACTAGTAAAGGAAATTCAATTGGGAGCGGTGATGCTTGGTTTTCTTTGTGAGGAGATTGGAACCGAGAGGGAGATGTGGAGGGTGGTTTGTACATTCATGTCAATATCAAGAGAGAAGAGCTTGGGAAATAATATATATATTTTCTTGTCTACCTTGCTGTCACACTAATAATGGCGGTCACGAGAGTGAAAACCACCCTTGTGGGTGGTTGCATCTGTAGTGCAATTACGATTGGGAAGGGTAATTTGGGAAACGCAAAGATAAATGTAATTCGGGGTGTTACAAGCAATCCCACTGGTTTTGATTAAAAAAAAAAAAAGACATAGAGTCTCCACTCTCCAAATTCGATACAAACTCTACAAGGGAAGAGATATATATCTCGGTTCATCAGGAAAAAAAAAAACAAAGAAGAAATATCGACCGAGTAACAGAATCAAGATTGCTACGTACTTTTGCCATTCAGGGTTTTTTTTTTTTTTATTTACTTACCAACCATAAACAATAATAGCAAAAAGATAGATAACCAAATCTCCCGTACAAAGGGGGAAAGAGATCCGACTAATCACAATCTCCACCTAACTACACTCCTTAGCTTCCTCCTCTAATGGCCAACGATGAAGAAACCATCTCAGAACCAGCTGCAGATCACGATGCCAGCACTAATATCAATGGGATCGCCGCCGCCGGTTGTGAAGAAGGAGGAGCAGAAGAAGAAATCGCCGTGGCAGTACCGGATGACGACGGCGGCGGCAATAATGGAAATCGGCGGTTCAGCAGGCGCGAGATCGTCGGGGAGATGAAGAAGCAGGCGGGGCTAGCGGGCCCACTCGTGTCGTTCAATTTCCTGACGTATCTGTTACAAGTGATCTCCGTGATGTTCGTCGGCCACCTCGGCGAGTTGCCCCTCGCCGGCGCTTCCCTCGCCACTTCTTTCGCTTCCGTCACCAGCTTGACTCTCTTGGTACGTAAATTAGCTAGCCTCCCTCCGCCCGTCTCTCTCTCTTAACGTTTTTCGCCGCTGGGTATCTTTTTCTTTTCCTTCTTCGGTTACGGTGACGGTGATGATATTGACATGTAACCACCGAAGTGAAGAACAAAAAACGAAAATGCTACTTTCGTAATATGAAATTGCTTGTTAGTCGAAATGCTTGACGGTGACGGTGACGGTGACGTTTTAGTCGAAATGCGAATGAAATTGCTTGTTCACAATCAGCTTGGGTCAATCGAATAATGAAATTTCGGGTTTGTGAAATCGTACTAGAGGTCTTATTGAACAACGATAAAGTATTTTTATGGTAAAACTATGGTGTTACTGTAGAATAATTTTGAAATATACGTGAAATCACATATAAAATTTGTAACACATTTAGGAAACAAATTAATAAGTAAAATCTCCCTAATTTCCACAATTCAAATTAATTTCGACATTCTTATGAACACCAACAATGATAATCTTTTTGTCCGTTACTAATTCATTTCTCCTTTTCTGATTAAGAGAGGAATGGCGAGTGCACTGGAGACGCTATGCGGGCAATCCTACGGCGCCAAGCAGTACCACGCCCTCGGCATCCACCTCCAGCGCGCCATGATCGTCCTCCTCCTCGCCGCCGTCCCGCTCTCCCTCCTCTCCTTCTTCGCCGGCGACATCCTCCTCCTCCTCCGCCAGGACCCAGAAATCTCCGCCGAGGCCGGGCGGTACGCGAAATTCATCATCCCGACCATCTTCGGGTTCGCCGTCCTCGAGTCCCACGTCCGCTTCCTGCAGTCCCAAAACAACGTGGTCCCCCTCATGGTCACGACCGGAGCCACCACGCTGCTCCACGTGTTGCTCTGCTGGGCGCTGGTGTTCAAGTCCGGGCTCGGGTACCGAGGGGCCGCGCTGGCAAATGCGGTGTCGTATTGGGTGGATGCGGTGTCGCTGTTCGTGTACGTGAGGGTGGCGGATTCGTGTAAGAGGACGTGGAGGGGTTGGTCGAAGGAGGCGTGGAGTGGGATTCCTGGGTTTGTGAGGCTGGCGGTTCCGTCGGCTGTGATGCTGAGCTTGGAGGTTTGGTCGTTTGAGATGATGGTTCTGCTCGGCGGGTTGCTTCCCGATCCCAAGCTCGAGACCTCCGTTCTCTCCATCAGGTAATCAAGGTCTCTCTCGTCTGTTAAAATTCAAGCGTGTAGACGATTAATTTTTTATTGAATATGAAATTAATGATTGAAACACGGTTTAAATATTGGATGTCCTCGTCGTATGAAGTCGCGGAACGAATAAATATTGTGGTTTCAATCACGTCTTTATGGGTAAAAGTAAAACCATCTGCGGATTTTGAGTCTGGTACATGATATTTTGGATAGGACTGGTCGGTACAATAGGATTTTTTAAACGTTGATTCTAAGTTGGTTTGACGTTTTTTTTTTTTTTGGTTACAGCTTCAACATATCTGCTATGATTTACATGCTACCGCTTGGGATTGGAGCTGCAGTGAGGTGAATTTTGTTTTTCATTTGGACATAATCTACTAATTATAACTCGCCAGTTATTAGAAAATGATTTTGAGTGCTAATATGGTAATCAAATTATCGGTTATATGTAGGTTGGAAAAGGGATTCTAACGAATTCATTTGATCTGATTAATTGTTTCATTTTGAGACGATTGGATCGAAATGACCCGTTTGGCAACCTAGAATTTGGACGGAACAAGTTGACATGAGGAATTTTGAATTGACTCTTTCTAGAGACAATTACAATTATCTGGGATGGGGCCATGTGGTAATTCAAATTAACTAGTTTTAAATGACTTGTACTGTAAAATGAGACAACTGATCAAATTTTTAACGTTTTACAATTTGGTCCACGCAAACGAACTCTCGAAATGACTCGTTTGGCAACCTAGAAATGTAACACACGTGTTTGATATTTTTGCTTCCATAGAGTTACGACGGACTGAATATAGTTATGTAGTTGAGACGAACTGATTCTTGACGCAAATGAGATAACTAACGACGATATCGTAACGTTGTTTAATTGTGATATATATTTTCAGCACGAGGGTGTCGAACGAGCTCGGGAACGGGAGGCCGAGGGCAGCTCGCCTCGCCGTCTGCGTCGCGTTCGCCATGGTGACGGTGGAAGCGATCTCGGTCGGGATCGTGTTGGTCGCCGGCCGGAATGTTTGGGGTCACCTGTACAGCAAGGAAAATAGAGTGGTGAGATACGTGGGAGAGATACTGTTGCTGACGGCAGGTTTCCACTTGTTCGATGCCGTTCAGTCTGTGTTTTCTGGGACTTGGAGGGGATGTGGAAGGCAGAAGCTGGGTGCTTTTGTGAATCTTGGTGCTTACTATCTGCTGGGAGTTCCATGCTCCATTGTCCTGGCTTTTGTCTACCATAAGGGAGGGAAGGTATGAACAGTATTACTGTGTTGCATATGCTTGTTAGTGAACAGTGAATTTGATACATGAATGGTGTAATTTTTTTTTTGGTCAGGGTCTTTGGATAGGGCTCACTGTGGCAGTGTTTTCCCAAGCAATGTTGATGGGTATATTGACAGTCAGAACTAATTGGGAGAAAGAGGTGAGCCAAATTGGATTCTGCTTAATTATATATATGGATGAATGAATGGTATGAAACTCAAATGTGTAAACTGTACAAAATTTCGTGTCTTGCTATCATATAAGTGTATATATATATATATATATATATATCATTTTTCGGTTTTGTAGTTATGGATTTTGCCCTGATTTTTTCACTTTTGTTTCACTATCAATTTAATCTTTTAGATTATTCGCTCTTAATTTAAATTATTCGTTGTTTTTTTCTTCTTTTTTTAGGCAAAGAAAGCCAATGACAGAGTTTATAAGAATATCGTCCAAGATGACGAGCACCCTGTTGTTATTGAAGAACCTTGAAAAGGAAAGAAGAAGGAAATTAAAATTCACGAATGGATAATATACAAGGCAACAACACAATCCGCAAGTTGGTGGATTTCGAGTCATTGATAATTTCTTCTTTCTCTTGCCACAGAAATTTTTAGGTTAGTCTAGATAGCTAGCTCTTATATTTGTGTGGGGGAAAGATAGTGTGTATTTATATGGAGAGACATAGTTTGTTATAGTTTTTATGATTTGGTTCTTTGGATAGGAGTCGCAATAGCAATGGTTTCTCAAGCATAGTTCCTCACAACTATGATTATGAGAACTCATTTTTTCTTTGTATCATTTCCATTATATTGGATGTCAGTGAATGAACGAGAACTAATCTTAGATCTAGTTAAAATAATAGAAGATGTCACTGAAAGACGAAAAAAGAAATAGTTGAGTGAAGTGTGTGATTTATGATATTCTATAAAAAAAAAATAGTTAATTGATAGACGATATTATTTATAGTGCGACAGTTCTCTTGTGTGGATTGTTATTTCCTAATTAGAGTTAGATCCTTGTATTTATCCAATATTATTGAATAATAATTATCCTTGAAACTCCAATATTATAAATGAATAAAAAAAACAAACGCCCATTCTTTATCTCGTTCAGTCATTCTATTTCGAAACCGTTCTAGCAATTCCGTCGTAGCTACGCCGGAATCAATTGCTTGTCTAACTCGCCGGTGACAGTCTACCGTTACTCGTAACTAACTTAAGGATTTCACCTATACGAATGGGTCAACGGGAGACGGAAACCCCTAACGGAACTCTCCCGGGCCCGCGGCCCAAACCCACAGCGTAAAAGAAAAGCGGGCGGGAGAGAGAGAGCGAGAATTAGCCAAGAGGAGAGGAAGAAGAGGAAATCGAAATTCCCAATTCAAAAGTTCTCTACTTTCATAGCCAACCGCCCAATTTCCTCTCTTCTCCATCCAAGCAATCCGCCGAAGCGACACCAGGGTCATGTATGCACATTTTTCTTTCTCGCCGGCGACAGTCTGTTGTACTGATTTGATTCCGTCGGTCAAAGTTTGTGACTTCAACGTTATGTTTCAGGGGACATGTGAAGTTGGAGCTTCGTTGTCCGCAGAGAGTTCAAGGGATTGCGGTCGAACCCGAGCCCAACTGGAGCTTCGAGTCTCTGTTGTCGGAGCTTGATTCGCTCGAGAAGAAGCTTAGTTCGTCGGCCAATTTCCCGGTACCCTTTACTAAAAATCAATCTCGGTACTCGATCCTCTTTCCACATGTTCAAAATTGATAGTCTGAAGCTTGTTTTCTGCCATTTGGGGATTGGTTTTGGTCGTGAACTTTGAATGGGCGGTTTTTGTTGTTTTTCCCCACAGGGGATATCCAAATGGGAAAACTGTGGAGAGGCTTTCAGTGGCATTCTCCATGAGAATATCTGAGGAGGAGCTGGAAGTTTCTGATGGCGAGGAGGATGATAGTCGAGCTTTAGTAGTGGCGAAACGGTTCAATTTAGATGATGTTGATGCAAGGTAATGTGCTTGTTTACTGGTTGACAGGTTGAGTGAGTCTATGAACTGGGTTATGATAAAGGTTTGCACTTGACAGATTTTAGTAGTTGAGTTAAGGTTCTATGCTATATGTATCAGAATCACTCATTTTGTTGCCTATGTGTCTGTCGATATGTCTCAGAGAGAATGATGAATCTGATCAGGAGTTTGGTGCTCTTGATGTTCAACCCTATCTAATGGATGAAGTTGGGTTGGTAGAAGCTGCGTTGTTTGAGCGGATTCATGAACATCAACTTGAAGTAAAGGTGTGTGGATGATAAGTCATTTTCTTCCTGCTCATTATGTATGATTGGCATAGATCTTACTATTTCATTTTATTGGAAAGTAACTTAATTTAATTTAATATAGGAGGGGATTAGAAGCCAACTATCGACATTGGAGTTGGATTTAATAAGCAAAAATCAAAAGGATGCTTCAGCATTTGCTCGTATAGACAAGTATAGTGAAGCGAGAAGGGAAACAGACCGGAAGCTCGACACCTTGTACCAGCGTAACATGTAAACAACTTTTAGCTTCTTGGATGTGGATATCTTAAATCTTTTCTGGAATCCAGAAAAAAATTGTATCATGATAAATGAGCTGCTAATATGTTTACTATGTAGTGCAGAAGCACTAGATGATCACTTGACTGCTATCCAGCGGGATCATGAAATCAAGTCCCAGATGGAAGAAAGAAGAATAAGGATTGATGCAGAAGAGGCAAAGAGAAAGGAAAAGGCTGTTCAAGAAGAGAGACTACGTCAAGAAAGAGCCAGAGAAGAAGCCGAGGTATGTTAAGTTCCTTTCAAATTTATTGGTTTATTGCTATTTGTTGTTAATAAACTCTTGGTCATATAGTGATAGCAAGTGCCTACTCTCCATTTATTTCGTGCATGAATGCGCCCTTCATGGCTAATTATTTTCGTTGTGAGGTATATTTCTCCGAATATGTAATTAGAATCCTGGTTTCAGGAGGTTTTATTATCCTAGCGGTTAAAAGGACAATGTACTAGCTAGCAGGAAAATAACCATGGTTCACGGTTTGAATGCAGGCTAAACGTAGAGCTGAGGAAGCTAGAATAGCTGCACTAGAAGCAGAGAAGAAAGCAAAAGAGGAAGCAGCTAAAAGGGAAGCTTTGAAAACTGTTGTCTCATCTGAGCAGACTAATGCCACTGCAGTTAATACACCTCCAAATCAGGATTCACAGTCCCAGGCATCAAAATCCAATACCACAAAAGCATCACAGTCTGCAGGTTCTCTATCCTAGAGTACATTTCTACTGGTTATGCTTTTAATTCAAAGACTTCTGCATTCAGTATGTTGAGTCAGCTTAGTTATTGACTTCCTTCTGCCACAGAGACCACTTTAGTTTCTCCAGATAGTCTTCTTTACTCTTTGGAGCATTATTGAGTGCTTCACTTCTCGACCTAGTGTTTGAGCCGGTTCTTCAGTGTATTTTCAGCTGATGCTGTGCTCTGATTGGAGGTTTGGAATTCTGACTCACTAGTTTGTGGCAGGTGATATTGTGAGAGCTTCTGCTTCAGCTCTTTCTCTGGAACAGGGAAGGCTGCAGAAGCTTAGAGAGCTTGAAGACCAAAATCAGTCTCTCATGTCAATGTCCAATATGGTATGCTGTTGATTATGTTGCCTCAATGTCCAAATAGAGTTGGGTCATTAGGAGTCAGACTTGCCCGTCCTTTGGATTCTGAGTTTCACTTTGTTCCTTTGCTGCCATTGGATATTATCTCAAGCAGTCTGTATGACTTGTTTCCTGTTTCATTCTGTTTAGAACCTTGGCCAGCATACCCGGCCAATTGGTAGACTGATAAGACAGATAAGGGGGATAGAAGAAAACGTAAGGTAAGATGCTTGTCTTAGACCTCTTCTTTGCGTCTTTTAAAGGAGAGAAGTTCTGGAAAGTGATTTTTCTTCCTCCTTTTCTGGAACGTTTCTGTTATGTTAGCAATGAGATTCTACTTCTTGCTGAATGAACTATTTGGTTACTTCTACAAGTATGTTCAAGGCACCAGCTTCTTAGCAAACTGTCCGATGATCTTAATTTTCTTGAAAGTATAACATTTTCTTCCTGTTTCATTAACTGACAATGTTATTTTCATATGCCCAGAACAAAAGCAAGTGAACTTCTAAAGATCTTCAAGAATCCTGCATGCCCAGAGTCCATCACCATTGCAGCATTTGCGAAGAAGGTAATCTTGACTGTTTAGTGAGAAGGTTATATGTTATTGATTGCTAGAACAGGAAGAAAATGTTATATGGAAACACTTTAAATTCTGATGTAAATTTTCTTGATATACAGGCTGTTGAACATTGTGAAAACCCTGACAATGCCGCTTTTGCATCTGCTCAAGTAATAGTTCTCATCACTTCACAGGTACAGCATCTTTATGTGGTATTCTTTCTGCTTCTTGAATTCCATGCATGACCTCTGATGTCGTTATGGTGTTCTATTTCTCTGTTGTGAGTTCTATGGTACCTCATTTTGTATGCGGTATTCGGGTAGTATATAATTGACAAGCCCCAAGGTACCCTGCAATATGGAGTGGAAAGAAGGTATTGGGCCTAGTTTCCCATATTATTTATACCTTATATAAGGCTTGTCAACATTTCTGGTCTACATATTGCTTAAGCAAGACATTTGCTTCGAAGATCAATTTCATTAGTTACATGCGCTGAAGATCAACATTTCTGGCTCTACATGTGTTAAATTGTTTTCATAACAGGTCCCATATGCAATGGATCTGATATTGGCCGAGTTCCATAAAGCTTGTATATACACTGTCCCGAAGCATATAGCATACTCAAAGGTAACCAATTTTGCAGTCAATTTTGTGAACAAGATTCTTCTCAATCATTCTAAGTCTGGTTTCTGTGCACTTCAGGCTGCGTTCAGCTCTAAAGAGGCTTATTACAAAGAACAGCTTGGGTTTAAGGAAGATGGCGGGCAACTCGAGAGTGTCAAAGATTACTTAAAACGCATGGAAGCTTACATGAGATTGTACGGAGCTCTGGTTCAGGTATGGTTTGGTCATCTACATTTCCAGTCATCTTCTCTGTCAGTTATCTCACTCTCATCATCTAAAACCACTACTTGATCACATCAGACTGAAACAGTCCGTGGTATCGAGAACCCTCACGGCCCAGCAGCAGGCTGGTCGTGGCTCGCCAGATTTCTAAACGCTCTCCCAGCCAATTCATTCACCGCAGTAGCACTGAATGCATTCCTCCAAGTAAGTCTGGATTCTGATTTCTCAATTTTCTACACTTGTTACCCAGTCATACAAGAAATCATCCAACTTTATGTCATTCTTGTTGCAGACAGCTGGGTTTGTTCTGTATAGGAAGTACAAGTCCCAGTTTGCGAAGCTGCTGCACATGGTCTCGAGTCACTTCCTGAACGCGCTGAAAACTCGCAATGATCCTGACCTAAGGCCTATAATCACGGAGATCGAGTCGTACATTCAAGACAAGAGTTTCCTAAAAGAGCCAGAAGGGAGGAGGATGGAAGGGAAGCCCTTGCTCTCGAGCCAAATGCCTTCTGAACCCGAGTACAACCAGTACAACCAATACAACAACACTTACCGGCGTTAAACATCATAATCTGTCATTGTCCTGAAGGTGGAGAAACCTCATCGTGATGTCTTGGCTTGATGTACTCTCCCTGTTTAAGGAATGCTGCGGTGGTTTCATATTTTTTTTCTTTATAAGCTTGTTGTAACTTAACATTCTTCCAGGCTCAATGCCATGGACCATCGAATAAAACTGATTAGAGCTATAGTAACAAAATGGACATGATTACGGTTCTTTCATCTCATCTAAAATTCTGTCAAATATTTTGCCAATTTTTCACTTCGTTAAGAAAATTGAATAAAAAACAAATAAAATCCATTAACCCAATCTAATTATTATAAGGGAATTTATAATAGCTAGTTCTGAGCAACCAATAAATAAAATAATGGCAAGACGGTGTTCTAATTTGATCAATTTTCTGCAAAAACTAGAAACCCTTTCGTCAATGTGAAAGAAAATATTGCTTTAAAAGCACTCCAATTATTGAGTAAAGTGAGATATTCAATTCAATTTAGGTCGGAATAGCAAAGGGTGACTTATTTGATGGCTAGAAAGACCTTTTTTTATACCCGATTGTAAGTCGTTCCTTTAATTTTATGATCCGGCTTCATACCAGAGTGTAATTTGTTTGATATTTTGCTCAATCAATATATGATTACCTTTTGTTAAAAAAAAAACTCAATTTATGACTTATAAAATACTTTTGCTAAGTTATGGATCAAACTAAGGAGTAAAAAATCCAAACTACCCATCAATTAACTAGGGATCAAAACTAGCATAGGTTCAAGGTCCAAAGTGAAATATATAGCACTAGCTAGGAGTCATATATAACCATGGAAATCAACATGCACAAATATGTACCCATCACTACTATTATTATCATCATTCACACACTTGCTTACAACCCACAAGAAAAGAAGGTATTGCTACTAGCTTTTCCAACTCTCTCTCTCTCTCTCTCTCACCATTTCTTATGAACCATCACAAGAACAATACAACATATCACAACTTCTCTATTGTACCATTTCCTGGATCTCAATCGATATTCAGAATAAACCGGCACCATCAGAAGATCGAACAGCACAATACTCCCAGCTGGAATCATTAGAGGAGGATGAAAACGATCCAGATCTATCATAATTCACACCATTACTAGTCTCAAACTCATTCGACCACCACACCAGGCTGCTACCACTGTTGTCCAAATTCCCCATGATGAAATCGTCACCGCCACCTAATTGGAAAGGGCTAGGGTCGACATTGATTTCGTTAGTAGTAGTCGTCGTGGTAATGGTCTCATTAGAAGTAGTACTGGTGTTGTAATTGCTACTATGGTTCATCATCATCATCATCATTTCATCCTCCAATGGCTTGGCAATAATAGTATTGCTTGGTGGGGATTCCATCATTTCTGGCTGTGGCAAGAGAGGCAATTGCATGCTTTGGTTATTGTTGTTCTCATCATTCATGGCTTGGAGGAGTAATTTCTCCTGGAAAGGGTGGAGCTTTGGCCAGAGCATGGTGTGGAGCAATGGGTTCTGGTTTAGGGTTTGGAGCTTCATGTGGAGCTGCAGCCTCTCCAGTGCTGAATTGCTCAAGCCATGAGATGATGGGCTTTGATGATGATTTTGATGGTCATGTTCCACAGAGGTGGCTGGAGAGCCCTCAGGGGATTGTTGGTGGTGGAGTTGTTGTTGTTGCTTCCTTCTGCCTAGAAGCTTCTTCTTCAGCCTTGTGTTCCAGTAGTTTTTTATGTCGTTGTCTGTTCTTCCAGGAAGTTGAGCTGCGATGATCGACCACCTAATAGAACAACAAAGAATGATCCGAGTTATTGACATGAAATAATTTTTTTTATATGTCGTAAAACCAGGATATATGCATCGAAATGGATGTTCAAGTTGTAAGTAACCATGTGAAGATAATCTAATAAGCAAGAGGGTTTAGGAATGGCGTGTGTATACTATGCATCATAAAATGAAGTAAAAATCACGATATAACTAATTATGCAATTTTTTTTTACATATGTAGAATATTAATCCGATATTGAAATCATATTTAGACAATATTGTGCAATTAATTAGTTCGTAACACATGACACAGAAGTGAAGAGACACAGTGGAGCATACAAATAATCAGTTCATACCCCTTTTCATTTGTAGATGCATGTGAAAATTTGAGTATACATACATAGAATGAAACCCAGACAATAAGCATCAGAAACAAATGAAACAAGACAAGCAAATCATGGCCCAAAAACCCTCAGAAAAAAAGCTAGCTAGAGCTCTCTGATCTTATCACAACTACATAGCCATGTTAGTTGTGTCAGTAACATATACTTTGATTCCTTTTTTTTTTTCTTTCTGTTACCTGCTTCCAATACTGATGTAGAGGCTGCAGATGATGTTGTCTTCTTCCTCAGAGAATCCACCATGCTTGAGGTTTGGCCTCAGGTAATTCAGCCACCTCAGCCTGCAACTCTTCCCACATCTCTTCATCCCTACCAAAATCATTCAAACACCCCATTAATAAATAAAATAAAAAACTAAACACGGAGACGGATCAAGAACATCCACCACATCCTGGATTCGACGGTCAGAAGGAGTTGTAGAAAAGAGTATATGTATAAGTACCAATCTTTTGAGGGAGTGCAATCCAGTTGCCGCCGGTGCCATGTTGCTCGATGTAATCTTTGAGCTTGGCATCTTCTTCAGCCGACCATGGCCCTTTCTTCACATTTGCCTTGTCACAGCATGGAGCTCTCCCCATGTTTTCTTTCTTTCTTCTTCTTCTTCAGCAGCGAAGGAACAATGGATTCTGGTGGGGGCTCGATTGATGGGACTTTTGTTTCTTTGTTTCGTTTGATCTTGTTTGTGATGATGAAGGAGAAATGTTGGGAAAGGGATGACTCGAGATTTATAGGGGCAAGGCCAGGAGGGGAAAAAAGTCTTCTCCTCAAGCCAACAAAGTTCAACCCTCTCTCTCTCTCTCTACTTACTTCCTCTAGGGTTATCTGAAAGTGTGTTTTTTCCAAGAGGTGTGATATGTGACTCGTTCTAGCTTGTATCCATTTCGACAACTCGAGTTATCGAGATGAAAAAGTTATCAACATGGTCTAAACATAAGTCGTGCATATGTTTTCATAAAGGGCATATGTAGTACTACCTCTCTTATATCATAAATCAACTGGTGTCAATAACTCGAGTTGTTGGGAGAGATCCATATATGGTACTTAACCACTTTTTTTTTTACGCACTCCCTTAAACGAAAGCCAACTCATGAGTTTGAAGTTTGCACAAGCTCGCTATAACCTGTGCTTAAGACAACGGTTCATATTGAGGGTCGTGAGGACTTCAACATGGTAAAGTGAGCCTGTGCAGATTTAAAGCTCATGAGTTGACTTTCGTTCAACGGTTAATATTGTGGGTCGTGAGGACTTCAACATGCGACCTCAATGACAAATCAGCTCTGATACCATGTCTTAAACCAACTGGTCACAATAACTCGAGTTGTTGAAAGAGGTCGGTGTATGGTATTTAATTACTTCTTTACATCTTACAACAATTTGAGTTATTGTTGACGAATCCGGTGTACCCACAACGTCAAAGGTTAAACTGAATACAAGGTACAATGAGTATGTATATTTTCAAACTCTACGTATCAACCAAACTTCGATCGTTTTGACCACTCCTATCAACCCGAGTGGTTGCAACAAATTAAACTTAATTAGGGTTTAATATTACTCTAGGGTTTGAAGAAATGGTGTCTGCCCCTTCTCTCTTATCTGAATTATTATATCATTGGGCCATAATGAATTATTTTATTTGTGTATGCATAGAGCTGGACAAAGTAGAACAGAAATTTTCTTCCTAGTTATTTGTCATTTTAATATTGTGGAGAGCTTTATGCCTTTATTATTTTCCCCCAACTTGTTTATTGTTTGAGAACAACCACACATGCAGACAAATACGTACCCTTCTGCAGGGTTTGCGGGGTCTAGAAAAAACGGTCCCTTGTCATTGGCGCCATTTAAGCAAAATGTTCTTTGACTAAGAGCTAACCCCAGCCAGAAGATTGAATGTTACACTATTCTCTCACATATCTTGTCAACCAAAAATACTAGTTTGAAGTTTGCACAGTTGATTTATGTAAATCAACAATTAATAATAAGAGTTATTAGAATATGAATTCAGAGACTCCTCAAACAACAATTCTAATAATATGTCGAAAATCTGTTTATCCTAATGATTCGAGTTAGGAGAGCTTCCTGGAACTAATATAGGAATTGAAGATCCTTGACAAGAACAAAAGGGTATGGTATGACACATTGCTACTCAATATGTGAGCTTAATCATAGACAAATGATATACTTCTAGCTAGACTATGAGTTTATCTAATTAAATAGATAAGTTGAAAACAATAAAAACATTTTTAACTAGCTAGGACATCCATAAAAGGAGTATTCTTAATTAATTTCAATCACAAGGAAGTCGTCATTGACAGTTCTATAAAAAAGGCATCTATTGTATCAATACATGCATTTATATTACGATGATTCATTACAATACAATGATTTAACATGTGCATCTTCCAGATAATCCATTGACAGATATAGTTATTTAATAATCGAGAAAAGATGAAGGGTAGTAGCAAAAAGAAGTTAAAAGAAGTTTAGACAATATAAACAATGCAAAGATATTTCTTGTTCAAAAAGTATCATCTCTATTCATTGACCTAATAAGGTTTTATATTAACTTAATAATAATTTGATGAGCTAGCTAGCCCTACTTTGAATTAAGAGCCAAGTTGATCAAGAAGAACCTGAACCCACATAGAAGTTAACAAACAGAAACCTACCAAAAAAATTCAAGGAAAAAAGCAGAACCCAAATATTATTATATTATTATATCTGAAATCACCACCAAACAAATTAATTAAATTGAGGGAAAGACTGAGATAGGGTTATGCTTTAATTTAATTAATTGAATGGGAAAAATCAAAACATGCTTCTGCTTGTCTTTTATCTCAAGCTTAGAATCTCTCTTTGATGAGTTTTTTTTTTTTTTGGGTAGCTACGTACTTGACATTGCCATTAGTTTCATCATCAATTTATAAGACCAAACTCCTTGTGTCTAATATTAATTGTTATGTATTTTATATGTAGATTGATGAATTGTATAAATTGTTGTTTTTGGAAAGACTTTTGTGTTTGCTTTGTTAGTGAGGGCTGGTAAAGGTGGTCCTGAGCTGGTTTTAGAAGATAAGCTTTTGGGATCTCTCAATAATCTTCCCTAGTTGCTTAATTGAAGAGATAGGGAGAGAGATTGCAATATATAATAATCATATAAACATTCCATGATTGATACTCCTACTCCTACATGTCTAGCATTCATACATATCACCATGTCAAATGACGATTTGGATTTAGCGATACTATTGTTGATTTTCAACCGGAAATCACACATTTAAAATGAAAAGATAGTTAATTGTTGCGTAATTACTCAAACGAAAGTTAACCCATGTGATTGAAGTTAATTTGTACAAATTCGTTATACATTGTGCTTCAATCAACTGTTAATATTGAAGATCGTGCGAATTAGAACAAACGACTATATGCTCGTACCATACAAGCTCTGATACCATATAATAATCCGTTTGATTCAAATAACTCAAGTTGCTGTAAAGAAGACTAATCATAAATTATCGCTCTCTTAAGCATGTAGTTGTTTGAAGAAGGTTAATTATCGATCACTATTCTCTTACCCTTAACATATTGAACACGATAGTACTCAAGTCTCAACTAACAATCTAGGTACCTAATAACCGCGTTACATTGTGCTTTGGTGGGGAGAAATTAAATTAAAATATAGGGACTAAGAAAAATGGACACCCATCTATCGGGGACAGGTTACGGTGACCGTGGTTACTAAGGGTAAATTGGGTATGGAAAAATAAATTATATTAATTAATTTTTTAATAAATTAAATTTAAGGTAGTTACAAAAATCTATTAATTAAAAATCTCTCTTTCTCTCACTTCCGTAATCTCCAGCCAGATTTCCTTTCCATATTTTTCTCAATCTTTCTGCAAAAAAAAAAAAAAAACCAAATCAGTACCAATCCATTAGACAAACACTACCACTTTGAAAAATATCAATACCATTGCAGAAATAAATCTATACCATTACACGAAAACTACCATTGCAGAAATAAATTTATACCATTACACGAAAACTACCATTCAAGAAATAAAAACACTACCATTTCACAAAACATCAATACCATTGCAGATTTAATCACTACCAATGCGACAAAATCAATACCAATGTAACAAAATCAATACCAATGCGACAAAATCAATACCAATGCGACAAAAATAATACCAATGTAACAAAAACTATACCAATACGACAATAACACTACCACTACGAAAAAAATGACTACCATTTAAAAAAAATGACTACCATTTAAAAAAAAACATACCAGCTCTTCTCGATGGTGACCTCGCCGCCGCCTTCCTCTGCTGCCAGCTCCGCAATTGGGGGAATTAGCTCGGATTCCGACGTGCCATCGATGATCAGATCCCCGTCCCACCACTCCTCAAGCATGCCGTAGTCTTCGGGGGATTTGTGGTTATGGCGAGTGAATAGGACTGGGACCGAGGCGCGGCGGCAGAGTTGGATTCCTCCCGTCTCCCAGCTCCTTCCCGGCGAAGATCAGGCGCTGCTGGTCAGGGGAAAGGCCGGGAATGTGCTCTTTGGCTTGAATGGCGGGCGGAGGTGGGGGGGGGGGGCGGATGGTGGGGGGAGAGAGTGGAAGAGAGGGGAGGGTGGGCGGAGGTGGGGGGAGGGGAGGGTGGGCGGAGGGAGGTGGGCGGAGGTGGGGGGAGGGGATGAGGGCGGGTGGAGGTGGGCGGCGGTGGGTGGAGGGGTGATGCCGTCGTCTAGGGTTGGTATGGAGGGATGGTAGATTAGGGTTTGAGTAGCATATATAGAATAATCAGGTGTGGACTCTTTTTTTATTCCAAAATTACCCTAAAACAAAATTAACCATGAGATTAAAAAAAGAGGAAAACAAGAAAAATGAACGACAGATAGTGATGTAGCCATGGTGGCTACTAAAATTTTAGTTGCCACCCTAACTCATCCCCCATCTATCGTCACAAAGGTTGACAAAGACACATGCTAGTGGACTTGTGAGTTGTGCGTACCCCCTACAATATAATATGTTACCTGCATGGAAATTTTATGGATATTTTACTTTAGGATGTATACCATTATATTATGTACCAATATCCTCATCTTCTCATAAAAAAAAAAATATCCTCATCTTGGGTGACCAAATGTCAACAATGGTCACTAACATAGGGATTGTTATGAATCCGCCATTGAAATTGATCTTCTTAAAAACATGTACAAAAATCTAACTCTGTCTCACTGCCCTCAGAAGAAATGTGCGACTAATTTTGTTGACTCCACGTCCTAGTTCAACATCCAACTGAAACCTCCTATAAACCTAAAACACATAGAGACGGGATCAAATTGGAACCGAATTATATATTTGAGGGTCGTCAAAAGTAAGATGTAAGATGTGGGCAATTTAAGCCCGTGTCATCCTACATTAAATCGAGTAATCGTCCCGACCGACGTAGATTCTTCCCTTGTTAGGAGAATCAATTTAGTGACCAGTTTGTAACAACCCTCAAGTCTAGTGGTGATGTTGGCATGTAACCCCAAAACTGTAGTTCCATTTTGTTATTGTAAACTCAATATGCAACAAACCGACGCAGTTGCTGAGCTCAGAGAATGAAAAGCCAGCCATTTCCAATGAGTTGCCACCATTTGTCAAATGCCATAGTCCACACTTCATGTTTCTATTCCATCTTCCCACATACTATCAACCCAAGGATACAATACAAGAAATTGACTTGCCTTCGATCACCTTATTCAACTAACCAAGATGGCCACTTAACCACAACATTTGTTACAAAATGGTCACTCCATTCTCTCTCTCCCCTAAAATGGTAACCTAAGTATCATCTTGTAACGAGACGATACTGTGATGATAATCAACTCGTTCTCGTATTTGTACGAACCAAGCTCTCAATAATGTGAGTGCAATTGACCATATAACCTTATTCCATACCATTATCTTGATGATAAACTTCTTCACCAAATACTCAATACTATATTCTTTGACCTTTGTCCTCTAAGTAATCGGGTTTGCGTGATTGAACAGACCATTTTGTTGGGATCATCCTATACCTAGCTCCATATTGGAGTGGTTCTACGGTACTCCCTCGGCTCCTATCAACATAAAAGGGAAAGGTACCAAGCCAAAACAATGATGTCACACTTATTGACCAAAAAAAGATTCACATAATATAAACCCTCCGCTGACCTTTCAATGCCACAGTAGAGGGAGTTGGTAAGTTAAACACTGCATTGACTTCAGATTTCTCAATCGTCACCTGTACCATGACAACAGTAGAGGTTGAGAAACAAATGTCAACAGGTCACTGTCGATCGAGAAAGCACACTCCCACTTGCATCACTCTGTGCTCCAAACGCGACAGAAGGTACAGATTATCGACGATATACACATACAGAACATACACATGTTGTGCCCTCAGGCACAGTGTCTGGCTTCATGAAGCAATCAAGTGACAAGCTGTATCATAAGAGACATGAAATTGTTCATTTAACATGTACTCTAATAGTTCATATGCAGAATCAAAGAGGTAAAATAAGAAGAAAAGCTACAATCTTTCTTACAGAAGCAACAGAGTGAAAATTTTTCGGGCCTCGACTTCTGCATGAGCTTCATTGCACCATAAATAGACAGTGCTCCATCACAGCAAGCAATAGTAACAATAATAAAGAACACATTGAGCTCAAAATTTGTGCAGTTCATTTTATATGTGGGAAAACGTCCCTCAGCAGTGTGCAGAAAAAAAATCCACCCAAAAGAAGGGAACATGAGGAATGCCAATATAGCATACTTTCTAATACAGCTAGCTATTTGGCCGGCCAAGATCCCATCTGAGAAGCTCATGCTGAAGTGCGAATAGAGTGCTATGCATCGTCGTCTTCGTCCTCCAAGAATGGAGAAAGCTCTTGGAGGAGGCTAAAGAAACACCAGAGCTTCATCATCATCATCATATATAGATAGATATATATATATACATATCCTCCCCCTTCATTCCAAATAGTAGCAGAGATAGATTATATTTCACTACCATTTATATGATCACATTCAAAATAGCAAAAAAAACCTGCAGAAGGAAGATAAAGGAGATTACTTTCTGAGCCGTTTCTAAAGAAAAAGCGAATTAGAAGCATACTCGGAAGAAACTCACATTCTGATTGTGCATCATTAACCCTCTCCATATTTAGAGAATACGGGGGCATGTTCTCTGAAAGGGACTGGGTCTCTATCCCATAAGCCTGCAGATACTATCAAGGCATAATAACAATATCATAAATCTAAAGTTTTTTTCTTCTTCTTCTTCTTTTCTTCTGCTTTATCACTATTTGAAGACTAAAGGGCCAACTTTTTTCTATGGCTATAATCAGCCAGTCAAGAAGTGAGAAAGATCTACTTCACAACCCGATCATTATTTCACGTTGATTGCAGCAGCCATGGTCCTCAGCTTTCGAGAAATTTCAGAAAATGATGGCCTTTCTGAAGGGTCAGAAGCCCAGCAACTTTCCATCAAAGATTTCCATTCTGGATCACACCAGGTTGGGATCTTGGGACGTAAAGTGTTGTTCACAATACCTCCTGCAAGTCATTGAAATGAACTGATGAACAACTTGTAACACTAAGATTTGCAATTTAGCTTTACTAATCTTGACTGCAAATTCTGCATTGATCAGGGATCTTTTATTTTTCCAAGTTTCAAGGGCAGCTCTTCCAAACAACCCGGAAATCTGAAGTCAACTAACTTGTATGGAGAGCAACTAAAGTATGTGCTGATGCTACGTAAATTAATACCATAATGGATCTAAGCATACCTATTATTGAGGCACAATGCAAATCCGTATAAGGTTCTTCTCCGGTCAGCAACTCCCACATCACAATCCCAAAGGAATAAACATCAATCTGCGGCCCAGGAGATGTAGAGAACCCAAATGAGGCAGAGAAAAAGGTACAACTACCATCTATCAGAGGTTATAGACTTATAGCTACCTTCTCAGTCACCATATGGGTCTTCCCACTCAGAAGCTCAGGGGCCATCCAAGGTAGAGTTCCACGAACACCACCCGACACAAGTGTTTGCTGTTTGACCTTCGATAAGCCCAAATCGCCAATCTAAGAGAAAACCATATTCAGTTAGCTTCAAAGCTGTTGACTTGAGATTAACTCAAGTCTGGAAAACAGAGCCAAACCATAAAACTGAAGCAAATTGAACACTACTGAATAGATATCCTTTTAGAAGCTTTGGTATATTTCACGAAAGAACATTAGCTGAGGAAATGGACTGAGTGAATCCTCAAAAAGATTGGTCTAAGGCTCTAAGCATACCTTGCAGATGGGCCGCTGTGGATCTCTCATATTTACTAACAGGTTTTCACACTTCAAATCAAAATGAACAATATTCTTCCCGTGCAGATACTCCATGCCAAATGCGGCATCCATTGCTATGATGAGTCTCTTCCGCCGGTCAATGGTTCTGCAGTGAGATTGGGATGTTAACTACTCTTCAAGTAAAAAAAACATAATGTCTGATCATTTTCATCCATTATCCATGCAACACAAAATTGTTGAACCAACAGTTGCAAGGTTACCTGTCCTTCTTTTGTAAAAACTGCTTCAAAGAACCATTGATCATGAACTCTGTTACAGTTGCTAAGGATCCGTCAGGGCCATCACGAACTATACCATAGAAAGAGACAACATTGGGATGATGTAGTGAACTCAATATTAATGCTTCCTTCCAGAAATCTGCAATCTATAGAAGTAGTTGTATCTCCAGTTAGAATGATTGAGACAGAAGGTCAAATCAATTAAAACAAAAATGTGAACAGGTTGCAATATGTTAACAGACTAGTTAAATGGAGCAAAATGCTGACATATAACTGTACAACGTTGAGAATTGAAAGTATAATGTACCAGTCGCTCTCTTTCAGAAGGTCTTCCAGCAAAACAACTAGCCTTTATTCTTTTTATAGCCACATCAGAACCCTTCCATTTCCCATGATAAACAGCTCCATAAGTTCCAGAACCCAATTCACGGATCTCCTCCAGGTCGTCGTTTCTTATAGTCTGGGCATAAAAAAGAAGCTATAATTTGCAAACATTACAAATGGACTGTAGCAGAAGAAAACTGAAGAAAAAAAAACATCTTAACAACAGCATATCTCCGTGAAAGAAGCAGTTACAATTTTATGGAAACAGAAGTTCCACAAACCTGTAATCCCCTCTCGATAGCTTCGGCCTCAGCCTTTGTGGGCTCAATCTTGTTGAGGTTTGGATTATCCGAATCCAACTCTACTTCTTCAACGCCATTCTGTGAAAAGGCAACCATTAAAGTGAAAGCTTAAAGTACAAAAGCATTTCCAGTGGAAATGAAGTCTGCTGCTTCTCACCACTGCTTCAGGCTCCTTGACAGTTGCTTCTTTTGATGCCACAGTATCCTTCAAATGAGAAACATTTTCTTCAACTCTCGCTTTCACTTCCTCAGCCTCCTCCAATGCAGCTTTCTTTGCAGAAGCAATTAACTCAGGTAAGTAACTTAAGTGGTTCACAGATAGCTTAGAGTCCCCAACAGAAGACTTATTTTCACCCATTGGCATGAAATTGCTGTCGGCATGACTCCGCAAGTTATTTGGGTCTGACAAATCCACCAGAGCCACCTCCTGATTCGGCTTGACAACATGAACTAAATTAACCATATTCAGTTTCCCTGCATAACTCGCATCTATTTCTGTGCCACCAATGTTTGTCTCTTCCACTTTTGCCATGTCAGGGACCACAACAGTGTTGCTGAGTCCAACAGGAATGTGACTAACAGTGGCTATTGGAGCAAGTGAATTTGCTATTTCAAGTGGAAATGGAAGTGGATGACAAGTAGATTCGGGAGCAATCGACTGCCTAGCGTCCACCCCATAACTAGCTGGATTAGTGTTCAAAGCAGGGGGATAAGCATACTCCGGGACAGCCATGGCATCAAAACCCAACCTGGTCTGTGAGGAGTCAGACCAAGCATGCTGAGCTTCAATGCCAATAGCTACAACCCTTGGACCACCCTCTACTGTGCCTCTAATATAAGCAGGATTTAATGTACCATTAACTTGCGGGGCTCCAGTGGCTGCTTCGTAAGGACCTCCAAGCATAGGGTTTTGAGCATTTCTCCACAAACTCTGTCCATGACCATGTCCATGAGGCATCTGATAAACTGTTTCAGTTCCATAAGCACCAGGAAAATTCCCATATCTGATGCTACGATCGTCGACTGGTGGCACGTGCTGGTGATGTGCAGGAGCTACCGATGGATCATGAAATGCTTCATTCCCCATGTCAGGACCAGCTCGATGTGGGGCATAACTGGAAGAAACATGATGGCTGTCACCTAAAGCCCCATGACCAAGTGAGTAGTTCCTGCCTGGACCTTCTACAATATAATGTTGATCATTGAACCTACCAGCTCCAGAGAGATAATGGTCGTTTGGGTATACAGTGTGGTGCATGTTTGGATCTCCATGTACTAAGAAAGCTTCTCTATTTGGTGGAGAACACTCGCTACACGAATTAACACCATGGGGAATACCATTTCCCATGTTAGCCTGCTCCAAATGTAACTGACTCCTCTGAAAAGGAGTATGACAATGCTCACAGGCACTACTATTCCCTTCCATAACGCCTTGACCATGCATCAAATTGCCTGGGAAACCAGCTTTATCATGCATCCATGCCACATTCTCGGTATAAGGTACCTGATGGTTCATCTGCAGACGAGCATACTCTTCAGGCACCCTATCCATGCTTTTATCAGGCATATCCCCAAATGGCATCCGATATCGAGCTGATGGGGGCGAACTCGGAAAATCAGACATTGATCTTGGATGATCATGATGCCCATGATGCCTGGGAGAATAATAAGCTGGGCTCCATGGACCTTCCATTTCACTGTACCTTTGAGGAACAGCAACATGTCGAAGATGGTACTGTGGCAAAGACACATCAGGATTCCTCTGTCCATGAATCCCACCATCAAGACTCATCTGGTTGAAGAAATGCTCATCAATCATAGGGGAATCGACCTGCTGCTGCCTATGAAAATCCGCCACATCATTTAAATTGTTCAACGCATCCACATACCTCCTCTCGGTCTCTCTATCATCCCCATCAACAAAATGGGGGGACCCTTCTTGCTCAGAGTGCGAGAAGAGGAAAATTCTAAGCCTAGTGAACCCATCCCCAGACCCCAACTTCTCGTACTCCTCCATCATATTGGTGACATCATCATCATTCACAACCGAGACCAGTGCATCGAGATCTTCATCCGGCTGCTGATACTTCAACAGCGCTGCACCTTCGTAAAGCTCCCTCATCTTGCTCATAAGCTCCTCATACCCAATCTCCCTAGGCAAGCTCACAATCCGGGTCTCCCCGCCCACATACCGCAGTTTCCCATCTTGCGGGCGAGGCATTATGCTGCCTAAGAAGCTACACAGGAATTTTACTCGTGGGGTTTCGTCATTGGGGCAAAAGTTTGAACCTGGGGTGGAATTAGTGGCTGAAGTTGGAGTATCCATCGAATTCTGGTTGCTAGTTTTATGGTTCTGGTTCAGGGATTCAATCCCTTGGTTACACATGGAGAGCGGGAGGTGGGAAGTGTTCACTCACTGGAAAAAGCTTCCGATTTCAATGCACCCACAAAGCGAAAACCACACCTAACACAAAGGAAGTCCCTTAAAATCATCAAATCCGCCGACCCCAATCATGGCGCTCCCCACCAGAGGTGGCAGCTCTTCACCCTCACCCACCGCCGCCACCGCCTCCCGATTAATATTCAACACGGATTCCCCCGAATCAAAACGCAATCAATCCCTTCCCTTTACGGAAACCCTCAATCGAAGAATTCTGAAAATCAAGAAAAAGCGCCGATGGTACCTGGGCAGAGCCGGAAAATTCTCTCAATGAATCTTTTTCGTTTCTTTTTTTCGTGATAATCGCGTCAATGGAAATTCGACATTGGTGAAGAAGACGACGACGAAGAAGGAATGGGATTTTGGGGGGAAAGGAGAGCACAGAAGGGAGGGACGATGGAAGAGAATGGTGGAGGAAGGAAGGAGAAATGCGATGGATGGTTGCCAGCGTAGCGTCACACGTGGCAGCCTCTCGGTTCTGCGAATAATTATGGTTTCCCTTTTTCGTTTATGAAAAGTTAATTTATTTCTATTTAGTATTTATCATTATATTCAAGGAGCAGAGATGGATATGCCCACAGCATCTTTCAGCACGAGCTTCAACATTTGGCAGGAAGGCATAGCATAAGCGCGTGGTAATATGCGCGTCTCGAATTCTGAAAATGCGTCTCCCACCGACCAATAGTTCAATGCCGCGTGGCTTCCGGCCAACCTAAGGCCATGCCACACTCGCTAAATTCCCTACGCGCTGCAAGGGACAAGTGAAATGTCACGTGAAGTGCGAGTGGGTACAGTGAAAGATTTTGGTCTTTGAGGATGGCGATGGTGACGTCGTTGTCAAAATCACGAAATGGTCGCAAAGGACAAAAAAGTAATTAAAAAATGGATGAATGTGAGTATATCTAGCCCAGTCAAACAATTAGCCAGTGAGCCCAATTGTAAAGAAACGAGCCCAAAAGAAAAGGGCTGTATCTCCAAGTCCGTGCCTGAGTTTGAACAAAATTGATAATACAAGTCCCTTTACGAAAGATGGAAGAAGTACGGGGCTAAAACTGTATGTTCCAATAATATTTGAGATGCGAAGGGAAATAAAGATATCTATACAAAGGTCTGAGCTTCCAGTTTTCATCAGAACAATCCCTAGAGCAATTTCTCCGATTTTCCGATAGATAGATTTCCGATTTCAATCACCGTGCCTCCGCCGCATTGACGAATCTAGCTTATCGAGGGCGTCAACATGGGTCAGGGTCCATCAGGTATGAACCGCCCGCCGGGCGATAGGAAGGGAGATGGCGACAACAAGAAGGAGAAGAAGTACGAGCCCGCCGCCCCGCCTTCCCGAGTCGGGCGGAAGCAGAGGAAGCAGAAGGGTCCCGAGGCGGCGGCGCGGCTGCCGACGGTGACGCCTTTGTCTAAGTGCAAACTGAGGTTGCTTAAGATGGAGCGAATCAAGGATTACTTGTTGATGGAGGAGGAATTCGTCGCGAATCAGGAGAGGTTGAAGCCTCAGGAGGAGAAGAATGAGGAGGATCGATCTAAGGTCGACGATCTCAGAGGGTCGCCGATGAGCGTCGGGAATCTCGAGGAGCTGATTGATGAGAATCACGCCATTGTTTCTTCCTCCGTTGGTCCCGAGTACTACGTTGGAATTCTCTCCTTTGTCGATAAGGACCAGCTTGAGCCCGGCTGCTCGATTCTGATGCACAATAAGGTAATTTGAGCTGTTTCTCCCGATAATGAACTGAAAGGAGTGAAATTTCTTTTATGAACTTAGGATTCGGAATTCGGTGTTTTGAGCTGGAATTGCAAGCTTGTTGTAGATATGCATAGGTAGTCTAGAGCCGGAATGTTCATCGTCCCATGTTTTTTGTTAATGGGATATTGAAGTTCAAAGCTTTTATGAATTCTATGGCTATATGATTACGAGCTTAGTTCTGATACCTGGGACAACATTGCATTCGTTTATACCTTGCTAGGTCCTTTCTGTTGTTGGCCTTCTGCAAGATGAGGTTGATCCCATGGTTTCAGTAATGAAAGTCGAGAAAGCTCCACTCGAATCATATGCCGACATTGGTGGGTTGGATGCTCAAATACAGGAGATTAAGGAAGCAGTGGAGCTTCCTCTTACACATCCTGAACTATATGAAGACATCGGGATTAGGCCCCCTAAAGGAGTCATTCTCTATGGGGAGCCAGGAACAGGGAAGACACTGCTTGCTAAGGTAATTATACCTAAGCGAAATACTTAATACGTTTGAAATGTGGTCTAGTTACTATGGCGAACTATCTCAAGTCCATGACAATAACCTTCTTTGATGTTGTCCTTCTACTTCAGGCTGTTGCAAATTCTACATCGGCGACTTTCTTACGCGTGGTAGGAAGTGAACTGATTCAGAAGTATCTAGGTGACGGTCCAAAACTAGTTAGGGAGTTGTTTAGAGTTGCTGATGACCTTTCGCCTTCAATTGTCTTCATCGATGAAATTGATGCAGTTGGCACAAAGAGGTAGTATGTTGTTGATGCATTTCCATTGGTGAGCCTGACAGGTTGTGCTTTTGAAGGTAACTGATGAAAAAAATGTGGTTTCTTTAAGGTATGATGCAAATTCTGGTGGTGAGCGCGAGATCCAGAGGACTATGTTAGAACTGCTGAACCAGCTGGATGGTTTTGATTCGAGGGGAGATGTGAAAGTGATTCTTGCAACCAATAGAATCGAGAGTCTCGATCCTGCTCTGTTGCGTCCAGGGCGTATAGACAGGAAGATTGAATTCCCTCTTCCCGACATCAAAACTAGGAGGCGCATCTTCCAGGTAGATTTTGATGAACATGAGCAACCTAATCCTTGTCTGTAGTATACACCATGTGTCTCTCGGTTACCAATTCTTTCGCTCGTGTTTTGATTATCCATGCAGATCCATACATCGAGGATGACATTAGCAGATGATGTTAACTTGGAGGAGTTTGTGATGACCAAGGATGAATTTTCAGGAGCTGACATCAAAGCAATCTGCACTGAGGCTGGTTTGCTTGCTTTAAGAGAGCGGCGTATGAAGGTAACGTATGAATCAAATTCTGATTCATAATTCTCTCGCTTAGTTCTTCCTTTGTGTTTTTTTAGGTTTCATAAGCAATGAAACTCAGTTCTCTGATCTTTCTTTTACTCTGAATTCAGGTAACCCATGTCGACTTCAAGAAAGCGAAGGAGAAGGTTATGTTCAAGAAGAAAGAAGGGGTGCCAGAAGGACTATACATGTGAAGAACGCCTCCTATCATTCCCTCCAGAACTGAGAAAATGCTTTCTTTACTTGTTGGTCAAGTTCTTCGTCTTTCGTTTGTCCCTTGTAGCTTTTGCTGTTCGAGCACCATCTTGCCACTGTATTTAATGCTTTCCAATGCCATCGTCTTATAAGTTATGACCTTCCCATATTCCATATTGTAGTTAGATGATTTGAGCATGAGAAACCTCAAAGTTGGTTCTTTCCAAGTGAGGCTTAACTGCTGGGTAAAGGGTAGATGATTTGTTCCACTCTGGATCAAAGTGGATACTGAAGTATTCATTCCGGTTCTGTTTAATCATTCTTGATTGTCAATCAAGACACGGTAGAATCGAATCGTTCACGTAAGTTGTTTCCTTCATTGAAACAAACCATACAGAACTGGGTGTGCTTTTGTTTCATTATGTTCATCTTTTTCTTTCATTCTCAATCTCAAGGGGTTCCTGTCATGGTTCGTATTAGACAGAAAATGCCCATCCATAGATTTACTAGTTACATTACAATTGAGGAAAGATCATCTGTTACGGTGAAGAAACACCAAGTATGACAAATATTTGCAAGTAGCTCGTTTAGATTGTTCAATTGTTTTACTTTATTCCCACCCATAATTTGTTCAGAGGGTCAAAGTTTGAAGCTTTACAAATAATCCTTCAAAAACTATAGCTGTGAACAAGCTCCCCTCGTGTGTAAAAGCAGAGCAAAAAATGTAGACAAAAAAATTACTTGAACTGTACACCAGCAGAAGTGGATTTGGGGCACATCCCATGACTCTAATCCAAGGCTTTAGCCATGGCTGAACGTTGAGATAGCTGCTGCTCGTAAAGCTCCCGGAAAATTTTGTACTTGGCATCATGATACTTCTTCACCTTCGGGTCTTGAGATGGACGGACAACCTGGAAATCCAACCAAACCAATTAACCGTGGAATACATTCAGTCGACAAAATCGATCAAAATACTATAAAACCAGAATCAACTATAACGGAAGAAGAATTTTTAGTTTCTGACTAGTTGATATCATTAAGCCAATAGAGACTTCATAATCAAATATTACGATGGCCTTGAGCCTATTAGAATCTGACAACAAACAGATCATATGCAGTCTTGGTTGAATGATCAGTTTGATTATGAACAGTGAAGAATTGAACCAATTCAGCCAAAAATCTTAAACCAAGCAGAACCAATACCCATATGAGCACACCCTCACATGGCATCAAAGGAAGAAAAAAAAAAGTAGGAAGATAAGAATGGTACGCCTACAACCTACCTGACCAGCGGCATTCAGTGCCTTCATGGCTTCCATAAGAGTGGGATATTTCTTCGCAGCAACTGCACCAAGAATTGCTGCTCCTAAGAGTACAGACTCACTTTCACGAGGCAGTATAACCGGACAACCTGCATCGTCAATGAGACATAAGCTTATCATGTTGTCAATAAAAGGCCTATAACTACTTCCACCTTGCATTCAGTAAAGAAGATAGTTACCCATAATATCTGCATGTTCTTGGACGTACAGAGGGTTCTTGGAGAGACCACCACAAGCAAGCAATGTGTTGATCTGTGAGCAAAAACAGGGAACTTCACATTAGAGGGGGAAAAGTATAACATTGATGAACTGTTGACAGTCAGCAAACAAATAAAGACTTGGAGATGCATTTACTTTGTGGCCATGAGCATTGCAGTGCTCCACAATATGCCTAGTACCATAAGCAACCCCCTGTATAGTGGCAAGGTACAACAGAGCTAACTGTCCCTCACTTGTGTCAAGAGTCAAGCCGCACATAATACCCTTCGATTTAGGGTCTGCAATAGGAGATCTGCACCATCACAGATTACAACAAGTTTAGTCAATAATATATCGGCACTGCCACCTAGAAAAGCTTTTGTTATTATTATATCTATTATCTACCTATTTCCGTGAAAGTCCGGGAGAACATGTGTGCTTTCAGTCAAAGCAGCAACAAATGGAGACTTCCGCTCCTGCATCATTGTCTTCAAAATACTGTTTAACAATGCAAAGATAGAAGTTTCTGGAAAGGAGAAAGTAAATATAGGTTCAGCATGAGGTATGTCGCTTGTAACTGGTTGAAGAAACGATAATAGTCGGAATGTGTGAGCAAAGATCACTATCTTACTTTGAGATGCAGCTCGCTCTGCAAGAGGAGGAGAAGCCATGTGGTTTTCAATTATGTAATCCAATAATGCACCAGTAGCACTCTGTCCACCTTCTGTAAGCCAATACTCAGGCAGCATTGCTACGAACATTGGAATAAAGTTGATATCTAGTGAGCTAACAGAAGTTGGGAGAGCTAGTAATGGCAAGTGCCACTCTTACCTATAGGCTATAGATAAAACCTAAAAGCCTGTTCCTCGATATGGAATTCTTTTACCTGACCAAAATGGGCCCCAAACTCCAGGAATGAACAGTTTGCTTTCCGATACGGCCATATGACAGGTAGAAGTACCACAGACTAATGCCATGCGACTGCTAACAGCTTCCTTTTCCGACTCTAGCAAAAGATGAACCCATTCGGGCAAGGCTTGAAAACATGATGCATGAAAGTGCTTGAATATGACAAAGAAGAGATGGTAGTCTTTCATTGTTTTTTTATACTTTCAACTGAAGTCTACCTTTAGCTTCAGAATCTGACTCGGGAACACTTTCCATGATCCCTACGCCTCCAGCATGAGCATCAATCAATGAAGTTCCAACTGGAATTCCTGCTCTAAGACCCATTTCCTGAAAACATAGGGATATATGATTTTGTTAAATGAACCAAGTACTAGATAAATGGGGAGTAGGTTGAATCAAGAATCCTCCATTTGCCGAAGGAAACGGATCTGCTTGAGTTCATCTAACTAAAACAATGTGTTTGCTGTGGCAATAGACCTCAGGGAAGTGTGACTTGAAATGAATGTGTCAATTCTTCAGTACAAAATTCTTGCCTGCGCAGCTGCAGTGGTAAGACCAGAACCCAAAGAATGACCTGGAAGAGCAACACTGCGTCCTGTGCAAAATTTTCCCATGTCAAATTAACTATAGCACGAAGGTTAGCATTATTCTTTGTATTGTTGAAATCACTAAAGGGATTCATTACTTATCCAAACGATGTATAAAAACTGACATGATGCGCCCATTTAGGGAGACAGTATTTAGATCATAGAGCATGCAGATGAGTCGGAACTTATTATTCCATCTATTAACGGGTTCACACACTAGAAAAACTTCCCCGTACTAGTAAGACAAATTAAAAGGAATAAGAGAAGCAAGCTTACCTATCTTAGCATGATGACCCTCCAAAAGGTCACCCAAGCCAATCTCTTCCCAGAAATCATCATCCCATCCACATGCTTCCATGTCGCGCAAATTCTTCTCCTTCATCTGCTGCATGTGTGCATGACCAAGATATGTCCATTTGCAGACCGTTGTGCACAGACTTCTAGTATCATCTCCAGTGGCTCTAGAAAAAGAAAGGCAGCTTAGGAAACAACCTCATCTAAAGAACACTTGAGCTGCCAACGACCTAAGGGGGTGAATGTGTACCTGTATGACAACCAATCACTCAAGTCCATCCACCTGAACACCATTGACCATGACTCTGGCAAGTTTTCCTTCACCCATAGCAGCTGCAAGTATACCCTTTGCCAAATTTAATCTAGAGCAAATTGCCAAATATTTTATGCTCATCCCATGCAATTACTTCAGAACTAAAACCACAGCCAACTCCTAAGTTTAAATGTGAGATCTTTTCAACTTGTTTATGACGATATTACAACTATAGTCGACATATGGATTACAAATTTCCTAAGAACGAGTTACCTTTGGTGGCTGCATTTCAGGAGAAACAGCTCCACCACAGTATTGCAACACGGGCGAGTTAAAAGAATTGATCTTTTCAGCTTGCTTAACAGCCCTGTGGTCCATCCACACAATCACATTCCTCCTCGAATCGCCACTCCACGAAACAGTAACCGGGGCACCATCAGAATCAACGGCAACTAAAAACAACCAAACGTATCCTCCAGTTAAAGCCAGCTTTCAGCAACTCAACAGTCTGAACTGAATAACCAAGCTTTTCAAACAAGAAATCCAACCAAGGGAACATGTAGCAGCAAATCCAATCCCGGTCACTTCATGGCCAGCAACATTAGCAAGGGAGCAAGCCGACTTCACAGAAGCACAGACAGCATGCCATATGTCCGTCGACGATTGCTGATATCGAAAAAGACTCCATTCATCAAGCAAGCAATTCGATTGGGCAAAAATAAAATAAAAAATCCATCTTTCTCTCGAATCCACATTTTACCTCAACGATGTCGCCTTCTTTCCAAATCTGTATCGGGCTGCTCGCCGTCCCCAGGAGCTTCCCCTTATCGTCAAACACTCCTGCAAAAGGAAGGGGGGAAAACAGAGCACAAGCAGGGGATCAGTTCTCCGATCAAGGAATGGTTTGATTTTGTTCCCAATTCAAGTCTTTTACCGGCGCGGGCGCTGGAGGTTCCGACGTCGATACCGAGGAAGAGGGAGCCGACGCGGCGGGGGGAGGAGGAGGAAGTCATCTCGACGGTGAAAGGGAAAGAGGAAGAAGAATGGTAGGAAGGCGGAGGAGGAGAGTTTCGGCGGTGGAGGAGTGGGGTAGTATCGGACCAGACTTTCTTTTTGCCTGCTGACATTGATATTCTTCCCTCGTTTTTCTTTTCCTGATTTTTTTTTCGTTGTCAGATGGATAATTCTTCCTCCGCCACCATTAATTTCCTTCCTCTCTTTCACCTCCGAATAACATAGCATAACAGAGACATAATTATAAGGGGAAAAAAACAAAAACCTCATTGAGATAAACGAAATGTCGAAATATAAAGGGTTTGTTTTTCTTGCTAAAAATTTGGGTTATTTTTTAAAAACTCAATCTTGTATCCAATACACTTTGTTATAAATAGAGTATTAGACAGTATTCATAAAATTCTACGCTTTTAGTTCTTGATATTAGATTAATATGATATAGGAATTACAACTAATCCATTCAGTTCTACTTATTTGATATTTCTCCTTGTAGTGGTTGGAACTTCTTAAGCAACCAAGTGCTAGATCAACTTAAAATCCATGCAAACAAAAATGATTTTCTCGTAGATATATGAATTTTATTGTCCATTGTTATATATTTAAACGATGAAAACATTTCAACACGAATCAAATCATCAAAATCAAAATCATAACTTCTAGTTATCAGTATTGTCATAAACCTACATTTCGAGTTTTTATATAGAAGTAGAACCATATAGAACCCCACCGTAAATCCTTTTTTTTCATATGACTTGAAAGTTGAAAGCTCTCTTGTGATGCAAGTTAATGTGTAGATTGTGACAATCTAAATCAACTTAATTGCATGACTGACATCAATCTAACGCCAAGAAAAGATCGACTATATGGATTATATTTCATTGTCATCCATGGCTTTGTAAAGGTACATAACAAATCCTTCAAGAGTTTCGAGCACCGATCTTCACATCTTTAACAAACTTCAAGGCCATATATGTTTGTTGTACAAGTTTGATGGATTTCATAGCAATAATACAATCCATCGCATCTGAGATATGATCTAATATACCAACAACGAACACCAACCCAAGTAAACAAACACAAATTAGGCAATAAAACATCTAACCATCGCGCATGATTTCGATGACATAGCATCAGCCTAACCATTTTCATAAACACTAATCGACTTGATTGAACAATCTGCCAAATATGAGGAAGAGATCATTCATTCTATTCCCGTTCAAAACACCCTTCCGACGGAGGCCATCCAAGCAATCACTAAGCCGAATCACACTTTAAGTGTAGTTGTATGTAACGCTCATGAACATATCACTGCAAAATGTGCAAAGCAAAGAGGAGAGGGACGGATGGCGAACCCCTAATTGCCATGACAAGACTCGCTGCCCGGCCAAGGTATACATGTTCCATTTGCACTACTACGAATCCCATGCCCACTGCAAAAGCCACCAGCCTCAAAAGGCCAAGACTACACAGCTAGTTCAGATAAGTAGAAACAATGCAGCAAACAGGGCTCAACACAGAGCACAGCCGATAACCGCCATAATTTCACAGCATTAGACGCTAATACAGACATCACTAACTCCAGTACTACACCGCCAAGATCAGTCAGAACCAGTCAATGCTCACTGCAGAAGCCACCAGCCTTGAAAGGCCAAACCTTTAATGCTAGTTTAGATCAGTAGACCAATGCAGCAACACGGCTCAACACAAAACACAGCTGAAACCACGATAATTTCACAGCATTAAGACGCTAATGCTGACCTCACTAACTACAGTACCACACACTATCATGATCAGTCAGAAAGTTCAATGTTCATCGCAAAAGCAACCAGCCTTGAAAGGCCACTACAATGCTAGATCAGATCAGTAGAAACAATGCTGCAAACAGGGCTCAGCAGAAAACACAGCCGAAAAACCATGATAATTTCACAGCATTAAGGCGATAATGCAGACCTCACTAACTACAGTACCACACACCATCATGATCAGCCAGATACAGTCAATGCTCACCGGCAAAGCAACAAGCCTCGAAAGGCAACTACAATGCTAGTTCAGGTCGGTAAAAGCAATGCAGCAAGCAGGTCTCAACGGAAAACACAGCCGAAAACCTTGATAATTTCACAGCATTAAGTCGCTAATGCAGACCTCACTAACTACAGTACCACACTATCATGATTAGTCAGAAACAGTCAATGCTCACTGCAAAACCCACCAGCCTCGAAAGCCCACTACAATGCTAGTTCAGATCAGTAGAAGCAATGCAGCAAACAGGGCACAGCCGGGAACCATGACAATTACACAGCTTTAAGATGCTAATGATGCATAAGTCACTAACTACAGTACCACACTATCATGATCAGCCATAAACAGCCAGGCAACCGCCAACAAAAAGCTCAGCGTCCTACCAGCACTTCCAATCACTAACAACCTTTAAGCTTGGAGAATTCGATCACTAATTCAGAGCATGAAGATTCAAATGCAGCATACAAAATTGCAAATCGAAGTTAGTTAACTACAACATCCTGCTGATTCACAAACAGTTGGAAATGGAAACATTAAGCTTGAATCTGAATCCCTAACCAGGAGCTTTAAGGCTATCGGTTACGCTCTGCAGGCAACGGCCGATTGAACCCTCCCCTGCGGTTCATGTACTGCCTGGGCTGCCGCTTGGTCACTGCCCTGATGCCACTCACGTCGGCGCCGGGAACCGGCTTCCCTTTCGTCGAATCAAAACCAATCGGAATCCCTAACATCTTCATCATCTCAACCTCATCCTCGTTCGCCATCCCGTCACCATTTCCATCTCCTGCTACCTCCACTCCATCTCCCCCGCCGTTGCTGTGCTTTTCGGCTCGCTTCTGCTGCTGCTCCTTCGAAATCCCGTCCACAAAATCAGAAGCCGCTGTGGCAGCTGCTCTCTGCCTGTCCTTATCCTTCTCCTCGTCGGCCTCATGACGGTGCCTCTTCCGCGGAGGTGAAGGCGACGGGGTGCGCTGGTGGCGCTGGCGCCGGTGCGAGGCGCGTGCATCTGGAGAGCGCGAGTTACGCCGATCGTCCGGCGAGCGCGTGCGGGAACGAGCGTGCCTCCCTCGCGTTCGTTCCGGCGATCGTGTCCACGATCTCGTGCGGACTCGATCACGATCTCGGTCCCGGTCCCGGATGCGATCTCGATCTTCCTTTTCCCGTCGCCTTTCTCGGTCTCGGTCTCGATCTCGGTCGCGGTCCCTCTCCCGTTCTCTGTCACGAACTCGGTCGCGGTCGCCGTACCTATCTCTGTCCGACATGGCCGGAAAACCGGCAGCTGCGGAAGAAACCGGCGGAAGGAAGGGGAACGCTTGGACTACTGGCTTTGAGATTAGATTCAGTAGGCGGCGGCCAGCTGAGAAACTCCTCCGCAGACTAAAGAGATATAGAGCTGTTTTTCTGCCGGAATATAATATATTTTCAATTAAGTACCTAACGTTTTCCGGTGCTCGTTTTCACCCTTGAGAACAAAATCTGTTTTGAAGTAGGGACTTCACTACTGGGATCTAAATCTAATTATAAGAAAATAGTAGTTTTGGGTTTCGGCTGTAAAATATTAGTCGAGGGATCATTCTGTATTTTGCCATTTATATGGGATTGTTGCTGTAAAGACTACCATCGAATAACAGAAAACCCAATTCTCAATCTTGTTCCTTTCTTTCCATTCTCTCCTGGTCGAAGATTCATCCATTGATCGGGCCGGAGTGTTACAATCATTCGCTCGGTCACTCCCTCCGTGCCCAGTCCCTTCGTGACCTAGTTCGGTTTTGTACTTTCGTGGATGCGAATTACGTGTTTTGAAGCTTGAAATCGGAGCCATTTTCCTTTCGCGGCAGAGGAGGGAAGAAGAGATATGGCAGATAATGAAGAATTACCAGAAGGGACAGTACGGAACATACTGGATCAAGAAACTCTCAAGTGGGTTTTCGTCGGAGGGAAAGGCGGAGTCGGGAAGACCACTTGCAGCTCCATCATCTCCATTCTTCTGGCCAGCGTCAGATCGTCGGTTTTGATCATATCCACTGATCCGGCCCACAATCTCAGCGATGCTTTCCAACAGCGCTTCACCAAGTCACCTTCGTTGGTCAATGGCTTCACCAATCTCTACGCTATGGTACTTCCCCTTTCTTTTCCCTCTACAGGGTATCCGGGTGCTGATTAAGAAATCAGAATTTGTGCAGTATGGATCCCGAATTTGTTTGATTTGAATTTTTTATAGTGAACGGTTCTGGCGAATGTGGTGACGTGAGAGGGAAATGATGAGAGGCCAACGCTCTAATTCTAATATCATGTATGTGGATTTTACTGGCTTCTTTCCAAGTATAAGTCTAATGTTCTTATTATTTGGTTATGGGTCATAACAGGAGGTGGATCCCAGTGTTGAGAATGAAGATGTGGGTGGCAACGAGGAGATGGATAGCTTGTTCTCTGAACTAGCCAACGCAATCCCTGGTATTGATGAAGCCATGAGCTTTGCAGAAATGTTGAAGTAAGTTTGCTACTACTTGCACTTCCCCATTGGAGTTTGATTGCAACGATGAGTGAAGAAATTAGAAAAAGCTGATGCTTTGTAGCTTTGAATGGCGATTGATCTTTCATCTGAAAAGAGTGATGACTGCTTATGGTGTTTTCAGAGAGTTAAGTTCTTGTGTCATTTGTTACTTTGATGATGATGTATCGCACGGCTAGTTGACAGCAATCTCATTCTTAGCTAATTTGTGTGTATTTTCTTTGAATGATTTGTCCATTTTATATGGTAATTTATGAGAAAATAGGGCATAAGCTGTACATGCCACCTACTGTAAGACCTCATTGTTGCACATCTCCCAACCTTCAATTGATTAACAATATGATCTTTACTGGAGTGTGCATCCTCTTCCTCTTTTACTTGCGAATAAAATATGATGCCGCATCTTGGCATGTGGAGCACTATTTCCTACCTAATTCTAATGCATTCCTCACTAATTGATTTTCTGTAGGTTGGTTCAAACAATGGATTATAGTGTTATTGTGTTTGATACAGCCCCAACTGGTCATACTCTCCGGCTACTACAATTTCCCTCGACATTGGAGAAAGGTCTTCAGAAAATGATGTCCTTAAAACATCGGTTTGGTGGATTGTTGACCCAGGTATATCTTTGATGGGACTAATAACATCTTTATGGCTGAGGGCTTATATAATATCCGATGAATAATAATAGCAATAGATATTTGAATGTTAGCGAATACTCGACGCTCTTGGAACCAAATTGAACCTCGCTGCAGAGTCTATTTCTGTCTCATTGTTTAGCATCGAGTATGTTATCTAAGCATGCAGTTGTGAATTAGTTTGGTTGAGACGCTTCATTATATGGTTCTATAGGTGTTGCTGCATCTTGCATACTATAACCTTTAGGTGTTGACATATTTTATTTCTGGTAGCAATATGATTGTTGGTATTTGATCCTTCGCTTTTCCTGGCTGTTCTTTTATTAGTTCAGGATGATTTCCCCCTTCCTGAGCTATGCTATCTTCTGTCCTTCAACCAGTGTTGATGTTTTCTTCTTGCAATTTGTACCCGAGTTATGTTATTCTTGGTTGTGACCCCTCTGTTCCTGGGGAAGTTTTATCAATACCTCATGGAGTGTTATTCTGTATTCTTCCTTTATGTCCTCTCTTTTCCAATCTTTCAGCTTTTAGCTGCACTTTCCTTTTCTCGCAAATGCCCAGACACAACCTTGCATTGATTGCACTGCTTCATGGAACTTTAATCTGTTCTCATTAGTATTCATGCCTGCCATTTTCTTGGAAGATTAAAAATATATATGGTATTTTGCTGCTGCAGCTATTCTTTCTGTTTGTAGTTTAATATTCTCATGTAGTAATTCATGAAAACAATTGTTTGGCAGGTGACTCGTATGTTTGGTATTGATGGTGACTTCGGGGAAGACGCAATTTTGGGGAGACTCGAGGGCATGAAAGATGTAATTGAACAAGTGAACAGGCAGTTCAAAGACCCAGTAAGACCTCACTTATCTACTCTAGTTGGTTGATTGCCAAGTGTCTCTTTTATGACAGAAGTTGTTGGAGTCGGAGATTGGAATTCCTCTATTGTGTAGTTGGACCTTGGTGTTATGTGGAAATTATAATGTTCTTAGGACCACCATTTGATTAAAAGGAGGCAGTGTCAGGCACTTCAAGGCAGGCAGGATGCTGATAGAATCATGAATCTTTAACCTGATACATTTGCACCTATTGCTCTCCTTCTATGATGTGTGTCAAGAACTGTTTCCCCTTAGGGGTGTGCCTGACAACTAGTCTTGAGTGCAAGGGGCTAGAAGAGGAAACTTAGTTCCAGAATAGGATACTAACCTTTAAACAGCAAAGCATCGCTGATATTTCATTCTAGATAGCACCACTTCAGAAACAGGTTAATCCTGGAGCTTTGTGGCAACATAAAACCATTTTTGGCCAACCATGTATTTGTGTAGGGAAAGGTATCCATTTTGTAGAAAATGTCATGTTTAAGGGATGATAGCTTAGGTGCAGTGTTGCTGATGGTACTATGAGATGCTAATGCATGGTAGGACTTAGCAACTGATGAAGTATCTACTTCTCTGACGCCTAAACTTGTTGCAGATTTACATATTGACCTTACCTGTTTATCTTCTTAATTGTGTTTCTCCTGTGAGCCGTTATTGTTTCGATATAGTAGAACATAACTAATTATTTCTTTGATGAATCTGGTAATGTGCGCTGATTAGGATTCTGCTGTTGATGGCTCTTTCCCTTTCACCCAAACTTCTGCATTCTATCTGGCATCTGAAAATTTTACCGACAAATTAAGGATTCTTTCTTGTTGATGCAATTATTTACTTTTAATTGGCAGGACATGACCACATTTGTGTGTGTCTGCATTCCGGAGTTCCTCTCTCTCTATGAAACAGAGAGATTGGTCCAGGAACTTACCAAGTTTGAAATCGACACGCATAACATTATCATCAACCAAGTGCTTTACAATGAAGATGGTGTGCCCGACTTTGCATTTACCTCTCATTACTTGTTAGTGTCTATTCTGCAAATTTGCAAACTTAGGCGTTAATTTTCTCGGGGGTTTCTTTTTTATATCCTGTAGACGTTGAGTCCAAATTGCTAAAAGCAAGAATGCGGATGCAGCAGAAGTACCTCGATCAGTTTTACATGCTATATGATGACTTCCACATCACAAAGCTTCCATTGTTGCCAGAGGAGGTATTCAATCATCGCAAATTCGCAATCATTGACCATATAAAACTTGAATGAACTCTGTTCACTTGCTGTATTACTTTCTTTACTGCTCTTGTTTCTTGATTTTGTTAGGTCACTGGAGTCGAAGCTCTGAAGAACTTTTCACACCGATTTCTGACACCGCATCAACCTTCAGCTGGAAATTTAACAGTGGAAGAGATGGAAGAAAGGGTATCCACTCTAAGGAAGAAATTGGAAGACGCAGAGGCAGATCTAGAGAAACTTAGGAAAGGTAAGCAAAAGGCCTAGTGAGTGAACCAAGGCAGAAGCCTTACTGTGTTCCTCCCACATTTGGATTAGATGATAGTTTGGGGTTTGTGTTACTTTTGAAATCATTGGTCCGACATGACCAGAAACCGCTGATGGTGGCAGGGTAAACCGGCGATTAGATTCAGTAAGCAGCTGTCAGCTGAGAAACACTCCTCGCTATAGAGATAGAGTTGCTTTATCCTTATTGTTTCTGGAGCGGAATATGATATATTTTCAATTAAGTACCTGAAATTTTTCCGATGTTTTGGTACCTTCAGTTATAGATTTTAATTTCTCTCAAGTCTACTGTTATCTCTAGATCAATCCATTGGATCTTGGCCAAGGTAGAGGAGGATTGCTTTGGCATAACCTGAGATGAAAGATGGGAATTGCAGCTACGAGAAGAACGATCATGGCTCGCTGCAACTGAACCCCAATCAGAGTAATGACGGCAAATACTCGAATCGATGACATCCCGAATTCAAACTTGTACATTTGTTAAAATACTAATCTGGTTAAAATTTTGATACTCAAGTGGAAATTCTACTGTTAAATCTAATTACTTCAATTCTACTATCCTAAGTCATAACACAAAAGTGTACAATACCTGGAATTTGGCACCAAATTATCAAAACTTAAAGGTGGACAGTTTTGTTTACATCTAGCTCCCCCAGCATAAGTACGGGAATTGCTATTCGTCGCCCTAAAAAATGTTATTCGTCGCCCTAACGCTTAATCAATTTACCCTAATGTCCCTAGTTTATTTTTTTTCTTACAAACACAAACCTTCAACAACATGCAGACTGCCGGAAACAGAGTATCAACGGTTGTGGGAGTGGCAGTAGCGGCAGCTGAAATCCTGTTGGTGGGTGGCTGAGAGCAGAAGCGACGGATGAGGGTAGTGGGATCGGCGGGGAGCAAATTTATTTTGATACTTGTTTCATAATAAATTAAAAACAAAAAACTCAAATCCCATAACTGCAAAAGAAGAATGATATGCACAGCTGAGCAATTTTATGTTTCCTTCAAGGAAAGAAGACAAACGCACACCATTCCGAGCTTCTCTGCACGAAACCAGCATAGCAACTGTTGCTTCTCCGTCGCTCTCACCACTTTCTCCCTCTGTCGCCATCGCCGGTCATCTTGCTTGATTATGCTCTCCTCCGTGTTCGTTCATTCTACAAGAACCGCCCGCCGCGTTTTGATCGACTTCCTCGGAATCGGAGGCGAAGAGGAAGCAGTTCCATGGCTCTGTGTAGGCGGTTGTTTAGGATTTAGGTTAGAAATGGAGATTAGGGGTAAATGTGTCAATTTAGTGTGATTTAGGGCGATAAAATTTAAATTTTAGGGCGACAAATAGCAATTCAGATAAGTACTGGTAATAGCAAAATAAATGATAATATGGTACTTGATATATAAACATCTTCCTAACTAACTCACTCTTATTCTCTATTATTACCAGATGGTACAACATACAAAAGAATTATATCATCTCAACCCCCCAACCAAACCAGACCATGATTAAGAACACTGAAATCTGATTCATAGATCACTAACCAACCAAATTCGCATTTCCTTTATTCTATCGCCAGTATCCCATTGCTACAACTGGGATTCTCACTCTATGGCCGCGGCTGCCCTTCATTGTCACCTTCCCAAAACTGTACCCTCCAGACACCGATCGAACAGTTAAGCTTACAGTCAACTTCCTCGATGCACCAGGCCTCAGAGTCATGGCCGAAGGCTTCACCTCGATGGCGATCGCAGGCTCCATTCTCGCGGTGATCACGTAGGTCTCTTCCTCATCGGCTACATTCGTAACTGTGCGAGTCACGGTGAAGGTCTTCACTAGGCGGGCCACTGTGATCGATGGCGAGTTGAGGTTCGACGGGTGGCCCATGGTGTAGTTGCAGCGCATGTTCGTGAAGTTTCGTATCTCGTGGGCATTGATCCCGGGCGTCGTGCACAAGAACCCCAAGTAATCCGTGTACCCTGAGGAAAACAGAAAAAATAACCCCGGGAAGTGTAAGTAGCTCAGAATTTTTAGTTAAATAGCCATAGAGAGGGTTTATTTATATGCAGAAGTATAGTGTTCGATCAGAAGAACCTGCATCAAAGACGAGCCCAGGATCGAGAGCAGCCCTTGGATTCACATGACCACTTCCGTAGTCGAAAGGGGTGGCACGACCAAGCTTCATGGCTTCTGTTTCTGAGTACTGCTGTGCTTGAAGAGGCCTTCCTGCTCGGTCCAGCTCTGTGGATGTCGTCATTAGGGCTGACTTAATCGCAGCAGGGCTCCACTCGGGGTGTTTCTGCTTTACGAGCGCAGCTATCCCAGCTATATGTGGTGCAGCCATGCTAGTTCCAGACATCATTGCAAACCCTTCTCCTGCAATAACAAACAAAGAGTAGGTATATCGAAAGCAACTAACATTTGCCAACCACAGGGATTTTTCATACCAAGATCAGGTAAAAGAAATAAGTATATAGTAAGAAACAATCCAGAATCAGGGGGGACAATTCCTCGTACCAAACACCTTCCAAAGTAAAATGGTGAGTGAACTTTCAACCTACCCATAAAATTTGCTTCATCTGTTCCATTAGGTGACCAAGCTGCCCAAATAAGAGACCCGGGAGCTAAGATGTCTGGCTTCAGAAGATCAGCATCTCCAAAGCTGAAATCTTTGATGTTGGGCCCTCGAGCAGAGAATAATGCAACCTGGGGAGCCGATTTGTGAAGTATAGGCATCAACCCATCTCCAATGCTTCCAATGGCATTGAAGCTCTTCACTCTACCAGTCCAGTCTCTTGGTGTAGATATGTTGTAGTAATCAATTAGATCCTGGAGTAACAGTGACAAAGAGAGTAAGAGAACATAAGTAACTCAAAAAATACTTGGAAATTACTTCTTTTATGTTGGTTTACCGCAGATTTGGTTGCATCCGTGATGACAATCCCAGGTGTGCAAACAGGAATGGGATCATACTTTGCTCCTGGAGTACTGTTTTCCACAGCAAGAACAAATCCAGCTGCCCCGAGTTTCTTGGCAGTCTCAGCGACCTTTTTGATTGATGCTGTGCCAGAAACAAAGCTGAAGGAATAGCCACACAGTAGGATTTTCCCTTCAACCAACTTCTTGTTCAGCAACTCGGGTCTCTGGCAATCTGAAGGATTGTACTTCAACACTGAAGAGCCTAGCAAGACATCATTGGCAAAAACTAGAGGATATGTCTGGTTCAGTCGCGTCGAGGCTGTTGACAAGCATAGTGTAAGTTGGTGAGAAAATATGCACATAATAATATATAAGCAATAATTGCACGGGAACTTGATTCATTCATGGACTTACGTGACAAACCAAGTCCAGGCAAGATTTTTCCATTTCCAAGAGTAAGGTGGTTCTTGTATCTCCTGTCATCAATGGCAGCTGCTACAGATGTTATCCAAGGGCTATACGAGACCAGCGTTTTCGGAAATGGACCTCCATTTCCTGCCGCTTGAGCAACAAACACACCAGCTTTAACAGCTGCCAATAGGGTAGCATCAAAGGGATTTAGATACGTCGTCTTGGTTGTTGCTGGTGGACTGTTGGGACCTAAAGAAAGGCTGAGTATATCCACTCCATCATAGACAGCCTGTTTTCAAGGAAACTTTGCTGTTAGAGTAAAACGTATCACTATGTTGCCCATAAAATGATTGAACTGGTAGTTACAGAAATTCAAACCTGATCAATTGCGGCCACCACATCAGCAATGAACCCTCCAAAGAGCCGGTACAGAGCTTTGTACACGGCGATTCTAAGTGTTCAAAATGAGATTACTTAGTCCAGTCCAATGAAAGGACATAACAGAAAACTGAGATAATTCTTCTTGAAATTAGCATTATCCTTACCTAGCACGAGGAGCCATCCCACTTGCTTTTCCAAACTCATGACCGTGCATTCTCACGGGAATGCCATTGTTTCCTGCTGCAATGGCTGCTATGTGACTGTTACTCAAACACAAGAACAAAAATGTACTGTGAGAACCCAAAATACAGAGCTACCAAACAACCGCACAGCAACATGCATTAAAATAGTGCTATATCTGTGGCCAAAGAGAAAATTGATAAATGCACTTCATAGTGCTAGAGGATTCAGGATCCAAACCTTCCATGTCCATCACCATCCAGGGGTGATGCGAAATCGATAGCAGGATTGAAGACACCAGCAGCTTTGGCAGCTTCAGCAAAATGTTGGGCTCCGATAATCTTTCCATTGCAGAATTCGCTCTTAGTCTGTGGATCAATCTCACATTTCCCCTTGTACTTTGGTAGTGGTCTATATGGATCAGCGTGGTGAGTTGAAAAGCTCGGGTGATGAGGATAAATCCCGGAGTCCACAAAGCCAATCACAATGTCTTCCCCAGCTCTGTCAAAGCCACCCCCTGTTGGCCAAACTCCAGTAGGAAGGCCCAAAAACTGTGGTGTATGTGTTGTGAGTCTATGAACTTTCCAATCTCTCTCCACCGATATCACTCCAGGAGCACGCCTTAAGGTTTCTACCTACTAATGAATTGTGGTAGTGTAAGCGAAAGCGGGCAACAACAAACAGAAAGAATTGAAATATCAAAAGGAAGTTATAATCACCTGTTCAGGTGGCATATGAACCGAGAAGCCATTGATAAGATGCCGGTAGCTATAAAGTTTCTGATATGTTCCACTATCAAACAACATATCGAGAAGCATATCGTGCTTCTTCTCAAGGTGCTTCGCATAGGATGTAACCACCTCACTGCAAAAAACAAGGTCCAAGTCAGAAATGGAAGTCAGAATCCATCACCACAAACATTCATGTTCGATTCTACTGAAAACTTGTACAGAGATGCGGGTAGTACCTAGTTGTGTCAATCTTTTCATCGGACTCCACAGCAGTTGCCTCAAACCCGGGAATGCCTCCTCTATAGCTTATGACTGGCTCTTCCTCCATCATCACCATGTAAACCTCAGCTTCCCCATTTATCAAGAGTGACAGTAGAAGAACTAGTACTGTACACAAAAGCTCCACCATCCTCATTTTTCCAAAGCGAGATCAACCTGCTCCATTCATTCACAAAACTCCCTCATTCTCAAGCAAGCAAAATGTTCAAGCAACTCAAACTCACTACAGCAGTGACTATACTTAATTCAAAGATATAGTGGATAATCAAACTGATGGACCATTTTCATCTCACCAAATAACTAATTAACACCCACTTGATCAAACTAACTTAACATATCAGCCATTTTGAAGGCGTGATTTGCACTCAAAGACCAAGTTTGAAAGGCAATAAAGAACAAAACTAAAGAGCAAAACTGAAGCTTTCACCTTAAGAAAAATCACAAATCTCTAACTAACTGCAAGAACTACAGCTGAAGCAGGGAGGTGGTGAAAGCTAATAATGAAAAGGAAGAAGCAAATCTCACCCCGTTCCCAGTTTGGCCACACTAGATAGCAAACTGAAATAAATGAACTTCCCATTCGAGAGCAAACACCATTAACAATCAGAACCATTTGCTCTAAGCAGCTCCCAAATGCGCAATCAAGCAACTACCAAGCACCCAAAAGACAGACCAGAAACGGTAAATTACCAGAGTAAGAGGAGCGGATCCAAGTGGTAAATGGAAGTGCTAGTGACTTGAGCTGACCAAGTAGAGAGCAAGCGAATCTGTGGGGGGAAATCCAATGGGAAAATGTAAAGATGGGGGAAAATGGTGAGCAAGTAAGAAATGCATCGACCCAAGAATGGAAGCAAAGAATAATGGTAGAAAACAAACACCAATATATTACATTTCCTTTTTGCTTTCGGCCGAGAAGAAAGGGGAAGATCCATTCACCCGGAAGCCATTGGAGGAAAAAGGGAAGCAGACCCAGAGCTTTTAAAAGATGGCTGCTTTTGGGTACATTTGGGATGGGATTTGGCAACCCAAATGGCGAATGTGGAGGACTAGTAGTATACTATTCTGAACTGTCCGGCACTGTGAGGAAGGAGAGGAGAGCGAGTGAGTGAGGTGGGTTGCGCGTGGGGACAGAGAGAGAGACGGAAGAAGAAAGTGAATTTGTTCATATATTGGTACCTTCAGTTTTGTAATTTTGTGTTAGTTGGGTTTGCTTACTTTTCTCTGTTGTGGTAGTTATCTTGAGAGGAAGGAGAAAATATGGGAGAGAAAAGCAAGTTTTGGCTTTTACATGGAATGGAAGGTGAGTAATTGTTGCAAATTTTTGTTAGTTAGGGCATATTAGTTTTGGTTGGTTTGCTCCCTCAATGGGGAATACCTTCCTTATCCCATTGTGATGTTGATCAGACTTAAGATATTAAGGCATTAGTTTTGGTTTATGGGTTTATGAAAGAGGGTATATATTATATGTAGATGTTCGAATTTCATAAAATATGTTAACTTTCATTATGTTGGCCATGAAGTAGCAATCCTCTTGTATAGAGATGATGGTTAGTTCACCTCTTATGTGGAACCTCCACTCTTGGTGGACAAAATCTTGTACAAGTTAATCAAAATATTGTAACTTATTGGTTCATAACGGGAAACTCTAGTATATGCACGACAATGGTGTAGACCAAACTTCATAATTTTGTTCAATCTTGATCATAAAATTAGGTTCGATCGATTTGATCTAAATGAATCAGATAAAAATATAAATCCGAATTTGATCCAAGTCTCTTGACTCTATGTTGATAGGGTGAAATCTTTTGGAGCCTATTAACCAATGTAAGTAATAGTAAGTAACAATGATGAAGGGCAAGGAAATTTTGGGGACAATGGAAGTAGTGGTGTTTGTTGGTGTTTTATAGAGGGAGAGGAGCCAAATCCAATAATGATATGGCCGGTGAGATTGGAGATCAACCTTTCATGTGAACCCTAATTGTTTTTATCCTTGTCGTTTGTGTAAACATGGTTACTAGTTATTAATATTACCCTTCACCTACCAAAAAGTCAGGAAAAACATAAATGACGATCAAATATTCCAACGGAACAGAAAAAAATTAAATGAATAACTGCAATTTGAACAATACATAGAGGATCATAATTGTCTTCAATGGAGCTCGACTCAGAGACTAAAAATTTTAACAGTTTACATGGGTTCGACGTTTAGATTGGTCCAATTCAGATAAAAAAATAATATTGTGATTTGATTCTCAACTTCACGAATTTGCTTCATGTTAAAGAAAGATGCACTGAATCGATATCTGGAGTCAACTGATTATATGATTCTGATTCTTAAATTATCTTTTTAATATAAGATAACGATTATCGTAATTTAATATGAATCGAAATGTAGTATACTCCTACAGTTTGCCATGCAGTAGCCTCAATACAACTATTATCATAAAGACAAATTAAACCATTGATAAAATCATGATTGTCGGGGACTTTTCATGAGATAATGATGGTAAAGAGAAGAGAAAAAAGGAGATAGATGGCAACAACAAGTGACCAAAACGCGTCAGAGTGTTGATTCATAATTGATCTCATTTTTTTTAATTAAGCTCTAAGCTAGTAAAAATGAAGCATAGCACAAAGCATAATTGAAGAACTAATCATGGGGATTAAGATTGACATGTAAATAACCAAATAATTGAGCACGGATATAGATAAATCAGGATTTATTATACATTGGTTGGAATTGAACAGACAAAGGTCAGGTCATTCTGATTTCAGGCAGGCCCAAAAGGCCATTCATTGTATCTGACTAAAAACAGGCACATGGAAATGAAGAATTCGGTGGAGATCATGTTAGAGATGGAACTATATGTTGTCACATATTTGGTCTCCTGAACAGTGTCACGTTATGATTCGGTTGATAGAACCCTAGCTAGAACTAGAATTACAGGAAAATGGAGGAGATGGGACATAGGAAGTTTGGCAAATTTGTAGTTGGTACCATCAACTATACTAGCCTAAAATGGAGATCGGTATAGAGATCGAGTTCGGGGTTGGTAAATGGTCGGTTGAAAATGTCAATTCGGACAGACGACAGTCGATAACTTATAAATCAGCTTGCATGTGGGAATATATGCACACTCATGAGTCATGCATGCCCATTCGTATCAACGTATGGTAGCCAACCTGGTAAAATTTGAGCATCACTACTCATTTGTGACGACTAGTCACCTATATTTTTTACCACGGGTCTTCGTATGTACATAATGATTAATCTCTCGCATGCATGCTAAATGTCGTTGGAACATTTGTACATGACATATCTAAGGACGTAAACGACAATCGATCAAACTCATCGCGAACCCATATTTACCTGCATTTCAAGGGATCAGTTCATCGTGATCTTTGTTGGAGAAGAATCGATCGAACGTGCATGCTCACATTAGGGTGTCTCGTTGCCACATAAACTTATGGTCCATGAGATACAAAAACCCTAGCTAGCTAATGTGCGGCCTGCATTTTGTTGTCGCCATGCATATATGTATATATCAGCCACGCCGGCCCTCTACCCATCAGTCTCTCTCTGTCTCGAACGATCAAATCTGCGCCAGCATTTCACATGCAGCAGCAAGTGTTACGTTACAAGACAAAAGACCCACACACATGAACATAACAAAATAATGAATGAGTAAAGCTATGAGTGAACGTGACTCTATATATGGCTACCTCTATATTCTCCTCTCGTATAACTGTGATATGAGGTTTAGACAATAGTCTAACACGATGTGTGTTAGCGATTCCACATATAGGAGAGACCAGTTTTACTATACTTGAATAGATACGAATTACAGAGAGATTGAGAAAGTATATATGTGTAGCACATTCTCCAGACGACCTAATCCTTATTCAACTTGAAAATGAAAGAGGTGACAGACAAGGCCCAAGCATATGTGTAACATCGGGACCCCGTAAATTTCAGTAGTAAATGACAGATATTCTGATCGAATTGAAGTCATAGCAACAAATTGTACCATAATGGTCTCGATAGGCATTCTTTTGTACTTTCTTCATCGTATGTGCTTTCCGTCAACAAGCTACTATTCATGCTGGTGATTAGGCTCTATGCCCAATGCCATCTCATGCACAATCAATGGCTTCACACAAGCATTAAATTTAATCAATATCGCCTCATTGAGTTAATTTGTCGTGTTTGCTATAAGATATACTCGTACCTGAAAGTCATATTCGTTATTTCCATTAAGATTATGTATCTTGGTGTACTCTGTATAAGTGTAGAATTAAATTTCAGGGTGTGTTTGGGAATTCAATCATTTGTTCATAAGTAGAGAGCAAATGTATGGTGCTACAAAGGCAAAGGGATACATGATTCATCAAAAGCAAAAGCAAATGGGGGTGAATTTTTATCATGTGTGGATCCATGAAACGACTTTTTGAAAAGCCAATTTGGGAAAAGGAAGTGGGAAGATGATCATTGTTAAGTAATAAGGTGACAAAGGAAATGCAAAGAAAAGATGGATTGGGTATTTGACTAATGATGGTCACATATGGATCATCAAAACCATACCTTTTTACCCTTATTTTTGTCAATTTTTGAAATAGGTGGTTTTCAGGTTTTGAGATTTTGGTTGTGCATTTGTTTTTGTCAATGTTTAATTACTAATCACGAAAAGTGTCATGCTCATGCTCGAGATGGCCAAATCATTGTACTACCGTTTCATGTCATGTGGCCGAGTGCATGTCATGGGCTCTTACTTCTACTCTTTCAGTGTTTTGGGCTTCATTGAAGCGCCCAAAATAGTTTGTCTAGTGGTTAAGTACAAATGAACTTCTCTCTCGATAACCTGATTTTTTGTCTTTGAGTTTGTATTAGAATTGATTTGTCTTTAAGACCTCTCATATTAATTGTTGTCTGGAAAGCATATGATATGACGAACCTATACAAACTTGAAGCCTATAAATTGACTTTCGTTGAAAATAATTTGTAAAAAAGTAGTTAAGTATCATACATGAATCTCTCAACAACTTAAACTTAATACAACTCTAATCAACATGGAATACATTAACTTACATGACCATCATCCCAAAAAAGAAAAAAGTGGGAAAAGAAAAGAATAAACAGAGCAACAATAATCCTTCCACGATAGTGAAAAATCAAAGAGAGAACAAAAAGAATAGTGTAGTCGTCTACTATAACATGATACAACATCGATCAGTAACAATAACCCTATTTCAGATGCACATGGGGAAGGACAAATATTTAGCCCTCTCACCAATTCGATCATCTCTTTCAAGTTTCACCCCATCATCAAAAAGGCTTTGCATTTTGGCAAAACCTGTACTTCTTCCCCAGAAGTGTCCTCTTTTCACCATCTTTTTTCTTCTTTCTTTATTAATAATTTAGGCTCGATAGTGCGTGGTTAACAAGTAATTACCACACGTCACGCAGGTACCGACCACTCATTTGCAGATTCTTCACCAAGCTCTCGGCCTTGGATGAGTCGAGCGATCCCTGGTTCACAAAAGAAGAGCAGGATTTGCGACTCAGCAATAAGAAATACACGCGCACAGGCACAACTAAGGGTCCCAGGTAACCAAGAATTCCATGTGTGTTTGAACATATGATTTGTAAAAGTGATTCGATTTGCAGAAACCATGCAGAAACCAGAAATAGCAGAATATTTCGCACCTGCTCGATCGCAATGGTGTGGAGAGTTCGATGAACGTCTCTGGCCATGCCTTTGGCATCACCACATACGTAAACATAGGCTCCCTGAGAGATGAGGTCCCAGATCTCCGAAGCCTGGACCAGAAAGATGATGAGGTGAGACGGTGCTTGTAAGCAACAAAAAGTATTAACAAGAACAGAGACATCTTAATCATCGACCAAAAGCCACAAAAGAGAGGGAATTTACCTTCTGCATCATTTTATGCTGCACATACTCTTTGGTATCTCCTTCCCTCGAGAAGGCAACGTTCAGCTCAGAGAGTGCACCGGTTTCGACGAAGCTGTTGAGTTCATCCTCGTAGATGAAATCCTATACGCATGAATTTCAGACCATGAGATCATGAGACCACGCAAAATTACAGCGAAACCCATCCCCCAGAATTCCACGGGAACAGCAGCTTACCGTCTTGCGGTTTCTGCAACCGAAGAAGAAGATAGAGTGCCCAAGTTCTGCTCCAGATTCTTTAAGTGCAAGTCTTTCCTGCAGGAAGCCACGGAAAGGCGCCAGCCCAGTCCCAGGACCAATCATTATGATGGGAACTTTAGTATCTGCAGGAAGTCTGAAATTCGATTGTCGAACAAAGATGGGGGCCCAGCTGCAGTCTTGGCTCTTCTCCATAGGAGTAGCATTCTGCAGGATAACAGGTGACCGTTACCATCTGCCCCTCTATCCACTAGCTTCTCGTCAGGAAAATAAAACAGAAAGGTTGGCAAACACGCAATAGAAAATAGTAAATACCCTCATCCAAGTTGAGCACACTCCCTTGTGAAGCCGTCCTCCTGGGGTTTTCTCAAGCACCAGAGCACAAGTCACGTGGATTCTAGATGGCGCCATCCTGTTACAAAATCAATGGTTGATGATCAGTACATAAGAATTCAATTAGTGTTGAAAAGAAAAAATTAATAATTGAGTGGACAAAAAAGGGTACAAACTATGCTCACCTTGGAGATGAAGAGATAGAATAGAATCGAGGCTGCAAGCGAGGAGCGACTCCAGCAAAGAAAACTCCAAGTGGGGGCCTTGCAGAGGGAAATGTAGCCATAACCTCAAGGAGACTTCTCTGTTCTGAAACTACCCATTTCGCATATTCATCCTGTAGAATGTTTAAGAAAAGAGAATGATGGTTAACTTACCTATTAAAACCAACAATACAAATGATATAATCAACTGAGTCTTGCTTAAGAAAATCATTACCTTGCCAGCAGGTGACGCGAGATATCTTAATCTATCAGCTTCAGTAGGATCAGTAGCATGAGCTGCTAAAGCAAGCAAAGCAGACTGGATGGCAAGAGGAACAATTTCTTAGAGAAGAGCTTCAATCAGCTTGGCAAAAGAGCAGAACTATAAAAGAACAATATAAGTATTCTAACCTTTTTCGGTGCATTCAAAAGATCGGCATATCGAGTGAGAGCTGTTCTCAAGGAGCACGGTGGGAATGGCGTTGGCAATGAGCTTCCACCGAGTGGTGTGCCATCCTCTTTGTCGGTATGGACGGAGAAGTAAGTGTCGGGCGACAAGCCTAACAACTGCAGTGCCTCTTCTACAACCTCCTCGACATTCTCAGAGTACACACCAACATGATCCCCAGTTTCATATCTGAAGCAAAAACAGTTAAAACAGTGATGAGAATTTGTGTTATGTTTAAAACAGAAGTAAGACATTACAGATTTTAGAACACCGTCAACTTACGAGAGTCCAGTGCCAGCAATGTCAAATTCCAAATGGGTGCAAGATCGATCAGAAAGAGGAGTGTGAAGCTCTTTCCTCACGGCAACATTCGACCTTCAGTTCAATGGATAATTTATGTTAGACCATGAAACTACAGAAAGTAACTAAGTAAATACAGGCAGTGAAATATCTATGAATATACCTGCATGGATGCTGAGCATCATAAACAGTATGGCCATTGGCACCACTCCAGCTTTTGTCTTCTACTGGTGCGTCAGTGGAGTCATAGAACACAACCCGATATTCCAACACTGCAGCGGTATAAGGGGTGGTAGCAGATGTTTGATCATCCTCATCAAGAAGCAACCCATCAAGCTCTGGCCATACCAACTCTTTCCTGCCACACAGACAGAAAGGCATATCAGAATTTTACCATATGGAAGCTAAGCAGTTCTTGGTAGTTGGCACAAAAATGAAGACTACTAAGTAACCTCACTCACCATGCAGAGAAGTCATCTTCCATGCATTGATCGTCATCACCTAGACCCACAGGAACAAGGCGCTTGCCACCTGGAAATACAAAGAGTTACCATCATCAGTCGCATGATATAAATCTTCTCATAACCTAACTTCAGTTATAATTACAAGCTTCATTAAACTGTCAGTCTACAAGAAGCACCCAATTAGCTAACAGCACTACATATGTCATAATGTGTACCATATTCTATTAACTCAGTGGTCTGGTTCCCCATCATCTAACTACAACATGAACTCCATTTCTGTAAGGCTCAAAGGGAATGTAAAACTGTACCTTGATCAGCGAGAATATCATCCACCTCCTTAGCAATCTGTTGTATCAACCAACAAAAACAAAAATTTCATCCACATTCACTCTCATAACTTTGGTCGTCAGCTAAAATTCGGAAAGGCGCCAATTTAAGAGCACTCTTCAATACCTTATTGAAGTGTTCGTATTGCTTGTTGCCAAGGCCGAACACTCCATACTTCATCTTAAGCCATTCCCCTCGAGCTTCTTTACCCTGTTGCATGCAATCAGTCAATTTATGCTCTATACATGGACTAAACTCAATGCCCATTTCACTTAATCCACAGCTGAAATTTTTACCTCAATAAACCACTTGTAGAACCTTGCTGCGTTATCGGTCGGCTCACCATCTCCATATCTGCCCGCCCCAACCACCAATTGAACCGTGTTACTTAACCAGATCAAAATTCAAACAAAAGGAAGAAGCTTTAGAAAGTTGCAGAGTCCGACAATTCACTCACGTAGCGAGGAAGAAGAATGCGATGGACTCTTTCTTGAACTTCTCTTCGTATTCATCGTCATCCCCGGCATAATCATCCTGTTAATGAAACCAGAGGTCAAAAAGTCAACACCGCAATTCGGCAATTCATTCAAAACAACAAGGATTCAACAGAGAAAAAAAGTCAAAAAGCTAAAATCGGGAATTCTCAGGTTCAACTCACCATGTCAACAACGTTGAATACTGCTTTCTCATACCTGGCTTTCGCCTCCTCGGCTAGAGCCTGCAAGACAATTACAAATTCAAATCAATACAAGCTTATGAAACCCCTCATATGGTGAGATGAGTGAGACAGAGAAGAAATTGAGACGAACCTTGGCGAATCCTTCAGCGGTACCAGTCTGAGTACCGTAGAACACGGTGACCTTCTTCTTCCCATCATCAACCACCACCTCCTCCTTCTTCTTGATAACCAACGGCGTCGGTGGCTGGTAGCTCCGCTTCTGCGAGCTGGATCTTCTCCACACAAGCACCACCACACACCCGATCAGCACGGCTACCGTGGTCGTCAGGATCATGACAAACTCCCTGTTGTCCAGGATCAGCGAGGTCACCTCCGCCACCGCACCTCCCGGCTCTGACGACGCGTTGGACGGGTCGGCGAACTTCCTCCGGATAATTGCCGCCATCAGATCGATCGCCGACAGAGATCCCGACGACGCCGCCGCTGCGGACGAGGGCGAGTCCATTTCCAATTCCAAGTAATTCACTCCTCGCTGGAATTGAGAATCCCTGAACTTTTGCTGGAGGTCCTTGTGGTGGGTGGGAGTTGGTGCCGGCGATTCAGGGGAGGAGAGAAATCTTGCTTAGTTCAATTCAGTTTTTTTTTCTTTTTCCTGGTCAAAAATTTCTTTCCCTGGAGAGATGGGAAGTGAGAGGTTGGGTTTAATAAGGGGAAGGAAGAAAGGAAAAATAAAGGAAAATAAAGGAAAATAAAATCTCAACGCCCACCAAACTCGACTTGGTCAGTGGTCAGGGCAATCTCGCGCTCACCTAACAACGAGGTGCTAACCATGGTTAGATTCTCTGGTTGGGCTGGCTGGCTGGGATTTCCCGCAAAAAATAAAAAATAATTGAAAACGGGAATAAGGATTTTGGTGGCTTTCCCCAATATGCCCTTGGTTGTCTGTTTGTTTCCCGGGAATAATCGGAGGGAAAATGCCGTTTGTGCATCTCTTGTATTGTTGCCCAAGAAAAGGGTGACTACAAGAAACTTGGTCACTTTTGGCAAATAAATAAATAATAATATTAACACATGGTTCTGGCATATGTTGTGATTTATGAAGGAGACAAACAACCTCGTCCATGAATTTTCGTTCCTAAATCGGTACTTAGTCTATGAACATTGAGAATAGGCATCAAAGATACGGCATTAGATCAAAGCTTAATTAACTCACCATTGAGAGCTACAACATTGAGAAAGGTAGATCGATAGGTTAGGTCGGTTGGAGAGGGAAACCCTAAGTTTAGGGTTTGCCACGTACCAACAATTCCCTCCATGAGTACTCTTTTGAGAACCGGCATTTGTTGTCCATCAATGTCTTCTAGCTAGAGACGTCGATGGGAAATAGATAAATACTATATGAGAATGATCCATTAAAGATCGATGACGACATACACAATTAAGCAAATCAATAATATAATAGTATAAAAAGTTATCGAGAGTTCGGTTTAAATTACTTTCGCGACTTCTTATTTTGTCTTCTAACTATTTAATTACATTACGATACAAAATTCGTATTTTAGAAATTTGATTCGCCGATTCAAGGACTTTGAAAATATAAGAGGATGTATACATTGAATTTGTTATTCGATGTATCTAATTGTTGCCTCCACCGATCATGATGTCACTGGTAGTATGCAAGCAAGACAATGTATTATATAATTTATTTATTATATATATGTGGGGAATAACAAATTTTGTAGAAATACGTACGTACGAACGTAGCACAAATGGATTATATATAGTTAACATTTTTTGGATCGTATAGAGTGCTGGGCCGCCGGCTTTGGCCAATTGGTCCTTAGCTATGACCAAGAATTTCAGTCTTGCATGGACTTTGCTTCCCACGAACGTTCATCAATGATGAGTTGCAACATAAGACTCGAACTTAGCCATAAACGATGGCTGTTGTTAGGACTCTAATGTACCACGATTTGTAATCATTATTTTAATATTTTTACTAGATCCAATATTATATTATTATTATTATTGTTATTCCAAATTTTTATAATAATACAGATAATGAATGAACACGATTTTCTTACCATCTAATTCGAACTCGTCCAATTATAGATGCATATATTATGTATTCTTCTTTAATAAATCGTCATTCCCTTTTAACATATTGAATTTGTAAATACATTATATAGCTTCCCAAATAAATCATGTTTTAGAAACCGTCATTCTCTTTCACAGTTATTGGATCAACGTTGTAAACAAAATATTATCGTGTTCATCCAACTGCCACAGAGCACGTGACGCCGCGTAATCCGACGACTGTATAACCTTATGAACACGTTCCTGCAAAAGATCTGTGAGCACCATAATTGAGTTATGTCGGAGGCCGGAATGGACAATAATGGTAGTATGGCATTGGTACCCTGATCTACTCACTCCCGTCCCATGCACGATGCATATGCAATTATGCAAAGACGTGGATGGCCACAGAATCACTGAAATAAGCGATAAATGACATTTCTTATTTCTTTCTAACTATGGCTCAGAAGTGCTGGCTTGGCTAGCTCTTGAACCGGAACCAATTAACCAAATAATGGGTCCATTAATTCATCATTCCTTCCACCGGGAAATTAATAAATCGAGTAGTCGCCGTCGACGTACAGAGGCTAAACTCGGGACGGGACAGGTTTCATTGGCCCAAAATGTCAACGGGAAGTTAATGTTCGGCGGAAGTCGTCGGTCGGAAATGTTTCTGTTCTACTGCCTGCATAGGGGTTATTAATTTATTATTATTATACGTTGAAAGTTTGCGCAATATTATGTACTGAACTCCATGTTGACTGCTACCGGCACTAGCAGCTCATTACTTCATTGTACGCTCGATGTTCTTTTCTGGTTTCTTCTTCTTAGAGGTGGCAATTAGGATCCAAATCCATGAATCCAATCCAATTCATCCAACAAATTATCCACTTAATCCAATCCATGTAAATCCAATCCATTTGATCCAAATCCAATTGGATTGGTGGATTCATGGATCAATCCATGGATCCAAATGGCAAATTATGATTTTGTACCTATATTTTTTATATTTTACATTTTGGTACCTAAAATTTATATTTTTATACGAAAAAATCATTAGAAAATTACTTTTTGGTACCTAAAATTTTTCATTATGACATTTTAGTACCTAAACTTTTCAAAATTTACATTTTGGTCAAAGCCTTGGATGTCATTTGGATTCATGGATCAACCCACCAATCCATTGGATCCAATCCATGAATCCACTAATCCATTGGATCCATGGATCCACCAATCCAATCCACGAATCCGATCCAATTGCCACCTCTACTTCTGATCTGACCAAGTCTTCTTCTTCCATGTTTTTCCACACAAGAAATCTTTTTATTGGCGATATGATTTGACAAAATTTTACCGGAGGTCATATTAGAAAGTTAATGGTACCAGTACTTTGTCACTAAAACTATGATTTAATTGTGGTTTAATTATTTATCGGTTTGGTGTTTGGTATTCGATATTTATGGTCCAACCTGATATAGGGTACGATTTCTAAAGCATTGTTTTTTTAAGTAATATTTTGCACGAAAGTGTTAATTAGGTCAAAGTAGATTTAGTATCCATATATGATTTATTTAACTTCAATACACTACCAAAATTTCCCTTACATGAAACATTCATTATTGAACATATCCTAACAATAAATCGAGTTATTGGGATGAATTAGTTTGTGACATGGTATCAAAATCTTCAATAGTCGAGAGGTATTGTCTTCAAATTAATCTCGATGATCCCCAATGTTAAGCACATGGTATTTGAATCCATGCAATGTACAAGCTCATATGAGTTTGCTTTCGTTTATGATAGGGTGTGTTCGTAAGCGGTATAAGATTCATAATTAAATTTTTGCCAACAACTCAAAATTATTGAGACCAATTAATTCGTGACATAGGCTTAGCCTACTTGCATACTACGCCTAGCTAGGAAAAGAGGCCATGCGAATGCATTCTTTTGTAAGGATGGAATGAAGGTTAGATAACAAATCACTATTTGTGCATATGAAAACTATAGACCATAATATATTTCGAGAGTCGGCTAATGTATAGACCAGGCGGACAAAATAAACCACAAATTTTGAAGACTAAAAAAGAAATGAGATGTTTAAATTTAATTACGCATTTGACTAAACCACTAAACCAAATATGGGCAAAATGGTCAAGTTCAAGTTTGGGGGCAGTTGTCAAGTTCATGTTTGGGGGTTCGAGTGCAGGCCAAAGCAGACCATGCAATAAACAAATGGAATTGAAGGAGTACGCAAGAAACAAAGAATAATGACCAGTCCTTCACGTTGGCTGATTAATCAAGAACAAGAATCCCTCCTCCCAATAAGGTAATGAAGGTGTTTTCCGGCTTTTTAATTTGGTGTAAACAAAGGGTCAAATTTGTGATGCAGACCTAAACAATTTTCTAAAGATGGAGAGAGGCAATGAAGGTGACCACCAAGGTTCCTTAATCAGTTTAATTAGTATATATATATATATTTACTTGTATGATTGATATGAGAAGAAAGTCATTCAAATATGAGACTTGCATAAGAAATTAGTATTTATATTTTATACCTGTCGACAGGTCATTTTGTTTCGTATAGACATAATTTCATCACAAGACACGTTTTGGATACAAGCTAAGTACGTCAACGGAGATAAGAACTCAAGCTTCCAGTCCTTTATTCTTCTTGTTTTTGGTTTAAAGGATCCATGCATAAATAACAAAATAATGAATAAAAAATACAAATCCGACCAAGAACTCATTTGGTTTGCTGGATCAAGTGATTTTCTTTCAAATTTTGTTAACTTCCCCTCTAATTTCTGGGTTATGCTCCCTGTCCCTGATAGCTATTTTTACGCCAACACCTACATATAATACTTAATTTCTTATAGTTCGTTAAAGTTAGCCCACAAAAATAATCAAAACCTACAAGAATCTAATCATTTGTTGTTTCTCACTTTAAGTTTATTAGATCTGTCGAGAGATTATTCTAATCAATAAATTTATTTCGAAAGAAGATGCATACAGATTAATGTTTTGATTAACAAGTTAAGTTAACTAAAACCACCTTTCATTTCACATGCACACATGCAGAAAGAAGAAAGAAAACGAGGCTATCTACTTCTTTCAAGAAAACTATTAAAGAAATCATCACCTTAATCATTTCTTCAAACAGACACGTTGCAATTTGAAACCCTTATATTATTCCAATTAAATTGAAAAGATTTAAATGGCAATAATATAGATATCAAACAACTTTTGGCCCAAAATGAAAGGAGATGGAAAGGATGGAAAGGATTTTGGACATATATACATTTTCCATTCCACCATACCTTTCCCAGCTACCAACAACTCACTCTCTCTCTCTCTGAAAACGCCACATCCCACCATCGATCGATCCCACTAATCATTTTCTTCTTTTTCTGTGGTGGAAAAATGGAGAAATTACCAGCATAGTCCATAGCCAAGCATATCTGTTTTCGATCTAGAACCATCCTTCTCAATTATGTCCCCTTCCCTGCTTTTTTCGTCGACCTCTTGGCACATTTTCTTACCGAACAAAACAGACCATGTTTGGCATTTTTCTTTTCCCCATTACTTCATATATTCAATCACTCGTATCACACAACACAATTCAATTCAAGTATTACATCCAAAATACAACCGGGAAAACCGTTGTATATATATAAGTATCCATCTACGAGGTCTTTGCAGGGAAATCCAAAGTAAATCCGCGCAGTCTTGGCTCCAAACGGACAACATCGTACTGATGGAGCATTCGGACTCCATAAGTGCTATCAGAGTTTGGTTTGACGTTTCAGATCCAGGACGGTGGACATTACTTGGCGGGACTCCAAACGACGTATCAACAGTGATCTACATCTTGTATAAAACCCTGTGTCGGAATAAGTCTGCGATACAAGGTGTTTGACATATTAAGATAATCCCTGAGGACAAGACACGAAATTCGTGGTCATTGTCTCGAAAGAAGGATTGTTATGGTACAATCCAAGTACCACATAAGAAATACAAAAGAATGACTCGATCTTGTACTAGTATCCATCAAACTCTCATTATTACGAGACATTTTAAAGAAGATACCGAAAAGTTAATTCTTGCAAGTTTAACCCACTCGGACAATATTTTACCAATATAGCATCTATAACTCAACAATCCCCACCAACAAAAAGATCGTACTGCGTTTCCTTGGTTGCAAAAATAGATCCCAATAATGTAAACTAAGTGATAAGCTGCTGGGACCAAACTGCTCGAGTCGCGATCAAGCTATAACGTAACAAGAGAGAGAAAGAGGTTTGGGTACTGTCGCTTGCCTTGCTTCCGCCGTTGTGTCGCTTCCACGTCCCGTTAACAAGAGGCTGTTATTTTGAAGCTGTGGATGAGAGTTTCTCCATGGTTGATGATCCTGAGAGCGTTATATACTAGACTCTAGAGGAATTGTGATGAGCTCATCTGGTTCACAAAGTTGGTTCTGTTGGGGAAATTGTTCACGTATACTATTTTCTTGCAACACAAGCAAACACATAAGATTAAGAAAACATGCAAAGACACATGCAAGCGTCCTAGCCGATAGAATTCACTATCTCTCCTTAAAGAATCTTATTCCCCTCAAGTACCCAAGGTTGTGGAATGATTCCTCCCAGGATAGAAAGGACGTACCTTTTCCGGCGTAGCGGTACCTCAAACCCCGGAAACACCATCGAACGCAGCGAAACGGCGAGAACCACACTTGACTCTATTTTCTCTTTGAAAAGGAATGCAGAAAAACTAGTTTTGGATTTTGGCAGAGTTTCAGTATCGGGAAAAATCCATGCAAAAAAACTCGTAGTTAAAACAAGAGGGGGTATGGTGCTATTTATAGAAAATGAAGGGATGCATTGAAGGGAGGCAACTCTTCATATGGGTGGTTACACCCCAACCATTGCATTGGTTCGTTTAAAATATTTCAACCATTGCATTGGTTCGGCCTCATGGAAGTTGGACCGGTTTGGTTATTCCAACCGCCACATCGGTTCGGTTTCGATTTGGTTCAACTCGGTTTGGTTTGGTCCATTTGGTTACACAAACCAATTTAACCAATTAACCACATATTACATCAAATCGATCGAATTCGAGGTCGTGCCTTCCCACATCTTACCAACATGGTACTTCAAGATACTCTCTTGAAACTTTCCCCTTTTATTTCCATTCACACCACTAAAAATCCCAACAATCCCCCACATGAATGGAGAATGTTGTACTTTAAAAACTATGCAAAAAATTGTGTGATTCTCGACTAAGAATTAGTTGCATCGGAATAGGTAGGTTTCCCTTTGAACCTTCCTTAGTGAACATATATCGAGTATACTCACCAATCGGTAGATGTGATATCTTTGAACCGTCGGTTTTGCTTGTACACTAAGACAACATATGTCACACACCTAACTCTTATCCGTTCACTGGTTCTCATTGTTGTGTTCGTTTCAGCCATGAACACCGCCTGGTTTCATGAGTGTGTAGAGAATTGGCCTTCTTTTATTCTCCTTGAAGCGGCTCCACTTCACACTCACATAGGTGATTTCTAAACGTGTATTCCGAAAATACACTATTTGATCACATCCTGTGTCAAACTTAGAAGCCATTAAAAACCTTCCATCTTTAGGTTTACCCTTATAGTTAGACATTGTCTCATCATGAGAATGGACTTTGAATAATTTGACAATGTCGGACCATCAATCACAACTTTGTTTCTCCTTGAACCTAGAGGTTGGGTCTGCCAATCCTGCTTAGGTAGAGTTACCGCCATGATGATTTGTCCTAGGCCACGAGTCCATTCCCTTCGATGCTATCGTTAACTTCTAGGTAGGCCTAACGTTTGTTATCACTTGATCTAAGATGATCAATCCAAATAACTTTGCTAGAAATTAATCAATCCATAGTGTCACGTTTCCATTATCTTTGACGAGATTTATCACATAACACTCCTAGCCCTTGCAATAACACCTTTGTGCATAAGTGCGTTTTATTAACGCCAGTCTTTGCGGGCCAAACTACTCAACTTCACCGGTCTTAGAGTTTAACTTGGACGTTTTCCAAGATACTGCTCCTCGTTAACCATAAATGCCTATCCATTAATGGACTATGGCTTTTGGTTCATCCGGTGAGTTCCCTTTGGGTACAATACACCAAAGACTCGTCTCTTTTCAATTCACTACCCATCTTGTGAGCTTGACTTGATTTTATTGCCTTGCAATAATCATAACACATGTCAACGGTATTGAAGTCTCTCCACTTCATTAACCTTAAAGTACTTGAGCTTCACAAGTATCTCTTTAAATGTAGTGACATTTATGACTTAGCTTAGGATTTACGCAAATCTTCTAAGTATCACTTTCACTTTAGAAACACCGAAGCGACATTCCACATTACTTTCCCCCAATTTATCCCCCACATTTCAACTATTTCGCCATAGTTGTTGAAACCAAAGTTTCCAGTTTGGGGAAAACTCATCTCTCTTTGGGAAGAGTGGACCAACATCAATAAATATTCTAGCCTCTGACATAACGTCAATATATGCTAGAGTTTACTCATAAGTTATACCCTTGGACTGGGTTAACTCTACAAGGTTTAAGGACTCTCACTTTCTCATTGGACACCTTCATACTTTCAAGTATGACTTCGTTTACCTTTCCACTTTTGTCTTATGGATAGGTTTGCGTCCCATTGTAGGGTCTCGAGATAGTAGCCGAAACAATGGCTAGCTCTTCTCCCCCACAATTCTACCCTTTGCCAAACATCATGGAATAATCCCATTTATTTTCCATGGTATTACTTATTGAACTTGCCAACCACTATATGTATCTAATTGTTTACCAATGGTATGATCTCGCTCGATTAGCATACCACAAACAATTCAGATTTTTTTTATTAGAAAAATCATCCAATTACTTACCAATGGTAAAATCAAGGCAACTTGAGACGTCATAAGTAATTCAGATGCATTCCAGTAATGGAAATCTCATCTAATTACTTTCCAATGACATTTCATATAGGTAACATGTTATACCACAAGTAATTCAAACGAATTTCTAATTCAATTGTCTGATTACTTTCCAATGGTATAAACTTCATAAATATACCATAAGTAATCCATACTTAAGTTCAATAAGATCATCTCAATTGAGCTCTCATTCCAAATTGTTTTCCAATGATATACATCTATATATACCATAAACAATTCTGGTAACTAGCTCCACGTTGATAATCATAGTCATCTTGATGACGACCATCATTTGGCAAGCTTATTAAATCCCTTTAAGGATCAATCATAGCTTCATTTTCCTTGCCCTCGTGGCATAGGAAATATCAAGTCCTAAACCACATACATAATAAACAAATTATTATGTCATCGCAAGCATCTTAGGAATTAGAATTCCTTATCACTTATGGCTTACTCGTAATGCAAACCTTTAAACGTGCATTAACCAAATTTCATCTCCAACACATTGGAGGTACACTTTTTCAAACTATGTCCAACATACTATGAACATTACGTTTGCAACCATTTGGGCTTAGGTTTTACACACCTATGATTGTTCATATTCTCCCACTAGATAGTTTATTACTATCCAAACCATCGTTACTTAGAGTTCATGAAGGACTATCATAAGTACTTCCATCATCTCATGCATGATCTTGAATGAAAAAGTGTCCAAATTAAATTGGTACAATTATCATTCATCCATGCCACATAATTGAGATGGACCAATGCAATAAAAGCATTAAAACTTTGTGGTTAATTTTGGAACCAAACAAACTCGTAAGGTTTTATCCAACTAATTTTCCACTTGGGAGATAAGAACATTTGTCCTTTATTCATCATGTAAATACACGACTTACATAGGCACACACATATTAATACCATATGTATATATACACACATATATATGTCTACTCCTCAAAGGAGATTACAATACATATACAAGAATCCTAAGGATTCTTGGGGTCGAAGTCAGGATCAGAGAGGCATTCATCGGTCTCTATGTCGGAGTACTCCTCCTCGTTCTCCGATTCCTCAAATTCCTCTTCTTCCCCCATACTCTCCATCGAGTCCACATGGGTGCCCAAATCGTCCACATTAGGACCCATTGAGTACCAATCATAGATGGGTATATCATCTAGAGTCCAATAATTGGTTGGATGCTCTCCACCAATGTCATTATATAGCACATCCCCGCTATCGTCATAAAAGTCGAACCATTCGTCATTCTCAAACTCCATTTCGGGAGTAGAGAGATCAATAATCTCCGGATCTGATTCGATATTGATGACCTCTATGACATCATCGTCATCATCCTCGTGAGTTGGACTCCATACTCCGGGGTTGCTACCAGCCATATTTGTTCTAACAGAATGAACACACTAATTGAACACACACTATCACATAACCAACGTGTTGCATTGTCAAGTACAAAAACCAACACAAATTATGATTTATGGAGAATTACACACATTGCCATGTAATTAAATTCCATTGACCAATAAAAATTGGCAACATACACTGTGCACATGAAATGACCAGAGACTATATGTGCATGCACGTGTGGCTAACATTCTATTAAAAACTCACTGAATTAACAGATCAAAATATGCATTTCCAGCTAACCCAATAGAATTCGGACACATGTGAGAACAGTAGCATGCAACGATGATAAATATATAATATAGATCTATATAAACTTGTCCATGGAGCCAACAATTGTATGCATGGAAGATTATATGCCACTAAGGCAAATTTGATTAATCACGGGAATCAAATTTTCTACTTCCAAAATATACAATCGAGAATATATATAACTTATATATCATCTTCTCCACACGCATAAAATAAAAAGGGAAGACGAACAGAGTATTACCTGAACCCGTAATGAGTGCCGAAAGAATCTTAACCCTTCTGGAAACCGACTGGTAGAAAGTAGAACTACCAAATGAATGGTTTGGTGGTTTTTTTTTTCTTTCCGATTTGGAATCCACGAAAGGCAAGTTCTGGCACGGGTAAATACATATATATATACATAAACACAATACCCAACCGCTACCATCCCAAGTGTGCCCTTTTTTTTTTTTTGTTTTTGTTTTTGTTTTTTTTTTTTAAACCATGCAACGTTTCACCTTATTCAAATGCATGCAACGATTTATCCATGTACAGGAAACAAAATAAATATATATACACAACTAACATATATATAACTGCCAATTATATATATATAACAGACATGTTTGCTCCGCAGAAGGAATAGAGTGTTCCAACTAAACTTCATCATTTTCATTTTCGGCAACAAACAGGATCAGTATAATAACTACTCCATTGCCACTTTCTGACACGACACGTAGCATAAATCTACTAAAAAAGCACAATTTCACATGGCATGCAATTTTCCCGTCGAACACAAATCAGTATATATGAACAGTACCGATTCATGCATATCTATGTGTGTTTGCCATACGAAAAAAAAATGGTCAGATTCATGCAGACCAAGACAAATTATTTACGTGAAACCTAAAAATAAGATTCTTTAAGATTGTTGGGGAAATTGTTCACGTATACTATTTTCTTGCAACACAAGCAAACACATAAGATTAAGAAAACATGCAAAGACACATGCAAGCGTCCTAGCCGATAGAATTCACTATCTCTCCTTAAAGAATCTTATTCCCCTCAAGTACCCAAGGTTGTGGAATGATTCCTCCCAGGATAGAAAGGACGTACCTTTTCCGGCGTAGCGGTACCTCAAACCCCGGAAACACCATCGAACGCAGCGAAACGGCGAGAACCACACTTGACTCTATTTTCTCTTTGAAAAGGAATGCAGAAAAACTAGTTTTGGATTTTGGCAGAGTTTCAGTATCGGGAAAAATCCATGCAAAAAAACTCGTAGTTAAAACAAGAGGGGGTATGGTGCTATTTATAGAAAATGAAGGGATGCATTGAAGGGAGGCAACTCTTCATATGGGTGGTTACACCCCAACCATTGCATTGGTTCGTTTAAAATATTTCAACCATTGCATTGGTTCGGCCTCATGGAAGTTGGACCGGTTTGGTTATTCCAACCGCCACATCGGTTCGGTTTCGATTTGGTTCAACTCGGTTTGGTTTGGTCCATTTGGTTACACAAACCAATTTAACCAATTAACCACATATTACATCAAATCGATCGAATTCGAGGTCGTGCCTTCCCACATCTTACCAACATGGTACTTCAAGATACTCTCTTGAAACTTTCCCCTTTTATTTCCATTCACACCACTAAAAATCCCAACAGGTTCTAGTCGTCGAGAGACGTTGGGACAACGGCTATAGTACTCTCTCTTGGCTTAACGTTGAATACCTGCCTAGTGGTCTCGACGTCTCGTTGCCTAGGCAGATGATGAAGCAGATTTGTTAGAAGTTAGGACGAAGATCCTGACAATGCAAATAATAACATTTACGTGGTTCACTAGCACATTGAGTGTTAATTAAAATGTGGTAGAAGAGATCCGTTTCACTAACCATAGTCGGCTAGTCCAAAGGACATTAACAACTCATAACATTTAGCAAATTCAATCAATGTTGAAAGTTATAATGTTGAATCTGTTCATGAACATATCATTGACTTCCACTCCACAACAAAACAATCAAACCTCAAATCATAGGAACATAATTAACAGTCACCTACGCATCATGAGACCACAATTAATAATAAGTGAATGATATAATTAACCTTTTCCAAACAACTCGAATTTTTAGTGACCAATAATAATCTTTGTACAAAATCAACAAAGACATGAGACATTATTGTGTTGAAGGTTGAACTGAATCCGAATCCTGTCTGGAAAAGGATTGCGAGACAGAGTTCAAGGGTCAAGGCTCAATTAGTTAAAGTGATGTCGTTTGGTATTTTACAGTTTCAGTCCTTATTATTTATGTCTTGGTTAGTGGAGTCTGTTAGCTGAACTAGCCGTTGTAATTTGCAGAGTGAGAGGGTTAGTTGCGAGGGCTAGTTCTCAGGGATTGAGGGGTTGAGGTTTGTTATCAAAGCCGAGTTTGATGGCTTTAGTTAGGAGTCCTTGTGTATAAATTTCAGTCTCAATCAATGAATAAGATTGTCAGTTTGCATTTCATCTGCTGCAACAAAGTGGTATCAGAGCCGTGTGCGAGCTGTAACCAAGAGTGTGTTGAGTGATCTTTGAGCAAAAAGAAGTTAATCGAGTGATTTTCTGGGTTGGGAAACACGAGGGAACAAGTGAGGCAAGTTAATTCCTGGTGAGTGATCAATATGAGTGAAAGCAGTTTTGCCCAGGTCTGTATTCCCAAATTTGATGGGGATTTAGCTTGCTGATGGAGAATCTACTGAGATCCAAGGAATATTGGACAGTGGTTCATGAAGGAATAAGGGAGCCTGCACAGAATGAGGTGCTGACTGAAGCTCAGCAAAAGGTCCTGGATGACAAGAGATTGAAAGATCTCAAAGCGAAGAATTATCTCTTCAGCTCCATTGACAAAAGTATTCTGAAAACAATTACTCAGAAGTCAACTGCCAAGGAGCTTTGGGATTCGATGAAGACAAGGTACCAGGGTAGCGATCGAGTGAAGAAATCACAACTTCAGAGCCTCAGAAGGAGCTTTGAACTGCTGCAAATGAAAGAAGGGGAATCGGTGGCAGAATACTTTGGAAGGGTGATGACAGTGGCCAACTCAATGCGAAATTGCGGAGAAGACATGCCAGATGTGAAGATAGTGGAAAAGGTATTAAGAACTCTGACTCCAAAGTTCAACTACATTGTCTGTTCTATCGAAGAGTCTAAGGACATAGATGAACTGAGTGTTGAGGCGTTGCAAAGCTCTCTGTTGGTTCATGAGCAAAAATTTGTCAAGCAATCCTCTGAAGAAGAACAGGCATTGAAAGTGACCTATGACTATGGAGGAAGAGGTGGAAGGGGTTCAGGTAGAGGAGTGTATCAGGGTAGAGCCAGGGGTCGAGGGAGAGGTTGGAATCGTGACTTGGTGGAATGCTTCAAGTGCCACAAGCTAGGCCATTTCAAGGCAGAATGCCCTGAGTGGTATAGCAACCAGCATGCATACTATTCCAGTCACCATTCTCATCCTAATCATTCACAATCATCCTATCCTGATATGACTGATGATGTTCTTCTTATGGCATTTGTGGAGAAGAACAAGGAAAGTGAGGAAGAGAGCATACAGACTTCAATGGCTCTACTAGATACACAGTCTGATGAGAAGAAAGATACCTGGTGGTTTCTTGATAGTGGCTGCAGCAACCACATGAGTGGAGAGAAACAGTGGTTTACCTCCATGGAAGATAATGGAGATTGCAATGTGAAGCTGGGAAATGGAACAAAGATGGCAGTTGCAGGCAAGGGTACAATAAGATTGGTGGTGGATGGTGTGTCTCTATCCATCAGAGATGTGTTTTATGTTCCAGGCCTTACAACAAACTTGCTGAGTGTAGGGCAACTTCAAGAAAGACAACTCAGTTTTGTCATCAAGGAAGGAACTTGCAGAATCTACCATGATGAGAAGGGTCTTCTGTTGAGTACCACTATGAAAACCAACAGAATGTTTGTATTGCATTCTCAAAAGCATACTAACAATCTCACTGGGGATCATAGTTGTATGCATCAAACAGAAGTCAACAACAACACATTAACCCTCCGGCACAGGAGGTTTGGCCATCTCAATGGCCAGAGTCTGATGCGGTTGAAGAAGAAAGAAGCTGTGCAGGATCTTCCTCAGTTGCAGGGAGAATTGGGAATCTGCTCCACCTGTCAGATTGGCAAACAACATCGAGCTGCTTTCCCCAAACAAAGCACATGGAGAGCAACTAAGAAACTCCAATTGATCCATGTTGATTTGTGTGGACCAATCACCCCAGTCTCAAATGGAGGAAAGAGGTATATCTTGACTATCACTGATGACTTCAGCAGAAAATTGTGGGTGTATTTTTTTGGAAGCAAAGTCAGAAACATTAAGTTGTTTCAAAAAGTATAAGGCTCAAGTGGAGAAGGAGACAGGAGAATCAATTGTGTGTTTGAGAACTGACAGGGGAGGAGAATTTCTCTTGAAGGAATTCAAAGAGCTGTGTGAGAATGATGGCATAAGGAGACAACTGACTGCTGCATTGACTCCCCAGCAGAATGGGGTTGCTGAGAGAAGAAATAGGACCATAATGAATATGGTCAGATGTTCATTAGCTGATGCAAAGGCTCCTGCAGCATTTTGGCCAGAGGCTGTAGCTTGGACCAGTCATGTACTAAACAGGAGCCCAACAACAACAAACAAAGGAAAAACACCACATGAGCTTTGGACAGGTAAACCTCCATCTGTTGGTCACTTCAGGGTGTTTGGATGTGTAGCCTACGTGCATGTGAATGATCATTTGAGAAGGAAACTAGATGATAAGAGTGTGCAGTGCAACTTTCTAGGCTTATCCACTGAATCTAAGGCCTATAAGTTGTACAACCCTGTCACTAAAAAGATAGTGATCAGCAGGGATGTGGTTTTTGATGAAACAAAAGGATGGATCTGGGAGTCAGAAAAACAACCAGAACTGACTCCATTGGTGTGGGATGACAGTGATGAACCCTGGTATGCATCTGAAGATGAGGAAGAACATGGTGATAGTGACAATCCAGAGCCTCCAGATGCTACAGAACCAGTCACTCCTATTGCTTCTACAGGTCCTTCTGCATCTCAGGATTATGGGGAGGATGATGAGAATGATAGATGTGCTTGGACTTCCCAGTGGAAACTTAGGACCACGAAACAGGCATCCACCAGGCCATCTTGCAATCTATGACTGTACCTATTTTGCAGGTTTAGATTGCTTAGTGACCATGAGTGATGATCCAGCTACCTTTGAGGAAGCTGTGCAAGATGAGAAGTGGAGGAATGTCATGAAACAGGAGATGACAAGCATTGAGAAGAATGATACATGGGTTCTGGTGGAATTACCTGCAGGACTGACTCCCATTGGAGTCAAATGGATCTTTAAGACCAAGCTGAAGGAGGATGGATCTCTGGACAAATTCAAAGCAAGGTTAGTGGCCAAAGGGTATGCACAAAAACATGGCATAGACTACACTGAAGTCTTTGCACCTGTGGCCAGGTGGGACACCATCAGAACCCTCCTTGCTTTAGCTGCACATCATGGTTTTCCAGTGTTCCAACTCGATGTAAAGAGTGCTTTTCTACATGGTGAATTGACTGAAGAGGTTTACATTGAGAAGCCTCAAGGATTTGAAGTAAAGGGGGAAGAGCAGAAAGTTTACAAGCTCAAGAAGGCACTGTATGGTTTAAAACAGGCCCCAAGAGCCTGGTACAGTAGGATCGAGGCTTACTTCCTAAAGGCTGGCTTTGAAAGAAGTGATTATGAACACACATTGTTCATAAAGAGATCTGGTAATGACATTCTGTTGGTAAGCCTCTATGTTGATGATCTCATGTTTACAAGCAGTAGTACTGATCTCATAGAAGAATTCAAGAAGTCAATGCAGGATGAGTTTGAAATGGCAGACCTAGGAAGAATGAAATACTTCCTTGGGGTAGAAGTGCATCAAAGTGAGGCTGGGATCTTCATCAACCAGCAGAAATATGTGAAGGAAGTTCTGGAGAGGTTTGGCTTATCAGACTGCAACTTTGTGAAAAATCCTATAGCTCCTGGAACAAAATTGTCTAAAGCAGGTGATGGAGTCAAGGTGGATGCCACTGAGTATAAGAGATTGATTGGCAGTCTACTCTATGTTTGTGCCACCAGACCAGATGTCATGTATTCTGTGTGCTTGTTGAGCAGATTCATGGAAGAACCAACCAGACAGCACATGTTTGCAGCAAAAAGAGTCCTGAGGTACTTGAAGGGCACCATGGATCATGGCATCTGGTACAAGAGACAAGGAGAAAATGATAAACTCACTGCCTATACTGACAGTGCTATGCAGGGGATCAAGATGATCGAAAATCAACAAGTGGCTATGTGTTCTTCATTGCTGGAGGGGCCATCTCATGGGCCTCGAAGAAACAGCCAGTTGTCACCCTATCTACAACTGAAGCTGAATTTGTGGCTGGATCATATTGTGCTGCACAATGTGTTTGGCTAAGGAAGGTTTTGGATTAGATGGGATGGAAGAGCTGTGTGTCTGCTGCTACAAAGGTTCTCTATGACAGCAGTTCTGCAATAAAGCTGTCCAAGAATCCAGTGCTTCATGGCAGAAGCAAGCACATTGATGTGCGTTTTCATTTTCTCAGAGAGTTGGCTAAAGAAGAGGTACTTGAGCTGGAATATTGCCGAAGCCATGAACAAGTAGCAGACATAATGACAAAGGCACTGCATCTGGATACTTTTCTAGGGCTGCGCCATCAGCTGGGGGTATGTGAAGAAGATACATTCAGACACGCAGGAGCAAGAAGAGAAGGCTGAAGACATTGGAGGAGGATTCAGTTCAGGGGAGGATAATGTTGAAGGTTGAACTGAATCCGAATCCTGTCTGGAAAAGGATTGCGAGACAGAGTTCAAGGGTCAAGGCTCAATTAGTTAAAGTGATGTCGTTTGGTATTTTACAGTTTCAGTCCTTATTATTTATGTCTTGGTTAGTGGAGTCTGTTAGCTGAACTAGCCGTTGTAATTTGCAGAGTGAGAGGGTTAGTTGCGAGGGCTAGTTCTCAGGGATTGAGGGGTTGAGGTTTGTTATCAAAGCCGAGTTTGATGGCTTTAGTTAGGAGTCCTTGTGTATAAATTTCAGTCTCAATCAATGAATAAGATTGTCTTGCATTTCATCTGCTGCAACATATTGGACCACAGTTTTCCTAAAGCAGGGGGAGAGGGAGCTAGCTAGTTGAGAATGCAAGTTGGGAAGTGGCTGTAGCCTGTAGGTATGGTAACTTGCCAGTGTGTCAGGCCTTGCATGGCTGGAAACAGTGGTACGTTACGTAAATAATCGAAGAGGCAATCCCCAGCCTGTACTCTCCTAGTCCTAGGAATTTGGAGCCCCCTTTTGTCTGCGACATTCCCCATCTGACTTGGTTCCATGGGGCCAGTCCAGCCCATGATGATGGAATCAAAGTGAAAACTGGACCTTTTTAACGGGCTCGATACACGTTATCCAAACCGAAGCCTTATGGGCCGTTCGCGGCCCATAATATCTGGAGGCAATTTTAAATTAAAGGACATTTGCAATTTCGAAAAATGAATTCAATCGTTCAGCTTTTTGTCAGGCAGATAAACGGACAGATCTATCGCCCCGGACATGCGCTTCTTCCCCGAACAATACGTAACAGAAAAACATCCCCCATTCCCCCCTCTTCCCACTTCCTCTCTCTCTCTCCAACAATGGCGGCAATGGCTGACTCCGGCTTGGATCTAGGAGTACGATCTCTCTCTCTCTCTCTCTCTCTCTTCATCTCTCACTTCCTCACTCTCTCTTTTTTACTTTACTCGATTGGTGAAGCTTCTCGTCTTCTCTAACTCGCTCTTTCTCCTCCGCAGGCTTCCGCTTCATTCTCCTTCTCCGGCGGGTGAGCTTTCTGTTACTTCCCTCTTTTGATGGGGCCAAAGCATTAGGGAAATGGCGCAAAGTCTTACCTTGTGATTGTTGTGGCGGTTTGTGTGTATGGTTTGTAGGGAGAGCAAGTTTGCTGATACTGGGAATTTGGAGAACTGCGCCAAGTACTTGAACCAGACTCTCGTTACGTTCGGATTCCCTGCCTCCCTCGATCTCTTCGCTAATGATCCGGTTGGTTGAGCGAGCTACAAGTTTGTTTGCTTTGGTTTTGAATTTAGGTTTGTGGTTAGGCTGATTTGGGAGAGAATTGGTGCTCGACCGGTTTTAGGTCTCGATTGCTCGGACCTGCAATTGCATTTACTTCCTGCTCCAGCAGAGGCAGCGAGACAGTGAGTTCAGAGAGTCAGCCAATGATCAGAGACAGAGGTGAATTCTGCTTTCTTTCTGTGTTTGAGATCACAGATTGATTGCAGATATGCCATTGTGGAATTAGTGAGGATGAGCTTTGATTCACTCGTTGGTTGTTTTATGTGTAATTCAGATTCACAATGATTTTTTTTCTAAATTTGTATGGCTTCGGTTGTTAGGCTGTCATCGGATATTTCAAGACTGGAGGCAAAGGTCGAGAGGTTTGAGGCTCAGCTGCAAGTGAAGGAAAGGGAAATTGCTACAATTACCAGAACGGTTAGAAAATTGTTTTCTTCTTCTTCTTCAGAGGCTAGCTTGTAGCATGATTGGTTGATCAAGTATTTGATACATGGAGGGTAATGGATGCAGGAGGCTAAGGCTGCAGCAGCATTCAAGGCCCAGATTGAAAAGCTTCAGCAGGAAAGAGATGAGTTTCAAAGGATGGTGATTGGTAATCAGGTTAGTGGGATTAAGTCACATTTCACTGCGGTCATGTATTTTTTGGGTAACTGGAGGGAAACTACAGATTGTGACAAATGACTATTGTGTGGTTAATACACTCTGATGCTACTACAGCAAGTGAGGACTCAACAAATACATGAAATGAAGAAGAGAGAAAAGGAGTACATAAAGTTACAGGTTGGTGTTTCTTCTCTGAACATAATTGCAGATGGAAAAGAATGAGTGATGTGCACTCTAAGTGGGAAGCTGATTGATTCTTCTGTCCTTTAGGAGAAGCTAAATCAAGTTCTGATGGAGAAAAAGAAGGAATCAAGGTCTGGCATGGAGATTATGAATTTGCTTCAGGTTGCAAATTGATCATCATCGTGCACTCATATACTGTTTACCTACTCCCTTGAGTGCAACGCTTTGATGTGTTACTTAACCTGTACAATGTCTCTAACAGAAAGAAGGGCGACAGCGAGGGACTTGGAATGGGAAGAAGACTGATACCGACTTCTATAAGAAAATTGTATGCAGAGTGACTATTACATTTAATGTTTCTTGAGCTAGTTTGGTTTATATGATGGTTAAAATAACCGAATGCATTTCTAGGTTGATGCATATGAGGCTAAAAACCAGGAGCTGATGAATGAGAATACTGACCTGAGGGCATTGTTACGGTCAATGCAGGTTCGCTTTTTTACCATCTCTCACCAATATAGTGCTAGTTTACTCTATGGCCACAAGCCTCATCACTCCCCCAGCAAAAATATTTGTATAAATGGCTCATAAGTTATCCAAGCTTGCAACTTTGGATGCCCCATGAGCCTATGGATTGAATGTTGGGTATACTGATGAAAGAATATTTTTTCCAGCACTTTTAAACAAGTTTATACCTTCCCCCATTGTTCTTCTGTTCGAGATTAATTTGCTTTCTAGTAAATAGTAAATAACTGTTTCAGTTTGCTAAATTATGGTTGTGGATTGCATGTAGACTGACATGCGTGATTTCATCAATGCTCCAAATGGTTCTTCCAAGCAGTCTTTGTCACTTAATGATCGATCTGAAGTTGACCCTACACAGTCTCCCTTGGGAGGAAGGACGGTACGTTCACTTTTTAACAATGGGGTTTTGGAGTTTTGGTTGTCAATCACAGCTGTTGATAGCATGGAAAGCTATTGCAGGATCTGTTTGACATGCCTCTTCACATGGCTAGGGATCACATTGAAGAAAGCCTTCGAAATAAGATGGCATCCATAAAGGTTTTTACCATTTTGTAATTTGAATTTACTGCCAATTTTGCTTTAGAGGTGCTGGAGCTGGAAATTATTAATGTCCGTTTGCCTTCGCGTGAAGGAGTGCATGGTTCAATTGCAAGATGCACAGAAGGAAGCAGAAGTTGCTTCAGAAGCTACCGAGAGAGAACTTGAGCTCGAAGCTCAACTTGTTGAGGCCAGGAGCATAATCCAAGAGCAGGTATCTATCTTCTTTTCCTCTATGCTAGATACGAAATTATGGATCTATGGTGCTCTCATTGCTGTCAAAAGTTCCAATGTGGGACAATTCCTTTCACTTCTAAGTTTGGGTTGAGCATCTTTGCTACCCATGAAGACTAGACATCGAGAATACCTGATTTTTCGATTCTAACTGCAGGCGTCCCTTATGTCTAAACATCTTCCTAAGTCCGATAAGCCACTAAGGTACTTCCACAACCCCTTCAACCCCAAGTTGCATTCCTTCCTCTCAGTTTCAGCATATGATGCAACACTTTAATGACGATTCTCATATTTTCTCAACAGGGAATCCATCACTCCGTCGCCAACTGAGGTACGTAACATCTCTGTTCTCTGTCCTATCCAGTTAATTCAATCAGAAATTCAACATAATGAATGATCACCTCAACTTCATTTCTCGTACTCTCTTCATGCAGAAAAGCTTAGGTTGAAGAATGGTGAATCATGATATGACCTCGAAAGATTATTCCTAATTCCAATCGCCATCTACCTTGATTGTTATCTCGGTCTAAAACAAAGGCCAAAGAGGAAGAACGATGAAGAAAGGGAGCTGTCGTCGAAATGTTACATATAATTCTTATTTAACCAGAGTATGCTGTAATTTTTAAGTTCTAGATTAAAACTGTAGCTGTATAACTTAATGTGTAACCCCCCTGTGATTAAATGAAGCTTTGTTAGTTAGGCAGTAAGAACTCTCTTCTTCGCTCTAATCCCCTTGTGTCTCAAGTTACCCCTTTTTTAATGGCAATCCTATGTCTTATGTTAATTTGATCACATTTCTTAATCTCACGACTCACATTACAGCTTTATCGTTGTCAGCTGAATCATTTGAGACCGAATAAGAGCTACGGCCCAAGAAGGTCAATGGCCCATCTAAGTCCTTACGAAACTAAGTTATGCGAAATAAGAGGTTGGGCCCAAGAAGGCCCACGGCCCATCTGATCTGATTGACTAGTCTTGCTTATAACACTAAACGTCGCCGTTGACTCTTTGATGTCCTGGTGTCCTGTGAGTTGTGACTACTGACGAAGCCGACTGAGATCTGCATTTTCCTCCAATCTCGCTCCCGCGGTTCCAAATTGTGTAGCTGGGATTCCAAATCTCTGATACAGCCATTGTAAGTCTGAAGAAGGAGCTTGATCCTTCACACTGAAGCATTGTGCGAAGCTTTTCCTGGTGGCTCGCATCAATGAAGGAAATTTCCGTTGCGAAGGCGCAGGTAAGACGCGGCTTCCGGGCGAATCACTGGGGAAAAGGAAGAAGGCTGGATCCGAGACTCCTGATCGTTGAGCGTACTGCAATTCTTAATTCTTTTTGCTTGTCGGATTGACAGACTCCCGGGGATGGAACTGACAGCGCGAGAAGCGTGTTTGATTTGGGAGCGTTCGTTGGCGATTTGACTGCTCTGGATGATGATGCCAGCAGGTGCTGATTGGTTCACTTTGGTTTCTTGCTTTCTTACCTAGTTTGAAAATCAGGGGGAACTGGTTTTGAATGTGCTTGCTTTTGCTTTAGTGATGAAATATCGCTTGAAGGGCTGGAGCAGGAGCTGGAAGAGTGCAAAGGCGATGATGTAAGTGACTTCACTATCGCGACATCTGATCTCTATGTTCGAAATATCGTCCTTGCCAAAGTGTTCACATTTGTTGGGTAGTTGACAGGTTGAGAATGTATGATGGATGGTCTTCACATGTTGATGATAACATCTAAGTTTGCTTCTTTTATTTTCTCCGGTATCCTAGGTGGTAGAAAATATTTTATCCAAGGGTACAAAACTGAGGGAGTATACGAAGGGAGTTGAGAACAATTTGCGGCAGGTTGAATTGGATTCAATTCAGGTTCACACTTTCTTCCCCCTCTTCTTTTGCTTGGTGGGCAGTGATGGATTGTTCAATGGATGTAGTGATTTGGGTTATTATACACTTGCAGGACTATATAAAAGAAAGTGACAATTTGGTGTCTCTCCATGAACAAATTCGTGACTGCGACAGCATCTTGTCACAGATGGAGACCCTTCTCAGTGGGTTCCAGGTCTGTTGGTTAGACTATTTTGTTTTACTTTACTTCTGGGTTCAGTTTAGAGTCTTAGGGAGCGTGATGAAACTAGAGAACAAGTTATAGTGTTGATTTTTCCTGATCATCTGTGAACTTCGTTATTTGTTTGTAGACAGAGATTGGTTCTATTGGTTCAGACATCAAAATTCTTCAAGAGAAATCTATGGATATGGGTCTAAGGCTGAAAAACCGGAAGGTATTCATTTTGTAGGACATGCTCTATTGGAAGTTCTTCACAACAATTGGAGTGACCATTTCTGTAGTGGGTCAAAGAGAGGAAGCTACTTAATCTTCGTTTCTGCTTTCTGAATGAACAGGTTGCTGAATCAAAGCTAGCAAAATTTGTTGAAGACATCATAGTCCCACCTCGAATGGTTGATGTGATTGTTGATGGGGAGGTATATACAGCTCTTGATTTGAAGATGTTCTTTGTTTTCTAGATTATGTGATAATGTCCTTAATACTGAATTCTTTCCTAGAAACTGTCAGTATCTTTTTGCAAATTGTTTAACGTCTGTCTTTTAAATCTCTAAATACCTGTTTTACTGTTAAAGTTGCATTCTGATACTGGTTTCTCTTTTTAATTATGTAGTTTACATTATTAGCCGTGTCTTGATATGTGCTAACATACTTGCAGTGGGATTTTTATACAGGTCAATGATGAGTATTTGAGAACTCTCGAGATTCTTAGTGAGAAGTTGAAGTTCGTTGAGGTTGATTTGTTGATCAAAACTTCTAAAGCTCTGAAGGATGTTCAGCCTGAGCTTGACAAGCTGAGGCAGAAAGCAGTGTCAAAGGTAATGGTGCATGTCATTATGTGTATACCTTATTGTCCTTCAACAGGTTCCTTGGTGAATAAATGTTACTAAGTCATGCTTATCTCTTTCTCCAGGTGTTTGATTTTATTGTTCAGAAGCTTCAAGCTCTGAGAAAACCTAAAACGAATATCCAGATCCTTCAACAAAGTGTTCTTTTGAAGTACAAGTGAGTTACTTTGCTGTCTTTTTTGGTTGGATGCCTCCAATGAATACTTTATGGGGTATGATTAATTATATTCTATCATTTTGATTTGTAAAGTGGCGGTAGTTGTATAAGTCAGCTGCTACAGCAAACTATTTGTGTCAATTGATCTCTTCCTGCCACTGGTATATCATTGTCTTATAAGTATCTGCCTCAACTTGTAGGTACGCCATTTCCTTTTTAAAAGATCATGGCAAAGAGGTGTACACTGAAGTTCGCAGTGCATACATTGACACAATGAACAAGGTGAACTATTTTGTCTTGTATATTTTGTAGGGTCTTGGTACCTGTTCCTGTATAGTTGCAATGGGGCAAGCAGGTTCTTTAGTTTGATTCCCTAGCTTCGAGTTTTGCAGGTTCTAAGTGCACATTTCCGTGCATACATTCAAGCGTTGGAGAAATTGCAGTTAGATATAGCGACTTCCAGTGATTTGATTGGTGTGGAGACCAGAAGTGCTGGTTTGTTTTCAAGAGCCAGAGAGCCGCTGAAGAATCGATCAGCTGTTTTTGCTTTGGGAGATAGGATTAACATCTTGAAGGTTTATATACTTCTATCTAGTTTTCTCTCCTGACCAACTCCCTCTTTGGGTGATTTATTTCTATACTTGGTTTCCTGCCTTATTCCTGAAGATTCATGGCAATAGTAAATGCATCATTGTTTGAACTCCATGCATGATACCCTCCTCTTTTGTGTCTGAGCCTTGTCCAGCTTAACCTGGTAGTTTGTACGATACTTCTCTTATTTCTTGGTTGCATAATGTGGTTTGGCTTGAGACTTCTCCTTTACCATTGAAACCTTTGCTAGTAAGATATGAAGCCTTCTTTGACTTGGATTACTTTGACAGGAAATTGAGCAGCCAGCATTGATTCCACATATAGCTGAAGCCAGTTCACAGAAGTATCCTTATGAGGTCCTCTTCAGGAGCTTACACAAGCTGCTAATGGATACAGCCACTTCAGAGTATGATGGAATTGCTTTCAGATGTATATTCTTTTTAATTTCCCATAGCTCGCAGTATATGGATTTTTTGATCTTCTTCCTGCAGGTATCTTTTCTGTGATAAGTTCTTTGGAGAAGAGTCCATGTTCAATGAAATATTTGCAGGTAACTGAGAAAGATATTAAACAACTGCATATAGTTATGGATTCTACCTAAATATGCATAGCATAATGCAATTGTTGATTTTGTCTATGGATTTCTTAGGTCCCCTTGCTGTTATTGATGAGCACTTCAATTCAATACTGCCGAACAGTTATGATGCAATAGGTCTAATGCTAATGATTCGTATCATACATCAACATCAGGTGATGGCCCCCAGAAGCCTTTCTGCTGATTACCAGTTTGAATTGGCCCTACATCCCATCCTATTGCTGAATCTTTTTTATATTCTTTTTCAGCTAATTATGTCTCGGCGACGAATTCCATGTTTAGACTCATATCTAGACAAGGTAAGTTATCCTATATTTAAGCACCAGCTACTGAAGCAGAGTTTTCTAGTAAGTGGCTTTCCATATTGAAGGAAAGGGAAAACATAGGGTGAGTTTGTTTTATCTTTTGATAAAAGATAATTGCCATTTTCTTAAAGTTTTTGTTGAAGCAATGAAAATATGTGGTTTATTTAGGGTTTATAAAAAGTAAATAAATGAGACAGTTTACGGAAATGCCACAACGTATAAAGTTGGAAATCAAATGCTTTCAGTGAAGTGGCTTCTAATTGTGAGGTCCACCGTGAGGAGTTGTTCTAAAATGCTAGATTGATGAAGTGCATATGTTTCAGGATCTAAGTGAGTTTATTATTTAAACAGAACAAACACTTCGTAATATATTTGAGATGGGCAGGTCAATATAGCATTGTGGCCCCGTTTCAAGCTCGTGTTCGACATGCACCTTAGTAGTTTGAGGAACGCTAATATAAAGACATTGTGGGAAGATGATATCCATCCTCATTATGTCATGAGGCGTTATGCTGAATTCACTGCTTCTCTTATTCATCTCAATGTCGAATATGGAGATGGACAGGTCAGACAGATTATTATTTTATTCCACCTCCTCTTCCAATTTTCAGGATAAGTGCCTACAACCTCTTAAGATCTTTGATATGCGTGCAGCTTGAATTGAATATGGAAAGGCTCAGAATGGCTATTGATGACTTGATTATCAAGCTTGCTAAAACATTCCCAAAGCTGAAACAACAGATTGTGTTCCTTATAAACAACTATGACATGACGATTGCTGTAGTCAAGGTATGAAGATCGTTTTGTTTTGAGGATTCAAAGTGAATAATATTTTTTTCTCAGTGTCTTGTTTACTGTTCCTCTATGAACTGCAGGAAGCAGGTCCTGAAGGTGGGAAGATTCAAATGCATTTTGAGGAACTGCTGAAGAGCAACACAGCATTGTTTGTGGTAAGCATTATTCACAGACGTACAATAATTTAGACAAGGGAAATATAAACAGTGCTGGATCGTGGTAGTCATGTTCCTTTTAAGCGGAACAAACCAAAATCCCGTTAGGGAAGAAGCTTACCCCTTGAAAAATCATGCATTTGAGAACGTCTTTTGTTGTACCCTTCCTCAGGCTCAAAGCTTAAATTATTCTTCTGCTTTGGGTTCCTTCTTACTGATCTCTCCTCGCAGGAGGAGCTCCTTGTGGGACATTTTGGGGACCTAATCAAGTTCGTCAAGACTCGAGCCTGTGAGCATTACAATCATATGCAAGTTAAAAATATGAACATTCCCTTCAACAATCTTCTCTTCACTGCTAATAGTTTTTTTACCTCTTTACCCAGCGGAGGACCCAAATTCCAATCAAGATAAGCCCATAGCTATCTCAGAAGTCGAACCACTCGTCAAAGACTTTGCCAGTCGGTGGAAAACCGCGATCGAGCTAATGCACAAGGACGTCATCACCTCGTTCAGCAACTTCTTGTGCGGGATGGAGATCCTGAGGGCTGCACTGACCCAGCTCCTCCTTTACTACACCAGGCTATCCGATTCCATCAAGAGAATCACTGGCGGATCGACTCTCAACAAAGATCTCGTCTCCATATCCTCCATCATGTACGAGATCAGGAAATACTCCAGAACTTTCTAGACTCTGTGACATCGCGTATCAAAACCAGGCAACTATTAACACCCATGGAAACACTATGGTCTGAAGCAAGTGATGCTAGTATGCATCACTTTTCGGTTGTGAAATGACTGTCCATCATTTGCATTTCTCATGTAATGTACATGAAGAATTGCTCATGATATTCTCTGCTACAACATGCATGCAAACATGCTTTACATGGAGTGAGAACGATAAGTGACATGCTTAGATTGTGAGATTTAATTGTACCATAAATTGTGAAACTCAAATGTTTACACGTCCAGTTAATGATTCTTTGCATATATAACATGTTTCACAAAGAACATATTGATATTCTAGTCGACACAAAGGAACATATTGATACTATAGTCAGCAACCCAATCAGATATCAATTCATTGCTTGCTTCTCATCGTACTTGTTTATGAGATATTGGTGAAAACCAAATTTTATCATGAGATACTATATTTACAATTCTGATCGACACCTTATATTCTATAGTGGTAAATTCCAATCAAATTCTCGCCCACGTATGATACTATATTTACCATTGCTCAATAATATTGTGTGAGCATTCCTTGTCTTTCAGCATCACTATTATCGTTATTACAACATCTTCTTCTCCATTTATCTGGCTGCCTCCGTAGAGCACCAACGCTCTCACATTGCCATATGGCTCCGTCTATCTCTCAAGAGTACTTTTATTTTCAACGAATAGTGCATCTTTTAATGCAGGGCAAAGCATATGGTTCTCCGGCTGGTTAAATGCTATTAGTTAAAACAGTACTTTAGGCCCTGGAGGGAAAGTCCAGTACGTCAGAGCTTCCGTCGGAACAAGATCGTCGACGACTGAATAGAGGAAAATTTGTTGTCGCCGTAGAGAGTGACAAAGCCGGCGGCGGATTGAAACCATAACAGAAACAAACAACCTAGTTGCCTTTAGATGATGATGAGCCACTTACAAGATTATAACAATTAACGAACTAACTTATTTGACGACGTTATTGACAAATGATGAAGGCAAGTATTAGCGGAAGAACATCAATACATACAACATATCATGTACTTTGTACTTTTAGCTCGAAATTTGTTTATCACAAAATTTCTTTTGTGCATGGATTCATTTTAATGCTCCAGTTAGAATCGCAAAATTTCTTTTGTGCATGGATTCATCCTAATGCTCCAGTTAGAATTCGAAGGAAATAACATGTTTTTTTAGATCTTAATGACTATACATTGTGCATTTTGATATATTTCGATGAATCAGAACTGTCAGTTATTATTATTTTAGATTAAATGAATTTTGTGGGTCGGGTTAGAGGATTAGCTGATTAGGGATTGGGGTTCACCCATTAGAGGTTAGAGTAGTATCATTCCTCAAACTCCGATTAATTCGTGTTCTTAATAATAAAACTTGACGGTCGTACAGTAGTGTGAACACAGGCTTATAGCGTATGCATGACGTAAACTAGTTTGGAGTTTGGACTAGCGTACGCAATATCCTATATGTACGTGTTCACACCTATTATTTGTACTTAGAATAATTTCGACAAATCAAAATTGTAGATTTTCATTATGAAATTAAATGAATCTTATGATTTGAATTAGAGAATTAAGAATAGGAACTCACCCATTATTTATGTGTCTTTATCATCCCCAAACTAATCAAACTAATATATGATACAAGATATATTGTTTATCTCCCCGGCTCATAATAAACAGTATGATTTATATACTTCAATGAAGAATCAAAGAAGATAACGTAATCACTTATGATCTCGACCTCGCCCCAAGTCTTCTCAGCTCTGTTCATCTCGTAGTTACAGCTAGTCACCGCCAACTAATAACTAGACGGCAAAATCCAATTCCCCACCGCAGGACCACCGTCGCCTGAACGATGAACAAACTCGTTCATCTTGAGATCGTATACATTCCCCATATAGTAAACACAATCCCTTCTACACTCCGGATGATCTCTGACGGACACATAAACAGCACGGCTCGAATCGAAGAACAGAGCATAATCCCCAATACTCCCAACCGCATCCCATCTCCATCTCCTCCCGTCTTCCTTCGCCCTGTAAATACTGAATCTCTTGACTCGTCCACCCACCGACTCACAATGACTGATCAGCAGCATCAGCTCCCCCTCTGGGCTCACCACCAACCGGTAATTACATGGCCGTTCGCCGTTAAAGAGATTCGCAGAGTTTTCAGCAAGAAAAGCCAACGAGAACTTGGGCTGCAGATGATCATAGGCCAAAACCCTCCCGTCATCTTCGCAAAGGACGTGAATTTTACCCCTCCAAGATACAATCTCCGCGACCTTATTCCTCGGGAGGTGATCGTGGAAAGGGACCAATGTCCATCGCTCGTCCCACCCAAGCTTGCAGAAAGCCAGTCCTCCGCCGCCGTCCTGGTACAACAACACCACCGTGATGGACTCCTCTGTCTTCGTCGCCGTCGGGGCGGCCGACATCAGAAACCTGGCTATGCAGCACGGTACGCAGGTGCCCTGTCCTGCAGTCGTCTCCCGCGGGAGGTAGATCTTGTTTCTCGTCAATGGATTCATCAAGCACAGGATTGGGCCCCACGACGGCGGCGATGATCTTTCTTCTTTTAGGAGCAGCCATCCGAAGGCCGAGCCGAGACACTGAACCTCGACCCGCCGCGGGCCGTCGGCTAAGTTGACGTGCTGGAGGCGGGGCTTCTTGTTTTTAATTTCCGTCGCCGTCGCCGTCACGTCCGTGATGCGATGCAAATTGCCGTTGCAACCGACGGCTTTGGGCTTGTTTGCTGACTTTGACTTGCACGGCGAGACCAGCCACGGCAGGGATTGGCGGAACTCCGGCAGGGGGAGCGATCTCCACTGCTTGCAAACGGATCGGGAGTGGATGAAGTCTTGTAGTTTTGTTAACCGGCGGTGTATGATTGTTTCGACGAGGTCACCGGGAAGTTGTAACCAATCGGGTTGCTCCGTCGGCTCTGTCATGTTGGCGAGAGAGCGCGAAACGGGGACACGAAGCTATAAGAATTAATGCAGTTTGTTAGATCTTCGGCTAGTAGTGTATAAATAGAAGGGTGGAATGGCGTTTTCCGATTCCGAAGCGGAATTGGAATTAGGGTGAAATTGACCTAATTTCTTGGTAACGGAAAAGTTCAATGGCCATTGTGTAAATTGACCTATTCTTTTCTCCTGAATCGCCAGAGTGAGTTCTCCTCTTTCCTTTCCATTCCCGCTCGTCTCTACTCAATTCTCTGAACGAAATCTCTACCGGTGGCCGGAGCTAACAGACAAGTGTTCCCGTCGAACAGGGGAACGTTCACATTCGAGGAGAGCGAAAGAAGGCGATCGAGCATTGGTATTGGTAGGAGGAAGAAGAAGAAGTACCACCGTCAGTCCCCTCAACGGCATTCACTGCTGTTGCCGCCGAGGGTGAGATCTCCGTTCCTTCTTTTCACCTGAGTTTGTACCGATCAATGCTGAATTGGGTTACATGAATTAGTGCATCGATATCAATCGATAGTTGGAGAGGAGTTTGGGTGAAAGAAGAAAAATGGAGATGGAAGACCCCCCGTTGGACGACAAAGCGAGGAGAATGAGAGATCTGCTGTCGAGCTTCTACGCTCCAGATCCTTCAATGTCTGCGGGAAGTCAGCCGAAAGGTGCTTCCTTTGACAACATCGACACGGACTCATTTGACGCGGACCAGTACATGAATCTCCTGGTACATAGATCTTCCTCTAGTTGCTAAGTTTCCAGTTTGCTAGTGTTTGGAAATGGAAATGTACGTACTGGTGAATTGTTACGTTGCGATCGATGTGTACTTGGGTGACTGAGTGGTTGGGTGTTGCTGGTTAGGTTGACATTGGAGGTTGAAATGTTTTCTGAGAGATTGGGCATGATTAATTCTAGGTGCAAAAGGCTAACTTGGAAGGGCTTCTGCAAAGGCATGTCGAAATGGCTGCTGAAATTAAGAATCTTGACACTGATTTGCAAATGTTAGTATACGAGAATTACAACAAGTTTATCAGTGCCACTGATGCAATCAAGAGGTATGAATGTTTTCATACAACCAGAGCTTTCTGTGATTTGGTTTGATGGGGGTTATGCACCCAACTTTGTTAGGAACCTTACATATGGGTGGAGATTAATGTTGTTAGGATGAAGAGCAACATTGTGGGGATGGAATCTAACATGGAGCAGCTCCTTGACAAGGTCTGTAGAAGTTATTATTTACATACCATGGTGAAAGCGATATTTCTGAACAGTTGCATCTACTGATCATTGTAGATCATGTCGGTGCAATCTAGAAGTGATGGAGTGAACACTTCTCTCTTTGGAAAGAGAGAGCATATAGAGAAATTGCATCGCACACGTAATCTTCTTCGTAAAGTCCAGGTATTCAATGCTATTGCACATCCTAGGTTTTTATTACTATTTGAAGGTAGATTGTCTGCCAGGGTTCTTGTAACCTTGCTAAGAGATTTATACGCTACGAGTGGTCCTGTATGAGTAACACAGAGTTGTTTTCTATGGAAAAGAGCAGTTCATCTATGATCTACCTGCTAGGCTTGGGAAGTGTATTAAAACAGAGGCCTATGCTGATGCAGTCAGGTTCTACACTGGAGCAATGCCAATTTTTAAGGTACTCTATTCGCATGCACAGTTTTATGTTACCAGCATTTTGCATTCAATTTTGTTTCACTTTCGTTCTTAATTATTCATATTCATCTCCTTAGCGTTCCTTTCTTCCGGTGAACTTGGGATTCCTTTTTCTTACAATTGTGTTCACTGCTTAATTACCAGGCATATGGCGAATCTTCTTTCCAGGACTGCAAGCGAGCATCCGAAGAAGCTGTTGTGACTATTACCAAAAACTTACAGGTTCACTCACTTTGTGTATACTAAGCCGTGAATTATTATCATCTCTGCAATTCCCTCTGGTCTTGTCAACTTCTGTTGGATGGGAGTAGGAATCCTCTGGGAAAACAAATAGATGTGATTTCACATTCTGTTGTAAAGTCTGCACTAGTGGGTTGCACATATTTGTTAAATGTCACTATGTTGATTTATATCTCCAGACTTAAGAAAATCAATTGCCCTGATGTCAAGCTTTTTTTTTCTATATGAAGCACAAGAATTGGAATTCTAGCTAATGCTACATCTTGTGATGTGTTATCGTTCTCAGGGAAAGCTTTTCTCAGACTCTGAATCCATACAGACGAGGGCTGAAGCAGCAGTTCTACTGAAACAGTTAGATTTTCCGGTTTGTGTTCTTTGCTCATATTTAAATAATGTTCTGGTTAGGCTGGCTTATCAGTGTTCTTGTGAGGGGAGTATTCTTTTCTTTATAATGATGATTAAAGCAATGAAATGAAAAAGATAGCACAAAAGGTTCAGGGAATACAGAAACGAGGGCTTCACAAGCAGTGTGAGGGGAGTATTCCTGGGCAGTGCTATATCCGACTCCATGATATCTGCACTCTGTATGTAAAAAATCAAGTCTCTTTTGAACAGGTGGATGGTTTGAAGGTGAGACTATTTGAAAAGCTGGAACAATCTATGGGGGATCTTCAGGTTAAGATTGGGGACATAGCTGGTGCATTGGAAGAGTCTAATGATGAACATGAGAATAATCTGCAGCTGGGTTTTTCTGTACCACATGATGTAAGTAGGGAAAAGCACAGATGTACCTCTAGCTGTTCATTGACAAGAATCCAATCAAGTTGCTTATGGTGATCTGAAACCTAGATAGTGAAAATAGGTGGTCGGGAATTTGCATTGTTACAACTCTCTGTGTTTATTTTCTTTTCTCATACTATTGCCTTCAGAAACCCTGTCAACACTCGTGTCCTTTTGGACCTTCAGCATTTTGTGTGTATGAAATGGAAGGCTAATACAAATATACTTAGATGTGTGTACCAATCTTTGTTTTGAACCTCCATAACATGTGTTGTACTTGATTGTCTTCTCTCTGCTGCATAGGGATCCACTCTGTTTTGTGGTTTTTAATTGTGGAACTAGTGGCTGCCTTTCTACTGCATACTCTCAGATTATCTTATATACTTTATTGTAAATATGATACACTTAATTTGCTGTTTTATACTTATGATATGATTTAGGCTTCTGTTCGCGAGTTTGTGGAGGCTGTTCGAGCATATCGCATAATATTTCCTGACTCGGAATCTCAACTGATTAAACTTTCTGAGGACTTGATTACCAAGTGAGACTCTGAGTCTTTATCATGTTTTATTCATTAGTTTGTTGGCCATGGCATCTTCAAGTTATAACTGTTGTTTTAATGCATTAAACTTTTCTTGCAATGATCTTTTACCCTTTTTAGGCATTTTCTAACAACTGAGCAATACATGAAGGAGAGAGTTTCAACTGCAACTTTTCTACGTGTTCTACGTAAGTCTGATATCTCTGAGAATTAATATCTCTTGGCAGTCCCTTCTTTTTCCGGTAGAAAGCTAGTCCCTACTCATATGCCCAATCACTTCAGCCCCCTTTTCCTCCTCCTCCTACCTGTTTTTATTGTTGCAGTTGCTCATGGTTTCTGTTAAAAGTCTCTTGGTATACCGTCTGTGTAGCGTATGCATGTAGAGATGAACTGGTGACATGTGAAAAATGAAAAATGAATGGGCGTGTCAGAAAAAAATAAGCAAGATAAAAAGGAGGAAGCAAAGGTCTTCTCAAGCAAATTTAACTTACAGATTTACAGGTCGATAGGCCAAAATCTTTGTGTCTTATATTGGTTGAGGTATCAGCTCATCAGTTTTCCCTCTTTCACCCTAAAGCTAGTTGACCTTAATGTCTTCAGTTTACATTCGTTGGTGTGTTTTGTTTCTAATATACGCCTAACAACTGCAGGAATTATATGGAATGATGTCCTTGTGATTGATGAAGTATTGCCTGAGGGTTTGCTCCATGATTACTGTTTTAAGGTATAATTTTTTTTTCTTGAATTAAGAAAGTACTGTCTACTTTTGCCAAGTTTGTCCTCCCTTTCCCTCTTGTGCTTTGCATTGTCACTCTTCATCTTCTGAATCTTCATACATGGTTCAGGTATCCCAGAGTGCTGTCAAACAGTATTTTTCAAGCACGTTTTCTCATCTTCTCCAGGATGTTTCAGGTAACTGGTACAGTTGGAGAAACCTTGATTTGTCTTTACCAAATCATGGTAGTGTTATTAGGATAAAACATCGTGTTCGAACGGGAAGTTTTTAGTCTCAGCTCTCTAATGGAAGCCACTGTATATGCAAATGGCTTTGTTAGAAGAATATTAGGCCCAGACTCCCGAATTTCTATAGTCCTTATGTCTTAATTACCTATATTTCACAGGTTATTGCACAGACATTTATTTTTAATGAACCTGCAGATGCTCTGATGAATGTTCATGTCAAACCAAAGGATGTGTCAGAAGAACATCATTTACAGGTTGCTTTGGAATCTGGGAAAAACTCATTGCTCAAAGGAAGCATGGACCTTTTACTGGTACTATGAGGACTTTAAAGATTTTCTATTGGCAATGCATGCCGGAAATCTTAAGTTGTATATTATCGAAATCCATTCCAAGTATGTCATGAGGGTATCTATTGTTTTCGTATCAATTCTTTCTTTCGAGGGCAGATTGAATCTGTTGTTAAGTTTTTAGGATGTGTAAGTGTGAGTTTGTGTGCCCTTCATTGAACCCGGTCCTTGCCAGCATATGCAATTCATTGTTTTGTATTGTAGTTATGGTTTTGATTTTCTAATATGATCAATTTATATTAATCCTGTTCATTTGGTAGGCTCATTTTCAAGTGTTGTTGTACATACTTGTTATAGTTTTCCTCCGTAAATCCATCCATGCTTATCTGACTGTTGTCTCGTGTTTGAACACTTTTATTCCAGGGCCTCCGCCAACTTTTGGAGGACAACTTGGACCTGCTAGTCAAGCTAAGGGAACTGATGACTGATTGGGTTCAAGCAGGGTTCCAACAATTCTTTGAGGCATTGGATACTCGGTTTCTTTTGCTTTCAGGGAGAAATAAGTTAAGTTCGCAGGGTCAGAGTCCAAGGGAAGGGTTACAGTCTGAAAAAGTTATATGTGGTCTTGTCTTGGTTTTGGCTCAGCTTTCTGTTTTCGTCGAACAAACTGCAATCCCCAGAATTACCGAGGCAAGGACTGTACTAGTTTCTTGTGTGATTTTCACTGCAGCTTCTGGGTAATAAGTGGATTTGATGATTTCTCTGGAGCTAACCGCAGCCTTACATGTTCCAATCTTTCAGGAAATGGCTGCTTCTTTCTCTGGTAGTGGTGCTCGGGGGTATGAACATGGACCTTTCTTTCTTCCTGCTGAAATATGTCGAGTTTTTCGATCAGCCAGCGAGAAGTTTCTGCACCATGTATGAGTTTAAACTTTATCTAACCTTCACTCATTAGCTGGCATGCTTACTTCATAACTGGCATATTCAATATGGTTATTTGCTTGAGCATGCTTGTTTCATGTGGCCATGGAAAGCATTTTGCTACTTGTGAAAACCCCTCAGCCTATCATTTTTCATTGCTAGGCGTTGTTTAGTTCCATCTTCCTTTAAGCTGTTTGTGGAATTAAAACTGTTTCAACTTGCTATTATTATACTTGACATGATTGGCGACTCTTAAAATTGAAAATTTTCACTCTGATAATGTTCTCTTTGAGGCCATCTCTGTTTTCTTTTGGGTACATGTATTGCACTTGTGCTGGCCAATTTACTGGGAATATTCGACTCTGTCAGTATATAAATATGAGAGCGTATAGAATATCAGTGCTTTTGAGGAAAAGGTTCACAACTCCAAATTGGGTCAAGGTTAGTATGATATGCTCATTGCTTTGGATGCATTATACGTTGAAGAGATTATTATTGAAATCTTGACATATATCGACTTCTCCTTGCAGCACAAGGAGCCAAGAGAAGTTCACATGTTCGTTGATCTATTCCTCCAAGAGGTTTATTGACATTACTGAATGTTATCATATTTTCGTAATCCGTATATGTGGAGTTTCCCAAGACTAACGACCTGCATCTTTTGGTTTTATTTTCCCTTGGTAGTTGGAAGCAGTAGGGAATGAGGTTAAGCAGATTCTTTCTCAAGGAATAAGGAAGCATCGTCGATCTGAGAGCAATGGAAGTACTACTTCCTCTCTAAGCAATCCATTGCGAGATGATAAACTTCGGCGGTCAAATACACAACAAGCCAGGAGCCAACTTCTGGAAACCCACCTAGCAAAGTTGTTTAAGCAGAAAGTTGAAATCTTTACCAAAGTCGAGTTCACACGGGTACGAACCTGCTGCTCTCTAACTATAAGTGGGAATTCAAGTCTGCCGCGTCTTATCATGTATGTATTCTAATGAGGAATGGGTTTCAATGTAAACTTGCAGGAGTCGGTTGTGACTACCATTATCAAACTCGGTCTCAAGAGCTTGCAAGAATTCGTTCGCCTCCAGACTCTAAACCGGAGTGGGTTCCAGCAAATTCAGTTGGACATCCAGTTCCTTAGGACCCCGCTGAAGGAGCTAGCTGAAGATGAAGCTGCCATTGACTTCTTGCTTGATGAGGTATAACTAAGAATCTACATTGAGTTGGAATTCTGCAATGTTCATTCATTTGGGTATAGAAAAGACGTTGAAGGAAACAGAGTAGAAATTCTTTACCCTGCTAAGTTGGTAACGCAAGATTAGCGAGTAAGAGACAGAACATATGTAGGTAGGTCTATCCTTCTGATTATCTGACGGGCGTGGATTATATGTGAATCAGGTAATCGTTGGTGCTTCTGATCGTTGCCTCGACCCAACCCCATTGGAGCCACCGATCTTGGACAAACTGATACAAGCAAAGACAGCTGAAACCAGAGAACAAAATTCCAGTGCAGCTTCATCAACAACCCAACAACGATTGTAATCATTCAGAACGTACAGCAATACACTATTCCTTTTTTGGGTCACTTTAGCCAGAAAGTTTCCCTCTTAAATCTTTTCAACCTTGTAGGAAAGTTTACTGTTTTTGAGGATAGTTGTATGGTCGTCAAGAGCCAAGGCTGCAATAACATGTAACCCTAAGAAATCCGCCGAAATAAGTGTTTAATGAACCTAATCATCGTTGAAAAATAGTATTAGGCCGAATATGTAATCTGTAGGCTTCAAATCCAAAGAAAATGGTCTTTCAAAAAAAGCTCAAACAATTACGAAAATGTTATCCGAAAATAAATTCGTCTAAATCGGTGCTTAATGGATTAATCATCGACGGAGAATAGCATCGGGCAAAATCCGTGATTTTTGAACTCTAAAATTGAAAGACAATGACATTTCAGAAAGATCGCCCAAAATTTGTTATGGTATCCCTTTGTAATATGCCAAAAATGTACTGGGGAAAATCTGCCCAAATCAGTGCTTAATGGACTTAATCATCATTGAAAAATAGCCTCAGTCCGAATTCGTGATCTGTAGCCTTCAAAATCATAGGAAAATGACTTTTCGGAAAAATGTCCCGAACAATTACGAAAATGCCAACCGAAAACAAATTAGCCCAAATCGATGCTGAATGGACTTAATCATACGTGGAGAATACGATCAATAGACACAATTATCGGTGGAGAATAGCTTCGGGCTGACTTCGTATCTGTAGCCTCCAAAATCGAAAAAATGATATTTCGGAAAAATCCCCCGAAATCTATGATGTTACCTCTTTGAAATCCGCCAAAAATGGATCCCAAAGAAATCCACCCAAATCGGTGCTTAATGGACTTAATCACCGTTGAAGAATAGACTTAGGCTGAATTTGTGATCTGTAGCCTTCAAAATCCAAGATAATTGGTTTTCGAAAAAAATGACCCAAACAATTATGAAAATGCCATCCGAAAATAAATTAGCTCAAATCGGTACTTAATGGACTAAATCATTGGTGACGAATAGCCTTGGGCTGAATCCGTGATCTGTAGCCTTCAAAATCCATGGAAAATGGCCTTTCGAAAAAAATCCCCAAGATATTACGATAATGCCATCCGAAAATAAATTCGCCCAAATCGGTGCTTAATGGGCTTCATCATCTTTGGAGAATTGGATCAATAGACTTCATTATATGTGGAGAATAGCCTCGGGCTGAATCCGTGATCTGTAGCCTCAAAAAAAAAAGAGAAAATGGCATTTCGGAAAAATCGCCCGAAATCTGTGATGGTACCCCTTTGCAATCTGCCAAAAATGGACCCGGAAGAAATCCGCCCAAATCGGTCCTTAATGGACTTAATCGACGTTGAAGAATAGCCTCAGGCCGAATCCGTGATCAGTAGCCTTCAAAATCCATGGAAAATGGCCTTTCGAAAAAAATCCCCCAAGATATTACGATAATGCCATCCGAAAATAAATTCGCCCAAATCGGTGCTTAATGGGCTTCATCATCCTTGGAGAATTGGATCAATAGACTTCATTATATGTGGAGAATAGCCTCGGGCTGAATCCGCGATCTGTAGCCTCCAAAATAGAGAGAAAATGGCATTTCGGAAAAATCGCCCGAAATCTGTGATGGTACCCCTTTGCAATCTGCCAAAAATGGACCCGGAAGAAATCCGCCCAAATCGGTCCTTAACGGACTTAATCGACGTTGAAGAATAGCCTCAGGCCGAATCCGTGATCAGTAGCCTTCAAAATCCATGGAAAATGGCCTTTCGAAAAAAAATCCCCCAAGATATTACGATAATGCCATCCGAAAATAAATTCGCCCAAATCGGTGCTTAATGGGCTTCATCATCCTTGGAGAATTGGATCAATAGACTTCATTATATGTGGAGAATAGCCTCGGGCTGAATCCGCGATCTGTAGCCTCCAAAATAGAGAGAAAATGGCATTTCGGAAAAATCGCCCGAAATCTGTGATGGTACCCCTTTGCAATCTGCCAAAAATGGACCCGGAAGAAATCCGCCCAAATCGGTCCTTAACGGACTTAATCGACGTTGAAGAATAGCCTCAGGCCGAATCCGTGATCAGTAGCCTTCAAAATCCATGGAAAATGGCCTTTCGAAAAAAATCCCCCAAGATATTACGATAATGCCATCCGAAAATAAATTCGCCCAAATCGGTGCTTAATGGGCTTCATCATCCTTGGAGAATTGGATCAATAGACTTCATTATATGTGGAGAATAGCCTCGGGCTGAATCCGCGATCTGTAGCCTCCAAAATAGAGAGAAAATGGCATTTCGGAAAAATCGCCCGAAATCTGTGATGGTACCCCTTTGCAATCTGCCAAAAATGGACCCGGAAGAAATCCGCCCAAATCGGTCCTTAATGGACTTAATCGATGTTGAAGAATAGCCTCAGGCCGAATCCGTGATCAGTAGTCTTCAAAATCCATAGAAAATGGCCTTTCTAAAAAAATCCCCCAAGATATTTCGATAATGCCATCCGAAATTAATTCGCCCAAATCGGTGCTTAATGGGCTTCATCATCCTTGGAGAATTGGATCAATAGACTTCATTATATGTGGAGAATAGCCTCGGGCTGAATCCGCGATCTGTAGCCTCCAAAATAGAGAGAAAATGGCATTTCGGAAAAATCGCCCGAAATCTGTGATGGTACCCCTTTGCAATCTGCCAAAAATGGACCCGGAAGAAATCCGCCCAAATCGGTCCTTAATGGACTTAATCGACGTTGAAGAATAGCCTCAGGCCGAATCCGTGATCAGTAGCCTTCAAAATCCATGGAAAATGGCCTTTCGAAAAAAATCCCCCAAGATATTACGATAATGCCATCCGAAAATAAATTCGCCCAAATCGGTGCTTAATGGGCTTCATCATCCTTGGAGAATTGGATCAATAGACTTCATTATATGTGGAGAATAGCCTCGGGCTGAATCCGCGATCTGTAGCCTCCAAAATAGAGAGAAAATGGCATTTCGGAAAAATCGCCCGAAATCTGTGATGGTACCCCTTTGCAATCTGCCAAAAATGGACCCGGAAGAAATCCGCCCAAATCGGTCCTTAATGGACTTAATCGACGTTGAAGAATAGCCTCAGGCCGAATCCGTGATCAGTAGCCTTCAAAATCCATGGAAAATGGCCTTTCGAAAAAAATCCCCCAAGATATTACGATAATGCCATCCGAAAATAAATTCGCCCAAATCGGTGCTTAATGGGCTTCATCATCCTTGGAGAATTGGATCAATAGACTTCATTATATGTGGAGAATAGCCTCGGGCTGAATCCGCGATCTGTAGCCTCCAAAATAGAGAGAAAATGGCATTTCGGAAAAATCGCCCGAAATCTGTGATGGTACCCCTTTGCAATCTGCCAAAAATGGACCCGGAAGAAATCCGCCCAAATCGGTCCTTAACTGGACTTAATCGACGTTGAAGAATAGCCTCAGGCCGAATCCGTGATCAGTAGCCTTCAAAATCCATGGAAAATGGCCTTTCGAAAAAAATCCCCCAAGATATTACGATAATGCCATCCGAAAATAAATTCGCCCAAATCGGTGCTTAATGGGCTTCATCATCCTTGGAGAATTGGATCAATAGACTTCATTATATGTGGAGAATAGCCTCGGGCTGAATCCGCGATCTGTAGCCTCCAAAATAGAGAGAAAATGGCATTTCGGAAAAATCGCCCGAAATCTGTGATGGTACCCCTTTGCAATCTGCCAAAAATGGACCCGGAAGAAATCCGCCCAAATCGGTCCTTAATGGACTTAATCGACGTTGAAGAATAGCCTCAGGCCGAATCCGTGATCAGTAGCCTTCAAATCCATGGAAAATGGCCTTTCGAAAAAAATCCCCCAAGATATTACGATAATGCCATCCGAAAATAATTCGCCCAAATCGGTGCTTAATGGGCTTCATCATCCTTGGAGAATTGGATCAATAGACTTCATTATATGTGGAGAATAGCCTCGGGCTGAATCCGCGATCTGTAGCCTCCAAAATAGAGAGAAAATGGCATTTCGGAAAAATCGCCCGAAATCTGTGATGGTACCCCTTTGCAATCTGCCAAAAATGGACCCGGAAGAAATCCGCCCAAATCGGTCCTTAATGGACTTAATCGACGTTGAAGAATAGCCTCAGGCCGAATCCGTGATCAGTAGCCTTCAAAATCCATGGAAAATGGCCTTTCGAAAAAAATCCCCCAAGATATTACGATAATGCCATCCGAAAATAAATTCGCCCAAATCGGTGCTTAATGGGCTTCATCATCCTTGGAGAATTGGATCAATAGACTTCATTATATGTGGAGAATAGCCTCGGCTGAATCCGCGATCTGTAGCCTCCAAAATAGAGAGAAAATGGCATTTCGGAAAAATCGCCCGAAATCTGTGATGGTACCCCTTTGCAATCTGCCAAAAATGGACCCGGAAGAAATCCGCCCAAATCGGTCCTTAATGGACTTAATCGACGTTGAAGAATAGCCTCAGGCCGAATCCGTGATCAGTAGCCTTCAAAATCCATGGAAAATGGCCTTTCGAAAAAAATCCCCCAAGATATTACGATAATGCCATCCGAAAATAAATTCGCCCAAATCGGTGCTTAATGGGCTTCATCATCCTTGGAGAATTGGATCAATAGACTTCATTATATGTGGAGAATAGCCTCGGGCTGAATCCGTGATCTGTAGCCTCCAAAATAGAGAGAAAATGGCATTTCGGAAAAATCGCCCGAAATCTGTGATGGTACCCCTTTGCAATCTGCCAAAAATGGACCCGGAAGAAATCCGCCCAAATCGGTCCTTAATGGACTTAATCGACGTTGAAGAATAGCCTCAGGCCGAATCCGTGATCAGTAGCCTTCAAAATCCATGGAAAATGGCCTTTCGAAAAAAAATCCCCCAAGATATTACGATAATGCCATCCGAAAATAAATTCGCCCAAATCGGTGCTTAATGGGCTTCATCATCCTTGGAGAATTGGATCAATAGACTTCATTATATGTGGAGAATAGCCTCGGGCTGAATCCGTGATCTGTAGCCTCCAAAATAGAGAGAAAATGGCATTTCGGAAAAATCGCCCGAAATCTGTGATGGTACCCCTTTGCAATCTGCCAAAAATGGACCCGGAAGAAATCCGCCCAAATCGGTCCTTAATGGACTTAATCGACGTTGAAGAATAGCCTCAGGCCGAATCCGTGATCAGTAGCCTTCAAAATCCATGGAAAATGGCCTTTCGAAAAAAAATCCCCCAAGATATTACGATAATGCCATCCGAAAATAAATTCGCCCAAATCGGTGCTTAATGGGCTTCATCATCCTTGGAGAATTGGATCAATAGACTTCATTATATGTGGAGAATAGCCTCGGGCTGAATCCGTGATCTGTAGCCTCCAAAATAGAGAGAAAATGGCATTTCGGAAAAATCGCCCGAAATCTGTGATGGTACCCCTTTGCAATCTGCCAAAAATGGACCCGGAAGAAATCCGCCCAAATCGGTCCTTAATGGACTTAATCGACGTTGAAGAATAGCCTCAGGCCGAATCCGTGATCAGTAGCCTTCAAAATCCATGGAAAATGGCCTTTCGAAAAAAATCCCCCAAGATATTACGATAATGCCATCCGAAAATAAATTCGCCCAAATCGGTGCTTAATGGGCTTCATCATCCTTGGAGAATTGGATCAATAGACTTCATTATATGTGGAGAATAGCCTCGGGCTGAATCCGTGATCTGTAGCCTCCAAAATAGAGAGAAAATGGCATTTCGGAAAAATCGCCCGAAATCTGTGATGGTACCCCTTTGCAATCTGCCAAAAATGGACCCGGAAGAAATCCGCCCAAATCGGTCCTTAATGGACTTAATCGACGTTGAAGAATAGCCTCAGGCCGAATCCGTGATCAGTAGCCTTCAAAATCCATGGAAAATGGCCTTTCGAAAAAAATCCCCCAAGATATTACGATAATGCCATCCGAAAATAAATTCGCCCAAATCGGTGCTTAATGGGCTTCATCATCCTTGGAGAATTGGATCAATAGACTTCATTATATGTGGAGAATAGCCTCGGGCTGAATCCGCTGATCTGTAGCCTCCAAAATAGAGAGAAAATGGCATTTCGGAAAAATCGCCCGAAATCTGTGATGGTACCCCTTTGCAATCTGCCAAAAATGGACCCGGAAGAAATCCGCCCAAATCGGTCCTTAATGGACTTAATCGACGTTGAAGAATAGCCTCAGGCCGAATCCGTGATCAGTAGCCTTCAAAATCCATGGAAAATGGCCTTTCGAAAAAAATCCCCAAGATATTACGATAATGCCATCCGAAAATAAATTCGCCCAAATCGGTGCTTAATGGGCTTCATCATCCTTGGAGAATTGGATCAATAGACTTCATTATATGTGGAGAATAGCCTCGGGCTGAATCCGTGATCTGTAGCCTCCAAAATAGAGAGAAAATGGCATTTCGGAAAAATCGCCCGAAATCTGTGATGGTACCCCTTTGCAATCTGCCAAAAATGGACCCGGAAGAAATCCGCCCAAATCGGTCCTTAATGGACTTAATCGACGTTGAAGAATAGCCTCAGGCCGAATCCGTGATCAGTAGCCTTCAAAATCCATGGAAAATGGCCTTTCGAAAAAAATCCCCCAAGATATTACGATAATGCCATCCGAAAATAAATTCGCCCAAATCGGTGCTTAATGGGCTTCATCATCCTTGGAGAATTGGATCAATAGACTTCATTATATGTGGAGAATAGCCTCGGGCTGAATCCGCGATCTGTAGCCTCCAAAATAGAGAGAAAATGGCATTTCGGAAAAATCGCCCGAAATCTGTGATGGTACCCCTTTGCAATCTGCCAAAAATGGACCCGGAAGAAATCCGCCCAAATCGGTCCTTAATGGACTTAATCGACGTTGAAGAATAGCCTCAGGCCGAATCCGTGATCAGTAGCCTTCAAAATCCATGGAAAATGGCCTTTCGAAAAAAAATCCCCCAAGATATTACGATAATGCCATCCGAAAATAAATTCGCCCAAATCGGTGCTTAATGGGCTTCATCATCCTTGGAGAATTGGATCAATAGACTTCATTATATGTGGAGAATAGCCTCGGGCTGAATCCGCTGATCTGTAGCCTCCAAAATAGAGAGAAAATGGCATTTCGGAAAAATCGCCCGAAATCTGTGATGGTACCCCTTTGCAATCTGCCAAAAATGGACCCGGAAGAAATCCGCCCAAATCGGTCCTTAATGGACTTAATCGACGTTGAAGAATAGCCTCAGGGCCGAATCCGTGATCAGTAGCCTTCAAAATCCATGGAAAATGGCCTTTCGAAAAAAAATCCCCCAAGATATTACGATAATGCCATCCGAAAATAAATTCGCCCAAATCGGTGCTTAATGGGCTTCATCATCCTTGGAGAATTGGATCAATAGACTTCATTATATGTGGAGAATAGCCTCGGGCTGAATCCGTGATCTGTAGCCTCCAAAATAGAGAGAAAATGGCATTTCGGAAAAATCGCCCGAAATCTGTGATGGTACCCCTTTGCAATCTGCCAAAAATGGACCCGGAAGAAATCCGCCCAAATCGGTCCTTAATGGACTTAATCGACGTTGAAGAATAGCCTCAGGCCGAATCCGTGATCAGTAGCCTTCAAAATCCATGGAAAATGGCCTTTCGAAAAAAATCCCCCAAGATATTACGATAATGCCATCCGAAAATAAATTCGCCCAAATCGGTGCTTAATGGGCTTCATCATCCTTGGAGAATTGGATCAATAGACTTCATTATATGTGGAGAATAGCCTCGGGCTGAATCCGTGATCTGTAGCCTCCAAAATAGAGAGAAAATGGCATTTCGGAAAAATCGCCCGAAATCTGTGATGGTACCCCTTTGCAATCTGCCAAAAATGGACCCGGAAGAAATCCGCCCAAATCGGTCCTTAATGGACTTAATCGACGTTGAAGAATAGCCTCAGGCCGAATCCGTGATCAGTAGCCTTCAAAATCCATGGAAAATGGCCTTTCGAAAAAAATCCCCCAAGATATTACGATAATGCCATCCGAAAATAAATTCGCCCAAATCGGTGCTTAATGGGCTTCATCATCCTTGGAGAATTGGATCAATAGACTTCATTATATGTGGAGAATAGCCTCGGGCTGAATCCGCTGATCTGTAGCCTCCAAAATAGAGAGAAAATGGCATTTCGGAAAAATCGCCCGAAATCTGTGATGGTACCCCTTTGCAATCTGCCAAAAATGGACCCGGAAGAAATCCGCCCAAATCGGTCCTTAATGGACTTAATCGACGTTGAAGAATAGCCTCAGGCCGAATCCGTGATCAGTAGCCTTCAAAATCCATGGAAAATGGCCTTTCGAAAAAAATCCCCCAAGATATTACGATAATGCCATCCGAAAATAAATTCGCCCAAATCGGTGCTTAATGGGCTTCATCATCCTTGGAGAATTGGATCAATAGACTTCATTATATGTGGAGAATAGCCTCGGGCTGAATCCGTGATCTGTAGCCTCCAAAATAGAGAGAAAATGGCATTTCGGAAAAATCGCCCGAAATCTGTGATGGTACCCCTTTGCAATCTGCCAAAAATGGACCCGGAAGAAATCCGCCCAAATCGGTCCTTAATGGACTTAATCGACGTTGAAGAATAGCCTCAGGCCGAATCCGTGATCAGTAGCCTTCAAAATCCATGGAAAATGGCCTTTCGAAAAAAATCCCCCAAGATATTACGATAATGCCATCCAAAAAATAAATTCGCCCAAATCGGTGCTTAATGGGCTTCATCATCCTTGGAGAATTGGATCAATAGACTTCATTATATGTGGAGAATAGCCTCGGGCTGAATCCGTGATCTGTAGCCTCCAAAATAGAGAGAAAATGGCATTTCGGAAAAATCGCCCGAAATCTGTGATGGTACCCCTTTGCAATCTGCCAAAAATGGACCCGGAAGAAATCCGCCCAAATCGGTCCTTAATGGACTTAATCGACGTTGAAGAATAGCCTCAGGCCGAATCCGTGATCAGTAGCCTTCAAAATCCATGGAAAATGGCCTTTCGAAAAAAATCCCCCAAGATATTACGATAATGCCATCCGAAAATAAATTCGCCCAAATCGGTGCTTAATGGGCTTCATCATCCTTGGAGAATTGGATCAATAGACTTCATTATATGTGGAGAATAGCCTCGGGCTGAATCCGTGATCTGTAGCCTCCAAAATAGAGAGAAAATGGCATTTCGGAAAAATCGCCCGAAATCTGTGATGGTACCCCTTTGCAATCTGCCAAAAATGGACCCGGAAGAAATCCGCCCAAATCGGTCCTTAATGGACTTAATCGACGTTGAAGAATAGCCTCAGGCCGAATCCGTGATCAGTAGCCTTCAAAATCCATGGAAAATGGCCTTTCGAAAAAAATCCCCCAAGATATTACGATAATGCCATCCGAAAATAAATTCGCCCAAATCGGTGCTTAATGGGCTTCATCATCCTTGGAGAATTGGATCAATAGACTTCATTATATGTGGAGAATAGCCTCGGGCTGAATCCGTGATCTGTAGCCTCCAAAATAGAGAGAAAATGGCATTTCGGAAAAATCGCCCGAAATCTGTGATGGTACCCCTTTGCAATCTGCCAAAAATGGACCCGGAAGAAATCCGCCCAAATCGGTCCTTAATGGACTTAATCGACGTTGAAGAATAGCCTCAGGCCGAATCCGTGATCAGTAGCCTTCAAAATCCATGGAAAATGGCCTTTCGAAAAAAATCCCCCAAGATATTACGATAATGCCATCCGAAAATAAATTCGCCCAAATCGGTGCTTAATGGGCTTCATCATCCTTGGAGAATTGGATCAATAGACTTCATTATATGTGGAGAATAGCCTCGGGCTGAATCCGCTGATCTGTAGCCTCCAAAATAGAGAGAAAATGGCATTTCGGAAAAATCGCCCGAAATCTGTGATGGTACCCCTTTGCAATCTGCCAAAAATGGACCCGGAAGAAATCCGCCCAAATCGGTCCTTAATGGACTTAATCGACGTTGAAGAATAGCCTCAGGCCGAATCCGTGATCAGTAGCCTTCAAAATCCATGGAAAATGGCCTTTCGAAAAAAATCCCCCAAGATATTACGATAATGCCATCCGAAAATAAATTCGCCCAAATCGGTGCTTAATGGGCTTCATCATCCTTGGAGAATTGGATCAATAGACTTCATTATATGTGGAGAATAGCCTCGGGCTGAATCCGTGATCTGTAGCCTCCAAAATAGAGAGAAAATGGCATTTCGGAAAAATCGCCCGAAATCTGTGATGGTACCCCTTTGCAATCTGCCAAAAATGGACCCGGAAGAAATCCGCCCAAATCGGTCCTTAATGGACTTAATCGACGTTGAAGAATAGCCTCAGGCCGAATCCGTGATCAGTAGCCTTCAAAATCCATGGAAAATGGCCTTTCGAAAAAAATCCCCCAAGATATTACGATAATGCCATCCGAAAATAAATTCGCCCAAATCGGTGCTTAATGGGCTTCATCATCCTTGGAGAATTGGATCAATAGACTTCATTATATGTGGAGAATAGCCTCGGGCTGAATCCGTGATCTGTAGCCTCCAAAATAGAGAGAAAATGGCATTTCGGAAAAATCGCCCGAAATCTGTGATGGTACCCCTTTGCAATCTGCCAAAAATGGACCCGGAAGAAATCCGCCCAAATCGGTCCTTAATGGACTTAATCGACGTTGAAGAATAGCCTCAGGCCGAATCCGTGATCAGTAGCCTTCAAAATCCATGGAAAATGGCCTTTCGAAAAAAAATCCCCCAAGATATTACGATAATGCCATCCGAAAATAAATTCGCCCAAATCGGTGCTTAATGGGCTTCATCATCCTTGGAGAATTGGATCAATAGACTTCATTATATGTGGAGAATAGCCTCGGGCTGAATCCGCGATCTGTAGCCTCCAAAATAGAGAGAAAATGGCATTTCGGAAAAATCGCCCGAAATCTGTGATGGTACCCCTTTGCAATCTGCCAAAAATGGACCCGGAAGAAATCCGCCCAAATCGGTCCTTAATGGACTTAATCGACGTTGAAGAATAGCCTCAGGCCGAATCCGTGATCAGTAGCCTTCAAAATCCATGGAAAATGGCCTTTCGAAAAAAATCCCCCAAGATATTACGATAATGCCATCCGAAAATAAATTCGCCCAAATCGGTGCTTAATGGGCTTCATCATCCTTGGAGAATTGGATCAATAGACTTCATTATATGTGGAGAATAGCCTCGGGCTGAATCCGCGATCTGTAGCCTCCAAAATAGAGAGAAAATGGCATTTCGGAAAAATCGCCCGAAATCTGTGATGGTACCCCTTTGCAATCTGCCAAAAATGGACCCGGAAGAAATCCGCCCAAATCGGTCCTTAATGGACTTAATCGACGTTGAAGAATAGCCTCAGGCCGAATCCGTGATCAGTAGCCTTCAAAATCCATGGAAAATGGCCTTTCGAAAAAATCCCCCAAGATATTACGATAATGCCATCCGAAAATAAATTCGCCCAAATCGGTGCTTAATGGGCTTCATCATCCTTGGAGAATTGGATCAATAGACTTCATTATATGTGGAGAATAGCCTCGGGCTGAATCCGTGATCTGTAGCCTCCAAAATAGAGAGAAAATGGCATTTCGGAAAAAATCGCCCGAAATCTGTGATGGTACCCCTTTGCAATCTGCCAAAAATGGACCCGGAAGAAATCCGCCCAAATCGGTCCTTAATGGACTTAATCGACGTTGAAGAATAGCCTCAGGCCGAATCCGTGATCAGTAGCCTTCAAAATCCATGGAAAATGGCCTTTCGAAAAAATCCCCCAAGATATTACGATAATGCCATCCGAAAATAAATTCGCCCAAATCGGTGCTTAATGGGCTTCATCATCCTTGGAGAATTGGATCAATAGACTTCATTATATGTGGAGAATAGCCTCGGGCTGAATCCGTGATCTGTAGCCTCCAAAATAGAGAGAAAATGGCATTTCGGAAAATCGCCCGAAATCTGTGATGGTACCCCTTTGCAATCTGCCAAAAATGGACCCAGAAGAAATCCGCCCAAATCGGTCCTTAATGGACTTAATCGACGTTGAAGAATAGCCTCAGGCCGAATCCTGATCAGTAGCCTTCAAAATCCATGGAAAATGGCCTTTCGAAAAAAATCCCCCAAGATATTACGATAATGCCATCCGAAAATAAATTCGCCCAAATCGGTGCTTAATGGGCTTCATCATCCTTGGAGAATTGGATCAATAGACTTCATTATATGTGGAGAATAGCCTCGGGCTGAATCCGTGATCTGTAGCCTCCAAAATAGAGAGAAAATGGCATTTCGGAAAAATCGCCCGAAATCTGTGATGGTACCCCTTTGCAATCTGCCAAAAATGGACCCGGAAGAAATCCGCCCAAATCGGTCCTTAATGGACTTAATCGACGTTGAAGAATAGCCTCAGGCCGAATCCCGTGATCAGTAGCCTTCAAAATCCATGGAAAATGGCCTTTCGAAAAAAATCCCCCAAGATATTACGATAATGCCATCCAAAAAACAAATTCGCCCAAATCGGTGCTTAATGGGCTTCATCATCCTTGGAGAATTGGATCAATAGACTTCATTATATGTGGAGAATAGCCTCGGGCTGAATCCGTGATCTGTAGCCTCCAAAATAGAGAGAAAATGGCATTTCGGAAAAATCGCCCGAAATCTGTGATGGTACCCCTTTGCAATCTGCCAAAAATGGACCCGGAAGAAATCCGCCCAAATCGGTCCTTAATGGACTTAATCGACGTTGAAGAATAGCCTCAGGCCGAATCCCGTGATCAGTAGCCTTCAAAATCCATGGAAAATGGCCTTTCGAAAAAAATCCCCCAAGATATTACGATAATGCCATCCGAAAATAAATTCGCCCAAATCGGTGCTTAATGGGCTTCATCATCCTTGGAGAATTGGATCAATAGACTTCATTATATGTGGAGAATAGGCTCGGGCTGAATCTGTGATCTGTAGCCTCCAAAATAGAGAGAAAAATGGCATTTCGGAAAAATCGCCCGAAATCTGTGATGGTACCCCTTTGCAATCTGCCAAAAATGGACCCGGAAGAAATCCGCCCAAATCGGTCCTTAATGGACTTAATCGACGTTGAAGAATAGCCTCAGGCCGAATCCCGTGATCAGTAGCCTTCAAAATCCATGGAAAATGGCCTTTCGAAAAAAATCCCCCAAGATATTACGATAATGCCATCCGAAAATAAATTCGCCCAAATCGGTGCTTAATGGGCTTCATCATCCTTGGAGAATTGGATCAATAGACTTCATTATATGTGGAGAATAGCCTCGGGCCAAATCCGTGATCTGTAGCCTCCAAAATAGAGAGAAATGGCATTTCGGAAAAATCGCCCGAAATCTGTGATGGTACCCCTTTGCAATCTGCCAAAAATGGACCCGGAAGAAATCCGCCCAAATCGGTCCTTAATGGACTTAATCGACGTTGAAGAATAGCCTCAGGCCGAATCCGTGATCAGTAGCCTTCAAAATCCATGGAAAATGGCCTTTCGAAAAAAATCCCCCAAGATATTACGATAATGCCATCCGAAAATAAATTCGCCCAAATCGGTGCTTAATGGGCTTCATCATCCTTGGAGAATTGGATCAATAGACTTCATTATATGTGGAGAATAGCCTCGGGCTGAATCCGCGATCTGTAGCCTCCAAAATAGAGAGAAAATGGCATTTCGGAAAAATCGCCCGAAATCTGTGATGGTACCCCTTTGCAATCTGCCAAAAATGGACCCGGAAGAAATCCGCCCAAATCGGTCCTTAATGGACTTAATCGACGTTGAAGAATAGCCTCAGGCCGAATCCCCTATCAGTAGCCTTCAAAATCCATGGAAAATGGCCTTTCGAAAAAAATCCCCCAAGATATTACGATAATGCCATCCGAAAATAAATTCGCCCAAATCGGTGCTTAATGGGCTTCATCATCCTTGGAGAATTGGATCAATAGACTTCATTATATGTGGAGAATAGCCTCGGGCTGAATCCGCGATCTGTAGCCTCCAAAATAGAGAGAAAATGGCATTTCGGAAAAATCGCCCGAAGTCTGTGATGGTACCCCTTTGCAATCTGCCAAAAATGGACCCGGAAGAAATCCGCCCAAATCGGTCCTTAATGGACTTAATCGACGTTGAAGAATAGCCTCAGGCCGAATCCCCCATCAGTAGCCTTCAAAATCCATGGAAAATGGCCTCAGGCCGAATCCCGGCCTGGGTTCCTGTGCTTAAGCCCAAATGCTTAAGCATATTGCTTAAGTCATTCTATTGGTTGATAGTGGATTAGGTAATTAATAAGGGGTTAGTAGTTAATAGGTAGTTGAGGATAAATAAGGTTATTATGCAAATATATAATTGATATTAATAATTGATTATTCTCTTTCTCTCTCTTCACATAACTTTCTCCATAATCCTCTCTCTCCTACAATTATGAGAAAATCTTAAATTAATTTAATTATATTTATTATTTAATAAAATTCAAAAATAATAATTTTTTCTCATTTAAAAATGGAAATTGAAAATTAAAAATCTGCTTTCTCACTTCGTGACATCATTTTGCAATGACATTATCAACGCTTATGAAATAAATCATTATCACTATACCTTATAATTATTAACGATTTCAATATACGTATCAATTCTTTACTATTATATTATTAAGAATTTGGGATCAATTGTTATCAACGTTTATGAGCTCCCAAAATGTTTTTATTAATTATTTATTTGACGTGTTTGGTGATTATATTTAACATTGTCAATTTTTCATTAATTAGTAACGCCATGTCATGTGTGCACATATAGTTTTCATTATCAAATGTTTAATAATCGTTATTATCAAATTTTACATGACTTGTTAATAAAACACTTTATGACATTATTAGTTTTGAACTTTAGTAACCTTTAATAAGAACACACTAAATCATTGATAATGACTATATTTAGTTGAAAATAAATATTTGTGTATTCAATAAAACTATAATGTTTTGATTTTTGATGTTTTCGTTATCAATAAATTTTTGTTACATTATTAACGGTTTGTTTCATCTCTATCAACCTAGGAGCTTATGTTTTCCAATTTGGACGTCGGGTTTATAAACTTCTTGATAAAGTGTACTATTTGTTTTTATTGTAGTTATCAGCGTTTATGAAAAAAATGTCAAACAATTACACCATCAACTTTTATTGGTTCATTATAATCAATCCAAGGTACTGTTATCAACTTTTTTGCAATGAATTTTCAACGATATACAAAAACATTATCATCGTCTCCGAAATCATTTTTTGTTGTTTGTTAATGGGTTTAGGCTCATTGTTAACAATCTAATGTAATGTTATCATTGTTGATGTAATGTAAATTGTTATTAACGTAATAAAATATTTAAGGTTATAATCATTAGGACTTTGCTACGGTGACATGCATGTCACGGTAACATGCATTTTTTGGTCGACCTCATATAAGATCAGGTCGACCTAATCTGTTGTTTCAGTGTAAAAACAGTTTCATGGTGCCTACTTTGGAGATCATATCTTACAATTGGCTAGATGGAAATTGGAGATTAAAGGCTTGTTTTGTAACTGAAGTGTCCCTCTACACATTAAAGTACTTGGGAGCTCAATAAAAAGTCCAGAAGACCATTTTTGAACCTGACCAAAAGGCTATGCCAAAACTGGGAAACTGCCTGAAAATGGCTAAGTCTGGCAACGTGTTTGTCAAGCCTACTTTGGAGCTCAATTTGAGAAGCATGGATGCGAGTCAAGTCCAGAGGCCTCTACCACGTTTAATTACGTATTTTTTTATACAAAGGCAAGGAATTGGATGAAGAATTGAATATCTTTAAGGCTTCAAACAAAAGGCTCGAAGTTGCTACGAAGGTTGTTTTTCTGGTAGCTTGCTTGTGCTCGAAGTCTGCCAGAAAAACAGCCTTCGTAGCAACTTCGGCCTTTTGTTTGAAGCCTTACAGATATCCAATCTTTCATCCAATGCCTTGAATTTGTATAAAAACATACCTAATTTAACGTGGCAGAGGCTCCTGGACTCGACTCGCATTCATGTTTCTCGAATTGAGCTCCAAAATAGACTTCACAAACACATTTCCAGACTTAGCCATTTCCAGGTAGTTTCCCAGTTTTGGCATAGCCTTTTGATGAGGTTCAAAAGTGGTCTTCTGGACTTCCTATTGAGCTCTCAATCACTTCAATATGTAGAGGGACACTCCAGCTTCAAAACAAGTCATTAGTCTTCAATTTCCATCTAGCCAATTGTATGATATGAATATCCAAAGTAGGCACCATGAACTGTTTTTACACTGAACAACAGATTAGGTCGACCTGATCCTATTTGAGGTTGACCGAATCCTATATGAGGTCGACCGGAAAGTGCAAGTCACCGTGATATGCATGTCACCGTGAGATGCATGTCACCGTAGGCACACCCTAATCATTATAGCCGAACATTATAAAATTTTTAGCGAATTATTAATAAAATATAGTTACATTATCTATGTTTAATATATCATGATATCATATGTTGTTTGTTAATGTATCATGATATGACATAGTTGTTACAACTTACAATTTCACTTTCACGTTAAAAACGTTAAGCAACTCCCACCAAAATGTTGTTAAAGTATATCATAACTAATAGTATTAAAATCATTAAAAATCGACCTAAACCATTTATAATTTTCAGTTTCAATGAAATTTTTGGGATGAGAACGTCACGTCTACGTTAAAAACGCTAACAACGTGAAAGTATATCATTACTAATAGTTTCAAAACGTTTACCAGTTAACCTAAAATATTTGCAATTTTGTCATGTACTGTTAATAGTGAACACTGTCGACGTTTGATGTATCATGATATCAGTTGTTGTTTGTTTGTCGAAACGAGTGAGACGTCTTTGAGAGCCCATTACTAATAGTATCAATAATGATAATGTTGTGAATCAATGATATTGTGAATCATTAGTAAAGATGTTGTAATCAATGATTCATTCATAAACGTTGATGATGCAAATTTACAACGGTAACGATTGATTCAAAATTGTTAATAATATAATTGTAAAGAGTTGATACTTATATTGAAATCGTTAATAATGATAAGGTATAATAATAATGATTTATTTCATAGACGTTGATAATGTCATTGTGAATCATTAATAAAAATGTTGTAATCAATGATTCATTCATAAACGTTGATGATGAAAATTTACAACGGTAACGATTGATTCAAAATTGTTAATAATATAATTGTAAAGAGTTGATACTTATATTGAAATCGTTAATAATGATAAGGTATAATAATAATGATTTATTTCATAAACGTTGATAATGTCATTGCAAAAGTTAATACTACATTGCAAGTTGTCACGAAATGAGAGAGAAGATTTTTAATTTTTAATTTCTAAGAGAAAAAATTATTAAGTTTGAATTTTATTAAATACTAAATATTAAAATCTAATTAAATTAATTTTGAATTTCCTTTTAATTGCATTGGAGAGAGACGGTTATGGAGAAAGTTATGGGAGGAGAGAGAAAGAGAATAATCAATTATTAATATTAATTATATTTGCATAATATCCTTATTTATCCTCAACTACCTATTAACTACTTACCCCCTTATTAACTACCTAATCCACTATCAATCAATAAAATGACTTAAACAAAATGCTTAAACGTATAGGTTTAAGCACCGGATCCTACCCGCCGAATCCCCCATCAGTAGCCTTCAAAATTCATGGAAAATGGCCTTTCGAAAAAATCCCCCAAGATATTACGATAATGCCATCCAAAAACAAATTCGCCCAAATCGGTGCTTAATGGGCTTCATCATCCTTGGAGAATTGGATCAATAGACTTTATTATATGTGGAGAATAGCCTCGGGCTGAATCCGTGATCTGTAGCCTCCAAAATAGAGAGAAAATGGCATTTCGGAAAAATCGCCCGAAATCTGTGATGGTACCCCTTTGCAATCTGCCAAAAATGGACCCGGAAGAAATCCGCCCAAATCGGTCCTTAATGGACTTAATCGACGTTGAAGAATAGCCTCGGGCCGAATCCCCCATCAGTAGCCTTCAAAATCCATGGAAAATGGCCTTTCAAAAAAAATCCCCCAAGATATTACGATAATGCCATCCAAAAACAAACGTTCCCCGGCAACGGCGCCAAAAACTTGACTCACTCCTACTGTCACTCTAGAAAATGGCCAAGTGCAACCACTTCCTAAAGCGTAGTATAGCGGGTTTGGGTTTTATTGTCAACCCGGGTCCTAGATGTGATGACTACTCGGTGAATTCTCGTTATTTAGCAGTGAACTTTTAGTGCAAACTCAAGCAAACAAAAACACAAAACAAGTAAACGGTTGTTGTCAAGTCAAGAGAGGTCACCAGGATATGGATCCGCCTAGACTGCAGTTAAGTCGGATTGCAATGTACCAAGTTCAGTTTTCATGAAAGTTATACTGCGGAAGGTTCTTAATTAGCCTGAAGTCTCGACTAAAGGTCTCCAGACCCTCCCAATCTGAGTCTCTAGCGGGCGACTAACCTCCACCGGAGTAAACAGATTGAGGCCCTATGAACAAAACCTCCACTACCGAATTGAATTCGGTACAGAATAGCGAATTGGCTCCTCGACTAAAGTCACCAATTCGCCACCTTCGATTAAGGATACTCTATCAACCTAGGCAGATATTCTTATTCTAGGTCAAAGCAGAAACAACAGGAATTTGATCAGGATTCAAGTCATTCAATCATTCAAACCTCAATCGAATATAATCAATTCACAAACTCTGTACTTGGGTTCATACAATCAGACCTAGCATACAAATCTAGGGTTCCCCATACCCAGATGAATGGGGGAACTACTCCATAGAGAAGGAAGCAAAAGTAGATTCAGACGCGGAAATCATACTGTGAAGACGGATTTCTGCTCCTGGACGTTTAATCGGCACTTCTCCAAGCTCAAGCCGGGCTCCAATGGTGATGAAGATCAAGCTGTAGCACTTGGGAACTCTGGTTCGTCGCTTTCTCTCTCTAGGGATCGCTTTCTCTCTCAAAAACTCAGAACCCCTCAATGTTGGCCTTCTTCCTCCTTAAATTGGCTGCCTGGTCGCGATACCTGGTCGGGTATTTCGGGTTTCGACCGGGTATAATCAAAACGCGCCGCTTTGGTAAAGGGCAAATCCCCGGTCTGATCCAATAATCCCCGACCGGGGATTTTAGCCTTCTGCCCGGTCCCCCTTCTGTTTCTCACGGACGCCCGAAGTGAAAATTACCCGACCATGGCCAGGAAATACCCGGTCGGGTATTCCTGCCTTTGGCCGGGTATTTTGGCTCATCAGCCCCCTTCTTCCCAACTTCGCTCCTTTCGACCCAGAACTCGTTTCTCCGCCTCGATTCCAACGCCGGGTCCTGAAATATGACATAAACACACAACCTAGCGTGAAATCGGCTTAAAACATGAGATTCCACATCACAACGGCTTCAGAATATGGGTGAAAATATGTGTAATTATCGGTCTATCAGCAGCTCCTTCTCCGTAGTGGTGTAGTTCTCCTGGGCATCATTGAGGGTCTTCGAGGCGTAGTAGATAGGTCGGAAGTGTTGATCTCGCCTCTGCCCCAAGACAGCTCCAACAGCAAAGTCACTGGCGTCGCACATCAGCTCAAATGGTAGGGACCAGTTAGGAACAACCATGATAGGAGCTTGGGTGAGCTTCTTCTTCAAGGTTGTGAACGCCGCTGTGCATGCATCAGTGAACTGGAAGGGGGCATCCTTCTCTAGAAGCTTAGTTAGGGGCAGGGCGATCTTCGAGAAATCCTTGATGAACCGCCTGTAGAACCCTGCATGGACTAAAAAACTCCGGATCCCCTTAACAGATGTAGGAGGAGGCAGCTTGTTGATAGTCTCGATCTTTGCTCTGTCCACCTCAATCCCCATCTTGGAGATCTTATGCCCAAGGACTATGCCTTCTCGAACCATGAAGTGACACTTCTCCCAACTCAGTGCCAGGTTCGTTTCTTCACACCGTTTAAGGACAGGTTCCAGGTTATGGAGACAGTGAGAGAATAAGTCTCCATAATCCGAGAAATCGTCCATAAACACCTCCATAATCTCGCCGACCAGACGGTCAAAGATGGCGAGCATGCATCGCTGAAAAGTGGTCGGGGCATTGCATAGCCCAAATGGAATCCTCCGGTAGGCAAATGTGCCGAAGGGGCAGGTGAAAGTGGTCTTCGCCTGGTCCTCCGGTGCAATAGGGATCTGGAAGTATCCGGACATCCCATCCAGGAAACAGTAGAACTCGTGCCCCGCCAGTCTCTCCAGCATCTGGTCAATGAACGGCAGCGGGAAGTGGTCCTTCCGAGTGGCGTCGTTGAGACGCCGGTAATCAATGCAGACACGGTACCCAGTCACCGTGCGCATCAGGATGAGCTCGTTCTTCTCGTTAGGCACCACAGTCATCCCACCCTTTTTGGGTACCACCTGGGTGGGACTGACCCACTCGCTGTCGAAAATGGCGAAGATGATCCCCGCGTCCAGCAGCTTCACGATCTCTGCCCGAACCAAAGCCTCCAGGTTCGATGTCAGTCTCCTCTGCGACTGTCTCACTGGCCTCATCTCATCCTCCATCAGTATCCGGTGGGAGCAGAAGGAGGGGCTGATCCCCCGGATATCTGTGATCTTCCACGCTAGAGCACGCTCGTGCCGCTTCAGCAAGCCCACCAGTCTGTCCTTCTGCTCGGGTGTGAGGGATGAGCTGATGATGACTGGAAGCTTATTCCCCTCTCGGAGAAATGCATACTCCAAGTGAGGAGGGAGGGGTTTAAGCTCCAGCTCTGGTGGTTCTTCCAAGGAGGTAGCGATGCGGACGGAGGATGAGATCGGTTTGCACCGCCTGTCGCCCTCCAAGAACGGGCCACTCTCCAGCGTGGCCAACTGCTCCGCCAGCTGTGGCTCCTGCGATGCCTGCTCACCTAGCAAAATACAACGCTCAAGAGCATCTTCAGAACCCGCACTCGTGATAGCGAGTGCGGTCTCAAAATCAGCAATCATATCACAGTAATCTATGTCATCATGCAAATGAGAATGCTTCCCATTCTCAGACATAGAAAAAGTAGCCTGTTCATCACCAGCACGCAGGATTAATTTACCACTATGCACATCAATAAGCGCCTTGGCGGTGGCGAGAAACGGCCTACCCAAGATCAAAGGTACATCCACATCCTCATTTATATCCAGAATAACAAATTCAACAGGATAAGTGAATGCACCTACATTAACAAGCAGATCCTCAATGATACCCCTAGGATGCACGATAGAACGATCAGCTAACTGAATGCTCATCCTAGTAGCTCTAGGTTCACCTAGGTCTAGCTTCTTAAACAATTTATAGGGCATGACATTTATGCTAGCGCCTAGGTCCGCCAAGGACTTTCCTACATGCATGATGCCAATAACAAGAGGGATAATGAAACTCCCTGGGTCTTTGCGCTTCTCGGGCAGCTTGTTCTGCAGGATAGCAGAACACTCCTCGCTCAGCATCACTGTCGAGAGATCCCCAAGTTTCTTCTTGTTGGTGAGGAGGTCTTTCATGAACTTGGCATACTTGGGCATCTTCGACAGTGCCTCCACGAACGACATGCTGATATTGACCTGCTTCAACATTTCCATGAACTTGGCAAACTCAGTCTCCAGCACGTCTTTATGTAAGCGGGTGGGGAAAGGAAGCTGGGGTACATGCTCCTTAACCACTGGCTGTGGAGTGGGAGCAGGTGCTTCTTTATCTTCCCCCACCTCTGCATTACCAGCTGGAAGTGTTGAAGCAGGAAGTGGCTCGTCTCGCCTAGGCTGGGCAGGAACAGCAGATATGGTCTTGCCACTCCTGGTAGTGATGGCATCCAGCTGCTGGAGAGGGTCACGAGGGTTCGGAACAGTGGTGGCAGGCAGAGTCCCCGGTGCCCTGGTAGTGTTTTGGCGAGCCATGCTTCCCATCTGGTTCTGCAAATCTTGCAAAATGGCACCTTGGTTTCTCTGACCTGCCTCCAGTGAGGCTACACTCTGGTCCAGCCTCGTGACAGCTGCCTGGGTGGAAGTCATAAATGTGGCTAGGATGTTCTTCAGCTCCGTCATCTGAGTATCTGGAGTCGGAGCTGCTGCTGGCTCGGCAAACTGACGCTGGGGCTGCTGGTATGGTTGCCCCTGCCTAGGCTGGTAGGGCTGCTGCTGTGGGGTTGGCCCCTGTCGAGCCTGGAAAGGCTGCCTCTGCTGAAAGCCACCTGCTGGTGCTGGGAAACGAGGTGGCTTAGTGGTGTTGCTATTCCAAGCGAAGTTGGGATGCTGGCGCCACCCCTCATTGTATGTATTGCTGTAGGGGTCAAAGCGCCGAGCATTGGCGATGAAGTGTACCTGCTCTTAGGGAGTAGTAGACTCCCTCATAGCCTGACAATCTTCCACTAGGTGATTTGAGCTCTCACACCACTGACATTGAGCTACTGGAGGTGTAGCCACACCTCTTCCCGGAATGAGACTGTTGGGCTGCTTCAATGTCTGCACTAACTCGGCTACCTGATGCTCAAGCCCGAACCTAGCCTCCATGGCGTGCACACCACGGTCCCGGGAATTTCTGCCTCTGCTGCTCTGCCCCCAGGAATGATCTCTGGCAGCCAAGGTATTGATCATCTGGTTCAGTTCGGGTGGAGTCTTAGTAAGAATATCCCCTCATGGGCATAGAGACTCAATCACCCTCTGGCTGTCCGGAGAGAGAGCACTGTAGAAGTTCCCCACTGTGAATGCATCGCTGAAGCCATGATGGGGACACTGCCAAAAATACCCCATGTACAGCTCCCAGGCATCACGAAGTGACTCGTCCGGCTCTTGGCGGAAGTGAGTGATCTCCCGCTGGATCTCTGTAGTCTTCGATGCCGGATAGTACCTGTGCACGAACTTATCAGCCAGATTGTCCCAAGAGGTAATGGACAGTGGGGGCTGGGTCTCCAACCACCTCTTAGAATTTCCCGCCAGAGAATGGGGGAAGAGGTGAAGGCGGATTGCGTCATCAGGAACACCGTTCAGCTTGAACCCGTTCGTCAGCTGCAGAAAACCGGAAAGGTGCACCCTTGCCTCCTCATCCTTCAAGCCATGGAACTGGATAGAAGATGTAATGAGTTGAATCCAGCATGGCTTGATCTCGAATTTGTTCGCTGGAATGGGCGGATAGAGGATGACCGGGCGGATGTCAGCAATCCGTGGAGTGTAGTAATACTCCAAGGTGGGGCCCAGCGGTGGTGGTGGAAGCTGATTCACCGGGGGAGCCTGACGAGCATTCCCCGGGGGTGGGTTGTCTTCGCCTTCCATCTCGTACTCTTCCTCAGAATCGCTGCTCAAGTGGCCGTCTATGCGCTCGTCCGTAGCCAGTCTAGCTCGTTGTTGTCTCCTAAGTTGGCGGCAGGTGCGTTCAAGCTCTGGATCCAACGGCAGTAAACCTCTTGACTGGCTACGGGTCATGCACTATCTGCACACACTCAAGTAATGCAAACCCGTGAAGGCACAAGTGGGAAAGAACAAACAACCAATGCAAAAATGAAAATGCTAAAGTAACAGAAATCACTTTTCTTCAACAACCTAGACCTCCCCGGCAACGGCGCCAAAAACTTGACTCACTCCTACTGTCACTCTAGAAAATGGCCAAGTGTAACCACTTCCTAAAGTGTAGTATAGCGGGTTTGGGTTTTAATGTCAACCCGGGTCCTAGATTTGATGACTGCTCGGTGAATTCTTGTTATCTAGCAGTGAAACTTTAGTGCAGATTCAAGCAAACAAAAGCACAAAGCAAGTTAAACGGTTGTTTCAAGTCGAGAAAGGTCACCCGGATATGGTTCCCCCTAGACTGCAGTTAAGCCGGATTGCAATTTACCAAGTTCAATTTCTATGATAGTTATACTGCGGAAGGTTCTTAAACAGTCTGAAGTCTCGACTAAAGGTCTTCAGACCCTCTCAATCTGAGTCTCTAGCGGGCGACTAACCTCCACCGGAGTAAACAGATTGAGGCCCTAACGAACCAAACCTCCACTACCGAAGTAACTTCGGTACAGAATAGTGAATTGGCTCCTCGACTAAAGTCACCAATTCACTACCTTCAATTAAGGGTGCTCTATCAACCTAGGCAGATATTCTCATTCTAGGTTAAAGCAGAAACAACAGGAATTTGATCAGGATTCATGCCATTCAATCATTCAAACCTCAATCGAATATAATCAAATCATAGAATCAGTACTTGGGTTCATACAATCAAACCTAACATACAAATCTAGGGTTTCCCATACCCAGATGAATGGGAGAACTACTCCATAGAGAAAGAAGCAAAAGCAGGTTCAGACGCGGAAACCATACTGTGAAGGATGGATTTCAGCTCCTGGTCGTTGATCGGCACTCCTCCAAGCTCAAGCCAAGCTCCAATGGTGATGAAGATCAAGCTAGGGCACTTGGGAACTCTTGTTCGTCGCTCTCTCTCTCTAGGAACCGCTCTGTCTCTCTAAAAATCGAATCCCCTTCTCTTTTGGCTGAAATCTGCCTAAAAGGGCATCACTGGGCAAAACACGGTCGAGGGCACGGCCGTGCTTTGCTCCAGCCCGCCCGTGCCCTTTGCCACGTGTTAAAAACATGGTCACTACCCTGGTAAAACACGGGCGTGTTTGATGAAGGACACGGCCGTGTTTCAGTCAGTCCCACCCGTGTTTTCAGCTGGTGTAGGACAATTGTGGAGACAGCCTCGGCAGTAAAAGCACGGGCCAGGAACACGGCCGTGCTTTTAATTAGGCGCGCCCGTGCTTTGGCTCCAGCTCGACCGAATGACTTCCGAATGCCCCGAAACTCGTGCTTAGCCTTTCCTTCGACGTCCGGGACCTGAAATGTGACAAAGTAGCACAACCCGGCGTAAAATAGGCCAAAAATACACGACTATGCTCCACAAACGGATAAGAACTAAGGGTGCAAACATGTGCAATTTCATCGTTATCAGCATGCCCCTGTCTGGGCTGATAAAATGGTTGCTGCTGCATCTAGCCTAGGCGGGGCTGGTATGGCTCCCTCGGTTTTAAGAACTAGCTACAGGAGTCGGGAAGCCAAGTGGCTTGGGATTATTGTTGCCACTCAAGGAAAAATTTGGATGATGGCGCCACCCCTTGTTGTATGTACTACTATAGGGGTCGTTGCAACGAGCATCATTAATGAAATTCAGCTGCTCCTGCGGTGTGCTCGACTCTCGCATGGCTTGGTCGTCCTCCACCCTGTGATTGGTGCTCTCACACCACTGAAACTACATCGCCTCCTGCTGCCCTGTCCCAGAGATCGTCCCATTACGATCCATAGCTGATACCAACTTCGGGACAACCTGCACCAACTCAGACGACTGGGTGTCCACAACATGCACACCCCGACCTAGTGCTCACCTAGACCTCCTAGCAGTCCCCCAATCATATCCTCACTCTGTCCTCTCGTCAAAGAGTTGATTTAACTGCGGTGGTGTCTTGGTCAGCATGTTCCCGCCACATAACGAGTCAATCAGCTGTTTATCTTCAGGGAAGAGAGACCGCTATAAGGTGCCCACCTTGAAAGCATCGTTGAAACCATGATTCAGACACCTCAGGAAGAGACTGGTGTATCTATCCCACGCATCCCGGATGGTCTCCTCTTCTTCTTGTGCAAAATGAGTGATCTCCTTCTGCGGTCCGCTGTCTTAAATGGAGGATGATAGCAGGTGAGGAACTTGTCAGCTAGGCTGGTGAATGTAGTGATCGATCCCGGAGCCTGGGTGTCCAACCACTCCTTGGCCTGACCCTCCAAAGTAAATGGGAAGTACCTAAGATGGATGGCGTCTGCAGGGACCCCATTAATCTTGATTCCATCGATCAGCTCGTTGAATTGTTAAAGATGTGATCTGGGGCACTCCCCGTCCTTTCCACAGAATACCATCGAGCCGCGTAGCGTGGTGATGACAGAGGTGCTCACCTCAAAGTTATTAGATGGAACTTGAGGGTGTTGGATGGGAGACCTCATGTCTGCGGCTCTGGCGGTCTAGTAGTATCCCATTGTATGCTCATGGGGAACAATGTCCCCGCCATTGTTGGGTTCACCCATGTCGTCCTCCTGATTGATGTTCAGATGCTCCAAAACTCCCTCCGCAGCCAGTCGCGCCTTCAAAGTTTGCTTGAGGTTACGACAGGTTCGTTCAAGCTCCTAGTCCAATGGCAGTAGATCTCTTGATTGGCTACGGGTCATGCACTACCTGCACACAATCAGCAAAAGCAACCCATGAAGGCACACAGTTGGAAGAGAGAGAATGCAGTAAAGAAAATGCAGTAAAATAACCTAGGGTTCCCCGGCAACGGCGCCAAAAACTTGACACGCTAAAACACAACACCAAACTACGAGCAAGTGTAATCGCAGAATGGAAATGCAGTATAGTGGAATTAAGTAATAAATGTCAACCCACGGCCTAGATGTACTGCCTACTCCGTGATTATCTATTATCTAGCGGGACTAAGTGAATGTAGGTGAGTTCAAGTAAAGCAGAAAGAAAACAATATATTATTCGGTTTTCTAAAGCAAGGGAAGAGTCACTCAGGAATGAGTCCCCCTAGCTCCTTAGTTATGTTCTAATTGTAATTCCCTTTTGTTGATTACTACTGATTAGACTGCGGAAGCTCCAAAATTAGCTTGGAATCTCTTAAGCTGACCAAGCCCCCTTAGACAGACTATTCGGCAGACGACTAGCCTTCACAGGAATAGAATGCTAAGGCAATTAACACAGAACTCCACTACTAGAAAGAGATTCCAGTACAAAGCAGTGAATTGACTGACTCTCCTACAATCAATTCACTCCTACCGGTTGAAGAAGCTCTAACAACCTATTCAGATTCTATCTATCACAGGTTGAAGCAGAAATCAAGAGAAGTTGATCAGAATTCAATTGACTCAATAAACACACCTCAATCGATTAAAATCAATCAATATCTCAATCCAAAAGTCATTACAATCAAGATCCCTAACACATGGAACTAGGGTTCTTCATACCCAAGTGAGAGAAAATTCTGCTCCATAGAGAGAGAGAGAGAGAGAGGAAAACAAAAATCAAAGCAGTCATACTCATAAAGATGGGAATAATCTGCTTTGGGATGTCAATCTTCACTCTTGGGGATGCAATCCGGGCTTCAATTGTGAGAAATCAACTCCAAATAGCTCCTAGGGTTTGTTCTTCGCACTTTCTCTCTCTAAAACTATGTTTTTCTCCAAGAACTCGAATCTCCTTCCTTTGGCTCGAATCTGCCAGTTTAACCCGATATTGGGCAAAACACTAGCGTGGACACGGCTTGTTTTGAAGCAAAATAAGGGGTTTCGAGAGTGAAAGGGACAAAGAGTGATCCCTTGGAGTCGCTAGATCGACCTTTTTTCACCGTTGGAGCTCGATTCAAACCTCAAGGAGTGAAGATTAACATCCCAGAGCAGATTATACACATCATTATGAGTATGACCACTCTGATTTTGGTTTTCCTCTCTCTCTATGGAGTAAACCTCCTTCTCACTTGGGTATGAAGAACCCTAGTTCCTTGTGTTAGGAATCTTGTTTGTGTGAACCTTTGGATGTAATACTAATTAGTTTTAATCAATTGAGGCATGATTATTTAAGTCATTTGAATCTTGATCACATTCCTATGATTTATACTTTAACCTAAGATACATAGAATCTGATTGGGTTAAGAGAGCCTCTTCAATTGATAGTAGGGAATTGATTGTGCGAGAGCCAGTCACTTTACTGATTTGTACTGGAATTTATTACAGTACTGGAGATCTTTGCATATTGCCTTAACATTGTACCCCGGTGGAGGTCAGTCGCCCGTCAGGTACTTTATCTAAGAGGGCTTGGTCGGCTTAAGAGATTCCAAGATAGTATCAGATCTTTCGCATTATAACCATCAGTAAAATGACCAAGGGGAATTACTACCTGAACCTAATTGAGGAGCTAGGAGGACACATACCTGAGTGACCTCTTTGCATTTCAAAACCTGAACAATTTACTTGCTTTCTTTTCTTCTTAGTTTACAAACAATTTCAATAAAAATTGATTGCTAGATAATAGAGAATTCACTGAGTAAACAGTACATCAAGGACCCTGGTTGATAAATAGAACTTAATCCATTTTACTGCAGTCCCTTCCACAAGTTATACTTGGCTAGTGTTAGGAGTATTGTGTTTTTTTAGTCATGTTTTTTACATGTGTTTATTACTACATTCCCTTCCACGAGCTAATCGGCGAGATCAAAAGCAACTATTTACCTAAAGATGTGATCCGACTTTGCTACTTCCCATTCTCTCTGACTAGAAGGCTTAAGGTGTGGCTGGATAACCGTGCACCAAGGTCGATCACATCGTGCGGAGATTTGGTGAACAAATTCCTGAACCGCTACCATCCTCCGTCCAAGACAACACATATGCAAAAAGAGATTATCCACTTTGCAGAGGAGGAGGACAAGACCCTTAAAGATGCATGGTGATACTGAGGTCTCACTAATGGTTGGCCTGGGTGATTTTGGGTGGCCTGATTTCATACAAGTTGAAAAGTAGGGATTTTGGGCAATCATTAGTTTTTCTTGCTCCTAGAATTGAAGGAAGCTGAGGTAATATCTCTAACATATTTAGCTTGTCCAATAGCTTAATTTTATGGAATAATGTAGAAATGCCAAGGTATAATATTAACAAGGTGTGAAAATCCATTAGACCAAAGCAAAACAATGTCCCTTGGGCTGATTTGGTTTTGATAGGGCATTCAATTCAAAGAATCAGATTCTGTGTTTGGTTAATTGTACATGGCAAGATTCAAGCAAATGACAGAATGAAGAATTGGGGGGTTTCAGGTTCAGATGTTTGTCTGCTGTGTAATAAGGGGTCTGAGATCAGGGACCATCATTTTTTTCTTCATGCTTGTTCTTTACAAATATGTTTAGGCAGTTGTTCGGACAATTTACTGATTTCTTGCAAAGAGACTAGGATGTTGGACTTAATTGGGTAGTACAGTTATTTGGCAAGAAAAGTGCAGAAGTTGTGGTTGGTAGGTTCATTTGGTAATCCATGTTCAACCATATATGGAGGGAACGTTGTAACAGGGTGTTTGGAGATCAAAAGAAAGAAACTGACATTTTGGTTAAGGTGTGCAGTATGAGATTAAGCCGTTGGTTCAGGAGCACGATGCAATGAAATTCTGCCTCCATGGAAGTGAGGATTATAACATTTTTTTAACTCGAAGTGTATAGGAACAGGTAGCTATAGACACTGCTTTGATTTATGGTATACATGTTTCTGGAAACACACTATGCCTAGTTGACAAGGTTGTTGTCATCATCCCTTTTTTTATGGAATGAAATACCCGATACATAGAAAAATAGTATTCCCATATTAACATGAAATTTTTTAGAGCATACATTAAATAATTTGAAAAATTCATAAGAATGCATTTTTAACACCCAAATCTAAAATGTATCATAAACTCCGCACGTACTATTATTTTATAATATTATGTATGAAAATTGATGACTCGATATTTGCACATATTTTCCCCTTTTTTATCGTTTAAGCTTGTATTATCGCTTCTTTGGCCTATTTTACGCTAGGTTGTGTCCCTTTGTCACGTTTAGGGTCCTAGCACGTAAAGTTAAGCATAGGCGCAAGTTTCAAGTCAATCGGAGATCAATTGGCGACTCGGGGGAAGAAACTCGGCATGACCTGAATAAGAATGGATTAATACCTCATTTTGTGACCAAATAATCATGTAAACTTGTCATTAGAACGAATAGGACGAGAATACGAGTGTCTGGGATCAAACAACACCTGATTCGGAGTCCGGACGAGGGAGAAACGAAGAATCAAAGACAAGGGACCCGAAAGTGTGAAATCCACGGTCCAATTCCCCTATAGGAGATTTTGAAGTCAGGTAGGGGATTTTGATCAGAAAAAATTCCCGGTCAGGAGGTCCAAAAATCCGACAGGGTATCTAAAAAACCCGACCGGGTAACTTCCAGAAGCGGGTATTAAAGCCTGTTTGTGCATTTTTAGAGGGGAGAGCTAGGGTTTTGGTTTCCAAACACCCAAGGGAGGAACCAAAGAGAGAGAGGGCGATCTAGAACCATTCTTGGATCCATTTTGAAGGATTCTTCACCATTGAAGCTCAAGGAACAAGTCTAGACATGAAGATTGAAGATCTGGAAAGTTATAGTGTATTCTCTCTCTTCTCTATGGAGTAACTTCCCTTCACTTAGGTTTTGAGGAACCATAGCCATGTTTGTTTGATTGGATGATTTTATGAGTACTCCTACTTGATAATCTTGAGTTCATATTCAATCTATGCATGTTTTCATGATCCAATTGTGCTTTAGTCGAGATTATTGATTCTGCTTTGATCCTATGAGAGTGAATACCTGATTAGGTCAATAGATCACCATAGATTGATAGTATTGGATCGATTGATTTAGTCGAGGTTCGATTCATTGCTTTGTATAAGTTGAGAACCTCATTCGATAGAGGGAGTCTAATTCAGAACCGCTTGATCGGTTGTTCTAGAGAAGGATACGTCCCTCTAGGTAATCAACTCAAGAGGGCCTTCTTCCTTTAGTCGAGATTCAAGGTCTAGTCAAGGATTCTCCGCATTGTGAATGAAAGTGACAGGTTAGAGATCATCAACTATTAATCTGGCTAGTAGCTAGGGGGGATCATACCTAAGTGAGTTCCCAACCTGTAATTAGATTAACTTTAACTGTAGTTTGCTAGAGTAGTTTTAGTTCTTCCATTTTAATCTGAGTTGCTATATCATGAACTGAAGTTGAGTAATAGTAACTCTAGAGACCCGTGGATTCAATATTTATTACTTTCACCACTATACTGCAGACCCTTTCATTGATTACACTTGGCCACTATTAGGAGTTATGTTTTAGCGAGTAAAAAATCTAAAACATTATCTACCGTATATTCCATAATAGTGACCACACATTTGTAATACTTTCATGCCATCATGAATCATTTTCTAATACTAGAAATCATTTTAATAAATGATGTAATTTATACAAGAGAATTTCAATATTGGAGATTTGTTGTTACTTTTTGTTATCTGTCGACATATACTCTCCTAATCGAAGACCCTTTCCACCCGCTCCTTGCCTCTCGGCCATTAAAAAATTGAAGGGCCAATGGCCCATTCTTGCACAATTAAAGTTTTGGCTAATGGAGTCGGTTTTGGGTATTCAACCTTATCACTAAGCCAGTTACACCTCCATGCATTTCAGCATTATTGTCACACTTACTCGTAGTAACAAGGAACTGTAACATCACCAACCTTTTATGTATAAGATATTGTATGCTTTGAGTATAGATTCTAATGGGTTTGGTCATGAGTGCATGTCAAGGTGACTTCTCATAAGGTCATCAATTCTTGTAGTGCTCTATGCTGAGCAAGTTTAATTTCGGGGTTCTCACAAGAACTCTTTCATTTTACCCCAAACACATCTTGTCAGTTAATGTTTGTTTCTTACTTACGACTATGAACTATGGATCTCTCACGTGCTTTATTGATATGGGATTCACCTAAGGTTTTACAAGAATGATGTAAATTTCTATTTAACAATAAAAGGACGATAAACCCTAATCAATCTAAATTAATTTTTTGGTTATTCAATAGCTTCATCACTTATTGAATCTTAGACCTCTTTGATTGATTTCTTATACAACTTATCAAGTTTGTCTACCTGCGGGTTGACCCGTATCTAATGAGAATGAGCGCAACACACCTGCGGATCGATGCGCATCAAGGTTCCCAGGTTGGAGGTCACATGGCATTATTTTTTTCTTTTGTTTTCAAAATGGTTATCTTTTCCGGTTTTCCTCTTCGCCTAACCTTATCTTTGGAATTATTAGTTAATTTGAATACTAATGCTATGGATTGTGTTTAAATTTTCACAATATGTTGGATCTAAGTCACATGGCATTATTATTTTCTTTGGTTTGCAAAATGGTCATCTTTTCTGGTTTTCTTCTTCGCCTAACATTATCTTTGGAATTATAAGTTTGATATTTGAATACTAATGTTATTGAGTGTGTTTGAATTTTCACCATATGTTGGATCCAATGCCTAACTATTATTTTGGTGCAATGGTATATGCTATTACTCGTATGTTAGATGAGATTTGATATAATTTATAGCAATATGAACAATATAATTAACTTTTCATATATCTGGGCTAAACCGATCTAACCATTAAGTCTCAACCCAATTACTCGACCGCATCAACGACCTAAACCGGGTTGACAACCTTACAATTGATACATGTAAAATACAATTGAACACAAAAATGATCCTTTAAAACAAGTGCATACCCACAATTCACCCAAGGCGTAACCCTTGTTTTCTACCCAACTTTTTTATATGAGAATTCATTATCTCCTCCACAAGTTAGGGAGTCGCAACAATTCGACCTGAGAAGTACCATCACCTCCTAGTGCATTCTCCTCCACCAATAGAACCTGATTGATCTTTTGCTCTGCATAGAGAGGCCATGCCACCGTCGACACCCCAGCGCAAACCGCTTCCAACACTGAGTTCCACCCACCGATTTGTGACCTAGAACCTCTACTTGCAAGGCCCATGACTTCACCGTGTGTCCACTCTCTTTATCTGTCTGGAAGAAGACCCTCCATCGAAAAGTTCGGATCCTTGACCGAAATGTCAAAGTTTTGCTTGTTCTCCAACAGTGGATCCTGAACGGCCCACATAAAATATTGTTCGCTTCTCTCCAATCTAATAGCAATCTCTATCAGTTGTTCCCGGGAAAATATCTCTAGACAGCCCGTTTTCTCTTGTATTTGTTATCTATATCATAAATACTTGATCAATGAGCCTCTAATAGACCTTGGATGTATTTTGGTACTCCTTGATGCATTCTTGGTATGTATTTTAACTTTTTCAAGGTACAAAGCAGCCTAAGGAAACTTGGATCAAGCGTTGGATGATAGACCATCGATAGCACATGTTTTTACCCCTATTCTTGAGTCGTTTGAGATGTTGACTCTCGTGTTTTAAGCCGATTTCACACGAGGTTGTTCGTTTATGTCATATTTCAGGGCTTGACGTTGGAATCGAGGCGAAGAAACGAGTTTCGGGTCGAAAGGAGCACGTTTGGGTCGAAGTTTGCTGGATGAGCAAAATACCCGGCCATGAGCAGAAATACCCGGCCGGGTATTATTTGGAGCAGACCGGGTAATTAGAGTTTTGGACGATGAGAAGCAGAGGAGGCCCCGACCGTGAGCCTAAAATCCCCGGTCGGGGATTCCTAGACTTGACCGGGGATTTTCCCTGTAACACACGCTGCGTTTTGAATATCCCCGGTCGCCACCCAAAATACCCGACCGGGTATTCAGACTGGGGATCGCGACAGACAGCTTCTTAAGGGAAAAGAAGGGCAAAATTGAGGGGTTCCGAGTTTTAGAGAGAAAAAGTGCAACCTAGAGAGAGAAAGTGACGAACCTGATTCTGCAAGTGTCCTAGATCGATCTCCATCACCATTGGAGCCCGCTTGAGCTTGGAGAAGATCCGATTGAGTGCCAGAAGCAGATTATCATCCTTCACAGTATGGTTTCCGCATCTAAGCTAGATTTCCCATCTCTCTCTATGGAGTAACTTTCCTATTCACCTGGTATGAAGAACCCTTAGATTTGTATGTTAAGTCTGATTGTATGAACCAAGTACAGATTCTATGATTTGATTATATTCAATTGAGGTTTGAATTGTTGAATGGCATGAATCCTGATCAAATTCCTGTTATTTCTGCTTTGACCTAGAATGAGAATATCTGCCTAGGTTGATAGGGCATCCTTGATTGAAGGTAGTGAATTGACGACTTTAATCGAGGAGTCAATTCACTATTCTGTACCGGATTTACTCCGGTAGTGGAGGTTTGGTTCATTAGGGATTCAATCTGTTTACTCCGGTGGAGGTTAGTCGCCCGCTGGGGACTCAGATTGAGAGGGTCTAGAGACCTTTAGTCGAGACTTCAGACTGTTTAAGAACCTCCTGCAGTATAACTATCATTGAAATTGAACTTGGTAAATTACAATCCGGCTTAACTGCAGTCTAGGGGGAACCATATCCGGGTGACCTCTCTCGACTTGAAAACAACCTTTTTACTTTGCTTTGCTTGGCTTGTTTGGACCTTCACTAAAGTTTCACCGCTAAATAATAAGAACTCACGGAGTAGTCATCACACTTAGGACCCGGGTTGACATTAAAACTCAAACCCGCTATACTACGCTTTAGGAGGTGGTTACACTTGGTCATTTTCTAGAGTTACGGTAGGAAGAGTACGAGATGGAAGGTGAACACAACCCACCCCAGAGGATACCTCTCCAGGTTCCCCCAGTGAATCAGATCTTGGGGAACAACCCCATACCCCAGGCAGATGGGGTTCAGCATCCACCACTGCCGCCGGGTCCCACCTTGGAGTACTACTACACTCCACGGGTCGCTGATATCCGCCCTGTCATCCTCTATCCGTCTATTCCAGCGAATAAATTCGAGATCAAGCCATGCTGGATTCAACTCATTACATCCTCTATCCAGTTTCATGGCTTGAAGGATGAGGAGGCAGGATACATCTTTCCCGTTTCCTGCAGCTGACAAACAGGTTCAAGATGAACGGTGTACCCGATGATGCGATTTGCCTTCACCTCTTCCCCCATTCTCTGGCGAGGCATGCTAAGAGGTGGTTGGAGACCCAGCCCCCATTGTCCATCACTTCTTGGGACGATCTGGCCAACAAGTTCGTGCACAGGTACTATCCGGCATCAAAGACCACAGAGATCCAGCGGGAGATCACTCACTTCCGCCAAGAGCCAGATGAGTCACTTCGTGATGCATGGGAGCGGTACATGGGATTTTTATGGCAGTGTCCCCATCATGGCTTCATTGATGCATTCACCATGGGGAACTTCTACAGTGCTCTCTCTCCGGAAAGCCAGAGGGTGATTGAGTCTCTATGCCCATGAGGGGATATTCTTACTAAGACTCCACCCGAACTGAACCAGATGATCAGTACCTTGGCTTCCAGAGATCATTCCTGGGGATAGAGCACCAGAGGCAGGAATTCCCGAGATCGAGGTGTGCACGCTATGGAGGCCAGGTCTGGGCTAGAGCGGGAGGTGGCTGAGTTAGTGTAGACATTAAAGCCGCCCAACAGTCTTATTCCGGGCAGAGGTTCGGCTGTACCTCCAGTAGCTCAATGTCAGTGGTGTGAGAGCCCGAATCATCTGGTGGAAGACTGCCAGGCTATGCGGGAGTCTTCTACTTCCCAAGAGCAGTTGGACTTCATCGCCAATGCTCGGCGCCTTGATCCATACAGCAATACATATAATGAGGGGTGGCGCCAACATCCCAACTTTGCTTGGAATAGCAACACCACGAAACACCCTGGTTTCCCAGCACCAGCGGGTGGTTTTCAGTAGAGGCAGCCTTACCAGGCTAGACAGGGGCCAGCTCCACAGCAGCAGCCTTACCAGCCTAGGCAGGGGCAGCCATTCCAGCAGCCCCAACATCAGTATGCCCAGCCTCCAGCAGCTGCAGCTCAAGATAATTAGATGACGGAGCTGAAAAATATTTTGCAGGCATTCATGACCACCAGCCAGGTGAATTTCACGAGGATGGACCAGAACATAGCCTCACTGGAGGCACGTCAGAGGAACCAAGGTGCCGTTATGCAAAATTTACAGAATCAGATTGGTGGCATAGCTCGCCAAAACACTACCAGGGCGCCGGGACTCTGCCTGCCACCACTATTCCGAACCCTCGTGAGCCTCACCAGCACCAGCATCTGGATGCCATCACTACCAGGAGTGGCAAGATCACATCTGCTGCTCTTGCCCAGCTCAGGCACGACGAGCCACTACCTGCTTCAACACTTCCAGCCGACAATGCAGAAATGGGGACGGATAAAGAAGCACCTGCTCCCAAGCCACAGCCAGTGGTTAAGGAGCATGTACCCCAGCTTCCCTTCCCACTCGCCTACATAAAGACAAGCTGGAGACTGTGTTTGCCAAATTCATGGCAATGTTGAAGCAGGTCAACATCAGCATGCCGTTCGTGGAGGCACTGTCGAAAATGCCCAAGTACGCCAAGTTTATGAAAGACCTCATCATCAACAAGAAGAAACTTGGGGATCTTTCGACAGTGATGCTGAGCGAGGAGTGTTCTGCTATTCTGCAGAACAAGCTGTCCGAAAAAGCGTAAAGACCCAGGGAGTTTCACTATCCCTCTTGTTCTTGGCAGCATGCATGTAGGAAATTCCTTGGCGGACCTAGGCGATAGCATAAATGTCATGCCCTACAAATTGTTTACAAAGCTAGACCTAGGTGAACCTAGAGCTACTAGGATGAGCATTCAGCTAGGTGACCATTCTATTGTGCATCCTAGGGGTATCATTGAGGATCTGCTTGTTAATGTAGGTGCATTCACATATCTTGTTGACTTTGTTATTCTGGATATAAATGAGGATGTGGATGTACCTTTGATTTTGGGTAGACCGTTTCTCGCCACCGCCAAGGTGCTTATTGATGTGCATAGTGGTAAATTGATCCTGCGTGCTGGTGATGAACAGGCTACATTTTCTGTGTCTGAGAATGGAAAACACTCTCATTTGTTTAAAAAGCTAGGCGATAGCATAAATGTCATGCCCTACAAATTGTTTAAGAAGCTAGACCTAGGTGAACCTAGAGCTACTAGGATGAGCATTCAGCTAGGTGACCATTCTATTGTGCATCCTAGGGGTATCATTGAGGATCTGCTTGTTAATGTAGGTGCATTCACATATCTTGTTGACTTTGTTATTCTGGATATAAAAGAGGATGTGGATGTACCTTTGATTTTGGGTAGACCGTTTCTCGCCACCGCCAAGGTGCTTATTGATGTGCATAGTGGTAAATTGATCCTGCGTGCTGGTGATGAACAGGCTACATTTTCTGTGTCTGAGAATGGAAAACACTCTCATTTGCATGATGACATAGATTACTGTGATGTGCTTACTGATTTTGAGACCGCATTCGCTATAACGAGTGCGGGTACTGACGATGCTCTTGAGCGTTGTATTTTTCTAGGTGAGCAGGCATCGCAGGAGCCGCAGCTGGCGGAGTAGTTGGCCGCGCTGGAGAGTGGCCCATTCTTGGAGGGCGATAGGTTGTTCAAACCGATCTCATCCTCACCCCACATCACTACCTCCTTGGAGGAATCACCAGAGCTGGAGCTAAAGCCCCTCCCTCCTCATTTGGAGTATGCATTTCTCCGGGAGGGGAATAAGCTGCCAGTCATCATCAGCTCGACCCTCACACCCGAGAAGAAGGACATACTAGTGGCCTTGCTGAAGCTGCACGAGCGAGCCCTAGCATGGAAGATCACAGATATCCGGGAGATCAGCCCCTCCTTCTGCTCCCACCGGATACTGCTAGAGGATGAGATGCGGCCAGTGAGACAGGCACAGAGAAGACTGACACCGAACCTGGAGGTTGTGGTTCGGGCAGAGATCGTGAAGCTGATGGACGCGGGGATCATCTTCGCCATTTCCGACAGTGAGTGGGTCAGTCCCACCCAGGTGGTACCCAAAAAGGGAGGGATGACCATGGTGCCTAATGAGAAGAATGTGCTCATCCCAATGCGCACGGTGACTGGGTACCGTGTTTGCATTGATTATTGGCGTCTCAACGACGCCACTCGGAAGGACCACTTCCCGCTGCCGTTCATTGATTAGATGCTGGAGAGACTGGCGGGCACGAGTTCTACTGTTTCCTGGATGGGATGTCTGGGTACTTCCAGATCCCCATTGCACCGGAGGACCAGAAGAAGACCACCTTCACCTGCCCCTTCGGCACATTTGCTTATCGGAGGATCCCATTCGGGCTGTGCAATGCCCCGGCCACTTTTCAGCGATGCATGCTCGCCATCTTTGACCGGCTGGTCGGCGTTATGGAGGTGTTTATGGACGATTTCTCGGTTTATGGAGACTCATTCTCTCACTGTCTCTATAACCTGGAGCTCGTCCTTAAACGGTGTGAAGAAATGAACCTGACACTGAGTTGGGAGAAGTGCAACTTCATGGTTCGCGAAGGCATAGTTCTAGGGCATAAGATCTCCAAGATGGGGATTGAGGTGGACCGAGCAAAGATTGAGACTATCAGCAAGCTGCCTCCTCCTACATCTGTTAAGGGGATCCGGAGTTTTTTTAGGCCATGCAGGGTTCTACAGGAGGTTCATCAAGGATTTTTTGAAGATCGCCCTGCCCCTGACCAAGCTTCTTGAGAAGGATGCCCCCTTCCAGTTCACTGATGCATGCACAGCGGCATTCACGACCTTGAAGGAGAAGCTCACCCAAGCTCCTATCATGGTTGTTCCTGACTGGTCCCTCCCATTTGAGTTGATGTGCGATGTCAGTGACTTTGTTGTTGGAGCTGTCTTGGGGCAGAGGCGAGATCAACACTTCCGACCTATCTATTACGCCTCGAAGACCCTAAATGATGCCCAGGAGAACTACACCACCACGGAGAAGGAGCTGCTCGCAGTGGTGTTTGCCTTCGACAAATTTCGTCCCTATCTGGTCTTGTCCCATGTGACCGTGTACACAGATCACTCCGCGATTCGATACTTGATGATCAAGGCCGATGCCAAGCCTAGGCTCATACGATGGATCTTATTATTGCAGGAGTTCGACATTGAGATTCGGGACAAGAAAGGAGGGGAGAATGTTGCAGCCGATCACCTCTCCCGGTTGGACGCACCCCCTGCGGACAACGTCGATGAGGAGATCAACGACTCCTTCCCAGATGAGAGATTGATGATGATGTGCCTGGTGGAGAGTGTCACCCCTTGGTATTCCGATTTTGCGAACTATCTGGTGGGCCAGCAGCTACACAAGGGGATGACAACTCATACCAAAAGGAAATTCTTCGCCGACCTGAAGCATTACTTCTGGGATGACCCTCATCTCTTCAGGATCGGAGCCGACGGGATCATCCGTCGCTGTGTTATGGAGAGTGAGATGGAGGGCATTCTATCTCACTGTCATGAAGGACCTACTGGCGGTCACCACGGAGGAAACCGCACGGCGAGGAAGGTGCTCCAATCGGGCTTTTACTGGCCCACGCTCTTCAAGGACGCAGACGCATTCGCACGCAGGTGCGACCGATGCCAGAGGTCAGGTAACATCTCTGCCCATGATGAGATGCCCCAGAATGTGTTTATAACCTGTGAAATTTTTTATGTCTGGGGTATCGACTTCATGGGCCCCTTCCCTCCATCTTTTGGATATACCTATATCCTGGTTGCTGTTGACTACGTCTCTAGGCGGGCTGAGGTGCAAGATTTTCCCACTAATGATGCTAGACGTGTTTGTGGTTTTCTGAAGCAGATATTCTCCCGGTTCGGGACACCCAGAGCCATCATAAGTGATGGAGGCACCCATTTCCAAGGCCAGTTTGATAAGCTATTGTCTCGCTATAGTGTAACTCACAAGGTGTCCATGGCCTATCACCCTCAAACAAGTGGCCAGGCCGAGCTGACGAACCGGGAGCTCAAGCGCATCCTGGAAAAGATGGTGGATCAATCCCGCATGGATTGGTCCACCAAGCTCGATGATGCTCTCTGGGCATATCGCACTGCCTACAAGACACCCATTGGTACTTCACCGTACCGGCTTGTCTATGGAAAGGCATGCCATTTGCCAGTGGAGCTAGAGCACAAGGCCTTTTGGGCCCTTAAGCTGCTCAACTTGGATGTTAGTGTTGCAGGTGTTGAGCGCAAAATGCAGATGCTGGAGCTGGAGGAATGGCGTTACCACGCCTATGAGAATACCAAGCTGTACAAGGAGCGCACTAAGTGCCTGCACGATGCACGGTTGCGGGGTCCGAAAGAGTTCCAGGTTGGTGATCGAGTTCTCCTTTATAACTCTCGCCTGAAGCTCTTTCCCGGAAAACTCCGTTCCCGATGGTTTGGACCGTTCACGGTCACACAGGTGTTCCCGTATGGCACAATTGAAATTGCCAACCCGCAAATTGAGCCGTTTAAAGTGAATGGCCATCGTCTCAAGCTCTTCCTGGGAGACGAGGTCGAATGTGCGGAGTTGGTAGTGGAACTCGCGGACCCTTAGTTCCGCCATGGGCGTCCAGCTACAAGACGGTAAAGAAGCACTTGTGGTGAGGCAACCCCACCACGGTTTGCATTTCTTTTTCTCTTTTTCTTTTGTTTTGGTTTTGTGTCGAGTCAGTTGTGAGTCTGTAGAGCATTTAGGTCGTCTGATCTGCCTCGGTCAGGTGTTTGCGTGCAGGGGAGTTCGAAAAAATGAGAAAAAGAGAGGTTTGGCCGAAGGGGGAAAATCCCCGGTTATGGCTAAAAATACCCGACCGGGTATTTTCATGCCACGGCCGGGACCCCCCTGAGTTTAGACCGAAAAGGGGAAATACCCGACCTTGGGCAAAAATACCCGACCGGGTATTTTGGCCACTTGGTCGGGTCCTGGGATTTTGGCCGAAAAGGGCAAATCCCCTATCTAGATCCAAAAATACCTGACCGGGTACTTTTGGTTCAAGGTCGGGGATTTTGATGCCTTGGAACGCAGCGTGGCGTATCCCCCGACCGCGTCTCAAAAATACCCGACCGGAGATTTTTATGGCCCGGCCGGGGATTTTGGTTATAAAATGCGAATCCCCGGTCGCTCCCTCTCTCTCCTCTCATTTTTTCAGAAATTCTTCCTCTCTTCCTTCCAAATCCTCTCCCCTCTCTCTTCTTGAGCATCGCCGGCAGCCGTGCACCGCCGCCGACCGCCGCGCTTCGCAACCGCACTCCGCCGTCGCCGGCCGCCTCCCTCCGTCAGTCTTCCGGCCACTTTTCGGCCACTTTCCAGCGAGTTTTCCGGTCGATTTTTCGATGTCATTTTGCATCCCTCATCCCTTCCTCGCGTCCCTCTACAGTTCTACTTGAGTTTCCAGGTGTGTTTCTTGTTCTGGAAAATCAAACTGTAGATTGTAGGACCGAGAACTGTGTTTGCATGCTTGAATTAGAATAGGGTGAGGGATGTCTTGAGTATGAATGGTTATGCGTATGTTGTGTGTGTTGCCCGTGTGATTGTTGTGGTTGGTTATGTTGTTCTTGCCTTGTCTCCGGTGGGGTTGCTTGCAATTCAACCGGTTGAGCTTAACCTGTTAGCCTAGGTGGTCCTTAAGTGTGGGGGAAGTGATGAACCCATACTCTTGGTCCTGACGAGTTTTTCTTGGCTCCACCTTTGGTTTGTTAATTTTGCAGGAACATGTCACTCGACCATCCGTTCGTGCAGGATCTGCGCCTGCACCCGGATTACGCGGACCAGTTCCGCAGGGTCACCCACGGGAGACTGGAGCGACACCACCACCTGAAGTGGGCCGTATTTGAGCAGCTCTACTGCATTCAGGAGCTCTCCACCGCCATCAGCCACCGGGATTGGCGGACACGCCCACTTACACGGAGCTGGTGTGGGAATTCTACACTACTTTCCACTACCGCTCCAAGGGGCCCCGGGACTCCTATGCAGTCACTTTCAGGCTGGGCGGCCACCCACGGGAGCTTACCATTGACGGGTTGGCCTATGCCCTGGGGAATAAGTACCACCCCTTCTCGCGCCACGAGGTTGAGATCGCGAACCCGACGGACTGGAACCAGGACGAGTTCTACCGCCGGATAGCCAGACGCGCCTATGGGATCGACTACTTCGACCCCGGTCAGACTTTCGTCTCCACCATCCGGCCACAGTGGCACATCCTGAACTTACTCATCACCCGCTCGATCGTCCCCTGTGCTACTGGGTCGCACAAGATTCCGAAGCGGGTGCTCTATGCCATGTACTCGATGAGGGACCCGGAGCATATGCTGCACTTGCGTTCTTTCGTGGCTACCACTTTCTCCTGGTGCCACGGGAAACCCAACCACCTCTACTGTGGTCCCCTGATCACTCGCCTGGCGCGTCATTTCGGCATCGACTTAGCGGGCCTCACGGATTCTACTGCACGGGGCGGCTCCACCCCCCCTCAGCCGGGATGCGCTCCACAATGCACTCCTCCTGACCACTGATGGCACCCGCACCTGGGTGGATGGGCTCTCTCTGCCCCCTGAGGAGGATGCGGATCTCGATGAGGACGAGGAGGATGACGATTACTCCGGCGAGGATGATGATGATGATGATGATGATGATGATGGTGGTGGTGGAGCCATGGATGCTGATGAGCCAGAGCCCCCACTCTCTCCACCAGGGGACCTTCAGCCACGACGGAGATCCGAGAGAGGCGAGTCCTCCTCCGGTCCTTCTGGTCCATCGATGGCTTCTGGCCCGTCGATGGACTTCTTTACGGAGCAGTTCCAGCAGATGGGGCTCCAGTTCTAGCAGCTCGGTCTTTAGAACCAGCAGCTCATGGACCATCAGGTCCAGTTCTACCAGCAGTATTCGCCCCACCAGTCCGAGTACTAGTCCAGGCTGACGTTCATAGACGAGCGCCTCAACCGGATGGAGGCCCAGATGGTAGTCACTGGTTCTCTCATCGAGCGAGAGCGGGATCGTGGTCGCCGGTTGATGGAGTACTCGGAGCACCTGCTCCAGGCTTGTCACCCGCTAGAGGAGCACCACAGGACCACCCGGTGGGATCACTCGTCACCGCCACCACCACCACCACCAGAGGGGTTCGATGACCTTATGGACCAGACGACTTCACCGGGCTCGAGTAGTGACACGCCAAAACACAACACCAAACTGCGACCAAGCGTAATCGCAGTCCGGGAATGCAGTAACAGGCAAGTTTAATTATCAACCCGGGGTCTAGATCTACTGCTTACTCCGTGATTCTCTATTATCTAGCAAACTAGTTCGAGTGATTGTTGTGAAAAGTAAAAGCAACAAGAAAGCAGTAAATTGTTCGGTTTTCTAAAGCAGGCAAGAGTCACTCGGGATTGAGTCCCCCTAGCCCCTTAGTTAGGTTCAATTGCAATTCCCTGGGTTGATTTACTGTTGATTAGACTGCGGAAGATCCGACAGTAGCTTGGAATCTCTTAAGCTGACCAAGCCCTCTCAGTCTAACTACCCGGCAGACGACTAGTCTTCACCGGGATAGAAAGCTGAGGCTATGAACACAGAACTCCACTACTGGCGCCAAGAACACCAGTACAAAGCAGTAAATTGGCTAACTCTCGTATAGCCAATCTCCTACTATCGAATGAAGAGGCTCTAACAACCTAATCAGATTCTATCTATCTCAGGTTGAAGCAGAAATTGAGAAAAGCTGATCAGACTCAAATCAATTCAATAAACATGCGTCATTCGATTAAAATCAAACAGTAATATCATCCCAAGTCATTACAATCAAATCCCTAACACAAGGAACTAGGGTTCTTCATACCCAAGTGAGAGAAGGGTTCTACTCCATAGAGAGAGAAGAGAAAACAAGAATCGGATTAGTCATACTCATAACGATGAGGATAATCTGCTCCGGGACGATGATTTCCACTCCTATTACGATCTCCAAGCTCGATTCGATGAAATCCAGCTCTAAGACAGCTTCTAGGATGTGTTCTTCGCACTTTCTCTCTCTAGGGCTCTGTTTTTGCTCTGAAAACACGATTCTTCACTTTTGGCTCGGAATAGGCTCTAAAACCAGGCTTTCCCGACTCGTACGGCCAGGGTGCACGGCCGTGCATATCACCATTCTGGCCGTGCAACTCAAAACGCAACGTGTCATTTAGTTCGACCTCAGGCTTCTCGCACGGCCAGGGTGCACGGCCGTGCGATCTTCAGGGTCTGCCCGTGCGTGGCCTCGGCACAAAGGGCACGGCCATATAGCTCACGTGCACGGCCGTGCAGCCTCCCTGGTCTGCCCGTGCAGCTCCCCAAAAACCTCGCCATTCGTCCAATCGACCCCAGACTCGCTCCTAAGCCTTCATTCACGTACTAGGACCTGAAATATCACAAACAAGCACAACCTAGCGTGAAATCGGCCTAAAACACGAGAATCAACACCTCAAACGGTGTAAGAACGGGGGTAAAAACATGTGTAAATGACGGTCTATCAAACTCCCCCACACTTAACCGTTTGCTTGTCCCCAAGCAAACCAAGTCAGACACTAGGTAAGCTTACATATTTCAATCAACCAACATTGGGGACAAGTCATAAAGGCACAGAACACGTGAATCGCAGTGGTTTTTAAACATCAATACATGCACAACCTCAATAACAACCTGAACAACCACCACAAAGGACATTCGAGTGCAGCAAATCGAGTAAAGGAAGAGTCTCCCTTCTGTTCACTGGCCAACCTAGACTTGATTCAACAACTTACTCAAAACAGTCAACTCATGCATCCAACTCAAGACATCAGAATAGAGACCGAGCAATCTAGGTCCTCACCGGGGTACAAGAGCATATAGAAAATGAAAATGAATCACTCACTCTCGACCAGTGGGGTCAGGACAATTTGATGCGAAAGATGCGCATGCTATTGCTCTCAATACCTATCATCTCTTCACCATGATGGTAACCTCTAAATGCTAGAGTTCACATATGGGGTGTCACCACTAACTAATCAGGAGGTCTTAGACACAGGTTCAAATGACTGGCTAGGGTCTTGGATATGGGGAAAAGGCCTTTTAGGTGGTGGAAGTATTCATAGCAAAAGGTTCCACATTTTCCAAACACACAATCACAGTCAAAAAACCGGTATTTTCTTTCTTTCTGCTATTCTGCATTACTCAATATCTTAAGAGCACAAGAGCGAAGGAGGCATAAACATCAGCATTTCCAAGCCAGACTGCTAAGAAACACTGCTTACTGGGCATTATTCAGATTTTTGGTAGTGGCTCTCTTTTGCTTTCAATTTTTCCTCTTTGTTTTCATTTTTCTTTTCATTTCCTAAGAGAGCCACCACTTCTGCATAAATTTCAAACACCTGCCCAACTTTTAAGCACTACCTCCAACACTCACATAGACTTTAGCAGAAACAGCAGAGAATATATAAAAACCACTCTGTGGAACCTTCTAAAAGATGCAACAAGGGTGATTTTTTCCATTATAGACCAAAAGAAAGGATAACACACGGCTCAAAGGGGCTGACTAGGGGATATGACACATCAGGACAGTCAGTTTTGGGCGTGGGCTAATCCTATGCCCCCATCATCTCAGCTAGTGACAACGTGAATGCTACACATCATGGAAGAGGGATCTATCGCACAAGAAAGAAACGAGCAGGCTCAAATCTCACATGGCTACCTATATGCTCTATCTCACATTCTGATACCCTGAACTAGATGCATAAACGACTGTCAAGGAAAAGTAATCAGATCAAGTCAGATCAAGTTACAGTTGGCAAGCAAACAGTTGGAAAACTGAACCCCTACATCGTTCTACTGCACATCTCAGTCCTCATCATAGGTTGTCCTAGTTGCAAACAAGTTGTCATGCATTAATCCGAAAACCAATCAATTCATCCATCAAAACACAGTGCCAATATGATCAAACCTCAGTACTTGGAGCCCTCAAATCGTAAGATTCGGACAGCGGACTAGGCTCCAAGCACCATCATAAATATTCCAACCGATACAAAGCACCCCCCCCCACACTTAAGCACGACATTGCCCTCAATGGAGTAGAGGGAAAGATAAGGGGAACGATGTTACCGGGTAAGAACACTGCTGGGGGACTGGAAGTGGACCAGTCAGCGAGAAACGAACGGGAGAGTGGACAATGCTGCACAAATCGAACACCAGAAACACACTAGCACACTGGCGTTAGGGATAAGTGTTAGCCCAGACGGCTACATCAAACCACAAAGGAAAAACCAAAAACAAAAACAAACGACACTAAGTTCAAGCTCCGCACACATGGAGCAAACACACAAAAGTCTAAAAAAGAAAAAAAACAAACACACTGAGACAGGCAACGAGTACAGCCTACTCGCCGCCAAGATCGTCGAGGTCGATGTCGTTCATGAACGCGTCATCATCAGCAGCGCCAGCAGCACCGTCATGTGGAGGGGAGTCATCCCAGGGGGTCCTCCAGACAGGTGGATCGCCCGGAATCAGCTGAAGCAGGTGCTGCTGAACCTCCTGCATGCGCCGTGAACGGCGCTTCTCCCGCTCGATGTGGGCGAGAGTCACGTCCTGCTGAGTCTGGATCGTGTTCAGCCGCACGTCATAAGCATCCATCCTGTTCCGATACTCGGCCTGATCTGCCGCGTACTGCTGATGGAACTGCATCTGCTGGTCGAGGATCAGCTGGTTCTGGATCCTCAGCTGCTCGAACTGCTGGGCGAAGTAATCCTGGCCCTGGAAAGCGGAGCTGCTACCCCCGAAATGGAAGTCAGTCTGTGGGGGATCATCAGCAGCATCAGTAGCAGCATCTACCTCCTCGGGATCCACCTCATCGGCAGCCTCCTCCTCCTGGCCCTCGACCTGGGCCTCTGGTACGGGCTCCGCGGGGATCGGAGGCTCCGGGAATCCATCGACCCACTGAACACCGTTCCTCTCTCGCAACAGCAGCATCTTCCCGATCGTCTTGCTGCCAAAGATGAGGGTGTCTCCCTCCTCGGTGCACCCCTGCAGTGAAAGGCCAAAGAAGGTGACCAGGCGGGTGATGAGGGGGCCGCAATGGAGGCTCTTCAGCTCGGTGGCCGTCTTCTCGAAGGTCTTTGCCACCACCGAACCCAGGTGGAGAGCATGGCGGCGCTGGCGGATCGAATGGAGGAAGTACAGGGTCCTCTTCGTGATGGCGCCGGCGCTTTCTCCTGCAGGGGTGTAAGACTTCGTCAGCAGGTGGTGGAGAAGTCGGTTGTCGATCTGCAGGGTAGATGCCTTCGTCCTCCCGGACCGGAAAGGACGCGTCTGGCCTGGCCGAGCCAGGCTGGTGTACAGCCTCCCGAAGTCCACCTCCGGTGGCTCATTCACCTCGGTGACGTAGTCCTCACTGTCGTCGAGGTCGAGGTCGAGAGCCTCGGCCAGCTCGTGGTAGCTCAAGGACCGGGGGACACCGCCCAGCCGGAATTGGACGGTTGTATCGTCCTGGCAACTGGTCGTGGAATTGTGCTTGAAAGTCGTGTAGAACTCCCACACCGGCTCGTAGTAGACCTTCTCGCAGATCTGGAGCAGACGGCGCCATGCGGTGTTGGCGACCGCGGCGGAGAGCTGCTCGTAGCAGTGCAATCGCCGAAACTCCCGTTTGGACCAGCAATGGTGGGCGCCAAACGGGGTTTCCGCGACCTTCCTGAAGCGCTCTGCGGTGGGGCCCCTCCTGAGATCCCGGATGAACGGGTGCTGGAGATTAGGTTGCGCCATTGCCCTGCAAAACAACAACCCAAAGTGGAACCAAAAGAGCCAAAGAAAAGGTCAAGCCCACCCCCACACTTAAGAACAGAAAGCAACCGAACCATGGTTTCATCCATAGTTCGGGGGTCAACAACTCGATAAATCAAGCATAATCTGAGTGGGGGTGCACATTCACAAGAAAATAAGCAACTCAAGGTTCACATCCATAGCAAATACACCCTCAAACTACATCATTAAGGGCCCCAACCGATGGCCACAACATGGCATGGAAAACAGACATTTCATCGAACACCTTGTGTGCACTATTAAGTTAAGCATGAAATTGGCCAAATTCTTGCACACAAGGGCTCAAACAAGCAAAGGGGACTTTGCCCAACACAATTCATTCACATCCCATGCATTCCCCTCAATCAATTTCACACAAATCACATGATTCAATAAGGTTCTCTAACATACACCCTACACACTCAATTCTCCAAAATTAACATAGTTAGGGGCAAAATCAAACCTGGAGACTCAAGTAGAGGTGTAGGGGATGATGAGGGGAAGACAATGGAATCGACGAAACGCCGAAAAACTGGCCGGAAATGCTCGTCGGAGTCTCGCCGGAAATCGCCTCCGGCAACAAAGACGTCGCCCAAACTCGCTCAAACTCGAGGGATAGGCCGCTTTGGGTGTAGAAAGAGTGGGTTTGTTGTTGGTTTGGTGAAAAAATGACCCAAAGTGGCCGAAAAAATCGAAAAAGGGTGGTTTTGTCGCAGTTTTCCGGCGAGGGAAGAGGATTCCGGCGATAATTTTGGGTTTTCTGACCAGAATGGCCGTGCAGGCCATTTATATAGACCGTGCCTCGGCTGCACGGGCAGGAGCGCACGGCCGTGCACGGCTGGTTTTGCCCGTGCAGGCCGACACGGCCTGGCCGAGGAGATGCGCACGGCCGTGAACCAGACATATTTGGTCGTGCCATAATTACCGAGAGCTCGCACGGCCAAAGGGGGATACCCGCACGGCCGTGCGAGGCAATGTGATGCCCGTGCAGACGCACGGCCAGGCCAGGCTGTGCGCACGGGCGTGCAATGTGCACTTTTGGCTGTGCGCCTTTTACCGAGAGCTCGCACGGCCAAGGGGGAATTTCCGCACGGCCGTGCAAGTTGAGGTCCTGGCCGTGCGACTTGCTGGAGTCCCAAAATCAACCTGTTTTCACTCAAAAACGACACGTGACTCTGGATCAACGTCTCAAGACTCAAAAACACACAAAATCAAAGGAAAAAGAGTAAGAAAATGCAAACCTCGGTGGGGTTACCTCCCCACAAGCGCTTCTTTACCGTCTTTTAGCTGGACGCCAGTATGGATGCTCAGGGAAGTGTAGGATCAGGTGCCTTCAAGAGCGGATCCACATCGCTCTTGAGGTACAGCTTCAAATGGTGGCCATGTACGTGACGAATGTGGCCACCTGCATTTGCCAGCTCGACTTGGCCATCCGGCAAGATGCAAGCGAGTGAATACTCGGATGGCCAAGGTGGGGGCGGGACCAGCTCATAGTGGTCTCCGGCGTTCTTCCGAGCAGGCTTAGCTGCCTGCAGTTTCGGCCGCCACTCCTCCTTGATCTGTTCTTTTGATGACGGAGTGGTCCGGAGTGGCGGCGAAGGTGTGGGAGGAGGGTCCTGCAAAATAGGCAGCACAGAAGGATACACGACAGACTCGTGCACCTGGTGAGATACAGCATGCAGAGGTAACGAAGCAGGTATAGTGTTAGCAACTGAAAACGTTATTCGCTCCTCGCCATCCCTCAAAACTAAGGTCCCATCATGCACATCTATGAGAGCCTTGGCGGTGGCCAGGAAAGGCCTTCCCAGTATAAGAGGCACTTCTGTGTCCTCACTGATGTCCAGGATATGTGAATTTGCCAACCTTAACCAGAAGGTCTTCCACTATACCCCTAGGATGCACTACAGATCTGTCAGCTAATTGAAGGGTCATCCTAGTAGCACGGGGTTCACCTAGGCCTAGTTTCATGAACAATTTATATGGAATAACATTGATACTAGCACCTAAATCCGCCAAGGACTTCTCTACATGCAATTTATCAATAGAGCACGGGATAGTAAAACTACCTGGGTCCTTTTTCTTCTGCGGAAGCTTGTTCTCCAGAATAGCCGAGCACTCCTCGCTGAGCTCCACAGTGGCCAGCTCACTCAGCTTCTGCTTCTTTGAGAGAAGCTCTTTCAGAAACTTCGCATACTTCGGCATTTGCGATAGTGCCTCCAGGAAGGGCACTTGGACATTCAGCTGCTTCAGCATTGCCATGAATTTGGCAAACTCAGTCTCCCGTCGGTCCTTGTGCACCCGAGTAGGAAAGGGAAGCTGTGGTACATACTCCTTCACCACAGGTTGCGGTTTAGGAGCAGGCACCTCAACCTCCTTCTCCATTTCTTCCTGATTAGCTGGAAGTGCTGAAGCAGGGGTCTCTCTCTCTCCTGCCCGAACAGGTGGATCGGCAGTCACCTTGCCACTCCTGGTCATGATGGCATTGCAGCGCTCGTCCGGGGTCGGCGGGTGAGGGATGGTCTGCCCTGGCAGAGTACCAGGAGCCCTTTGAGCCACTTCCTGGGCCACGCTCCCCAGCTGGGTCTGGATATCCTGCAAAACAGCCTGTGTGTTCCTCTGGCCAGCTTCAAGAGCCAGGAGTTTACCCGAGGCCTTCTCCATGAACTGCTCAAAGGTGTTGAATTTCTGAGCACTAGCACTGGCGAGAGAACCCACCAAGTCCCGCAGTTCAGCCATCTGATCATTCTGCACTGGGGCAGCAGGTGCTGCACCTGGATGCTGGAAAGGCCGCGGCTGTGATTGAGCAGCATGCCCCTGCGTGGGCTGATAGAGAGACTGTTGTTGCTGCTGGAATTGCCCCTGTTTGGGCTGATATGGTGGCCTCTGGAAGCCTGGTGGTCCCTGGGGAGCTGGTGGTCTGGGATTTGGCCCAGCCCAGGAGAAGTTAGGATGCTGGCGCCACCCCTCATTGTACGTGTTGCTGTAGGGGTCATTGCGCCTGGCGTTATTAATGAAGTTCACCTGCTCCTGGGGTGTGGTTGATTCCTTCATCACCTGGCAGTCCTCCACCGTATGATGGGTGCTTTCGCACCATTGGCAGAGCATCGCCTGCTGTTGTCCGGTCCCTGGAATCATCCCGGAACGATCGATAGCTGAGACCAGCTTCGATACCACCTGCACCAAATCAGATGACTGGGTGCCCACAGCATGCACACCCCGTCCAGGTGCTCGTCGCGATCTCCTGGCAGTGCCCCAGTCATAACCGTTCTCCGCCATCTCCTCAAAGAGTTGATTCAGTTATGGCGGGGTTTTGGTCAGCATGTTCCCGCCACAAACCGAATCGATCAGCTGCTTGTCCTCCGGGAAGAGGGCGTGATAGAAGGTGCCCACCTTGAACGCATCATTGAAACCATGATTGGGACACCTGAGAAAGAGGCTGGTGTACCTCTCCCAAGCATCCCTAATGGTCTCATCCTCATCCTGAGAAAAATGTGTAATCTACTTCTGGAGATCAGCAGTCTTGGATGGAGGATGGTAGCGGGTGAGGAACTTGTCCGCCAGGTTGGCGAACGTGGTGATGGAGCCCGGAGGTCGAGTGTCTAGCCACTCCTTGGCCTGCCCCTCCAGAGTGAATGGGAAGTACCTCAGCTGGATGGCATCTGCTGGTACCCCATTGATCTTGATTCCATCGATGAGCTCGTGGAATCGCCTGAGATGTGATCGAGGGCACTCTCCCTCCTTACCACGGAACACTACTGAACCGCGCAGCATGGTGATCACGGAGGTGCTCACCTCAAAGTTGTTGGCTGGGACATGAGGGTGTTGAATGGGTGACCTCATGTCTGCAGCCCTAGCGGTCCAGTAGGATCCCATGGTCTGCTCATCTGGGTTGATCACCTCGTGGTTCTGCGGATCACCCATCTCTCCTTCTTCTTCTTCTTTGATCTGTAGCTGTGACAGCGCCTTCTCCGCAGCCAGTCGCGCCTTTAGAACCCGCTTGGAGTTCCTGCAGGTTTGTTCAAGCTCCTGGTCAAGTGGTAGTAGATCTCCCGACTGGCTACGGGTCATGCACTACCTGCACACAATCAGCAGAAGCAACCCGTGAAGGCACACAGGTGGAAGAAATAAAATGCAGTAAATAAAAGCTAGAGTAACAAATTCTCACGTTTCCCCAATAATCTAGAGGTGTCCCCGGCAACGGCGCCAAAAACTTGACACGCCAAAACAAAACACCAAACTGCGACCAAGTGTAATCGCAGTTCGGGAATGCAGTAACAGGCAAGTTTAATTATCAACGCGGGGTCTAGATCTACTGCTTACTCCGTGATTCTCTATTATCTAGCAAACTAGTTCGAGTGATTGTTGTGAAAAGTAAAAGCAACAAGAAAGCAGTAAATTGTTCGGTTTTCTAAAGCAGGCAAGAGTCACTCGGGATTGAGTCCCCCTAGCCCCTTAGTTAGGTTCAATTGCAATTCCCTGGGTTGATTTACTGTTGATTAGACTGCGGAAGATCCGACAGTAGCTTGGAATCTCTTAAGCTGACCAAGCCCTCTCAGTCTAACTACCCGGCAGACGACTAGTCTTCACCGGGATAGAAAGCTGAGGCTATGAACACAGAACTCCACTACTGGCGCCAAGAACACCAGTACAAAGCAGTAAATTGGCTAACTCTCGTATAGCCAATCTCCTACTATCGAATGAAGAGGCTCTAACAACCTAATCAGATTCTATCTATCTCAGGTTGAAGCAGAAATTGAGAAAAGCTGATCAGACTCAAATCAATTCAATAAACATGCGTCATTCGATTAAAATCAAACAATAATATCATCCCAAGTCATTACAATCAAATCCCTAACACAAGGAACTAGGGTTCTTCATACCCAAGTGAGAGAAGGGTTCTACTCCATAGAGAGAGAAGAGAAAACAAGAATCGGATTAGTCATACTCATAACGATGAGGATAATCTGCTCCGGGACGATGATTTCCACTCCTATGACGATCTCCAAGCTCGATTCGATGAAATCCAGCTCTAAGACAGCTTCTAGGATGTGTTCTTCGCACTTTCTCTCTCTAGGGCTCTGTTTTTGCTCTGAAAACACGATTCTTCACTTTTGGCTCGGAATAGGCTCTAAAACCAGGCTTTCCCGACTCGCACGGCCAGGGTGCACGGCCGTGCATATCACCATTCTGGCCGTGCAACTCAAAACGCAACGTGTCATTTAGTTCGACCTCAGGCTTCTCGCACGGCCAGGGTGCACGGCCGTGCGATCTTCAGGGTCTGCCCGTGCGTGGCCTCGGCACAAAGGGCACGGCCATATAGCTCACGTGCACGGCCGTGCAGCCTCCCTGGTCTGCCCGTGCAGCTCCCCAAAAACCTCGCCATTCGTCCGATCTTCGTCCAATCGACCCCAGACTCGCTCCTAAGCCTTCATTCACGTACTAGGACCTGAAATATCACAAACAAGCACAACCTAGCGTGAAATCGGCCTAAAACACGAGAATCAACACCTCAAATGGTGTAAGAACGGGGGTAAAAACATGTGTAAATGACGGTCTATCAAGTAGGCTGTACTCGTGGCCCCGTTTTGTTGTTTTGTTTTTGGCAGAGTGCAAACTGTCTTATGTGTAGGTTTCTTTGTCTTTCTTTTTATTTTGGATGATGTACTATTGTGCTGACCATTGGACCTAACGTATTGTGTGTGAGTTCTTTTGCCCCCTTTAGCTGTGCTTGTCCTGACTGGTCCTCTCTCCAGTCCGCTTCACTCAGACTGGTCCCCGTCCAGTCTCATGCAGTCCGTGCACACCGGTAACATCATTCCCCTTATCTTTCCCTCTTCTCCATTGCGGGCAATGTCGATCTTAAGTGTGGGGCATGTTTCTCTTTTGACTGCATTAGATCTGTTTGTGTGCTTGGAGCCTAGTCCACTTTCCAAATTTTTAAATTTGAGGGCTCCAAGTACATGTTTCCATGCAAATTGCTTGCTCAGTATGCTTTGAATTGACAGTCTCTATAGTAATGTGAAACCTAGGGAGGTAGTGTAGCACTATGGAGGATGTTGAAGTATAAGATTTTTCCTATCTAGCTCTCTGTTGTGCCGGTTGATTTTGTGAAGTAGTTGAGTTAAGACCGTTGAATTCCTGTGGTAATGGTGACTCTGTTTGAATTATGTTGTGGACTCGTGTATCGAACAGGGTTCTCATGTGGGAAATGAAAAGCAATTGGTCCTCCATGTTGAAATCATCAAAATCCTAAACATGGGGTAAGCCCAACGTGTGTGGCACCGTTCATTGCACAAAATCGGGTTTTGGAGGAGATTTTAGTGATCCTTAGTGGGGTACTCCTACAAGGTGAAGCTAAGCTGTCTCTAGTACAAGTAAAACTTCCACCCGTTGAACGGTTTGCCTACTCGAGGATGTGTTTTTAAGGGCACGGATAGAGCTTCCGGCCCTCCTTAATTTCATTGACCCTCCACACGAGTTGAGGAAAAGGAGTTAAAAGAAGTACTCTGGCGAGCGCCAGGTATACAGAAATTGCTCTTGCTCGACTAATAAGGGTCGACCATGCAAAAGACTGCAGTTGGAACCCCTGCTAAGTGAGAAAAAAAACAAGAGAAATGTAAATGAAAGTGCAAAAAGGGGTTCCAACGGTGAAATGAAGTGAAAGAGCACCCCCGGTACCACGAGTCCTTGGTTGTGAATGGTGTGAGTCCCTTTATCCATGAACTGACTGTCTTACTTCTAATTTTTCTCATGATCCTGGCTTGAGTCTAGAACTCCCATTGAGAGAGATAGGGGACGTCTTAGAAGACCAGATGACCTCGTAATCTGCTTTTGATCTAGAAAATCCTCTACCGACGATCGAGGTTGTTTGTTGCTATAGAGGTCTGGAGAGCTGCATTGGTTTGAGTTAGGCTTGCTTGGGGACAAGCAAACGGTTAAGTGTGGGGGAATTCGATAGACCATCGATAGCACATGTTTTTACCCCTATTCTTGAACCGTTTGAGATGTTGATTCTTGTGTTTTAAGCCGATTTCACGCGAGGTAGTGCGTTTATGTCATATTTCAGGACTTGGCGTTGGAATCGAGGCGAAGAAACGAGTTTCGGGTCGAAAGGAGCACGTTTGGGCCGAAGTGTGCTGGAGGAGCAAAATACCCGGCCATGAGCAGAAATACCCGGCCGGGTATTATTTGGACAGACCGGGTAATTAGAGTTTTGGACGATGAGAAGCAGAGGAGGCCCCGGCCGTGAGCCTAAAATCCTCGGTCGGGGATTCCTGGACTTGACCGGGGATTTTTCCTATCACACACGCTGCGTTTTGAATATCCCCGGTCGCCACCCAAAATACCCGACCGGGTATTCAGACCGGGGATCGCGACAAACAGCTTCTTAAGTGAAAAGAAGGTCAAAATTGAGGGGTTCCGAGTTTTAGAGAGAAAGTGCAACCTTGAGAGAGAAAGTGACGAACCTGATTCTGGAAGTGTCCTAGATCGATCTCCATCACCATTGGAGCCCGGCTTGAGCTTGGAGAAGATCTGGTTGAGTACCAGAAGCAGATTATCATCCTTCATACTATGGTTTCCGCATCTGAGCTAGATTTCCCATCTCTCTCTATGGAGTAACTTTCCTATTCACCTGGGTATGAAGAACACTAGATTTGTATGTTAAGTCTGATTGTATGAACCCAATTACAGATTCTATGATTTGATTATATTCAATTGAGGTTTGAATTTTTGAATGGCATGAATCCTGATCAAATTCCTGTTATTTCTGCTTTGACCTAGAATGAGAATATCTGCGTAGGTTGATAGAGCATCCTTGATTGAAGGTAGTGAATTGACGACTTTAGTCGAGGAGTCGATTCACTATTCTGTACCGGATTTACTCCGGTAGTGGAGGTTTAGTTCGTTAGGGCCTCAATCTGTTTACTCCGGTGGAGGTTAGTCGCCCGCTGGGGACTCGGATTGAGAGGGTCTAGAGACCTTTAGTCGAGACTTCAGACTGTTTAAGAACCTCCCGCAGTATAACTATCATTGAAATTGAACTTGGTAAATTACAATCCGGCTTAACTGTAGTCTAGGGGGAACCATATCCGGTTGACCTCTCTCGACTTGAAAACAACCTTTTTACTTTGCTTTGCTTGGCTTGTTTGGACCTTCACTAAAGTTTCACCGCTAAATAATAAGAACTCACGGAGTAGTCAGCACACTTAGGACCCGGGTTGACATTAAAACTCAAACCCGATATACTACGCTTTAGGAGGTGGTTACACTTGGTCATTTTTTAGAGTGACGGTAGGAGCGAGTCATTGGACAACTTTGGAGGACCAAATGAGCTAAAAAGGAAGTATATGGAGTTTTCGTGATAAAGATAAGGTCCAATGATAGAGAAGTCCACTAGTAACCACAAGTAGGGTCCAAGAAAAGCCCAATTGAAGAAGACTCGTACCAAGCAGAAGTAGAAACTAGCAGCGACCCAGTAACAAGTCCAACTGTTACACATGGAGATCTGGAAGAATAGGGCCCAAATCTTCATAAGAGGTTGTCTATGGTCCAAGAAGGCCAACCCAAAAGAAAAGGCTGGTGTTTCTAATTGAGGCACTACCGCCACCAAGAGGCCCAAGCCCAAAATCAAATCTTTGGGCCATGACTTCGGCCTTAAGTCAAAAAAACCATATCCTAGCTGGTTTAGGAGTGTTTTGGATGAGGTTTACCCCTCCTCCCACCCATGAATAGAGGGCTAGAATCATTATTTCAATAGGCTACACAACTACATTTAAAGTTATGTATACCCTGCTCGAATAAGAACTTAGCTTTCATAGAAGAGGGTGCAGTTAGGGAGCTGCTTTTATTATCGATGTTGGTACGCCCTCCTTCTCTTCAATATTGCAAGTTTGAATTTATTGTATGAGGATGTGAACTCATATATAGAGGGAATGATGCTACATGAGTATAGAGGGAATGATCAACCATATATACCTCGAGCAGTGTCAATGTTTGATTGTTAGATCATCGATGCTACATACCGTTAATTATGGCTTAAGAGGCCCACACTTAATCATGTGTTATCCTAACTTCATTGTTCTTCATCAATTAGGTAATGGCATGAATCTAAAGCACACATTAGCTTGTTAAATATCTATCGCAAGAGGCGCATGCACGAGTAGAGAATGGCCTTAATGGAAGTGATAGAGTGATGCTATAGATGAGCCGTTGATGGATGATATGATTGAGCCTTAGTATGCATGATGATATTCGGGATACTTTCTTATAAAATAACGTATCTTTACTTTTATGCATCTATAACTTGAAACCCCCTAAACAACTTTACTCTTTTTGTTTTACTTTTCCTTGCTTGTTACTCGAATGAAAAACCCAAAAACCCCTCTTATTTTGTGTGTCATAGTAGGTATGGTGTGAGTATTTATGCATTAGAAGATCCTGTGGAATACGACCGTATGACATCCTAGGATTATAACTTTGATTTCTCACATCAGTGCGTTTCTGTACCCACCCGTTATGCTTATCAAAATCCGACGCCAAATGTTCGTCAAGTGTCCCATCACGTTTGGGAACCTGAAATGGTTGGATTTCCCTTCCGCATCTAACACTCTTTCTCATTTCATTGATGTTGGGCTTGTGGTATGCGCCTCCCTTTTCTGTGGTGCCTTTACCTCCTTTCTTAGGATTTCAATTGTCTTGTCTTGGTCTTCAATGATCTAAATCAAGTCCTTCCTAGTTAGTGAAGCGTCTTCTGTGCCATGACGCATTTGAGTCATCTTTCACTTCCCCATTGCAGTTGCGTGCCCACTCAATCGATTCTTGCTCTGTCCATTCTTTCATGGGGTTTACCTCTCCTCCACTCTCGTTTCTCAACTCTTCCATGTCACTAATAAAAAATCCTTTTACGCCCCACCTCCCCCAACTTGGTGTGCCAATTTTTTGAGCTAGAAAACTATGTGGTCCCTCGCCATGTGCCACTTCCCGCTCCCCAGATGGCGCCCTGTCCCTGCACATATGGCGAACTGTGGCCTCCCTTAGCCCGTTAGTCCTCCTATGATCAAGTCAGGAGTTTTTCTAGAGACAGAAGTAAGTAGTGAGGATGTAGTAAGAGAATCCAACCTTCATAAATGTTACTCACTGATCACTATTTATACTCGGGGAGGTCTGGACCAACTCCCTGATGTCACCCCATACTTCAACACTTTATTTAATGCTCCGTACTTAAAAACACTTATGGGCCCCCGACAACTTGTCAGCTTTATTAGAAACTAAATAGGCGCACGATGGGGAGTAACGGCTTGTCGTACTTCTTTCCCGCCACACACCCTGGCCAATCACCTCATTATTGAGCCATAATCAGGTTAAGCTTTTCTCTCAACCCATTGGGCTTTTACCTTGGGCCAGATGTTTTGGGCCTTGCTAACAACACTCTCAACAGTCATAAAATATATCATAAATTCCGTACACACCTTTGTTTTATACTAATATGTATGAAAATAAAAAATAGTATCAACTATATATGCCATAATAGTGAGCACACATTTCTAGTATTTTCATGCCATTCTGAACACTTACTTACTCTGTAAGTTATTTTTAATTTTTAAATAATGTAATAGATAAAAGAGATTTACAATGTTGGAGATTTGTTGTGACTTTTTGCGTCTATCGACATATACTCTCATGGTGGAAGGCCCATTTTACCCCACGTCTTTGCCTCTCGGCCATTAACAAATGAAGGGCCAATGACCCATTCTCGCCCAATTACATGTTGGGCTACTAGCATCAGTTTTTGGTATTCGGCCTTATCACTAAGCTAACTACTCGACCACCAGTGTAGTCAAAATCCCGTTTTAATCATAAAATCTTACGATTTTACGATCTCACCTATAGGTTCCGATCCTGATTTGACTACTAAAATCATTGAACCTTAAAATCCCAAAAAATCCCGATTTAAAACCTTAAGCAAACTCAGATTGATACCATTTTGTACGATTTCAAAGTTCATGTTAATTGGAGCAAAATAAGGCCAGTGGCGTCGTATTTGGCCTAGGAATCATGTCAAGTTCATTTCTCTCGACCCGATAAGCAAACTCAATTGGTTCGCGTTCTCTTCCTCATTTCTTCATCTTCCTCACATCAACGAACAACTCCTTCCAGCACTGATTTCACCCATCACCCTTCCAATTAGCTTGTTAGTTTGTTACCCCCATCACCCTCACAATTAGCCTAATCCCATCCCCTCGCAACCTTTCCTTCATCTCCCAAACCTTTAGCGCCAACATCCTTGACCTTCTTTCTGTCAAGAAAGAATGTATCAACCAACGGTTAACTTTTTCGGATGATGGCAGTCAACAAAATATGGTTGGTAGTGAAAGTACTTCAAGTGAGTCTGATAATAATGGTTATTTTGCTCAAGCATATAGATGGATTTTACGAGGATGGGAGTGAGGGTGAGGATGATGATGTTGAGGACTTAGATGTTCATGTTCATCATTACAATCCTATGTTAATATTAGCTATTAACTAGTTTAAGTTATTTTTATGAGAAATGAGGTTGCTCATTTTTGTGTTTATGTTATCTGCAAGAACAAATATATGGATTTGTTTGTGCTTAGTAAACAAACTTATCTTGAGAGTTAATTAAGTGATATGTGATTGACCGTTATTCAGGATATGCCTTGTTATTACTATTGGTATATAAAGTGTTTTAATTTTAATATGAACCTTAAAATCTTACGACTTTAATTTACGATTCCGATTTTATCTCAGTATTCGATTTTACCTAAAATCTCGATTTTGATAACATTGCCGACTACAGAAAAAGGCTTTTCAACATTAATGTCATAGTAACACTAAAATCCCGATTTTGTTATTCAATAGGTTCATCACTGAATATTAAACCTCCCTATTCAATTTATTATACAATTAAAACATGTATGAAAAATACTCAATTGAATTGAACAGTAAAATATAAAATAGATTATTAAACCAAGTCATACCCACAATTCATCCAATGCATGAACCCCCTTTTTTAACCCAACATTCCAATATGAGAACTCATTATCTCCTCCATGAGTCAAGGAGTCGCAACAACTCGACACGAGAAGTACCATGGTTTCTTAGTGCATCCTCCGATGCATTCTTCATTTCGCCCATCCTCCGCCTCACCAGGTCCCCTGGACCATCCACTTCCATCAACTCCTTGACCCGCCGCTCCACCTCTGCTGCATCCACAAACCCGCTCTCATCGCGCTCCACCATTGGCAACGCAATCCGAATCTCCTCCACAAGTAGCACTCGATTGAACTTCTGCTCTGCGTAGAGCGGCCACGCCACCATCGGCACCCCGGCTCGAACCGCTTCCAGCACTGAGTTCCATCCGCAGTGGGTCACGAATCCGCCTATCGACTCGTGACCCAGAACATCTACTTGCGGGGCCCACGACTTCACCACGTGTCCCCTCCCTTTCGTCCGCTCCAGAAACCCTTCCAGAAGCAGGCCCTCCAGCGACAAGTCCGGATCCTTCACCGAAACGACAACGTTTCGCTTGTCCCCGCCCGACGGTGGATCCCGCATGACCCATAGAAAACGCTGCCCACTTTTCTCCAGGCCAATAGCAATCTCTCTCAGTTGCTCCCGGGAAAATATCCCCAGACTACCGAAGCACAGGAAAACGACGCTCCGTTTCGGCTGGGAATCGAGCCAGGCAAGACAATCGACGCCGGACCCACCAGCTTCCTTCCTCCCCCCGCCGTCGCCGATCAGCGGTCCGATGCAGTACAGCGGCGGAGTGGGGCGGCCGTCGGGAAGGCACAGCCCGGCGGAAATCGCTTTCACCGCCTCACCCTCCAGCTCGTCGAACGTGTTGACTATCAGTCCGGCAGATTCCGGCAAGCGCGCGGTGAACTCAAGGAAGTACCGGTAAACTTCGTCGTCCCGGTCGAGGAGAATCTTCGGGACCTCAGACGCCGGCAGCTTCGGAGCTCCGGGAATCTCGAGGACCGTACGGCCGAGTTCTCCGAAGCTTTTGGGTTGAGTTTTGTGGAGGGTTGGGAGGTAGAGGCTGAACCCGAGGCAGGCGGCGCCGGAGGTGGAGAAGTGGTACCCGGGGATGTTGAGTTCGGCAGCGACGGAGAGTGCGGCAGTGCTGAAAAAGTCGAGGATTAGAGCGTGTACGACGGCGGATTGGGAGATTATTTGTTCGAGGGTGCGGTGGAGGTGGGGGAGGCTGAGGCGGAGGGTCTCGAGCACGAGGATCTCGTGGTGAGGTGACTCGGGAAAGACCGTGGTGGCCGGAGGAGGTGGGAGGCGGTGGAAGGTGATGGAGGGAGTGGAGGCGGAGACGGCGGCGATGTAGGGCAAGGTGGCGTCGGCTTGGTAGGGTGCCGGAGGGAGGACGATGTGGATGGAGAAGGAAGGACGGTGGGTCAAGATGAGGCGGCCCAGCTCTATCATGGATATCAGGTGGCCTATCGCCGGCGATGGGTAAAGCACTATGGCTTCTTCTTCTCCCATGTTTGCGGATCGATTGAATTTCAGATCAGCCTCTTTAGTTTTTGTGGAGGCAGGGGAAAGTAATTTGGTCGCGGAAAACAACAAAATGGACGAACTTGTGGCGGGCGGGAAAATTATTAAAGTAAAAGATTCCATATCCAGCATTATCTTGGAGCAGATTAATGTCAATCAAAGGGTGCTGGGTGTCGTCTGATCTGTGTGTCGTTTTTCATTCACATATATGCGCTCATAATCATCCTGTCTGTCAAAAGGAAAAGTTGCGTTAACCTTTTGTCTTTTATACCATTCGTGAAAAAAATATGATTCATGATGGTACCAAGAATTTGAAATGTGTGCCAGCTCTGTTTTACCTTAACCACATTCTAAGATCAGTTGGTGGCGCTTCATTAAATCATCAAGAGGATCATCTAAAGTGATAACAGAGCAATGTCACCGAGAACAATGGATTCACAAAGGCAATAACGCAAATAAGCCTACCTGCTTACAGCAGCAGGCACAATACTCTTACATAAACGTATGCATCAGAGATGTCAAAAGAGGGGACAAACTATCTGCAGCAAGTTCTTGACTCCTAGCTTCCAAAGAGGTCGGGTCCAGGGAACTAGCTGCTTCAGAACCAAATTTCTACTTGTTTTCCGCTACCGAGGAATAGCAGAGCCAGAGTGATGTATGATCCACTACAATTTGGATGGCAGCTACTTCCACTGCGTGGTTGTTTAAGCGATGCTTCTTACGTATTGGTCAAGAGCAGTGTTGAAAAGCTCGCACCTACGCAGAGAAATACAGTCAACTGTGAGCATCGATCATACCATCTCAAATGAAGTGCTTCATTACACAACATCCCTCATTTTGTCATTTTGAGCTGATCTCTACGGAGCCCTAGTAATGTAGTCTAAGTGTCTAACCCAAAAAGATTTAAGATTATATGGTTTTCCAGTTAGCTGCAACAATCATTCCACAGCTTCTTGTAATCAAATTTAGCAGTTTCCCCCTAATTGCGCATGGTTGTACCACAAGCTCTTGTCATCATTACAATTCAATTCACATTCAAAGCTACAATTCCTCTGCCTAGAGGATCGATCAAATCCCGTCAGAAGCGGAAACAGATTATCGCACCATGAAAATGACGAGTGGCATGAATTCGTTACCTGACAGGGGCTCCAGGAGTGTACAGTGGGTTCTTCACAACATATTCCACATACAAGTTGTAAATGTACTTGAGCGAGTCCCTTAGATCACCAGTTTTAGGATGAGTTACCAAGATTATCTGAAAAAATTATCAACACAAAAGAGAAAGAACACAGGTAAACATCAAGCAATATGGGAATAGACAATGCTCCGTCCTCGATAGATCCTAATTCGAGAACTTGAATTAGACCAATAATGAATCGCTCCAGCTGACAAAATGAGATTCTCAACAATGACACTGCAAAACCAACATCAGATGGAAAGAGCAGAGAGTATTCACCTTTATCCCAGAAGGAGTTTCCATGAAACTAAGCTTATAGGTATTGGTACGAAAGCTGTGAAAAGAGCACCCCTGACCAGGTAACTGAGGAACTCCAAGGTTCCCTTTATCAGCACTGTCCACATAACCAAACAAGCAAATCGACAGAGTTCAGAGAGCTGGATACATCTAGCAACAGAAACACTGCAATCCGAAAACCCTAAAAGAAGAAAGCAAAACCTCGTGGGATCCATCTTGGCGGTCAAGGACTTGAGGGAGAAGAGCAAACCGAACATGAGCTTGTGGTCCTGTTGCTCATTCAGTGTGTGAAGCGGCCGATTCCACTCCTTGTACAGCAAGCACACGCCGTTCCTGTTGAATACATATATCATGTGTGCATTATTCCCCGGCGCGGTGGGCGCTGGCGGGGATGGACTGATGTCGGAGCCTCCGAAGAACTGCATTCTTCTCCTTGGCCGTCAATCTACAGAAGAGAAGCGGATCGATTTGAAAATTTTAAGCAATCGAAGGAATCCAGGAACAATTGACCTAGTTATGGCGTGGAATTGTTCGAAATGAAACAAAGTTTGATCCGCGAACTAATCCGAGAAACACAATCTGATTGGATTGCTGGACAAGAATGGAGTACGGATCTTACCTGTGAGCGCTCTGCAACTTGCGACGATGATGAGCTCCGCTGGATCAATATTCCGAGCAATCGAGCTTCTCTCACGCGGGATTTAGCGCTGAATCTGATATCGGCGACGAAGAAGACGGAGGCGCTGTAAGAGACAGGGAGGACTGGTGGCCGGTGGGGAAAGTCAAGCGAGAGGTTGGTCGTTGGTGTATTGTTTGCCTAACGACGTCGTACTGTTTGTAATGGGCCTACTTCGTGACGGATCTACATTGGGCTTTCAGAAAGCCTAACCTGTCACTTCAGAAATTTCGACAGCTTAAGAGATGCACTTTTTTTTTACAATTAAAAGATGCACATTAAGCTCCTCTCTCCTGCTAAATTGGCAAATCATACGTTAGTAACTTTTGAGCTCCGCTTTTCTCGGAGCTGTGAGGGTTTTGACTTTGTCGGTGATCTAGGGTTTCGCTTTTTCGCTTCCCATGCCTGCGGTTTCTACACCGCTGGCCGGGGAGGATCAGGACGTCACCATGCAACCGAAGACGATTGCCGGCCAAAAGTCGACCCCCATCCGCGTCCTCATCGCCAAACCCTAAGGGCGACCGTGAGACGCAACAAACAAAAAAGAGAGTGAAGCAGACGGTGACAAGTTCAGGTGTCGTAGGCGGAGAGAAGGAGCCATCGGGAGAGATGGGAGAAGACTTCCACGATCATGCCTCCCTCGAGGAATACCAGTCCTTCGGTCTGGGGCTCTGGAACAGGGGCGGCTAGACGGCTGTTTAGCGAGGCAGTTCGAACAGAGATGTTGTACGTGGAGGACTCGAACTTCGAGGACGTATCGGCAGCTATGCATGAGGACGGGTTGGAGGAGGGTGATGTTGGTATCGAGGATCCCAAATGCCCATCAATACACTACACTGCTGCTGAGGAGAGACTATTATGTCGCCAGTGGCGATCCGCCCTAGTGGTCAAAGCGTTGGGACGAATAGTTTCTTACACCTTGATGTTAAAGCGATTACAAGGTATTTGGGTGAAGGCGGGATCAATTCAAGTTACGTCAGCTAAGAACGGGTACTTCCTAGTCCGATTCACAAGTGGGATAGACTATGAACGAGCAGTGACAGGGGGACCGTGGCTGGTGGGAGATAATTACCTGGCAGTGCATGCGTGAACGAAGGATTTTGATCCCTATGAGCATGAGATATTGTCCACCCTGGTGTGGGCTCGACTTCTGGAGCTGCCGATACACTATTTCCACCCGATGGCGGTGATGAAGATTGGCCAGCGGATAGGGAAACCACTGAGGGTTGATCATGCTACCATTTCAGGAGCTCGGAGTAACTATGCACATGTATGTGTACAAGTTGATATCACCAAGCCGTTGATGTCACAGTTTACAATCCATTGGAAGAAATGTATCCATTACGAGGGACTGGAAAAGATTTTTTTTAATTGCGGGACATATTTTGACTGAACCAAATGTTACTGTACGGTGCCCACTGCGGAAATGGAGACGGAGGAAGTGATGGCAACTCCTGTGACTACGAAAGTGACGGAACCCGAAACAATATACGGAGAGTGGATGATTGCTAAGAAGAAGCCACATACCCGCAAGTAGGGGTGGGCGTTCGGTCGGTTCGGTTTGAACCGAACCAGAACATCCCGAATTTCCGAGTTTCCCAAGACCCCGACCGAATTCGAACCGAGTTGTAATTCGGTTCGGCTCGGTTCGAATGGTCAAAACCGAAGCTTTATAAACCAACTCTCTCTCTCCCAGTCCCACATACCCTAACCCTCGCCGTTTCCCCATTTCGATCAAATCTCTCTCTCTCTCTCTCCCTCCCCCTTCCAACAAAATCAGTCGATGCAGAGAAGAAAGGAGCGGTGCTGCGATGGTGGTATCTCCTCCGTCTCCCGACTCAGCGACGAGCAGCGGTGCTGCGGTGGTCCTCTCCCCTACTTCCTTCTCCCCTCTTCTGCCGCAACATGAGATCTGGGTATCTAGCTCCATCAAACGTCGACGGCTCCCCCGGAGGTCGCTCTCCGCTCCTATTGACGCCCAGCTCCCCCATCTAAAACAACACTTCTTCTTTACCTTCTCTCTAGCCCCAAATCTGTTCGTCTCATTTTTCCTTGGTGGGGTGACGCTAATGGGCGGCGGCGACAAGAGGAAGAAGAGATTGCTCGGCATGTGGAGATGGGGCAGGCATAACTGGCGGCAGGGGAGGCGGTGGTCCAATCGCGTCGACGGCGCCGGCAATGGAGGGAGTCAGATCTAGAATTGGGTAAGATCTTTTCGACATGCATGTGGGTTCCTCGTTTGATTATCAGTACTGATTTTGATGTATGTGGGTTTTAGGTTTGGATTTGGATTTGAGTTTTGGTATCAAGTTTCAGGTAAGGGAGCTCAACCATGGAAGAAGGCTACCGGCGGCGGCTGAGTATTTTGTTGGTTGGTTAGATTTAGGCTAAGGGAGTTAGGGTTGGGGGAGAGTTTGGGCTTTGTATTTGTGTATGAACTGGGCTGTGTATGTACTGGGCTGGGTTTTGGTTGGGCTTTGGGGTTTGGGTTGGGGAGATTGTGAGTAGAATTTCGGTTGGTCGGTTCGAAATTCGGGAACTCGGTTCGGTCGTTACAACCTTGACTTCCGAATTAGGTAAATTCCTCTTCCGATTTCCGAACCGAACAACAGTATTTCGGTTTCGGTTCGCTTGAAACTCGGTTCGGTCCGGTTCGGTTCGGGTTTACCGAACCGAATGCCCACCCCTACCCGCAAGCCGAGTTCCAACCATGAGAAGAAGACTGATAAAGAGCCCGATCGTAACTATAAAGGAGGATCCCGTTTCAATGCTCAGGAGGTTGAAGAGATGATGAAGGATACCACGGATGTGATTTAACCAACGGTGACTGCTCAGGAAAATATCTCGAGTCAGAACCAGAGGGTAAATCATGATGGAAAGAGGAAGGGGAAAGAAACTATGTCACGGGAGATAGGAGTTAAGGTGACAGAGAAACAAGGAGACTCTACCTCAACGGTGCCAAAAGCACTGGCGGGACAACACTAGGCTAGTGATGGCCCTAGTAGGCTGACGACGAAGACGACCGAACAGCGACCGGGTCACACAGAAAACCCCTCAACAGGAGAATACTCAAGCTCCGAGGGAGGTAAGGAGGTATTGCAACGGAAGGAATGGGGTCATCGTGGGAAACCGCCCGACATACACACTGACCTCAACCCACCACCACGTTGCATGCATGAGACCAACGTGAGAGAGGAAATTCTTCCTTATGAAGCAGTAGTGAAGATGGTAGATGGCCTCGGCTCCGAGGCATCTCCTGTCTAACTCCCGATGAAGCAACCATGACCTACTATTCCTTGTTTTCAATGATCAAAGTCTTTGTATGGAATTGTAGGGGTGCAGGGAGCAAACGCTTCCTGAGAGTGTTTAAGGAGTATCGTAGAAAGAATCGTCTGAGTATTACCATTCTAGTGGAACCTAGAATTAGTGGAAGCAGGGCCGAAGAAGTGATTCATGAGCTGGGGTTTGATGTAAACCTGGTGGTGGATGCGATAGGGTATTCATGATGTATTTGGGTGGTTTGGGATTCTATCATGGTCACGATCACGAAATCTGATAGAGCTGCTGAGTTTCTACATATCTGAGTCCAATATGAGCAAGCACACTGGTTACTGATAGCAGTCTATGCAAATCCCGTGCTAGTGCGACAACGTGAGCTGTGGAACTCCCTTCGCGTGATGGCGGAAGAGATTACAGAGCCGTGGATATTGGCTTTGGATTTTAACTCGATCCTCCAACATGCCGATTAACTTGGATGGTGCACCCTTCGATGCTGCTCGTGCTCGAGAATTTTAGGATTGCTTATTGGATACGGGGTTGATTGATTTGGGTTTCATAGGGCCTCCATATACGTGGTTTCGATCGGGTGTTAAGGAGTGCCTAGATAGAAGCTTAGTGAACTCAACATGGTCTAGCATCTTCTCGGACACGCTGGTTAGTCACCTTCATAGGATCCGAAGTGACCATAGACCAATTCTTATAACAGTGGATCCTTCTTTCCATCATGTCGGCCCTAAGCCCTTTAAGTTCTTGGAGGCTTTGGATAACCCATGAGGGGTTTAAGGGTATGATGGAGAGAGCCTGGGCACGAGGCACTAATCTAGTTTCAGCCATCGCAGAATTTACCGGGGAGGCTACGCATTGGAACCAACATGAGTTTGGTAATTTTTTGCAAAGGAAGAATAAATTGCTCAACAGGATTGGGAGATTAGAGCAACGGGGCGGTGGAGATGACGATGGCTCGAGGCTTCGATAGGCATGTGATGAACTGGAAGATGTTCTTCTTCAAGAGGAGCTTCTCTGGTGCCAAAAATCAAACTTGGAGTGGATCGTCACAGCTGATAGGAACACTCGATACTTCCACTCTCGGACCATTAGTAGGCGGAGGAAAAACCGCATCTTTGCCTTGAAGAACAGCGCAGGGGTTGTAACACCCCACTAATTTAGATTTAGGTTCGACCTTAATTCGTGATCGGGTGGATTGGCGGTTAAGTACTAAGAGTTACAATTATTATTACTATAATTAAAAAAAATTATACAGACCTAGAGGGCCGAGCGGCCCTCAATTATTTCCCAAATTCCAACTTTTGCCCATACAATCCCCACCCCTCACTTTAACCTCGGCAGCGAGAAGAAGGAGGAAAATAAAGGCGAGGCGGCACTCCACTCCACCCTCCCCGCAAGACCAAATCCATCGCCGCCCATCTCTGCAGGGAGAAGCCAGTTGGTGTCATAGTTGCATCGTGGATAAAGGTGGAAGCTAGCGGCAGTCGTCGGGTGTTGGAGCCAATTCCCTAATGCCCAGTGAGTATCGTGGTCGGGACAGCCGAGAGAAGCAACCGTTTCTCCTTGCCTTTGGTATTTCTTAGGTAGACTCATCCAAGAGAAAGAATCCAAAAACAAGATGGAACGGTGGAATGCAACCTTAGGCGTGTAAGGGTCCAAGATAGACGATACACGTAGATGACGAATTAGTTGAGGTGAGTGTAAAGGGGGTAAAATCTTTGTCGAGGTCTTTTTAGTTTACGCTTTTCATTTGAGGTTATTATTTAGTTAATTTTCTAGTATGCGCGATATGTGTGTGAGGCATCCCACCGCCTGTAAGGGTGCAGGCACGCGTTGTGCTATGTATGAATGTATGTGATGTTGTATGGATTGATGGTATGAGGAACCCCCGGGCGGTTGGATCACTACTGGACGGCGAGACGTAACGCAGTAGTTGACGGGCATGGACTGGACGGCGAGACGTAACGCAGTGCCATTGCCGAGTGTGGGTATGCAACTGGACGACGAGACGTAATGCGGTTGGCATACTAGGGTAGGGACACCGGACGGAGAGACGTAATGCGGTGGTCCCTTGTGTTGGTGTCTTTGGATTAAGAATATAAGTGAGGGAATTCTAAAGATAAGATAGGAGTGGAGATCCCTTATAGACTGTTTGATAGTAAAGTTTAAAGGATGAAAGTGTGAACGACTTTCGTCTAAGAAAGACATTTCCCCTAATAATGTGTTTAGTAAGGAGTTTGCCTAGGGCAAAGACCTTAGGAAGTAACGACGAGACTGACCCCTTCTCACTCACCAGGTTGAGGAAGGGTTAGCAGAGGTGGATTCCAAGAAGAAGTAAGACGAGGAAAGCTGTCACACCAGCATGGACGATACCTCAAGGAATCAGCAAGGAGTTAGAACTAGAGTTAGTTTAATTTTTTTTTTGTTCATGGTTACGAGTATTTGTACTGGAGATTCAAGGTTCAAGATTCTGTGTTAAGTTGTTTTAAGTTTTTGAGATTGAGATTTTGCCCAAGTGTTGGGGCTTTTTGTTTAAAATTATTAAATAAAGTCAGTTCATTATTTTAAAAGTGGTTTGGGTTGCTCAGGAGTAACCGGTTTTCGGTTTGACTTATGGTTTGGTTTTTTTCAAAAAGGATCGGGTCGTGTGATTTTGGTATCAGAGTCGGCACTTCTTTGTTCCTTGGCCTCCAAGGAATACTGGAGTAACGATTTGCGTTTTTAAGGTTTCGGTTTTTAAAAGGAAAGGAAAAAGAAAGTGTCAGTTAAAAGTTTGGCCAAACGAGTCAGAGTCTTTCCGAAATTTTTAGAATCTCCAGTATACTCTAATCATGATAAGGAAATAACTTTATGATGCCCTATGGGGTTATGATACGTCTTGGGAAGGAGAAGGAGCAGGTTCCTAGAGGGATCGTTTAGTGAAACCCCTTCATGAGTGAGAAGAGGAGGGTCAAGGTAGCTCATTTTCTATGGGGATGTGAGCTGATCAGAATAAGGTTCTGGAAGGAGCCAAGCAGTTAGTACATCGACTGGTAGAGCCAAGGAGTTATGGCAAATGTCGCCATAATCGAGAGGAAAGGGTGCAAGGAAGGGTCGTGGAGTTCAGGAGAATTGAACATAGGGCTACAACCCCAAGGAGGAGCTGAAAGTTAGACTTTGAAAAATACAAGGGCCACCTAAGCAAGCAAAAGAAGAACTAAGTATATCATAGGGAGCCTAACAAGATGTCATGGGATCAATACATCAAGGCTAGAAGGAGGTACAACTCCTTGCAAAGAGATTATCACAAGTGAAACTTGGAGTCGTCACAACGAACAAATTTCGAGGTCGAAATTTTTCTTAAGGAGGGGGGGGGGAATGTGATGTCTCGATTTTGGATTTCGGTTAAACATCAACTACCAAGAGAATTGGATCAACATGACAAGCCAAATTGGCATTTTGTTTCACCATGTTTGGATCAAGCTGGGGAGTAAAAAGGGCAGTGAGACATTTATGGTTACACGAGTGCTGCAAGCTAAGGAAACTTATTTGAGCAAAAGGTACCAACGAAGTTGTTATAGTAAGAATAGATGATTGTGGGAAGGAAGTATAAGAAGGGTGTTGATAGAAGGATGAGTTTCGAGCAAATTTCGGGGACGAAATTTTTGTAAGGGTGGAGGAAATGTAACACCCCGATAATTTAGATTTAGGTTTGACCTTAATTCGTGATCGGGTGGATTGGCGGTTAAGTACTAAGAGTTACAACCACAGATTAGGAATAATAACAATAACTATTGTTATTATTATTACTATAATTTAAAAAAAAAATTATACAGACCTAGAGGGCCGAGCGGCCCTCAATTATTTCCCAAATTCCAACTTTTCCCCAGACAATCCCCACCCCTCACTTTAACCTCGGCAGCGAGAAGAAGAAGGAAAAGAAAGGCGAGGCGGCACTCCACTCCACCCTCCCCGCAAGACCAAATCCATCACCACCCATCTCTGCAGGGAGAAGCCAGTTGGTGTCATAGTTGCATCGTGGATAAAGGTGGAAGATAGCGGCAGTCGTCGGGTGTTGCAGCCAATTCCCTAATGCCCAGTGAGTATCGTGGTCGGGACAGCCGAGAGAAGCAACCACTTCTCCTTGCCTCGCTCCCTCTCTCTCCTCTCATTTTTTCAGAAATTCTTCCTTCTCTTCCTTCCAAATCCTCTCCCCTCTCTCTTCTTGAGCATCGCCGGCAGCGCGCACCGCCGCCGACCGCGCTTCGCAACCGCACTCCGCCGTCGCCGGCCGCCTCCCTCCGTCAGTCTTCCGCCACTTTTCGGCCACTTTCCAGCGAGTTTTTCCGGTCGATTTTTCGATGTCATTTTGCATCCCTCATCCTTCCTCGCGTCCTCTACAGTTCTACTTGAGTTTCCAGGTGTGTTTCTTGTTCTGGAAAATCAAACTGTAGATTGTAGGACCGAGAACTGTTTTGCATGCTTGAATTAGAATAGGGTGAGGGATGTCTTGAGTATGAATGGTTATGCGTATGTTGTGTGTGTTGCCCGTGTGATTGTTGTGGTTGGTTATGTTGTTCTTGCCTTGTCTCCGGTGGGGTTGCTTGCAATTCAACCGGTGAGCTTAACCTGTTAGCCTAGGTGGTCCTTAAGTGTGGGGGATGATGAACCCATACTCTTGGTCCTGACGAGTTTTTCTTGGCTCCACCTTTGGTTTGTTAATTTTGCAGGAACATGTCACTCGACCATCCGTTCGTGCAGGATCTGCGCCTGCACCCGGATTACGCGGACCAGTTCCGCAGGGTCACCCACGGGAGACTGGAGCGACCACCACCTGAAGTGGGCCGTATTTGAGCAGCTCTACTGCATTCAGGAGCTCTCCACCGCCATCAGCCACCGGGATTGGCGGACACGCCCACTTACACGGAGCTGGTGTGGGAATTCTACACTACTTTCCACTACCGCTCCAAGGGGCCCCGGGACTCCTATGCAGTCACTTTCAGGCTGGGCGGCCACCCACGGGAGCTTACCATTGACGGGTTGGCCTATGCCCTGGGGAATAAGTACCACCCCTTCTCGCGCCACGAGGTTGAGATCGCGAACCCGACGGACTGGAACCAGGACGAGTTCTACCGCCGGATAGCCAGACGCGCCTATGGGATCGACTACTTCGACCCCGGTCAGACTTTCGTCTCCACCATCCGGACAGTGGCACATCCTGAACTTACTCATCACCCGCTCGATCGTCCCCTGTGCTACTGGGTCGCACAAGATTCCGAAGCGGGTGCTCTATGCCATGTACTCGATGAGGGACCCGGAGCATATGCTGCACTTGCGTTCTTTCGTGGCTACCACTTTCTCCTGGTGCCACGGGAAACCCAACCACCTCTACTGTGGTCCCCTGATCACTCGCCTGGCGCGTCATTTCGGCATCGACTTAGCGGGCCTCACGGATTCTACTGCACGGGGCGGCTCCACCCCCCCTCAGCCGGGATGCGCTCCACAATGCACTCCTCCTGACCACTGATGGCACCCGCACCTGGGTGGATGGGCTCTCTCTGCCCCCTGAGGAGGATGCGGATCTCGATGAGGACGAGGAGGATGACGATTACTCCGGCGAGGATGATGATGATGATGATGATGATGATGATGATGGTGGTGGTGGAGCCATGGATGCTGATGAGCCAGAGCCCCCACTCTCTCCACCAGGGGACCTTCAGCCACGACGGAGATCCGAGAGAGGCGAGTCCTCCTCCGGTCCTTCTGGTCCATCGATGGCTTCTGGCCCGTCGATGGACTTCTTTACGGAGCAGTTCCAGCAGATGGGGCTCCAGTTCTAGCAGCTCGGTCTTTAGAACCAGCAGCTCATGGACCATCAGGTCCAGTTCTACCAGCAGTATTCGCCCCACCAGTCCGAGTACTAGTCCAGGCTGACGTTCATAGACGAGCGCCTCAACCGGATGGAGGCCCAGATGGTAGTCACTGGTTCTCTCATCGAGCGAGAGCGGGATCGTGGTCGCCGGTTGATGGAGTACTCGGAGCACCTGCTCCAGGCTTGTCACCCGCTAGAGGAGCACCACAGGACCACCCGGTGGGATCACTCGTCACCGCCACCACCACCACCACCAGAGGGGTTCGATGACCTTATGGACCAGACGACTTCACCGGGCTCGAGTAGTGACACGCCAAAACACAACACCAAACTGCGACCAAGTGTAATCGCAGTCCGGGAATGCAGTAACAGGCAAGTTTAATTATCAACCCGGGGTCTAGATCTACTGCTTACTCCGTGATTCTCTATTATCTAGCAAACTAGTTCGAGTGATTGTTGTGAAAAGTAAAAGCAACAAGAAAGCAGTAAATTGTTCGGTTTCTAAAGCAGGCAAGAGTCACTCGGGATTGAGTCCCCCTAGCCCCTTAGTTAGGTTCAATTGCAATTCCCTGGGTTGATTTACTGTTGATTAGACTGCGGAAGATCCGACAGTAGCTTGGAATCTCTTAAGCTGACCAAGCCCTCTCAGTCTAACTACCCGGCAGACGACTAGTCTTCACCGGGATAGAAAGCTGAGGCTATGAACACAGAACTCCACTACTGGCGCCAAGAACACCAGTACAAAGCAGTAAACTGGCTAACTCTCGTATAGCCAATCTCCTACTATCGAATGAAGAGGCTCTAACAACCTAATCAGATTCTATCTATCTCAGGTTGCAGCAGAAATTGAGAAAAGCTGATCAGACTCAAATCAATTCATTAAACATGCGTCATTCGATTAAAATCAAACAGTAATATCATCCCAAGTCATTACAATCAAATCCCTAACACAAGGAACTAGGGTTCTTCATACCCAAGTGAGAGAAGGGTTCTACTCCATAGAGAGAGAAGAGAAAACAAGAATCGGATTAGTCATACTCATAACGATGAGGATAATCTGCTCCGGGACGATGATTTCCACTCCTATGACGATCTCCAAGCTCGATTCGATGAAATCCAGCTCTAAGACAGCTTCTAGGGTGTGTTCTTCGCACTTTCTCTCTCTAGGGCTCTGTTTTTGCTCTGAAAACACGATTCTCCCACTTTTGGCTCGGAATAGGCTCTAAAACCAGGATTTCCCGACTCGCACGGCCAGGGTGCACGGCCGTGCAATCACCATTCTGGCCGTGCACTCCAAAACGCCGTCATTAGTTCGACCTCAGGCTTCTCGCACGGCCAGGGTGCACGGCCGTGCATCTTCAGGGTCTGCCCGTGCGTGGCCTCGGCATAAGGCACGGCCATATTGCTCACGTGCACGGCCGTGCAGCCTCCCTGGTCTGCCCGTGCAGCTCCCCAAAAACCTCGCCATTCGTCGTCAATCGACCCCAGACTCGCTCCTAAGCCTTCATTCACGTACTAGGACCTGAAATATCACAAACAAGCACAACCTAGCGTGAAATCGGCCTAAAACACGAGAATCAACACCTCAAACGGTGTAAGAACGGGGTAAAAACATGTGTAAATGACGGTCTATCAAACTCCCCCACACTTAACCGTTTGCTTGTCCCCAAGCAAACCAAGTCAGACACTAGGTAAGCTTACATATTTCAATCAACCAACATTGGGGACAAGTCATAAAGGCACAGAACACGTGAATCGCACTGGTTTTCAAACATCAATACATGCACAACCTCAATAACAACCTGGACAACCACCACAAAGGACATTCGAGTGCAGCAAATCGAGTAAAGGAAGAGTCTCCCTTCTGTTCACTGGCCAACCTAGACTTGATTCAACCACTTACTCAAAACAGTCAACTCATGCATCCAACTCAAGACATCAGAATAGAGACCGAGCAATCTAGGTCCTCACCGGGGTACAAGAGCATATAGAAAATGAAAATGAATCACTCACTCTCGACCAGTGGGGTCAGGACAATTTGATGCGAAAGATGCGCATGCTATTTCTCTCAATCCTATCATCTCTTCACCATGATGGCAGCCTCTAAATGCTAGAGTTCACATATGGGGTGTCACCACTAACTAATCAGGAGGTCTTAGACACAGGTTCAAATGACTGGCTAGGGTCTTGGACATGGGGAAAAGGCCTTTTAGGTGGTGGAAGTATTCATAGCAAAAGGTTCCACATTTTCCAAACACACAATCACAGTCAAACAAACCGGTATTTTCTTTCTGCTATTCTGCATTACTCAATATCTTAAGAGCACAAGAGCGAAGGAGGCATAAACATCAGCATTTCCAAGCCAGACTGCTAAGAAACACTACTTACTGGGCATTATTCAGATTTTTGGTAGTGGCTCTCTTTTGCTTTCAATTTTTTCTTTTTTTTCATTTTTCTTTTCATTTCCTAAGAGAGCCACCACTTCTGCATAAATTTCAAACACCTGCCCAACTTTTAAGCACTACCTCCAACACTCACATAGACTTTAGCAGAAACAGCAGAGAATATATAAAAACCACTCTGTGGAACCTTCTAAAAGATGCAACAAGGGTGATTTTTTCCATTATAGACCAAAAGAAAGGATAACACACGGCTCAAAGGGGCTGACTAGGGGATATGACACATCAGGACAGTCAGTTTTGGGCGTGGGCTAATCCTATGCCCCCATCATCTTAGCTAGTGACAACGTGAATGCTACACATCATGGAAGAGGGATCTATCGCACAAGAAAGAAACGAGCAGGCTCAAATCTCACATGGCTACCTATATGCTCTATCTCACATTCTGATACCCTGAACTAGATGCATAAACGACTGTCAAGAACAAGTAATCAGATCAAGTCAGATCAAGTCACAGTTGGCAAGCAAACAGTTGAAAAACTGAACCCCTACATCGTTCTACTGCACATCTCAGTCCTCATCATAGGTTGTCCTAGTCGCAAACAAGTTGTCATGCATTAATCCGAAAACCAATCAATTCATCCATCAAAACACAGTGCCAATATGATCAAACAGCAGTACTTGGAGCCCTCAAATCGTAAGATTCGGACAGCGGACTAGGCTCCAAGCACCATCATAAATATTCCAACCGATACAAAGCACCCCCCCACACTTAAGCACGACATTGCCCTCAATGGAGTAGAGGGAAAGATAAGGGGAACGATGTTACCGGGTAAGAACACTGCTGGGGGACTGGAAGTGGACCAGTCAGCGAGAAACGAACGGGAGAGTGGACAATGCTGCACAAATCGAACACCAGAAACACACTAGCACACTGTGCGTTAGGGATAAGTGTTAGCCCAGACGGCTACATCAAACCACAAAGGAAAAACCAAAAACAAAAACAAACGACACTAAGTTCAAGCTCCGCACACATGGAGCAAACACACAAAAGTCTAAAAAAAAAAAAAACACACACTGAGACGGGCAACGAGTACAGCCTACTCGTCGCCAAGATCGTCGAGGTCGATGTCGTTCATGAACGCATCATCATCAGCAGCGCCAGCAGCACCGTCATGTGGAGGGGAGTCATCCCAGGGAGTCCTCCAGACAGGTGGATCGCCCGGAATCAGCTGAAGCAGGTGCTGCTGAACCTCCTGCATGCGCCGTGAACGGCGCTTCTCCCGCTCGATGTGGGCGAGAGTCACGTCCTGCTGAGTCTGGATCGTGTTCAGCCGCACGTCATAAGCATCCATCCTGTTCCGGTACTCGGCCTGATCTGCCGCGTACTGCTGATGGAACTGCATCTGCTGGTCGAGGATCAGCTGGTTCTGGATCCTCAGCTGCTCGAACTGCTGGGCGAAGTAATCCTGGCCCTGGAAAGTGGAGCTGCTACCCCCGTAATGGAAGTCAGTCTGTGGTGGATCATCAGCAGCATCAGCAGCATCCACCTCCTCGGGATCCACCTCATCGGCAGCCTCCTCCTCCTGGCCCTCGGCTGGGCCTCTGGTACGGGCTCCGCGGGGATCGGAGGCTCCGGAAATCCATCGACCCACTGAACACCGTTCCTCTCTCGCAACAGCAGCATCTTCCCGATCGTCTTGCTGCCAAAGATGAGGGTGTCCCCCTCCTCGGTGCACCCCTGCAGTGAAAGGCCAAAGAAGGTGACCAGGCGGGTGATGAGGGGGGCGCAGTGGAGGCTCTTCAGCTCTGTGGCCGTCTTCTCGAAGGTCTTGGCCACCACCGAACCCAGGTGGAGAGGATGGCGGCGCTGGCGGATCGAATGGAGGAAGTACAGGGTCCTCTTCGTGATGGCGCCGGCGCTTCAGCTGCAGGAGTGTAAGACTTCGCCAGCAGGTGGTGGAGAAGTCGGTTGTCGATCTGCAGGGTAGATGCCTTCGTCCTCCCGGACCGGAAGGGACGCGTCTGGCCTGGCCGAGCCAGGCTGGTGTACAGCCTCCCGAAGTCCACCTCCGGTGGCTCATTACCTCGGTGACGTAGTCCTCACTGTCGTCGAGGTCGAGGTCGAGAGCCTCGGCCAGCTCGTGGTAGCTCAAGGACCGGGGGACACCGCCCAGCCTGAATTGGACGGCTGTACTGTCCTGCAACTGGTCGTGGAATTGTGCTTGAAAGTCGTGTAGAACTCCCACACCGGCTCGTAGTAGACCTTCTCGCAGATCTGGAGCAGACGGCGCCATGCGGTGTTGGCGACCGCGGCGGAGAGCTGCTCGTAGCAGTGCAATCGCCGAAACTCCCGTTTGGACCAGCAATGGTGGGCCCAAACGGGGTTTCCGCGACCTCCTTGAAGCGCTCTGCGGTGGGGCCCCTCCTGAGATCCCGGATGAACGGGTGCTGGAGGTTAGGTTTCGCCATTGCCCTGCAAAACAACAACCCAAAGTGGAACCAAAAGAGCCAAAGAAAAGGTCAAGCACACCCCCACACTTAAGAACAGAAAGCAGCCTAACCATGGTTTCATCCATAGTTCGGGGGTCAAAAACTCGATAAATCAAGCATAATCTGGGTGGGGGTGCACATTCACAAGAAAATAGGCAACTCAAGGTTCACATCCATAGCAAATACACCCTCAAACTACATCATTAAGGGCCCCAACCGGTGGCCACAACATGGCATGGAAAACAGGCATTTCATCGAACACCTTGTGTGCACTATTAAGTTAAGCATGAAATTGGCCAAATTCTTGCACACAAGGGCTCAAACAAGCAAAGGGGACTTTGCCCAACAATTCATCACATCCCATGCATTCCCCTCAATCAATTTCACACAAATCACATGATTCAATAAGGTTCTCTAACATACACCCTACACACTCAATTCTCCAAATTAACATAGTTAGGGGCAAAATCAAACCTGGAGACTCAAGTAGAGGTGTAGGGGATGATGAGGGGAAGACAATGGAAGCGACGAAACGCCGAAAAACTGGCCGGAAATGCTCGTCGGAGTCTCGCCGGAAATCGCCTCCGGCGACAAAAACGTCGCCCAAACTCGCTCAAACTCGAGGGATAGGCCGCTTTGGGTGTAGAAAGAGTGGGTTTGTTGTTGGTTTGGTGAAAAAATGACCCAAAGTGGCCGAAAAAATCGAAAAAGGGTGGTTTTGTCGCGGTTTTCCGGCGAGGGCAGAGGATTCCGGCGAGATTTTGGGTTTTCTGACCAGAATGGCCGTGCAGGCCATTTATATAGACCGTGCCTCGGCTGCACGGGCAGGGCGCACGGCCGTGCACGGTGGTTTTGCCCGTGCAGGCCGACACGGCCTGGCCGAGGAGATGCCACGGCCGTGCACCAGACATTTGGCCGTGCCATTTACCGAGAGCTCGCACGGCCAAGGGGGATACCCGCACGGCCGTGCGAGGCAATGTGATGCCCGTGCAACGCACGGCCAGGCCAGGCTGAGCGCACGGCCGTGCAATGTGCACTTTTGGCCGTGCGCTTTTACCGAGAGCTCGCACGGCCAAGGGGGATTCCGCACGGCCGTGCAAGTTGAGGTCCTGGCCGTGCGACTTGCTGGAGTCCCGAAATCAACCTGTTTTCACTCAAAAACGACACTTGACTCTGGATCAACGTCTCAAGACTCAAAAACACACAAAATCAAAGGAAAAAGAGTAAGAAAATGCAAACCTCGGTGGGGTTGCCTCCCCACAAGCGCTTCTTTACCGTCTTTTAGCTGGACGCCAGTATGGATGCTCAGGGAAGTGTAGGATCAGGTGCCTTCAAGAGCGGATCCACATCGCTCTTGAGGTACAGCTTCAAATGGTGGCCATGTACGCGACGAATGTGGCCACCTGCATTTGCCAGCTCGACTTGGCCATCCGGCAAGATGCAAGCGAGTGAATACTCGGATGGCCAAGGTGGGGGCGGGACCAGCTCATAGTGGTCTCCGGCTTTCTTTCGAGCAGGCTTAGCTGCCTGCAGTTTCGGCCGCCACTCCTCCTTGATCTGTTCTTTTGATGATGGAGTGGTCCGGAGTGGCGGCGAAGGTGTGGGAGGCGGGTCCTGCAAAATAGGCAGCACAGAAGGATACACGACAGACTCGTGCTCCTGGTGAGATACAGCATGCAGAGGTAACGAAGCAGGTATAGTGTTAGCAACTGAAAACGTTATTCGCTCCTCGCCATCCCTCAAAACTAAGGTCCCATCATGCACATCTATGAGAGCCTTGGCGGTGGCCAGGAAAGGCCTTCCCAGTATAAGAGGCACTTCTGTGTCCTCACTGATGTCCAGGATATGTGAATTTGCCAACCTTAACCAGAAGGTCTTCCACTATACCCTAGGATGCACTACAGATCTGTCAGCTAATTGAAGGGTCATCCTAGTAGCACGGGGTTCACCTAGGCCTAGTTTCATGAACAATTTATATGGAATAACATTGATACTAGCACCTAAATCCGCCAAGGACTTCTCTACATGCAATTTATCAATAGAGCACGGGATAGTAAAACTACCTGGGTCCTTTTTCTTCTGCGGAAGCTTGTTCTGCAGAATAGCCGAGCACTCCTCGCTGAGCTCCACAGTGGCCAGCTCACTCAGCTTCTGCTTCTTTGAGAGAAGCTCTTTCAGAAACTTCGCATACTTCGGCATTTGCGATAGTGCCTCCAGGAAGGGCACTTGGACATTCAGCTGCTTCAGCATTGCCATGAATTTGGCAAACTCAGTCTCCAGTCGGTCCTTGTGCAACCGAGTAGGAAAGGGAAGCTGTGGTACATACTCCTTCACCACTGGTTGCGGTTTAGGAGCAGGCACCTCAACCTCCTTCTCCATTTCTTCCTGATTAGCTGGAAGTGCTGAAGCAGGGGTCTCTCTCTCTCCTGCCCGAACAGGTGGATCGGCAGTCACCTTGCCACTCCTGGTCATGATGGCATTGCAGCGCTCGTCCGGGGTCGGCGGGTGAGGGATGGTCTGCCCTGGCAGAGTACCAGGAGCCCTTTGAGCCACTGCCTGGGCCACGCTCCCCAGCTGGGTCTGGATATCCTGCAAAACAGCCTGTGTGTTCCTCTGGCCAGCTTCAAGAGCCAGGAGTTTACCCGAGGCCTTCTCCATGAACTGCTCAAAGGTGTTGAATTTCTGAGCACTAGCACTGGCGAGAGAACCCACCAAGTCCCGCAGTTCAGCCATCTGATCATTCTGCACTGGGGCAGCAGGGCTGCACCTGGATGCTGGAAAGGCCGCGGCTGTGATTGAGCAGCATGCCCCTGCATGGGCTGATAGAGAGACTGTTGTTGCTGCTGGAATTGCCCCTGTTTGGGCTGATATGGTGGCCTCTGGAAGCCTGGTGGTCCCTGGGGAGCTGGTGGTCTGGGATTTGGCCCAGCCCAGGAGAAGTTAGGATGCTGGCGCCACCCCTCATTGTACGTGTTGCTGTAGGGGTCATTGCGCCTGGCGTTATTAATGAAGTTCACCTGCTCCTGGGGTGTGGTTGATTCCTTCATCACCTGGCAGTCCTCCACCGTATGATGGGTGCTTTCGCACCATTGGCAGAGCATCGCCTGCTGTCCGGTCCCTGGAATCATCCCGGAACGATCGATAGCTGAGACCAGCTTCGATACCACCTGCACCAAATCAGATGACTGGGTGCCCACAGCATGCACACCCCGTCCAGGTGCTCGTCGCGATCTCCTGGCAGTGCCCCAGTCATAACCGTTCTCCGCCATCTCCTCAAAGAGTTGATTCAGTTGGCGGGGTTTTGGTCAGCATGTTCCCGCCACAAACCGAATCGATCAGCTGCTTGTCCTCCGGGAAGAGGGCGTGATAGAAGGTGCCCACCTTGAACGCATCATTGAAACCATGATTGGGACACCTGAGAAAGAGGCTGGTGTACCTCTCCCAAGCATCCCTAATGGTCTCATCCTCATCCTGAGAAAATGTGTAATCTACTTCTGGAGATCAGCAGTCTTGGATGGAGGATGGTAGCGGGTGAGGAACTTGTCCGCCAGGTTGGCGAACGTGGTGATGGAGCCCGGAGGTCGAGTGTCTAGCCACTCCTTGGCCTGCCCCTCCAGAGTGAATGGGAAGTACCTCAGCTGGATGGCATCTGCTGGTACCCCATTGATCTTGATTCCATCGATGAGCTCGTGGAATCGCCTGAGATGTGATCGAGGGCACTCTCCCTCCTTACCACGGAACACCACTGAACCGCGCAGCATGGTGATCACGGAGGTGCTCACCTCAAAGTTGTTGGCTGGGACATGAGGGTGTTGAATGGGTGACCTCATGTCTGCAGCCCTAGCGGTCCAGTAGGATCCCATGGTCTGCTCATCTGGGTTGATCACCTCGTGGTTCTGCGGATCACCCATCTCTCCTTCTTCTTCTTCTTTGATCTGTAGCTGTGACAGCGCCTTCCCGCAGCCAGTCGCGCCTTTAGAACCCGCTTGGAGTTCCTGCAGGTTTGTTCAAGCTCCTGGTCAAGTGGTAGTAGATCTCCCGACTGGCTACGGGTCATGCACTACCTGCACACAATCAGCAGAAGCAACCCGTGAAGGCACACAGGTGGAAGAAATAAAATGCAGTAAATAAAAGCTAGAGTAACAAATTCTCACGTTTCCCCAATAATCTAGAGGTCCCCGGCAACGGCGCCAAAAACTTGACACGCCAAAACAAACACCAAACTGCGACCAAGTGTAATCGCAGTCGGGAATGCAGTAACAGGCAAGTTTAATTATCAACCGGGGTCTAGATCTACTGCTTACTCCGTGATTCTCTATTATCTAGCAAACTAGTTCGAGTGATTGTTGTGAAAAGTAAAAGCAACAAGAAAGCAGTAAATTGTTCGGTTTTCTAAAGCAGGCAAGAGTCACTCGGGATTGAGTCCCCTAGCCCCTTAGTTAGGTTCAATTGCAATTCCCTGGGTTGATTTACTGTTGATTAGACTGCGGAAGATCCGACAGTAGCTTGGAATCTCTTAAGCTGACCAAGCCCTCTCAGTCTAACTACCCGGCAGACGACTAGTCTTCACCGGGATAGAAAGCTGAGGCTATGAACACAGAACTCCACTACTGGCGCCAAGAACACCAGTACAAAGCAGTAAATTGCTAACTCTCGTATAGCCAATCTCCTACTATCGAATGAAGAGGCTCTAACAACCTAATCAGATTCTATCTATCTCAGGTTGAGCAGAAATTGAGAAAAAGCTGATCAGACTCAAATCATTCAATAAACATGCGTCATTCGATTAAAATCAAACAATAATATCATCCCAAGTCATTACAATCAAATCCCTAACACAAGGAACTAGGGTTCTTCATACCCAAGTGAGAGAAGGGTTCTACTCCATAGAGAGAGAAGAGAAAACAAGAATCGGATTAGTCATACTCATAACGATGAGGATAATCTGCTCCGGACGATGATTTCCACTCCTATGACGATCTCCAAGCTCGATTCGATGAAATCCAGCTCTAAGACAGCTTCTAGGATGTGTTCTTCGCACTTTCTCTCTCTAGGGCTCTGTTTTTGCTCTGAAACACGATTCTTCACTTTTGGCTCGGAATAGGCTCTAAAACCAGGCTTTCCCGACTCGCACGGCCAGGGTGCACGGCCGTGCATATCACCATTCTGGCCGTGCAACTCAAAACGCAACGTGTCATTTAGTTCGACCTCAGGCTTCTCGCACGGCCAGGGTGCACGGCCGTGCGATCTTCAGGGTCTGCCCGTGCGTGGCCTCGGCACAAAGGGCACGGCCATATAGCTCACGTGCACGGCCGTGCAGCCTCCCTGGTCTGCCCGTGCAGCTCCCCAAAACCTCGCCATTCGTCCGATCTTCGTCCAATCGACCCCAGACTCGCTCCTAAGCCTTCATTCACGTACTAGGACCTGAAATATCACAAACAAGCACAACCTAGCGTGAAATCGGCCTAAAACACGAGAATCAACACCTCAAATGGTGTAAGAACGGGGGTAAAAACATGTGTAAATGACGGTCTATCAAGTAGGCTGTACTCGTGGCCCCGTTTTGTTGTTTTGTTTTTTGGCAGAGTGCAAACTGTCTTATGTGTAGGTTTCTTGTCTTTCTTTTTATTTTGGATGATGTACTATTGTGCTGACCATTGGACCTAACGTATTGTTGTGAGTTCTTTGCCCCCTTTAGCTGTGCTTGTCCTGACTGGTCCTCTCTCCAGTCCGCTTCACTCATGGTCCCCGTCCAGTCTCATGCAGTCCGTGCACACCGGTAACATCATTCCCCTTATCTTTCCCTCTTCTCCATTGCGGGCAATGTCGATCTTAAGTGTGGGGCATGTTTCTCTTTTGACTGCATTAGATCTGTTTGTGTGCTTGGAGCCTAGTCCACTTTCCAAATTTTTAAATTTGAGGCTCCAAGTACATGTTTCCATGCAAATTGCTTGCTCTAGTCTTTGAATTGACAGTCTCTATAGTAATGTGAAACCTAGGGGTAGTGTAGCACTATGGAGGATGTTGAAGTATAAGATTTTTCCTATCTAGCTCTCTGTTGTGCCGGTTGATTTTGTGAAGTAGTTGAGTTAAGACCGTTGAATTCCTGTGGTAATGGTGACTCTGTTTGAATTATTTGTGGACTCGTGTATCGAACAGGGTTCTCATGTGGGAAATGAAAGCAATTGGTCCTCCATGTTGAAATCATCAAAATCCTAAACATGGGGTAAGCCCAACGTGTGTGGCACCGTTCATTGCACAAAATCGGGTTTTGGAGGAGATTTTAGTGATCCTTAGTGGGGTACTCCTACAAGGTGAAGCTAAGCTGTCTCTAGTACAAGTAAAACTTCCACCCGTTGAACGGTTTGCCTACTCGAGGATGTGTTTTTAAGGGCACGGATAGAGCTTCCGGCCCTCCTTAATTTCATTGACCCTCCACACGAGTTGAGGAAAAGGATTAAAAGAAGTACTCTGGCGAGCGCCAGGTATACAGAAATTGCTCTTGCTCGACTAATAAGGGTCGACCATGCAAAAGACTGCAGTTGGAACCCCTGCTAAGTGAGAAAAAAAACAAGAGAAATGTAAATGAAAGTGCAAAAAGGGGTTCCAACGGTGAAATGAAGTGAAAGAGCCCCCCGGTACCACGAGTCCTTGGTTGTAATGGTGTGAGTCCCTTTATCCATGAACTGACTGTCTTACTTCTAATTTTTCTCATGATCCTGGCTTGAGTCTAGAACTCCCATTGAGAGAGATAGGGGACGTCTTAGAAGACCAGATGACCTCGTAATCTGCTTTTGATCTAGAAAATCCTCTACCGACGATCGAGGTTGTTTGTTGCTATAGAGGTCTGGAGAGCTGCATTGGTTTGAGTTAGGCTTGCTTGGGGACAAGCAAACGGTTAAGTGTGGGGGAATTCGATAGACCATCGATAGCACATGTTTTTACCCCTATTCTTGAACCGTTTGAGATGTTGATTCTTGTGTTTTAAGCCGATTTCACGCGAGGTAGTGCGTTTATGTCATATTTCAGGACTTGGCGTTGGAATCGAGGCGAAGAAACGAGTTTCGGGTCGAAAGGAGCACGTTTGGGCCGAAGTGTGCTGGAGGAGCAAAATACCCGGCCATGAGCAGAAATACCCGGCCGGGTATTATTTGGACAGACCGGGTAATTAGAGTTTTGGACGATGAGAAGCAGAGGAGGCCCCGGCCGTGAGCCTAAATCCTCGGTCGGGGATTCCTGGACTTGACCGGGGATTTTTCCTATCACACACGCTGCGTTTTGAATATCCCGGTCGCCACCCAAAATACCCGACCGGGTATTCAGACCGGGGATCGCGACAAACAGCTTCTTAAGTGAAAAGAAGGTCAAAATTGAGGGTTCCGAGTTTTAGAGAGAAAGTGCAACCTTGAGAGAGAAAGTGACGAACCTGATTCTGGAAGTGTCCTAGATCGATCTCCATCACCATTGGACCCGGCTTGAGCTTGGAGAAGATCTGGTTGAGTACCAGAAGCAGATTATCATCCTTCATACTATGGTTTCCGCATCTGAGCTAGATTTCCCATCTCTCTCTATGGAGTAACTTTCCTATTCACCTGGGTATGAAGAACACTAGATTTGTATGTTAAGTCTGATTGTATGAACCCAATTACAGATTCTATGATTTGATTATATTCAATTGAGGTTTGAATTTTTGAATGGCATGAATCCTGATCAAATTCCTGTTATTTCTGCTTTGACCTAGAATGAGAATATCTGCGTAGGTTGATAGAGCATCCTTGATTGAAGGTAGTGAATTGACGACTTTAGTCGAGGAGTCGATTCACTATTCTGTACCGGATTTACTCCGGTAGTGGAGGTTTAGTTCGTTAGGGCCTCAATCTGTTTACTCCGGTGGAGGTTAGTCGCCCGCTGGGGACTCGGATTGAGAGGGTCTAGAGACCTTTAGTCGAGACTTCAGACTGTTTAAGAACCTCCCGCAGTATAACTATCATTGAAATTGAACTTGGTAAATTACAATCCGGCTTAACTGTAGTCTAGGGGGAACCATATCCGGTTGACCTCTCTCGACTTGAAAACAACCTTTTTACTTTGCTTTGCTTGGCTTGTTTGGACCTTCACTAAAGTTTCACCGCTAAATAATAAGAACTCACGGAGTAGTCAGCACACTTAGGACCCGGGTTGACATTAAAACTCAAACCCGATATACTACGCTTTAGGAGGTGGTTACACTTGGTCATTTTTTAGAGTGACGGTAGGAGCGAGTCATTGGACAACTTTGGAGGACCAAATGAGCTAAAAAGGAAGTATATGGAGTTTTCGTGATAAAGATAAGGTCCAATGATAGAGAAGTCCACTAGTAACCACAAGTAGGGTCCAAGAAAAGCCCAATTGAAGAAGACTCGTACCAAGCAGAAGTAGAAACTAGCAGCGACCCAGTAACAAGTCCAACTGTTACACATGGAGATCTGGAAGAATAGGGCCCAAATCTTCATAAGAGGTTGTCTATGGTCCAAGAAGGCCAACCCAAAAGAAAAGGCTGGTGTTTCTAATTGAGGCACTACCGCCACCAAGAGGCCCAAGCCCAAAATCAAATCTTTGGGCCATGACTTCGGCCTTAAGTCAAAAAAACCATATCCTAGCTGGTTTAGGAGTGTTTTGGATGAGGTTTACCCCTCCTCCCACCCATGAATAGAGGGCTAGAATCATTATTTCAATAGGCTACACAACTACATTTAAAGTTATGTATACCCTGCTCGAATAAGAACTTAGCTTTCATAGAAGAGGGTGCAGTTAGGGAGCTGCTTTTATTATCGATGTTGGTACGCCCTCCTTCTCTTCAATATTGCAAGTTTGAATTTATTGTATGAGGATGTGAACTCATATATAGAGGGAATGATGCTACATGAGTATAGAGGGAATGATCAACCATATATACCTCGAGCAGTGTCAATGTTTGATTGTTAGATCATCGATGCTACATACCGTTAATTATGGCTTAAGAGGCCCACACTTAATCATGTGTTTATCCTAACTTCATTGTTCTTCATCAATTAGGTAATGGCATGAATCTAAAGCACACATTAGCTTGTTAAATATCTATCGCAAGAGGCGCATGCACGAGTAGAGAATGGCCTTAATGGAAGTGATAGAGTGATGCTATAGATGAGCCGTTGATGGATGATATGATTGAGCCTTAGTATGCATGATGATATTCGGGATACTTTCTTATAAAATAACGTATCTTTACTTTTATGCATCTATAACTTGAAACCCCCTAAACAACTTTACTCTTTTTGTTTTACTTTTCCTTGCTTGTTACTCGAATGAAAAACCCAAAAACCCCTCTTATTTTGTGTGTCATAGTAGGTATGGTGTGAGTATTTATGCATTAGAAGATCCTGTGGAATACGACCGTATGACATCCTAGGATTATAACTTTGATTTCTCACATCAGTGCGTTTCTGTACCCACCCGTTATGCTTATCAAAATCCGACGCCAAATGTTCGTCAAGTGTCCCATCACGTTTGGGAACCTGAAATGGTTGGATTTCCCTTCCGCATCTAACACTCTTTCTCATTTCATTGATGTTGGGCTTGTGGTATGCGCCTCCCTTTTCTGTGGTGCCTTTACCTCCTTTCTTAGGATTTCAATTGTCTTGTCTTGGTCTTCAATGATCTAAATCAAGTCCTTCCTAGTTAGTGAAGCGTCTTCTGTGCCATGACGCATTTGAGTCATCTTTCACTTCCCCATTGCAGTTGCGTGCCCACTCAATCGATTCTTGCTCTGTCCATTCTTTCATGGGGTTTACCTCTCCTCCACTCTCGTTTCTCAACTCTTCCATGTCACTAATAAAAAATCCTTTTACGCCCCACCTCCCCCAACTTGGTGTGCCAATTTTTTGAGCTAGAAAACTATGTGGTCCCTCGCCATGTGCCACTTCCCGCTCCCCAGATGGCGCCCTGTCCCTGCACATATGGCGAACTGTGGCCTCCCTTAGCCCGTTAGTCCTCCTATGATCAAGTCAGGAGTTTTTCTAGAGACAGAAGTAAGTAGTGAGGATGTAGTAAGAGAATCCAACCTTCATAAATGTTACTCACTGATCACTATTTATACTCGGGGAGGTCTGGACCAACTCCCTGATGTCACCCCATACTTCAACACTTTATTTAATGCTCCGTACTTAAAAACACTTATGGGCCCCCGACAACTTGTCAGCTTTATTAGAAACTAAATAGGCGCACGATGGGGAGTAACGGCTTGTCGTACTTCTTTCCCGCCACACACCCTGGCCAATCACCTCATTATTGAGCCATAATCAGGTTAAGCTTTTCTCTCAACCCATTGGGCTTTTACCTTGGGCCAGATGTTTTGGGCCTTGCTAACAACACTCTCAACAGTCATAAAATATCATAAATTCCGTACACACCTTTGTTTTATACTAATATGTATGAAAATAAAAAATAGTATCAACTATATATGCCATAATAGTGAGCACACATTTCTAGTATTTTCATGCCATTCTGAACACTTACTTACTCTGTAAGTTATTTTTAATTTTTAAATAATGTAATAGATAAAAGAGATTTACAATGTTGGAGATTTGTTGTGACTTTTTGCGTCTATCGACATATACTCTCATGGTGGAAGGCCCATTTTACCCCACGTCTTTGCCTCTCGGCCATTAACAAATGAAGGGCCAATGACCCATTCTCGCCCAATTACATGTTGGGCTACTAGCATCAGTTTTTGGTATTCGGCCTTATCACTAAGCTAACTACTCGACCACCAGTGTAGTCAAAATCCCGTTTTAATCATAAAATCTTACGATTTTACGATCTCACCTATAGGTTCCGATCCTGATTTGACTACTAAAATCATTGAACCTTAAAATCCCAAAAAATCCCGATTTAAAACCTTAAGCAAACTCAGATTGATACCATTTTGTACGATTTCAAAGTTCATGTTAATTGGAGCAAAATAAGGCCAGTGGCGTCGTATTTGGCCTAGGAATCATGTCAAGTTCATTTCTCTCGACCCGATAAGCAAACTCAATTGGTTCGCGTTCTCTTCCTCATTTCTTCATCTTCCTCACATCAACGAACAACTCCTTCCAGCACTGATTTCACCCATCACCCTTCCAATTAGCTTGTTAGTTTGTTACCCCCATCACCCTCACAATTAGCCTAATCCCATCCCCTCGCAACCTTTCCTTCATCTCCCAAACCTTTAGCGCCAACATCCTTGACCTTCTTTCTGTCAAGAAAGAATGTATCAACCAACGGTTAACTTTTTCGGATGATGGCAGTCAACAAAATATGGTTGGTAGTGAAAGTACTTCAAGTGAGTCTGATAATAATGGTTATTTTGCTCAAGCATATAGATGGATTTTACGAGGATGGGAGTGAGGGTGAGGATGATGATGTTGAGGACTTAGATGTTCATGTTCATCATTACAATCCTATGTTAATATTAGCTATTAACTAGTTTAAGTTATTTTTATGAGAAATGAGGTTGCTCATTTTTGTGTTTATGTTATCTGCAAGAACAAATATATGGATTTGTTTGTGCTTAGTAAACAAACTTATCTTGAGAGTTAATTAAGTGATATGTGATTGACCGTTATTCAGGATATGCCTTGTTATTACTATTGGTATATAAAGTGTTTTAATTTTAATATGAACCTTAAAATCTTACGACTTTAATTTACGATTCCGATTTTATCTCAGTATTCGATTTTACCTAAAATCTCGATTTTGATAACATTGCCGACTACAGAAAAAGGCTTTTCAACATTAATGTCATAGTAACACTAAAATCCCGATTTTGTTATTCAATAGGTTCATCACTGAATATTAAACCTCCCTATTCAATTTATTATACAATTAAAACATGTATGAAAAATACTCAATTGAATTGAACAGTAAAATATAAAATAGATTATTAAACCAAGTCATACCCACAATTCATCCAATGCATGAACCCCCTTTTTTAACCCAACATTCCAATATGAGAACTCATTATCTCCTCCATGAGTCAAGGAGTCGCAACAACTCGACACGAGAAGTACCATGGTTTCTTAGTGCATCCTCCGATGCATTCTTCATTTCGCCCATCCTCCGCCTCACCAGGTCCCCTGGACCATCCACTTCCATCAACTCCTTGACCCGCCGCTCCACCTCTGCTGCATCCACAAACCCGCTCTCATCGCGCTCCACCATTGGCAACGCAATCCGAATCTCCTCCACAAGTAGCACTCGATTGAACTTCTGCTCTGCGTAGAGCGGCCACGCCACCATCGGCACCCCGGCTCGAACCGCTTCCAGCACTGAGTTCCATCCGCAGTGGGTCACGAATCCGCCTATCGACTCGTGACCCAGAACATCTACTTGCGGGGCCCACGACTTCACCACGTGTCCCCTCCCTTTCGTCCGCTCCAGAAACCCTTCCAGAAGCAGGCCCTCCAGCGACAAGTCCGGATCCTTCACCGAAACGACAACGTTTCGCTTGTCCCCGCCCGACGGTGGATCCCGCATGACCCATAGAAAACGCTGCCCACTTTTCTCCAGGCCAATAGCAATCTCTCTCAGTTGCTCCCGGGAAAATATCCCCAGACTACCGAAGCACAGGAAAACGACGCTCCGTTTCGGCTGGGAATCGAGCCAGGCAAGACAATCGACGCCGGACCCACCAGCTTCCTTCCTCCCCCCGCCGTCGCCGATCAGCGGTCCGATGCAGTACAGCGGCGGAGTGGGGCGGCCGTCGGGAAGGCACAGCCCGGCGGAAATCGCTTTCACCGCCTCACCCTCCAGCTCGTCGAACGTGTTGACTATCAGTCCGGCAGATTCCGGCAAGCGCGCGGTGAACTCAAGGAAGTACCGGTAAACTTCGTCGTCCCGGTCGAGAATCTTCGGGACCTCAGACGCCGGCAGCTTCGGAGCTCCGGGAATCTCGAGGACCGTACGGCCGAGTTCTCCGAAGCTTTTGGGTTGAGTTTTGTGGAGGGTTGGGAGGTAGAGGCTGAACCCGAGGCAGGCGGCGCCGGAGGTGGAGAAGTGGTACCCGGGGATGTTGAGTTCGGCAGCGACGGAGAGTGCGGCAGTGCTGAAAAAGTCGAGGATTAGAGCGTGTACGACGGCGGATTGGGAGATTATTTGTTCGAGGGTGCGGTGGAGGTGGGGGAGGCTGAGGCGGAGGGTCTCGAGCACGAGGATCTCGTGGTGAGGTGACTCGGGAAAGACCGTGGTGGCCGGAGGAGGTGGGAGGCGGTGGAAGGTGATGGAGGGAGTGGAGGCGGAGACGGCGGCGATGTAGGGCAAGGTGGCGTCGGCTTGGTAGGGTGCCGGAGGGAGGACGATGTGGATGGAGAAGGAAGGACGGTGGGTCAAGATGAGGCGGCCCAGCTCTATCATGGATATCAGGTGGCCTATCGCCGGCGATGGGTAAAGCACTATGGCTTCTTCTTCTCCCATGTTTGCGGATCGATTGAATTTCAGATCAGCCTCTTTAGTTTTTGTGGAGGCAGGGGAAAGTAATTTGGTCGCGGAAAACAACAAAATGGACGAACTTGTGGCGGGCGGGAAAATTATTAAAGTAAAAGATTCCATATCCAGCATTATCTTGGAGCAGATTAATGTCAATCAAAGGGTGCTGGGTGTCGTCTGATCTGTGTGTCGTTTTTCATTCACATATATGCGCTCATAATCATCCTGTCTGTCAAAAGGAAAAGTTGCGTTAACCTTTTGTCTTTTATACCATTCGTGAAAAAAAATGATTCATGATGGTACCAAGAATTTGAAATGTGTGCCAGCTCTGTTTTACCTTAACCACATTCTAAGATCAGTTGGTGGCGCTTCATTAAATCATCAAGAGGATCATCTAAAGTGATAACAGAGCAATGTCACCGAGAACAATGGATTCACAAAGGCAATAACGCAAATAAGCCTACCTGCTTACAGCAGCAGGCACAATACTCTTACATAAACGTATGCATCAGAGATGTCAAAAGAGGGGACAAACTATCTGCAGCAAGTTCTTGACTCCTAGCTTCCAAAGAGGTCGGGTCCAGGGAACTAGCTGCTTCAGAACCAAATTTCTACTTGTTTTCCGCTACCGAGGAATAGCAGAGCCAGAGTGATGTATGATCCACTACAATTTGGATGGCAGCTACTTCCACTGCGTGGTTGTTTAAGCGATGCTTCTTACGTATTGGTCAAGAGCAGTGTTGAAAAGCTCGCACCTACGCAGAGAAATACAGTCAACTGTGAGCATCGATCATACCATCTCAAATGAAGTGCTTCATTACACAACATCCCTCATTTTGTCATTTTGAGCTGATCTCTACGGAGCCCTAGTAATGTAGTCTAAGTGTCTAACCCAAAAAGATTTAAGATTATATGGTTTTCCAGTTAGCTGCAACAATCATTCCACAGCTTCTTGTAATCAAATTTAGCAGTTTCCCCCTAATTGCGCATGGTTGTACCACAAGCTCTTGTCATCATTACAATTCAATTCACATTCAAAGCTACAATTCCTCTGCCTAGAGGATCGATCAAATCCCGTCAGAAGCGGAAACAGATTATCGCACCATGAAAATGACGAGTGGCATGAATTCGTTACCTGACAGGGGCTCCAGGAGTGTACAGTGGGTTCTTCACAACATATTCCACATACAAGTTGTAAATGTACTTGAGCGAGTCCCTTAGATCACCAGTTTTAGGATGAGTTACCAAGATTATCTGAAAAAATTATCAACACAAAAGAGAAAGAACACAGGTAAACATCAAGCAATATGGGAATAGACAATGCTCCGTCCTCGATAGATCCTAATTCGAGAACTTGAATTAGACCAATAATGAATCGCTCCAGCTGACAAAATGAGATTCTCAACAATGACACTGCAAAACCAACATCAGATGGAAAGAGCAGAGAGTATTCACCTTTATCCCAGAAGGAGTTTCCATGAAACTAAGCTTATAGGTATTGGTACGAAAGCTGTGAAAAGAGCACCCCTGACCAGGTAACTGAGGAACTCCAAGGTTCCCTTTATCAGCACTGTCCACATAACCAAACAAGCAAATCGACAGAGTTCAGAGAGCTGGATACATCTAGCAACAGAAACACTGCAATCCGAAAACCCTAAAAGAAGAAAGCAAAACCTCGTGGGATCCATCTTGGCGGTCAAGGACTTGAGGGAGAAGAGCAAACCGAACATGAGCTTGTGGTCCTGTTGCTCATTCAGTGTGTGAAGCGGCCGATTCCACTCCTTGTACAGCAAGCACACGCCGTTCCTGTTGAATACATATATCATGTGTGCATTATTCCCCGGCGCGGTGGGCGCTGGCGGGGATGGACTGATGTCGGAGCCTCCGAAGAACTGCATTCTTCTCCTTGGCCGTCAATCTACAGAAGAGAAGCGGATCGATTTGAAAATTTTAAGCAATCGAAGGAATCCAGGAACAATTGACCTAGTTATGGCGTGGAATTGTTCGAAATGAAACAAAGTTTGATCCGCGAACTAATCCGAGAAACACAATCTGATTGGATTGCTGGACAAGAATGGAGTACGGATCTTACCTGTGAGCGCTCTGCAACTTGCGACGATGATGAGCTCCGCTGGATCAATATTCCGAGCAATCGAGCTTCTCTCACGCGGGATTTAGCGCTGAATCTGATATCGGCGACGAAGAAGACGGAGGCGCTGTAAGAGACAGGGAGGACTGGTGGCCGGTGGGGAAAGTCAAGCGAGAGGTTGGTCGTTGGTGTATTGTTTGCCTAACGACGTCGTACTGTTTGTAATGGGCCTACTTCGTGACGGATCTACATTGGGCTTTCAGAAAGCCTAACCTGTCACTTCAGAAATTTCGACAGCTTAAGAGATGCACTTTTTTTTTACAATTAAAAGATGCACATTAAGCTCCTCTCTCCTGCTAAATTGGCAAATCATACGTTAGTAACTTTTGAGCTCCGCTTTTCTCGGAGCTGTGAGGGTTTTGACTTTGTCGGTGATCTAGGGTTTCGCTTTTTCGCTTCCCATGCCTGCGGTTTCTACACCGCTGGCCGGGGAGGATCAGGACGTCACCATGCAACCGAAGACGATTGCCGGCCAAAAGTCGACCCCCATCCGCGTCCTCATCGCCAAACCCTAAGGGCGACCGTGAGACGCAACAAACAAAAAAGAGAGTGAAGCAGACGGTGACAAGTTCAGGTGTCGTAGGCGGAGAGAAGGAGCCATCGGGAGAGATGGGAGAAGACTTCCACGATCATGCCTCCCTCGAGGAATACCAGTCCTTCGGTCTGGGGCTCTGGAACAGGGGCGGCTAGACGGCTGTTTAGCGAGGCAGTTCGAACAGAGATGTTGTACGTGGAGGACTCGAACTTCGAGGACGTATCGGCAGCTATGCATGAGGACGGGTTGGAGGAGGGTGATGTTGGTATCGAGGATCCCAAATGCCCATCAATACACTACACTGCTGCTGAGGAGAGACTATTATGTCGCCAGTGGCGATCCGCCCTAGTGGTCAAAGCGTTGGGACGAATAGTTTCTTACACCTTGATGTTAAAGCGATTACAAGGTATTTGGGTGAAGGCGGGATCAATTCAAGTTACGTCAGCTAAGAACGGGTACTTCCTAGTCCGATTCACAAGTGGGATAGACTATGAACGAGCAGTGACAGGGGGACCGTGGCTGGTGGGAGATAATTACCTGGCAGTGCATGCGTGAACGAAGGATTTTGATCCCTATGAGCATGAGATATTGTCCACCCTGGTGTGGGCTCGACTTCTGGAGCTGCCGATACACTATTTCCACCCGATGGCGGTGATGAAGATTGGCCAGCGGATAGGGAAACCACTGAGGGTTTGATCATGCTACCATTTCAGGAGCTCGGAGTACTATGCACATGTATGTGTACAAGTTGATATCACCAAGCCGTTGATGTCACAGTTTACAATCCATTGGAAGAAATGTAATCCATTACGAGGGACTGGAAAAGATTTTTTTTAATTGGCGGGACATATTTTGACTGAACCAAATGTTTACTGTACGGTGCCCACATGCGGAATGGAGACGGAGGAAGTGATGGCAACTCCTGTGACTACGAAAGTGACGGAACCCGAAACAATATACGGAGAGTGGATGATTGCTAAGAAGAAGCCACATACCCGCAAGTAGGGGTGGGCGTTCGGTCGGTTTCGGTTTGAACCGAACCAGAACATCCCGAATTTCCGAGTTTCCCAGACCCCGACCGAATTCGAACCGAGTTGTAATTCGGTTCGGCTCGGTTCGAATGGTCAAAAACCGAAGCTTTATAAACCAACTCTCTCTCTCCCAGTCCCACATACCCTAACCCTCGCCGTTTCCCCATTTCGATCAAATCTCTCTCTCTCTCTCTCCCTCCCCCTTCCAACAAAATCAGTCGATGCAGAGAAGAAAGGAGCGGTGCTGCGATGGTGGTATCTCCTCCGTCTCCCGACTCAGCGACGAGCAGCGGTGCTGCGGTGGTTCCTCTCCCCTACTTCCTTCTCCCCTCTTCTGCCGCACCATGAGATCTGGGTATCTAGCTCCATCAAACGTCGACGCTCCCCCGGAGGTCCGCTCTCCGCCTCCTATTGACGCCCAGCTCCCCCATCTAAAACAACACTTCTTCTTTACCTTCTCTCTAGCCCCAAATCTGTTCGTCTCATTTTCCTTGGTGGGGTGACGCTAATGGCGGCGGCGACAAGAGGAAGAAGAGATTGCTCGGCATGTGGAGATGGGGCAGGCATAACTGGCGGCAGGGGAGGCGGTGGTCCAATCGCGTCGACGGCGCCGGCAATGGAGGGAGTCAGATCTAGAATTGGGTAAATCTTTTCGACATGCATGTGGGTTCCTCGTTTGATTATCAGTACTGATTTTGATGTATGTGGGTTTTAGGTTTGGATTTGGATTTGAGTTTTGGTATCAAGTTTCAGGTAAGGGAGCTCAACCATGGAAGAAGGCTACCGGCGGCGGCTGAGTATTTTGTTGGTTGGTTAGATTTAGGCTAAGGGAGTTAGGGTTGGGGGAGAGTTTGGGCTTTGTATTTGTGTATGAACTGGGCTGTGTATGTACTGGGCTGGGTTTTTGGTTGGGCTTTGGGGTTTGGGTTGGGGAGATTGTGAGTAGAATTTCGGTTGGGTCGGTTCGAAATTCCGGGAAACTCGGTTCGGTCGTTACAACCTTTGACTTCCGAATTAGGTAAATTCCTCTTCCGATTTCCGAACCGAACAACAGTATTTCGGTTTCGGTTCGCTTGAAACTCGGTTCGGTCCGGTTCGGTTCGGGTTTAACCGAACCGAATGCCCACCCCTACCCGCAAGCCGAGTTCCAACCATTGAGAAGAAGACTGATAAAGAAGCCCGATCGTAACTATAAAGGAGGATCCCGTTTCAATGCTCAGGAGGTTGAAGAGATGATGAAGGATACCACGGATGTGATTTAACCAACGGTGACTGCTCAGGAAAATATCTCGAGTCAGAACCAGAGGGTAAATCATGATGGAAAGAGGAAGGGGGAAAGAAAACTATGTCACGGGAGATAGGAGTTAAGGTGACAGAGAAACAAGGAGACTCTACCTCAACGGTGCCAAAAGCACTGGCGGGACAACACTAGGCTAGTGATGGCCCTAGTAGGCTGACGACGAAGACGACCGAACAGCGACCGGGGTCACACAGAAAACCCCTCAACAGGAGAATAACTCAAGCTCCGAGGGAGTAAGGAGGTATTGCAACGGAAGGAATGGGGTCATCGTGGGAAACCGCCCGACATACACACTGACCTCAACCCACACCACGTTGCATGCATGAGACCAACGTGAGAGAGGAATTTCTTCCTTATGAAGCAGTAGTGAAGATGGTAGATGGCCTCGGCTCCGAGGCATCTCCTGGTCTAACTCCCGATGAAGCAACCATGACCTACTATTCCTTGTTTTCAATGATCAAAGTCTTTGTATGGAATTGTAGGGGTGCAGGAGCAAACGCTTCCTGAGAGTGTTTAAGGAGTATCGTAGAAAGAATCGTCTGAGTATTACCATTCTAGTGGAACCTAGAATTTAGTGGAAGCAGGGCCGAAGAAGTGATTCATGAGCTGGGGTTTGATGTAAACCTGGTGGTGATTGCGATAGGGTATTCATGATGTATTTGGGTGGTTTGGGATTCTATCATGGTCACGATCACGAAATCTGATAGAGCTGCTGAGTTTCTACATATCTGAGTCCCAATATGAGCAAGCACACTGGTTTACTGATAGCAGTCTATGCAAATCCCGTGGCTAGTGCGACAACGTGAGCTGTGGAACTCCCTTCGCGTGATGGCGGACGAGATTACAGAGCTCGTGGATATTGGGCTTTGGATTTTAACTCGATCCTCCAACATGCCGATTAACTTGGATGGTGCACCCTGCGATGCTGCTCGTGCTCGAGAATTTTAGGATTGCTTATTGGATACGGGGTTGATTGATTTGGGTTTCATAGGGCCTCCATATACGTGGTTCGATCGGGTGTTAAGGAGTGCCTAGATAGAAGCTTAGTGAACTCAACATGGTCTAGCATCTTCTCGGACACGCTGGTTAGTCACCTTCATAGGATCCGAGTGACCATAGACCAATTCTATAACAGTGGATCCTTCTTTCCATCATGTCGGCCCTAAGCCCTTTAAGTTCTTGGAGGCTTTGGATAACCCATGAGGGGTTTAAGGGTATGATGGATGAGAGCCTGGGCACGAGGCACTAATCTAGTTTCAGCCATCGCAGAATTTACCGGGGGAGGCTACGCATTGGAACCAACATGAGTTTGGTAATTTTTTGCAAGGAAGAATAAATTGCTCAACAGGATTGGGAGATTAGAGCAACGGGGCGGTGGAGATGACGATGGCTCGAGGCTTCGATAGGCATGTGATGAACTGGAAGATGTCTTCTTCAAGAGGAGCTTCTCTGGTGCCAAAAATCAAACTTGGAGTGGATCGTCACAGCTGATAGGAACACTCGATACTTCCACTCTCGGACCATTAGTAGGCGGAGGAAAAACCGCATCTTTGCCTTGAAGAACAGCGCAGGGGTTGTAACACCCCACTAATTTAGATTTAGGTTCGACCTTAATTCGTGATCGGGTGGATTGGCGGTTAAGTACTAAGAGTTACAATTATTATTACTATAATTAAAAAAAATTATACAGACCTAGAGGGCCGAGCGGCCCTCAATTATTTCCCAAATTCCAACTTTTGCCCATACAATCCCCACCCCTCACTTTAACCTCGGCAGCGAGAAGAAGGAGGAAAATAAAGGCGAGGCGGCACTCCACTCCACCCTCCCCGCAAGACCAAATCCATCGCCGCCCATCTCTGCAGGGAGAAGCCAGTTGGTGTCATAGTTGCATCGTGGATAAAGGTGGAAGCTAGCGGCAGTCGTCGGGTGTTGGAGCCAATTCCCTAATGCCCAGTGAGTATCGTGGTCGGGACAGCCGAGAGAAGCAACCGTTTCTCCTTGCCTTTGGTATTTCTTAGGTAGACTCATCCAAGAGAAAGAATCCAAAAACAAGATGGAACGGTGGAATGCAACCTTAGGCGTGTAAGGGTCCAAGATAGACGATACACGTAGATGACGAATTAGTTGAGGTGAGTGTAAAGGGGGTAAAATCTTTGTCGAGGTCTTTTTAGTTTACGCTTTTCATTTGAGGTTATTATTTAGTTAATTTTCTAGTATGCGCGATATGTGTGTGAGGCATCCCACCGCCTGTAAGGGTGCAGGCACGCGTTGTGCTATGTATGAATGTATGTGATGTTGTATGGATTGATGGTATGAGGAACCCCCGGGCGGTTGGATCACTACTGGACGGCGAGACGTAACGCAGTAGTTGACGGGCATGGACTGGACGGCGAGACGTAACGCAGTGCCATTGCCGAGTGTGGGTATGCAACTGGACGACGAGACGTAATGCGGTTGGCATACTAGGGTAGGGACACCGGACGGAGAGACGTAATGCGGTGGTCCCTTGTGTTGGTGTCTTTGGATTAAGAATATAAGTGAGGGAATTCTAAAGATAAGATAGGAGTGGAGATCCCTTATAGACTGTTTGATAGTAAAGTTTTAAAGGATGAAAGTGTGAACGACTTTCGTCTAAGAAAGACATTTCCCCTAATAATGTGTTTAGTAAGGAGTTTGCCTAGGGCAAAGACCTTAGGAAGTAACGACGAGACTGACCCCTTCTCACTCACCAGGTTGAGGAAGGGTTAGCAGAGGTGGATTCCAAGAAGAAGTAAGACGAGGAAAGCTGTCACACCAGCATGGACGATACCTCAAGGAATCAGCAAGGAGTTAGAACTAGAGTTAGTTTAATTTTTTTTTTGTTCATGGTTACGAGTATTTGTACTGGAGATTCAAGGTTCAAGATTCTGTGTTAAGTTGTTTTAAGTTTTTGAGATTGAGATTTTGCCCAAGTGTTGGGGCTTTTTGTTTAAAATTATTAAATAAAGTCAGTTCATTATTTTAAAAGTGGTTTGGGTTGCTCAGGAGTAACCGGTTTTCGGTTTGACTTATGGTTTGGTTTTTTTCAAAAAGGATCGGGTCGTGTGATTTTGGTATCAGAGTCGGCACTTCTTTGTTCCTTGGCCTCCAAGGAATACTGGAGTAACGATTTGCGTTTTTAAGGTTTCGGTTTTTAAAAGGAAAGGAAAAAGAAAGTGTCAGTTAAAAGTTTGGCCAAACGAGTCAGAGTCTTTCCGAAATTTTTAGAATCTCCAGTATACTCTAATCATGATAAGGAAATAACTTTATGATGCCCTATGGGGTTATGATACGTCTTGGGAAGGAGAAGGAGCAGGTTCCTAGAGGGATCGTTTAGTGAAACCCCTTCATGAGTGAGAAGAGGAGGGTCAAGGTAGCTCATTTTCTATGGGGATGTGAGCTGATCAGAATAAGGTTCTGGAAGGAGCCAAGCAGTTAGTACATCGACTGGTAGAGCCAAGGAGTTATGGCAAATGTCGCCATAATCGAGAGGAAAGGGTGCAAGGAAGGGTCGTGGAGTTCAGGAGAATTGAACATAGGGCTACAACCCCAAGGAGGAGCTGAAAGTTAGACTTTGAAAAATACAAGGGCCACCTAAGCAAGCAAAAGAAGAACTAAGTATATCATAGGAGCCTAACAAGATGTCATGGGATCAATACATCAAGGCTAGAAGGAGGTACAACTCCTTGCAAAGAGATTATCACAAGTGAAACTTGGAGTCGTCACAACGAACAAATTTCGAGGTCGAAATTTTTCTTAAGGAGGGGGGGGGAATGTGATGTCTCGATTTTGGATTTCGGTTAAACATCAACTACCAAGAGAATTGGATCAACATGACAAGCCAAATTGGCATTTTGTTTCACCATGTTTGGATCAAGCTGGGAGTAAAAAAGGGCAGTGAGACATTTATGGTTACACGAGTGCTGCAAGCTAAGGAAACTTATTTGAGCAAAAGGTACCAACGAAGTTGTTATAGTAAGAATAGATGATTGTGGGAAGGAAGTATAAGAAGGGTGTTGATAGAAGGATGAGTTTCGAGCAAATTTCGGGGACGAAATTTTTGTAAGGGTGGAGGAAATGTAACACCCCGATAATTTAGATTTAGGTTTGACCTTAATTCGTGATCGGGTGGATTGGCGGTTAAGTACTAAGAGTTACAACCACAGATTAGGAATAATAACAATAACTATTGTTATTATTATTACTATAATTTAAAAAAAAAATTATACAGACCTAGAGGGCCGAGCGGCCCTCAATTATTTCCCAAATTCCAACTTTTCCCCAGACAATCCCCACCCCTCACTTTAACCTCGGCAGCGAGAAGAAGAAGGAAAAGAAAGGCGAGGCGGCACTCCACTCCACCCTCCCCGCAAGACCAAATCCATCACCACCCATCTCTGCAGGGAGAAGCCAGTTGGTGTCATAGTTGCATCGTGGATAAAGGTGGAAGATAGCGGCAGTCGTCGGGTGTTGCAGCCAATTCCCTAATGCCCAGTGAGTATCGTGGTCGGGACAGCCGAGAGAAGCAACCACTTCTCCTTGCCTTTGGTATTTCTTAGGTAGGCTCGTCCAAGAGAAAGAATCCAAAAACAAGATGGAACATTGGAATGCAACCTTAGGCGTGTAAGGGTCCAAGATGGACGATACACGTAGATGATGAATTAGATGATGAATTCGTCTAAGAAAGGCATTTCCCCTAATAATGTGTTTAGTAAGGAGTTTGCCTAGGGCAAAGACCTTAGGAAGTAACGACGAGACTGACCCCTTCTCACTCACCAGGTTGAGGAAGGGTTAGAAGAGGTGGATTCTGAGAAGAAGTAAGACGAGGAAAGCTGTCACACCAGCATGGACGATACCTCAAGGAATCAGCAAGGAGTTAGAACTAGAGTTACTTTAATTTTTTTTTATTCATGGTTACGAGTATATGTACTGGAGATTCAAGGTTCAAGATTATGTGTTAAGTTGTTTTAAGTGTTTGAGATTGAGATTTTGCCCAAGTGTTGGGGCTTTTTGTTTAAAATTATTAAATAAAGTCAGGTCGTTATTTTAAAAGTGGTTTGGGTTGCTCCGGAGTAACCGGTTTTCGGTTCGACTTATGGTTTGGTTTTTTTCAAAAAGGATCGGGTCGTGTCAGGGGTTTGGGTGGAGGATCAAGCGGGACTCCTCGACATGGCGCGCCAGTGTTATGAAGCACTGTATACTGACGACGGCGATCCTATTTATGTTTTGCAGGCAACATTACCAGGCCTCCGGGAGGAGTCTTGGCAGCAAACGACGACCCAATTCTCAATGGAGAAAGTCCATACAGCGATTAAGGCAATGGGAGCCCTCAAGGCTCTTGGAAAGGACGACCTCAGCCCGTTGTTCTTCCAGCGGAACTAGGGAATTATGGGACCTGCAGTGTTGGATTTTATTCATGCTTGTTGGAACCTCCCATCGAGGGTGAAGGAGCTAAATGAGACCATTGTAGTCCTCATCCCGAAGGTGGCGAAGCCAACAACCATTGACTAGTTCCACCCCATCAGCCTCTGCAACGTCACGTACAAGATGGTCACTAAGTGCTTGGCGGAGAGATTAAAACCTCTCATGCCGAGCCTGGTGCATGAGACTCAGATGAGTTTTGTGCCAGGCCGGCATATTACTGATAATATCTGTATTTTGCAGGAAGTAGTGCATTCAATCTGGGCTAAGAAGGGCAAGGTTGGCTGGATGGTTCTTAAAATTGACCTAGCCAAGGCGTATGACAGGATCAAATGGAGCTTTGTTCGCGACACCTTGTATGAAGTGGGTGCTCCCCAACAATTTATTGATTTAACTATGAGCTGTATCTCTTCTTCCGCCATGCAGATTCAGTGGAATGGTGGACTAACCGAGTCCTTTGCGCCCTCTCGGAGTCTTCGCCAGGGCTGCCCGTTATCACAATATATCTTCACATTGTGTATGGAGAGGCTCAGGCATCTTATCTCGCAGGCAGTGACACAGGACGAATGGAAACTAGTGCGATTGTCGAGTCAGGGCCCGCCATTGTCACACTTGTTCTTCGCTGATGACCTGATCTTACTCAGTGTGGCGGATATGCGCCAGGTCCAGGTGATTCTATGATTCCTAGAGGAGTTTGGAGCGGCATCGGGGCAACAGATAAGCCGCCCCAAGTCTCGGATGTTCTTCTCGAAAAATGTCACTACCGCTGATGGGGGAGTTTTGAGTAGAGCATTGGATATACCAGAGAATAAGAACCTCGGCCGTTACTTGGGAGTTCTGATAATCCACGACTGAGTATCAAAGGCAACTTACACCGAGCTAATCGATAGAATTGATGCGAGATTGGCGGGCTGGGAGATCAAATCACTATCTTTGGCGGGTAGAATTACCCTATCACAGTCAATCCTGACATCTCTACCGGCATACATTATGCAAACGTCTTTCCTCCTAACTTCGGTAAGGGAGTATATTGATAAAAAGATCCGTGGATTCATTTGGGGGAGCTCTGAGTATGGAAGGAAGATTCATCTTGTAGACTGGGAAACTTTATGCAGATCGAAGGATGAAGGAGGTTTGGGGTTGCGGGACGATACTCGTATGAACAAAGCATTTATAATGAAGATTGCGTGGAGGTTGTTATCGGAGCCGGATCAGCTATGGGCTCGAGTGGTGCGAGGTAAATACCTGCGGCGTACGGCTGGTGGGTGGCAGGCGAGGGAGGAAGGTCGTTTGTCGAATCTGTGTAGAGGAGTTTTGCAAGTTCTCCACTTGGTCCCGAGGGGAATGATGTGGAATATCAGAAGTGGCGCTCAAACTAGGTTCTGGACAGATATATGGCTTCAGGACGGACCGCCTCTAGAGGAATTCGAGTACGATCTCCCGGATGCTGCACGAGAGCTCACGGTAGCTGAGTTGGTTTTAAATGGCGAATGGAATGACCATTATCTCCAGGCGTTCCTTCCCGAAGATCTAGTGTCGCAGGTAATGTTATATGCAGTTCCGGTTGAGAGTGATTCGGATACCCCTGTCTGGCGTTTGTCCTCGACCGCTCAGTTCACATTAAAGTCAGCATATGAGCTACTTCGCGAGGATGAGGAAGCAGGGCAAGTACACCCAGTTTGGAAACGCTGCTAGCGGATAGAAGAACCACAAAGAACTCGCTCATTTTTCTGGTTAGTGCTACATAACAGGCTGCTTACCAATGCTGAGCGTTGTCGGCGCCATTTAGCCCAGTCCGATGCGTGTCCGGTATGTGGAGGAGGCCCAGAGACGACCATGCACGTTATCAATGTAGTCAAAAGCGAGTTTCTATGTAGAAATGTTTTGGTGATCTAAAAGCGTAAAATCGCAAGTTTTTAAGTTTTAAATCGGAGTTTTTAACTAAATAAGCTATAAAAACTGAGATTTTGTGTGAAAGCGTTTTAGTGACCTAGAAACGTAAAATCGTAAGTTTTTAAGTTTTAAAGCGCGATTTTGACTACATTGCACGTTATTAGAGACCAATGCAGTCAAAAGCGCGATTTTACCTAGAAGCGGAAAAGGGGTAAAATCGTAAACCGTAGAATCGAAGCGTAAAAGCGTAAGTTTTTGAGGAATCCTATAAAATAGCTAAAAATTTGCTAAGTACGACATGTGTTGTATAAAATGTTACTCTATAAATTATATAGAAGTGAATAACTACCTGCAATAAATCATGATTGATATTAGTACAATAACTACCTTGCACTAGTACCGGCACCACCGCTCGACATTAGTACAATTCTGCAAAAAGAAAACAGACATTCAAATCCAAGCAATTCAGTTTTGCTAATACCAATTTCAAGAACATAATTAAACTTCATTACCGCAAAATAACACGGCAGGGCAATCTAGAAATATGGGTTTGTTTGAAATTGAAAGTAAAACAGAGTTCTTGCGTTTGAAATGTGGGCTTGCTTTTTAATAGATGAAATGTGGGTTTTCATACCACCATTAAGCTGAAATTAACCAATCTTCTCCATAATTAATCAAGCCACAAATCAACAGAAAGCCATAAATCAACAGCAAAAGCCACAAATCAACAGCAAAATGCAAACAAAAAGAAAGAAAGAAAGACTTACGAGCAGCCTGCAGATCACGATGAAGCTGAATACGGGGAGGCTTGGAGTAGGCGAGTAACTGATGGCGGCGGCAGGTTGAAGGGGAAGGACGACGGCGCCGGAAAGGTTGAAGGGGAAGGAGGAGTGGAGGACGACAGCGCCGCTCGGTTTGTGGGAGAAGGAAGTCGGCGGTTGTGGGAGAAGGAAGAAGGCGCTGCCGGCGCCGCTGGGTTGTGGAAGAAGGAGTCGGCGACACGGCGTTGCTGGGTTGTGGAAGGAAGAAGGCGCTGCCGGCGCCGCTGGGTCGTGGGTTGTGATGCTGGTTGCTGAAGAATGGAGAAGAAGAATTAGGGTCGACAGCAGCTCTGCTTCTCACCCATTCCGCTCTAATTTTTTTTTTTTATAATTTAGACACCTCAAAACGGCGCCGTTTTGGCTCATTTTGGCCATTTCCGGGCTGCACTCAAAATCGTATAAAAACGGTAAAAAACGAGTTTTTAACGTTTTTGTCCGATTTTACCGATTTTACAACCGTTTTTTTGCGCTTTTATATAAAATGCGATTTCACGTAGAAACTAAAACGTAATTGTGGGTTAAAATGGTAAAAACGTACGTTTTTACGCTTTAAAGCGCGATATTGACAGCATTGTTAGAGACTGCCCCTACACCAGGGAGGTCTGGTTGGATATATTGGAGGAGGAGTCGGACGGTGAGTTCTTTGAGGAGGATCCTACGAGATGGGCGCTTCATTACCTAGCTGGCCGGAGTCAGATTGTGGATCCATCTTTGTTTGCTATTCTCTGCTGGAAACTCTGGAAGAATAGAAACAAATGGGTCTTCGAGAAGACCTTAGCGTCGACAATGTTGCTGGTGAGATAGTTAAGGAGCTGGCGCACCAAAGCAACCTAGCAATGAGCAAGGCCACAGAAGTTATGGGTCAGCGGTCGGAGAGAACGATGAGCTGCATCAACTGGCGTAAGTCACCTCCAGGGTGGGTCGCACTCAATACGGACGAGTCGGTGATTCCTTCTTCAGGAAGTGCTACGGCTGGAGGAGTGATACGGGACATTAACGGACAGTTCATGAAGGCTTTCTCGGTGAATTTGGGAGGAGGATCGATAACGCATGCTGAATTTACAGGCATCGCATATGGCCTCCACATTGCGTGGGAGGTAGAGTAAGGAAGGTCTGGCTACAGACAGATTCGAAGACGGCGGAGTCGATCATACAGGTAGACCGAGCAAACCATCCCCATAGCACGATGTCCGTAACTATCAGGCGCTTACTGGCCCGTGATTGGGAAGTCAGGATCGAGCATGTGTTTCGTGCGAGCAATTACATTGCAGATTACATGGCCTCTGTTGGCCATTCTTTGTCTATTGGACTCCATGTATTAGACCACCCGGGACCTAGCTTGAGATATTGGTTGTTGTTCGACATGATTGGGGTACAAACGCCCCGTTTGATCAATGAATAAGGGTTAGAGCGTCCCTCTGCGCTCTGTTTCTCACAAAAAAAAAAGATGCACATTAAGTTAGAAATCTGGTTTCGTCAAATAAATAAATAAATAAATAAAATACTCACAAAGCAAACTCGGCTGCGGATTTTTTATTTGTAAGGGCCGTGAGTATTTTTTTAAATATGTTTGAAGTGAATGTTTCGAATTAAATTATATTGGTTCTTGAATAATATTATGAATACCATCACGATTAATTACCGGAAAAAAAATACCATCACGATTCATTCTATCTCCAATCCAAATTAGGAAGTTTTGGTGACTTTCTACTAAGAAGATGGGAAACAACGGGTAGTGACGTCCTCCTGTTCTTTAATCATAAAGTTAGAGGCAATGCAGTTAATATTCATATTTAATATAAAATCGAAAAAATTGAAATAAATTTTGAAACGTAAATCGTATGATTTTAAAGTTCATTTAAAAACAAACACTAATAATATTAATTAGACTAATCATGAATAATACAATTACACACAAAAATAATACTAAAAATGATAACTTTTCAAAGTTAATGTTGTTAAGTGGTAAACCAATGATGATTAATGAGTTGATGTGAATTGATGATGATCAATAGTGACTAATGAGAGAGAACGAGGAGAAAGAGAGAAAAAATGCGTTATGTTCTACTAATTTGAAAAAATAAGTAAATATGACCCAAAAATTTGACATTTCTTTTTAACTTTTTTCAATTTGATCATAGCGGCCCAATGGCGGAGCTGTTCGGGCATATGGGGGGTGCCTGCAGCTCCCTTGGATGGGCAGAAAAAATTCAGGAATATGGGTCATTACTCATTGCTCATTAGAGTTTTGAACCACTCACCTATCAGATTAGTGCCACTTGCTTCACCATTCAGCCGGGCAGGTTCTTTGTTCTAATATTGATGTAATTAATTTCTGTAAAATTAAAGATACAACGAAAATTGGTTTTGGTATAAACTAGATGGAGATATACTCTTCGAGAGTAGAAAAATACTTCTCTGGTAGAATTCATATATTTGTGATCTACTATTCGATGATAGGTTCAAAAACTTACAAGGGGTTGATGAGTTAGCAAAAAATATTACAGAAACAAATAAGCATAATCTGTCTATTTGTTTCTCAAGTTGACACCTATTCTGCTTTTTACAACCAGTGTAGAGAAATTATTTTTATCAATGAAATATATAAAAAACAACTTTTGGAACGGGATGAACAATATGTTGGTGACTTATATTGAACAAGATTTGTGTGATATTAAGACAACGAATGCGTTCTAAAATAATTTTAAAATATGAAATCTCGTTGTGATTCATTATATGCATCAAACTATTATTCTGTAATTGTAGGAATCTTCAATATTATATTATTGATATTTTAGTTTGTTAAGAGTTTATTTTTCTATTATATAGTTATTTTTTTATTGTTGAAGAAAGACACCTCTTGCCAATTTTCTGGCTCCGCCACTGTAGCGGCCTACCCCGTGCATTGTTTAGGTTCTCCGAGGCCGTCAGCATGGAAGAAAGATAACGGGTAATTAGCATAAACGGTCACACAACTATTCACTTAGTACAAAACGGTCACTAAATTTCATTTTTGCACGATCCAGTCACACACCTTTGGACTAATACCAAAACGGCAATTTCGTCCAATTCCATCCAAAAAACCGTCAATTAAGTCCAGTCAGCTTGACACGTCATCCAAAAAAATAATAAAAAATGGACCAATCAGACCCACTTAACCAGTACACCCGACCCAACCCGGCTGTCCAACCCACCCAACCCAAGTCTGTACAATAACGCGAGAAGGGCATAAATGAATCTCCCAGTCGCTTTCTTTCGCGAGGAGGGCGATTCTTCTCCCCTCCGCGATTCTTCTCCCCGCCGCCTGCTTTCATCGGTCGCCGTGGGTTCTAACCACTCCGGCCGCCTCCTTCTTCTCCCCCACCAGCAACCTCTCTCTTCTCTTCTGGTCGGACGAACAGCCCGAAGAATCGCATCGCGCCACCGTCTGTCTTCTTTCGCGAGGAGGGCGATTCTTCTCCCCTCCCGCTCCTTCTGACCAATAATGGAGGAGTGGAAGCTTAATACGAGTGGAGGTCGGCCCGATTATGGTGAGTAATTCAATAGATTGAAACTTTTACCTTTTTAGGGTTTCAGAACATGGTGGACCACTTGGGTGGGTGTGAATGTCGGTATAAACAATGAAATTTGTTGTCGAGTAGTGTATATGAATGAAAACCAACTGGTCCCCATTTATTATTCTATTGCTGGTGGTTTGAATGTGTATGTTGACAGAATGGTATAAAACTATATTTTTGTCTATGGAAAGCAACTGGTCTCCATGTGAAACAGCACAAAACAACTTAGGAGACAGAACTTAAATCTTTCCATTTGTTTTATTTGCAGGAACTTCGGACCTTTTTACCATCGAGATCAACAGCACGGGACAACTTGGTCACATGAAGTATAGTAATGGCAAGGTGGACTACATTGACTTTGTCGATGTCGACAAATTGTCAATGCTAGAAATAAAGGAGATGGTGAGAACATCAGAAGTGGAAAATGCAATGCAAATTTTTGGTTGATGCCAGGGGCAGATATGCAGAACGGGCTGAAGTTACTGGAGAATGATCATGATGTGTTGGAGATGGGTTCTCACGTTCCTGAAAAGAGGGTTATCCAACTCTACATCAAGCACACAGATTCTAGTTGTGGCAGCCCTGATACTGCACATATGGTCTATTCTATTCGAAGTTCGGAGGAAGAAGTTAGGGTGTGTTCGGGTTCAGTGAGAAGGGGACGAGAACATACAGCTAGAGGAGGGAGACAAACACGAGATTCCACATGTTCATCTCATAGAGAGGAACCACCTGCTGCCCATGTTAATGAAGAAGATGACTTTGATAAGGTATTGGAGAGTGATGATGAGTATGCAAGTGAGGCTGAGTTGGTGGAGAAGACTGGATGGGGCAGCGAAGAAGACGACGATGTCTTCAATGTCGAGACTATATTCCCACAGTTTCGAGCTGGACGGGATATGGAGATGCCTGAGATGAAGATCGGCCAACTATTTGCATCATTTGACAAGTTCAAAGTCGCTTGCAAGTCACATGCTGTGACTCAAAGAAGGGACGTGAGATTTCCAACCAACGACAATAAGAGAGTTATATGTGTGTGCTCAGAGGATTGTGGGTTTAGGTTGTATGCTGCAAAAGGGAAGGACTGAGACACTGTTCAGATTAGGTCGGGCAATCTCGAGCATACTTGTGGAGTTGATGAAGACCTAAGAGCTGCTGCGCCGTCTTTCCTTGTGAAGAAGTACCTAACTTGGTGGAGGGTGGATCCATCGTGGTCAATTCCGAATCTGGTGCAGACTGTTATGACAGATTTAAGCTTGAAGATTAATCGAATGAAGGCATATAGAACAAAACAGTTGGCTTTGAAAACAGTGCATGGGGAGGACAACCTCCAGTTTGCAAAGCTATATGCCTACAAGAAAGAGTTGGAGGCAAGAAATCCTGGAACATCAGTGGTGATTGAACATACCGGAAGAACCTTTGAGAGTATCTACATATGTTTGGGTCCTATAAAAGAAGGATTCAAAGCTGGATGTAGGAGAATTATTGGTGTGGATGGGTGTTTTCTGAAGGCTATGCCTGGATGGCAGCTTCTTTCAGCCGTGGGTATCGATGGGGATGATTGCATGTACCCCATTGCATGGGCAATAGTAATGAAGGAGTGTCATGACAGATGGGAGTGTTTCATGGCACATTTGGGTGAAGACTTGGAATCTAACGATGATTCTATTCTCCTAACTGATAAATATATGTTTAATGACATGCACTGTTATCCTTCCTTTGTTCAGAATGGTGGAGGAAGCGAGGAACCAAGGGAGGCAGCCCACTCTCCTCAACAGCGGGGAGCATCTCCAGAAGCATCATCTCCAGGAGCCGAGACAACAGCCTTTATGGCTACTCCTGCTTGTCCACCCATCACCTGGTCCAGAACCAAGGTCACAGTTAGCAGGGGTAGGGGGAGGGGTAGGGGCAGATCTAGCCAGTAAAGCAACAACAGTAGGATAGACTTTGATGTTTGGGAAGTATGTTGTGGAACTTGTTTATGTGGAGCTCGATAGACTTGTGGAGCTCGGCAGACTCGATTTTTGGGCATGTTGATTGGTTGATAGAGAACTTTCGTCATAGCCAATCCATGTTAAGTAGAATGGAATGCTTGGTATTTGTAATCGTACAACTGAATGTTAAGTATTGTGTAATGCTTGTATTCCCAGGTTTATATAATGCTAATTTTCATTTCCAGGTCTAAAATGTTCGTACTAAACAGTCTGCCGATTTTCATGTTCTATAGTTGTGTGACCATTTTGTTACAATGGCAAAAGAATTGTGACCGTTAAAATTTTAAGTGAATTGTTATTTCACCAATTTGTTCTCGACTACAAAGATTTGTTACCATCTTGTTACATATCTGAACCACAACATAAACCTTAAAATTAAGGATTACAGATCCAAACAAAGGGTGTACATAGCGAAAATCAAATTTTTCCTAAACATATCTGCCAACAACAATTCCCACAGGCACACAAATCACTACAAAAATTAGATTTATCACCCGTGCATAAAGATCTTCACTTCGGTTGCCTATTCTGCTTTGTCCATCATTTTGTGCAGTAGACATAAAAGAAGCAGCGGCTCTCGGCTGCGAGCTGCACTCACACTGAATCTCTTCCCTCGACTTTCTCTCCAGGTTGTTAATCTTCCTCAAAAGCCCATTGATGACTACTTTTGTCCTAGCTTCAACTAGAGGATCGATCCACTCAAAGAAATCGCAATAGTGAGGGAGTTTCTGGAGTTAAAATGAAAGAATGGATAATGATTACCAAATCTTTCCACAATTAACATAGAAATCCAACTAATCCAGCATCCTTACCAAGTACTTTCTCTTACAACGGAGGAACCTTCTACCCGGATTATCTTCTGTCCACGATGTTAGCAAGACAACTCTCTCTTGACACTTACAATTTGGGAGGGAGCCCATGAGGAGTAGGACCTTCTTTGTGAGGAAGATTTTGGATTGGGAGTTGGCGTTTCCTCCCAATCTGGGATTAGGTTTTCAGAGAGGAGAAAAGAAGAAATGAAAGAGAGATTGAGTTATCTTCTCGGGTTGGGTTTGTATTTATATTGTACAGACTTGGGTTGGGTGGGTTGGACGGCCGGGTTGGGTCGGGTGTACTGGTTAAGTGGGTCTGATTGGTCCATTTTTTATTATTTTTTTGGATGGCGTGTCAAGCTGACTGGACTTAATTGACGGTTTTTTGGATGGAATTGGACGGAATTGCCGTTTTGGTATTAGTCCAAAGGTGTGTGACTGGATCGTGCAAAAATGAAGTTTAGTGACCGTTTTGTACTAAGTGAATAGTTGTGTGATCGTTTATGCTAATTACCCGAAAGAGAACGCACCCGGAACAAATAAATCAAAAAATATTGGTGTGTTTAAGGTTTGAGATTTTTCACGTAGTTTTTTAGCTGCTGTTTCGGGTTGCCTTCTCCAGACCCGGTATCGATGGTTTGGTCTGCTGGGTTTAAAGTTTCTTTGTATCTTAAATTCTTAATCCATACTTCATAACCAAAATAAAAACCAGGTCGATTCGCTTTGATCCCTGTTACTACCGTTTTCTTTTCGAACCAATTCTCGTACTCTGACTGAACCAAACCACAGGAATGTGCAATAGTAAACTCTAAACGGTGATATATGTACAGGAAAACAAGAAAGATGAATTACTTGGCAATTCACTCGAAAGCAATCGCAGTCACAGAGAACAAGAGAAAGAGACTGAACAGTTTGTATCCCAAAAACAAGTGTGACTGCAAGGAACGAATTAGAATTCGAACATGAGACACAAAATCGCAATCCCGGAGAGTTTATACTATGGCACACAACTGTCAGTACTCCCATTTCTTCATCTCCATACCATCAGGAGCACTTCCATCCACCTTCTTGCTCCCCACATCCTTCCAGTTGGTCGACAACACCGTCCCACTCGACTCCACCTGCACGAATAATATGATATGGACATTAAGAATCCAAGATGGAAGGGCAAATTTCATACATTATCGCACCGGTAGAACTACAGACTACATAGAAGTGCAGAGATAGATAGTAGGCTCTTACAAAAGATTTCTGCATGGCTCGTCTTGTGTCTTCATCAGCATCCTTGTATATATCCCTGAAGAATTTATTCAGAGCTGCATCGCCATCCAGCTTTTCATCCTTTTCCTGATGCACACAAGTGGCAAAATTTGACGAACATGACTTTCGAGGATTTTCTAGAGGAAAAGAGAGGGCAAATGTGAATCAATTTATAATTATATACCTCCTTCTTCACTTGGGCTTCAAGTTTATCCCAATCCACTTTCTTCGGTTTGGAAGACGGATATGTGGGTCTCATGGCAACATCTGCATAGTCCATCAGACGAGGGAACTTTATCAACACAAGATATTGTTGTTCAACCCAGTAGAGGTTTAGCATCAAAACCGCCTAACCCGTGAACTTAGGAATTCTAGCATGGTATTGTTGTTCAAATTCCCAGTAGTTGTAGAACATTACAAGAAATTATACAGTATTAGCATGTTTAACATACCAGAGGAAGTGTCCAGCCTTCTAACGACAGCTGTTTCCTTATATTCTAGAGAGGTCCAATGTATAGGTTCAGCTTTCGCAAGATGAATTTCCACTTTGGTAGACAAGACAATGTACTTGCAGTTCGCAGGTACTATCTGTGACCAATAAGCCAGAAGAAAGAGAAAATTCGTCATAATCTGGATAACAACAGATTTTTGAAAAAACAAGAGTAGAGGAAATAGCTAGTAGAAGACATTATCATAGGAGCCTCAATAGACTAAATTTGAAATTCCATGTCTATAGATTATGTAAATCGAACTTTACAACACATTACTTCAAAGAAATGATCCTTCTGGTACCTTGCCAAACAAACGAGGTTGAAGATGGTATGCATCTTCACCAGGAACGTTGATGCTAACGCTTAGCTGTAAATTAAAGAAAAATGGAACAAAGGAGTTAAGAGACTCATTATACATAATTGGCACTCATGAAAAGCAGGACCAACAGGCACCTACAATTTGTTCACCAAAGTCGACAGACACACAGTCAACTGGTACACGCTTAGCAAATACAGTCACAACGACTTCCTCGGGCTTCTGATAGAAATCATGCCTGCAGAACTCATATCAACATATCTTTTGGTGAGAGTTGGGCCATCTAATATGCTAATTGTTTACTGCAGTAGAGAGCAATTTTTATTGTGATTCGGACTGAAGTAAAACCCCATGAATGCATAACGAAAGATACAAAACAAATTGAAGACCACATGAGCTTGTAAATGTAGGTCATTGATATTTGGAATGCTTGAAAGACAATTACAGAACAACCAGCACTCACTTGTATTTGGGCTTGGGTGGAGTTACATCTTGTGTCTCGCTGGAGAGTCCATTCACTGGTTCCTCTTGCATGGGGGTGGCATTTGATGGGAGTTCTAACTCCTCTTTTGGCAGCTGGCCTGTTTCCTCTGGGAGAAAAGAAAAAAAAATAACAGAGAAAACTATATAACAGACTAACCAAAAGTGAAAACACCAAGCATACACTTTTGCACATCAACATTTTCATGCCTTATCTTCAAATACAAAAACCAGTTTAGTGCCTTGACTGACTGTATTCAAGCTGATTATATTGCCACGGCAGAAACCTTACAATAATCTACCTAGATAAGGTTGCACAATGCACGGCATTCAATCTGCCAACGAACGAGTCATTTTACAGCAAAAGAAACCAATCCTTTCTCAAATTACTTATATGGAAAAAGAGCTTTGAATTTTGAAAACCAGCAAACAACATACACTGACTCATATATGTCCAAAAGAAATCAACCATCGGAAGTCGGATAAGAAGGCTTTCTACTATCACAAAAGCACAAAAACTAGGAAGATTTGCTACTTGCGACCAAAGGGCATTCACAGAGACAACTCGGAAGAACATAGGAAACATGAAGGAGAAACAAGTCCTGACATATATCACATACAATACATAGTAGCCTAGCTAGCAAAGAACACGGCTCCTACCAGCAATGCGATCTTCACATTCTTTAATCAAAGAAGCGAATCTTGATCGTGAATCACCAGAAGCCAAAGAAATTCCGGTGTCAAGGGCTGCTTTAGCAGTTTGATACTCCTCCAACTTCATGCATGCTATGCTGCAATCACAGTCAGCAGAATTCAACAAAGAAAACATTAAAAAGCACACCTATCGCGTTTTAACTTCATTGGGGTCAAACCTACTAACCCTTTCCGCAAATATGGTTTGGCCATTGAAGCATCCAGCTCAATCGCCTTGTTTGCATCAGAAACCGCCTCTGTTGACAGAAAACGCAACACATGTCGATCAGGGTAAACTCACAGCCGGATTCCCAACAGAGCAAAAGCAACTAAACTCTTCCTAGCCATACACTGACTCATTCTGTTATCGAACACCGCATTTGCATTGCAATTTCTCTAAACTATCCCAAAAGTAGCCGTTAACTCATAACTGGCACATTAGCAACGAAATTCCAATAATTCCCTCACGAGTTTCTTAGTTCACACTATTCTCAGGCTTCCGCCGAAGGATGAAGAGAGGAGAGTGCGTACCAGTGAGATTGCCGAGCTTTATATTTGCCTGAGCGCGGTCGGCGAAAAGCTCGGCGCTTTTAGGGTTGAGATCGATGGCCTGGGAGTAGAGATCGGCGGCGAGTTGGAAGTGGTCGTCGATGAAAGCCTCTTTGGCCTTGTTCTCTAGATCGGAAGCCATTGAAGTTTGCAGCAGCGGAGCAGAGAATGGAAGAGTCTAGAAGGCGACAGAGAGGGGAAAGCGTACGATTACGAATGATTAATGGGAGAACTGGAAGGAGGCAGCGAATCAGATTGACTTGAGAAACTAATGAACGCGGAGTCGCGGAGAGATTGTTTACAAGTAGTAGGAAAGGGAGGCGGAGACTTAATCCAAGTCTTCGAACTTATATAAATAAATAAATTAGCAAGTAAAATTGTTTATACTTGCCTTAGCTGGGCCCAAAGGGAACTTACATGGAATCCGGACCGGAAACGATGGGAATTGAAATTGCTTAACCAACGCTTTTGGTATCACGTTTTCTTCCCGTTTGTTTGGGCCCAATATGTTTCTAATGAAAGAAACGAATTAATCCGTGTAAATGGGTGATATAGGTTTTTATTTCGTTAATACCTTATTTTGGTATGAACTATGACCATATAATCAACTTTGGCATGTGGTTTCAGAAATTAATATCCTGGCCTCAACTATGTAACATATAGACTCAATTGGTCCTTGGGGTTCTTTCACACTCACCGTCACCGGTCTAGATCCCCTCCCCTTCACAATCTTTGACGATGCATTACACTCAAAGACTTCAACAGCACATCGAACATGGCTCACCACTGGAGCAGCCAACCCATTCCACACAGGGGGGCAACACGGCTCTTCAACTCAAAATTGTGACCATTAGTCTCCAGATCGTAGACGGACACATACCCCTCAGAATTCGTCGTCTCAGAGTCATCCTCTACTAGTCTCGATAGTCCACCTCGACTTTTCTAGTAGGAAAGGATTAAGGAGAACGAGGTCATCAGTAGCCTCATCAAAGATTATGTCAGACTGTTGCATGCCGGAATCAAAGCTCAAAGACCTGCGATCCATTCTTGTCTTCGTTGCAGCATGTTCCCCCTTCTTCTCTCTCTCAATCATATGTGCCTTTCCTTGTCTCTGTGCAGGCATGAGCCCACTTCCCTCATTCATGCCAGCATCACCATAGGCTAACCTAGAGCCCAGACAATCCGTCTTCATTTGACTTCCTTCGTGCTTAGTACGCCCTGAGTGACCATGGACTTTCATGCATGCTGAACTGCCTCTCATTCTCCTTCCCAGCGACTCCTAGGATCGTTGACCACGATCGTTCCCTTTAGGATCCCTGGGTATCTGATCCGTCCGGACCTTCTCTTCCTTCCTACGCGGCAACCTTTCACTTGAGCCATCATTCTTACTCTGATACATGTTTTGGTCCTGCCAGGCTGCCACGACTATTTCCAGAAGCCTTTTTATGCTCCTCCATCATAGGGAGTCTCCTAACCACCCTAACATCATTGCTCTTCCCAATCTTGAGCTTCGATGATTTAGCTACCATGAAACCACGAGGGCTTCTTCCTTCATTTTTCCTGTCCTCCTTGCGATTTGCCTAGTATAGAGAGTCCTCCTTGCGATTTTCCTCTAGCAACCTCCGGATTGACCCTAACTGACCTAGAAGCCCCATACACCAACCGGTTGTCATCCTCTTCTCCATAGAGTTTTTCTCCCAACGCTTTAGTATTCATATGTGGCCCGAACCTCTCCTTTCGTTGTGGTGGATCATACTCACAAGTTTGTAAACAATGCCCCACACGACCACATTTAAAGTAGAAGCTAGGCAGGAACTCATACTTCAGGCTGACCCAGAAACAACCAGCTTCCTCACTCAGCGCCATGATCTGAGAGCGGAGTAGTTTAGTAAAATCGATGATAGCTTTCACCTTAATGAAATTTTGCTTTTCTGTATGGTAGGCATAAACACATGCTTCAAGGATTCTCCCAATGGCTTACTGGACCATTGACCGTCCAAATTTAGGGGTACAACTATCTTCATTCACATCCCAGAGCTAAATACCAAAAGGAGTGCGCACCATTTCTTCATACGTATGAAGCGTGACATCAGAAACGTAACCCAGCTCCATAAGTGAAGGATCTTATCCTTGATAATCCAGGGAATTCTCTCCAGCACCCAAGTCTTACAAGCTTCACTAGGGAGGGCAAACTCCAGGAATCCTTGTCTTCCCTCAGAAATGCGATCGGCCCATGCCCTTGCCATGCTACATTGACTGCTTCATGGATCGCCGTCATCGAAGATCTCCTATCCGTAAACATCCTACCCAGAAGAGCGTGGGAGGTGCGGAAGTGGGAGGATTGAACCACTTCGAACTTTAACTGCACATTCTGATTTTTTACAACGTGAGCCATAGGTTCCTTCTGGGCTGCTCTAGGGGTTGAACAAGACACCTGATCATTCATCAAAACACCATGGTTACATGACAAGACCAAGTAGTTACTAGTACACTCCCATATACGGACAATAGAGCACATTAGATAGACCAATGTAGGCAATCCAAGAAAACGGGGAAAGCATAAATTTATTTAAGGAATGTACAATCAAATTGAATAATGACTATATTTAATCCCTTAGATGGACCACACAACTGCAAAAAATAAGAACCATCCGCCACAAATGTCCACTTATAAACCTATCCCACCGACCTCATCCGCAAAGAAGGACGGTCGACGGTCACTAGCGGGGCGAGGGACACCAACCGGGAATTTCCAGTGATCAGTTGAGCGTGAGAGCGTGTCTAGTTAGCGGGGGTAAATCGAAATCGTATGGAACCAGAAGGCAGCACAGAATCCTCGTGATCTATTCCTGCACATAATTCTGGCAATCCAAATTACTAGTCTTTGACTCTGATACATTCATACATCTATTGAGTAATAACTAACTAACATGATCTTGTTAACATGAGGGAAAAGTAAAAGCGTGAATGGAGAGTTGAGGAAAAGGAATTAGGTTTTGATTTGGGTGGCCGCTCAATTACATTTCTACTATTTATTATCTTGAGTTACCCTTACAATCATTGATAGGTTACAATTTTATCTATCTATTTTGAACATGTGAAGAAATGTTTTTGATGGGGCGGGTATGGGTATGAGTATGGGTATGAGGTGGGGAGGCTACAACCATACCCGCCCCATACCCAGTCAATGCGGGAATTCTCCGTGTTCACAAGGTCGGAGGCGGTTGGGCACCCGCAATCATGGGTTTGATTGTAATCCCTAACTATTGTTAAACACTATATCTTTCTTTTACAAATTTGAATTTTTGGTGACTCGTGAATCTTAATCATCTCTATCATTCGAATCATAGTCAAATTCTTTGAAAGCAAAGATAAAAAAATAAATCAAAGTAATATTAGCGAAACTGTTAAACTTAAGGTCAGATGATAAACAAATTAGGTTCAAGTTTTGATTTAAACTTTACAAACCGTTTGGTATCAAATGAATCAAGAATTCATTTCACTGTAAATTGAATTACCGTGTAGAATTCATTGTTAAATGAAATCTTGTGTTTGGTATGTCATATTCAAATCTTTAGAAATAAAATGAATTATATTGCAGAATTCATTGTCAAATGAATTCCTGTGTTTGGTATGTCACATATATATAAGTAATTTAGTTAATAAAGAGGATAATTATGTCTATCTATTATAATTAGTAAATAGTTGTGGAATTCATTTGGAAATTCCATCTCAATTCATCGGAATTGCTATAACTAATACCAATTCCATAGAATTCAAAATTTAGAATTGAAAATGAATTTTTTTAAATATCAAACACAAAAATGTTTCATTTCAAAATGAATTGCTTAAAACTTATGAAATTCATTTATACCAAACGGTATATAAATAACTATTTAAGTATGAATTTGAAATACATTGTTGAAAATTTTAATCAGTCTCGGTCTACCTTCTTTTTATCCCGCCTCTGATTCCTCTCTCTAGATATACTTTGCGTTCACAAGGTTGTTTAGCCCATATTTCTATTTTGAAGGCATTCATAAGCTTCAGCGAGTTATCATGTGGCCCTTTGCAACTCATCTAAGTCGTGCCCCTGTTTTGCACCAACTCAAATCGATGATGTAAGAGCAGCGATCGATTTGTATCATGACATGGCGGATTAGGGTGTGCACCCAAATGCCTTCACTTTCTCCTGCGTTGTTAGATCGTGTGCTGCCCTGAGTGATCTGGACTATGGATTGGGAAGCGCGTTCACGGGTGTTTATTAAAACATGGGTTGCAGTCAAACCCACTGGAGGGAAGCTCTTTGATTGACTTGTATTCCAAGTTTGATTCTTCAGATGCAAATAAAGTCTTCGGCTTGATCGATGAAGCCGATGTTGTTTCTTGGACGACAATGATCTCTTCCTATGTTTGAGCTGGTAAGTATCGACAAGCTTTCCGGCTTCACATCAATATGATCTAAGTCTGGAGTCACTGCAAATGGGTTTACTGTCTCCAAAATGTTAGCAGCAAGTGGATTTCTTGGTTTGGAGTACGGCAAACTGATTCATACCCACGCCGTAGTTTTGGGTGTTGAGAGCTGAATCTGGTAACGAAAACAATGCTTGTGGACATGTACTCAAAATGCCAGAAGATTGGAGATACTGAAAAAGTAGTCAAGCTCACCACTGAATCCGATGTCCTATGGACTAGTCAGTAGTCATCTCAGGATTTGCTCAAAACTCAGAACTTCCAAATTGGCTTTCGGTCTCGGTGCGTTGGGAGACATGAATCTCTCTGGAATCTTGCCAAATGAGGTCACATTCTTGGTCTTGCTCAGTGAATGCTCGCCAATTCACTCGCTGGATTTGGGTATGCAAATCCACTCGAGAGTAATAACAGCAAGTAGAGGACCATATCCCACTCGGAAATTCCCTTCTTTCTAGATATGTACATGAAATGCTCTGACAAGGTAGAAGGTGAGTTGAGAGTCTTCAAGGAGATGCAATCGCCTAATGCCATTGCTTGGACATCGTTAATCGCTGGCTTCTTCAGGGAGCAGCATGCGGCAGAGCCATTGTTAGAGCATTATGCTTGTTTGAATGATACCATTAGCAAAGCTGTGCGTCTGGAAGATGCCATATAGGTTCTGGAGATTATGCCTTTGACGCCGCTTGATAGGACAGATCACCAGAATGCTTTGTTTCTGCAGACTTTACTGGGACGTTAGGAGCTTCTCATTTTTTTTTTTTTTTTTTTGACAGAAGAGCTTCTCATATTATGGAGAAAGGCTTAGCATTGTACTGACTAACTAGCTGACTTACAACCCCTATCAGTTGTCAATTAATTTGATGTTCCGATGTAATCCTGAAGTATGAGAGATACTGTATAATGTATAGGAATTACTGGAACCAGCTGATTTTGAATGAAGAGTATGGTGCTCTTTCCCTTCAATGTTTCCGGAAGACTAAAGAAATTCTTGTTTGCCTACAGGCTACAGCAATCTGAATGTTCTCGTCGATGACAGATGCGTCTCTTACAGAAAGTATCTTGAATTGATCAAGTAACATGAAGAACAAAGTCTTGTAAAGAACTTTAAGAACTTGTTTCTTCAAACACATTAGCATATCTGTATAAGTTCCTGCCAATGAAACCCAAAATCTACACCGTCGAGGGCAAGGACCGCCACAGTTTGCATGGATCAATTGGAATTGAAAGACAACAAAGATTTGAAGAAAGAAATTCCTAACATCTTTGATTGGTTTCAAAGATTATTGAACTGAATGGTTCTTCAAAGCCACCGTCTCATAAAATGAAAAAAGCCTCTATTTAAATGTGGCCGAAACAGAAAATTACACGATGACAAAACACAAACAAGATCCAAGAAGATAGTCTTATGATGGAAGTTCCCCGATGGAAGTTCCAGCAGCGTGCTACTCTGCCTTTGACTCGCCGGAGGTGACAGCAGGTGGTGCCTCCTTAGAATTCAATTGCAACTTCTCTAGCGTCGAATAGAATTCCTCGGGGAGGGGACCAGGTCGATGTAGGGGGACGTGCTTAGGCACTGGAGCATCATTCTCTATGACCTCACATTCATAGTCATCAGGCACACCCCAGGGATCCCACTCTGCAAGTACATTCAAAGGAAAATGAAGATCATTATAGTTAGTCGCTTTCCATATCACTTAATTTCAATGCATTAGTGGAAAGAAAACCAGCAGTGTAACACTAAGCAGTAAGCACATTAGCTGGAGTTTGATGAAATATTCACTGCAGTACAGTAGCGCTCGTGTAGCTAAGAAACGATTGTGAAAGAGCAAAAAATGCTAAACACTAGATGATCTGATACCATATCGGGCATATAATAGGCTACTGGATGACAAGGATGACACTGTAATCTTGCGCCACTATAACTGGAGAGTAGCATAGACCAACATAGACCAGGAGACAGGCATCAGGTTTATACATCAGATCACTGACCAACTGATGACTTGAGCCATATGACCTTGTTCATCTCACTCTCGAGTGGTTAATTGTGGTACATTGGACATGATTTAAACCAAATAGAATAGAACTCTCGAATCAAACACAAACCAATCATTACTCCAGTTAAGGATTGTGCAAACATTAGAACAATCCAAAGCCCTAAACCGAAACTTTCAAACAACCCTTAGATGTTCATCCTGTACTTTTGGCCGGAGCCTTATCCGACTAAGTCTACAAGAAAATTCATAGCCAGAAACCATACTACAGGTAAAACCCAAGCACCTCATTTCTACAGACATTTTCAACCAAATTGTAGAAGATCTTCCACTATAACTCAGTCAATAACTTTAAATCTAGCAGATCAAACACAACTTAAACCAAGGAACTTCACTACCAATCCAACCCAACCCTCTAAACGCTAAATTCTTTCACAGGCCAAAATAAAGCCACAGATACCTCAATTAACGAAGTACCAGCAAGAAATCAATTTCGAAATCCCATAACTACATTACATCTACCATTTTCAACGTCGCTGTCAAATGAAGATGCTCAGAATTCCAGAGTCGGCTATTCTATGGCGCTTAATCAAAGTAATCATACATTGGGGGCCAAATGAAACGTTAATTGAAGCATTCGAAAGTCGTACTCACCGATCATTTTCTCGATGAGCTTGAGCTCGTCCCTGGCCTCCTCGATAAGCTCCTCGACCTGACCGCAACCAAGCCTCTTCTCGATCGCCTCCCAATCTTCCTCCTCCTGGCATACCTTCAGCCTGTGCTTAGTGAAGCTCTCCACCGCCTTCCGGTACCCTTCGTCCGGAGGGACCGCCTGAATCTCGTTTAGGGTTTTGGAGTAGAGGGAGATCAACACTTCCTTGGCGTTGGGAACGACGTCAAGACCGACGATCCCCGTCGTCTGTTTCACCTTGGCCATCAATGGCCGCGAGATCGCCCGTAGGAACATCGCGTGATTCCCACTCCAGTACCAGTTCCAGATCAAAATGCTCCCTCGCTCGCTCCCACTTCCGGCTATTCTCTTACAGTTTCTCTCTCTCTCGCTCGATGCAGAGAAATGGGAGCTGTGAATTGGATTTGGTTTAACCAAAAAGCTCAGAGGCTTTGCCAATGGAAAGTGGAAATGATAACCAGATCGCTTGTTTGCCGAACCCGTTAATTTTGAACTGGGCCCTTGAATTGCACCGATTGTGGACTGTACAATCTGGAGTAAGCCCAGCCCAATTACAGGGTTTGGGTCAATGAGATGGGCTGTTAAAAATGTCTCCTGTTCCTGAACCGAACCGGATGTTAAAGCGGAAAAGTTAGTGGTTCATGATTTGACGGTTAATAATAATAGAATTGTTGGTTAATCGTTGATAGAACTGTTCTTATGTAATAACATAAAAGGCATATATAAAAAACTAATTTAATATTAAATTTATCACTCTAACAATGAACAATTTCAAATCCACATGTAATAGTTCTAACAAATGATTCAAACTATCTCGAAAAAGAAATCATAACCCTTTTTTATTAAATTCAAGTTAGTAATTAGGCTAGCACTCCATAATTGATCACAAAAAGGCTGGAAAACAGAGAAAATGAAGTAGAAATAAAATTAGTAATTCAAGTTGGATACTCTTAGTTTAAGTTAAAATAATTTTTTTTTAATCTTTTTGTGGTTAAAATAGTGAACCACTGTATCAATAAAATCGGGGTCGTTTGGATGAGGAATTGTAACGGATCAATTTGACACAATTGTCTCGTTTTGAGACAATTGTACCAAATTGCCTCGTTTGCCAGCAAAATTTTTGGATGGATCAATCTGCATGAGGTATTTTGAATTGATCCATTTTGATTCAATTTCAATTACCTGGGGTGGGGGCAGATAATTCGAATTGACTCGTTTTAATTGTCTCGTTTATAAAACGAGACAATTGATCAAATTGACTCATTTCTAGATTGATCCATCCAAACGACCAGTACTTCATCTGCTTTCATTTCTAAGCGTTAAAAAAAGTTTATTCCATCCAAAACCATCTAAACAAAAGAACTGGGCCACCATTATAACCGATTTGGTGGTTCTACTGATCTAGCTGCTTATGTCGTTCAGTTCTTATAACAATTATAGTTAATAAAATACGATACTGGAAAGTTATGTATAAAATACATACGGCTATTTTACTTCATCTCTAACATAATGTTACGTATAATAGTACGTTGATAGTCATATATATAATTAATTAATTTAAAAATAAAAATATATATAAATAATTGTAAGGTTAACAATTTAATTCGATTAATTAATTTAAAAATAAAAATATATATAAATAATTGTAAGGTTAACAATTTAATTCGTTAAATAAGGATATTAAACGTGTTATATGGGTTTTTACGTGTTTAGTACGAGAGCCATCAAATAAATGGAAAAAAATGAAACAGCTTGACAATAATATGGATACGGAAGTTTTTACGGATAAAATACGTACGAGTACATATACGTGTATTAAATTGAGTATTTACTGCCTATGATAACAATATTACAATTTTTTACGAATAAAATACGTACAAATATATATACTTATATTAAACACGGAGTATTGATACAATTTGTGATTTGCATACCAAATTACCAATTGACCAAAACCAATAATAGCTATTTTCTTCAGCACTATGAAGTTTTTCGTCCAAATCCATGAGTTGGTTTATCTTTTTTTTTTTTTTTTTTTACAAAAGGTAATATTATATTAGACCAGAAAGATAGTTACATCCTGGAGGTCAGCCAGGCCTGAAAATCAACAGGACGGTACATAGCCGGGTACATAATGAGGGCCTTCCGAGCCACTAAATGGGCTACCCTATTGGCACGCCGACCTATAAACCGAACAGAAAACCCTTGATTGCAGGACAAATACTGCAGAACTTCCTTCAATATCGCTCCAATCCTGCCATCTCTAGCATCCTTTAGCTGGATCTTCTCAATGACCACCTTGGCATCTCCCTTGAAACGCACACTAGAGAACCCATGATCGATACACCAGCGGATCGCTCCCCGTAATACCAGTAACTCCACCACCAGAGGATCATCTATGACGGGAAAATGGAACCCATTAACCATTATGAGATCCCGGTTCAAGGTCATCAAGACCATCCCTCCTGCAGAATGTGACCCCCTCCGAACCGCCCCATCCCAACCACAGTTAATCTCCGGTACCACCTCCTGGGTCGACGGCGGAGCCCCCACAGCAGCAGGGTCAACCCTTGACTTATCAGCCGGGAAACGCACCCACTCCTCATACTGCTGCGAGAACTGTCGTAACAAAGCCTCCACCTTATACTGTTTCCCTTCAAAGACCACCCAATTACGGGAGCGCCAAATACGCCAGAGGACAGCAACAATGGCCATGAGCAGAGTAGGGCACTGGATAAGAGCCAAGACCCTCTTAAGAAACAAAGGAAAGGAATGACGCGGCAATCCTTCCCCAATATGCTCTAAGCCTGCAGCACCCCAAAGAGTTCTGGCTACTTGGCACTCCAGAAAAAGATGCTCCATAGTCTCTTCTTCCTCCCAACAAACCGGGCAACGAGGCTGAACTTCAACCTTTTTTGCTCGCAATGCCTCCGTCGTGGGCAGGGCTCGATGAAAAATTTGCCAGAGAAACACCTTCAATTTCGGGGGGATGTTTGCCTCCCACAGGCGGATCCAGCTACGACGATCCATCCAATCTACCCTAGCCCTCCAATGACCCCGACGCCTGTCCAAGGCGACCGCCAGATGGTACGCAGATTTCACCGAAAAAGCCCCATCTGCCGTATCATGCCAGATTAGCATATCCTCCATATCCACACACGGTAGAGGAATTGCCTTAATATTACGACAAGTATCAGGGTCAAACCATTGGTTAAGCTTAGAGTCACTCCAACGACCTTCCCCTTGACAAATAAGCTCCGAAACTGGGGGATCCCCTCCTATAGGCAAGACCTGTGGGTTATATCGAATAGGCTCAAACTGGTTCTGGGGAACCCAAGTAGAGTATAACATAGAAGCCGCACGCCCATTCCCAATTTGCCAACGAAGACCCATCTTTAAGAGTTCCCTCCCATACAGAATACTCTGCCAGCCCCACGAAGGGCGAGAGCGCGCCTTCGCATTAAGGAAATGCCCTTGAGGGAAGTATTTCCCTTTATAAACTTGGGCCAGCAGAGAATAGGGCTCCTGGAGGATCTGCCAGCCAATTTTAGCCAAAAGAGCTTGATTAAAATGTTCAAATCGTCGAAAGCCCATCCCCCCATCATGTTTGCTCCTGCACATGTCCCGCCAGGACACCCACCGGATTTTTGAATGACTATCCTCATCTCCCCACCAGAATCGGGCAACGTGCCTATCCAGGAGACGACACAGGGCCAGAGGCAGTTTGAAGCATGACATCACATGAAGGGGCAAAGCCATGGCCACAGATTTTATCAAGGTCTCCTTAGCTGCCCAAGACAGAGTTCGCCTTTTCCACCCCTTCAGGCGCTCCAGTAGCTTTTCCTCTAAATAGCGAAAAGTTTCCATTTTCGATCGAGCTATGAGGGAGGGGAGTCCCAGATATTTATCATGTACCCCGACAGCTCCTACCCCCATAACTGTTGCTAAAAACTCTTGATCCGGTACCAAAATATTCCGACTGAAACATACCGCTGACTTTGCCAGGTTCACTCTTTGGTTCACTCTTTGGTTTATCTAAATGAGTGATAAAATTATCATATACTCCTTTTATTTAACCATTAAGAAAGGAAGGAATAATAATGATTTTCAGGTTTGCTCGACATTTTCAGCACTCAAGTTTCTTTCTTTTGTTAGGAGTAATTTTATATCACTTATTATTGAAATGTATTTGAATTTGACAAGTAATACACTAAATATATATTTGAAAATTATTCACGGATTTGGGCACAAATCCAACTACCAAATATAATTAACATTCAAATAAATGATTTGACATTTAGAAATTGGCTAAATTACACGTTTGGTCACTCAAATTATATAAATCTTTCACGTTTGCCACCCGAATTACTTTTCTTTCTTATTCGCCACTAACTTTACGAATCGTTTCACCGTAGCCACCCGCCGTCCAATTCCGTTAAAATCATCCTACGTGGCAGTCAACCAAAGCCTTTGACCGTTAGTTTTGATGACGTGGAAATTTAAAAATAATATAAAAATAAAAAATAATATAAAAATAAACCTTCTCCAGGAGACCTGGACAACGCCATAACTAACCACCATTGGAGGAAAAATCTCATCAACAAGACTAATTTGGTGCGGGAACAGAGAAATCGAATGGAGAAACGAAGCAAAGAGGCAAATGGGTATTTCTTTAAAGATCCCAAGAACGCCGTAGAAACCCAGAAAAATAGAAAGTACCCATGGACATGAAGAACTACTATACAAGAAGTGAAACTGCCATGGCGAGTCCTAGTACTTGAGTCTGAAATTTGGAATTGAGCAAACGAAGAAAGAAAGAGAGAGAGAGAGAGAGTGATCATCTAAAACCTTGGAGGAGATAATGATTCTTCACTTCTCGTCAAACAAATCGAAAACTTCTGGACTGCAATCCACCACGCCCTTGCTCCGTTCCTCTGCAACTCTGCCTCTCTTGGAATTGCAAAAATGTGAAGCTTTTCGAGTATAAACTGAACGCGGCGAGGAGAGGGAATAAAAGGATTTGACGAGTGAGTGGGTGAAGGATAGAGGGAACTCTTTTTCCAGTTTCGAAATTTCGCTGCGCGTGGCTGTGTATATAAATAGCTAAACCTCCCTTAAACCCCATCGTCTTCTCCAAGCAAAAGCAAAAACCCCCCTTTCTCAATTCTTTCTCACAATCACTACTCCGAAGAATTAGCGAAAACTTCCTCCAACAATTCTCTCTCTAGAATTACTACCGAGCTTTCTTTCTGGTGTTCGATCGGTGATATCAACGGCGACGATGATGTATACGATGGGCCGCGGTGGAGCCAGCAGGCTGGGTGTGGCTGCTCTGGCGCTGCGCAATTTATCCTCGGCGACTGGCGGAGGAGCAGGCGCCGTCGCTCGGCGAGCTGCCTCGGCCGGGATCGCGAGCGGCGGGGCGCAGGCTCCGATTGCGGTCAGGGTTTGGATTAGAGGCATGGCGACGACCACCGGCGGTGACCGGTTAAAAATGATTTTATTTTTTATTTTTATTTTTATTTTTTTTATTTTTATATTATTTTTTAATTGCCACGTCATCAAAACTAACGGTCAAAGGCTTTGGTTGACTGCCACGTAGGATGATTTTAACGGAATTGGACGGCGGGTGGCTACGGTGAAACGATTCGTAAAGTTAGTGGCGAATAAGAAAGAAAAGTAATTCGGGTGTCAAACGTGAAAGATTTATATAATTTGAGTGACCAAACGTGTAATTTAGCCTTTAGAAATTCAAATCACAAATATTAAATCCAAATCCTTCTATCCAAACACATCCTAATGAATTTTGCAATGCTTTAAGTGATGCAGCTTCTCATATATGTATTCTTGAATCATTCATTGCAGTGCATGTATCATTACTGTCATCCACCAGGAATGAGACAACATACAGTAGCATGCTGATGCAGAAGCTGAAACAGCAACATCAGTTCAGTTCCTCCCGACACCAATATTATCATCAGCAGTATAGTTAGTTCTTAACTGTAAAAATGGAAAAAAAAAAAAAAAGGGATGAAAACTCTCTAACACGGAGTTAAAAACAGGGCAGGGCCATGGGGATGGGGTTCTCTAGTTAACCTCGGCATTATCTCTACAAACGATTTCAAATTTCACACAAAAAAAGTAAATGTAGTAATTGTGAAAGATGATGGAGCAAAAAAATCATATACTATATAATAAAATACGTCCAAATGCCAAATGAATCTATGATGTTTGTGACAAATTGGCATCTCACCACTCACTCACTCGTATGCAGTTGCTTTCTTGTTGTTGCTGCTTTGAACCAACCACTTGTGGCTTCCATCATATATATCTTGCTTTCTTGTTGTTGCTGCTGCTTTGAACCAACCACCTGTGGCTTCCATCATATCTAGTTCGTAGTTTCTCGTATCTTGGAATTGGAATGGGCCAACAAGAAACCTTAGGTTTGAACACCGTCCACGGAGTTTCATGTTGTGCTACATTAGAGAAGTAGTCTATCTCTCCGCTCACTAAATTGAAGGACAAGATAACGTACCAAACATGAGAGTGACCGGGATACCACTGAAACTCCAGAAACACAATTTCCGACTTGTCCGGATGCACGTGGCGTATATGATGAAGAAAATACTCATTCAAACCCTTAAATCTCGATGTGTTCAAGTTCAACCACCCCTGGTGTAGGCTACTCCAAGACTTGTAGTCTTCCTCCAGCCTCCAGACGCTCGAGAGGTTCCTCGAGACACCAAGCCGAGGATAACTCTCGAATACAATTACATGCAAAGCATCTTGTGAAACCGAAATATTCCACGACGGGTTACGAGGGAGCAGACCCGCCGGAGGCGTGTCAATCAAAATGGGAGGTATATCGAGACGGAAAGGATTAATTGCAACCACCATAAAATTCGGCCGGTGGTCGAGACCATTGACTTTCTCACAGCACCAAAACAGCCTCCCGTTGCAGGAACACACAACATTCTTGTGGATCATTCTGCTATAGCCTTGGAGAACAAGAGCCTTCTCAATCCATCCTCCGGATTCGGAACAAAATACGTCTAGTCTTATAGAATCCACAAATCGTGTAGGATGCCCATATCGATGGTCTATATGTCGATACATGTGCACCACCCGAAACCGATAGCCATGATTTCCACCGCCGCTACTGCGGGGTTCACAAACTAGCCTGGCAACGGGGTCGCTAGAGCCCTCGGGCTTCTCGGGCGCTACAGGAAGGGAGATCCACTGCTTCGTGGTTGGGTTGCAAATCAGAAACGACCTCTCGAGTACCGGATCGCACAGTTGGCATCCGAACCCGCATAGAAGTAAGTCCTTGAAGGAATCGAAAATCTTGAAAGCACGTCGACGCTCAGCGTCGGGCACGGGGATGAAGCTCAAGATGGAGTCTTTGAGCATCAGAGGCGATTCGCCATCCGATTCTCCGGCGCTCTGGTGGTGAGAATCGAAGCTGCGGACGAAGTCCGGATCAGAGAGCAGAGAGTTCCATTGCTTGCACACGAGTTTGCAGTGGCAGCGGGATCTAGGTTCCTGAACTCGAATGAGAACTTGTGTCAGGAGATCGCCTTCGAGTTTGTCGATCGCCGTCATGGGAGGTTTAACAGCTGGGATTATTTGGCTTGGCGACAGATACTGAGACGAGTTGCTGCCCTCGGTCGCCATGGATTGGATTGGAGAAAGAAGACGGCGGCACGGGAAGGAAAACTGCGGTTTGAAGGATTTTGCGTCTTTGCTTTTACACCCAAATCCAATCTCAATCCAAGTCGGATTAGGACCCACCCAAAACTATCCACATGGGAGATTTAACAGCTGGGATTATTTGGTTTTGGCGACAGATACTGAGACAAGTTGCTGCTCTCGGTTTAAAGGTTTTTACACGTAAGGAATTTTTGCTTTTATTACCGTGTGCACTGTGCCTTCCGCCCAAATCAAATCTTAGTCCAAGTCGGAATGTGAGTACTACTGACTATGGACGGTGTCCACTATCCATATCATATATGGGTTGGACTTGGCCCACCTTTCACTCGTATTCTTGACCTTGAATTTCAACCTTTTTCTGTGGCGCTATGATGCTCTGTTCATGGCATTCCGTATGTTAAGGGATTGAATTTGTTTCATGGTTAGGTTGTAGATAGGGTTTCAATAGAATCCCCTCTATAACTTTAAGACTTTGACTCTTTTCTCTTCCGGACCGGTTATTGTAACAACACCCATTGTGTTGTTATTGTAACAACACTAGTCCCCAACCAATAGGAAGCTAGGATTGTGATGACTTCTTATTAGATGAGTTGATCTAGTGTAAAATCAAAACAGGGGTATAATTGTCATTATGAAAAATCTATTAAAATAAAAAAATAAAAAATAAAAAATAAAAATATTTTTTTATTTTCTGCCCAAAAATTTGGTCGTCGGAATTCTGCCACCGGTCGCCGGTCACCGGAATATGTTTTTTGTCGCTGGAATATGCTATTTTGTGGCCGGAATATGCTTACCGGAGTCGGAATATGCTTACCGGCGTCGGAATCTAGTCACCGGGGCCGGAATATGCCTATCGGCGTCGGAATCTGCTCACTGACGGTCACCGGAGTTCGGTCAACGGTCTTCGTTGACCGGTCAACGGTCAACGACCACCGGATGTTATGGTCTGCATTGTGAGATTTATGGTTTGGTTTCTCATATTTTTTATGCCTTTTATGGTTTGTTTTATTGTGTTTGTGGTTTGCATTGAGAAGTTTCTGGTTTGTTTTCAAAAACTTTGTGGTTTGCATTGTGAGGTTTCTGGTTTGTTTTAATATATTTGTGGTCTGCATTAGGATGTTTATGGTTTGCTTTTTTGTGGTTTGATTTACTGTGTTTGTGGTTTGCATTAGGAGGTTTCTGGTGTGCTTTCGCAAATGTTGTGGTTTGCGTTGGGAGGTTTGTGGTTTGTTTTTGGAGATTTGTGGCATGCATTAGGAGGTTTCTGGTTTGCATTAATAAGTTTCTGGTGTGCTTTCGAAACTTTTTTTGTTTGCTTTGCGAGATTTCTGGTTTGTTTTAATATATTTGTGGTCTGCATTAGGACGTTTTTGGTTTGCTTCACCGTGTTTGTGGTTTGTATTAGGGGGTTTCTGGTGTGCTTTAGAAATATTTATGGTTTGTTTTACCGTGTTTCTGGTATGTTTTAGTCAATTTATGATATGCATTAGGAGGTTTCTGGTATACTTTCGAAATAATTGTGGTATGCTTTGTAAGGTTTGTTATTCTATCCGACGTTCTTACTAGATGAATGGAATTATTATTTACAGGACAAATATTATTTACAGGACATAATGTCCCAACAAATTGACATTTGAGGGATGAGTTTGATAATAGGTATGGAATTCGAGCACCAAAGGTGCAATTTGATCATATAGGAAAGAGCGAGGGAATAGGGGAGGGAGAAAGAGGACAAAAGTGGAAGACTGGAAGAGGTGTTTAAGTTGGGGAGTAAAAGCGACGCATTCTTCTTCTTCTTTCACTGAGCAGCGGCCGCGGTGGCGGAGATCTACGGATTTTTCCACCGATTTCGACCGGTTCGTGAAGCCCAGATGCAAAAAGGGAACGACATCGGAGAGATTGAAGGTCCATTGCCTGTTTGGCGAATTGCGGGACCCGATTTTCCCCCAACTGCTTGGTCGGCGGCGCACGTAGACCGCTGGCGATTCGCCTCAGATCTGGCGGCGGGAAATTGAGCACCGCCATGCTCCAGCGCAGGGCGAATACCAGGACGGCTTCCTCGGCGTTGTCGAACGTGCTCAGTCACACCCGGTCGTCGTTCCTCGTGGAGTCCCTTCTCTCTGCCGCGTACTTCCCCCACGGCCTCTTCCTCACCCCTTAACTGCAGGCCTCAATGCAAGCTGAACGACGCTGAATCCACGTTGCTTCAATCGCTGCCGCCAGACGCATCGCGACTCCGATCTAAAATTTCAGATCTTGCTCTGTCGCCAAAATCTCCATTAGTGGCTTCAAGAAGGTGGAGGAGGGAGGCTAGGAGATTTGAGATGATATGACGGTGGAGGCCTAAAAGCAGATTGAATGGCTTATGGGATCCATCTACCGTCGGAGCCGATCTTGTCGGTGGCGGAGGAGAGAGTACGAGAGAGAAGCAGCCGACGGGGATATGGGAGGAGAAGGAGATCGAGAGACGGAGATAGGGAAGCTGGGGATTGCAAATTTATTTATTAATTTTAATTTGTTATATTTTTGTAGTTTACCCTTTTTACCCCAGTTGTTACGATAACAACACCAAGAGTGTTGTTATTGTATCCGGGCCCTTTCTCTTCTCGGTATAAAGGAATCGAATCACAAAAAAAAAAAATCTCATATTTCTAAAAAAATAACCACATTAACTATAGTATTATACTATAGAAAATAATATCAAGTACAACCTTTCTACAATGCATCTAAAGTACGAGCGATGAGAATTATTAAATCCCAAGTAAATACACGCATAATCACTGTTTCATAAGAAATTTTCGGGATTTACTGTTCACGGAGGGGTTTTGGGTTCAGCTGCAGTCAATTTTAGGTGGGCATGTATTTATAACTTTGGGCTGGCCAAATTTTGAACGTGGATGAGTTTATTTTTCTCATTAAATGGGAAGGCTTAGCTAAAACGGAGTACGGAGTAGGGGTTTGTAGAAGATGGAAATTAGGTTGGACAATGGGTCGGGGTGGGTACAGATAATGGCTATTTGATTCCCGCTCCACAAGATATTCGAGTATACCGAAACTCGCCCGAAGTAGGAACATGGATAGTAAATTTTAATCTGAACGAGTATAGGGTAATATCCGAAAGGCACATGAATACACTCCGAGATCCCAACTCTTCTTTGTTTCCTAATTGTTTCATCAAACCAAATACTTCATGACAGTTAAACCAAATAGCCAATGTGACAATTAACATAACACCAAATAATCAAATGTTTAATATGTAAACCAAGTTCAAAGTAAGAATTCGGAAGTTCTAGAAATAATTCCAACATAAAAATCCACCAAAAAAATTCCAGCAAATCCCAGAAACATTCTAGCTTATTCAAGGAAAAATTTCACCAAATAAGTAGATAATCATCAGAAAAAAATCCAATAGCAAAATTCAAGTAAATCCAAGAAAAATTCTCGTAACATTCCAATTCATTCCAGCAGACTTGCAGCAGGCCAGCAGCTAACAAAAGTAGATAAGTTGATTTCCAGCAGCAAAATTCCAGTAAATCCTAGCATACTCCAACAGTAAAATTTCAGCAGAGTCCAACACCAACACCAATAATCATCATGCATCAATCATCAATCAAGTGATATCATTCCCCAATTGTTGATCTTCATATATAAACAAGAAAAGAAGATACATGAGCATTTTATCGTCATATATAATATAACTAGGTAGTTATGTCGTGCCTTGTCGGGGACGGAGATGGACTATGAGCATGTATTATGTGGTCCGTTATGGTGTTGTGTTAGTATTATTAGCCTTTTAATAAATGAAATTTATCTAAACCCAAGTAGACTCATTGATTATGGGTAAGGTATGGGTGACGTATATATGAGTTTGGAAGTTTGTAGATGGGTTTGGTTAGGGTATGGATATTTATTTCCATAATCTAAATGTATATAAGTTGGGTATGGATACCCATTTATTCGATGGTGTTTTAATTACACATACAAAAATTAGACCTATTTGTAGAACTTCAAAAGTTTAGGTACCAAAATATAATACCCAAAAACTTTAGGTACTAAAATATAATGTTCCATCAATATTTTGAGGACTTATATGCCAAAAAATAAGTTTAGGTTATAAATATAAAGATCTATTAAGTTTAGTACCAAACTGTAATTTGCATAGTTGAGACTTAATTCCTGTTATGGTGATGTATTTAAATGATAATTATTTACTTTTTTATAGAAAAATGGAAACTGTTTATTTGATATGTGTAGATACCTAGCCAAACATTCCATGTATAATTATTGAAAATTCTAAGTCGGGTGAAAATGAAAAACTCTAGAGAGAAGTAAAAGGAATACAAACTGGAACTCGCTTAAAATTTCACGCCTTCAAATCTCATAGTGGAAAATGACGACTTTCTAATAAGTAATAACCATATTTATTTATTTTTAATTTCACTCAACATTGAGCTGAAAAAGTTAGTTGTTCATGGTTTAATTATTAATTCTCTACGCTGTTGGTGAGTCATGTATGGACCCTTCATACTTTTGATTAGAATACATAAATATAGTATTCTAATTAGGGTTAGACGAACAAGGCATAGAAAGAAATAAAAATAGGGTGAAACGAAAAAGGAAGTAGACGATGAAAATGTTTTGACCAATTTTTTTAGTTGGCCGTCAATACAACATTCGACCCTTTTCACCTTAGCAATTTATGGACACTTGCTTATGTATATGTCACATATGTTGTTGCATGTAGTAGAAGAAGTTTGTTTAGTACCCCGTAAATGTACTAACTGAGTTTACAAATTCGCTCTTGCAATATTTTAGTGTCGTCTCTCTTTTATCATTTATTTAATGTTTCACGTAATGAGCAAATATAAAATGGTTGAATCTTCTCCTACAGTTGAGTGATGCAACATCTTGTATGGTACAAACTAAATTTATACTCTTATGTTATGGTGGATTGGATTCATCGATTCAAGTGAAATCTAAACATTGGACCATTATGTAAATTTTAAAAATTGTAAGTACAAAAATCTCATAAAATTATGATACCAAACATAATTGTTCAATGATTTTTCATTAAAATTAAATTTGGGGTATCAGAATGTAAAATGTACATTATAGTGACTAATGTTTAGATTTGAGATCCAACAATCGACCACCAGAGCTAAAAGTCGATTCAGATGCAACATAGGTAACATGCAGCAAGGATACCCCTTGCAATATCTTGCAAAATAGGATACTTAGCCCCATTCAACTTCCACCATAACAAGATATCGAAATCAGCATTCCAAGGTATTACTTCCTCATTCGAATAATTGTCCAATTCAATTTGACTAGGCGTTCCTCTCGACTTTTTCCTTTATTGTCCATACAATAGCTGAAATTCGAGATCCATAGCAGAAAAGCCACCAAGAGACATATCACTCGAACCACTAGAAGCAACCCCTACCTTCTTATTCAATTTAGAATGATATTCCATGAGCAAATCACTCAAAAGGGCTATGATTTTGACCACATCAAAGACACAATGACCCATTCCAAATTTTGGAGCATAATATTTCACAATATGAATCTTATATCTCGAGTCCAACACAACACCCACTGTTGGTATTTCACGAATACCATTCCAATATTTTATGAACTCATCCCACATCAATTTAACCATCTTAGAAATCATAGCATTGTCATCAACGAGCCACTCACAAATTTTGAGCTTCAAATCACATATCTTTAGAAAGAACAAATTGGCTGAGCTATACTTAGTTGCAAAGAACAAATCAAATATCTCACTAAATAGTTTCAACTTCTCACAAACAATTTATACAAATGCCCAATGACGACTTGTAGGCAAACTACTGTAGTGAGAATCACGTTGTTTAGGCCTAATAAACACATTTTGGTAAGATATTGCAACAACAAGCATAAAATATGTTGAATTCCAGTGAGTCAAACAATCCAAAATCAACTTTTTGGCACAAGAAAATCCCAATTGCTTTGTTGCTCCTTCAATTAACTCTAACCTCCTAAGCGTGCCAGTTCAATAAGATACACTTTCACAAATTGTTTCAATGTCATCTTGAATAACATCCAACTCATCTTTATCTGTTAAGTTAGAACATGTGCAGAACATCTCATATGTAAAGCACCCCCCAAGCAAATAGGTCATTACCAATTTATTCTTGACCTTCTCAATCATGCAATCATTAGTGCTACATTTATCTAAAGTTATAGGCGATACCTTAAAATCGACATTTCAATCTTTCATACCGTTAAGGAAAATAGTATCTAACCTATCACTTATATGCAGAGTTGGAACATACGCAAACCTACATAAAGGAAAAGAGAACATTTGCAAAATGTTATTTGTTAAAATAGTGAGTAGTTCTCACCAAATAAAAAGGACAGAGTTCAAATTATACAATACATATCATACCTAAGCATGTGACTTCGAATAATTCAAGAATTATATACATATAAAATGAGCCGTAAAAACCATGTAACCCTTTTATGGCTGCTTGATGTCCATACATTAATTGTAAAAGCAACCCTCCCTTTGTTACTACAAACCAATTTCAAGATCCTACTTTTCTCACTCTCATATATCCTAAGAATTTTCATTTAATAGTATTCCTAGTAGGAACACTAAACTTAGATTGGAGGCCATACAAGTATCTCCTGAAGTATGAATGATTCACAATGTTTTAATAGCTATATTATGTTATTTGACGTATCTTCAATTTCTAGATTTTATATGGAAGAGGTAGTTTCTAAATGAAATGAGTATTTTGGGTAATTTTAGGAATATTTTTCAATTTGTAATAACTCGAAGGGTTTGAATCGCAAGAATACTATGTCATTTGACAAGAATCGCAACATAATTTCGTTTAGAAACCCTATAACTTGGATAAACAAAAGAAAAGACTCTTGAAAACTACAAATTGGCAATAAGAAGTATATTCTATTTTAGTCATTTACTATTTATATCATGAATAAAATAGAATAGATTTCACACTTCCAATATACTTTTTCCTTCCAACATGATTTTCTTTTATAAAAAAAACATTTTCGCATATGATTTTCCTTCCACCCACTCTCGTTTTTCTTCCCCTCTTTGGAAACATAGTGTTAATGTGGCGGTTGGAGTTCGCCATCTACCATCAAGGAAGTAAAATACATTTTCTCACATTCTCACATATATTGCAACCCAAGTCCTATGATGTTTCAATTGGTTAACTTGTGGTCTCATCACAACAATTTTGTTTTTTTTTTTAAATTTAATAAACCCATCTTGAGATTAACTAATTGGAATATGGCATGGGAAGTCGCAGGTGCCATCCCTTACCGAACCTTTCTCCCTGATCGTAGCTCACATCTTTCTTTTCTCGTTTAATGGCGCTTGAAGATGTGGTTTGCACCATAGGGGTAACCGTAGGCCGTAGTGGAAGGCGAGGAAGTGAGCAAGGAGAAGGCTCACGTCACGTGTTTAGCCTGTCTCTGCGTCCGATTTCCTGACTTCTTCTAGCTTGGTGAACCTCAAACCTTATCCAATGAGGCATGCAATAGGTGTTTTATGTCTGAAGTGTTAAGTACAACGAATTATGCTTGAGATTGGAGAGTCGATCTTCATTTGTATAAGGTAAGCTCGTCTATATGTTTTTTTTTTTGTAAGAAAAAGGAAAACTAGAACGAGTTTGTTGGTTCACGTCATGTCCATTTTAGTCTTGGCAAAATACACTTTCATAGCCATAACTATTCGCGTTGTGACAAATATAGCCACTTTTTGAAAAATACACTCGTATAGCCAAAAATTAAAAGTTTGTAAAACTTTAATGTCAACTATAGCCATTTCTGTTACTGCCGTTAAAGTCATCACGGATGCCGTCATCGCCAAGTGACATGGCTTCCACCTGGATGACATGTCGTCGCCAACTAGACTCGGGTTGCCCACGTCACCGCTGACTTGGATTCCACCAACAGATTAAAAAAATTATTATATAATTAACTAGTTCCCCTTTAATTTCTCCTCGCTAATTACCTCCGCCATCCGGATCCAAAATCCAATCGAGACCACAAAAATCCTGCACATCAGCTCCCTTCTTCTTCTTCTTCTTCTTCTTCTTCTTCTTCTTCTTCTTCTTCTTCTTCTTCTCCTTGATTTGACGAAATCAATTTCGTTTCTCACAACCTAACCCGTCCCCAGTCAATAACAATGATGAAAGAGGACGAGCGGTTGCCGTGAACGCCATCAAGGTGAGGATTTGGCCGGAGATCGACGATTTCGTCGGAGAGGATTCCACCTCCAATCGACCGCATCGCTTCTCCATCCAAGCCGAGAGGCATAGAGCAGCCGCGACCTTCATTTCTCCCTTTCTCTTTCGCTGCCGACAGGTGAAGAAACCCCAGCTCTGTTCTGCTCTCGTCTATCTACAACATCTATTCTCCTTTAGTTTCCCCACCGCCGACGTGACTTCCCTCCAGCTCTATTGCCCTCTAATTTACCACAACGGAGCTCCGCAATCTCGTAGGTATTCAATTTGCTCTGCATAGCAAGAAATTGCGCATCTTACCTATTGTAGGGTTTCGACGACAAAGACGCGCCCCGCTCCCCGCCGCCGTTATTGGAGGAATCGGAATCATAATCAGGGGAAAAAGCATTGGAGAGATCTCTATCATGGGAGATGATCTGGGCCATGGATTTCCACACGGTGGCACCGATGTCGTCGATCGCCTGGCCGACGGTCTCGACCTTCTTCATGTTCTTGTTCGCTAGGCTAAGGGGAATGAGCTTGTGGGTGCCGCCTTCGATTTGGAGTGATGGTAGAGGGGTTTTAGTGAGAAGTGAGACAAATACTCTGGGTAAAACTCAATCGACAACAGCCGACGGGATGTATGGACAACGGGGAAGAGAATCGTGATGGGTCTCCTGGGTTGGGTAGATGGAAAGAAGGGGAAAAGAAGATGATGAAGTTCGGTTTTTCATTTTTATTTATTTTTACTTTTTAGTGTAATTATAATAAAATAAGAAAGGAAACTTTCCACCTAGGATTGGTTTAAACAAAAAAATCGCCACATCACCAGAAAACGTTAGTACAGTCAGCATTTAAGATATTGTCGTTAAAGTTTTGGACGGAATGGCTATACGAGTGTATTTTTCAAAAAGTGGCTATATTTGTCACAACGCGAATAGTTATGACTATGAAAGTGTATTTTGCCTTTAGTCTTTGTACATACGTTCTTTACTTTATTTTTCCTTTTTTCGCCCTCTTATGAACAATGTTGGTTTTAGGTCACAAACTCACAATAACACCGAAGGAGAAGTCCCATGGCCTTAAGAGATTTGGTGAAAAGGTGCAAAGCACCGCAACCTCAATTAAGCAATCAAAAGAATGGTGGACCCGCCCTCAGAGTCATACAACAACCAATGACCAATGTAAGGATCACGAGAATCTACAAGATGGTTACCTGGACTAAGAGAGTGTCCTAAGTGAGCCAAGTGATTAGCAAAGAAGTTAGCTTCCCTGTAAATGTGGGTAACTCTGAGCTCTCAGCCACGCTTCCAGAGTTCCTGGAATGACAGCACAAGGATGGCCTTAAGAGATACGTTATGAAAAAAATGTCGTGAATCATGTATTGGAGATCAAACGGTGGGCTAAGATGGTCGGAATGCACTTTACATTCTAGGGTGTCTCCAATATCGGTCGCAGCTGAGATGGTTAAACTTTCATCCGTCTTTAAATAGGGGAAAATAAGAGAGAAAAATGGATGGGAAGTGGGGGTCCCAAGGTATATTTCTTTGTTTTGTAGGAATAAACAGTACCGAGAGGAGAAAAACAGGGAACGGATCAGGTCAGTAACCTTATGGTCAGTAACCATGAGTAACCGGTCCACATCTGCATGATATCAATCTCTCTCTTTCCTGGAAAGTCTTTTATCTTTCACCCTTTAATCTTTAACGTACGATTTCTCTCTCGTTTTAAGTCGAAATTTAAATTTTTTTGCACAGATAAATCAGATTAAATGTGCTCTTTAAAATGATATCCACTTTGATATATTTTTAGTACAAAAAAATTGAATAATTTTTTACCAGTCATTACCATATGGTAAGAAAGCGTACCATGATGGTATGAACATACCAATATGGTAAGAAGGTTGAATACATGATAGTAGGAGTATATCATAATGAACTCGTTCCTTCTGAGCAAACGTTTTCAAAAATGACTTAAAAACAAAGAAGTTACCATATGGTATGTAGTTGGTAAAAATAAAAGTTTCTCGAAATATATTGAAAATTGATATCATTTTGTAGAGAACAACGAACTCGTTCCATGTGTGCAAAAAAAATTGAAATCCGAGTTAGAATGAAAAAGATAAGAGTCCATTATGAAAACTAGGGAAAATAAAATGTCTTTAAATGACAACTCTTAGATTTGGATTTTTTGTGCTCACTTAAATCTAAAGATCCAGATTTAGTTACTCATAGTTACTGACCCTATCCTAAACCAGAAAAACATGATGTAAAAATTACAGTGCAAGCTTACACTTCAAATTGAGGAGAAAAACTATTATATTATATTTATAATTATTTTTCTTTTTTCTTTTACACCCGTGCCTATCAGGTAGTGATGGAAATTGTCAGTTATTTTGGTATCTTTCATTTTTGTAATTCTTTGGCATTTTTTTGTTCATTTCGGGAAGAGTATTGTGTATTTATAAAAAAAAAGTATATGATTATTTATTGAAAGAGATGAAGATATAATATTCATTCATTTAAGATTCTCCCGCCCCCCCCCCCTCATCACCTAATGTTTATCAACAAAAAATAAACATGATAATTTTGGGTATGATTTTTCTAAAATTATATATTTTTAATTTTTAATGCGAAAACAAAAGTTAGCAAACGAAATAAATTTAACTAGTTATATTATGTTATTTGACGTATTATTAGACATTCCATTAATTTAGAGACAAATTGCATTTTTGTATGTATCTTATATGTAAGTAACTTACATATATTGTGTGTTAATAGCTATGTTATTTTACTTGACGTATTTAGATTTTATATTTGACAGACACTTTTTGGAGGAGTCTTTTGGATAATTTTATGAATATTTATCAATTTATAATAACTTAAAGGGCTTGAACTGTAAAAACACTATGTCATCTCATATGAAACGCAACATAGTTTCGCTTAGAAACCCTGCAACTCAGATAAAAAAAGAATCATGAAAGTTAAAAAATAGATTGATACAAATTATATTTTATTTTAGTAATTTACTATTTATATTATTCATAAAAGGTAAGCTCATCTTTGTGGTTGTTTGTTTTTTCTGTAAATAAAATGAAAATTAAAACTAGTTTACTGGTCCGCGTCACGTCCATTTTAGTCTTAGTACATACGTTATTTACTTTATGTTCTCATGTTTCCATCAAGTCATGCCATATCTTTCATTTCGAGAAACCTTCAAATAAAGGATATGAAAAACATTGTAACTCCTTTCTTTTGTATCGGTGATGTAGGATTTTTAGCTTACAAGATCTCTAACATCTCTATCAAATTAGACAACAAAACATAGTGAACCCTTTCTTCGTTGATACGTTTTGAATGTGTTGCTTGACAAATGTGAATATTATGTGTATGGGATATAAATAGGAGTTGTTAATATGTGTTCATTTCTTCTTTTTTATTTTTTCTCTCTTAGAGATCTAACAGAAAATATGAGAGAATGTAACCCGGCCAAAAATTCACTCTTCTCTCTGTTCGTTCGAGATTCGACCTTTGATTCCAAATGGCGACCGTCACCGGCGGAGCCTCCTCAGGTGCCGTCGGTGACGGGCGCACTTGGGCGTCGCTCTTCTCGTTTAATCCGGATCTCAAGCTGGATTATTACGAACCGGAGTTTGTCAATGGTTCGCTGAGGATTCCCAAATCGGTTCTCGAAGAGGGATCTAAGCGATGGGTTCACTGCTTAGTCGGACAGTTTCTTGATCGGCCAGCGTCACTCTCTTCCATTCACTTTTGGGCGAACTGGATCTGGGGGCGTGATGGAGCTATTCGTGTTTCGTGGCTGGGGGAGCATCTGGTCCTTTTCCAATTCCCGACTGCGGAAGTCTGTCGTTGGGTTTTCGAAGGAGGGTCGTGGCATCATCGTGAGAATATGTTGTTTCTGCGTAAATGGGAACCAGGTATTCAACCTCTTGCCATTGATAACTCGGTGGTTCCGATTTGGGTTAGGCTGTCGACCTTGCCATCTGAGATGGCGTCAAAGGAAGGATTAGGGCGTATCGTCAGTTCTTTGGGTCGTCCTCTTTGTATGGATTTTCCTACGAAGCAAGGGACGCGTTTGGGGGTTGCGAAGCTGTGTGTTGAAATTTCAGTAAAGTCTAATTTGGTGAATAAGTTGAGCATTACTCCTGATGATTACCTAGAGATGTTTGTTGATGTAGAGTACTGTCATGTCCCAAGCAAATGTGAGAAGTGTCAAGTATTTGGACATGAGTTCTCTAATCCTGGAGGGAAGACGAAGAAGGTCTGGGTTGTGAAGCAGCCTAGAGTGAAGGAGCTTGATCCTGTTGGGTTAAAGGATAAGGGAAGGGTGTGATGGAAGAGCCACAGAAGGAAGTAACTCAAGAAGTGGGAGCTGGGACGAGTATGGTGGTTGATAGTTCTATTTCTTCTCCTCATCCAATGCAGGATAGGGATGCAGAGCCCTCTGCTGTTGATGATGGCTTTCAGGTAGTTACGCACAGGAAGAATAGAGTGCGAGCTCCTGCCCCGGGGTCTGTATCTAGAAGTCCATGGAGTTTGTCTGCTGGTTCGGGTAAAAGTCCACTTGATGATCAGTCATTTCCTTCGTTAAGTCGACCTGTTTTGAAGCGTCTTGGAACCTCCTCCTGTTGCTCCTGCTCGGGGTAAGGGTAGGGGAAAAAATGGGGTAAATGAAGTTACTATGTTGGAACATCAGGGATTTTAATGCTCCTGACAAGCACACTGCTGTGCTTAAGAAGTTTTGGTGTTTGAAGTTAGATATAGTAGCACTAATAGAAACTAGAGTTATTGCATCTAATAGTTCTGATATACTTTCCAAGCGGTTTAGTCAGTTTAAGCACTTGAATAACTACCCTAAGTCCACTAATGGAAAGATGGCCTGGATGTTATTTAAGTCGATGATGGACAACACTTCATTAAGGTGAGAGTTGGAGGACCTAACCCTTTCCTCCTTTTAGTAGTTTACAGTCCAAACAAAGAAGCTGACAGGGCTGTGTTGTATAAGGAGCTCTTGCTTCAGCAAGAGGTTAATTTCCCTATGGTCATCATGGGTGATTTTAATGCTGTTATTGACCCGGGGGAGACTTCCAATCTCATGGTTATGAATTCGAGTATGGTTTCATTTAAGTCTTGGATTGCTGATATGAATGTGATTGATCACAAAGTTATGGGGACCTGGTTTACTTGGTGGAACAAACAGGAGGAGAACCCCATTGCAAAAAGATTGGATAGAATTCTTATTAATGAAGCCTGGTTGTCTATGTTTAAAGCTAGCTCTGTTATTACTACTCCACCAGGGGTCTCGGATCACTGTGGACTATTGCTGAAAGTAATTCCTCAGGTGAAGAGCTTTCCCAAACCATTTAAATATTTCAAGTTTTGGACTAGTCATCCTGGTTATAATGAGTTAGTCTCTGATGCTTGGAGGCATAAGGTGAATGGCTGGCCGTTCTTTGTGTTCTATGGTAAACTTCAGAGGGTTCGCCAGGCTCTTAATAAACTTAACAAGGAAGTTTATGCTGATATCTCTATTCAGACTCGTGCTAGTGAGAGTAGATTGGAGGCTGTGCAGTTGTCTATATTGGCCAATCCTGAGGCTACTCTGGTGGGGGAAGAGAAGAAGCTTTATGTTAAGTGTCATGACTTACAAAAAACTGAAGAGAGCTTTTACAAGCAAAAAGCTCGCACAAAGGGGGTGCAGGAGGGTGATATGAATACTGCTTTCTTCCAGCGTTCTGTGAAGATTCACTCTCACCGTCAGCAGATAACTCGCATGTTAAATGCTCAAGGACAGGAGGTGACTGATATTAAGCAAATGGGGCAAGTTGCAGTTGATTTCTATAAAAAGCTTATTGGTGAGGTTGATTCTGCAGTGTTTACTCATCCATCTAGCTTCTATGAGGCATTGGCTCTTAAATCACTTAATCAGGAGGAAGCTAGGTCATTAATAGCTCCAATATCCAAAGAAGAAGTCCGTCAGGTGTTTAAAAATCTTGGGCGAGATAAGGCTCTAGGCCCTGATGGGTTTCCTGCTGAATTTTTTAAACTACACTGGGATTTGGTTGGCAGCTTAGTTGAAGAAATTGCTTTGGATTTCTTCTCTTCTGGCATTATGCCCCATGCCCTGAATTCCACTCTCTTTACACTTGTGGCAAAGATCCCAAATGCTGAAAGAATGAAAGATTTCCGTCCTATCTCTTGCTGTAACACAATGTATAAGGGGATTTCGAAGGTTTTGGCAAACAGGTTAGCTTCTGCTCTGCCATCTCTTATCTCTACATCTCAGTCTGCATTTATTAGAGGTAGATCCATTAGTGATAATATCCTATTGGCATCAGAGTTGGTCAAAGACTATCATAGGAATAGAATTTCCCCACGATGTGCTATGAAGATTGATATTATGAAAGCGTTTGATTCCGTGGATTGGAATTTTTTATTTTCTGTTCTTAGCCAAATGGGAATACCTGAACTTTTTATCAAGTGGTTAAAGGCTTATGTCTGTACTCCTAAAGTGAGTGTAGTGATGAATGATGGAGTCTGTGGGTTTTTTTAGATGAAAAAGGGGCTGAGGCAAGGAGACCCCCAATCTCCATATTTGTTTACTGTTGCCATGGAGGTGTTGGATGCCATGTTGAACTTAGCAGTTAGGCAGAACCAAATACCCCCTCACCCCAGATGTAAACCATTGGCAATTACACACCTGTGTTTTGCTGATGATTTGCTGATTTTCACGAATGGTTCTATAAGAGGGGTGGCAGGGGTTTGTAGAGTCCTAGATGATTTCTATAAGGTTTCTGGCCTTAAATGCAATCCAGAAAAATGTCAGTTGTTTTGTGGGGGGATCTCGGAATCTGAACAACAACGTATTTCATTGTTCTCGAAGTTTCCTCTTGGTACCTTGCCTGTCAGGTATTTGGGAGTTCCTCTTATTACTGGTAAACTATCTCGGGCAGAATATCGTGTTTTGGTAGAGAAAATCAAAGCTAATATTTCTAGCTGGAGGGCAAAAACTTTGAGCTTTGCTGGAAGGTTACAACTTATCACATCAGTTCTGACTAGTGTTTTGCAGTATTGGATGGGAATTTTTCTTCTCCCTCAGTTTGTCATTAAGGAAGTTGAATCCATTTGTAGTAAGTATTTATGGGACATAACTGAATCATCAATGAGGACGAGGGTTGTTGTTTCTTGGGAATTCCTTGCTCGGCCTAAGAAGGAGGGTGGCTTAGGGATTCGTGGATTTGCAATCTGGAACAAAGCTTGTGTGCTTAGACATTTCTGGGCAGTCCTTGCTGAGGAGGGTTCCCTTTGGGTAGCCTGGATTCATCGCTATCGTGTCAAGAACGTCTCAGTCTGGGATCTTAAATCTTCTTCTGCGTCTTCCTGGATATGGAGGAGAATTTTAAAATGTCGAGATATGGCTAGACCTTTTATCTCCTCGTTGCAGGGCAGCTTGGCATGGGATGGTGAGATCATGGAGTCATACTCTGTCAAGCGAGTTTGGCAATCACTTCGCCAGAAGAGTAGTGTTGTGCCTTGGAAGGATTTGGTTTGGGACAATGTAGTTGTTCCTCGACATGGATTCATTCTTTGGTTAATCATTCAGGATAGGCTGAAGCTGCAAGATCGACTTATTTCCTGGGAGAAGCCTCTCCCGGGCTTGTGTTTGATGTGCACTGGTGGGGTGGAGACTCGGCATCACCTCTTTGTGGATTGTGCTTTTGCGAGATATATGCTTGAGCAGGTATTGAAGACAGCTGCGCCGCCATCTTTGGTTGACTGGCCAGAAGTTCTGCACTGGTGTGTCACCCACTGGTGTGGAATCTCTGCCTCTGCACGGCTTAATCGTCTATCATGGAGTGTTGTCCTAAGTTTGATTTGGAGGGAGCGGTGCTCTAGAATGTATGGATCAAGTTGTGCACGTTCTCCATCTCAGCTGGTTGCACAAGCAAAATGGATTGTTGAGTATAGATGTATGCTTGATCAGAGCTTACTGGACCTGCTTCATTGTTAGGGGTTTGGGGTAATTATTCTATTGCTTAACTGATTCATTGTACAGATTGTTTGTTCCCAGGAGCGCCATAATGTTTATACTATTGGTTGCCTGTTCTTAATGAAATTTTGATCTAAGTATCAAAAAAAGAAAATATGAGAGAATATTTTGATTTTTTATTTAGCTCTTTTATTTTTTAGTTATCCAACCAAATCATGCAACACGATATTATTTCTCTTATCTTTCTCCAAGTCCCCTATTATCTTTAATTGATATTATATCTTTTTATTTAAATTTCAAATTCATATATTTTTCACCAAAATATTTAATTTCTTATTATCTACACATTGATATGTTTTTTTTATATCTTTTGAAATAATTTATTTGTAACCATTTTGCATACATGGACACGATTTCATGTCACTTCCATGTACAACACTGTTATAAAAATATATTAGATTACAAGTTGAACTTTTTCGAGAATAATATATTGCTTAGTTACGTATAGAACTAAGATTATTGATCGATATTAATATCGTGATTTAGTAATTAGCTTATAATAATTCAACGACCGATAACAACACATGAGATGATACACTCAAGACCATTTATTGGACAGTAGATCAGCGTTTTAGCGCATGGAGGTAATGAGAATTGATATTCATATAGACCTAGATGGAACCCTTTCTCGTCGTGTGGGAATGTTGAAGGAGCAGCTTCTCCACCTCGATGGAGATTAGGGTAAGTTAATTTGCTATACCAACTACTTTAGTTAGATTTATGTACTTACCTTCTATTTCCTAGCTAACTTGTCTTTTCTAAAATTGCATCATTGTGGTCTGGGTAGCCAACAACAGAAGAATTGGAGCACGCCGAAGGCATAAAAACAAACTTATGGAAAGATTTTCATAACCTGTCTCGTCGGGTGGGGTATCTAAAGGAGAGATACCGCAAATTTCGCGATTGTACTATAGTGTCTTACTTCATATAGTTCAGATTAAACTCATGTCCAATGCTGGTATATGGGAGAATGGGAGGATTTAAGAGGTTAGCTGGTATATAAGAGGTACTTTGGTATCTGCTAGGATACGAGATATAAGTTGGTATACGAGATGATTTGAGAGTTTAGTTGGTATATGATATGTTAGCTGGTATGTGAGAGATGGGTTGGTATATGAATCAAAACACACAAGTCAATTTAGGAGTTGAGTGTATAGTCAGTATATGAATCAAAAACCGATCACTTGTAGCATTTACTAAGTTCCATTGTTTATGGTTTGGTTTCTTTTGACACCCTTGAGTTATGTTCTTTTTATTGAAATACGCTTCTAGTTGTATACCAATCTTGTTCAAAAGGAAATTTCGGCTCAGTTGATTCAATCCGTTATGTTGGAACACTCTCCAGTTTAAACACGTTATGGTTCTTAAGTATTCATAATCAAGGTTAGAAGATACCAAAATGTTAACATCTTTTGACCCCCTATCTAAGAATCTATTATCGCAACCTAACCATTGATAATCTACCCCCTATATACCATTGCAAGCAACCAACAATTTTTTTCATTTGAAATTTAGAGTCACGAGAGTGGTTCTCGGTTGGGAAATAATAGGGTTTTATTTTATATTTATGCCCCCATGAGATCTAACGCAAAGAATAAAAGAATAATTTGATTTTTTATTTAGTTATTTCTTTTTTTAGTCATCCAACCAAAACATGCCATGTGATACTATCTCTCTCACTTTTCTACAAGTCCCTATTATTTTTAATTGATTCGTATTATTCATTAAAATTTTGAATTCATATATTTTTGCACACAAAAATCTTATTTCTTCTTATCTATAAATGATTTATATTTTGATATCTTTTGCAATAATTTAATTTGGACCATTTCGCAGACATAGACACAATCGCGTGTCACTTTCATGCAAAACATTGCTATAAAACTATACACTAATTTACAAGTCGAGCTCCATTAGAGAATCATATACTTCATAGCTACATAAAGAACTACGAATTATTGGTTGATATTAATGTCGTGGTCTAGTAATTAGCTTATAATAAGTCAGTTATTAAAAATACGTTAAATTACATATATAATCCGTTTCTAAATATATAATTTTGCTCATTTGAAATTTAGATACAATGGAATATGATTCTCAGCGGGCCAATAAAGGGTTTCCTTTTTTGTTTTCAATTTTATATCTCCAAGAGATCTATCGCAAAAATAAGAGAATAATTTGATTTTTTATTTGGTTCTTTTCTTTTTTAGTCATCCAACCAATCATGCCATGTTATACTATTTCTGTCATGTTCTTTTCTTACCAAAAAATACTATTACTCTCATCTTTCTCCATAACTCCTACTATCTTTAATTGGTTCATATCTTTTTGGTTAAATACACTTGTATATCCAAAACTTTCACGGTTGTGCCAATAATATCCAAATTTCCCGGAATACCACTTATATCCATGTTTTAAAGTTGTTCTTTGCCAAATCTATCCATTTCCCAATATATTTTTGGTTAAATACACTTGTATATCCAAAAACACCGTTAAAGAATGTGAAGGAATTGGATATAAGTGGTATTTCGGGAAATTTGGATATTATTGGCACAACCGTGAAAGTTTTGGATATACAAGTGTATTAAACCTATCTTTTTATTTAAATATCAAACTTAAATATTTTTAACCAAGAAATCTGAATTCTTATTATCTACACATTGATATACATTTTGATATCTTTGAAATAATTTATTTTTACATGAACACGATCTCATGTCATTTTTATGTACAACACTGCTATAAAACTATACTAGATGACAAGTTGAGCTCCTTTGAATACTCATATGTTGCTTTGTTACATAAAGAACTAAGAATTATTGGTTACTCTGGACGTCATGGTTCAGTATTTAGTTTATAATAAGTCAACAACTAATAACAAGACATTGAGATGATACTTTAGAGGCCAATTATTAGATCTTAGACTCAGCGTTTCAACAAATGGAGATACTGTGAGTTTATGGTCGGATATACCTAGATGGAGCACCTTCACTTTACGCTGGAATATTGAGGGAGCATCTTCTCCACTTCGATGAAAATGAGGGTAAGTTAATTGTTGATATATCAACTATTTTAGTTAGATTTGTGTACTTACCTTTTATTTCCTAGTTGACATGTCTATTCTAAAATTGTAGCATTGTGGTTCGGAGATACCACAAGAGAAGAATTGGAGTATGTCAAAGGTATTGGAGCAAACTTACTTGATATTTGAATGAGAGATACCATAGGCTTTCGTAGTTGTTCTCAGGTGCCTTACTTCATACTGTTTACATTAAACTCGTGCGTAGTGCTGGTATATGGGAGGATTTGAGAGGTCAGTTGGTATAAGCAAAAATATTATATGTTAGTTGGTATATAAGAGGATTTGAGAGTTTAGTTGGTATATGAGTCATTTGGTATATGAGATGTTAGTTGGTATATGAACCAAAAACACTTGCCGATTTTAGGAGTTTAGTGGGTAGTTGGTATATGACCCAAAAACGATCACTTGCATATTTACTAAGTTCCATTCATATGGTTTGGTGTCGATTGACACCTTTTAGTTACGTTCTTTTTGTCAAAAAAACACTTGTGTTTGCATACCGATCTCTTTCTAAAGTGAATGTAAGTTTCATTGGTTCAATCCATTATGTTGGAACACTTTCAATAAGTGGATTCTCTAGACTAATAGAGATTAGATATATTACATTGACAACCCATCTTTAATCTGTTTGTCAAGCCCATAGACAAAAATTATCATTCCTCCACTTTACTGCACAGTTCAAAAGACAAAACCCTCCAAGTTTACACCGTTAACACTTAATTGGTTCTTAGTCCTACGTTCCCAAAGAGGCGGGTGATTTTTGAATGCAGGGTTAATATTGTGAGGGGTGAATATTTGAACATTGCCACCTCCACCTACAAATTGCAAACCCTCCCCCCTATTTCCGCTCCTAGAACTTATGGTAATTCTTTTACGTGTTCCACATGGTGAATGGATGCGATTTCATTGTCAAAATTATGTAGAGATCCCATTTGTTTATTCCTTAATTATGTTGGGTGGATGTTGCAAGAGTGCATGTTCTTTACAGCGAGTTTCAAAGTCAACCAACTTACTTGACGGTTCTCAAGCGGGTGATAGAAATTGTGAAGGTGAACTAGAAGAAGACACTAAGTGAGTTATGAAGAGGGACCAGATTTACGACTTCCCTTTGGAAGTTGGCTTGGTCTTCCATGGTTGAAACATCAATCCAAACCGGCCAGAGGTTCAGAACCAAGGTGGAAAATAGTATTCTCTCTGTATCTCCTGTTTCAGTTATTAGTACCATCATTATTCTTCATGATATTCTCGTTCTGAACTTGTTATTCTCCCTTTACAGAATGGAGGGTTCATCAAAAGAATGGATGGAGCAGGGCCGACCCATTAATATTAGAGGCCCTGTTCAGAAAAAAATTAGGCCCAATTTTTATTTCATTAATGAAATCATTACATTCTTGAGCAAAAAAATCATAATCTTGATTACTTAATGACAAGAGAAAAATCGATAATTAACTTCTTTTTTACCATTGGCGGTTGAATTTGCTTTTTTAGCATTGCTGGGTCTGGACTTGGATGTCTACTTTTAATATATAGTGTTAAAAGAAAAAGGGGGGGGGGGGGGGGACGTTGGAACTTGGAAGGGGTAGTTAATTAACTCCTTTACTTTTGCACTTGGGGCATGCATCCTTTCCTGTGGCCCATATGCATAGAAGTAAACGGGTTTTATTAATATCAGAAGTCTATACATTAGCCCAAATACTTATAAGTTATAACTAATACTTAAGCTAGTTCTATTTAGTGGAGGTCCCTAAAGTTGCGAGGCCCTATGCTAGCGGGCCTGCGATGGAGCAAACGTTGGAAGATAATCCTCTTCTTCTGAAAATTACCATATTAGGCATTTCTACCGGGGAGGCGAGACAAATGAGTGAAACTAGTTTGAAGATGATGGACACTCTGACAAAAGAGCTGGAGCAGACCAATCACGATAAAACCTCTGGTAGTAGAGATAACGATTTCAAATTTACGAATATGGATCCGTTGTTCATGAAAAACGTGGGGGATTTCTTTTCGGCCATGTCGAAGACGAATTCATCGTGGTGGGTCCGTTGGGGGAATGAGTTGAGTAGAGGAAAGGGCAAAATGTAGCTTCTTTACTGCGCGTGCGCGGGTAAATGATTTGTGAGTCGACATAATCATGTTCACATGAATAGACAGAGAAAGATTTAGGTTGGTAGACAATTATATCCAGATCCGTCGAGATTGCTTGAAATTGTTCGAGTTTGACTTAGATAATGTACAACATTGTAAAGTGTACATTACCTAGTTTTCTTGTTCAGATGATCTGTTGTTAGAATAGGAGAATGATTGTAGTTGGGTGACCTAAGATGAAAGATCAATTACCATCCATTAGTTGATAGTTGTGCTGTGTACGAGAATCATATGGATTTGGATGAAGCAACATAACTGTGGGCACACTCCAGAAAAGGGAAAATTTTGAATTTACATAATTGGAAAATTTAAAAGGCAACATGCAGCAAGAAAGGGGCATAATGGTAAACTCAGGGGGGTCAAAACCCTGTTGCCGGGCTACGTTACTTTCTTGGATCTGCGGAGAGAAAAAAATCACAAAAACCCAAAGGGGACAAGGCACTAGCGTCTAGCTATCTTCTCTTCCACCTCCATTTCTCCCCCCTTTGTTCATATTCGCGCCATCGGCTGCACCGGCGGTCCGGAGTTTCCGATCCCGATCTCGTTTCCCTCCGTCTCTTCCCGGTATTTCAACTCTCTCATCGATTTCTCCATCTCTTCCTCCCTGGATTTCCGGTGTTCGTATTCATTCGTGTTTAAGCTCGTTGTGTAATCGGGACGCTCCAACGGAGTGTTTCGGGACTTCCGCCGGCCCGATTCATTTGTTTACTCTGGCTTGGCGTAGTACCAGCTTCCCTTGCCAGTAACCGAATAGTCTCAGCGATAGCTCTGTTTGATCTCATGATTTAATTTATACTTTTTTGTCCGTGCGTTGATATCTCAATTTGAGCATAATATAATTTTTTCCCCTCCGCCTTGTGAATTGGAAGTTCGCTTAGTTAGTTGCTCGGAGCTCAAGGTCTATGAAATTTGGTCTTTTCTGATTGTTCCCCGTGATTCTAAGGGCTTGAGAATTTCACCTCGGACTCTTATCGATTTAGACGCTTGCATTTGAGAATTTTTGGAGTAAGTACCAATCCTAAACATGGTTGCAGGTGACAGGAGGTCAACATGGCGGCTTCTGAAGAGAATAGTGCATTGTTCCCAATTTTTATTCTGACAATAATGGCACTGCCCTTGGTGCCTTACACAATAATGAAGTTGTGCCGTGCTGCCTCAACGAAAACAAAGACCATCCACTGTAAATGTTCTGAGTGTACCCGTTCGGGGAAGTACCGAAAATCTCTCTTCAAGCGGGTTAGTCTCCTGTCGACTCATTTCAGTGTGACATTTTGTTATGAGCTCTTAGATTGGATTCTTTTGGTAATTGATTGAGTTTATAAATTATTTCTCCTGTTGCAGATTTCGAACTTCTCGACATACAGTAATTTGACGGTGATACTACTCTGGGTCATCATGATATTCCTAGTTTGTTACATAAAGAACATGAGCCGAGAGGTAAATTTTGTGGTTCTTTTCTGGTGCCTTAGTTATTTGCAATACCTACTTCAATTAGTTTGTTGCTTGTAGAGTTAATTATCTAATTTCCGTTGTTTTGCCACATCCACTTGTCCTGGAATCATTTCTGCTGTTACTTATGATGTATATGATTCAAACAGGTTCAACCTTTTGATCCATATGCCATACTTGGATTGAAACCTGGAGCCTCAGAGACAGAAATTAAAAAGAGTTACAGGAAGCTTTCTGTTCAATACCATCCTGACAAAAATCCAGATCCAGGTTGGAGATGTTATATATCATTGGTTATTTGTAATGCCTGATCAATTTTAAATTTGCGGAGTCTTTTCTTCTGCCTTTTGTAAACTCTATTTATCAAATGAATGCCTTAGGTTTCCATTTATTTTCCCGCAGATGCTCACACATACTTTGTGGAGTTCATAACTAAGGCTTATCAAGCACTGACAGATCCAATATCTCGTGAGAACTATGAGAAATATGGCCATCCAGATGGTAGACAGGTGATTGCTTTTGTATCAGGACTGACACTCAGTTACTGACATGTCTGTACTTCTATTTCCAAGCAAAACTGAATAGTTGATTCTTGGCAGGGATTTAAAATGGGAATTGCTCTTCCTCAATTTCTGCTTGACATTGATAGTGCATCTGGTGGAATTCTTCTACTTTGGATCGTTGGTGTTTGTATTCTCTTGCCATTGGTGATAGCCGTTATATATCTTTCAAGGTCTGCGAAATATACTGGGAATTATGTCATGCACCAAACCCTCTCAGCATACTACTATTTCATGAAACCATCACTAGCCCCAAGGTAAATTTTCTTTCAGAGGCTTTGGTTATCCTAAATCTTGGTCATCATGTTAATTCGTTTCAGCAACCAATTAGGCGCATCATAGTGGCTTCTAAAAAGATTGCGAAGAACATACTTCTTTAGTAGTAGGGTACTTCTATTTGGTAGTAATGTAAATATGATGTTAAGTTGCCATGTAATTATCATGCCATATCATCCCTTTAGATAGTTTGAGTTGATCCTTCAACAGGAATGAAATTGGCATCCTTTGCTAGTTAATGGTTGCTGGTCTGTCATCTATGTTCGCTTAGTTTTGTCACCATCCATGGTCAGTTGATTTCTTCATAAAGTACATTCTGCAGGCTTAGCTATTCCTTGAATTCCTTAGAAATGTGTATTTGTCTGCTTGTAAATGCTGATGATGTGCCATTTGGAGAATTTGTGTATTAGTTAACAGTATTTTTATTTTTCCTAGTTTCCACTTATCTTCTGCAGTAGTGGGTTTGATGGCATATTGGTTTCTCAAACACGATGATGGCATATTGTTGAAGTCTGGAATTATTTTCTAACATGGTTGTTCCTTTTCTCCAACTATGTAGCAAAGTGATGGAGGTTTTCACAAAAGCTGCTGAATATATGGAAATTCCTGTTCGGAGAACTGATGATGAGCCTCTTCAGAAGCTCTTTATGTCTGTTAGAAGCGAGTTGAATTTTGACCTCAAGAACATTAAACAAGAACAGGCTAAATTTTGGAAGCAGCACCCTGCTGTTGTTAAGGTATTTTCTTGGAAAGCGTGAATATACTTCTTTGTCTTGTGGTTTTATTATGGTGGCTCAACCTTTCATCATTCAATATGCAGACAGAATTGTTGATTCAAGCTCAGTTGACTCGGGAATCAGCAGCCCTGCCCCCAGCATTGCAAGGCGATTTCAAACGCGTGCTAGAACTTGCTCCTCGTCTTCTTGAAGAACTGATGAAGGTATTGTTGCATCTATGACATTGAACTAAAGATATTGCACTATCATGGTATACACATTAGTGAACGCTAGTATGTGGCAATAGGGTTTCTTTGTATGGTGAGCATAGCTGAACCCATTGGTGTCCCTGCATTGGAAAATTGATCATCTTTGAATCTGGGGTTCTATGGTAACTGAACTTGGGAACTAAAAGAGGCTTTCCTGATGTGCTAGCAGAGTAAGCTTAAAAAGCTTAAAGACGACAGAGGGATTTGGGCTTGCATCAGTCTTTGGGACAACTGGTGGCCTGTTTAAACGATCACATGCTAACTATATTGCCTGAGATATATCGCATTTAGATAAGGAAGAAAACTTGTGACCATCTGCGTTCTCCCGTTCGGAAAGATCCCTTAGGATTTTGGGTTTTACTCGGCCAAATTCTGGTCATAAAGAATGACCTCTGAGAAAGATGAAAGTGTGATAAAACTTCTATTTTTTTACTGCTCAGATAACTGATCAGACGGAAACTTCTCATTTATCTTCATCTTGCTATATGACACATCCTTTTATGTTGGAGAAAGGATCCGTTTGCTGCAGACTTTACGTTTCTAATTGTTACTTTTTGTATGCAGATGGCACTTATACCACGCAATGCTCAGATGCACGGATGGTTGAGGCCTGCTATAGGGGTTGTTGAGCTCTCTCAATGCATCACTCAGGTGTGTATAAACATGTTCCTTCATATTAAGTGTTCACTGAGATTTTATTGCCTTTCCCTTCAACTGAAAATATGTTCTCTCTTTGCCTGTCCATTATAAGGAGAGTGTCAAATCTATGATTCTCCCATAATTCCTTCCTCTCTTCAAGGATACATCTCTCTTATACTTGTTTGAGTTGCGATTATGTTCTGTGTTCTTGGCATGCTTTCTTTCTTGAATGAACTGTTCCCAATTTAATATTTCAGTTTCTAATTTTTTCCAGTATTTAAATGTTCATGTTTGGTATTGTTTCACCAATGTAGGCTGTTCCGCTCAGTGCGAGGAAGTCAACAGGAGGTTCGGCCGAGGGGGTTGCTCCGTTTTTGCAGCTGCCACATTTCAGTGACTCTGTTATCAAGAAGATAGCTCGCAAGGTAAATCCAAAGCACGATGATCTATTACTCACAAAATAATGATTCAACTATTTTTCGAGTGTTATACCTCCAGCCTTATATTTAAGTTAGGAATTGAAAGTACATCCACTCCATTAAGTGTCTTTGTTCTATACTTGCAGAAGGTGAGAACATTCCAGGACTTCTCCGAGATGTCCCCAGAAGACCGAGCAGAGCTTCTCACTCAAGCAGCAGGATTCAACTCATCGGAGGTGCATGATTTGGAAACCGTACTTTCAATGATGCCATCCGTAACAACCGAAGTCAGATGTGAGACAGAAGGCGAAGAGGGCATACAAGAGGGTGACATCGTCACAGTCCAAGCCTGGATCACCGTGAGACGACCCAATGGCCTCCCTGTCGGACTCCCACATTCTCCATACTACCCTTTCCACAAGGAAGAGAACTACTGGTTCCTCCTCGCAGACCCTGTCTCAAACAACGTGTGGTTCTCCCAGAAGGTGAACTTCATGGACGAGGCAGCTGCCATCACTGGCGCTTCCAAGGCCATTGAAGACACGATGGAGGGATCAGGAGCGAGCGTGAAGGAGATCAGTACAGCTGTCAGGGAAGCGGTAGAGAAGGTGCGGAGCGGGTCCCGCCTGGTGATGGGGAAATTCCCTGCCCCGGCAGAGGGGAACTATAATTTGACTTGCTTCTGCATGTGCGACGCTTGGATAGGGTGTGACAAGAAGACGAGCTTGAAGGTCAAGATTCTGAAGCGAACCAGGGCTGGCACACGTGGCGGGTTCGCGAACGAGGATGGACCTGTTGCCGAGGATGGGATCGAGGAGGAAGAGGAGAACGAGGAAGAGGAGTACGATGATGATTACGAGAGCGAGTACAGCGAGGATGAGGAAGAAGAGAAGGATACAAAGAGGAAAGGTGGGGCGAATGGGACTGTCCATAGAAAGGAGTCGAGTTCTGAGGATGAGGGTGAAGATGAAAAGTGAAGGAAAAGGAACAGTTTTGTGGGGGGTTTTGGGTCAACAAGGGAAAAGAGGCTTGTGGATTAGACCCGAGTATTTCGTGGAAAATTTGATCGTAGCTTCGTTGCTTTAGTTGAATTGAATGTAGTTTGGGGAAAGGTTAAGTTTACACTTAACAGCCATCATAGTTAGACTACAGTTACAGTTATTTGTCTCCAGACTCATGAATACAGTTTTAGTGCTTCTTAGTCAAGATTAGGGTTCTTTCAGTTGTAACCAGCCAATGCTGCTGACAAGGATTCTGACCGGTTTATTATGTGCGAATCCTCGGCAATCTCACTGCCACCACCCCCTCTCGTAGCTGCAGCGCAGTGTCGTCTGTTCTTCCTTGCTGCCGCCATCCTCTCTCGTAGCAGCGCACTGTCGTCAGTCATCGATCACTATAACCAACAGGTATCATGCTGGTCGGATTCATCTCCCCTTACTGGTTTGATGTTGGAAGAACTATTCCACACTATTCGTTCACTTGTGTGAAAAATGACAAGATCGGAGAAGATGGCCAACGAGGATCCTAATTATCTATCACATGCAAGGTGCTTCTAATATTTTAACGATGCAAGGGGGAGAAACGAATCTTCCATCTTAGTAGTTGGTGGGGTACATATCTGTCAACAAAGTTGCGCTTGTCTCGTTATATGTTGTATATATATATGTTCATTGCCATCTCTAATTCATTCATCATTCATTTTGACAAGAACAGAAAATGAGGAAACTGATGAAGGCGACGAAGAAGAGCCAAAAAAGCGGCAGTAACAAGTTCCAAGAAAATGTCCGGAGAAAGGAAACGGGCAAGGAGGAACCGTCAGCGGCGGAGTTGTGGGATTTGGGGAGCCCGCTGTACGATTCCCACGAAGTGGTGTCGGTCATCCATTTGATCGACCGCCACCTGATGGCTCTGCCGTCGTCATTGGGCAACGGCGGATCGAAGCGGCTCAGTAGAAAGTTCTCCTCGTCGACGTTGGGCCGCAAACAGGCTGTAGTTGTCCCGGCCCCACCTTCTCCAACTAGCTCCACCGGAGGAGGGGATAATGATGAAACTATTGCTGCCGCTGGAGGTGGCGGTGGTTCTTCTGAAGATCGTCGGTCGAAGGTGGGTGGGATGTTGGGTTTCGTGGGCAAGAAGCTAAGGAACAGAAACGAGAAGAAGAAGAAAATTAGTAGAAGGAGCGGTAAGGAAGGTAAGCAGCAGCGGCCGGCAAAGGGCAAGAAATCTGCAGGGGTGATCATTGCTTGCTTTGGGCGCAAGAAATGCTGATTCAGGGTTCAGAATTTGTAATTTGCGCGGGTTTACGGTTTACCCGTACAATTGTAGTTGTTTTCATACGCTCTAGATCAGCAGACGTGGGTTCAATCCGCTTGGAAGCGTTATTTCCCTCTTTCTGTAAAATTTTCACCGTAGTCCCTCTCTCTTCCATCTCCATCAACTGAAAAGTGAACAATTTCATGTGGAACTTTTTTCTTGAGTTGAAAGCAAGAATTTTAATCTGGCAGTGACAAATAAAGGGGGACTAGACTATTCACTCATGTTCATTCTGGTCCCAAAAGGGTAATACATGGCTTCTGTTTCCTTGGCCTCCTCAAATAGGTTCCTATGCTTCTATAAAAACTATGATCTCCGTTGTACATCTACACAAGATCCCCCAGGCCCAGCAGCCCAGCACAGTGATTACATGAACAAGTCAGAATTCAGTTGATACCTTCTACAGTTTCTTAGCCGATCAGATTTCCACTCGTGTTGGCATTCTGCAAGTCCAAAAGGATAGAATTTGGCCCTCATCCCACGAAGTTCTGACTTCAACCGGCATCATCAACTTCCATGGACTGCTGATATGATGCAAAGGTGCGTCGTTGCCTCTCCTGCTTGACCCTTCGTTTCTACTTTCTACTGCTACAGTTGCTGTCTCTACCCAGCTGATTGTCGAGCTCATCCTCAAACTCAGTCGAGCTGAGACTAGTCTCTTCCTCATTGCTACTTTCGTCTGGGTTCTCATCATCCGCTTTATTCCCCCCTCCCCTCCACTCTCACTCTCATATTCACGGTAATGCTTGGCACGAATCCTCACACGCTTCCCCTTGATGTACCTGAACTCCCATTTCGGCGGAGGGTACTTGGCTTTCAGCTTCTCATACTTGTCCAACATGCCTCGATGCTGGAAAACAGTCCCGATCATGTTGACTATTGAAACACTCGGCTGGACGCCCAGTTCTTCCATGTCAGCAAATATCTACAAGATCGAGCAGTCAATTTAAGAAAACCACACATGAAAATTGAGTACAACAGGAAAGCTATTTCAAAAGGCTACCTCAAACATCTTGTCATGCATATCCCTATTGTAATAGATGGACATCATCTTATCAAAGAACTTACGAGGCATGCCCTTCCAGGTACTGCATGAACAACTTTTTCCATAGCTCTTCAGCTTCGTCGAGCCTTTCATCCTCGGCTAATGCACTCAATAAGATTGAAATATGATATGCTCCTGTCATCCTCCCTTGCCCTTTATTCAGCATCCACTTAGAGACCTACAGATCCCAACATTTCATGTTTTCTTCAACCAACCCTCAAAGCTTAATCAGTAAAAGAAGAGGAAAGATATTGATGAACCCCAGTACCTGAATTATCCTTTTCCATTCTTGTTGATGCTCAAGAGTCCTCAATGCTTTCTTTACAGTAATCAAAGCGAACTCCAAGTCCCAAGCAAAAAAGGAATCAACTAATTAATCAAGTGCACCATACACTTCCTCCTTCACGTTCGACAATCCCTTTACCTACATGACCACCACACAAACCAGAAGTACATCAACAAGCATATTCCATGGCTCAAGAACCAATTCATCCCAACAACCCGGGTTGTCGCCAAAGACACAATAACTCATCTAATACATGGGGGCAGTTCTTCCAGTTATGAAATTTACTGAATACAATCATCCATTTCAGCATCAAATTTATCGTAGGGGAGCAGGATAAAAGGGGAGGAGATACTTACACAGTCAACTAGCTTGGCTGCCTTAGAGATGGTTCCTATTCGCGTTTTCGTTTTCCAGACTCGAGGATATCTTGGCCGCGGCCCTTTCAGCTCGCATATCTGCATCAAACACCCGCCATTCAGTGAGAATTCTGCTCATATCGAACGACGAGATTGTATAATCAACTTGCAGCGACTGAAGAGGAAAACTTGCGATATATCTCCTCGGACACTTCTTATTCGATGCTTCAATTGATTCCAATCTTGTCGGAATAAGCGGCAGACAGTATCGTAAAGAAAGCATTCCAAGAAAAGCTAAGAATAGGAAGTTCTGGTTCGCTACACTCTCTCGACGGTGATGTTCCTCTCTGATTTTCTTGCGTTTTCTTGCCAAATCACACCATCCAAACAGCTGATATTTTGATTTCCCGTTCCTTTCCTATCTTTCATTCCTTTCCTTTCTCGTCAAAACGGCGCGCTCCTATATTTTTTTTTTCTTTTACGGGGGCTTGGTGTTATCTTAGACAACGTGTCGTTGGATGCAATCCCTCATCAACGAATAAAAGCTTGCCACGTAGTCACAACTCACAAGCAAGGTTTCTTCAATTCTGTAGATCAAACGGTTTTAACCATCAACCTGGCCGAGCAAGTGGGTCTCGGATCGATAGGTTGGGTCGGGGTTGACCGTTATTTCCCCCGCTTCCGCTGCCAGAAAACGATTTCTTCCCCGGAGAAGTGGAGAACGGATGCGGATTGATGTTATTCCTCCATCATCCTCAGTCCTTAACCGGAGCATCAAAACGGCTCGGTTTTGCAATTATGCTCGGTCAACCCAATAAATCCGGCCCGGTTTTATGGGTTCAATCCAGCAACTGGTCACTGGGCAATTTCCTCATCCAGTAATCTCTGAAATTAAAATGGCTCTTTCAAAAGAGAGCGCCTTGTTTCATTTCATCGTAGATCTCTCCCCGTTGCTCCTCTACGGTTAAATGTTAATGGTGGATAGTTGGAAGAAGCAAGCCGAGAAATGATGATGGTGATGACGATTGAACCAGCGACGGCCTCCCGCTTCGCCGCCGGCGCTAATTTCTGCTCGTCCGCCACCTTATCCCGTAAATTCCTCCGCCGTCCTATCTCGTTACTTTCCTGTCTTTTGAGTCCTTCAATGCTTCCCGGTTTTCCCGCCATTTGAGCTCCGGTTACTTCAATTTTCCAACTGACGCTCCTGGAGCGATACTGCCTTCGAAGTTTTCATTCACTTTCCATCATTAGCTTAAGTTTCACGCATGAGCAGTTTTCTTGCTTTTTGAATCGGAGAATGACGCCTTATCCTTGTTGTTGCGATCGGAATCTCCGACTGTAGATTATCACGGAGCGGCAAACTTGGAGGAGCGTAGCAGAGTAAGCGGCACCACTCGCCGGCAGCTACGCACGGCCAGCTTCGACCTACCGTGGTACTGTTTGAGTTTTCTTCTTGTTACAGCTGCGATAGTTCTAGACTCGCATTCGAAACTGAAATCAAAGTTCATTTCTGGAAAAAATTTCCATTACCGAACTCGAGGATTTCCTGAGTGCTTAATCCCAATTCCGAATGCTATTGGAATGTCTTAGAGTTCTCTTTGATAAGGATCGTTTCATATGGTTATCATCACCACAGGAAGAACTCTCAGAGATCAAGAGCTGGTTCTGTATTAAAGAGTACGATTCGAGCATCTCAAGGACAATTGGCATCCGGTTCAGATCCCTCTGAGCAGAATGACAAAGTGCAGTATCATCCATTTGAGGAGATTGTCGATTCGGCCTCCAAAGGTAGTGGAGATGTTAGGCTTACAGCTGAAGAGACCTGCAGGACTATTGTTGAGGTATCATATTTAGAATGGAAGACATGATTGGACAATTTTCAAAGAATTAGAGTTAGTATTGGAGTGTTACGTTTGCACGGCTAACGCTGTATGTAGTGAGTCATATTCAGGTGAACAGCAAAGCTAATGTGATGCTGACCAACTTGGTCAATGAGGAAATTCATGAGAATATCATGTGGCCAGACATGCCATATGTGACCGACGAATATGGAAGTAAGTCAGGCGTCATTATGTATGCGTAAATCAGCAACAACTTCCTTTATGGTTTTTGGGAGTCCCAGTTGTTGAAGTATTTAATTGTGTTGCAGATGTCTATTTTCAAGTGAAGAATGACGAAGACATATTGAAAACACTTACTTCGAAGAACAACTATGTGGTACACATCTCCCTGCAACTGCTAGTAACCCTAGTTTAGTCTCTAGTTTTCTGGCACATAATATTGTTGGTCAAGTGTTTCCTTTTCCCATTATGACATTGCATGGCAGCCATACAAAAGCAGTCTGGCCATTAATGTAGAGGGAGATGCATAGTATTGCGGTTTTCTAATGGCTTGCAAGTTTTATCATTCCAATGTCTCTTTATTTCTCGTACATGTCTTAATATCTGGAAGGTTTCTTCTGTTCATACAGCAAGCGATTATAGGCTTTGATACAGAAGACATGATCAGTGAGATGGAGCTACTGAATAATTCCGGCATTGATTTTGAGGGAATCGATGATGAAGATAGTGATGCCGAAGAAGAAGATGATGACGATGACTATGATGAGGTCTGATATGATGTTTCCTAGACTCTTCTCTTTTTCTTGTGTTCGGATCAACTTGGAACTTGCATAACTGATTGTATGTCCTTGATCAGTTCCATTGAGCATTCTCTAATTGTGTGTATAGGAAATAGTAGCTGTCCTTGAAGATGACGATGATGTCGATGGGGATGATGATTCTGATGACGAAGACTGGGAAGATGAGGATTCTTCTCATCCAATGTATTTTGCCAAAAGGCTGACTCAGGTAATTTTATGGGAGACTCTGGAAGTCTCTACTGAAAGATGAAGCAAGTACCTAATAGCTCTTGAGCTGAGAAGCTTCTTCCTTATTTTTATCTGTCAAAGATTGCTTCAGATGATCCTGTAGATTGGATGAAGCAACCACCAACTGGTCTGGCCATACAAGGCATTCTCAGACCTGCATTTGATGAGGAACATACCGACATCCAGAGGCATATGTCTGGTAATAAATTCTGTAATGACAAAGAAGATCAAGTTGGGAAAGAGAAAGCAGAAAGCAAAAGAAATGATCTTGCTGCAATCAATGGTCAGGAATCCGAGCCTGCACCATCTGAAGATGTTCCGGGTAGGGCAGAGAAAGATGGGACTGGCCCAGCGACTGGGACTTCATTTTACAAGCTTGAACCAATAAAGATCCAGCTTATTTCAGCTGATGGACATCAAGTATGTTCTTATGTTCACATAATGCAGATTATGTCCCCATCGGTAAATGATATAACAATTGTTTCTTAGGCTTTGAGGCTCTTTATGTACAATCTTACAGTCAGCACAAATTACGTCAGCTCATGTGATTTTTGGGTGCAGACGTCGGTTGAACCAGACGATTTTAGGAATGCCAAGCCTGATGTCATTGCTCACTCATCAGCCAAGATCATATCCCGTCTCAAAGATGGTGGTGAAAAGGTCACGGAAGCCCTGATATCTCTGTGTTGGAGATGTAAAGGCATCCAAGTTGAGGTAATATGCTTAAACCTTGTTTATTAGGGAATTGATGCAAGTCAGTTGTTTGGATCATGGATTTTGCTCACGAATTTGAACATAAAACTCTAAGTAGAAAGTTCATCAAGAAACCCTTGTTTGGTGGATAAAACTTTCGCCACAACCATTACATTTTAAAATCCATGCTAAATACATTGATCCCATGCCAAATACCATTACATCTTCATGCGAGTTCGTAGAGTCCAATTCTACAGTTGTATGGGTTTGAATGTTAAAACTAATACCTCACTTCTGCAATCCTTCATTTTGCACAATTCATAGGGTTTTCAAAGAAAAACACTACTTGCAAGTTGCAAACACTGTGTACATTACTAACTGGCTCTGTTGGAGATTTGCAGGAAGCAACCCTTATAGGCGTGGATTCTCTGGGTTTTGATTTGAGGGTTTGCTCTGGAACTCAAGTCCAAACATTGCGGTTTGCATTCAACTCACGGGTAACAAACTATACTAAGAATCAATCTCAACGCCTCCTCAGTACCAAAAGTCTGCCGATTCCTAATGATCCACTCACTCATTTCCTTCCAATTACTTGCAGGCCACTTCAGAATACAGCGCAGAGAGACAACTAAACGATTTACTATACCCAAGGATCACCCAGAGGCCCCTGAAACATAAAAGAGACTCAGCAAAATGAACATCAGTAGCTCTCCATGCTCCCTCTCCTCTCTCCCCTCTTCTCTGCGAAATAACTTCTTTGCAACACAATCATCAATTATTCAAATGCTGGTGATCTTATTGGAATCCCATTCTCCCTGTTGGAATCGATTGCTGAAATGTTTCGACAATGAGAATATCCGTTACAGGGAAGCCCAACCAGCTGAAGTGCTCGAGAAAGCCGAATATAGATTAGCATAGAAAGAAAAGACTCAAATCACCAAAAGAAATTCTGCTCCATTCTCCACACTTCAATTCCTCTCCAGGTACAAGCTCTGCACATCCATCATTTCCATTCTTTCCTTCCTCTCTACCTTACTTCCTAGCTCGAGCTTCGTACGCGAATTGCGCGGCGAGCATGTCCACAACAGCAGAACCAACAGATTTGAACACAGTGATCTCATCACAGTCCTTCCTCCCAGCTCTCTCCCCTTTTATCAACTCCACCAGCAGCCCAACTTCCCCTTTCTCAATCACACCTCTCTCGAACCCGCCCACCAGCTCCCCTGCCTCCACCAAAGCCGCTTCATTATCCGCAAACACCGCCCCTGCCCTCCTCAGCGCCGCGTCGTCGCACTCCCTCATGTTCTCCTTGAACGAACCCACCAAATCCAAATGCGCCCCGCGCTTCAGCTTCTCCCCCTTCACCAGCGGCGCAGCGTCCGCATTGTTCGTCGCGCAGCTCACTATGTCCCCCAGCCCGATCACCTCGTCCAAATCCTCCCCGCCGCTCCTGCAGCTCACACCACCACCACCACCACCGAGTTCATAGTTCAGCTTCTCGGCGAGCTCGGCGGCCTTGCTCTGCGTCCTGTTCCAGATGATCACCTCCCGCAGCCCCGGCCGGGCGGCGAGGTGGGCCCTGATCAGGTGCGGCGCGAGGGCGCCTGCGCCGACCATGACGAGGACTCTGCTGTCGGCCCGGGCGAGGAGCTTCGAGGCGAGACCGGAGACGCAGGAGGTTCGGTAGAGGGTCAGGAGGGTGCCGTCCATGGTGGCCAAGGTCTGGCCGGTGGCGGAGCTGAAGAGGACGTAGCTGGCGTGGATTCCGGGCAGGCTGTGGAGGTGGGAGTTTTGGGGGAAGTGGGTGACGAGCTTGACGCCGATGTAAGGGAGGGAGGAGGAAGGGGAGGTGGACCAGGAAGGCATGAGGAGGAGGTTGGAGGTTGGTGAAACGGCGTAGCTTTGGCGGATTGGGGTGTGGAGCGTGGCGGCGACGGCGGGGAGGGAGGTCTGGAAGTGTTGGATTAAGGAGCTGTGGGATAGGGTGGCGCGCAGGGATTCGGCGTCGATGAAGATTGGAGACGACGCCGGCGATGGTGTGGAAGCCATTGACGATGCGATGAGGTCGTCGCTGTGGTTAGGGAGAAAGACAGGTGTTTTGTATTCGGAAAATCGTAATCGGGAAAGATGGAAATTAATAATTATCACCAAAACAAAGTGGAATGTGGAAACCTGGAAGCTGCCAAAATAAGCCGCAGCGACTTGGACAACTCGAGAGTGGCGACTCTACGACAGGTCAGGCAAAACCATGGTCAAGAAAAAGATCGTTTATGAGATCCATAGGTTTGACTCGTCTACAATTTGGGCCCCGTTAATTGAACTCGAAATTATCTCATTGGGCCCAACTTTGCAGCCCTGAAGCCCATCCAAAAATAAGCTCAAAAGGACTACCAATCAGATCCAAGGATCCTCCCCGATTCCCAACTTTTCTGCACCCTCTAAAACAGACGATTTCAATGTGGTCGCTATTGCTGACATCTCATGCGAATAAGTTGGAACGTAGTTGGCATTAGCTGGTTGCGAGATCCCTATTATTAGAACAGCAATTTGTACTGAAGTGGAGAACTTGACAGTCTCTAAGTTGGGTTTCGTTAAGCATTTTGGCTCTATCAAATCCATAGAACCCGTCCATACTTAACACGATCACCAAAAGCAAATGATTCGCAATATGAACTAGTGCATGCATTATGAATTAGAGGTCAAATTCGTCCCGAATGGTTTATTAGATGGACTCTAAAACTAAGTGACAGTTAAATGTATTTGATACATACAAACTAACCAGTCTAAATGGTTGGCTTTGGTCTAATCCAATTTGAGATTTGGTCCTAATACCGAACCGCAGAATCCCCCGCCCACTTTTAACTAGTTGTGTTGTGGGACACGTGTGTAGTAGAGTGTCCAATGGTTAAGTAGTAGGTAGTGCATGGTAATTGTGTCATGGAGTTACGTATAACCCTAGAAGTTCCAGTAGAAAGGGGTTATGCATATATATATCACATGTAGCCGAGGTGCAGGGTTGTAAGGGGGTTTTGGCAGTAAGAAAACCTAATAAAAGGTATCGAGAACTCCTTGAGAGGGTTCTCCGTGGATTAGTCTCGTTCAATCAGAACGAGGATACCACGTAAATCGCTGTCTTGTTCTTTTCCGCATTACGTTTTTATCATGGTATCAGAGCTGTGAAGACGATCACAGGTTCCTTCAAGTATGGCTGGCGGCGACGATAAAGACAAGTCGATCAGCTCGTCCAGCAACAGTGGTGGTTTGTTTGAGATGGATCCGTCCTCTCCGTTGTTCCTCAGTCTGTCGGATAACCCTAACCAGGTCTACGTTGGGGAACTCCTTACCGAATCCAACTACTCTGATTGGGTCCACGATATGACGAACTCCCTTTTGGCCAAAAACAAATTGGGGTTTGTCGACGGGACCATTCTCGAGCCTCAGGATCCGCTGAAAGTACCGCAATGGAGGCGCGTCGACGCCATGGTCAAAGGATGGCTGACGTGCGCCATCGATAAGCAAGTTCGTCGTGGGATGCGTCATGCCAAGACGTCCCGTGAAGTCTGGGAGGATCTCCGTGAAAGATTTGCCCAAAGCAGCGCCCCGCGCGTCTATGAAGTCCGGCGAATGATCAGCCGCCTTCCACAGGAGAAGCTCTCCGTCCAAGCCTTCTATACCCAACTTCGTGCCTATTGGGAGGAGGTGCACAGTATGGCACCCGTTCACACCTGCACTTGTGGATTGTGCACTTGTGGCCAAGACAAGAAGAATCAGGCACGTGAAGAGAATTTTCGTCTATTTGACTTCCTTATGGGCCTTGATGAATCGTTCACCACTGTCAAGACCCAAGTTTTTTTCATGAAAACCATGCCAAGTCTGTCCGAGGCGTATCAGCTCGTGGTAAACGACGCCCATTAGCGCCGGATTGCTTCTACACATCGTGCATCTCCCGAAGCTGCCGCTTTCTTCACTCGTGAGGCTGCTAATCCTCGTCCCGAGGGGAGAGAGCGAAATCAATCGGAAGGGAGAGAGCGTTCTAAATGCACTCACTGTGGGAAGACCGGCCACCTGAAGGAGCGCTGTTTCGACTTGATCGGTTGGCCCGAGAAGTTAACAGAAGCTGGCGGAAAGCGCAAGTCTAGCGACCGTTCTCGTCCCAATCCACGAGCAGCCAACGTTGAAGCTAGTGATAGTCCCGTCGCCGGCTTGTCTCTCTCTCAGCTGGAACAACTTCGTAGTTTCCTGAAGCATGATGGTGGCTCATTCGAGTCAGCTTCCGCCAATATGCAAGGTACCTTTTCTAATCTTGATGAATGGATCATTGACTCCGGGTGTAATGAACACATCGTGAAGGATCAATCTGTCCTCATGAAGGGATCGGTTCAGTCGGGATTACAAGTCAGTATCCCTAATGGTGACACAGTTGAGGTTGGGTGTGTTGGTGCAGTACAGTTGAGAAATGGAATGGTGTTGCCTCGTGTTCTATTGGTTCCCGAGTTCAAGTGCAATCTGTTGTCTGTTAGCCGTCTTACTCAGGATTTCCCGATTGCTCTGATCTTCCTGCACGATTTCTGTGTGATACAGGACTTACATTTCAAGAAGATGATTGGGATGGGTAAGCAACGAGACGGGCTCTACCACTTGCGTTTGTTTGATGAAGTTAAAGATGCTATGGTGCATGCTACGCAGGGGCAGCAGTCCGTTCCTCAAGAGTTGTGGCACTCTCGCCTAGGCCACCCGTCCGGGAATCAAATTTCTTTGTTAAAGTTGCCTCACACTAGTTCTTCGTTGTCTACGGATCATTGTTCATCTTGTTTACGAGCTAAACAATCTCGGAATTCGTTTTCTTTGAGTTCAATAAAGAGTACCCGTCCTTTTGAATTGGTTCATGCTGATATCTGGGGTGGGTATCGAGTACCATCTTTGAGTGGGGCGCACTATTTTCTCACCCTTGTTGACGATTACAGCCGTGGAGTTTGGGTATATTTGTTACGGTCAAAGTCCGAGGTTGCTCGATATTTAATCATGTTTTGTCAGCAGGCTGTTCGTCAACATGGTCACTCTGTCAAGAAGATTCAGGCAGACAACGGTTTAGAGTTCCAGTCTACCCAGCTCAAAGACTACTACGAACAAGAGGGCATCATGTTACAAACCTCTTGTGTTGACACACCCCAGCAGAATGGGGTGGTCGAGCGTAAACATCGCCATCTCCTTGAGACGGCCCGTGCTCTTCGCTTTCATGCTAGTTTGCCCATCAAATTTTGGGGCGAGTGTGTTTTGACGGCGGCATACTTAATTAATCGCCTGCCCTCTCGTGTTCTTGGTGGGAAAACACCCTTTGAGCGCCTGTTTGATCGTGTTCCTGGTTACACCCATCTCCGCACATTTGGCTGCCTTGCCCATGCAAAGAACACTAGTCACCATCTAGATAAGTTCGAAGCAAGGGGGAGACGGTGCATTTTTATTGGTTATCCTCTTGGTCAAAAAGGATACCGGCTGTATGATCTCGAGCGCCATCGGTGTTTCACTTCTCGAGACGTCGTTTTTGACGAAGATCATTTCCCTTGTGCGCCTCCACCCGAGGCCGTTGTCCAAGTTCCTGCTGCTCCCATGCCTGCTGCCGAGGAGACACAACTCCCGCCACCAGCTGCGTCACGGCCAGCGGACGCGCGCGCAGAAGCTGGGACCAGCCCGGTTGAGTCCGCCAATGAGGACGCTGGGTCCCCTGATGATCCCCCTTCCTCGTCTCCTGCTGGTCATGTCTCGCCAGCACTGCCACGACGAAGTCTTCGTCAGTCCCAACTCCCAGTTCGGCTGCGTGATGACTATGAGGTCATGCTTCCTACCTCACGCTCAGCTACTGCAGTCAAGTACCCTCTCTCCGATGTTGTTGATTACTCTCGTTTGTCTACTAATCACGTTGCTTTTGTTGCAGCGGTTTCAGCTTTGACTGAACCACGTAGTTTTCATGAAGCGGTTCGCCATGCGCATTGGCGTGAAGCCATGCGGCGCGAAATCGAAGCACTCCAGGCCAATGGCACGTGGGATCTTTGCTTCTTGCCACCTGGCAAGCGTTTGATAGCTGCAAAGTGGGTATACAAGATCAAGTTTCGTCCCGATGGGACTGTGGAGCGCTACAAAGCGCGTCTAGTGGCAAAGGGTTTTACCCAAGTTGAAGGTATCGATTACCATGATACCTTTGCCCCAGTAGCCAAACTTGTTACCGTTCGGTGCGTTTTGGCCGTGGCAGCTCAGAAAGGCTGGTTCCTTCACCAGCTTGACGTAAACAATGCGTTCCTCCATGGAGATCTTGACGAGGAGGTTTACATGGCCGTTCCGCAGGGATTTACTCGACCGGGGGACCAGCGGGTATGTCGTCTTCGTAAATCTCTTTACGGGTTGAAGCAAGCGTCACGGAACTGGTACCTGAAGTTTACTCAGTCACTTCAGCGTTTTGGCTTCACTCAGTCACGTGCAGACCACTCTCTGTTCACGTATAGGAAGGGCGACTCTTTCACATTTGCCCTCATTTACGTGGATGACGTCGTGCTTGGTGGCAGTGACCTTGATATCATTCAGCAGGTCAAGGATCATTTGCATAAAGAGTTCAGTATCAAGGATCTGGGAACCCTGAAGTACTTCCTAGGTATTGAAGTGGCTCGTTCTCGAGCCGGTATTGTCTTGTCACAACGTAAGTATGCCTTGGACATTCTCAAGGATGCTGGGGCAGAAGCAGTTCGACCTTGTGCCTTTCCCATCGAGCAGAATCATCATCTCACGTCGCTCGAAGGACCTGCAGCCAAGGATCCTGCTAGTTATCGTCGCCTTGTAGGCCGGTTAATGTATCTCACAGTTACCAGACCTGACATAGTGTATGCCGTCAACATACTCAGCCAGGCAGTTCACTCTCCTCGTGTTGATCATGAGATGGCAGCACACAGAGTTTTACGGTACCTCAAAGGTGCCCCAGGAAAGGGCCTCTTGTTCCGTTCTGAGAAGAACCTCAATCTCCACGCATACTGCGATGCCGATTGGGGTGGGTGTCTTCAAACCCGACGTTCAACTACGGGTTACTTCATTCGTTTGGGAGATAGTCCGATCTCTTGGCGAACCAAGAAGCAGCAAGTTGTGGCGCGTTCGTCTGCTGAAGCCGAGTACCGGGCAATGGCGATGACAGTTAGTGAAGTGATTTGGTTGAGATGGCTTCTTCGAGAGCTAGGGGTACCATCCAGCTCGTCTACTCCACTACATTGTGACAACCAGGCAGCTCTCCATATAGCAGCCAATCCCGTCTTCCATGAAAGAACAAAGCATGTGGAGATGGACTGTCATTTTGTTCGTGAGCGAGTTCTCTCAGGGGAGATTGCACCGCAGAAGATTCATACAAATGAACAACCTGCAGATGTTTTCACAAAGGGATTAGGAGCAGAGCAGTTCACTACTCTCAGTGACAAGCTCGGACTTCACAATGTTTACTCCATCGCTTGAGGGGGAGTGTTGTGGGACACGTGTGTAGTAGAGTGTCCAATGGTTAAGTAGTAGGTAGTGCATGGTAATTGTGTCATGGAGTTACGTATAACCCTAGAAGTTCCAGTAGAAAGGGGTTATGCATATATATATCACATGTAGCCGAGGTGCAGGGTTGTAAGGGGGTTTTGGCAGTAAGAAAACCTAATAAAAGTATCGAGAACTCCTTGAGAGGGTTCTCCGTGGATTAGTCTCGTTCAATCAGAACGAGGATACCACGTAAATCGCTGTCTTGTTCTTTTCCGCATTACGTTTTTATCAAGTTGGTCTGTCTAACCTTGGCGCTTAGCTATGTATATGGAGCCATACTTAGCATTTGCCTTGCCTCTGTGTGTTGCTTATTTGTACTTGAACCTAGATCCAGTGGAGACAATTACGTATCCAACGTTGTTCATTCCATACCTGACGTTCGCACCGATGAAGGATGCCACGAAAGATGTTTCCGCCACAGACACAGTAGGTCATGATGTTTTACGCCTCTTCGTGATCAGGGTTCTACTATTTGCATCCCATGGTTGATTGATTTCAAGTGCATTAATTCGGCCTGAGATGCACTTCTTCCAACAGCTGAAATGTTGAAGGTCGTTGCTGCTGCAGATTATACCGCAAGCAATTAGTTCCCGGTATGGTCTGAAGGTTGGAGCCAAGCTGTCTCCTGTAGTTAGAGTGATTGTCATAGTCCTCTTCCCAGCTGCTTATCCTATTAGTAAGTTCCAAACTTCCAATCCCTGAAATTTGATGAAAAAAGTACCTCTGAAGTGCCTTTTTTTAAACATCACCAGCTGCTTGATTATGTTCTTGGGAAGAAGCATTCTGCACTTCTGCGACGAGCAGAGCTCAACACTTTGGTCGACCTTCATGGCAACTGCTTCGAAGATTTCTGCTTCTTCTCTGTGCATCTATAACCTTGGAGTTGCCTAACAAGTAACATGCAGTAAGTGAAATAAGTTAAGTAAGCCTAAACAAGCAATTGAGAGCTTTACATGATGGGATGCTGCACAAAGTGTTTGATGTTTACTCTCTTGAAACTCAGGCAGGTAAAGGTGGAGAGTTAACACATGAATACATAATAGACCACTATTATAACCGGAGCTTTGGATATGACCCTGACAAAGGCTAATGATGCTATGACTCCCATCTCTAAAATATTCTCACTTGATAGCCCAGAGAACATTGTTGGACTTATTCTGGTAAAAGCATGTTAAACCCTCTCTAGCAAACTAGTGAAGTTCCGGCCAGATTGAACAGAAAACAAAATTGTTTTAACCTGATTCTGGGCAAAATGATGTACTTTTCCTAGGTGAAGAATTTGATCAAGTGCAGCCCTGAAAACGAAACTCCTATAAGGGACCTGACAATCAGAAAAATCCCTAGGTAACTGACCAGTAGCAGTTACATTTGATCAACATAAGTGGCAATCAACCAGAAAATGTTCTAACCATTAAGTTACTGAATCGTTTCGGCAGGGTAAATGATCAGCTTCCTCCATATGACTTACTGAACCTATTCCAGAAGGGTCATAGCGATATGGCTGCAGTCGTCAAGTACAAGGATAATGCTAATAAGATGAATGCAGAAAACACAAGAACAGAATGAGAGGTTGTAGAGATCACTATCGATACGACTTCGGAACGAATAGAGGCGGACAGGAAAGGTTCTAGTAATCACATGCTGACATGCACAGTATTCTTACTGAATCACAACAGGGCAAGCATACAATGCCAAGGTTTAGACTTATTACATGGTTAATCATCCTTAATAGGATTGTTACCCGTGATAAATTGAAACAATGGGGCAAGATTGCAATAAATACCTGCCCTCTTTGTGACACTGCAGAGGAGAGGAGAATAGATCTCATCTCTTCTGTACATGTAGTTAATTTGGGGGCCTCTGAGTTCTGAATTTAGTTGCAGGTCTCGAGGAAACCGTACGAGAAGCTGAGGAATCCTGGCTACGTTTGTGACTCCCTTCCCTTTAGAAGACGACTAAAGTGCTAAGCAGGCCAGGCCGAGCATCGTAAGAAGGCCCAATGGGATGCCTATTTAGTAATTGGATCAACGCCTTTGCATACAAATATGGGCTTAGCAGGAGATACGTGGTTTGTTAGTGGCGGCGCTATACTTCACCATGTGTACAAAATGTCAGATTTCGTGTTTGACCTTCGTTTTATCGATGGTACTAATCATTAGGGGTGATAAATGGTTAATCGATTATCGATTGATCTTTGTTTCATTATAGTTGGTGTTTGACCTTCATTTTATTGATGGTACTAATTAAGTAATTATAGAGTGACTCACATGGTAGCCTGTAAAATTTTGTTTATGACGAGTCTTCGGAGTTGGAATTCGTTATGGTTATAGTCTCAAACTCTGATTTTGTCTTATCTTAAATCAGATTTTTGGAGAAAAAAAAATAAAACATATGAATGTGGTCAAATTAAATCAAACTAAAATGTTCTTTTTCAAAATCGATACGAATGTACCCCTATTATTCGTTCAAAAACTAACTTAGATTGAAAAAGCTCATTAAAATTATATAATTTCTGAAAATAGAGTATAAAACCACTACAAAAATATAATAAGAACCAATGATAAAAAAAATGTAACTTTTGAAACTCAGAAAGGCATAGCCGCTATTCTTTTAATTTACAGACTCAACATTATGTTCTTGGGTAAATGCAATATTTGGTCACTGAGATTATTAAATTGTGTCATATTTAGTCACTACAAAAATTTAATATCATTTTTTATCACTCGAATTATTGAAACAGTTCACCTTAGTCACTCTCCTGTTAGTCTCCGTCCAACTGCGGTCGCCCGAATTACTGAAACATGTCACATTTAGTCACTCTCTCGTTAGTTTTCGTCCAACACATTATACTAGTAAGTAGGGCTGTTAATGAGCCGAGTCGAGCCGAACTTTGCCATAGTTCGGGCTCGGCTCGTTAATATATTTCCAGGCTCGAGCTCGGCTCGTGTTCGTCACGAGCTTTAATATGCAAGCTCGAGCTCGGCTCGTTTATGAAAATGAAAGCTCGAGCTCGACTCGAGCTCGGCTCGTCAAATAAGCTTAACGAGCCCAAATTTGAGTTCACCTCATAAAATGTTCATGATAGCTCAAGATTGACCTAGAACTGCGCACAAAATTACATTCTAACCTGTAACAAAGTCTAGCAAAGTAAAACACAATATTTATCCCAATTTCAATACATAAAATTCATGAATTCTAATCCTTTTTTTATGTCAAACCATTAAATGAGCTTGTTCGCGAGCTTTCGAGCTGAACATGGTATGGCTCGAGTTCGGCTCGTTTAGTTAACGAGCTTGTTCGCGAGCCGGCTCGATTAAAACGAATCGAGTGTCGAACGAGTTTTTCTCGAGTCGCACACCGAGCCGTTCATGAGCGGCTTGGTTCATTAACAGCCTTACTAGTAAGGAAAGCCCGTGCTCCGCAACGGGCAATAGATTGTGATATGTGTCGCACTGCATATATCAATTTTTCCGAACGGGCACATTTAGTGTGAGCAAACACATTAACGACTGAAAGGTTCCTTTTGGGTGACATTACATACGTCTGAAAGGTTTCCGAAAATTTTGCAACCCCACGAGAGTAGTGCATAACATTAGGGCATAAAAGAAAAGAAATATGCTCTTGTTCCCAAACTTTTCAGGCTCATGAGGTTTGACCTGCAGCGCAATCATTCCCTCTATCTATACCCACCTATTAGTGAACGACTGCCTTAAAGTTCAAACTTATTGACCTCATCTCAATTCATGTAAATATACGAATGCCCTATTTTCATACTCTATTTACACTCACTACATGAATTCTTTCAACACATCTATAAAGTCGTTGCTATAGTGAAAAGTACACTGTCATGTTGGACATAGGCCGATTAATTATAAAACGGGTAAATTTGTTCCCGGCTCAAAATTCGGCAACACCGAACAATCGATTAGGTTGAATACCATGAATTTGAGATAAAAGGAAATAATTAAAAGAATTAACAAATAAAAATTTTAGCAATAAAATAATTGATTAACATTTCATTATTACACCCGACATAATTCGTCAATTACAAAAGCGGGTAAAATGCGTTCAAGAACCAAAATTCGTCAACACCGGGTTCAACTCAATTTGATCTGGTCGAATAAGGCTGAATACTCATGGGATTTGGGTTAATTGTCACCGAACCAGATCAATTAGGTAGAATACACATGAATTTGAGATAAAAGAAAATAATTAAAACATATGATTAACTAATAAAAAGTCAATTAACTAATAAAAAGTTCAAAAATAAAATAATGTAGTTGATGCGCCTCTACGAAAAATCGTTGTTGGTCAAAAATTCGTCAACTATTAGGTCGAATACCCGTCATTTTAAGCGTGCAAAAGTCATTGTCGACCCAAAAGTAAACACCGAATTCAACTCCGTGTTCAACATTAATTTGAGTTTAATTTGGGTTCAATTGTCATAAGCTAATTAATAAGAACCTCAATAGCATTTAAACCCCTCCAAGCTTTGGCTAATTACAAAAGGATCACTTGTATAATGTGACCCTAAATAATAGTCTCATTCTTACATGTTCTTTTTATAACACATAATTTTTATATTAATTTGGTGGAATACTGAATTAATCTCTTTCTTTTATTAATTATCGTATAATGTTGTAAGAATTCATACTTAAAAACAATTTAGTAAATTAAAATGCTTTGCATTTTGATGAGATAAAAATTGCAAATTCTGACGGGCCAATGGCAGTGAACACTCACTCACTTCACTTTTGCGAGTCAAAGAAGAAAAGATATTTTTGAGTGAAAAGCAAAAGTTCGAAGGATCGGACGATCAGTGCAGCGCTAGTTCAGTAGCTCACCAGCCCCCCAAGCTTACTAGATAAGATGCAAAAAACCTGAAAACCAAACATTCTAAACCCAATCCCCAAAACACCATGAATGCTCTGTTTTCTACCCAGAAACCAGCTCTTCACCTGGCTCATCTACATCCCTCCAAGCCATCAATTCCATCCTCTCCCTTCCTTCGTCCCCACAAACCCACCAGCAACAATCCATGGAAGCTCAACGCAAACGCCAAGGGCTTCGGCGGCGGCGCCCGAGCACCACCACCACCACCAGCTCCAATCAACCCACCAGCTAAAGAATCCCCCTCCGGCGGAGGAAAGAAGAACAAAAACAACAACGAAAGCGACGAGATTCCGCAGGAAGTGTTCGAGAGAATGACGGCCAGGATATTCGTCTCCGTTGGGATACCGATGGGGCTCGGGATCGGTTTGCTGTACCTGATTGGGTTTGTCAAAGAGCGGAATCTGATGGATTTGCCCTTGTGGGTGCCCTTCATGACGACACTCCTCACTTTCACGGCGTCGATCCTCGGGATTGCGTACGGTGGGCTCTCCACCAGCTTGGATCCGAACCGGAAAGGGTCGTTGCTGGGTTTGGAGGAAGCTCGGGAGCATTGGGAGGAGATGTGGCAAGAGGAAACAGAAGAAGAAAAGAAGGAATGAATTTGTGGGATTGTTTGGATGTATGGGTTTAGTCGGCTAAGACTTGATGTAATTACTATTGTTAATTCTCAATAATGGTCCGTTCGTTGAATCAAACAACCAAACACTCTCCTGCTGCCATTATTCTATCTGGTCTAAATTGTTTTTACTCTGCCCCGTCCGAAACCATGATGAGAAATGGAATGTGCTTAGCCAGTTCGTCTTTGCATCAGGAAACAACCTGGAAACACGTAAAACTGACAACTGGCTCTCCCCTTCTTAGTTCTTAGTCCCTCTCCCTCTGTATATCTTCTCTGTCTTTTACTAATAGTACAATTGTTAGGTCTCCACAGTTTCTTCTTTCCTGACTATATGCATCCTCCACAGTTCAACAAGAACTCCAAGAATTGCAGTCAAGGTTGGATCTTGTTGTATAAATTTTTACACCAATCTGATATTGATTCACATCTTCTTCACGATCTTGAATGGTGAAGAGAGGACATCATCATCATTATTATCTCCCAATTTGATGCCCTTTGCTACAACATTATCTAGCATTTCCCCCTGCCCAAGTACTCTGCTGCAAAAACTGCTGGTACCACCACTACTCCGGCCTCGATCACTGATCGGCTCAATCGTAGTTCAAAGGTAGGGGTTTTTTTTTTATGTTTTCCTTTGTTATATGATGGAGGAGTTGAAGCGTAACGTGAAGGAGAGGGTGATGTCTCGACACAGATTCTTGATTAGTGAATATAATAGGAAGAAGAAGAATAACAGATTCTTGATTAGCGTCACAGTTCCTGGTAGCTTCGGGCCGATAAGGTTTCTGGCAAACCACGACGACACCGTGCTGGCAGTGATCCGCGGCGCCCTGAAGCGTTACGCGCGAGAAGGCCGCATCCCGGCCATGACTTCCTTCTCTACCGCGCCTACACTGGTTTCAATGGTACGTGAGATATCAAATCGATTAACCGAATTGTTTGATTTCTTTCTCTGCTATACTGATAAGTTTCATGCGCAGCACTGAATCCCGGGGCAGCGATCGGAGAGTGTGGAGGGTGGGATTTCTTGCTATGCAAGAAACAGCGGCCCGAGATGGGGAGGGTTGAAATCGTGGGTGGAGGCAGGGGAGGTGGTACGTGTTGTAAGGAGTGGATATTTCAGTGGTTGATTCGGAATATCTGAAAGGTTTCAACTGAGCCGTGTCTGTTGGGACTTTTCGGGACGAGGGTACACGTACGATAGCCCGAGACCGGGTGACCAGGATTGTGATAGAGTCGTGAACAATGTTCACTTTCCGAAAAGAATATTTCCACCCTCTACAAAGCCTTGGGTTACAGGAAATTTCTCCCGAGGATAAAACTATCACCACTTTAGGTTCCAGGCTCAAGAACACTAAAGCATACTTAGAAATTTTTGGAAGAAAGAAGAAGAATATGTTTGATGGTATGTGGCATCATCCACCCCACACATATTTATAGGGGCCGAATCCATGCATTGTTTCATGAAAGGTTGCCTTAATCCCTATGAAAGGTTGCCTTTATCCATATGAAAGGTTGCCTCTATCCATATGAAAGGTTATCCTTATCCATATGAAGGGTTGCCTCTATCCATAAGGTTATCCTTATCCATAAAATAATGCAACCGCCACTAGGCCAAAGGGATGTGTCCCTTCACGGAATTAGAATATCGGTTCGGTCGGTCTAATACCAAACCGGTTGGTCGGTCCAACCCAAAACCGGTTTGACTTGGTTAGTCCGGTTCAACCAAATTTCCAACATTCCTCTCCCATTTTAGTGTATTCCTAGAATTCACTAAAATCACAACATTCTTCCAACAAAACTTAAGCATAAATGAAAATGTCGTGACGATTGAATTTTCACCTTAGTATATTACACTTGACGAATACTCGAATACAAAGGGTGTCGGTAACGATTGAACCCATTGACTCATATGAATATTCGAAGATAATATATACTTAAGTTTTCAAAACTTCTAAGCGCCTTGACACTATTATCCGCCATGTGTCCAATCCTTCTCATAAGCGCACACGAAACCAAAGTCCGGGTTTCTTGAAGCGGCTACACTTCATGCTTACGTAGGTTGAATCTCTTATTCGTGTACCCGCATGATACACTTTTTCAAAGATTCAATTAAGAAGTTTTGAACTTCATCCTCTTCTCTCATGCAGGATAACAAGCACATACCTCGGGATGAAAAATTGTGTGCTTCAATTTCTGATAATAAGCTTTCCACATTGAATTCAGCCTCTAACGTTGTATTAGAGGGGAATTGGGTGTCCCATTACCAGAAATTATATGGACTTTAAACCATCCCTTTCACAGACTTGATCACCAAGTCACTAGTTAACCACTTCGTCAAATGATCAACCAAATTATTTTGAGTTTGGTCATACTGTCTAGACACAACACTATGAATGATCAGTTTACAGCTTTTACCGTGCCTTACTCCCACATGATCGTACTTGTCATTTTCACTTGACTATATGCCTTAGCCAAATTAGCATTACTATCACAAAAGATAGTAATAGGTGAGATTGGTTTAGCAATAAATATATGTCATAAACCAAACCTCTCAACAATTATGTCTCTTCTCTAAGAGAAATCAAGGCCACACAAATTTTGATTCCATAGTGAAACTTAGTGATGCAAGTTTGCTTTCTAGAGGCCCAAATTATGGCACCTCTCCCAAGCAAGAGGACCCATCTCAATGTTGAAGTATCACCTTTAACATGAGAAATCCAACTAACATCAACAAATCCTTTCCAAAATTGATGGAAAGCCACTATAAGTCAATACAGTGTGCCTTTGACATATCCTAGTACACGCCTAATTTCATTTCAAATGATGAGAACTAGGATTCATCACATACCAACTTAATTGTTCTATCGCATATGCGATATCTAGCATCATGTAAATCATGCATACATCGAGCCCTCAATTTAACATGGAATACTCCAGTTGTAAAACTGATTTTCAGTATTAACCATAAGTTCCATACTTGGATCCATTGGGGTCTTGAACTCACTACAATTCCTACTATGGAATTTATGCAAGTACCTTCTCGTGTAGAAAAATTGAGAGAATGACTCCTTTTTGTCGTTCCGCTTGATACAATACACATAATCACATTTGCCTCCCCCATATCCTACATGGAGAATTGAAATAACAACTTTTTATTAAAGTTCACTTGTCTTTTATTGGGTCCAAAGATAAGCATATCTTATACATACAAATGTACGATGACTTCATTACCAGAATCATCATCAATTGTGTACACATTTGTCTCTTTGGTTTAAAATAACATAAACCACTTGACAAATCACTTATCTTTGATTGGTCCCAAAGATAAATATGTCATCTACATACAAACACAACGACTCTATTACCAGAATCATCACACATTGTGTATACAATTTTGTCTCCTTGGTTTAAAATAACATAAACCACTAGACAAAATCACACCACCAAACCACTAGACAAATCCAAGTTTATCTAGAACTTCGTAAATGTCTAATAGAGAATTAGATTATTTAACCATTGAGTATGTGACCTACCCAAAGGCAATTTTCATTCTTCTATTTCTCCATTTTACGAATCATTCTCCTTCTTCCTCATCTTTGAATCATCCCTCTTCCAAGTTACCTTCCGGATATGGAATACACCATGAGATAAGTACGAAGAAAAACCCATCTTCTACTGCCATCAATGAAAAACCCATCATCGAACATTCTCATAATTCCATAGACCGGAACTGGTTTCTTGTAAAGAGCGGTTCGAGCCATCGTACCGGAAAATTATTCTTTTCGATTGTTGGGACTTTTCGGGACGAGGGTATACGTACGATAGCCCGAGACCGGGTGACCAGGATTGTGATAGAGTCGTGAACAATGTTCACTTTCCGAAAAGAATATTTCCACCCTCTACAAAGCCTTGGGTTACAGGAAATTTCTCCCGAGGATAAAACTATCACCACTTTAGGTTCCAGGCTCAAGAACACTAAAGCATACTTAGAAATTTTTGGAAGAAAGAAGAAGAATATGTTTGATGGTATGTGGCATCATCCACCCCACACATATTTATAGGGGCCGAATCCATGCATTGTTTCATGAAAGGTTGCCTTAATCCCTATGAAAGGTTGCCTTTATCCATATGAAAGGTTGCCTCTATCCATATGAAAGGTTATCCTTATCCATATGAAGGGTTGCCTCTATCCATAAGGTTATCCTTATCCATAAAATAATGCAACCGCCACTAGGCCAAAGGGATGTGTCCCTTCACGGAATTAGAATATCGGTTCGGTCGGTCTAATACCAAACCGGTTGGTCGGTCCAACCCAAAACCGGTTTGACTTGGTTAGTCCGGTTCAACCAAATTTCCAACAATGTCGGGTGTTAGAATATATATCAATAGTGTTATGATTAGTAGAGTTTAGGCGGCTAGGTACAGCCGAATGAGTTAGGGTTAATTGTTAGGGTTTTGGGTTTATTTCCTATATATATGTACTTTGGGTTTACGTCATAATCAGTCAAGAATAATATTACAGAAAGTATCTCTCAAACCCTAGTCTCTAATCCTTCTCAAATCTCGTCCCTCTCTTCCCTAAAGGCCGTCAGTCATTCTTCTATCTCAACCCCAATTCTGTTCTTCAATCCCTAATCCCCAATTCTTCTATCTAAATCCCTAATCTCAACCCTAAATCCCAATCTCACGAGTGCCGAAGATCAGTCTCTAGAATCCTTAACAAGAGGGTTCTTTTAGTGGTATCAGAGCCCGGTTGTGGCACTCGTACTATGGTTTCGACCAACTTCGATCTCTCGATCGAAGAACTCACTCGGATTCTTAAGATGAAGTTGGAATCTGCCGGAAACACTCGCCGACGGAGGATGGAGAGGAGCCCAGTTCCAATCGAACCGATGATAGCAGAAATCGATTTCGAAGAATGGTTGGAACAACCTGCGTTCACCGTCGAGCTCGAGAAGAGGAGGGAGATCGAGGAGCAGGTCCACCGTGAGCCTTCGCCGCTGGCACGAATCGTGCGGGTGACATCGCCCACTCCAGCCGCAGCAATGACGGGCGAGGCGCCGGAGAAGAAGGAGAGGGACGACTCGTCGCCGGTGAACGAGGACAAGCGGGCGCCACCACAGAAGGAACCGACGACGGAGGACGAGTCGGAGAAGAAGGATGGTGGCGGGTTGCCTCCAGAGGAGAGGACGCTAAAGCAAACCGAGGAGGCAGGGTGGCCATCGTGCCGGCGGTTGGGCGCGTCGCCGTCGCGGAAGGAAGTGATGGAGAAGAAGACGAGGGAGGGCGGCACTCCTCTCCTCCTTGTGAACCCTAGGCAGCAGCCTGCCAGTTTGGGCCGAGTTCTATTAGCCCAACCGAGTGGGGAGGAGGTAGTGGGTTACATCTCCAAAGTTAGGTCACAATTGAGAAAGGAGTGGGCTGGGAAAGAGACTAGTTGTGGGCTTGAAGATCTGATGACAACAAGAAGGGACATGACGGGCTTAATTGAAAAGATTGGGCCGCATCAGGAGGAAGGGTTTTTATTAGTTAATGGGCCAGGTCTTGAAGAGATCAAGCCCAATGACTGTTATATGGGGTTTATTGTGCAGAGAAGACATTTAAAGAAAGAAGGTTTGGTGGACATAAATCGTGGGCTTTTAAGGAGACCAGACCCATTCGAGTTTATAAAAGTTTGGTTTCTTACCATGGCAGATGGGCTTATAAGGAATTCAAGCCCAAACGAAATTAAGAAGGAAAATACAAAGGGGCTTGGCAATGATTTGGGTCAATGCTCATTCTTTCAAGCAATGGTGGGCCGAGTCCAAAGTGAAGGAATAGAAGGTTGGGTTATCTTCACTACCAAAATGGCGGAAGAATTTATGAAGAAAAATGAAGAACAGTTCTCCAACTCTTATTTCGTGGACTTCGTAAAAAAAGAGGAAGAATTGTTCGGATATGGAGAACGTGACACATGTCACGTGGGTGGAGAAGAGACAAGGAAAGTGGGAGTTGTGCGAGAAGAGTTCGTGCAAGGGATTGAGCGCAATTGGAAGCGAAGAAAGCGGAAGATCAAGATCAAAAAGACGGAAGTTGACTGCAACCTTGAGGACAAGGTCGCTTTCAAGGAGGGTGGAATGTTAGGAATATATATTAGTAGTGTTATGATTAGTAGAGTTAGGCGGCTAGGTATAGCCGAATGAGTTAGGGTTAATTGTTAGGGTTTTGGGTTTATTTCCTATATATATGTACTTTGGGTTTACTTCATAATCAGTCAAGAATAATATTACAGAAAGTATCTCTCAAACCCTAGTCTCTAATCCTTCTCAAATCTCGTCCCTCTCTTCCCTAAAGGTCGTCAGCCATTCTTCTATCTCAACCCCAATTCTGTTCTTCAATCCCTAATCCCCAATTCTCCTATCTAAATCCTAATCTCAACCCTAAATCCCAATCTCACGAGTGCCGAAGATCAGTCTCTAGAATCCTTAACAAGAGGGTTCTTTCATCGGGATGCAGGAGGAAGCTGCTACTGGTTCGACGACAGCTTTGCTGATGAAGATGGTAACTGATCCTGACGCCTGGAATCAGGCTAATGTAGTTGATCAGCAACACTGCAGTTCTCCTGCCCAAGTTTGTTCTTAGATTGCTGATGCTTCTGTGTTAGGTCACAACTTAAACATTAGTTGATTTGGTGATTGATATATTATTTTATGTTCTTGGGGCTCTCTTTGTGTTCTTCTTCTCTATTGTATGAAGTCCAAATGGAGTTATTGCACTAGGGTTCTCTACTTTCTCTTTATGTGATGGTAGTGTACATTTCAGACTTTCAGTACCCTGCCAAGGATAGGATCAGGGATGAACATGAAAGCATTATTTCTAATGCCCAGTGGGTTTGCTGATCTTATATATTTGATCAATCATAGATACCTATCCATTGTGGCTACACCAATAATATCTATAAATAATCCGTATTAATACCCTTTTTAGAGACGACAATGGATAAAGTTAGCTACGGACATGAAAGCATTACTATGATGATGGTCCTATTCGATAGGTTAATCAGTTAATCGTTTTACCATCGGTTAGTTATTACCTAAATTTGACTACCGAGAACCGACCATTTACTATTTAATCAATTATTGGTGTAACCATCAAGCATCAGTTCCGATTCGATTATCGATTACACCATTAACAGGATAACTGTTTACCAGAGCCCTAGGTATATGTCTTTAACTGGTCGGAAGAGGAAGATTTCTAATGCAGTAGACCACCAATTTTTCTTACCCCACCGCTAAGAATTGATTGTATTTTTTTTTTTTTTTGCATAAGAGGAGGCAAAGCCAAGAAGAGAAAGTTACAGAGGCGGATGGGAAGAGGAAGACAAGTTGGCAGGGGAACAATCTACCTTTGGAAAGCTATCCCCTGCATATCGTCCCTTAAAATGGGGTTCAAACCCGATGGAGGATGCCCAAGTTCATGCATACCGTAGGGATAGACGAGATTGTGCTTCGAGAGCCAGTCCACGGCTCTATTCCCTTCACGGTATACATGAGAAATGCGCACTAACCAATCTCTGCTAATCCTCCTACGAATCGAAGAGAGCAAGGTGGCATAAGGATGAACTGGGTCATGCCTCTCACTAATCAACTGAATTGCAAGTTGGGAGTCCGACTCAACCATCACAGTCCGGCATCCCGTCCCAAGCTAAATCCAAACCATACCAGAAGGCCCATAACTCGGCAAGGGCTGCTGAAGCTTCTCCAATCTTCGCCACAAAACCAGCGATCCATCGTCCAGTATCGTCTCTCAAAATCCCCCCCCCCCCCCCCCCGCGCCGGCCAACCCGGGAGTTCCATTCGAGGCACCGTCAATGTTAAGTTTCATCCAACCACCTCGTGGAGGAATCCAAGAGATACTAGCCAAGACCCTGTTGCTCGAGTTACTACTTGAATTGGGCAACAGGGTTGGCGCAGTCCAAGTTGTGTACCCCAACTTGGCATTGGCAATAATAGAGTGAGCTAACGACGGAGGTGTGAGAGTGAAGGCAACGCCCTTGAAGCAGCACTCATTCCTGTTTTTCCATATACACCAAACCGCAATGCTGAACAGTGTTGACCATGGAATCCCCTGGAGATCACACCCTTCATCGGCTAAATTCAGGCGAAACCACTCCTCCGTCGTCGCCGTAAAGAATCTCTGTTGATTATTGTTGGGGACGTACCTACTCCAGAAGAAGCTTGCAGGCGGACAATTCCTCAGCATGTGAATCACCGATTCCACCTGACCATTGCAACGGGCGCAGTGCGGGGAAGAAGCAATCTTCCTGGAGAAGCGGAGAGCATTGGTCGCAAGTTTTCCCAAGCAAGCCAGCCAAACGAAGCATCAGACATGTTCGGGGACAGGGAGGCGCCAAATGAGCTTCCAATATTTAGCGTCCTGGTTCGTATCTGGTGGCAGCAGGGATCCATAAGAGGTTTTGGTAGTAAACCTGTCATTCGATGATAAAGTCCAGAAAAGGGAATCTTCCTCTGCCGAGAATTTGTCCACTGCCACCCCTATAATCTTATTTTTGAATCTCCATGGGAAGGAGATCAGCGAAGCGATCTGTGCACCAAAGCCCTCCTCGTTAATCAAGTCTGCCACTGTTTCATTCATTCGGTCCCTTGGGATATCATCCAACACCATGTTCTTCAGCGGTTCCTACAAAATCCAAGAATCGTGCCAGAATTTAGTAGATTTTCCATTCTTAATATTCCACGCACAACCACCTTTTAGCAACGTTGAATTGCAGAAAGGCTTTTCCAGGTAAAGGAACTTCCCTGAATTGGTCGTAGCATGTTCAGATCTTTCTTAGAGTTCCCATACTTGGCTTTGACGACTTGAGTCCACAAAGCATCTTTTTCCTTAATTAGTCTCCAACCACTCTTGACGAGCATGGCCAGGTTCGCTTTCCTGACCGATCGAAGGCCTGCCCCACCTTGGCTCCTAGGAAGAGTCATCTTGTCCCATGCCACCAGGTGTAGACGCAATTTGTTCTCCTCCCCTCCCCACACAAAGTCTCTATTAATCCGGTCGATCGATGAACACACTCCCTTAGGAATGAGTTCCGTATGCATGTGATACGTTGGAAGAGAGGCTATCACCGATCTAGAAACCGTCAGCCGAGCAGCAAGCGAAAGTCGCCTAGCCTTCCACGGGGCCAATTTTTTCTGTATCCGAAGAAGAAGGCTTTGATATCGGCCCTTTGTCACTCTTCCATGGATGGTCTCAATGCCCAAATACCTCCCAAGTTCAGGCTTCGACGGAATACCGGCTCTTTCACTTAGGAGGGTAGCTTTAGACCTGTCAACATTGGGAGAAACGAACATCAAGGATTTGGCATAATTGACTTTATGACCGGAGCTGACACAGAAATCATCCAAGCAGTCCTTGATAATCCTAATCTGTCTGGTCTAGGCTTCCGCAAAAAGGAGCAAATCATCTGCAAAAAAGAGGTGGGTGAGAGGCGGTCCATCCTTAGTAAGTTTAATGGGTTTCCATTGCTTACTAAAGAGGGCCTCGTCTATCTTGTAAGAATTGATTGTATGAATTCTATTTCGTCTTAATAAAATTCAAGGTGCATTAATAATAATAATAAAATAGAATTTAGTTATCACAATTAGTTAATTACATGAACCCCCTCCCCAAAATTTTTTTACTTATTTGCACTCTTAAAAGGTCACAATCAATACCTTCCATTAAAAACAAGGGCAATGTCTATTTTTTACCCAAACCTTTTTCAGATTCTTTTATTTTAACCAAACCTATAGAAATTCTATTTATTATCCAAACGTATTATAATTTATCAAAGTCTGGGCATTCATTCTGTTACCGTTACTTATTTCGTCCACGTGAGAGGTGGGATTTTGTTTTGTTTTTTGATAATCTTTTTATTAAAAATAGTAAATGATGGTATTCTGACCGCCACGTAGGAAGTCAACTCATTATGTTCATACTTAGTAAGCATTACTTACAGAAAAGTTGACGGAGAGTAAACGTTTGGATAATTTTTAGGAATTCAATAGGTTTGGTTAAAATAAAAGAATCTGAAAAAGGTTTGGGTAAAAAATAGACATTGCCCTAAAAACAAAGTCACAACCAACACTACTCTATTTCTACTTTTAATAATCCTAAATTGAAATTGATTTATTTTTGTCAGGAAAACATTTTCGGACCACGAAAGTCAAGAGGAATTTTATAATGCTATATAGTATTGGTGCTATAGGGTTTTGCCTTTATGGTACAACTTGAAATTGTACATTTAACGTCATGGTACAACTTTAGATTATACCTGTTTGTACAAATTCATTTATGGTACAACTTGAACTTGTACCTTTATGTGATGGTACAACCTAGATTGACGTTTGGGCTCCAAGCCGGCTAAGCAGCTGATTCCCCACGTATAGTGATTTTGATCTAAGCCTAACTAAATTATGGTTCAGAAAAAATCTACCAACTTACCGTACACCCCTAATATTAGCTAATAATAGAAATTCAGACCCGTGCTATGGATATTCCTTGACCCGTGCTAGAACAGAGCGAATTACACATTAAATGGCTACTATAAAAATTCGCGTTCAACATGAAGATATTATTATATATAAAAGTGAAGTTTGGTTATTGTTGCGTAAAATTTTTCATTTTCATACCCCAAATTTAATTAAATCACAACTTAATCACTATAATGTACATTTTACATTTTGATACTCCAAATTTAATTAAATCACAACTTAGTCACTATATTGTACATTTTACTTTTTTATACCTCATAATTAGTTAAAACACAACTTAGTCACTATAATGTATATTTTACATTTTGATACCCCAAATTTAATTCGAATGTAAAATGTTGAACAATTATGTTTTGGTATCTAAATTTTATGAGATATTCGTACCTACAATTTTTTTAAATTTACATATTGGTCCAATATTTTGATTTCACTTGAATCCATGAATTCAATCCACTAATCCTTTTGAACCAATCCATGAATCCAATCCACCATAAAATAAAAGTATAAATTTAGTTTGTATCACTCAACTGTAGGAGAAGATTCGATCATTTTATATTGGTTCATTACGTGAAACATTAAATAAATGATAAAAGAGACACGACTCTAAAATATCACAAGCGCAAATTTATAAAGTTATTTATTACATTTACGGGGTCCTAAACAAACTTATACTAAATACATGTAACAAAATATGCGACATCTACATAAGCATGTGTCAATAAATTGCTACGGTGAAAAGGGTTGACTGTTGTATTGACGACCAACTAAGAAAATTGGTAAAAACCTTTCCATCATCTACTTCCTTTTCGTTTCATTTTTTACTCGCCTTCCATAACCCTATTTCTTTCTTTCTTTGCCTTCTTCGTCTAACCCTAATTAGTATACTATTTTTATGTATTATGATGAAAAGGGTTGACTGTTGTATTGACGACCAACTAAAAAAATTGGTAAAAACCTTTCCATCATCTACTTCCTTTTCGTTTCATTTTTCACTCGCCTTCCATAACCCTATTTCTTTCTTTCTTTGCCTTCTTCGTCTAACCCTAATTAGTATACTATTTTTATGTATTCTAAACACAATTATGAACGGGTCCATACACGACTCACCAACAGTCTATAGAAATAATAACTGAACCATGAACTACTAACTTTTTCAGCTCAATGTCGAGTCGAATTAAAAATAAATATATTACTTATTAGAAATTCGCCATTTTCCACTATGAGATTTGAAGGCGTGAAATTTAAGCGAGTTCTAATTTGTATTCTTTTGCTTCTCTCTAGAGTTTGTCTTTTTCACCCTAGCTAAATTTTAAACAATTATACATGAAATGTTTGGCTAGGTATCTACACATATCAAATAAATAGTTTCCATTTTTCTATAAAAAAGTAAACAATTATCATCTTAAACATCACCATAAAAGGAATTAGCATCAACTATGCAAATTAAAGTTATGTACCTAAACTTAATAGATTTTTAAATTTATAAGTTAAATTTTCTTTTTGGCATATAAGTTCTCAAAATATTGATGGAACATTACATTTTAGTACCTAAAATTTTGTGTATTGAATTTTGGTACATAAACTTTTGAAGTTCTACAAATAGGTCTAATTTTTGTATGTGTCATTAAAACACCCTCGAATAAATGGGTATCCATACCCAACTTATACACATTTAGATTATGAAATTAAATATTCATACCTTACCCAAACTCATCTACAAACTTCCAAACTCATATATACACCACACATACCCTACCCATAATCAATGAGTCTACTTGGGTTTAGGTAAATATCATTTACTGGCCAAAATTTTCAAATTTTTTTAAATTGGATGTTGACCGTCATATATCTCTTCTCAGTCAATATCATTTTGTTAAGTCAATATTATTAACAAAACTGCTTAAAAAAATAATTTTAGACTAATAATACTAACAAAACACCATAACAGGCCATAACCCATCTCCACCCGCGTCAAGACGCGACATTGCCACCTAGTATAGTATAATTATAAAATATAGTTTGACAGAATATGTAACTTAAACATCATTTCATCCAAATGAATTATAAAAAAAAAGAGGAATTCAATTGTCAATAAGAGTAGAGGAGTTGGTGAAGAAGAACTTCAATAACTTTTCATAATCTAATCTCAAAATCTTAGAAAATTAAGGATGAAATTATAAAATAAGAGGAAAAGATGCCCTCAAATAAAAATATTTGGTATCAAATTGTAAGACTTGTAACTTTTGGAATAAGATATGTCAACATAGAAATTAAATTAAAACCGATATCGTTCAACTTGAATTATATATATTTTAATTTTAACTAGCTAGTGAATGACAATTAAAAATGATTTGCTATTCAAACATTGTATGTGATAAGCTTCATAAACATATATGTATTTTGTACATAAATGATTGATCTTTATGTATGTATGTATGTGTTTAAATTGATCTAAATTAGTTCATATTAACCATGGAATGGCCCTAGTGTCATTACCAAGACATGTAGTGATTTAACACAGATTGCACCTAAGATTGTGAACAAAACAAAGTGCAGTGGACGAATGCATGTGGTGTGTCAAAATGCAGATGTGCAGAGGCAAACGTCCAGCAGGAGGCCAAATCGATGAAGACCCAAATCAAATTATTGTGGTTGGAATCTTCACTCAACTGTCAGCAACTCTTAGAAATTATTGGGATTGGGTCAGATTTCTTGAAGTGAGCATATGGATTTGGTGGCTCACCAATAAAGAAAATGATGCAAGAATTTATTGCAAAGAAAGAGACTTAACCTAGCAGCAGCCTTCTCTTGGAAATGTGACCTGCAAGTGTCTTGTTTTGTGGGATTAAATCTGTAGAAAATGGATTTAAAGGGGGCAACAACTAGGAGACTTGGGAGATTTTTTTTTTGAAGACTAGTTTTAGACAGAAAAATCAAAGGAGATAGCTCACTTTGACACATTTTGGAGTTGAGCATTTTGAAGAGAGGTAGACTCTTGTAAGTTGGGGATTAACTTCAACACTTAGTACTTTCTCTACTCCTTTGTTTTGGTAGTTAGTCATCATGTTGAACATTAGCATGTTTATGTACTTTCTTTTCATCATGAACTAATCCCCCAATTTCAGGGGGAAACTTATGGATTTCATTATCTAGCCTCGATGTTTTAATCATGACTTGTTTTTCTTTCATTTTCTATCGTGTGGAATTTTTTAACGCTTTGTGTTGATTGGCCACCTTCACAATGATTTGTAGTTTTCTAGGTTAATAACGATAGTGAAAACCTAGTAACCGAACACATTTCACACGACATAATTGCCTATCGAAGCGATAGTGGATTAAATAGGGAATTATGCAGTCATTTCAGGGATATCGTTTTTAAGGCTAATTAATTAATTCAGTTAACTACGATAGTAGAAATTGTCTTAATTAGTTAGTACGTGGTAATTCTCGATAGAGATAGCTATCAATTTATAGGTATCCCGATTGTAGAAATATGGATTAAATCAATTGACAAGGGTAATTAAATTTACTGAGGTAAAATAGTAAAATCTTGTGTTTCCCCCGGAACTCTCCAATATCAATTTCTCCAAAATAGTTGATTTATTGAGTTACTTAATTTGTGCTATCTTTGCAAATCATCACTTGATTACAACCTTTGCAATTCCTATAGTCTCTTGAACTAAATTTATTAATTATTGAGTTTCACCAATCCCCTAGAGAACGATAATTTTACTTACAATTTATTACTTGTACGATACTGTGCACTTGCAGTTTTGTCGCCACCAAGTTTTTGGCGCCGTTGCCGGGGATTGTCAAAAATTCAGTTTTAATAAATTTGTGTTTGAGTGAACTATGATGATTTGTGTTTTAGTGTGCAGGAAAAGTTCAGAATATTTCTTCTTGGCGTATGCAAAGAAGGGAGACTAAGAAGTTGTTGCCGATAAATCACGAAATCGAGAAGGCGTGTAAGTACAACCGGAAGCAGGCGAGGGTAGGAAAAGTCATCCAATCTAAATCAGCACCTACCTCTCCGAAAGGCCATCAAGTTGAAGAGAAGGGTTTCATCTCTTCACTTATAGGCAAAATGGAGGAGGGAGCTACCCAAGGCCACAACAACAATCAACACCGTGAAGGGAGGAATGACCCACCTGAAGATCAAACCATCCGAGGCAAGCTGAATCGAAGAACTGGAGCCCGACCTTCAGGGGTTGTCATTCCAACCGGCAACACCAATCTCGACATCACACCATCCTTCATCAACACGATCACAAATGGCTACACATTCTCAGGAGCAAGTACAGAAGATCCTCATGACCATTTGAGGAGATTTTGTAGCATTTGTGATACCATGAAGAATCCTGGCATGTCCGATGATGCAATCCGGCTGCGTATGTTTTCATTCTCATTAATAGGTCGAGCGGCTCATTGGTTCCAAAATCTGGCGCCTCGATCTATCACCACGTGGGCGCAGCTAGAGAAGGCATTTCTTGACAAATATTTTCCACCCGCTAAAGCCATGAAAGCCCAAAAGGAGATTGTAGACTTTGTACAAGCCGAGGATGAAAGCCTAAGTGAAGCTTGGGAGCGATACAAAGAGCTTTTGCTGAAGTGCCCAAGCCACGGCCTCGAGGAGTGGAATGTGATCACCATCTTCTTTGATGGGATTAGAAGAGAGTTCAAGCAAGCTTTGAACACGACATCCCGTGGAGGATTTACTTCTATGGAGCCCGGAGCCGCCTATGACCTCATAGAGAACATGTGCTCCGATGCTAATGAATGGGGTGGAGAAAAGAGCTCACGAAGGAGAGGCGGTATGCATGAAGTCGACAAATTCACCGGCTTGGAAGCACGAATCGAAGCCAAGTTGGATGCCAAATTCGATGCACTTGAACGGAGAGTGGCCAACCTCTCTCTTTTCCGCTAACCAAACTATTTCTTGTAAGTTGTGTGCAGGTGCTCATCATCGAGAACAATGCTCCATATGAGCTGCCCAATTGGAGGAAGTTCAATTTATCAATAATCAAAGAAACCAAGGTTGTGCCTACTCCAACACCTACAACACGGGATGGCGCAAACATCCAAACTTTTCATGGTCAAATAACAACAACACTGGAATTCGTCCCAACAACCCACTACTGGGTTTCAACCTCAACAACCTCGAGAGGAGAAGAAGTCAAATCTTGAAGAATTGATTCTTGCCTACATGCAGAAAACGGACAACCATATGAAGGGGTTAGATCAATTTGTGACACATACAAGCACCCACATTCAACAACAATTGGCCCTCAACAATAATGTGCAATCATCCATTTTGGTAATGGAGCGACAAATGGGTCAAATGGCTCAAACATTGGCGGACATTCAAGGTCGCATCCCGGGTACTCTCCCCGCAAACACGGAGAGGAATCCAAGGGATGCCAAGGTGGTAGCCGTCACCTTAAGAAGCGGGAAGGAGTTAGAAGATCCAAAGGAAAAGAAGCAACCACGCATGGGGGAAGATGCAGAAAATTCTGCTGAAGAAAATGCAAAAGCAGATGTGCAGGCTCAAAATGCAAGCACTTTGCCACTACACATGCATTCGTCAACTACACCTCCAAAATGTGAAAAATTAAAAGATGAGGTGGTTAAACCTTATGAACCACCTGCACCCTTCCCTCAAAGGTTGATGAAGCCCTTGGAAGACCCAAACTTCAAAAAGTTCCTAAATCTCTTCAAACAACTCCACATCAACATACCTTTGGCGGAAGCATTGGAACAAATGCCTACCTATGCTAAATTCTTGAAGGAGTTACTCACAAAGAAGCGCAAGTGGTCCGATATTGAGATGGTAACCCTCACCTCTGAAGTGTAGTGCAGTGATTCAAAATAAAATACCGGAGAAAAGAGATGATCCGGGGAGCTTCACCATTCCTTGCACCATTGGAGATAAGGATTTCACTAAATCCCTTTGTGATCTTGGAGCGGGGATCAACTTGATGCCTTACTCGGTTTACAACAAATTGGGGTTGAGAGATGTGATTAAATCAACACAGATCACCTTCCAATTGGCGGACAGATCAGTGAAGATTCCAAAGGGTATGGTGGAAAATGTGCTAGTCAAAGTGGGAAGGTTCATCTTCCCGGCAGATTTTGTGATCTTGGAGATGGATGAGAACCGGGAGGTGCCTCTCACTCTTGGAAGACCATTCCTCACCACAGGTGGTGCACTTATAGATGTCCAAAAGGGAGAACTTACATTCAGAGTATGTGGAGAAGAGGTAAGATTCAATGTTTACCGATCAAGTAAGTATCCCGACTCTTATGATGATGTATGTGTGGTGGATGTGATAGAATCATGCACCGAAAAGGTTCTCAACAATGATTATAATTATGATTCTGATTTTGATGATGATGTTGAACATGAAAACCTAACCATGTCAAAAAGGGCACAATTGCTTGAGGCTGTGACAACCCGACTTTTGGGTTCAGGTTCGACCATAATAAATGAATGATTGGATTGACGTTTAGGTACAAAGTGTTTCAATCGCAAATCAGAAATAATAGTAATAATAATAACAATTATTATTACCTTATTATTATTATAGGGAACGACTCGTATGCTCCAGACATATACTATACTCCAGACTCCATCACCGTAGATCTAATCAGACGATCCATATTTATTCGGATAAATTATTTATTTATTAATAATTATAATTACTGATGACACCCATTAAAATTTTATACGTACTATATAGTCCTTCAACAATTTTTATCAATGTTTTTATATTCTAATACCTTTTCTTTTGATAATTCTTTCTAAAATCCACAATTTATATCATGTCGATATTTGGTTGATTGGCATCTCAAGTGAAATTCAATGTCATTTTTGCAATCGTCATCAGTATCAAATAGATTCCTTTTAGTTACGCAGATGAAATTAACTCATTCATTGTTATGAACCCAGATTTCTATCCTCCCGACCCTTCCCCTCCCCTCTCGTTTCTGCTTCGTAGATCTATCTCCGACGAAGAATCTCCACTAGAAATCGTCTGCCCATCTCTCTCAAGCTCTAATCCTTCTCGTCCTTCTGTCGTTCGTTCTCACAAATGGCAGCCCTAGCTGCCGCCATCGGTTCCTAGCGCCAGGCTCTCTTTTCCATCTTCTTTGTATTTGAAGCAGAGAACTAAACGTAGTTGGGGAAGAGGAGATGGACAGTGGTGGCTTAATCACGGCCGGCGCCTCCGCCCTCAGTCTTTCCATCCTCCTTGTTTCTTCTTCTCGGCGGCAAACGGAGGTAAAGGAGGCCTAGATTGAGGACGACGAAACAGTGGCCTCAACCAGGGTATAGTAGGTAAAGATCCGGATCGATGAAGCGACACCCTTCGATTAATCAAACACGCTAATGGTGGGTTTCTATTTTGAAATCTGATTTTTGGCCATATGAATGCTAGCTAATCACCCTGTCCATCCTCCTCCCTTTTCTTTTCGGCAGCGAACGGACGGAAAGGAGGCCTAGATTAACGACGATGAGACAACGGCCTCTACCACTGGATAATAGGGCAAACCTGGATCGATGAAACACGACCTTCGATGAATCAAACACGGTATTGTTGGGTTTCTAATTTGTAATCTCAGTTTCGACCATATGAATGCTAGCTTATAACCTATTTTGTGCACCTAGTCATCTAATTCCCTTGCAAAAGGTGAATCAGAGGCAGAGGACGGCAGGGGACGGTCCAAACCGGAAGGGAACTGGTAAATTGGACTAGCTAGGGACTGAGGTGAGTTTCCAGTTGAAGAATAAATTTTAAATTTATGTTGCATGTGAGATGATTTCTGAGTTAATGAACTCGTCGGAGTATTTGTATTTCAAAAGGGATGAATCATGGTTTAAAGAATATACAAAAATCTGTAAGCACTCAAGCTAAATGTTATTGCTAAATCACATACGTATGCCCAGTTAAGTTTCATATTCCGTTCTATCCTGTTAATGTCGAATTTGCATAACTATCGTTTTGGATGCTTGATTCTAGGATTTGGATGAGTTCGAAACAAAGTTTGTCTCCCCACCGTGTTAGTAATAGTTGGGACCTTTTTGAGGAGAAATGATTTCAAAAGATGTAAGACTTTTATCATTAAGGAATTTGCTGGTTTTCATTAGTGCTACAGAGTTTAACCCATACTCTACTATTCTAGCACTTGAATGCATGGATCCCACTTCATACAATATATCAAATTAAACAATCTTCATATCGTTTTAGTATTAATGTTGTAATGCTTCAGAGAGTTTAAATTCATTGTAGTTGCTTCTAATGTCTGTCACCTTTCTTACTAGGGGCATCTACTGGCTACAAAATTGTTTGCAAGGGAATTGCATCCCACCTTGGTTACTGATTCTAAAGCCTATGTAAACCTGATCATTTTAACTTAGGTTATCTTGTTCTTGTTGTGTTGTGTGGTTCTGGAGTATGTGTTATTCTTCTTGCTCTTTCTAGTTAAGTATTGGAAATGGGATTGGCATGCTAGCTGCCCGATTAACTTTCATAGAGCGTGACTGATGCTATAGTCTCATTTCCTTTTAGTTGTCACTCAGAACATGCATGGCTGAAAAACCATTTGGTATTTTGTATTTGTAAAAAAATTCAATGATGTTTTCATTGGCATTGTGAAGCAATGATATCTATCATAATTACAACTGGATCTTTAGAAGTTTCTAGTGAATGACAGATATGGCAGCCTTGTACATATCGCTGGAGATAACTATCTCATTTGCGTCATGTTCCCTGATGATCTTCCACTGTTAATTGCTAAGAATAATGGAATTGGTACTATTATCGTATGAGGAATGAACATGATAAATTTTTTTTTTTTACTGTGGTGTGATGTTTAGATTGAGATGTCCTTGACAGTGAGGTTATTGTGTGAACAGGAAATGTGTAGGCATTGTCAAGACCTCTATATAGGAGACTGCCCCTTTGTGATGAATGATTTGTTGCTTCAGAGCAGGTGTTGTGTTCGTGGGTCGATGGATGTCGGAGAGCGTAGGGGATTATGCGAGTAGGACAACCTTGTGTTTCCGACTACGCGCATAGGTATGGCTGCATATGAAGTATGTGATAATGTAGTGTATAACGAAAGAAGGCCTGGTAGTTTTCTTTCGTGTGTGACGAACATGACTGCAGTGGAAGGGCTTGATGCCTAAAAGAGGGCCTTTGCTTTTAGACTCCAGAATATAGAGGCCATGCTGCAGCAATAGTGAGTGACCACAACGTAGAGATGGCATATAAAGATTCTCATTTTCTTTCCTCTCTTCTGCAGTTGCCATAATCAGAACCAAGTGACCTCTTTTGTTTCATAGCCTTATTGCTCTGCAAAAATGTATGTCCTTCTCAGTTAGTGTACCATGGTATTGCAAAGAAACCAATGAAGATAATCTTCAACGTATTCTCTATTGTAATCCTAATCTCAGTCCTAGTATTATGGAACTAGATGGCTAAACGTCGTCCTAGTTTTGTTTATCGCCCTAACAAAAAAAAAATATTACTAACTTGTCCTTTACTTAATTTTTTTATGATTTATTTAATCAAATTTAAATTCAACTAAAACAACTCTTCAATTGCTAATCCTCCAACATCGCTCGCCACCGCGTCTTCAAAATCCCTTCATCGGTATCCTTCTCCAACTGCACCTGGTCGTCGTTCCTACTCCCAGGTCGTCTCTCTCCAAAATATATGGGCGAATAATTAGTTGGAGATGAAGGCCTTGGAAAGTTTGAATTCAACTGATCTCTCATCCAAGAAAGGGAGGGATGCATGGTTGTGTGCTGCCTTTTCATTCACTGCTTGTCGTCCGAAATGAAATAAATGAATTGATCTCTTCTATGTGTCCTAATGGATTCGATTATGATGCATATATGGTGGTGGTGTTCACAACTCGGATATTAATTGGGTGGACGAAGGATGATTAATCGGGTGAGAATGCAAAGGGGATTGAGTTTAATTTACCATGAGGGGCAGGATGGCTGGAGGAGAGTACAGATTACACGGTACCGAGCTCTATTTCGGCTATCGGAAATCGGATTTGCGATAAAGTATAAGTTTAATTAATGTGCGTAATTGAGACAAGAAAGCCTCATAGTCGAGCAGATGCTAATATATTCTATCACTTGCAGGTCATGCGCTCAAAACCTGATGTTGACAATTTTGGTTTCAGAATTATATTTTAGTATATTTTACTCAAGCTCTATAGACCAATAATGTCTTTTTTATGGTTGATCAATTAAGTTTTTTCAACTAGAAACTAATGTGATTTTTAGTAGATAATGAGTAAATTGTTAGTTTAGACCTTATTTTAAATTGAACTTTATCATGCTAACAAATTTTAGTTGAAATCCAATTTTAAATGACTTACCCATCTTAAAAAGTATAGTTAACGTAATATCAAAAGTAATTTTATTTATTAGTTGAATTATTTTTAACGCTGTTCTGTGACACTAAAGTAAAAGAATCTTGTTTCCCCAAAGGCCAAATCCTGACTCCGCCCCTGATTAGCAGTCTTATGCATCATTCTCTAGGAAAAACCCCAAGCCTTCGCTAGTTAGTATACATTAATTTGCACAACTCGTGGGGTACCAATAGTTGACTTCTTGAGTGGATGGATATGTCTCACTTGGACTTGATGATTTTCTATTACTTTGTGAATGCAAATGAAACTATGAACCGCGACGCTTAACTCGTGACACGCCAACCGCGGTGACGCCTAACCATGACTCTTAACAACCTTTATGGCTATATAAGAGCTTCCAAGTCCTCAAAGGAAGGGACTCAACTTCCTTTTTTATAAGTGTGATGGAAGGAACTCAACTTCTCCCCCCTCACTTCACACCTTGGTCCTCCCTCTAGACTTTATCTCTTTACATAGTCTCTCAACACTCTCTCTACCATCTGCTAACTTGATTGTCGGAGTATAATTCAGAGGCCATCCCCGTCTTTCCACAGGTTCCCTTCCTTCGGACGAGATCAGACGAGTGGTTCGTGAGTCAAGCCCCACAACAACAAATAATCAGTGTTCGTATCCTGAGCTAGATGGTACGAACAGTATCTTATTTAGCCAATTTATTTATAGGTAGGAGTATTGGAGATGTATGCGTCTAAATCGGTCGCTAACCCATGTATAAGGTTCTTGTAGTAAAAAAACATGATGAGGCTTATGTCTACGTTGGAAGATCGATGCGTGTGAGGGTTTGATATTGGGAATTCTACATGTTACATTACGCCTCATTGCATATTTTGTCCTAATTAGGGATGCAAACAAGCCGAGTGTAGTCGAGTTTTTGTTTTGCTGGCGCTTGCTCGTTTATAGATTTGTCGGCTTGAGTTGAGTTGAACAAGAATTTTGATAATCTAGCTCGAACTTATGCTCGGCTTGAAAAAACTTTGCATCTAGTTATGCTCATTAACAAGATAATGTTCATGTTCAAAATAGTAATTAATCATTCCACAAGCTCAATACAAGCCAACTCGCGAGCTTAGCTTAACAATCCATCGAATAAGCTAGCTCGCGAGCTTATCAAGCTGCACATGGTCTACCTCACCCTTGACTCGTTTTTTAACGAGTTGACTTGTTAAATAACGAGTTGAGTACCAAACTAGGTTTTTCTTTTTTCGAACACCGAGTTTCTCGCTAGCGGGTTGGCGCATATCTCATATGCAGTCTTGGACTCCTTATGAATATATATGTTCTTAGTTGCAAATCTTATATTTGAAAATGTAACAATAGAGATAGTTTTTAACTTTTTATAATTTCAAATCTCAAATAATGAAAGAGATAGTTTATAGCTTGTCCAAACTTTTATTAATTGTTTATTAGAAACCAAATATTCAAAATTAAACATATGTCCACATACTCGTACAAATCGAGCAGATGCCAAATGGGGATAAAAATTGAAAAAGTTAAAATTTCCCTCTCTTTTTCATCTTCCCACTTTTTGTATCCGCCAAAAGTTTGCCTCTCTCTTGTAATGGAGCCACTTCTCCCACCTCAGAAACATTATCTCCTTTTCATCTTCCTTCACCTTGTGGAAACCTCTTAGCCATGGAAGCAGCATAAATCCTAGGGACATTGATTTTAACCAACAAAGCCGTAAACAAATATAGACGGCATAATTAAACAGTCAGAGCATAGTGGGAGCTTGGTTTCTCATTCCCCAGTAGCCATGCGCTCCACCAGTGCAGCGCATTTGTCGAATCTCAGTAAGAGAGTTCATGCTTTCATCTGTTTTTTCACGACGGTTCCACTTACTCGGCGAACATGGGTGTTGCTGCTGCTGTCCATGGAAGTGACAGTGGATGCCGTCTACTCGACGATGACGTTTCGAAGAAGGAAAAGGGTTGCGGTTCAACGAAGTGCTCTGACTCTGAGATGTTCGCCTTTTCTCCCACTGGAAGGTGTGACAGAGTAGGTCACACTCGCTCTTTCTTTTTCGTTTTTCTGCCCAGATTTATGGGTTTCTGATTCCGTTCCTTTGGTTTGCTGTGTTTTTGTCCCGATGTAATGAACTGCTGGGTATGGGACCTTGAAAGACTTTGCACGATTCATTGCTGATTCTGTGAATGTTGCGTCGGTGTTTGGAGGGATGCCCGTATGTATCTGTTTCGGATCGGTTTTGCGATTCTTATTAGGTGCAAATACGGGTACAGCATTGGATGCATGAGGAGTATATCAAATCGGGTGGGTGGACTGCGCGCAATAATAGCATCTTGAAAGGGTATGAATTCTCATTTCAGGATGTGCCTTTGAAAGTAGTAGTCTTTAGATCCGTCTGTCTAGGATTTTGTTCAGCGTTACCGCATTTAACACTCAGCAGATTCCAGGAATTACCCTAATTTGGTTGTTTTTTCTTATAGTGGCAGTTCCCTAATTGCAATATGGATGACTAGATTACTGGTACCTGTGAAACCCGATCATGAATCATTGGGACTAGGGACTGAACAGGTGACTAATGTCTAGTAGAAAGAAGGAAATAAATCATGATATATCTCTTAATTATGTTTGTTTTAATTGTGTTACTTTTATATCACAACATCTGTCATATTCTATAGTTGGGGACAAGGACTCACTTGGTGATGCATCCATATTCTGTAGTTGGCAATGATACTTGAACTCATTTAACTCTCCGGTTTTGTAATGAGGCAGAACTTCGAGCTAGATTCTCTAGAGGAGCATGTCATTTTGTAAGAAGCTGAGAGATGCTACGATATCTTCTAGTCAAGGCAAACACAAAGAGGTTCGAATTACAAGACATAACTCTCAACAGACAAACTTCGACCTTGGCTTCTATTTGCCTACACTCAGCATGAAGATATGATGTAATTAGGTGAAACTTATTAAGAGAATGGCTGTGCTTATATATTTGCTTATATCTAATCTGCTTGTCCCAAGCTTCTATGTCAAAATTGTTGTTTAACTATCTGTGATCACTTCTATTGTTGTATTTCATATCTTCAGGTCGGTTGAAGATACGACTTAGCAACATGTCTTCATCTCAGGGACTTCGAGCAAATGACGGTGAAAACAATATGTTTAAGAAAGAAGAATGCTCCAAAACCAGGTATGGTCCATTCTTAAATTAATGTTGCATATGTGATGCACGGATGCCTTGATTTAAAATCTCAAACAAACGAAAAACGATAATGACAATGAACAAAGATAATACGGCAGAACTTCCATTATAAAAAAAATATGGCAGAACTTCATTTGTTTTTCTTGATGCTTCTGTTCTTTCCACCACTGGTTCTAGTCTGATGTCGTTTCTGTAGGAGAATGAAATAAGATAAAATTATATTAAAGATGTAACTTCCAACATAAAGAATCATCTAATCTTGCTAGTTAAATCATTAGTGTCATTGATTAAGTACCAGATGATGTTCATCGCCTGGACGATCCTCATACCGACTTGGACCATGACGACTACTTTCTGCATCCTGACTAGATTCTCCATGTCGTTTGTTGATTGTACTAGTACTCCTAGTACGTGGCCCCTCCTGCACAATGATAGTGTTAGGTTTTCTCAATTATAAAATCTTGGTTAAGCTAAAAAAATATATATAACCTTTTGTTGTGGTTGCCTGCCTTGTACTTGATGTACACTAGGTGGATGTCCCATGATTCCCTTCTTCTGTTACAACAAGAACAACAGTTTCAATCTTGGATCAAATTAATTGTACTAAGAACTCTTAATTTGTGTTTATAATTACCTTTGGGGGTTGACCACTTTGGTCATCATCGTCGTCTCCATAATCGTCTCCATCTTCTCTATCATCGCTTTCATCATCCATATCATCGTTCCCATCCTCTTCATCAGATGAAGATTCAGTAGCTGGCCGCACATAGTCTTCGGATTCAGGACAAGTACTAATATAATGTCCGTCCCTTCTACCGCATCTCCCACACTTCCTCTTTTTTTTTCTTGAGTTGTTTTTTCCCTTTTCGTTTCCTGCAACCCTTAAACAACACTTTATTCGAGTTCAGTATACCTTCAAACTCTGTAGGCAGGACAAATTTTTCTCTCTCACCGGGAGTTTTTTTCATCATTTCTAACTTGTCACACGCTGCTGCCATCTCACCTCGAGCAACCTCAAAAGAGAGAGGAGTTTCTGCCCCCAACAAGCAAAACCGCAAGGTCAAAAACTGTAGTGTCCCATACCGAATGTTGTAAGAAAGATCAAGTCCCAACGTTGATGGTTGTGGCAGATTGTCAAATGACTTTGGGATCTTAGACCAACGTTTGAGGACTAGTTTTTCAGGAAGACTCTTCACCTTTTCTTCCTTCAGAACAAAGATCATATGGCAGTAGGGTATTCCAATACTCTTATACTTTTCACAACTGCACTCCATATCCTTCGTTTCAGTGTTGTATCTCATCTCCACGACCTTCTCTTTGTTGAACATGGTTACACTGTAGGTGTGTAAGTTACCCTCTTCAGTTTGCTTGATCTTTATGCATCCAATAACTTTATGGAGTTCACTTCTAAATTCAAGAAATGCAGCTTTTGAGAACAACTTAGCTGCACTTTGTTCAATAGGCATTAGGATGGTACTCTTTAGCGGAGGTACACCATAATTAGATTCAAAATCTAATTTGACCTCAGATTCTCTCATATCTCTGACCCACAGATCATAATGAATGAAAAATTCAAGCAAACCGAACCTCCGTTCCAAGTATCTTGCAACAAATGCATTCACGCTTTCACATCTTGATGTGGTTTTCAACCCAGCGAAGAAGTGGCTGCGCAAATATGTGTTTGCCCATTCACTTCGTCTCTCAAACAGTTTCTTCGACACCCATTGGTTGTTCTGTAGGTTGCAATCTTCTACTAATGCCTTCCATTTCTCTTCCCATTCATTTGTCTCATAATCAGCCGTTACAAATTGGCTCCATCGAGGTTCAAAATCTGGTCTATTTTTCACCCTGGCTGTAATATTATTGGACAGATGCCATGCACACAGCCGATGTGTTGCATCTGGAAACACATTAGCAATGGCCTTCCTCATCGCTTTATCCCCATCTGTTACAACTGTACGTAGTTGCTTTTCACCCAATAATTCATTCAATATATTCAATGCCCAGGTATAGCTTCCTTCAGTCTCATCACTCAATAGTGCACTTCCGAATAAACAAGATTGAAAGTGATGATTGATACCTTCATTGAATTTAGACATTAGAATTACTACTGTTGTGAGACAACTAGTAATGCAGACTTTAGAAAACTATCACAGAAGCAGAAAAATGGAAACAAAGTAGCAAAATGTAATAAGATGAAGGGGAAACGAGCGGCAGAATGTTAAAGCAATATAAATGTAAGGTCCTTGTAGCAAATTAATGACTCTGGGCCTCTAAATATATTATTTGTTGATCCACTTTACTCTCTGGAGTAAGTGCATAACCGAGAAACTTTGCACCACATGCTGCTCATGTATTGTAATAAAGTATCTATTGGTTCTCTTTTAAAGTTTTAAACCAACCCCTCTCACTATGCTAAATCACTCAAAAGTCACGATTGTGATCTCTCCTGCCTCCCTCTACGTTTCCTTCTTTTCGCAGGACTCAAGATAATTATCGTGAACTCCAAACGAACAGAACTTCCACATTTTAACCAATTTGTCAACAACATATGAACTTTAGTTAGTATATCACAAATTGTATGTTAAATTCCTTTTCAAAATAATCATTAAATGAGCAGTACTGAAACCTTAAGATTACACGAACAATGTTAACTTCATCAGAACCTTATATTAGGAGAGTGCAATGTTCGGTCCCTATAATTAAAAGAAAGAATGATATATAAGGTTCGTACCTGTGAAAATAACGAGAGGCATATTGTAACAGTTTTTTTTTGTACGTTGTATCAAATGCAAGCAACTCCCCAAAGCATGAAATGTCTGCTACACTAATGCTGTCTGCCCAAAATAAACTATGTAGCTTCTTTTCCTCGTCAGTAGTGTATCGGAGGATGAAGTGCGCATCCGTGCTTTTCTTTGATTCTAGATAGGCAAGTGCTGTTGCTGCATCACCCTCGCCGATCCTTTCATTGCGGTCTGTGGTACTGAAATTGAACCCATCTTTTATTGTGTATCCAAGTTTGCTATGCCCTCCAGCAGTATGCACAGCAAGCTTCATCACTTGTGAAGGTTTCATGCCCGCATCCTTTTTAAATCGGAAATCTGCCTTGTCTGCTTCTGTTAGTCCTCGATGCGACCTCAAGTGATGTGCCAACCTCTGCTTAACTGGTTCATGTGTGTGCTGTTCGTTAAATTTATCCACAACCCACTTTGAATATGTCTTGTTTAGCACCACACGAAGTTTAGCTTTGCATTCAAATCTGGTCACCATAGGAGACTCTCTCTTTTGTTCACCTTTATGTGGTTGTCTATGTCCTTGGCAGGAACAAACGAATGCTGCACCTGTGATCTCTCCCTTACTGTTCCGAGCCTTCTTCTCGCGCCTGACAGAAAACCCCCAAACCTTTGCATAGTTGTTGTAGAATGTATATGCTTCCTCATGAGCATTGAAAACCTGACCGATGAAAGGAGGATTCTGAATAACAACTTCCGTACCATTCTCCTCTACATTAGAACCAGCAATGTTAGAGGCACCCGTTTTTTGTAAGATTTCAATGTCATTATCATCTTCATCTGTCTGGTTGTGTAGCGATTCACCCTCCTTATCTCCATTGAACTCATCATCGTTAAGGGGAGTTACTGCACTGTGAAGATCCTCTGTTCCAATACCCTTCTCTCCATTTAACCCACCACTGGTAGTGAGAAGAGGCTCATCTACATTCTCGGGATTATTTTCCCCTGACCAGTTTCCCTGTTCTGCCATTGTTTCAATGGAGTAAGTTTATCTCAGATGGCCGAAAAGAAGATGCTGCGGAGGTCTGAGCGAGTGTTCTCTTTTTTTCCAGGTAACTGTTTCCATATGAGTTTAGATTTAATTGTTGTAATTTTAATTATTATAGATCTTTTACTTTTTGTCTCCAATATTTCAGTTACAAAATTGAGGCCTTCAAGGAGAATGAGAGGGGCTGAAGATTACGCCTCCCATGAGATTCGCTAATGGATCTTTTCCATAGCCAGGTCAACTTAGGCAAAGTTTGTTGTTTAGTGGCAGCTTAAGGATCTCCCTCGTATTTGTCAAGAGATGGTTAGTTATAAACTTTACTTATTAAATCCCTATTGGCTGCAGGAGTTTCAATTCTATTTTTCTTCTAATAACCATTTTCATTTCAACCGAAAAGGATATTTTAGTTTCTATAAAATATTTTCATACTTTTCTTCATAAAGTGAAGCGCTGATTCCATTTGACAGACTTAATACTTTTGAAATCTTTCTAGCCGTTGTTCCTCACAAAATATCTTCTGCTTCCAAGCGGCAACAACTTACTGAAGTTCTTAATTTAAATTATTTACACCCTTATATAAGTGTGGCAGATTTAGAGGCATAGGAATATCGTTGTTTCTCTCTGCTTTTTCCGCTCTAGTACAATTTTGTTCATTCCAATGGAAAACGTCCAGAAATCTACCGCCAGGTTTGTCTTCATTCTTTTTCCTCCCACCGTAGTCTGATTCCTTTCTTCTGGATGTGGCATGTTTCTCTGTCTGGTTCCCATCATTGTTAGTTGTTACCTTCCCTTCATGTCATGCTTCTCAGTGCGAAATTTAAATGGATAAACAACATCTACGACCATGAGTGTTAAGCAATATCTTTCCAGCTTTGGTACGCTTTTAGTTACCTTATCCTGAAATTATATGTGTATCAACATGATCCTTGAATGAACAGACCCTACCTGCTTTAAAATGTGGAAATTTCCAGTACTCATCCCCACTATGCAGCCTGTTATTTATTCTTCGTTCTTCAGCTTTGTGTGTGTATATATATATATCTATTTTCATAATGTGTATCGTTTGATGGGCCACTTTCCCATTGAGTATATATATATACAACGAGCTGTTGTCATGGCCTCTCCCTGTCATATATCTAATGACATTTCTCCTCATCTAATTATAGGAAGAATCAATCCAAGACGAACAAATCTGCTAATCCTGACCAACAAACAAAAGGAGATGATGATGTAATATGTCTCGGCGCCAAACCCATTACCCCGACCAAAAGGACCCGAACAAATTCACCTGTTCAACGTGGTGGTCCAGGTACTCCTCTAAGGAGTTCACAGAAACCAGATTTCTCAGTGTTTAATGAAAATCAAGGGGCTACTCAGGTATAATATTCTTGTATGGTTTGCTTTTATTTCTTACCATGGTATTTTCTGTCTTTCATAGATAAATGTGGTATTGAAATTTTCAAAGTGCAAAATGCGTATACTGTGTTCCCTTTTGGTCTGTATATAATTCAATTTCAACCATAGACTGATCAAGTTTTGATATCTAAAATTCTAAACCAGGCTATCACTTCCATGGAATTTCACATTCCAGTAGATATTGACCTGAAATTTGAAGAACTTGTGGTAGCGTGTTACACTTTTGGGAAAGGACTCTACGAAGATGAAGTATTAGTCCACACTGCTGGAATTGAAGGACAACGAAAGGATTTCATTAGCCTTTGTCCGAGGAAGGCGTTAAAAGATGATGTAAGCTTCATTTACATGTTTGACAATTTTAACTAATACGAATGTAATCTCTTTGAACTGTGTGTCTTAGGTGGTGACAATGGTTTGCAGCTATCTAAGTCATCAACAATTGATGACGGAGAATGTGGAACTTTGTTTCTTGCCACCAGAGTTTTCGGTAAGGAGAATAACTTACATTTTTTGAACACAACGATGCTTTTTGGTCTTTGACTCTAAGTTTGGTAGTTCATACAATAAAAGTAACCTTGTATGTCGACTACAATTGTAGGCATCGTTGCTTACTGGAGATCTAACCACTCAGAAAGCTGTAGACTTATTCCAATATTCTTATCTGCAGATTTCACCAAAGTGTAGGAAGGTGGTATCTTCTTCGTGGGTGTTTTGATTTAAATACCGGTAATTTTAATAGGTAGCATAGTAACATCTATTTATGTTGTTAGGTTTACATCCCGTTGAAGGATGACAGTGATTGGTATTTGCTGGTTTTGGATCTGAAGTCCAAAGAGGCTGTTTAGAATCTTGGATAATGGAGGATCGCACAACTATTCGTGAAGAAGTTGTGACAAGAGTAGTAAGTGATTCTACAAAGTTTGAATAGATACTCGGTTTTTATGCTCATGTTTTCATCCCTATCCTAACCATTCTATTGTATTATTCACAGCTCACATTTTTGGACGAATTAGCTCCACTAATGTGCTCGTGGGATGGAGAAATACCTACAATTTCAGGCTTTGACATTGTAAAACCTTTTCTACAACGGTCTGCATTTGCGTAAGCACTTTTCATCTCTATTCAACTTGATATAATGAAACACTTCCCATTCATGCTCTTAATGCACCTTATTTAATGTGTTCTGGAGAGTTTGCAGTCGTGAGGATTCTGGTGTTTGGGTCTGTCAATGGATGTTTCGAACATAGTTGTTTGAAACTTATGATGTTCCGGTAAGATATGTTTTTAATTACTTAAATCTTTTCTTTAAACTGGTGCATAAGCAATTCATTTTCGTGTGTTAATGTATGACGAAATGTTATTCGATGCAGTTCGTGAATGATGGCATTCGAATGAAGATCGCAATACGTTTGCTTCTTTCACCTTACAACATAAACCGGGCAAACACTCTGAAACTGGCGCACAAGCATGCCCACAAATGTCATCACATAATTAAACGTTATTATCAAGCTCGAAGTGAAATGAATGAGATAAAGGATCTTTTGGCTCCACCACGAGATCCTTAAGTTATATTGTACACTTTAGGTTTTGCTTCTACAGATTTCTCTTTAAGATTAGAATAATGGCTCTGATGTTTTGTGAGCCTTTTTCCTTTGCTACTGCTTTGTGTTCACATTTGTTGGTCTGTTTTACGTTAAACAACTCTTGATTGTTAATGCTATGTTTATTGATTAGTTGGTGATAAACCCCAACCCGCGAGGCTTGTTGATATCAGCTTAGAAGTCGACTTTCTTAGCCAGAAAATAGAGTAACAGGGGAATGGAAGGACGGTTCGGAGTGCAACTTCAACACCACGCACGGGGAAGAGGCTCAATCGAATTCAAGGTAGCAACCTGACCACGATTGAGGTGATGACTCAATAGATACAAGGATCGCTCGTTGCTGGCGATTTGAACCAAGCAACAAGACAATCTACGAGTTGAAAACTCAATGAACAAAGTTCTTAATTGATCAACGTCTAACTATTAAAATGGAGTTTGTAGGTCTTTAAATAAGCAAACTGAAACCTAATTCGAGTACAAAACAAACAAGGAAAGCTAATTAACCCTGCTACGTCTAAAGGTAACAATCCTAAACAGAAAAGGAATCCCAACTCGTCCATAAAACCCAAAACTTGTAGCTCACGTAAGCTGCCTCCAAAACAGGTTCCATAGCAACTTTGACCCTCACGTTCACATGCCTCCAGGTCTCCATCTCCTTAGCCAATACCTTGCTTCTGTAGACAAACAAACACACTTTCATGTGGTACAAAGATCCTTCCCGGATTCGAAGCCATCTTCCCTGAATGTAGCTCCAAAGTGACCTTCCTGACCATGCCTCCAGACTTAGCCAAATTCTGGCAGTTTGCCAGTTTTGAGACAGCTACTTTGAGGCCTTGAAACACAGCCTTAACGACCTTGTATGAACCCGAATACCATACCATCTTGTAGAGGAAGTGTTTATCTTCACAACAACACCATAACCTCGAATTTCTATCAACCCAATTGGAAGGTTCGAGCTCGCAAAGTCGCTACCTGAACTCATCATAATACTTGGCCAAAAATTCAGATTGTGCAAATGAGCTAGCTTAGCTTCTTGAACGAACAATTCTAACTTGGAATGGAAGCAATCCAAGCTCATATCAGGCTCTCCCTCTTCAAAAAGCTTGGCCCTCAAGGCTGGCTCTTTCTTCTTCTCAAAAGCTTCACAAAACTGAGTCCAAATCGGGTCGAAAGATGGCTTGCCAAACCCCATTTTCTGCAATTCGAAAAATGTGTTCTTAGCATCTGGATTGGGGCTTTTTGATTCAGGTCTTGACAATCCAATTCAGTGCTCTCACGAGGTTGGCCACACCTCCAATCGACTTCCTGAACCGACGGTGGGCCCCGATTCGTCGCCGTTCGTGGCGACCCAGCGCTTGATACCACTTGATAAACACCAACCCGCGAGGCTTGTTGATCACAGCTTAGAAGTCGTCTTTCTTAGCCAGAAAACAAAGTAACAAGGGAATGGAAGGATGGTTCGGAGTGCAACTTCAACACCACGCACGGGGAAGAGGCTCAACCGAATTCAAGGTAGCACCTGACCACGATTGAGGTGATGACTCAATCGATACAAGGCTCGCTCGTCGCTGGCGATTTGAACCAAGCAACAAGGACAATCCACGAGTTGAAAACTCAATGAACAAAGTTCTTAATTGATCAACGTCTAACTATTACAATGGAGTTTGTAGGTCTTCAAATAAGCAAACTGAAACTTAATTCGAGTACAAAACAAACAAGGAAAGCTAACTAACCCTAATACGTCTAAAGGTAACAATCCTAAACAGAAAACGAATCCCAACTCGTCCATAAAACCCAAAACTTGTAGCTCCCTTAAGCTGCCTCCAAAACAGGTTCCATAGCAACTTTGAACCTCACGTTCACGTGCCTCCAGGTCTCCATCTCCTTAGCCAATACCTTGCTTCTGTAGACAAACAAACACACTTTCATGTGGTACAAAGATCCTTCCCTTATTCGAACCCATCTTCCCTGAATGTAGCTCTAAAGTGACCTTCCTGGCCATGCCTCCAGACTTGGCCAAATTCTGACAGTTTGCCAATTTTGAGACAGCTACTTTGATGCCTTGAAACACAACCCTTAACGACCTTGTATGAACCCGAATTCCATGTCATCTTGTAGAGGAATTGTTTATCTTCACAACAACACCTTAACCTCGAATTTCTATCAACCCAATTGGAAGGTTCGAGCTCGCAAAGTCGTTAACTGAACTCATCATAATACTTGGCCAAAAATTCAGATTGTGCAAATGAGCTACCTTAGCTTCTTGAACGAACAATTCTAACTTGGAATGGAAGCAAACCAAGCTCATATCAGTTGGGTTTTCGAATATAACTCCACCAAAACTAATACAACTCCTTCATGATCCTAAGATGAATACATGTATAATAACACCAGGTGAACTCATGGTGCTATTTTAAACTGCAATAGTCAAGTTCTTTCTGATAACCCTTAATTGACATACTTAATTAGGTATCATCCCTAGTACATCAACATACTCAGAAAGACAATATCTTTTGACATGACTTCCAATACTGCCAAGTTGTAGTTCTAGTGTGGCAGCTTGGAGTAGGACTTAGAGGCAGATACACGTAAGTAAATTCCCTTTGTGATTCGACCTAGATCGTCCATTCAGCATACCCCAACTTGCCCCCAAATCACTTTCACCAAGAACAAGAACAAGAACAACCACCACACGTACCCAGTTTGTCCATGATAGACAGATTCCACATTACTTTACCTTTAACCCTTCGTACGTAGAAGTATACGCAGAGCGGACAACAGAGAAGCGATGGTGGCAAGGTGACGGAGCACCCGACAGTTACGCCTTGTTTACTTGTTTCTGTTCGGAGATAATAGATGGAGAAAGAGTAGAAGCGATCGCAACAGACAGAGAGGTGGAATCAGCTACTCCTCTTTGGGTTCTGGATTTGGCGGATGCTGATCAAATTGGGGGATACAAAGAAAAGCTTCTTCGATGGTGAAGATAGCTGGAGATTGCGCGGGGGAAGACACCGAGGCAATTCGAAGCGCCGAAGAGGAGAAACGGATGGAGATTGCTTAGCAATCGTGTCGAGCAACGAGGGAGGTCTCGTTCATCCCTCCTGGGAGATTGAGCTCTCTTTCCCTCTAGCCCGTGGATTCCATTTTTCTATGTTTACACTTTGATATTTTTGTTTTTGGGTCGGGCTTTTTGATTGTTAGAGGAAGGTGGAATTTGGGATACCGTCGGAAACCAGAGAGGTCTTTCTTCCTGTGAAGTTTCTCTGTACCAATGGCGTGTCGGAAGGGTTCTTCTTGGGGAATAAATGGCTTCTGGTTTGGGGTAAATGCGTTTTAGTAGTTTTAAAGTTTTAGAATATTAGAATATTAGGGTATTTAAATGTATAAATAGTTGACTTAGGGTACTTAAATATTCAAAGTAGTGGCAAATTTTTTTTGAGGAGTAAGCGGAACGTATATAAATTTAAGGGGCCTAAATAGAAACTTTAATTATAAATTAATAATTCATTTAATTAATATTTATAATGACCGTCAGATTAGATCAACGGTGTGGGGAGGCTGGAGTATAGTATACGTCTGGAGCACACTAGTCTGACCCTATTATTATAATAAGAAAATAATAATAAGTAACGGCCAAGAGGGCTGAGCGGCAGCAACGGAGACGTGATGGACAGGGGATGAGTTCCGGATAATTGAGAGAGAGAGCCCGAGTTAGTTCGAGTGAGGACGCCATCCGACGAGCCACTATAATGGTGTTCCTGAGATGAGTGGGCGAAAGGGAGAGATCGATCGAGAGAATGAGAGGAAGGGAAAAGAAACCTTCCTTGGGGGACCATTCTTATTCTCGCTACAAGGGAATAGCTCGGCTCCGGCTCTTGTTGAGGCGACGACTTGGGAAGCTAGCAACGATGGACGCCGAGACAGACAATTGAAGGATGCCCGGAGGAACAAATCATCCCGGTACGACAGCGAGCTTGACCCCCTTTCTTTCAGCGGCGCAAATCTCATGATGATTGGAGGTTTTCGATGGAGTTCGGCGGTGGAGCGCAGTGGGTGGAGGGAAATCGAACTTGAGGTAGGTGGCTTTTCCCCCAGTTCACGGTTTGGAATTGTAAGAAGTGTAATTACTTAAAGGGTTTATATGAGAGCCATGGTCTGATAATCATCACAGTTCTAAGAATTGAAGTTATTTGTTTGGTTGTGATCAGCACACAGCAGGGGATTTCAGCTTGCTACGTGGGTTGTTAATAATCGTATATGGATCTAGGTTGTGTCAAAAGAACTAATTGCTTCTGGGTTAATAATTCAAGGTAATAGTGATGATTATGATTGACATGGTTCTGCTACGTTTGGAAAAGGGGATAATAGGTTTAGTTAATTGAGGAGCTTAGCTTACTAATTAATCACCTAACAACAACTTCTAGGTGGTTCAGCTTTTAGTCCAACTTCACAAAACCCCTTTTCCCCTTCAATCCCCGACGATCAAGTAACCACATGCCCACTTTATACATAGCTCTATTAGTGAACGTGGGTGCATGTTTATGATGGATTGAGTAAAGAGAAGCGACTGTTCATGCATGTGTGAGATATAAGTGAAATAGGTGGTCTTGAAGTGTGATGGTTCACAATTCTCGTAATCTTTCAGTGGCAAAGCTAGCTCAGACGTGCCAAGTGATGGTGAAAACCTTGGGTATAACGATTGAGCCGCTAGTTTGGTGTTTAATCCAATTTGGTTATAAGGTGAGTTTAAAGGGGGTAAATTCTACGCTTTACGTGTTCTTTCAAGTTTTACGAGCTTTAAGTATTTTGATGAAATGATTGTTATTGTTTGATTGTGTTTATGATTGGTGATATGTGTGTGGTTTGAGCTTTGCTTGAAGCGATTATGTATGAGTTATTATTTACTTTAAAGCTTTATATTTATGAGTTAGTGTTAAAGTTCAAGAACAAGTCCTTCTTAAGAAGTAACTCACCTTCAAGAAGGTGAAGTCGTTTTAAGTATTTTTAGTCGTTAGCGCCAGTCCGTTGCCATTTGAGATCTTTGAGACAGAGCAGCAGTTATGTTCTTGAGATATTTAAGTTGAGCAGCAGTTATGCTCTTGAGATTTTTAAGATGAGCACGCAGCAGTTATGCTCTTGAGAATCGTGGTAAAGAGCCACCACGATAAGTTTAAGATGTTAGGGGGATGAATCGTTACGACTTTCCTAACTAAGTTTAAGGAAAGGCTTGAGGGCTTCTCATACGTATGAGTTGGCAACCGGACTAGCTAGTGAGGGATCCTCGTGTCAGTCAAGTATTTAAGTCAAGATTTGAGCTTTAAGAGAGGAGAGTAACTTCAACTCCCTCAAAGTTTAAGAGTTAAGATTTTAAGATTGGAAGTACAAACCACTTCCACTAGTCATAGTTAAGTGTTTAAGTAAAGTACTCAAGTACTGGATTTTAAAAACGTAAGGGCGTAGACTGACCCCAACTCACTCACTAGTTTGAAGGGGAAGAAGCTAGAGGAGCAGTTAGAGAGCAGCGGGATCGAGAGAAACAATTTGAGTGAAGCTAGCTAGAGGAGGACGGTCCGAGCGTCACATAGGATGTCTAGTCAGAGTTTTTCACACAAGTAGCAACACTTGAGACTAGTTAGTTATTATGTTTTATGATTATGAGTATAGACTGGAGATCAAGTTGAGTTTTTTTTTAAGTTTGAGTTAAATTGCCCACGTGTTAGGGCGTTGCTTTGAACTACAAGAGTGGTTTTCAGAAATTTATTTATGAAAATTTTTCTCGCTGCAATTTAAGATTTGAGTACTTTATTTGTCAAGGGCATTTTAGTAAAAGTTGTACCCCGCCGGGTTAGGGTGTTTCAGAGGCTTTACCCATGCAGATTGAGAATGAAGGAGAAACTCAAACTCGCCAAACACTAGTTCCATCAAGAATTCAACCACCAAAGCTAGAGCAAAAGCCACTACCTAGTCACCTCAAATATGCATATTTGGGTAAGGATTCCACATTTCCTGTCATAATTTTGGCTTCACTAACCCTTTCTCAGGAACAAGATCTTTTGAGAATCTTGCAACGACATATCAAAGCCATAGGATGGACTATTGCCGACATTACGGGTATAAGTCCAACTTTTTGTATGCATAAGATACTCATGGAAGAGGGTTACAAACCCTCAATCCAAGCCCAAAGGAGGCTCAATCCACATATGAAGGAAGTTGTGAGAAAGGAGGTAATGAAACTATTAGATGCAGGAATTATTTACCCTATTTCTAACTGCAAGTGGGTGAGTCCTGTGCAGGTTGTCCCAAAGAAAGGTGGAATTACCGTGGTGAGAAATAACAAGGATGAACTCATACCAACGCGAACTGTCACCGGATGGCGTGTTTGTATCGATTATAGGAAGTTAAATGAGTCAACCTGAAAGGATCACTTTCCACTTCCTTTCATCGATCAAATGCTCGAACGTTGGTTGGTCATTCTCACTATTGCTTTTTAGATGGCTACTCCGGCTACTTTCAAATTCTAGTTGCACCGGAGGACCAAGAGAAGACAGCTTTTGCATGTCCTCAAGGAGTTTTTGCATACCGAAGAATGCCATTTAGGTTGTGCAACACACCGGCTACCTTCCAACAGTGCATGACATCCATCTTCTCCGACATGATAGAAACAAGTCTTGAAGTTTTCATGGATGACTTCTCAACTTTTGGTACCAATTTTGAACATTGTCTAGCTAACTTGTCTAAGGTTTTGCAGCAATGTGAAGAGACCAATTTAGTCCTTAACTGGGAGAAGTGTCACTTTATGGTGACGGAAGGTATAGTACTTGGACATCGCATTTCAGCTAGGGGATTGAGGTTGACAAAGCTAAAATTGAAGTTATAGAACAACTTCCCCCACCTAGCAACATGAAAGGGATTAGAAGTTTCTTAGGACATGTCGGTTTTTACCGGAGGTTCATTAAAGATTTTTCTAAGATCACTAAACCCTTATGTGAATTGTTAGCAAAAGACAATGCTTTCAACTTTTCTGATGAGTGTTTGCAGGCTTTCAACAAGCTTAAGAAGGAGCTCACATCCGCACCCATTATCACAGCACCCGATTGGAATCTTCCATTTATATTAATGTGTGATGCTAGTGATTATGCAGTAGGGTCTGTTTTGGGGCGGCGGAAAGAAGGGAAGTTACATGCCATTTACTATGCAAGGAAACTCCTTAATGATGCACAAATGAATTATGCGACAACTGAGAAAGAATTACTTGCGGTAGTTTATGCATTTGAGAAGTTTCGATCATATTTAATGGGTTCAAAAACCATTGTGTACACTGATCATGCAGCCATCAAACACCTTCTTTCTAAGAAGGAAGCCAAAACTAGGCTACTTCTTTGGGTTCTTCTTTTTCAGGAATTTGACATAGAAATCCGTGACAAGAAAGGCTCGGCGAACTTGGTAGCCGACCATCTCTCAAGGTTGGAAGCAAAATCACTTCCAATTGAAAATTTGGATATCGATGACTCATTCCTCGATGAGCAACTCTTTGCCATAATAACGAAGGGATCCTCTTGGTATGCTGACATTGCAAACTACCTAGCAACAGGTAAGCTTCCTGAAGCGTCTTACCAACAACGCAAGAAATTGATCACTATTTCAAAGAATTACATATGGGATGATCCATTCTTGTATAAGCATTGTGCTGATCTTATGATAAGACGTTGCATTCCTGAGAATGAAGTCTATAGTGTACTCAACTTTTGTCATAGCTTAGCTGCAGGAGGTCACTTCGGACCTCAAAGGACAGCAGCAAAAGTCTTACAATCGGGTTTATATTGGCCTTCTTTATTTCATGATGCCCGTAACTTTGTTGCTGCATGTGATAGATGCCAAAGAACAAGTAATATCTCATCTAGGATGGAGATGCCACAAACACCAATCTTGGAGGTGCAGAGGTTTGATGTATGGGGTATAGACTTCATGGGTCCCTTCCCATCATCCTACAACAACAAATACATTCTCGTCGTTGTCGATTATGTATCAAAGTGGGTGGAGGCAGCCGCATTACCAACCAATGAATCAAAGACGGTGGTGAACTTTATGAGAAAGAATTTGTTCACCCGTTTTGGAGTGCCACGAGTTGTCATAAGTGATGAAGGAACTCATTTCACAAGTCGCGAGCTGAATACACTCTTGGCCAAATATGGGGTCAAACACCGCACTGCAACACCATACCATCCACAAAACCAGCGGACAAGTTGAAGTCTCCAACCGTGAGTTGAAGCACATCTTAGAGACCACCGTTAACTCCTCTCGAAAGGATTGGTCGAGGAAGTTGGATGATGCTCTGTGGGCCTATAGGACTGCATATAAAACCCCATTAGGCATGTCTCCATATCGGCTAGTGTTTGGCAAAACATGTCACTTAACGGTGGAGGTCGAACACAAGGCGTATTGGGTCATCAAGAAGTTGAATTATGATATGAAACAAGCCGGAGAAAAGAGACTCCTTCAATTGAATGAGCTAGACGAAATCCGCCTCAACACCTATGAGAATGCCCGAATCTATAAGGAGAAAACGAAGAGGTGGCATGATCAACATATTGTAAGGCGAGAATTCAATATAGGGGACAAGGTATTACTCTTCAACTCTCGTCTCCGTCTCTTCCCGGGCAAGTTGAAATCGAGGTGGTCCGGACCGTTCACGGTGACCAAAGTCTTCCCTCATGGCGCCATCGAGATTCTTGGTGACAATGGAGTGTTCAAGGTGAATGACCAGAGACTCAAACAATACATAGAAGGAGCATCCCTGCTGGAGATCTCCTCTTATTGCCTAAACTAAGCCATTCCAACGTCGAGCTAATGACGTTAAACAAGTGCTCTTGGGAGGCAACCCGAGGTTTTTTTTTCTTTCACTTTTTTTTATAATTTCACTTTTTAGGACGTTTGAAGCATCTCCATAAAGCTTGAGCTCAAAATTCGTTGAGGAAGGTATTTTTTCAATTTTATAGGTGCATTGGCAGAATGCTTTGATGGAAATGTGAAGTGGAGAAATGCTTTTTGCAATGGAGAAATGCAGTGTGGGGTGGACGACAACACTGATGAACTTGAAGAGCTAAAACGCAATCAGAAAAAAAAAGAGGGACAATGAAGAACTTTTCCTTTGTTTTTCTTAAAAAAAAGAATCCAAAAATTACAAAAAAAATAAAAAGATGAAAAGAAAATCCGGAAAAAAAGAAGAAAGTGGGCGGGTGTTCTCCCGCAGAAAAAAAAGAGGGAAGGAAAATAAAAAAAAAGAGAAAGAGAAGAATTGGCGAGATTGGAGTCTCGCCTGCAGAAAAAAAATTGAAAGAAAAAAAAAGAGAGAGAGAGAGAGCAGAAAAACGGAAAAGTGGACAAAAAAACAAACTCGGGTTCTTTCTCATTAATCTCATCCCACCTTTTTCTCCTTCTTCTTCTCCCTCTTCGTTTTCTTCTCCGTTCCTCTTCTTCTTCCTTCTTCTTCTCCTTCGTTCTTCTCCTGTTTTTTCATAAAATCCTACCAAAGTTTCTAAATTAATCACAAACTTCAGTCCATCCATCAATTTCGTGACCCACCCTCTCTATAAACCCAACCAATTCTCCTCATTCCTCCTTCTTCATCACTTTTGCCCAATTTCTAGGGTTTCTAAAACCCAAATTCTGCTCATCAAATTGACAGAAATTGTTCTCCATCAACTCGAAATGACTCTAATACTCATGGGTTCGTCAAAAATTGATTAGAATGGAGCATATTGCGTGTTGCAAGCTATGGTGAAGTACACAGTTTGAGCAAAGAAGAAGACAGCTTGGTTCTGCTCTATCTTTGGAGGAAATAAAAACAGCCATGGTGAGGAAGAAAAGGCCTGGAGTCTGCCATTTTCAAGTGATTGATCGGAGCATTGACGGAAATACAAAATTCAGAAAATGGAATATGATTTACTCCTTAGATCTTCTCTCTGAAGCGAACACGTTCCAGCAACAATGCACCTCAACCGGAAAGAAAACAGAAGGCTAAAGACAACAACAACAACAACAACAACAACAACAAGTCACCATCAAAGAGGCAAGCTCCCTCACAACCTACAGCCCAACCGAGAAGCAAAAAGGTCAAAACTACTACAAAATCAAAATCGGCAGCAATAAAAAGTGGAGTAAATGTCTCAGAAACCTTCGGTAAACCTCTCATTCCTCTTGAACATATGGAGAAATACAAGACTCTTCTTGCTCGGCCGGTAATTCCCTCTCAATTTATGGATATGGATGTGCTGAAAATTACTAGAATAGAGGAGAATGTGCTGAATTACTTCAAGAATATGGGATGGCCTAGATTCCAAGAGATGAGATTTCCTGCTTATGAGAAATTGACAAGGGCGTTTCTAGCTACATTTGTCTTTCATAAAGATGGAATCAACAACAGGTTTCAGTTTTCTTTGGGAGGCAACTAATTTGAGTTGTCCTTTAGCCAAGTACACAAGGCTTTGCTATTTGATGGGGCAGAAACAACAGAACCTGAGCTCCCTTATGATGAAAAGGCTTTTTGGAGAACAATTTCAGATGATGATAAAGAGTTCTACTCACAGAAGACAAGAAGAAAAACCATTCGGGATCCTGCTTTGGTGCTGGTACATGAATACCTGTGTCGGACAGCCTTGGGTCGTGGTTCCGACAACCCCGGTGTACACAATACCGACCTCCGCTTCCTCTACAGTTGTGTCACGAAGAAGCCACTCAACTTGGGCTATTGGTTGGGAATCTCCTTGGAAAGCAAGCTTCAAAAGGATCAAAGGGCAACATTAGATCTGGAGGAATCATTACTGCTATAGCCCAAACTTGTTGCGGATTTCCAAAGAATCCGAATGGCATGTACAAATGTGAGGGAACCATTGTAATCGAAGAAAGAACTCTATCCAATATGAACTACATAGGAAGAATCACATCAAGAGGAAGGTATGTATCGATACCCGAGTTCAACAAAATCAAGGAAGAGCAAGCAAGAGCCAAGGCGGAGAAAACCACGACCAAAGAGGCAACAGAAGAAGATGATTTGGCTGCTGTTCGTGCAATAGAAATCCTAGCAGCCGCTGCCAGCACCTCAGGAGCATCTTCAAGGACTCCCCCAGCTGATCCAAATCACTCCACAAGCACCCCAACACAAGGCACTCACCCGACCGACATCATTGCTCACCTACAACAACAACAACTGGAGCAACAAGATCATAAGTACCAGCAGCAACAACACCAAATCAACATCCAACACCAATTTATTCAAAAAATGGCAGAGCATCTCAAGAAGAGTGGAATTGATTGCCCGAGCGACCTTCCACCACCTCCCACCTCATCCGCCTAGCATTTGTCCCGAGATTTTTCATCTTTCCCTTTACTTACTCTTTCATTTTGTGTTCGCATGTTTAGAGTCTAGGTACAGAACATTAGGGACAATGTTCCATCCTAAGTGTGGGGTGGAGAGTTTTAGTTTCGTTTTAGAGTATGTATTTGTGTATAATGCTTGGTGAATGTGAGTCGTTCCTATTTTGTTTGATGTGATATGTTTTGAACTTCATAGGGTAGAATGTCGTTGCTTGGAATGATTGTGTGAATGGTTTGTGAACTTATTATGCTTTGGTGTATGAATCTGCCTCACGGTTATCCCAAGTTAACCTTGAAATGCATAACTTGTGCTTGCAAGTAGGATTGTCTATTTCACATGGTGTACCTTCATATTAAAATTCACTCACTAGAAATGAATTGTGCCCGAACTTAGGTAAAATTGAGTATAATTTGTATAGAGTAGGGTATGACATCTAGTAGTCGTGAGTTTGAACCTTCAACGTCAATTTCCTATTGTGTGAAGTTTTTCATTACTTTGTGTTTCGGTAATCTTGATCAAAACCACGAATGGATTGTGTTGTATGTATGCAAAGCATAAACGATAGAGACAATTAGTACAACTCGAGCCAAAAAAGCCTACCCTATCATTGACAACTAGGATCAAGCTCTTTGAGACTTGGCCTTGTTTTTCGGTTCGATGACACCTCTCACCTTTACCCTTTTCTTGTATCCCCCGTTGAACCCTTCTCACGAGGAATGAGGTCTTTTGTGTGAACATAGTGATCCATTTTCATTTTCATTGTCTTGTAAATAAAGTTGATGTTCTAAGGTAGTAGTTGAAGCTATAGATGAGAGATGCATTTTGCCACTTTAGTATGCAGTACTGCATAGGCATTCTGCCACTGCACCTTCTTTTGCATCATTTTGTCTGCTACTACTTAGAAAGGAGGTATTGACCATCAATGTAGTGTCTTGTAGTCTCACCCCCCATTAAAAAAATCAGTAAAAAGAAAAAAAATCAAATTTAAAAAAAAAATTTGATTTTTTTTTTTTTTGAAAAAGAGTAAAAGAGAAAGAGAAAAGGGGGCAAATAAATAAGGATCGATGTATCATCTTTGGGAATCAATGTTCTTCTCTTGTTGTATAGTCTTAGTTTTGCTTATGTTATGCATTTTTTTCATTTGTTCAAGGCCTCGATATTAGATAGTTCTTGCTTTGGGTCCACCTTTGTAACTCATTCCTCGTGAGCATCACCATTTCCCTTATATGAAACCTCACCTTAACCCTTAGCCTTACACATATTACCCAAACGTTGTTATCTTGATATGTTGTGTTTGTACTGATCGGTCCAACTGTGGTTGAAGAACAAGGTTCAGGTAAGCACTAGCAAGGAAAAATTTGAGTGTAAACACAAACCCTTAAACACTTGTGTGATTGAGCGAAATACACATTCCTAGTGAGGAAATCTAGATGCCATGCTTTTACTCTTAACTTACCTTACTCTTTGTTTAAATGAATTTTGGCACAATTCACTATTAGTGTGTTTATTCTACATGTAGGGTACATCATGTGATGGAGTGTAATCTAACTTGCAAGCCTAGGTATGCATGGAAAGGTTGAATTTGACGATAGTGTATATACATAGATATCTACACCAAAGCATAGTAGATCCACAGATAGTCACATAGAGCTGTCAAAATGTAACCCGACCCGAGTAACCCGCCCAATCAACCCGACCCGCAACCCGATTTGACTAAAAGTCAATGACCCATAACCCACCCGACCCACAACCCGACCAACCCACAACCCGATTGACCCGAAATCCGACCAACCCGTAACCCGACCAACACGTAACCCGACCAACCCGCAACCCGACTAACCCGAACTCGTAACCCGACCAACCCGCAGCCCGACTATAATAGAAGGAATTCGATGAAGATAAACCAAAAGTTGACATTTGAAATTCTAGTTCACTAAAGTCTGATCATTACACATCAATTATTAACTTAGTATAATAATATACTTCATCAACCTATTAACGCATATAATATCATCAAATATTTATTTAGATACATCATCAACCTAATAGTGCACATAACATTATAAAATATTAATTTAGCATAATAAGATAATTATAAGATTTAAAATCCAAATATCATGGTCCTGTCGTAAAAAAGACTAATAATAGTTCGCAAATTAAGACACATAATGACACACATATCAAGCTTAACATGAAGTGCTGCAAAAATAACAGAGCAACATAATTTAAGAAGCTCCTCTTTCTTTCTTCTCAACACCAAAATATGTTGCTGATGCAACTTTGACCAATTCAAGTTTTGACCCCATTCAACAACCACCATGAATAGTCATCTTAAACTTTCAACTGCAGAGACCAAAATGCATCATCTACAACATTAAGGCAATGTACAAATGGTTAAAAAAATGAATTACGAAAAAGTATCCTATGTGATTCACCCATAAAGACCACAACTTGCCATGATTTTGACTTCAACACCTTCAACAAATGCATATGCAACTCGTTCCTTCATTTTCTCTGCAAGTTTCTCCACAATGCCATACATGAAATAGCACCTGTAAAGTGACGAGAGGTTTTGAGAAAGAGTTTTGATAGTTGACTTAGATTAACTAATAATAGAAAGAAAATGGACATAATACAACTCAGAACATATTCATAGTCACCAAGGCAAAAATGCTCCTGGAATCTGCGGCAACAACAATCATTCACCAGATTCAAGCGTTATGAAAACCATTAATTGATAACCAAGAATCTCCCATCCCAGAAGGAACCCTCGAGTTCAAAACCTTCTAACCAGCTACTATTAAACCTAAATTTGACAAAAGTAGCATACTATAATTGTAGAACTTCTGTTTTTTTCAGACTTCGCCATTAACATGTAAAACAAAAAGGGAGTAATTCCCTCCCTAGTCAACTCATAGGAGCAAAGAGGTCAGATAAAATTCCTAGCTCTTAAAGCAAGCTCTCACCTGATTCAGCCGAAGAAAATAAAATTCAAACGCACCAAGAAACAGAGACTAGACAATAACTCAGCAACAACCAAAGCACAAATCTTTATCCACATATTCAATACAACTATAAAAGGGGAGAAAGCTAAGCACCTAAGTAAGGGGAACAAAAAAGATAAGAAGAAGCCAAAAGTCGATCCATATCGACCGCCATCACCGACGGGGGGCCTTGCACTTTCATAGACGACTGATGATCTTTTGGGGGATGTTGATAGGGGTTACCCGCTCGAAAATCCTCCCAATCAGTGCTTTGATCCACTCCGACTACCACATCCAAGCCACCAAACACCACTACACCGGAGGACGCTCTGAAAATCGAAAAGTTAGGGTTTGCGCAAAGAAAAGCATGAGCATGGAATAGCTTTGTCAAATAAACTCGATGAACCCACGGAGGAGGCTCTTAGGACTGCACGAATGAGAAGATCCGGAGAGGTGGCGCACGAAGGCGACGATGTCGGCGAGTCACCTGGGCTGATTTTTCAGAACCAACTCGTAAAGTAAACATATGGTGAGAGCGAGCTACTCAGGTCATTGGGGATTTTTTTATTCTAGAGATAGCAGTATTTTAGTTGGACAGCTTGTGGCTCCTCTGACCTCTCACTTTCAAGTTTGAAGGCTTGGTAAAAGGAAAAGGAAAAAAATCCCAATGTACACTAGTTGTTAAAAAAAAATCTAAAAATATATTAGTTATAAAAATTTTTCCAAAACTACACATGTTTGGCATTCACCGTTTTTGACAAACGCAGTGAATAAAATCACCGCGTTTGACAAAGACGGTGAAACATTCACCGTTATAAAGAGAAACGGTGACGTGTTCACCGTTTTTGTCGATAGCGGTGAATACTTCACCGCGTTGAACAAAAACGGTTAAGTATTCACCGCATTAAACAAGAACGGTGAATACGTCACCGTTACTATCAAAAGCGGTGAAATAGCGGGGAACATATTCACTGCCTCAGGCAAAGGCAGTGATTATTTCCCACGTTTCCCGAACCTGGTAGGTGAAAATTAGGTCACAACTACCTAATGTTCACCGTTTTAGACAAAGGCGGTGATGTTGTTCACCGTGGGAGACAAAGGCGGTGAATTCTGGCCGATTTTCCTATAAAAACACATCCCACCTGCAGCTCTAAGAAAATAATCCCTCCCCCCTCTTCAAATTGCAGCAGCCAAAACCGAGCATCATACACAGAACAGAAATTTTCGGTATGATTTAATTTTCGTATTAATTGCTAATGTTTGTTTTTAGTAGTTATATTGTTATGTTATGAATTACTTATCGTAGCAAATATGGCCGATGTTATGAATTACTGGAATTATGCTAATAGTTCCTTATTGTAAATTGTAGATATGGGTAAATTCAAGAAGTTTCTGCTTATTATTCGGTGGAATGGAAGGGTTACAAACTCTGACATAGGGATTGATTATGAGGACGGTGTATCCACTAAGCAAAAAATTGAGTCGCGATTCAATTTTCAGGAACTGTGATATTTGTGCAGACAGGGTTTGTACGAGTGGACAGACGAGACTTGGTAAAATTACTTACCGGTATCCATGTATGAGTACTAGCAGGCTTCTGTACCAAGCAGTTGTCATAAACGATGACGACGGGGTTACGATGATGTTACAGTTCCTAAGCGATAACGACATGCGGAAGGCGGAGGTGTATGTTGAGACCGAGGCGGTCGGTGAAACTCATTCTCAGCAGTATTCTTATGATGATGGTTTTGCAGGAGGGTACGGATGGGGTGGTAGTTCGAGCAACTACGAAGGAGGTGGTTATACAGGAGGTTACGGAGAGGGTGGTGGTTCAATAAACTACGGTGAAGGTAGTAGTGCAGGATGGGGTGTAGGATGGGTGCCATCGGAACAATACTCGCAACAGGATCAACCTGTCGATGGCGTTCAATGGCCTGCTTGGGGGCCTGAGTGGGCTAAAATCGAGAATACCCTTCGAGCAGAGCGTACTTCACATGAGCGAGAAGACGATGCTGGTGATGGTGGTCATGTTGATCTTTCTGGGGCGAGCTATCCATTCGACTCGAGCGATGATGATACTGAGGAAGATTTGAGATCAGTGAGCGAGGAGGAAGATACTGATGATAACGACGACGAGGCGACATTTCGTGAGGCACCCACGCCATACTACACACAGGTTCCAACTCAATTTCTACATAGTCAGAATGATGCCCCCGACTTTGTCCCTATGCCAGTGTATAATCCGAAGGCCAATTTGGAGGTGGGTATGACGTTCTCATCGAAGGGCGCTGTCCAGGATGCCTTTACCGAAGAGGCCTTGATGCGCAACTTCGAGTGGAAGGTAAAATATTCTGACAGTAAACAATTACATGTCATATGCAAAAATGATGCAGAGGGCTATACGTGGCAACTGCGGGCTGCAAATATGAAGAGAAAGGGTGCCTGGGTGATTCGAAAAGCCGAGACCAACCACACTTGCTCCTCGTCCATACGTTCCCAGGATCACAGGCAACTCAAGTCAAAGAAAATTGGGAGAACTATTAAACACCTTATCGAAGTACAACCAGATATCAAGGTCAAAGCTATCATGGCCGAGGTGAAGGATCGACATTCTTACACCATAAGGTACAAAAAAGCATGGCATGGGAAGCAGAAAGCCATGGCTGAGGTGTATGGTGATTGGGAGGATTCGTATGCTTTACTCCCTAGACTTATGGCCGCATTGGAGGAGTCCAACCCTGGGACTGTTTTCGTGCCAGTGTACAACAATTTATACACTGAGGATCAAGTTCGAGTACAGGAGAAGTTGATGTTTCACCGTATTTTTTGGGCGTTCAACGGGTTTGCGTTCTGCATACCGGTTATTCAGGTATTTTAAAACATGTTTACTATTTAAAATATTTATATTCTTGCTGACCAAGTAAATTTCATACTAATTAGGTGCTGATATTTAATTAGGTTGATGGAAACTTCCTCACTGGGAAGTACAGAGGAACTCTTCTCATTGTCACTGGCGTTGATGGAAACAGGCGAATTTTCCCTTTTGCATTTGCAATAGTGGAAGGGGAGAACAGATTAAGTTGGGCATGGTTCTTTGATCAACTACACGAACACGTGACACAACGGGAGGGTTTGACGATTATATCCGATCGACACGCGGGAATTAGGAATGCCGTGGATGGTTTTCCTGACGAGTGGTGATGGACATGGCGCTGGTGTATTCGTCACTGCTCGCCAATTTCCAACACAAATTTGGAAAGAAGAAAGACATCAAAAATCAACTGTGGCATGCAGGTACTAATGTACTTTAATGCGAGTTATCTATGTGTTTAATATTTTTTTGTTAATCATGTATTGACCATTTCTATATTGTTCACCTTGCAGCGGTTGCACATCAGCCAAAAAAGTACGAGCAGAAGATGAAGACGATCCGTCAGACTCACCGAGCTGGAGCAGTATGGGCTGAAGGTCAAGAATTGGCCATGTGGACGTTCCATATGGACAACGGGGCCAGATGGGGCATTGCAACTACCAACCATGGAGAAAGTATAAATAATGTGTATAAGGGCCTTCGAGCGATGCCTATTTCTGTCATAGTGGAGATGTCATACCGGAAGGTCAACGAGTGGCGGGTGGCTCGGCTGCAGCTAGCGATAGGGAGGGAGATATCTGGTCATCCGATAGCACATGACGTTTTGAGCAAATGCAGAAGAACGAAAAAAAATCAAGTAAGCATAAAGTGGTTCTTTTCGATCGCAGTGAAGGGATATTTGCAGTGGAAACAGGTGTATGGGGTGGAGGTAGACGTGGCCACAATCGTCAAAAAGTTACTCTGCACTATGAATCAGGGGAGTGTACATGTAAAAAATATCAAAACGAGAGGATTCCCTGTTCACATGCAATGGCAGTAGCTAAGTCATTAACCATGAACAGAAACACTCTGGTGAGTCCTTACTACACTGAACAAGCGATACGGAACTCGTATGATGCAGCTTTGAGTCCCATGCCAGATGAAGCGTATTGGCCTATATACGATGGAAAGTTGATTATTCCACCGTTGCACCTAAAACGCACCAAGGGTCATCCTAGAGTTGAAAGGATACACAATGAGATGGATCAAGTTGAACGCACGAGGCGAGGACCGAAGCGATGCTCCAAGTGCAGACAACCTGGTCATGACAAGAGGCGTTGTCCAGGACAACCACAACAGCATGAAATCCTTTAACCGAGGACCAATGATGTACAAGTCATTTATCTTAATTTTAATTGTCGGTAATCGTCAAAATTATATAGACGTACCAGGTTATATTTATTCACTTCAAAATGTTGTGCTTGCCAATACGATCGCGTAGCCGCAAACGGCTCGTTATTTGGATCTAAAACGAATAAGATACGTTCGTTTTAGTTTTAGGTACGCAAACGTTACTCTTAGGACATGTGCAGCTTTGAACTAACTTATCTCACTCGTTTGGACTCGGAATTGAGATCTGTAAAATTCCACGTGATAGTGGTCAATTTACTCAACTTTTTCGTTTTGAGACTAGATACTAATTCTTGATAAATTGATCCAGAATATTCGCTCATGAAATGTCATCAATAAAGTGTTTCAATGACAAAGTTAAGTGCGTAGGATAGTTCAATGCAAACTCAAATGACAATACCTTAAAAGCATGGAAAACAACATGGATAGTTCACTAAAATGACATAAAACTAGACTAAACACCTTAATTTCACTCATGTGCTTCATTCTGGCCCCCATCTCTACCTCTTCCTCCTCGTCCTCCACGACGTCCTCGACCCCTTCTTCCACCTCCTCCTTCTGCTTCTTCGCGGGCTCGCTCAACGACTTGTCGTAGATTCCTCTTAATCCGAGCCCCTACTGGAGTTACGAGTGGCTGTGGAGGTGGAGGTGTTTGAGATGGACCGGTAGACTGCTGGTAGATCGGGATGTGAGGGGTCTGCTGCTACGGGGTGCGATACATCGTATTCTCCTGCTGAGATGTAGCATAGCTTGATGACCCTCCACCAAAATCCGCTGCAGGTGCCCACTGGTACTCAAATGCTTCAGGGAGCTCGGTTGCTTGAGTTGTACGCACCTCTTCGAACGTAGGCAGAGGCCTACGTTTGCTCCTTCGTGGGGGCTCAACCGGAGGCACAATGGGTGCATCATCACGGAATGAGGGTCGTGCCAGGGCAGGAACGGGAGGATAGGCCACGACATCCCTCCTTTGCTCTCTGGTACAACTCAGGAGGTTGTTCATAAGTCGGGCCAACCAAGAAGTCTTCCGCTCATCCATGGTTGGAGCACTTTCGAGAGTGTACTTGGCGTGTTCCAAACCATCAACCTAAGGAAAGCACAAAATATATCAAATTAACTAAACTTTAAAATAAATTTATTTTAGAATGAGGGAGATTAGGAATACTTACCAACGAACCCATCACAGCACCTTGCTTTGACACCCATCTCATGGTGAACTTCCGATACCACTGCATGTACCCATCGTGGTAGCCCATCGGTCTCGTCTCCGGCATCCCTTGCACCACCCATTGGGCTCGATTCTCCCAGATGTTGATGTAGAACTGATGCTTTAGGAGCCAGTTCTTTGCAGTGTGTCGGAGGTCGATAGCATGTAGCTCCCTGAAACCTTGAGGCGGGTCTTGTGGAATTGGTTGCTCCATTCAATATTGCCTCAAGGATCGATCGGGTAGGTGCCATTCCACGATGTGCCAGCAGATCAATGGCACCTTGCACAACCACGTCTCGTGATCCAGAGGGTGTCTAAGATGATGCAGCTCAACCACTTGACGTGGATATGGATCCCATATAACCTATATTCATTCAAAATTCGGAATTAACGACCATTTACATTGAAAAATTTTAACTTGTTCAAATATGGTGAAAACATGATTACCTGATTCCACCAAGGTTTATCTAACTCAGAACGATAAAACAGTAACGAATGCTCAGGTTGATGGTCATTCGTATTTGCTCCTATCCACCTTGTGAGTAAAAGTACGGAATCAATTTAATTGAAATATAGCTTAGCATGTAATAAATTAAATTAGTCTAAGTACAGAATAAATTCAAATTAAATAAAGCATGGCATATAATAAATTAAATTAGTCTAAGTACGGAATAAATTTAAATTAAATAAAGCATGGCATATAATAAATTAAATTAGTCTAAGTACGGAATAAAATTAAATTAAATCTAGCTAAGCATCTAATAAAATTTAAATTGGGCTAAGTATGGAATAAACTTACTTGACACCGTAGGGGAGATTTTGCAGAAAGTTTAGCTCATCATCGTTTCTCCGGTATGGACGTGGGTCGAGAGGTGCGAACATTGGAAGATGCTCCCATACCCACAGTTGTACGATGAACATCGCAGCACCAGCTTGCTTTGCCCCCACTTTCGAGCAAGTACACAGCTCCCGGTATACGCCCGCTAGCACGGCCGATCCCCAACTCTTCTCTCCAATTGCATCCCATTCACCAGTGAGCAATGGCAACCATATGCCTTGAATCCACCGGTTGGACTTGTCGGGGAACAAAAATCCACCCACCAAACCGATGAGGTAGATGCGGGCGTAGCGCTCGACTTGTTCTTCTGGTGTCTCGTCATTGATTTCCACCTCTTGCTGGATGTGAGATACCAGCCACGGGACCGACACTTGGCCCGCATTCAACGGTGGATGCCCCCGTCCTTGAATTGGTGTGGTGGTCGGCATGTCAAAGCCCAAACAATCACGTATGAGCGGCCCCCAACCTCCTTCGGGTTTGGTCGTGGAACCAATGTTGGCATCCCCAGAAATAGGCAGCCCGGTGAGGATCGCCACATCTTTGAGGGTGATCGTCATTTCCCCCTCCGCAAGGTGGAACGTATGGGTTTCGGGACGCCATCGTTCCACCATTGCCATAAGCAGATCGTTGTCGATTTCGATCCGCAAGAAATGGCGCAACATTCCCAAACCGGTCCTCGCTATATAGGGCTCCAACCTTGGATGCCAAGCGGGCAAGTTATGGGTCCCTTTATGAACCACGGGAACAAGAGATTCCTAAAAAAAATAGGAAAAACATTAATTTATTAGATTAAATAAAGCAAAATAAAAATAGGAACAAACCGGTCCTCGCTATATAGGGCTCCAACCTTGGATGCCAAGCGGGCAAGTTATGGGTCCCTTTATGAACCACGGGAACAAGAGATTCCTAAGAAAAATAGGAAAAACATCAATTTATTAGATTAAATAAAAAAAATAAAACCTTAGAAAATAATAAAATAAAGCAAAAATACTCATCAAATTACCGGATTGTTATCCCAAATAGCACGGGAGCGATGAGCTTCTTGATCGGTTAAGAGACTCGCATCCCTTGGGCCATAATGGATATACAATCGAGGATCGTATATCTCGGCACCCATCTATAAAAAGTAATGAAATCAGAGATTGTTTTGATAAAAGAAACACAAAATAAAATTGTTTCGATTAAATAAAAAAAACCAAAAACCTACACGAAGAGCCTCTTCGTCCATTTTTTGGCGGAAGCCGGACAGAGGTTCGACGGGTTGAGGTTTGTAAGGGACGGGAACTTAGCGGGACGGGGGCTTTAGGGTCAAACTCTAGTAATTTTTTCTGATGTGGAAGATCGAACTTAGCCGCAACCACAGAGCATACTTAGAACAAGACTAGAGCGGATAAATTGAGGGAGAAAGAAGTGAAATGGTTGTTGTGTTAGTTGAAAGTTGGAGGGGGAGGGTTATTTATAGTTGGGGGAAGGGGGGAGGCGCCTGCGCAGCATTTAATTGGAGATCCTTCACCGTCTTTGAGGGACGCGGTGAAGGCATCGCCCTTCCGGAAAACAGTCCCGGAAGAGGCGACGTGGCGTGCTGTGAGGCGTCGGATCGTGCGAAGAAAACCACGATCCGCGCCTCACCGCATCCGACGGCCACGGTGAAAGCACATCGGCACGGATCGCTGACGTAAACAAACACGGTGTATTCACTGTGTTTGTCCAACGCGGTGAATACATCGCATTTGTCCACGTCAGCGATCCGCGTCGCTTCACCGTTTTGGACTCAAACGGTGAAGTATTCACCGTTTTGGTTTACAACGGTGATTGACTCTTTGGTTATTCACCATTTTAGACCAAAACGGTGAACACTTCACCGTGTTAATTTGAAACGGTGAATACTTCACCGTTTTATTTTAAAACGATGAATGTCAAACATGTGTACTTTGGGAATTTTTTTTATAACTTATGTATTTTTGGAATTTTTTTTAAGAACGTGTGTACATTGGGATTTTTCCCAAGGAAAAGTGGGATGGCCAAATCGTGAAAAGAGGGGGGAATTTTTGGAGCTAGAAAATAAATGGTGGGAAATTTTCATTCTGAAAAGTTTTAGAGCCATAGAATAAGAGTGTGGGAAATTTTCCCTCCTATTTTGGTGTATTTGTTTTAAATATAAAATAAAATAATCAAATTTTTCATGGTTGTTAACCGTGACTAAACAATCAATCACCGAAAATAAAGAGTACAAATAGGTAAATTAATTCCTGTGATTAGAACTATACAATTGGTTACAGGAATGCTTCCCATGACTATTAGTATACTTCTCAGTACGGTAAAAATTACCGTGAATAAGATCCCGTGACTAGAAATCAGTTTTCCTGTAGTGTAGCATACCTCTAAGTATAGGAAACACCACCGTGAATAAGATACCGTGACTGAAAACCAGTTTTCCTGTAGTGTAATAGGGTATATAGACTATAGAGTTGATGTATAGGGTATATGGTTAGTCTAATGGGTTAGGGTATAAGGTATTAATGGTTTAACAATTATTAGTCAAAATCATAACTAATAAGATCAACTTTTCTTATTAACACATGTTCATCAATCAGAATTCAGATCACTAGGGGTTTAGGGTATAGGTTATAGAGTTGACTTATAGGGTATATGGTTAGGGTATAAAGTCTTAATGATTTGACCACAGTTAGTCAAAATCATAACTAATAAGATCAACTTTTCTTATTAACATATGTTCATGAATCAAACCAGTAGGGGTTTAAGGTATAGGTTATAGAGTCGACTTGTAGGGTATATGGTTAGAGTATAAGGTATTAATGGTTTGGCCACGATTAGTCAAAATCATAACTAATAAGATCAAGTTTTCTTAGTAATATATGTTCATGAATCAAACCATTAGGTGTTTAGGGTATAGATTATAAAATCGACTTATAGGGTATATGGTATTAATGGTTTACCCATGATTAGTCAAAATCATAACTAATACGGATCAAGTTTTTTTTATTAACATATGTTCATCAATCAAACCATTAGGGGTTTAGGGTATATGATATAGAGTCGACGTATAGGGTAATGGGTTAGGGTTAAGGTATTAAACTATTAATGATTTTGCGAAGATTAATCAAAATCATAAATAAAAAGGATCAAGTTATTTATTAACACATGTTCATGAATAAAATCATTTGGGGTTCAGGGTATAGACTATTTAGAGTGTAGATTATATGTTATCGAGTAAAGTTACAATGGAACTCATAACAATTTTTCTAAATTTTATAATTTAGTTTAATACAAAAATCATATAAACAATTAACTAGCTAAAACAACAATTTCTCTATACATTTATATGAACAATTTCACTTCTTTTTAAAAAATTAAAAAACTATTTTTAAACTTTTCTCTCCAAATTTTGGGTTCCCCCAATACTACTGCTCAAAAATTTGATCCCCCCACCTTTGAGTCTTTGACTTTGAATAGTGATTCCTTTTTTTTTTACAAGTATTGTGCTCGCTTCATATAGTTACGATTTACGACTTGCTAGTAATCACTAAAAAGTAACATGATGTTCTGGTCCATAAAACCCGTAACCTGAACCGCCTGACCCGCAACCCGATTGACCCACACCCGATTGACCCGCAACCCGATTGGCCCGCAACCCGATTGACCCGTAACCCGAGTAACCCGCAACCCGATAAACCCGAACCCGATGAACTCGCAACCCGAATGAACCACAACCCGACCAACCCCCAGCCCGAACCCGCCCGATTGACTCACACCGTCACTCAAGCAACAAGGGTGTTAGTCGAGTCTTAGGAGTAGTGTGTCTTTTATTTGAGTCCTAGGAGTCTTAGTTGTATGTTTATCTGCTTCTCTTTCAATTATTTCTTTCTTTTGCTTTGGGACAAGCAAATGCTAAGTGTGGGGTTGTGATAAGCTTCATAAACATATATGTATTTTGTGCATAAATGATTGATCTTTATGTATGTATGTGTTTAAATTGCTCTAAATGAGTTCATATTGACCATGAAATGGCCCTAGTGTCATTACCAAGACATGTAATGATTTAACACAGACTGAAGCTAAGATTGTGAACAAAACAAAGTGCAGTGTCAAAATGCAGATGTGCAGAGGCAAACGTCCAGCAGGAGGCCAAATCGATGAAGACCCAAATCGAATTATTGTGGTTGGAATCTTCACTCAACTGTCAGCAACCCTTAGAAATTATTGAGATTGGGTCAGATTTCTTGAAGTGAGTGATGACTCGGTATTTGCACATGTTTTTCCCTTTTGTTTCTTGATTGTTTGAGCTTGAATTATCGCGTCTTTGGCCTATTTTACGCTAGGTTGTGTTCCTTTGTCACATTTCAGGTCCTAGCACATAAAGTGAAGCATAGGCGCAAGTTTCAAGTCAATCAGAGATCAATTGACGATTTGGGAGAAGACACTCGGGCATGACCTGAAGAAGAATGGATTTATACCTCACTTCATGGACAAAGAATCATGCAAGCTTGTCATGAAACGAAAGAGGACGAGACTACGAGGCTCTGGGATCAAACGGCGACTGATTCGGAGTCCGGACGAGGGAGAAATGAGGCGTTAAACAGAGGCTGGGTAAGCCACACGGGCATCCTGGAACCCCGCACGGCCGTGCGAGTCGTGGCCGTGCGGAAATCACCGAGCCTTCGCACGGGCAACTGGGTGAGCTGCACGGTCGTGCGGCCTGCCCGTGTGGGTCGGGAATTGTTGTTTAAAACCCGATTTTCAGCGAAAGGAAAGGGGGAGAGCTGGGTCTTGGATCCCAAACACCCAAGGGACGAACCCTAGAGAGAGAGAGAGCGACTTGGGAACATTCTTGGAGCTATTTTGGAGGATTTCTTCGCCATTGGAGCTCGGGAATCAAGCTTGGAGATGGAGATTGAAGATCTAGATCAGATTTCTGCAGTCTCTCTCTTCTCTATGGAGTAACTTCCCTTCACTTAGGTTTTGAGGAACCCTAGCTATGTTTGTTTGATTGGATGATTGTATGAGTACTCTGACTTGGTAATCTTGAGTTCATATTCAATCTATGCATGTTTTCACGATTCAATTCTGCTTTAGTCGAGATTATTGATTCTGCTTTGATCCTATGAGAGCGAATACCTGATTAGGTCAATAGAGCACCATAGATTGATAGTAGTGGATCAATTGCTTTAGTCTAGGGTTGATTCACTGCTTTGTATCGATTGAGAACCTCATTCGATAGAGGGAGTCTAGTTCAGAACGCCTTGATCGATTGTTCTAGAGAAGGATACGTCCCTCTAGGCAATTGACTCAAGAGGGCCTTGTTCCTTTAGTCGAGACTCAAGGTCTAGTCAAGGATTCTCCGCATTGTGAATGAAAGTGAAACAAGTTAGAGATCATCAATCGTTAATCTGGCTAGTGGCTAGGGGGAATCATACCTAAGTGAGTTCCCAACCTGTAATTAGATTAACTTTAACTGTAGTTTGCTAGAGTAGTTTTAGTTCTTTCATCTTAATCTGTTTTGATAAATAATGAACTGAAGCTGAGTAATAGTAACTCTAGAGACCCGTGGATTCGATATTTATTACTTGTGCCACTATACTGCAGTCCCTTTCATTGGTTACACTTGGCCATTGTTAGGAGTTGTGTTTTAGCGAGTCAAGTTTTTGGCGCCGTTGCCGGGGACTTTCTAGAGTATTAGGAAAGGCAGAAGTTTGTTACTTTAGCGTTTTTCTTTTCTTTTCCACCCTTGCTTTTCACTTGGGTGTTTTTGTTTTTATTGGTGCAGATCTGAATCATGGATCCTCATGGCTTCTCCAACCATTGGGGGTATCCACCACCATCCGAGTGGTATTACCCCGAGACCCCCTGGAGCAATCAAGGAGGAGAAGACTATGGATTCGGGTTCCAGTACCAACCCCCTTACTACGGAGAACAATCTGACCCCTGGGCATATCAAGAACACTCTCATTACCAAGAAGACTTTCTCCCACAACCAGAAGGGCCATCGGCGCTGGAGTTACCCATGGCAGCCTTCACGGGCCATTCTGCAGAGCCATGCTACACTCCCCAGCCAGATCCAAATTATGAACTGAGGCTTCTCCTGGAGCAGTTTGTTCGGGACTCCGAGAGACGCAATCACAAGATGGACCTCCTTTTCTCATCCTTTGCTCCTCCTAACTCTTCATCCCTCCGTGAATCGGAGGAGAATGTTTCGCACTCATCAAAGCAACCAGAGCGGGTTGAGCAAGTTTGTGCACAGCTTGCTCAAGATCACCCGTCTGCTACCATACTAGAGGAGGAGGAAGAAGAAGAAGGCTACAAGGACATTGTGGAGCAAACAGAAGTTGTCACGGAGAGCTCCCGTGAAGATCATGATCAAGAATGTCCTATCGTAGCCGACCACCCCTTTCCACATCCCACACTGAGCTTTGAAGAGGTGGGCATGAGTGAGGAGATGCAAGAAGATCTCATGAAAGAAATTGCTTGGCAACTTGCTCTCCAATCCGTGCTAGAAGAAGAAGAGCAAGAAAGGGTGCAGAAAGAAGTTGTGGAGGATGACAACAGTGAAGCAGAAGTAGTTCTTGATCATTTCCCAGGGGTGATACCACATGAAGAAGAAAGGGAGGTTGAAGAAGCAATTGGCGTCCAGGCTGAGGACGGAGTTGAGGTGGAAGAGGCTTGCACCGGCCATGAGTTACTTGTGATATCTCCACCAAACTTCGAGGAATTGCTCAGCAAGGACCCATTTGCAGTGTCTCTTTGCCAGACCAAGGCCACGTCGACATCGGTCCCTCTTGGTGGACTCGATGGTGGCCAATCGATGCTGTCTTATCTGGTTTGGGGCAATGAGATGAGAGAAGAGAAGAAGAGGCCTCGAGGGTGGAGACTTCATCTGCATCAAGTGCACGAGCCTTCATCACCTGCCACACCACCTGCTTGTGACTTGAGACTCCACCTCATCAACGAGAACCTCAACTTCAAGGAGGTTCTAGCATGGACCGAAACTTAGGAGCCATCGTCCGGCTCACGACGTGAAAGAAGCGCTTGTTGGGAGGCAACCCAACCAGTCGGTTTGCATTTCTTTCTCTATTTCTCCTCGGTTGAGTCAGTTTTGTTATTTGATTTTAGAGTCAATAACTCAACCTTTGTGAGATTTTGTGTGGTGTTTGTGTTCTGATTACTCTCTCTTCCTGGAATGCATCGCCTGCCCCGTCCATCATCATTCACCCTTGATCTGGTAACTTCGTTCTACCCTCCTTATCTTTCCTCCATTGAGGACAATGTCGTGCTTAAGTGTGGGGGGGTGTTCGATTATGTATGCGGGTGAATGTTTGGCTGTTTGTGTGCTTGGAGCCTAGTCCACTGTCTACATTTTTAAATTCGAGGGCTCCAAGTACGTGTTTCCTTGCAAATTGCCTACTCAGTATGCTTTGAATTGACAGACTCTATAGTAATGTGCAACCTAGGGAGGTAGTGTAGCACTATGGAGGATGTTGAAGTATAAGATTTTTCCTATCTAGCTCTCTGCTGTGCCAGTTGATTCTGTGAATTAGTGGAGCTAAGACCGTTGAATTCATGCGGTAATGGTGACTCTGTTTGGATTGTGTTATGGACTCGTGTATCGAACAGGGTGCTCACGTGGAAAATGGGAAGCAGTTGGTCCTCCATGTGGAAATCATTAAAATCTTAAACATGGGGAAAGCCCAACGTGTGTGGCACCGTTCATTGCACGAAATCGGGTTTTGGAAGAGATTTTAGTGATCCTTAGTGGGGTACTCCTACAAGGTGAAGCTAAGCTGTCTCTAGTACAAGTAAAACTTCCACCCGTTGAGCGGTTTGCCTACTCGAGGATGTGTTTTTAAGGGCACGGATAGAGCTTCCGACCCCCCTTAATTTCATTGACCCTCCACACGAGTTGAGGAAAAGGAGTTAAAAGAAGTACTCTGGCAAGCGCCAGATGTATAGAAATTGCTCTTGCTCGACTAATAAGGGTCGAACGTGCAAAAGACTGCAGTTGGAACCCCACCAAATGAAAGAAAAAAAATGTAAATGAAAGTGAGAAAAAGGGGGTTCCAACGGTGAAATGAAGTGAAAGAGCACCCCGGTACAACGAGTCCTTGGTTGTGAATGGTGTCAGTCCCCTTATCCATGAACTGACTGTCTTACTTCTACTTTTTCTCATGATCCTGGCTTGAGTCTAGTACTCGCATTGAGAGAGATAGGGAACGTCTTAGAAGACTAGTTGACCTCGTAAGCTGCTATATGATCTAGGAAATCCTCTACCGACGATCAGGGTTGTATGTTGCTATAGAGCTCTGGAGAGCTGCATTGGTTTGAGTTAGGTTTGCTTGGGGACAAGCAAACAGTTAAGTGTGGGGGGATTTGATGACTCGGTATTTGCACATGTTTTCCCCTTTTGTTTCTTGATTGTTTGAGCTTGAATTATCGCGTCTTTGGCCTATTTTACGCTAGGTTGTGTTCCTTTGTCACATTTCAGGTCCTAGCACATAAAGTGAAGCATAGGCGCAAGTTTCAAGTCAATCAGAGATCAATTGACGATTTGGGAGAAGACACTCGGGCATGACCTGAAGAAGAATGGATTTCTACCTCACTTCATGGACAAAGAATCATGCAAGCTTGTCATGAAACAAAAGAGGACGAGACTACGAGCGTCTGGGATCAAACGGCGACTGATTCGGAGTCCGGACGAGGGAGAAATGAGGCGTTAAACAGAGGCTGGGTAAGCCACACGGGCATCCTGGAACCCCGCACGGCCGTGCGAGTCGTGGCCGTGCGGAAATCACCGAGCCTTCGCACGGGCAACTGGGTGAGCTGCACGGCCGTGTGGCCTGCCCGTGTGGGTCGGGAATTGTTGTTTAAAACCCGATTTTCAGCAAAAGGAAAGGGGGAGAGCTGGGTCTTGGATCCCAAACACCCAAGGGACGAACCCTAGAGAGAGAGAGCGACTTGGGAACATTCTTGGAGCTATTTTGGAGGATTTCTTCGCCATTGGAGCTCGGGAATCAAGCTTGGAGATGGAGATTGAAGATCTAGATCAGATATCTGCAGTCTCTCTCTTCTCTATGGAGTAACTTCCCTTCCCTTAGGTTTTGAGGAACCCTAGCTATGTTTGTTTGATTGGATGATTGTATGAGTACTCTGACTTGGTAATCTTGAGTTCATATTCAATCTATGCATGTTTTCACGATTCAATTCTGCTTTAGTCGAGATTATTGATTCTGCTTTGATCCTATGAGAGCGAATACCTGATTAGGTCAATAGAGCACCATAGATTGATAGTAGTGGATCGATTGCTTTAGTCGAGGGTTGATTCACTGCTTTGTATCGATTGAGAACCTCATTCGATAGAGGGAGTCTAGTTCAGAACGCCTTGATCGATTGTTCTAGCGAAGGATACGTCCCTCTAGGCAATTGACTCAAGAGGGCCTTGTTCCTTTAGTCGAGACTCAAGGTCTAGTCAAGGATTCTCCGCATTGTGAATGAAAGTGACACAAGTTAGAGATCATCAATCGTTAATCTGGCTAGTGGCTAGGGGGAATCATACCTAAGTGAGTTCCCAACCTGTAATTAGATTAACTTTAACTGTAGTTTGCTAGAGTAGTTTTAGTTCTTTCATCTTAATCTGTTTTGCTAGATAATGAACTGAAGCTGTGTAATAGTAACTCTAGAGACCCGTGGATTCGATATTTATTACTTGTGCCACTATACTGCAGTCCCTTTCATTGGTTACACTTGGCCATTGTTAGGAGTTGTGTTTTAGCGAGTCAGTGAGCAAATGGATTTGGTGGCTCACCAATAGAGAAAATGATGCAAGAATTTATTGCAAAGAAAGAGACTTAAGCTAGCAGCAGCCTTCTCTTGGAAATGTGACCTGCAAGTGTCTTGTTTAGTGGGATTAAATCTGCAGAAAATGGATTTAAAAGGGGCAAAAACTAGGAGACTTGGGAGATTTTTTTTTTTTTTTGGAGACTAGTTTTAGACAGAAAAATCAAAGGAGAGAGCTCACTTTGGCACATTTTGGAGTTGAGCATTTTGAAGAGAGGAAGACTCTTGTAAGTTGGGGATTAACTTCAACACTTAGTACTTTCTCTACTCCTTTGTTTTGGTAGTTAGTCATCATGTTGAACAATAGCATGTTTATGTACTTTCTTTTCATCATGAACTAATCCCCCAATTTCTGGGGGAAACTTATGGATTTCATTATCTAGCCTCGATGTTTTAATAATGACTTGTTTTTTTTTCCATTTTCTATCGTGTGGAATTGTTTAACGCCTTGTGTTGATTGGCCACTTTCACAATGATTTGTAGTTTTGAAAACCTAGTAACCGAACATATTTCACACGACATAATTGCCTATCGAAGCGATAGTGGATTAAATAGGGAATTATGCAGTCATTTCAGGGATATCGTTCTTAAGGCTAATTAATTAATTCAGTTAACTACGATAGTAAAAATTGTCTTAATTAGTTAGTACGTGGTAATTCTCGATAGAGATAGCTATCAATTTATAGGTATCCCGATTGTAGAAATATGGATTAAATCAATTGACAAGGGTAATTAAATTTACTGAGATAAAATAGTAAAATCTTGTGTTTCCCCCGGAACTCTCCAATATCAATTTCTCCAAAATAGTTGATTTATCGAGTTACTTAATTTGTGCTATCTTTGCAAATCATCACTTGATTACAACTTTTGCAATTCCTATAGTCTCTTGAACTCAATTTATTAATTATTGAGTTTCACCAATCCCCTAGAGAACGATAATTTTACTTACTCTTTATTACTTGTACGATATTGTGCACTTGCCGTTTTGTCGCCACCAGTATGAATTAAAAAAAGGACAATGTCTATTTTTTACCCAAACCTTTTTCAGATTCTTTTATTTTAACCAAACCTATTGAATTCCTAAAAATTATCCAAACGTTAACTCTCCGTCAACTTTTCTGTTAGTAATGCTGACTAAGTATGACCATAATGAGTTGACTTCCTACGTGACGGTCAGAATACCATCATTTACTATTTTTAATAAGAAGATTATCAAAAAACAAAACAAAATCCCACCCCTCACGTGGACGAAATAAGTAACGGTAACAGAATGAATGCCCAGACTTTGATAAATTATAATACGTTTGGATAATAAATAGAATTTCTATAGGTTTGGTTAAAATAAAAGAATTTGAAAAAGGTTTGGGTAAAAAATAGACATTGCCCTTAAAAAAATAAGAAACAGAAAGACTGATGTTTTAAAACTTAAGGTATCAAATTGTAAGACTAGTCATTGTTTGGATAAGATATGGCAAAACTGTAAAATGAAAATACATAGGAGAATCATAGGAGAGAACAACAGCTTTGCACACGTGTGCAGTCCAAGGTCAATGGTGACTTTGAGCACTGGAGTCTTTTGATGGAGAATCTTCTTCGATCAAAAGAGTACTGGAAGGTTGTCAGTGAAGGAGTTAATGAGCCAAAAGAAGGAGAGGATCTAGCAGCTGCAGGCAGCAACCAAGGAGCTGGAGGATCTGAGACTCAAAGATCTCAAGGAAAAGAACTACTTGTTCAGTTCTGTTGACAAGGTAATCCTGAAAACTATTACTATGAAGAAAACTACTAAGGAGTTTTGGGATTCCATGAAAGAAAAGTACCAGGGAAGTGCTAGAGTGTAGAAAGCTCAATTGCAAGCTTTGAGAAGGAATGTTGAACTGCTAGAAATGAAAGAATCTGAAACTATAACGGAGTACTCCAGTAGATTTATGGTCATAGCAAATTCAATGAGGAACTGTGGAGAGACCTTGACTGATATCCAAATTGTTGAAAAGATTATCAAGACTTTAACTGAGAAATTCAACTTTGTGGTCTGCTCTATTGAAGAATCAAAGGATATTGAACTGATGTATGTAGATGCTCTTCAGAGTTCATTGATTGTGCATCAACAGAAGTTCATCAAGAAAAGCTCAGCTGGTGAAGATCATGCTCTGAGGACTGCTCATGAGTTTGGTGGAAGGGGAGGACGAGGAAGAGGAGTAGCCTATGCTACCAGAAGAAGAGGAAGAGGAGGACGAGGCAGGAATAAAGACAATGTAGAGTGTTTCAAATGCCATAGAATTGGACACTTTGCAAGAGAATTGCCTGATTGGAACAACAATCAGCAGCAAGCCCACTACTCAACTCGTACTCCCATCAAGACACATCGCATGGTGATATGAATGAAGATGTTCTTCTGATTCCAAGTGTTGCAGCAACAAAGGAAAGTGACCATGCACAGGAAAAGTCACGGTGGTTTCTGGACTTAGGATGCAGCAACCACATGAGTGGTAACAAAGACGGGTTTACTTCTCTTGATACTAATTTCACCTGTAGTGTCAGATTGGGGAACAATTGCAGGCTGGATGCAGCAGGAAAAGGCACAGTAAAGCTTCACGTCAATCACATTGCTTTTCTTGTTCAAGAAGTTTTTTTATGTGCTAGGTCTCAAAACCAATTTGCTTAGTGTTGGCCAATTGCAAGAGAAGGGACCGAGTTTTCTGATCAAGAATGATTCCGGTGAGCTATTTCATGAAGAAAAATGTTTGCTGGTGGAAACTCGTATGAAAACAAATAGGATGTTTGTTCTAAATGCAGACCTGCCAGAAGAAGGGAAACATCAGTGTTTCTAGACAGATGTGACCATAAATGATTCAGTGGAGTTGTGGCATAGAAGGTTTGGACACATAAGCACTCATGGACTATAGCTACTTTAGAAGAATAAGTTGGTCAAAGATCTACCATCTCTGAAAAGACATGTTGGAGTCTGTCAAACATGTCTCATAGGAAAGCAGCATCGACTTCCATTCCCAAAGAAGAGTCATTGGAGAGCTAGCCAAAAGCTGGAGATTCTTCATGCTGACTTGTGTGGACCCATAACTCCTGTTTCCAATGGAGGTATTCTAACAGATGACTTCAGCAGTGTTATAAACGCGCTGCTACGGATCGAGAAATCGCCGGAATCGACAAAGCAAGAATACGAAAGCGAGAATCGAAAACACGACACACAATTTACGTGGTTCACTAACACGATGTGTGTTAGCTACGTCCACGGGCGAGAGAGAGCCGATTTCACTATATCAAGGAGATTACAGATTACAGAAGAGTATGAGAAGTATATATAGTACTTCTCCATGTGGGTCTAAACCTAATCCAATCTGCCAAAGGAAACGGTTACAGACCAGGCCCAGAACCCGAACCCAAATAACATTGAGCCCATATATCAAGGAGGTTACCCCCGATTACCAGTCGTAGCGGCTGATAGTCCGATTCAAGTCATATCAACAAATCTCCACATTGACTTGAATCCTCTTCCTCTGAAATCTCTGATGTACTCTGCTCCTTCTCTCTCCCACCATCAATGCCCCGTAGGGCGGAGTCACCCACTCAAGACATTCAGTAAGTCCAAGCAGTGTTGGAACTTGCCATGTGGAACCGGCTTCGTGAACATATCAGCAGGATTATCCGCGGTGCCAACCTTCTTCACCTTAATCCTCTTCTCTGTCCTCAAGAAATGATACCTTACATCGATGTGCTTAGTCCTCTCATGGTGGATTGATCCTTGGCCAAGCATATTGCACTCAAACTGTCGCAATACACCACTGCCTGATCATTATGTAGACCCAGATCACCAACCAGTCCCTTCAACCATATTCCCTCCTTAGCAGCTTCTGTCAACGCCATATACTCTGCCTCACTAGTAGACAATGTCACCGCCGACTGCAGAGTTGCCTTCCAGCTCACTACAGAACTCCCAAGAGTGAATACATAACCGGTCATCGATCTCCTCGTGTCAACATCTCCAGCATAGTCCGAGTCAGAATACCCAGACACCAAGCACTCTGTATCACTTCCGAAGCTAATCCCCACATCAGGTGTACCCTTAAGGTACCGGAAGATCCTCTTCACAGCCTGCCAATACTCCTTTCCAGGTTGTATCATAAACCTGCTGACAACACTAACAGCATGTGCAAGATCAGGTCTAGTGCATACCATAGCGTACATCAAGCTACCTACTGCACTAGCATATGGGACTCTCGACATGTACTCCTTCTCAGCCTCTGGCTGCGGTGCATAAGCTGAGGATAGATGAACATTTGAAGCACTAGGAGTATTTAAGGGCTTTGCTGAAGACATGCCAAACCTCGACAATATCTTCTGGATGTAGCTCTTCTGTGACAAGAAAAGCTTCTTCTTCGACCTGTCCCTGTAAATCTCCATACCCAAGATCTTCTGAGCAGCTCCCAAATCCTTCATCTCAAACTCAGCACTGAGAAGCCCCTTTAACTTCTGGATATCAGACTTTGACCTCGCAGCTATGAGCATATCATCCACATACAGAACTAGATATATCATCGAACCATCCTCTGCCTTGCTGTGATATACACAACAATCATATGGACTTCTGCTGTAGCCCAGCTCAAGCATGTAACTGTCAAATCTCTTGTACCACTGCCTCGGAGATTGCTTAAGTCCATACAAGGACTTCTTCAACTTACAAACATAGTCTTCTTTTCCCGGAACCTCGAATCCTTCTGGCTGAGTCATGTAAATTTCTTCTTCCAACTCTCCATGTAGGAAAGCTGTCTTCACGTCTAGCTGTTGGAGCTCCAAGTCATAATGTGCCACTATTGCTAGTAGCACTCTGATCGAAGTATGTCTGACCACTGGTGAGAAAATCTCATTGTAGTCAACTCCTTCCCTCTGCGAGAAGCCTCGTGCAACCACCCGAGCTTTAAATTTCATGCCCTCTTTAGAAGTGATTCCTTCCTTCTTCTTGTAGATCCACTTGTTTGTAACAATCTTCCTTCCCTGTGGTCATTTGACTAGCTCCCAAGTCTGATTCCTGTCATGGGATTCCATCTCATCTCCCATTGCGGCAAGCCACTGATCAGCTTCACCATCCGGAATTGCTTCGCTATAGGACTGTGGCTCTCCTGCATCCACTTCTTCAGCAACCTGAAATGAATACGCCACCATGTCCTCGAAGCCATACCTCTGTGGAGGTACTCCTGCAGTCGCTCTCTTCGGTCTACCGGAAGCAATAGACTGTTGAGCTCGTGCACTGGACTCTGAAATTTCTGGCTCTGCAGAGACATCCTCATCATGTTGATCTTCTCCACCTTGGTGCTCAAACTCACTCTCATTGAGAGTTTGCAGCTCCACCTGCTTATCAACATTCCTGCTACCTTCAACAACAGTGACCTTCAACATGGGGTTAAACATAGACTTCTCATTAAATATCACATTTCTACTAAGTATAACTCGATGCTCAGAAGGTGACCAGACTCGAAATCCCTTAACTCCATCTCCGTAACCCACAAATACACCCTTCTTTGCCCTTGGGTTCAGTTTACCCTCATCCACGTGATAATAAACAGGACACCCAAAAACTTTCAGTGAAGAGTAATCAGCAGGCTTACAATACCACACTTCATAAGGAGTCTTACACTCGATACCTGTGTGTGGTCCACGGTTGATCAGGAAGCACGCCATGTTTACTGCTTCTGCCCAGAATCTTCTCTCTAGTCCAGCATTAGAGAGCTTGCACCGTGCTCTCTCCAACAATGTCTGGTTCATCCTTTCTGCAACGCCATTCTGCTGGGGTGTATCTCTCACGGTCCGATGACGGGCAATCCCTTCATCCTTGCAGAATTCGTTGAACTCAGAACTGCAGAACTCCAGACCATTGTCCGTTCGCAGCTTCTTGATCTTCTTACCGGTGTGATTCTCCACCAATGTCTTCCACTACTTGAACTTCGTGAAAGCCTCACTTTTCTGCTTCATCATGAAAATCCAAGTAAATCTCGAATAATCATCAATAATAGACAGAAAATACCTGCTGCCTCCAATGGATTCAACTCGTGAAGGACCCCAACAGTCAGAGTGGAGGTAATCTAGTATCCCCTTCGTCCGGTGGATACCCTTCTTGGGAAACTTGCTGCGATGTAGCTTCCCAAACACACAATGCTCACAGAATTCCAAATTCTGCACTTTGTGCCCGCAAAGAAGATCCCTCTTCGATAGAACTTGCATCCCCCGTTCACTCATATGCCCCAGTCTCATGTGCCAGAGAGTGGTCATATCTTCCTGTTGAACCTGAGACGATGCAACTGCAGCAGAACCAGACAACACAGACCCTTGTAATGCATACAAGGTCCCACGCTTCACGCCCTTCAGTACCTTCCTCGAACCCTTGCAGACATACACAACTCCACCTTTTCCTTTGAAGCTGAAACCCTTGCTGTCGAGTAGACTCAAGGAGATCGGATTCTTTGTCATTCGTGGAACATGCCTGACATCATTCACGGTACAGAACGAACCATCATGTGTCCGAACCTTTATGGACCCGATTCCAACAACCTTGCAGACAGCTCCATTAGCCATGACCACGTTACCACCATCTATTTGCTCGTAGGTTGTGAAGCAATCCCTGTTCGGAGACATATGATATGAGGCTGCAGTATCCAGAAACCACACATCACCACGATGTGCCTTCATCTACAGCCAAGGCGAGATCGTCTTCGGAACTGTTGTCCACTTCTGTCACGACAACTGAACCTTGTTTCTTCTGTTGCCCTCTTCTCTTGGGACAGTTGTACTTCCAATGCCCCACTTCCTTACAGTTGTGACAAGCATCACCTGACTGTGGACCGGGACCCTTGGAATTCTTGCTCGAATTCCCTTTACCAGATTTCTTCTTTCCCTTTCCACCTGTAATAGCCAAACCCGATGCCTCACCACCTGTACCAGATCCAGACGCCTTATGTCTGATCTCTCTCGTATGAAGAGCAGACCTGACATCCTCCAACGACACGCTTTCTTTACCAGCAATAAAAGAATCAACGAAATTCTCATATGAACTCGGCAAAGAAACCAGCAGGATTAGGGCAGCATCCTCGTCATCAACTTGAACATCTATATTACGCAGATCCAGCAAAATAGAGTTAAGTTGTTCGAGATGTTCCCTCAAAGGCGTACCTTCTTGCATCCTCAAGCTGAACAACCGTTGCTTGAGATGCAGCTTGTTGGTTAGAGACTTAGTCATGTACAGACTCTCTAGTTTCAACCACAAGCCCGCGGCAGTCTTCTCAGCAGCGACTTCAATGATGACGTCATCAGACAACGATAGCATGATGGTCGAGTGGGCCTTCTCCTCCAGGGTATTCCACTCATCGTCATCGACCGCTGCTTTCTTCTGTTTCGCAGACAGCGGCCCCCACAGCCCTTGCTGTTTTAATAAAGCCTGCATCTTGATCTGCCATATAGCGAAGCTGTTCTTCCCCGTGAACTTTTCGATCTTCATGTTCACCGACGTCATTCTTCTGAATCGAAAAACCCTAGCCTGATTTCCAGTCGCGGCTCTGATACCACTTGTTATAAACGCGCTGCTACGGATCGAGAAATCGCCGGAATCGACAAAGCAAGAATACGAAAGCGAGAATCGAAAACACGACACACGATTTACGTGGTTCACTAACACAATGTGTGTTAGCTACGTCCACGGGCGAGAGAGAGCCGATTTCACTATATCAAGGAGATTACATATTACAGAAGAGTATGAGAAGTATATATAGTACTTCTCCATGTGGGTCTAAACCTAATCCAATCTGCCAAAGGAAACGGTTACAGACCAGGCCCAGAACCCGAACCCAAATAACATTGAGCCCATATATCAAGGAGGTTACCCCCGATTACCAGTCGTAGCGGCTGATAGTCCGATTCAAGTCATATCAACAAGCAGGAAGTTATGGGTTTATTTTATGTCTTCTAAAGCTGACACTCTTTATTTGTTCAAGAAGTTCATGAGTATGATTGAAAAAGAAACATGGCTTCCTATCAAGTGTTTGAGGACAGATAGAGGAGGGGAATTCATGCTCAATGAGTTCAAGCAACTGTGTGAGACAGTTATGATGAATATGGTGTGATACTTATTAGAAGACTGCAAAGTTTTTGCAGTGTTTTGGCTAGAAGCAGTAGCTTGGTGATCGCTGCTTCGATCGAGCTTTAAATTTATAGTGGCGAAGCGCGCTTACTAGTCAATCCTAACAAGGCCAAATACAACAAAGTTAGGGATGTAGTAAAGCGTCTTGGTCGTATTCCAAGGGTCACGGTATCCTAGGCTACTTAGGCTCTCTCATTCTCTAGTCAACCTGTTGTTTGGCAGGTGGGCAGTTGACGATTTCTAAACTGAAGATCGATAGAAGAGAAAAGGTACTCGGGATAATTCCATCACCCTAGTCTACTCAATGACTTAAACCGGTTTGACAACCTTGGATAAAAGAAGGACTTGGAACTTCCCTACTTGCACTTGAAGGAGTGTGAGAGCCAATAATGAATAGTAACTACAATGTTAAGCTTGTATATATTATAATTAATAATAATAATTTATATATTAATTAATATACTTAAGTAATTTAAACCTTGTGTCTAACTATTGAATGGTCATGAACTCATGTATCATAAAGCATTGGCTGTTGCCTGTTGTGTAAAGTGTAATTGCAATGTACGACATCGTTTCAAATGCGACGCAAGGTAGTGAATTGGGCATTTCAAATACGACATCGTCCTATGCCCTTTCTTCGTGCACTTTCCAGCAGTAGCCCTTGCCCTCTTTGCCTGGACAAAGGAAGGCAACAAAAGGTGCTTCCACTTTCCCGGAAAAAGCACAGCGAGTTCTGAATCACTTCGCCGGAACGTATATACTAGTGTGGGTTGGTTACTTGGTCTTTAGTTCACTTATCAGTCTCTTAACTCTTGGCGTCTTGCCTTCCTTAGTACGTAGTTGACTAGTTATAGCCCATCGGTCAAGCTGTTGAATTGCACGTAGAGGTGGCAATTGGATCGGATTCGTGGATTCGTGGATTGGATTCGTGGATCCATGGATCAAATGGATTGGATCCAATGGATTGGTGGATTAATGGATTGGATCCAATGGATTGGTGGATTGATCCATGAATCCAAATAACATCCAAAGCTTGGACCAAAATGTAAATATTGAAAAGTTTAGGTACTAAAATGTCATAATGAAAAATTTTAGGTACCAAAATGTAATTTTCCAATGATATTTTTCGTATAAAAATATAAATTTTAGGTACCAAAATGTAAAATATAAAAAATATAGGTACTAAATCGTAATTTGCCATTTGGATCCATGGATTGATCCATGAATCCACCAATCCGATTGGATTTGGATCAAATAGATTGGATTTAAATGGATTGGATTAGGTGGATAATTTGGTGGATGGATTGGATTGGATTCATGGATTTGGATCCTAGTTGCCACCTCTAATTGCACGCTACGAACTACAAAGTGGCGAGGCCAAAATCACCAACTCATCTCGACAGCTGTGAATCTGTCTACCTTTGAGTATTCTACCCTTACGGTCTGCATCCCTGACAACTTATATTCTACTCCCACAATATTTTCATGATAATTTAGTGGCCGCAATATTTTGAGTGAAATCTGAGGGGAAAAAGAAAACCAGAAATAATTAGGAAAAACGGAAAATGAATGCAAACCGCCAAAAATTGTACCTAAACAATAACATACAGATAAAATGATAATATGAAGAAGAATCCATAATAATGCAACAAAATTCATTAAATCCAAGAAATAAATATGCGGTCGCCATTGGTAATGGGAAAAGTATATAAAAAAAAAATACAATAACTCCGGTAACTCCTTTTTGAAGTTTAGTTACAGCCTCCACTCCTGAATAGCCGCCATTATTTACATAAACTTGGCAGCCCTTCCCAGATCATACTCTCTTCTAATTCTTAGTACATAATTGAGTGTCCCGTCTAACAGATGACGCAAGCATTTGGATCGTCCCCGGGAACGTTGGCGGCGCCGTACTGGTAAGGGTAATTGTTGTACCCCTTCTGTTGTTGATAAGGATAATTGCGGTAATAGTAACCACCGTTGACCTGAGGCTGAGGACTGTAGTAATAGGGGATGACAGGAGGAGGAGCAGAAGGGTTCTTTTTGTCTTTTCCTTCATCTTTCTTAACCGCCGCCGCTGCCGCCGGAGGCGGGTCTTCCTTCTTCTTCTCCGGCTGCTTCGGGGGTCCCACAGAGACCACCTCGGTCGCGAACAGCTTCCTGAGCTTGCTCGCTATCTTCACCGGATCCACGTTTCCGACCACCGTCATCTTCATGTCTTTCATGTCCATCGACACCGAGTCAACGCCTGAAATCCCTGTGACTTTCTTCATGGCTCTCTGCTTGTCTCTGTCGTCGTGCAGATCCAGCTTAAGAACCACAACCTGTTCAACAACAACAAAAATAATCAAGATTAGAAACAGTAATTGAGCGTACAGTCACTCGATCAGTAATCTCCCAACAGAATTGACCCAATAGGGCTTAGGTGCTGAAGAGTTGCTGCTAATTGTAATGGGCTCTTACCTTCATTTTGCCTTTGGACGAGAAGGGGGGAAAACAGAGGAGTGAGTCGAGTGAGCTTCAGAGGATGGATGGAATCGATTAAGGCGAGTTTTGGGAAGTTTGAGAGATTGATGTTAGAGCTTGGATGAGAAGCTTGGTGGGTGAAGGTTCTGGTAATGGCGGTTTATATAAGGAGAATGGTTGCCATAAGTCAATTCGAGGTCGTCGCCGTGGCTTCCTCGCGGCTGCATCAGTCTGTGGTCAAGATTCAAGAAAGAAGGAATACAGTTTATTGTCAAAAAAAAAAAAAGAAGGAATACAGTGATTGATTAAAATTTACATTTAAAAGGGAAAGGGTTACGTGCGTAGGAACTAGGAAGCCCGACAAGGCAAAGTGATGACGCGTTTTCCCGACTTCACTTGTCGCCTTCTTCCTCGGAGCTCCTTTCTTGGACCTTCTCTACTATCTGTTCGCTGATTGGCTAACAGTGAGCGTTTACTTTTCTTAGGGTTGTTATTGGGCCAGGGATTTGAAGAAAGAGCTGATAAAATTTTGACGGGAACGGATTGTGAACTCTTCTCGTATTGGGCCTATAACGGGAACAAGAACTTACACTTTTTTCAACCAAGCCCAACGAGGTTACAAGGCAGTAGCCCAAAGGAAAGGAGTGAATAAACTGAGGTAGACATTTGGGCTTCGGGGCCACTTCAGAAGCTAGACCTTCCGAGGAAAGTGTTCAACCAAGCCCGACTTCAGTTTAAGCGGCTATTATTGTTAGTTTGTTGCCATTGTGTAGTGGCGGATCTAGAAATTCAACATAGAATTGTATTCTCTCCAAAATTAATTTTAATTAAATATTAAAATTAAATTAAATAATTATTGAATATGAAAATATCTGAATAATAAAAGATAATAAAAGTTCACATGTGTTTCTTAAAATGGTAAAATACATTTGGTGTCTATACTGCTCAACAAATAACTCTCGACATATCCAACTAGACAAGGGTACCCCCCTCATTGGGTTAATCGTTAGGTTTTGAAAATAATTCGGGAAAAGAATAACATATGACTATTATATTTGGATCTAAAATACAATAACAATTAAATTGTAGTATAGTCAAAAATATATTTACTAATACTGGCAGTGTTCCAAGTTTAAATCACATAGACTACTACTTAAATATTATTTGTACCAATACGCAAACTACTACGGAAGGTTGGATAATCCTTTTTCCAAATTTTAAGAGTGTCCCACTACCACTTAAACATTTTTTTTGCTCATACGCAACTACTATCGGAGGTTGAATAATCATGTTTTCAAATTTTAGGGGTGTCCCGATGCATGTATCCGCCACTGCTTGTGTGTAGGAGTGAAGGGTGGCAATGAGCTGAGTCGAGTGTAATTTTTATTTAATTTGAATTTGAATTTGGTTTGGTTAATAAACGATCAACTTGTTTACCAAAAATTTGGCTTGTGCTTGACTCTAGCTCGAATAATCAATTAGCTTGCGAGATCAGGTCGAGCTAAGGTGTCGTAACTTTTAGTTAGTTATTTTTAATTGTTGATATCGTCGTACCAACTAGTAACTAGGTTAATCATGTCATCGTCTCTTGAATAAGTGAAACGTGAGCAACCAAGGGATAAACATACCGACAAAACTACAAAAGATCTCGTATATGCAATTATGCATGTACCGTAAGAATGTGAGGTTGAAACATATCCCGATAGAAAAGCATGAAGCCGGAATCCAAATGTGCGAAGGAAGATGATAAATGAAGCCAAAAGTTAGGCTTCGTGACACCACTCATTTCACTTATCGAAACATTAGGCGAAACCGAGGAGTTAGGCCATCCTCTGTAAACAACGTTACCTTTCCAATACGAGCCAAAGGTGAAAGGAAAAGGCGGAAAAGGGATCGACCCGCTTTAGCTGGATCCAAACGTTAACTCTTGTTTACTTCCAATATGGCAAATTACATCGTCCAGCGTCACAGCCCACACAACCTCAAGTCGACGCCAAGCAGAGGGAGTCATTGGAGTGACAGTTTCATGTGGGTGGAAATGCAGGAGCAGAGAGGGAAGCCGTCGTGGGACCCACTTCCGAAAATATCTTCCCCAATCAATAGCCTGCTCGTAAAAACGACTGTACTGTACGAGTATCAATGCCGCGCCACGTGTCCTTCGCTCCGGCGGGCCAAAAGCTTCAATGGTATATATATATATATATGTTTTGGACCTTTGGGCCGACCTTTTATCCCTTTTACTCCGACGCCGGAGAGCGTTGGATAGTGAGATGGGAAAGGTGTGATCAGGTGGGAGGGGGTCCACCGTAAGCAATTTGAGCTACCGGCTCAACGAGTTCAAATGAAGCCATTGGCTTATCAAATTGTTGGTCGTTGCCCGTTGGACCCAACGAGGGGAGTTGTTTGGTTCGTTTTGAGATCACTTCTCTTTGTAGTTCCTTTTACTATGATTTTTTGTATGATGAAAAATCAAAATCAGGTAGTATTGGTGGAGTCAGAAATTTAAATGAAATGCTAAAAATCTATTTATAGAAAATTTGAATTGGCGAGAAAGGACTAAAGCCTACAAACTACTATATTTTTCAAAATTATAATGAAATTTACTTTTAATTTTACATTATTTTGAGAGTTAAAAGAGGGCTATATCCTTCTCTACCATCAACATGGTTCCACCACTGTCATGCAACACTGCATTAATTGATCTTTGGTTGGTTGAAGTTAGGGCCTGTCCAACCAAGCCGTAATACAATATTAAAAATTAGGACTCTATAATTTGTGGTTCGCCGCAATCAGGGTTGGCGTGTTATTCCTATGCATTGGATTCAATCTTTGTTTTTCTCAACCCGTCAAGTTTCACATTTAGTTTTAAATTTTGTCTTTATAAAAATATATAAATTTAAAGATATTTGAATAAGAATCATACTAAAATGTCTAAATGGCAAAATTTTGTTGATTAGATTGACCCAAGCTGACATAATATTCAACTTTACCCAAGCTGTCTAATATGGAGAATTGAGCTAAACCTCAGATTCTTCTAAAATATTCAATTCGTGTTCTTAACTACAAATCGTGAACCGACTTTATCAGGGCTAGGGGTGGGCATTGGTGCGGTCCAAACCGCTCCGCCCGCTCCAAATCGCTTATGCGGTCAATCCAAACCGCACCATTAAGATTGCGGTTTAATTTGCGGTCTAATCCTAGGCGGTTCGCGGTTTTGTGGTACGGGTCGACCGAAACTGCGCGGTTGCGGTTCAAAACCGCAAACCACTAAATCCCTACCCAGCTCAGCGAGGGATTCACGAGCAAGCCTTGCGGCGGCGCCATCCCGACGATTCCTCCCTCTCGAATTCCTCCATCCTGGCGCCGACGATTCCTCCCTCTCGAATTCCTCCATCCCGACGATTCCTCCATCCCGACTACCTACCCGACGACGTCGATCTATCCGTGCCTCTCGACGACTACCTACCCGCCATTGTTCCACGACGGGCCCTGCAAGAGCACCACTGAGAGGCGAATCAGGCGATAGCTCCAGCGTCGACGCCGACGATTCCTCCATCCCGACTCCCGATCTGTTCTTGCGAGGGTACTCCCGACATCCCGACTCCAGCGCCGACGATTCCTCTGGTACTCTCTTTCTCCCTCCTCTTTCCCTTCTGTTCTTCAGTCTTCACTTTCGTTGTGCACTTCTACCACATTTCAAATCATGGATGAGCAAGCCTGGTGTTAGGATTATGAACAGCATCACTGCAATGAACACTGGCCCCCAGTCTATCATTTTTTCCATTCCCCTTCCCTTTTGTAGAATTTTCTTGTTTCCTTCTTCTTCTGGTATTGAGTTGCCCTCTGTTCACTTTCTCTAGGATGAAGTTATGTGGGGATTTATAAATGGGTTGAGAAAGTTTGGTTTATTACCTCATGGGTGATAGATAGATATATGACTGATGAGTTCGTTTGGGTGAACCACACGCTAGCTAGCTTCAGTGAGGAGCAGTGGCAGGCAGGAAGGATCAAGCTATCCATCCAATCGCCCGCTGTAGCACAGCTTAGGGAGCGTAAGAAGGCAACGTACTAGTTACTATTTTATACAATACTGCGAGTCGATTCTCAGAAAGGAAGAACCATGATCAAAAGTGAAAGAAACAGAGTTTGGAAAAAAGAGATAGAAAGAAAAGTCTGATCATCACATTTCCTTTGCCCCTTCGTGGGTTTCCTACTAGGCTTCGTGGGTTTCCATCTATGGAGGCCATTTCCTTCATTAGTACTCTGATGCAGTATTGGTACTTCCAGCAACTTGTTAATGCAGAAAATATGTTATTAGATGCATTAATCCATGTTTCTAACTGTTTTCTTTCAAATTCGATATCAACCAGTTGGGAAAAAGAAGATATTATCTGCAAAATGAAATCAAAAAGCTCGCAGGGAAAACGAGCTCAAGCATCGGTATCTAGTGAGGTGAGTTTCTTTGACTATGGTTACATTCTTAAGCGGGATTTGGTGTGTGTGTGTGTGTGTTTACTTATGTGGTCCGTTGCCACCTGGTTTGCTTGCTTTGGTTTGCTTGCTTTGTTAGCTGTCCTGGTTTATGCTGGTTTTGTGAATGGATTAGTTGCTCTGTCGACCTTAAAACTGTGTGCATGCTACAGATTGTCCTCTCATTAAATTATTGAACCTGGAGGAGTAGGTCTCTGTACACAGTACAGCAAGTGGTGCTGGAGCTTGCGTGGCAGATTTTAAGGCTTTGGATAAGAATTGCTTGGGGGGTTTGGTTTCCTTCAAAGTCATAAAGTGTGTGGTGTTGCTTTTTCTAAGGTCTTCCCTATAGTTGTTGTTGCTGATGATGATGTCTGAAGTCTTCTTCTCTGTGTATGTATTCTCTATGTATTGTATGTATTGTTGTGTTGCTTGGTGAGTTTACACAAAGCATTAGTATGCCTGAACTTAGAAGTGTTAATATTTAGGTGAATGATGAATGAATGCTATTGTATATTAATCTGACTTCTTTAATTTGCTGTTGTATATTAATCTGACTTCTTTCATGTAAATGACAATAAATTGCTGTTGTATATTAATCTGACTTCTTTCCTCTTTGTTTAATGGTAAAGTGGGGGAGGTGTAGAAGGTGGATTAGGGAAGTGCGGTTAGGTAGAGTTGTATGATTGGTTTCAATACTTGCTACTAAGAGTTTTGTGACTACAAATGTTGATGATATTTGATGTTTCATTATTAGGTTGAATATGATGATGTTGCAATGGAGTCTTTAAGTGGGGAAGATATGGAAGTCGAAGTGGATGCAAGTACAAGTAGTGTGGGTGCTGCTGATATTGGTTCAACTGCAACTCAAATTAAGTCACCGAAGGCAAAAGGCAGGAAGCTTACGTCAAAAGTATGGGTTCAATTCAAGAGGCATGTGACAAAGGAAAGATTCAAGGCATCATGTATCAAATGCGGGAAGACTTATGAATCTAAATCGAAAAGAAATGGAACAAGTGCGCTTCTCAGACATATGGAAAAACCATGCGGTGATAAAAAAGGTACTGCTCAACAACTGTTGAATACAATTAGAGTTGGATTAGGAGAGAGTGATGAAGTAGTGTTAGGGAGCTGGAAGTTTGACCAAGCCGCTATAAGGAAAGGATTGGCTTATATGATTATTGTGGATGAGTTACCTTTTAGGTTTGTTGAATACTTGGGTTTCAAGTATTTTATGTCACTTACTTGTCCTAGATTCTGCATACCTTCTAGAAGGACTGTGACTAGGGATTGTTGGGAATTTTATCTTGAGTTGAAGCAAAAGTTAAAGAATGTCTTTAGCAACTGTGAAGGTAGAGTTTGCTTGACTACAGATTCATGGACTTCCAACAAGCAATTGAATTTCATGTGTGTGACAGCCCATTTTATTGACAGAAACTGGATATTAAGAAAAAGGATTACCAATTAAGCTTCATGGCAACGAAGATGAAACAGAAATATGAGAAGTATTGGGGAGATGTTGACAAGATGAACAAGTTGTTGTACATTGCTGCCGTTTTAGATCCACGGCGAAAGTTGCGCTTTATTGGTTTCGCTCTCAAGTGGATGTATGATGATGAGAAATCGGCTAGTGATTTGACAAGTGATGTTGAGGATGCTACTTATGAGTTGTATGCTCATTATGAGAATCAAGTAGGTGAAGCTTCATCCTCCTCTCAATCAGAACTAGATGAAGATGGTGGAAACGTGGATCTAATTGCGGAGTATATGAAGCAATTGCAAAAAGAAAGAGGTGTAGTCAACAAAACTGAGTTGGATAGGTATTTGAACGAGGAAGTCGAAAGATCAATGGATCCCAAATTTGATGTGCTAGGCTGGTGGAAAGTAAACAGCCACAGGTTTCCAACTTTGTCTAAGATGGCAAGGGATGTATTGGCTATCCCTATTTCTACAGTTTCGTCTGAAGCGGCTTTTAGCACTGGAGGGAGAGTACTGAATGATTTTAGGAGTTCTTTGACTCCTAAGATTGTGGAGGCCCTTATTTGTACTCAGGATTGGCTCCGCGCAGACTCTAGTCCATGTGTAGTTGAAGAAGATTCAGAGGAGATCGACAATATTGATGAAGGTAAGCTTTCTTAGAATAAAAATGCTATTAGTTTTGTTTAATGCTCAAGTTGATGGTGACATTTTATGAATTTCAGAGTTGAGCATGGTGTTGAAGGCTATTAACATATCTGATGTTCCACTTCCTTTTACCAATACCCCTCGTACGAGTCCTATTATACAGGCAAACGCAAACACGTCAGGTAATTGATCTAATAATCTTATACAGAGTTGTGATCTGCCTGTCCATCCTAAACCATTCATTCAAAGTGATCAGAATCTGAAACGTTTTATATCCGTTTTACAGGTGGTATGGGGTTATAAGGATCCGTTTGCAGCCATGGGATTGCTTGAGAGTTGCCCGAATCTGAAGTCCTTCATTTCTTAAAACAGGATGCTGTAGGATGATGGCCACTAGCTAGTGCTTCTGACTTTGTTTTATTTAGAGTAATTTGTGTTTGAAGTTCATGTTGTGTGTGGAAGACGTAGTGATAACTGGGATTAATGTATTTCTAGCCCAAGAGGGCAAGCCAAGACTGTTGCCATTTGGATATTAGGTTGTGTCCTTCTTGTCTCCATGGGTACAGTTGCCATTTGGATATCATTGTCTTAACAGTAGAAGCAATCCCAGGGTACAGATTGTCCAAACCAACTGATACGACCTCAACAAACCTCGACCTGGAAAACCCTGCATCGACGAATATAACCCAGGAGAAGATAACCCAATTGTATCGATCTTGTCCATTGTTCGCCGTCGTCCACTGCTTCCGCCGCCGCCATCTCAACTTCTTCGTGGCCGCCTGTCATCGTTGATCACCGCCGACTGAGGAGGACAGGGATCGGAAACAAGAGGGGGGCCGCCACAGCCACTTTGATCAATTCCCGTTGGCATCGCTCGTCTCGCAATTGAATCTAAAGGGAGATTGAACTTCGCCCGAGAGAGAAGTGAACCAGAATCGGAGTTTCAGATAGAGCGAGAGGGAGAGCCCCAGTCATCGCCTTCCGTCCCCCCAACCGTCTGTGCGCTGAGCTCTGCAGTCGTGTTGCTGGATAATCATTTCAGGTATGGCTCCGCTTTTAGTCCGAACGAGTTAGTCCATAGTTGTATCTGTCGAATCTGTGATTGATGGCCGTGGTTTATGCTCCCATCCGGCTTGAACAGCCCGAAATTCCTCTCCGAAGTTGTGCTATCTGTTTTCTATTTGTTTCATTATGAATTGCGGTCAAATCTGCGGTGCGGGCTAAACCGTACCAAACCGCTAACCTATGCGATTTGGTTTGATCGCACCGATTATATTGCGGTCCAACATGCGGTGCGGTCCAATTAATATGCGGTGCGGTGCGGTTTGTATCAAAGCGGTGCGGTGCGGTGCGAACCGCCAAAAATTGTACCTAAACAATAACATACAGATAAAATGATAATATGAAGAAGAATCCATAATAATGCAACAAAATTCATTAAATCCAAGAAATAAATATGCGGTCGCCATTGGTAATGGGAAAAGTATATAAAAAAAAAATACAATAACTCCGGTAACTCCTTTTTGAAGTTTAGTTACAGCCTCCACTCCTGAATAGCCGCCATTATTTACATAAACTTGGCAGCCCTTCCCAGATCATACTCTCTTCTAATTCTTAGTACATAATTGAGTGTCCCGTCTAACAGATGACGCAAGCATTTGGATCGTCCCCGGGAACGTTGGCGGCGCCGTACTGGTAAGGGTAATTGTTGTACCCCTTCTGTTGTTGATAAGGATAATTGCGGTAATAGTAACCACCGTTGACCTGAGGCTGAGGACTGTAGTAATAGGGGATGACAGGAGGAGGAGCAGAAGGGTTCTTTTTGTCTTTTCCTTCATCTTTCTTAACCGCCGCCGCTGCCGCCGGAGGCGGGTCTTCCTTCTTCTTCTCCGGCTGCTTCGGGGGTCCCACAGAGACCACCTCGGTCGCGAACAGCTTCCTGAGCTTGCTCGCTATCTTCACCGGATCCACGTTTCCGACCACCGTCATCTTCATGTCTTTCATGTCCATCGACACCGAGTCAACGCCTGAAATCCCTGTGACTTTCTTCATGGCTCTCTGCTTGTCTCTGTCGTCGTGCAGATCCAGCTTAAGAACCACAACCTGTTCAACAACAACAAAAATAATCAAGATTAGAAACAGTAATTGAGCGTACAGTCACTCGATCAGTAATCTCCCAACAGAATTGACCCAATAGGGCTTAGGTGCTGAAGAGTTGCTGCTAATTGTAATGGGCTCTTACCTTCATTTTGCCTTTGGACGAGAAGGGGGGAAAACAGAGGAGTGAGTCGAGTGAGCTTCAGAGGATGGATGGAATCGATTAAGGCGAGTTTTGGGAAGTTTGAGAGATTGATGTTAGAGCTTGGATGAGAAGCTTGGTGGGTGAAGGTTCTGGTAATGGCGGTTTATATAAGGAGAATGGTTGCCATAAGTCAATTCGAGGTCGTCGCCGTGGCTTCCTCGCGGCTGCATCAGTCTGTGGTCAAGATTCAAGAAAGAAGGAATACAGTTTATTGTCAAAAAAAAAAAAAAGAAGGAATACAGTGCCTATGTTTGGCCCGGCTTTTAGAAGTGATTTTCGGCTTCAAAAGCTTAAGCAGGGCCAAACACCTCTAAAAGCTCGGCTTTTGAAAAGCCGAAAAGCGCTTTTGTATAACATAAAAGCAGAAGCTCCGATTTGGAGCTTCTGCGAAAAGCTGTTTTGAAAATACAAGATTATCCTTACCATATTTTAATTTTATTTCAGAAAATATAATTTTCCTTCATTTATATCATTTTAAAAATAAAATAAATTATAAAATCATATTATTTAATATAAAAGAAATCTAACAAGATCCATTTTGACTACTTTTTATTGTTTCAAATTTTTATTTATATTTTATATTATAAGTCCTTTATAGTCATTTTACACAACCGCTCATATTAAAAAGCACTTCTAATAGTTTTACAGCCAAACACTAAACTGCTTTTTTTGAAAAGTACTTATCTAAAAGCTCCAGCCAAAAGCTGCTTCTGCAAAAGTTACAGCAGGGCCAAACTAAGCTAGTGATTGATTAAAATTTACATTTAAAAGGGAAAGGGTTACGTGCGTAGGAACTAGGAAGCCCGACAAGGCAAAGTGATGACGCGTTTTCCCGACTTCACTTGTCGCCTTCTTCCTCGGAGCTCCTTTCTTGGACCTTCTCTACTATCTGTTCGCTGATTGGCTAACAGTGAGCGTTTACTTTTCTTAGGGTTGTTATTGGGCCAGGGATTTGAAGAAAGAGCTGATAAAATTTTGACGGGAACGGATTGTGAACTCTTCTCGTATTGGGCCTATAACGGGAACAAGAACTTACACTTTTTTCAACCAAGCCCAACGAGGTTACAAGGCAGTAGCCCAAAGGAAAGGAGTGAATAAACTGAGGTAGACATTTGGGCTTCGGGGCCACTTCAGAAGCTAGACCTTCCGAGGAAAGTGTTCAACCAAGCCCGACTTCAGTTTAAGCGGCTATTATTGTTAGTTTGTTGCCATTGTGTAGTGGCGGATCTAGAAATTCAACATAGAATTGTATTCTCTCCAAAATTAATTTTAATTAAATATTAAAATTAAATTAAATAATTATTGAATATGAAAATATCTGAATAATAAAAGATAATAAAAGTTCACATGTGTTTCTTAAAATGGTAAAATACATTTGGTGTCTATACTGCTCAACAAATAACTCTCGACATATCCAACTAGACAAGGGTACCCCCCTCATTGGGTTAATCGTTAGGTTTTGAAAATAATTCGGGAAAAGAATAACATATGACTATTATATTTGGATCTAAAATAAAATAACAATTAAATTGTAGTATAGTCAAAAATATATTTACTAATACTGGCAGTGTTCCAAGTTTAAATCACATAGACTACTACTTAAATATTATTTGTACCAATACGCAAACTACTACGGAAGGTTGGATAATCCTTTTTCCAAATTTTAAGAGTGTCCCACTACCACTTAAACATTTTTTTTGCTCATACGCAACTACTATCGGAGGTTGAATAATCATGTTTTCAAATTTTAGGGGTGTCCCGATGCATGTATCCGCCACTGCTTGTGTGTAGGAGTGAAGGGTGGCAATGAGCTGAGTCGAGTGTAATTTTTATTTAATTTGAATTTGAATTTGGTTTGGTTAATAAACGATCAACTTGTTTACCAAAAATTTGGCTTGTGCTTGACTCTAGCTCGAATAATCAATTAGCTTGCGAGATCAGGTCGAGCTAAGGTGTCGTAACTTTTAGTTAGTTATTTTTAATTGTTGATATCGTCGTACCAACTAGTAACTAGGTTAATCATGTCATCGTCTCTTGAATAAGTGAAACGTGAGCAACCAAGGGATAAACATACCGACAAAACTACAAAAGATCTCGTATATGCAATTATGCATGTACCGTAAGAATGTGAGGTTGAAACATATCCCGATAGAAAAGCATGAAGCTGGAATCCAAATGTGCGAAGGAAGATGATAAATGAAGCCAAAAGTTAGGCTTCGTGACACCACTCATTTCACTTATCGAAACATTAGGCGAAACCGAGGAGTTAGGCCATCCTCTGTAAACAACGTTACCTTTCCAATACGAGCCAAAGGTGAAAGGAAAAGGCGGAAAAGGGATCGACCCGCTTTAGCTGGATCCAAACGTTAACTCTTGTTTACTTCCAATATGGCAAATTACATCGTCCAGCGTCACAGCCCACACAACCTCAAGTCGACGCCAAGCAGAGGGAGTCATTGGAGTGACAGTTTCATGTGGGTGGAAATGCAGGAGCAGAGAGGGAAGCCGTCGTGGGACCCACTTCCGAAAATATCTTCCCCAATCAATAGCCTGCTCGTAAAAACGACTGTACTGTACGAGTATCAATGCCGCGCCACGTGTCCTTCGCTCCGGCGGGCCAAAAGCTTCAATGGTATATATATATATATGTTTTGGACCTTTGGGCCGACCTTTTATCCCTTTTACTCCGACGCCGGAGAGCGTTGGATAGTGAGATGGGAAAGGTGTGATCAGGTGGGAGGGGGTCCACCGTAAGCAATTTGAGCTACCGGCTCAACGAGTTCAAATGAAGCCATTGGCTTATCAAATTGTTGGTCGTTGCCCGTTGGACCCAACGAGGGGAGTTGTTTGGTTCGTTTTGAGATCACTTCTCTTTGTAGTTCCTTTTACTATGATTTTTTGTATGATGAAAAATCAAAATCAGGTAGTATTGGTGGAGTCAGAAATTTAAATGAAATGCTAAAAATCTATTTATAGAAAATTTGAATTGGCGAGAAAGGACTAAAGCCTACAAACTACTATATTTTTCAAAATTATAATGAAATTTACTTTTAATTTTACATTATTTTGAGAGTTAAAAGAGGGCTATATCCTTCTCTACCATCAACATGGTTCCACCACTGTCATGCAACACTGCATTAATTGATCTTTGGTTGGTTGAAGTTAGGGCCTGTCCAACCAAGCCGTAATACAATATTAAAAATTAGGACTCTATAATTTGTGGTTCGCCGCAATCAGGGTTGGCGTGTTATTCCTATGCATTGGATTCAATCTTTGTTTTTCTCAACCCGTCAAGTTTCACATTTAGTTTTAAATTTTGTCTTTATAAAAATATATAAATTTAAAGATATTTGAATAAGAATCATACTAAAATGTCTAAATGGCAAAATTTTGTTGATTAGATTGACCCAAGCTGACATAATATACAACTTTACCCAAGCTGTCTAATATGGAGAATTGAGCTAGACCTCAGATTCTTCTAAAATATTCAATTCGTGTTCTTAACTACAAATCGTGAACCGACTTTATCAGGGCTGTCTACACTCTATAGTCCATCGCTTAATTAAAGAAACAACCAGTTATTCACTATAGGGGAATCGGCCCACCATGGCCACGTGGCGTCTTGTAGTTCGACGAGCGGAACATTGACTCAAGAGAGCTCGAGAGCAGGCGATTATACCCCGGCGCCTCATATAAAGACCAGCCTCGCTGTCTCAACGAAAGCCGCATTTCTCCCGTCACTTCTAAAGCTAGAAGCCCGAAATTCCTTTTTTTTTCCCCCAACTTCCTCTCACAGCGCCAGAAATGGTGTCGATGAACCCGAACCCGGCCGAAGGGTTCTACCTGGATCCTAACGGAATGGCGCTCCCCGGGCTCGGCCCTTTCGCCAGCTCTACCGCGGAGGCCTCCAACCCGCCGGCGAGTTCCGCCGTCGAGGATCCGAGCAAGAAGGTCCGGAAGCCTTACACCATCACCAAGTCGAGGGAGAACTGGACCGAGCCGGAGCACGATAAGTTTCTCGAAGCTCTCCAGCTGTAAGTTCTTCTCTGCTGTAGTTTCGACTCTCCAGTGTCGGTTCGAGTTTGTCCTTAAGTTCAATTTAGGGTTCGTCGTGTGAAAATGGAGCTCGAGGCGCAGAATCTAGGCCGGCGTATTGCGAATTAGGCTATAGTTGGTGGCTACGCGAGATCGGTTTTAGTGAATTTGGCTGTATTGTGGAGTTGGAGCTGTTACTTTGATGATTATGGAGTTGGATACGGCGGATTGAACTTTTTTATGATATGGAGACACTGTTCCACATTTCGATTTCGGATTCTGGTATTCCAGTGCATTTTCCTTATATTATTGAAGTGCGTAACCTGAGACTCCCACTAGCAGTGGGAGAAATGTGTCCTTAGGAAGGTGATGACTGTTTCTGGAAGCTACCTAGGGAATTGTGTAAGGCTTATCGAGCTGATGATGTAGGGAATTGATTTCTTCACTTCTTTAAAAGGTTAATTGAGCTACTGGTATAGGTAGATGGTGGCTGTTGCTCAAAGCTTAATTCATAATTCTTTGAGCTTTATCCAGCTCATGATGTTGATGTCGATGGACTGAAACAATAGTGAAAAACATCTGAATGCAAGATGTAATTGTGAATTTCCGGAACCTCAGAAGTGCTGCCATGATAACTCAATAGGTTGTCTTAGTCTCCTAGAGTTGGTGGTGATGCGATTTAGCAGTCAGATCCAGATTACTGTTCCGTTTCCCAACACTATTACACGTGATTATGTTCAAATAGTTCCTATGGCATTTTTGTCAGCAGAATGAACTCCTTGATTTTGACTTTATTTGGCAGTGTTGTCTTTAGTATGCTTTTGTGGCTTTTGTTGTCGGTTGGTAACTTTTAGCGCACGCTCCTTTGTTCTTGTTATCCTTGTAGTTTCGACCGAGATTGGAAGAAGATTGAGGCATTTATTGGATCCAAGACTGTTATTCAGGTATGTTACAACTGTTTCGTGGTTTAGTGAGGAACAGTCTCATAATGTGTGTTCAAGGGGTAGAGATATATCTTTACTTCAAGTTTTAATAATTACTGCTGTCATTAAAACAAGAATGCTTTCATTATGAATTTTGTTATTTCATTGGAAGCTAAAGGAGTAATGAGATTGCTTGAACTGTGTTACTCTAGTTTCTGGTCATGGTGTCTTCAGATCTGGAACTTAATTTTGTACTATGTTATTTTCATGCAAGATTACGTTCAGTGTTGTTGGTATCAGCCTGCTGAAATTTAGAATGTACCTTTTGCAGATACGCAGTCATGCTCAGAAGTACTTCTTAAAGGTTCAGAAAAGTGGAACGGGTGAACATCTGCCTCCTCCCCGGCCTAAAAGGAAAGCTGCTCATCCATATCCTCAAAAGGCCTCAAAAAGTGGTAAGTTGTGTTGACTTTTGTATTGAGTATTAAATAGCTTGGAAATGTGCTGCTGATAAGGATTGTATCCCCTTATGCTGTGTCTTTAAATAACAGCAGTTGCAGTGCTTGTGCTTCCACAATCTTCTGGATCTGTTCAGTCATCATCTGCTCTTCTTGAGCCCAGTGTTCCACCCGACTCCCCTTCAATGCCATTGAACCCTATTACAAGTGCAGCTGCAGTATCCTGGAAAAACAACATCCCAGCAGTGTCTTTGTCGAACCAAGGAAAAGGTTTGTAAAATCAAAGCTTACTCATCCTTTTTTACTGGTTTTTTGGTAGTTGGCTTTTGTTACAATTAGCAAAAAAGGTGGGAAACTTTGGTCACCAGTGTTTCTTTGTCTTTTCTGTCTTGTAGCCCCATCTTTGTCAAATAATTGTTGTAGCAGCACTGAGAGTACTCCAAGAACAAAGCAAGTTGTTGAAGTGGCCGAGCAAGCAAATCCGTTAAGAGGTACATATTCAATGCCAATTCTTACTACTGTGGACTAGCCAAGTTGGGTACTGTATTTGTCATCTATTAGCATATTGGCTTTGGAACCGTCTTAGGTAGCTTTTGTAGCATGGTTATTTGACTAAACTCAACTCTCTATGCCATTTATGGTGAATGAGTACATGAATAACTGTCTATCCGTAGATTTATAAGTGGCATTTCTGCCTTTCTGTCTCTCCATATGGAGTGAGATGTCCTCTAGCGAACATGGTCTTTGGGCTTTTCTTAGTCTTCTTCAGCCTTTAGAGGAGATAGATTAACAGGGTTTCTGTTCGTCTTTCATGGAGCCGCCTATTGGAGTGCACTTAAATTTTGCATTAGTTGTATAGCTGGGAGGTGTTTGTTACCTTTTTCCCCATTATATATTGGAGATGTTCCCAAGTTTGAACCTTGGCAGGTAAATAGTTTTGATCTGCCACTACTACTATCTCTTTGGGCATGTGCTACTGCATTTTCTTCTTTGAACTGCTACTCCAAGCTCGGATAACAAGGCAGTCAGCATTACATATAATTTAGGACTGTTTAATGGTCCTAGTTGAACAATGATTGTTTCCGGTGGAGTTGTACTCACCTGATCATATTTGACAGCTTTTCGAACTTCGGATTTCATGCTGCTATCTATGCCAATGTGATCATGCAATTGCTTTTCTCAATTCCTTGCCACTAAAATGCTTTTTTCTATTGTGACTAAACTATTTCTGGGTGCTCTGCGGTTTTGTTTGATTGCAGTTCTGCCAGACTTTTCGCAAGTCTACACCTTCATTGGCAGTGTCTTTGATCCAAATGCTGTTGACCATTTGCAGAAGCTTAAGAAAATGGACCCTATAGATGTTGACACGGTATGATTATGCGAATCGGCTTCTGTAGCACAGTTTTACGATCTTTCTGAACTGTTCTTTATTGTCAATATTTATTGAAATTCTTTCTATGCATGTGACTTTTCTGTGTACTGTTATTACTTATTAGATTAGCAGATTGGTTTTCATAGCATGACTTTTTTCCTATCCTGTCCTTTTCAGACGCTGTTGCTGATGCGAAACCTATCCATTAATTTAACCAGTCCTGATTTCGAGGATCATGTAAGTGCCTTTTACACTTGATTTCACTTTCCTGCTCTAGTGACCTATTCGTAGTTTATTTTATTCGGGCGTCTGCATAATCATCTGTCTGTCTTGTCACTAGTGCCCTACACCAGCTGCCATTGTTCTTAAATTTGTAGTCTCCTCTCCCTTTCAGAGTGAAGCTTTACTGTAGATTTTCATGTAGTTTCAGTTAGACCTAATATTCATTAGTTCCCTAAATACTAAATAGTGTAGTGAAGCAGGGGAAAATGCAGTTTTACAGTCTTGCTTATTTCGTAGAAATGCTACAGGCTGGTTTGTAGCATCCCTGCATATACTTCCACCTTATAATTAACTGGACTTCATCTCGTGAAATTCCCTATAACATGTTTCATAACGGTTTCCATTCATCTTCACATTACGTTCAAATTTTGCGCATCAGTAAAAAGCAGGAGTTATAAAGATCATTAAGTGCATCAAGAAATGTTTAGTTGATCGAACTCATTAGTATTTGACACCTTCATTTCTGTCCCTTTCCCGTAAGTGGTAATCATTTATGGTCTCGTGACATGGTGTAATTTTGCATGGCAGAGAAGGCTGCTTGCTTCCTACGACACAGATGCGAACAGGATATGAACTGTTGCTTGATCCGGGCGAGGTGAATTGGCCGGACTGTGAGGGTCAGTAAAAGCTTCTACCACCAACAATTAAAGGTGCACGACGCGCTCTGTAACCGCCCACCAGTTCCCCCTCTTTGGCCAGGCCTTCGGCCTTGTTGTAATCTCACAGGTAGTGTGTATATGGGATTTGAAGAAGAGGAGAAACAATAACTACCAGCAGCTGCTGCTGCTCCAGAGCGCGAGTGTATAGTTTCTGGTTCCGGTAAAGGCCTTGCTGTACAGCTCCTCCTGCGACGGAGGAAAGAAGGAATTCACTCACCTAATTAATTAGAGTATGTAATTAAAGTTTTGATCACGAGCTTGTTCAGCCGTTGTTAAGTGTAATTAATGCATCCTCCACAATCACCTTTAACGCCTTCCTAATTGCACTAGTGTAATTAGTGCAACCTGGGGCGTCAGTCTGAGATTTTGCATCCCGGTTCTTTGCTGTAGCCTGTATTTATAATTATAAGGTCAAACTCAGTATTTTTTTCTTCTTCTGTTCATATATCGAGCTCCTAAGTTCTGACTTCGAGGGAACTAATGCGAAAAACTATTCAAGCAGCAGAGTCGGGACATTAACGGAACTTGATAGATTATCTAGTGTCTCGGCTTAGTGAGTGAAATGGATTTACCTAATGTGATAACTGAAATTGCTTGACTATGCAGAACTGTCATGCACATTTAGCAAATTCACGCAGCTGGATCGTATTTTCGAGCAGAATTATTGAGATTCCTGCCACTCGGATATTCAGAATGGAAAGACACCTGATTTGGTACAGGTTTTTGAAGAAAAAAAGTTGAAAAAAATGATTTGTGTATTCAAGTTTCCTGCCCGAGGTTGACCAGATACCATGACAGAATGAAGATGCACAAATTCGACTCAGCCCCAGTGGAGATGTTAAAAGTATACTATTGTAAAGGTCTTCGCTACTTTGAACATTGACTACCATAGGCTACTATCCGCTTCACATGCTCCCCTTGTTTCTTTCCAGAGTTGGGAAATTCCTAATCCTCAGCTAATTCAACTAGGACCCTAATTTTGGTACTTCTAACCAACATATGGTTACGTATCTAGCTCAGAGACTAACTCTAATCAGAAGTGTCTGATTTCTAAAAGCAAATCCTGACTGCAATGAGGTGTATAAGACGGTAACTAGACATGTTGCTCACCTACGACGTCCAATAAGATCTAAGCGTTGCCGAACCAAGGCCACCCCAAGTTCTGATCTGCAAACAAAGGCAAAAATAACTAACCAATTAGTGTAGACTCAGTTGAAATCAATCACTTGAGGCAAAACATATGAAGTCAGGTTTTTACTCTACTTTTTCCTTTTACCTGGTCTGGCTAATAGGTTCGTATAGATGTGGACCTGATTACCAAAGGGGTAACACATGCTAGGAGGATAGGGCCCCATCTGATGTATAGGATGCGGCGGCGGCCGAGGAGGCAGGACAGGGAACCATGGCCCCATACCAGGAGGAGGTTGAGGAGGAGCACATATCATTGGTCCCATAGGCTTTGGAGCATAAACACATTTGGTCTGCTTCTTGTTCTCTGATTTCCTCCGACAGCCAAGCAACGGTGGGCAGGACTGCTGCTTACACAGTTCGCCGCTGGAGGCTTCATCCATTGGACATAAGAAGTCGTCGATAGTAATCAAACTGTCTTCGTCCGGCCAGCAGATTTCATCGCTTGTATGAGGCTTCTCATGGAAGTGGGGGGCAGCTGAGTCTACTAAAGTTTCCTGTTCAGTTAAAACTTCTGGAGTCACTTCATCAGCATGCTCATCGTCCTTAAGGATCGTCTCATTGCAGCTTGAAGCGTCGACTTCGGATGGAAGAACCATGCCATCGTCACGGGAGGCCGGAATTGGTCTCTGCCCTCCTCCAAGGTCGAACTCGGAGAAACCCAGCATCGAGAGGTCCTGGCTACACTGCAGGTCAGTAGACTGGCACGCAATTTCTTCCTCTATTGAAGCAAGGAGATCCTGATAGTCGGCATCATCGATCTCTGGATTGTCTTGCGTAGGACCAGAAGGGTTTGCACAAATAGTTGCTTTGTTGTCCCATTCATGCAGTTGTTGGTGATAGACAGAGGCAGGAGAGGTAGATGGGTGGGACTGGCCTGTACCTTCGTTACTTTCTGAAGGGATACTTGTCAATGGATGCTCGTTCAGCTTTGTGCCGTGATCCATATGTGCTTCTCCTGTTCCATGTTTGCCGTCGATACTGGACATGCTATTGCCAGCTGGCTTAACCCAAGATAGGAAGTAAGGACAGGATATGGTGGTCTGGCCAGCCTTACTCTGCAAAGGAAACATACAGAATGTCAGCTTATGCTAAACATACTAAACCCTACAACTTCCAAGCTTTGGAAACCAAACACGAGTGCCTCTTTTTATGGCTAACAGAAGATGCTGTAAATAAACTGAAAACATAATGCACTGGTTCCTGGAAGACTTCTACATTTGCAGGAAGGAGAGCTGACCAAAGTTCTTTCCCCAATTTATCATTGGTACTTGATTTTATCAACCATCATTATATAGATAAAGCCAAAAGTTACGTTCACTAGATGTTTGAAAGCTTGTCTATCTCCATCATACTTGATTTTGTTAAGTTCACTAAGCCAAAGTTAAGCTTAGGGGTAGTAAGAACTTTATGGGATTAAAATACCTTCAGTTTCTCGGATGTCCAACTTTCGTCAACTCCGTACTTCTGGGAATCTCCTGAGCCTGTGGCGTTACTTGGGTCCTGGTTTTCTTTCTGATCATCTGAAATGTTCTTCTGAGTTTCCTGAGTTACTTGACGATCACTCCACAACGATTCAGATGTTTCTGAGCATATTCATAAAAGAGAAGAATATTTAAGACAATTGTAGGCTGTAGCCTGTAGGCAAAGAAATGCAGGAACTTGCAAAAGAATATAACTCCATCTGAGAAGCTTACCCTTCTGTTTTTCCACTTCAGTCCTCCGTGGTCTCAAGGAATCAAATGTTTTCTCTCTGCCAATGTCCATTTTCTCTGTCCCAGAATGGAGATCCATCTGAAAGACACAAAACCCGAAAATTCATAACAGATCAGGATGTCAACTTCACGCGTATCCTTAAAATTCCTAGGCTTACCCTGTATAGATGTGGAGGCCGATATGGTGTAGCACTTCGGGTTAGCAGATGACAGGTACTACCCTCATGAATCTTTGGAGCAGAGTCAACAGCTATAGGTTCAGGTGCTGGCAGGAGAGTACCCTTCCCTAAAATTCCACTTTCAGGATCGTTCTTCCCTAGAGTTCCACTTTCAAAAGTATTCTTCCCTAAAATTACACTTTCATGATGATTCTTCGCTAAAATTCCATTTTCAGGATTGTTCTGCCCTAGAGCTCCACTTTCAGAAGTATTCTTCCCTGAAATTACACTGTCAGGATGATTCTTCCCTAAAATTCCATTTTCAGGACCAACTCTCCAACTAGTTGATAGAATGTTGCCATCCCATCTCGCAAACTCTGCATTTCAACAAAGTAGGATAGTATTACACAGGTCCAGCTGGACCATATACATTAACTTTCGAAGAGGGAAGACACAAGAAGGGAAGCAACTACGCATGGCAAGCATCAATGAAATGATGCATTTAAAGAACATCAGGCCATCACAGAACCAACCACAAACACCATTCACCTCTTCTCTGGAGCTAAGGTAGTAAAATTTTATCTCAACAACCACTATAATGCAAGTTGCAAACAACTTTTATTAGATAGATCGTTAAGATTTGGAACATCCACATTGGTAGTCTATATGAGGATAGAACTATCCCTTCTATTGGAATTCAGAATTCAGTTTCCTTCCAAGGCTCTCACCTTTTGGTGGAAGGCGTAAACCAGCTCGGTTGAGTAAGGGTAGAGCAGCTACAAACAACCTAAACTATACACTAAAAAGTAGTTAACCAAGTGAAGAAGGAAGTCTTATGAATTCCTATCTACTTACTTCCATTCAAGAACCAATTCAAAATTGTCTTAGACTGATTTGCATGGTTCAATCTATGGATCATCCCAGGCTACTACTCACAATCACTGTAGGACTGGTTCTAAGTTCGTAAGCATCAAATATTAAAGAATAGACGGTTGCATAAGCTTGTAAACTCAAATTCACGATTCTACTAGAGCGTTCACAGAACTAAAACCTGAAAGATCAGAACAAGAGATGAAATAAAGTCAAATGCGGAACAAAAGCTATGCCATAGATCGTACCAGACTCGGTCTTCGGCTGCGGCCAAATTGTAGGGCGTTCGTCAAGCTCACTGTCCAAAGATTATAAGGAATTAAACAACAGATGCAGTGATAGCTGAACTTATATGAGCACTTCAAAGCTAACGCGCACAGGTAGATCGCAATCTTACCGCAATATCTCGGAATCGAAGTTGCAAGGCAACCTCTGGCATATATCCAACATAGCTATGGACAAGAGAAAATCCGCTGAATACGCAAACTTGGAGCCTCTGTAAGCGAACGAAAGAAAGTATAAACGGATGTTAGCTCAGGAAGGAAGAAAAAGAAGGCCGTTATAACTGAAAAGCAATAGACGTGTTTGATTGCCGAGAAAATCGTTTTCCCGTCCGTCGCGTCAACTTTCTCGGCGAAAAAAAGAGAGACTAAATCAACATGAGAAACTTGACGATTGAGAGAAACAGAGTCGAAATTTTACTTGCTGAACGATGGCGCAAGGTCTCCATCATCTGCTCCTGATTCCTCCAGCAAGCCTTCAGACGGAGCTCCGGCGCTCATTTTCTTGAAAGCTCCAAGAACTGTGCCAGCTAGGGACGAGTTCGTCGTCGCGAAGTCTACTGAGAATCAAAATCCCGGCGCCGAACGATCAAAGACGTCTAATCTAAAATGCAGTTGACTAACCCTAACTCTTCAAAACCTCTACCCCGGAAACCTCAGTTTTACGACTCTGCTGTGCGATCAAAAGAACGGAAACGGCGAGAGAACTACAATCGGAGTGTGAGGAATCAACCGGCGGAGGTTGATTTCACCAGCAAGACCAAAAGAACATGAAAATACTCCATGAGTGAGCTCTATAGACTGCTAAAATGTCTTTGGCGAGAGAGAAATGGAGGGAAAATTAGCGTGATGGAGGGAGGGGGAATAACTCCGGGGCTCTGTCACTCTTCCGACTGGGTAGAAAAGGAAGACTGAAGCTGGCAGTAGTAGTACCTGCGTTTCTTGCCATTTTCACAGATTAAGCCACTGGCTAGTTGTACGTTTTGCTAGGCCTATAGACATAGGGCCCCGCTTTTAGGAATTTTAGTTGGCTGTGATCAGCTGCGGACAGTCTCTTTTGGGGTAAAAGTTGATCAACGGCAGAAGATGAAGCAGATTGTCATTTGCATAGTGATGTGGAGTGTGGACGGTCTAGAATGAATTCGAAGTTGGCTCATATGCTTTCACGGATGGAGCAAATAATTAGCTCCAATGGATTGACTTGTAGCCCACGCAGGCACCAAGGGGTAGAGAGTAGAGACTAGAGAGTCCCTTCTTTTTTTAATAGAGAGACTAGAGAGTCAGAGGGGAAATCTTACATCAAGTGATGGGCTAACAACAAATATATGTTTTGATTTCTTTTGGCTCGTGTTAACAAAATTTCTTATAATATTCAGTTATGTTTTTCATGAAATAAATTTATTTAAATTAGTTTGTATTCATACAAAGAACCTATTTACATCTAATTCTCCAAATCAATCAACTAAATTTTGTATGCAATCTCATCATTTAATCACAGAATCTAACAATCTAGCTACAATAAATATTTTTAATGAGCTTAGCAACTTGTGCGCAAGGACCTAAGCATAGAAATAAAATATTTTTCACTTGACAAAATACACTTATATAGTCAAAACTTTCACGTTTGTGCTATTTATAGCCATTTTAGCGAAATACCACTTGTAGCCACTTCCGTCCAATTATTTGACGGTGTCATCTAACGGATTGAGTGAACTAACAGAAATGATGATGTGGCAACTAATAATGCTTATGTGGAATTTCTTTAATAGTAAGTAATGTTAAATAAAATATAAATATTAATAAACCAAAAAAAATCTCACGCTTCTTCTCCCTATCCCTAATCTCCGCTTCTTCTCCTCAAGCAACCCACCAACCGCTCACTCCTTCCGGTGGCCAACCTACATCCGCTACCCACCGCAGCTTGTCACCACCACCGTCGCCGTAGCTTACCCTGATTCCATGGATTATTTGGCTCCATCATCGCCTCTGTCCTCTTCCTCCACCATCACATCGCCTTCATTCTCTCCAGATCCCATCTCCTTCTTCTCCTCATCTAACGAGTCGAACGTCGCTGCAAGTGCTTACGGGCTGGACAAGAAGGGCTCGCAGAGAAGAAGCTCTCCCTCTCTCCACCAACCAGCCGACCGTTGAACCAGCATCTCTTCCCTGCACAATTCGCCCCCAATATAACTTGCACAATCGACGCCCCCCAACGCAAATTTTCAATTAGGGTACCAGGTTGTTGTCTGAGGAGATCTAGAGAAGTTGGCGATTTGGAAGAAGGCACCGCCGGCGAGGACGGCGAGGAGCTCGGTTCGGTGGTTGAAGAGAATCTCGAACCCGACTGAAACCCACCACAGCAGTAGAGTGCCCAAGAAGAACTTTCCAATCTTGCAGTCGATTTGGTTCTGGGCCGGCCTTGCCATTCCTATTTTCGAATTTGATTTTCTTCTTTTGTGCAAAAGAGAGTTCGGTTGTGGGCTGGATCTTATGTTTCCCTTTATTCTCAGAGATGTTGGCATGGCGACGTTGGCGAGGAGCCGAGGCCGGGTATTGGATCTCTTTTCATTGGCAAACTGGTGTAGGGGGATTTGCGGTGGAGGAGGAAGCAAGGATTTGCGGGAAGAGGAGTAATCACCGAATCGTTCAGAAAGTAGAAGAAGATTGGTGGGTAATGGGGAGGAGTAATAGATGAATGTGGAAGATGATTCGTGGGGAAGAGAAAATTTGGGGAAGAACCCTAATTTCGATTCCGGCCAAAAGTTGGGGAAGAAGGATCGCGGCTCGTGCGAATCAGGTGGGAATATAAGGGTATATTTTTTAGATATAATTTTTATTTTTTTAAATAATAAATAATTTAAATATCTGAAATGTCACTATTTGCTTAGTTGTCGCTGACGTGTCCACTGAATTGGCGCCTCGTCAGCCGACCGTCAAATAAGTTGACAGTGTGATTAACACCGTTATAGTTTCTAACGAAAATGGCTATATCTGTCACACAACATCTTTCAAAAGTGACTATAGGTGGTATTTCGCCAAAAGTGGCTATAAGTGGCACAAACGTGAAAATTTAGATTACACGAGTGTATTTTGCCTTTTTCACTTTAAACATGTCAACTATTCTTGCAGAAAAAGAGAAAGACGTATATAGGTAGTGCGGATTTTATTTAGGAGAGGGGTCGAGAGAAGATAAGAGAATAAATTCTGTTTATCAACATTAAATATTAATAATAGCAAATAAAACAAATTAATTTCAATAAGTTATAAACGAATGCTAATAAATTATATTAATTCTTTTTAATTATATAGTTTTAGCTCCTACCAAGTAGTTGATTGGTTTTTACCCTAATATGCACTAGTAGATCTGAGCCCGCCCGTTAGGCGGATGAATTCCATCAATGATACGCATAACATTAGCAATTGTCTGAAGTATAGTTAGTAAATACTATGTTTAATACACGTATATTTACCTGTATGTATTTTATCCGTTTAAAACTTCTGTATCCGTATTATTGTGAAGTCGTTTCATTTTTTTCGTTTATTTTGTCAATTCAACGCCTTAATCAGAATTGATAATGGTGAGAAGGTTTATGAATTTATTATTCAATTCTTATTTTACGTATTTGTTTATTCTTAGAGTGATGAAATGTAGATCATAATCTCCATCTAGAGACTAGAAGTTCAAAGTTTAGTACCAGTAGCTAGATAATTTCTTTCTTAGGTTCTTTTCAAGGAAACGATAAAAATATTTATGATATCATACCACCTTAGATCTAGGTTTATGATGTATAGTTTTCTTTTACCATAGCAGGAAACCGACAACTCTGTTTGCTTTCTTTTTTCATAACTTTACTTGGTTTTGATCAATTATTAGTGAGATAGTGCGATGATAATTCTTATCAAAACTTGCTTTGACAGTAACATATTGTTTCGTTATGTTATAACTCCTTCAGTATTATTTTGAGTTATTAAATCAATTCATACTATTATTGAGTACTATATTTATTGATTCTATGCCTCGAAAATATAATCACCTTGGGGGATCATCTTATTAACAAAATAGTGTTCAAGTGCGATTTCAAACAACCAAGTAAAATGATTGGAATTTATGTGCATAATCTCCTTTAGTTACAGTTTGCACAAATCTCAAGAGCTATAGTTAAGAAATTTTCAATTTCTCACAAATTTAGCAGACTATATCTCATTCGTTTCAACTATGATTTTGAATGGGTTAGAAAAACCATATTAATTGCAACTTGCCAAAGAAAAGTTGAAGAAGGATATGACGAGCTATTTATAAGAATTACAAAAACATCAAAGACAATAATAATTAGGTAACAATATATCTCTACTATTCAATTGTTTTTAACTTCAAGTTAATTCATTCATTAGAGAGAAAACAACGTACCCACTAAAATATAAAGCTTTCAATCAAATAATGTATCTCAATTGTTGATATTTTATAGTTTTAGGTTTACCTGTGAGTTGTAGACAATATTTGTTTAATCTAACTTTATTCTTTTGCATTACGAGGAAGCTAGATATTTTGTAATGATTATTGAGAAACTACTCAAAGATAGTGACAAAATGAGAGAACCTTCACACCCTCATCTCATACAAACTGAGAGCATGAAGTTAAACTTTCATATGAAGCTCACCGATTACAACACCGCGAACCCCATAAGTGGGTACACAATTTTGAAGATAATGGAGGATGAAGAAGAGCAATCTCAAACAAAGTTCATGACATGTACCGGGTAAATTTAAGTTCTTGAAAATGGAGTTTCAACAATTCAAAAAAAATTGCCATTAAATTTTTGCATTCAGTGAAATGCACGAGAAGAAGGAAGAGTATACTAATATCAAAGGTAATGAATTCAGTGATGGAGATAATGACGTTATTGAGATAAAGAAAGAGGTTATTGATGGAGGATATAGAAATATTGTGATGGGAGGAAAGAGCGAATGATTGATGATATTTGTGGTTTATATTAGGAAAAATTCTAGCACCGTGAAAAGTTGTTTCTTATTTTTGAACATTTTACCATTAAAATGTTTTCCAATGAGATGCAGGAGAAGAAGGAAAAGACTATTGATGGTGACTATAAAATTTCATTAAAGAAAGAATAAAGATGAAGTTGTGTGGAGGAGATACTTTTGATGGTAGAGCTATCAAAAGGAAGTCCAAAAAGAAATTGCAGTAATTTCTAACAGAAATAGTAAATTGAAGTACGTTTTGAAAATTAAATTTTTATACAAATCGGTTACCAGCATGAGTTGTGTTGTTTACATTTGAAAAGAACTTTTGCCCATGAATGATCAAGACGTTGTAAAACTTCTAATATAATTTTAAAAATATTTTTAGTAATTGAATAATTTAATTTCTTTCATTATAACAAATAGATGATTCGTATAATTACTATTAGTGTTTATACGATTGATGTAATTCATCCGGCCAACGGGCGGGCCCAACTCTAGTTAGATGGGTTGCTAAGAAGAACCTCTATATTGTTTGGATTATTATTATGCAATCCCTTGTTATAAGGAATACATTTCGAGTTACAGGGCCCTAACTTAAGCTCTACAGGCCCATGACACTGAAGGCAACTCGATAAGGGCCGGACCAGCCCATCTAATACTGATATATATACACCTCGGCCCCGTTTCTTTAGGGTTTCAATCCCCGTCTGGTAAACCCTCGCGAAGGAAGAGCTCCTCTGCATAATCTGCAACTACAGCCGCTAAGGGTGCCTCTTTTGTTATTCACCTTCCATCTGCAGCCATGGTAATTAGCTTCGCCTCTGCATCTTCTATCTCCCATCTTCCGTTACTTGCTTTACTCCATGAACCGGCCCCTCACCAACTTTTCGATGTTGCTGTCAGATTATCTCAGAGAAGAACAGAAGAGAAATCTCCAAGTACCTCTTTCAAGGTTTGTCCCTTGTATCCACTCCTTTCCTTTTAATTCACTTGCTCGAAGCTGTTAGGAGGATTGAACGAATGATGTTAGTTGATGGACAATTGGTATCTACTGGAACATTGAAATGGGTTATTGTGAATATAGTTAGGTCAAAGATTGTCTTAATTGTATCGTGTTTGTGGATGAAAAATGTCAGTTGGGATGTTTTGTGCCTTCTGGAGACTGATAACTGATGCAAAGCTTGTTGATTGTTGCTGTTGATTGACATTCAGAGGGAGTGTGCTTTGCCAAGAAGGACTTCAACCTTGCAAAGCACCCTGAGATTGATGTTCCCAATCTCCAGGTGATTAAGCTGATGCAGAGCTTCAAATCCAAGGAGTATGTCCGTGAGACCTTTGCCTGGATGCACTACTACTGGTACCTTACCAATGAAGGGATTGAGTTCTTGAGGACATACCTCAATCTTCCATCCGAGATTGTGCCTGCTACTTTGAAGAAGTCTGCTAAGCCTCTTGGCAGGCCCATGGGAGGTCCACCTGGTGACCGCCCAAGGTACATTTCCCCCTGAGTTTGGTTTGCAATATACATGGATTTTGTGTCCTGAGATTCCCATTGCTTATACAGACTTGTTTGCCTTTCAATTGATTCGTGTTTGTTCATATAATTACTTGTAGGGGTCCTCGTTTTGAGGGAGACCGTCCAAGATTTGGTGATCGTGATGGGTATCGTGGTGGTCCACGTGGAGGTGGTGATTTTGCTGGTGGTGAGAAGGGAGGTGCTCCCGCTGACTTCCAGCCATCATTCAGGGTAATGCGACTTTCTCTATGAAGTTATATGAAGAATGCTATGCCTATGTTTGATTCAGTAGTGTTAAGATATCTGGGTTTGCTTTCCTAGTTAAGTGCATCTATCTTTCATGGTGGATGTGATACAACTCAACAATTGTCTCTCTACTTCATTCCCTCTGCATTTGTACTCTTTGGTGCCAGTGCCAATGGTTTAATTCTTATCATTTGTTTTTTTCCTGTGGTTTCCAGGGCTCTGGTGGAAGGCCTGGATTTGGTCGCGGTGGTGGCGGTTATGGCGGTGGTGCACCACCAGCTCCAAGCAGTTCCGGTGGATTTGCTTAAGAATGTGCTTGAAACTTTAATTTTGGCGGTCACATGGGATGTTTTCATATGTAGTCTTTGAAAGTTACGAACATGTTTTAGTATTTGGTTTCAGAGAGAATGGTAAGCTTGTTAGAGTCTCAAGTTCCCTCAGCAGTCCGTTATTGTAAGGGTTTGACAATGATGGATACTCCTTTTTAAGATGAAGATGCTGTCGAGTATTTTGTTCGTTACGATTGGATTTCACTTGTTCAAGTTACAATTTACCCTTAACCGTAATAGCGAGTTCGTGATTTTATTGATGCTGCCGTTACATTGTGGTATTCTGAATGGGACACTAACTTGGTAGTATGAGTATTTAGTCTTTTTGCAGATGTTAGATATCTACAGCTAGCTGTATCTAGGATGTATCTCTGTTATTACTTGTCATAGAAGTTGCCCAGAGGTTTTCAAACCATATGTCTGTGGTGTGAATGGGCAGCACACAAGTTCAGCAGGCATGATCTGCTGCTTAAAGCCATTCTATTCAATCTCTCTATCGGTATAGAAGAACCAAAGTATACTCAAGTTCCATCGAATACGGATAGCAGCGAAATTAACTACCTAGGATATCTGGGCTTGCTGCGAGATGAGAATATCATCGAAGTACTCCAGTTCAGAACAACAGCACATAAAACATAATCGAAGACCTTCGAAGATATTCAGTATCTCTTTCATGGTATACAAGAACCAATGTATGCTCAAGTTCCATCCAATAACGGATAGCAGTAAAATCAATTACCTAGGGGTTGTTTGGATTAGGAAATGTGGGCAGGGATTTTGCCACAATTCCTTGTCATAAGGAATTTTGTCACAATTCTTTGTTTGGATAGAAAAAAAAAATGAGAGATTTTACCCATTAGGAATTTCAAAAATCCTAGTATCAGAAATTTTAAAATAGCTCATGGACCCCAGGTTTTTTAAAATCTCTGCCAATTTTTTTCCAACCTTCCCAATTTGTCCCTTCTTATTTTTTGTTATTCCTTTCTTGCCCTCACCCTTTATTCACCGACTCACCATTTCCAACCTCTCTTTCCCATCTCTATCTCCTTCTTCCCTCCCGATACGAGAAACCATCTATCTCCTTCTTCATTTTTCTCGCATCGTCGGCGACTGCGGCGGGGTTCTACTAGCTCCGATCTACAGCGACGTCGACGGCTCGAACATCCACCCAACCCTCGGTTTAGCCCATCAGTCGCCGACCATATCCTCCCTGAATCTCTCCGCCGCTCCGCAACCCTCAGCCATGTTCATGTGTCGGCCAAATCCTCCCCATCCCTGAATCAACCCTCTGCAACTCCTCTATCCATCCTAGCCGCCGCCGGCCATCTCGTCTCACCATCAATTTGATTCCTTCCTGACCGCCGCTCCGCAACCGTCATTGTTCTCACCGCCTCTTCGTTAGCCCAATAGCCCATAGGAGATGATTAAGGTTATGGAGGGAAAAGTCCTCTTACTTGCTCTGCTTTGCGTATGCTCTTTCAGGCAGGACGAAGCAGAGAAGATTGTCCGACCGGCGAATCTCAAAGCAACTGCTTCCCTTTCGTCGGAGAAGAGATCATCCGAAGCAGAGGCAAAATAGTAATTTTAGGTTTGTCATTAAAATCTAAATTGCTCATTGGACAATTCTGGATCCCTTATCAAACAAGTAAATTGATTCAATTTCCTTGTTTAAATTATCTGGATTTTTAAGTGCAGAATTTGAGTGCAAATCCCTTATAAATCCCTCAAATCAAAATGCTTAATCCAAACGACCCCCTAGTGTCAAGTGTCCACGCAGCTTTCCTTCACAGGTGACAGGACCACAGCCTCCTGTGTAGGGATGGCAATCAAACCCATGGCCGCGGGTACCCGACCGCCCCCGACCCAATCAACGCGGGAAATCCCCGCTTTGACCGGGTATGGGGCGGGTATGGGTAAAACCCGCAAAAAGTTTGATGGGTATGGGGCGGGTATGGTTTTAGCCTCCCCGCCCCATACCCATACCCATACCCGCCCCACCAAGAGAATTTCTTCACATATCAAAAAATATGTGGATTAAATTGTAATCTATCAATGATGATGATGATAACTCGAGAAAATAAATAGTAGAAATGCAATTGAGTAACCACCTTAATCAAAACCTAATTTATTTCCCTCAATTCTCCTTCACTCTTTCACTTTCCCCCTTGTCAACAAGATTATGTTAGTTAATTATTACTTAGTAAATGTATCAAGAGTTAGAGCATAATAATTTAAAAAATATTGTAGTCTATATATGTATTAATGGATGTTTTAGGATCATATTCTTTGAACCTTATTTAGAAAATGACCGTGTTTTGTTGACTTCATGATATAATAGGTTTGTTTAGGGTTATAATTTAAACTTTTCTTGTAAGTTTCAGGTATAATAATGTTGAATGTACGGGGACGAGTATTACCCATGGATACCCGAAACCCATGGGTATGGGGATGGGTTTGCAAAACATTCCCCGCATGGGTATGGGGCGGGTATGGGTTTGAGTATTTGAAGATGGGATGAGGATGGTTTAGGCGAACCCACCCCAAACCCGCCCCATTGCCATCCCTACTCCTGTGGAAACCAATTCCATCATTGAGTGTGCAGTTCTAAGCTGGAATTCCAGTTAATATTCTCCAAGGTGTTTTAACAAGTGAATGAATGGCGATATCAATAGCAATGAACAAGATAAAAAGAGTTGGGAAAAGAAAACCCTTCGGCTGACAACTCAAGATAAGATAATCTCCGCTTGGTTAAAACAGAAAATGATAGTAGTTTAGGACCGAGTACCAGCACGAAAACAAAAATAGCCACAAAAGGGTAGCGAACAAGTCTGCAGAGAAAACCAATAGACAGAAACTAAAGAGCGTCACAGTTCTAAAACTAGAGATAAAACTTAGTCGACTTCCTCCATCTTGCTCTCCTCAGCAGCATCATCCTCAAGTGGAGGCATCTCCGACTCATCGCCACCGGCCAGATCGTCCTCATCAATGCTCAGCCCAAGCTTCAGCATCCTGTGAATCCTGGTTGCGAAGGTGTTGGGATCCTCCAGACTGAACCCAGAGTTCAGCAATGCAGTGTCGAACAGCAGCAGCACAAGATCCTTGACAGACTTGTCGTTCTTATCGGCATCAGCCCTCTTCCTCAGCTCGTCCATGATCCCGTTGTCCGGGTTGATCTCCATGGTCTTCTTGCTAGACATGTAGGAACCCATGCTGCTGTCCCTCAAAGCTTGAGCCTTCATGATCCTCTCCATGTTGGCGCTCCACCCATACTCGCCAGTCACCAAACAGCAAGGAGAGTCGACAATCCTGTCGGAGACAATCACCTTCTCGACCTTGTCGCCCAAGATGTCCTTGATTGTCTTGCAGAGCTCCTCAAAGGACTTCTTCTTCTCTTCCTTCTTCTGCTTCTCTTCCTCGGTTTCATCATCAAGCTTCAAACCTTCCTTTGTTGCTGAGACAAGCTTCTTTCCATCATACTCCTTCAGCTGCCCAATGGCATACTCATCAATGGCGTCAACCATGTAGAGGACTTCATATCCCTTCTTCTTCAGCCTCTCCAAGAAAGGAGAGTTCTCAACAGCCTTCTTGCTCTCTCCAGTAATGTAGAAGATGTCAGTCTGACCTTCCTTCATTCTGGTCACATAGTCCTTCAAGCTGGTCAACTCCTCACCACTCTTGGTGGAGTGATACCTCAAAAGGTCAGCAAGCTTGGAACGGTTGGTGCTGTCCTCATGGATACCAAGCTTCAAGTTCTTGGAGAACGACTCGTAGAACTTGTTGTAGTCCTCCTTGTTCTCGGCAATCTCGTTGAACATCTCAATGCACTTCTTGACGAGGTTCTTTCGGATGACCTTCAGGATCTTGTTCTGCTGGAGCATCTCACGGGAGATGTTGAGCGGCAGGTCATCAGAATCAACCACACCTTTCACAAAGGAGAGGAACTCTGGGATGAGCTCATCACAGTTGTCCATGATGAACACTCGCCTGACATAGAGCTTGATGTTGTTGGCCTTCTTTTTGTTGTCAAAGAGGTCGAATGGAGCGCGCTTGGGGACAAACAGGACAGCCTTGAACTCGAGCTGGCCCTCTACGGAGAAGTGCTTCACAGCCAGATGGTCTTCCCAGTCATTGGTCAGGCTCTTGTAGAAGGAAGCATACTCTTCCTTTGTGATGTCTTCTGGCTTGCGGAGCCAGATGGGTTTCTGCTTGTTGATGAGTTCCCACTCGTGAGAGACTTCCTTGATCTTCTTCTTCTTCTTGGATTCAGTCTCTTTCTCTTCATCAACTTCCTCAACTTCGCCTTCCTTTTTGGGCTCCTCTTCATCTTCATCATCACTGATTTCCTTCTCGGTGGTTTTCTCGGTCCAGAGGTAGATCGGGTAGCTGATGAACTCAGAGTGCTTCTTCACAAGATCCTTGATCCTCCTCTCCTCAAGGTATTCCAGCTGTGGAAAGAGAGATGCATTAACACGTGTCTCAACCATCTCACCAAACAAATGTTCCTATCTAGCAATTATTAGATACTAATCCCGTCTATTCTGAATTCAGAAATGATTACACAATCATTCAAATTCAAGATACAAACATGTTCTATTACAAACAAGACTACAAACCAACATAAATAGAAAGTTCGGAAATAGGATATGCTAACTGAGCAGGCAAAGCACAAGTTCATTCTTATATTCACAAGGCCAACGGCAACAGTATTTAACTAGATGAAACCAGTCAGAGTCGTAGTCGTAGGGAAAATTTTACCTGGTCTTCCTTAAGGTGGAGGACCATCTTGGTGCCTCTGCCGAGTTGCTCCCCGGTTGTGTCCCTTATAACGGTGAAGGAACCACCAGCCTGTGACTCCCACACATACTGCTCGTCATCGTTGTGCTTGGTGGTCACGATGACCTTCTCGGAGACAAGGTAAGCAGAGTAGAACCCAACACCGAACTGGCCAATCATGCTAACATCAGCACCAGCCTGCAAGGCTTCCATGAACTCCTTGGTTCCAGACCTCGCAATCGTTCCCAAATTGTTCACCAAATCTTCACAAACACAAAACGAAACCATTCTACCTCAGTAACCATCATACCATGCGCATACACATACTCAAACTAGGGCAAGCGAGAGAAAACATAAATTCAAGGACTGTGGAACTCACCAGCTTTGGTCATGCCGATGCCGGAGTCGATGATGGTGAGGGTGTTGTTGGCCTTATCGGGGATCAGCCTGATGAAGAACTCCGGCTGTCCATCGAGCTTGCTCTTGTCGGTCAGGCTCTCGAATCTGATCTTGTCCAAAGCCTAAAATCAACAACAACATCACAGCCATAGCATTCAGAAATCAGGATTCAATCTATAAACCCCAAGAGAGTTGGAACGGAATTACGATTGAAGCGGGACTCACATCGGACGAGTTGCTGATGAGCTCGCGGAGGAAGATCTCCTTGTTGCTGTAGAAGGTGTTGATGATCAAGCTCAGGAGCTGGTTGATTTCGGCCTGGAAGGCGAATGTCTCGACGTCCGCCATCGTTAAACCCTCGGACTGATGAAGCGAAGAAGCAGTAGATCTGTTTTTTTGGAAGAGCGTTTGAGGAAAGAGAAAAGTCGAGGCGGGGGCGAAAGAGGGTTTGAGCGGAGGGAGCGAAGTGTGTATTTATATAGTGCAGTGGGGTTTCAGCCTTCAGGGAGGTTTTGCTAGGGCAAACACCAACAAGGTCAAGGATTCAGAAATTCTAGATCCTTCTCTGGATGGGCCCCCGGTTCTACTAAATTCGTGGCTTAAACTTGCAACTTGCAGGCCTTCTAAATCGCCAGACGAGCGTGTTAATTCAAAGGCAAAGTCATCCTGCAAGATCAAGAGGCAGTCATCCTTTTTCCTTTCCGTTGCGAACTGGTATTACTTGGATTCTTTTCACTACTAGCTTATTACCCGGCCCGTTAGTCGGATTGGATTACTGTATGTTACCCACTTGTGGAATGGGAGAGAAAGCAAGTGAGAGTGAAGGAATTGGCATTCCACTTGATTAGGACCGACCCACTAATCTGATTCTTTCCGACCCGCCCCAACCTAAAGGGTCAGAAAGAGTTAATAAGAAAATACGAACGAGGATTAGTCATATATCTTGACTCTTCAGAAGTGGGTCAAACATGATCAAGGTTTGGTGAGGGTAATTTTTAGCGCTAAGCAGAGTTATGGGTTGAATAACTTTACTTAGGCATAGAAATTGGTGCTGATGCAGACTGCAGTTTTTATTATACCATCATCAATCATCATTGAATTAGTCCTGGGCATCCCTCCCCGTTGTCGGTCTGAATTCTAATGATGGCTTCATTCCTTGCACCAGCCATATCAGCGAGTTGTCATCTCGAGCATGATTTGCCTATGTACAAATGATACAATTAGAGTATGAAACTGAATTCAAAGAAAAGGAAAAGAGAATTCTATCACATGCCAATAAATAAACACATAATAGTTGAAGCTAAGTGAAAGTCATTACTCGCACTTCTCAAAAATTACAGACTAAACAATGGCTAGAATGACACTGAAACTACCAAGAATCATGGACGAAACAACTTGTCAAATTAAATAATCCTTATACTGAAACTACCTTCTAACTTGAAATAAGACATGATCACAGTTCATAGCTCTCTTCTCACTATGAATTGGTTGCAGCTCGTCCTTATCACTGCCTCCCAAGCTCAATTCAAACAAAATAGAGACCGTTATGTAAGATAACCATATCCTTACTGATCATAATTCCTTTCTTCACTCCATTTTTGTCGTAGAAAAGAGTTATCCCCCTCTCCTGCATTTCCCTTTCCCCCTCTCTTCTCTCTCTTCTTCACAAACCGATCCCTAAACCAGCAACAACAACACAAAAATAGCCTTCGCCTCTGCCGTCTCCATCTACTGAACGCGTTGGTGGCAAGACAGGACTACAGAAGCAAAATTTTCTAAACTCAAACTAAATTTTTTGAAGGAAACTCAACCACGAAAAAAGAGTAAAGCAACAATGCTAATAGTTCAGATGGTTGGTTTTGATGTTATACGTTGCTTTTGTTCTGGTCTCCAGTATATCAACTGCAACAGAGATGTTTCCTCCAATCATTTTTAGTGCACGATTTAGAAGCAAGTCCTCCTGTTTGTGTCAAACGGAAACATTCATGGGTTCTTAACTCCCCTGTTAGTGTAAATGCAGCAGCAGCAAAGAAGTTTGACAACACAGCAAGCACCCAGGCAAAATGATACAATGCAGTAGGTGATATGTGTCTCGAAGGTTTTGAGTTACTAAAGTTCATGTTAAAAATAAACATGAATTAAAATGGATTATTCTATTAAGCAAACATCCCCTCTAATCATACAAAGATCAGATATCCAATTCACAAACAATTAAGTCATAAAAAATCATAACACATCCACCACCTTTGATTGCCTAAATTTGGTTTTTCGCAAAGTTATGGACTCTTAAGGAAACGTTCATGGGTAGTCTGTTTCATAACTCTAGAGAGCACAGTAAGCAGCCACCAGCCAGACACAGTGCGGTAGGTGAATATGATTCTCAATTCACAATTTCTCACCACCGGAAGTAAGAACAGACCATAATAAGCGTAGCGTTCATGGGTGGTCTGTTTCATAGCACTACTACACAATTTGTTAAAAAAGAAAGAAAGGTATTTAGCATCACGGCAGAACAACTTTTACAGGCCAACAACGACAACATACTGCAACCACCAGAACTGGTATCACAACTCATAGGGAAAATCAAATGATTTACTCTCAAATTAAGTAGTTACAACATCGAGCAATCGTTAATTTAAAAAGATATAACAAATGTACTTAGTGTGATTGGTTATTATCCTTGCTTTTCTTTAAAATGGTCATGGTTCGAATCCCAGTACGTGTCTTTTTAATGAATAAAAAAAGTAATTGTGAAGACCAAAATGTCCTTTCTACTTTCACTCTCGTTGAAATTTGAAATGGGGCTCCCGTTTTTCCCTTCGGCGTATTATAAGTATAGTAGAGAGATAGATTTATTAGTCAAATTTATTGGAATGCTTGTACTTAACCATTTTTTTATATCAGATCATAGTATTAGTATTAGCTTTCGTTCTATTATAGTTAATTATTTTCTAACGAATCTCTACATCAGCATCAACATCCACGTCAGTAAGGATAATTTTTTTTATTTTATTAATTCATTTTCTAAATACAAATAGAAAACGGTAGTCTTCTCCACACCCCCTAAGAACAACATTCAGCGGAGGCGACATCCCCCACCGCGCCCTTCTCTTCCCCTCCATTGTCATCATCGGACGCTTCATCAGCTTACCACCACAGCCTCGACTTCTCCCAGGCAAACTAGAGTACGTGATTAATCCGATTTCGTTACTAATTTTATGAAATGGTGGTTACTGTGCTGTAAATGTATACGTTTTGGGGTGGAATGCATGGTTCCTGAAACTCCAACTCCGAAAATTCCGTATCAAGTCTGCCCTGACCCGTACTCAATACTGTGGAGATGGAGGAGGAAGAAATCTCGGAGGAAAAACTACTGATCTAATCATTCATTAGATCTTTGCTTCACCATGATGATGTGTCTATTGTCTTTTAACTTTTGATTTATACATATAGATGGACAGATAGGGCAATTCTTTTGCTGAGTTTGATATAAAGCTTAAGCTACAAATAGTTGTAGAGAAAGTTCTCCTGATTTGTCATTCTGTTGTGGTTGGTTCACTGAGATCTCTGAAATCCTGATGTTAGAAGGATATCCAGAGACGTGGTTTGTGAAAAGGAAGACCACCGCGTCTCGTCTAGTTCTCCTGCTAGAAAACCCGCTTCGAATCTCCACTCACCACAACCAAAACACAACTCCCTCCAGGGCCACCCAAGCTCTCCCTATTTGTCTTCCTCCTTCTCCTATTCACCAAAACCCTTCATCCCTCCTTTCGCTTCTTTTCTCCTTCTCGTTAGCATCATCTTCCTCCAGTCCCGACCAACCGTCGAACAATTTCCGAATAAGTTATTCTTCCTAGCGTTTCTTGCGAGCTAGTTTATATGTCTGTTCAATCGCACATAGAGTTCTAACTGAAACACCCAGTTCTCTATTTGTAGTTCTCATGATCGGGTTTGTGTATTTTTTTCTCTGAGCTCCTCCAGGAATAGTGCGAATATCAATTCTACTGGTACATCTCCACTTCATCGGTGCACTCTCAACCCTCCAAATCCCCCAAAATTCCTAATTAAAATTTCCCAAACCATTACTCTTTGACTCGCCTTTACCGTCACACTAGAATTGATATTCGCGTCCTAAGTGTGCTGACTACTCCGTGAATTCTTATTATATAGCACTGTGAATGTAGTGAAGGTCTTAATAAACAAACAAGCAAAGCAGTAAACAGTTGTTTTCAAGTTGAGAGAGATCACCCGGATATGGTTCCCCCTAGACTGCCGTTAAGCCAAATTGTAATTCACCAAGTTCAAATTCAAGGATAGTTATACTGCGGGAGGTTCTTAAACAGTCTGCAGTCTCGACTAAAGGTCTCCAGACCCTCTCAATCTGAGTCCCCAGAGGGCGACTAACCTCCACCGGAGTAAACAGATTGAGGCCCTAACGAACAAAACCTCCTCTACTGGAGTAAATCCAGTACAGAATAGTGAATTGACTCCTCGACTAAAGTCGTCAATTCACTACCTTCAATCAAGGGTACTCTATCAACCTAGGCAGATATTATCTTTCTAGGTCAAAGCAGAAACAACGAGAATGTGATCAGGATTCATGCAATTCATCAAATCAAACCTCAATTGAATATAATCAAACCAATGGATTCATACTTGGGTTCATACAATCAGACATAACATACAAATCTAGGGTTCTCCATACCCAGATGAATGAGGAAGGTACTCCATGGAGAGAGAAGCAGAAACTAGCTCAGATGCAGAATGCTGTGAAGGATGGGTTTCTACTTCTGGTCGTCAATCGGCACTTCTCCAAGTGTTAGCCGAGCTCCAATGGTGATGAAGATCAATCTAAAGCACTTGGGAACTCTGGTTCGTCGCTTTCTCTCTCTAGGTATGACTTTCTTTCTCCAAAACTAGGAACCCTTGTAAAATTGGCCCTTTTTCCCCCCTCAAAAGGGAGCAGATCACGATCCCCGGTCATAATACCCAGTCGGGTATTTCAGCTGCCCGGCCGGGTATTTTGAAACGCAGCGTAGTGGGGAAGGAGAAATACCCGATCGAGGTTCAGAATACCCGAACGGGTATTTTAGCTATCCGACCGGAACCCCTTCTGGAATTTTGGCGTCCAAAACGTGTATCCCCGGCCTCTCCTTGCCTTTTACCCGGTCGGGTATTTTCACTCCTGGCCGGGTATTTTGCTCCTCCAGCTCCCTTTTACTCCAACGGTCCCCTTTTCGCCAGAAACTCGATTCCTCGCCTCCAAGTCAACGCCAAGTCCTGAAATGTGACATAAACACACAACCTAGCGTGAAATCGGCTTAAAACACGTGAATGAACATCTCAAATGGCTCAAGAATAGGGGTATAAACATGTGTAATTATTAGTCTATCAAATTCCCCCACACTTAACCGTTTGCTTGTCCCCAAGCAAACCTAACTCAAACCAATGCAGCTCTCTAGACCTCTATAGCAACAAACAACCTCGATCATCGATAGAGGATGTTCTAGATCATTTAGCAACTTACGAGGTCAGCCAACACACAAGTCATCTCCTAACTTCTTCGGCGAGAATGCTAGTCTCGAGTCGGCATCATGGCAAATAGTGATCAGAGGACAAATGAGTCGTGGACAAAGGAATTCTCAAAAACAAAAGATCATGGACTCACATTTCTCAAGGTGCTCTTACTTCTTTTTGAAGATGGTTGGAACTCTTTTTTTCTTCATTCTTTTGTTGTTTTTTTTTCTTTTTTTTTTCAAGGGTTCCAACCCGATTTTCAGAAAACGGGGCTCCCACCTTGCAAAGGTTTTGCGGGAACCAGGCTCTAACCGGCCATGCCGAGAGCATCTCTTACCGGCCATGCCGGGAGCGGATGTCTCGAGCCTCGTGCGGGGGAAAGGAATGTAAGGGGGCTGGAGGTAGTAGATGGAAATTGGGAACAGATTCCAGTCTCCCCTTACACACTTTCGCCCTATTCGCACGGGAGACATTATTTTAAAGCACATTTTTTAGCACCTTTTATTTCAAAACATGATACAGGAGTCCATGATAGGTAGAGAGTCCATAATGCCACACAATTCAAGGTCCTAGGATCACTAATTCACACAATCAACCAACACAATATGAAGAAGAGAGGTGACTTCTTAAATGCATCAACATCCTCCATAGTGCTACACTACCTCCCTAGGTTGCATGCTACTATAGAGACTGTCAATTAAAAGCATACTGAGCAGGCAATTGCAAGGAAACACGTACTTGGAGCCCTCAAATTTAAAAATTTGGACAGTGGACCAGGCTCCAAGCACACAAACAGATCTAAGCAGTCAAAATAGAACACCCCCCCCACACACTTAAGTTTGACATTGCCCTCAATGGAGAAGAGGGAAGGATAAGGGGAACGATGTTACCAGTATGAACAGACTGCAGTGGGACTAGAAGGTGGACCAGTCGGAGTGAAGAGGACTGGAAATGGGACCAGTCGGTGCAAAGGCACAGCTAAAGGGAACAGAAGAACTCAAACACAATATGTTAGGTCCAGTTGTCAGCCCAATAGTACATCATCCAAAACAAAAGAAAACAAACCAAAACCAAACTCTGATCCAAAAGAAAAGAAAGTACAAACGGGCGAGCGAGTACAACCTACTCGAGCTCACTAAAGTCGCTTTGCTGCATGAGGTCGTCGACCCCATCGACCGGTGGTGGTGGCGGTGGCTCCGGTGAGTGGTCCCACCTAGTGGACCAGTGGTGCTCCTGAGGAGGGTGGCAGGACTGGAGCAGGTGCTCCTGGTACTCCATCAGGCGGCGGTGGCGATCATGCTCCCGCTCGATAAGTGAACTAGTGACTCCCTGCTGAGCCTACATCCGATCGAGGCGCTCGTCGAGGACTGCCATCCGCGACCGGTATTCAGCATGGTGGGCCGAGTACTGCTGGTAGAATTGGTGTTGATGGTCCATCAGCTGCTGGTTATGGACCCCAAGCTGCTGAAACTGGAGCTCCATCTGAGAGAACTGCTCCGTGAAGAAGTCCATCAACGGAACAGAACACATCGACGGACCAGAAGGACCGGACGAGGACTGGCCTCGCTCCGGTCTCCGTCGTGGTTGAAGATCCCCTGGTGGAGAGAGCGAGGGCTCCTGCATCTCAGCGTCCCAAGCTCCACCACCACCATCATCATCATCTTCGGCCTCATCTTCGCCGGTGTCTTCATCCTCCGCCTCCTCCTCCTCCTCATCATCATCTTCATCGGGGGGCAAGGACAACCCATCTACCCAGGATGGCCCGCCATCGGAAGCTAGCAAAAGTGCATGGTGAAGCACCTCCCGGCTGAGAGGGGCGGAGCCGCCCTGGGCCGTGGCATCGGTCAACCCAGTGAAGTTGACCTCGAAGTGGCGCGCTAGCCGTGTGATCAAAGGACCACAGAAGAGATAGTTCCCGTGGCACCTTTTGAAGGTGGTGGCAACGAAAGACCCCAAGTGTAGCATATGGTCAGGGCGCCCCATCGAGTACATGGTGTAGAGCACCCACTTCGGCATCTTGTGGGAGCCGGTGACGTTAGGAACGACCGAGCGGGTGAGGAGCAAGTTGATGATGTGCCACTCCGGTTGAACGGTAGAGACAGAAGTCTGGCCCGGATCAAACCACTCCTGCGCGAAGGCGTCACGAACGATGCGGCAGTAGAAGGAGGTCTGCTCCCAGTCCTGAGGGTGAGCGACCTTGATCTTGTGGGCGGAGTACGAGTGGTAGTGAATACCCAGGGCATGGGCCAACCCGTCGACGCTCAGCTCCCGCACGCGCCCAACTAGACGGAAAGTGACACCTGGGGGAGTCCCGGGCCGCCTTGGGGCGGTATCGGAAGGTCGTGTAGAACTCCCACACCAGCTCCGTGTAGGTGGGCTCCTAAATGTACAACATGTCCCGCCATTGCAGGTGGCTAATGGCGGCGGACATCTCGTCCAGGCAGTGTAGCTGCTGGAAAACACCCCACTCCAAGTGATGGTGTCGCTGGAGGGCCCCATTGGTGACCAGGGCGAACTGGTTGGCAAGTCTGGGTGCAGGCGCAGGCCCTGCACGAAGGGGTGATCGAGAGACATTGTCTTGCAAAATCAACAACCCAAAGGTGGAACCAAAAAAAATACTCGTTAGGACCACAAGCGTGGGTTCTAAAGCTCCCTCACACTTAAGGGCCACCTAAGGTTTACAGTCAAGCACAAACGGTCGGTTTGCAAGCAAAACAACCGCACTAAAGCAGGAATCATGCACAAACCACCAATTCAAATAAACGGGCGTTACACACACATAAGCCAATCCTACTAAAAGCATCCCTTACCCTAGTCTAATTCAAACATGCCAGGCTAAACACAGTTCTCGGTCCTAAAATCTACAGTTCGATTTTTCAGAAAAAGAACAAATTGAGCAAGCAACACACCTGGAAACTCAAATAGGACAGTAGAGGGACTCGAGGAAAGGGTGAGGGACGCGAGACCACGTACGAAAAGGGCCAAAAACTTTGCCAGAAAGTCGCCGAAAAGTCACCGAAAAGTCGCCGGAAAGTCGTCGGCGGCGGAGGGACGGCGCCGGCGGCGCTCTGAGAGAAGAGAGGGGAGAGCAAATGAGAAGAAAGAGAGGGGAAGTTTTGGAAAAAAAATGAGAGGAGAGAGAAGGTGGCGACCGGGGGCTCTCTTAAATAGCAAAAATCCCCGGTCGGGCCTCAAAAATACCCGGTCGTGTATTTTGAGGCCACTGTCAGGGGTTTTTTAAAACGCGGCGTTCCATGTTGCCTGAAATACCCGACCTTGAGTCAAAATACCCGGTCGGGTATTTTTGAGTTTAGGTCGGGTATTCCCTTTTTTTGCCCCAAAAGACAGAAGGGGTCCCGGCCAAGTGGCCAAAATACCCGGTCGGGTATTTTTGGTCAATACCGGGTATTTTCCCTTTTTAGGCCAAAACTCTCTTATTCTCATTTTTCCGAACTCCCCTGCACGAAAACACTAAACTAAGGCAAATCAAACGACCTAACTGCACCACAGACGCACAAATGACTCGACACAAGACCAAAACAAAAGAAAAAAAGGGAAAAAGAAATGCAATCCGTGGTGGGGTTGCCTCCCCACAATCGCTTCTTTACCGTCTTTTAGCTGGACTCCCATGGTGGATGCTCAGAGTGGTGCAGGAGCAGGTGCCTCCAAGAGCGGATCCACATCGCTCTTGAGGTACAGCTTCAGATGGTGGCCATGCACCCGATGGGTGTGGCCACCAGTATTTGTCAGCTCGACCTGGTCATCCGGCATGATGCAAGCGAGTGAGTACTCGGATGGCCAGGGTGGTCGTGGTGCAGGAGGTGGGACCAGCTCATAGTGGTCACCAGCTTTCTTCCGAGCAGGCTTGACCACATGCAATTTCGGCCGCCACGCCTCCTTGATCGGTTTATTTGGTAGAGAGGCCGAAGGCGGCGGTGATAGACCGATAATTACACATGTTTTCACCCCTATTCTGAAGCCGTTTGTGCTGTGGAATCTCGTGTTTTAAGCCGATTTCACGCTAGGTTGTGTGTTTATGTCATATTTCAGGTCCCGGCGTTGGAATCGAGGCGGAGAAACGAGTTCTGGGTCGAAAGGAGCCGAGTTGGGACTAAGGGGGCTGCAGGAGGAAAATACCCGGTCAAGTGGCCATATACCCGACCGGGTATTAACCAATTTTGGGCGCCCGAGAAGCAGAGAGGGGCCCGGGCACAGCAGTTAAATCCCCGGTCGGGGATTTTGGTGGTAGACCGGGGATTTTCACCTATTGTGGAACGGTGCGCTTCAATTATACCCGGTCGAGACCCAAAATACCCGACCGGGTATTTCGACCGGGTATCGCGAGGGCAGCTGATAAAAGCCGGTTTTGTGCGTTTTTGCGAGAGGGAGCTGGGTTTTGGATCCCAAAACACCCAAGGGACGAACCAAAGAAAGAGAGAGCGATTTGAGGGCATTCTAAGAGTGGAATTGGAGGATTTCTTCGCCTTGGAAGCTCGAGGAATAAGCCCGGACTTGAAGACTGATCATCTGAAGATTCTTACTGCAGTCTCTCTCTTCTCTATGGAGTAACTTCCCTTCACTTAGGTTTTGAGGAACCCTAGCTATGTTTGTTTGATTGGATGATTGTATGAGTACTCTGACTTGATAATCTTGAGTTCATATTCAATCTATGCATGTTTTCACGATTCAATTCTGCTTTAGTCGAGATTATTGATTCTGCTTTGATCCTATGAGAGCGAATACCTGATTAGGTCAATAGAGCACCATAGATTGATAGTAGTGGATCGATTGCTTTAGTCGAGGGTTGATTCACTGCTTTGTATCGATTGAGAACCTCTTTCGATAGAGGGAGTCTAGCTCAGAACGCCTTGATTGGTTGTTCTAGAGAAGGATACGTCCCTCTAGGCAATTGACTCAAGAGGGCCTTGTTCCTTTAGTCGAGACTCAAGGTCTAGTCAAGGATTCTCCGCATTGTGAATGAAAGTGAAACAAGTTAGAGATCATCAATCGTTAATCTGGCTAGTGGCTAGGGGGAATCATACCTAAGTGAGTTCCCAACCTGTAATTAGATTAACTTTAACTGTAGTTTGCTAGAGTAGTTTTAGTTCTTTCAACTTAAGCTGTTTTGCTAGATAACGAACTGAAGCTGAGTAATAGTAACTCTAGAGACCCGTGGATTCGATATTTATTACTTGAGCCACTATATTGCAGTCCCTTTCATTGGTTACACTTGGCCATTGTTAGGAGTTGTGTAATAGCGAGCCAGGCGGCGACGAAGGATTGAGAGGGGGATCCTACAAAATGAGATGTACATAATGGCACACGACAGACTCGTGCACCTGGTGAGAAATAGCATGCATGGGCGAGGTAGCAAGTATATTATTATTAGCGATAGAAGAAGTTATCTGCTCCTCGCCATCTCTCAAAACCAAAGTCCCATCCCGGACATCTATTAGGGCCCTGGCGCTGGCCAGGAAGGGCCTTCCTAGAATAAGGGGCACTTCTGTGTCTTCATTGATGTCTAAGACAACAAAATCCACAGGATAACAAAATCTGCCAACCTTAACCAGGAGGTCCTCCACTTTGCCCCTAGGATGAACCACAGATTGGTCAGCTAATTGAATACCCATCCTAGTTGCGCTGGGTTCACCTAGGCCTAGTTTTTTGAACAATTTGTATGGAATAACATTTATACTAGCACCTAGATCCACCAGGGACCTCTCTACATGTAAGTTGTCAATAAATCAAGGGATAGTAAAGTTACCTGTGTCCTTCTACTTCTCTGGCAACGTGTTCTGCAAAATGGCCGAGCACTCCTCGCCCAGCATCACTATCGAGAGATCCCCAAGTCGTTTTTTCTTGGTAAGTAGCTCATTCATGAATTTGGCGTACTTGGGCATCTTCGACAGTGCCTCCACGAATGGCAGGCTGATGTTAACCTGCTTCAGCATTGCCATAAATTTGGCAAACTCAGTGTCCAGCTTATCTTTGTGGAGTCGAGTGGGGAAGGGAAGCTGGGGAACGTGCTCCTTAACCACTGGATGTGGCTTGGGAGCAGGTGCTTCCTTCTCCATCCCCACTTCTGCATCGTTGGACGGAAGTGCTGAAGCAGGTAGGGCTCTTCCTGCCTGGCCGGGACAAGTACCACCGATGTTGTCTTGCCACTCCTGGTGGTGATGGCATTCAGCTGCTGGTGTGGCTCCCGTGGATTGGGGATGGTAGTGGCAGGTAGAGTTCCTAGTGCCCTGGTATTGTTCTGGCGAGATATTCCTCCAAGCCGATGCTAGAGGTCCTGCAATATGGCACCTTGGTTCCTCTGACCCGCCTCTAGTGAGGCGTTGCTCTGATCCATCCTGGTAAAATTCGCCTGGCTAGTAGTCATGAATGCCACCAAAATATTTTTTAGCTCAGTCAGCTAAGTATCTGGAACTGGAGCTGCTACTGGTGGCTCGACATACTGGCACTGCAGCTGTTGGAAAGGTTTCCCTTGTCTGGGTTGATAAGGCTGCTGCTGTAGAACTGGCCCCTGTCTGGCCTGGAAGGGCTGCCTGCTGAAAACCACCAGCTAGTGCTGGAAAACCAGGTGTTTGGTGGTGTTGCCATTCCAAGAGAAGTTGGGGTGATGGCGCCACCCCTCATTGTATGTATTACTGTATGGATCGAGGCGCCGAGCATTGGTGATGAAGTCCAACTGCTCTTGTGGTATGAAGGACTCTCGCATAGCCTGACAGTCTTCCACCAGATGGTTGGAGCTCTAACACCACTGGCACTGCGCAACTGAGGGCCCGGCCAATCCTCTGCCCAGAATAAGACTGTTAGGTTGCTTCAGTGTCTGGACCAGCTCGGCCACCTCCCGCTCTAGCCCGGATCTAGCCTCCATGGCGTGCACACCACGATCCCGGGAACTCCTGCTTCTGGTGCTCTGCCCCCAAGAATGATCCCTGGCAGCCAGAGTACTGATCATCTTGTTCAGTTCTGGAGGAGTCTTGGTGAGAATATCCCCTCCTGGACATAGGGACTCGATCACCCTCTGGCTCTCTGGGGTCAGGGTGCTGTAGAAATTTGCCACTGTAAATGCATCACTGAAACCATGATGGGGACACTGCCAGAAGAATCCCGAGTACCGCTCCCATGCATCACGTAGTGACTCATCTGGCTCCTGGCGGAAGTGAGTGATCTCCCGCTGAATCTCTGTAGTCTTCGATGCCGGATAATACCTGTGCACGAACTTGTTGGCCAGATCGTCCCATGAGGTGATGGACAATGGGGGCTCGGTCTCTAGCCACCTCTTCGCATGCCTGCTAGAGAATGGGGAAAGAGGTGGAGGCGGATCGCATCATCGGGTACACCATTTATCTTGAACACATTTGTCAAGTGCAGGAACCGGGAAAGGTGCACCCTCGCCTCTTCATCCTTCAAGCCATGGAACTGGATAGAGGATGTAATCAGTTGGATCCAGCATGGCTTGATCTCAAAAATTTTCGCTGGAATAGGCGGGTATATGATGACAGGGCGGATATCAGCGACTCGTGGAGTGTAGTAGTACTCCATGGTAGGACCCAGCGGTGGTGGTGGATGATGAGCCCCATCTGGTTGGGAAACTCCGTTGTTGGCCAGGACTTGATTCACTGGGGAACCTGGAGAGGCATCCCCTGGGGCGGGTTTTGTTCACTGACATGCTAATACACAACACCAAACTGCGACCAAGTGTAATCACAGTCCGGAAATGCAGTAACATGCAAGCTCTAATTGTCAACCCGGGGTCTATATCTACTGCCTACTCCGTGTATATTTGTTATCTAGCAAACTAAGTCGATTGATTGTGGGTTTAACTAAAAGCAGTAAGAAAGCAGGAAATGGTTCGGTTTTCTAAAGCAAAGGAAGATTCACTCGGGAATGAGTCCCCCTAGCTCCTTAGTTAGGTTCTCAATTGTAATTACCCTGGGTTGATTTACTGTTGATTAAACTGCGGAAGATCCGACAGTAGCTTGGAATCTCTTAAGCTGACCAAGCCCTCTCAGTCCAACTACCCGGCAGACGACTAGTCTTCACCGGGATAGAAAACGGAGGCTACGAACACAGAACTCCACTACTGGAATTGGATTCCAGTACAAAGCAGTAGATTGACTAACTCTCGTATAACCAATCTACCACTACCGAATGATGAAGCTCTAACAACCTAATCAGATTCTAGCTATCTCAGGTTGCAGCAGAAATCAAGAAAAAATGATCAGACTTCAATTGATTCAATGAATCATGCATCATTCGATTAAAACCAAGCAGTATAACAGTCCCAATTCATTAAAATCAAGATCCCTAACACATGGAACTAGGGTTCTTCATACCCAAGTGAGAGAAAGTTCTACTCCATAGAGAGAGAGAGAGAGAGAGGGAAACAGAATACAAAGCAGTCATACTCATAACAATGGGAAGAATCTGCTATGGAATGTCAATCTTCACTCCTATGATGATCTCCAAGCTTGATTGATGAAACCCATCTCCAAAAACCACTCTTAGGGGGTGTTCTTCGCACTTTCTTTCTCCAGGGCTCTATTTTTGCTCCAAAAAGCCCTTCAAAAGACTCGAAATTGGGTTGAAACCCAGTTTTTCCCTATCACACGGCTAGGCCACACGGCCGTGTGAAATCACCAGCTGCCCGTGTGGAAGTGCAAAACGTCGCGTTTCACTTAAGTGGCTTCAGTTATGCTACACGGCCAAAACCACACGGCCGTGTGGAATTTTAGGCGTGCCCGTGTGAGCTCCCTGGACTTTCCACACGGCCACAAAGGGTCCCATACACGACCACTGCGATTTGCCTGTGCAAAGTGGTGCCACACGGCCAAGTCACACGGCCGTGTTGAATTTTAGGCGTGCCCGTGTGGAATCTCCAGCTTTTCGTCAAACGTCCCAACTTCGTCCAATAGACCCCGAACTCGTGCCCAAACCTTCTTTCACGTACTAGGACCTGAAATATCACAAACAAGAACAACCTAGCGTGAAATCGAACTAAAACACGAGAGATGAGATTCTAACGGTACAGGAATGGTGGACAAAAACATGTGTATATATCAAGTCATCAAATTCCCCCACCAAGGATCACTAAAATCTCTTCCAAAACCCGATTTTGTGCAATGAACGGTGCCACATACGTTGGGCTTACCCCATGTCTTAGAATTTCAAATTTTTGACATGGAGGACCAATTGCTTTTTCATTTCGCATATGAGCACCATTTTACGATACAAGAGTCCACAACACAACATAAGAGGAGTCATCAATACCACATGAATCAACGGTCCTAAATCCACTAGTTCACAAAATCAACCGGCACAGCAGAGAGACAGATAGGAAAAATCATATACCTCAACATCCTCCATAGTGCTACAACTACCTCCCTAGGTTGCATATCACCATAAAGACTGCCAATTCAAAGCATACTGAGCAGGATTTTGCAGGGAACAGTACTTGGATCCCTCAATTCATCAAATTGGACAGTGGAATAGGCTCCAAGCACACAAACTCATCTAGAAGTCAAAAATAGATAAAAACCCCCACACTTAAGCACGGCATTGCCCTCAATGGAGCAAAGGAAAGATAAGGGGAAACGATGTTACCGGGAATACGGACGGTTGGGGACTGGAAATGGGACCAGTCAGCAGGTCTAGAGTCATCAAAACACACTGGGTGATAGAAACCATAGTTCCAAGTGGACAAACCGAAAAACAAATGATAGAAAAACAAACCTTGGTGGGGTTGCCTCCCCACAAGTGATTCTTTACCGTCTTTTAGCTGCAGGGTGGCTCCTAAGTTTCGGTCCACCCGAAAACCTCCTTGAAGTTGAGGTTCTCGTCGATGATGTGGAGTCTCAAGTCACAAGCAGGTGATATGATAGGTGATGAAGATGGCTCGTGGCCTTGAGGAAGATGAAGTCTCCACTCACGAGACCTCTCCTTCGCATCTGCTCTTGTCTCATTGCCCCAAACCAGATTAGATATATTCGATGACCACCATCGCATCCACCAAGAGGGATTGATGTTGATGTGGTCTTGGTCTGGAAAAGAGACACTGCAAATGGGTCCTTGCCAAGAAGCTCCTCGAAGTTTGGTGGAGATATCACATGTAACATAGGGCCGGTGCAAGCCTCTTCCACCTCAACTTCATCCTCAGCCTGGACGCCAATTGCTTCCTCAATCCCTTCCTTCTTCAAAATGTTGTCTCTCCCCTTGGAAAAGATCAAGAACTACCTCTTCTTTGCTTTCTTCCTCATCCTCCACAACTTCCTTCCTCATCCTCGGTCGCTCTTCTTCTTCTAGAACAGATTGGAGAGCAAGTCGCCAAGCAATTTCTTCAATGGGATCATCTTGCATCTCCTCGCATGGGCGCAACATTTTAGAGCAGATATGAGGAAAGGTGTGATCTGCAACCAAAGGACTTTCCTAATCATGATTATCATGGGAGTTCTCTGTGATAACTTCTGTATGCTCCTCAACGTCCCCGTAGCCTTTGTCATCCTCCACCTCTTCTAGAGTGGTAGCAGAAAGGTGATCTTGAGCAGGATGTGAGCAAACTTGCTCCACCCACGCTGTTTGCTTCGCTGAGCACTGAACAGTCTCCTCCATTTCATGGAGAAATGAGGGATCAGAAGGGGCAAGGGCTTGGATTTGAAGATCCATCTTGGAGCATGATCTCTCAGTGTCTCGAGCAAACTGCTCCACGAGAAGTCTTAATTGTTTGTTTGGATCTTCCAGTGAAGTGTAGCATGGCTCTGCAGTGTGGCCCGTGAAGGCCTCCATGGCTAACTCCAACTCAGATGGCCCCTCTAGTTGTGGCAGGAACTCTTCTTGAAAAGGATTTTGTTCTTAAGGTTCCCAAGAGTTTGGTTGTTCTCCGTAGTAGGGGGTTGGTACTGAAACCTGACTCCATAGTCTTCTCCTCCTTGGGTGCTCCAAGAAGTCTCAGGGTAATACCACCCGGATGGTGGTTGATACCCCCAATGGTTGGAGAAGCCATGAGGATCCATGTTTCAGATATGCACCGACAAAAACAAAATACCCAAGAGAAAATCAAGGGTGGAAAAGAGAGGATGCATAAAAGTAAATGCTAAAGTAACAGACTTTCACGTTTCTACAATAACCTAGAGTTCCCCGGCAACGGCGCCAAAAACTTGACATGCTAAAACACAACACCAAACTGCGACCAAGTGTAATCGCAGTCCGGAAATGCAGTAACAGGCAAGCTCTAATTGTCAACCCGGGGTCTAGATCTACTGCCTACTCCGTGTATATTTGTTATCTAGCAAACTAAGTCGATTGATTGTGGGTTTAACTAAAAGCAGTAAGAAAGCAGGAAATGGTTCGGTTTTCTAAAGCAAAGGAAGAGTCACTCGGGAATGAGTCCCCCTAGCTCCTTAGTCAGGTCTCAATTGTAATTACCCTGGGTTGATTTACTGTTGATTAAACTGCGAAAGATCCGACAGTAGCTTGGAATCTCTTAAGCTGACCAAGCCCTCTCAGTCCAACTACCCGGCAGACGACTAGTCTTCACCGGGATAGAAAGCCGAGGCTATGAACACAGAACTCCACTACTGGAATTGGATTCCAGTACAAAGCAGTAGATTGACTAACTCTCGTATAACCAATCTACCACTACTGAATGATGAAGCTCTAACAACCTAATCAGATTCTAGCTATCTCAGGTTGCAGCAGAAATCAAGAAAAGATGATCAGACTTCAATTGATTCAATGAATCATGCATCATTCGATTAAAACCAAGCAATATAACAATCCCAAGTCATTACAATCAAGATCCCTAACACATGGAACTAGGGTTCTTCATACCCAAGTGAGAGAAAGTTCTACTCCATAGAGAGAGAGAGGGAAATAGAATACAAAGCAGTCATACTCATAACAATGGGAAGAATCTGCTCTGGGATGTCAATCTTCACTCCTATGATGATCTCCAAGCTTGATTGATGAAACCCAGCTCCAAAAACCACTCTTAGGGGGTGTTCTTCACACTTTCTCTCTCTAGGGCTCTGTTTTTGCTCCAAAAAGTCGATTCCCCTTCAAAAGACTCAAAATTGGGTTAAAACCCAGTTCTGCCCTATCACACGGCCAGGCCACACGACCGTGTGAAATCCCCAGCTGCCCGTGTGGAAGTGCAAAACGTCACGTTTCACTTAAGTGGCTTCAGTTACGCTACACGGCCAAAACCACACGGCCGTGTGGAATTTTAGGCGTGCCCGTGTGAGCTCCCTAGACTTTCTACACGGCCACAAGGGGTTCCATACACGACCAGTGCGATTTGCCCATGCAAAGTGGTGCCACACGGCCAAGTCACACGGCCGTGTGGAATTTTAGGCGTGCCCGTGTGGAATTTCCAGCTTTTCGTCAAACGTCCCAACTTCGTCCAATCGACCCCGAACTCGTGCCCAAACCTTCTTTCACGTACTAGGACCTGAAATATCACAAACAAGAACAACCTAGCGTGAAATCGACCTAAAACACGAGAGATGAGACTTAAACGGTACAGGAATGGTGGACAAAAACATGTGTATATATCAAGTCATCATTCACCGTCCATCTCGTACTCGTCCTCAGAATCGCTGCTCAAGTGGCCGTCTATGCACTCCTCCGTAGCCAGTCTTGCTCGCTACTCTCTCCTACGTTGACAACAAGTGCGTTCAAGCTCTGGGTCCAACGATAGTAAGCCTCCTGACTGGCTACGGGTCATGCACTATCTGCACACACCAAAACAAGCAACCCGTGAAGCACAAGTGGGACAAAGCAAACAAACAATGCAAAAAAGAAAAGCTAAATTAACAGAAACCATGTTTCTTCAACAACCTAGCCGTCCCCGGCAACGACGCCAAAAACTTGACTCGCCTTTACCGTGACACTAGAAAATGGCCAAGTGTAACCACTTACTAGAGCGTAGTATAGCGGGTTTGGTTTTAATGTCAACCCAGGTCCTAAGTGTGCTGACTACTCCGTGAATTCTTATTATTTAGTAGTGTGAATGTAGTGAAGGTCGTCATAAACAAACAAGCAAAGTAGTAAACAGTTGTTTTCAAGTTGAGAGAGATCACCCGGATATGATTCCCCTAGACTGACGTTAAGCCAAATTGTAATTCACCAAGTTCAAATTCAAGGATAGTTACTGCGGGAGGTTCTTAAAAAGTCTGCAGTCTCGACTAAAGGTCTCCAGACCCTCTCAATCTGAGTCTTCAGTGGGCGACTAACCTCCACCGGAGTAAACAGATTGAGGCCCTAACGAACAAAACCTCCTCTACTGGAGTAAATCCAGTACAGAATAGTGAATTGACTCCTCGACTAAAGTCGTCAATTCACTACCTTCAAGCAAGGGTACTCTATCAACCTAGGCAAATATTATCTTTCTAGGTCAAAGCAGAAACAACGGGAATGTGATTAGGATTCATGCCATTCATCAAATCAAACCTCAATTGAATATAATCAAACCAATGGATTCATACTTGGGTTCATACAATTAGACCTAACATACAAATCTAGGGTTCTCCATACCCAGATGAATGAGGAAGTTACTCCATGGAGAGAGAAGCAGAAGCTAGCTCAGATGCAGAAATCATGCTGTGAAGGATGGGTTACTGCTTCTGGTCGTCAATCGACACTTCTCCAAGTGTGAGCCGAGCTCGAATGGTGATGAAGATCAATCTAAAGCACTTGGGAACTCTGGTTCGTTGCTTTCTCTCTCTAGATATGGCTTTCTTTCTCCAAAACTCGGAACCCTTGTAAAATTGGCCTTCTTTCAATCGAAAGGGATCAGATCACGATCCCCGGTCATAATACCCGGTCGGGTATTTCAGCTGCCCGGCAGGGTATTTTGAAACGCAGCGCAGTGGGGAAGGGGAAATACCCGATCGGGTATTTTAGCTATCCGGCCGGGACCCCTTCTGGGATTTTGGCGTCCAAAACATGTATCCCCGACCTCTCCTTGCCTTTTACCCGACCGGGTATTTTCACTCCTGGCCGAGTATTTTGCTCCTCCAGCTCACTTTTACTCCAACGGTCCCCTTTTTGCCTGAAACTCGATTCCTCGCCTCCAAGTCAACACCAAGTCCTGAAATGTGACATAAACACACAACCTAGCGTGAAATCGGCTTACAACACGAGAATCAACATCTCAAACAGCTCAAGAATAGGGGTATAACATGTGTAATTATTGGTTTATCACTCTTCCTCTTTAACTATACCCTGATTTCTTCTCCTTCTCGACTATAGCAGCGACGATCCAATCTTTTGATCTCTGACTTCTTTGTGATGAAATCTGAGATACATATTCAGATTGGCAATGGCGAAAGAGGAGAAGAGTAGGGAAGCGGGTGGGTGTGGGTGTGATCTTGGGCTCTGAAGCCGCAACACTCACCTTGATAGACAAATCAAGGTGGGATGCACTCTAGTTCTTCATTGCATAAATAAGAGTAGACAGAGAAGAATGAACGTTACTATCATCTTACTGTGCATGCACAAACTCTTGGGTGAGGACCATACTTACTATCTTAGGATGCACATTCAAGGTGTGCACCGTTGGACTTCTCAACAACCATTAATCTCAGGAACTCAAGAGGGTGCTCTTTATTCTTTCTTTCGATTTAGGAGTTGTCGTTTATTGGTCTCCTTTTTCAACGTTGACGCACATTGCACCAAACTTTTGCAAACTCTTTTTCAAATAAGCATCTCTTCCTCATGACCAAGAGTGGATGGATCATTGCCTTCCATTTTAAGGTCAAATGCGAGAAAGTTGATGGGCGGATTCGTATTAGCACGAGCACCACTTCCCAGCTTGCACTCCACATTGGGTTGCCACACATGTTTGCTACAAACGAGAGCTTTGAGGTCTCTTGAATAGCTGAAAGGTACTTTATACCTTGCCATACGATTCCGTGAGGAGGAAAGATGTTTGGGGGATGGTAAGTACTGAAAGATGGTTGGAACACGGTAAAACTATTTGATCCCCAAACATATCCTCAAAGAGCACTCTGAGTCTTGGGGATTGGTGTGCGTCTCACGTGAGAACCTATTTCTCAAAAGATTTTTTCTCAACAATAAGCTTAAATTTGTAAAAGTTTCAAGTTCAACAATAATGGAGAATCCCATACACATGTTCCAAGAATAGAGTAAAATCCCTCATACACCGGTACTCTAATCATGCAACTACTCCCTAAACGGGCACAACACATCAATTATCTATCAATTCAAAGCATATTGATTAGGGGGACTGCAGGGAACAAGGTGTTTTGGAACCCTCAAATTTGAAAACATTTGGGTAATGCATTCAATGTTCCAAAACACTATCATTTGACCATTCAACACCACAAACACACACACAATCACTAGCATACACTCCCATTAGCATTCATCAACGTCTTACATTCATAAACAAGGGGGGATACTGGCAATTAATTGCTCAATTAATCATGATCATCATTCAAGCATTCACACACACACCCCACACTTGAGCAACGCATTGTCCTCAATGTGGGAGATTCAGAAGAGAAGATAATGAAGGTTACCATAGGTCAGGTTGTGGGTTGGTGAAGGTACACAAGTGTAGGTCTTTGTCTTCCTGGTGATTTTCACAACGATAAAGCGCATAGAAAGAGTTATATGTAAGATAAATAGATAATACAAGTACGATTACTACTAGTACTAGAATATTTAAAGTATGAAAATTAAAACGGAAATAAAGCAATAATTAAACATTGTTTTAAAGTAAAAGAAAGAAAATCAAATAAAAAGAAAAGATAGAACTTAGGCCCTGGATGTCTAGTACTCAATCCTCCTCGGAAGGTCCTTCTTCTTCTTCTTCTTCTTCTTGGAATGGTGCAAGGGGAGGGGAGTGAGCCAGTTGAAGTGATACATCTTCAATTGGAATATCCATATTCTTCATTATAGCATGTATGAACGCCATGATGTGGAGTCACGCTCTCTTCTCCCTCCTTTGATTGTGAAGGATCGCCGCTATCATCGCTTCGACTCGATAATTCCTTGCATTGTTGATTGGTGGGGGAACCGGATGAGAAGTGGATGGAGGGGCCTCTCCTCCCTCATACATGCTTTCCATATGTTCTTCCTCATTGACTAGTCCTCTTCGTTCTTTTACTGTCGTAGCTTCCGAAAGGCAGAACACGGTATCCTCCACGTCCAACGTGTTAGTAATTGGAAATGAAAGTCCACGTACTCCCCAAATGCCATCATCATTCATGTGCAAGACTTTCATTCTCGATTTCAGGACGTCGAAGGAAATAGGATTACTCTTACTATGCAACCGAAATTGCACAGCCCCAAAGTTGAAAGCTTGGTAAGACGTGTGACAAAAAATCCTCCATGAAGGACAATGGGTGGATGATCTGTTTCATAACGCTTGAAGATGGACAAGATGGCCAAAATGAGGTGAAAAGATTGATGTAGGTGCATGCTTTGGAAGAAATTCATGTCTCGGGCGGTCAAATTGCCTTTGCTTCGGCTCTTTCCACCCATGGATCTATCAATCACATGGTGGATGAGCCACCACTCCGGTTTCACCTCACTAGCCTCTGATAACTTGACATCACACGATCGACTATTGGATTTCTTGACTTTAGATTCATAGGACTTGAAACATGGGAAGTCAGATTCCTTTGTCAAGGTGGCAAAGGCGTCCAGTGATTCAACGACATCCGCCGAGTAAATATCCATGGCTCTTGTAAATTCTTGGATTGACAGTTGTTGATGCTCTCCTCCTATTTTTAATTGTATGTTGTCTTCAAGGTCGGAGACACCTCTAATGTCTTGAATGGTAAGAGTGCTAATAAACTCCAGAACAAGTACACGATATATGTTTTCTTGAGTGGATAACAACTTAAGCCACTCCAACTTCTGAATCTTGAATCGGATCGCATCCTCAATCCTGAGTTGTGCGAAGAGTATCCATTCAAGACATGCATAGAAGTTTGGTCTTAAATTGCTCGGGGATATTGTCCAAATAATAGTCAGTGATGTGCTCTGAGCCGCCTTCCAACCTTGGCTTCATTATCTTGATGGTTTGCCCTTAGTATATGGGGAGAGACAGATGGTGGGTGTGGTTCTTAGATAATTACTTCCTTTGACCCAGATTTACTTTTCTTCTTCCGATGGCCTTGACGAGGATGATAAGTTCGAGAATGCTCCATATTAGAAGAACTCTCTCCACGGGCCATTTCCTTAGTCTTGTAAATTATCCTTCAAAACAAGTAGTACAAAATGCACAAACCATCAAATATCATAGAAAGGAATATTCAAAGAACTCTCATCAACTCTCTAAGTTTCCCCACACACTTGATTGATACTAAGACGTGCACAAAATATAGGACTTAGATGAAGATGGAGTTCAATGACAAGGAAATATAACCTACAATCTCCCCAAACAACACACAATCAAGTAAATAAGAGTTAACAAGTGCATGGAAGTTGATGCTCAAAGTCAATTAGTAGGATTGAAGAAAATGGGGACTACGTAGTTGGGGACTTTCTCCGAACACTTGGTGGGCGGTCTTTGAAAACTCAAGAAATGCATAAAAATAGCCCACTAAGGTCTCCCAAAATGCATAGCAAGATCATTGAAGCCCCTTGAGGTATTTCTAATACCTTGGCATGTGGGCCATTGCTTCAAGGAAGAGAATGTTGAGGTGGATCTTTCGGAGCATCTCCATGAAACCTCCGCATTCCGCTTTCAATCTTTCCTTCTGCACCCTCGAGGGAAAAGGTAGGGGTGGCGTGTACTCAGCCAATGGAGGTGGTTGACGATGCCTTCCTCGCCACTCCTCTCTTTTCTGCCGAGGTTTCTTCTTCTCCAGACTCAGGTAGATAGTCTTCCTTCTCAATCACTTCTTTGACAACGACCTCCGGAGTCACCTTCCCACTTCGTAATTGAATTTCATTCATGCCGACATGATGCTTGGGGTTTGCCACGGTTTGAGAGGGTAGGGCTCCCTTTGGTCTCTCGGTGAGGATCCCGACAAGATTGCCGATTCGCACTTCCAAATTATGGAGGCTTGCTTGATGACTTCGAAGTCCAGCCTCAACCGAGGTAAATTTGGAGGTTGCCACATCCATAAATTGCTCAATCTTCTCGAACTTCTGAGAGCTTGTACTCACAAAGTTGGTGACTATATCTTCAAGTTTGGAAAACTTGTCGACCACAAAAAAAAGTCGTAAAATGACAAATTAATAGCACATAACCCTAATCTTTTTCGGTTGGCTACAATTAATAGAGAATCCAATTGGAAAATTTTGAGTCCCCAAACGACAAAGTAATTGAGTAATTAATTTTAAAGAAAATAAAAGAAAAGTAGGCCCAACCCAACTGCAACTGCTTGTGCTTGGTATGGTTGTTGGAAGTTCGAGTTTTGGAATTCAGGCCTTTGTTGGATGAAAGTTGGCCGAGGTTGATAGTTGCCCGTCGGACCTTGGAAACCGGGAGGTCTTGGATTGGTAGGGGAAGACCAAGAGAAGTTGGGATGATTGCGCCACCCAGGGTTGTAGGTGTTGCTATAATGGTTGTTCCCTCTAATATTGGCAATGAAACTCACTTGCACCTCGGGGGCACTTATTTCCTTCATCGCTTGGCAATCCGCAATTTCATGATTAGTGCTTGAACACCAATCACAAGACATCACCACTCTCTTCCCTGGCTTCTTGTTCTCAAGGATCACCTCGATCAACTTGTCAAGTTTAGCTTCAAGTGGAGCACTTGCTCTCGCACTTCACACTCCTCTTTCAGTGCTTCTCTTACCACTCCTCGTCAAGCCCCAATCATAAAATTTAAGATCCATATCTTCGAGCAACTTGGTCACTTGAGATGGGGTCATATTCATCAACCTCTCTTAGCAAAGAGAGTCGATAAGGATCTTGTCATCATGCATAAGACCACCATAGAAAGTCTCTATCCAAAATTGCTCCTCGAATCCATGGTGAGGGCATTGGAGGAAGTAGTCGGAGAATCTTTCCCATGCATCCCTCAATGTCTCATCTTCATCTTGCTCAAAGTGAGTGATCTTCTTCCTCCACTCGACTGTCTTGGAAGGAGGACAATATTGGGTCATGAACTTGTTGAGCAAATCATCCCATGATGTAATTGAGCGAGCCGAACGGTTGTTGAACCATTAGAGCACTTTTCCCGCAAGAGAGTAAGGGAATAGCCTCAATTTTAAAGCTTCCATCGGGATGCCATTTATCTTCAAACTTCCTGCAAGCTCAAGAAACCTTTGCACATGCTCCCTCGGTGATTCGTTGGTGATCCCATGGAACAAGGTGTTGTTTTGAATCATCGTCACAAGAGCTAGCTTAATTTCAAAGTTGTTGGTGGCCACAGGCGGATGCAAGATGGGGATTGGATGTCCTCTGGCCGTGGGGCCATGTAATAGCCCATAGTTCTTGGCGCTTCCTCGGCTGCCGCACCCTCATTGTGGTTTTGAGGTTGAGCAGCTCCTCCTTGTAGTTGATTCTCCGCCATCTCAACTTCAATTTCCACTTCAACTCCTCTAACTCCGGGACCAACTTGTTGTCCCCTCACTTCACTTCTCCTTCTTGCTTCTGCTAACTCCCTCTCCCAAGCTAGGAGTCGGAGAGTCCAGTTTATGTTCTCATCTAGTGGTGCTAAAGGCGCCGGATTGATCCTGGTCATGCACCTCCCTGCACACACTTAAAGAACAACACCACATCTAGCACAAGCAAAAACCACACAAGTAAAACTTAAAATAAAAGCTAGATTAACACCAAACAACCTTTTCAAGATAACAGACCGAAGTCCCCAGCAACGGTGCCAAAAACTTGACTCAACCCGAACATCACAATAAAATCCCACCTAAGGCCCAAGTATAAACCTTAAATGGGTGCAATATAGGGCAAGTATGTTTAAATATCAACCCGGGCCGGTCCATTTACCCCTACTTCAATTGTTTGAAACATTATCTAGTGGATTGTTGTTTGTTAAAATCTCTACGATCTACCATTAAAAAGCAAGAATTATAAAGTAAAAGTGTGGAAAACTCTTGGTGAGAAGCTTCACTTGGGTGTTGCTTTCCCCTAACCATCTACCATGAACCGTGGGATCGGATGAAACAGTGTGTGACGAGGCAATTGTGACCCGTAGGAGGTGCCACAATGGTTAGAAACCATTCTCCCAATTGCTAGGCCAAGCTAGGTGTCAAAGGCTACAATTGTAGCCCTCTTGGCCCAAGAAATTGAGGTTGACTTACCTTCTCCCTCAAACCAAGGTTTGGACGATATAATCACAATTAACCCAGGTGTCTAATTCAAACTTAGAGGTTGCCCTTAATTAACCTAGTTAGAAGGCACAGAATGCCCAAGAAAACCCATCTATAATTGAGCCTCTTAAGTTAATGGGGCTTATCTCTAAACTAGTTTAAGAGGCATGGAATGCCTAAGAAAACCCAGCTCAAATTGAGCCTCTTAAGATTAGGGGGGCTTCTCTCTAAACTAGCTTAGGAGGCATGAAATTCCCAAGAACACCCAGCTCAATTTGAGCCTCTTAGCATAAGGGGGTTTCTCTATAAGCTAGGTCAAAATAGCACAATAGATTGCCAAGCACACACAATGCACAATCACCATGAAAAATACCTCAATTCTTAAATTAAACACCTCCATCACACAATCATTCAATCCACACAATCAATTACATGATATAATTTAGGGTTCTACAACACCCAAGTGAAAAGGGAAACTACTCCATGCTAGATAAAGGAAGAACACAAAGGAAGAAGAAAGAAACCATCATTGTGATGCCTCCAACCCTACTTGTGCTTGTAATTAAAGATCCTACTTGGGAGAGGAACTTCTAAAATCTTCACTTGGAGCAAACCCTAGCCTCTTCTCCCTCTTGGTTCATGCTTTCTCTGTCTAGGTTTTCAAGAAGAAGAGGGTTTCTCTCACTTTGGGATCCTCCTTCTTGTTCCTTTCAGCTGTCCTTTTAAAAACATATCGAGCCCAGTTCACGGCCGTGAACATCAGGCCCGTCGATCAAAACACGCAACTTCACTTGAGGAGTTCACGGTCAATGGCTCCAGTTCACGGTCTTAGCGACCGTGAACTGCCTTGGCGTCAGTAACCTCTGAAACCCCTTTAGATGCTTCGTGGTTCACGATTTGTGGTTCTAGTTCACGGTCCTGGTAACCGTGAACTGTTGCTAAGTCCTCATCTTTGCCCTGTCTTTGCTCCTTTTCTTCCAACTTTTGACTCCGGGGTTGGTTTCGCCTGTTAGACTCTAAACACATTGAAACACAAGAAACCTAGCGTAATGGGGAAAGGGGGTCTTCTATTTATAGCCTTCAGAGGACGGGCAAGTTCACGGCCAGGCAGGGTGAAGATCGCGGTCACGATCTTCTTCCTTGAGACCGTGATCTACTGACGTTGCCGTTTTGGCCTTCAAACGTGAGGGGTTCCCAGACTGACTTCACGGTCGTAATCCGTGAAGCGAGGCCACAAACTTCCTCGTGGCCGGGTGAATTGTGGCCGTGATCCAACTGGGGAAACTCTCGTTTTCTCCTCGGCTGGCTTCTTCACGTAGTTCGCACCCAAAGCCTCCAGATTCGGGGCCGCGATCTTGGGCTCTCAAACCGTGATCTTCACCTTTAGTTTGCAGTCTGCTTTCTTGATCATGATCTCCTTCTCCAGGTTATGATCAACAGCTTCCTGCTCATTTTGCTACACTTGTGCCCCTTTTCGTACCTAATTCGCAGGTATTGTCTAAAGCACACTAAAATCACATCATAATAAAATAGGAACTGGATAGGGATGCAATTGCTGATATTCTAACGATTATGCACATGAATTAGCACGAAACAAACCTACATATGAAGGATAACACCAATTTGGATGTTATCAACTATTTATCAACTATACACAAAATTAGAAAAGTAACTCGCAATATATTTTTGTGATTGTTTGAATTGGTTTTCCCTTCGATGTGTCATCCCGAATAAATTTAATTTAATTAACAAGTTTACAATAAATTTCATCCCATCGTAATTTCTAATGGGTCGTTTGGATGAGGTAATTTGATGAGCTATTTTAGCTGATCTAAAATAACTCGTTTGACAAAAATAAAATGGAATATGGTATTTTGTCCATGAGGCAATTGAAATAACTCATTTTGATTTATTTGAAATACCTACCAAAATGAAATGGAATGTGGTATTTTGTTCACGGAACCAAAATGAAGCATCCAAACAGCCCACAAAGTCAAATTCATGCATTTTCATACCAATAAGTTTCTTCAGTTTTCAATTAATAATTTCGGTTTTCATGTCATAATAAATAATTGAAAGTTGATAGATGAGGACCCAAATTACAATCAAGATGGACCACACAAATTAATTCCGATTTTTCATGAAATTTACCTGAATGGTTCTTGTGTTTGGCGATCAAATAGTTAGTGTGCTATTTTTAGACGACTCTGTCTTCCAACAATTTTCTAAAGGGCTAATACCACTACAACACCCGAACTATCCGAAAAATGCCACTTGTGTCCTATTGTTTCCAATATTCCATTCATGTCCTGAACTATTTTTCTGTTAAAGTTGACTCGTTTTGACCGTTAGTTTTTAACAGAAAGTCCAGTCAGCATTGATGTGGCACATGATGTGGAATTTTAATTTATTTAATAAAAAATTTAAAATAAAGAACAATGAAAATAAAAACAAAAACGTTTCATCTCCCACCATTCACCCCTTCAATCCTTTCTCCCCGATTCACCCTTCCTGTTTCATCTCCACCATTCACCCCCTCAATCCATTGCTACATCGCAAATCTGGAATCCACCGCCCCAAAATCTCCTCCTTCTCCTGCTCTTCCTTTGCCGACATCCATAAGAATTGTACTTCGGATACGAAGAGAAGTCGGAGACGGAATCAAAGCGAAGAAGTTCGACGGGAGAGGTTGCTTCTTCTATTCCGTGCCGCCACTTCCCAAACCTAATTCGCTAATATCGTTCTGGGTTCGTGGTTCTTGTTTTTCGTTCTAGTTCGTCGTTCTTATTCAGTGTTCTGGGTTCGTCTTTCTGGTTCAGTGTTCTCTGGGTTCCTCGTTTTTGTTCGTCGATGTGTTCTGGGTTAGTCGATCTATTTTGTTGATTTCTGGGTTCCTCCACGCCCAGAATCTCCGGCACCTTGTGCTTCAGCTCCTTGCACGACCTCGTGATCTCCACCAGCGACCTCAAACCGAAGCAGAACGGCTCCGTCTCCGCCGCCGATCGAATCGAGAGCTGGTTCTTCAGTTTCAGGAACTCGTCCGGGTCCATTAGCAGGTGGAGATCTTCGATTTCGGCGAGAAGCTTCCAGATCTGTTCCAAGAAGTAGCAATCGTTCGCCGCCGATTCGAATTCCTCCGCCGCGATTCGCTCGGTGGATCTTGCGTAGGTGGTCATTGGTGGAGCCGCTGTGCCGGGAGGTTTTCATCGCTCTTGCTGGAGATTGGAATGGGGTGAATGGTTTGGAACATAGCTCGGTCGGTTGCTGCTGCCGCGACGACGGAAGTGAGGAGGAAAGGAGGCTGACTCGTGACGAAAGGGCGATGGATCTGGTGACGGATTCACAGCTCCTTTCTCCAGCTACAGGTCCCAGCAGAGGCGGAGAGAAGAGAAGAGATTAGGTTAAAAACTAAGATTAATTTTTAGGTTAAAATAATATTCTTGAATTTAAAGTTTTTTCAATTTTTTATTTCACAATTTTATTTAATTTTGAATTAAAAATGTGAGGTGTCAATGACTTGGCATTGCCACGTAAGCAAAAGTCAATGTTAAGTTGACCGCTGTTTGGTCAACTGTTATCTTTAACGGTCAACACAATTGGTAGGATACAAATGACACAAAATATAATAGTTCAGGACACAGATGGAATATTGAAAAAAATAGGACACAAGTGACATTTTTCGGATAGTGCGGGTGTTGTAGTGGTATTAGCCCTTTTCTAAATGGAGGATCTCTTATCCATCCAAAAACAAGATAAACGAACACAAGATATGTTAATTCGTCAAAAATTCGTTAGCTAAATTATTTTAAAAAGATTTGGGATCTTAATTTCATCGACGGGTCCATCATTCCAAACAACCTGGTTTTTTAGTTATTCATAATAGCGTACGAAGGGCGGATGATATGATCCAAATTGGCCAACTATTCATGTCACAATTAGTTGACAAAGAAGCTATCAAAGTTGGGAAGAAGAAGAAGGGCATAATTTGGCTAAGTCAAAATCCGTGTTCAGGGTACATACTTTGGAGGCATGGTTCTCTCAATTTGCTTGGTGGAAATTCAACTTTAAGGGTTTGTTTTTCAGATCAAGTTACCATCTTTCCAATGGTATGTTTTATGGATCCAGAAGATGTCATTAAGGTTGTTTTCCAAGACCTCAAAGTTGCTACCTCAAAACTCGAAAACTGCCAGAAAATGGCAAAGGCAAAAAACTGTTTTGTGAAGCCTACTTTGGAGCTCCATTCAAGGAGCGTGGATGGGATCCAAGTCAAAAGGCTTCCTCAACATGAAAGTAGGTATGTTTGTGAACAAAGGGAAGGAATTGGATGAAGAATTGAAGCTCTGGAAGGCCTCGAACAAAAGGCGCGAAGTTAGTACGAAATCACAGAATTTCTGCCTTTGTAAAACATGATTTTCTTTCCTTATTCAACTATGATTGTTAGATTTGATTCCTTATCGAGTTAGGTTTATTTAAAGCTTTCTTTTACGTTGTAAACTCAGATTTTGAAGAATTGAATTGAAACCTTTGGGGTTTTGCAAGTTTGCGTACTTGTGTTGAGTTTGGTGGATTCCAAACTCGTTGAGCTCTTGTATCGATTGAATAGTCACTTCAATCGTGGTCGGGCATCTACCTTATAATCCGATCGAGCGTTCCCCAGGTGTGGAATCTTCCTTTTGGTTCCGTTTTATACAAGTTCGTATTAAGAACGTTTCGTTCTTGATTCGAGCTCAATCGATCCTTCGATTGAGTCGTTAGCTGCGTGACTTTGATAACATACACCCCCCAGGGGTGTATCAGCGGAAGGACTTAGCTAGCTCAAGTGAGCTAGCTAATCGTATAAACCAAACTCTACTCCAGATAAATAGAAGAATTGTAGCTAGTAAAAACTGGACAAAAGCGAGGAAGGACTTAGCTAACTCAAGTGAGCTAGCTAATCGTATAAACCAGACCCCACTCCAAAAAGTAGATATGAGAATATGATGGTAGTCCGTCTCCAATCAACACACGATAGTAACAACGTGAAAATTAAACACATAAGAGTAGAAAAGTTACCAAAACCTTGTGGTCGATCACATAGAGGAAACGAGAATAGGATAAGTACGTTGCACCAATAAATTACCAAGAAGTTAAATAAACTTCTTATGGTAATTTACTAATATAACATATTATCTCTAATCTCAAGAGTCGGAACCATTGTTGTACGTAGCATTACCTTTGGATTGACAATAATAATGATATAAAACAATTTACACAGAGTTCCTCTACTTATATAGAGTTGGAAGGATGTAAGAAAGAAATAAAGTTAACTATCATCTAGTGTAGGAAGTGTGTCCTAAATGGATTTGCAACATCTCTATTTATAGAGGGAAATGAGATGGTCGGTCCAATAAATGGCAAAATGCCCCCTCGTCCCACTTGACATGGCCGAGCGTGCCACTTGATTCACTTGACTAGCTACTTGTTTAAGCTACCATGTGCATTTGTCATGTCCATTTTTGAGAGAGTCCAAATAATCAAGCAGATTGCTTGAGCTATTTGCTTCCCATCCACCCGTGCGCCAACCACAAAAATTAATCCTGATTTCTCATGTAATTTACCTGAATGGTTCTTGTATTTGACGATCAAAAAGTTAGATTGTTATTTCTAGAAAATTCTGTCTTCCAACAATTTTCTAAATGGAGGTTCTCTCCTCCCATCTAGATACATATAAACGAACACAAGAGGTGTTAATTATCCAAAATTCGTTAGTTAAATATTTTTCAAAAGATTTGGAATCTTAGTTTCATCGAGTGTTCCACCATTCCAAATAACCAATTTTTTAGTTATTCATAATAGCGGACGAAGGGCGGAAGGACTTAGCCAGCTCAAGTCATATAAACCAAACCCCACTCCAGATTAATATGATTATAAAAAAAACTCCAGATTAATAGAAGAATTGTAGCTAACTAAAACTGAAGGAGAGGGCTAAAGGACTTAGCTAACTCAAGTGACTAGCTAATCGTATAAACCGAACTCCACTCCAACAAGTAGATATAGAAACATCAAAACACATAAAACGAAGTATAAAATTAGAAAGACATAGAGAAAATATATTAATGAGACGCATAAATGACATGAAAATGTTGGTATAAAAATGTATAAATTTCTGTTATCAAGTTCCTTGTACCTAGCAGCCCTTTATAAAACTTGACAGCCTCCTGACTCATTTGAATTGTATCTGTAAGTACTTCTCCTTCATCAGTCACCAGCTTACAAATAGTTTGTCTTGTCTGTCTAATTTTCACAAAGTCTTGAAAGTACTTGGTGTTTAAATTTCCATTTTGGATCCACAGCTGCCTAGATGTTTGTCAGTATAAAGACTCCTCTACCTTAAGAAGAGATAGGAGGGTGGCATGTGCCTCTTTCTCAGCTAAGAAAGTGGATTTAGTAGGTCGAGATAAAGTCTCAGCTTGTAGTCTAGACAGTCGTCCTTTGCCACTTTCGCCCTAGCAGAAATCTCTGAAAAAATCTTCTTCATTCAATATCTTCAGTCTTCTTTTTTACTTCTTTCAGCTTCTGGTATACCATGAACATTATGTTCCTATTACAACTTTGGTCCATGCCTCTCTCACTGTATCTTTGTTTGAGGGGTGGGTTTGCCAACCATTGAAGTATTTGAATGGCTTAGAAAGACTTGTCAACAGTGAATCAGTGGTGACTAAGAGGCCACAGTGGTAAGACAATCTAGGTAGTATAACCTGAATCACCGAATTTGGGAAAGTTACTAGCCATTCTCCATTCACCAAACCTCTAGCAAAATGCGGCAAAATGAAGGAAAATTCATGGAACGACCCCATCATCTCCAGCCCTTATGAACTGCGAGATCACCATAGGGACGCCTTAAGGGGTCTGCTAAAAAAGAAGCAACACCAACACAACAAAATTCAACAACACATTTACCTCACAAAAATAAATTTTTTTTAGAACAATGAAAAAACATGTTCACTATCATTGTTCTCTTCTATCGAACCAACCAAACAAAATCAATTGGTTGGAGGGAGCATGGAGATCTGAAGGTGGATGGAGATCGGATGTTCTAGGCTGTATCTCGTCCTTGGCCGTCTTGGGAAATTCTGTGTAACATCCTGACTCTTTTTGAAAACCAAACCATAACTCAACGCGAAGATATGTTACTTCGGAGCAACCAAACCACTTTTTAAAATAAACAACTGACATTATTTAAGAATTTCAAATGAAAAGCCCTAACACTTGGGCAAAATCTCATCTCAAACACTTAAAACAACTTAACCCAGAATCTTGAACCTTGAATCTCCAGTACATAAACTCATAATCATGGACAAAATAATTAAACTAACTATTGCACTAACTCCTTGCTGATTCCCTGAGGTCTCGTCCATGCTGGTGTGACAGCTTGCCTCGTCTGACTTCTTCTCGGAATCCACCTCTGCTAACCCTTCCTCAACCTGGTGAGTGAGAAGGGGTTAGTCTCGTCATTACTTCCTAAGGTCTTTGCCCTAAGCAAACTCCTTTCTAAAACACGTTATTAGCATTTCCTTTCCTTAGATGAAAGTCGTTCTCGCTTTCATCATTAACACTTTATCCTTTAGTACTTATAGAAGTCATTTACTTCTACCCTTAACTTATACACATAAACCTAGGGACCACCACGTTACGTATCGTCGTCCGGTGTCCCTATCCTCAAGGCAATGGTACTGCCTTACGGATCGCCGTCCAGTCCATGCCTGGTCAACTACTACGTTACGTATCACCGTCCAGTAGTGACCCGACCATCTACCGCGTCTAGCAGTGGCCCAACCACCCGGGGGTTCATCTTACTTACAAACATACATCACATACATAGCACAACGCGTGCCTCCACCTTAAGTAGGTGGTGAGATGCCTCACACACATAATTGCACTTACTTGAAAATTTATGAACATAACTTGAAATGAAAAAAAAAAAAAAACTAAAGACCTCGACAGAGATTTTACCACCTCTACACTCACCTCAAATCCGTCAAAACCGCCTCTGTTTCTGCTAAAAAATTTCATGAATTGCTTCCACTAAATTCTCCTCGCCTCCACAGGCGCCGACAGTTCCTCGTTTGGACGTCAAACGAACAAGATATGACCAAAATACGAATTCTGTCAGATTCCAAAATACTAGGTACCAAATCTGTAATTTTCTAATTCAACACCATTGACCCTGAACCTTCTAAAAAATTACGAAATCAACCCCATAACTTTTCGAATTACCCATATTGGTACCTGAACTTTGACATATTCTTTTCCAAACTTCGGAGACTCAGTTGTCCCTCATCCGACGTCCGAATTCGATTTTGCCGACACCGTGACGCTTATGAGATTGCCCTCTTCACGATGGTACCAATATTTTGAAGCTTTATCGAAGTAGACTATGCCGGTGTCATCGACGTATCGTTTTTGATGACCCCGTAGCCGTACACAATTTGTTAATCACCACCGCCTGGTTGCGGCCAGTCCCGGTCGTGCTCATCCAGATTGATTGACGAATCCGCTCATCTTGCTACCGGCGGTCGTCTCTCTTCCAGTGATTAATGAACATACACACATATATGCGTGTGTAGGTAGACAACCTTAGAACCCCTCGAAACTTTCTTCCTTCTCTTCTTTCAGCCTAGTTCCTGGTCATGCCTCCATCGACAATCCACCGCCGTTGTCATCATCGAGTTCCTCTCTCAATTTTCCTTAGTCGGTCACAATATCCCCTTCTTTAGATTTATCCCGATGCATCCATCTCTTCCTAGGAGGCGGAGTTCGTGAAGGCCGATCAACACGTCTTGGCATGGTTCCTCGTCATGAAATTCATGCGCACCAACACGACAACATGTCGATCAGTGCAATCAATTTGGCGGAGAGGCCGGTGTAGGCGGCGGCCGTCACTTGAATAGTGTCGAGGGCGGACTCGGCTGCTGCTCTCAACTGTTGCTCTCTTTCTTTCCTTCGCCTTCTCATTTTCCCCTTGGTCCATTACTACTGCTATTATTTGAGGAGGGGAGGAATTGAGAAGTTTTGTGGGAATAAAGATGGGGTTACGGATGGGATGGGTTAATGATGGCGAGGTGAACAGGTGGGGTGGTATGCAACGGTTTGGGAGCGGATTAATTCCCCTGTTTTTTTCATTTATTTAACTATAATAATAATAATAATTATTATTATTCATCATTCACGGTTGGAATCTTTCGTACGTAACCGTCGATCCAACCGTTAGGTCGAACCTTAATCAAACCTTAACTCGAAAGCGGGGTGTTACATTCTGAAATACAATCTCCGATTCAGATCCAACTCCTTGTTCTTATTCTCCTCTATCTTTCAACTACGATGTTAAAGAGATCTCGTTCCTCTCATCTTTCTTTATTGAGAGCGACAAATAGAAAGATATGGTGACTCTCTGTTATTGTTTTTCTTCTCGATCTAGTTATCAACCTTTGCCCATGTTTCTCGTCCCAAAGAAAGAGGCAAAGATGAAAATTATGGCGAAACTAATGAATACCTAAGTAGCACCTAATTATATAAACAAACAAAGATATATCACCCCTATATAAGAAAAATGTTTTAATATAAATCTATTAAAAAACCAATAGGGCAGACATATCATAATTCATAAGCTACATTTTTTGTTTCTTTGATTTGGACCTGGTTTCAACAATATGTTGTGTTCAAGCCCATAACAAAATTCAACAACCCAACTAAATATGATTTCGTTCCTCTGTTTTCATTTTTATAGACACTGCAACAAGAAACAAAAACCGACAATGATACTAAATAGGGACTTACGTTTGTCATATGTTTACAATCAAATTGTTTTTTCACGAGTGAGAATTACTTTCCCCAAGTTGTTTAATGAGAAACAACAAATAAGTTTGGCGTTAATGACATGGTGATATGTGTGTTTTGCATAACACGCTTACTCATTTCTTATTCAATTTCAATGTTTTTATAGTTTGTTCTATGGTTTCTAATAGTTTTGATGGGTGACTGTTGTCGGAGGCATCGACGTTGATATTAGTGTTACTTGGATTCTCTCTCCTCAAATCTCTTCCTATTTGCTATGACTGCACAGAGGTTAGTGGTCGCTACTAACTACACTTCTAACATATGGCAAGTGTAACAGTCAAAAGAATTATAGTATAGTGGCAACAAGTAATAAAATTATTGTATTTATGATTTCTTGATTTACTATAACCCATCTTCATATTATTATACAAAAAATTCATATTCGGGTTAAATAATTAAAACTACACCAACAAACTATGAAAGAGTTAAACTAACTAATTAAAGGTAGGAGGCACACTCAGTTAATGATACCCCATAGTCACTAGTCGGATTAATGATTGATAATTTTCTAACTTATTTCACTCTTTATTCATGATGTGCAGAGTCATTGGCTAGTTTGAATAACGAGTAAAGCAATCAAGGCCTTATTGAGTCTTTTACTTAGAGGGACATTATCCTTAACTAACAGAACTGATCAAGGCAGTCCACACTAGACTCTCTCTATTGGGTAAGATTCTCATCCAATCCGAAACAACTAACAGACTCACTCTCACACAATCGATCCTCTATTCCCAATGATGCTGCTCTATCAATCTAAACATATATTCTCTCTTAGAGATTGGATTGAACTAAAGTTTAACAAGTCAGAGAAATCGTACAACCATCAAATCCAACAAACATAAGTGAACGAAAGTTACTTCATAAAAAGGAAATAGAATATATAAATATGTTCTTGATATTCAATCTTCTGTTCCAAGCTTGTTCCTCATGATCCAATGAGAAGAAATCTTTCAATTTTGCTCCAAGATCACCCCTGGATCGTTCCCCCCAGGGTTCATCCATTGCATGTTTGGGATCCAAAGAGAAAATATAATACATAAATATGTTCCAATTAGAAGTGAGAGATAGGGTGTTAGGATTACGACATTGTGTCAAACGAGAAACATTATATTTGATATAGACCAATAATAAATTCCTTTTGTTTTCACATGCATAAAAAATAAGGGTTAAAAAAGTTATATGGGATATAAATGTAGGAGAGCAAGAAAGTCCATCATTTTTTGGGTGCTTCACATTTCTTCAATGATGGAAAGAATTGTGCACGGGAAAAATTGGAGTTGGTTCTTCGTGCACGAAAATATGAGCTCATAAATGAAACAAATAAATGATAGTTTAAGAATTTAAACGAGTTGTAATTTTTAAGAAGGGGTAATGCTTGATAATAATGGGATGTATGTGAAAAAGTCTAATAGAGCCACCACTTTAGTCTCATTGGGTTGAAATGTCAAAAACCCAATGGTTCATCTTTGAAACCTAACAATTATCGTGTTATATTATTAAAGATTTCACATGCTTCTAAATGAACTTTATGTCTAACGATTGACACAATAATAAAGTTACCTTGAATATTTTTTATGGGCTTGACAATTTGTACAATGACATAATGTAGTTAAATTTTTTTATCGAGCAAAATGTCAACTATATTGTAAAATAACATGTCAACTAATCCTGTTGAGAAAGAGAAAGACAATTATTGGAAAGATTTTCTTTGTCTTTTATTGATTTCGGCTAGTTAGACGATAATGAGATCCTTTAAACTAACGTTCATTCTCTTAAGATTTATTATTTCCAACTAGTTAGCTCACATTGGGGATCAACGATTCCTTTTATACATTGCTAATTTGGATCTCTTTGTGTAGAAAGCTATGAGTTGGATTGTGCCCCGGTTTCATTTGTAAACTTCATAACGAAAATGCACGCAAGTAAGGCTGTAAGAGAGGAAGGGGAAAAGAGAAGAGATCGAAGATAATTGACCTGATCAGTTTCATGTTGCTTCATATTATTTGTCCCCATTTGTTTTTATTTTCCAATTTTACATCACAATATAAACTATAACACATTTTCCAAAAAAAATTATCTTCTTTCTGTTTCATTTCCTCCCCTATAGTTAACACTCCACATGCATAAAATTATCAAAGTTTTAAGTTCTCTATTTCCCTCCCACAAAATTCAAAAATGTCATGGTGAGAATTATCTTTCGATATGCTGAGTTGGAGATAGGAACCTCCACATTTGTGCATGAAGAAAGGTTGAGATAACACTCGACTCTCTGGATGCCCTGTCGTGGCTCCTCACCAACAAAGACAAGGTACTATCCAATCAAAGAAATGTTCTCGTTTCTCATTATTAGAAGTAAAATGATATAAATGAAAAACTTTCAAGTTGTTTATTTGGGAAATATGTTTACAAATTGGTTTTCGTTATGAAAAATATGTTTGAAATAAGTTGATTAGATATCAAATGTTGAAATAAAAATTGAAATTTCAAAAAAATATTGGGGTGTCGGATGATGTGAAGACAAAGTGTCACAGTGTTTTGTGAAAGGAGGTAAAATGCTTATGTTCTTTCTTTTTTCATAATCAAATTTTGATTCCTATTGTTGTGGATGATAAATTATCAATGAAGTATTCTCCAAATCTGAAGAGGAAGACAAAAAGAGGGTTACGGAACGAGTTGATTCTCATACAACTAAGCATACATTTAATTTGATCATACCCACATTTTAATAAATTTGAGAAATGAAGCCTCATGAAGATTTTTTTCCGATAGCTTTGTTTCAGAGAGAAACAGAATTTGGGGTTTATGGAATCTTACCATCGATTCCAAAACTGCAACTGCCTCAGGATCCCCCAACCCTTGGCAGTTGAGGCAAAACAGACTCATTGTTGTAGGCGGCCCTGCTTCTTTGCAGGGTCCGCCTCTGGACATTTGGTGATTGTGTTGTTGGTGTTGCTCGTCAATATCCATACTTTCATCTTCATTTCCCCTTTTCTTCCGAGGTCCACTGAAGCAGTAAAGAAGGAGCCCTCCCGGAACTTGGTGGAAGTAACAGAGCGCTATTTCGACCGAACAGCGCTCAATAACATGGCGAAGCATGGAGGGAAGGATACGCTCGAGAAGATCCTCCGGAAATTCGATTGGGGAGGAGATGATGCCACATGAAGATTTTTCATATGTCAAGAAGTAAACAACTTACACAATATACAAATTGATCACCAATATAGCAGCAACCACCATAGAAATCATTTTTAAGATCAATATATCCTCCATATATTCTCGAAAAAAAAGTAAGACCAATAATTTATTATAGTAATCGTAGATTTCGTATGTGTGGAACCACAAAAACTCTAAAGTTTAACTAATTTTAGTGACTAAGAATGGAATAAAATATTTTTAGACCAAATGTGATATTTTCTTAGTAATCCTAATGATCAATCTTGTGTTTATCCTAACTTTAATGAAGGAAAAAATCTACAAACGGTAGCAAATAATGATTTATCTAATTTTTTTTCTTTCGATAAGCAATATATTACTTCTTTCTTCTTTCTTTCCAACTCCACATCCAATCTTTCATACTTTACTATCTATAGCCGTATGAACTTCAAAATTCATTCCTCTCCCACAAATCCAAAGAAATGTTGCTAGTCGAGATTCTTTTCCAATCTTATAAGTTGTAATCCATAGGATACCCCGCCGCAAACAATTATTTATCTATTTTTTTTCTTCTTGTGACAAATTATAGTTTTTTTACCTTCTTCTTTCTCCTTTCTTTCCTCCTCTACACTCCACTCTGGCACTCTCTCACACTCTACATAGCCACTGAGCTTCCAAATTCTGAGAAATTCATTCTCCTCTCACAAATCCAAAGAAATGTTGCTAGCTAGGATTCTTTTTAGATATTCTAAATTGGAGCTCAGAATCTTCTCTTGCATGCATAGGGGGCGAGTTCAGATAACTCTAAACTTACGGGATGAAGTATTTCGACAGGCCACTGCTCTGATTTCTATTGTCAATACTCTATTGATATTGTTCGCAATCATGGATAACACCGCCAAGCATGGAGGGAAGGATAGTAAGGAAAATTTGTCTAGTCAGACGGCAAAGCAACATTTAAATAAGTCAATCAAATTTTGGAGAATATGAAGTTGAAATATAAGGCGAACGAGAACAAGTGAAGGGATGTTATGAAAAAACATTTTCAGGCGATCGCAGGCGCCTATATCCAGTGAAGTCGAGCCACCTGCGTTCATCATTTCCGATGGAAAAGCAAATGAGTAAGATGGTGGAAATTCTTGTAGTTGTTTATCAGTTAATTTTTGTTGTTTCGAACCTTTATTTCGGTACATTATAATAATTTGTGTTGGTCTTTTGCTTTTCTACATTGATTTAAACGAGGGAAGAAGTAATAAGTGTTTTCAAATTCACTAGCTTGGTTCGCTTTTTTGTATTTGTTCTTTCATGTTTTTATTGTCTCTCTTACGAATATACGCACCGGTAAAAGATTAGGATGATTGATATGGTATATACCAATAAACCAATTTCTCTAGTCATAGCAAAATCTATACACTAATTAATGAGTAGTGACATGTAAAATTTGCAACTAATAAGATATTTAATTAGTTATAAATCTTGAATTTCAGCGTTCAAGGAATAACCATAGAATATATGTACATTAATATATCCTCTTATGAATTGAGAAAGAGGAAACATGCCTAATCTACTGGAAAAAACGTGGGATAAAAAAAGAAAACTTTAACATAGGTCATAGTGAAAGGGGAAATTTTGCCTAATTGACAGTTTGAAAACATGGATTAGGGGGGGGGGGGGGGGGGGGGACTGTACGCGGGAAAAGAAAAGAAAAAATGTAAGATAACTTATAGAAAAATGAACCTTCCCTAATCAACAACTAGAAAATCTTGGGTTAAAGGAAAAATATTTGTTTTTAAGGTAATTCCTATTAAGTCATATAATGTACCCTCCCACACCCCAGCGGACCGCTTAAGTTCATTATACATAATACTCCATTTTTTATTAGGGATACTAATTGGTTTAGTTTCGGTTAACCACTAACCAATATGACGGTTAGCGGTTAACCAATAAGGAAAAAAAACTCATACATATAACCAAACTAATAGGCCTTATTGGTTAACCGCCTTTTATCTGCTCGGTTAGCAATTAGTTTGGAGATTAACTAATATCCACTAATTAGTTTGGAGATTAGGGGGGGGGGGACTGTACGCGGGAGAAGAAAAGAAAAAATTTAAGGTAACTTATAGAATCATGAACCTTCTCTAATCAACAACTAGCAGAGGGGCCGGCCCGTTGGCCGGCTAGCTCGATTAAATTAGTGATTATTTTTGGGCCGATTATAGAATTCCATTAGTCCAATTGGAAACCACAAAATAAAAAACATCAAAAGACCTGATTTAATAAAGTACCAAATCAGAAACATAGTTTAAAATGTGCACCTACCCAATTACAAATGTTCACCAAATGGACATTAACTTACTAAATAATATATGGGGAGGAACACTACCCAAACAACTTACTAACCACTAAAAGACACTGATTTGTGACCTCATTAACACGTCCAACTTCAATCATGAAAATGAGAGATCTGTGAGTAATAGATCGCAGATTGGCTTCAAAAGTAGTAGTCCAATTGATTCTTGGGTTTGCAAAGAGCTGGCTGCCGACTTTCTTAAAGTCGGATGACAGGAACACAACACTGATTTTCATAACTCCATCTTTCAATGTCAATTCAACCATATACTTCTGAAGAGTAGGTGACCAAAATACATCGACAGCTTCAACTGTTGCCTCAATAACAAATTTCTTTCCCTGTTTGTAAATAAATAATTTCCTTAGATGATATAAATAAATGCTAAAGTAAGTAAGAAGTACACAAACATTATTGTATTAAATTACCATATTGTGCACATTAGTTGATAGAAATAGAATTTCATGAACAGAACTTGCTTCACTCACTTCCATTGCTGCTTCCAATGAATAGTCAATATAATCATGTTGACTAATAAGCAGGTTGCTAGATCTGATAAACATATTAGTTGAATTTAGATCCCAACTAAAGAAGATGCAATTATAAATGTATATAAATTGAGTTATCCTAACCAAATTGAATAAAATTAAACCCTAAATATAAAGAAATTAACTTACTGATTTAACAAAATATGAAGCTGTGGATAGTGCAAATTCAAGTAAGCATTACTTGCAAATGAGGCTATAAAAAAGAATTGATCTACAAAAACCAAATACTTCATTAGAGTAGGTCATTAAATGTATTAGTAACGCATCAACATATTTACGTACTATCGTTCATATAGGCATAGACTGAAGTGACGATAGCAACAGTTCCTGGTGTTGGATCAGCTTCATTTAGACCCTCAATTTGCTCAATGCAAGAGTTGAATAATAAAACTCTGACCGTAATTCCCCTATAATTAAAATCTCATTAGTCCCATTTTTTGAAGCAAACACACAGGAAATTAGAGTACAAATCAAAACGCCTTACTCAAACAGCCTTAGGAAAATATATTTGCTTCGTTGAACAACACCATGGTGATAAATTATTTGTGTTGGTTCTACCACATCTATTTCACCTATCAGATCTACACATCATATCAAACCAATGTTATGATCATTCAAATAACAAAATCAACCATAATTACTTAGAGATCTCTATCTGGTTAATCATTTGCTTACCTGAAAATATTTGATCATTTTGAACAGCATCAAAGAAATCAGCAGGACCTAGGAACCGAAAACTGCATAATGATATGTCGGCAGCATTTGGCAGTCGAAATACGCCAGTGTTAGGATGAAAAGAGATTCGTCTAGTAGACATTGCAACCCGAAAAGAAACTTCATAAGAATCAACATCGAAATTTTCAATCCGATAGATTCCTCCTTGTTGTATGACTGGTAAGAATGTCGGGATTTCAAGGCGATGAATAACAGCCTCCATTTCTGTTCCCTGCAAGTCGTTTTTAAGTCAAAAACTTGAATGGTTAGAAGCGTCTATTGGGTGAATGATACACAACATGAAACGTGATAAGGAATTCAATAGACGTACTAACCTCACTATCTAGCAACAACATGTGTAGGAAGAGAGTTTCATCTATATCAACTATCAAAGTCCTCCATAAACGCAAAACTCTCACTCGAACAGACCATTGTTGCCCATGAGAAACCTGCAACTCACGTAAAGAATGGTACACCATCTCTTGAATTCAGCTTTAATTCACGTTCACCATTCGATAATCCCCATTCTTCCAAAACCAGGGAATGGAAGTTGGGAAAGTAACAAAACTATTGTGGATTTTCGGCAATCAAATAAACTGGACACGGGATAATATTAGATAAAAATTAGATTATGTGGGATTAATGTGGGGTGTGGGATTAATATCCGGGAGGGATGGGGAGAGTGGGGTGTGGTAGTTAACACAATTAATTTAATATTTGTTTTGAGTAAAGCACAACAAATATAAATTAAATCAAATGATTTTGAAATAAAAAAAATCGTCACTTTTAAATTTCGAACTTTTGACTTATTGACATTGACAATACAATCAACTTATAACCGTTAGACAATCAAGCAAGTTTCAATACCTCATCCAGAATACGTACCAAGAACTAAACTAAATGAAAAACATACATGTACTTGAAATAACATAAGTATCTGTTCTTTTAAATCAGAATATACCACCTACATTGCAATAACAATATAAAAAGTATTTTTTCTACTACTGAAAAGATGAAATGCACAAATTAATATTGGAATTCATATTTCCTAGATATCATTGCCTTGATTCCTTCTCAGACAACCAGCTGATTCATCCTTCAATACGAACCACCTGAAATAATAACAAAAGTAGAAACTAATTATTAAATGTAAAGCCTCAGTTGTGTTAATAAATAGCAATATACTCTTGTATTTGAAATAAAAAAGAGAAGACATATACCTTCTTGGATTGCAAAATGAGGACAGTGTTTATAAATTCAGCTTAAGATCCAGTAATGGTTGAAATGCTTTTGAATGCCAAATTGCAAACATGTGAATCTGTGGTTCAACTTCATATTCTTCCCCAATGATGTATAATTCTGCCATAAATTTGATGTTACAACATTCTTTCAGCATCTGACTTGTCATATGGCATTTTCTTAAACTCGATTGGTGGCTTACGAAGCAGAGCAAGAGCAGGTCCATGATTAATAATGACCTTTGCCTTGTGATTTCCTGATTCACATTCAGCCTGCAGTTCATAGAATAATCTGAAAATATATATAGATTAGATACATTTGGTCAATGTGTAGTATTTTTATAATAGGGAATCAAAAAGCAAAGGTATTTGGAAATACTCAGTGTCTCCAGGGAAAACTTTACGGGTCACAGAACAAAGGTCGAATTTGATTATTTTCAGTTTGCACCGATAGAGTATCTGTCATATAGTTTGATATAGGGGAAATATAAAAATTAGAATAGGTGTTTTTGAAAACACTGCTACTGTTAAAAGTCAATTTGAAACCTATCTTCATTTGAGAAACATACTTCAATCACAAATGTATAACAAAACATAGAAGATAATGATAGTTACCTCTGTTTCTTCTTCTCCTAAAGGCAGCTTGTTGGTCAATTCCAATAATGAGATTCTGGGCGGAATTTTTCGCCGAAGGTATCCAAGCCGCTCTTTTGACTTGTAGTCAATAATATCCACATGCAATCTATTAGGAAAGAACCTAGAATGTTTTGAAAGTTAAATTAGACAGTTTCTAGGAAAAAACATGCAAAATATATTAAAATTAAACATATACATATGACCATTTACCTGTTCATTAAATCTTTGGTCATCTGATTGTACGAATGTACTATAAGACGACTGCCAGGAGATGTTGCAAAACAGAACTGTGGAATATGGTCATATTCATGCATGTTCCGGGTGAGTGCTGTTGCTGTCACAACCAAAGGATATTGAAATTCTTTGGCAGTAGCACTTTCAATGAAATCTTTAATTCTTGTGCCAATATAGCTCACAAGTGCTTCGTTTCCACTAAAAATTTAGCAAACAGAGTATAAGTATAATTATAAACTAATCTTGATTCAGTAAGATATTATAGTAACTAATTATAAGTGGTACCTCATATCTTCAAGATAAATCTGGAACATAAATGTATCAGAATTGACTTTAGCTGGTTCGGTGATATGTGTTACACATCCTGTGATATCTGAAATATGTAAATATTTTAGTTGTTTTGATCTGTATGATATTTGGAATATACAATATTTAACACATCAATTTCTAATACAACCTGTTGAAATATATGGTTAAGAATAAATAATAAATACCTGAGAAGCAAGGTGGAAGACTTGTTGAAGAACCAGTAGCATTGACAGGACTTTGAAAAAAAAAATCATCTGGAAAATGCATTGTGCTCCGATATTCAATCCCTGTTCTGAATGAAGATTCCTTTGTAAAATACAATCTCAAATTGGAAGTTGCAGTGCGACGATCAGATCTAGCTGGTATAACGATTGGATTCATCATGGTATAGAGACAACCGATCTTAATGTCTTTGCAAATATGAGCAGAATCTTCATATGGCACAGTTCCTTCCATAAGTTGTCCCTAAAGGAGTTCAAATATTACAAATGAGTTTACAGTAACTGTTATGTTATAAGACCAAAACCAGTAGATGTTCAATGTTTATAATTTTACCTCTTTATCTAACCAAAGCATATGCATGGAGGAAATAGATCTAGGTCCATCTAACTCATATTCTGACCAAATGTTTAACAATCTAGCCATGAGGAAACGATTGCTTTTTCCAAGATGAAGCTCACCAAAGGTTGTGGATTCAACCATTACATCTAACACCAAAAGGTAAACTTAGTCATTATATCTAAAAGCATTCGGACAAAAACTCTATTCAACTTATTGTAAAATACCATGTGGGTCTTCCGGCAACATTTTCCCTTTTGTTGTGACCGAAAACTACAGATCAGTTGTGATAAAGCTTTGGGGTACCAATAGCTTCTTACTCCAACTGTGAAAGAAGACAAAATGAGGAAAACAAAGGAAAAGAAATAGAAAGAATATAATAAATATGTAATACTTGCCATAAATTATGTAGGGGTCGACTGCAGGAGATGGGGGACCAGAACGGAGGCAGCTGCAGGGTAAGATTCTAGGGTTTCCCCTTTCGTGAAAATCAGCTGACTAAGAAGACAAACAGAGACAACTCTTTTTGGTATTGTACACTCTTTTTTAGCTGATGGAGGGAAACTAAGGTCGGGCTAATGTATGAGGATGTTTGGATCAAAGCCCAGACCTTGGGCTCGATTCAGTGGTCTTGAGTGGGCCGAAGCAACAACAGACTGACCTCGAATCTTAATGGGCATGCAACCACGACCATCTCTGGCATCAGTATGGAATTTGGAACCATTCCAAATGGGCCATAGAGATCCATAAATCCAGCCATAAAGCATAATATTCTATAAATTGTAATTCAATGGAGGCCCAATAGGAATTATGTTTCCTTTATCAAATGAATTAAAGGCCCAATATTTTCCCTTTACTTTTCTAAACAAAGTAAATTTATTAAACTACAAAATAATAACCCACCAACAGTCGTCAAAGACGAAAACGTTTCAGCTTCCTTCTTCCCTTCCATACCTCTCTTCATTCTTCGCTGAAGAAAACAAAAAACCACCAAATTCGTTGCATGCACGACGTTTCGCGTCCTCCTCCAGTCAACCGTCCCCAAAATTCTACCTCGCAACATCTTTCCTTTAAATCTCTCAACAACAGCAAAGTTTTTTCTACCCTCTGATATCTCCAGTCGCCGATTACCAAAACGAATCCAGATTTTGTGAAGGTATTAGATCTAAACCAGGCTACGAATACTACTAACATCTTGTGGAATGATCAAGTTCAGAACCGAGAAGTCAAATGCATTTCTAAGTAGTTCTTACTATTTTTTAGGTCTCATTCAGTTTGATATTTCTTTATTTGCAGAGACCTTCTTTTGGCTTTTTACAAATCAAATCAGATCAAGCCTCATAGGATCTTATTCTACAGGTAAAATTTCTTATGATTGTTGCATGCTCTGATTTGGTACTTTTTTCTCCTTTTTCTTACTTCCAAAATTGCTAAACTTGACTTAAGATCCAATGAAAATACTGCTAACTTCATACGTGCGTTTGTTTCCATGGTTTCTCATACAATGTGGTTGGATTTATTAAAATAAGGGGCATGATTAGTTATGAGTTATTCTATTATAAAACAACATTAATCCATAATTGAGATCGTATATATGTTTCTTTCTTTTCTTGGATCTAATTACATAGTGTGTGTTGCTAATATTGTTAATAATCTAAATTAATTCTAATAATAGATATTAAGTAGAATGAAATAAGTTTGATAAATATTTGAAGATGGATATAATACTTGAATGGAACCATAATTAATTGCTTCCTAACCAACTCATAATAAATATATTCTTGTGATCTCATAATTTTGCAAATACAGTTGCTAATATTGTTAATAATCTAAATTATAGGTTTTTTTACCATGGGAGATAATTTCGTTATGAATCTAGACTATGAAATTGCCGCAGCAATTTGGCAGATTGTGAAAACAATAGATCTTATTCCAATGCAATTGGATGGTGCTAATCAGGTGACTAAGATAATATGTTTTTTTATCTATCCTTTTCTATCACTTATCACAATGATTTGTATCTGATTTGGTATTATTTTTAACTCCTTCTGTTTTGAATTATATCAGAGCAAGTCATACATTTTATCTGGCGTTGTAACAGACTTGAGGAGATCTTGGTGTGAGGCATCCAAGATATTTTTGATTCACTTGACCATTGAAGATGACATTACTGATATTGAGGTCATGTTCCCATCAGCTTACTTAAGGAGAATCATGTCTTCTGTTGTCGATCCCTCTGTGATTGAAGATGCAGATTATGTTACACTTCTCAACATGATTTGTGAGAAGAAATATAAGGTCTTGGTCACATTCGGTCGTTGGAATGACGTAGGGAATTATCTTGATCTCTTCTTGGTTAAGTTGTTCCCAGCTTTAGATCACTAAGTAGCATTAGGTATTATTAATATGATTAGATTAATATTAGTAATGGTCCACCTCTCTTTAATTTCTAATGATCTGTAAGCGTAATGAATATGTGAACGCTAATATCTTTTGTAAGTTTATTATCCTTTTGAGGAGGTACTTTATGTAATATATCAATTGAATTTAGTTATGGTACTTTGAACAAATTAATCATAATAGATATAACTTGATTGCTACTATTAATACATGTTAGTTCCAAATCATTATTATTTAATCTAGTTATATAACAGTCCTACTATTAATGCATTTTAGTGCCAAATACCTTCAATTTATTATATGAAATAGTATAGTGAGACTGCCAACTGGCAAACCAATTTAACACAAATCAAATAACAGAAACATAGAGAGAGAGAACAACAGAGAGGAGTAGGAAAAACGGAAAAAACATGAAGGGGAAAATCTCTTTAATAGTAAAGAGGACCAAACCCAATTCTCATATGGAAAAGCCCAAGAAAAGTTAGCCCATGGTATAGGCTACATAATACCCAATTGAAATATTCAGAAAAATCTACAAATCTAAAATATGTTCACAATCATAAGTCCAAGTGCAAATCAGCAATATTCAGTACTTAACAAACACATAACAAACTCTGGAACACAAAATAAATGCAATGAAAATATCCTATCTGCAACAAATTCTTTGTTGGCGTTGCAATCATTCCAGGGGCATCTTCCTCTTCAATTTGTTGTCTGGAGTTCCATCAGAATCCACTGGTGTTTCAATCGATTTTCCAATAGCAGACTGTCCAGAATGATCAGAGGAGGGTTGAGAACATGCAGGCCCACTCGCAATAGAAGAAGATGATCCATCTTTGTGAATCATATAACCTTCTCCCTGAGATTATAATATCCAAATGTAACATCGGCCAGTAAAGAAATTATAATAGGATTCTTGACTGGGAAAAAAAGATTACAATCTAGATCAATACTGAGATAGAAAAGTGATCATAACACTTCATTCTTATTTAAAGAGGAAAAATACTTGCAGGGATATAGTACTGACCTTTGAGGTGGGTTCTAGTATTCTCAACATAGTAAAATCAGCCTGGGAATCAGCAAAAAGGTTGATCTTGAATTTGACATGGAATCACTTGGTCAGACCTACCAGTTGAAGCAATTCATCAGGTGGCAAGTCACCATTCTGCCCATTTTTCAGGAATAGTTCATGACCACTCAATCCAAAGTATCGCTTCCCTTCATACTCAAAGAGTACAAATACTGCTGACTTCAAATAACTTTGGACTTCAAGTTGAACACGGTATCTGAACAAAACACGAATTTCAAATAAAATTAATGGAAATAATTACAATTCAATGACGAAGAATATTGAATGTCAACTAAAGAGGAGATGTTTACTTGGCAGCCTTGGCTGATATTCCCTTGTTGCATCTAACACAATAGTACTCATTTTGTCGGTGTATAGGTTTCGAAACACAGTTAGGACACCCCATATAACACCAGCCTGATTTAATTCCAACAACTTTGCATTCAACAGCAAACACCATTTCCTAATATCAAATACGTTTACTATAAGTCTCTAATGAAATGAAAATGCAAATAGTATAAGAAATATGAAAGAACATAGAAGTAACCTCCTGGTCTGGATCCTCTTGTAATTTCAAAAGTTCAGAAAGTGAAATAACAGGGAATTCAGGAGGTGGCGGTGGTTCCACAAAGACAGGCAGCTCTGGTTGCACAGTACTGATTTGAACAATAAAAAAATCAATAATTAAACAAAACTAAATACCAACACAATGTCATAGACACAATACGGTGATGAATACCCGGTAGCAAAAGCTTTGACAGCTGGAATATCGAGGTTACGATACACAACTGTGGACCCGGATGATGAAAATGATAACTCATCTACAAAAACCAAATATCAGTCTAGTCTTGCCACTGATCTTGCCACTAATAACAGTATTAAACATAAGAAAGGAAAGAAATAATAATAGCACCTTTGAAGTCACCCACACTAACAGCTGAAATAACCAGTATATTCTGATCATCACCATGAGCATCAATAATCTTATCAAACTCTTCCCCAAATAACTACTTTGACAACATCACCCCTACATAAATTTGAAACAAATATCTAAGATGGTAAAAACCGAATCTTGCAAACAAACATGAATATCGAAAGTGCAATAATGCTCCCTCAGCAAATAAAAGAAAAACCAACCAAATAGTGAGCAATCAAATTCAACAAAAGTTTTCTAAATGCGTTTCATGTCATACATATAAAAAAAACTCACTCAATCAATTGCAATGTGAGCTCTTTCCTTATAGTTTTCCGAGTAAGGCTGGTAGTAGTAATTGCATCTGAATGTGTGCGCAGTTGACCAACAACATCTACAACAAATCATTTTAATAAAATAAATTCAGATACACATTATTTCCTAACTGAAAATACATGTAAGAATGAAGAAGTAACCTGAAAGAATCTCAACATGACCCAATTTGCCCGCCATCTGACTTGCATTTAGGAAACTGAATTTGAAGGTTGGAATTGCAGGAACTTCAGGAACATGATGAACAATTGTCTTCCTACTAAATTGTATCAAATATGGATTCCCAATAGGTCGATATTTCAGTCCAGTTGTATTGATATCGAAGTTCTTGATAATGTAAACATGGTTCTCCTTCAGCATCGTCTTAAACTTTTCTATCAACACAGGAGGGATTTGTACCCAGATATCATTGCCCTTCAAAATGGAAACGAAAACTAAATTTAAAAAACAGCACTCATTTTGGAACAGAATCTTCATATCCCATGAAAGAAGTGATTACCTTTGAATCCATCAAAATGAGGTCAAGATGGAGAACTTTGTTTGTATGTACATTCACCCCAACCCACATTCTGGAAACACGACATTGACCTGACCAAATCTTCTTCTCCGACTCAAGGTCACGAATGCTTTGGGAATCCATTCTAGAGACTCAGCAACAAAAAAGGAGGTTATTGAAGAGCTACGGGTTTGCATCAAAACAGTAGTTACAGTTACAAAAATTGAACGTGAATTGATACCTGGGAGAAAAACAAATGAGCACAGAAATTGTCAACTGCTGTGTCTAAGCTGATATATATAGTTGCTGAAGACAGTAGCAGTTACTTCAACTTTGAAAAAGCCACGTCGGCCACGCAGAGCTACATTTTCGGAATGGAGAAAAGTTGCACACACTCGGACGATTCCCGCGGAAGATTATTGCTGAATGTAGATAACTGTAACTCTAGGCAACTATGACCTTCATTTTGTAAATATAACTCACAAAATTTGAGAGGGCTTTCTAACTTGGTCTCTTCTATGCAGCTAATTCTGACTCCTGGATTTCCCAATTTCAGACCTCGTTCCAGCTGAGAGCTCATCATCTTCACCTCAACGCTAAATTTGATATGTATTTGGGCGAGATTGGTAAACTGATTAATAGAATGGTGCAAATAGGATTGGAATTTGGTTGGAGATGGAAATACGAATGTGATTTCACCGCCGGTACCAAGCAAACAGGAATCTACGGTCTACCGCAAATATAAAAATGGAGCTAGGGTTCCCTATGGCTTCACCGCAAGTAAATTGAATTCCATGTTTCTAGCCTTTGAATTTTGTGTGGGCTTTCAATATGGGCCAGAGGTGACTAATCTTCAAATTGGGAATGGCAACAAAATAGAAGCCCATTTCTATATCAGAATGTCATCAAATAAAAGCCCTAATTGAACAATGGTAAAGTATGAAAATACCCAACCAAACATCATAACGTCCTCCAATCAAAGAACCTAACTCGTCCATAGAGTATCAATACGCTTCCAAACAATTTGCTTCCCTAAACCCTGAACCCTGAACCCTAATGAGTAGAGTTATAAGTCTGGAAAATCTAATGAGTAGCTCACCTGTTGTGTGGGTTCCAAGACTTTTAAGACGGTGAAATCAGCTTGTGAATCACGGTAGAGATTTATCTTGAACTTGACATGGAATAGTTTGGTCTCACCAACTATTTGGAGTAGATCAGGAGGGGGTACCTCATTGTTCTGACCCGTCCTATTGAAAAGATCATTACCACTGACACCAAAGAAGCGTTTTGCTTCATACTCAAAGATGATAAAGGTCGCTGGCACAGAACTGCTTTCAACATCAAGCTGTATACGATATCTGGAAAGGCACGAAATGGAAAGTCAGCATATTCAATGAAGTTTATAATCCAAGGATCTGGCATTTTCTCATAAACATGAAACAATTGACAATGCATCGCTAGGGTTGGCAGATTGATAAAATAAATGAATCCCATTTTGAAGTAGTGAATTTTTTAGCCAGTAAATCACTCGTATCATCGAGTAAAAAAAAAAGAGTTAGGTTTTCATTTATTTATTATCATTTGACAAAAACATATCTGTATGGTCAGCACAAATTATTGGTTGGCATGCGTGTCAAAAGAAACAACAAAAAAAAAAACTTGTGGATGAATAATTTTATTCTTAATGGTTTCTATTGGTTTTTCGGTTTTAACCAAACCAAAACCATTAGTGGCTTATTGGTTTAAAACAAAACAAAAGAAACAATTAGCTTTCCAATTGGTTTGAGTTTGGTTAAAACCCAAAAAACCCAAACGAAATGGACAGCCATCGCGACGGTTGGATCAAACAAATACAAAAACCAAAAAACAAAAAAAAAACAATAAAAACCTCCCACCCACCCGAAGACGGTTTAACTCCCTTCTTCCTTTCCCTCCTCCATCGCTCTCACCTACCCTCCAGTCCCTCCACAGAAACCTGACCATCCACATCCCCAACCCACCATCTTCTGCTTCTCCTGCTTCCCGCTCCATCTGCAAACCCCAACCCTCCCACTACTCTCGCTCATTCTCCCTCGTCGAACAACCCTGCCGTCGAATCACCACTCCCGCGGACTCCAACAACGGCACCGAGTCACGACGTCACTATTCACTTGCCGGCGAGAAGACCAACTGTCCAACCAAGCCATTGCATGCACTCATGTTCCAGCCCTCCCTGACTGACCGATATTAGTACCATCTCTACATCTCCAGGAGGTAAGTTCTAAAGTCTTACCTCGTAAAGACCCAGCAGAAGACGTTTCAACTCCCTTCCTCCCTGACGCCTTCTTCTGCTCTGCTCACTCTCCGGCCAACAAAGCAACTGGAAACCCATTCCAGTGCATGCACTCATTTTCCAGGCCTTCTCTCTGCCTGATCGACGTTAATCCTATCTCAGCATCTCTAAAAGGTAATTTCTAAAACCCTACCTCGGCAAAATCTCCCCTTTCCTCTCATCAAGAACTTCAACCAATTTTTCCAGCCCACTCATCAATTACATTCGCTTGTTGGCCTTCAAATTAGGTTTCTCCAGATCTACTACAATCTTATCATCCAGATTTTTTTTTTTTTTTTAGTTCGATACTCCAAGGAAACTTTGTATGTTTGTATTGACACATTCATGTATTGGGTTGCTATTGTTTGTGTATATTCGGGTTTACATAATTAGTTGATTAGATTTACAGCTCTAACATTTGTTGATAGAGTTGCTAATATTGCTACTAATCTAAATTATAGATTTTTTTCCATGGGAGACTTCGTTTCAAATCTGCACTATGAAGTTGCCGCAAGAATTTGGGACAATGTAGAAACTATAGATCTTATCCCTATGCAATTGGATGTTGCTAATCAGGTGAATCAGATAACATGTATTTTATCTATCCGGAATCTATATTTTATCTAAAGAATTTGCATCTAATTTGGTATTATTTTGAACTCCTTATGTTTTGGCTTGTACCAGGGCAAGTCATACATTTTCAATGGCTGGGTCACAGAATTGAGGAGATCTTGGCATCCAGCATCCAGCATATACTTGCTTCACTTGACAATTGAAGATTTTATCACCGATATTGAGGTCGTATTTCCATCAGCTTACTTACGGCGAGTCATGTCTGCTGTTGTTGGTCCTGATGAGATGGAAGATGTGGAGTACATTCCACTACTCAACATGATTGGTGAGACGCCATATAGGGTCTTGGTCACATTCGGACCTTGGAACAACGTGGAGAATCGTCTTGATCTCTTCTTGGTTAAGTTGTTCCCGATTTTAGATGACTAAGTAGCGTAGGGTATTATTAATATAATCGGATTAATGTTAGTAATGGTCCACCTCGCTCTAATTTCGAATTATCTAACCGCGTAATGGATATGTGAACGCAAATATTTTTTGAAAGGTTATTATCCTTTTGAGGTGGTCCTTCATGTAACCATATTTTGAACATCATATAATTTTGCTCTTTGTTTACTGTCACCTTCCTTGCTATTTGGTAATTCCTTTTAAATTATTGTACTCTAGAGTTTAGAGTTGGAACTCGCTGCCAATGCAACTCCCTCCTCCCACGCGTCCCTCACAATTGCATATGTAGTATTGAAGTGCAGGGCTTGAAACCAAAAGCGATATGGAGAAAGAAATAAACACGGCATGGACTGCCACGGCAGCTGAATATGGGTTCCGAGAGATTTCGATGGAAGCATTTCACCAGCAGTCTTTGGGCCGACTACGTCAGGGGGGAAGAGTTTGGGCCGGATACTTCAGGGGGCAACAGCCCGGTCCGACTATATAATAAACTGGCCCAGTCTTTCGACTATATAATATGGGTTCCAAGAGATTTCGATGGAACCATTTCACCAGTAGTCTTTGGGCCGACTACGTCAAGGAGGAAGGGTTTGGGCCGGATACCTCAAGGGGAATAAAAACTAAAGAAAAACAAAACTATATTACAAAGGAATAAATATAGCAAATTAATCTCATGTCTTATCATACAAACCACACTGCAACTTGTAAACTCAATCAAAAATTTCTGGGAATACTATGTTTAGCATCGAGTTCGGGCCTTCATCATTATCATTCTCAATTAAGATTTTGAGACCTTGCCTTGTTGTAATTCTGGACAATGCAACATAGAGTTGGCCATGACTGAAAACCTGCCTCTGGAGACATAAGCCAACATGATCAAGTGTTTGTCCCTGACTTTTATTAATAGTCATGCCAAAACATAGAGCAATAGGATATTGTCTTCTAAGGAGAGTAAAATTAAGACTTTTGTAATATGTTGACAATGTAAGTCTAGGGAGAAACACACGATCACCTACATTGGTACCGGTCAAGACCTCCACCTCAATGAACCATTTCCCCAAAGTCTTAACAATCATTCTGGTACCATTACAGAGCCCAACTGTTTGATCCATATTCCGCATCAAAATTACTGGACATCCCACTTTAAGTTTCAGTTCATAATCAGGAAAGTTACCAACCTTCAATGTATTCAGAAACTCAGTATTATAATCAGCATCCACCACACCCTCCTTTCCAGGATCCACTTCAATTGAATCTGAGCTAAAGTATGTAACCTCATCTCCTGGAAATTTTGCTAAAGTAAATGTATTGATTGCAGAAACCATATCATGGTGTGGTGCCAAAATAGCTCGTCTGACCAAATAATTATGATCTGAATAATACCTCAAAAGATCACCATAAATTGAACCCACAATATCAGTAACAGGATCTGATTGGCGAGGTACTAATAACTCATGTGGAATAGAAATAGTAGACTCACCAAAAACATCTGAATCAACCCCATCACCAATTTGCAAAAGCCAATTCTGGAAATCAGCAATTGCTAGAATTTCTTCTGGACATTGATTGCCACGTGATAGCCTCATATTTTGAATCAATTTAATTACCTTCAAATGCTGCCACAAATAAGATCTCTTAATAGATGAGTTGACACAATCAGCTCGTGTACCTTTTAATACTATAGGCAGGGTTTGCCTGAAATCCCCTCCAAAAACAATTGTCAGACCTCCAAATGGTTTCTCATCACTATTTTGATATCGGAAACGTAATATATCTCGTAATGATTTATCCACAGCTTCCACCACATGTTTATGAGACATGACAACTTCATCCCAAATAATCAAAGAAGCACGTTGGATTAATTCTGCCAACTCACCTCCCTGTTCAATATGACAGGTTGATCGCGCATCAATATCAACTGGAATATGAAATCGGGAATGAGCTGTTCTCCCACCATCCATCAAAAGGGCTGCAATACCAGAAGAAGCAACACATAAAACCACCTTCTGCTCTGAACGCAATTTCAAACAAATGACCTGCCACAAAAAGGTCTTTCCCGTTCCGCCCAAAGTAGTCAAAATCGGGATTTTACGTAAAATCGAAAATGGGAGTAAAATCGGAATCGTAAAATCGAATCGTAAAATCGTAGGATTTTAAGGTCCATATAAAAATGAAGATGAAATAATATTAGTAAGGAAAATCATGAATAACACAAAAGCACATAACACTTACAATGATAATTTTTCAAGGTTAATGTTCCAATTTATCAAGGTTAATGTTAAGAGGTGGTGAATCAATGATGATTAATACGTTGATGTGAATTGATTATAATCAATGGTGATTAGTGTGAGAGAACTAGATGATGTTGGTGACGGAGAAGAAAAAGAGCCGTAATTTTGCAAATTCTGGGGGAAATATGTAAAATTGACTCTAAGATTTGAATCGTAGAATCGTAAGATTTTAAAGATTTTAAGGATTTAAATCGTGAATAGTATAGGATTTTAAGGTCCATAGATTTTATAGTGAAATCAGAATCGGAATAGGTAAGTAAAATCGTAAAACCGTAGGATTTTAGGATTTAAATCGGGATTTTGACTACTCTGGTTCCGCCACAACCATTAATGAAAAATGACTTTCCTTGGTCACCATATACTGAAGCCATAATTTCATCATAGGCGACTCTTTGTTGATCATTTAATTTGGATATCATAATATCAAATTTATAACGAAGATCTGAGGTATTATAGTTAAGCTCTGCAGCGATCAATCTATTAGATGAAGATTGCAACATATCAAAATTGGGAACTGGTAAACCTGGAAAGTCTGAAATAGTTTTGCAATTCCTGGAGAGCAATTTATCAATTTCAAGCAAGCAACATTCTTTCAATTGAGACTCCGTCATCTCCAAAGTAGGCATATTAAGTTGCTTCCGACGGGAATACAAAATATCATCGGACAACATTCTCCAATTTCTTTCCCATAATCTGCCAATATCTGAAACTTGACATAAAGTTATTATAGTGACAAATAAATCTCTAAGCTTCTGACCTGATGCCCAAAGAGATGCTTCAGCTAAACAGTCATTCCATTCATTATCTTCTGCCAATAACCCATGAGCATAACATGCCTCTTTGAAAGATTTATGTATAACTCCATTCACGGTCCTGATATCCTCAAAACTAACTGCTCCACGAACAATGTGTAGGAGCATACGGAGGTAGAATTTATCATTTGTTGGTGAAGGATGACAATAGTATAACCGACCAATTGAGAATTTGGACTTCCTTCTGTGCCAATCTCGTTTTGTTTGATCCCAGACATAGAACTGGGGAAATTCTACAAAAGTGTACTGCCTTGCTTCTGGAAATGATTGATTCATTTTCATCCATCTCAATAACATAGAGGTCTGAGCTCGTTTAGATCGAAGTAACCCTTGAGGATTCTGGTTTTGCTTTGAGACAACAACGTTTTGCCCCGGAAGATGATATGACATACGTAATACAGATGGATATTGTGAGTAGACATCAAATTTGAATAACCTCCAACATGCTTCACCAGATGTTATATAACGACAGTCTAAAAATGACTTGATCTCATCGATACGTGGAAGATGGTCAGAACTTGAAGTACCCATATCACCACCTGTAGCACTTTGAGTTCCAACTAATGATGCTTTAGCTCTATCTTGTGGTTTATTGATATACTTGAAGAGATATTTGATTGCCCTGCAATCAAAACACAATAATGAAATACCATATATAAAAAATCATGTATAGGATTTTTTAATAATTGATTAACAATTTATACAAAATAATCCAACATAATTATAAAAACATAATAAACAACACAAAGCACATCTGAAAATTAAAATCATTCAGCACATACCTCGATTTATTACAGAATTCAACATTAATATGTGCATCGAATCGCAATAATAAATAGCGATTATACGGAACAACGAAACGGTTATCCAGAGCCACAGAGTGGATATTAAAAGATATCCCAGTATCACGTCGTCGATATTTCGCAAAACCATTATCATCAATTATAGTTTGCTCGCAAAACTGCTTTGGGAAATGTTTCGTACAAACCCCACCTTGAGTGCAAGGAGCATTACGACCCAAAGCACCACATGGACCATGCAACATAAATGCAGTTACAGCTCGATAACCTTCTGGATCTAGATCACGATTAGGTATCTCTGCTGATATTACAGAATCTATTTCCTTGGGACCACTTAGTTTATATTCCGCAGCTAGGAAAACCAACAAATGAGCATGAGGAAGACCCCTCTTCTGAAACTCAATAGCCATGACATCTGTAAACAAAAAATATAATATATAAAGAACTCAAATTCATAACAAATACATGATCACTCAACTTCATTTGCACTAATAAATGATTGATAAATATAAAAAGGAGACTTTTGCAATATCATTATCTACACATGCAGGAACATAGGATGATTGAAGAATATAATAGTAAAAAGATTAAATCTATAAAGAAACATATATAAAACAACTTACATCCAGTTGTAGCCCCAAATATTTTCTTATCTCTAATCTCAGACATCAACTGATGCAATTTAAGTTTGAATACTCTAGCAAAGATATCAGATCGATTGACATTTTCCGACTATCCGAGTTAACCAAATCCACCATAAATTGGATTTCAGGCCAATTTGCATTACAGGTAAATGTAATAAACAAATCCGGGTATCCCAAACACCTACAAATAGCCATAGCATCCTGAAAATTCTCATACTTGTACCGTGGACTGCCTGTATGTGAAGCTGCAAGAATAACATGCTTGCCAGTCGAGTCTAGATCAGAGTCACCACGTAAAAATGCATCCATCAAACCACTCACATAATGAGCACGCAATTTAGATTGGTTATTTCGAATCCAATCAAGACGTTCAGCTTCAACCAATGCATAAGCATTCACCACATACTGTTGAAATAACTTCCCAGTTAATAACATTGCATTTGATTGATCAAACCTGGTCTGAAGACGATATGCATAATAATCACACTGGGACAAAGTATTATTATTCCAAAGATCTTCTTCTTCATCATCCTCATCAACACAGGGTATATCAGGATGCCAACCATCCTCACCATAAGGAAAGAGAAGAGGATATTGTAATGCCATTAATGATGGATGTCCATAATTAATTCTCTCTAATTCAGAGCTCTTATATTGAACAATAATGTCTGGCTCAAATGTATCCTGACCAGTTTCATCCACTATCAAAGCTGCAACATCATTTCCCGTTGGTAAGTCATATTCTCTACCATCATGTGCACGCTTAGCAAATAATTTGATCTTTAACTCTTCAACGGTAACTTCAGATAATTTTTCCCGAGCCATGCGAAAGGTTTGCACCAAAACATTGTTCCTGTCAAACATTTCTTGCAAATCTCTAACAATCTCAAATCGCAACGTATTTGAATGATCTTCACTTGGAAATAATTGGAGTCGATTCTGAAGCTCGGAGGTAGATTCATGAATATATAATTGTGCAAATCTAGGTGGTTGACCTTCAACCGGAAGCAAGCTACCTATACTATGATATATCTGACCACTTATAGAATAGACATATACACCACCACCATCATTTATACCACGATCCACTTTACCACCAAGGGAAATGAAGCTAAATATGGCATTGTATATACGGATAGCCTCCCTAAAGTGCCGACTCATAGGAGTTGAAGATTCCAAGAGATCTTTCAAATATCCAGGTGGATCTCGCCTAGGAGGCAATTTCACCCTACCTCGTTTGCAACATAATGGAAACACCGGATTAGCATGACTCCTAGAATGTAACGTGCTTTCTTCAACCCACATCACTGCATTACAGTATTGACAAACGGACGAAGGTTCACCAAGACTAAAAACTTCAACGGAAGGAAGACCTACATACAAAATCTCACATAAGACTATTTAAAAATAAATACAAAATAAAAATTCAAGAGGGAAATCTATAAAATATAACATAATGCAAACCAACCATGATTACGTGTGAATTCCCTAGGTATAGCATTAACCAACCGTCTTCTCAATAAACAAATAGAACGTAGTAAACACGCTCGTTTTGACCGCAAACGTAACAAAGACGAAGTATAATCTGTGAGAAAAAAGAAACTACGTAATTCATCATCATCAAATCATAATCAAATAATTACAACGACAACTATTATAACTACAGATAACTACCAATATTTAGAGGCAAACGACGTTGAACTGCACGTGTACTACGCCTATTCATAAGTACACGACGTTGCTTGCGATGGAATTGAGCCAACAGTAAATCCATTCGACGAAGTTGAACATTTAACCTATCAATCCCTGCAAAGGAAAACGTTGTGTACGATAACAAATAACATACACCACAACAATATTTTTAAGAATAGTAGAAAACAGGAATAACGGATAATTACGTTGATTAAGACGGGCTCGTTCAGCCACAATTTGTTTTTGTGGAGGATATTTAGGCGGCCTGCAAATAGCCCTCATCAACCCTACAAATCAAATGATTGTGACTACCAATACATGATATTTCCTCCCCTCCAAACAGCATCCAAAAAATCAAATTCATAAATGTCATCATCTCAATACTAACATTGACCCCTGTTCTGCTGATGTCGTTTTATTGTCAATGAAGGATCAGGAGCATCCACCTGAAGTCGAGCATCTTGCTGAAGTCGATTTATTGCTGAAGAACACCCAGGAGTATCTTCAATACGAACCATAGATGGACAAACCGGACGACGACAACGATGAAAACTGGAAAAACAAAACCCTGATGCGATATTAACCTCAACACTGACCTCTGAAAAAACCAAAACCTAATGCGATACTAACCTCAACACTGACCTCTGAACAAACAAAAACCTGATGCGATATTAACCACGAAGGGAACGCAATTATGGGCCAAGTCCAGAAATTAGAATTTACCGACCAATATTATTAGCCCATTTCACTTCATTAATTAGCCAGAAAGCCCAAAAATATTAGTTCAACCAACCAATTAATGCCAGCCAAAAACGATGCACTTCATTAAGCGGCCAACACAATGAAATGACAAAACTGCCCCGCCGTGAAGCTCTCAGAAGCCTCCAATTTTGAATCCCTGCAAAAACAACCCATGAATCTGCTTCATATATTTTATAGACTAGAAAATCTTGGGTTAAAGGAAAAATATTTGTTTTTAAGGTAATTCCTATTAAGTCATATGATGTACCCTCCCACACCCCAACGGACCGCTTAAGTTCATTATACATAATACTCCATTTTTTATTAGGGATACTAATTGGTTCAGTGTCAGTTAACCACTAACCAATATGACGGTTAGCTCTAGTTCGATTCCACTGTACTCTCGGTGATGGTTTCCTGACGGTGCAGTCCGACGGCATCCAGGGGACGTGTTTGGTGGCCACGCACACCCGACGTCAACATGTCTAAGGAAATACTATCCCCCTGCTGTTCCGCGCTTGGCGGCTGCTCCCTAGCAACTGTAGTATCTGAAGTGGTCTGGGTACTTGATCTCATACTGGTAATGGTATCTTTCATAGTGATATCTACCCGTTCACCTGCCCTCAGCACTTCCCCTCTTGCCTCCTTCTCAACTTGTTGCTTCTCCGAAGCTTTGTTCAAAGTCCGCTCAGAGCTCTCCGTCATATTCCTCCCCCCAGTCTTCTCCTTCCCCTGTGGTTTCACGTTTTTTCCCCTGTGGTCACCCTCTTCACTGCTCTTGCATTGGTGGTCTCCTTAGCTAAGGTCTTCTCACTACTAAATTCATTCTCTTCCTCAGCAAGGACCGTAAACCTTGATTCTCCTTGGGATCCACTAGTCTCGTCTCCATTGGTTGGTTTAGAGCGATCATTCCACACACTACGGGCAACCGATTCTTTACGTGGATATGACTTCTTCCTCGCTATCATCCACTCACCGTAAACGGGAGCTTTCTCCGTGGTCGCTTGGGACAGTCTCCGCCGGGACAGTTTCCGTCTCCATAGCCACCACCGGTTGCATGCATGAGTATCGCCCATGTTCATAGTACGTACCGCACTGTAAACAAATATTTTCCAACCCTTCGTATTGAATAAAATAATTTTTCCCTCGTAGGCTAAACTGAGACAGCATAGGTTTGGTTAAGTCCACCTGAACACACACTCGTGCATGGTCACTACGTGCCCCAGAGCTCGTTGCCTGGTCCACCCTAATAGGGTTTCCAATTCGTGTCCCGATTTTCATCACCGCTACCGGATGGAAGTACTAAATTGGGATTTCTAGCAACCGAGCCCAAACCAATGTTGATGATATCTCGTGCTCATACGGGTTGAAATCCTCGGTCCATTGGTGGACTGTAAGATAGTTATCCCCCACCATCCAGGGACCGCCAGTTACTGCCCGCTCGTAGTCCACGCCACTGGTGAAACGAACTAAAAAATATCCCTTTTTAGCTGACGTCACCTGGATCGTTCCCGCCCTTGCCCAGAGACTGTTTAACCGTTTCGCCATCAACGTATAGGAGACAGAGCGCCCTAAGGCTTTAACCACCAGAGCGGACCTCCATTCCCTGATGAACATCCTCTCTTCTGCTGATGTAAAATAGACAGGAGGGCACTTAGGATCACCTTCTCCCTCGAAGCCTGCACCAAGACCCTCCTGTCTCACCGCTTCCGCTATATCCTCAGAATCGGACTCGGCAACGTACCACACGCCTTGTCTAGCTTGATCTCCAAATAGCTTTCGTGCTGCCCCCGACCTAGTTCCCCATGCCGATTGTTTAGGGTCCTGCGACGGCGGACTCTGTTGGCTATAGTTTTCCACATCTGCTATTTCCTCATCCATCACCGGTTCCGATTGCTTTGCTCGTTTCTTTGTCTGTTGCGCCTCTCTCGCTCCTTTTGGATTTGGAGAGGATGATTTAGTTGGGGGCCTACGTTGTCCTGCAACAGTTTCTGTAGTCATGAGGTTGTCGGAGCCTCCTGCCCCGGCCAGCGGTGTAGGCACCGCCGGCATGGGTTGCGATAACCCTAGGACTTCCGCAATCGTCTCTCATTTTCGCCTCCGTAAAAGTCGGATCTCTCTCTTACTAAGGGTAAACTTGCTCCCTTTAAATAGACTTCTAATTCTACTATAAATTTAACAAGGAAAAATTAAACTAAACAACGAACAAGGTGAAGGAATCCAGATTAAACAAGGTAAGACAATCGGCCAAACATATTATCATCTATAGCAAGTAAGCAGCTTTTTCCGCAAGTAATCCAAACAGGTGCAATAGTTACCTTGGAACCTTTGCCTGAAGGTTTTCAGTCATCTTCGAGTTCATCCAAAGCCAGTCCATTCTTTAGTAAGTTTCAAGCTACTCATGGCAACTCGCAGCTCCCTTCGGATGTGTCAAGAACGCTTCAAATAGTCTCCCAAAGTAGGTAGCGTGACACGGTTTCCATACTTAGGCAATTTCAGTCATTCATGTTCTTCTTTGCTCCAAGAGTCGAACCAGACTTTGAACTTCAATGGAGAACAATCGAAGCTAGAAATCAAACACTCATCATAATATATATATCTATTATATTATATATCTATGCTTAAAACTTTGCATAACCACTTAAAAGAAATCATTTCTCTCTTTTGGACACATAAAAATAAAGCTCATAATTATTTCTATACCATATTTTATCACTTAATGATAATATTATCTTATATTGGTGACCCAATTAACCAAAATCGATTGAACTTTAGTTCGTCTAATTTTGTTGTTCTCTTAATTTGATCGTTTTTGTTAATGCAATGTATTATATGGTCAATAGAACTTAAACTCACTTTATTTTTTAGTTATCATGATAACCATTTTATTTATTTATTTATCCAAGATAAGCCCCCAGGGCATGGCCGAACAACAAATATATAAAACAGATAATAATAAAGAACGGTAGCCCGTATGCAACCAGACTCCCGATAAAAGAGCCTTTTTTGCCACGAGGTGGGCAGCTATATGAAAGATCCGAGGAGCAAAGACACGAAACTGACACAGGGAGTCGAGAAGAGAGAAAGAACTTCCCTTAAAATATCTCCGACTTTAGAATGGGAAGATTTCCTCGATGTAGCATCCTGATGACCGGTTGAGAATATCCTCGAGAGGTAACAACCAAACATTATGAGTAAGACTCTTTCTCATAGTAATAGCATAATAAATTTTACTAAAATCAAATGAGACAGTTCCATCACCTGAAAATATGCCAAAGTCAGTTTGCATATCCGTGAAGATTCTTTGTGGCCCAATCAAACCGAATGAATATACTTTTGCTAGGACAGGTTATATCTAACCCCAAAAAGGCATCCACTGTGATGCTAGAGATCTCTATCTCAAGAGATTAAGGAGTGCCCTTTAGGCATAGGCGATAAAACCGAATGTAAAATAACAATTGTAAAATTCAGAAAATGAAGTATAATAGATCTCCATTTAGATGCGAATTACCCAATATACAACATTCTTAAAAGTAAATTACCAAATATAATGAAATAAAATTTCTATTTAGCAAAAATTAAGAGGAAGGGGAAATGATACCACTAAAAATGGACCTTTAATTGCTACACAATAAAGATGATAATAATAACAGAGAAAGAAAATGAACCCACTTAATAAGCAAACGTTGATTGCTGCACAATAATGATAAAGCAAATAAAAGGGCTAGTAACTAGCAAAGTCAACAAAAAATTTCGATTTAGCAATAATTAAAAGAGTAAATAAATTAGTAAAAATGATTCCAAATCTTACCTTAACGTGAACGAACAAATGAGACATCACCGGCGGAAGAGAATTAAAATAAAATGAAAAGTTTCATAAATGGCGCCCTACGTCTCGGAGCTAATTCCGGAGACAGCCATCCGGCAAACTTGGAAGGCGGCGGCCGGAGGAGAGCCCGGGATCTCCGTAACAGGGATCCGATCGCCCCCACAACTGAATTTTGGCTTCGTCGATAAAACAAAAGCGTAACAGGGATTATGAACAAGATGATATCCAAATCTCTTACCTTGACCCACATCCCATCGGAGACATGAACTCGCAATCCTCAATCCTCACAACAAAAACTTCCAGAACGACCATCAAAAAGACAGAGGGATTATAGAATTATGATAATGAAGTTAAGGTGCCAGTTGATTACTAATTAGAACTGATGATAAAAGCTTATGCGAGCTATGACGGAGAAAGACAGGAAGAGGAAGGGTGATGTGTACTGGATATGACGCCGGTGAAGTCCAATCTGGCTCACTCGGGAACTAGTTGAGCTAAACATAGCAACATAGCAATCCAGAAAAGAAAAGCAAATCAAAAGCCACGAAATCAGGTACCTGCTCAATATCCCTTTCAGCAGCGCCAGTCCTACTGAGATCCGCAACCATTCTATCCGGCGGCGACATTCCGACGGCGTACAATCCTGGAACCGAGGAAGTTGGGAACCGCCATGGCCGTCGTAGACGCTGAAGAAATGGACTTCTTGACCCTTGCCTTGCACTTACCGCTGGGGATCGGTTAGCATGCTAACCCTTGTATGGGTTGGCAAAATGACAACCCCTATTAATTATAGGTTTTTAAGGTAATTGATTTGTGTTGCATTTAATAATCTGTATGAATTAAAAATACATATTAATTACTTTCCTTTTTTCAGTGCACTGGTAGTTGTATCAGTGCACTGGTATACTGAACTCATATTAATTACGTTCATTTTTTGGAACTACCATTGCAGTGATACATCTACCATTGCACCTGTACACAACTACCAGTGCACTGATACAACTACCAGTGCACTGAAAAAAGAAAAGTAATTAATATGTGTTTTTAATTCATACAGATTATTAAATGCAACACAAATTAATTACCTTAAAAACCTATAATTAATAGGGGTTGTCATTTTGCCACTTACCGCTGTTGACTTTGCAGAGAGTGAGAGGGAAGGAATCAGGGAACAGATCTTTCCGGCGAACTTTGAGGAGATGTTTTTCCGGTGCGAAAACGACGGCGACGACGAGGGCGGAGGTGGAAGCGGGGGGCGGAAATCGAAAGACTGCCCTCATTCGTAATAAGTTAACAACCATAGAAAATTGCAGTGGGCAATTAACCAGCTAGCTAGCTAGCTGATATGAAACCTGTTTGGTATCTTCTAGATGATCAACCCAGTCGTGGATCATGAACTGAATCCAAGAAGCTGCAACCATGTTGAACTGCTTCCCTGTGTCCTTGTACTTCTCACCGGACCTCCTTGCTAGCAGCTTCGTCGCCACTAAGGCAGGATGTGGCGTTACCACCTTGTCTTCGGCAGATGGCATCATGTTTCTACCGAAGAAAGTGTTTTGACCGCCTGCAACTCCATTGAAGGGATCATTGTACCTTCCGTCCTGTGAGGATAATCGGCCGGGTCGAAACCGTCGCCGGGGAGCTGCCCACCGACATTGAGCAAGTTGTGGACTTGGTGAAGGTGGCGACGAATGGCCAGGTAAGCCAGACCCAAAATCACAGGCAGCTTGTGCCATAGGTTCTTCTTGTCGATGGAGTACACAATCAAGAAGCCGAAAGCATCGAGGACTGACATCTTAGCAACGACTCCATGGAAATCCTGGTGGATGAATTTAGTGATCACGTCTTTGCACAACTTAGAAAGGACACACATGGTTTCTACTTTCTTTATCATGATAACCATTTGAATGCACTTGAAGTAGCCATTGCCTTCCTTCAATTTTTTTGGCCTCTTATACTCCTGATATGTTACTAATGATAGGGTTATAGTTGTTAATCACCTTGGATGACGAGTTACTAATGTTAAAATAATAGTTTGAAGTGAAGAAATATGTTGAATTAACAAATTGATAAACCAAATTACCAGATGAGCAATCCCCCAAATTGTAGGCCATGAAAAAAATTAGCGTCATTTCTTCGAAATTGTTTTAATGGCAGGAAAAAATTAACAACACTTAAACTAGTGTTTTAGTACAAAATACTTTGTTATTAATTTTTTGGGTTATAGGTATAATATGCCCCTCTACTATGACGTTTTATCAAACATGCCCTTCTGCTATTTTTTACATCAAACATGGCCCTGTACTATGAAAAAATTATCAAACATGCCCTTTTGTTTAAATTTTCATCCAAAAATCATTAACCAAGGTCGAACTTTGGTTTGGGCTGGCACAAATGTCTAAAATATCCCTAATAATTTCACTTTTTATTTCTTTTTGTCTTTTGTATAGCCAAATAATTCAAATAATTTCACTTCGAAGAGACCCAGAGAAATACAACGGGAGATAAAACTGACATTTTCTCTCCCATTTGCCGATGTCGGGTCGTCTAAATCTCGCTTCAACCATGATTGACAATTTTTTCAATGAAAATTTTAATAGAAGGGCATGTTTGATAATTTTTTCATAGTAGAGGGGCATGCTTGATGTAAAAAATAGTAGAGGGGCATGTTTGATAAAACGTCATAGTAGAGAGGCATATTATACCTATAACCCTAATTTTTTTGGTAAAATTTGGAGCAAGGTTTTACATTTCTAGCTTCGCTCCTGCCATGTGTTGCAGAGAATAATAAGTAATAATTCTTTAGAGAGATGATAAATGAAAAGAAAAATATTTACCAGCTAGCAACAAAGCAGCCCTTCCACGTCAGAGCTTCCACTTTTTGTAAAAATGGGTTAATTACATGGTTGGTCATTGAGATTACAAAAAACGTTCATGTTTGGTTACTGGAAATATTTAAATTCAATGTTGGACACTCAAATTAGTTAAATGGTTCAAGTTTGGTCATTCTCCTTCCATTTCCGGTAACTCTAGCTTACGTGGCAGTCAACTTTCATAGTTGACCATTAAATACGTGACATGACAATTAAAAATTATTGAAAAATAAAAAAATAAACTTTTATATTTTCCACCACATTATTACATTCATTAAAAAACAAAAAAAAAAATCTAATTTACTTTCTACACACCCCCATACCCTACCCTACCCAACCTCACCACCACCAGAACACAACCTCCGGGGACCCTCTTCTTCAACTCCGCTTCCACCTTGGTCGAGCTCCTCAAAGAATTGTTGGAACAACACCCCCCCGATTGCTTAGTCGTCCACACCTTCTTCACCTGGACCACGGAATTGGCGGCAAGTCTGGGCGTCCCTAAGGTAGTTTTCGGCGGGAAATGCTTCTTCTCCCTGTGCCCCGAATAGAGCCTGGTCGAACACTACCCCCCACAGTAGAGTCTCTTTCGACGACGACACTTTCGTCATCTCGAATCTCCCCGGGGAAGGAATCGAATTCATCAGGGGAAAATCTCGGAAGCCTGGAAGTCCAAAAGCGTATTCACCCATTTCTTCAAAAAATGCCTCGATTCGGAAAGGGATTCCTACGACGTTCTCCTCAATAGTTTCTACAAATTGGAACCTCTCTACGCCGACCACTACAGATCAGCCGTCGCGAAACGGGCCTGACACGTCGGGCCTTTTTCTCTTTCGCCGGCGGCGCGAAGGAGAAAGAGAGCAGAGAGATGGTGACAGTGACGGGAGCTGTTGTAGTTGACCGTCAGGAATGCTTGAAATGGCTGGATTCGAAGAAACCCAATTGGTAATTTATCTCTATTTCGGCTCTGATACAGAGTTCACGACAGCGCAAAATTTGGAGCTGGCGACGGGGCTAGAAGGCTCGGGATAGGAGTTTGTTTGGGTTGTGAAGAGAAGGGAAGATCTGCCGAAGGGATTTGAGGAGAGAGTTGAAGGGCAAGGATTGATAATTGAAGGGTGGGCGCCTCAGCTGCTGATTTTAGGTCACACGGCGGTGGGTGGATTCGTTACCCACTACGGCTGGAACTCTGTCGTGGAAGCGATTGCTACTGAAGTTCCTATGGTGACGTGGCCGCTGGGGACGGAGCAATTCTTCAATAAGAAGCTGGTGAGGTTGTGTTCTGGTGGTGGTGAGGGCGGGTCGGGTAGGGTATGGGGGATGTGTAGAAAAGAAATTAGGTTTTTTATTATTTTATTATTTTTAATGAATGTAATAATGAGGTGGAAAATATAAAAGTTTATTTTTTATTTTTAATAATTTTTTAGTTGCCACGATACTATTTAACGGTCAGCTACAAAAGCTGACTGCCACGTAAGCTAGCGTTAACGGAAATGGACGAAGAGTGACCAAATTTGAACCATTTAACTAATTTGAGTGACCAAGATTGGATTTAAATATTTCCAGGGACCAAACATGAATGTTTTTTTGTAATATCAGTGACCAACCATGCAATTAACCCTAAAAAGGGGTATAGTTAGAGTGAGAGGAAGAAGGAATATGACCAGCCATTTTACCTTATTTTAATAATTTCTTATTTGCTGCACATGTATACTATTTTTTTTATTATCTCATGTTAGACCATCATCACGGTGTAGTTACCATGGTATCCATTTTAATTGGTAGTATTCAAATAATTTGGTTTGGTTAATTTGATTAATTGGTTTGGTTAAATGTTTTAGCTTGTTTGGTTTGGTTTCACACACTCCTAATAAACCAAACCATATTAACCAGTTAAGTAATTAGCTATATATCTAATATATTATATATGGGTAGTGACTGGTGTACGTCAGGCGTATAGTATACATCAGGTGATCTATCCGTTAGATGTACTTAGATGAGCTCCAGCCAATCTCAATGGTCAGTTTTTGTTTTTCATTAAATCAAACTTCGGGTTGGGGTTTAGAAAATCGGTGCCTTGGGTTTATCTATTAGAGGTTAGAGTATAGTATCATACCCCAAACTCGATTTAATTCATGGTCTAGATAGAGATGTCTCATTAGTAGTACCTGACGTATAGTATACGCCTGACATACGCCAGTCTGACCCTATTATATATATACATACTTAATACTTTGCATAACCACTCAAAAATCAAATGTAAGATAATTGCATTAGTTACATGTATTTATGTTAAGGGTTAATTATAATTTTTTGTTGATTGTTACATGTTATTTATTATATAAATTTTGAATTGATGTACTAACATGAATTTTTTTCCCCACTTAATGATAATGTGATGGTATATTGGTTAGTTTGGTTAATCAATTAACCAAACCGATTAAACTTTAGTTTGGTTAATTTGGTTGTTGTTTTAGTTTAAACGATTTGGTTATGATATTGTGTTCCATAGTTAATAAAATTTAGACTTATTTAATTTGACAATTAACATGATAACCATTAGGGGTGGCTATTTGGACCGGGACCGGATGAAAAACCGGAAACCGGACCGTATAACCCGGACCGAGACCGGACCGGGACCGGATAGTAAACAATCCAATCCAATTTTTGGGCTTAGATTTGAGGTAAAAAACCGGATAAAGACCGGATAAGAGAGCTCAACATCCAAAACTTAAGGGTAATTTGCATAAACGGTCACAAACCTTTGCACTTAGTACAAAACTTAACCAACTCCTCACCCTTTTAGGCCTTAGGCCACTCAAATTCCCACAATCTCAATATAAAACCAAGACCGAATTGGGACCGGACCGGGTCAAGACCGGACCGGATCAAGACCGGACTGTATCCAATCCAATCTTCGGTCCTTATATTTTCAAAAAAACCGGACTGGACCGGATCAATTTGGGCCAATTTAACCGGACCGGACCGTATAGCCACCCCTAATAACCATTTGACCGCTCAATGGATTCAATCTGCTCATGGGAAAACTTCATATGGGTTCGATGTACTTTTATCTTCAGCGAATAGTGCAGCTTTTAATGCAGGGCGAAGCATATGGTTGCCCGGCTGGTTAAATGGTATTAATGAAAACAGTAATTCATTATTCTTTAACAATAACATGCACACCCTACCAACGTTCTTTTTCTTCACTTTTACAGTTCAATCCTAAACCTACAATAACTACAATGGCATCATATTTGTGAACCTATTTTATTCTCAAATTTGCTCCCTTTTTTGCCCTTCATTTGATTTTCGCATTCGGTAGCTGGATATCTATCTACTAGGCAAATAAGTGAATAACTCAATATATATCACCACTCATCCGCTATTGCGCTCCTCCGCTGGCTCCCGCTCCCGCTCCGCTCCCGCTGCATGACCATTTCAGCTTCATTGGTTGCCGCCTGGGCTGCCTTCGGCACCAGCAACATCTAAGTAGGGCGGCTAGTATTCCTCTACTTCTTCCTTGTTTCAGCCTTTCCTGATGCTCCGGTGCCGGCGAGGAATTGCATGCAGCGGCGCGTGTGAGGCACCCCGCCAGCTGGCCTCTTGCGCTAATTCAGCTCGTCGATGGCCGACGCGTGTCACCACTCATCCTTATCCGACGAAGGTAAGCGGTAATGTAAATTGGGGACTCTAATTTTATTCGCTGACGCGTGTAAGGCGTTACCCGCTCTCTTTATTCATTTTGTTATTTTTTCTGGGACTTTCTTATCCTTTTGGTTATTTCGTTCTTTTTATTAGTATTTTTTTTTTTCTTTTCTACCGTCAATCATGGTCCATGAAACCGTACCGGAGACTGTATTGGAAAAGTCAGTGGTAGGGTATTTTATGACAAAAATCGTGGTTTAACCGTTCAACCATTAGTACCGTTAAATACCGCCTACCGGTTTAGCCTCCGATACTGCTATTTTGTGGTCGAACCGCCGATACGGTACGGTTTCATGGACCATGCCGTCAATACGTCATTAGTGAATCTTTATTAATACTTTTTCCAGTCTGGGCTTGCAGGTGCTATACTTTTGATTGCTTTTTTGGGTTGGGCTTCTATTTTCTTCCAACCTTCTTACGGCCACTAATTGATTTTCATTATGGTTTTATATGAACTTTTTATCCTAGATTTTCACAGGATCATTCTTTGGGTCGTTTCATTATTAGAATTCCCCGTCCCAACTTGTTTCCTCTTGGAGAGCTAATATTAGCTAGACATGACGATTAGAATAGATTGTTCATGGTGTATGTGCGAAACCCTTGGTCCTGTTGGAGAGACCATTTGTTTGTCAATTTTGCAGGTGATTGTCCTGCCAAAACGGCAAGGATTGCTTCTCTGCTTCGATTTCAGCATGGTTATTTTCATAATTTTTTTATCTTTATAGAATAAGAATTATGGATACTATCCGTGCCGTATAGGTATTAAAGAGTTGCCCGTTGCGTGACGAAAAAGGCTTTCTTATTGATGATTTGACTAATTGTCGACCGTCGTCCCTTTCTCTTATTTATATTATTACGGTTGCTTGAAAAGTCTTCCAATTCGTATCTAGGTGTTCCCTTGTGGGAATATCTTTGACAAAAAAAAAAAACTCAATATATCACAATGTGCTGCATTATGCAACTTATTTCTTTGATGTTCGCTAATCCACTTTCCTGTTACTTTTTGCCTGAATATTTTTTGTTGCATCCTCTTGATAGCCAGTAAAAATCACCTGGAACCATGCACATTGAATCGAAGAGGTTGTGAGGTCGAGCTAGCAGGAAGAAACCGCTAGTCAGAAAATAAGAGGATTGCACTTAGCTTGTGGCTGAAAAGCTTGAGATTGTTTCACTTGTTGGAGAAAACTTCATCGTACGGAGAAATAGAAATAACTTGTTACGGGAAAATCATTAGTAGGTACTAATTAACGCCCTAGTTTTTTAAATTAATCGCTCTATCTTAGACAAGTTGACATTTTTGCCCCTAAATTTTCTCAATCTCTAACCAAATTAAAAAAAAAATCCCAAATTAAAAAAAACACTCGTCTCGCCCCGTCGCCCTAGGATCTCTATCACCGGACAAGAAGCCCTTGCCCATCGTCGCCGTTCACCCTGGAACCTTGCCCATCGTCCCCCTGGAAGTCCTCCACCGTCGTCGCCGTTCGCCTGGAAGTCATCGCCCGTCGCCCTCATTCGTCATGGAAGTCCTTGCGCCGTCGTTCCTCCTCTGCAAACCGTCGATCGGCAGACGATTGAACACGGCGATTCAGAACCCAGCAATAGCAGAGGCGTCCGGCAGGGGAGGATTCGTTTCTCTCTTCTGCTTACTCGATCGGCGAGCGGAGGCCTGGAGGCGGAGACGGACCTAGCACCAGAGCTGTCACACGAGATTGACGAAGGATTCCATCAACCGAGCAGCAGAGCGGCCACGCGAGATTCTTCAACCGGAGAGAGAATACCGCCAGTGGATTGGAGAAGGAAAATTAGGGTGCGAGTGAAGAATTTTGCCGGTGAATTTCATTAGCCGGATTTTCCATCCGCCGACGGTGAGCTATTGAATTTAGGATTTAGGGCGATGAATTATGGGTGACCATTTTACAAATTAGGGGTAATATCGTCTGTTTGGTTAATTTAGGGCGAAAAATTTAAAAACTTAGGGCGTTAAATAGGAATCCAGGGAATCTAAGTCATGGAGATAAAGATCATATATGCTAAATAAACTAATTAGGCGAGCAATATAAGGAATCATGGAGAACTGCCGTTGCTTGAGGGAAATCATGGGAAAATCTCGTTTCTTTCTCATTTATTATAATAACTCACACCACTTTCTAGCTTATCATGATCAAATAGTTAAATAGAGATACAAAAACTGTTGGGGTATTACCCAGCAAGCTAAGAGATTGGGCTCCCCAAAGAAGGAGTTAGGGGGCAAGGCCCAAAAGGTAAGAACCAATATTCACTAGTGGCCCTCGGGCCCAAGAAAAGAGAAGGGACCTCAAGAGTAAAGCACCAAGAGCCAGGTGGCGGCCAACCGGCTGGTGGACCACGGCCTGGGGGCGCCTGTCAGGTGTCAGGAGTCTGACAGGGCGGTTAGCTGTCTCACAGTGCACCAAAAGCCAGGTGGCGGCCAACTGGCTGGTGGACCACGGCCTGCGGGCGCCTGTCGTGTGTCAGGAGCCTGGCAGAGCTGTGGAATGCCAGTCAGGTGTCAGGAGTCTGACAGGGCAGTTAGCTGTCTGGGGGCGCAGGGCATTAAATGAGGAAGGTGACGTGGCGGAGATCAACCTCGGGTTCGGTGAGTATAAATAGGGGCAGTCGATAGCATTTATGCAGGTTGGCCTCTCACACTAAAACAAGACTTGACACTTCTCTCTCTAAACTTAGTTCTGACTTGGGCGTCGGAGTGCTAACGGGCACTCCTGAGCCCTTTAGGCGCTTGTCCTTGCAGGATCCAGGCGCCTGTACTGAGTTCGAAGGGGCAGAGATCGAGGAAGGTGGGACCGGAGGAACTTGGCTCAAACAATTGGCGCGCCAGGAAGGGGGCGAAGCAAATGGAAAACTTGAACGACGGGGAAGATGTTTCGAGGTTGGACAATTCGACCCATGAGGAAGGCGAGCGGCAGCCGAGCCGAGAGTTGAGCATGGAGGCAGAAGGGGAAGCGAGCCCTGGGCGCCTATCGGCGGAGGAAGGGGAGTCTTTGACGAAGAGAGAGCTATTCCGAATTATAGCCGACCAGGATCGGGCCATTGCGGCGCTCAGAAGGGAGTTGGATGGGGAGCGAAGTGAGGACGTAATGATGTATAGCCCGGGCGTCAGGAAACGAGAAAGGATGGGAGAAGATTTGGAGTCTTTGCAGCACGGGCACCCGTACCAAGCTGACCAAGGACATGACGCACCAAGGCGTTCACGCGCCTGGAAAATGCCTACTGAGCATACCCAGGTGGAGCCAGAAGACTTGTGGGCGCCTAAAAGAATCGCCAAGCGGTTCGGGGTCAGGCAACCATTGGCGCGAAGCATCCTAGTGGAACCGGCGGGAACCACAATTCCCCCGTTACCTAGTTACGACGGGGTGGCGGACCCAGAGGATCATTTGAACAGCTACTTCACGAAGATGCAACTGTACAACAGCTCAGACGCCACGTTATGCAAGGTGTTCCCATCCACGTTTGCGGGCGTAGTGTTAGATTGGTACCATCAAATCGAAGAGGGGCGCATCGAATGCTTTGAGCAGTTTGCGGAGTTATTCTTGTCCAAGTTTGCAAGTAGGAAGCGCCGGACACTAACCATAGGCGCATTGTTCAAGGTGAAGCAGAGGGAGGGGGAGGCGCTCAGAGAATTTTACGACCGATGGATCTCTGTAGCCATGGCAGTCAAAGACGTCCAACCGGCGGTTCTGGGGGTTTGCTTGGACGCTTGTACCTCGAGCGAAGAACTCTGTCGAGTCCTCTCCAAGCGGGATGTGGTGTCCACAGAAGACCTGGACCGAAGGGTGCAGAAGGTAATCATGTTGGAGGAGACGTTGGCGGCACGGAGAGCTGAGAAGAGGCGCCTGAGGGGAGATGAGTTGGAGGTAAGGCAGGCGCCCCGGGTGCCCTCCGGGAATTATGGTCCGCAAAGAAGGCCTGAGGCACCTCGCCCTGTGCCGAGAAGCTCAGCTAACTTTACTGAATACAATGATACACTAAAGAATGTACTACAGTATGTGAAAGATAGGGGCTACCACATACGGTGGCCGGGGCCCATGCGCGGCCAACCAAACGAGAAGAACCTTGATAGGTATTGTGACTTTCATCGCGACAAGGGGCACTACACGGCCGACTGCTACCAGCTTAAAGCCGAACTACAGTCGTTAGCCGACAAAGGCATGCTCAATGACTTTGTTAGGAGGGCGGAAGACAGGACTCACCGGACGTACGTGGCGAGACAGGCGCCAGAAGCCACAAGGAACTCAAAGGCGCATGAAGCCCCAGGGACCCAAGAGGCGCCAGAAAGGCCGAAAACCCCACAGGAGCCGATGATACCACCCCCCCCCCCCATTTGAAGTAAACCAGGAGGGAAAGCCGAGTCGCATCAGGCTCACGGTCGAATCCATAACCGGCACTGTAGACTTGAGGGAGAAGTTGGAAAGGTCTAGGCGCCTGAGATCCGCTTCAATTGAAGCAAGGGAAGCAGTGCAAATCAACTTCAATCAAGAGCCGGACGAGGCATGCCAGATCCCGTCGGAGGAAGCTTTGGAGATACATGGGGTGATCGCAGGATGTAAAGTGAAAAGGATGTTAGTTGATACTGGCAGCTCAATGGATGTCCTCTTCAAGAGCACGTTTGAGCGCATGCAACTGGCGCCAGAGTTGGTACGCCCCTCGAGTTCGGTGTTAATTGGGTTTTCCGGTGCGCCAGCCCAGGTCATCGGGCGTGTACGCCTACCAGTGACCCTCGGAGATGAGACACATTGTGTGACGCATGCAGTGGAATTTGGAATCGTAGACTGCCCATCGCCCTACAATGTGATACTTGGTCGTCCGCTACTAGCACAGTTCAATGGCGTGGCGTCCACTTGTCACCAGACGCTGAAGTTCGTAGCACCCCAGGGCATAGGCATTTCCAGGGGAAGAAATGTTCCACGGTACGCCCGAGAAGAAGACCCAAGGAGCCGCGCTCGCAAACATAGGGTCAACACTATCGACGTCCGCCTCGAGGAGGCGCCTAGGGCGGAAGCCCTGGACGGCGAGCTTGTAGTGGCCTTGGACGAAGGATACCCGGAGAGACAAGTGCGAATTTCGGCACAGGCCCCTGAAGTAATGAAGGCGCCTCTGATCGAGCTACTGCGGGAGTTTGGGGAGCTATTCGCGTGGGGCGCCCAAGACATGCCAGGCGTTTCTCCAGACGTGGCAGTGCACAGGCTGGCGGTGGAAGCAGGGAAAAAGCCCGTACAACAGAAACGCAGAAACTTGTCTCAAGAAAAGGAGGAGGCGCTCCGCCGAGAGGTTGACAGATTGCTCGAAGCAGGATTTGTAGAAGAAGCAAGATACATCACATGGCTTTCCAATGTGGTATTCGTCCCAAAGCCCTCGGGGGATTGGAGGATGTGTGTAGACTTCACCAACCTTAATCGAGCATGCCCCACGGATGCATACCCCATGCCACGCATTGACCTGCTTGTGGATGCCACCGCATATCATGAAGCACTTAGTTTCCTGGACATGTTCTCGGGCTACCATCAAATTCCTATGGCCGAGGAAGATATGGCCAAGACGGCGTTCATGACACCCTTTGGGAACTTCTGCTACAGAGTGATGGCGTTTGGCTTGAAGAACGCCGGAGCAACATATCAACGTATGGTGAATCAGATTTTCCGCAAGCAAATAGGAAGAAACTTGGAGGCATATGTGGACGATTTGATTGTGAAGAGCAAGAGGCGCCAGGATCACATCATGGACTTGCGAGAAACATTCGAAACAATGCGGCACTTCCGGTTAAGTTCCTCCGGTCCCACCTTCCTCGATCTCTGCCCCTTCGAACTCAGTACAGGCGCCTGGATCCTGCAAGGACAAGCGCCTAAAGGGCTCAGGAGTGCCCGTTAGCACTCCGACGCCCAAGTCAGAACTAAGTTTAGAGAGAGAAGTGTCAAGTCTCGTTTTAGTGTGAGAGGCCAACCTGCATAAATGCTATCGACTGCCCCTATTTATACTCACCGAACCCGAGGTTGATCTCCGCCACGTCACCTTCCTCATTTAATGCCCTGCGCCCCCAGACAGCTAACTGCCCTGTCAGACTCCTGACACCTGACTGGCATTCCACAGCTCTGCCAGGCTCCTGACACACGACAGGCGCCCGCAGGCCGTGGTCCACCAGCCAGTTGGCCGCCACCTGGCTTTTGGTGCACTGTGAGACAGCTAACCGCCCTGTCAGACTCCTGACACCTGACAGGCGCCCCCAGGCCGTGGTCCACCAGCCGGTTGGCCGCCACCTGGCTCTTGGTGCTTTACTCTTGAGGTCCCTTCTCTTTTCTTGGGCCCGAGGGCCACTAGTGAATATTGGTTCTTACCTTTTGGGCCTTGCCCCCTAACTCCTTCTTTGGGGAGCCCAATCTCTTAGCTTGCTGGGTAATACCCCCAACAATTGCCCCCCAGTTAGGTGCTCGTGGCTTCGCCATCGAGCGCCTGACTGAACCTCTAGTTGTAACCCAGCCTTCTCTTAGTCACATGGCGCTTGTCACTCGGCGCATGCATCGTGTTCTCACTTCTTTCTTGGTCTTACGAGGTGCGTTTGCCTTTCCTCTTCCGCTTGGTCTTACGAGGTGTGTCCCTTGTCGAATGCTCTTCCATGTGCTTCTGTGCCTCTTGCCTGCTGAGGCGCCTCTTACCAAACGGGGCGCCTTTTTTAACTAACCCTCCCTTTCGGGCGCTTCATGGTGTCGTTCTTGACGTGTGTCCTTATCCCTTGTGCCCCCCTCACCCACACTTTGCTTGTCGGGGAAATTTGGAAAAAATAAAATTCGAAATTCGAAATTCGAAATTCGAAATTTGGGAGTTGAGAAATTTCCCCGAAAAGGAAAGGGTGGGGGAAGCTCAAAGGTCCGCCTGTGGTTTTGTGGCTCGCGAAAAGACCAAAAGGTGGGGGGAGCGGAAGGGTTCCTTCGGCATGGCTGACACGTGTCATGCGGCGGGTGAGCCCTCGTTTTTCTTTAAATACCCCTCCCCCCTTGTGATGCTGTCACTTTCTTCTATTTGACCTCTCTCTAGACTTTTGCTCTGACTTCTCTCTAGCTTCCGCTCTGACCTCTGTCCTCTTTCCTCTCTGTTCTTCGCTTCCAACACATCACTCTCGTCCAAGATGTCGTCTCCACAACAAGATAAGACCTCTGCACCCGGCGCCTCAGGCGCGGGCGCCTCCGGCGACGGTGGTGAAGCAAGGCGCCCAGTTCAACGTGGTAAGTGGTCCTTTTCCCTTCGTCGATTTCGTTGAGTTTATTCTAGTCACCTAGGGTAGGGGCGTCACTTACCCCTTGTCCGCGTTGCGTCTGGGTCATTTGTTGGTTTAGAGCGGGCGTCTGCTTCCTCATCAGCTGGGCCGTCAAGTTCTTCGGCGCCTGGCTTCTTGCCCGCCGATGGGTCCTACAAGATCACATCGTGGGAGAAGTGTTTCCCACCTGATCATCTGCCCACCGAGACGTCGCACTTATCGTTCGAGGTGGCTGGGCCAAAGCACACGTCGACAGTCACCCTGGACCGGGTTCATGAATTGGTGACCAGTCTCCAGCTTCCCAGAGACTGGTGGTATGCGCCTCCATCGCCTCAGTCCCGGGTAGGCGTCTGTGGCCCGAAGTGGATCGGGATCTATCAGGAATACTTTCGTTTCGGGCTTCAGTTTCCCCTAGACTCGATTATGGAGGGAATCCTGACGACGTGCGCCTGCCCCCTCGGGCGCCTATCCCCCTCGGTCATCACGGTTGTCATCCTATTCAAGTTGAGGTGCCGAGAGCACAACGTGGAGCCCACCTTCAACTTGTTCAGATACTTCTTCAAGATGGTGCCTCTGGACAACTGCTTATCCCTCCAGAAGCGCAAGAAGAAAAGCTGCCCCCATCACTTCGTGAAGAAATGCCCTAAGTTGAACCGAAGCTGGTTCAACGGGTTTTTCTTCGTGAAGGCCTATCAAGACTCCTTCTTTGCAAGTGGGGGCGCCTTTGTGAGGAAGTGGGAGTTAGGTCATGTCGATGACTTCAATAAGCCGGTGGTTTTGACGGCGTCTGAGAAAGCTGGCGCCCCCTTGATTTGCGAGGGGGAGCCTGTTGACTTACGCCCCGCAGATAATCGTCCGCCCATTATTGAAGCTTATTATAACGATGGTGTGTAGGCGTCTAGGTGTTTTGCTTCCTTACCCCCTTGTTTGTGTTATGTACTAACTTACTTTCGTCATATGCAGGGGCGGACTACTCGAGTATCGCCAAGCTTATGAAGAGTAAGCTGGCGACTATGGCGGCGGAGGCGGCCGCGGCAGCGTCTTCCCAACAAGAGGCGCCTGCTCAGCAAGAGGCGCCCCTTCAACAAGAGGTACCTGCCACCCAATCACAGGCGCCGACAGCCGGCCCCAAGAAGAGGAAAGGGAAGAAGAGGGCGGTAAAGGGTGGCACCGCTCGGGCGCACACGGCAAGCGTGGCGTCGTCCGCTCCGGAAGAAGGCGATGGGGCGCCTAATGTCAACCCCGTGGAGAAGGAGGTTAACTCCGCTGAAGAGGAAGAAGAAGAGGAGCCTTTGCTCCGAAAGGGGAAGAGGGCGGGTTCCCCCTTAGCCTCGGCCAGCAAGAGGGCCGACAGAGGCAAGAAGAAGGTGGGCGAGGAGGACGCCTGCGAGGAGGACGCCTGCGACGAGGTGGACGTGGAGGCGGAGACGGCGGGGGACGCCCGCCTTCATCTAAATGAAGAGGGGCGCTATGTTGGCCCCGATGGGCGCCCCCCCATCTTCCGGCCACGGCGTGCCGAGGTGGGACGGGTCAATATGAACTGTTCCCCCTTGGTCGCCGTTGACCGAGGGTGTGCCATGGGCTTGGCGATCGCGGCCGCCAAGTCCTGGCAGGTGCCGTCCGAGGTGAACGGGGATCACCTTTTTGCTGAATTGGCCCAAGTGGGCGCCAAGGTATGCCCCTTCGTACTCGTATTTGTCAGATCCTTCTTACTTGTTATTTTGCACAACTTGCTGACCCTTTTCCAATGGTTGCAGATCCTTCTTTTTGCTGAAAGAGGCGCCCGACGCCTCAGCGAGACTAAAAGGGAGGCGCTCGAGGCTTCCTCCTCAGCTTCTCAGCTGAAGTTGGATTTGGAGAATGCAACTACACGCCGTGAGCAGTTTGCAAAGGAGTGCGAGGACGCCCAAATGACGGCCACCATGGAGGTGTCGCGTTTGCAGGGCGCCCTGGACGAGGAGCGCAGAAAGCTGGCCGATCTTCAAGCTGAGAAGGAGGCGTTGGCGCAGGAAGCCGGCGCCCAGGCCAGTGAAATTGACATCCTCAAGGAGGAGAAGAAGAGGCTGCAGAACGCCCACAAGGAGAGCGAGAAATCCTTGAAGAGGGCCCGGAAAGAAATCTCCGAACTGCGGCAATCTTTGGACAACTTGATGGAGTCAGAGACTGGGAAGTCCATGTGCGCCAATGCCATTCTGACCGGCATTGAAATTCTGCGGGGGAAGTTGCAGAGAGACCACCCCAACCTTACTTGGGATCTCTCGGAGATGGCCGAATATGTGATCGGTGGGATGGAGACGCCTCGCGGGACAAGCGGGGCGCCCGAGCCATCTGCTCCTACCTCTCCTTCTCCAAGGGCGCCTAGTGCTGGGGATGCGAATTCAGGCGCGGACTAGAGTAGCTGTCCTCGAGTTTTAACTTTCTTATTTTGTAATGACTTTCCTTGTGTTTTCATTATAATATAAGAATTATGTTTCCTTGCCAATCGCCTTTGCTTTCACTTTAACTTTCCTTTCCTTGCCAATCGCCTCTGCTTTCACTTTAACTTTTCTTTTATTGCCAACTTGTGTTTTTGGGCGCAAAATGGGGCGCGTTTCTTGTGAGGGCGCAATGTTAGGGCGCTTTTGCAAAAGGTGGGCGCGGAACATGGCGCTTTACTATACTTAGTTTTGCCGGGCGCTTTTGTGTCACATGGAACTCTTTATCTGAACACAGCAAGGTTAGGGCGCTATAGAAAGGGCGCTTTGTTGTGTTTCCTTAACAGACAGTTTTGTAGATAATAATTAATCCGCTTCTGAAAAATGAGGGCGCAAAGTTTGGGCGCTTTACATGGACCGGGCGCTAATGGGGCGCTTTACAAAATTACGGGCGCATATAGGGCGCTTTTGGAAACTTTACTATAATCACCTAACCAACACACGTCTTTCCCAAGAACACCCTGCTCTTTACCTCTACTCGCAAGAAGGTGCCTGCACCTGGGCGCCCGTATCCATGGTTGCCTCATACCTTCGTAGATTTTGAGCATTCCAAGTTCGCTTCACTCCCTTGCCTGACATGTGCTCCAGTTTGAAAGTACCCGGGCCAACGACTTCCCTGATTCGATATGGTCCTTTCCATTTGGGTGCCAATTTTCCCTCCACGGCACTGGGGCGAAAGTCTCTTTTCAGCACCAAGGTGCCTTCCGTGATGTTATGCGCCCGCATCTTTTTGTTGTAGTACCTCGCAACCTGACCTTTCATTGCCTCCAAACGTAAAGCCGCCACCTCTCGACGCTCATCCAATACATCTAACTCATCGACACGTGCTTGGGCGCCCATCGACTCATCCCGGTGGGTCAACCTGAAGGTCGGAACTCGCATCTCGACAGGCAAAACCGCTTCGCTTCCGTATGTCAGAGCAAAGGGTGTCTCGCCCGTAGCCACTTTAAATGTAGTCCTGTGCGCCCACAACACGCTTGGCAATTCCTCAACCCATTTGCCTTTGGCCTCCGTTAACCTGGTGTGCAACCCATGTAGGATACTTTTGTTGGCTGCCTCCGCCTGCCCATTGGCTTGTGGGTAGGCTACGGAAGAGAACCTCAAGACCACTCCATTCTCATCACAAAACTTGATAAACTTTTTGCAATCAAATTGTTTCCCATGATCAGTGATGATGGACTCCGGGAGTCCGAACCTTGTGAAAATGTTCTTCCTTGTGAACTTTCGTACCTGCGACTCGGTGATCGATGCTAGGGGCTCCGCTTCGATCCATTTAGTGAAGTAATCAATCGCCACAATCAAATACTTGAACTGCCCAGGAGCTTTGGGGAAGGGTCCCAAAAGGTCCATGCCCCACTGTGCGAAGGGCCATGCGCCCACGTTCCCTTGCATAGGCGCCGCTGGGATGTGCACATCATTGGCGTGAATTTGGCATTGGTGACAAGCTGCTACGTGCTTCTTTGCGTCTGCCCGTATCGTCGGCCAATAATATCCCTGTCGGAGAATGACCTTCTCGAGACTCCGGGCTCCTGCGTGCATGCCGCACGTCCCTTGATGCACCTCTTTGATTGCCTCTAATCCTTCACTTTCAGTAAGACACCTCAGATAGGCGCCCGAATGCGACCTTTTGTACAACACCCCCTCGACTATGGCACATCGTGCTGCTTTTCGTCGTAGGCGCCATGCCTCTTTCGGGTCATCAGCCACCTTTCCTTGGGTGAGAAAGAGCCATATTGGAGCCATCCATCCTTCCCTTTCTCCTGTCGTGATAGAGGCCATCACCATTTCCTCGTGTGGCACCTCCTTCGTCACAATCACCGTCCGATTCTCCTCAAAATCCAGGGCCGTTGCCAATTTCGATAAGGCATCTGCATGAGCATTCTCCTCTCTTGGAACATGTGTGAATGTCACGCCTTGGAACCAAGCGCACTTTTTGCGGATGGCCTCCACGTAAGCTCCCAATGTTTCTTCCTTTACCTCATACACCTCGTTCAGTTGATTAACCACCAACGCCGAATCGGTTTTTACACTCACTTTTTGGGCGCCTAGTTCTCTCGCGATGTGGAGTCCCGCAAGCACGGCCTCATACTCAGCAGCGTTGTTTGTCTTTAGGGTCGCAAATCGTAACGCCACTTCGTGTAGGGCGCCCAGTGGACTGATGAGTACCACCTCGGCCCCAGCGCCTATCCTACTCGCAGCTCCGTCGACATGCATTTGCCAACACTCTCCCCGCTGGCTCCACCGTCAATCACCCCTTCGGCCACAAAATCTGCCAACGCCTGAGCCTTGATGGCGGGACGGGGCGCATAGGTTACATCAAACTCGCTGAGTTGCACAGCCCACTTTACCAGGCGCCCGGACACATCCATTGATCCTAGTACCGTCTTAAGGGGAAGATTTGTGAGCACCACAATGCGATGAGCCTGGAAGTAAGGTCGGAGTTTGTTGGCCGCCATCACGACCGCCAAGGCCGCCTTCTCTATAGGCGCATAGCGCGTCTCATGACCCACCATGGTTCGGCTCACGTAATACACTGGTTTCTCCTCGTTCGTCAAGGGGTCTTTGGATATGAGGACTGCACTTACTGCGATTACGGACACGGCTATGTATAAGTATAACACTTCATTGGCCTTGGGCGCCGTCATCACCGTGGGCGCTGTGAGCAATCTTTTTAACTTCTCAAAAGCTTCATCACATTCGATGGTCCACTTGAACTTGGAAGCTTTCTTCAATATCTTGAAGAACGGAGCGCCTCGGTCAGAGGCTCTTGGGATGAAGCGCCAAAGCGCCAATCTCCCCGTCAGGATTTGCACCTCTTTAGGCGTTCGGGGGTGGCCCAGACTCATGATCGCCTCAACTTGCTTAGGATTAGCTTCGATTCCCCGTCTTGTTATCATGAATCCCAAGAACTTTCCTGCTTCGGCCAAGAACACACACTTCTTGGGGTTAAGTCGCAACCGGAAGTGCCGCATTGTTTCGAATGTTTCTCGCAAGTCTCATTTTTCAGAAGCGGATTAATTATTATCTACAAAACTGTCTGTTAAGGAAACACAACAAAGCGCCCTTTCTATAGCGCCCTAACCTTGCTGTGTTCAGATAAAGAGTTCCATGTGACACAAAAGCGCCCGGCAAAACTAAGTATAGTAAAGCGCCATGTTCCGCGCCCACCTTTTGCAAAAGCGCCCTAACATTGCGCCCTCACAAGAAACGCGCCCCATTTTGCGCCCAAAAACACAAGTTGGCAATAAAAGGAAAGTTAAAGTGAAAGCAGAGGCGATTGGCAAGGAAAGGAAAGTTAAAGTGAAAGCAAAGGCGATTGGCAAGGAAACATAATTCTTATATTATAATGAAAACACAAGGAAAGTCATTACAAAATAAGAAAGTTAAAACTCGAGGACAGCTACTCTAGTCCGCGCCTGAATTCGCATCCCCAGCACTAGGCGCCCTTGGAGAAGGAGAGGTAGGAGCAGATGGCTCGGGCGCCCCGCTTGTCCCGCGAGGCGTCTCCATCCCACCGATCACATATTCGGCCATCTCCGAGAGATCCCAAGTAAGGTTGGGGTGGTCTCTCTGCAACTTCCCCCGCAGAATTTCAATGCCGGTCAGAATGGCATTGGCGCACATGGACTTCCCAGTCTCTGACTCCATCAAGTTGTCCAAAGATTGCCGCAGTTCGGAGATTTCTTTCCGGGCCCTCTTCAAGTATTTCTCGCTCTCCTTGTGGGCGTTCTGCAGCCTCTTCTTCTCCTCCTTGAGGATGTCAATTTCACTGGCCTGGGCGCCGGCTTCCTGCGCCAACGCCTCCTTCTCAGCTTGAAGATCGGCCAGCTTTCTGCGCTCCTCGTCCAGGGCGCCCTGCAAACGCGACACCTCCATGGTGGCCGTCATTTGGGCGTCCTCGCACTCCTTTGCAAACTGCTCACGGCGTGCAGTTGCATTCTCCAAATCCAACTTCAGCTGAGAAGCTGAGGAGGAATCCTCGAGCGCCTCCCTTTTAGTCTCGCTGAGGCGTCGGGCGCCTCTTTCAGCAAAAAGAAGGATCTGCAACCATTGGAAAAGGGTCAGCAAGTTGTGCAAAATAACAAGTAAGAAGGATCTGACAAATACGAGTACGAAGGGGCATACCTTGGCGCCCACTTGGGCCAATTCAGCAAAAAGGTGATCCCCGTTCACCTCGGACGGCACCTGCCAGGACTTGGCGGCCGCGATCGCCAAGCCCATGGCACACCCTCGGTCAACGGCGACCAAGGGGGAACAGTTTATATTGACCCGTCCCACCTCGGCACGCCGTGGCCGGAAGATGGGGGGGCGCCCATCGGGGCCAACATAGCGCCCCTCTTCATTTAGATGAAGGCGGGCGTCCCCCGCCGTCTCCGCCTCCACGTCCACCTCGTCGCAGGCGTCCTCCTCGCAGGCGTCCTCCTCGCCCACCTTCTTCTTGCCTCTGTCGGCCCTCTTGCTGGCCGAGGCTAAGGGGGAACCCGCCCTCTTCCCCTTTCGGAGCAAAGGCTCCTCTTCTTCTTCCTCTTCAGCGGAGTTAACCTCCTTCTCCGCGGGGTTGACATTAGGCGCCCCATCGCCTTCTTCCGGAGCGGACGACGCCACGCTTGCCGTGTGCGCCCGAGCGGTGCCACCCTTTACCGCCCTCTTCTTCCCTTTCCTCTTCTTGGGGCCGGCTGTCGGCGCCTGTGATTGGGTGGCAGGTACCTCTTGTTGAAGGGGCGCCTCTTGCTGAGCAGGCGCCTCTTGTTGGGAAGACGCTGCCGCGGCCGCCTCCGCCGCCATAGTCGCCAGCTTACTCTTCATAAGCTTGGCGATACTCGAGTAGTCCGCCCCTGCATATGACGAAAGTAAGTTAGTACATAACACAAACAAGGGGGTAAGGAAGCAGAACACCTAGACGCCTACACACCATCTATATAATAAGCTTCAATAATGGGCGGACGATTATCTGCGGGGCGTAAGTCAACAGGCTCCCCCTCGCAAATCAAGGGGGCGCCAGCTTTCTCAGACGCCGTCAAAACCACCGGCTTATTGAAGTCATCGACATGACCTAACTCCCACTTCCTCACAAAGGCGCCCCCACTTGCAAAGAAGGAGTCTTGATAGGCCTTCACGAAGAAAAACCCATTGAACCAGCTTCGGTTCAACTTAGGGCATTTCTTCACGAAGTGATGGGGGCAGCTTTTCTTCTTGCGCTTCTGGAGGGATAAGCAGTTGTCCAGAGGCACCATCTTGAAGAAGTATCTGAACAAGTTGAAGGTGGGCTCCACGTTGTGCTCTCGGCACCTCAACTTGAATAGGATGACAACCGTGATGACCGAGGGGAATAGGCGCCCGAGGGGGCAGGCGCACGTCGTCAGGATTCCCTCCATAATCGAGTCTAGGGGAAACTGAAGCCCGAAACGAAAGTATTCCTGATAGATCCCGATCCACTTCGGGCCACAGACGCCTACCCGGGACTGAGGCGATGGAGGCGCATACCACCAGTCTCTGGGAAGCTGGAGACTGGTCACCAATTCATGAACCCGGTCCAGGGTGACTGTCGACGTGTGCTTTGGCCCAGCCACCTCGAACGATAAGTGCGACGTCTCGGTGGGCAGATGATCAGGTGGGAAACACTTCTCCCACGATGTGATCTTGTAGGACCCATCGGCGGGCAAGAAGCCAGGCGCCGAAGAACTTGACGACCCAGCTGATGAGGAAGCAGACGCCCGCTCTAAACCAACAAATGACCCAGACGCAACGCGGACAAGGGGTAAGTGACGCCCCTACCCTAGGTGACTAGAATAAACTCAACGAAATCGACGAAGGGAAAAGGACCACTTACCACGTTGAACTGGGCGCCTTGCTTCACCACCGTCGCCGGAGGCGCCCGCGCCTGAGGCGCCGGGTGCAGAGGTCTTGTCTTGTTGTGGAGACGACATCTTGGACGAGAGTGATGTGTTGGAAGCGAAGAACAGAGAGGAAAGAGGACAGAGGTCAGAGCGGAAGCTAGAGAGAAGTCAGAGCAAAAGTCTAGAGAGAGGTCAAATAGAAGAAAGTGACAGCATCACAAGGGGGGAGGGGTATTTAAAGAAAAACGAGGGCTCACCCGCCGCATGACACTTGTCAGTCATGCCGAAGGAACCCTTCCGCTCCCCCACCTTTTGGTCTTTTCGCGAGCCACAAAACCACAGGCGGACCTTTGAGCTTCCCCCACCCTTTCCTTTTCGGGGAAATTTCTCAACTCCCAAATTTCGAATTTCGAATTTCGAATTTCGAATTTTATTTTTTCCAAATTTCCCTGACAAGCAAAGTGTGGGTGAGGGGGGCACAAGGGATAAGGACACACGTCAAGAACGACACCATGAAGCGCCCGAAAGGGAGGGTTAGTTAAAAAAGGCGCCCCGTTTGGTAAGAGGCGCCTCGGCAGGCAAGAGGCACAGAAGCACATGGAAGAGCATTCGACAAGGGACACAGCCAAAGGCGGGACGCCTGCCCGCGGAAGAGGAGAGGCAAACGCACCTCGTAAGACCAAGAAAGAAGTGAGAACACGATGCATGCGCCGAGTGACAAGCGCCATGTGACAATTGTTGGGGGTATTACCCAGCAAGCTAAGAGATTGGGCTCCCCAAAGAAGGAGTTAGGGGGCAAGGCCCAAAAGGTAAGAACCAATATTCACTAGTGGCCCTCGGGCCCAAGAAAAGAGAAGGGACCTCAAGAGTAAAGCACCAAGAGCCAGGTGGCGGCCAACCGGCTGGTGGACCACGGCCTGGGGGCGCCTGTCAGGTGTCAGGAGTCTGACAGGGCGGTTAGCTGTCTCACAGTGCACCAAAAGCCAGGTGGCGGCCAACTGGCTGGTGGACCACGGCCTGCGGGCGCCTGTCGTGTGTCAGGAGCCTGGCAGAGCTGTGGAATGCCAGTCAGGTGTCAGGAGTCTGACAGGGCAGTTAGCTGTCTGGGGGCGCAGGGCATTAAATGAGGAAGGTGACGTGGCGGAGATCAACCTCGGGTTCGGTGAGTATAAATAGGGGCAGTCGATAGCATTTATGCAGGTTGGCCTCTCACACTAAAACGAGACTTGACACTTCTCTCTCTAAACTTAGTTCTGGCTTGGGCGTCGGAGTGCTAACGGGCACTCCTGAGCCCTTTAGGCGCTTGTCCTTGCAGGATCCAGGCGCCTGTACTGAGTTCGAAGGGGCAGAGATCGAGGAAGGTGGGACCGGAGGAACTTGGCTCAAACAAAAACAAAAATCAAGATTGATAAATAATTGTTTGCTCTCTTTTTCTATCTCTTTCTTAGTCCCAGTTAATATATTCCGTTGGTTTATTAGTAATGTTAGAAAATATTTGTTTAAAATAACAATAATGAAAAACGTTATAATCATAGCTGATTTTTTACCTTAAAGTGACACAAATAAAAAATGTCACTATACAAATATCATTAGAGTCGTGTTTTGTTGTAGCAGAAACGATAATCAACGGTAGCTTGTAATCGGGACAACATTTGGGCATCCCCAGTTATTCTGACACTGCCTAATCAATTTCTCATAAAAAGGTGGATGAAATCACAAAATACACACGTTATCATTTTTTTTCTTCAAAATAAAATACACATATTTGGGCATCACTGCGGCTGTCAACCGCAGTGAATGCATTCACCGCGGCAGACGAAAGCGGTGAATGCATCACCGCGGTTGATGGCCGCGGTGAATGCCTGATCTAACACTGAAACTTCATATGAACGTAATTTTGTGCTCAGTTATCCGATTGTAGCGGAAATTTTTTCGATTCCACATAACTTTTCAAGATCTTTCAATATGCGACAAGCCTTTGTCTAAAAAAAAATGTCGTTTGTTAACTCGAACGAGCAAATTTTTCAATTTTTCCAAACTTTGGAAGGGCATAACTTTTACCTCCTCAATCCGAACATCGTAAAGTTTTTTTTTTTTATTACTCATAAGTTTTTATGAACTCCTCAATTCGAAATTGATAATTGTGTCTCCGGAATGTTAAGGTTCTCCAAAGGATTGAATATCTACATGCTGTTCTGTCTAACTAAATTGCTATAGGAAGTGGCTGGAGCTGCTATCGTAGACTTTCCTTGATATTATGCTCCATCTTTTCCTCTAAGTGGAGCATATTCTACTCTAATGTATAATCAAATCCATAATCTGAGATCGAGCATTGTTGCATTTGGGTTACTTGCTTATTGATCCTACTCTCAATTGTGCCGCCGCGGCCGATTAGCTCTTCCTTCTCCCCGGCGTGTGCATAGAACCGATTAACTGATGGATTAAATTACTAGTGGAATGGGTTCCATTTAATACGACGAGTTATTATGGGGAGGGTAGCAATAACTTTCAATCACTCATGACTGTGTCTTTCTATCTTAAAAGAACAGAAACCCATGCACGTGAGGGGAAGGACTTGACCTCCTTGCAATCATGTTTGTTGCTGTGACGTTTTTAAATTGGAATTTCTTAAATGCTGGTGCATGCTGATGATTTGTATTTGTTACTTATGTAATTTATTCCTTGGTGGAGGTTCTAATTCTTATCTCATTTTTTCATCGTTATTGCTTGTTGGAATAATTATTACATTTCTAAAGCTTCATTAATTTTACAAGTTTAATTAACGACTATTCCTGTTTATTTTTTATTAAATAAAAATAATATAATGCTTATCCTCCTTTGGCACAACATATGTCGACAGGCGGGCTTTACAGAGACTTATGCTTGATTATTTTCATTTTTAGGCTTGATTATTTTCGAGTAATAGATATATTTTGCCCCTCTACTATGATTTTTCTCAAATGTGCCCTTTATAATTTTTCACATCAACTATGCCCTTTTATTATGATCACATTATCAAACATGCCCCTCCATCCAAATTTCTGTTAGTCTTTCGTTAGATGAGAGTTTACTTAATTTGGTAATTACAGAATAACTAATTTATCCTTGTAATTAAGTAAATAATCACGAACACTAAAAAAATAATAGTAACTTTGCTACAACAAAATGAGGGCCAGCTATATCCTGCCCATTTATATATTCGATTCATCTTTTCTCCACCTTCCGTCACCAACCTCTTCCCTTCCAATAATAATACAAGATCAGCATACCCCTTCTCCCAATGGCAATTGCACACGATGCCAGGATCCAGAGAGAGCTTTGCCCAATCAATTCAATCACCTGAACAATACATGTGATTGATATGGATATGGTTTTGTTGGATTCGTCACAATCAATTTGATATGAATCTGTACGATTGTACACAATCACTAGTTTGTTTTCATTTGAAACTCCGGCCGATGCAGTGATTACCGACGGTGAGGATCGCGATTGTACACAAACCTTGTTCTTGCTGTGTAATCTCTCCTACAATGAACGAAACAGCCAGGTAGGAGAGTCAGTTCCTCACCGGATTCGATGGCAGCAAAACCCAGAGATGAAGATGAAAGATTTAGATTGGTATTTCATTAGATTGAGATGGAAGAATTATTATTGTGGTTTGGAAGTTTGGTGCTTTAGATCGAGTAATTTAACTTGATGGCCTCTATATAGGGCTTTAAATGGGATTGAGGGTTTTCATTTTCAGTTTGCCATGCTCATGGTTTGCCGTTTTGGTGGCTTTTTTATTTTATTTATTCAGTGAAGGTGCAGAGGATGGAGATATCTCAAGAGAATGCCCAATTAAGAGAAGAGGAGGCTGAGGGCAGTGGCGGAGCCAGAACTCGAAAATACATGTGTCTTATTTTCAAAATATCAAAAAATATTAACTATAATTAAAATAATAATATTATTCAAATAGTTTTTTCCTGTATAATAAAGAAATAACCCATAAATACAATCATTTTTTCATAAACAACCACGGTACATTTTCATATTTTGAGTTCAATTAAATTTATCACTACAAGAAAATCACTCTTTAACAGTTAAATTATAGAGGCAAATGTAATATATGTTGCTAAAAGTAGTTATAAGCAACACATATTCAATTTGCCTCTATAAATATTATTATGTGCCTCTAATAATATTATGTAATTTTATATAAAAATTGTATTAAACAAACTGTTTACTTTTAGAGGCAAAGATGCTGCAATTGTCTTCTAAATCTCTAGCTAATATACTTATAGAGACAAACAACTATTTGTTGGAAAATTATTAGTTTAGCAGACAAAAATTAAAGCCGTCATTAGTTTTACAATATATATTATTAACTTTGTGCGACACATAAAATATGTGGGTTTTAATGTACCTATTCCCAACAAATATATATGTTCCAACGAAATAAGAAAAAATTTATATTTTATTGCTAAAATAAATACATCAATTTCTGAAAAAGAAAAGCAACTAATTACTAACGGATAAAAAAGATTTCTCAATAATCATACATATCCACTAACCAAGATTTTCTTTCCTTTTTTAAAGGATATAATTATGTGGTGGTTAGCTTCTCGAGATTTGAGGGAATAAAGCTCCTTAATTGATTCATATTTGATATTTCATAGCAAAATTATAATTAGATGGACTCTGTACGTGCGTGCAGAATGGAAGCGGTAGAGGCGGATTGGCAGAGCTGAGCATGTCACCGATATGATTCTTTCCTTCTTTCATTTCAGATATAATTTTCTTCCATGGATTTATACAATAGGAGGTTAAATGAAAGACGCGAAAGAGGTTCGTTGGATTAGATTAGAGAGATGATTCTTCAAGGCGACAACGCTTTCTATCTCTCTATGCAGAGCTCACTTATCTTTCAGCGCAACAATGGCACAGTGGAGATGTATGCATTGGTTGGGAGAACAAGCGCAACGTGACTTGTCAGAACAAGCGATGGCTGTCATAAAGATCCAGTTCAGATTTTCCAGTCGCCAAACGTAGGGCTTTTCCCTTAACCGCTTTCCTCTGATTTTGTTGTTTCTTTTATTTCATTTCGTTTCTCCGAATTTTCGAATTTCAGAGTCATATCAGCGATGGATTATTGCAGTGTTACAAAGTAATACCAAAGAAAGGACCCAAACCGGAGTTGACAATAATTCTTCAGAGGCTTGCTCAGTGAGAAATGGATGCTTGCTGTTCATATGAGCCCCCTTGCAAACCCCAAAAGCGATTGATCTTAATTACCCTGCCGCAAAAGTATAAAATCCATTTTGATATCCTTAACGTATATGAGAAAAAATATATAAAATAATGAAGGCACATTATTTGTGGCTGGATAATTTATTTAATGGTATTTATATTAGACTAAAAATTAATATTGCCGGCAAAAATACATGCACCTAAAAATACAATTAGTAGCAAATACTAATGTCTCCAACTTGAGAAAATAAGACAATAAAATAATCATTCAAAAGTGAAATTGGAAGCAAAAATATATGCCTCTAATTCTTAAATTAGTAGCAGATAATATTTGTCGCTAACATTTGTCGCTAAAGAGATTTAGCGGCAGCAGTATTGACAGCACACATTTATGTGTCGCTACAAGGCTACCGAGGCACATAAAGCACTTACCGTGGCAGATACAGTTAGCCGTTAATAGTAAATTTTCTTGTAGTGTATGTCAACTTTTAAACAAGAAATGTTTTGTAATTTAGTGGTATAACACTCTTATGATTACCTAGAGACCATGAATTCAACACCTAGTTCATACATATATGGGATACTTTTTTTACCCAAAAAACTACATGTGTCTTGGGACACATTCCAATCCCCTTGGCTCCGCCTATGGCTGAGGGATGAAGTGATGTTAGAGGTGACGAGCATGAGCTACTGTCGATCATTGCCGACATCAGAATCGAGAGGGTCGTTCAAAATTTAAAATAGAGGAGGGATGGGTCGTTTGTTCAACAACCAGTAGTTTAGTGGGATAGGAAGACAAAGACGATTATAAATACAAGAAGGGCAAAATGGATATTTTACCTCCCATTCACATTGGCCAATCTACGGTTCAACCATGGCTGGATGAAAAATCTAATATTTTACCTCCCATTCACATTGGTCAATCTATGGTTCAACCATTGCTGGATGGAAAATCTAGCAGAGGGCATGTTTGGGAACGTCATTATGATAGACGGGCACAATTGATGTGAAAAATTGTAGAAGGGCATGTTTGAGAAAAATCAATAGTAAAGAGGCAAAATATACCTATAACCCATTATTTTCTGCTTGGGGAAGAAAAGTTCTGGTTGTGGTTTAGTATGTTTGGAAGTTTTTGCCAGTGATTGTTGGTAAAGCAAAAGCCTATGCAGCTTTGGGCTTTTTAGTGGGCTTGAGTTTTTGCATTGGCTACTTGGACCTGTCTACTTTTGCTTAGTTGGTTATTTTGCAGGAAATTGTTTGTGGCATGTTGTGTTTGTTTGCTCGCTTGGTCTACCTTTTGCATTTGTTTGTTTTGCAGGTGAAGCGGCTTATCGGATGCATGGCGCACAACTTCAACTTGTAAAGGTGAGACTCCATATGTTCCTTTTTGTTGCCAATACCCTCTGTTGTCACACTTTTATTTTGCTCACTTAGACATTATGTTCTTCTGTGTCGTTGTGGGACTGGACTCTGGCTTCTTATCCATAGCATCTTCTTTGCAGCGACCTCATGAGTCTCTCCCACATTTCTTGGCTTAATTAAATTTGTTCAATGTATTTATTATGTGATCGATCAGCTTATTATGGGTTTCAATCCTGCCTTGTCATATGTACAACTAAAACTGTAAACCACAGCATAACATAAAGTTCCTTCTACATTTGTCTAATTATTTGTTACTTTTTTACATCTTATCACATAACTGAGAACCCGTCTCGATTCACCTACTGATGTTGATGTTCGTTGTTCTTTATGTGTAGCAGTATCTGGAGGGTGTCTCCTCACGGTTCACCACATGCTGCTAGGGAGGGTGAGCTCGCAGAGGTAGAAGCCTCAAATGCTACTAAGAGCATGCCTCGAAATAATGTGATTCCAACGGCTGGCACTCCACAGGACAATCTCAAAAGAAAGCATGAACCGATCATGAAGAGCATGCCTCGAAATAATGTGATTCCAACGATTGGCACTCCACAGGACAATCTCAAAAGAAAGCATGAACTGATCATGAAGAGCATGCCTCGAAATAATGTGATTCCAACGGCTGGCACTCGACAGGACAATCTCAAAAGAAAGCATGAACTGATCATGAATAATAAAGCTTTAATATTTCATGTTTCAATTGGTGGGCAATTTTAGTTTCTTTTCTATGTTTTTATTAGCAAGAATGGTACGTACACCCACTGGACAGGTTAGTGGTTGGTAGAAGAAGGATGCTTTATAGATGTGTTTGGCTGTGAATAACCTTTTTGTTAATGGATTTAGACTTGCATTTTTATTTCAATTCTAAATTTATTGGACTAATACCACTATAACACCCGAACTATCGAAAAAATGTCACTTGCATCCTATTGTATTCAATATTCCATTTCTATCATGAACCATCTCAGTTAAAGCCGACATCGCGTCTCATAACAGGAAAATTTCTTTTAGATTCAAGCAAGAAGAAGAAAGGTACCCAGCACCTAAGGAAAATCCCTCTGCTATAGGGGAAAAAACGTTATCCGAAAGGTCTTTCCACGCACTACCAAAAAACTATTGACTGGCGTTGACCGTTAATAATTAACACAAAATATAATCAGCATTGACATGGCATCTGACATGGATTTTTTTAATATTTTTCCATCTAAAATTAATAAAAAAGCAAAAAACAACAACAAAAAAAAAAACTCAAATCCACTTCCTCCCCTCACCCCATTGTCGTTCCCCGCCGTTCGCCGTCCCCTTCTTCCCTGTTGCGAACCGGCCATAGAAACAAAAATCAATCCCCTTCTTTTCCTCAGCCCACTCCGTCCCCTTCTCCCTCTCAACTCCGCTCCACCCTCCGCTAACTCGATTTGCTGCTGAAGAGTTGGCTGTAGCAGATCCACCATTCGCTGCCTCGATTCCCCCAAATCAGAGAGCTTCACTTTCCCATTAAGCCCTAGATCGAAAATCACAACAACGTGGACGATGACATAGCTAGTGCAGTGACAATGATTTGATGGATGAATCGGGAAAGAATCAACAACGAGCCCCATTTCACAAATCACGACAGTGGCATATCGACATCGACAATGATGGCGACGATTGTGGACGGAGTTCAGAAGATTTATGGTGGGAGAGGAACCCAGTCCCCTGTACTTTACTACAAGAACCCGCCCCTAAATCGTGAATCCCAACGCCAGAACCCATCCACTGAATCCCAATCGCAAACCCCCAATTGCAAAATCTGACGCTTCACCTCCCAGAAATCCAATCCTCTTTTTCATCTCTCGAACTGGACAGAGAAGGAGGTTGGATTGACTGTCGGAGGCTCTTTTCTACTTGTTCTTCACTGAACCTGACTCACCGTCGTCACACTCTTGATGGGGGTGAATGGTCGTAGAAGGTGGCTGAAATTGTAGCTAAACGACGGAGAGGGAAAGGTGAAATAGATATTAATTTTATATTTTATTTTTGGATTACATTTACAATATTAATAAATTTTAAATTAAAAATTTATTGTGTCCAATGACTTAGCGTCTATGTGGCTGCCATGTCATCAATAGTCGATGTCATTTTGACCACCTTCTGGTCAACTGTTATCTTTAACGGTCAACAAAAATAACAGGATACAAATGACACAAAAGTATCATACAACTGGACATAAATTGAATATTGAATACAATAGGACACAAGTGACATTTTTTCGATAGTTCGAGTGTTGTAGTGGTATTTGTCCTAAATTTATTAAGGGAGTTTCATCTACCATATATCAGGTTCCTTTTGCATCATGAGATGTGTTTCATGTTATATGATGCATGCCTCTAATGAGAGGCTTTGTGTTGAATGAATTTTGGGTGTCCATGTTCTTTGATTGTTATCATCTATTACGTGCATAAGAGTTTGGTTCTTGATTTCATAATCTATGCTGTGTTGGTTTTACTGTATGAGATAGAATTCTGCTACGAATTCTCCTAAAGTTAAAGAGCGTAGATACAATAGGTTTGAGGGATACATGGTAGTTCTTTTTTATAGTCCATTATGTCACCTCCCATTTCGCATGGGCCATTTTAATTTCCTTTCTTCGTAAAATGCGAGTTGGTAATAGGCTACTTGGTGAGATGCAGTTCCAACTCATCCATTTCATTACCCTTTCTTTCATTACTTATACGTTTCAAGTGTACTATATCCATAGTGAACTCTAAAAGAAGTTGTGATATATCTAATATGTGCATGCCGCAGGTTGGTTTTTTATTTTATATTTCTATTCATTTTGTTGGTTTTACTGTATTAGATAGAAGTCTGCTAGGCCTGGTATGTCTGCTAGCCATTAGGGATTTTGAACTCTCTAATACATTTAGTTTCTTATGGTACAAGTTTTATCGTTTATTCATGTCAAACATCATAGTCAAATTTACTTAGAAATAAATGGTTTTTTTAATTGGTTTTCTAATTGTTAAGATTGATTGTGAATATATTATGGGAAGCAACTCCCATGTCATTATTCACTGACTACATAGATAGCCCTTTTGAATATATGCCATTCTTTTAAACCTTGCCTACATAGGAGCAATATATATTATGAGGTCGACTATTCAGGTATCTTGGCTTTCCTATGTTCACCGCAGGTATTAAGTAGTAGCCTCTCCTGGCCAAGATTTAATTTAAATACCCTCTATCGGCAAACGGGCCGGGCTTCGAGTGAATTAATGCTATCCCATAAGTTACAATTGGCCAACTCAATGACTTGAGATAAGGAGATAGAAAATAGGTAAGCTCAGTTCCATTTTTCTTGGATGCTTAGAATCTTTTTGTGAACAACCATGTACATCATGTTATGTCATGATAATTTTAGTGTCTGTTAGTAGAAAACTATTGAAATCCTTTGCAATGTTGATATCATGAGGCCGGATGCTAGATTGGATATGTTATTCTGTATACGTTTTCCCGTTTATCACTCTTTCCCAGTTATGATTACATAGATTCAGTGTATTTGAATTTTCAAACTATTGAAATCCTTTGCAATGTTGATATCATGAGGCCGGATGCTAGATTGGATATGTTATTCTGTATACGTTTTCCCGTTTATCACTCTTTCCCAGTTATGATTACATAGATTCAGTGTATTTGAATTTTCAAACTTCCAAGTGCTTATGTGCTTTACAAATGGAATCTTTTCCTACTTACTTGGAGTTAATTTGCAAGTTTTAAAAACAAGACAACTAATTTTAAAAGTACGGATGGTTTTAAAAGTTAAACACGCCAATTTTAATTTATCAATACTATATTTTAATACATGAAATTTTTTCGTGAGTGATGACTTCGTCAAATATTCAATTGGATGGATACATGTCCATGCATAATTTACAAATTGGGCTCAATTGCCATTGACGTAAAATTTCATATTAATCAATCAATTTGATCACCAACTACATGAGCAACATGTGAATGAGTTCGAGAACTTTGTATTCAAGCTAACTAAACGGGATTATTGATCAGTAGGGTATGAAACTCTTGTATACCGATTAGTAGGGACTATTGATCAGTAAGCTAACTAAAACAATGGTCAATCTTTCTACGCTAAAATTGCCTACCGACCTAGCCTTCGATGACGGTTTTTCAGGATCCAACACTGATATGATACTATTTTGCAAATTATTGTATAAACTATAAACAACTTTAATTCAACAAAAAACTAGTTGGTAATCTTTCTGGTCCAACCACAAGTACAGTATGAAACTCTTGTATAAACTATAAACAAGTTTAATTAAGGAAAACAATTTGCAGACGATAGTAAATAATGTATCTATCTATATATCTAGTTATTTGTTATAACTAATATTATGGTTGTTTTGTGGGAACATTGTGCCGCATCAATCATACCTTAATCCTCCTTAATCCTCTTTGATTTTTCCTTTTAGACTATGGAGAAAATAGCCCAATTATGAACGAGGCTAATAATTCACCCTTACTAATTTACCCCCTCTCTCTACCTATCCTAATTAATTCACCAGCGTGTAAAACTAATTATTCACTTCCTTTCTCTATCAACCACAACTAAAGTTTAAGTGCCTATAAACTAATTATCATAAGCATTCTTCTCCTTTTACATTTTGTTAAAACATGTTAACTTTAAGGGTACGCCTACGGTGACATGAATGTCATGGTAACTAGCACTTTTCGGTCGACCTCAGTTAGAATTAGGTCGACCTAATATGTTGTTTGAGTGTAAAAATAGTTTCATGGTGCCTACTTTGGAGATTCATATCATACAATTGGTAGATGTAAATTGAAGATTAATGACTTGTTTTGAAGCTAGAGTGTCCCTCTACATATTGAAGTGATTGAGAGCTCGATAGGAAGTCTAGAAGACCATTTTTGAACCTGATCAAAAGGCTATGACAAAATTGGAAAACTGCCTGAAAATGGCTAAGTCTGGAAACGTGTTTGGGAAGCCTACTTTGGAGCTCAATTTGAGAAGCATGAATGCGAGTCGAGTCCAGGGGCCTCTACCACGTTAAATTAGGTATGTTTTTATACAAATTCAAGGCATTGGATGAAAGATTGGGTATCTGTAAGGCTTCAAACAAAAGGGTCAAAGTTGCTACGAATGATGTTTTTCTGGCAGACTTCGAGCACAAGCAAGCTGCCCGAAAAGCAGCCTTCGTAGAAACTTCGAGCCTTTTGTTTGAAGCCTTAAGATATCCAATCTTTTATCCAATGCCTTGACTTTGTAGACAAACGTACCTAATATAATTTGGTAGAGGCCCCTGGACTCGAATCGCATCCATGCTTCTCTAATTGAGCTCCAAATAGGCTTCACAAATATGTTCCCAGACTCCGCCATTTTCATGTAGTTCCCCAGTTTTGGCATAGCCTTTTGATTAGGTTCAAAAATGGTCTTCTAGACTTCCTATCGAGCTCCCAAGTACTTTAATGTGTAGAGGGACACTTCAGCTTCAAAACAAGCCATTATTCTCCAATTTCCATTTAGCCAATTGTGAAGTGAAAATGCTAACTTGCTAAGTAAAAGAAATGATCACAATCATATAGTCATGTTACATGTTCGTACATCATGAAATTACAGAATATATTAATCTAGTTTAGTCATGTGTTACCATGATACACAATAATTTCATTTGTGTAAGATTATTGTTGATGGTCGTGAAATTTTTTTTTATATATTTTTTAATCAAGTTATTTTTTATCTAGAAAAACACACCAATGGTAAACAATGTCACATGAAAGAACGTGCTCTATATACATTTTTCGTCTCTACGGAATGACTTCAACATCTCTATCTTGTTAAAGAGGATACAATAAATATTTCTCATGCAAATCACGGATCATTTCCTTTTACATCCGTCAATTATGTTTTCTAGCTTCCATGGACACTTATGAAGAACAGTGTCTTTATTTTTTTGCCTAATGCAATTCTAATGCATCTATTTTCTTTCTACTTTTTGGACATAATTTTTTTTTTGTCACGTATGTGTGACGATAAACAACTTTGGATCAATTTCATATGCATATCTGAAACTTACGTCGCAAGTTTAAAGAGATAGATTTCATGGTTGAAATTTCAAAAAATCTTTTAATGTCCTACATTTATCAATTGAATTGTATTTTCTTCATTTAAGTCGGATGTTAACAATTTTGTACATAAAAGTGAATTAACTGTGATATAAAATATGATATTCATTTATATTTTTTGGTTGAAAATTTTCAATCATGTATATCACTTGTTATTGAATTAATGTTGGATGATATGTAAAGTGGAGACAAAATATCTCTATAACTAACATTTTTATAATTACTAACAATTAAAGATAATGTACAATTATAAATGTATATGTCGGTAGAATAGGAGGGCAACAAGACCTTGATTCCATGCTCATGATATGCAATTGTCTCTTCTTTTTATTTATCTAATACATGTTTATTTCTTAGGCGTTTAGTAAGCAAATATGTGAATCTCTCACTATTGGACCGCAGTCAAGTACATGTTAGTGTTGTGTTGTTCTTAGGTTAAAAAAGAAAGTACAACGGAAAAAGAATTGTGCGCAACACAAGTTTCTATAGTTGAAAACCATTGGTTAATCAAGGAAATGACGATAATGAATATAATCTTCATACTGTTGATGAAGTCGACACTTTTTTTGTTTAAATAATCATTCATTATGACCAAACCCAAACTAAATGTGGGTGTTCTCCTATTAGAAAAATCTCAAATATCATAATAAATATAAAAATAGTAGGCCAATAACATTGAACAAATAATAACTTATAAAATCAAATAAAAAATCAAATAAACATGCCGCTCATCGGGCGGGCACAAAACTAGTAATTATGACCAATATAATACTTTTTTACGTTTTTCTTTCTCATCCCTTTCATTCTCCACACTCTACTCTCTCACACTCTACTCTCCAAAGCCGTCTAAGCTTTCAAATTTCGAGAAATCTATTCCCCTCCCACAAATCCAAAGAAAATGTCGCTAGCCATGATTCTTTTATTATCTTACAATTTATAGCTCAGAATATGGTCTTCTGTTCCAGGGGGAGAGTTCAATTAACTATTAACCCATGGATGCCCTTTCAGAGCTGCTCACTAGCGAAGGCTATCTACTCTACGGCGTATGCAGAGTTTTTGTTGTAGACTGTGTGAGCCCAAAATGCTCGTTACTCCATGATGGTCATCAAATTAATGGATGCAGCGTGAGATCTGTTCACCGGCAAATGTCAGTTAGTCTACAATGAGGGTAGGGCTGTAGTTCCAGACTGCTGGAAACTAGAGATTTTTGTTCCTCGAGGATGGTCTACTAAACCAGTGGAGAAGGAGCAAGCCCAACCGAAAATTGGTAGAAGTCACCGAACGGTACTTTAGGAGGACCACCGATGACCTTTCTAAGGCGGAGACCCTAATTACTTGGAACCAACTTACATATGTGGTTTCATTTTGTTTTTCTCTTTTTGCACTTTCTTTATTTTGATTAACAAACATGATAAGTGAAAATAAATGATCTTGTCTAATAACTTATCTTCCATCTTCCATCTTCCATACCACATATTAGTTTATTATTTGTTGATTAATTTAGTTTTAAAAGTGTGTAGATTTAACCTTCACTCATTTTAACACTCCTCCTTGAATGTTGATTTATTGTCTTGGAATTACTTGCGATTTCTTTGCTTGGTTTATTCTTGGCGCTTGTATTTTTTTTTTTACTTTTTTGATTGTCTTCTTTGTTTGATTTCTATTCTCCAGCTCCTTTTTCACGTCAGTGTTGCACTTGTAAATTTCTTACAGAGATAATGTTTCTTGGGTAGAGAATCTGAAGATAATATTGTATACGATTATTTCTTACCGTGTTGTACTTGTAAATTTCATATGATCGTTATGATACATTTCATTTGTGAAATAATCTTTTCACACTTGTTGCAACAAGCAGAATAATTGTCGATTCGAGAAGCAAATCAGCAAATGAATGCAATATTTGCTTTGTTTCTACAATTATTTATTTAACTCATGAACCCAGTGGCGTAGTCAGGTTTTCACATAAGGTGACTCTGAATTTAAAAAAAATCTATGGTAAATTTTATCAATTTTAAAATGTTTCAAAAAAATTAAAATGTTTCATAACCCATTTTCATATTTTGAAAAACTTATAAACTCATTCATATGATATCAATCTTATTATATCCTATTATATAGTCATTTATGATTGTATTAGTTCATCAAACTTAAGAGTGTTTTTACATAACTAATTGCAAATGTCCTTTAAACACTTGTAATTTGTAAAAAAGGCGGGTAGTGACAACACTAAGTTGCTTCTTTGATGACAAAAAGGTTCATAAATTCTATTTTGTTCTAGAAAACTTGTAGTCTTTCTTCAAATCATATAGATATATTTATCTAGTTTTAAGATTCAAAATCTAAAATATGATTATCACATAACTCATTATAAGGTTGAAAAAAGAGAGTAAGTTGGTGGAAGAAGATTAATATACATAATTAAGGATTTAGAACCGTAGGATGGTATTATTTAGTTTTAATATTATTTATGGAGAAACTTTAAACTAGAATGTATTATATACAAATAACGTTAAAGTAAGTTTATTTTTTGTGATTTGATTGTGGAAATATCGGCTAATATTGATGAGATTAGGATTCCAATCTTACCAACACCTAATTACCTTATCTATATTTATTCATTTCCCCCGAGTCAAGGTAGATCACGGGACCCTCCTTATAACACATTGGCTCTGCCACTACATGAACCCCTTATAAGTCAGTAAATCAATTATTGAATGGTAGATAACAAATATAAAAATTCAATTGATAATCAAGAAATTCATAAGATTTATTATTAAAAGTTTTAATTTTAGTTATAAATAATTGTTTCAAATAGAAGTGTATGCATAACGTTATCATACATTTATCAAGTGAAAATGATAGGACGGTTGATTATAAATAAGTTTTGCTTATAACCTCTTCTCAACAACATACCAGCCTCTCTATTCCCTTCCTAATTATTCCTTGGCGAACAAATTGACACCAAAAGTTCCTCCCCATACAAATTTAACCCCAAGCCAACCTATGGATCAAGCTAGTTGGATCAGAGTGTGGGACGCAAACCTACCTCCTAAGCTGAAGATTTTCGTCTGGCAAATCCTCAACCGTTTCTTGCCTACTACTGAGGCTCTGATTGAGAAAGAGGTTGACGTCATCCCTAGATGTCCGGTGTTTTGGGCTGAATCTGAAACTTTGGAACATTTGTTCCTGGATTGTCCAGTGGCACGTGCCCTCTGGGATATGGCAGGCCTGCAACACCTTGGGGAAGGATTGCCAAGACATACTTTCCCTCTTTTTCTAAAACCTTGTTGGCTAGGATTCGTCAACCCCCAATTGTTATTGCCATTGTCTCGGTCCTCTGGCGGATTTGGCGGTCTCGGAATTGGGTAGTGTTTGAGGGAAAGCAGTTTGGGTTTCAGTCCCTGTTACGGCAGTATGAGCAGCAGGTTTGGGAATGGACTTCTCTGCCAAAAAATGATGCGGCCAACATCCCTGGGGGTGCTGCCCCACCCCTTCTCCATGAGGATATGGGCGTGGTTATCTGTGTGTGGGATGGGGCTACCAAAAGTGAGTCGCATTCTGCAGGGGATGGTTATCTTGACCCCTAATAGGGAAATCCTTTTGGCTCAAGGAGTCCAGTTTGTAGGCTTGGATGACCCAACGGTGGCAGAGTTGCTTAGTCTTCGAGAGGCCGTGTCTTGGGTCATGGGCCTTGGTTTTATGGAGATGAGATTTGAAGGTGATGCCAAAGTGGTGATCGAGAAGATTCTGCGGCGTGATACTCTGGATAACCAGGTAGAAGCTATTTTTGATGAAGTTATTCATTTGGTTGGTTTGAGACTTGGGTTTAGTCTGCGATTTGTAGGTCGGAGTAACAATAGGGTAGCTCATGGAGTAGCTAGGAAAGCCCTTGATGAGGTCATCAAAGCAAAACACACTCAAGTTGAAGGACCAATAACTCAAGCTAGGGCTAAGGCTTTTCGGGATCAAATTGCAAGCTATTTGGCTAAGGAGTTGGAGGGCTTAAGCTTGGATTTGCTAGAAGGAAAGTCCATCACACTATTGAGCTATGTGGATCACGAAATTGGGCTCAAAGGGAGGGAAGGAGGGTCGGCCATGGAGAAGGAGTCTCAAGGTGTGAATGGAAACAACAATGGATAAAGATCATGGTGTGAACACAAGGTGTGAATGGAATCATCAATGGATAAGGATCAAGGTGTGAACACAAGGAGGAAGGCACCATTCAAGGCTAGATTCTAGGAGGAAGTTTGACTAAGTCTTTTCCTTGTTTGTTAAGGTTTTTGTTTTCCTTGTTTGTTAAGGTTTTTGTTGTCCTTTTTCAAGTAGGATTTGGTGTTCCTTAGTTGTTTTGTGTTTAGATTCGTGGGTCTATAAATAGGAGTCCAACCAATGTATTTTTCATTCAAGTTTCAGCAATCAAATACAAGTGTTTACAAGTTCAAGTGAACGTTTTGCTTATTCGCTCCTTTGAGGATTCGGGAGGTTTGAGTGGTCTCTTATCAACTAGAGAACGCGTCTAGTTGTGGTGAGCATCGACGATATCGGTTGGCCTCTTCCACGGGTTCGAGATTGTTTGGAAGGTTTCATATACCTTCTGGCCCTTCTCACGAGTTCGGATTTGTTTGATCGATTCCGCAAGTATCTTTATTTTCGTGCTATTCAAAGAAAGGAGAAAACCCAAAAAAAAAAAGAAGAGTTCGACGTTGTGCAATTCTGATTTTTGGTCCAAGTTTGGGTGGATTCTCGAATTAGGATCATATCAAGTGGTATCAGAGCCTGGTTCAAACGCAGTGGAGAAGACAAAGATTTTTGGAGTTCTTGGTAGTTCGGGAAGCATTCTTGGAAATCTTGAACGTCAAGAAAGCAAATCTTGAACGCTCTTGAGAGTTTCTTGTGTGGCAATGAAGGTATCTTGAAGACAAAGCATTCGTGGGGTTCTTCTTTAGCAAGAAACCATGGCAGAACAAGCACAGGATGTGGCGACACAACTTCAGCAACTCGCTGCACAACTAGCTACGGTACTTCAAGAACAAAGGGAGACAAGGGCACAAGTTGAGGCGTTGCAAACACGTGATCAAGAGCAGCCTCAACAACGAGAACAAGAGCCACCCCAAGGCGAGTTTGCAAACCCTAACCATAGGGAACGACGAGAAGAAAGGAGAGTTTTTCGAGCTGTTCAACGTCCAATGTTTGAGAATGTTTGTCGACATAGGCCATTGGGAGGGCATCGTGGTGCAAGGAGAGACTTCCCCTTCTATGACGAGGAAGGGTATGAAGAATACGAGTATGATGGAGGTGCTTACCGAGATGATGATGATCTACGAGGATTGAAGATAACCGTACCATCTTTCAAAGGGACAATTGATCCAGAAGCTTATCTCGATTGGGAACGCAAGATGGAGCTGATTTTTGATAATCAAAACTACTCAGAGAAGAGGAAAGTGGCGATGGCTATTATTGAGTTTACGGATTATGCCCTAGCGTGGTGGGATCAATTGAGCACGAAGAGAAGAAGAGATAGGCGCAGGCCTATTGAAACATGGGATGAGTTGAAGGCAATCATGAGAGATCGATTTGTTCCAGCCTATCATCAACGGGAAATGCACCAAGCATTACAACTTCTTCGACAAGGCAACAAGAGTGTTGAGGATTACTATCGAGAGATGGAGTTGTTAATGATTCGAGCTGATGTTCGTGAAGATAGGGAAGCTACCATAGCTCGATTTCTAGATGGTCTAAATCGAGAGATTCGTAATGTCATGGGAATTCAACAATTTGTGGAGGTAGAAGATTTGGTGGCTATTTGCAGCAAGGTGGAGAGGCAACAGAAGAATAGGAGGTTTCTACCCTCTACAAGTACTACAAGGCCTTTACCAGCACCTACAACAAACCCTAGGCCGAGTGTTCCTACAAGAGAATCTATGAGGAGGATTCTGATTTTCGAGAGATTTACAAGCTTTGTGAGAAGCATGGAGAAGAGAAGTACTACCGACATGAGGGCTACTTGTTTCGTGGTAATCAACTTTGCATACCACGTACTTCACTTCGAGAATTGCTACTACGAGAAGCCCATGGAGGAGGATTGATGGCACACTTTGGTGTAGCCAAGACTTTGAGTTGCTTACTAGAGCATTTCTATTGGCCTCATATGAAAAGCGACGTGGAGAGCTTATGTGCTAGATGCGTGGAGTGCAAGCAAGCTAAATCGAAGGTGCAATCGTCTGGATTGTACACTCCACTAACCATTTCCTCGTTGTCGTGGGTTGATATATCTATGGACTTCGTATTGGGGCTTCCAAGGACGAAGAGAGGTCGAGATTCTATCTTTGTGGTGGTGGATCGATTCTCAAAGATGGCACATTTCATTCCATGCCATAAAACTGATGATGCGGTTAATGTGACGGATCTGTTCTTCAAAGAAGTGGTGCGACTACATGGGATGCCACGCAACATTGTTTCTGATCGAGATGCTAAGTTCTTGAGCTACTTTTGGAAGACGTTGTGGAGCAAGTTGGAACGAAGCTATTGTTTTCGACTACTTGTCACCCTCAAACGGATGGGCAAACTGAAGTGGTGAATCGTACTCTATCTCAAATGCTTAGAGCCATCATCAAGAGCAACATCAAGACATGGGAGGACTGCCTACCTCACGTGGAGTTCGCTTACAATAGAGCCGTGCATTCGACAACGAAGTATTCTCCATTCGAGATTGTGTATGGGTTCAATCCTCTTACCCCATTGGATTTGACACCTTTACCTTTAAAGGAGCAAGTAAACATGGATGGAGCTAAGAAAGCGGAGTATGTGAAGAATCTCCATGAGAAGGCTCGGCTAAATATTGAAAGAAGGACGGAGCAGATCTTGAAGAACGTCAACAAGCATAGAAAGGCTCGAAATTTTGAAGCAGGAGATTGGGTGTGGGTGCATATGAGGAAGGAAAGATTCCCACATCAAAGGAGATCCAAGTTGCTTCCCAGAAGTGAAGATCCCTTTCAAATCATTTCGAAGGTTGGGACAAATGCATACAAGCTTGATCTACCAGGAGAATACAACATAAGTGCAACCTTCAACGTTTCTGATCTTGCACCATTTCTAGATGATAATTCGGATTTGAGGGCAAATCCTTTTCAAGAGGGAGGGACTGATGAGGTCATCAAAGCAAAACACACTCAAGTTGAAGGACCAATAACTCAAGCTAGGGCTAAGGCTTTTCGGGATCAAATTGCAAGCTATTTGGCTAAGGAGTTGGAGGGCTTAAGCTTGGATTTGCTAGAAGGAAAGTCCATCACACTATTGAGCTATGTGGATCACGAAATTGGGCTCAAAGGGAGGGAAGGAGGGTCGGCCATGGAGAAGGAGTCTCAAGGTGTGAATGGAAACAACAATGGAGGGGAGTTCGACGTTGTGCAATTATGATTTTTGATCCAAGTTTGGGTGGATTCTCGAATTAGGATCTTTTCAGCCCTGTCATTGTTTCCGACTGCAAGTCGTTCTTTTGATTTTCAGGCCTGGCTGTCCTCCAGGATGTAACTATCTTTGTTTCAATATATATATATGATTATCTTTTGTAAAAAAAAAACCCCAAGCAAACCTTAATTAGGCAGTCGAACATGACTTCAGCACGACATCATCAATCGGCAGCTTATCCTCCGAAAAGGGACAATCCCCTGCCTTCCCCGTCAATGCGTCGCACAACTTCGGTGTCACCCGGCTTGTCGTCCTGGCAAAATTCGTACAGTTCCATTGCAGCTCCCGGGCCGCTGGGCCCAAATTCAGGGTCACATTCGAGATGCAGATCCCAGTAAACTGGGCCTTGTCGAGCCCATCGAGTATGGCCGAGACGGTGACGTTTTGGGCCACCACATCGCGGTAGCTAGGGGTGTTCAAATGGTTACCATGGTAATAACCAAACCAATTAAGCCTAAATTTTATTAATCATGGAATAAAACGTCTTAACCAAATCGTCTAAATTAACACGAAAACCAAATTAACCAAACCAAAGTTTAATTGGTTTGGTTAATCGGATAATCGAATTAACCAAATAACATAACATTACATGAAAACAATTATCCTGTTAATGAATAAAACATAACCATATGTTGTTACTATCATAAACTATCATTATATATAAGCAATTAGAATAAGACTAACCATCCATGATTATCATCATCATTCGAGTTAATACATCATTCATCCTCTCTGCATCTAATATAGTCAGTTTACAACAAATCTAATAACATAAATACATACCATGACCACTCATCAGGAAGTTAAATCTCTCCTACAAAACACTTAAACTATACATAGTTTGAGGTGGGTTGTCATGGTATTGTACGTAATCCTAAAGTCTAGTAGCTATCCAAAATGTTTTGGTTTAGTAAATAGGCAGACCCATTTAATTTTTTACCCATAATGTTTTGGTTTGTTGTGTACATGAAAATAAAATAGCAAATCGCAAAAGTTTGGTTTGGTTGGTTGCATGGAAGTATAAATAATTCTGTATATTAGGTGTATCATTAATTGGTTAATTGGTTTCATTGGTTAGCAGTGTTGAAACCAAACCAAACCAAACCACCTATACCAAATAAGCTAAATTGTTTAACCAAACCAAACTAATTATCCAAATTAACCGAATGCTACCGGTTAATATGGTTATGACGGTAACCAATCCGATTGAACACCCCTAGCGGTAGCTGATGTTGTGGACTACGGGCAGGGCGTGGGGTCGAACCGCCTTCAGCGTGGGACTTGTAGGCGCCGGACATCCAGGACACTTTCTCCATCCCGCTTATCGTCATTCTCCGGGCGAAGATGTCCTTCATGTATCCGCCCCGGCCCACCACCGGCTTTATCCGGGTGCCCGACTGGCTGTTGATCGCGGTCATATCTTCGATCCATACGTCCTGGATCCCTCCGGACATCTCACTGCCGAGCGCCACCATGGCGAGCTGATAAGTCCTGTATGTTATTTTTTTCCCGACCGGGTGGTATCAGCTATTTGTTGAATTATTGAAGCAATTCTTAATTCTCCATTCAACTCCAGAAGCTTCATCAATAAGAAATTGCAAGAGCAAAAATCTGCTCATCTACCAACTACCTATCGAGTCACTTGAAGAAATAAACTATGACAAAATTACATACACCACTTGTTAGTGTCGGCTAAGCCAACATGGTGAGCTGGCCTTGTTAATTAGTCTCCCTAGAGCTATCTACAATGACAGTGTGTATAGTATATATATATACTAGGTGGCGATGCCGCGCCTTGTTGCGGGCGGAATTGGCTTATGGGCATTTTGTGACCAGTTATGGTGTTTTGTTAGTATTATTAGTCTAAAATTAATTGTTTGTTAGCAGTTTTGTTAGTAATATTGATTTGAAAACATAATATTGACTGAGAATAGATATATGACGGTCAACATCCAATTATTTTTTTTTTTTAATTTTGGGCTAATAAACGCTATTTACCTAAACCCAAGTAGAACCAATGATTATGGGTATATTTACCTAGGGTATGAGTGACGTATATACCGGTTTGTAAGTTTGTAGATGGGTTTGGGTAGGGTATGAATATTTACTTTCATAATCTAAATGTGTATGAGTTGGGTATGGATACCCATTTATCCAAGGGTGTCTTAATTACACATACAAAAATTAGACTTATTTGTAGACCTTCAAAGGTTTAGGTACCAAAATGTAATACACAAAAATTTTAGGTACTAAAATATAATGTTCCATTAATATTTTGAGGCTTATATGCCAAAAAAATTAATTTAGGTTATAAATCTAAAGATATATTAAGTTTAGGTACCGAATTGTAATTTGCATAGTTGAGGCTTAATTTATTTTATGATGATGTATTTAAGATAATAATTGTTTACTTTTTTATAGATTTTTTTTTATAAAAAATGGAAACTATGTACTTGATATGTGTAGATACCTAGCCAAACATTCTATGTATAATTGTTGAAAATTCTAGTCCGGGTGAAAAGAAAAACTCTAGAGAAGCAAAAGCAATACAATGAGACACGCTTAAAATTTCACGCCTTCATATCCTATAGTGGAAAATGACGACTTTCTAATAAGTAATAACCATATATATTTACTTTTAATTGGACTCGAGATTGAGCTGAAAAAGTTAGTGGTTCATGGTTCAATTATTAATTCTCTAGACTGTTGGTGAGTCGTGTATGGACCCGTTCATACTTGTGATTAGAATACATAAAATAGTATACTAATTAGGGTTATAGAAGGAGAGTGAAAAATGAAACGAAGAGAAAGTAGATGATGGAAAAGATTGGTGGATTGGAATCATGGATTCAAGTGAAATCTAAACATTGGATCAATATGTAAATTTTAAAAATTTTAGGTATGAAAATCTCATAAAATTTAGTTATCAAAACATAATTGTTCAATGATTTTAAATTAAAATTAAATTTGGAGTATCAAAATATAAAATATACAGTATAGTGACTAATTTGTAATGTAAATAAATTTGGAGTATCCACATGTTATTGTTTATGCAACAGTAACCTTACTTGAGGTTTATATATATATATACATATGGTGCCTTCTACGGTACCTCGGGTGAAATCCGGGGTACCGCATACCTTGAGTATGAAAACGCTATCTAGACCCCGAATTAGCAGGATTTTTGGGCATGATACTATACCCTAACCCTTATTGAGTGAACCCTATGTGCTAATTATCTAAATCATAAACTATAAACCCTAAGATGGTGCATTAATTTTTTTGCCTATATTTGGACGAATCATAACCGTCGATTATTGTTTCTAATTAAATTGATCTTGGAATGTAAGATTTAGAGAATTAAGACCTAGATTTTGATCTTTAAGGGTTAGAGTATAGTTTCATGTCCGAAAGATCAGTCAATTCAAGTTATGGATAGCGTTTTCTTACTCAAGGTATGCGATACCCCGGATTTCACCCTGGGTACCGTAGAACTCCCCATGTACATATGGGGGAGTTCTACGGTACCCAGGGTGAAATCCGGGGTACCACATACCTTGCGTAAGAAAACGCTATCCAGAACTTGAATTGACTGATCTTTCGGACATGATACTATACTCTAACTCTTAAAGATCAACATCTAAGTCTTAATTCTCTAAATCATATACCCCAAGTTCAATTTAATTAGAAACAATAATCGACGGTTATGATTCGTTCAAATATAGGCAAAAAAATCATTGCACCATCTTAGAGTTTATAGTTTATGATTTAGATAATTAGAACCTAGGGTTCACTCGTTAAGGGTTAGGGTATAGTATCATGCCCAAAAATCCTGCTAATTCGAGGTCTAGATAGCGTTTTCATACTCAAGGTATACGGTACCCCGGATTTCACTCGGGTACCGTAGAAGGCACCATATGTACATATATATATATATATATATATATATATATATATATATATATATATATATATATATATATACTCGGCATCCATAACCCTAATAGGCCGTGATCCCTATGCAGCGTATGGGTCTATCATACGTGCATGGGCTGAAAACCATAGCTTAACAACAAAATCAGTATGCAACCAAAAAAACATATGATAATGAGCCATGTATAATACTTTCTAATATTAAATAATATTTTATGTTAAACTTTATAAAAGGTAACGATTCAAGAACGCTCACATCCTGGCTAATTACGACTTATTCTTAAAAGCAACAACTCCGATGACACGAAGAACTAGAATCACGAGAAATAATGGAGACGATAAGATGGATGACCTTGTTCAACGCTTATGAAATTTGGAGAATAGAAAAAAAAATCGGTGATAGACAAAATAATGGTAGGGGAAATAAGTAATAGAAGGGCATGGGTAAAAGTGGGTTTATGAAAAAGTGACAAGGATACGAACAAGGGTTTGGCCTAGTGGTAACTCCATTAGCCTAGAACCTGGAGGTCCCAGGTTCGAATCCCTTAAGTAGTACCTTAATAGCAACAAAATGAACCTATATCACCCTTATCAAAAAAAAGAAAAAGTGACAAGGAGAAAATTGAAAAGTTGAGCTAAAACAATGAGTCATTTCCAATGACTCATAGATAGGAAGCATTTGGAGATTTAGCATGAGATGAGCTAAATGACTCATGCATTTTTTTTGTAACGGGTCATTTGGTACCAAATGACTCATTAAAATGACCCAAACAAACGACCCTAAGACTAAGAGGAAGGTCCTAGGTTGGCGGAATCGAGTTGGTGTCGGAGTTAGACTCATCAACATCACTAATTGTTCTGATGCAAAGAAAGTGGAAATTAACTAACTAATTTGGGCGTGCTTTTATTTTTCTTGCGGATGTACAGGGGATTTAAGTGCAATTATAAATAATTTCATGGGGCAACCCAAAGCAATCCTGGAATGACGACAACACTCAGCAGGAGGGGCTCTGCGGAACAGTCAGGGGGACTGGTTGGGAGGATTCTGCAGTAAGTTGAGAACTGAGACAATTTTATTGCGGAACTGGCACAATTTTATTGGCGAAATTGTGGGGATCTATTGTGGTATGGAGTTGGCATGGCTCAAAGGGACCCGATTTCTTATCTTAGAATATGATTCTCAGTTAGCTCTTAATCTAATTGAAAAGAGGACTGATAATGTTCACCCGTATTTCAAAATTTTAGGTAACATTCGGCGGCTTTTCAATTAGAAATGGACTTGATTGTGACTAGGACAACCTATAATGATGACTGAGACGTGCAGTAGAGTTGTGTAGGGATTCAGTTTTTTAACTGGTTGCTTACTAACTGTGACTTTTATTGATCACTTGTTCTTGACAGTTGTTTATGCATCTAGTTCAGGGAATCAGAATAAGAGATAGAGCATATAGGTAGCCATGTGAGATTTGAGCCTGCTCGTTTCTTTCTTGTGCGATAGATCCCTCTTCCATGATGTGTAGCATTCACGTTGTCACTAATTAGGATGATGGAGGCACATGAATAGCCCACGACCAAATTGACTGTCCTGGTATGTCATGCCCCCTATTCAGCCCCTTTGAGTCGTGTAACTTTCTTTCTTCGTGTCTACAATGAAAAATCACCCTTTTGCATTTCTTAGAGGTTCCACATAGTGGTTTTTGCATGTTATCTGCTGTTTCTGCTAGAAATAATATGAGGGTTTGAGGTAGTTCTTAAAAGTTGGCATGTGTTTGAAAAATGTGCAGAGGTGGTGGTTCTCTCAAAGAATTAAAAAAATGAATGAAAGCAAAAGAGATCCACTACTAAAAATCTGAATCATGCTCATTAAATAGTGTTTCTTAGCAGTCTGGCTTAGAAATAATAACAGTATTGTGACCTCCTTCACTCTTTTGCTATAACGAACTTGATCAATGCAGGAAGGCAGAAAGAAAGTAAAAGGTTTGAATAATGGTAACTGTGTTGGGTTTGGAACTGTGGAACCTAGTGTTATGAATTATCCCAACACCTAAAAGGCCTCTTCCCCATGTCCAAGACCTTAGCCAGTCATCCGAACTCGTGTCTAAGACCTCCAGTCTAGTTAGTGATGACACCCGATATGTGAACTCAAGCATTTAGAAGCTGCCGTCATGGTGAAGAGACGTTAGGGATTGAGAGAATAAGCATGCGCATTTTTCGCATCAAATTGTCCTGAACCCACTAGCCGAGAGTGAGCGATTAATTTCCTTTACCCCGGTGAGGACCTAGATTGCTCGGTCTTGATTCTGATGTCTTGAATTTTATGCGTGAGGTGCCTCACTTGAATAAGTGGTTGAGTCAAGTCTAGGTTGGTTGGTGAACAGAAGGGAAACTCTTCCTTTACCCGATTTTACTGCACTCGAATGTAAGCTATGGTGGTTGTCCAGGTTGTTGTTGTTGTTGTTGTTCATGTGTTGATGTCTAAAATCCAGTACGATTCACGTGTTTTGTGCCTATATGATATGTCCCGAAGGTTTTCATGATTAAAATGTTTTGAGCTTACCTTGTATCTGACTTGGTTTGCTTGGGGACAAGCAAACGTTTAAGTGTGGGGGAATTTGATAGCGTCGTATTTGCACATGTTTTCACCCGTGTTTTCTGACCATTTTTAGCTCGAATTTTGTGGTTCCTTGACCTATTTTACTCTAGGTTTTGTTATTTTGTCATATTTCAGGTCCTATCGAGTAAAGGGAGGCACATGCGCAAGTTTCGGGTCATTTGGAGGTCATTTGGCGACTCAAGGTGCAAAATACCGTTGTCCCCTGAAGGATTACGGTCGAATTTTGCTTGCTCCTGACCGTAAAAATTATGTCGAGCCAAACTCGTGAAGATGCCTGAGGAAGTGAAAAATACGGGCAAGACCGGAAGGAAATACGGTCGTATTTTGGGAATTACGGGCAGTATTTTGGTATATACGATCGTATTCCCCCCCTCCCCTCATCGGCAATAAGTGAAACGTGCGTTTTGGAAAAAATACGGTCGCTTGCAAATTACGACCGTATTTCTGCCCGTATTCGCCTAGAATCGGGTTGAAAGGGGCAGATTCGAGCCAAAGGAAGGGGATTCAACTTTTTGGAGCAAAAACAGAGTTTTAAAGAGAGAAAGTGCGAAGAACAAACCCTATCAGCTATTTGGAGTGGATTTCTCACCATTGAAGCCCAGATTGCATCCTAGGAGTGAAGATCGACATCCCATAGCATATTATTCCCATCTTTATGAGTATGACTGCTTTGAATTTTGTTTTCCTCTCTCTCTCTATGGAGTAGACCCTTGTCTCACTTGGGTATAAAGAACCCTAGTTCCATGTGTTAGGGATCTTGATTGTAATGACTTTTGGATTGAGATACTGATTGATTATAATCGATTGAAGTGTGTTTATTAAGTCAACTGAATCTTGATCAACTTCTTTTGATTTCTGCTGCAACCTAAGATAGAATCTGATTAGGTTATTAGAGCTTCTTCAATCGATAGGAGTGAATTGATTGTACGAGAGTCAGTCAATTCACTGCTTTGTATTGGAGTTTCTTTCCAGCAGTGGAGTTCTGTGTTAATTGCCTTAGCGTTCTATCCCGGTGAAGACTAGTCGTCTGTTGAGTAGTCTGTTTGAGAGGGCTTGGTCAGTTTAAGAGATTCCAAGCTACTGTCAGATCTTCCGCATTTTAATCAGCAGTAAATAAACCCTAAGGAAATTACAACTTGGACATAACTAAAGAGCTAGGGGGATTCATTCCCGAGTGACTCTTCTCTTGCTTCAGAAAACCAGACAATTCACTGCTTTCTTTCTGCTTTAGTTAAACTCATTGTCACTAAAATTAGTCCCGCTAGATAATAGAGGTTCACGGAGTAGGCAGTAAATCTAGGCCCCGGTTGATAAATTGAACTTACCCACTATTCTGCATCTCCCAACTGCGATTACACTTGGTCGTAGTTTGGTGTTGTGTTTTAGCATGTCAGGTACCCTAGCGTACTTCCCACCTTGTTGGTATCAAGTCTATTGGTTTGAAGGTTTGTGTGGAGGATTTGAGCGAATTAACTAGTTTAGAGATCGAATAAAGGTACAAGCAGGTACTTCGTGGAAATATCCCTCACCCTAGCCTATGGCTACTATGTAATTTCAAGATACTTAGGGTTTATCGAATGTGGTGAGTGAACTCATTTTCGTGGTCTTTCATGGTTATATACACACCTCCGAGTAACGCCTCCCCTATACCCATATAAAGTTACCTCGATCTAGGCTATCGTCTCTAGGGTATGAAACTCATAGCTCCTTGCAATGGGTACTACCAACTGTCCACACCGAGGTTTCATCTCAGGTTCTATACAACCTCCCCTAAAATATCCATACATACATAGTAAACCGAGTAGACGGAGATGAATGCATGTTACTGTCATCTTACTGTGCAAGCACAAAGTCTTCGGTGAGGACCATACTTACTACCTTAGGCCAAACATTGAAGGTCATGTGCACTGGGGGATTTCTCAAACAACAATTAAGCACATGAACTCTCGAATGTGCTCTTTATTCTTTCTTACGATTAGGAGTTGTCATTTATTGGTCTCCTTTTTCACGTTACCAAGCTTTTGCAATTCTTTTGCAAACAAGCATCTCTCCCTCATGATCAAAAGCGGATGAATCATAACCTTCCCTTTCAAGGTCGCGTGTGGGGAAGTTGATAGGTGGATTCATTTTATCCCGAGGACCACTTCCCAACCTGCACTCTACATTGGCTTGCCACACATGTTGTGGTACAAACGAGAGCTTAAAAGACTCATGAATTGCTCAAAGGTACTTAGGACCTGGGCATACGATTCCGTGAGGAAGAAAGATGCTTGAGGGATGGTAAGTAGTGAAAGGTTGTCTTAAATCCGGTTAATTTGTGGTCTAAATAGTAAAACTCGGCGGGCATACGGTAGAGTGAACACAAGCATACAACGTTATATATATGGCAAAGGCTAGCATACGCCCAACGTAGGCTATACACCTGCGTTCACACCTATTTTCTGTACATGGATAATATTGACGAATCATAACTGTTATTTTTCATTTGGAGATTAAATTAATACATATTATGGTTTGGTTAGAGAATTGGGGACTGGCTTCACACATTAGAGGTTAGGGTATAGTATAATGCCCCAAACTCCGGTTAATTCATAATTTAACAAACAAAACTCAACGAGCGTACGGTAAGGTAAGCGTATGCCTGTGTACGCTAGCCTGAACTATATATACATATATATATGGTGGCGTCTTCGGTGCACTCACTTTTTTGGGTGCATTCAGTGCACTCGTTTCATAACGATTTATGTCAACATGATGTCAATCATCACTTATGATGTGATGAACAATAACACACATGAATTTGCACAAAAACCATTAAATATTTACTTTAATTTGAATGATTTAAAGTTTAGAGATTTAGGATTAAGGTTAAGGTTTACAATTTGGGTTTAGGGAGAGAACTCAAAATTGGAGGTCTAGGGCTTAGGGTAATCCACTAATTAGTTGTTATCATATGTTATATCATCATATTACATTAATTCTACAAATTAAATTTCAAAATCCGATACCTTAAGACTAGTTTTTGAGTTGGGTGCATTGAACGCACTCATTTTTGTGAGTGCACCGAAGTAGTCACCTATATATATATATGTGGCTACTTATGTGCACTCTCTTTTTCAGGTGCATTTAATGCACCCAACTCTAAAAGTGGTCATGATACATTAAATTTTGAACTTTAACTGGTAGCATTAGTCTAACATGATGATATAACATAGAATTACAACTAATCAATCCATCACCTTAACCCCTTAAACTTCAATTTTGAATCCCACCCAAACCCTCAAATTGAAAACCTAAATCCCTAAACCCTAAATCATTCAAATTAAATCAAATCTTGAATGATTTTAGTACAAATTCATGTGTTTTCTTGTCCATCATACGACAAGGGACAATTGACATCGTTTCCACATGAATCGCCTGGTCAGAATGACGATTATGAGGCGAGTGCATTGAATGCACAAAAAAAAGTGGGTGCACCGAAGAGGGTAGTTATCATAAATGGTCACAAACCTATTCACTTTGTACAAATCGGTCACAATTCTTTAATTTTGCACGTTTTGGTAAAACAAGTGAGTGAATAACGAATTGGTCAATTCGTCCACTTTCGTCCAAAACTCTGTTACCTTTTGCCCAATCAGCATGCCAAGTCATTAAAAATATTAATAAAAATTATTAATCATCCCAATTAACCTGTACAATCCAACCGTGCGTACCCTAATACCCACCCTTTACCGAACTGGAGGAAGTTGGCCACATAGTGACTTAGGGGCGATTCGTCTTCCATCCTCTTCATCGCCGACAACCAGTCCCACCAAATCATCTGCCAACATCTCCCAAAACTCACTTATGGTCGGATCGTCCTCATTGATAAAGGATGGCGGCAAACTCACGGTGTTGAATGCCAGTGACTACCGCGCCGTGATGAGCAGGGGAGGAGTCGCGGAGGCGTTCACTTCCGATCATCAAGCTTCTCACCCAAAAGAGAAGGAGAGAATCGAGGCCCTTGGTGGTTATGTGGATTGCTACAGGGGTGTTTGGCAGATTCAGGGGTTTCTTGCTGTGTGGAGAGGGATCGGAGATGCGTATCTTAAGGAGTTTGTGGAGTATATTGAGGACATGGTGAAAAGGAACCAAGAGAAACTTTCCCGGGAAGAAGAGTGGGAGAAGCGTGAGATGGATGGAATCATGGAATCAACCATGAGCTCCAGCTCCAGCCCGACTAGCAAGCCATGGCCAACTACCGCCAAGCCTCCATAATCATGTTCCTCGAGAATTGCACCACCACCCCCACTAATGATGTGACTAATTCTGCTCCACTACCGCTGGAGATAATTGATTACCAGATCAAAATTGCGACCGCATGGAGACAGGGACGACAATAGTAATCGGAGTTCAACTTCGTCGTTCTCCTATGCTGCAAACCCTAACAATACATCATCTGCCGCCGAACTTTCCCAATTGGAGCATGGCACAGTAATGTTCGTTGGTACGAATGATCGAAGCATCTCGAAACCGTAGAAAATCTGTCGTTGTCGGCAAATTGGAGGAAAATCGAGGGAAAAGCTCGACAAAAGAGGAGGTGGGGAAGAGGTGGCCGAGAGAGAATATGTCGATGACTTTCTCCAATTCGATAAGGGTCGGGTATTAAGTTACGACCGGTTGGGTTGGGCTGGGCAGGTTAATTGGGATGATTAACTGATTTTTATTGATATTTTCAATGACGTGTCATGCTGAATATGCTAAAGGTAACGGAGATTTGGACAGAAATGGACGGATTGACCAATTCATCATTCAGTCAAACTTGTTTTACCAAAACATGCAAAATTAAAGAATTGTGACCTTTTTGTACAAAGTGAATAGGTTTGTGACCAATTATGATAATTACCCACACCGAAGACATTTCCATATATATCATATATGTATATATATATATATATATATATATATGTGTGTGTGTGTGTGTGTGTGTGTGTGTGTGTGTGTGTGTTTGTGTGTGGTGGCTTTTATCGTAGCTTGGGTAAAATCTATGGTACGACATGACCTGAGTAAGAAAATGCTATCTAGACCCCAAATCAACTGGATTTTTGGGCACCCTAACCCTTGATGAGTGAACCTAGGTCTTAGTTATCTAAATCATAGAGCCTAACCCCCTAAGATTGTGTATGTAGTTTGTTGCATATAATTCGATGAGTCATAACCGTCGGTACTCAGGGTATGTCATACCCATATATATATGTGGGTCAGACTCGTATACTCCTGGCGCATAGTATGCTACAGGTCCTCTTAGTGAGATATATCTATCTAGACCATTACTAATGATGGCAATGGGGCGGACCGGGGTAGGTACTTCATTACCCATGCCCCACCCCACGCTACTTGGGGGGGGGGGGGCAGGTAATACCCGTGAGGGTACGAGGCTTGGCGGGTCGACTCACTCTTGCATGTTATATGAAAAATATAAGCAAAATTTTACTTTCTATGATTAAACGAATTGGAAAATACTTTATGAATACAAAATAATGATAATAAAATGGATAATTGAGTCTTACTAGTTGAAAGATCGAATCTAACTAGTTTAAGAAAAGTCAAAATAGGAGAAATATGAATAGATACATAAGAAATTGAGATAGAATTGGCCTAGAACAGGGCGGGGAAGGGCAGATTGGAAGTAGATACCCATGCCGCGCCCCACGCTACTGCGGGTCAGGTAATAACCGCCCCATCGCGAGTCGGGTAATACTCATTGGGAGAGTTCAAATTTCCATCACTAACCATGAACTAAACCGAGTTTGGCTTATGATACTATACCCTAACCTCTAATGGATAAACCCTAGGCCCCAATTCACTAAACCCAAACCTGAAGTATAATTTAAAAGAAACCAATAATTGATCGTTGAGATTGGTCGGAGTGCATCGAAATACATCTAACGGCCATATCATCTGGAGCATATGATTCTTTCCATATATATATAGTGGCTTTTACAGTACCCGGGGTGAAATCTGAGGTACTACATACCTTAAGTATAAAAATGCTATATAGATCTCAAATTATCATGATTTTTGGGCATGATACTATACCTCAACCCTTAATGAGCGAACCCTTGGTCCTTGATTCGTCCCGAATACCACAATTAACTCCCAATTAAGGCCCAAGTATAAACCTTAACTGGGTGCAATACAGGCCAAGTATGTTTAAATATCGACCCGGATCGGTTCATGTACCCCTACTTTGATTGCTTGAAACATTATCTCGCGATCGATTTTTGGTGAAAACAACAATCTAAAGCTAGAGGGTTTGAAAAAGTAAATGGATTCACTATTGAGAAGGCTTCACCCAGATGTTGCTCCCCCTAGCTAACAATTGCGACTTTTGTAGGATCGAATGGTCGTGTGTGTTCAAGGGGTTGTAAACCGTAGGGAAGTGTACAAGTAGCCAAGCGCCACTCTCTTGGTCTTTAGGTCGAGGGAAGGGGATATGATCCAAGCCACCAACGTTACTCTCTCGACCTATTGACTAAGGATTGGTAAGACTTCACCCTCAAATCGGAGTTCAGACGGCCACCCACAACCAAACCCTAGGTGCTAATACGAAATAAGAGGTTTGTGCTGCGTTAACCTAGATAGGAGACCATGAATTGCCTAAAAAACCCATCATTTGAGCCTTTTTCAAAGAAAGGAAGGGGGTTTTCTCTCTACCTAGGTTAGAATGGCTATTAGATTGATAGGCTTTCGTACAACACAATCATTCATGAATAATACCTCCAGATTCACATTAAACACAACCACACACAAATCATTCAATCCATACAAGCATTCACATAATTGTAGCTAGCGTTTACAAACACCAAAGTGAAAGAAGGGACTACTCCATGCTAGGAGAAGGGAGAACACAAGAGGGAAGAAGGAAAACCATCAAAGAGATGCTAGCCTTGCTCCTTGTGTTGAAGAGATCCTCTCTTGGGGGAGGAATTCCCAAGTCCTTGCTGGAAGATGAAACCCTAACTTGTCCTCTTCTTTGGTTCGTCACTTTCTCACTCTAGAAATTTGAAGAAAAAGAAGTTTCTCCCACTAGGACCCTCCCCCTTTTTCCTTAAGCTCAACCTCCTTTATATACCCAGATCGAGCCCAGATCAGGGTCTTAGTTCACGACCATGAACTGCAAGCCCAGACCTTTATCTCAAGTCAAAACGCGCCACATCACTAATCCCAGTTCACGGGCAATGGTCCGAGTTCACAATCTTACAAGCATGAACCGGCTTGAGTCTAGTGAGACTGAAATTCGCTCTAGATGTCTGGCAGTTCACGGGTAGCGCCTCCATTTCACGGTGACCTTGAACTCACAGCCCAAACAATGATATGCTGATGCTCCCACCGTTTGACTTGATTTTTCGCCCTTTTGTCCAACTTTTGACTCCGGGGTTTGTTCCACCTGCCAATGTCTGAAAAATGCCATAACAGGGCAAAACTCAGCGTAAAACCAAACCTCTAGACTAAAAATGCTTCAAATGACTAGCAAACCGGGGGTAAAAAGTGTACAAATGAGGCCGAATCAGCCCTACTTATCTAAATCATAAATTATAAACCCTAAGATGGAGCATTCTTTTTTTTTGTCTTTTTTGGATGAATCATAACCGTCGATTAATGTTTCTGATGAGGCCCTAGATGGGTCTTAGGTTTCTAAATTAACGCAGCTACGAATTGAGCTTGCTCAATTCCAAAGTCTCGACCAAACCATGGGGGTTTGTAAGTGGATGGATGGTCAATTTCGTGTAATTCCACACAGCGGGGAAAGACTCGAATAGATAAATCAAAGCCTGGCCACGAACACCGTGAATAGCTGAACGATACAAGCACTCAAGCTACTTAGAACTCTTCTTAAACAACTCTCAATCTCACGAAGCACAAGCTTTATGAACCAAACTAGGGTTTGTATTCGAATCCAAAAGCTGAGTTTTACAATGCAACTGATCAACCTTAAATAGACCTATGTTAACTAACAAACTTAATATGGAAAACTAATTCTCAATCAAACAAGGAAATAGAGTTCAAACAGGAAAGGGAAAACACTTTAGTCGCAATCCTAGTCCGAAGCGGATTCGGATTACTCCTTGCAAGACAGTCTTCTCGACAGCTTCCATACGATCTTGCTTGCCTTCGGCTGAAGCCTTCAAGGTATGGTTTTGATCACCCAATGCCTCTACGTTGTTCTATGAGAAATTTACTTTCGTGTGGTTGTATCCTTGGAACTCGATTCCCCTCCAAACCCCTCGAACCAAGCTCCAAAAGTTGGTACCCACTCTGCCTTCCATACTTGGTGAAAATCTGACAGTTTTCCAGTTTCAGCGTAGGGTTTTGAGAAGCTTGAAAATCAGTCTTCCTCGCCTCTTCTCGATCTCCCAACCAATTCCTCTTATAGAGAAACTTCCCAACTTCACAACAAGTCTTCATTCGCCCTTTTTCGTCTAGCCAAACACAAGTTGCATACGTGCAAAGAAGGGTACCTGAAACACTTACAACACTTAGACAAAAATCATAGTTCTTGTTAGTGTTTGAGATTACTTTTCGATTAATCAATTCAAGCTTGTTAATTGACCCAAATTGGATCATATCAGTTTCTAAATAATTGATCTTGGGGTATCAGATTTAGAGAATTAAGACCTTGATTTTGATCTTTAAGGGTTAGAGTATGGTACCATGTTCGAAAGATTAGTCAATTCAAGGTATGGATTGCATTTTTTATACTCAAGGTATGCGATTCCCCGGATTTCACCCGGGGCACCGTAGAAGCCAATATATATATATATATATATGGTGGCGTTTTCGGTCACTCACTTTTTTTAGTGCATTGAATGCACCCATTTTCTCCTTTAATCTTGACCCATAAAAATTTCTTATCATTAAAAGTTATTTAACGAGTAAATAATAATAATTATTATTTATTTAAATGAGGCAAACGACAAAAGATACAAAGAACAGTGGTTAACCCGCTAAACAAAAACAGCTAAAGCTGAGTCCTTAGCACAAGTTAAAGGACTAAATAAAGTAATGATACCAAATAAAGTAATGATATTTGTTTAAATACCATGTAATGATATTTATTTAAATGCCATGAAATTATTTAAATACCAAATAAAATAATAATATAAATACCATATATGGTGATAGTGGTAGTCAGTAGTATATTATTTTGCACTAAAATCGTGGTTCAATGGCATTTTTTCAGGACCATACAGAGATATGATACTGTTTTGCAAACTCTTATATAAACTACTAATTTGATCGTGATGAACCAGGTATTCAACCGACATCATATAACACGTTACTTTTATCGTGAATCATTTAGCCACACCAAAAAATGCACAAAATACACCTTTTTGCTTCTCCGTTACAAGTAGAGCTACTAGAAAATACTATTGGTGTTGCATTTTGTGCTTTCTCTATATACATCAAGCATACACATCAAATCCACTCCCCATGGTTAACCCACCTGGAATAAAAAGAAAATGACACCTTGTACTTTTATTTGATTGATTGCCATTGTTTTCCACTTCTTTCAAGCAAATGAAACAAAGAGCTAACATAGCCTACTCTTTGTACACGTGGAAGGGGTTTATGTGTTAATGGTAAGTAAAAAGTAAAAATCTAGTTTTGCTTCCTCCCACCAACCAAGCAACCACCTCACTAATTTCTCTTGGCTACCCAATTCACTCCACGTGGATGCACAAAACTTATGGTAGCAAAGTTTTCCACTTCCTTTCCTCCATGGCTATGCTAAGTGAAAGTGAAAGTGAAAGTGAAATAGCAATTACCATCCACCATTCTATATACAGGAGACACATCATCCATTCCCCTTTATGTGTGATTTCATTTAGATTTTATCAATTAGTTGGGTGATGGGTTGTGAAAATCACATAGCCACACTTGGACAATGTTTAAGCACATTTGCCACCTCACTTTTTGGTGCACACGCAACCAATGGGGTGGGGTGAATAATCCCCCAAGTGCCACCTCAACGTCACGTGTCCAAGGTGAACTGAAGAAGGGGTTGGGTTAACTCCCCATTACTTCACCAGTCACCACCAAGAAACAAATTGTGTTAATTATGTGAGTATAGCTCGTTCAGTCAATTGCACTTAGTATATGACCCGACCATCCATTGCACATAATAGGGTTGGTTGGGTGATTTTTTTTTCTATACTCGATCATCCATGCCACCAAATGTTGGTGGAGAGTAAATGTATAATTATTATTTTATTACGAGCACGCCACCCATGTCAGAGGCAGGAGGCACCTATAAATAGGACGCTCATTTATACTTCCTCAGCAGTTCATTCTTGATTCGAACTTCTAAAACTCTCTCTCAAGAGCCGGCTCAATATGCCGCTCCGGGTTACTCTCCTCTCAAATACTGACTTGAGCTTCGGAGAAGGTCCCCGCCGACCACCAGCCGGCGGGTTCCTCTTTTGCAGGTGTCCATCTCAGAGGCTGGTGGTGGCAGACGTTGGCCAGGAGGAAGATCGGCGCTCACCGGACCTCAACACACATTGAAGCAGGCTCCTTGGAGCTTGGCATCAACAATTGGCGCCCACCGTGGGGCCCGGTGAGATTAATACCAACAAACCGTCAATCCAGCAAGACGAGGTGGATACAGAGGATCAGCAACCCGAAGCTGGGATTCGTCAAGATGCAACTCTAAACATCAATCAAGGTTCTATCTCCAAGAATCGAGGATCCCATCGAGATGGACATGCAGGATATGCAAACCGAAGATGGGATTCGTCAAGATGCAACTCCAAACATCGATCAACTTGCTATCTTCAAGAATCGAGAATCCCAACAAGATGGGCATGCAGGATATGCAACCGGAACAAGGGATTCGTCAAAATACAACTCCAAACATCAATCAATTTGCTATCTCCCAGAATCGAGGATCTCTCGACCAAGATTGAGTTGTGTCGATCTTTGGTGTGGAACTGCGGGCCCTCAACCCCACTAGTTTCTCCGTCGATTTGCCGCGAAATCATAAGATCCTCAAGTCCTCTCATGGAATGGCGCCCTGACATCAACAATTGGCACCTATAGTGGGCCTTGATGAAAAGTTCCATCAACAATTTGCGCTTGCTATGGAGCCCAGTGAAATTTTTTACAAATTATCATTGTCAACGTCAAACCCGCTATGAGAGATGGTGGAGAAACCTAATGTCGTGGAATTCACAACGAGGTCGTGGGGGCACCGGTTTAGGTCCGCCTCTCGTAAGATCTACGTTTTACCGAGGAAGCCCATGTGGTCTACTTTTTAAGTAGGCACACCTCCATCAATGAGGTCAAGGGTTCAATTCCCCGCGAATTGCTATTGTGAAAAAAAAAGATCCACTTTTTCACCACACCACTCTGCCTCACATCTCTCCTGAATCCTGATGGGACAACTTTTGCACCATCATCACCAATCTGACAGGGGAACCTCTTCCATTCTCATGCTCCAATCGAGAAAAATCCAAGTATGAGAAAGTTTTTGTAAACTCAAAAACTATCCGGTAATCCCTCCTATCTCATTTATACTTGATATCAAAATTCTCCTATGATGTTGCATAACCCAAACTATTGTCCTTATCACTCATACACGAACAACACTAAACACACAATAAGGCCGCATCAATTGACACTGGTAGCCTGCAATGAATGGTTGGGGTCGCCTACCAAGATTGACATGATTCTTCATGGTGCCCACCACGACAGGTGCGGCATGCCTGTCATAATCGACACGGCTTTCCATGATCGCTCGTCACGATGGTGCGTCCCTTCTACCATGATTAACTTGGCTCTCCAACAATTGCTTGCCCAATTTGTATCTGTATGCATAACATGATTTATATCACTCATCTAATGATGTGTTACCAATAGAAAACTTTGGTTCAACCTTAATTTTCCTATTGGTAAGGGGGCAATTGATGAACCAGGTATTCAACCGATATCATATACCACGTTACTTTTATCGTGAATCATTTAGCCACACCAAAAAATGCACAAAATACACCTTTTTGCTTCTCCGTTACAAGTAGAGCTACTAGAAAATACTATTGGTGTTTCATTTTGTGCTTTCTCTATATACATCAAGCATACACATCAAATCCACTCCCCATGGTTAACCCACCTGGAATAAAAAGGAAATGACACCTTGTGCTTTTATTTGATTGCTTGCCATTGTTTTCCACTTCTTTCAAGCAAATGAAACAAAGACCTAACCTAGCCTACTCTTTGTACACGTGGAAGGGGTTTATGTGTTAATGGTAAGTAAAAAGTAAAAATCTAGTTTTGCTTCCTCCCACCAACCAAGCAACCACCTCACTAATGTCTCTTGGCTACCCAATTCACTCCACGTGGATGCACAAAACTTATGGTAGCAAAGTTTTCCACTTCCTTTCCTCCATGGCTATGCTAAGTGAAAGTGAAATAGCAATTACCATCCACCATTCTATATACAGGAGACACATCATCCATTCCCCTTTATGTGTGATTTCATTTAGATTTTATCAATTAGTTGGGTGTTGGGTTGTGAAAATCACATAGCCACACTTGGACAATGTTTAAGCACATTTGCCACCTCATTTTTTGGTGCACACGCAACCAATGGGGTGGGGTGAATAATCCCCCAAGTGCCACCTCAACGCCATGTGTCCAAGGTGAACTGAAGAAGGGGTTGGGATAACTCCCCATTACTTCACCAGTCACCACCAACAAACAAATTGTGTTAATTATGTGAGTATAGCTCGTTCAGTCAATTGCACTTAGTATATGACCCGACCATCCATTGCCCCTAATAGGGTTGGTTGGGTGATTTTTTTTCTATACTTGATCATCCATTCCACCAAGTGTTGGTGGAGAGTAAATGTATAATTATTATTTTATTACGAGCACGCTACCCATGTCAGAAGCAGGAGGCACCTATAAATAGGACGCTCATTTATACTTTCTCAGCAGTTCATTCTTGATTCAAACTTCTGAAACTCTCTCTCAAGAGCTGGCTCAATATGCCGCTCCGGGTTACTCTCCTCTCAAATACTGACTTGAGCTTCGGAGAAGGTCCCCGCCGACCACCGGCCGGCGGGTTCCTCTTTTGCAGGTGTACATCTCAGAGGCTGGTGGTGGCAGACGTTGGCCAGGAGGAAGATCGGCGCTCACCGGACCTCAACACACATTGAAGCAGGCTCCTCGGAGCTTGGCATCAACAGATCGACTCAAATACACTACCGTTTGGAAATGGACTCCCTCGAGAGTGACCCGGCACAGCGAATCGATGGATACATAGTGCTCTATTCAACATAGGATTTCGTATAATGCTAGGAGACCGGTCGAATAAAATCCCTCGGGGACTACCCGGACAATATACGATAAGAGAGACCCGAAGACGCCAAAAGGGGCTCTAAGGGGATTATCTCCCTCCTAGGTCAAAAGCTCAATACATGAAAATGGAAACCCAACTCATGCCAATCATGAAAACATCCATCAATTAAGTAAAATCATCAATCAAACATAGAATGTGTCATACATCAACATTAAATCCAAATCTAGACCTAGGGTTCTCAAAACCAAGAGAAGAGGGTGAGTTTCTAGAGAGAGAAGAGAGGGATTACAAATTTGAGCTCAAGATCTTCTTCTTCTTCTTCTTCTATGAAGATCAACCCAAGCCTCCAATGATGCTCCAAGATCACTCTAGCACTATCTCTCTCACTAGAGCTCTCTTTTGGTGCTTTGGGCTCAAACCCTAGATAAAGAAACCAATTCCTCTCCAAAAACCAGCTCTCCTTTCTCTCTCCCCGATGTTGTCTTCATATTTGCCCAAAAGTGACCAGTTCATAGCCGCGTTGGCTAGTTCACGGACGTGAAAACCTAAACGCGTCCGTGAACTAAGTGTCGTACAAAACGCACTACTTCACTCTCCTGGGTTTACGGTTTGTGCTCCTAAGACCGTGAACTGCCTTGCCGTCAGTAACTTCTGGAACCTCGCTAGATGCCTCGGTGTTCACGGTTTGTGCTCCAAGTTCACGGTCTTAGGAGACAGTGAATTGCCTTGTCCGACCGTGAACTGCCACCGTTTCTTCGGTTTTTTGCGCTTTTTGACCTTCAATTATCCCAAAATGCGTCCTCGACCCTTCCACACGTGCTAGGACTTAAAATTTATCAAAACAAGCACCCTTGCGGGGTGCACTAAAGAGGGGCGCACCTCATGGTTTGATGAGTATACGTTGCACTTCATGCGTTTACTGCGCACCTTTGGCCCGCATCAATACATTGAAGGCTTGAGTCTAGACCCCGAGGTCCCACCACTAGCTGAGCAGCGCTCCAGCGCCGCGCACAACCACCACCACCACCAGCAGGCGATCCCCTTGTCCAGAGGGTGGATCGCCTCGAGACGAACTTCGTAGGATTCTCTTCCTGCCTCGACTGGCAGACCGGTCTCCTCGAGCTGATGGCTCGATGCCAGGGCATCCTCCCCTACGAGGACGAGGGTCCTTCCACCTGAGAGAGGTAGCCGATGACTGAGACATGTGGCAGAGCCAAATCCTTTCGCCCCACTTCTCCACTTGTAACCCTGAACTTGTTTTTGTTCTTTTTCTTTATTTTGTGCGTTTGTGACTATGAACTACTACTACTATGTGTTGTGTTATGTAATAACCTCACCTCGAGCGATTCGTATTGTGTTTGTGTGTGTGTGTGTGTGTTTTTCTTCCCCTTGAAGCTCAAATTTCCTACTCCAGATTCGATCTTAAATGTGGGGGGGGGGGATAGTTTACTATTATGCTTGTGTGAGTGTGATGATGCTGGGAGCCTTGATATATGCCCAAATTTCAAAAATTTGAGGGCTCCAACCAATGTTTGCATGATCAAAGTGGACGGTGTGTGGGAAATTCTCATGTTTATTGGCATTGATCTTGAATTGTTGCATGTGATCGAGTACATCCTATGATGATGACTGAGAGGTTCATTAGGATAGTGCAAACGTTTAGTTATCATGTGTGCATAAATGAATGTATGTCTTGAATCGATTACTTGTTGATTACAATTGCCATGCAGCGTGTTTGTTAATTGGAATAGATGTTGGGTGACTAGGTAGCCATGTGATCTTTGAGCCGATCGTTTTCTTCTTGTGTGCTTAGATCCCTCTTACCATGGTGTGTAACATAACAATTGTCACTAGTAAGTATGATGGAGGCATAGGATTAGTCCACGCCCAAATGTTAATTGTCCCGAAATGTGTCATCCCTTAGTCAACCTCTTTGAGCCTTGTGACTTTGGGGGTCGTTCTCAATTTAGGAGCTTCTTGCTTGCGAGCTTAATGGTGTTAATAGAACGACCCCCACCAATCCTTTCTTCGTATCTAAACATGAGTCGTCCTTGTGTCCCGGAGCTCTCGCTTTTGAGTTCCATTGAGGTTCTACATAGGAGGATTGTGTGTGATTCTTGCTAGGAATGAAAAATGAAGTGTAGTGTTGGAGTGAGTTCTTCAAAAAGAGAGCATTGGTCGTTAAATGTATAGGTGGCAAGTGTTTTTACTCTCTAGTACCCCCCCCCCCCCTCAAAAAGAAAAAGAAAGAAAAGAGAAATGAAAAAGAGGTAATAAAATGGGGTAAATAAAGTAGAGAGAGCCACGAAAAACCAAAGTGTATGCTCTAGGAGGGGTTTCTTGGCACTCAAGCCATTGAGACCCCAACATTGTTTTAGAACTCCTTCACTACCAAATCGAAAGATGATAGCAAGAGTAGACCGAGGAATAGTGCTTCAATGTAGTTCACGATGGGTGATAGTGTGGAAAGGAGAGATAAGGTTTCTGGCCGATGCTAGTGGCCTTTGGTTGAAGAGAAGGGTTTTTATTCGAAACTATAGAACCTTCGGGTTTAGGTTGAAGATATAGAACCTCACATCATGATTTCCACCATCCAAAAAGCCTTTTCCCCATGTCCAAGACAATTTCCAGTCATCTGAACTCGCGTCTAAGACCTCCGGACAAACTAGTGACGACAACCATTCTATGAACTCTAGAATTTAGAGGTTGCCGCCGTGGTGTTGAGATGATAGGGCTGAGAGTTCATGATTTTGCACATCTTTTGGCAACAAAAAGGTCCTGACCCCACTGGTCTTGGGAGTGAGTGATTCATTCTTGCTTTGCATGTCATATAAAATCCCAGGTGAAAAAGGGCCAATTCACGGCTATTCCGGGAAGTTCACGGTCTTGCATGACCGTGAGGAAGAGCTACTGACCGTGAAACTCAAGGCATCCAGAGCATTTCCAGAAGTTACTAACGTATGGTGTGTTCACGGTCACCAAGACAGTGAACGAAGGCTGTTGACCGTGAACGGGAGTGAACGAAGCTGTGCGTTTTGGCGCACGCCTGCAGTTCACGGACGCGTTTGATGGTTCACGGCCGTGAACTGAGCTCGTCTCTGGTTTAAAAGATGAGCTGAAAGGAGGAGAGAGGGCAGATCCCACTTTGTGTGAAAAACCTTCTTCTGAATTCTAGAGAGAGAAACACGAACCAAAGGAGAAGAAGGTTTGCTTCAAGGTTGATTTTGGGAAGATTTCCTCCAAGGAAAGTTCAACACAAGGAACAAGAATATTGGGAGCATCCTCCAAGATGGTTTCTACCTCTTCTCCTTGTGTTTTCCCCATTTCTAGCATGGAGTAGATTTCATTTCACTTTGGTGTTGTGAAACCCTACCTCTACCATGTAGTTTCTTTTATGTGAATTTGAATGATTGTCATTGGGTATTGTTTAATTTAATGTTTGAGGTATTATTCATCTTGATTGTGCATGTTTATGCTTAGCAACCCCCCCCCCTTCCAAGGGAGTCTCAATCGAGTTGGTATCCCTAAGGATTTTTAATCCTTCTAACTAGGTTAATTTAGGGCAAACCTTAATATTGAATTAAGCAATATGGTTAAGTGAAATTAACAGGTTAGCAATCACGAGTGTGGTCTACGACCATATTTGCGTCCCTTAGTGGTTAGCGTTTCCAAAGCGATCATTCCGGTTCACAGACCATGGTAGGAGTTAGGGGGAAGCGCCACCCGAGTGATCTTCCCACAAAGAGTTTTCAAAACCAATCACATTTGCCTTAGTTTATTTTAATTAGCAAACTCTTAAACCAAAACTTTGTTGCTAGATAATGATTAAAATGACTGAAGTAGGGGGTAGACGGACCGGCCCGGGTTGATATTTAAACATACTTATCCTATACTCCACCCGACTAAGGTTTATACTTTGACCTTAGGCGGGAAATTATTGTGGTATTCGAGACGAGTCACCAATGCTCTCTTTAAAGAACTTCCTCCAACACTACTTGTTTCCTCTTTCATTCCTAGCAAGAACCTAGTAAACTCCTCCTATGTAGAACCTCATTTGGAGCTCAAAAGCAAGAGCTCCAGAACACAAGGATGGCCTACAATGGTCTAGACACGAAGAAAGGAATGAGGGGTTGTTCTATCAAATACCATTAAGCTCAAAAGCAACAAGCTTTTATCTTGAGAACTACCCCACAAGTCGCGCGTCTCAAAGGGGTTGACTAGGGGATAAGATGTTTCGAGTCAATCAACATTTGGACGTGGACTAATCCTATGCCTCCATCATACTCACTAGTGGCAACTGTGATGTTACTCGCCATGGTAAGAGGGATCTAAGAACACAAGAAGAAAACGATCGGCACAAACCTCACATGGCTACCCAATCACCCAATCATCTATTCCAATTTCACAAAACACAATGCATGGCAATTGTAATCAACAAGTAATCAAGTCAAGACATCCATTCATTTTTGCACACATGAGAACTAAACCTTTGCACTATCCTAATGCACCTCTCAGTCATCATCATAGGACGCACTCGATCACATGCAAAAATTCAAGGTTAATGCCAATAAACACGAGATTCTCCCACAAACCGGTCACTTTGATCATGCAAACATTGCTTGGAGACCTCAAATTTTTTCAAATTTGGGCATACATCAAGGCTCCAAGCATTCAAAACCACACCAAACATTCACACACACATGCATAATGGACTACTCCCCCCCCCCCCCCACCCACACTTAAGCTTGACATTGCCCTCAATGGCGTAAAGTAAGGAGGTAAAACAATGTTACCAGATACGATGTGAATGTTGGTGGCCGGGATCGGAGGTCGGGCGAGATCTGGAAGAGCAAGGATATGGAAAGCACCACCAAAATCTCTCCAATGGTCTTCTTATTGGAGTGGAAAGCAAACAAACCGATGGTGGATGGGTTGCCTCCCACCAAGCACTTCTTTAATGTCGTGGCCGCACGGTTGCTCGTCAAGTCTTGGTCCACCCTAGAACCTCCTTGAAGTTGAGGCTCTCGGCGGTGAGGTGACGTCTCAAGTCACGAGCATTGGACGAATCCATGATTGAGGGCTCGTGAACTTGAGTGGCTTTGAAGCTCCACCCACGAGACCTCTTAAAAGCCCAAATGGGTGTCTTCAAGCACGGTTTGGAGGACAAGATGCCACGCAAGCTCATAGATGGAATTCTCTTGCTCCTCCGCACTCGTGTCTTGGTCTTCAAAATTGCTTTCGGGAAGGGGAAGATGATGGGATTCGTCAATGCAACCTTCTTGTTCATCCTCACCATGAGAGATCTCCGAGGTGAGTTCCTCTAGCTCGTGCCACTTTCTCTTCTAGTGTCAAACCGCGGGGAGGGAGGGGTTGGAAATCCATGTCGAAGCTCGTTCTTCCATAATTCTCATGGCTCGCCTCTTCGACTTCCTCTCTTTCTTCCAATGGCAGGAGGCGATTGTGAGCAAGTTCTGCACATGCTTGCTGTACAAGCCCTCCTAGCCTCTCCGTGCGTCGACAGAGCTCCTCCGCCTCATAAAGAAAGGTTGAGTCGATAGGGTTGGCGATTGGGAGGTCCATGCTAGAGCACCCTTCATTGGTGCCCCTAACAAATTGCTCCACCATGAACTCTAATTTGCTCTTTGGCTCCGGTTGTGGAGTGGCACATGGTCTTGAGGTTTCTGACATGAAAGCCTCCATGACCAAATCTAACTTGGATTTCTCCTCGGGTTGTGGAGGGAAATCTTCTTGATATATGGGGAAGCCTCTTCATGTCCCCAATGGTATGTTGTTCTTCTTGGAAGGAAGGTTGGTAATAGAACCTGGATCCTTGGCTTCCCCCTTCTTGTTCACTCCATGAAGCTCCAGGGTACCCCCATTCGTGTGGTTGTGGATACCCCCACCTATTGTAGAAGCCATTGGGATCCATGATTCATAACCTACACAAACAAAAACACAAAAAAAAAAAAAATCAAACAAACACAAACCACCCATCTAAGAGAAGAGTGGGTAAACAAAACGAAACAACGACACGAAACAAAAAACAAAAAACGGCTAAACACAAAATCAAATAACCTAGAATGGTCTCCAGCAACGGAGCCAAGAACTTGACTCGTTCTAACTACAACATACCAATCGATGACCAAGTATAACCGTCGACCGGGTGTTGCATAGGGCAAGCAAGCAATAAGAATTTATCGTACCACGGGGATCTAGGCTTACCCTACTTCAGGTTTAGGGTTTGTTATCTACCCAACTTAGGATAGTGATTGATAGAATCAAACTAACTAACCTAGCTATTTACAAGGTTTGGAGCTCTCTTGGGTTGAATCGTCCTAGGTTCGTTCTTTGGATCAATGTTGGGTATCCTCCTAGTTTGATCGACTCAAATACAGTACCGTTTGGAGATGGACTCCCTCAGGCGTGACCCGGCACGGCGAATCGATGGATAGGTAGTGCTCTATTCAACCTAGGGTTTCGTATAATGCTAGGAGACTGGTCGAATAAAATCCCTCGGGGACTACACGGACAATATAAGGTAAGAGAGACCCAAAGACGCCAAAAGGGGCTCTAAGGGGATTATATCCCTCCTAGGTCAAAAGCTCAATACATGAAAATGGAAACCCAACTCATGCCAATCATGAAAACATCCATCAATTAAGTAAAATCACCAATCAAACATGGAATGTGTCACATACATCAACATTAAGTCCAAATCTATACCTAGGGGTTCTCAAAACCAAGAGAAGAGGGTGGGTTTCTAGAGAGAGAAGAGAGGGATAAAAAATTTGAGCTCAAGATCTTCTTCTTCTTCTTCTAGGCTTGAATCCTTGTCTTCAAGATCAACCCAAGCCTCCAATGATGCTCCAAGATTACTCTAGCACTCTCTCTCTCTCTCACCAGAACTCTCCTTTGGTGTTTTGGGCTCAAACCCTAGAGAAAGAAACCAATTCTTCTCCAAAAACCAGCTCTCCTTTTTCTCTCCCCGCTATTGTCTTCATACTTGCTCGAAAGTATCAGTTCACGGCCGTGAACACCTAAACGCGTCCGTAAACTCAGTGTTGTCCAAAACGCACCGCTTCACTCTCTTGGGTTCACGGTTTGTGCTCCATGTTCACGGTCTTAGCCTTGTCGTCAGTAACTTCTGGAACCTTGCTGGACGCCTCAGTGTTCACGGTTTGTGGTCCAAGTTCACGGTCTTATGAGACCGTGAACTGCCTTGTCCGACTGTGAACTGCGACTGTTTTTTCGGTTTATGTGCTTTTTGACCTCCAATTATCCCAAAACTCGTCCTCGACCCTTCCACACGTGCTATGACTTGAAATGTATCAAAACAAGCACAACCTAGCATGAAATATGTCCAGGAACGATGGTCTACTAAGCTAAACGAATAAGAAATGAGGGGTAAAATGTGTACATTTGAGCTCGAATCACTAACATCGTTTGATGATTTGGCTTTTTTAGTAATTTTCCTGCGTGAAATTTTTATATTTTATTTTTCTACTTTGAATTAGAAGTCATAAAAAAATAAAAATATCTCAGCCTGTTCACCTTCTTCCCATGCGCCGCCTCGAACCTTGTATTCACCTCCTCCCACTGCCACCATGTCCCTTAGATTTCTTCTTCATATTTGGTGAGTTTGGATCATTAAGGAAAGCTCGACCCTAATCCCAACCTCATTTTTTGCGCTTGAGGAATCCGCAAATCCAAGCCGATAATGTCCAACGATCCAACGATTATTAACTAGCGACTGGGAGGGACGGTAGTCGTCTGCTCGAGTTATGGTGGGATTAAGAAGGGGAAACACGACGAGGAAGTAAGAAAGCCTAGATTCAGGCGACAATTGCGGTTGCTCTTTCTTCTAGATCGATTTCTTTGCTCATTCCCCCCCCCCCCCTAAATGTTGTGTTGTAGAGCATCCCACATGTCAATCAAAAAAAGCTCCTCTAGCATCATGACAATCGCCGGAGATCTACCCCAATCCTTTATCCAATCGAGTTTTGTCAGAGATTTTGTAATCAAACTCAAGCGAGGGAGTCACAAGTATCGGCGACAACAACCCCATGGACAAGGAAGATCCAAATCCGGAGCAGTGGATTTCAATCTCCTCGTGGATTTGGATTTGGGATAGAGGTGATGGCGTCGAAAACTTAGAGGAAAACTCTTGCGGTGGGGTGTAATAGGTCGGAATCGAAGACGAAAAAAGGAATCTGGAGAATATGATTGTTTTTTTTATGTAATTAACATAAATAAAAAAGAATATTTTTATGATGTGGTGATTATGTGGCAAGGGGAAGTTTAGGTGGCAACCACATCAGTATAACATTTACTTAACTGACGGTGTTATTGACAGTGTTAAAGTATTTGACGGATATAGACAAATTAGTCGTACAAATTTAAAAAGTGTGACTATAACTATGTATTATTCAAAATTTGTCTATAATTGTCTATGATTTTTGCCTATCCAATTGTATTAACAAATTTAACTAATGAAAACCATTTAGGGGCGGTAGCAAGTAAATTAAAAGAAAATGGAAAAGAAAACCATGGACACGCGAAAAGAATCCCCCAATATATTCTCTTCCTTCTCCCTCCTCGTTCTTCCTCCTCCACACTGTACTCTACTAGCTGTGACTGTGAGCTTCCAAATATCTTCCCTCCCCGAAAATCCAAAATGTCGATGGCTAGGGTTATTTCCCGATCGTTGGAGGTCAGAGTTGGCTCTCGGGTGCCTAGGGGACGGGTTCAGTTAATTATGAACCCGTGGGATACCCCACCGGAGCTGCTCTCCGGCGGCGAAGGTCAGGGAGTTGACTGGCGTAGGTAGGGTTGTCGTTCCAGACGGCTGGAAGACGGAAACCCTCTTCATTCCAGGATGGTCGACAAGGGAGGCACCGCCTGAGCTGTTCACCGGCGAACGGCTGGTCTACGGCGAGGGTTTGGTGCAGCTTCCCGACTGCTGGACGCCTGAAATTTTGGTTCCTCGTGGATGGTCGAGGTCCACTGAAGCAGTAAAGAAGGAGCCCTCCCGGAACTTGGTGGAAGTAACAGAGCGCTATTTCGACCGAACAGCGCTCGATAACATGGAGAAGCATGGAGGGAAGGATACGCTCGAGAAGATCCTCCGGAAATTCGATTGGGGAGGAGATGATGTCACTTTGAATGAGGTCTTCGAAATTACGAAACAATTGGACTTGAAATTTGAGAAGCTGACGGAGAACGAGTGGAGGGCTTATGTGAGGGGAAAACTCGATGAGATAGCCAGCCGCTTGCCTCCGGCGAAGTATGGCCACGGTGGTTCGTTGGTTCTCGTGGCGAAACCAACGGTGAACACTGGCGTTAGTGGGCAGAAACCCAAGGATCAAGTTGATGATGCCAAGGAAAATGGAACCCACGGAGTCGAGCAAGCCGACGGAGTCAAGCTCAAGCCCACCCAGGATCCGTCTCAGGAACCCCTCCAACAGTAGTCCGTGCCCGTAGTCAAGCAAGCCGACGTAGTCGAGCCCACCCAGGAACCCCTCCAACCGCAGTCCCCGCCGGCAACTGATCCCGAAAACGAAGAGAAGGCCTGGGTCGTCACGGGTCATTCTCCGAAAAGTTTCATAGCATTGTCATAGCAGCTCTTGAAAACTCCCGTGACGACCCAGGCCTTCTCTTCGTTTTCGAGATCAGTTGCCGGCGGGGACTGCGGTTGGAGGGGTTCCTGGGTGAGCTCGACTACGTCGGCTTGCTCGACTACGGGCACGGACTGCTGTTGGAGGGGTTCCTGGGACGGATCCTGGGTGGGCTTGAGCTTGACTCCGTCGGCTTGCTCGACTCCGTGGGTTCCATTTTCCTTGGCATCATCAACTTGATCCTTGGGTTTCTGCCCACTGCCGCCAGTGTTCACCGTTGGTTTCGCCACGGGAACCGACGAACCACCGTGGCCATGCTTCGCTGGAGGCACACACAGGTCATTCTCCGAAAAGTTTGAGCAGATCTTATATTTCATTGAGTGCTTGTCTTTAGGGGGTGTAGTACTTCATTGCGGCTCAGTTCTCCTTTTCCGTTTTTCTGAATCCTTTCCTTCTCTACTTTGATAAATGGTTTAAGCTTGTTGGAATATAATACAGTACTCTTTGTTCCTAGCTTCCATCAAATGATGTTACTACTGTAGCGAGTTGTCTGTTATTGGATCTTCAATACAGATCAAGGAGCTCTTGCCTCTTTACAGAAAGTTTGTGGATCACAGGAAACAGCCAGAGCTCAAGATGTACGATCTTTCACTATTTCAAGGGAGGGCTGAACAAAATGAGGATCATAAGGTTGTATATCTAACTCTTTTCATCAGTAACATACTTGTTCAATGAGACTCATGCTGTGTCTTGTCTCACTCCACTGTGTCATAGCTTGGTGAATTGGGGAAGAAGATTAAGCAAGATCTTGACGATGCAAAAGTTGCAGCAGAAGAAAAACAGAACTTGTATGATCAGTGTGTCAGCTCTGTTGCACAGCTGGCGAAGTCAATCAAGTAGCATGACAATAGTCGGGAAACAAGGGTTCATGATCTAGCGAAAAAGGTTAAGAAGACAAAGGCCCAAATGCAGTCAGCTTCAAAGGATCTCAAGGTCAGGAACGCTTTCTTTTTTCTGCCGGATTGCTATTGCATTGTTAACTTGTACCAACCAAAAGTCTGATACTGTGAAATGCTAAGACTTCTCTAACTGAATAACTGCATCGAGTTGTAACATGTTCTGTCTTGTTAATAGGCGCATGAGCATGAAAGAGAGAGAATGGTTTTGGAACGTGAAGTAGTCATCAAAGAGCATGCGTCATTAGAGAGTCAATCAGCTTCTCCTTGAAGGCACAAATCAATAGTCTTGATGTTGAAGTAGAAGAACAAGAAGCCAAGGTAATATCTAGACCTGGTTCAGGCTCTGTTACATGTATTATGTACATAATTGCAGGAGTACTTGAACAAGGCTACTGTTGCAGGTAGCATCCATACATGGTAATTGTGATAGTGCTCAATCTGAGCTTGATTCTGTCCGCCATAAGATGAAAGAGTATGACACCCAAGTTAGTAGCATTGTCAAGGAACAGCTAAAGCGGCTGCACAAAATTACTGAGATCAAGCTTGAGCAAAAGAAGTTAGAAAATGAGGTAAATCTGTGTTCGCACTGGTACTTTGCATGCTCAATGATCTAAAACATGATATTTTACCGTTCTGTAATAGTTGAAAAGAATGGAAATGGAACACAAGGATTGCTCTACTAGAGTTGAGAAACTGCTGGAGAAGCATGCCTGGATTGTAACTGAGAATCAGTTATTTGGAAGAAGAGGAGCTGATTATGATTTTGAATCACGTGATCCTCATAGGGCTAGGACTGAACTGGAGAAGCAGAGCAATCAGGGCGAGTAAAGGGTTATTGCGACAGTCATTCTATTATTTAACCTCAGGGTTAATAATGTGAAAGCATGCAACTTTTTACCTACCTTCCTGCATAAGAATAACTAGCCTTCTGTTTAGTGCACAACACATACTTTTCTGCAGACTTTAGATGTGCATGTTCTATTACCTAGTGATGCTTGTTCCTTAGTATTGCTTTTGTTTTTTATATGAACCTACTGTAGTTTGGAGAAAAGGTGAACAAGAAAGTTATGGCGATGTTTGAGAAAGCTGATCTGTTAGTTCCTTGTTTTTTCATTAGACTGATTAATCACCTATGCTTCTTTGCGATGAATGGAATCTTTGCTTTGAAGTCTTATTGCATTTTTGGTGTTTCTAGCATGAGTTTTGATTAACCTGAAACAGCATTGAAATTAATTTCAGCCAAATGCTTCGATGAGGGTTTCTGTGAGAACCACGGACCTAGGCGTGCGAATTAGGGATTAAACGAACTAGGGATTTGGGATTTAGGTGAGAAAGAAGGGGAAATTTGGGATGAGAGAGAGAGCAGAATCGGTTCCCGGGATGGGAGCCGCCGAGTTGAGAGGGAGAGGAGGGGGGTTCGGCTAGGGATAGTTGAGAGAGAGAGAGAGTTGGGAATAATTCTGTATTATTGCTTACTCTTGACCTAACATAACATCATATATATATATAACCCGACTAATTACTGTTTACTACCCGAATAATTAACCTAACCGAAATAACCCCCATAATTCTCCTATCCGATAATATCCGAATAATACGAAATAACAAATAGACTCTCAACAATTATGTTTCTCACAATCCATCCCCCTTGAAACCCACCTTGCCCTCAAGGTGGACCATGGGTCTTGTCCTCTTCTTTCTTGTCTTCTCCTTCAACGCCCTTCTCCATTTCTTCGCCTTCATCCTCCCAATTCCCGATTAGCAGCATCAAGTGACCCTTGGCGCACTGGTGGCCCACAGTATACCTCTCATCACAGTTGAAACAACGCCCATCCCGCCGTTTCTGGTCCATCTCCGCCTGAGTCAGCCTCACGAACCCTCGCGGTGGTGCTCTGGTCGGAAATCGCGGCCCGGCAGTGGTCCCGGTCGCAGGAGGACTTGCTGCCGCCGCCGGTGCTCCCGCCCCGGTACCGGTTCCGCCACCCACTCCACCACTAGCCTTCTGTATCCTGCCCACAGAGGACCTCCAGCTTGCCAGCTCCTCTTCCTTCCGCCCTGCAATTCTAAAAGCCACCCGGAGAGATTCCGGCTCAAAGACCTTGACCGCCGTGGCCAACTCGGGCCTCAGGCCCGCCATGCACAGCCCCACCAGAGTTTCTTCGGTCATCTCCTTGCATTGGTTTCCCAGCTTCAAGAACTCTGCTCTGTACTCCGCTACTGACCCTGTCTGTTTAAGCTTGGCCAGTTGCTCCGGGGCCCAGCCTTCTGCCCTTCCGAACTGATATCGGAGCTCTTCCTGGAACCGAGCCCACGAAATCCTCTCACCCGCTGCTGCGTACGCCCGCTCAGTCCACTCCCACCACTGGAGGGCATCCCCCTCCAAGTAGAAGGACGCCAGATGCGCCTTCCTTTCCTCCCTGATCGGATGATTCCTAAACCACCTCTCAGCCGCATATAACCATAGCCCCACATCGCCAGTGCCATCAAACTTCGGAAACTCAATAACTGGCGGTTTAGCTCTAAACACCAGTTCATCCTCATAGTCATACAGAGGGTTGCTGTACCCGTACCTGTTACCGCCGGTTGGCGGCATCGAGTGGCCCGACCCCTGATGTCGATACTCTGGCCCCGCGTTCTGCATCTCTGAGTAGGCCCAGTCGGCCATCTCATGCTGGTACACCTCTCCTCCCCCAGCCTTCGCTCCGGATCCTTGACCCTCCTCCAACCGGCGTCCCGGTCGTGCCCCCTCGGCCCGTGGAGTACCCCATGGCGGATAACCAGCCTCGGGGCCCTGTCTGTCGCGCCTGGGCCCGCCTCCTGGCCCATACCTGCTGCTGCCCATCGGCCCCCGCCCCGGTTCCACCCGGTTCGACCCGGTCCGACCGGGTTCGGCCCCGCCCGACTCGGTCCGACCGATCCCGGTCCGACCATAGCTGGTTCGGCCGGCTAACAACCCAACCGGTCGACCTGTTTGGTCCAGCATGGGCTCAGTCACCGGATTCTGGTCGGGCCCATTGGCCCCTGGGCCCATCTCCCACTCCTCCTGATCTGCGAAGCTCATCTCCTCATAGTCCGGGCCCAATTCCTCGAACTCCACCACCTTCTTCTGCCTGCGGGCCTCCGCAATGTCTTGGGCCGTCGGAGCCGGAAGCAGACCTGGCCCACTGAAGACTGGGACGGATCCAGATCCCCGGCCCGCTCCTCCTGCTGGTCTGGCCCCGCCGAGATAGCCGCCTCCCCGGCCCCCTGGGCCTGGCGGCCGCGCCGCCCTTGAGCCCCCACCGCCGGCCACCTCGCTCGGCGCCGCGGCCTCCCTGCCGCCGAGAGCGCCTGGCGGCTTAGCCGCCGCCGCCGCGGCCAGCGCGCCGCCTGCCTCCCCTCCCGCGGCGCTACCCGCGCCACCAGCCGCGCCGTCGCCCGCCCCCGCCGCCGCTCCTGGCGGGGCGACTTCCTTCTTCTCGGCAGCCGCTGATACCGCCGCCGCCGTCTTCTCCACAGCCTCAGGTCGGCTTCCCGGGCTTGGCTCCTTGCCCTGAAACACCCCGATCAAAACCTGAGTCATGGTGTCCGCCAAGGCCTTGCACAGCTTCTCAGTCATGGCCGTGCCCATCTCCTCAATCGAGGAAGTAATTCGCTCCCCCAGCGCCTCTATGGCCTCAGTCGAATTCCGGGAAGCAGCAGCAGCTCGCTCTGTCGAAGCCGTCAAGCTCTCCAATGTTGTCACAACAGCGTCGTACTTGTTATTCGTGATGTCCTTCACGGTCACGATCTCCTGACCTTGCCTCGGCTGTTGCGATTTGTCCATGTTTGACATATCAATTCCTGTAGCTCAGTAATCAGCACGCCAGCCAGGCTCTGATACCAATTGTGAGAACCACGGACCTAGGCGTGCGAATTAGGGATTAAACGAACTAGAGATTTGGGATTTAGGTGAGAAAGAAGGGGAAATTTGGGATGAGAGAGAGAGCAGAATCGGTTCCCGGGATGGGAGCCGCCGAGTTGAGAGGGAGAGGAGGGGGGTTCGGCTAGGGATAGTTGAGAGAGAGAGAGAGAGTTGGGAATAATTCTGTATTATTGCTTACCCTTGACCTAACATAACATCATATATATATATAACCCGACTAATTACTGTTTACTACCCGAATAATTAACCTAACCGAAATAACCCCCATAATTCTCCTATCCGATAATATCCGAATAATACGAAATAACAAATAGACTCTCAACAATTATGTTTCTCACAGTTTCAGAAACCCCATATAGTGTTTTATGTTTGCTCTGTTTGTTGAATTCATATTATGTAGCCTGCCCGGGAAGTCTAGCATTTCACATCCAAGTTGGCAGTGCCTAAATAGATATCTAGACTTTTACATGATTATACCAATGGATGCCAACAAGTGATGAGGCCTTTAACGATTGAATTTCATCAGTTAGTAATCCTGCATGCATTAACATGCTAATCATTGCTCATTAAGCCTTGTGAACTCAACATATTTTGGTATATAACTGTCCACTTTTCAGTGTTCTTTTTATGCATGGTGGGCGACTTTCAGTGTTCTAACAGAGATAAATGGTGTTTTCCTGATTTCAGCTCCCGTGTAGGCTTAAACCAAACGGACTCCATTCTTGATAGAATTTCTCTATGTTGGCCGTTCTCTAAGGCAAGAGGGGCTATGCTTCTGTGCTATTTGGGCAGGCAGGATTGGGCCGCAAAACATCAACAGATGGCTTGCTATTACTCTATGAATCATGCAGTGGAGTACTTCAATCTTCGGGCCATTTCAACTGAAAGACTTGGGTATTATCTTCTTCTACCCCCCTCGTTTGTTCCTTGCCTGGCTAAAACTTTCTGTTGTCTTCTTAACTACCATTGCTTGAGAGCTCTTACTAACTATACGATGTCTAGAGAAATTGTTCCATTCTAAAGGGTCCCGGCTATGGAATACTCACTTTATAGTATGTAGTTGATTGAGTTCTTGATTTGATGCATGAAATTGTGGAGTGGGCTGGAAATTATGCGCTGATATTGTTACGCGCTAGTTTCAGTTTACACTATCTAGCTGTTATTTGAGATCAATTGCTTGCTATGAAACTGGAAAATTTTCTACCGTATGGAATGCTCTAAAACTGGGCTGCTCCAAAATTGTCGAATGAGTTGATGAACTTGTTTTATTATTGCATTGCAGGCCGGAGCCCGGAAGAGCGCCTTTGGGATCATGCAGAGATATAACTACTGCACCTAGTACGAGTCCTCCTGTTCCTGTAGGAGGGTCTGGAACTTTTCCAGGCTCTGTTCCGTTTAGGTTAGGTTAGGGGCTCCAACTTTTTGGCCACCTCGCGTAGTGAATCTTCCCCTCCTCCGCCTCGTACAGAACGAACGTCTTCCATTAGGTTCAATTTCTCCGACACGCAGCCGCTGTTCAGAATCCTCAAGGGTTTCAAGAATTGGAATGCTTCCTTTGAGACTAACCGATTGATTAATCCACCGGAGGAAAGATTTGAGCCACCGATGCCGGCCGGAAATCTGGGCTCAGATTTGTCTCACACCCTATGTTTCCCGACGGATTGCAGACGGGTAGAGAAAGGGACTACAATGTGAGTAATTGAGACTGCATGAGAGATATCAATAATTTACTGATTAAGAAACTGAGAATAGAGAGACAGAGGTGAGAAAAACAGAGTATAAGATAAGATGGTTTCTACAATTGCTACAGGTGAGAAGAAAGGGTTATGTGCAGGCGGAGGATCCAAACTCCAAAGAGAAGAGGGATGCCTATTTTCGTAGAAAAGAAAAAAGTCGGATAATTGGAATTTCTATCAAACGGCTGCGTTTCTAAGAGAGGGCGATCCAAATGATTGTTTTTAATTTTTTATATACTAATAACAACTAGATTAGGGCTCGGCCTCTTGGCCGGGTAATTTGTATTATGGTTGATAATTGATATAAATGTTATTCTTAAAATAAAGATAATTAACTTAATTAAATATTTATACACTATGACGGATGTGACCCATTTTGTTTGAACATTTTCATAATGTAATGGAAGTGAAATGATGGTTAGAAGTGGAACCAAATTATTTTGACAAATCGCATTTAGCATGTATGAATAGTATTAGTTTGCGACATAAATTTCTATTTATATTTTCATCCATTTCATTCCGTTTAATTTCTTTATATCTCTTTGCCGGATAAGAGAAATTATCTTAATACATTGTCATAATTCAACTCGACAGCATTTGTTAGTGAGAGAGCAGTCTGTCTAATGAGCTACATGATGATATTCATTTAACATCCATTTAATTTTTAACTGATAAAATAGTTATACTGTACAAAACGAATGATATACAAACAGGTGTACTTATACTCACAATTACTTTCCTAGAGTTTATTTATTGTAGCTTATTTGTAGATGATGGGCTTTACTTACTGTCCTCAAAATTTGTGTTCAATTTTCTTGTTTGAATCACATGATCGTTGGGTTAAGAATAAGGAAAGAGGATTAAAGATAACTCACCTTATATGGTTAATGGCCTTCAACATAATCATCACTAAGAAAGATTCTCAACCAAATTACTCTATTATGGGTATAATATCCTCATTTTTCCTATAACAATAGGATAACATATGATTCTTTTAGGTTAAATCTTCAATAATGTTATTATGCCCTTGAATGAAATCAAGGACCAAGCTTCTGTTGTCCTTTATTCATACTCTAAAGAACTTCAAATAATGTTATTATGCCCTCAAAAAACTTCATCATTTGTAAAAGATTCACAATCCTGTTTGACTATTTTCTAAGGATCCCAACTCGAGTTATTGTGATCAACTCGTTTTTTACAAAATCACCATCAATTGTTTTCCTTTCCTAAGTGATATATTATTATCATTTGTTTTTCCTTTAACCTCGCATGTACTACTGACGTTAACATTTTGTTTTTACACTCATGATGCTCTAAATTGGCATTTGCTCATGCTGATATTAGGGAAATCATTTCATAAATTACATTTCACAATAATATATCATATCATGAGAGCAGAAAATGCAATACTGGAGGATGAGAAGATATCATATCATGAGAGCAGAAAATGCAATACTGGGAGGATGAGAAGCAATGAATTAAACATTTAAATGCTGGACATAGTGTGGGATGAAAGAGTTGGAAAGTAAAGGGCTGGAAAATAAAATAAAAAACTCCAGGAATGAACGCCACAAAAGAAAGGCATAAACGCATCGTGTGACCTGACAATTAAAAGTGCGAGAAGACTAAAATGCCCCACCGCAGTTCACTCCCGTGGCTCTATTTTTTGAATGGTGAAAGTTTGATCCTTTAAAACGTACTATACCCGACCCGTTGGTCGGATGAATTTTGCTTATTTTTTTAGTGTTTAATGTGAAATCATTCCGTTCATATTTTTAAAATATTTGAGATTATATAAATAATTTATTAACAATTTGAAAATAATTTTTGTGCTACTTGTCGATTGATATTAGTAACTATTAGTTCATATATCTTTTGTTGATTAGATCATCCTTACATTAATATTTTCTATATTTTTATTCCATGTTTCAGAAGAAATTTTATACTTCTTATGTTTTGTCATGAATTGCTTAAAATGTATTTCTTTATAATTTTTGCATTACTAACATGCTTTGCACAACCACCACCAAAAAAGAATCTCCAACAACATCCAATCCAATATAGAAATCGTCGCTAATTTGAAAGAGCAACAACAACCCATGTAAGAGTCCCGAAATAGTCACTAATCTACTCGAAATCAACTGAATTCTTTTGAGAATGCTAGTATCAATATTCAGCACGAAATCCCACCTAGTCGATAAAGATGAGAAAGAAATGTCTCCAAAACAATTCTCACTATCAACCCTACCCGGTTATCCACTACCAATATCGTTTTCTAACCGACAATTCTTAAATATATGAGTTGTCAAAAAAACCAACTTGTGAATCTTACGGTTCCCAACACTAAAAAAGTTATCTCAATAGCGGTTTGGCGGAGGTCCAAAGAGTAGTGATGTAGATGGGTTATGCAACTCCTCTCGAAGACACCCTCAACGACTACAGTGTTGGAACCGTGCTTCAACTGGGAAACTCTCCACCCATCATGATGCGTACCAGCAGAAAGAAGGAGTTGCAGTTCACAGACGGGAGGGGATAATACTTAGGTAACCAATTTGCAGAACGTGAGCGGGGACGGGATTAAGAGCGTCTGAACGTTTATTTTAGAAGAATTTGATATTGAGAGCATGGAGAGAGCTTTCTTATTATATTATAATAATTCATTATTTTAGCATAATAAAAAAATGCAATAAAAGTATTGAAATAAAATTTTTTTAGTTATCAGATGGTAGATGGAAATTTAATTAAATGAAAATGTATATGTTACACTTTCACAAAAGTGTGTGTTACGATTCTCTTATTTCCTCTGAAAAAATACAATAACATTTTTATTCATATTTTCACAGTAAATTTTTTTGGTTTCGGTCATAAAATTATAAGATGATATGAAATTTAAATAGAAAATAACTAAAATCCAATATCATTTTTTTTAATCTATGAGTTTTGGACTCTCATTCCCCTTTATTGTTTAAAAAGTCTACCCTTCCTTTTATAATGATTTTTTTCTGTAAGAAAACCATTCACATCTCCAAGCCATCTCTGTTATATGTATTCTTTCTTCAGAGAGCTTGGCGATTGTTAAAAGACCATCTGTTTCAATCAGCAGGGAGAGAAGCATGTAGTTGTGACTTTTTGAAAAAAGCTTATCATGAAAAAAAAGGTGAAAAAAGCCCAAGTTTGTAATTCCCAATCCATTAAAAACATAATATAAATAAAGTAAAATGTTAAGAATTAAGGAGTCTCCTCTTCACACACTCATTAAGTGTCCCACAAATAATAAGTATACTTCTTGCTATGCCCGATAAGCCAAAATATGACCCAACCAGTAAACAAAGAAACCAGCTCGTGCAATTGCTAATTCGCAGCCCGATCAATCAACCCTCAACAAAACTGTCAACCCATTTAAATAGGATTAAATAAAATCATTCAACCAATCGAGTGAGTGTAAAGTTAGTTCATGATCTAAACTATTTAATTTATGTAAAGAATAAAAAATGCACAATCAGGTTCATCTTTACTCATATTATCCATGCCTTTGTCGTGCAAATTCATAAATACATAAAAAAGATTTTGAACCAGTATTTCAAGATCAATCTCGTCTCATCATTGTTGAATTCAATCATGTCATATTAGCAAGAGGTTTAAGGCTAGTGGTTGACCAGGCTAAAACATTCAAAGAATCACTCGCTTATAGTTTGCACAAAGATATAATTGCTTCTAGTTCTGAAAATTAATACTAATTTTACAATTGTACATCGCTTGTACATATTCAATAATACAGTTTAATATGCAATATTCGACCAAATAATATTTGAGTTGTGATTTTTAGGGATGAAAATTTTTCTCATACCCATGAGTATTTTACTATCCAACTCAATCGAGTGATTGAGTTGGATATGACATCCAAATAGATGGTACTAGTGCGGGCCCGGCCAGTTGGTCGGAAGAAGGTGAGGTATGAAATTTGATGATATAATGGGGTGTATAGCTTATTGTTGTATAGTTTTTTTTTTTTTTGGAAATTCGTGATAAAAATAGTGAATTTTAGCAGGAAAGAGACATGAATGATGCAGTGAATAAAAAATCGGCCTTATGAACCAAAATCAAGTACATGTTACCTTGTGAAACAATATTGTTTCTGGTAATATGATGAGACGGAGTAAGTTTTATAGAAACCGAATTCCAGAAAATCAAATAAAAAATCACCTATCCCGTCGGTTTTCGGGAAATGAGCATCTCACAATCGTTGCTAGCTTTTACTCGGCCTGTTGGTCGATTAATTTGCTTTATAAAACTTTCATCTTGTCGTCATTGTGCTTTCTGGTTTTTGTTAGGCTATGATAAAATCTAAGGAAATCACGAACGAATAACACAATTTGGGATAGGAACCGCCGTTGTCGTATCCTAGAAAATGATGGTAAACACAGACTCACCTGTCAAACTGGTTTGGATTGAGATTTTTATCGGGTATCAGGAACCATGTGATTATAAATTAGACTTGATCAAAATGGGCCAAAACTTGAAATTCAGCATGTTTGACCGACCAATGCCAAATTCTAATTATTCTTTACTTGTAAACTTTCTATTTGAAAATAAAAAATACTGAAAGAAAAGAGATGACTGCAATTCGCCATTTGCACATCACTTATTCGAGAATAAAACCATAAAAATTCAAAAGGAACTGAAAATGTTTAGGATCGTTTTAATGTTTAAAATAACTAAATAGATCGTTCTATTTAGTTTGTTTACTAACAAATACCAAACGATTCCCTATAAAATACACTATAATTTGATCATTATGATATCAAATAATTATATAATATATATTTGAAATTAGGGATAGTAATTTCGACCTGACCCGATTTACCCTACCTGTTTGACCTGTTTTGGAGCAGGTCAAACCCGCCCCGTAGGCGGGGCGGGGCGGGCATGGGTACCTCTCATCGACCCGACCTGCCCTGACCCGCCCCATTCTCGACCCGTTCTTGCCTATATTACATATAATCTTAGTCAAATTACTTAGGATTTTCCTCTTATTACATTATATTTTAGCTATAATAAAATTGTAAATAAGTGAAAACCTCAATTTCTTCAATAATTTAACTACATTTTATCATATTATGGTTTCTTTCTTGGTCTTTTAATGAAAATAACGAATGTTTCTAATGTTTTTCGCATAATTACATACCCAACGGGTCGACCTGCCCCTACCTGCGTCCCGTGATAAATTACCCGAACTGGACCCGACCTGCCATGGGGCGGGTATGGGTATCGAGATACCCGCCCCGGACCTGCCCCATTGCTATTCCTATTTGAAATGATAAAAATTGAACTAATTGGGTTGGTCGAGGTTGAACCATTGAATAACTTTAAAATACATTATATTTTAGCCACTAAGATATAAAATAATAGCATAATATATATTATGCCAGAGAAAATAGCTTGTTTTAGAATGACAAAGACAAACCAATGATGTTCATTTGTTTTACTTGATGGCCAAATCCCGTGTAGGTCAGACCCATTCGACTCATTTATTTTATGGTTAGCGGTTAGCCCATTAGATACCATGCATTAGTTTATTGTTAAATTTTTTATTTTTAGCAATAAAAATGAGTATTGTTTTTGCCTTTTCATATATATTTTATCACCAGGGAGAAATAAAAGGGCTTAAAGAAAAAAAATTGACACTCCTGGACCCGTTTAAATCCGCATGTGTACGGTAAGTTGGCCCGTTCCACAGAGGAAAGAGAAAAAAATTGATACTCTCTATTCTACCCTTCCTACAAACGCTCATGGAGCAGGGAATTTGAAATGGGGGAAGAGTTTTTTCCTCCCTGCTATTATATGTTTTTAATTTAAACAGATACAACAAATGTACTTAGTGTGATTGGTTATGATCCTTGCTTTTCTTTAAAATGGTCATGGTTCGAATCCTAGTACGTGTCTTTTTAATGAATAAAAAAAAGTAATTGTGAAGACCAAAATGTCCTTCCTACTTTCACTCTTGTTGCAGGAAATTTGAAATGGGGCTCCCGTTTTTCCCTTCGGTGTAAGGATCATAACTAATCACACTAAGTACACTTGTTGTATCTTTTTAAATTAAAAACATATAATAGCAGGGAGGGAAACATATAATAGGCAGTGTTAATTTTTTTTCTCTTTCCTCTGTGGAACGGGCCAACTTACCGTATACATACGGATTTAAACGGGTCCAGGAGTGTCAATTTTTTTAAGCTCTTTTATTTCTATGGTGATAAAATATATATGAAAAGGCAAAAGCAATACTCCTTTTTATTGCTAAAAATAAAAAGTTTAACAAAAACTAATGCATGGTATCTAATGGGCTAACCGCTAACAATAAAATAAAAGAGTTGAATGGGCCTGACCTACACGGGATTTGGCCATCAAGTAAAACAAATTAACATCATTGGTTTGCTATTATAAAAGCGTTTGTAGGAAGGATAGAATAGGGAGTGTCAATTTTTTTCTCTTTCCTTTGTGGAACGAGCCAACTTACCGTACACATGCTGATTTAAACGGGTCCAGAAGTGTTAATTTTTTCTTTAAGCTCTTTTATTTCTCCGTGGTGATAAAATATATATGAAAAGGCAAAAACAATACTCATTTTATTGCTAAAAATAAAAAAATTTAACAATAAACTAATGCATGGTATCTAATGGGCTAACCGCTAACCATAAAATAAAAGAGTTGAATGGACCTGACCTACACGGGATTTGGCCATAAAAAATAAAAATAAATGAACATCGTTGGTTTGTCATTCTAAAACAAGCTATTTTCTCTGGCATAATATATATTATGCTATTATTTTATATCTTAGTGGCTAAAATATAATGTATTTTAAAGTTATTCAATGGTTCAACCTCGACCAACCCAATTAGTCCAATTTTTATCATTTCAAATATATATTATATAATTATTTGATATCATAATGATCAAATTATAGTGTATTTTATAGGGAGTTGTTTGGTATTTGTTAGTAAAAAACTAAACAGAAAGATCTATTTGGTTATTTTAAACATTTTTACGATCCTAAACATTTTTCAGTTCCTTTTGAATTTCTATGGTTTCATTTCCGAATAAGTGATGTGCAAATGAGAATTGCAGTCATCTCTTTTGTTTCACTATTTTTTATTTTAAAATAGAAAGTTTAAAAGTAAAGAATAATTAGAATTTGGCATGGTTCGGTCAAACATGCTGAATTTCAAGATTTGGCCCGTTTTGATCAAGTCTAATTTATAATCACATGGTTCTCTGATACTCGATAAAAATCTCAATCCAAACCAGTTTGGCAGGTGAGTCCGTGTTTACCACCATTTTCTAGGGATACGACAACAGCGGTTCCTATCCCAAATCGTGTTGTTCGTTCTTGATTTTCTTAGATTTATCATGGCTTGACAAAAACCAGAAAGCACAATGACGACAAGATGAAAGTTTTATAAAGCAAATTGATCGGCCAACAGCTCGAGTAAAAGCAAGCAACGATTGTGAGATGCTCATTTCTCGAAAACCGACGAGATAAACGATTTTTTATTCGATTTTCTGGAATTCGGTTTCTATAAAACTTACTCCACCTCATCATATTACCAGAAACAAAATTGTTTCACAAGGTAACATGTACTTGATTTTGGTTCATAAGGCCGATTTTTGATTCGTTGCATCATTCATGTCTCTTTCCTGCTAAAATTCATTATTTTTATCACCTATTTAAAAAAAAAACTATACAACAATAAACTATATACCCCATTACATTATCAAATTTCATACTTAACTTCCTCCGGCCAACTGGCCGGGGCCCACTCTGGTATTATATTATGTGTAGATTATTAGTTGTCTTGATGAGAGAGGACATCAGGTGGGATAGGTAATTATGTATTGGTGTTTATTATTTTAATAATATTCATCTAATGTTTATTTATACTTAGTTATCTAATCGATAGGTTTAATTCATACTTTTACTTTGCCGTTACTTTTTCATGCTGGCATTCGATCAAGGAACATTTTTAATAAATACTAAAAAATCACATCCATTTCAATTGTAAGGGTGAAGTATGATAATATTGCTCCTATATTATCTAATACATTTTGAGGAAATATAATATATTATGATTAAAATAATAAAATATTTACGTGCTATTCACGCTTTTAATATTGAGTTCTTGAAAAACAGACGCTCTGACGCTCCAGCTCACACTCTCACTCCGCACTCTGGTTACCTAAGTTTTGTCGTTGCGATGGAGATCGGCGTAGCTTCCGTAACGGGGAGAAACTTACCGATCCTGACGAGCAATTCCGAATCCCATTTCAGCAACTCCGCTGTGGAGCTCACCATCCCTGATTGCCTTTCTGTTGTACGAATCATAGACCTTGAACACCGTTTTCTGCAGCCCTCGGCTGTGCATCCCAATCCGGTTGATAAAATGGACGACCGCCTAGCATCCTTATTCCCTCAGGGCACCGCTGTCGGGAATCCATTAACCGCACGGTGAAAAGTCTGAATCAAGTCGTTGTGCTGATAAAGCACCAGGGGGTGCTTTGTTTGATCAGAATGCGCAGCTCGAAAATCTTCAACGAAAGATAAAACGGATAGGTAGAATTCTCGTCACAATCGAGGTGATAAGAGAACTTGCTAAACGATTCTGGAATCCACTAAGAATAGCCTCACAAGGGTCTTGTAATTAGGTAAGGAATCCACTCGAAGCTAATGACAATGGTAAAACTCTCGAGACGCAACTCAAGAACTCAAACACTCGGTTTGTTATTCAATTCAATCAACTCTACTTTACAACGTGAATTGGAAAGGTATTTACAGACAATAAACCCTAATACAACCCTACATGAACAAGGAAACTAATTAGAACAGGAATAAATAATTCGTGTAAGACAAGGTAACTTGCAAGCCAAGAAACTGACTTAAAACACAAGCTAGTCTGCTTAGGAAAACAGGCTTCATAGCATCTTTGAGCCCTTCGAAAATGGTCTTCTAGGTTGATTCAAAATCAACCAATTCCTTTTCTCTGAATTAGAAAACTTCCTCTTTCACCTCCAACTTGAATCAGCTCGAGATCATATCCCAATCTCGATTTATAGGCCTTCAAAGTTGGTATCTCAAAACTGTTTTCTGCCTTAGCCAAATTTTGGCAGTTTTCAGAATTCTTCATAGCATTTTTACAGTCTGGAAAGCGACCTTCTGTACTTCCTATTGAGCCACCAAGCATACCAACTTATAGATAAAGTGTTTATCTTCCAACAAGGCATCAAACACCAATTTTCATTGAGCCAATTAAGAGAACCATACCTCCAAAGTTGGTACGTTGAAACTGTCTCTATACTTAACCAAATTCTGCCTTTCTTCTTTCCAACCTTGATAGCTTCTTTGACAAGTAACTTTGACATGAATAGTTGGCAATTTGGGATCATATCAGGATCCCCCTCTTCAAAAAGCTTTGACCTCAAAACTTGATCTTTCCTTTTGTCAAGAACATCATAGAATCGATCCCAACTTGGATCGAAAGAGGGCTTCCCAAACTTGCAATTCTGGAAAATTAGGTTAATGTTCTTCATTGAGCAAATTGGGGCTTTCGATTCCAGGCATTCCTAGCTCAATTCAATGCTTCCAACAGCTTCAGACAAATTCAAATTGCACTTATAAACCGACATTCCCTCTCGAATCTTCACCATAATCATTGAATCGTCGTTTCGAGCTTTCCCGCCATTGCCATCCGTCAAATTTCCACAACCCAGAAACCTTGATTTTGATTTGGGCATTTTTGTTCTAGGGATCTCTGGTTGGAATTGTTGAGTCGTACAGCTTCGGAAGGCCTTCCCTGATGATTCTGAACGGGCAATGGGTGTCGAATCAGCCTCCAACGCCGTAACCCATTCATCGACCTTTTCTCCTTGATTCTGCATTTCCAGAGCGCTTGCCGTAGTGTCCTGGAAGGTATCCGCACATTTGTCTTTGGGTTCAGTTCTTCCCCGAATTCTCCACCTAATTGTCCCTCTCTCTTCCCCTGCGCTGCTGTAAAAAAAAAAAAAACAGAGTCGAGAAACTCTGCTCTCGTCACTGTCGCGATTTGCGCATCAGCAGCTAACTCCGGACCTTCTCCTCGTCTCCCAGACCTTTCTTCCATCTCTAGAGACACGTTTGGTCCATCGTCGTGCGTCCTCTTCCCTTCCTCTTCATCGGCAGTAAACCCGGTATTGATGGTCTGTTTTTGCGGCGAAAAACAGGGGGTATCTTGGTCTGTCTGGGCCTTTGCATGATTGACCTCCCATGACCTTTGTTAAAACGATGACGTATTCACTGTCGTTAAAAAAAACGGTGAACAACGAGGGAACCATTCACCGTCTTAAACGAAAACGGTGAATACATCACCGCTTTAATAAAACACGGTGAAATATTCCTCGTATCGCACCGCCACGATGAATGCGACGCGGATCGCTGACGTGCACAAACGCGGTGCATTCACCGTGTTAGATATAGGTGTCAAAACATAGCCCGACCCGATTAACCCGCCCGATCAACCCGCCCCCAACCCTACCGCAACCCGAATTGACTAAAAGTCAATAACCCGTAACCCGGTCGACCCACACCGATTGACCGCAACCCGAATGACCCGCAACCCGATTAACCCGAATCCGATTGAACCATAACCCGACTAACCCGCAACCTGATTAACCCGCAACCCGATTGACCCAAACCCGACTAACTCGTAACCCGACCGACTCAACCCGAACTCAATAATTATTATAATATACAATACATAGTGTTTCAAAATAAAGTTTTTCATTCTAAATTAAGTAAAATTATTTTTTCATTTCATATGTGGAATTTAAAAAAATATGAAACTCACTTGATATTATGTATTTTAAGAAAATTACAAAAATTGAAACAACACTTGAACACTAAGTTCTTTAACAAAATTGAAAAAGTAAATATAAAATATAAAATTAACATAATGTCAATATTAATAATGAAGAACTAATAATTGAGATCATGGACAATATTAATATAATATATAAATTAAAATTTTGGTTAATTTAGCTATTCAATAAAATTATCAATTAAATATAAATAAAGTAAAGTAATGTATTTGGTAATTTGATGTTTTTAAAAGAAGAGGGAATTTTGGTATATTCAACTTTTTGGGAAGAGAAAGAAGAGGAAAATATGATTCTATGAATTTTTTAGAAAAGAAGTGGGAGTTTTGGTGGTTTTGATTTGTGGGAAAAGAAAAAAGTGGGAAAATTTAGTTCTTTTGATTATGAAAGAGAAATAAGGAGAGAATTTTTGAGTTTTCAACTTTTTGTGGAAGGAAAAGGGAAATTTGGTTCTTTCAATTGTATGGAAGAGAAAGAGGAGGCAAAATTGAGTGTTTCTAATTTATGGAAGGAGAAAGAAGTAGGAAAATTTTAGTTTTTTTTTTGTGAAAAGAAAGAAGGAAACAAATTTGGTGTTTTCAATTTTTTGGGTTTTCAAAATTTTAGCCTTTGAAATATGAATCTTTAATTTTTATATGGAGAGCATGACTAGTTAAATTTATTCTTATATGCTTTGAAGGCTAATATATATATATATATGTATGTAATTGTTTATGGGCTAATAAATAGATTAACCATTAGTTACAGCAATTATACTAAATTTGATAAGTAATCTTTGACGGTTCGTTGTTTAGGGTTAAAGTATATGGTTAGGGTATAGGGTATAAGGTACATATGGTTTATGGTGTATATGGTTAGGGTATAAGATATTGATGGTTTTGACGGTTCTAATTTTTTTATTAACATATATTCACTTGGGGGTCATTTGGATGCAGGTTTTGGGTGTGGGATTTGGGCACAATCCTACATAATGTGGGATTTTATTAAAATTACTCGTTTGGAAAGCAATTATATGATAAGAGATTTTAAATATTAGAGATTTCAGAAACCCACAATTGTGGGATTATGAAATAGCTGATGGTGATCAGCTATTTTAAAATCCCACACAAATTCCACAAATTAAAAACCTGGGTTTTTAAACCAGTGATTTGAGCCAAAATCCCACAAATTAAAAACCTGGATCCAAATGACCCCTTGAAGTAATTTGAAGTCTTTAACGGCAGGAGATTCCTTTTTAATTTATGTTTATGGTACGTGGTTAGGGTACAAGGTATGTACTGTAGAGTATATGATATATGATTAGGGTATAGCAATTAGCAAATATCACTTTTTATCTATGTTTGAAAATCAAAGTATGAATTTCACTTTTAAATTAACTATACTAGCAAAATCACAACTCATAAGGACATATGGTTAGGGTATAGGGTATGTGGTTAGTGTATAATGTATTGATGGTTTAGGGTATACAATCAACAATTACTATTAGCTAGTGTACTTTACCAATTATGATTAATTACATAACAAGTTTGCAAGTCATACAAATTGATTTAACATTTTGACTAGTTTTTTTTCAAAAATATTAAGTATATATATACGAGGTAGAAATAAATTGGTTATAAAGTTGAGAAAAATATTTTAAATTAGTGTAATAAAATGTGTAAGTTGGTATCGAGTAATGAGCAAGTTACATGATGCATTGGCCCGAACAACCCGGAACTCGATCCGCCCGACCCAAAACCCGATGAACCCGCAACCCGATTTGCTCGCAACCCGATTGAATCCAAACCCGATGAACCCGAACCCGACTAACCTGTAACCCGTTTTAACCCATACCCGACTAACCCGTAACCCGACTAACCCGTAACCCGACTAACCCGCAACCAGTTTGAACCCGAACCCGAATGAACCCAGCCCAAACTCGCCCGAACCCGCCCGATTGACACCTATAGTGTTAGACAAACACGGGGAATAACCCGTGTTTGTCCACGTCAACGATCCGCGTCGCGGATCCGCTCACCGTTGCCGTTGGATGGGGTGAGGCGCGGATCGTGGTTTTCTTCCCAGATCCAACACCTCACAGTGTCCCATGTCACTCGATCCGCGCCCTTCACCGTCTTCGATAAAGGCGGTTTATTCACTGCCTTTGTCAAAGACGGTGATGGCTCCCCATTGATTTTCGGCAGATCCCTCCCTATAAATAGAACCCTTCCCCCCCCCCCCCCCCCCTCCAAATCACACCACCACATTTACACTTCTTTCTTCCTCAATCCATCCACTCTAGTCTCGTTCTAAGTATGCCCTGTGGTTGCGGCTAAGTCTGATCTTCCACATCAGAAAAAATTACTAGAGTTATACCCTAAAGCCCCCGTCCCTTATAAACCCGTCGAAAATCTGTCCGGCTTCCGCCAAAAAAATGGACGAAGAGGCTCTTCGGGTATGTTCTTGGTTTTTATTTTGTTATTTTTTTAATCGAAACAATTTGATTTTGTGATTTTTTTTTATCAAAACAATCTGATTTCATTACTTTTTTTTATAGATGGGTGCCGAGATATACGATCCTCGATTGTATATCCATTATGGGCCAAGAGATACGAGGTATTTAACCGATCAAGAAGCACATCGCTCCCGTGCTATTTGGGATAACAATCCGGTAAATTGATGATTTATTTTGCTTTATATTATAAGGTTTTATTTTGCTTTCTTTCAACTAACAAATTGATGTTTTTCCTATTTATTTGTAGGAATCACTTATTTCCGTCATTTATAAAGGGACCACAAACTTGCCCGCTTGGCATGATCGGTTGGCGCCCTATATAGAGAGGACCGGGTTGGGTATGTTCAGTCATTTCATGCGGATTGCAAATTTTGAATATAGGTTAGATGAGACCCATATCTACGTGAAGTAGTCGAGCTGCATCATCTGAAACACCCCCAGGATCACGAGACGTGGTTGTGCAAGGTGCCATTGATCTGCTGGCACATCATGGAGTGGCACCTACCCGATCGATCCTTGAGGCAATATCGAATGGAGCAACCAATTCCACAAACCCCGCCTCAAGGGTTCAGGGAGCTCCATGCCATCGACCTCCGACACCCGGCAAAGAATTGGCTTCGAAAGCATCAGTTCTACATCAACATTTGGGAGAATAGAGAGACATGGGTGGTCCAAGGGATGCCGGAGACGAGACCTATGGGCTACCACGATGGGTACATGCAGTGGTATCGGAAGTTTACGAATAGATTGGTGTCAAAGCAAGGTGTTGTGATGAGTTTGTTGGTAAGTCATCCTAATCTCCCTCGTAGTGTAATTATTTTGTTTTAAGGTTTAATTAATTTTGATTTAAACAGATGTTGAGGAATACCAACCAAGTGCTAAAAGCAGATGTTGAGATGTTAAAACAGACATTAGATGTTTACACTCCTAAAGTGCATAAAATGTTTGAAGAAGAGTATATCATAGTTTGGGATTGCACAATTGATAAGGTCAGCAAAACTGAAGGTCATACAGAATATAAAGTAAAATATGCTGGTAGAGGTACCGAGCACTATGTTCGATTTGAGGCTTCTCGTCAAATAGTTGATTGCAGTTGAAGGAAGTTTGACTTTTTGGGGATTTTGTGTGCTCATGCTTTAAAAGTTCTTGACAAGAAAAATATAAAGCAGATTCCTGGAGATTATATATTAAAAAGATGGACAAAGGATGAGAAAGATGGAGATATCAGAAGTGCAATTCAAGTTTGTGGAAGTTCTAAAGAACAGATTGGGAAGCGTTATTTCAATTTGAATTATAATTTTCGGGACATATCTACATTAGCAGCTGAGGATGACACTATGTATGAGCACACATGTGGAGTTTTTTCAACATTAAGGACTTGTGGTTAATGAAAAGATCTTCACATGGTGGAACCAACAATGATGTGTTGGGCTCAGATCATGAACAAGACTATCCGATTATAGCTGGAGTTAAGACAAAGCCAACTGTTGGGCGACCAAAAAAGAGATTTAAAGGTCCGTTAGAGCGACGCAAAAGTAAAAAAGTTCAATCAAAGTCACAGGTTCTTATTTCCCTCTCTCTTTTCTTCATTTAACATATGCTTGTTACATAAAGGAACAAATTCAAAAAATATATTATATGCAGGTTAAGGAGATGTCAACAAATGTTTGTCAACATGAAAATGATAAGTTTCAAGTTCAAAGTAATAAGGTATTTGCTTATCCTTAATATATTTTGTAGTCAAAAGAACAAACTTAATTTATTTCTTATGTTTTTAGAGGACAACCGGGTCATTTGAATCTCAAAGTTTAACTATTGGTACAACAAGACATACCTATGAAGAAAGTTTTGAGTGCACAGTTCCTTCAAACAACATTTCATACACCCAACTGTTACAGGTATGTCGTTGAAACTTCTATTACTTATATTTTTCTTATATTTTTATTTAACGATGTTGTTAATTTGTACTAATGCAGGAGGCAATTGCAAATTCACATGCTGATGCACCAAAATAGCGAACACATATTTTTTATATGCTCTTGGTGGAATGACATTATTGATTTCTTTCATAGGAACTTATTTTGAGATTTATTTTGGAACAATTTTGATTGATTACATTTTTTTGAAATTTGGGAACCTTTTTGAATGGATTATGCATGTAATTTACTTTGAGATTTATTTTGGCACGATTCTGAGATATTAATTTTTTTGGGAGATTGATTGGGTTTGTCATTGATTGTAATTTGATTACATGTTTTAGTTGATAATTGAAGCTTAAATTCGCTTAGTTATAGTCATAGGAGTTAGCATTAGCAATAAAATAAACAACAATGAAGTTGCATGTGCAAAAACTCCTCCAATCAAATCTACATTTCTTTAATGAAAACATTATGTCTCTCTCTTCTATCACTCTAATGGAACTATTCTCAGAATCTTCCAACGGTTCATTTTCTGTCCCCGATGCTGGGACTTTTCCAGCTCTGTCCGAGAGCTCTTTCGCTAATCCTTCCATCGATTCTCCTCGTATTAATGGCCTGCAAGTAGAGGGAAGAGATAGACACGCAGGAGTAGTGCAGAGCCTGAAGGAGATTGGACAACTCAGGAGATGCTCTGCAATAAATATAAGGAAAAGAGGGATTTGGAAGCCACCAGACTGTGGGTGATTGGTTCTTCATTGTCAGATCAAGCAGAGGAGAAAGGGGGTACGACTGAACAGGAGAGTGGTGAGGGTGCAGCCTGTAATCTATAGCCCCTGTTTGGGGCAGAGTGGAGAGAACATTGAGCCAAGTGCCGTTGTTGAGGAAGAAGAAAAGCGGAGCAGGGAAAGAGTTAGTCAACAAAGGTTTTATGAGGATATTGAAAAGAAAGATTGCTACCAAGACTGGTGGGGATTTATTGCTTTCACACATAGAGGTAGAGCCTTTAAGAAGGAAGGGAGCAGCAGAAGGGTAATCCCAACCTTTATTCTTGCAGAAAGAAACCACCTTCACCTCATACAAAATCTGCCTAGGACCATAAACCCTCCAACTTCCAGATTCCACGAAATACAGAGCAAAAGAAGCAAGATGGACATCAATGATCTGATCGGGAGAGCTGGCCTCCTAAGCACCGAATACAGCAACACCTCTTCAGCAGGTGGTAGAGGCACTCGCCCACAACTGACTACCAACACCGGAAGGGGAATCTCAATGCTACTAGGGAAGATGCTCACCGAGAATAAGGTAGCATTGGCGAAGGCTTTAGGAGCAGCCAGGTATGCCTGGGGGAAGTACGAGGAAGTGGGAGTCCAACCGACTCAAGCACAAAATCTATTCATCTTTACCTTCAAGGATGCCAAGATCCATGAGAAAATCTGGCTCGTAAGACCTTGGAGTCTCTACAACACGATGACGGCTCTGGCAAATTACGAGGGCAGAGGAGATCCGGAGGCAGTGCCCATGAACAAGCTGGCGGTTTGGGTGCAGATTCATGTTCTCCACCAAAGTTAGAGATGTGAGCAGAACATCATCTCAATAGGGACTTTTTACTTCAGCAAATTCATTGATATGGACAGAGCCAGCCTCCATTTCAACGGATATAGAAGATTCATCAGGATGTTGGCCGAGGTTGAGGTTAGTGAACCAGTTCCGACGGGCTTCGATTTTCCCTTCACGGATGAAGCAACGGGTAGTGAGTATTGCGAAGAAATTACTTTCAAGTATGAAAGACTTGTCGAATTATGCTATTTCTGTGGGAGAATCGGTCACAACTGGCCGACATGTACAGGAATGAAAGAAGAAAGGAAGAAGGGAGGCCATGTTAAGCTGTCCGATATATACACATCCGAGCTGAAGGCGGGGATTGATTCTCCATACAAATCGAGTGGTAGCAGAAGCCGTATTGAAGAAGAAGAACCATGGTGTTCGTCCACCGACCCGGAAGCTTGGAGGGACCATTATAGTTCGGGAGGCTTAATTGATGGCAGGGATGGGATGTCGGCGGCACAGTTCACGTCGGCGAGAAGAGAAGAAGAAGCTCACCCCCAAATCCCATCGGGATTCACTATTCGCCGACTGGAGGAGGAATCAAGGGCTGAATAAGGAAGTTACCATGGAAGGATGAAGGGGAAGTACAGAGTGGACATGGGGGCAAGAGATCTGTCGAATGAATTGGAGGAAGAGGCGGCGACTTTACAGAGGAGGCTGAGGCTCGAGGGAGGGGAAGAGTTGATGCGGTAGACAGAGAGAAGGATGCAGATGGGCACCCAACTCTCACTTGGGCTTTGCAATCCCATCTCACAGGCCTGCCCTAGCAGTGATGTGGAGCCCACGCCTTTTAGCCCTCAAGTCCATAATCCATACAAACATACCCAAGGAGAGCTGGAGGGAAAAGTGGGCCGAAATTTTAAAAAAAGAAAGGGCCTGTCTTTCCTTAGCCCAGAAGAGGCTGACCAAGGGGCTAATGAAGAGCCTGTTTTTATTTTGAGCCCATCAATTTCTGTGTTTGTATGAGGAGTGAAAGGAATAGGTAAACACCAAAGGAACAAAGCTCAATCGACAAGTGAAGGCATAGGGGAAGGAGAAGAAAGTGACACAAGGGCAGCGGTGGTTCACCAAAAGCCACCTCGCGTTCCATGAGTATTGTAAGTTGGAACTGTAGGAGATTTGGCCAAACCCATACGAGAAGTTATGCTAAGCGTCTTATTAGACATCGTGGCCCTTCTATTGTCTTCCTAATGGAAACTAGCAACAATGAAGATTTCATGGAAGAACATAGGAGAAGTCTTAAAGTTTTCCCCAATAAAGAGTATGTAGAACCGATCAACTCTTCTAGGGGCTTCGCTTTATGGTGGAAAGAGGGTATTAGTATTAATATAATTAGTAGTGATAAGTACTATATGGATGTTAGCATCGACATGGGAAAGAAGTTCTTTTGTACTTTTGTCCATACCTCGACTATTGTTGTTGGTAGAAGGGAATTTTGGGAGCATTTGAGCTCTCTTCGGAGTAGTAGAGATGATAGTTGGGTCATAGTAGGGGATTTTAATGCTGCTATTTATGAAAATGAAAAGGAAGGGAGGTGCCCTCTTAGGTACGAGAATGTGGAACCCTTCAAAAGGTTTCATTTTTGACAATGCTCTCATCGACATTGGATTTAAAGGCAACCCTTTCACGTGGTCCAATAAACGCTCTAGCCCAAATTTGGTTAGAGTTAGATTGGACCGAGTGTTGTGCTCGCCATCTTGGAGAGTGATGTTTGGAGAAGCGATTGTGTTCCATGAAAAGATGGTGGCTTTTTATCATTGTCCAATCAGAATTGATTTACACTATCAAGGAAACAGAAGAAGAAGAACACCGTTCAGGGTGGATGAGAGATGGCTGGAAAAAGAGGGATGCAAGGAGATTGTATGCAGGGAATGGGACCCAGGAGGACTATCTAGCAATCAGTTAAACAAATGTGAGAGAGAACTTAAGGTATGGGCGAAAGATTTCCATAAGAATGGTATTCTTAGGGAGAGTGAAATTGTGTCCAGACTTGAGATTCTCTTGCAACCTCCACGTATTCTAGAGAATACGGAGGAGGAAAAGATCCTTACAGCGGAATTTACCAGAATTTGGCTTGAGGAGGAAGCATTTTGGAGTCAGTGCTCTAGAGTTATTTGGGTTAAAAAAGGTGATCAAAACACCTCCTACTTCCATTCTAGCACTATTCACAGAAAGCATAGAAACATAATCTTTCGCCTTAAAGATGAGATGGGAAATTGGGTTGAAGATGAGGCAGGGTTGAAGGGTTTGTCAGTAGGTTTTTTCAAAGAGCTTTTCAAGGCTAGAAATACCACTGAGTATACCCACCTCCTTCAGGGGTTCCCAGCGATGGTAACAGAAGAGATGAATGAGGACCTGTGTGCAGCAGTGACCAGTGAGGAGATTAGGAGAGCAGTGTTCTCCCTAGGAGCGAGAAAGGCACCGGGGCCAGACGGGTTCTCGGGTATATTCTACAGAAGATATTGGGATACTGTTGGTGAAACCCTCTGTAGAGAAGTTAAGGATTTCTTTGAATCAGCTTGTATGCCTGGAGGGTGGAATGATACACACATTGTGATGGTACCAAAGGTGGACCATCCAGAGACAATAAGCCAATTTCGACCCATCAGCTGCTGCAATTTCAGGTACAAAATCATCTCAAAGATCATGGCTACCCGACTGAAGAAATGGACTCTCGTTTTGGTCTCAAAGCTTCAGACAGCATTCACAGGCGGTCGCCTCATCCAAGATAATATCATTATCGTTCATGAAGTCCTACACCACTTTAAGAATCACAAACTCGGTAACAGAAGGGATATGATGTTGAAGCTGGATATGAAAAAGGCTTATGACATGGTTGAGTGAGAGTGCCTGGAGACCCTCCTAAGGCATATGGGTTCGACGAGAGATGGTGCAAATCGCTCAGCGCTTCTATCCGTACGATCAGCTTCTCAGTTTTGTTCAACAGAGAAGCCTCAGAAAGCTTCTGCCCCTCGAGAGGCATTAGACAAGGAGACCCTTTGTCCCCTTTTCTTTTCATCCTTATGTCTAATGCTCTCACTTTTATGGTTGACAAAGCAGTCATAGAAGAACGGATCAAGGGAATTAAGCTCAACCCGAGATGCCCTACTCTCACTCACTGTCTTTTTGCGGATGATACTGTCATATTTGGGAAAGCTAACATCCAAGAGGATGGAAGAATTTTGGAGGTCATCAACGACTATGGGGCAATCACTGATCAAGAAGTCAACATACACAAATCCTCTATTTTTTTCAGCACGAATGTTCCCACTGAAGAGAAAAATGATATCATCAATCACATTGGATTTGCATCCTCCAACTGCCATTCAAAATACCTTGGAGTCCTGACGGAATGGGGAAACTCAAAGAAGGAAACATTCTATTTCCTTATCCAAAGGACGGAAAAGATGGGGGAAGCGTGGAAGAGCCTGCTGCTTTCACATGGAGGAAAAGAAGTCCTTCTCAAGTCGGTTATCCAAGCTATCCCTACTTTCATCATGTGCCTCTTCCTTCTACCAGTATCCCTGACGAATAAAATGGATTCTCTCCTTAGCAACTTCTTCTGGTCAGGGTCGATGCAGAAAAGCAATCTCCACTGGTGCAGGAAGGAGATTCTCTGTACCCCAAAATCGGAGGGAGGTTTGGGTTTCCGAAGCTTTAGAGATTTCAATCTGGCCCTGCTTGCCAAACAAGCCTGGAGGCTTATGAAAAACACTGATACTCTTTGGAGTCGTCTCATTAAAGGACTTTATTTCCCTAGAGGCAATTTTCTCTTGGCTAAAAAAGGAAACAAACCATCTTGGATCTGGGCGAGTCTATGGGAGTCTAAGAAAGTCATTGATCTAGGAGCTGTAAAAGTTATTGGATCTGGTGATGATACATGGATTGATCAAGATCCGTTGGTCCCTTCCCTTCCAAGGGCAAGCGTTCAGAGTGGTCCACAAAACCACGCAAGAGTCTGTACCTAGATTGATCTGGAAAGCAGAAAGTGGAATGATGAGTTGATCCAGGATCAGGTTTCTCCTCCAGAAAGAGATGCTATTTTGAGAGTTGCGATTGGGGAGGAGGACGCTAAGGATTTTTGGGCGTGGAGATTTAATGAAGATGGAAAGTTTATGGTTAAGACTGCGTATCATGCGATTCACTTGTCAGCTACGGATCCCCAAACGACGGACAATGTGGAGAAATGGAAATGGATGTGTAGTCTGAATATCCCACCTAAGCTCAAGTTCTTTGTCTGGAGATGTGCCAGGAACGGTCTAGCAACAAAAGAGAGACTCTTGCATAGGAAATGCTCCCCTAATGCTACATGCCAAGTGTGCCAATGGCCGATTGAGTCCCTCGTCCACTACCTCTTTCAATGTCCCCATGCGAGGGAATCATGGGAAGTTATCTTCCCAAACCTCCCATTGCCAGCTCAGTATACTGCTTTCCTTGACTGGATGTACCTACTCAAGGATTCTATCCAACCAGGATCCCTCACTCATGTTATTTTCCTTTGTTGGAATATCTAGAAGGCTAGAAATGAATGTGTGTTCAAGAATCGGATCCCTTGGCATCCTAACGTTATTTTGAGAACTTACAAGAAATTCACGGAATGGACTAACTGCCCGAGGAGTCCCCCCAATGACTCTCCTTCTACTCAGCTCAGGGGAGCCCAATCACTCAATTCTCCACCGCCAAGCAATCACAATTTTGTGATTCACTATGATGGGTCGTTCTTAAACGACTCCCAGCCGTCGGCATATGGTGTCGTGGTCACTAACCACCATGGACAAGTGTGTGATGAGCGAGCTAACACTCTCCTTTGTTCCACCCCACTCGAAGCCGAAGCAAAATCTCTTTTGGAAGGTCTCAAATTAGCCCAAGAATATGGCACAGAATGTGTTGTCCAGCCAGACTGCCAGCTGGTTGTCAAAGCTCTCTCGGATGAGCCAAGAAATTGGCCTTGGCGAGGTGCAGCCTGGATTGGATCTATGGTCTCTCAATCTTAAGAACGAACCCGCAAGTGAAGGTCAAGGCAGTAGCACGTGCTATCAATGTTAGAGCTGATTGGGTTGCACGATCACTTGCTAGAGCTACTCTCCCTGTTAACTGGATTTGTATTCTTGACCTAATTTCGGATTTCCTTTGATAAAGTGTAATTCTCGCTTTTTCAAGTTGGAAGTGGAGTAAAAGATGAACTTTATTGTAAAAAAAAGTTGCAGTGTGCAAACAATTTTTTTGTTTAAAAAAACTCCTTTGATTTGCACGCGAGAGAGAAAGAAGAGAAGGTGATAAAACTTTCTCTTTCTTTGAACAAACACACTGTTAGTTACTGTTACGTTGGAATTTGGGGTAGCTTTTAAATGTGGAATTAATTAAAAAAATAGCCAATCAAAGGCTCACACCTGGCAGGTTGCAGGAATCCCCTACAACCGGGGCTGCAGGTAAATAACGTCCAAATAAAAATACAAAAATTATTCATATTAATTTCCTAAGCCTCATAAACTATTTCTTCTTTCTTGTTCCCCATACAAGAATCCCCTTTCTCCCTCTTTGTGTTCTCTGTGTCTCCCATGCCTATGTGAGGCAAACAATAGGGGGATCTGGAAGTACCTTAAGGTACCTGGAGAAGACCTTTGGAGTTGAAAGGTGAATCTCGCAATATCCTATGAGCTCCTTTCTCCCTTCAACTTCAATCACGGCGAATTTAATGTCAGCTTCCTCTCCAGATGAATTTTCAACCACCTTCATTTTGTATACATCCTAAGAAGCATGTCAGCCCAGTCCTGCACTGGACACCATGAAACAAACATTTTTTCAGAACTGGAGATCGAGCTACAGAGAGAGCGGGAGAAGGAATTGAGCGACAGAGAGATGGAATTGAGATTTCTGGCATTCAGAAATCCCCAATCCTGGGTCGTGGCGAAGGAGATGGGATAGCGAGCAGCGGGAGATGGAGGGTTGGTGACCCAAAACCAACCAAATCGAGATGATTATTAGGATCATCGTCAAGTCCCAACAAGCAATTCAGAGAAGCGGGATAGAAAAACCCCCGATTCAACAACCCAACTGTAGTCCCGTTCAAGGCATTAAAAAATCACTCATCCTTCGCGGCACTATTCTCCAGAATCGGCCGTTCAGAAGAGTGGTGGAGAGCTTAGCCGAGAGTAGTGGCAGTGAGGCGATGAATCAATAGAATCGAGGTATACAGCGGCGGCGGTGGTGGTGGTGACGAGGTGAGAGAGGACGCCGGGTGTAGGTGGGGTGTAGGTGGACAGCAGAAGAAGGAGTAGAGGCCGAGACGGAGGCGGAGGAAGAGAGAGGAGGAGCAGAAGAAAAAGGCTGGGGTTGTGGATGCATGCGGCGGAGGAGCGACGGAGGTGGAGTTGATTATTAGTGTGGTTTAGGGAGTTAAAAGTAATAATTTTCATTTTTACCTTTTATTTTAGTGGCAGTGATAATGAGGTGGAAATTTTGATTTTGATTTTGTTGATTTTTTTAATTGTCACGTCATACATTTAACGGTTAACTATGAGAGATGACTGTCACATCAGACAAAATTAACGGAGTTGGACGGAGAGTGATCAAACTTAAATTGTTTTACTAAATCTAGTGACTATGAATGAATTTAAATATTTGGAGTGATCAAACATGAACGTTTTTTGTAACCTCAGTGACTAACCATGCAATTAACCCTTTTAGTATTTTAACTAAGAAAAGGGTTACAAAAATATTAAAGATAACGTAAGAATGACTAATTATTTGATGCATTACAAAACCTTTGACTAATCTTTAGTATTTGACGACTACATCTTGTCGGCTTGCTTACGACAATGACCGTAGCTAAGCCTTATATAGAGATAGACTTAGGGTTAAAACCCTAATGACAACCAAGTTCCTTCTTTTACCGGGACAAGGAAATAAGGGACTTGGAGGACAAGTAATTAATTACTTTTGACTAAGTAATTAATATCCTCAACACTCCCCCTCAAGAGAAGACATGAATGACAAGAATGTCAAGCTTGAAAAAGGAAATGTTCAGAACAAGCATGACAAGCTTGAACAACAAAACACAAGATAAATGACATCTCGAACGAGGTTGATTTGGAGACGAATGACTCTCTCTCTCTGGACAACCTAATTGTGACGATTTACTGCGTCTTCTTAAATGTTGTGATGGAGACGGTTGACTGCGTCTCTTGAATGACTTGACGGAGACGATTGACTGCGTATTTCAGAACGATATGATGGAGACGGTTGACTGCGCCTCTACCTGGATGAAATTGACCGAGAGACTGTTGGCTGAGCCTCTCTTGAATGAGACTGATCGAGAGACTTCTGACTATCGTCTCTCTTGAACGAGACTGGGGAACCTCCTTGACTGATATACCATGGCCGATATGCTGGATTGATTGACCACGTAAGATGATGCCCGATTCTCCCCTTCAAGCTGAGTATGAACAGAGTGAATGGTCAGCTTGAAAGTTAAAATGATGTCGGCGGAAACCCATGAGAAGAATCATACAACCTAAATGCGGAGAGAATTGAGGTTCGACACTCGAAGCCGCAGAAGAAAATTCCCTTCTCCATCAATGCACAAAACTTGATCTCCTTTCATTGGCAGCTTTGTGATCTTGATGAAAAGGACATGGCGGGTTGTTGATGATGACTAAGACGAACAACCCGTTGAGCAGTGCGCTACTGAATGCTCTTTTCTTGAGTCGTGGACCAAAACATGAACTTTTGAGCTGAAGACGAACGAACCAGCGTGAATGATGACTGAGCGTTGCTATTGATCAGGATGTTTGTGAACTGGTGTGGGCGCTGAAGCAAGGCAACGTTGAGAAGAAAACTCCGAGCGGCGATGAGGTTTGACTGACCATTTGTTCCACTGCTTCAGTGGGAGATTGAATGTTGGGACTTTTTGGGGACGAGGGTATACGTACGATAGCCCGAGACCGGGTGACAGGAAATTTCTCCCGAGGATAAAACTATCACCACTTTAGATTCTAGGCTCAAGAACTCTAAAGCATACTTAGAAATTTTTGGAAGAAAGAAGAAGAATATGTTTTTTGGTATGTGGCATCATCCACCCCACACATATTTATAGGGGCCGAATCCATGCATTGTTTCATGAAAGATTGTCTTTATCCATACGAAATGTTGCGTTTATCTATATGAAAGGTTGCCTTTATCCATATAAAAGGTTGCCTCTATCCATATGAAAGGTTATCCTTATCCATATGAAGAGTTGCCTCTATCCATAAGGTTATCCTTATCCATAAAATAATGCAACCGCCATTAGGCCAAAGGGATGTGTCCCTTCACGGAATTAGAATACCGGTTCGGTCTAATCCCAAACCGGTTGGTTGGTCCAACCCAAAACCGGTTTGACTTGGTTAGTCCGGTTCAACCAAATTTCTAACATTCCTCCCCCATTTTAGTGTATTATAGAATTCACTAAAATCACAATATTCTTCCAACAAAACTTAAGCATAATTGAAAATGTCGTTACGATTGAATTTTCACCTTAGTATATTACACTTGACGAATACTCGAATACAAAGGGTGTCGGTAACGATTGAACCCATTGACTCATAGAATATTCGAAGATAATATACACTTAAGTTTTCAAACTTCTAAGTGTCTTGACACCATTAACCGCCATGTGTCCAATCCTTCTCATAAGCGCACACGAAACCAATGTTCGGGTTTCTTGAAGCGGCTACACTTCATGCTTACGTAGGTCGAATCTTTTATTTGTGTGCCCGCATAATACACATTGTCAAAGATTCAATTAAGAAGTTTTGAACTTCATCCTCTTCTCTCATGCAGATAACAAGCATATACCTCGGGATGACAAATTGTGTGCTTCAATTTCTGATAATAAGCTTTCCACATTGAATTAAGCCTCTAACGTTGTATTAGAGGGGAATTGGGTGTCCCATTACCAGAAATTATATGGACTTTAACCCATCCCTTTCACAGACTTGATCACCAAGTTACTAGTTAACCAATTCGTCAAATGATCGACCAAATTATCTCGAGTCTGGTCATATTGTCTAGACACAACTCTATGAATGATCAGTTCACATATTTTACCGTGCCTTACTCCCATATGACCTTACTTGTCATTTTCACTTAACTATATGCCTTAGTCAAATTAGCATTACTATCACAAAAAATAGCAATATGTGAGATTGGTTTAGGCCATAAATATATGTCATAAACTAAACCTCTCAACAATAATGTCTTTTCTCTAAGAGAAACCAAGACCACACAAACTTTGATTCCATAGTGAAACTTAGTGATGCAAGTTTGCTTTCTAGAGGCCCAAAATATGGCACCTCTCCCAAGCAAGAGGACCCATCTCAATGTTGAAGTATCACCTTTAACATGAGAAATCCAAATAACATCAACAAATCCTTCCAAAATTAATGGAAAGCCACTATAAGTCAATACAGTGTGCCTTTGACATATCCTAGTACACACCTCATTTCATTTCAAATGATGAGAACTAGTATTCATCACGTACCAACTTAATTGTTCTATCGCATATGCGATATCTAGCATCATGCAAGACATGCATACATCGAGCCCCCAATTTAACATGGAATACTCCAGTTGTAAAACTAATTTCCAGTATTAACCATAAGTTCCACACTTGGGTCCATTGGGGTCTTTAACTCACCACAATTCCTACTATGGAATTTATGCAAGTACCTTCTCATGCCGAAAAATTGAGAAAAGGATTCTTTCTTTGTCGTTCCGCTTGATTCAATACACATAATCACATTTGCCTCCCCATGTCACACATGGAGAATCTAAATAACAACTTTTTATCAAAGTTCACTTATCTTTTATTGGTTCCAAAGATAAGCATATCTTATACATACGAATGTACGATGACTCCATTACCAAAATCATCATAAATTGTGTACACATTTTGTCTTCTTGGTTTAAAATAACATAAACCACTAGACAAAATCACTTATCTTTGATTGGTCCCAAAGACAAATATGTCATCTATATACAAACACAACGACTCTATTACCATAATCATCAAACATTGTATATACAATTTTGTCTCCTTGGTTTAAAATAACATAAACCACTTACACAAAACCACACCATCAAACCACTAGACAAATCCATATTTGCTAGCACTTCGTAAACTTCGAATAGAGAATTAGACAAATTAACCATTGAGTATGTGACCTACCCAAATGAAATTTTCATTCTTCTATTTCTCCATTTTACGAATCATTCTCCTTATTCCTCATCTTCGAATCATCCCTCTTCCAAGTTACCTTCCTGATATGGTATACACCATGAGACTAGTACGAAGAAAAACCATCTTCTACTTCCATCGATGAAATATCCATCATCGAAAATTCTCATGATTCCATAGACCGGAACCGGTTTCTTGTAAACAGCGGTTCGAGCCATTGTTAACGATGGAAATATTCTTTTCGATTGTTGGGACTTTTTGGGGACGAGGGTATACGTACGATAGCCCGAGAACGGGTGACCAGGATTGTGATAGAGTCGTGAACTACGTTCACTTTCCGAAAAGAATATTTCCACCCTCTACAAAGCCTTGGGTTACAGGAAATTTCTCCCGAGGATAAAACTATCACCACTTTAGATTCTAGGCTCAAGAACTCTAAAGCATACTTAGAAATTTTTGGAATAAAGAAGAAGAATATGTTTTTTGGTATGTGGCATCATCCACCCCACACATATTTATAGGGGCCGAATCCATGCATTGTTTCATGAAAGGTTGCCTTTATCCATACGAAAGGTTGCCTTTATCCATATGAAAGGTTGCCTCTATCCATATGAAAGGTTATCCTTATCCATATGAAGAGTTGCCTCTATCCATAAGGTTATCCTTATCCATAAAATAATGCAACTGCCATTAGGCCAAAGGGATGTGTCCCTTCACGGAATTAGAATACCGGTTCGGTCTAAAGTGGAGGGACACATCCCTTTGGCCTAAAGTGCCTCTGTTAGGTAAGGGTGGGGTGTTCCTGTGGTCCAAAAGACTGGGTTTTTTGAAATGCAATATCAAAATCTAGAACCGTGAAGTCTTTGGCAACCTAAATGTGAGAATTGACAAGTTATTATCAAATATCAAAAGGCTGGATGATGCTGAAGAAGTAAGGGTGCTGCAAAATGAAGAGATTGTTGAAAGAGATGATCTCAAGATTGATCTCAAACATGCTCTCAACCTACAGGAGATATCTTGGAGACAAAAATCTCGAGAAGGATGGCTCAAAGAGGGTGAGAAAAACTCTCGATATCTTCACAGGATGGCTAATTACCGCAGGAAACTAAACCATATTAATCGCATTTTGATTAATGGACAAGCTTTTGAAGGTAAACAAATCCTGGGAACAGCCATCAGTAATCACTATGAGAATCTCTTTAAGGAGTCTATGACAAAAAGACCTTTTCCTAGTATTTACAATGGCAAAAACTTGGGCAGTACGGAAGGTCTTTCTCTCATAGGTCTCTTCGGTGAAAAAGAGGTTTGGGATGCGCTCGTTGCTAGCGATGGCTTCAAAGCCCCGGGTCCGAATGGATTCACTCTGGATTTTTATAAAAGGTGCTGGCTTATTATTAAAAAGGATGTGCTTCAGGCTTTCAGTGATTTTCATGAATCTGGGTATCTTCCGGATTGCGCTACTCACGCCTTTATCTGCTTGACTCCCAAGGTAGATGTGGTTGAAGAAATCAGAGACCTCCGTCCTATTTGTCTTATGAGTAGCTTTAACAAGCTAGTGAGTAAGGTTCTGGCTAGACGTCTGAGACTCGTTCTTCCTAATTTGGTTTCCCTTAATCAACATGCTTCTGTTTTAAGGAGGAACATCTCGGAGGCCACCCTTATTGCTAATGAGCTTGTTGATAGTAGACATAAGAGCAAAAAGGCGGGCTTAATGTTCAAGCTTGACATTGAAAAGGAATTTGATAACCTTAATTGGGGCTGCTTGTTTAAAGTTTTATCATGTCTCGGGTTTCCTATCAAATGGCAGCAATGGATCCGTGGAGCTTTATGTACACCAATGACCTCCATCTTGGTTAACGGCGAAGCTAATGGTTATTTCCGGGCGGAAAAGGGTGTGAGATAAGGTGATCCCTTGTCTCCTGGAGTGTTCGTTCTCGTTATGGACGTTTTATCTTTTATGATCACGAAAATGAGGAGCAATGGAGGCATTTCTGGTTTTTTCATGGACGAATCTCAGAATCATGGTGAAGTCACTCATTTGTCTTTGCCGACGATGCACTTATCTTCTGTGACGCATCGGCTGACCAGGTTATCAATATCCTTGCAACCCTTGTTTGTTTTCAGGCGGTCACGGGGCTGAAGGTTAACTTAAACAAATCCACCATGTTTACCGTGGGTGATATTCCGGAACCCAGCTTCTTCGCGGCCATTTTGGGTGCAATTGGAGTAATGACCCAACGAAGTACTTAGGCTTACCTCTTGGGGATCGTCCAAACGCAGTCTCAATCTCAATCTGGAACTCGGTGATCACAAGTTATCAGAACCGCCTGCAGGGTTGGAAGAGCAAGCTTCTGTCTTTTGGTGCTCGGCTCATTCTGAATAGCACCACCCTTAACAGTTTAGCTGTCTACATGTTTTCGCTTCTGAAGGCACCGAAGACAGTGGTGGATAAAATGGAAAAAAATTCAACGGAATTTTATTTGGGGTAACGCAAGTGAATCAACAAGACCCCACCTTGTTAGATGGGATCTGTGTAAAGCTTCAAAGAGTAAAGGTGGTCTTGGTGTAATGGATCTTCAGAGCTTCAATAATGCCTTACTAGGAAAATGAAGTGGAGGTACGCTACGGAGCGAGAAAGCTGGTGGCGCAGGTTAATTGAGATTAAATATGCAGACCCTCATTCGGAGTGGAAGACTAAGAAGATCTCGGATGGATACAACAGCTCAGTTTGGGCTAATATCTCGAAAGTGGATGGAATTTTTTGGAAAGGAGCTTGTGTTGATCTTGGAGGTGGAAGTGGCGTCTCTCTATGGCATGATCACTGGATTCCTGGTGCGTCTCTCGCCACCACCTTCCCAAGAGTAGCTGCTGCCGCAAGCAATCCTGGAGCTCATATTTCAGACTCTATGATCTGGTTAGGTGAATCCTTGTCTTGGGTTGTTCCTTTTTCATTTCAATTACGTGGGGGGGGGGGGGCTGAGAGAGAGAGATGTTCCTTTCTTAACTATCTTGCTACCAATTCTTTTAGAATTTATGCTGGACCTGGTAGAGTTGTATGGAATCCGTGCTTCACAGCCTCTTTCAGTGTCAGTTCTATGTACAGGTACCAAGTGGAGAACCAATTTGGAGGTGTTGCGGACTTCCCTCGCCAATCAAATTGGAGAAATACTGTCCCAATGAAAGTTTGTGGCTTCATGTGGTTGGTTTGGCATAAAAAGATCATGACACAGGACAACCTGAAACGCCATGGATGTGAGATGGCAAATCGATGCACACTCTGCTGCTGTGAAGAAGAGACAGTTAATCACATCTTCATTGACTGCTGCTACACGAAGGAAGTTTGGAAGGCGGTCTTGCTCTCCAATGGCGGTCACCTAGCTGCAGCTGGCGACATTTCTGATGTCATCAAGGATTGGGCTTCTCAGACTCCTTCTAGCTTCAGCCAATGGGTCACCTTCTGCATCCTTCATGCGGTGTGCTGGCTCATTTGGAAAGAACGAAACTCTAGAATCTTTGCAAAAAATGCTCACTCGCATAGGCTGATCTCGCAGAAGATTATCAGAACTGTCGTGGAATGGATTGTTTCGCAGGACAAGGGTACGAAAGACCAGGGAAGACAATGGCTCCTTGGTTGGCGTGAGAATAGTGGATCTTAACTTCTTTTCATATTGTTCTAAAGGTGTGAGCTTGCCTAGCAGCAGCACGCAACCCTCTGGGTCTGCAGGCTCTCCTTTGTTTCAGGTTGTTGTGGGCTGTTCGCCATTTTATGAGTGTTATGTTCTTCGACTTTTCTGGTTTCAGTAGGTAGGACTCTTTGAACTCTCATTTCCACTTCTTGTGGAAAATTGAGGTACTCTCCCTGTTTTCTTCTTGTTAATTTGTTTCTCCTTCAATAAAGTTCATCACCATTATAAAAAAAAAAGTTATCACAGGATGGACCAGCCCTATCACACTTGTTTTTCGCGGACGATCTGATATTGTTTGGCGAGGCGACAAGAGCACAGGTGCAAGAGATAAACGCTTGTTTTGAGAAATTTGGAGGGTCATCAGGTCAGCAGATTAGCAGGCCGAAATCTCGGGTATTCTTCTCGGCAAATACCACAGCTGGGTGCCAGCAGAGTTTGAGCCAGGACCTTCAAATACCAGTGACTACAAACTTGGGGAGGTACTTGGGGGTGCCGGTAATTCATGACAGGGTCTTGAAATCTACTTTCCTGGACCTCATTGACCGGATCGATAAGAGGCTGGCTGGCTGGAAGGCGTCCACTCTGTCCCTAGCTGGCCGGATAATGTTATCACAGTCGGTACTGGCCTCTCTCCATGCTTACACGATGCAGACAACCTTTCTACCGGCAAGTGTGCGTGAATATATCGACAAGAAAATCCGCGCTTTTATATGGGGAAGTACATAACAAGGCCGGAAAATCCACCTCATTGACTGGGAAACGTTGTGCAGACCAAAGGATGAGGGTGGTTTGGGGCTCCGAGATTCCACCAGAACAAATGAAGCCTATATGCTTAAAATTGTCTGGAGAATGCTTACCAAACATAACGAATTATGGGCGAGAGTCCTTTTGGCCAAGTACTCGCGGCAAACGGGAGAGGGACGCTACTTCCGTACTGAGGGCAGGCTCTCTAACCTCTGGCGAGGGGTGATCCGGGTCGCTCACTTGATTGAGGAAGCGACCTTTTGGAATGTTCGCAATGGACGAACAGCTAAGTTCTGGAGCGATCGGTGGCTTGACGACAATACCATTCTGAAAGACCACGCCCAAAATCTGCCGATGGAGCTCCTTGATATGCCTGTCACTGAGTTCGTTCTCAATGGTAAGTGGAATTCTGATTTCCTTCTATACTACTTACCCCATGCTATTGTCTCACAAATTATCCTTCATCCCATCCCGACGGAGGAGGCGAAGGACGTTCGTGTTTGGCGCTTCAACCCCAATGGAGAATTTACGCTACGGTCGGCGTACGAGCTTACGGACAACACGGTGGCGCCCATTTAGAGACAACATGCATGGCGGTCCGTGTGGAAGGCCCCAACCTTGCAAAGAGTGCGGGCATTCCTGTGGCTGATGAATCATGGCCGCCTTCTTACTAATGCAGAGAGAGGATGAAGACACCTCACCACCGACACGAGTTGTAAGATTTGCGGCGGAGGACCGAAAACGACGCTCCATGTCATCAGGGACTGCCCTTTTGCTCGTGCTACGTGGGCGGATCTTCTCGAGGATGAGCCTGACTCTAGATTTTTTGAGGCCGATGCCCAAAGGTGGACTCTTTACTATCTTTCAGGGCGGAGCAACACCATTGATGCTACTATTTTTGCAGGAACCTGTTGGCTTTTGTGGAAGAATCGGAATGACTTCGTGTTCCGGGACAAGATCATCAAAGCATCGACCAGGAGAAAACCATTTTCGGGACTGGGGGCACCGAGAGCAGCGCCTGATTGGCTGGCAACCACCGGCACAAGACTATGTCTGTGTCAACACTGATGGCTCAGTTATTCATTCTCCTGAGAGCACATCCTGTGGCGGCATCATGCGGGGGAGTGATGGCTGCTTCATCAGAGCATTCACTGCGAGCCTTGGAGGGGGTTCTATCACTCGTGCGGAGCTGGCTGGTATTGTATATGGGTTGGATCTTGCTTCGGAGCAAGCAGCCAGGAAAGTTCTTCTACAAACAGACTCAGTAACTGCAAAAATCCTGATTGATAACGCGACCGAGCAACACATGCATTATACCCAGGTCACTGAGATCAGGAGGAGGCTGCACCGCGACTGGACGGTTCGGATTGATCATGTTTTCCGCGAAGCTAACTTTGCTGCGGACCACCTAGCTTCCATAGGGCAATCGAAACCAATAGGAGTGCATGTGATTGATAGACCGTGTACTTCTCTGTTGTACTGGCTGTACTTTGATCGGGTGGGAAGCGAAACCCCCCGTTTTGTTCGTATGCAATAAAGTTTTGGGTGCCCTTAGCGCCCTGTTTAAAAAAAAATGGCAAGTGTTTCCATCAAATATAATTGTTTCCTTGAAAAATACAAGATGACGAACGGGCCATGAAATTCAGGCCCAGTACCAATGTAGCACAATTAAACGTCTAAACCTATCCATCGGTAGGCTCACTACCACAAAAACTAATAAATAAAGCCCAATATGATAACTTCTCCACAGTTTTTTCCTCCATAGCTGACCCGAGAACGAGTCAACAAATTTTCCTCAAATCGTTGACCCGGAACATTCGAGGCCATCCTAGCTAGACGAAGGGTTCGGATAGAATAACAACACTCTTAGTGAGTGTTGTTATTGTAACAACATGATTCATTAAGGGTAAACAGGTAAATTACATATAAATAATAATAAAATAATTTCAATTAAAATTCATAGCCCTATCCATTAAACCCACGGCCAGAACGCTGTCCTCCAATTCCCTGCCGGAGCCGCCCCTCCCCACATCCACCCTCGCGCCCCCGAGCTCAGATGATCTCCCCCGCCGTTTTCGAGAATTGGATCTCCGCCATGTCCGCCGCCGCCTCCCACCTCCTCCTCCTCCACCTCTCCATCCTTCTCCTGACACTACTCACCCCACCCGCCGCCGTCGCCGAGAACGACACCACCGAACCCTGCCCGCTCGACTTCTCCGTCCTCCGCAACCTCGTCCAGAACGCCAAAATCCCCATCGTCGACCGCACCCAGGCCTGCCCGTACCTCCGTCAGGGCCTTCGCCTCGTCCAGTCCGACTACCTCAGCCGGACCAACGATTTCCTCCCGCCGAATCCTGCTGGTAAGAGCGCCTTCTATTGCCATATTCTAGCTAGAGTTAACATTTGCTCCATCTTCGAATGCTGAAAACCTCAGTCAGTCAGCCTCCAAACTCAACTTTTTGCTCCCAGAACGTGGCACATAGAGAGAGTCAACAAGTGCAGTTAATGTGCTAGCTAGCAGAGAGAGATCAGCTGGATCGACAGATGGTGGACTCGACTCATTTTCAAAAGAGAGAGCACGAAATGAAGCTTTATAGCCGATGCCCGAGAGTTGAGTTGAGTTGACAGATGTGGAATGCAGGTCGTAATGGTGACAAAATTGATGGTCAGTGCTCACTGCTGTTTCCAATATCCCACCATGGATTGTTTGTTACTCTGTCGATTGGATGGGAATGGAGGAATGGAGAATCGAAGGAGGAATTTCAATTGAGAATTATTGTATACCTGCCTATGTTTAGACTTGGTATGTGATATGTTTATGAAGAAAGACAGTACACAATAAATACAGACCTATCAAAAAATGGCAACAGTGAAAAAGGCGGGTGGTACACGCTAATTAACCTAGTCACGAGAAATGTACAAGCTAGCTAGGAGAAAAGTAGACTTGAGTATACGAGATATGATGAGAATGAGGTAGATGCATGCAGGGACTATGTAGTTACTTTTACAATAAATCGATTCTATGATTTCATCTGCACTTGCAAGAGAGATGACATAATGATAATATCCTTATTATCCTTTAACTTTTCTTTTACATGGATGTGTGGTCTGAAGCTCGCAATTTCTTTTGGTATCTGAAATCCTTGGCTGAATATTACAATTTATTTTGGAACTCACAGTGGTGTGGTATGGAGAATTATACCAGAAATCCACTAATACGTACAACAAATTGCCTGAAACAAACTAGAGATCCCACAAAGCAAACCACAGAATGTTCGAAAACACACCAGAAACCTCATAATGCAAACCACAAACGCCGTAAAGCAAACCAAAAACCTTCCAGTGCAGACCACAAATCCATTAAAACAAACAAGAAACCCCACAAATCAAACCATAAAATTTTCAAAAGCACACCATAAACTTCTTAATGCAACCCAGAAACACAATAAAACAAACCAGAAACCTCACAACGCATACTACAAATATTCCGAAAGCACACCAGAATCACAATAAACCAAACAAGAAACCTCCTAATGCATACCACAAATCTCCTAAAACAAACCACAAACCTCACAAAGCAAACCACAACATTTGCAAAAGCACACCAGAAACCTCATAATGCAAACCACAAACATGATAAAGCACACCACAAAAACAAACCAGAAACGTCCTAATGCAGACCAAAATTCTACTAAAACAAACCAGAAACCTCGCAAAGCAAACCATAGAATTTTAAAAACACACCAGAAACCTCCTAATGCAAATCACAAACGCAGTAAATCAAACCACATAAACAAACCAGAAACGTCCTAATGCAGACCAAAAATCTATCAAAACAAACCAGAAACCCTGCAAAGCAAACCACAAATTTTTTGAAAACAAACCAGAAACTTCTCAATGCAAACCACAAACACGATAAAGCAAACCATAAACTTCTTAATGCAAACCACAAACACGATAAAGCAAACCACAAAAGACATACAAAAATATGAGAAACCAAACCATAAATCTCACAATGTATACCATAACATCCGGTGGTCGTTGACCATTGACCGGTCAACGAAGTCCGTTGACCGGTCAACGAAGTCCGTTGACCGAACTCCGGTGACCGTCAGTGAGCAGATTCCGACGCCGATAGGCATATTCCGGCCCCGGTAAACATATTCCGACGCAGGTAAGCATATTCCGACGCCGGTAAGCATATTCCGGCGACAAATAGCATATTCCGGTGACCGTCGACCAGTTTCCGGCGAGCGGTGGCAGAATTCCGGCGACCAAATTTTTGGAAAGAAAATAAAAAAATATTTTTTATTTTTTTATTTTTTTATTTTTTAAATATATTTTTCATAATGACAATTATACCCCTGTTTTGATTTTACATTAGGTCAACTAAACTAATAAAAAGTCATCACAACCATAGCTTCCTATTGGTTGGAGACTAGTGTTGTTATAATAACAACAAATATGGTGTTGTCACCATATCCGCTCCCCTAGACGAACTCTCTTTGAAGACAAAAAAAAAAAAAAAAAATCCAGCTCGACCGAAACGCCACCTTCCGAACCTTAAACCGACACCCATCGTTGCGCACACAGTTGGAAGGATGCAAAACGCATCTTTCCCCGTTTCACCGCGGGGAAATATTTTCGAAGAAGAGACTAGAACCTCTCCCGAGACTTCTTTGCCATCTTTTTATATTATCAAGCAAGCGGATCCCCAGCTTTCTTCAGAAGTCGGAAATAGTTTTTCGTTCTCAATACAACGTAAAAAGAAACAGTGATGGTCGATCAACCAGCTTTTTAGCAACTCGTCCGATGTAATCTACACTTTTCCTACAACAAGGAGATCAATTTCCTTCGTGAGCTCATCAGCAACTCGTCCGATGTATATATGTATCTGTGGTTTCTTTAATTTTCTTGTGAATTCTAGCTGACAGAGGTTTTGGATGTAGATTGATTGTGTGATTGATTGTTTCTGTTCGGCTGTAGGCTTTGGACGAGATCCGTTTCGAGAGCTTGACGGACAAGAGCAAAGCTTGATGTCCAGCCGGAGCTGTTCATCCCCCTCATCCCTCACAAAGCCAACAAGAATCTCTCCATCATCGACAGGGGTGTTAGCATCACGAAAGCAGGTAAATATTTGGGGTTGTTTTGTTGTGCAATAATTTTTGTTTGATTGGGTGTTAATACTTAATAGATATTCGATTGAATAGTGGAAGCAAGTAATTTGAAATTTATTGGTCCGATTGAGGTCCAATCTGTTTGAACTGTTTATATATTTTCTAAATATATATACAAATGAGATAGTAACTTAAAATTTTAATAACTCAAATGAATTTTACTTTATATTTATTTATTAAAAACTCATCTGTAATAAACGAAAACATATATAATCCTCGTGACCCACCAACCATCTTCCTTTGCTCTCTCTTCTTCTCCTTCTTTAGGGGTTGAACTGAGAGATTTTAGGAGGTCATTTTGAAGTCCGACTTTGGTCGCCAGACCCAGCCGAGAGCCAGTAGTGGTTTAACAACATTGATTGTTTTTTCCTCTTTCTTAATTATAGTAATTGATATCACCATTATATAAAAGAGAATAACATATGCTTCCGCCTCAATCGGATAGGAACAATAGAATATCTCAATCTTGTCATCACACCTAATTATGAGAATTATCTGTTAGAATTACTTTTAACAGATGTAATTTCTCGGAATTCATCTCGTCGGATTATCAAAGGTTTGTAGAAATACCCGGAATCATGTCGGTTGATCGTCAGAGACTTGGTGCGGAATATGAACGACGATCTTGAACTAGACGATATTCCTAGAGCACGATCCAGGAGGTTTCGTGACCTTCCTCAACCAAGCCTCCTTAGTCCACTAACGGGAATCCTCTGATCTTCCTGATGGAGAGAAGAAGAGAGTGTTTGGTCTTGGTGTGTTGGGGACCACAACCTCAAACACCTTATATACTAGTTTCACATGGGCTCCCATAAAATCCAAGTGGACAAGTATTGGGTTTCCATCCATTAGACCCATATTGGGTTTAAGCAGTCTTGGGCCTAACAAAATTGATCACTTTAAATAGTCCATCAAAATCAAATACCCAATATAATATTTGTGAATTGATAGTCCACTTAAGATAGGAATAAAATTCCTAACAATCTCCCACTTGGACTATCTAATTGCACAAACACTTATATTACAAAATTATTTAGGCGCGCAACCGTATGGTATTTGTACAACGACTACTTCTTAACAATATGGTCCGCCTCATGTATCAACAATGGAATCAACGCGGCTTTAATCACGATATGATAATGATTAAACCACCATGATCACCACACCAATACACTTAATGACATAGATCAAATATGGATGAGTGGCATGAAAATTGCATGCAATGTGATCTTCAACATGTCTATTTTCAACTGGTCCAACTTTAGTCCTTATTGAGATCAACTGAAATTCCTTCACACAATGTGACCACTGTATAACTGAAGGGACTTTAAATTACAAAATAGACTCTAGAAAATCATCACTTTATTCTGCAGAAATTGATTTAGTCATAACTACTGAACATACTTAAATGACTCCTACTAAACCAAGGTACCATCCGGAATAACACTTATGCAAGCAATATGCTCATGAAAAAACCTTTATGTGTCAAACCATTGGCTAATGGATAAGCTAGCATTAGTCATTTCCTTAATGTTCAATAGAAACTTGTCTATTTTGAGCTTTATCTTTACCCACCGGGAGCTTGATGTCAATATATTTGACTTCTGAAATCCGTGATAATAATAGTGTATCACTATCAAATCATTGTCACTGTTAACCTTTAATGAGTTACCAACGTCATTTTAGTGACAAAACTTTGCTATCATAATTGGAAGTCTCAAGATATGCTTTGAACTCTACCCAACACTGAAGGGTAACCTGATGTAGAGTTTATGCTACCTTTACATCCTGTAACATCAGAGTCAGAGTACTTGATGATCTCTAAATTATCTGATCTCTAACAAATTTGCATGAATTCTTTTATCAACTTTAGTAAACGTGTTGCACGTTTGAATCCTTCTAGTGTTTCATGCGTAGATCAATCAAATATCTGTCAAAAACTCTTACTAGAAATGCTTTATTGGGATGAGAATAAACTAAAGTATACATTAGTTCTTTAATGCAAATATGCATTTAAGAGATTTTGTATCTTAATTTCTTATATATAATTGGGCACTGATTAAGACCGAAACTGTCTTCCGTAGCTACAACACATCTCCTGGTTTACTAACATATTCTACTTGCACCTTAAGTAAAACAACCATGATGTGATTTTCCTGATTTTAACCAAGCCCGAGTAAATAACCAACTGAGCCTTCGGAGCTCAATGAGATACTCTAGTTTGGGCAAAAATTTTACTGGCCGAGTCAAATTCGGATTGACAATCATGGTTATGGCTCCTTCTCTATTTGAAGATAGATTGGTTCAAATCACAATATTTTTCTATTTTTTAATAAACCATAAAAAGTAATAATTTGAATTAATATAAGAATTTAAATTAAGTATTAAAATACAATTAAAATGAGAAACCTGACATATGTTAGTCACACAAAGTTTCAATCTAAATGCATGTTCCTCGAATTAATAATTTTTGCTTCTTATTTGTATAAGATAAGATCGATTGGCTCTATGGCTGTGTAGCAGGAAGAAAAATATAATTGACTACTGTGAGATTTTGATAGCTTTTTAGATGTTTGGGGCTTGTTTTGTAGGCTGTCGAACCTAAATAAAGAAGAAGAGACGAGGAGATAGTGAGACATGGATTGTTGATGTCCCCTGCTGTAGGGTTATGTGATAAGGAAAAGGACGACATGACAACAAAACTACATATACGATTTGTAGAATGGCAAAGAGACAAGCGAGAAGGAGCCTATACAAGATAAAGGTAAACTGATAAACCCTAATCTTACAGCACAAAGAATCGAGGATTCCCAAGATAAGCCTCGGGAGAGGGTCATTATGAAGACCACGGGGCTGGAAACATCGACATTGACGATGATGATGAGGAGGCGTTGGTAGTAGAGGAAGGAGACATCCACGTGGCATTGGCCCAAGTTGTTGTTCTATTGGGACTGGCTGGGCGGCTGGCAACACTGAAGATACCGTATCTGAAGCCGATGAAGATTTCCCTGGCAAAAGCATGGAACTTACGTAAGAATTTTAAGATAACGTATGTGGGAAATCAGCTTTATGGATTTTAATTCCTAGAGAGCAGTGACACGGATAAAGTCTTATTGGGGGACCTTGGAATTTTGAATACATCCTTTTAATCTTCAAAAAGGCAGACGCGTTCCTCAAACCTTTGGTAGAAGATTTCGGGTTAATTGCATGGTTGGTCACTGACATTACAAAAAGCGTTCATGTTTGGTCACTAGAAAAATTTAAATCTAACTTTGGTCACTAACTTTACAAAAACGGTTCATTTATGGTCACTCTCCGTTAGCTGCCGTCCAACGCCGTTAACGGAGTCCGTTAAGTGATGACGTGGCTGACGGATTCGCCTAATCAGCACCTTTTGACCCCAAATTTGACTGACCTGACCTGCCACGTCATTTAAACCCTCCATCTCAGCAACTTTGGCTGACGGATACACAAACTGCCAGCAGCTTTGAGGACGACGAAGATGGCGCATAAGAGGGATTAAGTTTGTAACCCTAATATGGATCTCGAGGAGATGGATTCAAAGCAAATATCACAAGGACAGGCCTATTTTGGGCCCAAGTCAATAATGTCAAACACAGCCCGTTGGTGGAGAATAAATAGGAAGGCAGGACGGATGCGTGGAACAGAACGCAGCACTTCATTTAATTCGGGTGAAATGACCTTATTAACCTTCCGTGAAGTGCTCTGCAGTCAGCAAATTCAAAATGCTGAAAATTGGATATATGAATCTCCATTATATATTTTGTAGATGTACTGAATGGCTTAGTGAAGGAGATAGGAATACTAAATCCTTCCACAGGAAAGCATCAGACTGCAGGAATCAAAACTCTATCAGACAACTAAGAGATAGTGATGAGATTGAAAGAAAAGGACAAGATAAGCTAACAATGTGCATGGTGGAATACCTCAAGATGCTATTCATTGCTGGTAGACAAGCAAAAACTTCACACGTCCTCGAAGCTATTAGCTACAAAATCATAGAGGAAATGAATAAAGAACTATTGAAACCGTTCACGAGGGAGGAAATCTGGATTTCTTTGAAACATATTAGAGCTATGAAAGCTCAAGGATCTGATGTCATGCCAGCCATGTTTTTTAAAAACATTGGCACATAATAGGAGATGAAGTGGCAAAGGAATTGCAGGGGGCTTAGAAATATGGGATTTCCCACCATCTTTTGACCGTACTCTACTGCCGCTTATCCCTAAGACCAAAAGACCAACTTTACCTTATGAATTCGGGCCCATTAGTCTGTGTAAGGTAATGTATAAGATCCTCTCAAAGGTTCTCACAAATAGATTGAAAAAGGTATTAAATACAACAATCATGGAAAACCAGAGTGCCTTTGTTCCTGGTAGGTATATTACTGATAAAATTATTGTGGCTTTTGAATCTTTTCATGCTATGAAAACAAGAACAGAAGGGAAGAAAGGATATATGGCATCGAAAATCGACATTGTCTAGGTTTATGTCAGGGTAGAATGGCCCTTCCTACAAGTCATAATGAGGAAACTTGGTTTTGCAAAAAGGTTGGTGAAGATGATAATGACATGTGCTACATCATTTTCTTATTTATATCTAATCTATGGACACAAGTCAGAGACTTTCTATCCATAGAGAGGACTTAGACAAGGTGATCACATATCACCCTACCTATTCCTATTAGTTGTAGAAGGACAGTTTGCCTTGACTACAAAGGTAGAGAGTGAAGGTTTGATCCATGGATTGAAAGTTAAGAGAAATGGTCCGTCTATATCTCATCTTTTATTTGCTTATGACAACATATTCTTTATCAAAGCCACTACACCTGAATGCACTAAACTAAAAGAGATCTTGCAACTGTACGAGGCAGAATAAGAGCAAAGTGTGAGTTTGGCAAAGTTTGAAATCTCCTTTACCCCAAATCTGGAGGAGTCCAAGAAGGTGGAATTAGATAACCTAATGGGTATGAAGTTGGTTGAGTATCATAAAAAATATATTGTATTCATTGCAGGGAGGAAGAAAAAGTTTGTCTTTAACTACCTAGTGGATAGAGTGATGAAGAAGGTTAAAATCTGGAGAGCAAGGTGATGTCTAGTGCTGCTAAGGAAGTTCTTATCAAATCTGTCGCTCAAGCTCAGGTAGTTTATGCTATGTCCCTGTTCTTGGTTCCTAATGGCTTTATTGAGGAAATTCATAAAATTTTAGCCAACTTTTGGTGGGGACAGTTTCAACAAGAAAGACGGACCAATTGGAAAAGCTGGAAAGAGCTTTGTAGGCCAAAAAGTGAGGGGTGAATGAGGTTATGGGATCTAAAAGAGTTTAGCCTAGCTCTATTAAATAAAAAAGTTTTTAACGTCATTCAATCACCTAACTCATTGGCAGGCAAAGTCCTCAAAGCCAAGTATTTTTCCACATACAGACATTGTGGAGGCAACGGTCGGTTACAACCCAAGTTTTATATGGCGAAGCTTATTACAGTTAGGAGTTAGTGGTAGAAGGATTGAGATAGAGAGTGGTTAATGGAACAACTATTAAGGTGTGGGAAGATCGTTGGATCCCAGAAGCACACCACTTTATGGTCACATCAACTCCATAATCTTAGAACAACCCTAAATTTGTTGTTGAACTACTTGATCATTAAACACGATAGTGGAAAACGAAATGAAACACCCGGATCCTTTTAAACAACCGAAATAATCATGGCTCCGGAGCCGGTTAAAAACAACGCTTAAAATTCAAATACAACTTAAACATTCCCAAGAAAACGTCAAATGCAATCCCCTAAACACGTGGGCAAAACTCAAATGCATAGTTAATAAACCTCAACCTTTGAACCTCCAATTATACTCATAATCATAAACACAACTGACTAAACAAACTATAACTCCTGGCTTAGCTCCTTGACATCTCGTCAATGCTGGTGCGGCTGCTCGCCTTGTCCTGCCTCTTCTCGAAAACCACATCGAATAACCCTTCCTCAACCTAGTGAGTGAGAAGGGGTCAGTCTCGTCGTTACTTCCTAAGGTATTGCCCTAAGAAACCTCCTTACTAAAACACATTATTAGCGCTTCCTTTCCTTGGATGAAAGCCGTTCTCACTTTCATCCTTAAATCATAGAAGTTCTCTACTACTACCTTAACTTATATTCTTATTGCTAGGGAATCACCGCATTACGTATCGCCGTCCGGTGTCCCTATCCTCAAGGCAATGGTACTGCGTTACGTATCGCTGTCAAGTCCATGCCCAGTCAACTACTGCGTTACGTATCGCCGTCCAGTAGTGACCCGACCATCTACCGCATCCAGTAGTGGTCCAACCGCCCGGGGGTTCATCTTACCAACAACCACACACATTCACATACATAGCACAACGCGTGCCTCCACCTTAAGTAGGCGGTGGGATGCCTCACACACATAATCGCGCTTACTTGAAAATAACAAACAATACTGAATTAAAAAGGCATAAACTAAAAGACCTCGACGGAGATTTTACCCCCTTTACACTCACCTTGTATGCATCTCCAAACCTCGAAGTAAAGCTGTTGGATCTTGGTGTCATTATCTGTTATGTACTGCAACACCATCTCCCTTTGCTTGATCGTGCACCATACCCCAAGCAGGGTTCCTATGGCCACCTATTAATCTCACGTCAAGAACGATTTACTAAACCAGGTTCACTTCCTCCTCGAAATAAGTAACCTGGATCCAACAACAATGATTTTCCTAATTGTCATCCATTCTTGCTCTTCCATGCATAAACGTCAATAAAAGAGACCTTCTTATTAGCCACAAATTAATTCCACTGCGCATCTCCTCCATCATCAAAACATGCCATTGTAATCATGGTTTCTCTCAACACACGGATGCCTAAATATTCCTATTCAAATGCTTTTCCCATCCCCATATATTTCATATATCTATGATATGATTATTCCATCAATCTCACGTGGAACTCATTTTCCATGTCCACATATCAATTAAATTTCATCACCAAATCCCACTTCAAAACCAACCTACCAAACCATATATATACATCTTCGAAGGATCACCAGTGCTCGATAAAGTGAATGAAAAAGAGAGGGGAGAATACCTTGGACCTTACTTTAACCACCTGCATTCATTAAACTCTTCCAGCTTTCCCCAACAGCTTTCTTCTTCTCGATATGAACTTCCCGGTTTCCAATCACGATGGTCACAACCTGAAGGTATTTCCCTCCGCAGCCCCTAAAGTCATCGTTCCTTAAACCACCCCTTCTTGGACTAAACGTCCCACTTCCCCTATCATCCATGATAATTACCGATGGATTTCAGGAGTGGTGGATCTTCTGAAAGGGAAGGGATGTGTAGATTTCCAAAGGGGTTTTACTGTGGGGAATGGGGAAAATAAAAGGGTAACGAGAGAGTAAACGAGGGAGAGGGTGGGGAATGGGGATTGTTTATTTATTTCTTTGTCTTCCGTTGCTGAAGGTGAAAAGGAAACGTGATGATGATTATCATGTTAATAATAATAATAATAATATTATTATTCCTATTTAATGGTTGGAATCCTTCGTACGTAATCGTCAATCCAACCGATCGGTTGAACCTAGACTCAAATATCGGGGCGTTACATTTCCTCCACCCTTATAAAAAATTTCGTCCCCGAAATTTGCTCGGACTCATCCTTCCATATCATCATTCTCGTGCTTCCTTGGCTCATTACTTTACTCCTCCTATATGAATTTCAATGATGCTCGTTGCTTGTCCCGTATAATCTATCTCATTCCTTATATTTCCTCTTGACCATAAAAGGTATTCTCACCAAGCTCGTTAGCATCGAGTATCTTTGAGTGGCTGCTTGTCCTTTTTAATTCCCCAGTCTAGGTCGAGGGCGTGATGGGACAAAATTCCGAGTCAATTTATTGGTCCAGCTCATTCAGTACTTTTTTTTGGACCTTAAATCGAAGTTGAGGTATCACATTCCCTCCCCCTTAAGATAAATTTCGACCTCGAAATTTGTTCATCGTGATGACTCAAAATCTTTCCTGTGGGAATCCTTTATCTTTCACAACCCCTTTATCGATGCTTGGTTCTAGCTCTGATACTCGAACTTAGTTTAGTAGCTCCTCGTCATTTCTTCTCAAAAGTCCTACTTGCCTTCCCTAACAATTATTAGAACTTCACTTGAACATTCTACCTTCTGTCTATCCTCGGCTTGCTTGATGACTTCTTGTGGGAAAATTTCGGGATTCTAACCCTTAACTTACCTTGGTCTGGCGATGCCCCTCATGTCCCTTGGATTTTTGAACTCCCGTGACTACCGTAACTTATGGGGTCTCTCGAATTCCTCCTCGTACATCGACTTAGTTGGCGACACCTCAAACTTGCACTCATTGGTTATTTAGTGTGCTTGCTCCTTCCTCATTCTTTACATCGTTTATCTCGATGGTGGTCTCCTTCTTTTCAAAGACTAGCCGTCGGTCTAGTTCCCCAGGTCCACGATCCTTCTTCTTAGGGGCATACTGTATCCATAAGGGATTCCTCAGTCGATGTATGTACACAAATGTGCCTCCTCTTAGCCTTGACTCATTGACCCCTTGAAATTTTTTCATGTTCCCTATGACCTATTAAATTCCCCCTTGCTTTGCTTATGTGCACCTAGTGTTGCTTAAAGTCTAACCTCTACTACTCCTTGCGGTCGTATCCCTATGCTAGATTCTCGCGAACTCAATGAGCTTTCCTTGCATCCTTTCCTCTAGATTATGGCCGCCATTTGAAGTAACTCTTTGCCTATTGCCTGTTGACGTACTACATACGTGGCATCTGCCTAAGCCTTATTCTGGTCAGCTCACATCCTAGCAAGATATAAGCTGCCCTGAACCTCCAATCTTCTCACTCATGAAAGACCTTTCACTGAACGATCCTATTAGGAATCTGCTCTTTCTCTTTCCCGAGATATATCATGACCCCGTGGCGCATCCTTAAGTTATTTCCTGTTCATGACTAGAGTATACTGGAGATTCCAAAAATTCAAGAAAGAATCTGACTTGTTTGGCCAAACCTTTAACTGACACTCCCTTTTTCATTTCCTTTAAAACAAAAACCTTGAAAAACTCAGATCATCACTCCAGTATTCCTTGGAGGCCAAGGAACAGAGGAGTGCCGGCTCTGATACCAAAATGAAACACCCCGATCCTTTTAAACAACCGAAATAATCATGGCTCCGGAGCCGGTTAAAAACAAAGCTTAAAATTCAAATACAACTTAAACATTCCCAAGAAAACGTCAAATGCAATGTCCTAAACACGTGGGCAAAACTCAAATGCATAGTTAATAAACCTCAACCTTTGAACCTCCAGTTATACTCATAATCATAAACACAACTGACTAAACAAACTATAACTCCTGGCTTAGCTCCTTGACATCTCGTCAATGCTGGTGCGGCTGCTCGCCTTGTCCTGCCTCTTCTCGAAAACCACGTCGAATAACCCTTCCTCAACCTAGTGAGTGAGAAGGGGTCAGTCTCGTCGTTACTTCCTAAGGTCTTGCCCTAAGCAACCTCCTTACTAAAACACATTATGAGCGCTTCCTTTACTTGGATGAAAGCCGTTCTCACTTTCATCCTTAAATCATAGAAGTTCTCTACTACTACCTTAACTTATATTCTTATTGCTAGGGAATCACCGCGTTACGTATCGTCGTCCGGTGTCCCTATCCTCAAGGCAATGGTACTGCGTTACGTATCGTCGTCCAGTCCATGCCCAGTCAACTACTGCGTTACGTATCGCCGTCCAGTAGTGACCCGACCATCTACCGCATCTAGTAGTGGTCCAACCGCCCGGGGGTTCATCTTACCAACAACCACACACATTCACATACATAGCACACGCGTGCCTCCACCTTAAGTAGGCGGTGGGATGCCTCACACACATAATCGCGCTTACTTGAAAATAACAAACAATACTGAATTAAAAAGGCATACACTAAAAGACCTCGACGGAGATTTTACCCCCTTTACACTCACCTTATATGCATCTCCAAACCTCGAAGTAAAGCTGTTGGATCTTGGTGTCATTATCTGTTATGTACTGCAACACCATCTCCCTTTGCTTGATCGTGCACCATACCCCAAGCAGGGTTCCTATGGCCACCTATTAATCTCACGTCAAGAACGATTTACTAAACCAGGTTCACTTCCTCCTCGAAATAAGTAACCTGGATCCAACAACAATGATTTTCCTAATTGTCATCCATTCTTGCTCTTCCATGCATAAACGTCAATAAAAGAGACCTTCTTATTAGCCACAAATTAATTCCACTGCGCATCTCCTCCATCATCAAAACATGCCATTGTAATCATGGTTTCTCTCAACACACGGATGCCTAAATATTCCTATTCAAATGCTTTTCCCATCCCCATATATTTCATATATCTATGATATGATTATTCCATCAATCTCACGTGGAACTCATTTTCCATGTCCACATATCAATTAAATTTCATCACCAAATCCCACTTCAAAACCAACCTACCAAACCATATATATACATCTTCGAAGGATCACCAGTGCTCGATAAAGTGAATGAAAAAGAGAGGGGAGAATACCTTGGACCTTACTTTAACCACCTGCATTCATTAAACTCTTCCAGCTTTCCCCAACAGCTTTCTTCTTCTCGATATGAACTTCCCGGTTTCCAATCACGATGGTCACAACCTGAAGGTATTTCCCTCCGCAGCCCCTAAAGTCATCGTTCCTTAAACCACCCCTTCTTGGACTAAACGTCCCACTTCCCCTATCATCCATGATAATTACCGATGGATTTCAGGAGTGGAGGATCTTCTGAAAGGGAAGGGATGGGTAGATTTCCAAAGGGGTTTTACTGTGGGGAATGGGGAAAATAAATGGGTAACGAGAGAGTAAACGAGGGAGAGGGTGGGGAATGGGGATTGTTTATTTATTTCTTTGTCTTCCGTTGCTGAAGGTGAAAAGGAAACGTGATGATGATTATCATGTTAATTATAATAATATTATTATTATTTCTAAATAATGGTTGGAATCCTTCGTACGTAATCGTCAATCCAACCGATCGGTTGAACCTAGACTCAAATATCGGGGCGTTACATTTCCTCAACCCTTATAAAAAATTTCGTCCCCGAAATTTGCTCGGACTCATCCTTCCATATCATCATTCTCGTGCTTCCTTGGCTCATTACTTCACTCCTCCTATATGAATTTCAATGATGCTCGTTGCTTGTCCCGTATAATCTATCTCATTCCTTATATTTCCTCTTGACCATATAAGGTATTCTCACCAAGCTCGTTAGCATCGAGTATCTTTGAGTGGCTGCTTGTCCTTTTTAATTCCCCAGTCTAGGTCGAGGGCGTGATGAGACAAAATTCCGAGTCAATTTATTGGTCCAGCTCATTCAGTACTTTTTGTTGGACCTTAAATCGAAGTTGAGGTATCACATTCCCTCCCCCCTTAAGACAAATTTCGACCTCGAAATTTGTTCATCGTGATGACTCAAAATCTTTCCTGTGGGAATCCTTTTTCTTTCACAACCCCTTTATCGATGCTTGGTTCTAGCTCTGATACTCGAACTTAGTTTAGTAGCTCCTCGTCATTTCTTCTCAAAAGTCCTACTTGCCTTCCCTAACAATTATTAGAACTTCACTTGAACATTCTACCTTCTGTCTATCCTCGGCTTGCTTGATGACTTCTTATGGGAAAATCCTAGACTCAAATATTTCAATCCAACTGATAGAGCTCGCATCCTTCAAATCCCAATCCCTCGACAACCAATAAATGACAGAATAGTTTGGAAAGAAAGGGTATCTATTCAGCTAAGTCAGCCTATCTCAAATGGAAGCAATTTCATAATACAGACTTGGGAGATTATATGTGCCAGTAAATTGGAAGCAGGTGCGGGGATTAAACATCCCACCAAAGATTAGAGTGTTTGCATGGCGCTGGATCCCTAATATGCTACCAACAAGGGGAAATTTGGTCGAGAGGACTAAAGGAGGGTGCGAGGAATGCTCATTATGTGATTTGAAAGAAACACAACCTCATATTTTCTTGAAGTGTGGCTGGGTTCGAAAGGTTTGGAAGCCATCACAAATTCCACATATTTTTAGAAAGGGAGAAAGAGTGTACCTGTGAGGAATGGATATGTGAAATCAAGGAAAATGAAGGGGAATATGCATTGGAAGTCCTGGTGGCGCCATGGTTCATCTGGCACGAGCAAAATTCCCATCTATTGAATCACAAGAAGAAAGAAGAGTGGGAAATCATTTCCAGAGCAGGGGAATGGTTGAAAAATACAAGAATCAACTGTTGAGCATATTAATTGCTTAGTCAAAAGTAATTAATTATTTGTCCTCCAAGTCCCTTATTTCCTTGTCCCGGTAAAAGAATGAACTTGGTTGTCATTAGGGTTTTAACCTTAAGTCTATCTCTATATAAGGCTTAGCTACGATCATTGTCGTAAGCAAGTCGTCAAGATGTAGTCGTCAAATAATAAAACGTCAATCGTGAGCTCTTTCGAGCTCACCGTGGATTAGTCTCGATCAATAATCAATCGATCGAGGATACCACGTAAAATCTATTGTCTCGTGTTTTATTTCAATTCCGCGTCATCAAATTTTTCATGGTATCAGAGTGAAACTCGATCCCTTGTCTAGGGTTTTGAGCTTTCGCAGTCAATGCAAAATCCAGCCCGCCATAAGTCAATCTCTAAAACTACCTTCACAGTAGCCACCGCCGGTAGTCAACTCAATGTTGGCGTCTCTCCAACATCATCCCGATGTCCCCTCGATAGTCACGGTTGCCGTTGAGAGAAGAGCCAATGTCCACTGCGGCCTTCTAATCCGAATCCGTATCATAGTCGGCGAAGTCCTTTCTGCCATCAAGAACAAGATCTCTAGTCCGTCGTTGTTGTCATCTATTGGAAATGTGTATGAATAGCTTTGAAAGTTATATAGAGTCTCAAATGGAAAAACTACCACATTGGTAGTTTTACTTGGTGAAATGTGTATAAAGATATGAGCCTCTCTCCTAAGGGCATGCCCCTTGTTATCAATCATCATACTTGTCCCGGCTGGTCGTCTTCATCGCCAGTCCACGGGGATGATAAGAGGAACGGCGACGAGAAGGTTTGTTTTGGATCCAAGTCGGGATCATCGTACAACGGCTGTTCATGTTCTTCCGAACGCAGCCACTGAGCTTTCTTCTCGTAGGCATTTTCCGCCTTGATAGTCTTGCTCGTTGTTGGATAAAAAAAAGGTCACGATCATAGGCCTTGAATCTGGCTACGAGCGCATCGTTCTCCCTGAAGACGACCGACCGATCAATCAACCAGTCAATCATCACAAGTTGATCGTGCTTCAGACGTCGGCAGCCAATTCTGTTCCATCCTAAATCGATGGCCCGATTTTTTTTCTTACGTCGCCTCTTATTAGCTATGTCGTTGGTCCCCCCTCGTCTTATTGAGCAGTGACGCTCTTGCCGACTCGTTCGTCTTCAGCTACAGTTTATGCAAAGTCCACGAATCAGGTTTTGAATCTTTGGTTTTGTGATTAATAGTGGCTTCCAGATTGCCTATTATTGGGTTCGTGAGATTTGGTCGTCAAAAGGGCTCTTGTCCAATGCGGCCAGGTCGTCCTCATCAATATCAAGGAGTCTGTGTCCCTCCAAAGTAGTCAACAACAATTGGTCCATCAAGGTTCATCGTCGTCCTCGTCAAGTGCTTCAATATCCAACTAAGTACTCATAATATTGTAACTCAAGGCTATCAACACTTCCCGTCTCGGAAGTCGCTTTGTAGAAACATGAGTATATGTGTGGTGGTTGGTTAATTCGGGTGTTTTTTATATTTACTCCTTCTATGACATCGCAGCAAGGTCAACAGTTGATTCTCCACTCAATTGTAAGAACTTGTTGCCTAAAATTGAAGCGGGCCATGAGCAGCTAGCATAGCGACGCCATCATCGCTGTCCTTTGCGTCCCAGTCTTCCAAGCTCTTGTAGAACCGACTATCCTCCAACCACATGTTTTCGAACTTCCACGGTCTTTTTATTCTCGAATTATCACCTAGTGAGATGACAACGGGTTGTGATCAGATTCAACCCTTTCGAGAGCAGACAACGTACAATCCGGATAGAGGCTCTCAAATTCAGTCGAAACAAATGCTCTGTCAATTCGAGACATTGAGGCATTACTCCCCCCTTTTGACAAGGTGAAACGACTACCTCCAAGAGGAAGTTCCAGAACAGAGAGGGCGTCGATGCAGTCATTGAATTCTTGCATTAGTTTAGAGCTCCTTCTGGCGCCGTTGTAGTCATCATGGTTACGAATCAGGTTGAAATCCCCCGCAATACAGAACGGGTTAGACACTGAGGCACAGAACCCCTTCAGATCATTCAAAAACTGAAGCTTATCAACTCTTTCCTGCGGACCATAAACGATAATCAGATCCCAAAGTTTAGAGGAGGAGACATCCTGAAATCCAACTGCGACAAAGTAAGATCCCACAGTTCTGTAAATTTCCTTAACCATGAGTATATCCCAAAACACCACAATTCCACTGGAACTGCCATTGGCGTCTTTCGCAGCCCAACCAACGTCCCTATTACCGCTGATACTGCGAACAAGATCATCACTGCAAGTACACCACTTAGTTTCTATTAGACCCACTATCCTTGGCTGTTTCCTTCCCACTATTCCTTTGATACTGCCTCTCTTCTCCGGGTCTCCCAAACCTCTTTGATAGACCGATAATTATACACGTTTTCACCCCTATTCTGAAGCCGTTTGTGATGAGGAATCTCGTATTTTAAGCCGATTTCACGCTAGGTTGTGTGTTTATGTCATATTTCAGGTCCTGGCGTTGGAATCGAGGCGAAGGAACGAGTTCCGGGTCGAAAGGAGCGAAGATTGGACAAAGGATGCTGCTGGGCCAAAATACCCGGTCAAAGGAAGAAATACCCGACCGGGTATATTCTGGCCTCGACCGGGTAATTCCTCCTTCGGGCACCCGTGAGAAACAGAAGGGGGCCCGGGCGATGGCGATAAATCCCCGGTCGGGGATTTTGGTGTTGGACCGGGGATTTCCCCCTTTAGTGGAACGGCGCGTTTCGACAATACCCGGTCGAAATACCCGGTCGGGTATTTCGACCGGGTATCGCGGGGTCAGCTGATAAAAGAGGAAGAAGGCCAATTTTCAAAGGGTTCCGAGTTTTTGAGAGAGAAATCGATTCCTAGAGAGAGAAAGCGTCGAACCAGAGTTCTCAAGCGCCATAGATCGATCTTCAACACCATTGGAGCCCGTCTTGAGCTTGGAGAAGTGCGATTAAACGTCCAGGAGCAGGAATCCAACTTCACAGTATGATTTCCGGGTCTGAATCTGCTTTTGCTTCTTTCTCTATGGAGTAGTTTCCCCATTCATCTGGGTATGGAGAACCCTAGATTTGTATGCTAGGTCTGATTGTATGAACCCAAGTACAGAGTTTGTGAATTGATTTTATTCGATTGAGGTTTGAATGATTGAATGACTTGAATCCTGATCAAATTCCTGTTGTTTCTGCTTTGACCTAGAATGAGAATATCTGCCTAGGTTGATAGAGTACCCTTAATCGAAGGTGGCGAATTGGTGACTTTAGTCGAGGAGCCAATTCGCTATTCTGTACCGAAGTCAATTCGGTAGTGGAGGTTTGGTTCATTAGGGCCTCAATCTGTTTACTCCGGTGGAGGTTAGTCGCCCGCTAGAGACTCAGATTGAGAGGGTCTGGAGACCTTGAGTCGAGACTTCAGGCTAATTGAGAACCTTCCGCAGTATAACTTTCATGAAAACTGAACTTGGTAATTGCAATCCGACTTAACTGCAGTCTAGGGGAAACCATATCCGGGTGACCTCTCTTGACTTGACAACAAACCGTTTACTTGCTTTGTGTTTTGTTTGCTTGAGTTTCACTAAAAGTTCACCGCTAAATAACAAGACTTCACCGAGTAGTCATCACATCTAGGACCCGGGTTGACATTAAAACCCGACCCGCTATACTACGCTTTAGGAAGTGGTTATACTTGGCCATTTTCTAGAGTGACAGTAGGAGTGAGTCAAGTTTTTGGCGCCGTTGCCGGGGACGGCTAGGTTGTTGAAGAAAAGTGATTTCTGTTACTTTAGCATTTTCATTTTTTGCATTGAGTTTTTGTTTGTCCCGCTTGTGCCTTCACGGGTTTGCTTGCTTGAGTGTGTGCAGGTAGTGCATGACCCGTAGCCAGTCAGGAGGTTTACTGCCGTTGGATCCAGAGCTTGAACGCACTTGCCGCCAACTTAGGAGACAGCAGCGAGCTAGACTGGTTACGGGAGAGCGCATAGACGGCCACTTGACCAGCAATTCTGAGGAAGAGTACGAGATGGAGGGCGAAGACATCCCACAACCGGGGAATGTTCGACAGGCTCCCCCGGTGAATCAGCATCCACCACCACCGCCGGGTCCCACCTTGGAGTACTACTACACTCCACGGATTGCTAACATCCGCCCGGTCATCCTCTATCCACCCATCCCAGCAAATAACTTCGAGATCAAGCCAGGCTGGATTCAGCTCATCACATCCTCTATCCAGTTCCATGGCTTGAAGGATGAGGAAGCCCGGGCACACCTTTCCCGTTTTCTGCAGCTGACAAACGGGTTCAAGCTGAATGGTGTTCCGGATGATGCAATCCGCCTTCACCTCTTCCCCCATTCTCTGGCGGGGAATGCTAAGAGTGGTTGGAGACCCAGCCCCCACTGTCCATCACTTCTTGGGACGATCTGGCGGATAAGTTTGTGCACAGATATTATCCGGCATCGAAGACTACTGAGATTCAGCGGGAGATCACTCACTTCCGCCAAGAGCCAGATGAGTCCCTTCGTGATGCATGGGAGCGGTACATGGGATACTTCTCGCAGTGTCCCCATCATGGCTTCAGCGATGCTTTCACAGTGGGGAACTTCTACAGTGCCATCACCCCAGACAGCCAGAGGGTGATCGAGTCTCTGTGCCCAGGAGGGGATATCCTTACTAAGACTCCACCCGAGCTGAACCAGATGATCAGTACTTTGGCTGCCCGCGATCATTCCTGGGGGCAGAGCAGCAGAGGCAGGCACTCCCGGGACCGTGGTGTGCATGCTATGGAGGCCCGATCCGGGTTAGAGCAGCAGGTGGCTGAGTTGGTGCAGACACTGAAGCAGCCTAACAGTCTCCTTCCGGGCCGAGGTGTAGCTGCGCCTCCAGTGGCTCAGTGCCAGTGGTGTGAGAGTCCAAACCATCTGGTGGAGGACTGCCAGGCTATGCGGGAGTCCTCTACTCCCCAAGAACAGTTGGCCTTCATCGCCAATGCTCGGCGCCTCGATCCATACAGTAACACATACAATGAGGGATGGCGCCAGCATCCCAACTTCGCCTGGAGCAACAACACCAATAAACCACCTGGTTTCCCAGCACCAGCAGGTGGTTTTCAGCAGAGGCAGCCTTTCCAGGCTAGACAGGGGCAGCCATTCCAGCAGCCCCAGCGTCAGTATGCCGAGCCAGCAGCAGCACCAGCTCCCGATAATCAGATGACCGAGCTGAAGAACGTTTTGGCGGCATTCATGACCACCAGCCAGGCGAATATCACGAGGATGGATCAGGCCATAGCTTCACTGGAGGCAGGGCAGAGAAACCAGGGTGCCATTCTGCAAGATTTGCAGAACCAGGTTGGCGCCATAGCTCGCCAGATTACTACTCGGGCCCCGGGGACTCTACCTACCACCACGATCCCCAATCCACGGGACCCGCATGAGCAGCTGGGTGCCGTTTTCACCAGGAGCGGCAGGCCTACATCAGCTGATCCTGCCTCGACTAGGCAGGAGGAACCACTACCTGCTTCAGCACTTCCAGCCGGTGATGCAGAAGTGCGGGTGGAGAAGGAAGCCCCTGCTCCCAAGCCACAACCAGTGGTGAAGGAGCACGTACCCCAGCTTCCCTTCCCCACTCGCCTTCACAAAGACAAGTTGGAGACTGAGTTTGCCAATTTTATGGCAATGTTGAAGTAGCTCAACATCAGCATACCATTTGTGGAGGCACTGTCGAAGATTCCCAAGTACGCTAAGTTCATGAAAGATCTCTGCACCAACAAGAAGAAACTTGGGGATCTCTCGACAGTGCTGCTGAGCGATGAATGTTCTGCCATCCTGCAGAACAAGCTGCCCGAAAAGCGCAAGGATCCAGGGAGTTTTACTATCCCTCTTTCTATTGGCAGCATGCATGTAGGAAAGTCCTTGGCGGACCTAGGAGCTAGCATCAATGTCATGCCATATAGATTGTTCAAAAAGCTAGACCTAGGTGAACTTAGCCCTACTAGGATGAGCATTCAGCTAGCTGATCGTTCCGTGGTGCATCCTAGGGGTATCATAGAAGATTTGCTTGTTAATGTTGGTGCATTCACATATCCTGTTGATTTTGTTATCCTGGACATAAATGATGATGTGGATGTACCTTTGATTCTGGGTAGACCATTTCTTGCCACCGCCAAGGCACTGATTGATGTGCATGATGGTAAGCTGATCTTGCGTGCTGGAAATGAACAGGCTACTTTTCCTGTGACTGACTTTGATCATTGTGCTATGATTTCTGTATCGCCTGTGCATGCTATTTCTGATCAGGTACACGAGCCTGTCGTGTACCCTTCTGCACCTCTCATTTTGCAGGACCCGCCTATCATTCCTTCGTCGCCACTCCATCCAGTCTCGCCTCCGAACAAAAAGCTCAAGGAGGAGTGGCGGCCGAAGCTGCAGGTGGCTAAGCCTGCACGGAAGAAGAGTGGAGACCACTATGAGCTGGTCCCACCCCCCGCACCACGACCACCCTGGCCATCCGAGTACTCACTCGCCTGCATCTTGCCGGATGGCCAGGTCGAGCTGACTTCTGCTGGTGGTTGCAACCGTCGGGTGCACGGTCACCACCTGAAGCTGTACCTCAAGAGCGATGTGGATCCGCTCTTGGAGGCACCTGTTCCTGCACCTCCCTGAGTATCCACCATGGGCGTCCAGCTAAAAGACGGTAAAGAAGCGCTTGTGGGGAGGCAACCCCACCACAGTTTGACTTTCTTTCTTATGTTTCGAGTCGGATTGCGATTTGGTTTTGTTTTGGTTTGTTTCCTTTGTTCTGGATGATGTCTTATTGGGCTGACATCGGACCTAACATATTCTGGTTGAGCTCTTCTGTTCCCCTTGAGCTGTGCTGTGTTCCCGACTGGTCCATTTCCAGTCCTCTGCAGTCCGTGCATACCGGTAACATCGTTCCCCTTTCCTTCCCTCTTCTCCATTGAGGGCAATGTCGATATTAAGTGTGGGGGGGATGTTTATCTTTTGACTGCTTTAGCTCTGTTTGTGTGCTTGAAGCCTAGTCCACTGTCCAAATTTTTAAATTTGAGGGCTCCAAGTACGTGTTCCTTGCAATTGCCTGCTCAGTATGCTTTGAATTGACAGTCTCTGTAGTGATTTGCAACCTAGGGAGGTAGTGTAGCACTATGGAGGATGTTGATGCATTTAAGAAGTCTCATTTCTTCTTCATAGTGTGTTGGTTGATTGAGTGAATTAGTGATCTTAGGACCCCTGAATTGTGTGGTGTTGTGGACTCTCTGCCTGTCATGGACTCGTGTATCATGTTTTGGAAATAACAGGTGCTCGAAATGTGCTTTAAAATAACGTCTCCCGTGCGAATAGGGCGAAAGTGTGTAAGGGGAGACGGGAATCCGTTCCCAATTTCCACCTACTACCTCCAGCCCCCTTACATGTCTTTCCCCCGCACGAGGCTCGAGACAACTGCTCCTGGCATGGCCGGTAAGAGCCGGGCTCCCGCAAAACCTTTGCTAGGTGGGAGCCCCCGTTTTCTGCAAAAACAGGTTGGAACCCTTGAAAAGAAAAGAGAAAAACAGAAAAACAAGTAAAAGAAGGAAGAAAAGGGGTTCCAACCATCTTTAAGAAGAAAATCGAGCACCTTGAAAAATGTGAGTCCATGATCTTTTGTTTTTGAGAGTCTCCTCATCCACGATTCATTTGTCCTCTGTTCACTATTTGCCATGATGCTGACTCGAGACTAGTGTTCTCGCCGAAGAGGCTATGAGATGACTTGTGCGTCGGTTGACCTCGTAAGCTGCTAAATGATCTAGGAAGTCCTCTACCTACGATCGAGGTTGTTTGTTGCTATAGAGGTCTGGAGAGCTGCATTGGTTTGAGTTAGTTTTGCTTGGGGACAAGCAAACGGTTAAGTGTGGGGGAGTTTGATAGACCGATAATTATACATGTTTTCACCCCTATTCTGAAGCCGTTTGTGATGAGGAATCTCGTATTTTAAGCCGATTTCACGCTAGGTTGTGTGTTTATGTCATATTTCAGGTCCTGGCGTTGGAATCGAGGCGAAGGAACGTGTTCCGGGTCGAAAGGAGCGAAGATTGGACAAAGGATGCTGCTGGGCCAAAATACCCGGTCAAAGGAAGAAATACCCGACCGGGTATATTCTGGCCTCGACCGGGTAATTCCTCCTTCGGGCACCCGTGAGAAACAGAAGGGGGCCCGGGCGATGGCGATAAATCCCCGGTCGGGGATTTTGGTGTTGGACCGGGGATTTCCCCCTTTAGTGGAACGGCGCGTTTCGACAATACCCGGTCGAACCATAAAATACCCGACCGGGTATTTCGACCGGGTATCGCGGGGTCAGCTGATAAAAGAGGAAGAAGGCCAATTTTCAAAGGGTTCCGAGTTTTTGAGAGAGAAAGCGTCGAACCAGAGTTCTCAAGCGCCATAGATCGATCTTCAACACCATTGGAGCCCGTCTTGAGCTTGGAGAAGTGCGATTAAACGTCCAGGAGCAGGAATCCAACTTCACAGTATGATTTCCGGGTCTGAATCTGCTTTTGCTTCTTTCTCTATGGAGTAGTTTCCCCATTCATCTGGGTATGGAGAACCCTAGATTTGTATGCTAGGTCTGATTGTATGAACCCAAGTACAGAGTTTGTGAATTGATTTTATTCGATTGAGGTTTGAATGATTGAATGACTTGAATCGTGATCAAATTCCTGTTGTTTCTGCTTTGACCTAGAATGAGAATATCTGCCTAGGTTGATAGAGTACCCTTAATCGAAGGTGGCGAATTGGTGACTTTAGTCGAGGAGCCAATTCGCTATTCTGTACCGAAGTCAATTCGGTAGTGGAGGTTTGGTTCATTAGGGCCTCAATCTGTTTACTCCGGTGGAGGTTAGTCGCCCGCTAGAGACTCAGATTGAGAGGGTCTGGAGACCTTGAGTCGAGACTTCAGGCTAATTGAGAACCTTCCGCAGTATAACTTTCATGAAAACTGAACTTGGTAATTGCAATCCGACTTAACTGCAGTCTAGGGGAAACCATATCCGGGTGACCTCTCTTGACTTGACAACAAACCGTTTACTTGCTTTGTGTTTTGTTTGCTTGAGTTTCACTAAAAGTTCACCGCTAAATAACAAGACTTCACCGAGTAGTCATCACATCTAGGACCCGGGTTGACATTAAAACCCGACCCGCTATACTACGCTTTAGGAAGTGGTTATACTTGGCCATTTTCTAGAGTGACAGTAGGAGTGAGTCACTCTTACATTCCACACTAAAATACTTGAGCCCATTAATGTGAAAAAGTGTTACCTCCGCAACCATTCGACCCACTCCTGTTTCTTCTAGTTCCTTTTGGCGAGGGTGGCAAAGGGCCTATTCTACGGATTTCCATTTCTAGCTTGGACCGGGGGACTTTGATCTTGTTGGAGTGGGTGGCGATAGCAACATTTGTGATGAACTTGTTGGACTCTTCTTGGCTATTATCAACCTCCAATTTAAAGCATTGGCTTAGATTCAGGCATCTTGACTCCAAAGTTTGCAAGTCAAACGGGTATGAACTCAAATTCCAATCCCTGTGAGGACTGTTGGTGCAGGAGGGTGATGGGAGCTGACAAAGGCCCGGGGACGTGGGTGTAGAAGAACAAGGGGTGTTGAATGAAAAATTTGGGGAAGAAGGTGGAGAAATCAAGTGATCAGGAAGAAGGGTGCAGGGAAACATTTATGGGCTAATGGATAAGGGGAGATCATTAATATAAGAGGAAGATGGGTAAGATTCAGGGCTCATCTGAGTTGGGGGTGGACGAAATGAAACGATAAGTGTAGGTGGGAGGAGTGAGGCGATGAGGTATGGAAGTGGGCCACGGTCAATGTTTAAAACGATGAGACTGGCCCAGGGAAGAAGTCCGCCACGAAGTGGGCTGAAAAGAGCAGGTTGAGAGAGGCTAGACAGGAGATCCAACACAACTTTGAGCCCGGGATCAGGTCTTAATGGGTTTATCAGATAGGGGGCCTGGTGAAAGGGCCTGTTGCGACCAACCTTTTTAAATTAGCTGCACGGTTCTCGACCAGGTAGAGCTGCATGGGATTATGAGATGAAGTCGAAGAGCCCTCAGCGTGCGTCGGCACCATGATCGAGACATCTTTGGATGTTGTGACACTATCAATGTTTCTCGAGATACGTCTCCGATCAAGCAACCGACTTTTTCCTTTCCGAAGCTCCGGACGGCGTCCCTCCGTTTCACCAGTCATCGATTTAGCCGGAGGTGGAACCACTATCTTGATCTGATAAATACGATTCTCATAAGCCACCGGGATCATGTCCGGATATCACCGATGACCTGGATCTTGATCCTGACATACGAAGAGTTCCAAGCCGACCAGTCAATTTCCAAGAACCTTCCACAATAGTTTCCAATGTTTTTGAATAATTCAGCACTTTTTAGATGGATTGGAATGTGATAAGCCAAAAGCCACACTTCGTTCACAGGAGTTTATTCAACACTCCCTGCGTCAGGGTTCCAACGAGACAATCTGAAACGGAAGCTTCTAAAACTGATGTGGTCCAACTGCACGATTCTATTTGCTTCCGACGGACTGGGACAAATAAGGATCCAAGAGCCGTCTTCAAGGTCTTCAAACCCGAAACCATCGTGAATAACCCACGATTTATTCGCCCATCTCCTAAACTCTGGGATCATACTTCTGTTGAATATTTCCTTTGAGGATAAAAACCGTATCACCACACTTCTACCCAGAAGGTTGAGACGCTCCTGCACTCCTTCTTTCTCAACCTCAATGAATCTACCATTCCCTTGTGACTTGATACAACAATTTCCGCCGCCGTAAAATCCTCCATATTGGACTGTATCAGCATAGGTCACACCCGGTGCAACAGACTTTGCAGAAGCAGGTGCAGACCAGTTGTCGTGAACACCCTTTGAGCGCATTTGAAGTTCCGCCACATAGAAGTCTTTCAAGAGTTTAATGAGACTTGCCCAGCCATGAGTGCCTACTGCCTGCGGGATTAAGACTTTGAAAACGTCCCTCCTTCGATTTTGTTCAGAGATCTGCAGATATGTACCACGGAAGTTCGCAGCTTTCCCAACATGAATCGTTCGTGGACCGCTATTTTTCACACATCCCCTAGGGAAAGTCCATTTTTTCATTGCAGCTGTCTGCAGAACGCCTAGTAGCCAGGAGATTTGCACTTCGTCCATCGCGACGCTCCATCTTCCATGGCCTTCTTCAACTTGAAGCTTGTAAAATTCCGCCCCACGAGTTTTAAATCTCTCAAGTGACACAAGTTTGGATCCCAATCTCGTCTCCCGTCGACACCTCGCCACTGAGTCTCTGCCACCAAGAGCATCCGGAGCCTGTGACCTGCAAAAAAAAAAAAGAAGAAGAAGATCGCTCCCCAACCTTTCTACTCTTTCTGGAACGCTCACCGAACGCTCTCTCTTTCGAGAGAGCCCCTCTCTCTCTCTCTCTCTCTCTCTCTCTCTCTCTCTCATGTTACCACTGTGATAACTTTATCGGTTTCCACCTTCCTGCCCGGACTACATCATCAATGATATGCCCCTGTCTCTCCATACACAGGATGAAAATGTACGAGGAGAGGGGGCATCCTTGTCTCAATCCCCTGGACGGTTGGAAGCTCTCTGTGAGGCCCCCATTCCATTGTATTTGCATTGATGCCGAAGAGATATAAGCCATCGTCAACTCCACAAACTTGTCTGGAGCCCCTGCCGTAACTAGAGTATCTCGTACAAACCCCCACCTGATTCTTTCATACGCTTTAGCTAAGTCCACCTTCAGAACCATCCACCCACGCCTTCCTTTACGAGCTCTCATCGAGTGGATCACTTCCGGAAGTATGTAGATATTATCGGTGATATGACGCTCGGGAACGAAGCTGGTCTGCGTTTCATGGACGAGGTCTGGCATGAGATTTTTCAGTCTCTCAGCAAGGCACTTGGTGATCACCTTATACGCCATGTTACATAGGCTGATCGGCCGGAATTGATCGATTGTGGTTGGCTGCTTTGTCTTCGGAATTAGAACAAGGATTGTTGAGTTGATATCCTTGATTTTCTCCGGGTTATTCCAACAGTCGAGTACAAAGGCTGCCATGGATTCTCCCACCGTTTCCCAACACCTCTGGAAGAAAATAGGGCTCAACCCATCTTTTCCTGGAGCTTTTAAAGGGCCCATCGCCTTCACGGCTGCATGCATTTCTTCCATGCAAGGCGTATGATTTAGGGGCTGCCATCGAGGGGACCCCAGAGCTGGGAAGCCATCCAACAGGGCTAGCAGATCACCACCTTCATCTTGATACAGTCCAGTGAAGTAGGTTCGCGCCATATCCAGCAGAAGTGTTTGGTCTTCAATCCAGTTACCCCCGCCATCCTTGAGCATAGTGACCCGGTTTCTGTTCCTCCGCCGGAGGGTTCTGGTGTGAAAATACGTTGTATTCTTATCTCCCGTATTAATCCATTCAAGGCGAGACTTTTGGCACCATAGAAGCTCCTCTTGAAATAGGACTAACTCCAATTCCTCTTGATATTGCGGAAGCTGTGATTCACTCCCTTGTCCGCCCCCAGCCTGCTCAAGGAATTCAATGCGCCTAAGGAGCTTGTCCTTGCATCTGGTAATGTGGCCGAAAATATTTCTATTCCAATTCACTACATCTTGAGCAAACGCATTGGCCGATTCCGTGAAAGAGCTCCCCCTCCCTCAGGCCGCGTCCGCCATTTCACGAAAACCCTCGTGAGTGAGCCACGCCGCTAGTAAGCGAAAGGGCTTGGGGCCAGCCGGTGGGTGAGGCTCCGCCAAAGAGACTAGAAGCGGGCGGTGGTCAGATTTTTTCATACGAGGCAAGTGTCTACCACTGTCTCTGAGAAGCTAGTAACCCAACGATTGTTTGCCATTCCCCTATCAAGTCTTTCCCGGAGTCCCGTTCAGAACCAAGTGTAGGCTGGTCCTTCAAAATCCAGATCGATCAGCTCAGTATCCTGGATTGCCTCTTGGAAGTCCCTAATTCTAGCCGCATCGAACGAGGCACCCCCTAGCTTCTCCGAAGGACTGATGATGGAGTTGAAGTCGCCCACCAGAAGCCAGGGTTGCACCATATCCTCAGCCAGCTGTCGTAGGAAACCCCAAAGTTCGCGACGTTGCATGGGTGTCGGGCTACCATAAATTGCAGAAAGCGGCCATGCAACGTCCTAGGGTAACATACCCTGTACCTGAACGTGAAGACATTGTTGGTTAGAGTCGATTCTAGAAATGTTCAGGTTACATGAATTCCAAAGAATCCATATTCTCCTAGAGAAGCCCACGACATCAACTATGAGGTCATTATCATAACCCATTTTACGAATAACATCAAGAGCATGGTTCCCACTAATTCTGGATCCACAATAATCACTATATGAGGTTTGGACTTCCTACGATACTCGTGAAAAGCACGTAGAAAATCCTTACCCCCCGCTCCCCTACAGTTCCACGAGAAAACTTTATAATCCATAAGGAAAAGGGGAAAAGAAAGTGACTCCCTTAGGATTGACCGACCGACATGGGTGTCCAATCAATCTGCATTCCCGAAGAATTATTCTCCATGTTTTCCCTTGCATCAGGTGATTTCGCTTGCCCGTTGTATGGGCTAAGGTCTGGCGGCCTATCCTTTACTCCGTCAGAATTTGAGGTCACCGCTGCCCGAGTCTGATCACTTTCGCCTTTCTGCCCTAGGTTTGACAATTGCGGTTCATTGACCATGTGGTTAGGCCGGCTCGCGTCTGTCTCTGACTTTCGCTGAGCAGTTTGGGCTTCTATGGTTCTGCCAATCACTTCTTTGTCATTGCACACAACAGGAGACGTAGCATGGGTTTCCTTGGAAAGAGTGCTTTCCTTCTCTTTTCCCACTTGCGGTGCCTGTTTTGAATTCTTACTCTTATTCCTAGTGCTGGCTGACTGTTGTTGCACCTGGTTAAGGGTCACATTAGTAGTTTTCTCATGCTCTGACTCCGTTTGTAGGCCCTCTTCCTCCTCAAGAACAACATATCGTGATCCCCCTGCACTTTATTGGGAATCATGGACCGCTTTTGTTCCCTTCGGGCTCAAGTTAGACCCTTGGTCCTTTCTCTGGGATCGGGGTTTACGTTTCGCAATCATCCACTCTCCATAGAGGGGTTCATCTTGGTTGGCTGCTGGCGGGGGTTCCTGCACGGTATTTTCCGCTTCCATAGGTGCTTGCGACTTAACGCACGAGCAATCCCACTTCTCTGCGAAGGTGCCACAGTTCAAGAAAATATTTTCCAACCCTTCATACTGGATAAAGTATTTCTTGCCTCTGATGGAGAATTTCGACAGCAAAGGCCGAGTGAGGTCCACTTGAACAAAAACCCGGGCATAATCGCTTCGTGCCGCCGTACGAGTGGCTTCGTCGATCCGGATAGGTTTTCCAATGCGACGCCCAATTTTCATCACTGCCTCTCGGTGAAAATAGTGGATCGGAATATCGAGGAGTCTAGCCCAAACTAGCGTTTATGAGATCTCGTGGTTATATGGATCAAAATCCTTATCCCACATGTGCACTGAAAGATAATTCGGTCCTATCATCCACGGTCCGTTCGTGACTGCACTCTCGTAATCCATACCACTCGTGAACCGAACTAGGAAATAGCCATTTTTCATTGACATTACTTGGATCCCCCCTGCCTTTTCCCATATCATATTCAACCGGATTGACACCGCTGTGTACGTCACTGTCCTACCCAGGGGTTTCACAATGAGTGCTGATCTTAGCTTGCGGCAGTATTCCCTCTCCTCAGATTCGGTGAAGTATATCGGCGGATAGGTGGGGTCTTCCTCCCCATCGAAACCCTTCTCCAGACCATCCTCACGCATTGCCATCGCAGTATCCTCGCCGTCCGAGTCGGCTGTGTACCACTCATCCATATGCGCTTCCCCCCCCCCCCCCCCAAACAATCTACGCGCTGCTCCCGTCCCTTGCGACCAGACGTTTGGCCTAGGACTTTGCGGCGGGGAGGTACTGGTTCTATTTCCCTTACTGGAACCTTCGCATACCGGTGCAGCATGGGAGGTCGGCTCCGTTTGTTTGACATGTTTCTTCATATGTTGCGCCTCCCTGTCACCTTTAGGGTTTGGGGATGACGTCTCGGTAGGAGGCCGCCTTTGGCCAGCGATCGTCTCAGGCGGGGAGGTCGCGGGTAGCTTCCCCCCGGCCGGCGGCACGACGTCCGCCGACATTGCATCGAAAACCTAGCTCCAGTCCCCAACCGGTTGATCGCCCTTTGAAGTTTGTGGAGCGAAAAACCCTTCTTTCTTCTTATCTCACACTAATATGCTTGAGTTGTCAAACACTTGCCATTTTGGTTCGGTAGAAAATAAAAATAGAGTGCCTAAATCGCACCCAACGTGCTGAAAATTGGCCCGATCCGTCCCTGACCCTATTTGACCTTCCCCTGAAGGGTGAAGATGTATAACTGACCCGTCCCGTTCCTATTTCTTTCATGACCTTGTCTAACCTTTTAGGGTCGGGTCAGTGGGTCGACCCTGATAAATACACTACTTTTCTAAAAATTATAATTTGGTACCCAAATTTATTGTTTCTTACATTTTAGTATTTAAATATTATTTTTTTACAAATAAGTCCCAATTTTTTTAGAATTTAGTACCTAAACTTTACAATTTTACAAATATGTCCAACGTGTTTGTATGATGCTAAGGGTCATAGGGTCAAAAAGTGACCCGACCCTAAATTGACTTGACCATAAGCTGACCCAGTCCGACCCTCAGGGTCAGGGCGGGTGAAAGGGTTTGAAGGGTCAAACTTAGACCCCTAAACATTTTATTATTGATTTGCTTTGTGGTCCCGATCTCAATTTAAAGTACCACAACCAATAAGCTATTGTGAAGATTACGGCCTGAGTTTAGGTCCTTAAACCCAATTCCTTGTGGAGGATCTTAAAGTATTTTGATTGGTTGGATGGAGATTTTTGGCAGTTAAGAAGGAGTTATACATTAATTAGTTAATAAGGGTAATTTGGGAAATTATTAGTAATATAAAACTAAAATAATTATCCACAATAATCTCTTAACCCACTCTTTCCTACGCCGAACGTTTTCCTCTCAACTCTTCTCTCAAGGTCTCCCGACGAGTGATCTCTGTCCGACCCAGTGTACATCGTTTCCGGCAGCCATCCCCAACTCCCCCCTTCGCCCTCAACGCCCGCCAGCAGTAACAATCCCTCCAGTTGAGGTGATTGCCCATCCGGTTCGTCTCCCACCATCACTCAGCAGCGTCGATTTGCTCTCCCATCCGAAGCTTGCTTTTAATTAGTCCCTCTCCTGCCGCGCAGTAGCTCTGCTCTACTAACCCCTCGCTCGACGTTCTTCCTCGTCGCACAAGCATAACAGCGGCGTCGGTCCGACTTCTAGCGCTGCTTCCGTCGTTTCCCCTCTCCCGTCATCGGCATGTTACGTCCCTCAACTGTTGTTAACTGTGGCGTCGCTCCCACTTCCGGTGTCGCTCCCGTATGATGTTACTCCCGTCTGCGACTGATTTCTTTGATAACATTAACAAAGACCAATATTCAATCATTAAAATATTTTTTTGACAATTATTAACTAAAATACATTTATGCAAATTATCATAACAAAAATACAGTGATCGTTATTAACATTTACTATAAATTTTTTGGATATTTACGAAATCATTTATTAACAATATCTCATCATTTATCAACATTTATGCCAGGTATCATTAAACATTTCGATTTATTATTAACAAGATACAAAAACATCATCACCTCTTCTTAAATCATTTGTTGATTGTTTGCAAAGTTATTGTTAATGGGATGTCATCCTTTTTCAATGTAAATAATATAACATTAACAATGACCTATAATTCAATCATCAAATTTTTTTTGACAATTATTAACAATGTAACTTTCATCGGATCAGTTTGTCTAGATTATGGTGGCTGGTAGTAGTCGTTATTTTGCAACTTTCATCTATGCTTTCAATGAAGAAGGGCAGAGAAGAGTTATGTATGAGCAACTGACTAGGATTCGAGTTATGCACATGCCTTGGATCATTATGGGTGATTTTAATGCTATAAGGAATCCAGTTGAGGGATGAAATGATCCGCAGTATTCGTCCAGTATGGCTGATTTTGATGAGTGGTTGAATAATATTGAGGTTGAGGAGCATAAAGCAACAAGACCCCGGTTTACGTGGTTGAACAAGCAAACACGAAACCCCATTGCACGTCGTCTGGATAGGGCTTTTGTTAATCTGAAATGGTTGGAGGGGTTAAAGGACAGTGAGGTACATCTATTATCGCCTGGTGTGTCTGATCACTGCCATGTCTTTTATCAAACTGAAGTTCCTTTAAAGTCTTTGCCAAAACCATTCAAGTTTTTCAACTTTTGGCTCAAGCATCCTGACTTTGATAAACTTCTCATGGAGGCTTGGGGAACTCAGGTTATGGGGTCTCCTCTTATTAGGGTATATAAGAAGCTTCGAATCATAAAAGGGTTGTTGAAGAATTTGAATAGAGAAGAATACTCTGATATAAGGGGAAGGGTGCGAGAAAAAGAAATGCAGCTAGAAAATATCCAAAGAGAAGCTCTGGTTAATCCTTCGGGCCCTGTTTATGAAGAAGAAAGTCAACTCTCAAATGAGTTGGTTGTTTTGATGAAAGAAGAAGAAGTTTTCTTAAGGAAAAAAATCAAGGGAACTGTGGTTGAAGACAGGGGATTCTAATTCAAGTTACTTCCATCTTTTTGTGAAGACTCAACAAAAAAAGAACACAATCACCTCGTTGATTGATGCAACGGGGAACAGAGTTACTGAGGTGGATGATATGAGTCAGGTGGCTGTTGGGTTGTACAAAGGGTTTCTTGGTAGTGCAAATAGTGAAGTGGTAGAAGTCCCTGTGGGTTTCTTTGATGACATACTCAAGAGAACCCTTTCTGCTGATCAGATAGAGAGACTGTGTGATCCGGTTACTTCTAGCGAGATCAAATATGTTCTTTTCCATATGGACCCTGACAAGAGTCCAGGACCAGACGGGTACAATGCACACTTCTTTCAGGCTTCCTGGGGAGTTGTTGGGGAGGAAATCACAGCTGCAATTCAACACTGTTTTGCTGAGACTAAGATACCGAGGGAGGTAAATGCTACTATCTTAGCTTTAATTGCTAAGGTTACCAATCCATAAGAGATGAAGAACTTCAGACCTATTTCTTGTTGCAACATAATCTATAAATGTATCTCTCAAATTGTTGCCAATATTAGTAAGAACTCAGTGCTTTGCTGCATAGCCTTATTAGTAAGAATCAAACTGCTTTTGTGAAAGGGAGGGTGATTGGGGAGAACATCCTCTTAGCACATGAGTTGGTACATAAGTATGCTAGGAAAAACATCTCTAGTATATCAACACTTAAAATTGACTTGATGAAAGCCTTTGACTCTATCAATTGGCATTTCCTTGGTAGGGTCCTTAGAGCAATGGGGTTTCCTGTCAAATTTGTTGAATGGATTCAAATGTGTTTTGAGCATCCCATGCTTAGTGTTGCTTTCAATGGAGGGCTGGTTGGTTATTTTGAAGCTAAGCAGGGACTGAGGCAAGGGGATCCCCTTACCTCTTCACGGTTTCCATGGAGGTGTTTACATGTTTGCTTGATAAAACTGCTGAAAAAGGTTTTTTCCCATATCATCCTATGTGCAAGAAAGTGGGATTATCCCACTTGTGTTTTGAAGATGACCTTCTGGTCTTCTCAGATGGGTCTAATTATAGTATGCAGAGTATTCAGAGGGTTCTTAATGCTTTCTATAAGCTCTCTGGTCTTAAGTCAAACCCTAGTAAATGTGAACTGTATCTAGGAGGTTTAAAGAAAGAGAACATGGTTGCAATGGCTAGTCGATATGGTTATTCCTTAGGCAAGTTTCCAGTTAGGTGCTTGGTGTGCCTCTGGTTGCGGGGAAACTATCTGTGGCAGCTTGTAAGCCTCTGACAGATAAGATTACAGCTAGAGTGCAAGGATGGAAGGAAAAAACCCTTACGTATGCTGGTAGAGTTGAATTGGTTGGCACAGTACTATACCGTCTGACTCAATATTGGATGAGTGTATTTCTCCTTTCTAAGACAGTTTTAAGGGAAGTTGAGCACATTTGCAGCAAATTGTTTTGGTCAGTTGGGGATGGAGTCAGGTTGAGAGCAAAAATTGCCTGGAAACATCTTACTTTCCCAAAAAATGAAGGAGGGCTGGGAGTAAGAGAACTAGGATCCTTGAATACAGCTTGTGTTTTCAGGCAAATCTGGTCAATCATGATGCATCACGGGTCGATCTGGGTGGCATGGATTAATGCTTACAAGTTGAAGGATAGAGACTTCTGGGTATATACTAGTTCTGCTGGCTCCTGGAATTGGAGAAAGCTTCAGAAGATTAAAGGTAAGGTCCCAAATATTTTCAGCTTGTCTAATGGCACATTGTTATGAAATAATCTTGAGATGCCACGGTATTCTATAAAAAAAGTCTGGGAAACCTTCAGGCCGAAGAAAGCTAAGGTTCCTTGGGCAGGATTGATCTGGAAAGGTCCATCTATCCCTATGAATAGATTTTTATGCTGGCTTATTGTCATTGGGAGAATCGAAAAGAAGGACAGGATGAAAGAATGGGGGTGTCAGGGTTCAGATGCATGTGTTCTATGTGATGTGTGTTCTGAAAGCAGGGATCATATTTTCTCTTCTTGTCACTTCTTCAAGGAAGCTTTCAGACAACTTTTTGGCCAGTTCACTACCTTCAGGGTAAGGGATTGGGAAGCTGGGTTACAATGGGCGACAAAGCACTTTGGGAGGAAGGGTGATGAGGCTGCTGCATGTAGGCTCATCTGGCAGGCTTTGATGAGCCATTGATAGACCGTCATTTACACATGTTTTTACCCTCATACTTACACCGTATGAGGTGTTGATTCTCGTGTTTTAGGCCGATTTCACGCTAGGTTGTGCTTGTTTGTGTTTTTCAGGTCCTAGTACGTGAATGAAGGCTTAGGAGCGAGTCTGGGGTCGATTGGACGAAGAACGGACGAAGGGCGAGCTTTTTGGGGAGTGCACGGGCAGACCAGGAGGCTGCACGGCCGTGCACATGAGCCATTTGGCCGTGCACCTCATGTCGAGGCCATGCACGGCCAGACCCTGAAGATTGCACGGCCGTGCGCCTGGCCGTGCAAGGTGGATGAAGGCCGAATAATTGATACGGTGCGTTTTGAGGGTGCACGACCAGAATTGTGTAGTGCACGGCCGTGCACCTGGTCGTGCAACTCGGGAAAGCCGGTTTTAAAGCCTAATCCGAGCCAAAAGTGAGAGAGTCGTGTTTCAGAGCAAAAACAGAGCCCTAGAGAGAGAAAGTGCGAAGAACACATCCTAGAAGCTGTCCTAGAGCTGGATTTCATCGAATCGAGCCTGGAGATCGTCATAGGAGTGGAAATCATCGTCCCGGAGCAGATTATCCTCATCGTTATGAGTATGACTAATCTGATTCTTGTTTTCTCTTCTCTCTCTATGGAGTAGAACCCTTCTCTCACTTGGGTATGAAGAACCCTAATTCCTTGTGTTAGGGATTTGATTGTAATGACTTGGGATGATATTACTGTTTGATTTTAATCGAATGACGCATGTTTATTGAATTGATTTGAGTCTGATCAGCTTTTCTCAATTTCTGCTTCAACCCGAGATAGATAGAATCTGATTAGGTTGTTAGAGCCTCTTAATTCGATAGTAGGAGATTGGTTATACGAGAGTTAGCCAGTTTACTGCTTTGTACGGGTGTTCTTAACGCCAGTAGTGGAGTTCTGTGTTTATAGCCTCAGCTTTCTATCCCGGTGAAGACTAGTCGTCTGCCGGGTAATTAGACTGAGAGGGCTTGGTTAGCTTAAGAGATTCCAAGCTACTGTCGGATCTTCCGCAGTCTAATCAACAGTAAATCAACCCAGGGAATTGCAATTGAACCTAACTAAGGGGCTAGGGGGACTCAATCCCGAGTGACTCTTACCTGCTTTAGAAACCCGAACAATTTACTGCTTTCTTGTTGCTTTTTACTTTTCACAACAATCATTCGAACTAGTTTGCTAGATAATAGAGAATCACGGAGTAAGCAGTAGATCTAGACCCCGGGTTGATAATTAAACTTGCCTGTTACTGCAGTCCCTCTCATTGGTTACACTTGGCCATTGTTAGGTGTTGTGTTTTAGCGTGTCAAGTTTTTGGCGCCGTTGCCGGGGACCCTCTAGGTTATTGGGGAAACGTGAGAATTTGTTACTCTAGCTTTTTATTTATTGCACTTTCTTTTCTTTCCACCCTTGCTTTTCACTTGGGTGTTATGTTTTTGTTGGTGCAGCTCTGAAACATGGATCCTCATGGCCTCTACAACCATTGGGGGTATCAACCACCATCCGTGTGGTATTACCCCGAGACCTCCTGGAGCAATCAAGGAGGAGGAGAATATGGATTCGGATGTCAGTACCAACCCCCCTTCTATGGAGAACAACCAAACCCTTGGGAACCTCAAGAACAATCTCCTTATCAAGAAGAATTCCTCCATCATCCAGATCCAAACTATCACTTGAGGCTTCTCGTGGACCAGATTGCTCGAGTACCTTAGACATCCTTTCCAAATATGGATATCCCAGACAATGCCCAAACTGGGTTCTCCTACCGTGAAACAGAGGAGACCCTCCTGAGCATAAAGAAGAGCCTCGAGGATCTTGAGAAAGCTTATGCACAACCTGCTCCAGATCACCCTTCTGCTACCATACTAGAAGAGGAGGAGGAAGAAGAAGGCTACAAGGACATTGTGGAGCACAATGAAGTTGTCCCGGAGAGCTCCCGTGATGATCATGATCAAGAATGTCCTATCAAAGCCGACCACACCTTCCCACATCCCACACCGAGCTTTGAAGAGGCGGGCATGAGTGAGGAGATGCAAGAAGATCTCATGAAAGAAATTGCTTGGCAACTTGCTCTCCAATCTGTTCTAGAAGAAGAAGAGCGAGCAAGGATGAGGAAGAAAGTTGTGGAGGATGAGGAAGAAAGTAAAGAAGAGGTAGTTCTTGATCTTTTCCAAGGGGAGAGACCACATTTTGAAGAAGGAAGGGGGGTTGTGGAAGCAATTGCCGTCCAGGCTGAGGATGAAGTTGAGGTGGAAGAGGCTTGCACCGAGCCTATGTTACACTTGATATCTCCACCAAACTTCGAGGAGCTGCTTGGCAAGGACCCATTTGCAGTGTCTCTTTGCCCAACTAAGACCACATCAACATCAATCCCTCTTGGTGGATACGATGGTGGTCAATCGAATATATCTTATCTGGTTTGGGGCAATGAGACAAGAGCAGATGCGAAGGAGAGGTCTCGTGAGTGGAGACTTCATCTTCCTCAAGGTCACGAGCCGTCTTCATCACCTATCACTTCACTTGCTTGTGACTTGAGACTCCACATCATCGATGAGAACCTCAACTTCAAGGAGGTTTTGGGGTGGACCGAAACCTAGGAGCCACCGTCTAGCTAAGACGTAAAAGAAGCGCTTGTGGGGAGGCAACCCCACCAAGGTTTGTTTTTCTTTTGTTTGTTTTTGTCGGTTTATCCACTTGGAACTATGGTTTCTATCACCCAGTGTGTTTTGCTGATGCTAGCCCCGCTGACTGGTCCACTTCCAGTCCCCCAGCAGTGTTCTTACCCGGTAACCTCGTTCCCCTTCTCTTTCCCTCTACTCCATTGAGGGCAATGTCGTGCTTAAGTGTGGGGGGATGCTTTGTATCGGTTGGAATATTTATGATGGTGCTTGGAGCCTAGTCCGCTGTCCGAATCTTACGATTTCAGGGCTCCAAGTACTGCTGTTTGATCATATTGGCACTGTGTTTTGATGGATGAATTGATTGGTTTTCGGATTAATGCATGACAACTTGTTTGCGACTAGGACAACCTATGATGAGGACTGAGATGTGCAGTAGAACAATGTAGGGGTTCAGTTTTTCAACTGTTTGCTTGCCAACTGTGACTTGATCTGACTTGATCTGATTACTTGTTCTTGACAGTCGTTTATGCATCTAGTTCAGGGTATCGGAATGTGAGATAGAGCATATAGGTAGCCATGTGAGATTTGAGCCTGCTCGTTTCTTTCTTGTGCGATAGATCCCTCTTCCATGATGTGTAGCATTCACGTTGTCACTAGCTAAGATGATGGGGGCATAGGATTAGCCCACGCCCAAAACTGACTGTCCTGATGTGTCATATCCCCTAGTCAGCCCCTTTGAGCCGTGTGTTATCCTTTCTTTTGGTCTATAATGAAAAAAATCACCCTTGTTGCATCCTTTAGAAGGTTCCACAGAGTGGTTTTTACATATTCTCTGCTGTTTCTGCTTAAGTCTATGTGAGTGTTGGAGGTAGTGCTTAAAAGTTGGGCAGGTGTTTGAAATTTATGCAGAAGTGGTGGCTCTCTTAAGAAATGAAAAGAAAAATGAAAGAAAAACAAAGAAAAAATTGAAAGCAAAAGAGAGCCACTGCCAAAAATCTGAATAATTCCCAGTAAGCAGTGTTTCTTAGCAGTCTGGCTTGGAAATGCTGATGTTTATGCCTCCTTCGCTCTTGTGCTCTTAAGATATTGAGTAATGCAGAATAGCAGAAAGAAAATACCGGTTTGTTTGACTGTGTTTGTGTGTTTGGAAAATGTGGAACCTTTTGCTATGAATACTTCCACCACCTAAAAGGCCTTTTCCCCATGTCCAAGACCCTAGCCAGTCATTTGAACCTGTGTCTAAGACCTCCTGATTAGTTAGTGGTGACACCCCATATGTGAACTCTAGCATTTAGAGGCTGCCATCATGGTGAAGAGATGATAGGTATTGAGAGAAATAGCATGCGCATCTTTCGCATCAAATTGTCCTGACCCCACTGGTCGAGAGTGAGTGATTCATTTTCATTTTCTATATGCTCTTGTACCCCGGTGAGGACCTAGATTGCTCGGTCTCTATTCTGATGTCTTGAGTTGGATGCATGAGTTGACTGTTTTGAGTAAGTGGTTGAATCAAGTCTAGGTTGGCCAGTGAACAGAAGGGGGACTCTTCCTTTACTCGATTTGCTGCACTCGAATGTCCTTTGTGGTGGTTGTCCAGGTTGTTAGTGAGGTTGTGCATGTATTGATGTTTGAGAACCAGTGCGATTCACGTGTTTTGTGCCTTTATGACTTGTCCCCAATGTTGGTTGATTGAAATATGTAAGCTTACCTAGTGTCTGACTTGGTTTGCTTGGGGACAAGCAAACGGTTAAGTGTGGGGGAGTTTGATAGACCGTCATTTACACATGTTTTTACCCTCATACTTACACCGTATGAGGTGTTGATTCTCGTGTTTTAGGCCGATTTCACGCTAGGTTGTGCTTGTTTGTGTTATTTCAGGTCCTAGTACGTGAATGAAGGCTTAGGAGCGAGTCTGGGGTCGATTGGACGAAGAACGGACGAAGGGCGAGCTTTTTGGGGAGTGCACGGGCAGACCAGGAGGCTGCACGGCCGTGCACTTGAGCCATTTGGCCGTGCACCTCATGTCGAGGCCATGCACGGCCAGACCCTGAAGATTGCACGGCCGTGCGCCTGGCCGTGCAAGGTGGATGAAGGCCGAATAATTGATACGGTGCGTTTGAGGGTGCACGGCCAGAATTGTGTAGTGCACGGCCGTGCACCTGGCCGTGCAACTCGGGAAAGCCGGTTTTAAAGCCTAATCCGAGCCAAAAGTGAGAGAGTCGTGTTTTCAGAGCAAAAACAGAGCCCTAGAGAGAGAAAGTGCGAAGAACACATCCTAGAAGCTATCCTAGAGCTGGATTTCATCGAATCGAGCCTGGAGATCGTCATAGGAGTGGAAATCATCGTCCCGGAGTAGATTATCCTCATCGTTATGAGTATGACTAATCCGATTCTTGTTTTCTCTTCTCTCTCTATGGAGTAGAACCCTTCTCTCACTTGGGTATGAAGAACCCTAGTTCCTTGTGTTAGGGATTTGATTGTAATGACTTGGGATGATATTACTGTTTGATTTTAATCGAATGACGCATGTTTATTGAATTGATTTGAGTCTGATCAGCTTTTCTCAATTTCTGCTTCAACCTGAGATAGATAGAATCTGATTAGGTTGTTAGAGCCTCTTCATTCGATAGTAGGAGATTGGTTATACGAGAGTTAGCCAGTTTACTGCTTTGTACTGGTGTTCTTAACGCCAGTAGTGGAGTTCATAGCCTCAGCTTTCTATCCCGGTGAAGACTAGTCGTCTGCCGGGTAGTTAGACTGAGAGGGCTTGGTCAGCTTAAGAGATTCCAAGCTACTGTCGGATCTTCCGCAGTCTAATCAACAGTAAATCAACCCAGGGAATTGCAATTGAACCTAACTAAGGGGCTATGGGGACTCAATCCCGAGTGACTCTTACCTGCTTTAGAAACCCGAACAATTTACTGCTTTCTTGTTGCTTTTTACTTTTCACAACAATCATTCGAACTAGTTTGCTAGATAATAGAGAATCACGGAGTAAGCAGTAGATCTAGACCCCGGGTTGATAATTAAACTTGCCTGTTACTGCAGTCCCTTTCATTGGTTACACTTGGCCATTGTTAGGTGTTGTGTTTTAGCGTGTCAGCCATCTATGGAAAGAAAGATGCAATCGAGCCTTTGGGGCTAAGAAGAAGACTGTTGAGGTTCTGGTGAGGGTGATGAAGATGGAGGTAACGTTGTTGGGTTGGGAGCTGTTCGCTCAGAGGTTCTGGTTGAGAATGCACTAATCTCTGCTTCTGTTTTCTTACCTTGAGGTTCTACTAGTTAGATTTGGTAGTTTCTTGTATTCAGGTCTTATGAGACTCTTTAAGACCCAAAACTAGCTGGCAAGGTTATTGTCCGCACTATTTTTGATGAAATAGAATTTCCGATTCATAAAAAAAACAATGTAACTTGACGTTATCAACTTTATGCATAATATCATTAACAAAATACAGTCATCATTATTAACGTTTCCTATAAAATTTTAGGATGTTTACTAAATCTTTTATTATCAATATTTCAATATTTATCGACGTTTATGCCAGATATCATTAAACATTTTCGATGTATTATTAACGAAATACAAAACATTATCAGCTCTTTCCAAATCATTTGTTGGTTGTGTACAAAATTATTATTAATGGCATTTCATCATTTTTCAACGTAAATCATATAACATTAACAATGATCAATCATTCAATCATTAAATATGTTGTTGACAATTATTCAAGTCTCCCCGTTATTAACAAATTAAGGGATGAGATGGCATGCCTACCCCTAAAAGGGTTGGAAAAATGACACCCCCTATTAATTATAGGTTTTTAAGGTAATTAATTTGTGTTGCATTTAATAATCTGTATGAATTAAAAACACATATTAATTACTTTTCTTTTTTCAGTGCACTGGTAGTTGTATCAGTGCAATGATATCTGTGTACAGGTGCAATGGTAGATGTATCAGTACAATGGTAGTTCCAAAAAAGGAACGTAATTAATATGAATTCAGTATACAGGAGTAATGGTAGTTGTATCAATACAATAGTAGTTAAAAAAAAGGAATGTAATTAAGATGAGTTTTTAATTTTCAAAGATTATTAAATGCAACACGAATTTAATACAAAAAGTAACTATAATTAATAGGAGTGTCATTTTTCCAACCGTTTAGAAGGGTTATCATGCTAATTGATCCCATTAAATATTTAATTTTAATTATATTGAACCACGCTATAAATGCATCTTATTATAGATTATTAACCGACCATGTGACTATTTCTAACTATATTATTTGAATTATTAACCGGTGATATCATCGCTATGACAAACCGCTCACCAACGTTATTAAAATCGCGAGCAACCAAACTGATCCGAGCTATGTACGACCTATCAACATTCTTAGATTACGTTAGTAATCAAATTATTAACGTTTCAATAATAATATCAACGTCATCAAAAGATTAATTTTTACAAGTGTCTTGTTAATATTTCCAGTCAACGTTATTAAATTCATGATCAACCAAATTGATCCGACCTACCATAAATTACTTTATTAATAATATTATCAACTTTATCAATAATACTATCGATGTTATATTAAAATCTTATCATGTTATGAAAATATTATTATTATTATGGATGACCAACATTAGATGCTCCATGGTATGTTACAAGTTCTATGTAACTCATCTCCTTATATTTATTCTCCATATGACACATTAGTTGCACAATTGGGTGTTACATGTAACCCCCCACCCCATTTCTATTTCACATTCATTCTCACATTCATGTATATTGATTGTAGGAATGTAGAGGTTATGTGATGTGTGCCTATAAATAGATGGTCTCCTTGTACTAAGGAAGATATGAATAAGAAAGCTCTATTCCCCCTCTCTTCTTGTGTCTCTACTCTTACTCTTGTGTATGTTCCTCTTCCTTGTTATTTCATAACACGTTATCAGCACGAAGCTCTACCAAAGTAATGGTTGGTCATTGTCTCTCTACATAATCACATATACTTGAGTAAGATCACAACACGATCAAGGTATGCAAATTTTCATGTCATTTCTTGTTAGTATGTTTATATATCTCATTGTCTTTGAGAGATTATTTGATCTTGTTATTTGTTCATATTATTTTATGAACTTATTTTATATTTGTCAATCTTGTAACATAGAGTTTGTGCTTGGACATTATCAGATAATGAAAATTGCTCCTGTTGTAGCAAAATCATATGAGTTGACTTATCGATTGCTACATTGGACATATAGAGAAATGAAAGTCTAAAGATCTCATTTTCCCCCGAAGTGGAAAAATGAAGAAAAATGTGTCAAATGAAAGAAGTGGATCTGGTAACAAAAATGTCAGAATATGAGTTACCATTGCGATGGGGAAAAAAATACACCGGAAGTTTGGATAACGACAATCAACAAATGTTTCTTTTCACCGGAAGTGAAAGATAAAATTATTATAAATGAGGATGACACAAGAATTCATGTAGCAAAAGTCATGATCATATACTATAACCTCTGTATGTCGAAATGTGTAATGAAACACATATATATTGATGTTATTATTATTATTTTGTATACTTTTGTATAGAATGAATATTTGCAAAAGCCACTACTGGTATTATATCATATAGTATGAAAGTAAGAAAAAGCTCCGGAAGAGATTGTGTTTTGTTACTTGAAGTAACTAAACAATATATTGGTGATATTAATAGTATGTAAATATTCTTATCACTATGTATATGCTTACAATAGTTCACCGAAATCAAAAGGTGCCTAATGACCAAAATGTAGTACAAGAGTATGTGAAAGCTCCAGAAGAGCTAATGTTTTGAGACGTGAATGAACTAAACTCTCAGTTGAAGATGCATTACCGAATTATGAAGATATTCGCAGAAAAGAATATCATAATTTATATTGCATCAGAAATGTGTTATAAGAGAACATATACTTCACTGGAGAAATTTGTACTACATGTATATTAGTACATATGAAGGTGTAAACCAGAAGTTTGCAAGATCGGATAACTTTTTATTTTGGCATGTCCGGTCATACCATCCCGGATACAGATGCAAAAATGATTGAGATATCATACGGAAATTAAGTGAGAGTTCAGAGAATTCATCAATCAAAAGATTGATTATGTGATACATGGTCTCGAGGAGAATATACTCGTGAAAATAATTGAATTTGTTGAGATTTTATAAAAGTGTATGCAGAAAAATACACTCACCGTGCAAATCATATATGAATTTTATGATTTTGGTTGATTCATCAACTATATCATCATATATGTCTGTTATCTAAATGCAACCTGATGTTTGCGAGATTAGTTGCCGAATGATGGATATATTTTGATGATTATCCAATCAAACAGAACTTCTCTTATGAGAACAAACTAAGTCTATCGATCTCTTATCGAGGCATATGATATCATTAATTCGCATGAAGCCAACAAGTTATCATAAGTTCTCCCCTTTCATACAAATGGTTTTGGTCAGGGACCAAACATTTAAAATGCTAGAAAATTTGGGTGTGCAGAATACATCCCAATTGATCCACCACAACACGTTATGAGTTCCATGAGAACTTATGTTGGACATGGTGTCCATTGCAATGAGAGATTTGTTCATGACTCTTTTTGCTAATATCATCATTTTGATGAATTACTTTTCGAACGTTAAGGGGGAGAAAAGTAAACACTAGGGCATAGATGTGAGTTGGAATCATCATCTCATTTTGATCCTCAAACGAAGAAACATGAACCTGAAGTTCATATGGTGATTCATGGAGGAAAAAAACGTATTGATTGCCAAACGCCTTTTTACTCACTAAAAGGAGTGATTATGTCAAATGCCCAGTTGTGAATGCTCCAATACAAATTGATGTCCATATTGGATAATCTAATGAGTCTAAACGAGCGTATGAAGCGTGATAGACCAATCGGTTCCAAGGATAAAAATCCTCGAGAAAGGAAGGAGCTATAAATTAAGATGGTAAACTCGAGGATAAAATAGCTCTAGAAGAGTCAGGTCATAAAATTGAGATCATAGTTCCAGAAGAATAGTAGGTACCTGAATGTTTTAAAATGAAGAGATCTCAATTAATTGGCTTGTATGAAAAAAGTTGGAACCGAAGTGTATTTATTGTCGACAAGGGTTTTGATTATGCTGCAGCACTGAACGTGATAGATACAAAGAGGATCAAAAGTAAAAGTCTATTGATGCATGCAGAGAAATATATATTGGCCAATATAAAAGAAAGCATTAGGCTATTTGGTATAAGTTTTGGACCAGAAGTCCTTACACCTGAAGATGTAAAACTAATGGGATGCAAATAGGTTTTGTGCAAACGCGTATGGAAATTGCGAGAGATATAATACAATTTCTCGTGAGAGGTTTCTGGTAGAAACCTGACATCAATTATGAAGAGACATACTCTCTTGTGGTGGATGCAACTATGGTGTGCAATTTAAATAGTTTGGCAGTTCAAAAGGCATGAAATTTGCATTTGGTAGATATTGTGATAGCCTATTTGTATGGATCCCTTGATAATGATATTTATACGAAACTCCCTGAAGGATTAGTTTGTCAGAAGCAAACATGTGAAGTTCTCGAGAACAATATCGATCGATAAAACAATCCCTTGTATGGATTGAGATAAAATGGATGAATATGGTATATTCATCTAAGTGAATATCTACTAAAGGAAGTGGTCGAATAAGCCTTGCGTGATTAAATTCTAATAAAGTGCATTAGAGCATTTGCATTTGGCATGTGTGATTGTGTAATGACATATAAGCTTATGTGCGTGATATTGTGGTTTTAGTTATGAGTTTGATTTATGAATATGGTTTGGTTAAGTGATATTGTGTGTATGACGTGCCTTTTGCTTGTGACCGTGTGGTATGAAGTAATTGTTTGCATACAATTGTGTTAGCTAAGTTTTATAGTTATTTGGAAGAAAAAAGTCGAGAAATTATTTTATAATGATCTCATATCTTTTAGTTGATATGAACTCCAGAAGAGCTTCATAAAGCATGTTTTGCTTGATGAAAGAAAATTAAACTTCAGAAGAGTTTCATGCAACATGGATTGCTTAAAGAAAGAAAATTGAACATGAAGGATTTAAGATCCTTTTTGGATCAGTACGACAATGTCGGAAAGGTGAAAGGACAATTTTGTATGAAAAAAATTGCATATGTTCAACAGCTTAATGATCACATGGTCACTAGAAGTGAACAATGATCAATTTAGGCATTGAGATAAAAGTGAATTATTAGGTCCTGAAGTACCGTATGTTTAATGTCGTTAGAACGAAAATGTATCTCGCTATACTTCGTTACTATAGGTAACGATGAGGATCATAGATGAGTAATTTGTTTACCTATGGTCGTACAAGTATCTCATGGAGATTCCAAAGAAATCACAATAGCAACTGATCATGCACAATGGTCAACAATTCATGAGACTTGTTATGAATTGTTTGGTTAAGATTTGTTATTCAACACGTCTAAATGACTTGTAGTTGTGGATTCTCTTCATAAAAAATGATCTTGAAGATCATGTATGAAGAAAATGGTCCTAATGGATCATGCATAAAGTGACAATCTAGAAGATTTGTTCACTAAGAAGCTTACCATGAGAAGATTTGAAAGATTTGTTCACAACACTATACTTTGATGTTGTCATGAGGGGGAGCATATACGCACTGCACTCTTTTTTCCTTAACCATGGTTTTTCCCACTGGGTTTTCCTGGTAAGGTTTTTAACGAGGCAGATTCAGATAGCGTATTATGATGATTATGTACTCTTTTTCCTTCACTAGGATTTTATCCCACAGGGTTTTTCCTAGTAAGGTTTTAACGAGGCATATTCATGTCTAATGGTCATCCAAGGGGGAGTGTTATGAAAATATTATTATTATTATGGATGACCAACATTAGATGCTCCATGGTATGTTACAAGTTCTATGTAACTCATCTCCTTATATTTATTCTCCATATGACACATTAGTTGCACAATTGGGTGTTACATGTAACCCCCCACCCCATTTCTATTTCACATTCATTCTCACATTCATGTATATTGATTGTAAGAATGTAGAGGTTATGTGATGTGTGCCTATAAATAGATGGTCTCCTTGTACTAAGGAAGATATGAATAAGAAAGCTCTATTCCCCCTCTCTTCTTGTGTCTCTACTCTTACTCTTGTGTATGTTCCTCTTCCTTGTTATTTCATAACAATCACACGTTATTACCAGTACATATAAAAAATTTCCATCCCTTATCAACATTTACAAATTACGATTTTAATATTACCACCGATCAATCTGCTACGAGACGTCAAATACCGACGAAAACAAAACCCAACGAAAAAACAATCAACATAAAAAAACGCAAATACCAACAAAAACCGTATCAACTTTTAATGAAACCCAGTACCAAAGTCAAACGAAACTACATGTTCCATGTCACTGGCGGCGGACCACCGAAGCGGCTACGAAGGGAAGAGAAGAGGCGGAAAGAGAGACGCTGTAGTCGTCGCTGGAGGGGGATGTCACGGACGAGCTCTTCGGATGCAGAACGCCGGAGAGACAGCTCTGTGAAAATGGTTTTTGCTCGGTCAAGTAGGATTAATTTCCTATTTTTCGTTTTAATTATTAAATACCTGTGTTTGCTTTTAGTTATTAATGACAATGTTTTTTAATTCCTTCCGTGTCTTTATGGGCAGTTAAGTAATCATTGCTTCAACTTACCTCTCTCTCCTTCTTCTATTTGCTAGAATTGACTTAAAATCCTTCTTAAGGATTGAGATTTAAGGACCGGATCCGCCGTTCCAAAGAGCTGTTTAATGGTTGGGAAAAAACCTATTTTTCTCAACGGTCGATTCAGATAAAGATACTGCAGGAGGAGATCCGAAACAAGCGGAGGATCACAACCTGGTGAAAGATACACAGCTACAAGACAATGACAGCGTGACACTACAAACTACAGTGATGGTCCGAGTAGAAGAGACTGGTGCAGAAACACAGGGTGCTACAATACATATCGTGGAGAAGGAAATTCCATTTTCGAAAGCCCTAGAAAACAAAATACAAAATATATGTCTTGCTGAAGACGATGAAGATGATGTACTGGAGGTAGACGAGCAGGATTAAGACCAAGTTATCGTGAAGGCTGTCAACCTGTTAGGTTTGGTCGGAAGATTGTTAACGGACAAAAATTAGAACCTGAAGTCAATAAAAATAGCATTAACGAAGGCATGGAGCTTGAGACACACCTTTCATATCACTGATAAGGGGAACCAACTGTATGGGTTTCAGTTTCTTGACCAACAAGATAGAGATAAAGTTCTCCGTGGAGGTCCATGGCACTACGACAATAACCTGCTGATTTTCAACAAAGCGGATGCTTTCCATAAGCCAATGATGGAATATTTCAACATAATGGAGATATGGGTACGAATCTTTGGCTTACTAGATGCTCTGAAGACGACCGAGATGGCACAAAAAATTGCTGAGAAATTTGGTTCTCTAATCTAGGTGGACTCAAGACTAGACACTCGCATAGAAGACTTTCTGCGTTTACGTGTAGGGAAGGACATCATAACACCTCTGAGACAGGAGCTGAAATTGAAAGTACAGGGTGAGGTAATGAAATATCCAGTGAAGTACGATAAATTACCTATGTTCTGCTTTTCTTGTGGTATAGTAGGACACCCAAAAGCATTTTGCAATCTAAACATGCTGAGAAAGAGGACCGATTTGGGCTAGAGCTACGATTGGGAATAGCACAAAGTAAAACCTGGCAATACAGACAAGAAAAAGAGGAAACTGATGAGCTTTGGATGGCTCTAAGGGCCAAATTTGATAGAGAAACAATAACAGAGAATATGCGCATAGAAGGCAGACGACAGTCTGATGAAAACTGGAAAGGCACAGAATATACTGATCGGGAGATACCTCGGAGTCAAAAAACATCTGTATATGTGATAGACCGATAACTATACATGTTTTTACCCCTATTCTGAGGCCGTTTGTGACAAGGAATCTCGTGTTTTAAGCCGATTTCACGCTAGGTTGTGTGTTTATGTCATATTTCAGGTCCCGGCGTTGGAATCGAGGCGGAGAAACGAGTTCTGGGTCGAAAGGAGCAAAGTTGGGACGAATAGGGCTGAAGGAGGAAAATACCCGGGCGGGTGGCCAAATACCCGACCGGGTATTAACCACTTTTGGGCGCCCGAGAAGCAGAGAGGGGCCCGGGCACAGCAGTTAAATCCCCGGTCAGGGATTTTGATGTTGGACCGGGGATTTTCCCCAAAGTGGAACGTCGCGTTTTATGAAATACCCGGTCGAACCCTGAAATACCCGACCGGGTATTTCGACCGGGGATCGCGGACGCAGGCTGTTAAAAGCCTGTTTTGTGCGTCTTTGAGAGGGGGAGCTGGGTTTTGGATCCCAAACACCCAAGGGACGAACCAAAGAAAGAGAGGGCGATTTGAGGGCATTCTCGGAGTGGAATTGGAGGATTTCTTCGCCTTGGAAGCTCGAGGAACAAGCCCGGACTTGAAGACTGATCATCTGAAGATTCTTACTGCAGTCTCTCTCTTCTCTATGGAGTAACTTCCCTTCACTTAGGTTTTGAGGAACCCTAGCTATGTTTGTTTGATTGGATGATTGTATGAGTACTCTGACTTGATAATCTTGAGTTCATATTCAATCTATGCATGTTTTCACGATTCAATTCTGCTTTAGTCGAGATTATTGATTCTGCTTTGATCCTATGAGAGCGAATACCTGATTAGGTCAATAGAGCACCATAGATTGATAGTAGTGAATCGATTGCTTTAGTCAAGGGTTGATTCACTGCTTTGTATCGATTGAGAACCTCTTTCGATAGAGGGAGTCTAGCTCAGAACGCCTTGATCGGTTGTTCTAGAGAAGGATACGTCCCTCTAGGCAATTGACTCAAGAGGGCCTTGTTCCTTTAGTCGAGACTCAAGGTCTAGTTAAGGATTCTCCGCATTGTGAATGAAAGTGAAACAGGTTAGAGATCATCAATCATTAATTTGGCTAGTGGCTAGGGGGAATCATACCTAAGTGAGTTCCCAACCTGTAATTAGATTAACTTTAACTGTAGTTTGCTAGAGTAGTTTTAGTTCTTTCATCTTAATCTGTTTTGCTAGATAATGAACTGAAGCTGAGTAATAGTAACTCTAGAGACCCGTGGATTCGATATTTATTACTTGAGCCACTATACTGCAGTCCCTTTCATTGGTTACACTTGGCCATTGTTAGGTGTTGTGTCATAGCGAGTCAAGTTTTTGGCGCCGGCATAAGTTTGTTACTTTAGCATTTTTATTTTCTTTTCGTTTCCACCCTTGCTTTTCACTTGGGTGTTTTTGTTTTTGTTGGTGCAGATCTGAATCATGGATCCTCATGGCTTCTCCAATCATTGGGGGTATCCACCACCATCCGAGTGGTATTACCCCGAGACCCCCTGGAGCAATCAAGGAGGAGAAGACTATGGATCCGGGTTCCAGTACCAACCCCCTTTATATGGAGAACAATCTGACCCTTGGGCATATCAAGAACAATCTCATTACCAAGAAGACCTTCTCCCACAACCAGAAGGGCCATCGGCGCTGGAGTTACCCATGGCGGCCTTCACGGGCCATTCTGCAGAGCCATGCTACACTCCACAGCCAGATCCAAACTATGAACTGAGGCTTCTCTTGGAGCAGTTTGTTCGGGACTCCGAGAGACGCAATCGCAAGATGGACCTCCTTTCCTCATCCTTTGCTCCTCCTAACTCTTCATCCTTCCGTGAATCGGAGGAGAATGTTTCGCACTCATCAAAACAACCAGAGCGGGTTGAGCAAGTTTGTGCACGGCTTGCTCAAGATCACCCGTCTGCTACCATTCTAGAGGAGGAGGAAGTAGAAGAAGGCTGCAAGGACATTGTGGAGCAACCCGAAGTTATCACGGAGAGCTCCCGTGAAGATCATGATCAAGAATGTCCTATCGTAGCCGACTACCCCTTTCCACATCCTACACTGAGCTTTGAAGAGGTGGGCATGAGTGAGGAGATGCAAGAAGATCTCATGAAAGAAATTGCTTGGCAACTTGCTCTCCAATCCGTGCTACAAGAAGAAGAGCAAGAAAGGGTGCAGAAAGTAGTTGTGGAGGATGACGAAAGTGAAGCAGGACGAGTTCTTGATCATTTCCCAGGGGTGATACCACATGAAGAAGAAAGGGAGGTTGAAGAAGCAATTGGCGTCCAGGCTGAGGACGGAGTTGAGGTGGAAGAGGCTTGCACCGGCCATGAGTTACTTGTGATATCTCCACCAAACTTCGAGGAATTGCTCAGCAAGGACCCATTTGCAGTGTCTCTTTGCCAGACCAAGGCCACGTCGACATCGGTCCCTCTTGGTGGACGCGGTGGTTGTCAATCGATGCTGTCATATCTGGTTTGGGGCAATGAGACGAGAGAAGAGAAGAAGAGGTCTCGAGGGTGGAGACTTCATCTGCATCAAGTGCACGAGCTTCCATCACCTGTCATACCACCTGCTTGTGACTTGAGACTCCACTTCATCGACGAGAACCTCAACTTCAAGGAGGTTCTAGCATGGACCGAAACTTAGGAGCCATCGTCCGGCTCACGACGTGAAAGAAGCGCTTGTTGGGAGGCAACCCAACCAGTCAGTTTGCATCTCTTTCTCTATTTCTCCTCGGTTGAGTCAGTTTTGTTATTTGATTTTAGAGTCAATAACTCAACCTTTGTGAGATTTTGTGTGGTGTTTGTGTTCTGATTACTCTCTCTTCCTGGAATGCACCGCCCGCCCCGTCCATCATCATTCACCCTTGATCTGGTAACTTCGTTCTACCCTCCTTATCTTTCCTCCATTGAGGACAATGTCGTGCTTAAGTGTGGGGGGATGTTCGATTATGTATGCGGATGAATGTTTGGCTGTTTGTGTGCTTGGAGCCTAGTCCACTGTCCAAATTTTTAAAATTTGAGGGCTCCAAGTACGTGTTCCTTGCAATTGCCTGCTCAGTATGCTTTGAATTGACAGTCTCTGTAGTGATTTGCAACCTAGGGAGGTAGTGTAGCACTATGGAGGATGTTGATACATTTAAGAAGTCTCATTTCTTCTTCATATTGTGTTGGTTGATTGAGTGAATTAGTGATCTTAGGACCCTTGAATTGTGTGGTGTTGTAGACTCTCTGCCTGTCATGGACTCTTGTATCATGTTTTGAAAATAATAGGTGCTCGAAAATGTGCTTTAAAATAACGTCTCCCGTGCGAATAGGGCGAAAATGTGTAAGGGGAGACGGGAATCCGTTCCCAATTTCCACCTACTACCTCCAGCCCCCTTACATGTCTTTCCCCCGCACGAGGCTCGAGACACCCGCTCCTGGCATGGCCGGTAAGAGCCGGGCTCCCGCGAAACCTTTGCTAGGTGGGAGCCCCCGTTTTTTGCAGAAACAGGTTGGAATCCGGAAAAAAAAGAGAAAAACAGAAAAACAAGCGAAAAGAATAAAGAAAAGGGTTCCAACCATGTTCACAAAGAAAATCGAGCACCTTGAGTTAATGTGAGTCCATGATCTTTTGTTTGTGAGAGTCTCTTTATCCACGATTCATTTGTCCTCTGTTCAGTATTTGCCATGATACCGATTCGAGACTAGCAGCTATGAGATGACTTGTGCGTCGGTTGACCTCGTAAGTTGCTAAATGATCTAGGAATTCCTCTACCTACGATCGAGGTTGTTTGTTGCTATAGAGGTCTGGAGAGTTGCATTGGTTTGAGTTAGGTTTGCTTGGGGACAAGCAAACGGTTAAGTGTGGGGGAGTTTGATAGACCGATAACTATACATGTTTTTACCCCTATTCTGAGGCCGTTTGTGACAAGGAATCTCGTGTTTTAAGCCGATTTCACGCTAGGTTGTGTGTTTATGTCATATTTCAGGTCCCGGCGTTGGAATCGAGGCGGAGAAACGAGTTCTGGGTCGAAAGGAGCAAAGTTGGGACGAATAGGGCTGAAGGAGGAAAATACCCGGGCGGGTGGCCAAATACCCGACCGGGTATTAACCACTTTTGGGCGCCCGAGAAGCAGAGAGGGGCCCGGGCACAGCAGTTAAATCCCCGGTCGGGGATTTTGATGTTGGACCGGGGATTTTCCCCAAAGTGGAACGTCGCGTTTTATGAAATACCCGGTCGAACCCTGAAATACCCGACCGGGTATTTCGACCGGGGATCGCGGACGCAGGCTGTTAAAAGCCTGTTTTGTGCGTCTTTGAGAGGGGGAGCTGGGTTTTGGATCCCAAACACCCAAGGGACGAACCAAAGAAAGAGAGGGCGATTTGAGGGCATTCTCGGAGTGGAATTGGAGGATTTCTTCGCCTTGGAAGCTCGAGGAACAAGCCCGGACTTGAAGACTGATCATCTGAAGATTCTTACTGCAGTCTCTCTCTTCTCTATGGAGTAACTTCCCTTCACTTAGGTTTTGAGGAACCCTAGCTATGTTCGTTTGATTGGATGATTGTATGAGTACTCTGACTTGATAATCTTGAGTTCATATTCAATTTATGCATGTTTTCACGATTCAATTCTGCTTTAGTCGAGATTATTGATTCTGCTTTGATCATATGAGAGCGAATACCTGATTAGGTCAATAGAGCACCATAGATTGATAGTAGTGAATCGATTGCTTTAGTCAAGGGTTGATTCACTGCTTTGTATCGATTGAGAACCTCTTTCGATAGAGGGAGTCTAGCTCAGAACGCCTTGATCGGTTGTTCTAGAGAAGGATACGTCCCTCTAGGCAATTGACTCAAGAGGGCCTTGTTCCTTTAGTCGAGACTCAAGGTCTAGTTAAGGATTCTCCGCATTGTGAATGAAAGTGAAACAGGTTAGAGATCATCAATCATTAATTTGGCTAGTGGCTAGGGGGAATCATACCTAAGTGAGTTCCCAACCTGTAATTAGATTAACTTTAACTGTAGTTTGCTAGAGTAGTTTTAGTTCTTTCATCTTAATCTGTTTTGCTAGATAATGAACTGAAGCTGAGTAATAGTAACTCTAGAGACCCGTGGATTCGATATTTATTACTTGAGCCACTATACTGCAGTCCCTTTCATTGGTTACACTTGGCCATTGTTAGGTGTTGTGTTTTAGCGAGTCAATATGAAAAACACAAACAGATTTATTGTGTGTCCGAGACAGAAAAGTACAAACCTAAGACGTACAGGGGTTTAGCAGAGGAAGCATGGAACCAGAGGGAAGCCACGGACAACAGGTAGTTGATCTGGGATAACATGAAAACAAATGAATCACAAAAGACTATTGCAAATGCACTAGACCAAAGATGGGGTATGAATGAAAACGAGGATGATAGGACAAGAACAAAGAATGGAGTGGAGGATACAGAGGCTAAAATCAGCGATGGAATGCAATTTCACATAGGCGTGACGGGAAAGACAGAGAATCAAAGGAAGCAAAAGCGCTGGCATAGACAAACTTCACAACAAAGGGCCCCATAGGAAAATAAAATTCCACATCTAACACCCCAAAAGAGAAATCTTCAAAGTGATAGTGTGGGAGGGAGAAGGAAGAGACAGTGACACGGTCTGAATTGGGAGAGGAAGGAAACAAGTGAGCAAAGATTCCATGCCAAACCCAGCAACATAAGGGAGTTTTGTTAAAAGGGGTTTTACATCACAGCCCCAATGAAGATGTGACAATGGTGCAAGCAAAAGAATTGGATGGCGTTATGGCGGACCTTGTGAAAGAACATGGCCACCCAACCCAATGAAGATACTATGCTACAACTACCGAGGGTTGGAAGTCCCCAGGCCGTTAGGCAACTGGGGTTTTTGCTCCGAGAACAGACTCCCCAAATAGTTTTCTTGATGGAAACCAGACTTGATGAGAAAGGATGGAAGTCCATCATGGCAGATTTGGGATGGAAAAAACGGATTGGGTGTTCCAGCAAAAGGAAAAGGGAAGGGTGGAGGCTTACTACTTTTATGGCAAGAACATATAAAGATTCGCGTACATTCATGTATCCTCAACCACATGCACACAGAAATCTTTGAAAATGAAAATGAGAAATCTTGGAGATTCACTGGAATCTATGGATGACCACAGGTTGCAAATAAGAAGAATACATGGGAGTTACTTAGTAGGCTATGTAGTCAGGTTCACAAGCCATGGCTACTAGGGGGAGATTTCAACCAAGTTTTAGGATATGAAGAGAAAAATGACCTTAACCCCCTGATGTGCAAGGAATGGAAGACTTTTGGGCTGTCCTAGACGAATGCTATTTGGAAGATATGGGTTATTATGGCAATATTTTCATTTGGGACAACAAAAACACAGATGAGACCTTCCTAGAGGAGAGACTAGACCGAATGGTAGCAAATTCAGAATGGAAGGATCGATTCCCGAAAGCCAGGGTAAAACATTTGGATAAAAGGGAATCAGACCACATACCCATAATAATGGAGTGGAAGAGGAACCAATTAGATGGGGCTGGTCTTTTCTTTTTGAAACATACTGGCAACGACATGAGGAATGTACAGAAGTTATAGTAGAGGACTGGTAGAAAAACTAATCGCTACCTATCATGGAGAGAATAGAAAGTTGTGAACAACAACTGTTAAAATGTAGTAACTCCACTTTTGGAAATCTGAGTTGGAGAAGGAGGAAAGCTGAACACGCCTTAAAAGTTATCTCAAGACAACCCAAGACTCAACCTATACTCCTACGGAGGCAGGAACTTAGGAGGGAGCTGAATGAAATAAGAGCACAAGAAGAGTTGAAATGGAAACAAAGGTCACGAACATATTGGTTACAAGGTGGGGATCGAAACACAAATTTCTTCCATAAAAAAGCAACGTTTCGAAGGGAGAAGAACACAATTCGAAAACTTACAGATGAGGAAGGAAGGCAATGGAATGGCCAGCAAGGGGTGGAAAGTTGTATGTTGAACCATCTTCGAACTCTCTTCACGACAGGTCCACTTCCAACTACATCAAAAGTGATTGATTTGGTACCTGTCAAAGTAACATAAGAGATGAATGACTCGTTGTTGCGTCCTTTCACGAGTGAAGAGATTTGGCATGCAGTGAAACATATGGGAGCTACTAAATCGCCAGGGGATGATGGGATGCCATCACTGTTTTTCCAGAAAAATTGGACTATTGTGGGCCAATCAGTTACAACAGAATTACAAGGATATCTGGAGAATGGAAGTTTCCCTCAACAACTTAACCACACTCTTATAGCATTGATTCCTAAGAAGAAGAACCCATCGAAATCGGTTGTTTTCAGACCTATAAGCTTATGCAAAGTGTTGTACAAGATCCTATCTAAAGTGTTAGCCGACAGATTGAAGACCATACTCCATGAAATGATTGTAGAGAATCAAAGCGCGTTTGTCCCTGGCAGGTTGATTACAGATAACATAATGGTGGATTTTGAATGTTTCTTTACAATGAAAAATAGGAAAAAAGGCATACATGGCAGCAAAGCTTGACATAGCAAAAGCCTACGACAGGGTTGAATGGTCGTTCCTATAAGCAATAATGAAGAGATTGGGTTTCAATGAGAGATGGATAAAGCTAAGCATGCAATGTGTCACTACTGTCTCTTTCTCGACACTTATTAATGGCCACAGATCAAAAAATTTCGTTCCCGCAAGAGGATTGCGACAAAGAGACCCTATCTCACCCTATCTCTTCTTGCTATGTGCAGAGGGACTCTCAGCCTTAACTACAAAGGCAGTGGCGGAAGGGAAGTTACATGGAATACAGATCTCTAGTTGAGCCCCAACTATTTCTCACCTTCTGTTTGCTGATGATAGTATTTTTTCCTGAAAGCTACTTGCGAGGAAAGCAATGCTCTCAAGAAAATCCTAAGGGTATACGAACAGGAATCTGGCCAGATGGTTAACACAAACAAGTCAGAAATATCGTTCAGCACGAATGTAAAGGATGATCGAAGGGTGGCTATTGCTGGTATCTTAAATATGAGACATGTGCAGCACCATGAGAAGTACTTGGGACTACCTACAGTTGTGGGAAGGGGGAAAAGGGAAGTGTTAAGCCATCTTATTGACCGAGTAAGGAGAAAAGTGAAACTGTGGAAGAATAAACTTCTCTCCAATGCTGGAAAGGAAGTAATGATTAAAGTTGTTGCTCAAGCCCAGACACTCTATGCTATGTCTTTGTTTTTTATCCCTAGGGGGTTTTAGATGAAATTCAGAGCCTTATTGTTGGGTTTTGGTAGGGACAAAAGAAAAAAGGATTCATTGGATTCGGTGGGAGAAGTTATGTAGAACAAAAGAAGAAGGATGTATGGGTTTTAGCCTTTTAGGGACTTACGTGGTTTTAATTTGGCTCTACTGGGAAAACAAGTCTAGAATCTAATGCACAATTCGGACTCCTTAGTAGCCAGGGTTCTCAAAGCTAAGTATTTCCCAAATGACCACATACTACAGGTGAATGTGGGTTACAACCATGGTTATCAAAACAGCGCCGGACCGGGCGGGTCAACCTGGAAAAACCGAACCCGGGCAGACTTCCGGTTTCGATAGCATCAAAATGCACATGGGATTGGCCAGCCGGGTGGTAACCGGTTCAGCCGGTTAACCGGCAAAATCGACTGACCCAGACCGGCGGTTTTAGTCCATATTTAATGTTTTGGCCACTGATTTTTCCACTAAAATGAAACTAAACAAATAAAAGGCAATTATGGAAGAGGAAAGGTTTCTTTCCATGTTGATTACTTTCCCAATCTACAACCTTTCTATTTTCAAAATTCTACAGGTCCTTCCCTCTTTGTATTATTCTCAATTAATTAGTCCAATTAATTCCTCCCATCAATTAATTCTTAAAAATCTATATCGGCCACCATCAGTAAAACGGTAAAACCTAAGGTTGTCAAACCGGTTTAAGTCATTGAGCCGGTCAAGCAAGGGGTTTGAGGTTTAATGGTCTGATTGGTGTCCGGCCGGTTTGAGCCGTTTTAGACGTTTTCTAAATATATTTTCAAATAAAGTAGTAATTAAAAATTTAATGAGTGAAATAAAATTTATCTTACATATATCTATTAAAAACTTATTTTCAACAAAATAAATCTACCTAACCTCCATGATCCACCTACCATTTCCCTTCCTTCGTTCATTTTCCTCTCTTCCGCCTCTCTTCTTCTCCCTGTTTAGGGGTCAGACCGGGGAGTTTTCTGGAGGCCGTTTTGCAGCCCGACTCGGGTTGAACCGGGTCCAACCGGGGGGTTCCATAGGGGTTTAACAACCTTGGTAAAACCCCAAATCGCATTCTTTACTTTGAATTTCATATTTTAGTTTTAACTAATTAATTATGATTCTACTTGTAGTAAGTTATTCACATTTAGCAACTAATTACAAATTTCAGTTTCCTTACACTTTGTGTAGATTATATGTCACCGGTTTTATAACCGGTTAATTAGCAATTATCCGATAAACCTTAAACCTCTCGTTAATCCGGATCATTGCCCGGTTCGGTTTCAACAACACTGGTTACAACCCTTCCTATATTTGGAGAAGTTTGATGACATCAAATTATTACAACACAAAGTAAAACTAACTTATTCATGTAAATTAAATTATTGATTTAGAAATAATTGTTAATTACAAGCAAATAGTTAATCACATTCAATATAATTTTAATTCAAGACCAACTAGGAAATTTAACTACTTCCACTTTAAGCTACGTAATCACATTCAATAAAATAATAAATTAACCATAAAACAAATTGGTCGTGTACAACTAGAAAATTATATAAACACCAATAAATTAATAAAAAAAGTTGGAAAAAAATTACATAAAACGAACTGCTTACCTTACGTCCCAGCGTCCCTAAACCGCAGCTGATAGCCAGACTTCTCCCAGGCGTCGTTCCAGACTACTAAAGTTCCAGTCGTCTTCTCAATCGGCGGTTCAGTCCGGTGGTGGGGAAACGACAACTCCGGCAGTGTAGTCCGACGGTGGGGAATCGGCGGTGCAGTTTTCTCAATTTGCTATTTCAAATATTGGGGAAACTGTATAATCGTCCTTTGCTCTTAGTGGATTTTTATAGTGGTTCATGTTCGATTGATTTGTTCTTCCCCTTTCTCCTTTTGGCCGCAATTAAGAGGAACTGACTGGATGAACGAATGAACTCCAGTTTTGATCCGTTGAACCAGTTTTGATGCATTTGTATCGTTACCATTTATTGTAATTTTCAGAATTAATTGGTCTGCAGGGGAAGAAGCAGCCTGAGATTCGTTTATTGCAGGGGAAGAACACATGGAATTGATCTGCAGAAGACGGAGAGTTCTCTGCAGATATGTTTCTGTTACACAATAATTAGAAACAGAAAAATCAAAACCACATAAATTGTATGTAGTGTAACTGGTGTGGACTCTCATTTATAAACATGTGGTCTTGGGTTCGAGTTGCATCATTGCCTTATATTTTTAAAGTTGTTTTTTATTGCCAACCCCACTAATCTACTGTTTGCGAAATCAATATTTCTAACTAATTATTTCTAACGAATTCATATTAACAATTGGAAAAGATTATCTGAAGAGTAAAAAGGAATATTTCAAAAAAAATTCCTACGACATCATAATTCGTCAGTAATACTCTGTTTTTGACGATTTATTTTACTATTATTGACGAACACGAGTTTGCTCACTAATATTGTTTTTCTTCCTTAAGTTTTTCAAACCAACTGTTCATTACCAATGAAAAATATGTAGTCATTAAGACAGGTCAGGTAGCTAAATGTAGTGTGTTATGACTTTTATTGGAACGAGGGTACACGTACGATAGCCCGAGCCCGGATGACTAGGATTATGATAGAGTCGTGAACTATGTTCACTTTCCGTAAATAATATTTCCACCCTCAACAAGCCTAGGGTTATAGGAGATTTCTCATATCTTTTAGTTGATATGAACTTCAGAAGAGCTTCATAAAGCATGGTGTGCTTAAAGAAAGAAAATTGAACTCTAGAAGAGTTTCATTCATCATGGATTGCTTAAAGAAAGAAAATTGAACATAAAGGATTTAAGAAGATCCTTTTTGGATCAGTACGACAATGTCGGAAAGGTGAAAGGACAATTTTGTATGGAAAAAAATTGCATATGTTCAACAACCTAATGATCATAAGGTCACTAGAAGTGAACAAAGATCAATTTAGGCCTTGAGATAGAAATGAATTATTAGGTCCTGAAGTACCGTATGTTAATATCGTTAGAACGAAAATGTATCTCGCTATACTTCATTGAGTTATACTTCGTTACCTATAGGTAATGATGAGGATCATAGATGAGTAATTTTATTACTTATGGTCGTACAAGTATCTCATGGAGATTCCAAAGAAATCACAATAACAAGATCATCTGATCATGCACAATGGTCAACAATTCATGAGACTTGTTATGAATTGTTTGGTTAAGATTTATGATCCATCACGTCTAAATAACTTGTGGTTGTGGATTTATCTTCATAGAAAATTATCTTGAAGATCATGTGTGAAGAAAATGGTCATAATAGATCATGCATAAAGTGACAATCTAGAAGATTTGTTCACTAAGAAACTTACCATGACTATATTTGAAAGTTATGCTCACGGAACTACACTTTGATGTGATCATGAGGCGGAGCATATACGCGCTACACTCTTTTTCCCTTAACCACGGCTTTTCCCACTGGGTTTTCCTGGTAAGGTTTTTAATGAGGCAACATGAAATAGCGTAATGCGATCTAGTGGTCATCCAAGGGAGAGTATTCTGTAAATATTAGTATGGATGACCACTACATTAGATGCACTATTGGGTGTTACATGTAACCTCTCAACCCATTCAAATTCCACATTTATTCTCACATTAATGTATATTGATTATAAAAATGTAGGGGTTATGTGATTTGTGCCTATAAATAGAGGATCTTCTTGTACTAAGAAGGACATGAATAAGAAAAGCTCTATTCCCCCTCACTTCTTGTGTCTTTACTCTTACTCTTGTGTCTACTCCTCTTTACAATTATTTTACAACAGTCATCTATATTTTTCAAATATTATAATAATCTCTTAGACGCAACTCTTACTCATTTTTCGTCAGTTTTACAAATAGTTTCATATAAGTTATAACAAAACTTAAAATAGCATCGATATTCTAAGAAAAAATTACATTATATTACGAACTTTATATATGATTATCTTGTGATGATACAGATGGATGTATCTTGCACGGAATGCAAGTTTTAATATGTCATATTGTATCTCTATCTACTTTTATTACGAGTATGATAATTACTATGTTGTCGAGACAAATTGAAACCTCCTGCTCGAATAACACTAAGTCATTACATTTTATATGTAAAATTTATAATTTTATAGACTAAACTTTTTCAATAAAATCTCACGTGTATGCAGGCGGCATACGCCAAAACTTGCTGCTTACCTCTTTTCAATTGCTATTCGTCGCCCTAAAAATCCTTATTCGTCGTCCTAATTATGTTAAATTTACTCCAATACCCTTAATTTATCTTTTGTTTTTCAAACACTTAAATCTAAAACAAACATATCGCCGGAGCCTACCACCTCATCTAAGGCCAATTGCCGTCATCATCACCTTGTGAGAAGAACATGTTCGGACGGGGTTTTCAACAAAAGTTTTGCTATGTAGTTCGTAGCAACATTAGAATGGATTCATCATTGCATCTTTCTAAAGGCATCCTTGCTAAACAAAAATAGTTGAAAAAAGAAACAGCGGCGGGTCAGCGGGCTGGAGAATAGCAGCGACGGATTGGGTTTTACCCGCTTGGACCTTCTGCCTTCTCCTTCCCCGGCGACAACAGGAGCGGATCGGATCGGCTCGGCGAATTAGGGGAATCACAGCGGGTTGGCGAGACGACTCAAGGAGGTATGGATTAGGAAAATTGGAATTTGGGGTACAAGCGTCAATTCAATATAATTTAGGGCGATAGTTTTTAAATTTTAGGGCGACGAATAGCGATTCAGCTTTTCAACAACAATATACACAAAATTCATAAACAAAAATTATTCCCTTCATAATTATATTTCTCAGTGTACCAATTCATACACAAAAATATTTCACCACACAAATTCAACCCAAAGCTAATCTTAATTAAGCAGTCGAACATGACTTCAGCACGACGTCATCAATCGGCAGTTTATCCTCCGGAAAGGGACAATCCCCTGCCTTCTCCGGCAACTCATCGCACGGCTTCGGCGTCACCCGGCTCGTCGTCCCGGCAACATTCGTGCAGTTCCACTGCAGCTCCCGGGCCGCCGGGCCCAAATTCAGGGTCACGTTGGAGATGCAGATCCCGGTAAAGTGGGACTTCTCGAGCCCATCAAGCACGGCCGAGACGGTGACGTTTTGGGCCACCACGTCGCGGTAGCTGATGTTGTGGACCACGGGCAGGGCATTGGGGTCGAACCCGCCGTCAGCGTGGGACTTGTAGGCGCCGGACATCCAGAACACTTTCTCCATCCCGCTCATCGTCATCCTACGGGCGAAGATGTCCTTCACGTACCCGCCCCGGCCCACCGCCGTCTTGATCCGGATGCCCGACTGGCAGTTGATCGCGGTCACGTCCTCGATCCGGACGTCCTGGATCCCGCCGGACATCTCGCTGCCGAGCGCCACCACGGCGCTGTCCGGCGAGACGCACGTCACTCGCCGGATGGCGAGCTGCTTCGTCGGCTTCCCCACTTTGATGCCGTACTGGTCGATCCCGCTCTTCACGGCGATGCAGTCGTCGCCCGAGGCTATGTAGCAGTCTTCGATCCGGATGTTGGTACAAGAATCTGCTCAGCCACAAACGTGTATAGGGAGGAGAATTTTTACGCATTTCATTTTCATAATTTGTGATTTAATGGGACCATACTATAATTACAAAACCTAAATCGAGAATGCAAATTTTTTAAGGTCCATACACACACACACAAAATGAAGAACATGCTGGCTTAATTAGCATATGAAGAAAATTAACTCCCTAAGTAACAAATGTGGCATGTGAATCATAAGCAACTCGATAGTGCTTACCAATCTAGATTCAGTGGTGTCGGAACTAATAAGACATAGTTCATCAAAAACATGGTCGACTCCCCTAGCTAACAACACATTTGAATTTACGACAGCTAGAGGTGGCAATTAGGATCCAAAACTATGAATCCAATCCAATCCAATCCATCCACCAAATTATCCATCTAATCCAAATCCAATTGGATTGGTGGATTCATGGATCAATCCATGGATCCAAATGGCAAATTATGATTTGATACCTATATTTTATATTTTACATTTTGGTACCTAAAATTTATATTTTTATACGAAAAATATCATTGGAAAATTACATTTTGGTACCTAAAATTTTTCATTATGACATTTTAGTAACCAAAATTTTTCAAATTTTACATTTTGGTCCAAGCCTTGGATGTCATTTGGATTCATGGATCAATCCACCAATCCATTGGATCCAATCCATTTGATCCACCAATCGAATCCACGAATCCACGAATCCGATCCAATTGCCACCTCTAACGAAAGCACAATGCAATAAGCTTTACCAACCTGGATTGATGCCATCTGTGTTGGGGACTTCAACTGGAGCCAGGATGGTCACCCCTTGGATCACCACATTGCTGCAAAAAAAAAAAAAAAAATTTAATTGGTGGATCAAATTTAAGGAAATGGAATTTTATGAAGATGGGAAAGGGCCGGGGGAAATCAATTCATTAATTAATTGGTAGATCAAAACCTGCAATAAACGGGGTGGACATTCCACATTGGGGAATTGGTGAAGGTAACGTTGGAGATTTGGAGCTGATCCGTACTCTGAATCTCCACCAAGAACGGCCGGGCGTCCTTGAGTTTCTTGTTCTTGAAATCATCCCACCAATTTGCTCCCTGGCCGTCGATGGTGCCGTTGTTCCCCGTGATCACGACGTCGGTGAGGTTGGCGCCGAAGAGAAGGCTGGCGTGCCTGGCGCCGGTGGAGCCATCCGCCGCTGTGCCGAACGAAGGCAGGGGAGCCACCAATGGCCAGTCTTCCATGTTCTGCATGTACGTAATTAAAACAAAAAAAATTCATAATGGAAATCCGAATTGAGATTTTGAAAAAAAGGGAGATAATATATTTATTAACCTGGGAACCAAGGATCACGGCATCCTTGTGGAGGAAAAGGGTGAAATGGCTGGTGAGATTGAAACTCCCCGTCAGCCATTTCCCCGCCGGCACGATCAGCTGCGCGCCGCCGTCGGCAGCGAACTGGGACAGGTTGGCGACGGCGGTTTCGAACGCCTTGGTGTTCAGCGTCTTGCCGTCCCCCACGGCTCCGAAATCCGTTAGGACCGCCGTGTGTTTGCGGCAGTTTATGGCGGAGTACTGAACCGGCGCTGGATCGGCACGACCGGCCGGTGATGCCGACACCAGTAGGATTATTACCACGCCGAGAATCTGAAGTACCTACATAGAGAAATCGCCGATCAATCAGATTAATTCTAGTCGATATCATCTGCAGGGAGGAAAAAAAACGTTAGAGAGAAAGTCCGGAGGGGTAACCATTTTTTTATGTGTTGTATAATTACACGATCTTATTACTTTCTATACTTTGGCTTAGTATATATAACCAACTAGATTTGGCAATATATATATATATATATATATATATAACCAACTAGATTAGAGCTCACACGTTGGGCAGATTGATAATATCAATGGTATAAAGAGTATTAGAGTATTAGTAATTATCTTAATCAAGTTACTTTGTTATTTGCTATAATGAAAGAGTCCAAATCATTAATTTACACCAATATAAAAAAGGAACATACATAATAAGTTGTTGGGTAAATAAAATTTATTAGTCAAACCTTTCAAACTTTTCAAATCATTAGCCAAACCTTTCGAAATATAAAGGATTAGGCAAAACTTTAACGGAATGCAGTTGAACTTAAGTGGTATCGGGTGCACATATGATATAGTTCAATGGTTCGCGATGTCCTATTCTTATTTAAGTGGTGTAGCTCCCCCAATTCTAATATTTTAGTGGTATTCAAGTATTTTACCCGTACATCGCGTATCACTGAACTCTATAACATGTTTAAAGTTGACAGAATATTATTGAAATATGCCATTTTCTAAATTTCATAATTGATCCTGCTTTTCTTATTGTAAAAAATCTTTTGCACCTATGAAAAACATCTTTTTTTTATTGTTTAGCTGGAATTCTCTTTCGAATACTCTTATATGAAACCAATTTTTGAATGGAAAACTTAGAATCAATTATCATTATGTGTTCTAATAATTGAATTATTCACTAAAAAAAATATATCCTATGAAATTTGTCTCGATATAAATTATCTGAGAATGTTATATTTAGTTCTCTTACATCATGCTGATGTCTAATTTTCCATTTTAAATCTCCTTATAGTTCTCTAATATTATATTGTAGATGTTTCATATTAGTTAAATTTACTAATCATCTTCCTATAGGCATATTTTATTTTCTAGATGTGTTACTAAATGTTGTAGTTTTTATAGTTTACTTATAACTTGGTTACTTTCCGTCTCTTTTTATTCTAATTTTTTCAATTACTGGAATATATTTAATTCATTATGATTCTGTTCCATTTATCATTCTTGGTCTTGCTGTATTGATGGTCGACTAGGTTCTATTTTAACTATTTTCACTAGTGCTTCTAATGGATTAGAGGTTTAAATAGATATTCTAATATTGATTTAAAATATTCATATCTTTTAGTATATTTTTTTATTTCTTCTTGATATTCGTTTTTTACTAAGTTATCTATTTTATTGAAAAAAATTCATTAATCATTCTAGTAATATTATTTGATTGAAAAAAATTCATTAGTAATTTTTATATTAGATAATACTTGTTTAAATATAGTTTTGGATGTTTTTAAAACTTTTTATAGTTAACTAAAGTAAGAAAAAGTTTGGATTGGATGGAAAACTAGATGGATGCATCTTTTGGCAATGTTAATGGTACCCGACGCACTATTTAAAATTTAGTTATATGTCTACCCCAATTCGCAAACTTAATTGGTACCGATGTATTTTACACCAATTTTCCGGTACCTTCTATATATATTCTTTTACTCAGTTTCACTTTTAATTTTTAAATAACCCCACCCTTTAAGATGTAAAGATTTTTACAAAGAGAAAGAAACTAATTACAAATACGAGAAAACATTATTAGCCTTGCATTTTAAACCGTTAGTTCTTTTTATAAAACTAGTTTTTTACCCGCCCGTTGGGTGGTGTATTTTGTTTGGTTTTTTTATAATTTGTTATAGTATTCTAATTGTTATTATTATTTATGATTGCTAAGGTAATATACATGGAATTGTAAATTCCATTTACCTTATTTCAGGTATTATTTCATACTTTTATACCTTTTGTTTATTTATGAACATTTTAATTTTATCAACTGAGCTCTTTGTAGACGGTTCTTTATTGATTTAGAATTTTTTTATCGAAGTCGCCCTTTAAGATTATAAACATAAGAGATTATTCATTCTTTAGAACAGAATTGTGATAAAGAAGTTAAAAAACTTACGGCCACAAAAGAAGAAGTTAGAATAAGAAAATATGCTTCAATTAAAAAAAAATAAGTGAAGAGCTTTTTATTTTCTCTCCTTTCTCATATGTCGGTATATGATAATAGAGAATATTCTGATCTAAATCCTATGAATATCGTGTATTATCACTTACACATACAATTTTGGAATAATGAGGAAACTCATTAGCATCCACGTCCATCAATCTTCCACGTACTTGTTTAATTATCTTGAAATGTTCTAGCAAAATCAACCACAAACGAAACTATAAGCTGTCACTAACTTATTAAAGCAATATTTTCAGCAAATTAAACTGCATATAATTAAACACAATTTATATTTTGTAGAGAGCTACATATCTCTGGCAGAAAAGAATTGTCCTTTATTACCTAATAACAACATAGACAAATAATGAAAGGAGCAGTTTTCAATACAACTCAGCTCATTTTATCATTCAGATTCCTCATTTGTGAACGGAATATATGCATCAATCCAAATAGTAGTTTGTAAGAAAACAATCATGTCAAAATCAATCTTTAGTTAGGGATTCAATGCAGAAAAATTCACCTTAATGAAACAAACAAATGTCACCGCAAACATGTAAAAATTAAAAAAACATCCAAATAGACAACTGAGAAACCACAATTATCATTTTCTTTCTTCTTTGCGACCTTTATAAAACCCCAATTATGTTCACTTCTACTCATAACCCCTTTGCTACCTACTAATTACTAACCATATCATTATTGTATAGCTAGCTAGTAGTAGCATGTCAATCATGAACATAAAATATAATAAACAATCATCACAACTCTACTTTCCATTTCAACATTCAAGAAATCGGGTTGCAATAGGCATTCAAGAAAAACGATCAATTATTCAACCAAAGGAGGTATGCCCTAAGTCCAACCAATTAACCCTTCTAATTATATTTTATATACATGAAAGTATATGGCGACCATTCTCAGTAAAAAAAAAAGACGAAATATATTCACTCATCGAGAGTGAGAAAATTTACCATCCAACAGTCATAATGTGGAAGAAATGAAGAAAAGAATGAGAGAAAGAGTATAATTCGGCCAGTCAACCACAAACAATAACATATCGCTGAGAAAGTGAGACCAGTTGTCAGCATCAAATCAAGGAGAAAGAGGGAGCAGTCGACAACCCTTGGCTTGGTTCACCTCATCTTAACAATGATCAGATTAACTTTTTTCGTCAATAGGCAAAAATATGTTACAACTGCTCAAAATTTTGTCATCTTATCGTTGTCTCGTGTAATTTCTGCCTCTTATTCTCATACAAAGAAAAAAAATCGTATACATTACCATTTCCTTCTCTATAAATTATGAGAATACAAATATTAGAAATCTCAAAAAATTTAGCAACTAATAAGAGGGCTTTGTTTATTTTTATGGTGGTTAACATACTTTCTTGATTTCTTATTTTCAATGTTGGATTTTGTTTCTAGAGAGACAATCAAAATGGGGAAAGGGATAGAAACAAATTAAAAGTTTGCATTAATAATTAATATGTTTTCATTTAATATAAATGAATGAGACAATCAAAATGGGGAAAGGGATAGAAACAAATTAAAAGTTTGCATTAATAATTAATATGTTTTCATTTAATAGAAATGAATAAGAAGTTTTCAAAAAAATAAAAATTATTGCTCTATCAAGTTTATATTCAGACATTTTTCTATATAATTTATACTTGTTTTATTTGATAGGTATATACATAAGAAAGAAGTGAGTGTTTGATAGCAAAAAATCTATAGTCATATCATTCATTTCTCAAAGTCGATTGATTGTCAAACGTTTATTTTCTCTTAGACCATCGTTTATATTTTGTATTGAGAAATATTAATATTTATGTGTGTGCTTGTTTTTTTTTTCTTCATAAAAATGTAACTTATTATTAAGTTTTAGTAAAAATAGTAGAAAATTTACTTAATCAGATTTAATCAGCTTAGGTTAAACAAATACAATATATGTCACTCTTTGTTTCCATCTTTATAGTTTGTTTAATCGAATTTTTTTTATTACTTAGGTGTGTGTTTTTTGTTTAAATATTTCCTAAAAAATTAACTTATTTTAATTTTAGTAAAAATGAGTAGAATTATTAAAATGAGAGAGAGACAACTTCATAAATAGATCAATAAATAGTTTTTTGTTTGAAAAACAATTGTCCACCTTGACAACTTGTGCATTCACCAAGTGATTATGTGGCAAGAATTTATTTTTGAATAGCCATAATATTTAGTATCGATATAGATAGATAGATAGATAGATAGATAGATAGATGGGCTGTAACATCCCAAACTTTGGGTAACTTGTAAACCATTTCGGTTTGATGGAGAAAGGAGGAAGTTCAACCATTATGGAAAAGATCCTGAGTTTCAACTTGAACAAAGAATCACGACTTTTGTCAATTGGATACGAGATAAGATTGGTAAATAAATGCAATATGAATGAATCTTAATAGATGATGAAAATACGAACGCGTAGGCGCAAACGGGGATGAATTCTGATGTCTAACGAAAGAGTTATGAATTAAATAGCGGAAGCCGCGCCAAACAGAAAAAAAAACAAAAAAAATATATGCGCAGCTTAGGATCGAAAGAATGACCTCATGGCAATGAGACAAGCATTACACCACTAGACTGCATACGTTCTGTGCATGCTAATAAGGAGTCTTCTGCGTATTAATCTTGAGACCTAAATCTCAAGCCAACTAATGCATTTTGCACCGACGGAGAGAGGGAGAAGATCAATTATTTTTCCAGATTTTGGTAGTCACCTAACCTTATCCATCGACTTTTGAACGCAATAATACAGAAGCATGGAGAGTCTTCTTCTTCTCATTTTTCTTCCTCTGCTTTGAGCGAACCAAAAACCATTTGGAAGAAAGAAATGAGGAGAGAAGAAAAATGGAGGAAACCACCTTTCATTGCTCGGTTTAGAGTAAACGAGGGGTCCGGAAGCCATCTACGGAGTCAGAATTCAGTTTGGAAGTCGTTAGAAGTCTCGTCGGAGCTTCGTCGGAGCTTCGTCGGCGTGTCACCGGAATCTGGAAATTTTTTGAAGCTCGGCGAAACTTCAAAAGGGGAATATGGTTGCGTAGAGGGCGATCTGAGGAGCGTCATGGTGTCAACGAAATCGAATTCGGACGTCGGATGAGGGAGAACCGAGCCTCCGAACTTTGAGCAAAAATCTGTCAAATCCAGATACCATGTCTGGTAAATCGAAAAGTTAAAGGCCCTCTCTGTAATTTCCCCACAGAGACGGGTCAGCGTCTTTTAGTTGACTGGTAAACTTCGTATTTAGTCCCTGGTACTTTGAGTACTAACGGAATTCGTATTTCGTTCATAGTTCGTTCGTTTGACGTCCAAACGACGAACCGTCTTCACCTACAGGATCGTGAGAACGAGGAGAATATTATGAAACCAAGATCTGGAATTTCCAGAGCTTTCACAGAATCGGATTTCGTCATAAATAAGGTGTATGGGCTTACGGTAAAAGGGAACCGGAATTACGTGTTTATTTCTAAATACGCATGATTGAGTTGATGATTAATGATTATGATGGATTTGTGATTGATTCATGATTGTGATCTTGGATGAAATTGTTGATGAAGTTAACTGATTTTTATGATAATAATTATTATTAATCTCGTATTGGAATTGTTGATGTATATGGTGAACTCCGAATATTTTATGAAAATGTCTATTGAGATCATAATAAGGAAAGGAAATTTAAGAAATTTTTAGACGACATTAGTCATGATATATTACCATGACAATGATTATATTGGTAATAATTGACTTTTCGGAATTTATTGAAGTTATGACGTTAAAAGGGTGAAATTGGGAATTAATAAATTGGATGAGTATATGAGAAGTGAATTCTCGTTAGAATAATTAAAATAAAGAATTTATGAAGTTTGTTGGATTTTTGGATGGATGAAACCGGTTTCTACGTGGTTTCGTTATTAAAGAGAATGTATTATGATTTCAGAATAGGGGTGATTAAGAGAAAATTATTTAAACTAGAGTGTGAGTTCAAAGTGATTACCATGAGTAATTTTATCTTGGATGTAATTTGATTTACGTTTTATGATTAATTTTGAGAAATGGTTAATTGAGTATTTAATTGAAAGATGGAAAATAGTCTTATTAATGAATCATGACGAACTATGATTTAGTTTGTACTTTAAGAAATAATTATTGAGAGATGTGTTATTAGGGGAGACCTTTTCAAATGAACCATTGATAATCATGAGAATTATATATATGTATGGTCCTTAGAATGGTTCCAAGTTATTAATAGAAATTCATGAAAACAAGATTTTGATCATAATATATTTAGTTGCTATTTTGATATAATTAATTAATGGATGATATGGATAAACCGATGTATTTTAGATTATATGGTTCGCATGATAAAATGATTTATGATGAATGAAATATATATTGTTCATTGATATGTATGATTATGATATGATGATGATGACGATGATAGGGATATTGATTGCTAGTGATACGATTGACGTGTATGATTATGACGTGATTAGAATATCGATTGGTATAAATGTGACTGGTAATTATAAATATTACTGAGATATTTTGTGACAATGTTGATATGATGAATGCTTTGATTAATGATGATGCGGATGAAATATTATCATGGTCGATTTGTATTTGATGTGTTAAATGATTACGATGAGTGAATGAGGTATTGATAAATTGAGTACTTGGTAGATTTGTCACGTTTGATTGAAGAGAATAAATTATTTATATCATTGAGAAGATGATGATTATATTGAGATCATGCAATGCATCAAAGTATGCATAGATGATGTAAGATATGCATGGACTGGGAATATCAATGGGACGCTATTGATTCTTGGATCGATTGAGATATGATGAAAGAGAGAAATTGATATTGTTTGATCATGTTAAATCACATAGACATAGAAGGGCCTATGTCTACCCCTATGAGATTGATTGGGCTGCGGTCCTAATGAAAAGATTTATGATAATCCTAGATTGGATGAGATTGTGGTTTTTTTATATAACCACTAAGATGATGAGCTCGAGCGGGGTGGGCGTATGGTGACCTTAGCGCGCAAATTAATAATAAATGGAGAGTCTGCATTTCATGCATTGCATATGATATATACGATGGAGATGATTTCCATAAAGGAAATCGTGAAGTCATATTCGATTGATGATTGATTGAAGGATTGATATGGTTAATGCCAAATTGGTGATTTAATTATGGATGAATGATTGATATGGTTAATGCCAAATTGGTGATTTGATTATGGATGAACGATTGATATGTTTGATGTTCAAATGATGAATTGACTTTGAATGAAGGATTTATATGATGGATTCATGAGTTGAGGTAAGTTTACGATTTTATGTCGATATATGACTTGATTAATGAAAGTCATACAATGAGGAATTGGGTTAAAGATGAATTTGGATTGATGACCTAGAAATAAATCTAGGGATAAATGAGATTTTCGTGTGGCATGATAATTTGTCGATGATGTGTTTTTAATCAACAAGATGTGATGATGTGATGGCATGCTAACAATAGTTTTTCCGTATAGGCCAGGTCCACACACTCAGCTTAGTAGCCGACCCATTTTTCTTTCTAGATGTGACAGGTGTGATAAATTGAGGATGACTCTGGCACTGCACAATGATCGATGGAGGATTTTGATTTAAAAGGTTTTTCACCTGTTGATGTATTCTAGAATCCTTATTTCACGATTTGGGTTTTGAGCGTGCATGATAGTTTACATTTGTCAAGTATGATCATTAACTTGAGTTGAGTATGAACGGAGTAGATGAGATTAATAGTCTGGGTTATGTGAATCCTGATTTTGACGAAGATTGATTAATGAATTGAGAATATGATTTTTAGTAAATTGTTATGATGAGTTGAATTTTAAACATATGAGGATGATGTGGATGTAAGTTGAGTCGAGATCTTGAAAACGTAAACCCCGATTGATTTCCGCTACGCGGTTGAACCATCGGTTCGACCCATGATTTTAGGGTGGGGTGTTACATGGGCAATTGATAGGCCATGAAATGCATACCAATGTAGCACAACTAAAGTCCATCTAGAGCTCGACACTCGAGCTTCCATGGGCCAGCCCAATTTTGGAAAACCTTTTGAATAGAGCCCAAGATAATCGCTGATCCGTAATGCTTTCCTCCATCGCTAACTGAACACTTAGATGATGTAGTTAACGAATTTTCTCTTTCCTCAAATCATGCAACGAATGGGGAATATTCCCTGTCCTTAGGGATGGCAATGGGTCGGGTTGGGGCGAGTTTTGTCAAACCCAAACCCATGGGTTTATCCGCCAAAAAAACCCGGGGTAAAACCCGCTGGGTTTGAAAAACTCAAATCCAACCCATTTTCCAGAGAAAGGTCCTAGAGAAAGAATTAACTGAGCTACTACATGGAGAAGAAATGGTACAGAAGTAGAGATCTAGAGCGGACTGGTTGAATAAGGGGTATAAAAACACAAAATTCTTCCACGCAAAAATGACTGACTGACTGACAAGAAAGAAGTTGACAGGACCAGATGAGATAAAATATGTGGGACAAGAAGCAGTAACAGAAAGCATACTGACCTACCTAAACACCCTATACTCTGCAGGACCATTACCACAAACATAGGAATACTACAAGCAGTTTAGAAAAAGAGCCTTAGAAAAAGGTTCCTGATGTGATGAACCAAGATCTTTTTGAAACATTTCCAAAAAGATGAATTATGGTATACTCTAAAGATAATGGTTCCTACCATTGGTCCAGGTTCAGATGGTATGTCTGCGTTATTTTTTTCAGAAGGATTGATTAATAATTGGTCTTAGAGTTGCAAACTATGTTGGCACAAGGTGTAGTGTCACCCAATCTTAACCAAATATGATAGCAATTATAAAAAGAATCAAGAAACCATATAGTTCTTTAGACTTCAGGCCGACTATTTATACAAGGTTTTATACAAGGTCCTCTCAAAAGTATAAACAAATCAACTGAAGAAAGTATTAAATGAGTAAACATTGAAACTCATAGTGATTTTGTCCCGAAAAGATTCACAATAAATAATATATTGGTGACTGCTTTAATGCAATAAAAAAACAACAAAGAAGGGAAGAAAGTTAATGTGACAGCAAAGTTAGATCTAGCAAAGACTTATAACAAAGTGGAATGGCTTTTTTAAAGACCATAGGCTGAAACTAAGGTTTGATGAAAGGTGGGTTAGCCTAATAATGCAATGTGCCACAACTGTCTCCTATTTTAAGCTCTAGTAATGGTCATCAATCCCAAGTCATCTACCCTACTAAAGGCCTTCGACAAGGGGGCCTGATATCACTATACTTGTTTCTTCTATGTGTTGAACGACTTTCCATTTAATAAGGAAAGCAGTAAAAGAAGGGAGATTAAGAGGAATTAAAATGAGTAAAGATGGTTCTATGATAACTCAGATAATAATATATTTTTCTTTGAAAACATGGAGCAACAAGGAAAGACACTAAAATACATCCTTAAATAGTATGAGCAAGAGTCAGATCAACAGGTGAGTCTGACCAAAATGAAGCAGGTTTTACAACACGAAAAATACTTATGGTTGCATACAGTTATTAACTTATTAACTTATCCAAGAGGACAATTTTTAACTAGTTAATTGACAAAGTTAGAAAGCAAATAAAATTTTGGAAGAGCAAAACCATGTCTAATGTAACAAAAGAAGTTATGATCAACGCAATTGCTCGAGCACAAGGAAAATATTAGAAAGCTTAATAGCATGACTATGGTGGCGAAAGAAAGGGAATAAAGAAAATTTTAGGGTAATGTTTATTTTTAAAAAAAAAAAATTTAGATTCTTTTATATTATCCAAACCTATTAAAAGGCCTCGTACTAATTAGGCTAGGTGGACTCTAATATACAAGGGTTCCTTCCCTTGTATTTCCGATGTGGTACTTGGATTGTACCCTAACAATCCTCCCCTCAAGACAAGGACCACGAACTTCGTGTCCTCACCTCAGCGATTATCTTGATCCCCCAAACACCTTGTATCGATGGGCTTCTCGGTACAAGGATTTTCCCAGACGCAGAACTCTCTTTGATCTGCTTCCCAAATGCGGAACTCTCTTTGATCCGCCAAAGCCCAAAAGTGGATCTCTCGTGGATCCACCAAACTGACGCGAATCGCAAATCCCGAGGCCACCGAATGAGGGTCCACCAAACTGACGTCCACCGCCCCGAACCGAACCAGGCTCTGATACCACTTGTCGAAATCGGGCCGCTCAATTAGTACGATATTGTCCGCTTTGGGCCAAGCCCGCACGGTTTTACTCTTGGGTGTCCTCCCCAAAAGGCCTCGTACTAATGAGCTTGGTGGACACTTATATACAAGGGTTCCTTCCCTTGTATTTCCGATGTGGTACTTGGATTGTCCCATAACAATCCTCCCCTCAAGACAAGGACCACGAACTTCGTGTCCTCACCTCAGCGATTATCTTGATCCGCCAGACACCTTGTATCGATGGGCTTCTCGGTACAAGGATTTTCCCAGACGCGGAACTCTCTTTGATCCGCCAAACAGACGTGGATCTCTCCACCAGACAAATGCGGACCTCCCTTGATCCGCCAGATGAGCCCAAACGTGGATCTCTCGTGGATCCACCAAACCATACGCAGATCGCAAATCCCGAGGCCACCGAATGAGGGTCCACCAAACTGACGTCCACTGCCCCGAATCGAACCAGGCTCTGATACCACTTGTCATAACCGGGCTGCTCAATTAGTACGATATTGTCCGCTTTGGGCCAAGCCCGCACGGTTTTACTCTTGGGTGTCCTCCCCAAAAGGCCTCGTACTAATTGGGCTAGGTGGACTCTAATATACAAGGGTTCCTTCCCTTGTACAACCGATGTGGTACTTGGACTCTAATAATTTTGTAACTCTTTTCTTAGTTAAAAGACTAAAATTTTGGAATGTTGACCTTCATGAGTCTCTTCCAAGTCAGTATCATGTTGTCAATTCAATATTACCAACAAAATTGCTAACAGGTTAGGCCGTCAAAGGAAAATTCAAAAGAACATTTAATATGCTCTCTATTTGTATGCATGCAAGTTGTGATCCATGATGATTAACTTAGTTATTATTGATTAGCTTAGTTGATATATGGTAAAAGGAGTTGAATGACCAGCATTTTAATTGGGTTCAAGTGTTGGTATTCACACCTAAGTGAGCTTGAGCCTTACTCAGCAGGTTTAGTACCTTCTTGAAATTGCAGGTCTATGTGGTGGACAGGGGAGTTGAAGGATGATTATACAACGCAAGTATACCAATCCATCAATGATCAACCGATTCAGGTCAATTCCGAAAGATGTGAACATGCTCTGTACGTGAGCTCTTTTACTTAGACAAACTGTGTCAATCTTGCGGGAAGATATGGAAGCTTATGAGAAGGATGAGACAAGAGATGAAGGAACGATTGACATGTACAAAGCAGCTTGCTAGGATGCTCTCTCAGCTACGGTGTAGAATGAAGGAAAATCATAGGAGATGACGACAATAACAGAATGATGCTTAAGGCCGCCACCGTTGAAAGCAAAGCCGGAAGCAGCGCCGTCCCTGGTCTGAATGCCGCCCAGCTTCACTCCTTCGTCAACATGGATTCTTCTTACCAATAATTCTGTTTACCCATAAAAAAAATTAGCTTGTACCACATCGATTAATTACAAGGGAATTAATGGATTTATAAGGCAAGCTCAACATTAATTATTAAAAGAGCCAGCTGGACCTAGTTGGGTTCGATTTTAGGGCCTAAGTGGCCAACCCCCTTCTCCTCTATACGATGGTCGACCCGTCTCCGAGGCTCCCATAGTCAGACGATGCCTCCACCCCTTAGTATGAAATTTGGCCTACAAAAACTAAGTCTATGGAAAACAAGGCGGCACAACGGGGTGCCAAATGGCCGGGTACCAAGCAGCAATGCAGTCAAAAGCTCGATTCTACCTAGAAGCGGAAAAGGGATAAAATTGTAAATCGTAGAATCAAAGCGTAAAAGCGTAAGTTTTTTACGCATACTGAAAAATAACTAAAAATCTATTAAGTAGGACATATGCTATGCAAAATATGAATGACATATAAGTTAATAAATATATGTGATTCATGCCTAAAGTAGAACAACTTATAGCATCTTAATAATAAGTTCGTAAACATAAATATTAACAATAAGCCACTTTTCCCTCTATGCTAATGAATTTGGGAAAAGCCTAGCTGGTGAATTATATTACTCTATTGAAGTTGAAAATGCATCCAAGTACCTTATATGTATCTTCTAATCTCAAATGTATCATATTGTTGGTGATTTACTTTTAAAATATAATTTTTATAATTAATTTCATGAAAAGAATACTTATTTAGTGAACTAAAAGCGTAAAAACGTAAAGTTTTTTGGTGAACTAGAAGCATAAAACCGTTAGCTTTTATGCTTTAAAGCGCAATTTAGTCCGATTTTATACACTTAAGTTTTTATATGGAAACAAAAGCGTTTTGGTGACCTAAAAGCGTAAAATCACAAGTTCTTAAGTTTTTAAGTTTTTAAGTTTTGGCCACCCAACTAGGTACCTAACAGTAGGGCTAGGCATGCGGGCGGATCATCCGCGGGTTTGGGCTGACCCACCCGCATTTGACCCGAATTTCGTTAAGTGGGTGGGTCTGTGGGTGGGTGACGGGTTGCGCTGGGAGTCATCCGTCGGGTGGGTTGTGGGTGAGTGTGCGGGTGACCCGCTCAACCCAACAGCAAAAAGATCAAAGTCGTTGGCGCTAGAGAGAGGAGAGTGGAGACGCTAGATATAAACTCGGACTGCTCCTGGAGTTTGAACCTCAAAGCCAACCTTCCAAATAGAGATCCCCTCTTCTTCCCTTTACTTTTTTCTCTAATTCTTGTGCCTAGATCACCGCTCTTTCCTTTGTGGAATTATTTTCCTTAGTTCCTTGCACCTAATAATCGTCTCAATCTGTAGAAAACTCTTTCATGATAGAATTTATATCCAATTTAAGAACTAATTCGACATTTTTCGCCCAATTTCAACTTCTTGTTTCCCTCGATGATTCTCTTCACCTATTATCATGTCAAGTTGACTCTTTTATATTATATACATTATGATGTGGGTGAACCCACAAACCCACCCGCATCATCCACCATCCGCCCGATCCAACCCAAGACTAAATGTGGGTGGGTGGTGGGTTAAAAATTATCAATCCATTTAAGCGCGGGTGGGTGCATTTTATAGTCAAAATCCACCCGACCCATCCAATGCCCACCCCTACCTAACAGCCATGGATGGATCGGTCAGGATGCATAGTTGAGCCCTTAGGGGGCCATATGGAGACAAATTCCCAAGACGGGCTTGGTAGCACCTCAACAGGGTGCCAAACCGGCAGGGTGCAGCATACCAACTTGACGATGCTACAAAAACTAAGTATGGATACGAAGCCACCAGGGTTGGCTTGGTAGCAAGGGGTGTCAAGTTGATTACATTGGCTTGGTGGCATGCCGGAAGGTATCAAGCTGATGAGACGGTTTGGTAACAACCCTCAAGTTCATGAGGAGGGTTTGGTGTCATTGAGGTGGTAGCGGTCTCAAGACGACAAGAGTGGGGAGTCATCAAGCAGCCGAGGGTGAGATCAAGACCTCATCATGGTTCATGGAGGCTAAGGCAAGAGCCTCAACCCCATCCAGTTATGACAGGGCGACAAGGCTCAACACCAACCCGACGGGACAAGGGGCTCCAAGGTGATGGATACCAACCAGTCAACAAGACGGGTCTAGGAGCTCCAAGGCAATGGAGGTGAAGACCAAGACAATGGTTACCAATTGGCGACCAAGGCAACGAAAAGGGGTCCCTAAGGCGTTTGGAGCAACAAGCCGGCTAGTAGTTACCAAGGCGGTTACCAAGGCAGTTACACCCAGTGGCTATAAATAAGAGAAACGAAGACGGGAAAAAGGTTCCACAACCAAACATTTGACACACTATGTCAAACTTTATCTTTTTCTCTGCAAATTAGCCATAGCCTTAGTTTTCGGAGCTCTCACTGAACCTCCATAGGAGTAGAAGTAATTTAACTTAGTTTTATCAGCCATCAAAATCATCAAATACCCTCGTTCGAACATTGTTCGGAGAGGTGTGAACCGTGTTATTAATCGTTGTTCAAAAAGTCAAGGTGCATTTATTGAGTTCAAACACCAGATTTTCCTCGCCGGAAAACAAATTGGCACACCTGGTGGGACTCTGTGTGTTTGATTTGATGGCTTCACGACTGAGAGAACAGGAAGGTGATATTTCACCAGGAGTTGTGAAGGAGTTGGCGGCCAAGTTCAAATTTGGCCAAGCATCAGTAAGTGTTGTCGGAAACAATGGCATGATTGAGATCTTGTCACCGCCGTCAAGTGATGGTGGAGATCCGTCGATTGATGAAAGAGAGTTTGAATGGACTTGTTAGAAGTTTACAACAGACAAGGCTAAAACTCACTTCTTTTAGTTCTATGTTAGATAGACGTTTGGATGAATTGCTTGAAGCAACTACAGAAAATATAAATTGCTTGGATAAGCTTAAAAAATATATAGAACCAGTGGTGCGAGAAATTTCTTTACCAAAAAATGGTATAGATCTGCCACCAAGTATTGCTACTGAGTATACAAGTATCCTGTTCTCCGGTGGCCGGACTAACCAGCCATGGTCAGGGAACTTACCGCCTCCGACAATGAGTCAACCACCTCTTCAACAAGGCGGTTATGACAAGAATATTACTAACACATTCACCACCCATGTAAAGCAACCACCGCCTGTGCAGACAGTTACTCTAAAAACTGTCTCAGAGGCTAGACCATTCTTGAACATGAGAGTTGGTGGAGGGTCACTAGCTATGGATGTGCTACCACAAGTTTGCCCAACCTCGTTGCCATCGATGCTTAAGCAGTCTGGTGGATGCAAACCACCAGGGGGGCAGGAAGAGGTGCATGGAAGCCTACCACCTGACAAGTTGAAGATGAAGAGTCAGTCTGGGGGGCAAGTTGATGTCAAGAAAGGTGAACAAAATGGTGTGTCCAATAGAACACCATATTTATTTCCTAAGGATGGCATGGGGGGCATATCTCCATCTCCATGCAGTGGGCAGGGGGACATGTCTCCATCTCCATGCAGTGGACAGGGGGGCATGTCATCAAACATGATGAATGGAGTGAGTGGCAAGTCTAAGCGGGTGTTGGACACCCATGCCACCCATGATTTTCATAACTTTGATAGCGTGTCAAAGAGTGGACAAGGAGGCAAGGCCCCTTGTAGCATGCCACCCATGAAGGATCGACAAGGGGGCATATCATCAACCACAAACAATAGAAAGATACACATGCCCAAGAAGCCACAACAAACCCAAGCCACACATGCTTGTAGTAAGAATGGTAGTGTAGTTGAGTTTGGCAAAGGGGGCACGTAAAAAACCATGAACAAGGCTATGGGGGGCATGTCACCGACAGTGAAGAAACGAGTGGAGAACAAGTCTAGGAGTGTTCATCACACCCAACCCACTCAAAAATTTTCTAAGTATGAGATGATGTTAAGGGATGGACGAGGAAGCAAGTCCATGCCTAAAGCCCCCCATTGCATGCCAAACATGAATGGCAAACAAGAAGGTATAAATAAGACATCTCGACACACACCAACCAATCATGGTCCTATAAAGAATCAAGGGTTGTTATGTGTTAAGTGTAAAAACCATGAAGACATGGGTTTTAGAAAGAGTCAAGTTGGCCACAAGGGTGGTCGTCAACTCTGTAAGTCCAAACACCCGTCTTCTCAACCATATGGGAAGAGTAAGCATGTGTCAAGTTGGGGTAAACTAAGATAGATCACAACTATTGGCCCCTTTGATGAGTCGAAGGAGTTGAAAATGTCTAGTGCACCACCCAGGACGAGGCAAACACATCGGGTTCAACATCAACCCAACATGTCTAGTAAGGTGGCAAAGGCAGTGGATCATGGGACCCCTTGCAAGCCCACTAAAACAGGGCAAGTTGAGAGGGTGCCATCCATTGTTAAGTTGGAAAATTTGAAACCAACACCAAATGAGTTGTTTCCCCCTAACGGAGGGAAGACAAGTAGTGTATGGATGGTTGGTCTGGTTTAACCCATGGACTTGGCAGTGGGTGTACACCTTTGGCACGTTGGTGGTTGTCAAAGGTGGTAGTGGGAAGTGATGTTTGACACTGTGTTTTATTAATTAAATAAAATAAAATATTAGTAAAAAAGAAAAAAGGAAAATCATAAGCCAATAATGGCTAAAAAAAATATGACGTCAAAGTGACAAGTTTTAGTGAGATTTTTTATGCAGGTACCTGGTCATGACTGGCAAGCCGCAGTAATGTGGTGGCTCGATCCATGCCATTTACATGGCATGAGCAGATGATTGGGTGTTGGTGTAGATCCTTTATTGTCTAGGCCACCCGTCCAAGGAGGCATGCTTGTCGTAAGAGGAAGGGATGGCACGTGATCGATTAATCAATGACAAGTATTTCAAGCCTTATGTCCTTCTCTTTGGGACGTGGGTTGTCAACGGGTTCAATGTTAGTCGGCCACCATGGTGGCCGACATACCAAGCCTCCCATAACATAAGACATGGCATGATACCCTCGTGATAAAGCACGGCTTGAGTAGCTATCCATGACATGGAAAGGAAATTGAGCTAGTTAAGTTTTACTTCCTTCTGTCGGGGCCTAGCATTCTATAAAAAGCTATGGGTGCATGGCTTTGTAATCAAAGCCAAAATTTGGCTAAGGAAGGTGGTGCCGAGATAAGTATTATTTTTAGGTGGTCAAGTTGAGTTCAACAACTTAGTGCATAATTCTTATACACTAAGTTGTGGGGGGCATTTGTTTACCCATAAAAAAATTAGCTTGTACCACATCGATTAATTACAAGGGGATTAATGGATTTATAAGGCAAGCTCAACATTAATGATTAAAAGAGCCAGCTGAGCCTAGTTAGGTTCGATTTTTGGGCCTAAGTGGCCAACCCCCTTCTCCTCTATACATTGGTCAACCCGTCTCCGAGGCCCCCATAGTCGGACGCTGCCTCCACCCCTTAGTATGAAATTTGGCCTACAAAAACTAAATCTATGGAAAACAAGGCGACACAACGGGGTGCCAAATGGCCGGGTACCAAGCAGGATACCAAATAGGAGGCCATCCAAAGGTTAAGTATGGGAAACAAGGCGACACAACGGGGTGCCAAACAGTCGGGTACCAAATAGGAGGTCATCCTAAGACTAAGTCTTGGAAACAAGGTGACACAACAGGGTGTCAAATGACCGGATGTCAACGACGGGGTATCAAGCCGGCAAAGTAGGGCTTGGTACTTTGACATATAATTTGGCTAAGTATGAAGCAAAAGGGGTATCAAGCCGACAAGGTAAGCTTGATACCAAAAGATATAAAAATTGGCTAAGTATGGAGCTAAGGGGATACCAGGCGGGCAAGGCGACCTCGATACCAAGACCCCTACAAGGTACCAAGCCGGCATGACAGGCTTGGCAGCCAAGCAAGGCGACAAGGTACCATGACCCCAAGGAGGTATCAAGCTGGCAAGACTGACTTGGTGGCCAGGCAACAGGGGGCCAAGCCAGATACCAACTAAGAGAGTAATACAGAAACTAAGTTTGGATATCAAGCCAATAAGACGGACTTGATAGCCAGACATCAGGGTATCAAGCCAACAAGACAAGAAATTCTACTAAGGCATTGTGACTAGCTGGGGTAACCACCCAACTAGGTACCTAACATCCATGGATGGATCGGCCAGGATACATAGTTGAGCCCTTAGGGGGCCATATGGAGACAAATTCCCAAGACGGGCTTGGTAGCACCTCAACGGGGTGCCAAACCGGCAGGGTGCAGCTTACCAACTTGACGTTGCTACAAAAAACTAAGTATGGATACCAAGCCACCTGGGTTGGCTTGATAGCAAGGGGTGTCAAGTTGATTACATTGGCTTGGTGGCATGCCGGAAGGTATCAAGCCGATGAGACGGTTTGGTAACAACCAGCAAGTTCATGAGGAGGGTTTGGTGTCATTGAGGTGGTAGCGTTCTCAAGACGACTAGATTGGGGAGTCATCAAGCAGCCGAGGGTGAGATCAAGACCTCATCATGGTTCATGGAGGCTAAGGCAAGAGCCTCAACCCCATCCAGTTATGACAGGGCGACAAGGCTCAACACCAACCCGACGGGACAAGGGCCTCCAAGGCGATGGATACCAACCAGTCAACAAGACGGGTCTAGGAGCTCTGATAGCATCGTATTTGCACGTGTTTTCACTCGGGTTTCCTGTCCATTTTGGCTCGAATTGGTTGTTCCTTGGCCTATTTTACGCTAGGTTGTGTTGTTTTGTCGTATTTCAGGTCCTAGCAAGTAAAGAGGTGCATAGGCGCAAGTTTCGGGTCATTTGGAGGTCAGATGGCGATTCACAGGAAGAATTACGGGCAGCCCCTGCCAAATTACGACCATAATTGGTCAGGGCATGCCCGTAAAACAATTGCCGAGCCTTTTCCCCAGAAATTCCTCTCGGTGCTAAAATTACGGGCAAGCCTCCATGTAAATTACGACCGTAATTCCCAAATTACTGGCGGTAATTGGGAAATTACGGGCGTATCTCCTCCTCCTTCAGCTTAATTGAAACGTGCGTTTTGGGGCGAATTACGGGCAGGACGTGATTACGGCCGTAATTCAGCCCGTAATTCGCCCAGAGTTGGGTTTTTGGAGGCAGATTCGAGCCAAGGAGGAGGTATTCGAGTTTCTGGAGCAAAAATAGAGTTTTAGAGAGAGAAAGAGCGAAGAACAAACCCTAGGAGCTATTTTGGAGTGGATTTCTCATCATTGAAGCCCAGATTGCGTCCCTAGGAGTGAAGATTGACATCCCAGAGCAGATTTTCCTCATCTTTATGAGTATGACTACTCTGATTTCTGTTTTCCTTTCTCTCTCTATGGAGTAGAACCTTTCTCTCACTTGGGTATGAAGAACCCTAGTTCCTTGTGTTAGGGATTTGATTGTAATAACTTGGGATGATATTACTGTTTGATTTTAATCGAATGATGCATGTTTATTGAATTGATTGAAGTCTGATCAGCTTTTCTTGATTTCTGCTGCAACCTGAGATAGATAGAATCTGATTAGGTTGTTAGAGCCTCTTCATTCGATAGTAGGAGATTGGCTATACGAGAGTTAGCCAGTTTACTGCTTTGCACTGGAATTCAATTCCAGTAGTGGAGTTCTGTGCTTATTGCTTCAGCTTTCTATCTCGGTGAAGACTAGTCGTCTGCCGGATAGCTAGACTGAGAGGGCTTGGTCAGCTTAAGAGATTCCAAGCTATTGTCGGATCTTCCGCAGTCTGATCAACAGTAAATCAACCCAGGGGAATTACAATTGAACCTAACTAAGGGGCTAGGGGGACTCAATTCCCGAGTGACTCTTACCTGCTTTAGAAAACCGAACCATTTCATGCTTTCTTACTGCTTTTGCTTTAAACAACAATTGATCGAATTAGTTTGCTAGATAATAGACAATCACGGAGTAAGAAGTAGATCTAGACCCCGGGTTGATAATAGAACTTGCCTGTTACTGCATTCCCGGACTGTGATTACACTTGGTCGCAGTTTGGTGTTGTGTTTTGGCGTGTCAAGTTTTTGGCGTCGTTGCCGGGGAACCTCTAGGTTATTGGGGAAACGTGAGAATTTGTTACTCTAGCTTTTTCTTTATTGCATTTTTCTTTTCCACCTGTGTGCCTTCACGGGTTGTTTCTGCTGACTGTGTGCAGGTAGTGCATGACCCGTAGCCAGTCGGGAGATCTACTACCATTAGACCAGGAGCTTGAACGAACCTGCAGGAACTCCAAGCGGGCTCTAAAGGCGCGACTGGCTGCGGAGAAGGCGCTATCACAGCTGCAGATCGGAGAAGAAGAAGAAGGAGAGATGGCTGATCCACAGAACCACGATGTGATCAACCCAGATGATCAGACCATGGGATCCTACTGGACCGCTAGAGCTCCGGACATGAGGTCAGCCATTCAACACCCTCATGTCCCAGCCAACAATTTTGAGGTGAGCACCTCAGTGATCACCATGTTGCGCGGTTCAGTGGTGTTCCGTGGTAAGGAGGGAGAGTGCCCCCGATCACATCTCAGGCGATTCCATGAGCTCATCGATGGAATCAAGATCAATGGGGTACCAGCAGATGCCATCCAGCTGAGGTACTTCCCATTCACTCTGGAGGGGCAAGCCAAGGAGTGGCTAGACACTCGACCTCCGGGCTCCATCACCACGTTCGCCAACCTGGCGGACAAGTTCCTCACCCGCTACCATCCTCCATCCAAGTAGGGATGGCAATGGGGCGGGTTTGGGGCGGGTTTGCCTAAACCATCCCCATCCCCATCTTCAAATACCCAAACCCATATCCGCCCCATACTCATGCGGGGGAATGTTTTGCAAACCCATTCCCATACCCGTGGGTTTCGGGTACCCATGGGTAATACCCATCCCCGTACATCCAACATTATTATACTAAAACTTACAAGAAAAGTTTTAATTATAACCATAAACAAACCTATTATACATGAAGTCAACAAAAACACGGTCATTTTCTAAATACGATTCAAAGAATATGATCCTAAAATATCCATTAATACATAATATAGACTACAATATTTTTTAAATTATTATGCTCTAACTCTTGATACATTTACTAAGTAATAATTAACTAACATAATCTTGTTGAAAGGGGGAAAGTGAAAGAGTGGAAGGAGAATTGAGGGAAATGAATTAGGTTTTGATTAAGATGGTTACTCAATTGCATTTCTACTATTTATTTTCTCGAGTTATCATCATCATCATTGATAGATTATAATTTAATCCACATATTTTTGTATATGTGAAGAAATTCTCTTGGTGGGGCGGGTATGGGTATGGGTATGGGGCGGGGGAGGCTAAAACCATACCCGCCCCATACCCATCAAACTTTTTGCGGGTTTTACCCATACCCGCCCCATACCCGGTCAAAGCGGGGATTCCCCGCGTTGACTGGGTCGGGGGCGGTCGGGTACCCGCGGCCATGGGTTTGATTGCCATCCCTACATCCAAGACAGCTGACGTGCAGAAGCAAATTACACATTTTGCTCAGGATGAGGATGAGACCATTAGGGATGCTTGGGAGAGATACACCAGTCTCTTTCTCAGGTGTCCCAATCATGGTTTCAATGATGCATTTAAGGTGGGCACCTTCTATCACGCCCTCTTCCCGGAGGACAAGCAGCTGATTGATTCGGTTTGTGGCGGGAACATGCTGACTAAAACCCCGCCACAGCTGAATCAACTCTTTGAGGAGATGGCGGAGAACGGGTACGACTGGGGCACTGCCAGGAGATCGAGACGAGCACCAGGACGGGGTGTGCATGCTGTGGGCACCCAGTCATCTGATTTGGTGCAGGTGGTATCGAAGCTGGTTTCAGCTTTCGATCGTTCTGGCTTGATTGCAGGTACAGGACAGCCGCAGGCGATGCACTGCCAGTGGTGTGAGAGCTCTCATCACACCGTGGAGGACTGTCAGGCGATGAGGGAGTCGTCTACTCCCCAGGAGCAGGTGGACTTCATCGGGAATGCCAGGCCAGAGGACTCCAGGTACCTTGCCTGGTCAGAGGAGAGAGAGACCCCTGCTTCAGCACTTCCAGCTAATCAGGAAGAAATGGAGAAGGAGGTTGAGGTGCCTGCTCCTAAACCACAACCAGTGGTGAAGGAGTATGTAACCCAGCTTCCCTTTCCTACTCGGTTGCACAAGGACCGACTGGAGACTGAGTTTGCCAAATTCATGGCCATGCTGAAGCAGGTAAACATTAGCATGCCCTTCGTGGAGGCATTATCGAAGATGCCCAAGTATGCCAAGTTCATGAAGGATCTCCTCACCAACAAGAGGAAGCTTGGGGAGTTGTCTACGGTGATGCTAAACGAGGAGTGTTCTGCCATCCTGCAGAACAAACTACCAGAGAAGCGAAAAGACCCAGGGAGTTTCACTATCCCTTGCATGATTGGTAGTTTGCATGTAGGGAAGTCCTTGGCGGATTTAGGCGCTAGCATTAATGTCATGCCATATTCACTGTTTAAGAAGCTAGGCCTAGGTGAACTCAGTAATACTAGGATGAGCATCCAGCTTGCCGATAGATCCATTGTGCATCCTAGGGGTATAGCAGAGGACTTGATAGTTGCAGTAGGGCCATTTTCATATCCTGTTGATTTTGTGATTTTGGACATAAAAGAGGATGTTGATGTGCCATTGATACTGGGTAGACCTTTTTTCGCCACCGCCAAGGCGCTGATTGATGTAGGCCTACATTGTTGCTTGCTTTGTTTGTTCATCTTTCGGTTGGCCTACCGAGTAATATGAGTTGTGATTGTCCCGCTTGGAGCCTAATTTGCTGTCCGGGTTTATAATCCGAGGGCTCCAAGTGCGTTAGAGATTGTGTTAATGGTGAATAATTGTGATTGGCTTTGAATGTTTTTCCTTTCTCGGGGCCTAGTCCACTGTCCGAATTTATGATTCGAGGGCTCCGAGTGAGGATGATTGTGACGTCACCATTGACGAATTTCCATGTATGTTGTTGGGTTTCTGCTGTTTTGTGGCTGCAGGAAAATGAACACGTACTTGAACCTGCTTGACGCCGACCAGAGGAAGACTTTGCGGGACATCCGACGCCGCAAAGTCGTTCAGCACCACTACCTCGACTGGAGGGTCTTCGAGGAGCTGGGTGCTCGCGAGGCAATGGAGGCTGCCATCTGTGCTTTCTCTTGGCGCCGCCTCCTCTGCCTTGCTGAGCCGGTTTATCAAGAGCTCCTCTGGGAGTTTTACTCCACCTTCGAGCATTTCCGGACCCACGCGGGCGCGCACGGCAACGCCATCCAGTTCCGACTCGGAGGGGAGTTTTACTCCCTTAGCTATGATGACTTTGGTCGGGCACTGGGGCTCCTTCCACCATTCCCCTGTCACCTGGAAATTGAAGAGCCCGACAGTCCCATCTTTCGGGACCAGCAGTTCTTCGAGAGGATCTGCCTCCCGGAGTTTGCAGGAGCTGTTTTCACACCGGACCACACCACGGCTACTCAGCTGCGACCAGAGTGGAGCATCATCAACCAGTTGTTGGGGAAATCCTACACCCCCAGCAAGGGCTCCACCAGTCATCTTCAGCTCCGCACCCTGCATTGCCTGCACTCCATGAGCCACGAGGTGGACAACCTCCATCTGTCCTCTCTCATCGCCAGGACCGTTGTCAAGGCTTCTCGGTGTAATCGACCCCTGGCGTGTGGGCCGGTGGTCACTGCCCTGGCACGGTACTACAACATCGACCTCTCCGGGTTCACTCGCATCCAGGAGGCGACGCCATTCTCCAGGGAGACCCTCCGGCGCCAGCTGATACTGGAGCACGACGGGAACGTGGTCTGGATCAGGGGCCTTCCTCGCCCTGTTCCTCGTGCACCAGAGGGTGAGGAGCTACCCGAGGCGAGTGATGCTGCAGCCCGTCGGACCACTCGTCGGACGAGGACTCGGCCCACCCCCTCTGCACCTGGCGACTCCACTTCCGCTGCCGGCCCGTCTGCTGCGGCACCCACCACCTACATTGCCGAGCAGTTGGCAGCCCTTTCCCGCCAGAACGAGCAGATCCTTGCTGGCCAGGAGCACATCAACGCCCGCCTCGACCGTGAGCGCGATGGTCGCCGCCGCATCATTTCAGCTCAGCATTACATGATGAGCTACTGGAACATGGATCCTGCTGCTGTGAGCTACCCTTGGGAGGCGTCCCCGGGGCATGAAGACTACTAACCGCCTCCCACTGGCGATGGAGGCGACGAGCTGTGATTTGGTTTTGCCAGCCCATCGAGTTGGGGCTTGGCTTTTGTCTATCTTTCCAGACTTAGACTCCGTATTGTGTTTGGTTTTTCTTTCTTGTTCCCGTTGTGTGGATTGTTGACTTGGAACTATGTTTTATTTCACCCAATGTGTGTGTTCTGTTGGTTCTAGCTCTGTGCCCGTCGGACTGGTCCTTGTCCAGTCCTCTGCTTTTGACTGGTCCGCCATCCAGTCAACGTTCCTGACCACTGTTTCACGGTAACATCGTTCCCCTTCCCTTGGCTCCATTGAGGACACTGTCGCATCTAAGTGTGGGGGGGGTTCTTTGTATTTATTGGAACGTATATATGGGTGCTTGGAGCCTAGTCCGCTGTCCGAATCTTACGATTTGAGGGCTCCAAGTACTGCTGTTTGATCATATTGGCACTGTGTTTTGATTGATGAATTGAATGGTTTTCGGATTAATGCATGACAACTTGTTGGTGACTAGGATAACCTATGATGAGGGCTGAGATGTGCAGTAGAACGATGTAGGGGTTCAGTTTTTCAACTGTTTGCTTACCAACTGTGACTTGATCTGATCACTTGTTCTTGACAGTCGTTTATGCATCTGGTTCAGGGTATCAGAATGTGAGATAGAGCATATAGGTAGCCATGTGAGATTTGAGCCTGCTCGTTTCTTTCTTGTGCGATAGATCCCTCTTCCATGATGTGTAGCATTCACGTTGTCATTAGCTAAGATGATGGGGGCATAGGATTAGCCCACGCCCAAAATTGACTGTCCTGATGTGTCATATCCCCTAGTCAGCCCTTTGAGCCGTGTGTTATCCTTTCTTTTGGTCTATAACGAAAAAATCACCCTTGTTGCATCTTTTAGAAGGTTCCACAGAGTGGTTGTTACATATTCTCTGCTGTTTCTGCTAAAGTTTATGTGAGTGTTGGAGGTAGTGCTTAAAAGTTGGGCAGATGTTTGAAATATGTGCAGAAGTGGTGGCTCTCTTAAGAAATGAAAAGAAAAATGAAAGAAAAACAAAGAAAAATTGAAAGCAAAAGAGAGCCACTACCAAAAATCTGAATAATGCCCATTTAGTAGTGTTTCTTAGCAGTTTGGCTTGGAAATGCTGATATTTATGCCTCCTTCGCTCTTGTGCTCTTGAGATGTTGAGTATTGCAGAATAGCAGAAAGGGAATACCGGTTTGTTTGACTGTGATTGTGTGGGTTTGGAAATGTGGAACCTTTTGCTATGAATACTTCCACCACCTAAAAGGCATTTTCCCCATGTCCAGGACCCTAGCCAGTCATTTGAACCTGTGTCTAAGACCTCCTGATTAGTTAGTGATGACATCCTATATGTGAACTCTAGCATTTAGAGGCTGCCATCATGGTGAAGAGATGTTAGGGATTGAGAGAAATAGCATGCGCATTTTTCGCATTAAATTGTCCTGACCCCACTGGTCGAGAGTGAGTGATTCATTTTCATATTCTTTATACTCTTGTACCCCGGTGAAGACCTAGATTGCTCGGTCTCTGTTCTGATGTCTTGAGTTGGATGCATGATTTGACTTTTTTGAGTGAGTGGTTGAGTCAAGTCTGGGTTGGTTGGTGAACAGAAGGGAAACTCTTCCGTTGCTCGATTTTGCTGCACTCGAATGTCCTTTGTGGTGGTTGTCCAGGTTGCTATTGAAGTTGTTCATGTGTTGATGTTTGTAAACCAGTATGATTCACGTGTTCTGTGCCTTTATGACTTGTCCCCAATGTTGGTTGACTGAAATATGTGAGCTTACCTTGTGTATTACTTGGTTTGCTTGGGGACAAGCAAACAGTTAAGTGTGGTGGAATTTGATAGCATCGTATTTGCACGTGTTTTCACTCGGGTTTCCTGTCCATTTTGGCTCGAATTGGTTGTTCCTTGGCCTATTTTACGCTAGGTTGTGCTGTTTTGTCGTATTTCAGGTCCTAGCAAGTAAAGAGGTGCATAGGCGCAAGTTTCGGGTCATTTGGAGGTCAGATGGCGATTCATAGGAAGAATTACGGGCAGCCCCTGCCAAATTACGACCGTAATTGGTCAGGGCATGCCCGTAAAACAATTGCTGAGCCTTTTCCCCAGAAATTCCTCTCGGTGCTAAAATTACGGGCAAGCCTCCATGTAAATTACGACCGTAATTCCCAAATTACTGGCGGTAATTGGGAAATTACGGGCGTATCTCCTCCTCCTTCAGCTTAATTGAAACGTGCGTTTTGGGGCGAATTACGGGCAGGACGTGATTACGGCCGTAATTCAGCCCGTAATTCTCCCAGAGTCGGGTTTTTGGAGGCAGATTCGAGCCAAGGAGGAGGTATTCGAGTTTCTGTAGCAAAAACAGAGTTTTAGAGAGAGAAAGAGCGAAGAACAAACCCTAGGAGCTATTTTGGAGTGGATTTCTCATCATTGAAGCCCAGATTGCGTCCCTAGGAGTGAAGATTGACATCCCAAAGCATATTTTCCTCATCTTTATGAGTATGACTACTCTGATTTCTGTTTTCCTTTCTCTCTCTATGGAGTAGAACCTTTCTCTCACTTGGGTATGAAGAACCCTAGTTCCTTGTGTTAGGGATTTGATTGTAATAACTTGGGATGATATTACTGTTTGATTTTAATCGAATGATGCATGTTTATTGAATTGATTGAAGTCTGATCAGCTTTTCTTGATTTCTGCTGCAACCTGAGATAGATAGAATCTGATTAGGTTGTTAGAGCCTCTTCATTCGATAGTAGGAGATTGGCTATACGAGAGTTAGCCAGTTTAATGCTTTGCACTGGAATTCAATTCCAGTAGTGGAGTTCTGTGCTTATTGCTTCAGCTTTCTATCTCGGTGAAGACTAGTCGTCTGCCGGATAGCTAGACTGAGAGGGCTTGGTCAGCTTAAGAGATTCCAAGCTACTGTCGGATCTTTCGCAGTCTGATCAACAGTAAATCAACCCATGGGAATTACAATTGAACCTAACTAAGGGGCTAGGGGGACTCAATTCCCGAGTGACTCTTACCTGCTTTAGAAAACCGAACCATTTCCTGCTTTCTTACTGCTTTTGCTTTAAACAACAATCGATCGAATTAGTTTGCTAGATAATAGACAATCACAGAGTAAGCAGTAGATCTAGACCCCGGGTTGATAATAGAACTTGCCTGTTACTGCATTCCCGGACTGTGATTACACTTGGTCGCAGTTTGGTGTTGTGTTTTGGCGTGTCAAGCTCCAAGGCAATGGAGGTGAAGACCAAGACAATGGTTACCAATTGGCGACCAAGGCAACGAAAAGGGGTCCCTAAGGCGGTTGGAGCAACAAGCCGGCTAGTAGTTACCAAGGGGGTAACCAAGGCAGTTACACCCAGTGGCTATAAATAAGAGAAACGAAGATGGGAAAAAGGTTCCACAACCAAACATTTGACACACTACGTCAAACTTTATCTTTTTCTCTGCAAATTAGCCATAACCTTAGTTTTCGGAGCTCTCACTGAACCTCCATAGGAGTAGAAGTAATTTAACTTAGTTTTATTAGCCATCAAAATCATCAAACACCCTCGTTCGAACATTGTTCGGAGAGGTGTGAACCGTGTTATTAATCGTTTTTCAATAAGTCAAGGTGCATTTATTGAGTTCAAACACCAGATTTTCATCGCCGGAAAACAAATTCCTTATTTGTTGGCGAGTTCGAGCAAAACTCAGACTTGCATGTTCGAATTCCCAATGGCAAGGGGGTTCCTGTTTGTAATATCGGAATGATGCAGCTACCAAATAGATTGATTTTGAATCGGGTATTGCATATTTCGGACTTTCAATGCAATTTATTCTCAGTCCCTCGTTTCACAGTAGATCATCAAGTGGCAGTGATATTCTTTAGTAATTTTTTTGTGATTCAGGACTTATCGTCGAGGAAGATGATTGGCATGGGGATTCAGAATGATGGTTTGTATCGGTTGTGGGTCTTTGCGCAAAGTCATCCGGTAGCTTACTCGGCGCGGAAGGCCCTAAGACGGTCAGAGCCTTGGCACACTAGCCTCGGGCACCCATCCTGGATAAAAGTTGCTCGCTTTGCATCCTTTAATATCTTGTGCTTTAGTTTTCAGTAAAGACCCATGTGATTCCTGTTTACGGGAGAAGCAGACTACGCTTCCTTTTGTGCACAACAGTATTAAAACTCATTCATATTGACATTTTGGGGTGGATTTCAAGAGGCTTCTCTCACTGGCACATTATTTTCTTACCATTGTTGATGATTTTAGTCGTGTTGTATGGGTTTTCTTACTACGCCACAAGTCTAAGGTAGCACGTTATCTTCTCCTCTTTTTCAACCAAGTGTTTTGTTAGAATGGAAAGAACGTTTGTCCAGTACATCCAGACAATGTTCGCGAGTTCTTTACTCCAGCTATGCGTGACTTCTATGAGCAATAGGGTATTATTCTACAAACATCCTGCCCCGACACTCCTCATCAAAATGGAGTTGTCGAACGTAAGCACCGTCATCTCCTCGACACTGCTCGTGCCCTGCAGTTCCATGTTGGTCTTCCACTTAGTTTCTGGGGAAAATGTGTTCTCACTGCTGCTTACCTCATTAACTGGATGCCCCTCGTTCCCATTAATCATCAAACTCCATACCAGCTTCTCCTTGGTACGACACCCAAGTACGATCATCTCCGCAGTCTAGGTTGCCTTGTCTATGCCAAAAATACTCGCAAGAATCTTCACAAGTTTTAAGAGCGTGGTCAGCCGGGTATTTCCGTCGGCTATCCTGCCACGCAGAGAGGGTATCGCATCTACGATCTTGAGAAGCAGAGTATCTACACTTCTCGAGATGGGGTTTTCATCGAACATGTGTTTCCCTATAAAGACCCTCGTGTGCATGAGGGCCTTGTGCGTCCCATGGACTCTTTTTCGCCTCATCATCTCTCACCCGTACGACTTGAGGATGAGGAATCCACTTCCATTCCCCATGCACACGTATCTCATTCCACTCTAGCTGCTGCTTGTCCTGGGACACCTCCTCCTTCCTCATCTGTTGCCGATACCACCTCTTTGGAACATGCAGGTTACGCCCCTCACCACTATCCCAACCGTTCTTGTCTCTCCCACGAACTGCTCCCCCACGACCTCATCGCCTGGGGCTAATTATATTATCCCCAGCTCGTCGTCACAACCTCTCACGGACCTATCAAGTCCAGCCACTTCTAGTATGTCTCTTCCACCAAACTCGGCCATTCCATGTCCAGCCCCTACTATCCGTCGTGGTGATCGTGTGAGGCGTCCACCTCTTCGTCTTGATGATTACGACCTTGACCTCCCTGATGGTTCTCAAGCTCAACATGTTACTTACCCAATGGCTCATTTTTCTCCTATCACAGGCTATCACCTCATCATCGGGCTTTCATTGTGAAGGTTTCACAAGTCACTGAACCCAAGTATTTTTACCAGGCTGTACGGAATGCTCATTGGCGAGTTGCTATGAATACCTAGTCTGCAGTCTTGGTGGCTAACCAAACTTGGAGATTGATTGCTTTACCCCCGGGGAAGCGCGCTATCGACTGTAAATGGGTATACAAGATCAATTACAAATCGGACGGTTCCATCGAGCGATTCAAAGCTCTCCTTGTTGCTAAGTGTTATACCAATGGTTGAAGGCATTGATTATCACGATACTTTTGCTCATGTGGCTAAGTTTGTTACTATTTGATGTCTACTTGCAGTTGTTGTCACGAAAGGTTGGTCCATTCATCAACTGGATGTCAATAATGCCTTTCTTCATGGCGATCTCGATGAGGAGGTCTATACGAAGATTTCCCAAGGGTTTGCTTAACCTGGCAATACTCGGGTTTGTCGTCTTCACAAGTCTATCTATGGACTAAAGCAGGCCTCTCGAAATTGGTATAAAAAATTCTCGGCGGCTCTTCTTGCAATCCATTTTCGTCAAAGCCATTTTGATCCGTCTAACTTTGTGTATCGCACGGCCTGGTCTTTTGTCGTTTCTCTCATTTATGTCGACAATGTCATTCTTGCTGGTGATAACCTGCCATTCATTTAGTCGATTAAGAAGTTTCTCCATGATAGATTTACTATCAAGGATCTTGTTCCCTTGAAATATTTTCTTGGGATCGAGGTTGCCCATTCCAGTAAGGGTGTGGTCCTCTATCAGCGCAAGTACGTTCTGGATATCCTTGTTGATACTAGTTTTTAGGTCACTAGTCCAGCCTCTTCACCGATTGAGCAAAATCACCAGTTGGGACGCACTACTACTCCTCCTGCTGCTTTTTGTCGTTTGGTTGGTCGTCTGCTCTATCTCACAATCACTCGGCCGCAAATTATGTATGCATTTAATATCCTCAGTCAAGCGGTTCATTGCCCTACGCAGGATATCTTGCGGCTGCTCATAGGGTGCTACACTACTTGAAAGGGTATCCTAGTCATTGCCTCTAATTTCCCACTCATGGTTTCTACTCTTAACTTCCTACTGTGATGCCAATTGGGATGGATTTCAAACCACCCATCGTTCCACTACTGGCTACTTTATTCGCCTTGTTTCGTCTCTGGTCTCATGGCGTACGAAGAAGCAGTCTGTGGTTGCTCTTTCCTCTCACAAAGATGAATAGCGTGCTATGGCTAGCACGGTCTATGAAGTCTTGTGGTTGCGATGGCTTCTCACATAACTGAGTTCTCCTCAATCTGGTCCTACTCCTCTGTATTGTGACAATCAGGCAGATCTCCACATTGCGGCTAATCCAGTTTTTCATGAGCGCACTAAACATGTGGAGATTGATTGTTATTTTGTTCGAGAACGTGTTCAATCGCTTGATATTGCACCACGCAAGGTCCCTACTGCGGAACAACCCGCAGATCTCTTCATGAATGGACTTGGGGTCGAACATTATCATCATCTCTTGTCCAAACTTGGCTGGTTCGATCTCCATGCTTGCGCTTGAGGGGGCGTATTACATGTCCTTGTTTTTTCCTTTTCAACATCGGACTCTTTTCCCTTTTGTCTTTCGGTTACTTCTGTTCCAAGTTAGTTTTGCCTGGACGTTTTCTATTTAAGGCTTGTTGCTAGTTGTTGGCCGAATTGTAACCTAGACATATCAGAAAATAAAAGTCTCAAGTCATGAGCTCGTTCGAACTCACCGTGGATTAGTCTCGATCAATCAATTGATCGAGGATACTGCGTAAAACTCTCGTGTTCAGTCTTCGTTCAATTATGCATTATCAAATTCTACAGATAACGTTAATTTATTAAGCATACAGTAATACTCTAGATTCACTAAATGTATGATTGTCTGAACACATATATGCTCGTAATGTACCTTGAGTGTGCCATATCATATATGGCAAGCATACGTTTGACGTATAATATATCATCCGTTCACACTTAATAGATGTACTTCGATAAATTTCAACGAATCAAAACTATTTTATTTGTTGATTAAATTGATCCTATGATTTAATTTGAGTCAAAATATTAAGGATTGGAGTTCACCTATTAGAGATAAGAGTATAGTATGAACTAGGGGTGGCTGGTCGATTTTCGGTTAGAGGCTAAGGGTGAGGGGTCGGTGTTCGGCAAGGGTGAGGGGTTCTTCGGTTAGCCGAGTAACCAACGACGGTTAGCCGTGGTTAACCGGCTAACCAACCCCCAACCAAAAAATGTAGAAAAGGAGGAGTAATAAGGAACAAGAGCGCTAAATCCAATTAACCTCCCCCTCCCCCATCTGGTTCTCGAAAATCCAAAATCCCAAAACCAAAAAAACTTTAACTTCTCTTCTCCCCGCGCCGCCGTCGTAGACCAATCGCTCGTCCTCCTCGCGCCTTCGTCGCCACCGCCTCCTTCCCGTCGACGGGTTCGTGCCGCGCCTCCTTTCCCCTAGCGACTGCTACTTCTTCCGATTTAAACCAACACTAGGGTCGAGATCTAAAATGGAGGAAGGAAGGAGAGAACGAGCAGAGGAAAATCAGGAAATAGCTCGGTGGTCGACGTTTTTTAATGAGTTTTTTTAATGATTTCACTTAAAAGCCAACGTTTTTTTAGAGAAGTGGATTTTTTTCGAGTATGCGGCTAACGGACCCTAAAAGCAAAAATTGACCGATCGATTGATCGGTTAGCCATGACTCTCTTTTCGGTCGGTTGGGGAATGGTCTGGAAGGTGGTTCGGCTAACCGATAATCGATTTTTTGGTTTTCGATTTAACCAAAACCAACCGACCTCCAATCCTACTATGAACCCCATATTTGTATTAATTGCATAAAGCATATATGGGAAAGGTTAGGGTGAGATCCCTCCACAAAGGAAACACTTTCGAGTTAATATTTTATCACTAGTCCGGCTGGATTATTTGTTTTATCCGTGATAAGCCCCCAGGGCATGGCCGAACAACAATAATAAAGAACGGTAGTCCGTAAGAAACCGGAATATCGATGAAAGAGCCTTTTTTGCCACAAAGTGGCAGCTCTGTGAAAGCTCCGAATAGCAGGAAGACGCGAAACTGACTCAGATAGAGAGAAAGAGGAGAGTACTTCCCCGCGAATACCACGTCTGAGAGGGATAAACCATTGTGATCGCGTCAAAATGCGAAAGTGAAGGAATGATTCCCTGCAAAACATTAGAAATAACAAGCACATACATGGAAATACAATATTCTATCATTAGAGATAGAAGTGAGATCATAAGCAATATTCAGAATTACCGAAAACAACAACATAAAAAGTTAGAAGAGGAAAATAGTTGACAATCAATTACGAAAAAATGAAAAACTATATATAAAAAAAACACTAAACAATACTCTACTAATTAAGTCAAACAACTCAAAGGCAGTTAGCCACTAATAAAATACAACATCGCAGAAAATACGAAAACTATCGCAATCCTTTGACTAAAAAAACAGTCGACTAATATCACAAAGCCACAATTGATAATAAAAAATATACCATACAAACACTAATAAATGCATCCTCAACTCGAATAAAGGAATACGATTTCACAACAAAATAAGATAAAATAAATCCTAGATAGACTTAATAAGGAAAAGCAAATGAAAATGGATAAAACAAACACTAATTAAAAACCCTACACTAAGACAGACACAACACTAATTAACCAAATTAAATAAAATCATAAAGAAAAAGGAAACAAAAATTACTTAATCAGTAAAACTGAAACGACAATTACCATTTACTACCCATGAGAGCCGGGGGAATCTAATTAACCTTAAAAGATTAAGGGAAATATAAATTAATATTAACATCCAATTAGTCACCCTAAACATCAATTAATATTAAATGAGATAAATACCATAAATGTTACGCCCAGAAATACGGGAAATAACTAAAAACGAGCAATCTCCTCCATCATCACCTTCAATCCAGTAAGTAATAAATCTATAATTAACATAAATGGTGGGTTGACCCCAATTAACCCCAATGAAACAAAATTTGAAACCTAAACGTACAACAGAGGATTAAATGGCAAAACACGGCAAATCAGGTTTAATAACCGATGACAATCAGGCCCTCAATTAGTGTATGTAGGGCGGAATTTTCACTCTTGCCAGTATCGCGGCCGGAAAATCAAACAGAAATTCTGATGGGCTAAGGACAGAATCTGAGCAAAGAGACCAACGCAAAGCTAGACAACGGCCAACAAAGAACCACAAGGATAAAGGATTTCATGCCTAGAACTGGACTAGAACAGGGGACGCTGAAATAGACGAGAAACAAAAGCCAAGAGCAGGGGACTAGAACTGGACTAGAACTCGGGATTCAAACACCCGACCCGGGTCCTCCTGAACCCGGAAACGTTGATTCCGGTGACCCGGCCGTCGCCGCCGCACTGGACTCCCTTCCAATTCGCGCACGGGTCGGATTTTATCGGCCAGTCGGAGCTTTGGATCCCTAAAGACCCCCGGAGATCGATCAGCGCCCTCCATTCCACCCGCGAGCTCAGCAACACACTCCTCTGCTGCGCCGCCGCGCAGCGAATCAAAACCCAGATCAGTAGACTAGCACCAACCGGAGCAAACCCCGCCGGCATTCTTCCATTCAGCTCAGAGATAAAAAGATACCAATCCCAATATTTCAGCAGAGAGAGACACTTAAACAAAATCTGGACGGCTGTTCAATCACAGAGTCGACCACTCGTGGCGCATTCGCCGGCGGCGGGAACGCTCTTCTTTAGCTGGCTTTTACTAGTCCGGCTGGATTTACCGACAAATTATGTTCGGTAGTGCTGTGTGGCTGGTACTTAAAGCATCTCTTGCATAGCTATCATATTGAATCGCCAACCGACGTTGTGCCCACAGCCCATTAATTAGTGTTGCCGTAGCCGGAAGGAAAGAATAGCAGTGGCGGAAACGGCGACGTGAGTAATTCAACCAATTTTGTAATGGTTAATTGGCTCTTTGTGGATGAGACACTCTTATAGAATAATTCACCGCAGGCAGGCAGGCACGCCGGTAAAGAAGACATATTCCGGCCGGATGATAGCAACCTGTTGCTATCGGGTTAGAGTTTGCTTGTAACTCACAAGCGAGAGTACGACGTAAAGTGTCGAACGACTGTTTTAGGTTTATTATTGATTTTTTTTCCGAACTAATGTCGTAGTTACATCTTTATATAGGTCACTAAACCTACCCGCTCAACTACGTACGACTCCAACTTGGCAACCAACTCTAATGCATACTCGGCCCATGCACATAGACTAATACCCTACCTACTAACCCTAAGCAATTAGACCCATAATTAACCCTAACACATTACCGTACTAACCAAAAGCCCAAACCACTATCCTATCATTCCTTCCCCCTCAAAGAACCTTGGTCTCCAAGGTTCGGTCCATGCCGAGACGCGGCGGTCGGCGACGAAAGCAACCGCAACGCTTGCGACGACGTTGAGTCTTAGGATGCTTTCGAAACTTCCAGCTCCTTGTCCGACCTCTATTCCTCTTCCTCACCTTGGCCGGAACTCGCGGCCACGCAGCTTGGGCATCATTGTCCAGGACGATTGCTTCTCCTCTCTTGAGTGGCCAAGACCGTGAAAACAGAAGCCCATCACAATCATCCTCGTCTTGGTCCAAAGGAAGAGCATGCCCTCCAATTATTGGAGGATAAATTTTCCCAACAGAACCCCCGCCTTCCTTGGATGTCCCTTTCTCACAATTTCCATCCCCAACCAGCAAGTCGAGTGGTGGTGACTCAATTTTGAATGGCACCCCTTCGCGCGGCACCAAAACTTCCATGCTGCCAATAGTCGCTTCGTCTTTCACGGTTTGTACTCCAACCGTGAACGCTTTCTTGAGCTGAACGCCAACGACGAACTCCTCCTTCTCGCAGCCTCGGAATCGATAGGTGAGAGTCTCGTCGAGGTGGTAACCACCGCGACGCACTGTTTCCTTCCTATCGCTTTCAGATCGTTGGGTGAGAGCCTCGCATAGGCGAGAGCCACCTTTGCGCACTGTTTCCTTCCCGTCGATCTCGTTGACGGAGATCTTCATCTTCTCCGCCGCCCTGACTTCATTGGCGTCGACGCGGGCCACGTCGTCGTCGCTTCGCTTCCCGTCGATGACGGTCACGCGTTCGGGGATAAACCCCGCCAGCAGTTGCTCCAAAGCACCCATACGCTCACCCAGCGCGTAACATGCCCTGGCGGTACGTTGCGCTGCCACGCAGCACGTGGTGAGATCGAACGACATGCTCTGATACCAATTGATAGCAACCTGTTGCTATCGGGTTAGGGTTTGCTTGTAACTCACAAGCGAGAGTACGACGTAAAGTGTCGAACGACTGTTTTAGGTTTATTATTGATTTTTTTTCCGAACTAATGTCGTAGTTACATCTTTATATAGGTCACTAAACCTACCCGCTCAACTACGTACGACTCCAACTTGGCAACCAACTCTAATGCATACTCGGCCCATGCACATAGACTAATACCCTACCTACTAACCCTAAGCAATTAGACCCATAATTAACCCTAACACATTACCGTACTAACCAAAAGCCCAAACCACTATCCTATCACCGGATGATAGGAATTTTCTTTCATTGATCACCACGGTATGGATTAGTTCTCGACAGCATCGCGGATCAAATTGACGATTGAATCGGACCACATCGAACGAAATATAATATTGTTTGGTTCAAAAGTTGGATACTCAGCTAGGCCACTGTCGATCCTTCCAGTTACACTATAAATTTATTTGCAAGACTTCGTACTGGAGACACTCTAGATAGACACCCGACCCCGAGTATTTGCAAAAGAAAGGCAGCAATTCAATGGAAAATATTATTAAGGCTATATTTTCACTACTGCTGGTTCTTCTTTGCGCTTATGCATCCCTCCAACATCTGGATGCAGTTTTACACGACGGCAACAATCCACAGATGTTGACCATTATCAACAGCACGTTGTTACCTTATAATTCTTCAGGTAAGTACTTTTTCAAATAACTCTTTTTCTCTCTCTTTTTGAGTTAGAGAGGCAAAATGGTCGGTCCATATCAAAATTTTGAATGCTCTTGTGATTTTTCGTGTGATTTTTCGAATGATAATAACACTAAGAGTATTTATATTGGTTTTGCATTCTCAATTGCAAGATGAAATAGCATGATTTTTGCAATTGGAAAATTAATTGTATCAATGTGGCTACTTATTGTATATTGCAATCTTGCAACAAATGCAATTGCATATGCAAGCACAACTAGGAATTCTTTATTTTCGTTCTTCGTTAACTTTATTTTATCATAATTAAATATAATATTTAATTATTTAAGCAATTGTAAATGGATTGCATTGATGTAGACGCAATAACATTAATATGTGTCGGATTGGAAAAATGTTGATGTGGCAATAAAATCTTAATGTGCGATTGATTTTTCAATTGCATTGTGGATGCTCAAATATGAAGAGTTTGCTTGAAGAAAGAAACTATACAATTGGCTTGTATAATTTGAAGCTTACTAGGTGGTTTTGATAATTTCAGATGGGTTGCAAGTCACGGAATGGTAATCATATGATTCATTCTTGTACTACTCACATCGATTCAAGTTATAGTGATAATTTATGACAAGCTTATAGTAGTTCACTTGTAATGTGTATATATAGCATGTTGATTTAAAACTACTTCATTCCATTTGTATATAGCTTCCCATAAGAAGAATCCACAGATGATCACCATCTCCACCACCAGAAAGCTACTTATTCAATGGGGTAAGTTTCCCCTCTTTAACTCTCTCTCTCTCCTCTTTCTCGGGAAAATATGTTTTCTAGGATAAACAAATTAAAAGCAATGAAACAATGGCAAATAAGATTTGGGTTACCATTTTGTGTTGTTTTTACTTGTCGAAACCATTTTTTCTGTTGTATTTGTCGATGCTTCTTTTGGCCATAATTTGCCCTTTTCGTGAGTAATTGGAGGTGAAAAGAGACTAATTAAGTTAAAATGCCCGGGATCAAAGCCTTCAATAACTTTTTGAGTTTGAATGTTATATTATTTGTTTATAATACCTCGCAAGCACAATAATTGTACATCAATTGGAGGTTATTGAGAGTAGTCAGAAATTATATTGTATATCATTTTTTACAGTAGTTAATAATATTTAAATCTTTCTCTTATATTTTGGGTCAAATTCTGTTACGGAAAGTCATGTGCAACACATATGTGACCAACAGGAAGGGATTGTGGAAGAGGTAATTGTTGCTATAGTGATCTGTGGGCACGATGTGAATGTTGTTGCAATGAAGGTTGTTCTTATTTAAGTAACAATAGCTCGTCAGCGATTAATGGAACCACCAGCAAGTCTATGCATGGTCAGTATTCTTGCTATATCCTACTCTCGCTGTCTCTATTATAATTGATTCGCTTATTCCTTCGCCCTTTAAAAAAAATTGATAACTAATTTCTCCAACTTTTCATCATCTTCTTTTGCCTTTTTTAATAAAAAAACAAAAGAATAATGCAAGAGAGGTTGCGTAGATGGTTTCCCGTGCAATTAAAATTATATACATATTTAGGAATACACTTACTTTGCCAAAGAATTTAAATTCTATTTTTCAAACAGTGGAACATTTCATATGTAGCTGAAATTCACTGTTTACATACACTAATCAACTTGACTCTTTTTATTGAGGACTAATTTAACATAATGAATTATCAATTAAAGGTTAGTCTTAACATTGAGAATCGTTTGTTTATGTATAAAGTATAACTTTCATTCAAAAATTCGACATAAGCTTAAGTAAAGATTTTATATACCATGACTAAGAGAAAAGACTTCAAAACTCTCTACCAGAATAGGAGTCAAGATTAACACACACAAAAAATCATGAGTGGGTATTTTGAATTTTTGAAACTTTCCAGCATAGATAATTCATAATCGAATACGTGATCAGTTCGTGAATAGTTGTATAATATGATATACTGAAAGAGATTTGTTTACCTGATACTGCTAGTGGGCAATCTGAAAGATGAGGCGGAGGAACTAGCATCAGAAGAGGGCAAGGCTAACAAGGAAGGAGCAGGTCAACCTTGAGGACAAGGTTGATTTCAAGGAGGAGGGATTGTTAGAAACAGACTTTTGCGATATTTATCAATTTGTTTATGTTTTGCAGCTATGAAAGTATTTTGGATGGTTGGGAGTTAATTGAGTTTTTTTTTGTATGGAATTAAAGTATTGGTAGTTATAAAAAAAAGTATTGGTAGTTAGTAGGAATAGTTTGGTTATTTATTATAATGGAATAGGAATAGTTTGATTTATATTTAGTAATCGTGGAGGCTTTTCTCATCAAACAAATATATAACAAAAACCCAAAATCCTATTTCTCTCCCCTCCACTTTCTCTCTCTTTTTCGGCCTTGTCCTTCCTTTTCTCACTTTGTCTCGAAATCCTTCCCTAAGTTTTATTCTTCTAATCCCTAATCTCCCAATTCGCCAATTCTACTACTATCACCAATTGTGAAACCCTATACGAAGATGTCTAGATCTATAATTCTTACACAAACTTTCATATCAACAATGCAAATTCAACATTTTATGTAGTACAAACTCTAATGAATGGTAGCAAAGCATACACTACTAGCTTTTATTTAAAGGGTATATTAGCTCATACAAAGTGACTCTAGACTTTTCTGAGACGCTTCTTCCATGAACGGGCCAAAGCCGACAAACTACCCCTACCAGGCTTCCTCCTCGGCCCATATTCCTAAGAAAAATAAGGAAATAATTAGCATTCGGGCTTTTACATGTGGTCGTAGCCCACCAATGAAACCTACTCCGCCAATCCTCCCGCACTACCGTCCAGACTGTGACTGGGCCGAATGGGACTATGATGCAAATTGTGGAGCTACAACTATGGGAAACAAAAATGGCGACAGCTCTTCCCAAGTCGGTCACAGTCAGAACTAAGCGAGGTATACAAAAATCATGCTTTGGAAATTGCCTGCGAAGTTCACTCGAATGAAGACTCTACATATTTGGACCAAACCAAAGAACAAAAAGCGAAATCAAGAGCTCGGATTGCATCGTTAACTCTGCAAGAGATTAAGTCTTGGACAACCGCTGCTACTCCGACAAATAAGACGGTTGGAGCAAATGCTCTGGACGCTCGCCTGAGCAGACAACAGTGGCAACTGGGCTGGAGGAAGCGAGGAACACCCTTCCCTCAGCACTTCTATCCTTTCTTTCACTGTCTTCTTTTCTTCTGCTTTAATTGCTATTTTATGTCAATGTTGACAACCACTAACTTAAATATCTTTTCTTGGAATGTTGGACGGGCTGAAAGCAGAGCATTTACGCGAGCGCTGAAGCTGACCATCTAGAAACACCGTCCAAACTTGGTCATCTTGCTTGAGCCTCAAGTCAGTGGCGATGCGGCTAACTCCATTTGCGACAAGTTGGATTACCCACTTTCGATGAGATTTGAGGTTGAGGGCAGAGAAGGATGCATTTGGGTGTTCTGGGATGCTAACATCTTCTCGGCTACCTTGTCTTCAGCCTGTACGCAGCACATATCACTTTGAATTTCTTAGTCCAACATGGCTCATTGGATGCTAACGGCAGTGTATGCTTCGCCCAGACAAAACCACAACGTATTCGTTGGGATAACCTCATTATTAGAGATAGATTAGGAATAATCTTATATTTCCTTATCCTTCTAATATAGTTCTTAGTATTTTCGTGTCCTTCTAGCATTGTGGTTCTCTTACTTATTCTTCAAGTCTTGTAATCTATATAAACCCCTTTGTGGTTTCATAATAATACAAGCTACAAGTTACTATTCCTAAAACTCCTATATGGTATGATCAGAGCCTCTTGCTTAACAGCCTACTGATCCAGGAACCCTAAACCTTTTTTTTCCTTTTTCTCCCTTCACCGGCGGGATGAGCCCGCACTCACCCGGTCGTTTTTCCCTTCCGTTCATTAGTCCTCTTGCATTCCCTAATTCCTATTACTAGTTTATTTATAAGTTATAACTATTGTACTCGTTTGCCTTGTTTTTCGGGAACGGATCAGGTCAGTAACCTTATGATGAGTAACCATGAGTAAACCGCCCACATCAGCATCCCTCTCTCTCCTAGAAAGCCTTTAATTTTCCCCTCCTTAATCTTTGACGGACAATTTCTCACTCGTTTTAAGTCAAAATTTAATTATTTTTGCACAGTTAGATCAGATTAATTGTGTTCTTCAAAATGATATCCACTTTGATATATTTTTCGAACAAAAAAAATTGAGCCATTTTTTACCAGTCTATACCATATGATATTGACTGGTATTGAAATAAGAGCATACCTATGGTTTGAAAAGCGTACCATGGTGGTATGAACAAGTCAAGACTGTAGGATTGTTGAATACATTATAAGAGAAGTATATTAACTGTCATTTACGACTTTTAACATTGTGTACCACAAGATACCAGCCCGTACCAGTGTGGTATTGTGTGGTATTTTTTGGTCATGTAATTTGTTCACTCAGAAATTTGTAGATCCAATAGATCATGATAAACTCGTTCATTCTGTGCAAACGTTTTCAAAAATGAATTAAAAACAAAGAAGATGCCATATGGGGCAAAACCGTCAACCAGTACTGAAGTTGACAATCAGGTGGATCTAGTCTTTCCGTAATGGCTCTAACCAGTCCCCTCACTGACTCAACAGCAGAAGTCGAGACAAGAAGAAGCAGAGATAACACCGATGCAGAATGGACATCGGGATAAGTCTGATAGGCTGCTGAGACACAACTCGAGGCACGACGACATCTGATATGTCTCGTAGTCTCAGAAATATGTGTTGTGCCATAGATGATTTTACTCCAAATCCTGGAAGTTTGAATGGAAAGCCATATGATTGTCTACCTCTGTAAAATGTTTCATTTGCTTTCTGAAACCAAGTTTCATTTGAGGTGCCTGTAAGACAAAATGTTGGAGGGAGGTGTCGTGATATTCGTTGATGTGATCTCTTTTGTGCTTCTTTCTCTCTTGCACAATTCTCGCCCGCCTTGCTTTCTGATTGCAACTAGAGCCTCGCATCGAGGTTTGATACTGGTAATGAGTGTGCTACGATTGGAGCTGTAAAGCGCTTGTAGAGGCACGCAACGAGTTGTGCAGGTCGATGACAGGTTATCTCTGGTCGTTCCATCTTCTTGCGCATGGCACATGATTTTGCAGGCAATAATATCCAGGACACTTTTCCATGCAATTTTTTGGGGCTAAATCGACATCTGTGATGTGATATAAGAATTTGAATACACACAACATTGAGAAGAAAACCAAACGCCAAATTGCATAATTGTTACATACCAGAAAATTCACAAGGAAACTACAAAGGACCAGTTTAGATATGGTTGTACAGCTCAAGAAACAAGCATAAGAAACTAAATAGTAAATCCTCAGAATTCAAAAAGATAAAAACACACTAAAATATCAAAGCTGCTGGGGGTTTAAGGTGCAACAATGGTTCAGTTCAGCCCAGAACATCTGGATACAAAAGAGCTACACTCTCGAGAACTATACATACAACAAAATATTTATTCAGAAGCGATGGACTAAATGAGCTTTTGACTCCTTTGAGAAGCAAACCAGAGAATCACTGCTCCAATGTGAATGTTATCTATCTATCTATCTATCTATCTATCTATCTATCTATCTATCTATCTATCTATATATTCCCTCAGCATCCTGTCCAAGACAAATGTGTCGACTGCATCCTCCTCCACAATCTGTAGAGATGAAACAGCTTGAGCTGCAATAAGACCAGTCGAGAATTCAGCCGTAGCTCCCCATCCCCGTTCATGACCAAAGTACGATCCCCGTACGTCCATTCCTCCAAGGGAGCCATAAGAGAACGACGCCCATTCACCACCATCGGCAGCACGGCAATGATGTGGGAGGAATGCTGCTCCACTCTTGTCCATGTAGATGTTGATATTTTTGGATGCACAACCCCACGGGTTGAACTCGAACCCTTCTTCTTTTTGTAGTACAATTTGGTGATAGGAATCATCAGTGGAGTCCTCGCCAAGCAGAACGTGCAGCGCTACTGCCTCTGCTATTGCAGCACCCTTTTTATCGAGTCTCTTTTGTTCTTCTTTCTTCTTCTCTAGTTCGGACCTCATGTCGGCTGAAGTAGCCAGTGCTTTTTCCAGGCGCCTCTTCTTCTTCTCGACCTGTTTGAGGCGGTCCATCTCGCCTTTCACCAGCTTCTTCTTTAGTTTCCTTACTACGGGTTTACCCGCTATGCTATCCATTTAAAACTTAAAACTGTCCCAAACCCTATGAATAATTAAGTTCTGTTTTTGCTCAATCTATAATGTAACCCTAGTGAGAAATCTGAAATCCTCCTCTAATCAGTGTACATGTTCCCCTATAATGTTAAAAGTGATTCACTACCCTAATTTTCAGTATCGACTATGGAACAGGAGCTATAAGTGGCTGAGAGCTACACCCACTCAGGTCTGTAGGAGTACCTCATTTTCCGAATGATGCAATCCCAGAAGGAGACAACGGGAGACAAGAGAATGACGAAATGGTAGCCATTAACTGATTTATCTCTGGACACCATTCCTCCTAGCTTTGCACAACCGTTGCATCTGCCAATCTTTTCATACACCAAGACAGAAGAGCCCAAAAACTAAATCCAGAACGACGGTGGAAGAAGCAACAATCACCAATATGGGACAAACTGCTCACATTGCCTTCTCTATTCCAGGAAAAAAACCCAGTAAAAACGCCAATCAAACATCACATACGCAAAAAAAGTGCAACACGGATTAAAAAGCCATTCAGGCAAATTCACACCGTACCATACAACAAAAATTGACAAACCGCACAGATCTAAGGCATTCATTCCACCAGGTAAAACGAACTGCGATCAGATCAAACACTCGACAGGACAATACTTCAAACCCCGAGAATTAGATCCGTTTCCATCTCACGATCAAATTACCTCAGATTCAAATAAAAACAAACAAAATATACGCCTGCCTAGAATTCCTTTTCGCAATTGATACACACCGATTGCTTCTGGAGTTCAAACAAAACAAACAAACAATGATCCAGAAATAATCCTCTACCCTCATCAGACCAATTCGCCACCAGGGACCCTAATCGGCCGAGTGACCTCCACAATTGATAAGTGGAACAGTAAATGAATCAATCAAACAGAGGGAGGAGGAGGAGGAAAGCCAAACCTCGTTTCCAATGGGTTGGAAGATGAGAAAAGCGCGAGAAGAGAACCTCCCCCTCGGATCGGGACAACGGACGCACGCACACGGAGAAAAGCACTGAGGAGAGAGTGAAGCACGCACACGGAGAAACTCGGAACTAGGTGGGAAAGGGTACGAAGGAAGGAAAGAGAGGGGAAGGGGGTGTTTGGATCTAGAGAAAGTACACAAATAGACAGAGAGAGAAAGAGGAAAAGAAGAAGCACAGAACTAAGAGAGAGAAAATAACTGATCACATGAGAGATTGGCCAGGGAAAGAAAACAGCGCGCAAAAAAAAAACAACCAAACGAGGGGGGCAACATGCTACCGTGCCAGTTGCGAATAGTAACTTGCCACGTGTCCTTCTGTGCTTTGCGTGTTGTGTCGTCGAGCGTGGGAAGAGTGTGGGTAAACCTAGAAATTCCGGATTTTTCCTTTTTCGTTTTTGGTATTTGTTTCTAGTTCTACTCCGTTCGTTTCATATTATGAAAAACAAAAGGGTTAATACCCTAGTTTGGCATGAAGTTTAGCATATATGTCAGTTTTTGCCCGATTTTTCTAATAAGGCATTTATGGCCTACTTTGCAAATTATTGGACAAATTTGGCCTGAAACTTAAATTGACTGTTAATACTGATCGTCAACTATTTTTCCGTCGGTTACTCAGCATCAAAATAGATCCAAGGTGGCCGCCACATCATTTATTTAGATTAAAAATTCAAAATAAAAACAAAAACAAAAAAACCCCCAAAATCCACTCTCCCATCTCCACCCTAACTCCCTCCCCTCACGACCCAATTCAACCCCCCACCCAATCGGAATCCATAACAATCATCGCAACCTATCTCACCACCATTTCCATCTTCAGTACCCTCACTCCATCTCCCCTACCGTTCTTTTTGCATGTTCGCTTCTGGTGCTGCTCCTTCGAGATCCCGTCCACAATATCAGAAGTCGCTGACGGTATCTCTTCTGCGGGGGCGAAATGGGGAGCTTTAGTGGCGACGGCGGCGGCGGTGCGACACACATGCATCCGACGAGTGCGTGTTGCCGAACCAAAGGGAAGGAGATGGTTTGACGATCTCCCTATCCCAGATATGTCGATCTCGTTGTCGCACCAAGAGGCGGCGGGGCGATCCTAGGGCAGAAGATGTTGGGTTGGTCCAACTCATATGGTGGTTGGATTAACCGGTTTGAGTTTGAGTTTGAGTTTTTGGTTGGTTTCTAGAAGATCCTCTATTTTCAAAATAGAGAGTTATTGTCTAGTTAAAAGTGAAAAAGAGGTGACAGCCTTTCATTTGGTAGAGAGAGAGAATTAAGAAAAGAGAAGAGATAAGGAAAACGAGAGAAGAGAGGAAGAGCTGCAGTTTTTCGTTTCTGCAGCAGGGCAGCCTGTTCAAGTGAGCGTTCTGGAAGATTGAACCGTTGGATCGTCCTGAAATTTGGACAGTGGGTTCGCGATTCTCTGGGCTTCATTCTGACCGGAGGGATCGTCATTCTGAGGTCTAGTTCGTCGGAATCGCTCCTGGACAGAAGGTGTACGAATCTGTCTTTTGGTATCTCTAAACCTCTCTTTGCCTTGCTCTTGTTCTTGTTATCCACCATGTTGGTGAGAGCTATTGTGGTTGATTTTTGATCCAAGAAGGGTGTTCTTGAGGTGTTTGTAATCCTCTAGCTAGTCTAGAGAGGACTTGTAATCCCACCAAAGTCTAGTGGAGTTGTGGCTTGGACAAAGGTCCCGTGGTTTTTCCCGATTTGGGTTTTCCACGTAAAAATCGTGTGTCTTGTGCATTCTATTCTTGCTTGTGGTTGCTGCCCGGTTTCTCAACAGTGGTATCAGAGCATTAGGTTGTTTGGGGGCTGTGTTTGGTGAATGGCAAGAATGGATGACTCAAGTGGAGCAATGATTAAGTTGACATCATCCAACTACTCTATTTGGAAGCCACGGATGGAGGATATTCTGTTTTGCAAGGATCTCTATGAGCCAATTGAAAATGGCAGCGAGAAGCCGGAAGACAAAACCGAGAAGCAATGGGAGGTCTTGCATAGAAAGGCGGTGGCAATCATTCGACAATGGATTGACCAAAGCATCTTTCATCATGTTGCAAAAGATACAAGAGCAGATGAATTGTGGCAGAAATTGGAGTCCATGTATGAGAGGCAATCGGCTCAAAATAAAGCCTCACTCATTCGAAGAATTGTGAACTTGAAGTACAAGGATGGACATAGTGTCTCGGAGTATTTGAGTGACTTTCAAGGGCTTGTGAACCAGCTAACTACTATGAAGTTAGCACTTGATGATGAAGTGCAAGCATTGTTACTTCTTAGTTCTTTGCCGGATAGTTGGGAGACTTTGGTGGTCTCACTTAGCAACTCAGCACCTAATGGCAAGTTGACGATGGACATTGTGAAGGATAGCATGCTGAATGAAGAGGCAAGGAGAAAAGAGTTGGGGATTACATCAGAGTCACATGCTTTGGTGGCGGATAATTCTGGAAGTCGTGGAAGAAGCAGAAATCGAAATTCCAACTTCAAGAACTCTCAGAATCGAAGTAACAGCCGAGGGAGATCAAAAGGGAGATCAAAATCATTGTCAAGACCAAGAGGAGAAATCACATGTTATCATTGCAACCAGCCCGGACACATGAAGGGAGAGTGCAGAATCTTGAAACGGGAACAAGCTAGAGGAAAAGGTGTGGAAAACCGAGAAAAAGATGATACTACTGCTGCTGCCACAGATGGTGATGTAGTCATTGTTTGTGATGCCGGTTTTGTTAACCTTGCTTGTCAAGAGAGTACATGGGTTGTTGACTCGGGTGCCTCATTTCATGTGACCTCACGGGTTGATCTTTTCTCTTCCTACACAAACGGTAACTATGGTTGTGTGAGGATGGGAAATGATGGCGCATCAAAGATTGTTGGCATGGGTGATATTCATCTAGAGACCAACACGGGTTGCAAGCTAGTCTTGAAGGATGTGAGACATGTTCCTGACATGAGGCTGAATTTGATATCCACGGGAAAGCTTGATGATGATGGTTATACCAACTATTTTGGAGAAGGAAAATGGAAGCTCTCAAGAGGTTCTCTTGTGGTGGCCAAAGGCAAGAAGGAAAGTACGCTCTACATGACAAATGCAAAGCATAGCAAGGGAGGAATCAATGTTGCTGAGAAAGATTCTTCCATTGAGCTTTGGCATAAGAGACTCGGTCATTTGAGCGAGAAGGGGCTGCAAATACTCTCCAAGAAACAACTCTTGCCCGGAGCTAAAGGTACTCTTCTTAAAACTTGTGTTGATTGCTTAGCCGGAAAAACTCATAGAGTTGCATTTCATAGATTTCCACCTTCTAGAAGGAGTAAGGTACTTGATCTAATTCACACCGATGTTTGTTTTATGCGAGATAAAACTCTTGGTGGTGCAAGCTATTATGTTACCTTCATCGATGATCACTCAAGGAAGGTGTGGACATATGCTTTGAAAACGAAGGATCAAGTGCTAGATGTTTTTAAGCAATTTCATGCTGAAGTGGAAAGGGAAACGGCCTCAAGTTGAAGTGTGTAAGGGCTGATAACGGGGGAGAGTATAGAGGTCCATTCGAAAGCTACTGCAGATTGCACGGAATTAAACTGCAGAAAAGTGTACCCAAGACTCCACAACAAAACGATGTCGCCGAGAGGATGAATAGAACAATTTGTGAGAGAATCAAGTGTATGCTCTCACATGCCAAGCTACCTAAATCATTTTGGGGAGAAGCAATGCGGACAGCTGTTGATCTAATCAACCTTTCGCCATCGGTCCCTTTGGAGGGTGACGTGCCTCAACGAGTATGGACCGGAAAGGAAGTCTCATATGAACACTTGCGAGTGTTTGGTTGCAAAGCCTATGTTCATGTTCCAAAAGATGAGAGAGCAAAACTTGATGACAAAGCAAAGCCATGTATATTCATGGGCTATGGGCGTGAAGAGTTTGGTTACAGATTATGGGATCCAATTGCAAGGAAAATTGTTCGGAGCCGGGATGTGATTTTTCTTGAAGATGAGACAAGTGAAGATGTCGAAAGGGGTGAAAACAAGAAAAATACAGCAGCTGGTCCGGTTAATTTGGAGCCTATATCTCCATCCCAAATGCATGAAAATGATGAGGAAGTAGTGCATGATGAGCCCCAAGGTGCACTAGATCAAGAAGTGCAAGGAGAAGAGCAATTGGAGCAAGAAGAACAAGTTGAAGAAGAGCAACCTCTACCCGAACCAAGAAAGTCAACAAGAGATCGCAAAACTTCCACTTGGTACTCCCCTCATGAGTACCTATTGTTGACTGACGGGGGAGAACCCGAATATTATCAAGAAGCCATGTCTCATGAAGACAAGGAGGAGTGGAACAAAGCAATGCAAGAAGAGATGAAGTCTTTGCAAGAGAATCACACCTATGATTTGGTGAAACTACCCAAAGGAAAAAGATCACTTAAGAACAAGTGGGTCTACAAGTTAAAGACGGAGGAAACTAGTTCAAAGCCTCGGTTTAGGGCGCGACTAGTTGTGAAGGGGTTCAACCAAAAGAAAGGTGTTGACTTTGAAGAAATTTTCTCTCCCGTGGTGAAGATGTCTTCTATCCGAGTTGTGCTTGGGTTGGCTGCAAGTTTGGACTTGGAAGTTGAACAACTCGATGTGAAGACGGCGTTTCTTCATGGTGACTTAGAAGAAGAGATATACATGGATCAGCCGGAAGGGTTCGAGGTTAAAGGCAAAGAAGATCTTGTATGCAGATTGAGAAGGAGCTTATATGGGTTGAAGCAAGCACCAAGACAATGGTACAAGAAATTTGACTCATTCATGGTCAAAAACGGGTATGCAAGAACTACCTCCGATCATTGTGTGTTTGTGAAATACTTTGCTGAAAATGATTTCATCATTCTCTTGCTTTACGTGGATGACATGTTGATTGTGGGTCGGAATGTTGGAGAGATTGATAGATTGAAAAAGGAGTTGAGTAAATCCTTTGCCATGAAGGACTTAGGACCGGCGAAACAAATTCTAGGGATGAGAATCTCTAGGGATCGAAAGAATGGAAAAATTTGGTTGTCTCAAGAAAGGTATATTGAAAGAGTTCTTGAGCGGTTCAACATGAGCAAGGCTAAGGCGGTTAGTACTCCACTTGGAGGACATTTCATATTGAGTTCGAAGCATTGTCCTACAAGTGAGGAAGAGAAAGAAGCAATGAAGAATGCGCCTTATGCATCAGCTGTTGGGAGTTTGATGTATGCTATGGTTTGAACAAGACCGGATATTGCTCATGCAGTTGGGATTGTCAGTCGTTTTCTCTCCAATCCGGGGAAAGAACATTGGACAGCAGTGAAGTGGATTCTTTGCTACTTGAGAGGTACTTCTAGAGTGTGTCTATGCTTTGGTAATGGCAAGGCCATACTTGATGGATATACCGATGCTAACATGGCAGGTGATGTGGACTCTAGAAAGTCGACTTCTGGATACATGATGACTTTTGCAGGTGCTGCAGTTTCATGGCAATCTAAACTGCAAAAATGTGTTGCATTATCAACAACAGAAGCCGAGTACATAGCTGTGACAGAAGCTTGCAAAGAGATGCTATGGTTGAAGAAGTTTCTTCAAGAGTTGGGCATCAAGCAAGAGAGGTATGCGCTCTATTGTGACAGTCAAAGTGCAATCCATCTTTGCAAGAATCCAACTTTCCACTCAAGGTCGAAACACATAAATGTTCGATATCATTGGATTCGTGATGTTTTGGAAGAGAAGTTGTTGGAGCTCAAGAAAGTGCATACGGATGACAATGGTTCGGACATGATGACTAAGTCTCTACCAAGTGGAAAACATATCTTCTGTCGGGATGAAGCAGGTTTGGTGCTACCCCCCATATGAGCTGGAGGGGGAGATTTGTTGGGTTGGTCCAACTCATATGGTGGTTGGATTAACCGGTTTGAGTTTGAGTTTTTGGTTGGTTTCTAGAAGATCCTCTATTTTCAAAATAGAGAGTTATTGTCTAGTTAAAAGTGAAAAAGAGGTGACAGCCTTTCATTTGGTAGAGAGAGAGAATTAAGAAAAGAGAAGAGATAAGGAAAAAGAGAGAAGAGAGGAAGAGCTGCAGTTTTTCGTTTCTGCAGCAGGGCAGCCTGTTCAAGTGAGCATTCTGGAAGATTGAACCGTTGGATCGTCCTGAAATTTGGACAGTGGGTTCGCGATTCTCTGGGCTTCATTCTGACCGGAGGGATCGTCATTCTGAGGTCTAGTTAGTCGGAATCGCTCCTGGACAGAAGGTGTACGAATCTGTCTTTTGGTATCTCTAAACCTCTCTTTGCCTTGCTCTTGTTCTTGTTATCCACCATGTTGGTGAGAGCTATTGTGGTTGATTGTTGATCCAAGAAGGGTGTTCTTGAGGTGTTTGTAATCCTCTAGCTAGTCTAGAGAGGACTTGTAATCCCACCAAAGTCTAGTGGAGTTGTGGCTTGGACAAAGGTCCTGTGGTTTTTCCCGATTTGGGTTTTCCACGTAAAAATCGTGTGTCTTGTGCATTCTATTCTTGCTTGTGGTTGCTGCCCGGTTTCTCAACAGAAGAAACAGCCGGAGATGATGGCGACGACGACGAGCTAGCTTGGACAACGCCGACATGTCCTGGGTGGCATCGACGTTGGGGATTGATTCGAACTGGAAGCGACTGGTGAGGCCTTCTAAGACGGCGGGTCGTGAGTTTCATTCAGGGCGGAGAATTTCGCCAGGGCCGGGGAGAAGAAGACGAGACGGCGGCGCTGAGTTTTGATTAAGGTGGCGATTTGGGTAAGGGAGAAAGAGGGGAATGGGCTGGCGGGTTAGATTATTTAGGGTTTCTTTGTTTTTTTATTTTATTTTAATTGAATTAAAATATTAAAATAATAATATTTAATGACGTGGCATGCCACATCGGCTGTTTTTTGCTGAGTCACTAACGGAATAGTGTTTGACTGTCAATATTAACAGTCAAAGAAATTTATGGGCCAAATTTGTCCAATAATTTGGAAAGTAGGCCATAAAGGTCTTATTAGAAAAGCCAGACCAAAACTGACACTTACGTTAAATTTCGGGCTAACCTCGGTATTAACCCAAAAGAAAATCACACAATACAGGAGCAGCCACTTAACTATATGCTGTCGCAACAAATGGGTCACAGAATCTGAATTGTCTACAATGGCTCCAGTTAAATGCACTTAGATTCTCAATCAGTAGCCCAATCAATTCAAAGCCTCAGTTCATCTAATTAAGCCTTAAAATGGGCCCAATGTTTAGCACGCAGATCGAGTCCATGGATCGGGCCCAATTTGGCACAAAAAAGCCTGGCTTTTGGAAACAAAGGATTCTTCCCCGTTTCGCTCGAAAAAGATTCCCCTGCAACCTTCCACTCTGATCCAATCGGAAATGGAAAAGCCGAAAAGAGATGTGCTGAGCTGAACTCTTCTTCTTCCTTCCAATCAATCCGCCATTAATTTTCTCCATTTTCACTCCTTCTCCACCCTAGATTCTTCAGCAATGCTGTCTCTCAAACCGCTCCCGCTGAGTCACAACCCTTCATTCCTCCATTCCTTAACCCCATTCACTCCTCCGCCTTTCCCCAGAACCCAAACCCTAAAACCCTCTAAGCACGCCTCGCCGCCGTCGGCGATTCAGTCGGCACTCCAGTGGAACAGGAAGCCCGAGCTAGCCGGCGAGACCCCGCGCGTGGTCGTCATCACCTCCGGGAAGGGTGGCGTCGGGAAGACAACCACCACCGCCAACATCGGCATCTCCCTCGCCCGTCTAGGGTTTTCCGTCGTCGCCGTCGACTGCGACGTCGGCCTCCGCAATCTCGACCTCCTCCTGGGCCTTGAGAATCGCGTCAATTACACGTTAGTTGAGGTCCTCAACGGCGACTGCCGACTGGACCAAGCCCTGGTCCGCGACAAGCGCTGGTCCAATTTCGAGCTCCTCTGCATTTCCAAGCCTCGATCGAAGCTCCCGCTCGGATTCGGAGGCAAAGCCCTGGTATGGCTCGTCGACTCCCTCAAACAAAGACCAGAAGGCTGCCCGCAATTCATCCTCATCGACTGTCCCGCCGGAATTGACGCCGGGTTCATCACGGCCATCACACCAGCAAACGAGGCCGTGCTGGTGACGACTCCGGACATCACCAGCCTGCGCGATGCCGATCGGGTGACCGGATTGCTTGAGTGCGATGGGATTAGGGATATAAAGATGATTGTGAACAGGGTCAGGACTGATATGATAAAGGGAGAAGATATGATGTCTGTTCTGGACGTTCAGGAAATGTTGGGGTTGGCATTGCTAGGAGCCATACCAGAGGATTTGGAGGTGATCAGGAGTACGAATCGTGGGTACCCTCTGGTGTTGAACAAGCCCCCAACTTTGGCGGGATTGGCATTCGAGCAGGCGGCTTGGAGGCTTGTTGAACAGGATAGTATGCAGGCTGTCTTGGTTGAGGAAGAGCCCAAGAGAAGAGGGTTGTTCTCTTTCTTTGGTGGGTAGCAATGGTTTTCTCATGGCCATATAGTTCCAGTAATAAAATGGTTATGGAGTCAAGGATGGAAAGCGAGGATGGAGATCATTGACGGGATTCAAGGAGAAGCAGTGTACAGGGGAACAGTGATGTTCTTTTTTTGCTTTTACCCCCTCTGGGTTATATCCATTGTTTGCAGTGCCGGAGTGGGGTGCTGCTAAAACTGCAGCCCTCCCTGTTTTGGTTCTTCTTATGGTAGCTGATTGTGGTTATTATTCTTTTTGTAGTAAATTTGCAGGATGTCTTTCTTTTGTTCTGGATATTGAAAGTGGATCATGATTTCAACGTAGTTGAGTTAAAACTTGCCTTATTGTTTAAGCTCATGGAGTAGGATTATTTGTGAACATGGAATACCCTCTGGCTTTATATTGCCGGACGATCCATACGAGCTGCAATTGATCATCCTCAGCTTTCTCCATCCCATGCTTAGTGGAGTTCGAAATCCACTTTAGAGTTTTGGATTGCAACAAGGACTTGGTTTTATGGGGGTTATGGGATTCAGATTGCCAAGATCGGGAATATAGCAGAGCGTACCTGGTCTGAAATCCGTTTCTGAAGCTGTGGACTGCTCTTTCTGTGGTGCAACCGGCTGCAAGGTTAGTTTGTGAACCCCGTATATTTCTATTAGGCTTGATCTGGGAGATGACCAAGCATTTTGCCTTATTCTGAGTATCGCTTCCAGGTGGTGTGTTTATATCAAGTCGATGTACTTAACCGCCAGGCCATAAAGCTTGACGTGTTTTGTTCCGAGTCTGGAAAATGGACAAAGGATGCTCTTGTCTGTGCTCATCATATTAGTAGTGCACAAAAAATTGTAATTTCGTGCAATGGGGAGTTGTTTTGGAAGTATCATGAATTTAGTGAACCGTTTAATGTTAATTTGGTGGCTAGGTTTAATCCTTTCCCCTTGATATACCTCCCACGTCTATTGTCTCTTCTTCATTGTGTAACTATGAAGTTGAGGGCTGTTATGATGAGCCTTTGTCTTTTTCAGTCCGGTTGATGGTATATATAAGAATGCCATATTGTGCTGCGATTTGGGAAGGCAAGAGCTAGAGTTCTTCGCTAAGCTCGAATGGCCTGATGTCCATCACCTTGAGGTGTTCCAGCCAAGGGTTTCTTGCTGGGGTACTCCAATTCCCAGGTACGAGGGGTTGCAAGGTAGCCGCTACCGAGCAGCTGTGAAGCGATCACTCCCTCCCTCCAGTCACTCTCAATAATTGGTAACTGCTTCTGCCTGTAAAAGTTAGATTTTTTCTGCTTTTGCATGTTTGTTAAGTTTAAGGAATTAACTAAACGAGAACAATAACGTTACAAGTAAATCTTTCATAGGGGGGAAAAGTTATCCCGCAACCTTTATCTCATAACAGGTAACAGGTTAAGATGTACTGTTTTGGGCGTGCCTAACTTACTAACTGAAGCAGCACATACTTACATCTCTTGTCAATTGCTTGAGCATTTTGTTTTGGTTGCCTACTCTTTGAAGCTACACTTCAAGAATGTTGTCGATGATAAAGTTGCACATGGACGTTGTATGTTTTTTTCTTTCATTTTCTCTCTATTTTCTGGTTGCTGTTCCTATATTTCATCTCATTTCTGTTGTAGCTGGTATAGTTGCTCCAACTGGTAGCTGTCTGTTCATTGTGTACCATGGTTTCTCTGTTAGTCCTTCAGGGGATCCAGAAAAAGTTCCCCAAATTGATGAAAAGGTACAAACAAACACACTCAGTGTTGGAAACTGATTTGAATGATGTTAGAGCTAATATGGCTGCTGTGAAACAGCTGAGCTTTCTTATCCTCCTCAAGGTTATAAGTTTTGTAGGTTGAGTTTCATTTGTTTAATATATAATACTCGTTACTTGTGGCGGATTCTGATTCTGTGATCATTATCCTCCATTCCCAGGCCCGGTAAAAAATGTCTTCTGGAGGGTGGGTTGGCCATGGAAGGATATTTTGGGAGACGTGGTACAGCAATGTAAAACCGTAGCTTTATCCTTCCATTATCTATTTTCTAAATACGCGCATAGATGCTTTTAGCTTGATGGGGAATAGTTATCATGCTGTAGTTGCTAGCAGCTGTAGTTCAGCATTAAGTTCTTGTTCATGTGGAGGCCTCCTACTATTAGTTTGGTTTGGCCTTGTTTCTTTGTGGTCTCTCTCTCGCTCTCTCTCTCTCTCTCTCTCTCTCTCTCTCTCTCTCTCTACACAGTTTTTTTGCCCTCTTCATCTTTTGTGGTAGCTAGGCTTTCTCTAGTAATGGTAGATGGGATCTCAAATCGGCCTTTTTCTGTTTTCCCGTGATTTTAGGCTGCTAGTCCATTTTCCCTGGTAGATAAGATTGTAAATCTGACTGACTTTTTGCCTGTCATTTCTTAGGAGTTGTTTGTTTGGTATATTTGAACACTATTGTGTACTAAATGACTCAATTGATACATTTGGTGCACAAGCCATAAGACGTTTGTGAATGGGGGAAAATGAGGAATTCAGAGGTGATGTGAATTCCCTGAATCCTTCTTCGCTCTCACTATCTCTTGGTTTAGTTAGTTCCATTTTAATTTTTCTCAATTTCAATCGGATCTATGTTTTCACTTGACCCTTGTTTCAATTTTGGACCATTTATGAATCCTAGATACTCGATAAGCCTCGTGATGTTGGTGGAAGAGCATCAGAAAGAAGAGGAGATTATACATCAAGGTTTTTTCCGGGAAAAGAGCAACATTGATGCGTACGTGGGCTTAGGAGGATTCATTGATAGTAGTTGTGTTACCCTTAATTAATTCCGAGTTAGTTTCAATTATTTATTGTTTAGGAATTGTATCCAATTACAAGTGTTTTAAAGTAGTCTCTTTAGGGGAAGTTAAAGTAGTCTCTTATAGGATTAGTTTTAGGGTCATGTCGTTTCCATAGATAAACATTAGAGGTGGCAATTAGGATTCAAATCCATGAATTGAATCCAATCCATCCCCAAATTATTTATTTGATCTTATCCATTTGATCCAAATTCAATTGGATTGGTGAATTCATGGACCCAAATGGCAAATTACGATTTATGGGTCGTTTGCTTGTTGGATTTGGGTCATGGATTTGGTACCTAAATCCCAAGCTTGATGGATTTAACATAAGTCCATTGTTTGTTGAAGGGTGCTAAATCCGTGGGGTCCACGGATTTGATCTTTATTTTGGAACCAAATCCGTGGACCCCACGGACTTGTAAATCTCACATATTGATTTGGGATTTGCAAATCTTTGATGGTTAGTTATTTATTTAACAAATATATTGTTGGAAATTTGGTTGAACCGGACTAACCAAGTCAAACCGGTTTTGGGTTGGACCGACCAACTGGTTTGGTATTAGACCGACCGAACCGATATTCTAATTCCGTGAAGGGACACATCCCTTTGACCTATTGGCGGTTGCATTATTTTATGGATAAGAATAACCTTATGGATAGAGGCAACCCTTCATATGGATAAGGATAACCTTTCATATGGATAGAGGCAACCTTTCATATGGATAAAGGCAACCTTTCGTATGGATAAATGCAACCTTTCATGAAACAATGCATGGATTCGGCCCCTATAAATATGTGTGGGGTGGATGATGCCAAAAACCATCAAACATATTCTTCTTCTTTCTTCCAAAAATTTCTAAGTATGCTTTAGTGTTCTTGAGCCTGGAAACTAAAGTGGTGATAGTTTTATCCTCGGGAGAAATTTCCTGTAACCCTAGGCTTGTTGAGGGTGGAAATATTCTTTTCGGAAAGTGAACGTATTTCACGACTCTATCATAATCCTGGTCACCCGGTCTCGGGCTATCGTACGTGTACCCTCGTCCCTAAAAGTCCCAACAGTCGAAAAGAATATTTTCCGGTACGATGGCTCGAACCGCTCTTTACAAGAAACCGGTTGCGGTCTATGGAATTATGAGAATGTTCGATGATGGGTTTTTCATCGATGGCAGTAGAAGATGGGTTTTCTTCGTACTTGTCTCATGGTGTATTCCATATCCGGAAGGTAACTTGGAAGAGGGATGATTCGAAGATGGGGAAGAAGGAGAATGCTTCATAAAAATGGAGAAATAGAAGAATGACAATTGCCTTTGTGTAGGTTACATACTCAAGGGTTAATTAGTCTAATTCTCTATTCGACATTTACGAAGTTCTAGATAAATTTGGATTTGTCTAGTGGTTTGGTGGTTTGATTTTGTCTAGTGATTTATGTTATTTTAAACCAAGGAGACAAAATTGTATATACAATGTTTGATGATTCTGGTAATAGAGTCGTTGTGTTTGTATGTAGATGACATATTTATCTTTGGGACCAATCAAAGATAAGTGATTTTGTCAAGTGGTTTATGTTATTTAAACCAAAGAGACAAAATGTGTACACAATTTATGATGATTCTGGTAATGAAGTCATCGTACATTTGTATGTATAAGATATGCGTATCTTTGGAACCAATAAAAGATAAGTGAACTTTGATAAAAAAAGTTGCTATTTTCAATTCTCCATGTAGAACATGGGGTAGGCAAATGTGATTCTGTGTATTGAATCAAGCGGAACGACAAAGAAGAGTCCTTCTCTCAATTTTTCTGCATGAGAAGGTACTTGCATAAATTCCATAGTAGGAATTGTAGTGAGTTAAAGACCCCAATGGATCCAAGTATGGAACTTATGGTTAATACTGGAAATCAGTTTTACAACTGGAGATGTATGCATGACTTACATGATGCTAGATATCGCATATGCGATAGAACAATTAAGTTGGTACATGATGAATCCTAGTTCTCATAATTTGAAATGAAATGAGGTGTGTACTTGGATATTTCAAAGGCACACTGTATTGACTTATAGTGGCTTTCCATCAATTTTGGAAAGGATTTGTTGATGTTAGTTGGATTTATCATGTTAAAGGTGATACTTCAACATTGAGATGGGTCCTCTTGCTTGGGATAGGTGCCATAATTTGGGCCTCTAGAAAGCAAACTTGCATCACTAAGTTTCACTATGGAATCAAAGTTTGTGGCGCCTTGATTTCTCTTAGAGAAGAGACATAATTGTTGAGAGGTTTGGTTTATGACATATATTTTATGGCCTAAACCAATCTCACCTATTACTATCTTTTGTGATAGTAATGCTAATTTGGCTAATGCATATAGTCAAGTGAAAATGACAAGTACGGTCATGTGGGAGTAAGGCACAGTAAAAGTTGTGAACTGATCATTCATAGTGTTGTGTCTAGATAGTATGACCAAACTCAAAATAATTTGGTTGATCATTTGACGAAGTGGTTAACTAGTGACTTGGTGATCAAGTCTGTGAAAGGGATGGATTAAAGTCCATATAATTTCTGGTAATGGGACACCCAATTCCCCTCTAATACAACGTTAGAGGCTGAATTCAATGTGGAAAGCTTATTATCAGAAATTGAAGCACAAAATTTGTCATCCCGAGGTATGTGCTTGTTATCCTGCATGAGAGAAGAGGATGAAGTTTAAAACTTCTTAATTGAATCTTTGAAAAAGTGTATTATGCGGTTACACGAATAAGAGATTCAACCTATGTAAGCATGAAACGCAGCCGCTTCAAGAAACCCGGACTTTGGTTTCGTCTGCGCTTATGAGAAGGATTGGACACATGGCGGATAATAGTGTCAAGGCACTTAGAAGTTTTGAAAACTTAAGTGTATTTTATCTTCGAATATTCATATGAGTCAATGGGTTCAATCGTTACCGACACCCTTTGTATTCGAGTATTCGTCAAGTGTAATATACTAAGGTGAAAATTCAATCGTCACGACATTTTCATTTATGCTTAAGTTTTGTTGGAAGAATGTTGTGATTTTAGTGAATTCTATGAATACACTAAAATGGGGGAGGAATGTTGGAAATTTGGTTGAACCGGACTAACCAAGTCAAACCGTTTTGGGTTGGACCGACCAACCGGTTTGGTATTAGACCGACCGAACCGATATTCTAATTCCGTGAAGGGACACATCCCTTTGACCTATTGGCGGTTGCATTATTTTATGGATAAGAATAACCTTATGGATAGAGGCAACCCTTCATATGGATAAGGATAACCTTTCATATGGATAGAGGCAACCTTTCATATGGATAAAGGCAACCTTTCGTATGGATAAATGCAACCTTTCATGAAACAATGCATGGATTCGGCCCCTATAAATATGTGTGGGGTGGATGATGCCAAAAACCATCAAACATATTCTTCTTCTTTCTTCCAAAAATTTCTAAGTATGCTTTAGTGTTCTTGAGCCTGGAAACTAAAGTGGTGATAGTTTTATCCTCGGGAGAAATTTCCTGTAACCCTAGGCTTGTTGAGGGTGGAAATATTCTTTTCGGAAAGTGAACGTATTTCACGACTCTATCATAATCCTGGTTACCCGGTCTCGGGCTATCGTACGTGTACCCTCGTCCCTAAAAGTCCCAACATATATCACAAATCCATCATCAAATCTATCATGCAAACATTAGACTCTTCAAATCCATAATCCAATAAATCCAACATAAATTTCAAGGTTTTTGTTGGCCAAAACCCTCATTTTTCAAATCCAAAAAGCAAACAACTCCTTAGTATCTATATTTTTTACATTTTACATTTTGGTACCTAAAATTTATAATTTTTACACGAAAAATATCATTGGAAAACTACATTTTGGTACCTAAAATTTTTCATTAAGACATTTTAGTACCTAAACTTTTCAAAATTTACATTTTGGTTCAAGCCTTGGATGTTATTTGGATTCATAGATCAATCCACCAATCCATAAATTCATCAATCCATTGGATCCAATCCATTTGATCTATGATCCACCAATCCAATCCACAAATCCGATCCAATTGCCACCTCTAATAGATATGTATTTTATGGTTCAGTTAAAGAATAATAAACTAGTTTTCCGTAGCCTTTATATCTTGCGCAGTTGATGAATTACTACCATTGTTGTTGATACATAACGCCAAAATAGGTATGATAATTGATGAGAAAAAGCAAAGTCGTGTTTAATTTCATTTGTCATGCAACAACCATTTCTCACAAATCCCTACTATACTCAGCCACCTTGTAAGTGGGTGCACCTTGACTCGGGATTAGGACACTAAAAACAATGATATTTGTATATAATTTATAATACTTAAATCTAACACCTCATATTAACCATTTTTACTTGTCTACCAAATGTTGATAAAGAACTTTGTGGTACACATTAACCTTGTATATTGTGTAATAGAGGTGGGCAACGGGATGGGACCGGGTACCCATCCCGTTTGAAACGGGTACCCAATCCCATTTGAAGAGAAAACTCCATCCCATGTCCCAAACTCGTACGGGTTAACGGGTACCCGCGGGTACCCATAATAATTAAGCTACAATAATTAAGTTAAGTGGCCTGTGGCCATAGATGATGGAGCAGTGAGATTCTAGTTCTACTCAACTGCTTACCTAAATCACCTCATCCATAGTAATATCCTACCTCGTAAAATTTGTTTGGGAGTCATATGTTGAGATTTGCAACTATTTTAATTACCCATAACCCAAAACAAATCACAAACCATACATGCCTGCTGCTTAATTATCTATCGAGAAGAAAGTTGAATCATTCATTAAGCATCTTATCATTTCACTTCCTTGTAATACAGACGTACATACTTGAGTCATTTTTAAAGAAAAAGGTTTATAACTAATCACCAAATGAAGTTATGGAATCCGTAATACCCAAACTACCCGTACTACCCCGCCCACTCTTCATTTGCTGGCTACGTACTAAGTGTTAAGCTGTCTTTATTTGCTGATGCCCTCTTCAAATTCTTTGTTCATGCCTTCATCTTTCCTTCATTAAACCCATTTCAACTGTAATCAATACGCCGTTTCAAACTAAACAATCTTTCCCTTGAATGTACAGAAAAGAAACAAACCCACATCAATTTCAACGACTAAACCATCAACCGTTTGGCAAGGATTCCATAACTGCATTTGGTGACTAGTTATGGACCGTTCTGGATACGTACTATAAGTTTAATAAGCTTATTAACCTTATCTTTCATTACTACTTTGGAGAGATGGTGGGTATTACGGGTATTAACTGGTAACCCGTGGGTACCCGTTTAGAATTTCTTGATCCAAGTCTCATCCCGTATAAAAAATTACGGGTATTTGGGTACCCGTAACCCTCAAAAAACGGGACGGGTATGGGTATACCCAAATACCCGTTTCCCCCGTTGTCCACCCCTATTGTGTAAGCAACTCTAGATACATAAAACTATGTCTCTAATTGTTTTTCTTAGTTTACTAATTCATAGTTTAGTGTTGAAAGCTATACCGCCGAACGAAAATTAGTCAACAAACTATGAAAACGCGTCACGGATCATTTAAATATTAATAAAATTTATTTTATGTATCTTTGTTCTTACTCCGGACCCACTTTAAGTGAAAAATCCTGACTACACCACTATGAATAAAGACATATAATGAATATACAGTATTTTAATATCTCGTATATAATCAATATAAAAAAACATAAACAATAACGGAGATGCACATGTTACACGTTGACAACAACCTAACAATAGTCAAGCAGAACTATTCATCTTCTGAGTTATAAAAAAAATTGTTGCATGAATTCTCGAAAATTCGAATGCTAAATTTCTCAAAAAATTTAAAAGGTGAAAAACCCATAAAAGAGCCTCTATTATTTAATTTTTATTTTCTCTAACATGCATGGATCTAGACTAACCCCTTAATTAGAATGGAATGAGTCCTTCTGTTCCCCACATGCTTATGGGAGGAGGAATCTGCTGAGCACTTATTTTTTCATTGTCATTTGGCTGAGGGATGTTGGGAGGCGTCTGGGCTAGGTTTTCTTCGAGATGATTTCACGTCTGACTCGGTTGAAGTCTTCTGGTGACGAATTCTTGATCAGACAAATTTGGATGGTGGAATGCTGATGTGAGTGATTGCTCTCTTCTGGCGTATATGGAAAGCTCGGAATTGGATGGTTTTTGACTCCACGCTGTTCACCCCTGCCGTGTTGCTCTCTCAGTTCAATAGACAGGTGGCGGAATGAGAGGCGGTGCCTTTGGGTAGTGGGTTTACGTCTTTCCCTACCCCTGGGAATGGGCTGAGGGGGTTCAGGGTGGGGTGCAGGATAGGGAGGGGGTGTTGTGGGTGTTCACGGATGGGGTTGTTTGTTCGGGTTCTCATGGTGCAGGTGGCTGGGTTCTGGAGGATGCCTCAGGGATGCTGCTTGGGGCGGATGCCTCTTTGTACCTGGATGTGCAAGATCCTTTCTTATTGGAGCTTCTAGCCTTGAGGGTTGAGATCCGGTGGGCGCTTGAGATGGGTTGTTAGAAACCGAACAGAAAAATTAGAGTTACCGAATCTGGCTAAGTCGCGGACTAGTCTCTCTCTTTAAGACGTTCGCGACACTGCCTCGTAATGTGCACAGCAAACTATCAGTTGGTCCCCTCCAGGATAAAACAACCACTCTGATTTTGTTGCTCATCGGTTTTGTGCGAAAACCGGAGCTCTTTGAACTCTCTCTCTCTCTCTCTCTCTCATGTTTCTGCTCTTCTGAGGTGTATTTAGAGGGTCTAGGGGTCTGCTATTTATAGGAGCAGAAAACCTAGAATATTCACTCTTTCTTTGGGAATTAGCCACATTTTAATTAGGAAGATAATTACTCCCATAATTAAAATGCATTATATTAAGATAATTATATCCAAAATATTCCTTTTATAATTATCCATATTATTTTTGTATCTACAAAGAATACTGGATAATTAGTTCAATATAGCTTTCAAAGCTATTCATTCCCAACAATCCCCCACTTGAATAGTTTTGAAACTATCTCAAGCATCAACAGATCCATAAGATCGGGCATAAGCTAAGGTATCGCGAAGATTTGAACCTTAGCTTAGTGTTTATACTTCCGATTTCATAAGGGTGACTCGTAGTCTTGAACCCTATCTCAGACAATGTAGCACACCAGATCTTTTCATTGAGCGATATTCTCTCATAGGCCGTGCGTTTATGGCCATGCACGTTATCCCAGTTTAGTGAACGCTCTAGCAACTTTGTGCTTCCAAAGTTCCATAGAGAGCGGCCCCACTCCCACATTCACATAGGTGAGTCTATCAGAAGTATCCCCAAAGTAAAGTACTTCACTCCACATAGAGTATAGATCTCATTAAGAGTTTAACTCAACCTCCAAGGCTTTGGGATTCATGCTTCACTATGCATGAACTTTTCTCAATATTACTCATGACTTGTTATTACCTATTGAACCTGTTTCTTGGGATCTCTAGTCTATCGGGTTGGGTTACCGTCACTTGTAATCCATGGTTCGGTAGGCATAAGTCTCATACCCTTCGTGGTATTATGGACTTTTCTCTCTAGGTAATCCTTTTGTCAAAGGATCAGCTAGATTTTGTTAGGATCTTACATGATCCACCCTCATTGCTCCTATCGTTAGGAGTTCTCTCACAGTACTGTGCTTAATTATGACGAATTTGTCGCTTCTTTTTGTTCTCGAACCGATTCCCTTCTTTAGCAATAGCTGCGGTGCTATCACAATGAATCAAATACCGGAGGGATCGGTCGTTCCCATAAGGGAATCTCTAGTAATGACCATCTCAATCAACTTTCCTCTTTACTAGCCATTGCTAGTTCTATCATTTCTGATTTCTTAGTTGATTGAGCCAGAATCGTTTACTTCTTAGAATTCTAAGACACAACTCTTCCAGCAATGTTTAAAAACATGCCCACTGGATGTCTTGGAGTCTTCTATAGTGTATTCTCGTTCGCATCAATATACCCTACCAATACAACAAGAAACCGTTGATAACTTATATCAAGGTCTACTGTTCTCTTAAGGTGTCTCATGACCCCTTTCAATAGCATTTCAATTCTTCATACTAGGAAAATCTGTAGACTTGTCAAGTACCCCTACTATGTCGGGTCTCATGTTTATCAGCTACCTCTCACAGACTGTCAATGCTAGTATATTCGTACTTTCTTACACCGTCTTTGGTGCTCTTTTAAAAATCGTACTAGCATCTTTAAACATTTAGGCAAGTTTACAACTTGTATTTCTTATTGATCTTAACCAAACAGTTAGATTGACCTATAAAAAATATCTTTCACTGTCCTAGTCATTTGGATCTCTAAGCATAACACTTGGATCCTTCTTATCAAGCTTCTCACTCAACATGGTTTTTCACATTTATCCGTGTCATGAGTCTTTGTAACAAAGATCAACATGTCTTTTATAGTGCAAGTGTCATTCTCAAGTTTGTAACAAATGCACTTGTCACTTTCATTCAAAAACCATGAGAGAGAATTTGATTATTTATGCCACCATAGACTCCAGAAGCATGTTCGGGAATGACAACCCTTTAGGTTGTCCCATGAAGATTTCTTTATCTAACCCACCATTCACAGAACCAAATTTAAACAACTCATCTGACGCACAACACTAGCAATCAGAACATACACGGATGTTATTCTAGATGGGGTTAATAGATATCAAAGAAATCCACAATTTTTTCCCTTCTTCGCCTAAAGTTTTAGCTAGTAGGCGATCCTTATACTCATAAACTAAACCATAAGGTTTCATATTTCTTTTAAGAATCCATTTATTACCTATAGCTTCATTGCCAGGAGGTAACTCTTATGATGCCCAATCTTGTTCGATTCCATCGATATATTACCTAAGGCTTTATAGCCAAGAGGTAATTTTACAAGATTCTAAGTCTTACTAGACTCCAAAAATTCCATTTTGTTAATAATGGATTGTCTCATAAATCTACTTGACTACGAAACTACCCCACAATATAATCCCAAGTAGAATCCAAGTTTTTAAACTCTAGTCGGGTGCAGTATAGAGCAAGTATTTAGATATCAACCCGGGTCGGTCCGTCTACCCCTACTTCAGTTGTTGTAATCATTATCTAGCAACAAAGGTTTGGTTTAAAAGTTTGCTAATTATAATAAAATAAGGCAAAGGTAAATGGATTTGAAAAATCTTTTGTGGAAGGATCACTCGGGTGTCGCTTCCCCCTAACTACTACCATGATATGTGAATTGGAACGATTGCTTTGGGCAAGGTAACCGTGAACCGCAGAGGGATGCATATATGGTCGGAGACCACAATCTCAATTGCTAAACCGAGGTAAAAATTAAAGGCAGTGCCACTCGACCCTCTTGGTTTAGGCAATCGGTAGTTGACTTACTACCTCACTCAACTCAAAGGTCGGACGGCTTAATCGCGATTAACCGATTTTCTTAATTCAACATTGAGGGTTGCCCTAAATTAACCTAGTTAGGTGGCTTAAAAAGCTAAAAGAAAACCAACTCGATTGAGTCTCCCTTGGAATGGGGATTTTCCTCTCTAAGCTAGGTTAAGGTGGCTAATTAGATTGCTAGGACCAACATGCACAAACCTAAGGGTGCTAAGCACAATTATGCAAAATCCTTAGGTTGCTAAGCACCAAAATGCACAAAACTAAGGATGCTAAGCACAAAAACATGCACAACCCTTATGTTAATACTAGAATGCACAATCAACATGAATAATACCTCAATCATTAAATTAACCAATACCCAATGACAATCATTCAATTCACATAAAAGAAACTACATGGTAGAGTTAGGGCTTCACAACACCCAAGTGAAAGGAGATCTACTCCATGCTAGAAATGGGAAAAACAAAAGGGGAAGAGGTGGAAACCATCTTGGAGGATGCTCCCAATCTTCTTGGCCCTTGTGTTCAACTTTTCTTGGAGGAAATCTTCCCAAAATTCACGTTGAAGCAAAACCCTAGCCTTCTTCTCCCTTGGTTCGTGTTTCTCTCTCTAGAAATCCGAAGAAGGCTTTTCACACAAAATGGGCTCTCCCTCTTTCCTCCTTTCAGCTTATATTTTAAACCAGAGACGAGCTCAGTTCACGACCGTGAACCATGAAACGCGGTCGTGAACTGCAAGCGTGCGCCAAAACGCACCGGTTCGTTCACTTCTGTTCACGGTCAACAGCCTTCGTTCACGGTCTTAGTGAACGTGAACTCACCTTGCGCCAGTAACCTCTGGGGATGCTCTTGACGCTTTGAGTTTCACAGTCAATGGCTCTTCTTGACGGTCTTGCATGGCCATGAACTTCCTGGGTAAGCCGTGAACTGGCCATCCTAGCGTAAAACTAACCTTTTAGGAGCGAATTTGCCACAAACACCTAAGTAAAACGGGGGTAAAACATGTACAATTAGGCTTGAATCATCTACATCTTTATGAAAGTCCAAACTTCTAGCAGACTTGTAGGATCTATCTATCTTAGGGTGTAAATAACAAACTCATAACCAAAATCCTTTAATGATTTATGGTTCATTTGTCTCTTCTGAGTTCATTTTCAGATTCATCACCCCCCACTATTTTCATTATTTCTTATTTCTAGATTTAAATTGAACTATATTGGCATCATCTAGATGGATTAAAAATGAGTATTCAGATTATGAGGCATGTGCATTTTACTATTGATAACACAATAAAACACACTCATATGCTTTTCTAGTTATCATATTCCATTGATTCATTAACTTTACCACATGCATGCAACATATCAAATCATTAGTGCAATCATTAATAATGCTAGAAAGCATTTCTCAAGTCATTTCAAATTAGCATCTCATATAACTAGACAAAGAACTTTATAGAGTAATATATAATTTATTGTCTTTCCATAATGTTTACCCATATAAAATAAATAAGATCTTTCGATTCTTAACCACATATTTATGAGTCATTTAGTTTGGATACAAAATTCGCATATATCTCAAGCGTTCAAGAATAATATGGGAATTTGATGTTCAAATTTATATTTCTTCATACAGACACACGTGTCACACATAGAAGAATTCACCTTATTTACTTAATCATTCTTTACATCTAGCATAGTCAACGACTTTCTAGCGGTAAGGTTCGCTTCCACTTTCCAAGAACCATCAATAATAGTGGAGAGGGCAGTGCCAACAACACTTTCTTCATCAACACGCCTCAATGTATGACTGAGCTTAGCTCGTATATCACACACTTTCCTTGAGGCGCCATTACCCAACAATCATTCTTCAGAGTTACCATTAAGGCAAACCTCTGGCATCACCTTAATGATATTACTTCCAAATCCTCTTCTTTAATCAAGTTAACGCTAGATTATACTTGTTCTTACACTTACGTATCATATGAGGCTAGTTTCCCGCAATTTTAACAAGGAAGCATAGCGTCATTCTTAGAGGATTGGGTGTCACTATTTCGGGTACCACAAAGAGTACCATTCTAATTAGTGTGGATCTGGTTCGTCTTGCTGTTCTCATTAATGTTTCAGAGCAACATAAGTGGTTCAGTTTATATTGTGAACCAACTCTTCTAATCTCATAAATATGGTACACATGCCACTAGCATATCTACTATATAATACACGTTCATATATACTTCAGAGTATGCATTTATGTAATCGAAACTCTACTTCACAACATGTACGCAAAATTGTACTCTAATCATTAAGAAACCTGATAGAAACCCGCGTTTCTATTCTTTTTAGCATTTGGACTTATTTGTTAGTTTATGATTGTTTAAGAGTCTATGTGGCATTTGGGGATTTAATAAATTGGGGTAGCTATAGGTAATTAGGAAATGTTATTTAAACTATTTGCTATCTAGGAATAAGGGTTAAGCAAAGATTAAACCTAGTAATCTTCTGATCTTCCTCTCTCTTGCTCCTCTCTTGGCCGACCACTTTCCCCTCTCTCTATAGGCTGCTGCGCAGCCTTCTTCTTTCTCCTTCTCACTTTTTCCACTTCCTTTCTTCTCCTTCCCATACACGCACAACAGGAGCTAGACAAGGCTCTTCACCCCATTTCCTTCACTCTTTCTATTATTATATAGAACCCGGAATACGGGTTTCTATCATCTGGTATCAGAGCCCGATTCCGACTACTGAGTTTGTCGCAACTCTACACCGGGACGGGCATCAGTACCATGACGATCACCAAATCTCCCGGAGAGAAGTCTGATGTCGGATCCAAGGCGGCGGCGGACCAGGCCAGGGTTTCCTCGTCACAAGCAGACAACCGGCGTGAAGGCGTCGTGGTGGACGAAACCGAGAATGATCTACTTCTACTTCTGGGCAGGCCCGAGACAAGGCCGCCCTTCCCAACCCACCTTCTACCCTCCTCGTGTCTGGTCCAAACGGTACCTCCATCCAAATCATTTATGTTTCAGAGTACTCGTCAACCCAGGTGTCCGGGAAGAGGAACGAGAAACCTTCGGCGGCAAGTCGAACTAAGAGTCAGAAGAGTAAAAACTCTAAGAAAATCAGAATGCCAAAGAAGTCCCCCAAACTGATTACGACGAAAGTGCTTCAGATTTGGACCCCAATTAAGGAGAGAAAGAGCAAGCCTGGATGAGTGCTGCTAAGACGTCGCCGGAGTCAGATAGCTTGGGGAACCAGCCACGACCGGCCGATTTAAATGAAGTGGATAAGGATGGCGGGACTCCGGGTTTGGCCGATCCTATCTAGAGCTTCTATGGCCCTTCTTTCTTCTCTTCTTATTTATCTGTTTTTATTATGTCTTTTACCATTAAGAATTTTAAATGCCTATCTTGGAATGTCGGTGGAGCAGGGAGTGCTGCTTTTATCAAATCCCTCAAGCTGCTGGTACAGAACCACAAGCCTTATTTTTTGATTCTCTTGGAGCCCCAAATTAGTGGGGATGTTGCGAACAAAGTCTGTGGCAAACTGGGCTTCCCCAACATTATGCGTATTGAGGCAGATGGTAGGAAGGGAGGCATTTGGTTATGCTGGAATGCCAACTTTTTCCACATTGAAACTGTGTCGACATGCTTCCAGCATCTCACAGTTAAAGTGTCGGCTTACCAGTCATCTCCTTGGCTTCTCACTGCGGTCTATGAGAGTCCCCAGCAATCGCTGCAACGCCACTTGTGGGAAGCTATCTTCAAGAACCCGGAAACTTATGATCTTCCCTGGCTTCTCACGGGCGATTTCAACGCCATCAGAACGCATGCCGAGCATTCTGGTCAGGCCTCTACTATTGTTTTGAGACGCTGCAAAAGCTTCAATGAAAGGATCAATCAAGTCAAGCTCATAGACCTGGGATTCTCAGGGCCTCGTTTTACCTGGACGAGAGGTGATCAGGCTAACACAGCCAAAGCTAGTCGCATTGATATAAGCTTCTACAATGCGATTTGGAATGAGTTGGGATCCAATACCTATGTGCAGCACCTGCCTCGTCTTCACTCCGACCATCACCCTATTCTTACCACTCATGGAAACCAGGGAGTCCTCTCTCCTGCTTCTCGTCCTTTTCGTTTTGAGGGGGCTTAGCTTACTCACGCTTCTTATGATGATATGTTGGCAGGTAATTGGGATCCGCAGGCGCCCCTCCACGAAGCTCTTCATGCCATGGTGGACAAGCTAAACCACTGGAATCGTACCAAGTTCGGCAACGTTCTACACAGAAAGAGAAGATTAATGAGCTGCATATAGGGCATCCAAAGCAAAGTAGCTGCTGCCTTTTCTCCTGGTATCTTCAAACTGCAAAAGAAGCTCGAGAAGGAGCTGGATTTGGTGCTCGAACAAGAAGAGCTCCTATGGTTTCAAAGGGCTAGAGAAAAGTGGGTCCAGTTCGGCGAAAAGAACACCTCTTACTTCCACCACCAAGCCAACATTCGCCGTCGTCGAAACAAGATTGAAAGCCTTGAGAACAACAGTGGTGAATGGATTTCGGAGCCTGAGGAGCTCGCTGCACTGGTTTTTTGTTTTGTGTCTTCTCTTTACCTGCAGGATAATCAAGACTACACTGACTGTATGCCGAAGCATTGTTTCTAGAGGCTATCTAATGAGGAGCTACTACAACTTCTTTGGCCTTTCAGTGGGACGGATATCTTCAGGACTGTTCAACAGATGAAACCTTTCCAAGCGCCGGGGCCTGACGGTTTTCATGTTGCGTTCTTCCAACGTTCCTGGTAGGTGGTGGGTAAGGCTTTAATTCACTTGGCTATGAACTTCTTTGCCACAGGCCTTCTCCCGGAGACAGTGACAGAGTCGACAATAGTTCTCATCCCGAAAGTGGAGCACCCTGAGATGGCATCCCAGCTCAGACCGATATCGCTTAACAATGTGTGCCTCAAAGCTATTACCAAGGCTATCATGTTCTGTGTCGAGAGCAACCGGATGCGCATCTTATGGAACGGAGAGCTGTCTGCTTCTATCACACCTACCAGAGGTGTCCGCCAGGGAGACCCTCTATCTCCTTATCTTTTTGTATTGTGTATGGAGCGTCTTTCCCACAGGATTGACCAGGCCATCGAGGACAAGCTTTGGAAGCCTTTGAAATTATCCCCGAATGGCCCTCCCTTGTCTCATCTATTTTTGCAGACGACCTTATTCTGTTTGCAGAGGCGAGGAGTGACCAGCTGAAAATCATAAGGAAATGCCTTGATGAGTTCTGTCATAGCTCGGGCCAGAGAGTCAACTATAGCAAGTCATCCATCTTTGTTTCGTCCAACATCAGAAGACGCAGAGCCAGACGTCTGGCAAGCAAGGTTGATATTCCCCTAATTGTTGATCTTGGCTGGTACCTGGGCGTAAAGGCGATCCATGGACGGGTGACAAAGATACGATACCAAGATTTAGTCCTTAGGATTCAGAGGAATTTGGCCCCGTGGAAAGCTAAGCACCTCTCCCTTGCCTCACGTATTACTATTGTTAAATCCATTGCAGCTTCTATCCCTGTCTATCCTATGCAGACAGAACTCTTTCCGGTCAATGTCTGCAATTCGATTGATCAATCAATAGAGGCTTCATTTGGGGTGATACATAGGAAAGGAAGAAGATGCATCTAATTGGCTGGCCCCAGCTTGTTCTTCCCAAGGTCAATGGTGGGCTTGGGCTCCGTCCGACGAGAGAAATGAATTTGGCTATGCTAGCAAAAGGTTGTTGGCGCATTATGCAGGACAAAGAGGCTCTTTGGGTCCAGCTGGGGAGCGCCAAGTATGGGAAAGGGAGGGAGGACCTTGAGCTGCTCAAACAAGTTAAGGGAAGTTCCTTTACCTGGTGTAGTCTTTCCAAGGCCTCATCTTTGATTAATCAGGGATGTGCCTGGAATATTCATAACGGGAAACATGCTACATTTTGGACTGACGTGTGGATTTTGCAGGTTCCTCTCCAAGATATGGCCACGGGTCCGATTCCGGTAGAAGACCAAAGCACTAGGGTAGCAGAGAAGTTTGAGGGATTGCTGACGACGGAAGTGCAGCATCAAATTACAGCAACCGCAGTAGATCCCCTTTGCTTCTGAGAAGGATATTCTGTTTTGGAAGCCGACATCGGATGGGAAATTCTCTACGAAGACCGCTTATCACCTGTTGAGACCTCCCCCTGGTGATGCGAATCAATAGTGGTGGAAAGGAATTTGGAAGCTCCCGGTCCCAGAGCGGATTCGTTGCTTCATTTGGCTGGTGGCGCATGGGAGGATCAACTGCAACGACCATAGAATGAAGAGACATGTGACTCAGAATCCTTGTTGTTACAGATCCCCTTCGCAATGAGAGACCATTTCTCACATCTTCAGGGAGTGCCCCCCGCGGCTTTCCTCTGGGCACGTAATGTGCAGACTGATCTGCAGGCAGAGTTCTTCAGCCTTCCTGTTGAGCTGTGGCTGCGGATGAATCTTTCTTGTGAAGATAGTTCCCCCTCAGGCGCTCCTTGGAATGCTTTTTTCAGCATCGCCCTCTGGGTCATTTGGAAGAACAGAAATGAAGGATGCTTCGGTGGGATGACCAAGACACTTTCTCCCCCGTCCCTCAATCAAGCGATTAAGAACAAAGCTGGCATGTGGCACCAAGCTTGGATAACGCCAATTGCTATTCCGGGACAGCCCGTTGCCCCTCCATCTCAAACGTTGGCAGCTATTGGGTGGAAGCCCCCTCCTGCAGGTTGGGCGAAACTCAATGTGGATGGTGCATCTGGAGGTACCCAAGGTCTCACAGGTGTTGGTGGCGTGTTACTGGATGCTGACAAGGTATGGTTGGGACGTTTTATCGCTAGTATGGGAACTTGCTCAGCTACGATGGCAGAGTTGTGGGAGATTTATCACGAGCTAGAGACGGCTTGGAACAAAGGCTATAGATTTATCATAGTAGAATCAGACTCCCAAACGACTATTCCTCTGATCACGAACAGGTCGGACCCTATTCACCCGTGTGCTACTCTCCTTGCTGCTATTAAGTGCAGGCTCACTCAGGATTGGGTGGTGAATCTAGTTCATCCCTACAGGGAGGGGAATAGAGTCGCGGACTGACTCTCGAAACACAGTCTCGTCTATCCATATGCCAGATATGACCTAGAGACTCCACCTGATGGGTTACACTCTCTTCTCCAAAACGACATCAGAGGCTCTACGATTGATAGAAACATTGTCCATCCCCCTCCCGCCGGTTCGGCGTAGCTCTTCCCTTCTCCCCTGCACTGTTTTTCTTTTCTTCGGCCCTGTGCCTCCCTTATTCAACAAAAAAAAATCGATGTTGTTACAACCCTAGCTCAATTTATTGTCGCCCCAATTTAATTTTTTTGTCAGCAAACCCAAGTGAGGCACGTGCGCCCCAATTAACTTAAAAGCACCATAGATTTGGAATTTTTTTTTACAAAAGATAATCATATATTTGATTGAACAAAGATCAGTACAACCTGGAATATAACCAAGTAGCAAAATCAAAATTGCGAAAGGAAGCCGGGTATAATGTAAGGGCCCTTCTAACCACCAAATGGGATACCCTATTACTACTCCGACCTGCAAATCGCACACTAAGCCCTGAATGAAGCGCAAAATACGGCACAATCTCCTCCAGAATGACGCCCATCCGAATATCCCGAGTGTTTGCTTGATTGATCTTATCAATAACAACCTTGGCATCTCCTTCAAAGCAGGTCGTCGAGAAGCCATGGGATAAGCACCAGATAATAGCCTCCCTAAGAACAAGCGATTCAATGACCATGTGATCATCCACTCCAGAAAACTGGACCCCCTTAACCATGAGAACCCGTCCACCTTGGTCCCTAATAATCATTCCACCAGCCTAATGCAAGCCCCGCCTCGTAGAACCATCCCACTGACACACCACCGCAGAAGGATGCATCCCTATAGGCGGAGGGGAGGGATGCCTAGGAGCACAGGACGGCGACAGATTAATCCATTCCTGACATTGTTAATGAAATTTCCTCAGTAGGGTCGGGCTCCCAAATTGTTTGCCCTCAAAGACAACCCAATTTCTGGAATGCCAAATCCTCCAAAGGACTGCCACAACTGCGATGAACAGATGTTGTTGATGGATCAAACCCATCAACTTCTTCAGGAAGTGAGGGAACGTGTGCCTAGGAAGACCCTGACCAAGATCGGTGTGCCCTGCGTGATCCCATAATGCCCTTAACACTAGACAATCAAAAAACAAATGTTCCATTGTTTCTGATTCAGCACAGCATATCAGATATCTAGGAAGCACCTGAATCTTCCTTTCTATGAGTGCTTCCGTCGTTGGCGGGATCCGGTGGAGTATTTGCCACAAGAAAACTTTTAATTTAGGTTGTATATTGGCATCCCACAAATGAATCCAGCTAGCCGGTCCATCCAGCTTGCCGAAGCTCGCCAACGCCCACTTTGCTTATCCAGTACGACATCGAGGTGGTAGGCAGATTTGACAGTGAAAACCCCATCACTGGTGTCATGCCAAATGAGCTTATCCGGGAGATCTTTGATGGCCCGACAAGTGGGTGGATCAAACCAATGAGACAGTTTGATATCACACCACCGCCCGCCCCCCGGATCCAGAATTTCATCAACTCTGGGATCCCCATCCCCAAAGAGCACGATTGGGTTGGAAACAGGGGACTGCGAGTGTAACGCAGGGACCCAACTAGAGCTTAACAAGGGTGTCGTCTGCCCTTTACCAATCTGCCACCGAAGTCCCTTAACCACTAACTGGCGACCATAAAGGATTCTTTGCCATCCCCAAGAAGGATGAGAGCGCGCAGTCGCGGTTAAGAACGTTCCCGTGGGGGTAATATTTCCCTTTATACACTTTGGCCAGCAGGGAATGGGGATCATTCAAAATATTGAAACCAATCTTTGCGAGAAGGGCCTGATTAAAATGTTCAAAGCGCCGGAAACCCATGCCGCCATCATGTTTACTTCGACACATATTGTGCCAGGAAAGCCACAGTACTCGAGAGTTCCCCTCAGTCTCCCCCACCAGAATCGAGCCACATGTCGATCAAGGAGTCGACAAAGAGCAAGGGGAAGCTTGAAACACGTCATAACATGTAATGGCAAGGCCAAGGCTATAGATTTAATCAATGTCTCCTTAGCCGCCCAAGAGAGTGTCCTTTGCTTCCAGCCTTGCAAGCACTCAAGCAATTTAGCCTCCAGAAAACAGAACGTAGCAATTTTGGATTGGGAAATTAAAGAAGGTAGCCCAAGATATTTATCGTGCACCCCCACAGCTCCTACGCCCAAAACCTGGTCCAGAAATTCTTGGTCCGACTGAGAAACATTCTTACTGAAGCATACTGCCGACTTTGCCAAGTTAACCCTCTGACCACTTAACTCCTCATATTCATTCAACACCTCAATTCAGTTCTCACACTCCTGTAGAGACCCTCTGAGGAAAAGATAGGAATCATCCGCAAAGAAAAGATGCGAAATCCTAGGGGCTCGAGGGGCAACCTTCACCCCTGCTAGCTTTCCCTCATCAATAGCCCTCCACAGAAGAGCCGCAAAACCCTCCGTGCAGATAACAAAAAGGAGGGGTGATAGTGGGTCCCCTTGACGAAGCCCCCTAGAAGGGGAGAAGTAACCAGAGGGCATGTCATTCATGAGGAGCGAGAACGAAGTCGAGGTAAGACATTCATGGACCCACCTGCGCTAGGTATCATTAAAGCCCAGCTTATCCAAAACCGTCATAAGAAATGGCCATTCCACTCTATCATAGACCTTTTCCATGTCAACCTTTAGAGACATGTACCCTTTCTTACCACGGGTTTTGATTTTAAGATGATGCATGAGCTCATGCCCTAGCAAGATTTTTTCCACAATTTGTCTTTCCCGAATGAAAGCATTTTTCCCCTCGGATATGATCTGGGGAAGCAAGCAAGCTAGCCTCTCCGACATGAGTTTAGTGATGATCTTATACACAAACTGGCAGAGACTTATGGGTCGGAGTTGGCGCATGTTCTCAACGTTGTCCACTTTAGGGATCAGCGTGAGTTAGGTGGGGTTAAAGCTTCGGAGGAGTTTATTAGTCCAAAAAAGGAACAAAAAGCTTCTGTAACAGAGTTCCCCACAATATCCCAATAGGACTTAAAAAAACTTCCTTGCAAAATCATCCGAGCTCGGAGCTTGCTTAGAGCCCATAGCAAACACAGTTTGGCGAACCTCACTAGGGAGGTGTCACTTTCCGATGAATTGGTAATTCGGTCACCCTAGCTTCCATGTTCATAATTTTGTTTTTGGAAGTGAAGAGGTGTTGATAGAAATCAGTGGCGATGTCTGCCTTCCCTCTCTTGTCTGTAACCCAGAGACAAAGTTACATTTCCTTCTTGTATGCGTCACCGCATGGAAGTAGGAGGTATCCTTATCACCCTTTTTTAACCAGTGAACCTGCGACTTTTGTTGCCAGTATTCCTCTTCCGCTTCCCATTGCCGATTCAACTCAAATTCCAGCTGGCACACTTCATCCCAGTTTATTGGATGGATTGCTTTGACTCTGTCGATTTCCAACTGCAACGTTTTGATGTTAAGCAAAGAATTGGTCATACCGGCCCGAATCCAATCATAGAGTAGGTGGCAGAGTTTTTTCAACCTTTCCCAGAGTTGATACATGAGGTTGCCGGAGATTTCTTCTTGCCAAACATACGAGACCATAGCGCGAACCTCCGGATTTTTTAGCGCAACGGGCATCAAATCGAAAGAGAGTTCTGCAGTTTCAAACAAAGGGGTTGTCCAATAGGAGTAGAGCACGATGGTCAGAACCCTGGTTCGTAAAATGCTTCACCAGGGTATCTGGGAAAAGGTCAATCCATGTCTGGGAACACAATGATCTGTTCAACCTCTCTCTAATGCAGGCAGAACCCATGCGTCTATTTGTCCATGTGAAAGGGTCACCTTAGAACCCAGGGTCATGGAGACCCAATTCAAGGATAAAATTTTGGAGACCGAGGGATTGGTTAACATTCCACGGTTTGCCACCATCCTTTTCACTTGCATTCAGTGTCACGTTAAAGTCACCTATGACCACAAAGGGTAAATGGATATCTTCGCAAATGGTACGAAGTTGAGCCAACTGCATGGCTCTTATTGGTTCCGAACAACTAATATAGACGCAAACCATGACATAAGAAAAGTCCATCTCATTAACTTGAATAAAAATGGAAAAATCCGAATGAAACAACACCGAAGTATGAAATCCGGGGGACCAACCTGCTACAAGACCACCCGATGCATTAACCGCATCAACAAAAAAACAACAAGAAGACTCAAAACCCAAACCCCGCATGCGACGGGAGACAACTTTCCGAGAGGATCTTGTTTCTGAAAAGAACACAATCTTCGGATTATTCGAGAGAATTAGACCTACAGCAGTTTGGAATATGAGGGAGGGTCCAATTCCCCACACATTCTAGGCCAGTAGCCTCATTTATCCTCTTGGGGCCACTCTAGGTTGGCTTCCTCCACCTTATCATCATCATTAGCGGTCACTTCCACAAATTGTCGCTTTGGAGAAGGGCTATCATCAATGGCCCCTATCGCCTCCAAGAGATCTAGCTTCCTTCCCCCTGTCTCCACACCATTCATATTGGTACCATACTCATTTAGCTTCATAACCATGGTCACCTCATCTTCACTTGGGGATCGAGGAGGTAGCATAGATACTTGACGATTAGGTTCTTATTTCCGATTATCAATATCTCCCCCATTGGCTAGCTGACCATTTTCAAAAATTTCCACTACCTGACGGACATGGCCATTACGCCGGCGCAGTTCATAAGGATGTGTTGCCGAAGGTGAGATTGGGCTGGTAACCCCATTATACGACAACGTCTCTTCAGAATTCGTGAGGGCCTAGCTTGCGGGCTTCCCACCAACGAGAATGGGGTCTCATTTTTGGTTAATGTGGGTCGGAAAGGACCCATCAGCGGCATCCTCATTTTGGAACTCTGGCATCCATTCTTCCTCAGAGTCGTCCGCCAAGAGCTGCATCATCTGCGACCGTTTCAACGTCTCTTGCTGGGCTTTGGCAGGGAACTTGTACCAGCAGAAGGTCGACGAGGCATATCCTGCTGATGAACAGAGGGTTGGGTAGGGGGAGCTGGTGGAATGACCTGCCTAGTACACCCAGTCCAGCGGACCACGACCCTGGACTGGCGGCATCGGGATCTCCCCATCATCGTCTTCCTGAAGCAGTAGCCGACGGCTCCAAGTCGGACGAGCAGCAGTCCGATCTGAGCGAGCCTCAACTGGCAGCGCGGCGGGTTTCTGTAAATCTTGATGGTTCCTCGCTAATTTCTTGGACCGCTGGCCTGAGCTTTGAAATGAGTTTGGTGGCGCCAATCATGCTAGACGCAACCCCACGGTGATTTTTATCCGCCAATTCATCCCGCCTCCTACCAAAAGCAGCACCCCGAGTAACACCCCCTGTCCCATTGTTCACAGCTCGCTTCTGTCCCTGGAATTGCGTAATCTATGGTGCGCGAGCAATCGGGAATCCCTTTGGACTCTTCGCACGGAGATCAGGCTTCATCCCAGCCGGCGAGTGACAGGCCGCTTGAGTGGTCCCATCCAAATGCCCCCGTCTGGTCGGAATTTCAGAGTGCACACCATCAGTGGTCGATCGGTGGGCAGGGAGCGTGAGGTTAGGGGCTGTTCGTTCTTTGTTAACCCTGACCGTCTTTGGAGGGCCACGAAACGGTGGCCTGTCATCAGTTTCATCATAGATTTTGATCCCCACCTTTTTAGTAGTCATATGGGGGCCGAATTTTTCCTTTTGGGAGGGGGGTCAAAAATGCAAGATCGATTAGTGTGTGCCACTCTTCCACAGTGGAAGCAAAATCTCGGAAGGTATTCGTACTTCAAAATTACCAAAAAATAGCCCGTTTCGTCACTTGTTGCCATAATTTGCGATCGCAGAGGCTTGGTGAAGTTAATTAACGCCTTCACCTTAACAAACCCACGATCGGTGTCTTGGCAGGCGAACACCCCAGCTTCCATGACCTTCCCAATCTTAGTATCAACCATCTTTCATCCAAATTGATGAGTGCAGCAATCGGTCGGGATGTCCCACAATTGGACACGGAATGGAGCTACCGCAAGATCATCAAAGAGTCGCATGGTGACGTATTGGGACCAGGTTGTTAGGTGGATAATTTTTTCCTTCAACACCCATGGTGCCCTTTTCAGGACGCATATTTTCGAGGCTTCGCATGGGAGACCAAATTCGAACAGGCCGAAGCGAGCTTCTGACACCCTAATTTGATCTTTGCATTACCACGGGACATTGACTGCCTCGCAAAGCTCGACCATCGTTAGCTTGCTGTCCGTTAAGACCCGATCGAGAAGCCCTGAAAGTGGCCGATTGAACCTCTTCCATAGAGAATTGGACGATTTGATCTTCCGTCACATGTGCCATTGCGTTAACCTGGACAATCAAAGGAGTATTAAATTCATAATTCCAGGAGACCACGTTCTCTCCGACTTGGAACGTAAGAGAAGAAGGATGGGTCTTAGGGAGGCGATATGGCCATGCAGGGTACGTGGGATGCGAAGGGATTTTCAAAAGAAAATCTGGAAACGCAGCAGTAAAAAGATGCGTACGAGGACGGGAATGGCTTTTAGCCTGCACACTTTTACCTGAGCGATGCTGAGTGATGATCCCTATAGCGTGTATCTTCCTACCCCACTGGCTGCCGAAATTGAGAAGAGGGCAGATGGGAGAGTAGCATGCTTTTAAAGGGGACGCCAATCTTAGAGTCCTGCCCCAATTAGGTAGCAGATGGGAGTCTATCTCCATGAAGGATTGTACCAGGGGCGGATTGCATACGGTTAAAGATATATTATCCAATATCTTATTGTTAAACCGAAACTGAAAACCCCCTAGCGAAAGATCCGGAGAAGATTGGCCCAAGGAATCAACGGCTAAGCCATTACCGTGATCATGTGGCATTTGATCACTTGAAACCCTACCGTTTGTCAGATTATCCTCGTCGGACTTCGACGTCATAATCGGAGTCTCTGCCGCCGGTGTAGGGCTAGTAATAGATGGGTCTACTGTGGGAGTCTGACCACATCCAGTGAACGACCATTGTTGGGGGTCGGCCGTTCTTTTCTTCCGATTAGATGGACAGGGTACGTTACTGACCCATCCTTCCTTGTCGAACTCTGATTGAGATGGAATTAGAAATCTCCACACCGCCACAACCAATGAGTAGGATCTTCTTTTTTCTTGAAAATAAGAGGCGGATCACAATCTTCAGAGGCCTCTTGATAAACCATATCCTCAGTTTCGAGGATCAACCCTATCTTTCTTTTGCCCGTAGAGTAACTTGGTTTGCGGGGGAGATCACTTCGACGATGCCGAAATCGTTCCGGTAGGGCTATGCCATTTTCCGTTCTGGTGATGCATCCAGATCCTCACATGCGAGTGGTAGGCGGCCATCATGGCTTTCTTTCTCAATTAACTCCCATATTCTGAAGACTAACCTGAAGCACGACGAGGGTCGCCGAGAAAAGACATCGACGAAGAAACCGACAGAAGCTTAGGAGAGAGGAGAGAGCTCTCCTCATCAAATTGGAAATATTTTATGAATAGTTTCATATTGGGAAATTATTTTAAAAAATACAATATATTAGTAAAAAACCCTTTTTCAATTCCGTCTCGGTTTCGAGGAATTTTACAATGCTATATAGTATTGGTGCTATAGATTTTTGCTTTATTGTGCAACTTGAAGTTGTACCTATATTATTTTGTGGTAAAGCTTGAACTTGTACCTTTATGTGATACAACTTTAACTTGTAAAATTGTACCACATCCTGAACTTATACATTTAACTTTATAGTATAATTTCAAGTTGTACATTAAAGCACCAATGCTTTAGAGCATAGTAGAAGTGCTCCTTAGTTCCTGTTCGTAAGATCGAGGCGATTGAGAGACCTAGGGATGACAACAAAACCCAAACCCACGGGTACCCTGCCCGATCCAACCCGCGTTTACGGGTTTTGAGCCGGGTTCGAGTTTAAACCCGCTACACTATTCACGGGTTGGGTTTGGGTTTAGGTAAACCCGCCCCATGGGTACATGCCCACACCCATATAATTAATTTTTACGATATATTTAATATTCTAAACAATATATATTCCTTAAACAACTAATCTTCTTTATGTTTGTGGAGACATGTCTAATTTGTTATTTCTAATTGTGTAGAATGAAATTGATATTATGGAGTGGAGAGTAAAGAAGCTTAGTTGACGAGGAAGAAGCTTTCAACATGATATAGAGTAAATATTATTAATGTGAACTTAGGACACATTATAAAACTATTGCACATGCGATTCCTCTTCATTTGAGGAGTTTAAGGTAGAACATGATCTGAATGAATAAGAAGTCATTTTTAAATATATAAATAATAGTAAAGTTAACAATTTAATTCATTAAATACGATATTAAACGTTTTATACGGATTTTATAGGTGTTTAATGCGAAAGCAATCAAATGAACGGAAAATATGAAACGGATTGACAATAATACGAATACGAAAGTTTAAACAAATAAATTACATACGGGTACATATACGTAAATTAAACAAAATATTTACTAACTATGCTAATAAAGGCTCATTGCTAGGTTGCTGTGCATCAGAACCACACCAGCCATCATATGTTTTAAGTCATAAAGTAGCACCAAAAGGGGTTTGGTTTGTCATTCTTCCTTGTGGTTGCTAATATTTTCTGTTAAAGTATCTTTTTTACGATTGCTCATGATCTTTTGTTCATGAAGCTGTAATTTATTTATCCTTTGTTTAGTGTAGGATGAAATCCAAAATACACATGTTTAAAAAAAAATTCAAAATACACACGTTATGAAAAAATTCCCAAAATACACATCTCTGGCCATCACTGCGGTTGTCAACCGCAGTGAATGCATTCACCGCGGCCGACGAAAGCGGTGAGTGCATCACCGCGGTTGACGGCCACGGTGAATGTCTGACCTAACACTGAAACTTCAAACGAACGTAATTTTGCGCTCGGTTATCCGATTGTAGAGAATTTTTTTTTATTCCGCATAACTTTTCAAGATCTTCAATCTGCAACAAACGTTCATCGCATTTTGGGAACTTTTTTTGGAAAATTTTTTGATGTATTCACCGCAGTGATGGTTAAACATGTGTATTTTGGGAAATGTTTTTATAACGTGTATATTTTAAAAATTTATTTAAGAACATGTGTATTTTGGGATTTTTTTCCACACATTGGGGAGGATGATGCCGTTGATACATTCGTCTTGAATGGGATGCTGAGAGTATAGATAGATAGATAACATTCACAAATCACAATGGATCAGTGGTTCGCCAGTTTGCCTCTCAAAGGAGTTAAAAGGTCATTTAGTCCATCACTTCTGAATAAATGTTTGTTGTGTGTATATATAATTCTCGAGTGTCTTGCTCTCTTGTATCTAGATGTTCTGGGCTGAACTGAACCATTGTTGCACCATAACCCCAACTGTTTTGTATTTAGCTTTTTTATGTTTTTCTTTTGGATTCTGAGGATTTAGTTTCTTATGCTTGTTTCTCGAGGTGTACTACCATAACTAAACTGTTCTTTTATAGTTACCTTGTGAATTTTCTGGTTTGTAACAATTATGTAATTAGCCGTTTGGGTTTTTTTCTCAATGTTGTGTTTATTCGAATGGTACCGGTTACTATGACAACATCCCTTGTGTTGTTATTGTAACAACACTAGTCTCCAACCAATAGGAAGATAGGATTGTGATGACTTTTTATTAGATGAGTTGACCTAGTGTAAAATCAAAGCAGGGGTATAATTGTCATAATGAAAAATCTGTTTAAATAATAAAAAAAAGTAAAAAAATTATTATTTTTTTATTTTCTGCAAAAAAATTTGGTCCCCGGAGTTCTGACACCGGTCGCCGGAAACTGGTCGCCGGTCACCGGAATATGCTATTTGTCGCCGGAATATGCTTACCGGCGCCGGAATCTAGTCATCGGGGCCGGAATATGCTTATCGGCGCCGGAATCTGCTCACTGACGGTCACCGGAGTTCGGTCAACGGTCTTCATTGACCGGTCAACGGTCAACAATCACCGGATGTTATGGTTAGCATTGTGAGATTTATGGTTTGGTTTCTCATATCTTTTTGTCTTTTGTGGTTTGCTTTATCGTGTTTGTAGTTTGCATTGAGAAGTTTCTGGTTTGCTTTCAAAAACTTTGTGGTTTGCATTGTGAGGTTTTTGGTTTGTTTAAATATATTTGTGGTTTTCATTAGGACGTTTATGGTTTGCTTTTTTGTGGTTTGATTTACTGTGTTTGTGGTTTGCGATAGGAGGTTTCTGGTGTGCTTTCACAAATGTTGTGGTTTGCTTTGTGAGGTTTGTGGTTTGTTTTAGGAGATTTGTGGTATGCATTAGGAGGTTTCTGGTTTGCATTAAGAAGTTTCTGGTTTGCTTTCAAAATATTTGTGGTTTGGTTTGTGAGGTTTGTGGTTTGTTTTAATATATTTGTGGTCTGCATTAGAACGTGTTTGGTTTGCTTTACCGTGTTTGTGGTTTGTATTAGGGGGTTTCTGGTGCGTTTATAAAAATATTTGTGGTTTGCTTTTTGAATTTTTTGGTCTTTTTTAGGCAATTTGTGGTCTGGATTAAGAGGTTTCTGGTGTTTTTTATATGCTTTACGGAATTAGTGGTATGCATTAGGGATTTCTAGTATGCATTAAAAATACTGAATGGCTAAACATTACACTAATTTTACTATTATTGCACTAATTTAAAGTATACAATTACTCTTACTAAAAAAAAGTATACAATTACTAAAATTTCCTTTAACACAACCAAAATTGACAAAACAAACAAAGCCTTAAATCCCTAAATAGTCATCTTCGTCAAAACAAAGTGGCTAAACTCCCTCCGCCGCTGCACTCCAAGCGATTTCCACTGCTGACAGGCGATCACCTCCAACCGACCCTTCACCGCGGACAACGACCCTCCTCTTTCTTGCCGCCATCATGGTCCTCCATCAGCACCCCCCTCCTCTATACTGCCGCAATTAGGCATGGTTCAATCATGAAGTTGCGGGTGATCAGGATTTTGAAATCCTACGAACACAGTGGTCGGCGGTGGGCAACACCATGGGGCGGAGGGGGTTGAGTCTGATTTTTATAGAGATCCAGAACAACTTGATTGTGTTGAGAGAAGTGGATGATTTGGCTAAATCGTGGTTGGATGGTTGCTGAATTTATCGAGCAGCCAGAGGGCCCAGATTAGTGGCGATTGCAGGCGCTATTGGAGGGATTGCGGCCGTCGTTGCTGTCCCTGGAGATACGGGTTATTTTTAAACATCAAGATCAGGGATCCATCATCACTTTTCATTGCCGGAGATCGGGTTTGCGATTGTGAGGAGCTGCTTGAGGGTTGTGATTTGGTGGAGATTGCAGGGACAAGCAAAGTGGAAGTCGAAAATGCAAAGTTGAGAGCTGAACTTACGTCTAAGATAGCCCTCATCTGTTCTCTCGGCTCAAGATAGGGTGCATAACCAAATCTGGACCCTTCATTTAGAAAATCCAGATCTAAGGATGGAGAATTAAAGACTATTTTTATTTACACTAGCTTTCTTAATTGACTCATATCTTTTTCGTTTTAACTCGGATTTTAATTTTTTTTGCACAGATGGAAAGAGTTCACCGTGCTCTACAAAATGAGATCAATTTTCAATATTTTTTTAGGAAGAAAAAATTCTGGCCTCTCGGTACCAACTGCATACCATATTAATTTAATTTTTATTTTATTAAATATATGAGTATATTTACCCTTATACTCTTAATAAATCCTGTTGTTAGTATAACAACACTTAAGGTGTTGTTATACTATCCGAACCCTATTCGAATCTTATATTGTATGAAGGATGTCAATTTAGCACCAACAAGTTGTATGCAGGATTTAAGTTTCGCAGGGGCCGAAGTTGTTGTATCGTAATAGCAAAAGGATTAATAGTTTTTTTTATTATAAAGGCATAAAATATTATTAGAAATAATCAAATCACTCTAATCTAAAGTTTATACTATGTTATGTTTAATATAAATGAGAAAACTACGAATAAAAACAAATTATGCATTTCAATGTTTAGCATGTTTTTTCAAAATTTCATGTTTGGAAAATGACCATCCATCGTTGTAAATAGATCACACGTTCATTTGCCAATCGTTCGTGAGTTGAACTCTCTCCGTTCTTATGTACAACACATGATCTAGTTTCGAGATGAGATTTTTCCAAAAATAGCACTGTTTAAAAAAAATTTCCAAAAATAGCATCCAACTCCGAAAAATTCCAAAAATAGCACCCTTTTTGTAAAACCGCCACCCGGAGGTGCGTTTTTCGATGAAAACCGCACTGGTAGGGGGCGGTTTTGCAGACCGCACCCCCACCATGCGGTTTGGTTGCAGACCGCACCCAACGATGCGTTCTGTTTTTTTTTTTTTTTTTTTTGAAAAATCCTAACCTAGGTGAAAACTTCAAATGAACGTATCTTTATGTTCGGGTATCCGATCGTCGCGATTTTTTTTTATTCTGCATAAATTTTTGAGATCTTGCAAGCCGAAGACTGCCAAAGGTGGTTTGGTCTGTTGCCTTCGTCCCAAAAAATGTCGTTTGCTACCCCGAACGAACTTTTTTCCGATTTCGTCAAACTTTGGACAACCATAACTTTGTGCTCCAAAATCCAAACGGCATGAATTTTTTTTTTATTTCGCATAAATTTTTAAGGAATACAACTTTTATCATAGACATAATTTCAAAATGTACGTGGATTGCTGAGAAGGGAAAATAAGCTATTCTCAAAATCCTGTATATCCAAAAATAATTCCTGTTTTGAAACTTCATTCCTAGTAAAAAGTTTAGTCCTTAAAAAATTAAGCGAAATAAAAAAAAAATCATGTCGTTGGATTTTGGAGCACAAAGTTACGGTTGTCCAAAGTTTGACGAAATCGAAAAAAAAACTCGTTTGGGGTAGCAAACAACATTTTTTGGAACGAAGGCGGGACAAAACCACCTTTGGCAGTCTTCGGCTTACAAGATCTCAAAAAGTTATGCGGAATAAAAAAAAATCGCGACGATCGGATACCCGAACATAAAGATACGTTCGTTTGAAGTTTCCACCTAGGTTAGGATTTTTCAAAAAAAAAAAAAAACAGACCGCATCTTGGGGGTGCGGTCTGCAAAACCGCATCTTGGGGGTGCGGTCTGCAAAACCGCACCCTACCAGTGCGGTTTGCATCGAAAAACGCGCCCCGGGTGGCGGTTTTCGCCTAAACCGCTGGTACGGGTGGCGGTTTTGCAAAAAGAGTGCTATTTTGGAATTTTTCGGAATTGGGTGCTATTTTTGGATTTTTTTTTTTAACAGTGCTATTTCTGAAAAAATCTCTTTCCTCTTAAATTATTGTTGAAAATTTTAATCAAATGTATGACCAAAAAAATAGTTAAGCATACATATTTAAAAGTTAAAGAACTTGATTGAGCTAGTTTAAAATCACAAGACAAGCATAAATTGTACAATGCAAAGAAGTTCTAAATAATTGTCATTCACCCGAAGTCATGGGTTCATACACATAGTTTAAAAACACAAAACAAGTATAACTTGTAAAATGCAAAAACTGTTCTCAATGAAAGCTTCCACCAGAATCGAACCAGGGATCATTGGAGTGAAAGTTCTAAACAATTGTCATTCACCCGAAGCCATGGTTTAATATACATAGTTTAAAAACACAAAACAAGTATAACTTGTAAAATGCAAAAACTGTTCTAAATGAAAGCCTTCCACCAGAATCGAACCAGGAATCATTGGAGTGAAATACAAATTTTCTCCGTTGACTACCATCATCTCTTATTCTATTCCTCGCTCACGAATATATTTAATATATACCTTAAATTTATACGTAATTTTTCTAAACCGTAAAAAAAATTGTATGAGAATTCTCGGGGCCCACCTAGTTCCGCCCATGGTTGTATGGAACGGTTCCCCTGATGGCCTGATATTAATGCCTGCAAAATCATGTCTCACTGCTACTGCTAGTGTATATGCGGAAGAAAGATGGAACAAAACCAGCTGAGATAACCAGTCATCGGTCTGCACAAGTCATTGCAATAACTGTGGCGGAGCTGAAAGTTCCGCAAAAGCTGTAAAGGGTCTAGCAGCTCCAGTCGTGGCGTGCTTATTCACATGTACCAATGCTCGATGCGAGGCTCTGTTTGCAATCCGAAAGCAAGGCAGGTGACATTTTTGCTAGAGAGATAGAAGCACAAACAGATCACATCAACGAATATCACAGCATCTCCCTCCAACATTCTGTCTTACAGGCACCTCAAACGAAACTTGGTGTCAGAAAGCAAATGAAACATTTTACAGAGATAGACTGTCAATGGCTTTCCATTCAAACTGATGGGATTTGGCGTGAAATCCTCTATGGCACAACAAACGCATGTTTCTATTGGAGAGACATCAGATCTCATCGTGCCTCGAGTTGTGCCTCAGCAGCCTATCAGACTCATTCCGATATCCATTCTGTATCGGTGTTACTTCTGCATCTTCAAGTCGCGACTTCTGCTGTTGAGCAGTGGGGGAACTGGTGAGAGCCGTTGCGGAGAGACCAGGTTCACCTGATTGTCGACTTCAGCACTGGTTGACGGTTTTGTCCCGTTGGTGACAAGGTTCTTGAACCAAGTTGCTTGAACCCTAGGAGATCCTCCATTCGAGTTTCCAGGTGATTCAGGAGTAGAACCATTGTTGGATGCCACGCCTAGAAGAAAACGATAGGCTACCTTGCTAGCTGATACAATCTCAGTTTTAGCTTGTCTGAACTGCAAGCAAAGTGATGCAAACACACAATTGCAATCAATCGCTCTATCTTGTAAAAATATTAGACCCACAGTTACTAGCAATGAGAGGATGAACAATACGAGACATGTTAGAAGGATAAAGCAGCACACATGCAGTCTGAAAACACGGGGGTCAATCGATCAAAGCCTAGACACTACAGACTGTGATAGTCTGCACTCTAATATGATAAGATTGAATCAAAGTACTGAACCCGCACTGTAAGCTACTTCCATGTCCAAGAAAAATAAGCTGGAAATGTTACAGAGAAGAGGGAACTGGAAAATGGGATCTTACTCTTAAGGCTGTGGTTCCAGCTATTTCAACAGCAGCATCCCCAGCATTGGCAAATCGGTTCACCCAACCTGTGAATAAGGTGAAAACAGAAAGAATGTCAAATTTGCATGAACTGACTCCTGGATGGTTGAGAAGGGGACAAACATAAGGCAAAGAACTAGGTTCATGATCTAAACAAAAGTCAATTCCTTCTAAACATTTCAGCAAAGAAGATGCCGGTTAAATCTTGAGAGGATCTGTGCGTATTCACCCATCCCATTCATATTTACTTAAGATCAAGGTACAGCACAATTCAAGTTTATATTTACGAGAAAGGCGTTAGTGGACTTCCCTAATAATTTTTAAATCACACACCATTCAAAGGAACCCAGAAAAACATGCAGTTAAACAACAGAAGACAAGGGCAGATGGAACTTTCCAGTGAACAGAAAGCTCCAGTTGTTTCTCCGCCTATCTTAAACAGCCACTAAAGCATATAACTGTGCACCCATCATAACTACACATTTCAGCAAAACAGACATTAAATGTATAGTAGCCAACAACAATATCAAGCTTTTAAAGGAGAGGATATTACTAGCAAGTATAAAAGATCATATACCTGGAAGCTTTGGGACTCCCAACTTCTCACAGAACTCATCACAGAAGTGATTACAGTTCTTGGCCAACAAATCATAAGAGCTTCCAGGCCACTCCCTACTAAGTTCACGAAGGATCTGATTCACTTTATAGATTGAGAAATTGGTTCTTCCAAGTATAATGCTTTCACGGTAAGTATACATTGGGTTCTTTCCTGACGGGCAACTAAAAACTCCCGTTCCATGTTCACAAAAGCCAAATGACCATTCATCTTCTCCATACACCTGTCACAAGGTGCGAACAACTCAATGATCTATAAGCAATTCAACATTAGTGCAAATAGACAGATACCTTCATCATTGTAGAAGGGTCTTGCATATACAACTTATAAGAATACGTCATTACAGTATTATGTTACGAACTCTGAATTGATTATTATATTGGTCTTATTCATTAGTTGATGCGTTTAACTAATAGCTTCATTTCTCACAATCTTCTAGCAAGTTCAGTTTCTAATATGTTAGACGTTCTGTTGCTGGCAAGATGGGTTTAATTTAGAAATCCATATAAAAGGCATGGCCATTGTACTGATTCTTGCCTAGGTCTATACTCTATATTGCCTGTCCATACGTTCTCCGTTGCCTTAACTGTAATACCATACAAGGTTGAGGCATAACACATACAGCATAGGAAAAATAACAACAATAATTTTTGCCAGGGATGGGAAACATTGTGGTGAAAGGTTTGAACGACTTAACGATCTCAAAATACCTCATTGTTCTATCCATTCTAGTCCTCAACCATCTCACCACTCCTGATATCCACTTCCAAAATCTAAGCAGGTGAGAAAATACCTACTCATTGACCATAAACTATTCCGCAGCCTAACCATGCAACCCAGCAGCTATTGGAACCATCAACCAACTGTCATCAATGAACATCACCAACACACTCACTAGCTTCCAATGTCATCAAAATTCAGCAACAAGACCAAGGCACAAACCTGAATAAGCATTCAATTATCTATAATAACATTGTCGGCCACTGCATCTACCAAAATTCATCGTGTAATTTGACTCCGGTGTCTACTCAGAAAGTCTACAAGACATTACGAACTACATGGCCATTCCAGTTTACAGAAAACCTCACGCCATAGAAAAAGCACGACACGATTCTACATCCACAAAGCGAAGCCCAAAGTCTCACTTACAACACTCCACTAGTACACATACTCCATCAAAACACAAAAGAATCACAGTGCCGAGATCAGTTTTCTGAGTTCCTTTTCCCTCAGAGCCCAAGATCTTGTCTAGAACAACTCTCTTGCAGAAAATCAACAGAACGCAGATATAAACTGTTCAGCAGCAAGCCATAAGGTTATGCGAACAGTAGTACACTACACTTCAATTCGGCAGAAAAGGCGATTGAGAGTGAGAGAGAGGAAAAGAAGGAGAACCTGAACAGCACTGTGAAAGATGCCGCCGATGCCAATACCGTCCTTGAAGATCTTATTGATCTGCATGATTGTGGTGTTCGTCTTCTCCGATCCACTGTTGGTCACATCGTATATGTGCAATATCACATCCGTCATCCTTCTTCCTCCACGAACGTACAAAAATCAACAATCCCTAACCTTAACCGTCGAGCTCCAGCAACCTCCTCCCGTGCTTCTCTCCTATTTTGGCGGAAATTTCTCCCCTTCCGCCTCCGGGTTCCGGCACAGCTTCTTGCTCCGGCGTCCCTCTTCTGTTCCCTCTCCTTCCTCGCCCAACTTTACCACTACCAAGAAATGATTCGCTCTGGGTTTTTTCTTCCCCTTTTTTTTCAATTTGCTGGCGCGCAGTTGATTTTTTTACACTTTCCTTTTCGGTTTAAAACCTTTTTCTCTTTTTTCCCCTCTTCTTTTATTTCGATTTTATTTTTCTGTCGACTCGCTCGATTTGGAGTTTGGACTTGGCGGTGCTGGATCTTCTTTTTCGATCTTGCTGTTCTTTGCTTGAGTTTGGGGGAACTGTAGATTAAAAGCTAAAAGACGTCCTGGAAACTGTAGAAATCAACATTGTAAAACTAATTCAGCATTAGGGTTATAGATATAATATGGTATTTTATCAAACATGTATCTTTATTGTTTTTTACATCAAACGTGTTCCTATATTTTGGAAAAAGGATCAAACATACTATTTTGTTAAAATTTTCATCCAAAAATCGTTAACCACAACCAAACTTTCAGTGGCGTAGCCAGGATTTTACGCAAGGGATGTCATTTTCTTAATTAAAATAAATATATCTTATATGATAAATTATTAATCCTATGTAGTGACTCACAACGTTTTTTCCACTATATATACATTTTAAAATATATGTTCATATAAACTACCAAAGATATTGTTGTCAATATATCCTACCATATTATTCATGATTTTCCTTATCATTCCATCCACAGAAAGTTACATTAAAGTCACTCTAGTGATTATGGATAGCCGAGGAACATCAATTGGAATGAGATGATAGAGGTGAACGACTTAGTAACCATGTTTGAGTGGATAGTTAGATATTGGACGCATAATGGTGTTGTGGGAGGTTAAGAGTCACCTCAATTTAGAGTTAACAATTATCTAAAACATTAGGGATTTAAGATATTGAGTTAATCATATATGAATTTTATTTAATTCGTGTACAAACTATGATATTGTTGATATAATTGAAAATAATTTAAATGTACGTTCTTAATTTAGTTTGATAATAGAAATAATTAAGTACAAGGAATAACCTTCTATATTCAAATTCCATTGCAACCAACGTACTATCTTAATACTTATTAAACATACAAGTGGATTACTGTTCCATAAGAGATAATCTAACCTACAGCACCGTCACTTTTTTCTTTCCTCCTTACGGTCACCCGCACCTCCTTCGCCTGTGAGTTTAGGGTGGGATTTGGGTTGGTATTAGCATAATAATGACCCCCAATAGTAGTACCTGCAACCGTATTAGTGGAAGGAAAGAAGAAGCAGCGGTCTAACTAATTTTGTTGCTTTTTCCATTAAAAAATAATTTTGTTGCTTTGTTAGGTTGTTGAACACTCTTAAGTCTTAATCAATATAGTCAAATTCGTGTTTCTACGTAGAAGCGTAAAACCGTAAGTTTTTAAGATTTAAAGCACTCTTTTAACTACATTAGTTATAAAAACTGTGTTTTTGCATAGAAACGTTTTGGTGACCTATACGCATAAGAGCGTAAGTTTTTCAGTTTTAAAACGCTATTTTGACTAAATTGATCACAACACTTTATATTAGTAATTTTTTATAGAGAACTACAGCTGGATTGAATCACGATTAAAAACTATTGCAAACTTACAAGAACATATTTTGGTGTTTAATCATTTGAAAAAGTTTAATGATATTTTAGTTTGTGTGTTTACAACGATTATCAGCTTACATGACACACATCAATCCTGAAAGAGTATCATTATGAAGAAGCCAATAGTGGCAAGGCTCAAGGGAACTGTTACATTGCACACAAGCTCATTTAGAATCCACAAGTTCGAGCTCCGCCTTCATCTACTGGCATAACGTTCTCACTTGCGTCGAGGTGCTCAAAATCAAGCCTCTCCAAATCCCCAATTTTATTGATCTGTTAACAACCTGAAGTTTCCTGATATGCAGTTAAAAAATGAGATAAAAAAAACTTTACCCTTTTTATTTGTTCTTCTCTCCGAAACTAAGTATTCGATGAAAGGAAACTAATTCCCCACATCAAGAGCAGTCGCCGCCTCCCAGAAGGCATTCATCGTCGTCTCATCACCTAAGTAAAGGCCATCTTCAATTTACAACCTTACCTCTATGATTCGGCTTCGACAAGATTTTGGGAACTATCCATCTTCTTGCATGTTAAGTATAATGATTTTTTAAGGAGAATACGAATCTTACCCTTTGATATGAAAAAATGGGAGAAGAGAGTAGTAATACAGAGGCGGTTGGAGCGACCACACCATTCGTGCGTGGGTGATGATGTCGGTTTCCAAAGTTGAAGATGGAGGCATCTAATTTCATCTAATTCGTATCTAGATCTATCATGTCTCTTTTTCGATCATGTATGCCAAAATGGGTTAATCAAAGTGAGCGAAACTGGGATAACATGGATCTGAACGAAAACTAAAATGGCGAAAGGAGGATGCATGAAGGGAGGATACTGATCAGAAGAAGAAAATCAGGATGTGATGAGGTAGGAGTCACGAAAAAAATGTTAACAAAAAATCATTTTCTTATTTTTTCCTTGAGGGATTAAATTTATTAGTTTATTGATTGAAATTTTTTTTCCGTTTAACATAAGAACTCCACTTGAGCCCAATGCTTCCACCATCTCACTTTTACTAGATTACCTACTCCTACACAAACGGGCTGATAAATAACTATCCAATTATAAACTTGAAGCTGCAGCAAAGTGCGGCCAAAGGCGCCCTAGTATATATACTAATTTTTAACTATTTCTCCAATCCAAGGGGGTGCAGGGGCACCCCCTCCCTACACACTCCCTACGGCCTCCGCCCCTGCAAACTTTGGTTTGGGCGACACAAATGTCTAAAATATCCCAAATAATTTCACTTTTTATAATATTTTTGTTCTTTTGTATAGCCAAATAATTCTAATAATTTCACTTTGATGAGACTCAGGGAAATAAAACAAGGGACAAAACTGACATTTTCCTCTCATTTGCCGATATCGGATTGTTTAAATCTTGGTTCAATCATGGTTGACGATTTTTTCAATTCAAATTTTAACAAAAGGTCATGTTTGATAATTTTTCCAAAGTACAGGGGCATGTTTGATGTAAAAAATAGTAGAGGGGCATGTTTGATAAAACGACATAGTAAATGGGCATATTATACCTATGACCCTTCAGCATTATGGCTTGTGAAAGTATATGAAAATTTACATGGAACAAGTTTTCGAAGTAGTTGCTTAACGGTATAAGGTGTGACAACTTAGACGTTCCCTGATGAACCTTAGAGTGCTAAGATGGGTATTTCAGTCCGTCCCTACTAAAGCGGCTTAGGCGACGCGGTCAGAATTCCACGGGAGAGATATATGATTCATAAGAAATCGATCTTAACTGACAAGACGTGTTTTGGGGTGAAATTGAGAAGTTCTTGAGAACTCCAAATTCAAACGAGCTCCCAATGGAGTACAACAAGCCAAGGATATGTGATCTCCTGGAAGTGACCTTGAATTGTACCTCAAGTCAAAAATCGTGAGAGTCTCCATACAAAGCGGATAATATCTTGCTCGAGAAAAGATCTGGGATGTTACATAAGATTTTTAAAATAAAATGAAATGAAATAATTGATTCAACTAGCATTCAAGCTATTGGCATACTATCGGCATATTATCGTCAAACATAACATGTCAATACAAATTGTATGTTTAATCACATAAAACTAACCGACATAATTCTTATAATAGCCCGAGACGGGGTGACCAGGATTGTGATAGAGTCGTGAACAAAGTTCACTTTCCGAAAAGAATATTTTCACCCTCAACAAGCCTAGGGTTACAGGAAATTTCTCCCGAGGATAAAACTATCACCACTTTAGGTTCCAGGCTCAAGAACACTAAAGCATACTTATAAATTTTTGGAAGAAAGAAGAAAAATTTGTTTGATGGTTTGTGGCATCATCCACCCCACACATATTTATAGGGGCCGAATCCATGCATTGTTTCATGAAAGGTTGCATTGATCCATACGAAATGTTGCCTTTATCCATATGAAAGGTTGCCTCTATCCATATGAGCGGTTATCCTTATCCATATGAAGGGTTGCCTCTATCCATAAGGTTATCCTTATCCATAAAATAATGCAACCGCCACTAGGCCAAAGGGATGTGTCCCTCCACGGAATTAGAATATCGGTTCGGTCGGTCTAATCCCAAACCGGTTGGTCGGTCCAACCCAAAACCGGTTTGACTTGGTTAGTCCGGTTCAACCAAATTTCCAACATTCCTCCCCCATTTAGTGTATTCTTAGAATTCACTAAAATCACAACATTCTTCTAACAAAACTTTAGCATAAATGAAAATGTCGTGACGATTGAATTTTCACCTTAGTATATTACACTTGACGAATACTCGAATACAAAGGGTGTCGATAACGATTGAACCCATTGACTCATATGAATATTCGAAGATAATATACACTTAAGTTTTCAAAACTTCTAAGCGCCTTGACACTATTACCCGCCATGTGTCCCATCCTTCTCATAAGCGCACACGAAACCAAAGTCCGGGTTTCTTGAAGCGGCTACACTTCATGCTTACGTAGGTCAAATCTTTTATTCGTGTACCCACATAATACACTTTGTCAAAGATTCAATTAAGAAGTTTTGAACTTCATCCTCTTCTCTCATGCAGATAACAAGCACATACCTCGGGATGACAAATTTTGTGCTTCAATTTCTGATAATAAGCTTTCCACATTGAATTCAGCCTCTAACGTTGTATTAGAGGGGAATTGGGTGTCCCAATACCAGAAATTATATGGACTTTAATCCATCCTTTCACAGACTTAATCACCAAGTCACTAGTTAACCACTTCGTCAAATGATCAACCAAATTAATTCGAGTTTGACCATACTGTCTAGACACAACACTATGAATGATCAGTTCACAGCTTTTACCGTGCCATACTCCCACATGACCGTACTTATCATTTTCACTTGACTATATGCCTTAGCAAATTAGCATTACTATCACAAAAGATAGTAATAGGTGAGATTGGTTTAGGCCATAAATATATGTCATAAACCAAACCTCTCAACAATTATGTCTCTTCTCTAAGAGAAATCAAGGCCACACAAACTTTGATTCCATAGTGAAACTTAGTGATGCAAGTTTGCTTTCTAGAGGCCCAAATTATGGCACCTCTCCCAAGCAAGAGGACCCATCTCAATGTTGAAGTATCACCTTTAACATGAGAAATCCAACTAACATCAACAAATCCTTTCCAAAATTGATGGAAAGCCACTATAAGTCAATACAGTGTGCCTTTGACATATCCTAGTACACGCCTCATTTCATTTCAAATGATGAGAACTAGGATTCATCACTTACCAACTTAATTGTTCTATCGCAAATGCGATATCTAGCATCATGTAAGTCATGCATACATCTCCAGTTGTAAAACTGATTTCCAGTATTAACCATAAGTTTCATACTTGGATCCATTGGGGTCTTTAACTCACTACAATTCCTACTATGGAATTTATGCAAGTACCTTCTCATGCAGAAAAATTGAGAGAAGGACTCCTCTTTGTCGTTCCGCTTGATTCAATACACAGAATCACATTTGCCTCCCCCATGTCCTACATGGAGAATTGAAATAACAACTTTTTATCAAAGTTCACTTATCTTTTATTGGTTCCAAAGATAACCATGTCTTATACATACAAATGTACGATGACTTCATTACCAGAATCATCATAAATTGTGTACACATTTTGTCTCCTTGGTTTAAAATAACATATACAGCCCTAGACAAAATCACACCACCAAACCACTAGACAAATCCAAATTTGTCTAAAACTTCAAAAATGTCAAATAGAGAATTAGACAAATTAACCATTGAGTATGTGGCCTACCCAAAGGCAAATTTCATTCTTCTATTTCTCCATTTTACGAATCATTCTCCTTCTTTCTCATCTTCGAATCATCCCTCTTCCAAGTTACCTTACGGATATGGAATACACCATGAGACAAGTACGAAGAAAACCCATTTTCTACTGCCATCGATGAAAAACCCATCATCGAACATTCTCATAATTCCATAGACCGGAACCGGTTTCTTGTAAAGAGCGGTTCGAGCCATCGTACCAGAAAATTATTCTTTTCGATTGTTGGGACTTTTTGGGACGAGGGTCTACGTACGATAGCCTGAGACGGGGTGACCAGGATTGTGATAGAGTCGTGAACAAAGTTCACTTTCCGAAAAGAATATTTCCACCCTCAACAAGCCTAGGGTTACAAGAAATTTCTCCCGAGGATAAAACTATCACCACTTTAGGTTCCAGGCTCAAGAACACTAAAGCATACTTAGAAATTTTTGGAAGAAAGAAGAAAAATATGTTTGATGGTTTGTGGCATCATCCACCCCACACATATTTATAGGGGCCGAATCCATGCATTGTTTCATGAAAGGTTGCATTGATCCATACGAAAGGTTGCCTTTATCCATATGAAAGGTTGCCTCTATCCATATGAACGGTTATCCTTATCCATATGAAGGGTTGCCTCTATCCATAAGGTTATCCTTATCCATAAAATAATGCAACCGCCACTAGGCCAAAGGGATGTGTCCCTTCACGGAATTAGAATATTTGTTCAGTCGGTCTAATCTCAAACCGGTTGGTCGGTCCAACCCAAAACCGGTTTGACTTGGTTAGTCCGGTTCAACCAAATTTCCAACAATGTTTTTTGTACTCCAATCAACCGATACGATAAAATCATCTTGACACGAAGTTGTGATGGATGGATGATCTTCCAGCTGTTGTCACTATGGTTGATTCTTTTTTTTTTTAAGAGTGTTTGTTGATTATATGATTCGACCCACTGGGAGGGATACTGACAACCCATATCCCATTACGCAAAGTGTTTGGAAGTGTTTGGGCGGCATTTGCAGAACATGAAACTCCACCCCATCCTTCACCTTGTTCAGTATAACCCCCCACTACCATACTAGCCAACATCTTCAATCTCGACATACACCTCGTCAATTGGAAATCTATTTTCTGCAATAAATCTCACCATCATATTAATGTCATCATCGTCATACAGAATTGGTCCTTCATATACAAGTGCATATCCTTTGTAAACCGGCATACGATAAGTCATCTTGCATACTCTTCGCCCCTATGCAACATCATTCCGCACAAATGTGGCAGAGATCGTGCCAAGTAAATATGCTCTCAATTCGGATAGTGCATGATTCACCATCTTCGTAGTCAAAACTATTATGAAAATATGTAATTCGACCATTCCACAAAATCAATAGGTCAAAATTTTGAAATTTTCTACCCATTTCTGCAGTTTGTTTTGGGAGGAAAGAAGATAGAAAGTATATGAGCTGCCAGAATGTGCTGAGAGTTTGATTTTTATTTTCGTAAACTGATAACGTGGTTCGAGGCCGTGGACATCGAACTAGTGCAGATCGAGTTCAAATGACTCGATCCACTAGTGTAGTTCGAGTGCAAATGACTCGATCCAGGAGGACCAAAAATCTTATCCCTGCACCCTATCCTGAAACATGTCGAACAAAAAGCGACTTGGCAGAATAACTGGAAAGTGATTAGAGTCTTAAGAACTCGAACTAAATGCAGTTCGAGTCCATAATTCTCGATCTTGTGCCACCAATAATCGTCGTGTAATAATTCATGTGGATCGAGTCATAGAGCCACAATCAACGTAGATCGAGTTAGGGAAACTCGATGCAGGTGCAAATCGAGTTCAGAAATATCGATCCTACTTTATCGAGTTTTTTTTGCAATCGATCCACATATGATCGAGTTGCTAACCCTCAATTCATAACTTGATCGAGTTTTTAAACGTCGATCCAGCTTGTAGTTCAAGTTTAGAAAACTCAAACCGTGCCAAACTTTGGTATTTTGGGAAATATTTTTAAAAGTTATGTATTGTAGGAATTAATTTTAATTCCTACAGTATTTTGGGAAAAATTCCGCACCAAGATAGCTGCGATAAAGAACAAACTATGAGCCTTGGAAGTATGATTGAAAATTTCCCTGACTCGTCCCTGACCCTGTCTGACTCGTCCCTGAAGGGTCAAGATGTATAACTGACCCGTTCCATCCCTGTCTTCTTCTTGACCCTGTCTAACCCTCAAGGGTCAGAACGGGTCGAGTCAGTGAGTCGACCCTAACCAACACACTACTTTTTACAAATTACGTTTTGGTACCCAAAAAAATTTTCTTACAATTTAATACCTAAAATTTATTTTTTTACAAACAAGGCCATAAATTGTTTTGGTAAAATTACGTTTTGGTACCCAATATTTTTTAATTTTTACAATTTTTGTGCCTAAACTTTTAAAACTTTACAAAGAGATCCAATATGGTACGAGTCATTTGTTGACACGCTAAGGGTCGGGGCAGGTAGAGACAACTTAGGAACTAGTCTCTTTTTGACACTGTGACCCTTTTACTTTTTTTTGTTTATTTCTTTCCTTTTTTCGCATTTAGTTGGTTTTTCTTATTTTAACCTTTCATTTTTAATTCTTATTGAATTAAAAGTGTTACGTAAAGCTCCCGTAATGACTTAGCTCTTTACGTAACACGACATTAATACTCATTACGTAAAAAGACCTTCCATTACGTAAGGCTTCAGTAATGACATTTTACAACTGTTACGTAAAATACACATTCATTACGTAAAGGTTTAACGACAATTATTTCTTACGTAACAGTTAAATAAGTAGCGTCACATAAGGCTTCCGTAATGACTTAGTATTTTACGTAACGCGAGGTTAATACTCATTACGTAAATACACTATCTAATACGTAAGGCTTTCGTAATGAACTTTTACAACTCTTACGTAACCATTACGTAATGCCTATTGTATTTTACGTAATGCGACCTGTGAAACCTGCTATAGCAGGTAAAAAAATACAAGTTACCTTACTTCAAGTTAACGTAGGAATCCCATAATCCACTATTCTGTTCTATTGATATCATCATAATTCCCCCTCAATGGATTGTCCATATATATGTTTGAAGCAATATTATTGCTTTAATTTTTTGTTTTTATGGTATGAATTTAGGTTGTGCATATAATCTTTTGTATAATTTCTTTTATTACACTTCTTCTATGGTACAACGTGAATTTGTACTTTTATATTATGGTACGACTTCAGGTTAGGTTGTACCATAATATAAAGTTCAAATTCCTATATTGTACAAACTAAATTTGTACATTTCACGTCATCGGACAACTTCAAGTTGCACATTAAAACACCAATTCATTAAAGCATAGTAGAAATGCACATATACGTGTACTTTCTATATACCCCCACAAGATACTTACCGGGTTGACTTCGCTAGCAAAAGTTTATAGAACTTTTATTTCCCGGGGTCTGCAATGGTTTGTTTCACGTAAGACTGTATGGAACCAAACCGACGCTTGGAATTAGATAATTTCGAAGCGAATATAATATGGTATGTTTCTTGATTTCATAAATTTTATAGAATTTTGAAAAAATTTAATCGAATTGACATTTGGACCGGATCAAAACGAACCTAAGACAATGTTAGTCGGGTCTTTGATGCTAAAATGTTTCACTATCAAATCGTGATTATCATGAGTTATACCATACCAAAACTATGAATATAACTAAGTAGATAAAAATTGTCACTAAAGCACACAAGAAATTGAAAATGTATCAATCATTCCTTACTTATCCACTTGATGGCTCTGGTTGCTCCGTCGCCAATAAAACCCCTCCCCTGCTACCTTCCTCCAACTGCAGTTCCTTCATCGCCGCCGCCGGCGTTACACGCTTCTCCACCGCAACCAGCCGGAAACTACTTTCTCCTCCTACTCCCACTCGCTACCAACTCACCACCACCGATTCCTCCTACGTCGTCATGACACACATATATTCTCGCTTACAAAGCTCCCCAGACAACAGGGGAGCCGCCGCTACCAGCATCCTCCGCTCCCCGCTATTGGAGAACTAGGTTGATCTCATGTCCCAGCAGTGACCATTGTCTTTAGTGCATTCCTCTGCTCTTGCAGGTCGTTGCTGAAGTGAAGAGAAGAAGTAGAGGAAGAAGGTCTCTTAGTGGAAGCTGCACTTCACTGGAACAGTGTCGTTCACCTTCTATCCATAAACAAGGATTGGAGCAGAAACGCAGCAGTTCCACTATCCAGAGAGTCTTCGTTTATTTAAACATAGTTAGTTGATCATTGGCCACGTGTACATAAGGCATTGGTCATTTTTTTATGTTTTCCTTTACTGTTTATTAGCCGTTGCTAATCACAAACTCTGTTTTTGTCCTGCTGTACAGTCTTCATCTATAATGGAATACAGAAAACCATAAGGTCTCAAGTTGAGAACCCTTCACCAAAACCCATAATCATATTTTCTTCTCATGGTATCAGAGTCTGGTTGCTCTAGCAACTAGGTCTCGATTTGTCTCAACTCTTCTTTGCTGGTTTCGGATCGTTCTCCTACATCCTTTCCTTGCTATGGCTGATCCGGTGATTGACACCGATGGCGCTATTTCAGATGGATCTGAATCAACTGACTTCACAACCCAAGATCCACCAAACCCTACACCGCCTAGTGGTGGAACTGGTTCGTCTACGGTTGCTCCTCTGCCTGGTGGATCTAGGTTTGTTCATCCAGCTCAAATACCTAGCTATGAGGATCCTTATCTGAATCCTTACTACCTGCCGCCTCATGATGGTGGGCTAACAACAATCATATCCATGAAATTGACTGATCAGAACTACAACCTCTGGAGTCAGGTAATGGAATTAGCTCTCAGTACTAAGAACAAGCTTGAATTTGTGCATGGTGCCATTCTTCAGCCGAATAAGAGTGATCCAACTTGGAAATCTTGGCATAGATGTGATAGTACTCTGAGATGCTGGCTTTACAATTCATTATCTGATGACATCGCCCACAGTGTAGTCCATTTTAAGGTTGCTAAGGTGGTTTAGGATAATTTGAAAGATAGGTTTGGGCAGGAGGACAACACTCGTGTGTATGAATTGAAGGAACAGATTGTTAAATGTGTTCAGGGAGACATGTCAGTGTCTCAATACTACACAACCCTCACTACCAAGTGGCAAGAATATGCTATGTATAGGCCAATCTCGTGTTGTCCATGTCCTAACAGTCCTTACCACACTGTGAAGCGATATCAGGATCAGGATTTCATTATCAAATTTATGCAAGGTCGAAATGATGTATACCAATCTGCTCGCACACAAGTGCTTATGAACTCTCAGTTGCCAAGTATTGAAGTTGTGTTTAAGCAAATGGTACAACTTGAAAGGCAGGTGTAGGGTCTTAATTCTGCCAAATCTTGAGTGAATTCTCTAGCCTTGCTGGCTCATGTTGGTTCTCAGTCTAAACAAGGATCACCTCAAGGCAAAAATCCTCGTGATTATACTCCAGAGGGCAGAAAATGGTGCAGATATTGCAAGAAGGAAAATCACACTATCCAGTAACATGCAAGTAATTGTATATCAGTTAAAATTTTAACTCCAATATATATTAAACACTTATGATTCAATAAAACCACACCATATTTTTTGACACCAATAAAACCATACCATATGTTGTTCTCTTGAATGTCAATTATACCAATTCATAATGCTAATGCATAAGAACACGAATTACATAGCTAATTGTATAGGTACGGGATCGGCACTACAAATGATGTTGTTGAGAAAAAGAAAAACATTGTTCATGTAGAAGATACAAAGACTCGAGATGGGGAGAAATCAAGAAAGAATAAATTCTTGATATTGTTTATAACTTGTACGAGGTAAATTCTACTCTAATTAAAAATATAATGTGAAAATATTTTACCATAATTTTTTTTTTTTTTCGTTGAATCAGTTTCCCTTTTTATTCCGAGTAACCAAAACAACGAAGTGGGGAGTAAAAAGCCCCATGTTCACCAACTACCAGCCAAAACTCTAATTACATATCAGGCTACTATTCACTATAATCAACTAAATGTAACCCAATCTCACTAAAGTGTCCCGGGCCCCCCTATCCCCATAAGTGAGAAACACCAGCTCCTGTTTGATTAGCTCAGCAACCTGCCTTGGCGTCCGAGCAGCAGCTCCAAAAACCACTCCACACCTCTCCTTCCAAACAAACGCAATCACTAGGCACCATAGAAGAGCTTGCCACTCCCCAAGCGGAGCACGCCCAGCCTGGGAATGCGAGTGAATCATCGCATTCCAGTCTGGAAACTGCAACAGACGACATCCCAATCCTGCATCCAATTCAGTAGCAAAATCACATTGGGTAAAAAGATGATCCCGGCTTTCCATTCCCTGTCTGCAAAGTGGGCACTCAGCTGTGCTGGACTTTCCCCATTTCAGCAACTTGTCACGGGTGGCAATTGCATTCTTCAAGACTAACCAGACAAGCAAACAAAAACGAGGAGGACAAATACTACCCCATACCAACTTATGCCAGTCCACTCTAGGAGCTTTCCTTCTTAAAGTTTCCCAAACCCTACGGATAGAATATGAGTTCATCTCGTTCGAATCCCAGTATACTCTATCCTGCTGCACACAGATCCATGGGCGAAACACTTCCCTAAGCTTGAGGATTTTACGAAACGCCCAGGAACTACTATACTGAACCCTTAGCCCCCAGAAATCACAATTCCTGCATTTTTTTCCTCAACGAAATGAAAAAATTGAAAAGAAGAGATTATTGAAAATAAATGCAAGAGAAGAAGCAAGATGCAACCATTATTATTAGCGGAGATGAAGACATTACTATTGGCAGAGATGATGATGTTGCTCTTGGAGATGAAAATTCAAACAAGTCAAAAAGAAAACGTACATTATGCTCTGACGATGAGGAGTTATAAATAGAATGGTTATTTGAAAATGGCTTTAGAAGTCATTCCTTGCCTGGGGTTTGTATTTCCCTTTCGTAAAAGGATTTTAGTCGACGAGTCATTAAAATGGGGGTTGCTAATTATCGCCCTAGTTTTCTCTAATCGCCCTAATTTGAAAGTTGAAATTACCACTTTACCCTTCTATGTTATTTTTATTTTACGAGATAATATATATGGTTCAGGCTAGCGTACGCCCGGGCGTACGCTAACCTAGCGTACGCCCCATTGAGTTTTGCTATATAGATCATGAATTAATCGGAGTTTGGGGCATGATACTATACCCTAACCTCTAATGGGTGAACCCCAGTCCCTAATTTTCTAACCCAAACCATGAGGTTCGTTTAATCTTAAAATGAAAACCAATGAAAATTTCGACGAATCAGAATCGTTGATTTTCATTTTTAAGGTTAAATGAATCTCATGCTTTGGCTTAGTGAATTGGGGACTGGGATTCACCCATTAGGGGTTAGGGTATAGTATCATGTCCCAGATTAATTATTTGTCAAAATAGCAAAACTCAATGGGGCGTACGGTAGGCTAGCATACGCCCGGACGTACGCTAACCTTTGCCATATATATATATATATATATATATATATATATATATATGGTGCCTTCTACGGTACCCCGGGTAAAATCCGGGGTACCGCACACCTTGAATATGAAAACGCTATCTAGATCTCGAATTAGCAGGAATTTTTTGCATGATACTATACCCTAACCTTTAATGAGTGAACCCTAGGTCCTAATTATCTCAATCATAAACTATAAACCCTAAGATGTTGCATTGTTTTTTTTGCCTATATTTGGACGAATCATAACCGTCGATTATTGTTTCTAATTAAATTGATCTTGGGTATAAGATTAGGAGAATTAAGACCTAGATTTTGATCTTTAAGGGTTAGAGTATAGTATCATGTCCGAAAGACCAGTTAATTCAAGTTCTAGATAGCATTTTCTTACTCAAGGTATGCGGTACCCCGGATTTCACCTTGGATACGGTAGAACTCCCCATATATATATATATATAACAATAAATAATTAGCAGTTGACATTCTCCGCCCTACCACTACTTACCGCCGTCAGTGACGGCCCGTCACCACTACCCCCGCCACCACAACCATTCATCTCTCGGTGTCGTAACCGCATCGATCACCAATTCCTGTCGCGCATAGGCTCCGGTAGTCATTGCGACTCATCGAGATACCACTCATCAATTCATTAATTGATTTAATTCTCATCGCTAGTCCACTCCGTCATTGTTCTATCTTCCATTAATCCTCGATGTAATTGCGAGAGCGTTGGCAGGCTGCTGCTACCGCCATTGCCGGAACATGATCGCCGCTTGGAATAATTCACCCTCATTGAATTTGAAGGAATGATGCGCCGCTTATTTGTTTAATTCCCCTCCACCTGTCTTAAGTGTTATATATAGCAACCCCAAACATAAGTACATAACCCCTATATATACATACATATAGTGATGTTGGGGAAGAACAACGACGGCATGACAGAAGAGGTGGATTGGGATTTGGGTGGATGCAGAAAGTACGTCGACGACGGATTATGTGTTTTTTTTATAAGATGAATTTGATTTGTAATTTTTGTTTTGTTAGTTTTTGGACAATTAGGTAATTTCCATTTTTAAGTTAGGGCGACAGTAGTAGAACTAGGGTGACGGTTAGCCATTCAGTTAAAATATTGGAAGATATTGTGATGTTAATCTTTATGAATTGTTGAACCATTTTTATAATTTGAATTTTTTAATTCTACCTATCAATTCAAATGTTTCGAGTAATTGAATAATTTAAATTTTATTATACTACCAAAGATACGAGTATCATGAATACAAATTGTTATTGTTGTTTAGATGATTGACAACTGAATCCGTCCAACTGGCCGGGCCCATGACTAGTTCTTTCCATAAAAAAAAATTTATTAATTGTGATCCCGCTATGGTCTCATTGTAACACTGTAATACAACATTGAAAAAATATGATGGGTAAATCGTGAAAAAAATTCCCCAAAATATAAAGTTAAATATTTATTTTATAAAATAGATTTTTTATTTATATGAGCGTGAATGTATTATGTTATCTATCTTCTACTATACTAAATATTATAGCTATTCAAAAATAACTTCTTGCCACATAAGCACTTGGTGAATGCACAAGTTGCCAAGGTGGACAATTTTTTAACAAACAAAAAACTATTTATTGATCTATTTATAAAGCGCTCTATCTCTTCTTTTAATAATTCTACTATTTTTTTTTATTTTTGAGAGATATCAATGAAGGAAAATAGTTAAACTTACAATTCTACCCAGGACCCCTAAAAGACTCTAAAGAAGCCACCCCAAAAAATCAAAAGATTCTAGCTCTAAACGAGACAAAAGCAGTGCTTTACGCGCCACTCTATGGGCAGCACTGTTGGCGGACCTAGGTACCGCCCTAAACTCTATACAAACAGACAAAGAGCAAAGGATCTGATGACACTCTCGTAACACCGGACCACCAATCGAGTCTTCTATGACGCCTTGACGGACTTGGTTGACGACCACTTCAGAATCACCATCGACTATCACGCGGGTCAAGGATCTTGAGGCTACGATGGAGAAAGCGTCTCTAAAGGCTAGAAGCTCTGCCAGGTAAGGATTGACTTTTCCTTGATGCTGCAGCCCGAACGCCAACATCACATGCCCGTCTGACCCACAGAAAACAAGTCTAGACGAACATCCGGTGGTACAAACAGCAGCGTCGAAGTTGAACTTCACAAAGTCTTCTGGCGGAGGGACCCAAGTGGTGGCAGGATGGATTGGGAGTAGAGATCTGCGGGATGGAGGAGGAAGGAGAAGATTGGAGACTTCGAGGACCTGGTTGTAGAAATGTATGGCTAGGGAACGGACATGAGGTTGGAAAAATACGAAGGTCACTTTATTACTGGACTTCCAGATTCTCCAAAGTAAACAGACGCATTGGAGAATGTGGAATGGGGAGGTCTCAAAGACCATGACATGTCGCCACCATAGACTAAAGTTAACAGTCTGGGCGGTCTCAATAAAGTTGCACAATCCCACTAAAGTCCACAATCTGATGGCTAGGGGGCATCTGAAGAATAAATGTTCAATGCTTTCTCGATGTCTCCAGCAGACAGGGCATCGGTTAAGGCAGTTTACTCAACGAGTTTGAAGGGCCGCTACTGTGGGAAGTATGACTTTGAGGCATTGCATATGAAGAATTTGAGCTTAGGCGGTACTTGGATATTCCAAGTTTTTTTCCAAATAGGAGGGTCGATGATATGTACTATCGGTTTCAGCTTGATGCCAATGTTATTTCAGAGATAAGTGATAACCTGATTTGACTGTGTATTTTTCATCCTTGGAATAGTGCACACTCTAATGTCTTGCTGTGAGTAACGAGGAAGAGGAATTCTCCTGATGAGATCAACAGATTGAGGTTCAAAGCTGGAGTTTTGGTACGTCCTATTCCCCTTGGCCTTCTTTTATGATTTGACTGTGTTTTAATAATTCTACTCATTTTTACTAAACTTAAATTAAGTTGATTTTTTTAGGAAACATTTAAACAAACAAACACATACATAAGTAAAAATCTTTTTATTTCAATTAAACAAACTATAAAGATGAAAATAGAGAGTGACATATATCGTATTTATTTAACCCAAGCTGATTAAATCTGATTAAGTAAATTTTCTACTCATTTTTACTAAAATTTAATAATAAATTACATTTTGATGAAGGGAAAAAAAACAAGCACACACAGAAATAATAATATTTTACAATTAAACAAAATATAAACGATGGTCTAAGAGAAAACAAGCATTTGATAATCAATCGACTTTGAGAAATGAACGATATGCCTATTTTTTTTTTGTTATCAAACACTCACTTCTTTCTAATGTATATACCTATCAAATAAAACAAGTATAAATTTTAGGCAAAATACACTTTCATAGCCATAACTTTCGCGTTTGTGACAATAATAGCCACTTTTGAAGAAATACCAGATATAGCCACTTCCGTCCAATACTTTAACGACGTTATCTAAAAGTCTGACTAGACTAACAGCAAGAGTTGATGTGGCATATTTTATTCGATAATAATGCCAGGTGGAAAATCAAATCATTAAAGTTTAATCCTCTAATTTTAAGTAAATTAAAAAAAAAAAAACAATAATCTCAGAATGATGACATACCAAGAAAACCCCTTCCACGTGGATGGGGAAAAAATAAACAATGAATTAATGGAAAAACAAACAATAAATTAATGAAAAAATCCTTTCCATCTGCGTTTTCCTTCTCTCTCTTCCATTCTCATCTCCTTCAACCCGTGCCCAGTGCCCCCAATCCCTACCGCAAAGCTCTCTTGCCGACGTTGCGCCCCACAAGGCCACAATCACTCAAACGCCCTTACCGGAGCTCCGAGCAACTCAAGCCACGACCGATTTCCTGGACCAGCAGACGGATCTAAACCTCTATGCCGATGCTAAGCTTACTGGAGCGGCTGTGGAATCTCACTGCTGTGTCGGATACTCCACGGGACTCGTCGATTCTAGCGATGGCATTGGGAACGGAGACGGTCTCTCGGACTTTGGCGGTGTAAATCTTTTCTTTGGTGGTTGCGACGAGGGTAGATGCAGCCGAGAATCTGGGCGTGGAATGCTTGGCGGTGTTGACAAGAGACGAAAGCAGGGGAAGAGTAGGGGTCATGATCAGCTTGCGGAAGAGTTTCGCCTTTCGGGCTCGCTTCGTCCCTCCATCTTTCTATTCCCGCTCGACTTTTCTCTCACCCTCTCTCAAGATATGCAGAACCCAGTTGTTTGTCCGATTGAAATTGTCTGTTTTGGAAAATCTTGGAGTGATTTAATTTGTTTTTTCATTGTTGCTTTGTCGAAGAGTTTGGGGGGATTGGATCTGGAGGTGGTTTTACTTGGCTTGCTGGAATCTTCAGTCGCCTCTAGGAGATTTAGTCATCGGAGCTTCAATCGCCGCTAAGGGGCCGAACCCTAAACACGAAATCGGAAAAAAGAGGTTTTGGTCGTGCAAAGTAGATGGGTATGAAGGTCGGGGATTTAATTTTGGCAAAATACACTTTCATAGTCATAACTTTCACGTTTGTGACAATAATAGCCATTTTTGGAGAAATATCAAATATAGCCACTTCCGTCCAATACTTTAACGGTGTCATCTAACAGGGTGACTGGACTAACAGCAACGATTGACGTGGCATATTTTATTGGAAAATAATGAAATGTGGAAATATTTAAAATTTTATCCTTAAATTTTAATTAAATTAAATAAAAATTAAAACAAAATATTAAAGTCAGTCCTCACTCCTCATCCACCGTCTATTCACCTTCCCCTCTTCAAAATCAATCCGCCCCTGTTGTCTCTTTCTCTCTGATTTTCTCATCTGCATCAACGAACAACAAAAAGATTTCTTTCTTCTTCTTCTCGTAACGATGACACCCAGAACAAAACTCTTTCTTCTCCTCTCATCTTGATCTTCTTTCTCTCTTAAAAAACACCCAGATCCTTTCTATAAAAAAATGCCCAGATCCGCCAATCAATCTTCTTGTTGAAATCTCCTTCTTGCCGCCGACTACGTCCCCGATGCGTTCGTCAAGTCCAAGCTTTTGGTGAAGGGTGTTCTCGATCTGCCTTCTGAAGACGGAGATGCTTCGACGACGACAGCAATGGCAGATCTGGACCCTCGGGGCAGTGCCCAGATCGTGATATGGGAGAATCGAGGGGGCCAACTCGAGCAGCGATGGAGGAGTGGGCACTGGAGCAGGTGCGGAGCGCCTAATATTCCGATGAATCCGTCGATTACTTCCCTTTACGCGTTCCAGATCTACCCAGAAAGCACCGAAAGATCGTATTTTGGTCATTTCCCACAATCAGCTAACACTTCGTTGAGGTTCCGGATAGGTTGGGACGGAATTGATGAGCAGCTACGACCTACTGTGGAATAGCAGCGGGAGAAGGGTGGGATGGTTTTGAGATTTTTTTTTTCCTGGTGAATGGGAAGAGGAGAATTCCATGAGGAATTTTGTGTGGAATTTTTTTTTTCTTTTGTTTTTGTTACCAAAGCCAATGGTGACGTGAGAGAAAGGGAAAGTGATGTGGGGAGGGAAGACAAAAAAAATCAAGTAATTATTTTAAATTTATTAATTAATTTCTTATGTGTAATTATTAAATAAATTTAAATTATAATGTGTTATTTTCGGTTTATTTGGCGCTGATGTGTGTGCTGAATAGGAGTCTAGTCAGCGAACCGTTCAAGAACTTGACGGTATTACTAACACCGTTAAAGTATTTAACAGAAATGGCTAGATTTGTCATAAAACAACTAGAAAATCTGGCTATAAGTGGTATTTCTCCAAAAGTGGCTATTATTGTCACAAACGCGAAAGCTTTGGCTATGTAGATGTATTTTGCCTTTAATTTTTGATTTATTTTTAATTTATTTTTTAATATCTGACGTGTCATTTTCGACTTATTTGGCGCTGACGTGTGCGCTGAGTTGGTGCCTAGTCAGCGAATCGTCAAATAAGTTGACTGTGTTATTAACACCGTTAAAGTATCTAACGAAAATAGCTATATTTGTCCAACACCCTTTACAAAATCAGGTTATAAGTGGTATTTCTTCAAATTTGGCTATTATTGTCACAAACGTGAAAGTTTTGGCTATACAAGTGTATTTTGCCTAAATTTTATAGCAAAATGTTTGAATATAAACTTGACATAGCAATAATTGTTATTTTTTTTTTAAATTCTTATTTATTCCGATTAAATGAAAACATATTAATTATTAATGCAAACTTTTAATTTGTTTCTGTCCCTTTCTCCATTTTGATTGTCTCACTAGAAATAAAATCCAACTTTGAAAATAAGAAATCAAGAAAGTATGTCAACCACCATAAAAATAAACAAAGCCCTCTTATTAGTTGCTAATTTTTTTGAGATTTCTGATATTTGTATTCTCATAATTTATAGAGAAGGAAATGGTAATGCATATGATTTTATTTTTCTTTGTATGAGAATAGGAGGCACGAGTTACACGAGGCAAAGATTAGATGACAAAATTTTGAGGAGTTGTAACATATTTTTGCATGTTAACGAAAAAAGTTCATCTGATCATTGTGAAGATGAGGTGAACCAAGTCGAGGGTTGTCGACTGCTCCCTCTTCCTCCTTGATCTGAAGCTGGCAACTGGTCTCACTTTCTCAGCGATATGTTATTGTTTGCGGTTGACTGGCCGAGTTATACTCTTCTTCCCATTCTTTTCTTAATTTTTTCCAAATTACGACTGTTGGATGGTAAAATTTCCCACTCTCGATGAGTGAATGTATTTCTTCTTTGTTTTTCACGGAGAAGGGTCGCCATATACTTTTATTTAAATATATAAAATATAATTAGAAGGATTAATTGGTTGGACTTAGGGCATACCTCCTTTGGTTGAATAATTGATCGTTTTTCTTGAATGCCTATTGCAACCCGATTTCTTGAATGTTGAAATGGAAAGTAGAGTTGTGATGGTTGTTTATTATATTTTATGTTCACGATTGACATGCTACTAGCTAGCAATATGTTTAGTAATTAGTAGGTAGCAAAGAGGTTATAAGTAGAAGGGAACATAATTGGAATTTTATAAAAGTCACGAAGAAAAAAGAAAATGATAATGGTGGTTTCTCTGTTGTCTATTTTGATGTTTTTTTAATTTCTACATGTTTGCGGTGACATTTGTTTGTTTCATTAAGGTGAATTTTTCCGCATTGAATCCCTAACTAAAGCTTGATTTTGACATGATTGTTTTCTTACAAACTACTATTTGGATTGATGCATATATTCAGTTCACAAATGAGAAACTTGCATGATAAAAATGAGTTGAGTTGTATTGAAGGCTGCTCCTTTCATTATTTGTCTATGTTGTTATTAGGTAAAAAAAACACGATTCTTTTATGCATGAGATATGTAGCTCTCTACAAAATATAAATTGTGTTTAAGTATATACAGTTTAATTTGCTGAAAATATTGCTTTAATAAGTTAGTGACAGCTGATAGTTTTGTTTGTGGTTGGTTTTGTTAGAACATTTCAAGGTAATTAAACGAGTACGTGGAAGATTGATGGACGTGTATGCTAATGAGTTTCCTCATTATTCCAAAATTGTATGTGTAAGTGATAATACACGATATTCATGGGATTTAGATCGGAATATTCTCTATTATCATATACCGACATATGAGAGGGGAGAGAAAAAAAGCTCTTCGCTTAATTTTTTATTAATTGAAGCATATTTTCTAATTCTAACTTCTTCTTTTATGGCTGTAAATTTTTTAACTTCTTTATCAGAATTGTGTGCTAAAGAATGAATAACTCTTATATTTATAATCTTAAAGGGTGAGTTCGATAAAAAGAATTCTAAATCAATAAAGAACATTCTACAAAGAGCTCGGTTAATAAAATTAAAATTTTCATAAATAAAAAAAAAGATATAAAGGTATGAAACAATACCTGAAATAAGGTAAGTGAGATTTACAATTCCATGTATATTACCTTAATAAACATAAATACTAATAACAATTACAATACTATAACGAATTATAAAATAATTAAACAAAATACACCGCCCAACGGGCGGGTAAAAAACTAGTTAAAAGAGAGAACGTGCATTTCGTTGAAATTTTCCTTAACCGTTTTATTCTATTGTATTGTTTTTTGGATAAATACAATTTATTAGCCAAATCTTTCATTTTAAACAAAATAATAGTCAAATCTTTTCGAAAACAATTTATTAGCCAAACTGTTAACTTTTCATCTGGTCAACCGTTAGTTGACTATGACGTGACAATTTGGTTGCTGAGTTGGAAAAAGAGGGGCGACTGGACAACTGACGCCAAATTAAATAAATAAATTACAAAAAATAAAAGAAAATAAGGGATCTTTCCAGAGAAGATAGAGATGCCGCCGGAGGAGAGTAACGACGAATTCAAGAACTGAAGAGGGTGGGTGATTTTAAAAATCATTATAAATAATGGGGTTCTTCTCCATTCTCTCAAGCCTCCATTTTCATGACTGGTTCAAGTGGTTTTTGGAAGAGAAATCGACTGACGAGAGAAAACACATAGGAGGAAAGGAAAACTGACACTGAAATCAAAGCATCGCGAAGTACCCGGTGATAGATCGGAATTCGACATTCACCAAGGTCGCCGACAACTTCAACGCATTGGGTTACCTCCGATTCACCACCATCATCGCGATCTCCGTCACCGTATTCTAACTCCTAGGTTTGTGCTCTGTTTCACAATCGTTACCGCTGAAACTCGAGATCGGAGCGGAGTAAGGATTGAGACCCGCTGTTCCATCTCAGTAAACATTTTACCACTTCAGAGTCAACTAACGATTAACTGGACGAAAAGTTAACAGTTTGACTAATAAATTGTTTTTGAAAAGATTTGGTTATTATATTGTGTAAAACAAAATATTTGACTATTAAAATGTATTTATCCTTTTTTTGTAATAAAAGGGAAGTCCAAGGTTGAAAATATATGCTTTGCAGACACGTGTCCAAAAGTACCAAAAAACTTTTCTCCAATTATATTAATTACGCTTATACCATTGTATTGTTTTTGTTTCCACCAATTTACACGCGGTAAAGTTTGAGGTGGCGGCTAGAGAGTGAAGTGTAGAAGATATCGCTCAGTCTCATCCGATTGTAGTCCTGTCCCTCGATAGGAGGCCAAATGGGAGCAAATCGGTGGAAAGAGGAATGAAACCAGGGGCGGAGCTACTCAGAGAGCAGAATGGGTCCCGGCCCTCCCGAGAATAGTCTCGGCTCCTAGGTAGGGGTGGCAACCGGTCGGTTTTGGTTAAACCTGAGACATGATCCACAGCCATCGTCGACCGACCGTCCCAGCAGTCCCGGTTAGCCGCAAACCGACCGGCCGGTTTTCGATTTAGGTTCGGTTTAACCGGGGCAACTGAAAATGTAAAGGTCGGTTCCGTTTAGCTGCCTAACCGACCGGTAACCGCCAAAAACCGATCGAACAGCAAGGTCACATTGTTGTTGCCTGCCATTGGAAAGGTAACATTAACATTTCTTCCCATTTCCCTTTCCCTTTCATTTATCCCTTTCCTCAATAAAAAAACAGGGCAATTCCAATTTCCACATTTACAGAGCATGGACGAACTGAATCACTCACTCCTCTACACGACCCTGGAGCTCGAGCAGACCCGGATGGCGGCTCAGGAGGAGCTCAAGAAGCGAGACGACCAGCTGATTCAGCTCAAGGAGTTTCTTGGAAAAGCAATTCATGAAAGAGACGACGCTCAGGAGAAATGCCAGAGGGTTCTGTTCGAGACCCTCTTGCTCCACCAAAATTACCACCAAAATGCTCCTCCTTTGTCCGGGATTTCCAGCGTTGAAGACGAACCTAGAAGAGAAATCGACTCCAACAACAACAACAATGGGTTCTCGTCTTCGGATTGCGAAGAGAGCATCGTTTCCTCCCCGGTTCTCGACCCAATTCCACCGCCGCAAGCGCATGCAGGCCAATTGCCCCTGCCGCTGCCGCGGCCGGCGGAGGAAGCAGGGGAGGTGCTAGTGCCGGAGCTAGAGAAGCTGTTTCCGGAAAAGGGGAAGCTACTGCAGGCGGTGATGAAAGCAGGGTCGCTGTTGCAGACTCTGCTTCTGGCTGGGCCGCTTCCTCAATGGAGGCACCCGCCCCCGCCGCTCGAGTCATTTGAGATACCGCCGGGGGCGACGAGGGTGGAGGCGGCGGGTGCGGGGTTGTTTCCTGGCTGCTGCTGCCTGCTGGTGGAACGTCGACGATGGTGGAGGCGGCGGGGTGACAAGGTGGAGGGCTGGAGCGCCGCTGCGCGAGAAGGCGAGAAGGGGGAAGGGGGCTGCGCGAGAAGGCGAGAAGCGGCGATGGATTTGGGAATTGGGAGGAGGAGGTCCGAGGGAGTCGACAGACTCGGCACTTAAGGTTAGTGGGGGCTGAAGCGGGGTCGTTTTTGGGGAAAGGGAAGGGGTCGGTTAGCCGGTTAACCACCGGTTTCCGACCCCGGTTAGTCGGCTAGCCGAACCCCTTCCCTTCCCCACCGCCAACCGACCGATGCATTCAGAATCAGTTTTTCGGTTAGCCGAAAACTGGTCGGTTCGGTTGAAACCGTCCGGTTAACTACTAACCAAAAACCGTTCTGCCACCCCTACTCCGAGGTCCGTAAGAATATTTAGATAAAATTTGGATAAGTAGTGCTTCACTTATACATTATATCATATACTAATCATGTAGTCTACTGGTAACTAAGCTAAACTTTTAGGCAAGTTTAGGCTAAAGCAAATAGGTTCGATCCACAACAACCTCATTTTTGTTTAACTTCTTTTTGAATTTTATTATCTTAATTCTCCTCCACAAAGTCTTGGACCAAAGCATCAGGATACACACTCCTTTTCATTCTTTTTGTTACTTTAATCCAGCCACAAATGAAAAATTAACCTCTATTTAATTAGTTCACTTGGGTTTTTTAGCTCTTTATACAAACTATATGATCTATTTTTTTTATCTATGTCGGAATGAACAGAAAGATTAGTGTCAAATGAATTTTATTTTGTTGATAGGTTGATTTGTCTTCTTCTAACTCTTCCAAATTTCTAAAGTTACATGTGATCGTGCATGTTTTCAGGTATAAAGATAGTGAAGAATAGATTGTGAAACAAAATAAATGATGAGTTTCTTGTTAATGATTTAGTTATTTATATTGAAAGAAAGATAGCTAAAAATTTTAGTCCATATACTATTTTGAGAGATTTTAATTATCTCAAAGAACGTTGTAGACTTTTAAAATAATTTTATATTTATTTACATTTATCTATTTTCGACTCACCCGGTCTCGAAATCCTGACTCCGCCCCTAATTGAAACGACGTTACGGGCGAGGCAATTCAAGAGACCCCAAATCGGAGGCAGGGACTGCTATAATAGACGTGAGCTTGCAATGTTATTCTTGCCATTTGATGTGGAGTCCATGCTCTCTTGTTTCTCTTCCTCTGAAATTGACGAAACCACAAAGGAAAGTAAAAAAATTGGCAGCCCACGAGCTCGACTCCACCATCATCTTCCGACCCGTCATTGCTTGGATTCGCTCCGTTGAAAGGGAGGAAACCCATACCATCATCAGGGGAAACCCCAAAGCTACTTCCCCACTTATTCAATGATCCATTCCAAATCACGTTCTCTTGAGCCATGGCATCAAATTGGACGCCGGCGGCGCTAGGTTATGTAGATTTGAGAGGGAGGTGATCGGAATTTAGAAAAGAGATTTTTTTTAATAATTTCATTTTATATTGATTTTAAATATTTTGACAAAAAATAATCGCTATTTTTTTTAACGGTAGATGGACAGAATTTTAGACGGATGCGCAATTCAGTGACATTAGTGGTACCCGACGCCCTATTCTTACTTAAGTGGTACATCTCCTCCAATTCTTATACTTAATTTAGTGGTACCCGAGATATTTTATCCGCAAATAGACAAGGATTCTATGAGGATGTGAGTGAGAGTGAGAGTGAGGGTGAAGATGATGATGTGTGAGGGATGTCAATGTTGATCTAACGATCTTATGTGATTTTCTACTCTTAACTATTAATCAAATTAAGTAATTCTTTCAACAAAAACAAAAAGAGATTAAGTAATTCCTATGTGGTTTTTGCTTATTTGCGCGTTTATGTTGTGTACAATAATAAATCTATGAACTTATTAGGAGTAGGTCCGCCCGTTGGCCGGATGAATCACATCAATAGTATAAATAATAATATTTATTACCATAATTATTTATTTGGAACATGAACGAAAGAAATTTATTCAATTAATAAAAATACCTACAAATAATATACATAATAAGATTTACAACATTTTGACATTCATATACAAAAGTCATTATCAAAAGTAAACAACAAAACTCATGCAAGTAACCGATTCCTAAAAAAAATTAATATTCAAAACGCATTTCAATTTTCTCTTTGTTGTTAGAAATTACTTCAAATTTTCTTTTTATTGCTCCGCTATGAAAAACACTTTCTCCACATTGCTTCAACTTAAAGAAATTATATATTCATCATCAATAGTCTCATACTTCTTCTACATTTCATCAAAAACTAAATTTTAAGAGAAAATGTTTGAAACTATGAAAATATCTTTTCATGATAGTGAATTTCACATCATCCAAATCATAAATATTATCAATCATTCACTCTTTCCTCTCACCATTAAAATTTACATATCTTAATAATGTTTCTACCTCCATCACTGAATTGACTACCTCTACTATTAGCATACTCTTCCTTCTTCTCCTCCATTTCACTGAATGCAAAAATCCAAACGCAAAATATTTAGAATAGTGAAAACTCCATTTTCAAGAACTTAAATTTACCCAGCACATGTCAAACTTTGTCTGAGATTGCTTTTCTTCATCCTTCATTATCTTCAAAATTGTGTATTCGCTTATAGAGTTCATGATGTTGTAATAGCTGAGCTTGATATGAAAATTTAACTTCATGCTCTCAGTTTGTATGAGATGAGGAGGTGAGAGTTTTCTCATTTTGTCACTATAGTTGAATAGTTTCTCAGTAGACGTTATTAAAAATTCAGTTGCCTCGCGATACCGAACAATTACATTTCATTAAACAATGTTGTCTACAACTCCCATCAAATCTTGAATCTATAGAATAACAACAATTGAGATACTATTTGGTAAAAAAAAACTTTATGTTTTAGTAAGTACGTTATTTTTTATCGAATGGATGAACTTGAAGTTAAAAGCAATAGAAGACTAAATATAGGTTGTTACCTAACTAGTATTTTCTTTGATGTTGTTGTACCATTCTTATAATATTACTCAACGTAGTCTTCTTCAACTTTTCTTTGAAAATTTTCAATTAATATAGGTTTTTTAATCCAAAATGTTTTTAAATCAGAGTTGAAATGAATAAGATATTAGTTCGCTCAGTATGCGATAAATTGAAAAAATCCGAACTATAGCTCTTGAGATTTGTGCCCATTGTAACTAAAGAAGGTTATGCTGCCAAATTCCATCCATTTTATTTGGTTGTGATCCACATTTCATCGCTCTAGGAGAAACCAATACCTAAAATAAGAATTGAGGAATAAACTATTAATTAATTAGCAATCATTACTAATTATATACATAAATTTTATTTATTTATTTTGTATTTGTCAAAGATGCGTGGGAATAATCGACAATGCAAGAAAGACAATGATAGCACAAAAGTACACATATTTACATAACGAACAAAACGCATGTATGTAAAGTATATATATTACTTTTTCAAATGATCTAACCCTAATTTAATCTGTAACTGTATAATAAAAATAGAGATAATAGAAAGCCTCAAATCAGTTAATTAACAAAAGTCGAATATTCGAAGGGGTCTGAGGAGCTCTGGCTCGGGAAGTTGGAAGCACATCAGCAGAGAAGCGAACGAAGCGGCGCATGCGATGGCCCAAAAGGTGACAAAGTGGAATGAACGGGTGGTATGGCTTGATGTCCCCCCTGATTGTATTAGTGCACAACTTCATCTGGATTCTGTGAACAGCTCAGTGGAGCAATAGAAGCGTTTACAGGTTTTGGTCAAAAAAAAAAAAAAACAAAAGTCGAATTTGCATCAAACACTTAACCATAGAGTAAAATAATATGGAAAAACTAAATGTACATACCCACACGTCTCAACCCTCGCCCAAATTTCACACTACCAATTTCCTAACTAAAATTAATAATATAATAATTGGTTTAATAATAATTTCCTACTAAAGCTCGTTTTACATTAGTACAATTAATAAAAGTATTCTGTTTGGACTTTTATTAATTAAAAGGACACAAATATCCTTCCTAAATTTATTCAGAATGCAGGAAATTTAGAATTAAGCATATCCCATGGAGAACTTCTTTATATTAGTGTTAGGATTAGGATTAGGATTTGTGTTTATGTAATAAACAAACTTATGTTGGGAAATAATTAAGTTACATGTGGTTGACTGTTATACAGGATATGCGTTAATATTACTATATGGAGGAGTCTTAGTGTTCATCTTAATATGAACCTTAAAATTTATGATCATACGATTTTAATCAACGATTCCGATTTTACCTCACTATTCGATTTTACGTAAAATCATGATTTTAACTGCATTGTTTCCTACACTCATATACATTCATATCACCATGACACACTTTCATATTAAAGTGTTATAATTTTATGAACTGTCAATCATTACCACATGATATGAACCGATAATAAATGACTCAATTTGTTTTTCCAAAATATATCAAAGTGAGTGTGATTTTGAAGGGCACAGTTAATCTAATTTTCTGTAAAAAAAAATTAAATTACGACATAAAACGAAAGAATAACCCATTAAAATTAATCAGGGAAAAAATTAGAGTTTTTTTTTATAAATAATAAATGTACTCTCATTACTGACCCTGATTTCCAATCCTAACCAAATAAAACACAGTGAAGGAAAAAACCCCGGGTTGGATCAGGTCCTTAAGCCTCATTGTTTAAGGAGGTTCTTAAACCATTTTTATTGGCTGATACTAGATTAGGTAGTTAATGAGGGGTTAGTAGTTAATAGTTAGTTGGAATAAATAAGATATTATGAAAATATAATTAATATTACTCATTAATGATTCTCTTTCTCTCTCCCCCTTGATCTTCTCCATAACCCTCTCTCTCCACTACAATTAAAAGGAAATTCGAAATTAATTTAATTAAATATTATTATTTAATATTTAATAAATTTAAACTTAATATTTTTTATTATTTAAAATGAAAATTGAAAATTGAAAATTAAAAATATATGCTCTCTCTCACTTAGTGGCAACTTGCAATGCAGTATTAACATTTTGCAACGACATTATCAACATTTATGAAATGAATCGTTATTATTATACCTCATCATTATTAACGACTTCAATATACTTATCAATTTCTTACAATTACATTATTAACAATTTTGGATCAATTGTTACCGTTTTATAGTTTCGTCATCAACGCCTATGAATGAATCATCAAAGTTATGTAACATGGTCATTAACAGTTGAATAACAATATCATTGATTTACAACATCTTTAGTACTAATGATTCACATTTTCACATCATGTTTATAACTATCTAGTCATGGCCTCTTCCAATGATTTCTAATGACGTTATTAACGTTTTATGATCAATTAATATTGCTTTACATTATCATTCTCAATGATCATAAAGCACAATACTTATTTTCAACATCTTGAATACTTGTGACACAGTGCACCTGTGTGATTCAGTCAAACAAACATTATCAAGAAAAATATTAGCTTAAACAAACCAACATTCACGCCTCAACACCAAACTTTTCATAACAATACAATAAATCATTGATAACTAAAAGTACTTCGTTGAAAATAAACACAAAATGTCCGACTTCAACATTATAAATGACATCAAGCTTTTAATAAAGATGTTAAAAACCATTAATAACGAATGATCAAGTCACTGATAAAGAAATAGATTTTTGTTATAAAAATATTAATAATATTCATATACAATGTTTAATTTCAAATAGCACTAAAAACACATTAATAAGTAAAATGTGTTTAATGGATAATGCATCCAAAAACTTTGATAATGATAGCAACTAATGATTGTTAAGTACCTTACTAGATATTATTAATATCTTATTTTTTCAAACATTGATAATGCTTATACACAGCTATTAATAATGACACCAACTATGTTACTAACTTAGACTGAAAGATTAATAACTCATATTATTAAACGTAAATTCACTTTTGCTAATGTCATAAACAAACGAATACCTAACAAGTATGCTTCTTGATAATGACATTTGACAAAGTTACAAACATAAACGAAAAAATATTAATAATTCAAATCACTAAACATAAGCAATGTTACAAATGAAATAAATTTTTACTAATGGTTGTATTGTGCTTGGAAAAAAACATTAATAATAGCACTTCAAATGATTATAAATAATTGCGGACCAAATTGATAATACGATGTAATAGTAAATAAACTTCAAGTACCAACAATTGAAAACACAATTTCACTTTTGCTAATGTTACAAACAAAACATAACATAAAAAGTTAATAATGTCATATAAAATTATTAAAAAACATGCCGAACAACATTAATAATAACACAAACGAATACCTAACAACGAAAAATCCTAAACCCATGCAACGAAAAGCCCTAATGATGATTCAATTTATAAATATTGATAATGTCATTACAAAATGTTAACACTAATCGGAAGTTACCAAGATGTGAGAGAGACATATATTTTAAATTTAAAATTCCCATTTTAGTAAAAGAAAATTATTAAATTCGGATTTTATTACATATTAAATAATATCAAATAAAATTAATTTCATATTTCTTTTTAATTATAATGTAGAGAGAGGGTTATGGAGAAAATCATGGGAGGAGAGGGAAAGAGAATTATTAAATAATTATATTAATTATATTTGCATAACCTCATTTAACCTTAACTATCTATTAACTACTAACCCCATTAACTACCTATGTTAGACCAAGCTGGGTCAATAAGGGATACTTTTGACGTGGTCAATGCACAAGTTAATTCAGATTTCAATAGTGAGAGATTAGCACTAGCTTGATTGAGCAATCCAAAAGGACTTGCCAAGAATCTCTCCTGAAGTGATTAACCTGTTGGCACTGATGAATAGAACAAAGTTTAGAGGAGGTATAGAGAGAGAGAGATGAGTCGGGACACGCGATTTTAACGTGGTTCGGCCAATATGGCTTTACATCCACGTCCCGGAGATAGTTACCACTATCTCACGAGAGACTCTAACTTTTATTAAAATAAAAGACTCTCTAACCTATGAAATTGAAACAACCTTGACACTTCGTATCAAGAACCAAATAGGTGCAACTCCACACCTATTCAACCCTTAGCTAAATCCAAGCTAAGCTACCCACTCAATCAATCAAGGCAACACTCTTAGTTTGACTTGATTGAAGAGCAATCCACCTAGTGCAACTCCCAAGCAAGAATCCCCTCTTGCTCTTGCACTAGTCCCAATTGCAAATGCCCTTCTACCCTAAAACCCGACCTAGCTCGAATATCTCAATCCCCGAGATATCAAGCTATTCACACCACGAAATATGATCACACAATTTCGCTATTACAAGGGAGAAGAAAACTTTGCAAAAGGTTGTCTTGACCTGAAAATGACTCTCCTATTTATAGTTGATGTGAGCCTTCATTTCCTTTTATTTGTAATCCTTTATGCGGCAAGTATCTCCTTGATTTGATTCCCTTTTGTGCTTGATATGGTAACTCCTTTGAGGACAAGCAATCACTTTGAATTGTTTCCTTTTTCCTCATCATTGATTGTGATATTTCTGCATAGATTGTTAGTTCCACATAATAACATATATTCAAAGCAAAATATCCCATGAAATTCAATTTGCTGAATCAAGCTTCTTGACTCAACATTCTCCCCCTAAGCTTGATTTAGCATCCTGTTACTGCATATGCTTCATCCATCACAAAGCTCAAGATTAAAGAATTGACAATCATTATTAAGAAAACAAATTACTTCATTCATCCTGAGTATAGCTCAGGGCATTATTCAATCAAAACACTCAACAGCGCAAAACATGATTTAATACTCCCCCTGACTCAATCTAGACCTTAAGAGCAATAATTCAAATAAGCCATTTAAAAACAGCAACAGCAACAACTCGAAACCCAAGCTCCCCCTAAACCTAAGCTCCCCCTAAATTAAGGCTTTTAATTGTTTTGCTCGAGATCATGATTTTCATAGAGAACCACTCCTTGAGAAGTTTTTTGATTATTGAGACGCTTGAGAACTCTGTTAGAAGGGCGAGGTCCTTTAGCCTGTCGCTTGAGCTTGAAGGGACGAACAGAAGCCGAAGCAGATGCACCACCAGCCGCGGACGCCTCGTCTTTGCCCTCTTCGTCTCTTTCTCTAATAGCAGCGTCCGTGGCCCCATGATCATCTCCCCCTGATGATAAATCAACAATGGGAGGAAGTCCCGCCACGGCAAGCACTTCGTCAATCGAGGGATGAACACAACCGTCAGAAACAGTGACAAAGTCAGCCAGAGGAACACCGAGACGATGCAGCAGCAACGTAATCAACCCAGCAAAGGGAAGACCAACACCGGGAGAGTCGTTGGCAGCGGCATCCACAATTGCCCCAAACAGCAGATGAGGATAGCTCAACGGCATATCAGAGATGGCGTGAGACATGACCCAGCACTCAAGAGGCAAAACAACATCCAAGTGGAGAGGAAGTTATCTGCGGAAAGAAGATCTGGAATTACAGAGCAAGGTAATGAGATCGATTTGGCAAGAATCGACATGATGTAGCTGATTTGGGTTTCGATCGAAAAATCGGGGAAGGTGAAGTCGTCGTCGCTGCGAAAGGGAAAGGAAGAATCGGCGACTTGATACGCTAAAAAAGCGAAGTCGCTGCGCAGGGAAGGTGCAGTTTTGGTTTTTCACGTTTTTTTTTAATATTATTATTATTTATATATTATTGCTATGTTACTGTGCGATTGTGTTTCTTTCCCCCTTTTCTGTTTTTTTTTTATTATTTTTTTTTAAATATTTATTGATTTACTTATATAGAAACGAGAGTAAACAATCAAGACAGGTAAGATCAGGATCCAAAATCAGCAAGATCGGATTGGAAAATCATTCCTAACTCACTACGAATAAATAAAAATTGATCTATAGGTAATGGTTTAGTGAAAATGTCCGCTAGTTGTTCACTCGTAGGTATGAAGGAAATAGACACAGTTCTACTCTGAACTAGCTCTCTAAGAAAGTGATACTTAATTTCTATATGTTTTGTTCTAGAGTGTTGGACCGGATTTTTGGACATATTGATAGCACTTGTATTATCACATAAAATAGGGACGGTAGGAGTTATAATCCCATAGTCTGCTAGTTGAGTTCTTAGCCATAGAAGTTGTTGACAACAACTTCCTGCAGCAATATACTCAGCCTCAGCGGTTGAAAGAGCTACAGAGTGTTGTTTTTTACTAAACCACGAGATTAGGGATCGACCATAAAATTGACAGGTTTCAGAGGTACTCTTTTTATCCATTCTACTTCCCGCAAAGTCTGAATCGCTAAATCCCATAAGTTCAGGGTTTGTTTCCCTAGGATACCGTAGGCCTAAGGTAGGTGTACCTTTCAGGTAGCGGAAGATGCGCTTAACGGCACTAAGATGACTTTCCTTAGGCTTGGACTGGAAACGAGCACACATACAAACACTAAACATAATGTCTGGCCTACTTGCTGTGAGATAGAGAAGTGAGCCTATCATCCCACGATATTTACGTTCATCGACATCTATACCACCTTCATCCTTGCCTAGTTGAATATTGGTAGCCATTGGGGTCGGACTAGGATTAAGACCACTAAGAGCAAACTTGGTCAACATGGATTGAGTATAGTTTGTCTGACTAATGAAAATTCCTCTTGAAGTTTGTTGGATTTGAAGTCCTAGAAAGTAGGTAAGCTCACCCATCATACTCATTTCAAAATTTTGTTGCATGGAGGAGGCAAACTCTACACACATAGCTTCATTGGTAGCACCAAAAACTATGTCATCAACATAAATCTGGACGACCATAAGGTCATTGTTATGTTTCTTTAGAAATAAAGTTGTGTCAACCGAACCCCTGACAAACCCTTCACTCTCTAGAAATTGAGTTAGACGTTCATACCACGCTCGGGGGGCTTGTTTTAAACCATAGAGAGCCTTTTTAAGTTTGAAAACATGGTTAGGAAACCTATGATCTTCAAAACCAGGAGGTTGTTCTACATAGACCTCTTCATGAAGAACTCCATTCAGAAATGCACTTTTGACGTCCATTTGATATAATTTAAAATTCATTGAGGAAGCAAAGGCACATAAGAGTCTAATTGCCTCAATACGAGCTACAGGAGCAAATGTTTCATCATAATCTATTCCTTCTTCTTGATTATAGCCTTTAGCCACCAATCTAGCCTTATTTATATTAATTATCCCTTGATCGTCTGTTTTATTACGATAGACCCATTTAAGTCCTAGAATAGTTTTACCTATTGGTCTAGGAACCAAATCCCATACTTGAGCTCTAGCAAATTGGAGCATTTCTTCTTGCATAGCAAGAAGCCAACTTTCATCAAGTAAGGCTTCCTTAATGTTTTTAGGTTCAATCAAGGATAGATAGACTGTAGCAAGAAGTGAGAAGTAAGAGGTCTGACCTTGATACAAGTCCTTACTTGATCTTGTTTTGACCCCATCATTAACGTTCCCAATGATTTGATGCGGAGGATGTGCCTTGGCAATATGAGGTGGTGCACTTGGCTCTTTGGATAACTCATCATGTGGAAGCTCCGTTTCTTCAGTGACTAAGGGTGGCGTTGTTCGAACTAGTCCCAAATCATCTTTATCATCATCCTGTTTTCTTTCATGCTCAGAGATATAGTCAGTTTCATAAAAAACAACATGTATCGATTCCTCGACCTTCAAGGATCTCTTGTTGAAGACTCTATAGGATTTACTACGAGTAGAGTATCCTAGAAGTACTCCTTCATCCGACTTTGAGTCAAATTTTCCTAGTGCATCCTTAGTATTAAGTATAAAGCATCTACATCCAAATGGTCTCAGATAACTAATATTTGGCCGCCGATCTTTCCAGATTTCATAAGGTGTTTTTTTCTATGATAGCCCTAATCAATGTCCTATTTAGAACATAACAGGCGGTAGCTACTGCTTCGGCCCAAAAATACTTAGGAAGCCTATAGTCACTAAGCATTGTTCTAGCTAGCTCTATAAGAGCTCTATTTTTCCTTTCGACTACACCATTTTGTTGAGGTGTCCTAGGGGCTGAAAACTCATGGGAGATTCCTAATTGGTCACAGAAATTTCCAAAACTCTCTGAATCAAACTCTCCTCCATGATCGCTTCTAATGCTTTTAACACTCAGAGATTTCTCATTTTGAATATTTTTCACAAGAATTTTGAATTTCTCAAGAGCTTCATCCTTGTGAGTCAAAAAGATTACCCAAGTATATCTAGAAAATTCATCTACTATGACAAAGGCATAATACTTTCCGCCAAAGCTCATCACATTAGTAGGCCCAAACAGATCTAAATGTAGAAGCTCTAAAGGTTTAGAAGTAGTAAAGTGAGATATACTCTTGAAGGATGCTCGAGTTTGTTTTCCTAGTATGCATGCATCACAAAAGAAATCCTTTGATTCTTTTAATTGAGGAAGACCATCTGCTAGACCCAATTTAGCTAATTTAGCCAATCTCTTTATGCTGACATGTCCTAGTCTTCGATGCCATTGGAATTGCTTATTCTTACCTAAAGAGAGAAAGCAGGTTTCATTGAATGAAGCCTTTTTACTAAGATCAATGACATAGACATTATTTTTCCTAACTCCTAGGAATAATAGCTTATTGTCTTTGATCCTCTCAATAAGACATGCATCAGGTTGAAACACAACTCTATTAGTTGTACCACATAGTTGACTAATAGATAACAGGTTGTGCTTAAGACTATCAACATATAACACTTGAGTGAAGGTAGGATTTGGAGGCTCTCCAATCGTACCAACTCCAAGTATTCTACCTTTACCATTATCACCAAAGGTTACCTTACCTCCCTTTTTAAGAGTCAATTCTGAAAAGAGACTCTTGTTTCCCGTCATATGGTGAGAGCATCCGCTATCTAGATACCATTCATTTGCTTCTGCTCTCTTAATGACCTGCGAAGTATTCAGACTGTTGATTTTGGTACCCAGACTTGCTTGGGTACCTTTTTCTTGGGATATGATTGAAATGAGCTATAGTAGTTATTGTAGTAGCAATTTCTCCTAATGTGTCCTTGTTTATGACAACAATAACAGACAATTCTAGAATGACATTCTTGTTTAGTATGTCCTTTTCTAGTACATTTATTACACCTCACATTTTTCTTGCATTCTTTACTATGATGACTCTTCCCACAGTTCATGCATCTAATTTTGTCATTATTTCTACTATGAGTATTGCATCCAACATACATAAGCGATTTATTATGAGATTTTTGCACTTTTTCTTTAGACCTTTTTTCTTTGTCTTCTAATCGATCAATCTTGATATTTGCTTCAAGAAGCTTAGTCCTAGAATCTATTACCATTTTTTCCAGTTCATTATTTCTAACTCTCATATCTTCTAGTTCTTCAAGAGGTTTATTATTCTTGAGTTTACCCTTTCCTTTCTTCAGAACTTGATTTTCATCACGTAATATTGCAATATCCTCTTTTAATTCCTTAATTTCATTCTTGCTTAATTTCAAGTCCTCTTTTACCTTGTAGTATCTATCTTTTAGCTTTTCAAAATGATTTTGCATTTCTTCATATGCTTCAACTATACTACTACGAAGATTTGAGCCACAATCACTATCATAAGTTGGAAAAGAAGAACATACCTCATCTTCATGTGATCTTGACGAAGAGGATCCATCATCACGATTGGCAAACGCCATATAGCCTTGTATTTCACTTTCGTTATCTTCACTTTCGTCTTCTGATCCACTCCAAGCCACTGCATAAGCCTTTTCTCTACTCTGTCCTTTGTTGGGACATTCAGCCCTTACATGACCACTCTTTCCACATTTGTAGCATTTTGGTAAACCTTGGTCTTCATACTCACTTTCCACTTTATTTTTCTTCTTTTGATTATCAAAGGATTTTACCTTACCATTTCTGTTATTCTCACGAAAATAGAAAGAACTACCCCTACCCTGTTTTCTTTCTAACTTTAAAAACTTTTTGAAATTTTTTGAAATGAGAGCAAATCCTTGATCGAAATCATCTCCTGATCCTTCATCATTTGAGACTTTCTTCTCACAAGCCTTAAATGTTAAATTCCTATTTTTCTTGTCATTATTCTCATCACCTTGAGCTTTTAAGGCAATTTCATGACTAATTAGAGATCCTATCAAATTTTCAATACTGAGAGTAGATAGATTTTTAGCCTCTTCTATGGCAGTTTTCTTAGGCATCCATTCTTTGGGTAGACACCAAAGAATTTTCCTGACCAGTTCAGCATTATCATAAATTTTTCCTAACGCACTAAGTCTACTTACTATTAAGTTAAACCGCACATACATATCAGAGATAGACTCACCTGGGTGCATTTTGAACATTTATATTCATGCACCAATTGATATATCCTGGACTCTTTTACCTCAGTTGTCCCTTCATGTGATACCTCCAAGGTTTTCCAGATCTGATGTGCCGTCTTGCACCTGTTCACCTTATTGAATTCATCTGGACATATCGCACAATATAAGACATTTGTTGCTTTAGCATCTAACTCCATCTTTTTTAGATCATCGCTAGACCATGTGTTGGGATCATCTTTGATATCACCCACACCATTCTCAACTACATTCCAAATGTCAAAACCCATCCCTTTAAAGAAAACAATCATACGTGTTTTCCAAAAGGAATAGCTGTATCCATCAAACCATGGTGGTCTAACATATGAAAGACCCTCCATATGAGTAGAATTAGAACCATGATTTGTAGATGACCCACTAGCCATGCTTGGTATATCGGATCTCAGTTTCCTCGCAGATCTTTCGATCTTTTTGAGGGAGCCGGGCTCTGATACCACTTGTAGACCAAGCTGGGTCAATAAGGGATACTTTTGACGTGGTCAATGCACAAGTTAATTCAGATTTCAATAGTGAGAGATTAGCACTAGCTTGATTGAGCAATCCAAAAGGACTTTCCAAGAATCTCTCCTGAAGTGATTAACCTGTTGGCACTGATGAATAGAACAAAGTTTAGAGGAGGTATAGAGAGAGAGAGATGAGTCGGGACACGCGATTTTAACGTGGTTCGGCCAATATGGCTTTACATCCACGTCCCAGAGATAGTTACCACTATCTCACGAGAGACTCTAACTTTTATTAAAATAAAAGACTCTCTAACCTATGAAATTGAAACAACCTTGACACTTCGTATCAAGAACCAAATAGGTGCAACTCCACACCTATTCAACCCTTAGCTAAATCCAAGCTAAGCTACCCACTCAATCAATCAAGGCAACACTCTTAGTTTGACTTGATTGAAGAGCAATCCACCTAGTGCAACTCCCAAGCAAGAATCCCCTCTTGCTCTTGCGCTAGTCCCAATTACAAATGCCCTTCTACCCTAAAACCCGACCTAGCTCGAATATCTCAATCCCCGAGATATCAAGCTATTCACACCACGAAATATGATCACACAATTTCGCTATTACAAGGGAGAAGAAAACTTTGCAAAAGGTTGTCTTGACCTGAAAATGACTCTCCTATTTATAGTTGATGTGAGCCTTCATTTCCTTTTATTTGTAATCCTTTATGCGGCAAGTATCTCCTTGATTTGATTCCCTTTTGTGCTTGATATGGTAACTCCTTTGAGGACAAGCAATCACTTTGAATTGTTTCCTTTTTCCTCATCATTGATTGTGATATTTCTGCATAGATTGTTAGTTCCACATAATAACATATATTCAAAGCAAAATATCCCATGAAATTCAATTTGCTGAATCAAGCTTCTTGACTCAACAACCTAATCCACTATCAGCCAATAGAAAGACTTTAAGATTCTTCTTAAGAAATGAGGCTTAAGAACTTGAACTCAACCCAAAAAACCCCTACCCAAAAGAAAAAGTAAAGAGTCCAGCAAACATGACGAATGGCTATCCACTTGACCACTCCCGGTTGCTCCCTCGCCATTAAAACCCCTCCCCTGCTTCCTTCCTCCAACTCCAATTCTTCTACCTCCCCCGCCGCCGTTTTCCACCTCTCCACCGTCATCAGCCGTAACCTCCCATCTCCGCCGCCGCTTCCTCGCCCCCAACTCACCACCAAAGAAGACTCCTCCTCCTCCTCCACGGCCGCCACGACCCGCAAATTTTCCCGCCGGGACAGCTCTCCTGCCAGCAGCGGAGGAACTCCCACCACCAGCATCCTCCGCTCCCCGCCATCAATTCCGAAGACCAAAACGTCTCCCGTGTTGAAAAGGAGAAAGAATCTCCTCTCCCTGTACCCGATTCCCTCGCAAATTCTCGCCCCTGCCTCTAATTCCCCCTTCCGGCAGTAAGTGTAGCTGTTCCACCACCATCCCCCGCCACCGCGGCCGCGGCGGAACGTGCTGAAACTCCGGCGGCTGTGTACGACCAAGATCGTCCAGCTCCGGTTCCTCGACGGCGGGGCCGAGAACGCCGCTTTTATGGGAATTTCGGGGATCTCGTCGAAAGGGCGGAGCCCCAAATTGGGAAGCTTATGGTAGCAGGACGGCCATGGAAGCAGGGGATTGAAGCAGGCGCAGATTACCCGATTCGATTCCAGAAGCCACCACCCGCTGGACCACGTGTACACCACGTGCAGTTGCGGCAGACTCAATAACCGGCGGGCATAACAAAATAACCAGCGGACCCTTCCGCCGGGAATGTCGTCGCCGATGTGAGATCGGACGTGGATAGGGTGATTTCGTCCGCCGGCGAGAGGAGCCGTCAGCGGCGGGGTCCCGGCGGCTGCGTGGATCCGATGCCAGTTCCTGCATACCGATCCGAAATCAGTCCGGCCGTAGTGGCCGGGAGGGAGCTTGCCGTAGATCGAATTCAAGAGATCCGGGCAAAGCTCATCCCATCGATGACGAGGCACCCCTGGCGTTACTACTTCTCCGGCGAGGGTCGCTTGTCGTTTGGTGGAACAAACTGGTGCCCAGCATGAAATCATCACCGCCGGACGATTTTTTCCACTCTCTTCCTTACCTCGTCCGGTTGATTTCGAACTCTACCTGAATTCTGACTCTGGTAGTATGAGGTGATTGGTGAATCCATTACCTCGAATTTTCTGTCTTAATAGAAGGGGGTTTTCTTAATAAGGATCGGAATTTCGTCTGATCATATTATAACTAATTAGTCCTTGAATGTTTAGGACTCTTATTTTCTTCTAATTAGTGATTGATCTCAATTGTGAATGAGAATAATCATGTTTTAGGACTTGAAAATGAGATAGAAGCTAAACTTAAGAGAAGTGTCTAGGAATATATTTTAGTTCGTGCCTTAAATTCAGCTTTTGTTTATAGTTGGTGTCTCAAACCGATTATTTACCCATTGGCATCTTAAGTCGGGGGCATAGGTTATATATGACTAATCAATTTGGTTTGGTTAACGGTACCATTAAGTATGAAAAATTAAAAATAAAATCATATAAATTCTCATAAACTAAAATCGTTATTGGTTAATCGAAAATCGACTTAATAGTTTTAATTTGGTTTGGATAAACCAAAAAATCTAAAACCAAACTCATAGTTTGTGAAGTTTGAATAGACAACAAGAAGTATGAAGATAGGAAAGAAGAGTATTACACATAAGTTGGTGACAATGTGTGTTGTTGATGGGTATTGACTTAATTAGGGTTTTATATATTTTTTGTTGATTTTAACCGAAACCAAAATCATTAAGATGCTAGACGGTGTAAAATCGAAAACAAAAACCATTAAACTTCTTAATGATTTGGTTTCGATTAAAACTGATAAAACAAATCAAATTGAAAATATGATGGGTTTAAAAGACTAAATAACTTCTGAGTTCCATATGGATAACCTAGCAAGAAATTTTGGAAAAAAAGTAAAAGACCAAAGAGCAATATTTTTAACCCGCAGGTGACCCACCAGTTGACCTTGACCCAGTGAGAAAAACGGGCTACACATACCTGCGAGTTGACCCGTTGTAAGGTTATCAAATTGGAAGTCACACGACATTGTTTTCTCCTTCGGTTTGTGAAATGAGTCTTTCTTCGAATTTTCCTCTTCGTCTTAACCCTATCTTTGGAATTCTAAATCGAACTTTTGAATGTTGATGTTTAATAAGTGTGCGAATTCTCATCATATGTTTGATTCAAGTACGACGTATTATTTTGGTGTAATATTATCTGCTATTTAGTGATATGTTAGATGAGATTTGATATAATTTATAAATGGATGAACATTATAATGATTTTTTTCCATATATTCAAGCTAAAGTGGACTAAAAAGATTGGACCATTAACCTTTAACGTACTTTTTTCAACTGTGCCAAAGTGCCAAACCGGGTTGACACTAAACTAGTTATTAAGGCGCTATTCCTACCTACTAAGCGCTACCAGCGCCTTTTACAACGCCTATGGCCAAGTCAAGGCGATCCTCCACCGCCTAGCGCCTAATTGAGCCTAGGCGTGCGCCTAGGCGCGCCTTCTTGAACCCTGTGGACTAATCGATCTAATTTGGACTTTCATAATTCATAGGATTGTTAAATTATATATCTCACATCATGTGAAGTTTAACATGTTGAACAAGTAAGAAAATATGCCTTATTTTTAATTCTATAAAGAATTTATGTACAAAATTGTTTCGATACTATGAAATAACATGATTTGAACTAGTTAAAATTTATTAACTAAACAATATGACACCTAAAAGTTATAATATAAGATTGATTAATGTTGAACATTTGATTATTTTTTTTATCACTACATCAATCACATGTACCATACACGACATACAAAATGAATGTATTAAATACGATCTAAGAATTTAGTAAACAAGCCTAGCTCGAACTCGACTCGACTCGGCTCGCTAATAAATGGCTTGGGCTCGAGCTCAGCTCATTTGTTAACGAGTCAAGCTCAAACTGGGGTAAAACTCGGCTCAGCTCGGCTCATTTGCAGCCCTAGTAGTGATAAGTGAATCGATCCGATGTGGACTCCGGCGATGGAAACTGCATCGTAGCGTCGCCACGTGGAAGATTCCCTCGTCAGCAGGCAAAGGAGCCAAATTCCAATCGCAAACAAACGACGGAAAGGCCCGGAATAATGATACCAATTTCTCCGTTCAAAATCGCTACTGGCCGAATAGTTCAGTCACTAAACAACCCTCCTGGCCGGCGGATTCCTTGGCCAATTCATCATCCATGGCTTCCGCCTCCACCTGCGCTACGCCGCCGTTGCGTCGTTGCCCTTTCTTCTTCCCACCGACGTCAACCTCTCCATGCCGCCGCCTGCTCCTATTCCCAATCCCACCTTCCGGCCGCATCTTCTTCACCATTTCAGCACTAATCGACGAATCTCCAAGCGCCAGCAGGACGGCGGCATTCTTCTCTCATCCGGCACGGCGGGAGAGGAGGCCACGTGTACCTGCGAAAGTGTTTTCGCAGCTGGGGTATCCGATTATTTCCCCCGACGACCACTGGGGAACGTGGACGGCGCTCTTCGGGGCCGGAGCTTTCGGCGTCTGGTAAGGAATTGGTGGGAGGAAATTCCTTTGGTTTTTAATCGGAAGGGAAAACTGATTTTTTGATTCTGTGAATGTTTTGGGGAAAGGTCCGAGAAGACGAAGCTGGGGAGCATGGTGAGCGCGGCGTTAGTGAGCACGTTGGTAGGGCTTGCGGGGAGCAATTTGGGGATAATCCCTCATGAAGCGAAAGCGTATTCAATCGTTCTGGAGTTTCTGCTTCCAATTACGATTCCCCTGTTGCTGTTCAGAGCAGACTTGCGGAGTGTGATTCAATCTACTGGGAAACTGCTATTGGCTTTCCTTCTTGGTTCAGGTTTGGCTCCCTTTCCCCACTCTTTCTGTTTGAATTGCCAATAGAGAAAAGTATGGTAAACTGAAAGAAAGTTCTGGTCGATTTGATGAGAGTCTCTCTCAATGTTGTTGTATAGGGTAGTTGATGGAAGCAATAGGATCTTAATGGTGGAGCAGATGCCAAGGCTCTGTTTTATATAGTAAGTGCCTTTGAGCTTCTGGTTGTGCTGAGTTTTATGGGTTGGTTGAACGTTCTGTTATTGTTATCCTTATGCTGCCGAGTACTAGGAAATTAGTCTTCCCACATTGTTGTCATGTAGTAGTGAATGAAATGTCTGATGGGTCTTCCTTCAAAAATGATTCACAACCATTAATCTTCCATCCCCTCTAATTCTTCACTGCAATGTCTTGTGCTGGACAGCGGCCACTGTTATTGGAACTTTAGTGGCTTTTCTGCTGGTGCCTATGAGATCACTTGGCCAGGACAACTGGAAGATAGCTTCTGCTTTGATGGGGAGTTACATTGGTGGAGGTCAGTTGCTGAATTTTGTCATTTCAATCTTCACTACTATGTTGTTCATGATTAAAATAATTTCAATTTGCTGTAACAATCATTCTAGGAAGTTAACTCTTTCAGCTTTTTTCCCTATCTGGCGCAGCTGTTAATTATGTTGCAGTTTCAGAAGCTCTGGGGACTTCCCCGTCTGTTGTGGCAGCAGGAATAGCTGCGGACAATGTGCTTACTGCTATATACTTCATGGTTCTATTTGCAATGGCTGCTAAAACACAGCGTGAGCCATCAATGTCAACTAATGGTAACTATATCTAGGCTAAGCCATCAAATGGGTTAGTTGGTTCATTCCTCGTGACAATCAGCTGTAACCGCTTCATCAACCTGTGAATCTCTTGGCAGAGGTTGAAGGGACTGCCAAATCGGAGTCTGAAGCAAAGACGACTGTGCTACAGATGGCTACAGCTATTGCCATCTCTATCTCCATATGCAAGGCTGCAACATTACTCACCCAGTCATTCAAGATCCAAGGAGGCACTCTCCCAGCTGTGACAGCTCTTGTTGTCATCCTAGCAACAGCTTTTCCTGCTCAATTCAGTTCTCTAGCCCCTGCTGGCGATACCCTTGCTGTAGTTCTGATGCAGGTAAAAGAACAAGAGCAAAATCAACCCATTTATGTAACTGATCCACCAATCAAGACGACCTGATTACTAAAATGACTTGCTTATCCAACACCAGGTGTTCTTCGCCGTGGTGGGAGCTGGTGGGAGCATAATGAATGTCATCAACACTGCACCTAGCATATTCCTTTTTGCTCTGATTCAGGTAACGGTCCATCTTGCTGTGGTTCTGGGTTTGGGAAAGCTGTTCCGGTTCGACTTGAAGCTATTACTTCTAGCGTCCAATGCCAACGTTGGAGGCCCTACGACGGCTTGTGGGATGGCAACAGCTAAAGGATGGAGTTCCCTGGTCGTCCCTGCGATCCTCGCAGGCATCTTTGGTGTCTCTATCGCAACGTTTCTTGGCATTGGGTTCGGCATGATGGTCCTCAGACACTTGTGATCATCAGATTTCAACAGTATAGAGGAAACCTAAATCTTTTTCTTGGTTTCCTGCATTTCCTTAGAGCAAAGCATATTCTGTTGCTCATTGGATGCTCCTGAATAGAATATGGTTGCTTGCTGGAAAGTCCTCTTCTGGCAAAGTCAACTGCTTGTACTTTGTTTTTATCAGGTCAACTGTACTTTCATTATTTGCCCAACTGTACTGCTTTTCTTAGCAGTCAGTGATTACTGTACTGGCAGTAACATACAATGTTAGGAGGAGACTGAATAGTGAATACTGTTTGATAATTCCGACGAGGGTTTATGTCGTGGTGGTAATGTTACGAACTTAATAGATCATCGAATGAAGTACAGTATGCTACCTGAATACAAAAACCAGTACAGTATGCTTCATCGAAGACTTTTTTTCCCTGTACGATTTCACGGATGACGTGGACTTGGGGATGTATTATAAAAACGTGGTACAGAATGAAGTGCAGAGGATCACCCATCCCTCTTTTAGAAGAGAACAAACAAATGAGGAACCTAAACGCCGTCGTTGGGGCAGTCTTGCTGGTTGCCTTAGTGGGATGGCTGATGATATGGGTAATGCTGCCCACAAAGGCTTACAAGAATTCATGGGATCCAAACCTTTCCTCCACCCACTTCAACTCGGTTTATTTCCAAGGACAAGGTAATTGGTGTTTTAGTAGCTAGTATTAGCTTTAATCTTGTTTATTGTACCATTAGGGGGTGATAAAAATTACGTAATTACCATTCTGCTCCTCTGTTAATCTGCAGGGACGAACCTTCTGCTCTTCTCCTTTCCTGTCATGTTCATAGCTGCTTTGGGATGTGTTTATCTTCATTTCCACACCAGACTCCAGGAACCCTTCTCATCCTCCAAAAGGTTTCGTTGATAAATCATAATTCGGTCGAAATTGTTGTGTCTTATTGTACTGAAAGTCTGAAACAACGATGAATTTATATAGATTACAACAATGACCGACTTCTGTAACCACCATATATAACATTAATACTATGAAAAATACCTAACTTATATATAGGAATATAATAAGGAACATAACTCCGCATCCGATTACATATCAATACTCGTAATACTACTTGCATTACTCATAATCTATTACTCTCCCAAATTGATGGGGTAGTAACTCAGATACTCTAACAAAATTTGTTGGCTGCAGAGAAGTCAAACCCAAACTAATTTCTCCCTTGTGGAGGCCATATGTGATCTCCCCGCTGGGCATAGTCACAGGAGTGGAGCTGGCTTTCATGGCGATGTTCATAGCACTCCTCATCTGGTCCCTGGCCAATTACTTATACGTTAGTTTCGGCCACCTCCACATGCACAAACAAGGAGAAAAGATGTAATTAAGCAGCCCTAAAGCTGCATATATATCTGTGTACTCTTGATTTTTTTTTTTTCCTGATAAAACAGCATTAATTGGCTGTTCGTTTCATTTTCTGCATGCATGCATGCAGTTGGCAGGCCAAGTTTCGCAGCGTATCACTGAGGCTAGGCTACGTTGGGAACATATGCTGGGCGTTTCTCTTCTTCCCTGTAACCAGAGGGTCTTCGTTGCTGCCTCTTCTAGGGCTCACTTCGGAGTCCACCATCAAGTACCATATTTGGCTAGGCCACGTTTCCAATGTCCTCTTTGCTCTCCACACAGTTGGGTTCGTCGTGTATTGGGGGATGACTGACCAAATGTCTGAGGTAAAATATTTCATATATAGTAGACTCGTTACACCGTACATCTTTCTGTGTTCGATATTATAGTTAAAGAAGTCATGAACCAAAATAGAAGAGCTACAAAAATAGTTATTAAATTGCGTTAGCACCGCATAGAAATATTATTCCCTCCTAGAGTAGTTGTTAATACGAATAAGAGAAAGGATGTTATAGTCATTTACTTGCACATTCAATGTACCCTACAAGTAGACAAAGCATAGACTTGAGTATAGTAAAAATAAGAAATTGAAAGATTTCATTAATACGAATAAGAGAAACTATGAATAGCCGTTTAGTGGACAATCAATGTACCCACTCTACGGATAGAGGAATACATGAAGTTGGATATAGTAAAAATAGAAAGATTTCATTAATATCGATAAGAGAAACTATGTTATAACCATTTAATGTACTCTATGGATGGAGGAATAGAAAGCGTTGGATATTGTAAAATGAGAAATTGATAGATTTCATTGACATTATTGCTCATTTGAAAATTTTCTGAAAAAGCTAATCATATATAAGTTATTCTCTCCATTGGAACAATAGGGTCATTACACTCAATACTAAACTCGTTAAAGAGATAAAATAAAAACCAAGGTATATCTTTTTTCCCCGATGTTGGATCAATCGTCAGAAGAAGAACTAGCACATGACTAATAATATGATTGAATTTCCGGAAAATCTGAAAAATTAGAAACGAAACTACATGTCACGCGACATGTCTTATTAAATAAATGTTTTTTTCCCTTTTCAAATACGTGTGTACAGATGTTGGAGTGGAGCAGGACATATGTATCGAATGTGGCTGGAGAAATAGCAATGGTGATAGCGGTGGTAATGTGGGTGACCAGTTTTGGTCGTGTTAGGAGAAAGATGTTCGAAGTCTTCTTCTACACTCACCATCTCTACGTTTTGTACATACTGTTCTACCTGCTCCACGTTGGTGCTGATTACCTGTGCATGATCCTTCCTGGGATGTTCCTTTTCATGATCGACCGTTACTTGAGGTTCTTGCAGTCTCAAAGGAACGCCAGATTGGTCTCTGCTCGGCTCTTGCCTTGTGGTAGCGTTGAACTCAACTTCTCCAAGTGCCCTGGTAAGAACGTATCCTATCCTACCATTTCTATATAGAGATTCTCTATCACAACATACTCAATTCAAAATTTCCAGCTTTGTAAGAGTTTGTAGGAAGGACATTTTTGTCATTTAAACAATTCAAATAAAGCATTTTTAGACTACTAAATCAAATTAATATGTCTATGCCTTATTTATACGTATAGTGGTAGGATTTATTATTAATAAATCCTACCATTACTATATAGAGATTCTCCATCACAACATACTCTATTCAAAATTTACAGCCTTGTGAGAGTTTGTAGGAAGGACATTTTTGTCATTTAAACAAAATAAAGCATTTTTATACTACTAAATCAAATTAATATGTCTATGTCTTATTTATACGTGTAGTGGTAGGATTTATTCATTAATAATAGATATGTCCAAATATTTTCAGACTTCTAAATCAAATAAATTTGTGTATTAGAATTTTTATTCATTAATAAAAAAGAAAGCATTTTTGGAATTGTAAATCAAATAAATATGTCTATACTTATTTATATGTGTAGTAGTAGAATTTTTATTCATTAATAAATAGGCCAAATATTTTTAGACTTCTAAATCAAATAAATATGTCCACATTATGTATACGTGTAGTTTTAGGATTTTTATTCATTCATAATCAATATGTCCACTTAAATATTTATAATCTTTAGTTTGGGAACGAAACGTGTGGGATTTTAAACTATTGGGTTAGTAGCTAATTAAAAATCTTTAAAAGACAAAGGTTTCATATTTGCAAACATCTTAGTTTTACGCTTAAGTAAAATTTCAATGAAATGAAGGTGAAGAAGAAAAATTCGTTTGATGGAGGTATTGAATTAAAAAAAATAGCGATAATGAGCAGTGACGTTGTTGAGAATAAGCGATAGACTATTGATGATGGATAGAGAGACTTTAGTGATGAATATAAAACTATAATTATTGACAGAGATGATGATATATATGGTGAAGCAATAGCAAAGAAGTCTATAAGAAACATTATAGTAATTTCTACTCAAGCAGTAAATTGAATGTAGTTTGATTAAGTTTTTTTAAGAGTTAGTCCCCTTCCATGAGTTCTATTTTTAATTTTCAGTAAGAACTTCCGTTGATGAACCAGTTATAATATAAGAAAACTCTATGATGCATGTTCCTTTTTTTTATTTTCCCATTAATTGAATAGTTTCAATATTTTGACTTTTGATATCAATAAAAATATATCTTGCTTAGTACAATTACAATTGTTACTTATGTGTTTGAAGTAATGCATCCATCCAACATGCATGGTACTTTTATTGATAACCGATCAGAAAATATTATGATGTTTGTTCATTTTTTATTTTTCACTAATTTAATAATCCGTATATTTTTAATTTTGGGATACTGCATCCGGCCAACGGGCCGGGTTTCAATCTAGTTATATATCTTTAGATTGTTGTATTTAAAGAGTATAATGTATGTAGGAGTGTCCATTTGATTTCCGTTTTAAAGGTAGAAATTCTGTTCAGATCGAGTTGAAATCAATAAGAGGGATTATCGACTTTCAGGGACTTATCTGTTTTGGGTTTCAGTTTTTCTTATTCGACATTCGATGAACCAAACTGCACGACAGCTCTAGTATTATGGTGACAAATTATGAATCTATTTTGTTGACAGGGTTGAAATACAATCCAACAAGCATATTGTTCATAAATATCCCCACCATTTCCAAGCTGCAATGGCATCCTTTCACTGTCACTTCAAATAGCAACTTGGAGCCCAATAATCTCAGTTTGGTCGTAAAAAGTCTTGGAAGTTGGTCACGAAAACTTTCCCAACAAATATCCTCCTCCGTGGATCGTCTCCAAGTCTCAGTTGAAGGCCCCTACGGACCCATTTCATCCCATTTTCTCCGGTTCGATACACAATCCTTCTTTCTGATTTTACGTTTGCTAGTATATATAATATTGCATACTCTAAATCGTACTTTTTCTTTTTTGTAAACTCTCCTAGGCACGAGGAACTAGTGCTAATCAGTGGTGGAAGCGGAATCACTCCCTTCATCTCCATAATCCGCGAAATCATCTTCCAGAGCTCAAACCCTAACCCACAAATCCCATCACGAATCCTTCTTGTTTGCGCTTTCAAGAACTCCACGGATCTCGCCATGCTCGACCTCCTGCTGCCCTTCGATGGCACGCCCCATCCGATTCCCGAGTTGTTGAACCTTCAGATCGAAGCCTACGTCACCAGAGAGAAAGACCAGCCCACCGATTCTGAGAAACAACCGGCCCAAACCAAACGGTTCAATCCGGCCCAATCGGACAGGCCCATCTCGGCGAATCTCGGGCCCAACGCATGGCTCTGGCTCGGTGCAATAATAGTGTCATCTTTCGCCCTGTTCGTCGTCCTCCTCGGGGTTGTGACTCGGTTTTATATCTACCCGATTGACCGAAATGCCCACGACGGCAGCTACCACTACTCCTACTTCGTCCTCTGGGACGTCTTCCTCGCCTGTGCCGGCGTACTCGCTGTCTCTTCTGCGGTTTTCCTCGTCAAGAAAAGGAGGGATTTGGCGGAAGGGAACAGAGTGAAAGGCTTGGAAATGGGAGTTTCGCCGCCGGGAAGTTTTGCCGGAGAGGTGGAAAGCGTTCCCGTGCAGTGCGTTGCTGGAGCTACCAACGTGCATTTTGGACGGAGGCCTGATCTCAAGAGTAAGGAAACGCTAAAACGTTACCGTTTTACTCCATCAAAATTATCAGAACCATTTTTTTTCCCCCTTGGAGGATTTATTAATTTGTTTCATTCATGCATGCAGGGATACTGATGGATTGCGGAGCGTCGGACGTTGGGGTGATGGCTTGTGGGCCTAGATCGTTGCGGCATGAAGTAGCCCAGATCTGTTCGCCAGGCTCGGCCCAAAATCTGCACTTTGAGTCCATTAGTTTTAATTGGTGATCCACTACTGTCTTCTCAAATTCCTCACTTTTCTGTGTCAAATATGGATTTGGAGTTGTCAGAAGTTTGACAAAAGTAAATCCTTTGTGTACTCAAAGACAAATAAAGAGAATAAGAAGCTGTATTCTGTACAATATGGTGTTTGTTTGGGTCGAAGTATTGCATTTTATCTCTCAATTATTTTGGTTTCTGATATAAATAAATAATGTTACCGATAATATATGTGACAAAGGTTGACGATCGAATGTTTAAATAATATAGCATGTATATATCGTGTTATATGAACTATGTGAAATAAGCATACATGAACAGAATCATCATTTAAATATATATAAACAAGACAAAGGAGATTGAAAAATAAAAAAATTTCTTTAAAGAGTTTTGTTCACCTCAATTGGTACTCACAAATAGAAGCGTCATTTAAATAAACAGACAAGACGAAAAATATGCAAATATACGACTTTATCTTCAAAGAATTTTGTTTCCCTCCATCGATACCCACGATGATAAAACAAATTTCTACTGAAATAAAACGACGTACACATAGGTTCGGTTGGAGAAATTGGTCTTATAGGCAACATAGTCTTCTTTTAAGTTGAAACATCCAAAAGTGTGAAAGGAGAGTAGAAAAGGGAACAAAAGTAGAGAAAATCAAAGAGATTCTTTTGCCGTTACCCTGACTAATAATTCGTCTGTCATAAGACTTCCCTAAACCCATAAGCCATTCCATTCAAAGCTTCAAAGCTCTCTTGTGTTTGTCCATCTTTTCCTACTTGCACGCCATGTTTGCCCCTATCCGCCAGGAAGCTGCCTGCAATCGAAGGATTGAAAGTGTAAGACATCTCTGTTGCATCGCTCTCACGCTTTCAAATCAGTATGTTTGATTGGTTGTTTTAGTAATTGGTAGCACTTGAAACACAGAGATGGGAGGTAAAGTTGTCAAGCTTGTGATTATGATCTTAGACAAAACAAAACAGCCTCTCCAAGGTAAGAAGATCACACATGTAAACATTCATTTTTCTGTAGAAAATCACTTACCAATTCTGTTACACGGGGGATGATGAGAAGATATTGAAACAGGACGATTTCTTAGTATCGAATGTCGCCGGAGAAACGGATGTAATTGCTGGATTGGTCATGTGGGCGTTAAGATTTACTTGCATCAGAAGGAAGATATGTTCGAGCTCTTCTTCTATACACACCATCTCTACATTGTCTTTGTTATGTTCCAAAAGTAAAGGAATTTCGGATGGAAGTGGACGGATTGACCTCTTTGTTATTCACTCAAACTTGTTTGACTGAAACGTACAAAATTAAAAAAGTGTGATCATTTTGTACAAAGTGAATAGGTTTGTAACCATTTATGATAACTAACGGCGAGACATGTTCACGTCCCATGTATCAAACTCCGAATCGCTTTAAACTTAATTTTCCTTTGGCCAATTTGGGTAATGAGTAGATGTGGTCTGGGAACTGGAAAGGTGTTACCCTTTCAGCAATAGGACAGAGTATTGTAGCTAGTAGGACTTGGCGAAAATGGCGATTTCTTCAGCTGGTTGTCCTGTCATCAAGCAAGTCTTGGTTCCAGCGGGCTGTTCGAACGGGAAGCAACGGATGGTTGCTCCGGTTTCTTCTTTCACTCTTGCTTCGTCTTCATCGCTGCGATGAGGGAGCAACAAATGTGAGGGGAAGGGAACTGAAAAAGAGAATGGCAGAAGGAAGATGAGAATAATACGATTACCTTGCGGACCAAGGACCCCTTGCCCATTTGCCCTGCGATATTGCTTCTTTGAGTTCATCATACGAGCTCACGTCGACAATGTTACTGCAAACGAGTGAGAAGAAGGAAGCAGTGAATTTGATTTCTCAAGTGAAAAGCAATGAATGGAAAAAAAATCTCATATGTCCTATGTCTAATCAGAAGGAAGATCACAGAGCTGTTCTGTAGACGATACTAGGACGAGAATATACCTATCTCGAAATGATGTGGCTTTAGCCAGCAGGGATGCTTGGATCTCATCCAGCTTGTCTTTTACGTAACCTACTAAAGTTGAAGGCTCCATTGATATTCCAAAAACTTTTCCTTGCTTTCCAGGAACATCTCTCCTTGATATCACAACACTTCCGCTTGCAACATCTCGAGGACCAATCTCAATCCTAATAGGGACCCCCTGTGAAAACCCGGGCCAACTATTTTACTTGATGGATTCGGAGTTGGGGCCTAACAATTATGTGTATAGCTTAGGTTTAGAAGAGTTACCTTCATCTCCCAGAAATTGAACTTCCATCCAGGGGTTCTCGTGTCCGAGTCATCAAGTTTGACTTTCACACCAGCAGAGTGCAGAACTTCTTTTGCAGAGGACGCAGCATTCAGAACCCCAGCCTTTTCATCGTCCTTTTTCCATATGGGCACAATCACAACCTGTAACGCAAATCCATATATCAGGAGGCCACGGCAATTGCAATACAAGTTCCCTTTCCCTATTCAATATCACTTGTACAGGCAAGAGGGATTTTATACAAGTAAGTTCAAATGTATTAACAGAAAAATATATACTGCTATTTGGTATCCTTGGGTGAAAATATATCAGGGCTGAAATGTTTTCATATCTAATAAGATCCTTGAAAAGAGCAAATCAAAGTGTCCCGGTAGAGTGGAGCACAAGTACCTGAACTGGTGCAAGTTTGGGAGGAAGCATTAGGCCAGCATCATCTCCATGTGTCATGATAATCCCACCAACAAATCTTGTACTGACAGCCCATGATGTTTGCCATATATGTTGCCTCTGGCCATTCTCATCCATAAACTGAATAAAGAGAAAAAAGAACATAAGTGGACTATTTGGAATATAACCTTTTTTTCTCGTATGTGAAATATTTGGATTGCCATTTAACAAAGCAACTAAGCCAGTATTAATGCAGGAAACTCAAATTGGTCCCAGAAGGATTCAGAAGATCGATTATTTCATAACAAAGAAAGTTCCTTGGTACTTGACTGTAACCATGACCCTACTCGATTAAAGAGATCCGAATAAACAGAGACACCCGGACTAAATGCAAACAGGAAACAGTGAGAAGGAAGCTAAAACAGGTCGGCACAATTGGCAGTGGTCCTTACAGGTTGCCTATGGTGTTGCATACATTTAAGAACTACAGAAAGGAAGTATAGAAAGTTACACAGTCAAAGCAGTGGGCAACAAGAAACATCGGGACAAGGTACTGAAAACTAAACTAAGTTACTTGCTACAGAAGTTCATGCAGTATCAACTTCAGTCTCCACAAACTAAAGCCCATCACAGAAAACTACCTAAAAAACTCAAGTACCGGGACTATATAGACGTGGAGGACAGAATGCAGAATACCAAGACCAAAAAAGTGAGAAATACATTTCTTTGACCATCTATTGTTTCTACTGTCCAAATATTCTCACGCTAGTTAATATTTTACTCCAATCACAGTTTGACAAAGTTGACCATCAAGCTATGGTGATTTAACACAGTTAGAAAAAAGTCATATAATATCATATCAAACGAATAAACGATGGATCATGTTGAAGAAACTAATTCAAACGTTGAGTTTTTTTTATAGCTTTCAGCAAGCGTGATGAAGGTCGACTGTAAAGGATATCCAATTCTCAACATTACTTTTAAGAGTAAAGATCTTACAATAAACATCCAGAAGTTACCTGCGTATCAAAAGCCCGAGAAAAGTTCTGGCCGAGGTTATGGCTGGTTCCAGCCTGTAAGGCCTTTCTATCACCCATCATAGCCTCTATTGTATATGTTCGAACAGCTCCGGCAAATGTTTCTTCTCTGGACTTCCTACCTACTACCACTGGTATTGCAGCCTCCTCATAAGCAAACTTTGTATAGACATCAATCATTTTCATAGCCTACAGTTCAGCAGTAGGAAGCCCATAAGCAAAATACTAAGTTTGCGTACAAATGCACGTCCTAGTAAATAGATTAGATACTATGATTGCATACAACTGCACATTCTTGTAAACAAATGAGATGCAAACCTCTTCTTCTGCCTCCTCTGGAGTTGCATGAGCAGTATGACCCTCCTGCCACAGAAACTCGAGAGTCCTCACAAATGGCTTCGTGCGCATTTCCCATCTAGTGACATTTGCCCACTGCAGTAGCGGAACAAAGCTTCATATACAAATGAGATGAGCTAACCAGATATCTCAAACCCTTCATATAAGATTTTAAACCCTCACCTGATTGATCAATAGAGGCAGATCACGATAACTATGAATCCACTGAGTGAACATGTGATTCACTATGGTTTCGCTGGTGGGTCGAACCTGCCACAACAACCTCGACGAGTGCAGAAATCAAAGACCAAAACTCAGACCACAGTTGTGTTTAACAAACTTAACCAACATTCACATCTCTCAACATGTAACACTAGAGCACTAGATTCTGAAGCAAGAAAGGCCAAGGTTGAATCTTCGTACCACAAGCTTTTCTTCGAGTTCCTTTCCTCCACCAATAGTTACAACAGCCAGTTCAGGACTGAATCCCTCAACATGACTAGCTTCTTTCTCAATAAAGGAATACGGTATAAACTGCAACCATAATTGAATAACGATTACTTGATTGCTGACAAGCAAAAGGGGCTTATCTGACACATACAAGCTGTGTGGAATTGGGAAAGACAGGATTACCTGTGGGAAGTACATATTGCTATGCCCGGTCTCCTTGAATTTGACATTCAAATAGTCCTGAATCAATAGCAAAACCAATTCAAACCAGTTATATTCAAGCATAAAAACCATATGAGAAATCTTCATACCAGCTTATCGCACCTGGATTGCCTCCCAAATGGCGTAACCATAAGGGCGAATGACCATAGTTCCACGAACGGGGCCATAATCAGCGAGCTCGGCATTAGCAATCACATCGAGGTACCAAGCATTGAAGTCCTGCGAACGAGGGGTGATGACTCGGTCCTGGTTGGTCTTACTACTATTACTACTCTTCTTCAGGTTTACAGCTAGCTCCTCGGTGGTCTCCGGAGGACTGGACGCGGCACTCTGGGCCGAAAACTTCGCCGCAGCGAGGAAAGGCTGCCGCCGGCTGCTGTGGCGCCGGCGGAATAGAGCAGCCGGAGCCCGATGAGTTGACCGAGAAGAGGCGAAGAAGAGGGAGGTGAGCGACGGCAGCCGGAGAGACGCTACTACTACCATTTCTCGGCGAGCGGAGAAGCAGGGAAGCTTTTCCCGTGGGGTTTAGCAGATTGGGAGTAGCTGCTTTGGAAAGGAAGATGAGGCTTTGCGAAGAAGCGCGGAGAGAGAGAGAGAGAAAGCAGTTTAGCTTATTCACACAACTGATTGGGCTGCACATGTTTAATGAGCCCAAGAATACGAGTTGTTGGATCAAAGTTGTAAATTGGTAAATCCGTAATAAGCGTTCCAAATGGACCTTCAGGCCCAACAAATGAGAAGCTCTAGCAAATCCACTACTGACATAAGAAGGAAGAAGAAGCCGTCTACATTACTATTTACTGGCCACAGGCTACAGTCAAGTGCTTTAGGTCAGCAGCTAAGCACGATGTGATCAATTAACAAAGGTCAAAGGACATTGATCAAACAGAACCTAGAGAGATGCCAAACAGAATTGGCAACATTCAATAAGTTTCAACAACAAAATTCACATCTAGTGCTTCAGGAAGGGTAGATTTCCAATGCTTCAGTTTGATCAACAGCAGTTAAGGAGAAGCGATCAGCTGGAAGTTGACGAAGCCGTGGTCATTATCCAACCAGCTTGAATCGGATTTGGGCGATGGTGGACTGGAACAGGGGGAAGAATGAAGGTTGCGCATTGTGGGAAACTCAAAGTCCCAACTTTCCTCTTCTTCCATCGGATCGTAGTGCCGCTTAGGACTGTCAGGCTGAAACATAGGGTAAAATGGGCCAAACTTGTTAACATGGTTAGATGAAGGTTTTGCCCAGATTGGGTAGCTATGGAGATTCTTCCAACTGACCTCTACTTGGTTTGAACGCCGGTTCTCTAACTGCTCAGAACAATCTGGAGAAAAAGATACAGCAAAGGGTGTTCAATGAAACTCAACATGGTAGGAATTATGATATCATGCATAACAAACAAACAAACAGTGAATCAATTGATTTACCTTTGTCTAAACCAAGGATCTTCAAAAACTCATCCAAATCCATCTGTCTGTTCTGGGCCTTGATGCATTCGTCATGATTGTGCAGAAACCCTTCCTCAGCAATTGCACATGGATGCATTGGGTCTTCCTCCTGCACAACACTCAGCCTCTTGCTGTTCTTCACTGCCTTCTTCTGCGATATATCACTTCCCTTTGGCACGTTGGACGAGTTTGAGATATCAGAAAGGACCTTCCTATTCCCAGAAGCTTTAACACTCGTTTTCCCGCTTGCAGCATTGGCTCCTCCAGCGAGACCAGCAGACTTCTTTTTTCCATTCAATCCTGCAATTCCTGAACGAGTCTGCTGCTGCTTCTTGGATGTATTGTTCAGAGAAGAAGAGTTCTTCAATGCGTTTGACAAATCACCCAGCGGTGTCCTCCCACCTAACCCTCCTCCTTTCTTGGATGTCTTGGAGACATCTGTTTTCAGTCAGTCAGCAGATAATTTTGGGTAAGTTGAAAACCTAGCCGAGTTGCCAAGAAGTAGACACACATGGTACAGTAAAAGATGAGAATTGAGAAATAGTCAATTACCTTTGTAGTCAACAGTTCGAACCGGAGCAACACCTCCGCCAACTCTTGTCGCCATTGTCGTAAGATTCGGAAGGGTGGTTCTAAACTTCTAATTACCCAGAAAAATCAGTGATGGAACGTCGTTAATTGTAGTTCCACACGTATGGATCAAAATTCTCTAAAAGGATTTGAAGTGGGCACGATCTATGCTAAATCCCTAAAATCAGAAGAACCAAGAAATTGAACCCTCAACAATCTATAAAATCAGAACCAAAAACTTGAATCCCTAAAATTAGAAGAACCCAGAATTCGAAACCCTAAAATCAGAAAAACCCAACACTTGAATCCCTAGAATCAGAGGAACCCAAAACTTGAACCCCTAAAATCAACGAGAAACACAGAGGGTTCTCACGAGAAAGATACTTACAGTCACAGAGATTGATCACCCTTTCCTAAACTTGCTTCGCAACTCTGAGACCTAGGGTAATTTTCCAATAATCCTGTAGAAAATTCAGGACAGAACAGCGATTGTACACTTTCAAAAGATCGATTCTCTAAGTGGGTTCCAAGGGGGGGGGGGGGGGGGGGGGGGGGAAGAATCTTTGCTACTAAGTCCCTGAACTTTGAGAACCCAGAACTCGAATCCCTAAAAGCAGCGATAGCAACGAACAGAAATCTCAAAGAGGAAGAAGACACTTACGGACACGAGCGCGATTGATCTTTCTGGAACTGCTTCACAGACTCTGAGAACTCGGGTTGCTGTCTTGAGAGTTGAGAGTAATGGGAAATCGGGGAAGGAAATCGGATAACTGAAAAAATGACCTTTGTTCTTCTTCCAACGGCTCCTTTCTTGAAATATATACGCCGAGGCGGGGGAAAGTGGGAAAGGCGGTATGTCTCGTGGCAAATTTTCTGAACGTTGGGCCGGCCAGCCCAATATACTAGCTCAACGGCTACTGAGCAGATCATCCTTCTTTACTTGGGCCAAGACAGGCTCAGATGAGCCGAAATCAGAGACTAGTTTCTTTTGTCATTCGTTATCTTACTAGCTTATAACCCGGCCGGTTGACCGGAATGTTCATATTTGATTATTTATATTTTTATGTTACGTTTAAGTTAACTTATTAATTTTTTTAATTTTATTAACAATCCTTCGATTGAAATGATATATAAAGAAAGAATATATAGGTCGAAAATTCGGAGAAACATCACAATCATTTAAGAATATGAAATATGAAAATGTATCATTGATCCCATTTTCATAGTGATAATAAAGCCCCCGTTAAAATGCTAATGATTAGTTGATTATCAAGAAAGATAGAGTATAAAAGCTCACACGACCTGTAGAAATCAACCTCACAATCCTACATAAGGGATTTTTTTTTTACAAAAGAAAATCGTATAGTGATTAAAAAATGCTCTCATTTTAGGTAAAATATGCCACTAATCAAAAAGAAATGGAGAGTTGTTTGATTCAAGTCAACTATATACTAACAACTCAGCTAAGAGGACCATCAAAACTTGAGAGAAAACGAATAATTAGGGTTACCTCCAATATACTAACAGACTCGATCAAAGTAATAAAACCAAAAATTAGATACTCCTTATCTATCAGTTCCAGTAGGTTGAATCGAGCTCCTTCAGTAAATCAATCCATCAATGATTCCTCGTTTTAAGATAGAAATAGGTTGTGATAGATGCAAAAATCATAAAGCTAAAGATTCAATAGCCACCACTCTTTGTCGTACAACCAAATTTTTATCCACGCTATCGTCAATTTCAAGAGGCATATGTTTCAACCAAAAAATCAATTTCTAATCCTCCTTCTGCAACTCCATTTATTGACCTCGATTTTGTTCGGATTGATATCAGAGTTGACATCTTCTACTTGCCCAGCTTAAATCCCCAACAATAAAATCGTAGTGCCAAGACATATCGGAAGATTAATTTTCAAAGACGGCCTTGTACTGGCAAGTGAAAGGGGCGCAAACTATTGCACACTGTAGGGAATTTCGGAGAAAGTTAGAAAGAGATAAGAACAAAGATAAAAAAAAAGCACAAAATTTATATTTAAATTGAATACTACATACCGTAGACTTAGTGGGCTTGCTAATTATGATGGAAAAGTCCTCATATTCTCAGAGTTTAACTTCGTGTATGTTTTGTATTCAAAAAGATACAACAAATTTATTTAGTGTAATTGGTTGTGATTGTTGTCTTTGTTTGAATAGACATGGGTTCAAATCCTGATATTAACATTTTTACATGAAATAAATAATTATTTGTAAAGACCAAATTGTCCTTCCTACATTCACTCTCGTTGCAGAAAATTTGAAATGGAGAAAAGTAGACAAAACTCTACTATATATTATTGGAAGATTCGAAGAAATGGATTAGGAAAATATATAAAAGGTTGTATGAAATTGTTCATAATCCATATTCGCTTGTGGCGAGGGGTTAATCCTTATTATTTGGGTGGCTAAGTTTTTTTGTTAAAAGTTTTTTTTTTGTAAGATTTGGATGAATAAGTTCACGGATACCTGTTCACAGCCGCGATCTTCAGGCTGCGAACTTGGTCGCGACCGTGACGTGTAGCCGTGACCTGTACCTTTTATTCCCTTCTTGCTCATATGCTTCCCAATCGTGCTCGGATAAACTCTAATCGATTCCCTAAAAATCTCGAATGCATATAAGACCTAGAATTTTTTCACAAACACTTGGGAAACAATAAAATACGACAAATTGGGGTCGATTCCCCTATGAAAACCTACATACCAATAATACTTATGCCAAAACGCATGTTTTGCAAATATGAACGAATATGGGGCATAAATAACTTGACATGTGGCCTCGACATGGTGAATTAGCATGCAAATGCTTTGAGAATAGGGGCAAATGCTTTGAAAACCTACATATCAATAATACCTATGCCAAAACGCATGTTTTGCAAATTTGAACGAATATGGGGCATAAATAACTTGACATGCGGCCTCGACACGGTGAATTAGCATGCAAATGCTTTGAGAATAGGGGCCAAATAACACTTATTTGAGGTGTTTTCAGTCCACAAAGGGGAATACAGGCAAACACCACTAACAGTGAAAAAGAAAACTACTACTATATCCCATTTATAGGAGACCAAACAGTATTGCTCAAGCAAACCAAAAAAAAATTGCGCCCACGAAACATTCAACCTCAGTTTTAATAGTCTTTAGCAAGCTATAAATATCTCTATTGTTACTTGCATACAGGCGGCAACATCATTTCCTCCATATGTGACTCACCCATGATTGCCAGATAATCTTCCTATTTTAGTAGTCTCATTAGTGCCTCCAAAAGTACTCATCACCTAGTTAAGCTCACCCTCCCAGCTAAGACTAAGAGAATGTTGTGAGAATCTGCTGAAGAGTTAGGTAACAACTGCTTTGTAAACAAGCAGTCTGCAATACAAATGCTCTATGTCTTCCAACCCAGCATTACAGAAGCAACAACCAAGAGAACCTTTATATCTCCATTTTAGCATCTTCATTTTTGTGTTTATGTTCCCTTTAATAACTAACCAAGTTAAAACCCTCTTCCTGGGAATAGCCTTGCCTTTCCATACAATTTTCACTCATGGAACCCTTAACCGTCCAGGACGAATCAACTCCCAAACTTGTATTATTGAGTAATTGATCATAGGTGAACCATTCCACGGAATCATTCCATTAAACACAGGGAACCAGCTGAATATCTTATTTTAAGAGTTCTCCTCTAGTTCTAGGAACCAGAACTATAAGTATAATCCCAGAAATTCTTACCCTTCAATTTATAGTTGTTAACGTAGAGAGATCCATGCTGCAATAAAATCTGCCAAATATGCCTCACCATATATGCAATGCAACATTCAAATTGTTCATGTCACGAAAACCCAATCCAACCTCCTTCTTTGGAAAAGTAAGCTTCTGCGGTACTATATTAGCTCTTAACTTGAAGTCAGTTTCGATCCCCCAAATGAAGTTACTACATATCTTTTCCACCTCTGTAATACCTACCTTAGGTAATAGGAATACTGACATCCAAGCCTTTTATTCTGAAACAACAAATAAGCACATGAACTCTCGAAGGTGCTCTTTATTCTCTCTTTAGATTTAGGAGTTGTCGTTTATTGGTCTCCTTTTTCGACATTGACACGCACTGCATAAAGCTTTTGCAAACTAGCTTCTCTCCCTCATATGAACAAGACTTGATGAATCATAGTCTTCCCTTTCAAGGTCACATGTGGGGGATTTGATGGGCGGATTCGTCTTAGCCCGAGCACCACTTCCCAGCCTGCACTCCACATTGGGTTGTCACACATGTTGCGTACAATGAGAGCTATGAGGTCTCATGAATATCTAAAAGGTACTTTGGACCTTACTGCTATTTGACACATATGATCAACATCTTGAGTTTGGAACCCCTGCTCATCCTTCAGTACTCGAATCTTACTTCTTTCTGTTTTGTTCAAACTGAGCGATGAAAGTATGGAGAATTTGTATCTCCAGCTTTTAACCATATCCCTCTCGAATTTTGCCTGAGAAAGCACTCATCAGCATTCAACAGAACATAGAGTTCCTGCATTGCATCATCTGAGAACTCTTCTCTATTTGGTTTCCTCAACAGATTTTTCAAATTCTTTAGTTTCTTGCAGACCCTTATTAATGGGTGGCATGTCACCACACTTCTTCTGTATTTGGTTTCCTCAACAGAATTTTCAAATTCCCCAGTTTCTTGCAGACCCTTATTAATGGGTGGCCTGTCACCACACTACTCCACGCCTCTTTCAGAAGATCATCAAATTTAGGTGATCAATCCAAAACTTGAAGAAATTAAAAGGGTTGGTTAAGGACTTCATAGGGGCTTCAGTTTCCACATACATGAGACAATGGTCTGACACTCTCGGGGAATAGAAATAGACCTTACTTTCTTTAATTTTTCTAGCCATTCCAAATTGACAGGTACCTTGTCATGTCTCTTAGCAATTGGATTAGCTACCTGTTTGTTCAACCAGGTATACCAAGGACTAGCTTGGTGCTCTTCCAGTTGCAAATCCACAATCCACTTATTGAAATTTACTTATTGAAATTTTGTATACTAGAGTCAGGTTGGGGGAAACTTGATGCTTCAGAGGGATGTCTACTATCATTAAAATCCTCTATTATCATCCAAGGCTCATGAGTGACTTGTGTCCTACGCAACTCATCATATAATAACAGTTTACTATTCTCATCATTTGACACATACACAAATGTGGCAAAAAATGGCGGATTGTGTCCCACCGTAACTTGAATGAACCGATCCAAGGAGTGAAGGACACTAAGGGCTCGTTTGCTTGTTGGATTTGAAAATGAAGGTTTTGAGTTTCAAAAACCTTTGGATTTATGATGGATTTGTTGCATCATGGATTTGGAAGAGTACATTGTTTGTTTAGTTGATTTTTTATCATGGATTTGTGATGGATTTGTCTCACATTTTTTCCTTCCATTGTCAAATCCCAAATGAAATGTGGGATTTACAAATCCGTGGGGTCCACGGATTTGGATCTAAAAAATGGGTCCAAATCCGTAGACCCCACGGATTTGTGTCCCTCAACAAACAAAGGATTTGTGTCAACTCCATGATGCTTGGGATTTGGGTTCCAAATCCATCACCCAAATCCCACAAGCAAACGACCCCTAAGTTTGCTTTCCGGCTTCCATTGCAACCACATCTTCCCCAATCCTTTAAAATTGTGTTTCACCTTTCACTCCCAACTAGGGAATTGCTTCTTAAGCAACTTTTTTTTTTTGTCTTTAAAATAGCTAGTATGTCTATATTATATTTATTTATTTTTCTTAGTAGTGTTGTATATTTACCATCTGCATTAATATTTTTAGTATTCTAGGTCAAACTTTTCATCTCTTTTCACGTCCCATGCCACCCTTGTCTCCGTTCTTCACATTTCGTAGAGGCACAATAGGCGAATCCATCCAAATCCTCTTCCCTATATCCTCGGGAGGTTTCAAATTCTCCTTGCCAACTCTGCTAATGAGTGGTGTGATCCCTTTTAGTTGTTTAGTTAAATCTCGTTTTTGAGTTTACTGGGGTCGTGACATACAAATAAGAGGTTGGTAATATTGTAATACGATTAGTCTTGAATCTGGAGATTTTCGGTTCGAATCTTTTAACTAGTACCTAATCACGTAAAAAATTTCTATATCACCCTTATAAAAGAATATATCGTCACATCCTATCTTATATGTGTTTTTTTTTCTTAAGTGATCAATACAAAATTTAGTGTAGAATTATTTATGAAATATAATTTGATAACTTAATTAAAGTATAGTGCATAATTATTTATGAATTATAATGAGATAACTTAAAATATAATGCAAAATTATTTATGAATATAATTTGAAAACTTAAAAGTAGGGCTGAGTAACGGTGCGGTCTGGTCCAGACCAGACCATATATACGATCTATGGTCCCGACTGATAGACTAGAGTATAAATCAGAGACAAGACCAAGTACTATACGATCTAAACCACGCATGTGTGGTCTGGTCAAGTACGGTCTAGTCCAGATAGACCACAATGAACGAAAAATGAACAATTTATTTTGTCAACCACACAAAAAACCAAATCAATAACCTTGAAACAATTATTTTTTGCTTTATAACATAAACTCCAACATGCATGAAGAATTTTGTCACCCTAAATCTCAGTAAACAAAAAAATACAAAGTCCAAGCATCCCAACTTGCACCATAATTTCATAAACATTAATATAATGTCTTATAGAGACACGATCGTCTCTACTCTCTGGTGAAATGTGGTTGTGAATGAAAGAGGGAACGAATTTCTCAAAATTAGGATTGAGACTTGGGTCTTGTTGGGGGAATCAAGAGTGGTAAAGTGGGTTGCTAACACGTATAGGGAAGAAGTCGACTGGGTCCACGATTTGGTTCGGTAAACCGCGGTCTAGACCAAGAGATCAAAACATCATATAATACAAAGTTACAAACCATGAACCATACCAGACCATTCTTAACGATATACTATCCGGACCAAATTGTGTTGGTCCATAATTTTTCAAATGTTTGGTATATTTTCACAGCCCTACTTAAAACCCCAAACTAATTTTCTTATAACAAGCTCGAATGTTGTTGGTGTTAGCGATAATAGTTTCCCGTCCCGGCCCACTTGTAAATAACCGCTCATTAAGTTAATTAGTTTGGTAATTAGTCCAAGAGGTGAGCCCATGCACGAATGCTTTGTTGATGTGCTAGGGTTAAGGGCGTATATATATTTGTGTTATTGTACTCGGTTGGAACACAAAAAAAACGAGTGAAGATTGTTCTTGGAGAGTACAAACTCTCCCGTGGATTAGTTCTGGCATTCCAGGGATACCACGTTAAATTTGTTTGTGTTGTTTAATTTCCGTTTGTTAAACTCGACTCTTATATTTCACATATTTAGCTTATAAAAGAAAATATGCAAAATATAAGAGTCGAGTTATTATCGAAACACGTATTAAAAGCTAAACGATACGGATCAGATTAGATCGAATGAATATCCTATTCGATTTGGTTCACTTTTTATTTTATTCATAAGAAACTACAAGAAATCGATCTCGACTTTACTCATAACATTTTTTCCAATGCAATTCCATTTAACGGTTGTTCGGCAAACACATGATCAACCCCACCCCACTAACAAGCAGAAGCAGAATGTATGTTATCTGACATCACAGGTATTTTTCTTGTTTTAATTTGGTACGATTGTCATGTATCTTGTACTTCACGCGCGATCTCATGTTACATGCCAACATATATTGTTGAATGTCTTATCATATGAAACCAAACCAAATACCATATTCTATCTTTCATTACATGAATCCTTACAAATCCAGTTGCAAATTAACGCATATGGTTGAAATTCATGTAACATACATTATTTGGTAGACGTCCCAAATACGTATCATATTCTATCATATTATTTGTTTGCTGCAACATGAGAGAAAAGAAGGCGCCGAAGTGAAGAACGTCGAGAAGAAGGGTGGATACATGTATGTATGTGCCGAAGCTTTGACTTTTGATGCGGTACCGTGTTGGCCAGCACAGTTGGTTGGTCCTTTCGATTATCATCATCGTAAAACAGACAGGCACTGTTTTTTTGGAGGGCGACAGATCCGTGGGCGTGGCACCACTCTGTCCATGAGCTTCGGTCCATCCATCCGTCCCATAGAAATCCAAACTTAACTCGGTGAATTTGTGGTACGATGAATCGCGAGAATCATCGCACCAAATACAAGGAAGTATTGATACTCATCGAAATGGTTGTTAACTACTTACTCCAAGCTTCGACTTTGATAAAATGATGGAAAACAAACAATATGTTTATTGCGAGCTAGAGGACTAATAAAGAGATCAATAATGATAACTTACCTCTGGACCAACCTGCACAATTGGGGACCCGACTCTATCTATATCCACTCACTCCCAAAGTCGAACCCTATAAGAAGAAGAGTTGTGCGCATGGTTGTTATGTCGGTTGCGATGCCGGATTGTACAATCGGGTTAATCGGTGTCGGTAACAAAATCGGCATGATTGGTTTTTTTAGCTTTAAATAAAATTACGTTGTTTTGGTGACTTTAATTAACTATAATAATTCATTTTTATTTGTTCCTTGAGTTAGAAAGTTAAATGTTTTGATGTTATTTGTTGGATTTAAGTATGGATGTATATATATTTATGTTATTTATTCGATTCAATATAAACATTTGAATGTTTGCGCAAAATGTTACATTTAAATATGAGGACTTCCATTTTGTTTGGGATGTTGTATTTTATTTAAATATGTATGTAAATTTTAGAGAGATTGTCTTCAAATATGTCATATTTATTAAAATTGGAATAAACTCATTATACACCACCGATATGATATAAACCAGTTTGAACACAGTATACGTCATTCACAAGGCTATAAACTTATCATTTTATGTCGATGGCACATTCACAGTGATCTCATTCTCATGGCATGGAGGATACAGATGGGGTGGGTAAGTAGGCATTAGGTGGAGACCGGTGGCCAATGAAAGTGCATGTAGCTCAACTGAAACATTCATCACCTATTCAGTCATTTACTCATTTCAGTCTGAAAAAATGTCTTCTTTAATTTGGTTTCACCAGTGGTGTAAACGAATGATATGAAATTGTAAATAAGATATTAACCCTATTGTACAACTTTAAAACACCAATGTTGTAAAACATAGTAGATGTGCTCTTACATGAATCCAATGAAAAATCTTATATCAAGTGCATTGTCTTACACTATTTTCAAATGAAAAACTATTTATAAATAGGAATCATAAAGAGTTTGGGTTATGTCGGTTTTAGGGGAAAATCCAAAAGTACCACCGTTTAAAAAATATTACAAAACTAGCACCTATGTACGAAAAATTCCAAAAATACCACCCTTTATCGAAAACCATTAGGTGGGGGCGCGGGCGGTTTTGTTGAAAACCGCACCCCCACCCGACGGTTTTCAGTATATATATATATTTTTTTATCAACATAAATCTCATAAGTGGTCTTGGCACAATTTGTTTAGTTGTTTCCTTGTGTACAAGAGGTCCTAGATTTGAATCAACATAATTCCAATTATATCTTTTTATTTAGTAAAGAGATTAAAAAAAGTAGCAATTTGTTTAGTTGTTTCCTTGTGTACAAGAGGTCCTAGATTTGAATCAACATCATTCCAATTAAATCTTTTTATTTAGTAAAGAGATTAAAAAAAGTAGCAATGATGGTTCGAACCCAAATTCATTAAATATAGTTAACTAAATTCAGCCCAACATCTAAACCACCACACTACAACTCCTCTTTTGAAACAACTATATATTAACAAAGTTTTAATCCTTGAACGCTAAAAATCTTCAATAACTTTGGACGGCCATAATTTGTGCTTCAAAATCCGAATGTCATAATTTTTTTTATTCCGCATAACTTTTCAATTACTACAATTTTTAACATAACCATAATTTCGAAATGTACATGGATTTGTGAAAAGTAAAGGTAAAGTTATTCCCAAGATCCCGTATATCCAAAACTAATTCCTGTTTTGAAAGTTTCGTCCTAGTAAAACTTGTAGATCTCAAAAAGTCATGCAAAAGGAAAAAAAATTCATGACGTTCGGATTTTGGAGCACAAAGTTATGGCCGTCCAAAGTTTGACGAAATCGAAAAAAGGCTCGTTCGGGGTAACAAATGACGTTTTTTCGAGACGAAGGCGGGACCAAACCGCCTATGGCATTTGCAGCTTGCTAGATCTCGAAAAGTTATGTAGATTCAAAAAAATCGCTACGATCGGATACCCGAGTGCAAAGTTACGTTCGTTTGAAGTTTCGGCCGAAGATAGGAGTTGATCGAAAAAAAAATTGGACCAAAACCGCCGCCCCACCCAGCGATTTTCAAAACCTCCCCATAGCCTAGCGGTTTTCGTCGAAAACCGCGCCCCACCCAGCGGTTTTCGTGTAAACCGCAGGGTGGGGTGGCAGTTTTCGAAAAAGGGTGGTATTTTTGGAATTTTTTGGGGTTGAGTGGTATTTTTGTAATTTTTTTTTAAACAGTGCTATTTCTGGAAAAAGTATATAAAACTAATATTAAAATTATAATCATCTCCTAACCAAAAGTAGACCATGATGTATCACAATATCCGTTTAATGATGAGGCTCATGTGGCAACAGGATACATGTATAAAGAAATTGTATTTGAGACTTATGGATGAATTGAAACATGCTTCATATGAACTAATTTAATCAAGCTTATGATCACAAAAACCAATACATCTTAGATTATGGCTATGATCTGCTTCTTTTTTCATCACATTTTAACTTACATTATCCCTTACATCCAAATCATACCAAAGTAAAAGGCTATCACCTTTTTTCTAGCCTTTTTTCTGGAAAGTATGCCAACTTGGAATTTAATTTTAATCTCAATAGATTGGCCCTAGTGACAAATTACGGATGAGAATTTTCATCATCCTGAGTTAGAATATTGAGGTCAACAACCAACGGAAAAAAGAAATTTAATGGATTACCCTTTTCCGCTGATTAATAATGGAAAATTCTAAACGATTACTAAATTCATATGCTAATTATTTTTCAGTTGTAAGATTAATGCCCCGCAAATTATTTTCCGAAGGGTTTAGGACATGCTCAATGGGTTAGCAACCAACTTGCTGTCTCAACTTTCGATAACTTGGAGAAATTTTCAATTATGAATATTATCTCACATTTTAATATGCCTCTTCAAACGAAAGTCACTCATATGAACTTGAAGTTTGTACATATTTAAAATACATATGCTTCACAAATTGAGTCGTCGAAAATTCGAACAAAAGACCTCTATTATAAAATGTTCTCATTTGTTGTGTCTTGTAAGAAGTTGAGTAATAAAGCTTATATCACATATTAACCCAATGTTAGGAATGCCCTATCCGAGGGTACAAAAAACGGACAAACAGTTCACTTTTCCTACTCGGTTGCTTGTTGTGTACATTCCAAGAGCTGACAAGTATGCTATACTACTTAGGGTGGAAGTTTGATTTGCGAATTGCAGTTAATCTGCAAACCACACATTTTGTGGGTAACATACCCACAATTTGTGGATAGTAGGTTGGGTGTGGGTAGTAAAATATTAAATTTTCCATAGCGGTTAACCCACAATAACCACACTAAGTATATTTATTTATTAATAATACTTTTTTTTTTCCTGAGTGATATCAATGGAGAAAAATAGTTATTAATAATACTTTGTAATATTCAAGTATGTGAAAAGTAGAATGCTACAAATTAAAGTAGTCTCCAAAATCAAATACGTACTTATTTTATAAAAAACCATGTCAATACACAATGTCCGTATGAGATACTTTTATTAAATAAGCATTGTCCTCGTGGTATGTGTTTATTTTATAACAACACCAAGTCAATAAATGTGGTTTGTAGTTTATTTAACACTTTATTAACATTCTTTTATGTAGATTTTTGTTTTTGCGTAAGAAGACGTTAATTCCACAACTTGGGAGAGAATTCCATTTATCCCTAAAAATTCGAATAAAAAAGCAAATGAATCATGCCGCTAATAAAGATACTAGTATATTTAGATTAGATCCCCTCCAACCCATACTCGTTATCAATCTGCATTTGCTAAAGAAAGTGAAGTGATCTGTAAGCGAGTGAAGTGAATAGAGGAGAGAAGGTTGACTACTTAGGAAGTTGTGAATACCGGATCCTCGCTCGTTCCATGTCTTGGGCTTCTTTGACTTGGTTTAAACTCACTGTGTGTTTTTTGCTGTCACTCGACCGATATGTTTATCATATACGAGTTCGAATGGCGAATGAACGAAAGTTTTTGTGGGTATCCACTTCCAGCCCACAGTGGGTATTGGTAACCACTATCCATTGTGGTGCGAGTTATGGGTATCATAATTCTATATGTGTGGGTGTGGTTAACTGCAAAATGTGGGGCAGGTTGGTGCATTATAGCATCCATGGGCCTTGGTGCCTAGTTGGGCTTAGTCGTTAGGGTATTATTATTAGTTAATTGTCATGTTATTGTGATTATTTAGGAATATTCGTATTAGTTAATTGTGTCTTGTTGAGTACGTTATTAGTTACCTTGTTAGAGTGGGATAGGGTTAGCTATAAGGTTTTCCTACGTTTTCTTATAAATATGTACTTTGTGGCTGAGTTATGATTATGAGAAGAAGAATATTTCAGTTTATAGTTATGTTTCTTAAGGAGTAGACGTAATTTAGCTAAAGATTCCTGAGGCAGGAAACCAAAATACATCACGGGTAACCACACCACCCCAATGAAGAATGACCTTCATTCAATCGGCAAAACACGCAACTACGTGGTCGATTTGTCACTTGTTGATGTCGTAAAATTGAGGGGGATGTAGGGTTAAGCAAGACAGTTTTGAGATAAGCGATACTAGTGGTTCTGCAAATTGTTCTCTGGGATGAAGTTGGTAAAACAATGCAAGAAAGTTGTTTGAGCGTTAGCCGGCCAATTTATTTTACTCATTAAACACGAAATTTTGCTAAAAGTAAACAGAATACCCAAGTGGAATTTTACAATGCTCATGAACTACCGGTGTTTTGAGATATAGATTGAATTTGTAGCATAAAGTTGAAGTTACAAGTTTAGTTTGTATTAGAAATAAATATGTACGGAAAAATTTAGGTACAAATTAAATTTGTATCATAACAGTAAGGTACATGTTTAGTTTGTAAAGTAAAAAAAAATTGAACGAAAATGTATAAATTACAAAGTGGACTTGTACTATATATAATGTTAAAAGGTACAAATTTACTTTGTACCATATATTTGTTTTTTCTATACCAAAACACTTTTGCTAACATGAAATATTGAAAGATCAATTCAAGACTCGACTCGCAACCCCGAATTTGAGAAAAAAAATCCTAAACCAGAACTACAATTAACTGACATTCAAATTCACCTCCACAAATTACAAGCCAAAACCCCGTAAAACCAGAACAAGTCAACTCAACTCATAATATGTATAAATCTGAAGCCAGCAAGCCAAGTTTAGTAGAAGAAACCAAGAACTTTACCACCAACGTTCTTCAGTATCTCCTGTTTGTGAGATTGTGGTCGCGGGTCTAGTCTTGAATTGATCTTTTACTATCTCCTGTTATGTTCTTATGAGTATAGCAGTGGAACTTAAGAATCAAAGGTAAAGAAAGGATACTAAAATTGTTGGCGTGTATATAGTAACGATTGATATTTCGGGTACTATTGTATAATTTGTCAATGGCCTTACCCTAAGATGCACGTAGAAGGGTATTTAGCAAAGCCTCCTTCTGTAGGTCACCATGCAAAAATGCATTGTTGACATCGAGATGGTGTAAATGCCAACCACGACTCACATCAACTGCAATAAGAACCCGAAAGGTAACGAGCTTCGCACCGGTGCAAAAGTGTCATGAAAGTCGACATCCTCGATCTGAGTGAAACTTTGGCAACGAGCCGCGCTTTATAGCGCTAATCGACCCATCCGGGTTATACTTAATTTTGTAGACCCACTTGCAATCGATCTCCCTCTTGCCAGGGGGTAAAAACTAAAAACTCTAAGATCCTTATTCTCAAAAGGGCTACCGCGTTTATGACTTCGATACCCAAAAAATTTAGACCTCTCGGGATGTTCACTTTGTGAAATCCGAGTTCCCCTTCCAGCTCGGTGTTGTTTCACCGCCTGCCGCTCCTGGTACTCTTTCGCGCGACCCTTCCACTTCTGGTGCTTTGCCTGAGGGGGGCTGGACCAGCTCGACACTCTTGTAGCTAATCGTGTCACAGTTGTTGACTAAATACATGAGCCTTTTGACCTTGGAGACGAATTACTTGATGTCGCCTCTCCCTTGCATGGTGCTCACGTTGGCGAAACTTTGCCCCGTGCAAGTCCGACCTCGGATGGTGGCAAATCTTTGTCTGCTTCTTCCTCACAAGAATCTCAGGTGCTCCCTCTTTCCGTGGACGCTGAACCAACTCGTCCTGCCTCCCCTCCTTTGCGCCGCAGCAACCGTGATCGTCATCCACCATCCAAGTTAGCTATTTATGATGTTGAGCTGCCCGGTTCTTCTGCTCAAGTTGTCTCCTATCTTATCTCTAATCACGTCAGCTACCACCGTTTCTCTTACATGATGTCAGAGCTATAATCGATACTCTCAACGGTTTGTAATCATGGGTTCTAGCTCTGGAGAAGATATTGCGGCCGATTCCCAGGCAGCCGTCACTGGCCCTGCCTCGATCCCGCTCACCTCTCCTCTCTACTTACACCCGTCGGAAAACCCAGGGCAGTTGTTCGGATCTGATCTCTTGACTGATCTGAATAACGGAGAATGGGTTAATGATATGTAGGAGACTCTCTTCACCAAAAATAAGTTGGCCTTTGTTAACGGCACTTTACCGCGTTCTTCTGCCGATAGCGGTATGCGCCTCGATGCATGGGGATCGTTGTGACGCTATGGTTAAAGGGTGGCTTAAGACCGCCATGCATAAAGAAGTCCGGAATAGCGTACGTGGGGCCAAAACAGCCCACGAGATATGGTCGGATCTTTGGCAAAGGTTTGAAACAAGCTCTGCCGCCCGGGCATATGAACTTCGGGGGCTTATTGGTTCACTTCGTCAGGAGAAACTCTCTGTAAGTGCTTTCTATACCAAACTTCGTACCTATTGGGATGAACTGCAGGCTGTCAGCACCAATCCCATGTGCAGCTGCAATGGATGTTCTTGTGATATAGCAAAACAGACCCGTGAGAAACTTGAGACAAAGTGACTCTTCGACTTTTTACTTGGCCTCCATGATATGTTTTCGGTGGTCCGTACTCAAATTCTAAGTCTCAAGCCCATTCCCTCACTGGCCGAGGCTTATCAAATGGTGGCTGTCGAGGAACAACAGAGCCAGCTACTACCGCGCGCCGTCCCACCATTGAATCGGCTGAGTTTCAAACTCGTGGGGACAAGGAGGCTTTGCTAAATACCCTTCTACGTGCTTCTTAGGGTAACGCCATTAACAAATTACACAATAGTACCCGAAATATCAATCGGTTACTATATACACGCCAACAAAAATTATCTAACTTCTACGACTCTGATATGAAATGTAACTTTGACCAATTACATAACAATACTTGTAGTATAATACAATACTACTCGTATTACATATACTCTAATAAATCGTTATATAATTGTTAGCTAACTGTTGATAAAATTGTTAATGCTCTATAACATAAAAGACAATATATAATACATAATTTAGGACTGAATTATTCACTAACTAGAAACCAATTTAAAAAATATATCATTATCATTAAAATTTTGAATAAATCATTCAAACTGTCTCATAAAAAAATTACTCTTTTCATTAAAATCAACTTATTAATTAATGTGACAATCCGTAGTAGACCGCATAAAGCAGACAAGGAGTTTGTGAATTGAAGAAAATGAAGTATAAATAAAATGAATTCAAAATGAATTAGTAATTCAGATTGGATGATTTTAGTTTGCCTTAAAAGTTTCCTTTCCCTTAATTTTTTTCTTGTTAAAATAATGAATATGTGAACCAGTGAAACTGCAGTAATTCATCTTGTTTCATGCCCAATTGTTAAGAACGATTCGATTCATCTCTAATCATCCAAACAAATGTACTATATCACTATTCTAACGGCTTTACTAATTCTACAGGTCCTGACGCTTATATACTACAATTTTACGATCAAATTTTGAATATGTTAGTCAACATGTTGTAACGAATTTGCAGCTCGGAATGTGAAGTGCATTGGAAACCCTCTGCGGCCAAGCTTTCGGGACAGGACAAGTCTACATGCTAGGCATCTACATGCAAAGATCATGGATCATCCTCTTAGGCTACTGTCTCTTTCTTCTACTTCTCTACATCTTCGCCACTCCAATTCTCAAAGCTCCTGGATCAAGAAGAACATATAGCCAACCTAGCCGGCCAGTTCACGGTTCACCCTTCTCATAATCCCACAGCTCTTCTCTTTCGGAGTGATATTCCTGACCCAGAAGTTCCTGCAGGCGCAGAGCAAGGTCACTGCTCTGGCCTGGATCTCACTCGCGGCCCTGATCATACAGATCCCTCTTCTCTGGATCCTCGTCTTCTGGTTCGATTGGGGTACAACCGGAGCGGCTCTGGCCTACGACATAACCAGCTGGTGCGTGGCCATAGCCCAAGTGGTTTATGTAATTGGTTGGTGCAAGGAAGGGTGGACCGGGCTGTCGTGGTTGACGTTCGACGACATTTGGGGGTTTGTCAGGCTCTCGTTGGCCACTGCTGTCATACTAGCACTAGAGATTTGGTACTTCATGGGTGTCACATTGTGATTACGGGCCATCTCGACAATGTTGTCACTGCCGTTGGCTCCCTTTCCATATGGTGAGCATTTTCTGGTTACCCAATCTGTTTACTTGTTGTTCAAGATTTGCTATTTGTATATTTTGGTGATTTCTGCAGTATGAATTTCAATGTATGGGAAGCTATGGTGTTCATTGGTATAAACATAGCTATAACTTATAAGGTAAGTTAAAAGGTTCAACCGTGAAAATGTTGTTATGCTCACATTACTACCGCACGGTTGTTTATTTACCTAGCATTCGTCGATTTCTCCAGCGTTCGAGTATCGAATGAGCTAGGAGCAGGGCATCCGAGAGCAGCAAAATACGCGGTCTACATCGGTCGTGTTTCAATCCTTCCTAATCGGGTTGTTGTGCATGGTAGTCGTCGAAGGACTACTTCTCCATCAATTTCACCAACGACAAGGACCTGCAAGTAGCTGTGTCTAAGCTAGCGTTCCTGATGGGTATCACCATGGTTCTCAACAGTGTTCAGCCAGTCATTTCCGGTAGGGGAAACACACCACCAATCCAACTCAATTCCTTGTACAAAAAGGCAGAGTACTCTGTTTTTCGAAACCTCTTATTCTTCTTTTTTTCTCTTTTTTCTCTTCAGGTCAGGTGTGGCTATTGGTGCTGGATGATGGCAAGGCTGGTGGCTTACATCAACATATTCTGCTACTATGTATTCGGGCTGCCACTAGGGTTTCTCCTCGGCTACAAATTTAACTTGGGTGTCACGGTACCAACAATGAAAACCCACCCTTCTTTTGTTCATCATATTCGACACCCTCGATCGTTCATGTGGATTCATCGATGCTTTGTTTGAATGATGTGGCAGGGGATATGGGGAGGGATGATTGCAGGGACGGCGTTGCAGACTCTGATGCTCTTGTTCATCCTCTACAGAACCAACTGGAACAAAGAGGTAAGAAAGTATAAACTAATTGGTTTCACTTTCCATCTCTCACATTTCGTCATCTCTTGCTGAGTATGAAGGTACAAAATTGGGTGGTGATCTTGAAGGTGGAGCAAACAACAGAACAAATGAAGAAATGGGGTGGCCATGAAATCAACGGTGACCGTCAGGAGAAGAAGATCAATGGAGCTTGAAAACAGGGGAGAAGAAAATGAAAGCTTTTGAGGACGATGATGTAAAGGATTTCCTTCTGTGGGCAGTTCTTCTAGTTCCCTGACTTTTTGAGAACTGTTGTATTAGGAGAAAGGAAGTTACTTTTTGCCATGGGAATTCATATTGATAGCTAGTTAGATGGTGACATAAATCAATATCTTTTCGATGTCTATGTCTTTTTTATTATTACCCAAAAGGACAAAACATTGTGGGAGGTTTGCAAATTTTAAAAATGTTCCAAATCCCAGCCGCTATTAATAATCCCAACAAAGATTGTGTTTCTTTTTCCCATCCAATGTTCCGAAGACTTATAAAACAATAGATAGAGAACTACAACGATTACTTTAAAATTGAAGAAGAGGAAAGTGGGAAAATTTCAAAATAAGATGATTTGTGAAGGAAGCTTGTTATTTTCGGTGGTTAACCGTTAAATTAATCATCAACCGAACTAATAATTTGTACTTTCGTAGTGTTTAAGTGAGCGAGTGAATGAGATAGAATATATTTATAACTTATAATACGTATTAGGATGTGTTCGGTACGTATTAGGACGTGTTCATAAAACCCTAACAAAAATATCTATCGGATTTTTCTTGACAAAATTTGTTCGAATTCGAGTCGGTACCTAATCTTAGGGCCTTTCCGGAACTTACCCCCAACTTGACATGGGGCACGCAGAAATTAAATAAATGTGGAGCCATCCTCGCGCCCATCGCCATTTACTACCTGCTACTTCTTGCCTTGGTCCCCAATGACAATTTTGCGTCTCTCTTCGCCATTTATAACCAACAGTAGTTGGCCTCTTGAGCTCTCCAATCCTCATCAGTACTTCAGCCTCTTCTTGCCTTTTCTAGCTATCCCACCGCTCCCGTCATGGAGGCGCCGCTGCTCGCCGGCGAGGATGGCGACTACGCCGCGGTCAGGACTTGGCCGGAGCTGCGGTCGGTGTTCTGGACGGAGACGCAGAAGCTGTGGAGGATCGCCGGGCCGATTGCCTTCAACACGGTGTGCCAGTTCGGGCTCAACTCCGTCACGGTCATGTTCGTCGGGCACATCGGCGACGTCGAGCTCTCTGGCGTGTCCATTTCCCTCTCGGTCATCGGCACTTTCGTCTTCGGATTCTTGGTGAGTGAGTGACTGCTGAAAAGTGAAATTTGTTGGATTTTATTCTCCTCCCCTTCTCTTAGATGTCAGAAAAGCGCATATTTTTTAGCCCAAAAATGAATTTTATTTCTCTTAACCACAGGTGATCGTTAATCGATTATGTATAATAAGATCATTTCGGGTCCAAATTAATTAAATTTAGGTCAAACAAACGAGTTGATTGCGAAAATTGTCTTTGAATATTATTCTAAATTTATAATATATATACAAAGAATTCGTACATTAAATATCCATAAAATTCAAATTCATATGGTAATTAACATGTGATGTGAGTTCGTCCGGTAGAGAAGCCCACCCAGAAATTGACAATCAAGGGAGGAGTCCGGGTTTGAGTCCAGGAATTTTCTCCGGCCAGTCGATCAAGTATTCTCCGTGATCGTGGTCGGGCATCTATCATCATATTGTTCGAGCCTCTTCCCGTGTGTTGAAGTTGCACGACAATCATTTTTCATCCTATTCTTTTATTTTTGTGTTCTTGAGAAAATCCCAGGAAAACCCTAAAAAGTGAGAATTGAGCTACGTATTCTGATTCGTGAGCGAGTTCGGATTCCCGGATTTCGCTTACATCAGCATGTCAATGGGTTGATTAAGAATCTCTATAAATTCACAATTTAGTGCCTATTTTTTCACATTCTACATTTCAAAACATACATTTCTTTAATTTAGACCATATGTTCGAATTCTTTAACTATCACCTAATTAAAAGAATCAAACCTATATCATCATCCTTATAATTAAAAAGGTTTTATAAAATGCTCGAATTAAAATTATATTTGATTATATAAAGTTTTTTCTTTTAACATATGTAATTAAATGCAACTGGAATCCGCAAATTCATTCGATCCAATCTGATAATTCATTGACCCACAAAACTTATCGACAAATTCACAAATCCAATACATTTTGACACATCTTATCGAAAACGACCTAACTAACACGTCGTACGAAAATAACAGTTGGGCATGGGCAGCGCGTTGGAGACGCTCTGCGGTCAAGCTTTCGGAGCCGGACAAGTTCACATGCTAGGCATCTACATGCAAAGATCATGGATCATCCTCTTAGTCTCCTGTCTCTTCCTCCTCCCCATCTTCTTCTTCGCCTCTCCAATCCTCAAGCTACTGGGCCAAGAAGAAGAGATCGCCAACTTAGCCGGAAGATTCACCGTGCAGACAATCCCACAGCTGTTCTCCCTCGCCATAACTTTCCCGACCCAGAAGTTCCTCCAGGCCCAGAGCAAGGTCAGCGCTCTGGCCTGGATCGCCCTCGCGGCCCTGATCGTGCAGGTCCCATTGCTCTGGCTCCTCATCTTTGGGCTGGGCTGGGGCACGACGGGTGCCGCCGTGGCATACAACGTGACCAGCTGGGGAATCGCCGTAGCCCAAGTCGTTTATGTGGTCCGCTGGTGCGACGAAGGCTGGACTGGGCTTTCGTGGGCCGCGTTCAGGGACATGTGGAGCTTCGTCAGGCTCTCCATCGCCTCTGCTGTCATGCTCTGCCTCGAGGTTTGGTACTTTATGAGCATCAACGTTCTTACTGGCCATCTCGACAACGCTGTCATTGCCGTTGGTTCGCTTTCTATATGGTGAGTGATGAGCACCCATTTGTTCAATTCTTGTGCTGGATGTGCAGTGCTCTTATTTGATGAACAGGAAAATGGTGTCTTTCTTGTAATTGATACTCTGTTGTTCATTTGGCAGTATGAATATCAATGGCTGGGAAGCAATGCTGTTCATTGGTATCAATATAGCTATAAGGTGAAAACTAAACGCGAATGTTTTTATCGGTTGATGATTTGATTGTTTCACCGTCGATTCTTGCTTGCCAATCAAGCAAAAGGCGGAATGGGGAGGAGGACCCAATTGAGGTTGATTGATGTTGTGTTGTTTTCTTAAATGGTTGTCCAGTGTTCGTGTCTCTAATGAGCTCGGAGCAGGACGGCCTAGAGCAGCGAAATACGCGGTCTACATCGTTGTCTTCCAGTCCTTCCTAATCGGGTTGTTATCCATGGTAGTTGTGCTTATATCAAAGGACTACTTTGCCATAATTTTCACCAACAGCCAGGAGATGCAAAGAGCTGTGTCTAAGCTAGCATTCCTGCTAGGCATCACCATGGTTCTCAACAGTGTTCAGCCTGTCATCTCAGGTAAGGGTAGCACCAATCTCCTTCAACAATGGCTAGATCGACTACTCCGTTGCAGAAATCTCTTAAAACCGTTGGCAAAAAAATCAGGTGTGGCTATTGGTGCTGGGTGGCAAGGTCTGGTGGCCTACATCAACATATTCTGCTATTATGTATTTGGGGTGCCTCTAGGGTTTCTGCTGGGTTACAAGCTTAACTTGGGTGTCACGGTACCTACAAAAGTTCTTCCATTTCATTGGGCATCTTTGCTCCAAAAGTTGGGGGAGTTTTTTATGCTATGCTTAGTTTGTTTTGGTTGTTTGATAGGGGATTTGGGGAGGAATGATAGCAGGGACGGCATTGCAAACTCTAATTCTCTTATTCATCCTATACAGAACAAACTGGAACAAAGAGGTAAACAAACTGAGACTAAATTGTTTGCCTTGTACCTCTCCATTTTCGTCTCTGGCTGAATGTTGCAGTAAGGAAAACTTGGGTGGTTTGCTGCAGGTGGAGCAAACAACAGAGAGAATGAAGAAGTGGGGTGGGCAGGAAACCCGCGGTGCTGATCGTATCACTGGAGCTGTGTGAAGATGATGAGTTCAGGGAAAAAGACACTGAATGTGGAATGATGAACTAGAAAAGGACTGATTCACTCCACTGCAGCATGAAAGCCAGAGTTTGATTTGTCATCTAGAGTTTCCCTCCATTTTTTTTTTCAGCTTGGAACTGTTACCTTCGATGTTTAGATGCATAGGGGAACAGTCTAGTGAGTAGTCGCCAATTGTTTGTTTTTGTGGAAGGAGTGAGCAGCGAACAGCTAGTCCTAGTCTCAACCACGTATTTTTCATCGATAGGTGTAATAAGCCCTGCCAAATTGTAGACCACAGATGTCAGGATGGCCGAGTGGTCTAAGGCGCCAGACTCAAGTTCTGGTCTTCGAGAGAGGGCGTGGGTTCAAATCCCACTTCTGACAAAAAATTTATTGTTTTTTTCAAACCCTTATATCACTTTAATCGCATCAGTCGCCTTTTATATTCTGTAGGCTTTGTTCAGGTCAACATATGTACTCTCTTACCATGTACTGGGGTTGCTTTGAAGGTTTGCTAAGCTACACTTTTAATTTGAGAATCATAGAGTCATGAACTAGTGTCTTTTGAGAAGCAACAAAATCAGTTCTTCATTTTATAATATTATGTTCTTTATTGCTCTGATTTGATTGTTGACTCCTGAGAATTCAGGAAGAAATGATAGCAGCAACATTACAAAATCTTGCCGTGTCTCTGTCGGCAGCTGTCTCCTTGTAGAGTTGCTCTCCAGTTTGACATCCCTTCTATTCTAGCAAAGCCACTAAGCCAGGAGTTCTAGTTCAGTTTGACAATCAACTCCAGTTCTCATACTAGGTTTTGCTGTTTTAGCTCAAGCGCTGCTATTACCTTGATTGTTCGACCAGTTACTGGGTTGGACGTAGTTGATGCTACTACTGGCTGCTTGGTAAACTGTTTTCACTTTCCTTCAATCATATTTTCGCATAAGAGGAGAATTGCATAGGCACAAATGCTTATATAGTTGGCACAAAATATATAACTTAGGCAGACCAGCTTTTCATCCCACAAAATTCTGACTCGCACCAAAGGAGCAGTAGTTATAAAAAAAAAATACAAGGCCCCAACAACAAGGGGGCATGCAAGCTATCTAAGCTACAAAGTCATCAAGGATCTCAAGATATCGAAATACTACAGGTCCAGCAAAAAGACTTCAAGCTTTCTGCTTCTTAGGAACACGATAAGCACCAATGACACAGGCATGGTCTCTCTCGAATGGCTCCAGTGTCACCTGCTCGGCAGGCTTGAACTGCTCCTGTGTCATCTTCTTCACTTCACTCTCAAACACTGCCTCAGCGGGCACTGTGGAGTCAATGCAGTTTGCCTGAATCAACAATGAAAGATTGCATTAATGTCGGTTCGTGTTCATGAGTACTTGCCAGCTATTATTAGCTGGTAGGAAAAGACTCTGAGAGAATCAGGACCAACCTTGATAGAGATGACAAAGTGACCACCGGCCTTCAAGAAGTAAGATGCGTTCAGGGCTAGAATCCTAGCCTGCACAATCAAAATTAAACAGACCATGACACCATAAATCTACAAGGCTTACACGCAAACAAAATACCAGCACCCCACAAGACAGCATAGGCTGGCTAACCCAATAACGAGAGTTTTATAAGGGGTACTATAGACAATTGTAGAAGATTCAATACGAAGTACGCTGAAACAAAATTACATGGTACCAACCAACATTTACAAAAGTTGGGCTATTAGCATAGATGCATAAGCAATGCGAGGCATTGAGTTTGTAAATGGAAAACACAAATCCAGCAGAGAAAAACAAATGTATGGATACACAGTAAAAGGAGTTGCTAATTTTAAACAACTGATTTTGTAAAAGAATGATGAATCCCTTTTCAGCATCAGCAACTCGGACCCTGCATCACTTAAGATGACTGGAAGGGGAATCCGAGTACCTCGTCATATGCAGGATTACAACACTACAGTAGTTGGAAACAAAGAAAACACAGAAACGGATTGCTGAATAGAATAGAGATAACTATTGAAGATTGCATCAGAAACTCGTGTTTTCATCACTCCATAAGTCGTGTAGGGGAATCCGAGTGAAGTCTCTTCATTTGCAAGACAACATAATTCACAGACAAAAAAACCAAAAGAAATACTTTATTTTCAAAGAAAAGTTCGAACCAAGATATGCCAATCTAGAATAACTAACACCAGGCCAGTTTAAGAATAAAACAGCGGCCATAGGATTATCTAAAGGGTCGTCTAAGAGATCTCTCGAATGGTTACCAAATGAGAACTCGTGCAGATGTTGAAACAGATAAAAAGAAGGGCAAACCTGATCAGGTTGAGCAACATCAGAAAATATGACATCAACCATGCCTACTAGCATGCGGTACTTGGCTGGATGCCTAGCATCTTCAATGATGGGAATAACATTTGTGCGCTTTTTAGCCATGTTCACCAAATCCCTACCACTTCTATGTGAAAACTCCACTGCATAAACCACTCCAGTCTGCATAAATCCCATCACAGTTCATCAGCAAACTAAACCATAAACGAAAAAGCATACCTCAAACCCCGTTCAATAAAAAAACATACGGGGCCAACAAGATCTGACACGTGAGACACAGTAGTTCCGGATGCAGCTCCAAGGTAGAGAACCTTAGCACCTGGTTTCTGCCATCATTAAACAACACCACCTTAATCACTACCAGTTCATAAGCAAGCCAGACGAATAATTGGATGATCAATTCAAATGGAAGCAGTAAACAGTTGCTTACAATCCAGATATTATCAACACCACCAAGGATTGCAGCTGCCAACTTCGACCTGAAGGGGTTCCAAACCCTGTACTCGACCTTAGTCCCATCTTCGTTCTGAGGTGAAACAAAAGAAAAAGATCAAACCTTTAGAACAAAAACTAACACTTCAGTCAAATAATTACAAGTGGGGAGTCGGTGAGAGCGAAGATACTGACCTGCACAGAGACCCTCTTCTCATTGTAGACAGCCTCGCCAGGAACAAGATTCTTTGTAACAAGAGCATCTTCTTTCCCCTTGGCAATAAACACACCTTCGTGTCTATGAGGCTCAACCACAACTTTGCTCCCACCTTTCATCCCGCCGCCTCCACGGCCACCGCCACGACCCCTTCCTCCACCACGGCCGCCGAAACCGCCGCGACCTCCGCCACGGGGCTTCATCCCACTCCCGCCCCGATCACCGAATCTACCGCCGCCGCGGCCGCCGCCCCTTCCTCGGCCGCCGCTATCACCGCCCCTTCCACCTCTGAAACCACCGGATCTTCCTGCATGTTACAAAACGAGAAAAAATCTCTTTATTTCCATCCAATTCAAAACCAGGGGAACACGAGCAGAGCTAAGTAAAGAGCTGAACTCCACGATATAGCGGTAATCAAGAAGGAGAATATACCTCTTGGAGGTGCCATTGCAGCTGGATTAGAACAGTAAACGAACGAGATTGGGGCTAGGTTTCGTGTGCTCTGTCAATTTGGAGGCGGGCGAGGGTCTTATAGGCTCTAGCGGATGGAAGCTTTAAGGGTTTTAGGGTTTAGAGGTCGCCAGGTCGGGGAGTGATGAAGCAAGTTGCTCCGTCCCTGGGTTTTTTACTTGCATTGCATGTCATGGACTACTTGGGCTGATGAGTTTTTCATAAAAGGCCCACTCAGCTAAAGCCCAACAATATCAGAAAGAGGTTCCTCTCCTCCCAGCGCGGTCATAACTCATATGTTTGTTTCAATTTTCAAGATAGTGAACAAAATCGGAATTCACGCATATCCTATTCTATTCAACCCGATCAAAGCGAGTAAAATCTATATTGACGAAATATGGGTTGGGTTTGGGTTGAAATCCGCTGCACTATTCAATGGTTGGATTGGATTCGAATTTGAGTGTATCCAATTCATGGATACCCACCCACACTCATACTCTCACAACCCGTCGATTAGCCGTGTTGTTTGTGGATGTCTACTTTTAATATTGAACAACATGTATAAATAATTTCTGGGTTTTGTTTGTAGGTACTAGATTGGTGTTTTTTGTATGAATCATTTGTATGGACAAATTAGTATTAGACTTTTATTTTGACGGAAAAGAGATCGTCGTAGTCGGCAACCTTGACTCCTCAGCTTTTGGTGACTCCATGGTCCCCTCCCCTCACTCCCACAAAAAAAATTCTCACGGTACATCGGCGGCGAGATCCGGAAGGTTATCGTTCACCGATTTACAACCTTCTTCGCCTTCTTCTCCGATTTCTTCATCGACACGATTAATGTGGGAAAAGGAACAACCTCCAGATCTTTCCCCACACCATCAATCTTGATTAGCTTGTTGTGGCAACTAGAGACAGGCAAAATGCCTCCATGATCAACGAACGATAGGCACATACTCCCCTTAGCCTGATCTCCTCGACTACTTGACCAACGACCGAACTCCTTCTCTCTTCCTGTGGCCGAAGCATTGACGTGGCAGCGGTCGTTGGCGAGAACTCTGGTTTATTATCCTCCTCTATCTGGCAAAAACATAATCATGGCATATCAATTTTTTTATTTTATTGTGACATGTCATTAAGTTAACGGACCAATCAGTAGTCTCGTTGACCAAGTCATAAAAAAAACTGACTGAGTTAACGGAGTTTAACGAATACTAATGACAGAGACTAATGGTGAAACGATTCGTAAAGTTAGTGGCTAATTAGAAAGAAAAGTAATTCGGGTGGCAAATATGAAAGATTTATATAATTTAAGTGACCAAACGTGTAATTTAGCCCATTTTGTCCACTAAATTCCATGGATATCCATAAACCCGACGATACCCAATGGGGTTGGGTTGAGTTTGAGGTTCGAGAACCCATTGCATTTTTTTCCTTTTTTTTTTTTTTTTGCATATATACCTATTGGATTGGGTATAGATTTGGCAGAACCCAACCCAACCAGACCCTTGTCATCCCTATTTCAAGGAGTGAAAACTCTTACCGTACTGACGGTTCACCCAGAAAAACATCCTACCATAGGCTAAATCGATAAGTAGTATTTAGCGGTATGAAAAGGTTAAACTATAATTAAACTACGATTTCAACATTAAATACCTTATCGCTTACTTTTTTTAATATAACATCTTATACGGTTTATACCTCTCAATTAGGTGTATCAACTATTGAAGTTATATATTGTAAAAAAAAACTTTTGAAGTTATTAATTAACAAATGCTAAATCACAAATATAATACCGGAAAAACTATGGGGAAAATACGCGTTAACTGCAAATTGAGGCGTGAACATGAAGTTTAAAATATTGGGGATCCATAGTAAGCATGAATCATTTACAACTACAACGAGTTCGGATATAAGTTTTAATCAAAGAGCTAGAAATGAACAAAAGGCCTAGTGATATGAGGTATTTGTACAAAATGACAAGTCTAGTGATTGGTTTATTTACTTTTCTCCACATTCATTTTTACTTTTTAGGGTAAACTACCTTGCACATTACTCAAATTTGAGAATAAAGTAGACATACCACTTAAATTAGAATAGGTCGCCGAATACCGCTAAAATCTAATAAAATTGCATCCATTCCATTTTCTGTCTAGCCAAAAAAATTCTTAATTTTAATTACATATTGATCCTTATAACTCTATTGAAAGTAATTTTCTTCTTAAATTACCATAGGAAACAGAAAAGTCTTCTAATTCTAATGTAAACTCAAATTCCACAAATCTGGCACATCTATAAGTTGAAGTAATATAATTAAGTAAATGCTTTGGTTGAAAAATGTATTCACAATTCCTGAAGATTGTATGAGTGAAAAAAAATGGTAGAAAGTGGAGTTCAAGATTTAGTTAACGAAAAACTAGACATTGTAGAAGCTAGAATAAAAAGGAAATTCTTAGCTCCAACTTTGGTTGGACGCAGAAGCTCTAACCATTCAAGGTGTCAGTTTGTTATTGGTGCGTGGATTCACCTTTTTTTTCTTAATATTTAATTATGTTAAGTAAATCAAGAATTAAAATATTAAAAAATAATGAAATCGCCAATAGAAAACTAACACGTGACTGGTTGGAGTTTATGTGTCCAACCAAGGTTGGAGTTAAGAATTTTCCGGAAAAAAAAAACAAAGCTAACTAAAAGATTTGTGAATTTGATATTTCAAAACTTAGACAGAAAAATATTCTATGCATGCTTGACATGGCTAAGAGAATGACTAATTCTAAATGCGAAACCTTTGGCAACTATCAAAGGCTCAATAAATTCGATGAGTAAAATATAGTTTACTTCGGGGTCGTTTGGAAGTTGCGATTGTTTTGTTGAGATTGTCATTATGCATGTATTGTTTACAATGCATCGTTTTTTCATTTTTTAGCAGAAACAATACATGGATTGTTTCTGTGATGTGACAGAAACTATCACTCATTTTGAGTGATTGTTATATCTCAACTTTTAGTTGTGATTGTTGAGATAGTTGAGTTGAGATTGTTTTGTCTCGGCTTTTAGCTGATGCGACATACACAAACACACATACCAAACGTTGTATTCTACAATGCATCAAATTCGACAATACATGTATAATATTATACATGCATTCTCAACAATACATCTATTTAACAATCGCAGCTTCCAAACGACCCTTTCATAAAATATAGCAAAGTAGTTTCTATGGAGGAACATACTCCCATCAATGGCCTTGTGGAAAAAAAATAAAGAAAAAGGTAAAATAGGATTCCATAGCCACAACTTTCATGTTTCATGTTTGTATTAGATATATCATATAGCCACAATTTTTCAAATACATGAAATAGTAAAAAAATTGATAATTTTTTTGACAAATCTAGTCATATTCGTTACAATAACTTTAACGGTGTTAGAGATTTCATTAGCTAGGTTAACGACACAATGACTAAGATACCAAGTTGACGCACACGTCAACGACAGCTTAGCCTCGCTTGCCACGTAGATGTCACGTCATAACTTACGTTAAAATTATTTTAGGCAAAATACACTTTCATAGCCACAACTTTCTCATTTGTGACAGTTATAGCCACAACTTTTGAAATACAAGAAATAGCCAGATTTTTTACGGTTGTTTGGCAAATCTAGTCATTTTTGTTACAAATTCTCAAAATACACGAAGCAATCGCGACCATGTCCTCGATTTCTTATCAAGTCTTCGGTTGAGAGGGAATACAACAAATCGAGCCAATTGAATCCGGCGAATCAAGCTTCACCGAAAACAAGAACAACCGCAGCCGCGACGAATTTGAGGAATTGGAGGGGGAAATGAACTACGAGCTGCCACATTCTTCCTTCCCGACCCATCAGTTTTATGTCGCCATCAGAGACACTGTCTCCTCTTTCATTGTCGCCGTCGATGCCTCCTTCTTCGCGGTTGTCATCGAGCTTCTTCCCATCAACCTTCTTGCCCTCTTTCTCGCCTTTTTTTGTGACTCCATCAAGCTTCTCATGCCTTCTTCTTCAATCTAGCGATTGGGGATCTCCATCTATGATCTGGGAAATAAGGCCCCCTTTCTCTAGTCATATTGTTAAGTGACACCATTAAAAGGATGGATGGAAGTGGCTATTTTGTGTATTTCGGAAGTTGTGGCTATAACTGTCACAAACGTGAAAGTTGTGACTATAGAAGTGTATTTTGCTATTTTTTTAATCCACATGGATCGCCAACTTAGAATTTCCGTTAGTCTAGTCATATTATTAAGTGACATCGTTAAAGGGATGGACGTATGTGACTATTTTGTGTGTTATGAAAAGTTGTGGCTATAATTGTCACAAAAATGAAAGTTTTGACTATAAAAGTGTATCTTGAAAAAAATAAAAAAAAGCTCTTGATAACTTAACAATTTTTGGTAGAAAGGAAAAGAAGAGGGACTACTTTCGAAATTCAGAAAAAGCAAAATATTCTTACAGACTTTTTTTTTTTACAGTGGAAAATCTTGCATTGCACTATAAATGATCGGTTACAGAGAGGGAAAATGAAAAACAATGGAATCAAACCAAACAAAGGCACCTCAAAGCAAACAACTGACACAAACTTTGCTTGAGAGATACATCAAATAAGAGAAAAACACTGAGTGAAATCAACAACCCAAAGGGACCAACACTTGATCCAAAACCAGAACATTCCAAACCTCTCTCGCATCCGAACCGAACAGAGTAGCAACAAGATCAAGATCAGATCGTCCGATCACACCGAAGTCCATAACAATTGAGCAAAGCAATGTCATAAGCCGCCTCCTGGGGAAAACTCAAAGGAATCCAACACAGTGAATCTCCTAAATGAAATTACATGGCGGTGGGCAAGGATGTGAAACAAATTGCTTCGAGCTGAAAAAGGCACAGGGAGTCGAGGCAGAGAGGTCAATCCATAGAGAGCAGAAGATCGAAATTGAGCCCCCAAACTCTGAGGAAACATCGGACAACGACCAAAATCACCTAGAGGAGACCCTACCCACCACAATCCGATGAACGGCCAAGCAGCATTCAGACAACAAGGGGAGATCGGAAGGGGAAACGTAAGGAATGACTACACCAAAAAGATGAAACCACCAGCCTGGGAGCATCAACCACCAAAACAGAGCGTGACGAGGCTCCCAAGCTGCCAACTCTAGATCCATACATGAGCAAGTCGCGAACAAGAACCCCAATCAACGACCGAAGAGCATAAAGCTCAACCGGAGTGAAAGATGAAAATCCAGATCAGCTGGGAACTGAAAGGCCATAAAGACTGTAAACTGGAAAGCCATATCGGCTAGAAAAGGGGGAAAACGACTGCAATCCGAGGGAAAACACCTAGAACGAAGCTAAGAGAAGCAAGATCATGAAAGGAAAGGAAAGCAAGGAAGGAGGGGACTTGAGCTGCCGCCGGTCACCAAAAAAGGAGCCGGCGACAGCCCCGGGAAAGAAGAAAATGGAACCGGCTAGAGAGAAGGCAGAGAGAATCAATTCAAATTAAAGTAAGTTCTTACATACCGTTTGGTATAAATGAATTCCATAAGTTTCGAGGAATTCATTTTGAAATGAAATATTTTTGTGTTTGGTATTCAAAAGAATTCATTTTCAATTCTAAATTTTGAATCCTATAGAATTGTAATCAGTTATAGCAATTCCGAGGACTTGAGATGGAACATTCCACAAGAAATTACTAATTATAATAGAATGATATAATCATCCTCTTTTATTAACTAAATTCTTTATACATATTATTTATATGTATGACGTATCAAACACAGGCTTTCATTTGACAATGAATTTCACATGTCAATTCATTTTATTTCTTTGAATATGACATGTTAAACACCGGATTTCATTTGACAATGAATTCTATAGGATAATTTATTTTCAATGAAATGAATTTTTGATTCATTTGATACCAAATGGTCTATTAAGAATATTGTGTTAACTCTAACGGAATACACTTAACATAGAGTTAAGTAATGCACGGTACAGAAAAGGTCGAAATGTACGGTACAGAAAAGGGCGAACGAATTTAGTGTTACCCGAAATATTTCTTAAACTTAAAATTATATGTAGTTTTTACACACACTGGTTACCTTGAAAGCTTCTTGTTGTACTGGTGGTGAGTAAACTCAAACTCTAATGAACCGAAAGGGAGGGAATTTACCATGTTAGCATGTTAGGGAAAGATACTACTCCATAGCATAAGCAACCTTATTAAGTGTGGCAGCCTGAGATGAACCATTCAAGCAAATCACTATATTATTGGTCACAGCAACTAATCAAAATCTGAAACTTAGGGAGCAAGTTACAACTCTTTCTAACTCGATTCCTACAAGAAAATAATAAGGGATATCCCGGCAATCACACTACAAATCTGGAGAACACAAAACGGCATCTGTTTCTTTTTCAGGTATTCATTCTGAAGTTGTATCCCTCTTCGTTTCAAGCAACTGCCACTAAAGTTTTAGACTGAATCGACTGCTACAAGCTTGTTCTCATTTTCTGAAAAATGATTTTCAGTTGAGCACCAGCAAATAAATGAACCTTTGTGAGCTTTTGTGGAGTCGCTACAGGTTTAATGAATTCTACAAGACATGAGGCAGACAGCTTCTAAAGGATTGAGCTTGTGTGCAATTCATCCAAAACAACAAAGCTTGCAAACAATCCATCAACGCTTGACCCATTGGAAGCTCTTCCTTGCTTTTGCTTTGCCAGGTTTCTTTCTTTCAACCACACGTGAGTCCCTCGTCAAGAAACCGGCTGCCAAACAACGCCAGAAACAAGGAATCAAGATGGGGACTGGTAGTAAGTAGTAGATAAGAGCGGATATTATATACATTTCATAAACAAGTTGAACACTCGTGCTAATCCCCTTCCATTAACAGTAGATAGAATGGTATCTCATAATTTGCATTAAACAGGAGATGGGATAAATTCATTTGTCTAGAGAACATAGTGAAACTTGCATAAAACCCATACCATTTCTGAGTGGAGGCCGCAAGTCAGGTTCCCAGTTTTGCAATGCTCGGCTTATACCCAATTGAATAGCTCCAACTTGACCTGTGTTTTAATTCATATAACGAGGTGAGCATAAATCGATGAGCTTAAACACTTGGAGAAAACATCAACGATACAACTTCTACTACTATCTGTATGCTGCTCTCAATCCTCGACTACTTATAGACACTTCCTGAGAAAAAATGAAATCTCTACCCTAGCACTCGTCACAACTCACAAGCTTATATTGATTGAAAAAAGATATGAGGCCTGTCCTTCTAAACTCAACATATGTGATCGAGTGGTTATTGAAAGACACTATGGAACAATCTCCTTCCCTTTTCTATACTCCAAAACTGTGCAAACCGAGCATAAAGGTTCTTGAACATAGGAAGAACCAAGGAACTAGATATAGCGATTATGGAATCGGATAGAAAAGGCATCATGCTTAGCAATCAAGACTATACAACATCTAGTAACCATACAACTCAAAGAAACCTTCTCAAGACTCACCTGAAACACCACCTCCTTTGACAGTACAATCAATATCAAAACGACCCAGAGTCTTTGTCTCTGAGAAAGGGCGCAGAAGAGCAGCACGATGATCAAGCATCGGGAAATACACATCAAATTGTTTCTCATTCACATTGAAGTTCCCCTCTCCAGGTTGAATCCAAACACGGGCAATGCTGCATTTCCTTCTCCCCGTCCCATAAGCCCTACCTTTGTCATCCACTTGTCTCACCCTCGCCTTGGCAATTTCCTCCTGCTTCTGCCTTTCCATTTCAGCTCTCGTGGATTTCCTCCTACTCTTTTCGTATCGAATGTCCTCTATCTCGCCCAATGTGGGCAACCCCTCAATCCCTTCAAAGTCCTTCAAAGCAATCAAACTGTCCAACATTTCATCCGTGATTCCAGATGCCGCAATGAGATCACCAAATGCACGAGTCGGACCTGCAGCAAGTACATCATTCGCTATTACCAAACCCTACTGAAATGGCGACTAAAGCACAAAGAAGCAAGCAAAATTGATTCTAAAGCTTGCCTTTTTTCAAAATGGCGGTGAGCTTCTCCTCTTCCAATTCCAGCTTCTTCATCTCTTCCTCTCTCTTCTCAATCTCCTCTTTCAAACTAATACCCGTCCTGCTCTCAGCCCCAAACACCGAGTCCGGATCAAAGATCTCGCTCTTCTCCTCTCCCGCAGCATTCTTCAAGTCCCACGGCATGAAATCCTTTGACGGCCCCCAATTGTTCGCCCCAGCTACAGAGCCCGCATCGCTCTCAATTTTCCCGAAAACGTCCCCACCGGCACTCACGCCTTCCCCATCCTCGATTGCCCACTTCTCGACCGCCGCCTTCGGCTCCGGAGCGTCGGATATCCCCTGCAAGTCACCGCCGTAGCCTCCGGCATCCTCGCTGAAGAACGGATCGGAGAACCCGCCGCTGGTGTCCGACGATAGCTTCCAGAGGTCGGAGAAGGAGCCGCCGCCCTTCCCGGTGCCGTCGTTGTCATTATTGCCGCCGGTGGAAAGAGGGCGGAAGAGCGAAGAGAAGCCGGAAGTAGGAAGGCGAGGTGGGAGAGGAGAAGTGGATTGGGGTTTTGGGTAGAGATTGGTGAGATGTCGGAGCTGTGAAGGTTTAGGAAGGAGTCGGGACAGCATCGTGGAAGACGATCGGAGAGCGGGGGGAGAAAATGGAAGGCAGGAAGCTCAGATTTTTTGGCAGGGTTTTAGTTGGGGGGAGATTTCGTGCTCTGAGTGGGCCTAATTTGTATTGGCAGGCTCGGCCCACTGTTTTTATTGGGCTGAGAATGGGCTTCATTTTATTTATACAGAATGACAACAAAATCTGAATTCACGGGTATCATACTCGACTCAATCTGGTCAACACGAGTAAAACTTGTGTTGACGGATATGGGCCAGATTCGAGTTTAAACACGTTACACTGTTCACCAGATTGGGTTGGATTTGGTTTAGATACATTCGTTCCATAAATACCGGTCCACACCCATATAAATAATTTTCCCAGACCACAAGCCCACTGCCCAACCCACCACAAAGGCCAAAGCCCACTAAATCAGGTCTTGGCCCATTAAGCAATTAGGAAACCCCTAATTTCCCCATCCTAATCCCACCAAAGCGGCGGCCTCCCTCTTTCCCTCACTCGAAGTCGATCAAGCTTCCAGTGAAAGGAGCTCCATCTCTCGATGCCTAAGCGTCTGGCGTCTATGCGACCTATTTATGAATGTTTATTTTTTATGTTGAACAATTTGTAAGGATAATTTGTGGTTTGTTTGTATGCTATAGATTGATGTTTTTTGTATGAGACGATTGATGTTAGACTTTTATTTGATAGGAACTTGTTATTGTGCATTTTTTATTACAGATCCCATGGATATCCATGAATCCGCGGATACCCATTGGGTTGGGTTGTGTTTGAGCTTTCCAAACCCAATGAATTTTATCTTGGGTTTTTTGGTAGATGTACCCATGTGTTTGGGTTTGGCACAACCCAACCCTACCCAACCCATTGCCATCCTGAGCTCGTAGTTCTAACTTACGGTCATTAAATTTGAATATAAGACATTTCTTCAAATGAGTTTAACGCATTGAAGTAAGTGGTTTTAACTCTTCTATGCATCTATCCACCACTTATAGAATATATTGCAATGCCATGAATGATGGATTTTAGAAATGAGGTAATTCCACTAATTCTTTCGAAATTATCACATCTTACAATTGATGCATCATTTTGAAATACTATACCCTATAGTACGTCCGTCGAGTTTAGTAGTCCTTGTCTTGAGGGGAGGATTGTTATGGGACAATCCAAGTACCACATCGAAAATACAAGGGAAGAAACACTTGTATATATTAGTGTCCACCAAACTCATTAATACGAGGCCTTTTGGGGAAGATACCCAAAAGTAAAACCGTGTGTGCTTGTCCAAAAGAGGAGAATATTGTACTAATGGAGTTGCCCGATTGTGACAAGTGGTATAAGAGCTTGGTTCGAGGTAGTGGACGTTAGTTTGGTGGGACCCTCATTCAGTGGTCTAAGGATTTGAGATCTGCGTGTATTTTGGTGGATCCAGGAGAGATCCACGTCTGTTTGGCAGATCAAGGGAGGTCGCGTCTGTCTAGTAGATCAAATGTGATCTACAACAAGTTTGGCGGATCAAGATAATCGCTGAGGTGAGGACACAAAGTTCGTGGTCCTTGTTTTGAGGGGAGGATTGTTATGGGACAATCCAAGTACTAGATCGAAATATAAGGGAAGAAACCCTTGTATATTAGTATCCACCAAGCTCATTAATACGAGGCCTTTTAGGGAGAATACCCAAAAGTAAAACCGTGCGAGCTTGGCCCAAAGTGGACAATATCGTACTAATCGAGCTGCCCGACTGCGACAAGTGGTATCAGAACCTGGTTCGGGGTGTTGGACGTCATTTTTGTGGGACCCTCATTCGGTGACCTTAGGATTTGAGATTTGCGTTTGTTTGGTGGATCCAGGAGAGATCCACGTCTGTTTGGCAAATCAAGAGAGGTCCGCGTCTGTTTGATAGATCAAATGTGATCTACATCTGGTTTGGCGGTTCAAGATAATCGCTAAGCTGAGGACACAAAGTTTATGGTCCTTGTCTTGAGGGGAGGATTGTTATTGGACAATCCAAGTACCATATCGGAAATACAAGGGAACGAACCCTTGTATATTACTGTTCATCAAGCACATTAGTACGAGGCCTTTTGGGGAGGACACCCAAAAAAATAAAACCGTGTGGGCTTGGCCCAAAGCTGACAATATCGTACTAATGAAGCTGCCCGATTTCGACGGTTAGTTTAGAGTTGCGTATGTTTGACGAGGATGAAAGAAAATTCAATGGAGGATTATTTACTTTGACAATTTGGTTAAAACATATTCACATTAGTCTAGACCTTAGGTAAATAAATATTAACAAAGATATATTTTTTCTTTTTTGGGAAACTTTGAACTAACAATCTCAGGCAAACATTGAGTGTGTAAGACCTATGATAATACATGGTTAGGGTGCTATTTTAATGGCGAGAGTCCTTAGCCACAACAAAATGTTATAGTAACTCCATGTTAATGATAGAGCATTTTTAGTACAATTGTAAATTTCTGTTAAGAACTAAATGATCATTTTAACAAACCTTTTTATGAATCATGATAACTAATAGCTAAGAATATTTGGTTGATAAAAGTGGAGGACGGTCTGCTCATGAAGTTGACATGAGCAATTTCAGAGATTATCTTACTGAAGTGGGGCTCCAGGACTTGGGTTTTTATGAATATCCATACACGTGGGAGAATAGAAGAAGTCGAGGTGGGTTGATTGAGGAGGGGTTGGATAGGTTTGTGGCTAATGAGAGTTGGCAACATCAGCTAGTTCCGACCATCACCCGATTATTTGTGACACTCGTGGTGTGGAGGGTGTAGAAATCAAGTGGGGATGGTCGTTCCGTTTTGAGCCACACTAGATGAAACACGAGGAATTCCCTCGCGTGATCGAAGAAGTTTGGAAAGAAAATGGGTCCTCGGATATATTTATGAAGATGGATCGTTGTTGCACGAAGTTGGAGACCTGGAATGAGCAGGCATTCCCCACCTTTTCGAATCATAAGAATAAAATTGAAAGAGCATTGTGTGCGCTGGATAGAGAAGTAAAGACGGCGAAAGTATTAAGCCAAATCCGACATCTTGAGAGTGAGATGGCATATGTACTAGTAGTGAAGTACGATACTGGAAGCAGAGATCTCGGGCTGATTGGTTGAAAGAGGGTGAGTACCAAAGGCTGCTTTTGCTTGCTTTCATAAAGGGGTTGTTCACTACAAGCTATCATCGCTGTCTTAGATTGAACGGTAATAAGATAAGTCGACGTTACTCGAATACTTAATTGAGGTAGTAGATTCTTCATAGCGATACCAATGGTACCATCAGTATCAAAGAATCCTGATAACCCTTTTCGGAGATTGCCAGCTCGTTCTACTCTGGATAAATATATAGCTTGCCAAATAGGCTTGGAGGGTTTGGAAGGATTCGGACTTGCAGGTTATTTGCCAAATAGGCTGAGCAAAGAAGAAAAATTTTGGAGGTAAGTTGAAGTTCTGCTTACGTTGTTGAATGACCATTAGAATTTTGGATTAATTTAGTATTGTTTGAACTGTATGTAATGGGCTACTTCTATAAACTGCAGAAATGGGTAGAAAATTTTGAAAATTCGACCTATTGATTCGGTGGAATGGTCGAATTACACATTTTCATAATAGTATTGACTACGAAGATGGTGAATCAAGTACTGTTCGGATTGAGAGCATATTCACTTGGCAAGAACTCAGCCACATTTGTGCGGAACGATGTTGCATAGGAGGGCGAAGAGTATGCAAGATGACTTACCGTATGCCGGTTTACAAGGATTATGCACTTGTATATGAAGGATCAGTTCTGTCTGACGATGATGACATTAATATGATGGTGAGATTTATTGCAGGAAACAGATTTCCAATTGCTGAGGTGTATGTCGATACAGAAGTTATTGGCCAATATGGTGGTGGCGGTTATACTGAACAAGGTGAAGGATTGGGAGGGATTTCCGGTTCAGGAGATTTCAGAGTTCTGAATGATGTACCATGGCCAAGATATGAGGATCTAATTGCACCTGGTCCATTGGTGGAACATGATGGACATGAGTGGCCAGTATGGGGTGAAGAATGGGATTACATAAGGGCACCCAGACAGGTACCCAGACAAGCATCCACACCAGCATCTGGCATCAACAATGATCCATATGTGGATAAACCAAGTCCTCTGTACACTAGCGAGACAAGTGACGTGGAAGATGAAGATTTAGAATCAATGAGTAGTTCAGATGGTGAAAATATGAGAGTTGATGAGGTGGGAATTGGAGCCCCCACACCTCACTACATGATGGTGCCACAACATCCTCTCTATGCTCATAACGACGATCCTGAACTTCCTCCTATACCTATATGGACTCCTGATTCTGGGTTCGTGGTTTGCCAAACATTTGGAGGAAAGCCTCAGGTGGTCGATGCATTGAAAGAAACTGCTATGCGAAGAAGCTTTCAATATCGTGTCATCACTTCCGATACTAAACAAATTCATGTTCATTGCTAGAACCATGGAGACGAATGTATTTGGCAATGTTCGGGAGACATATGTTAAAAGAAATGGGGCTTGGCTCATTCGTAAGACAGACAACAACCACACTTGTAGGTCGTCGCTAATTTTTTCTAGATCACCGACAATTGAGTGCAAGGAAGGTTGCACAAACAATCAAACATCTGATTGAGGCACAACCTGGGATCACCGTGAAGAGTGTCATCCCTGAAGTGAAGAATCGACATGGCTAGACCATCAGTTACAATAAAGCATGGCATGGAAAGCAAAAAGCTATGGCGGAGGTGTATGGCGATTGGGAAGAGTCATTTGCTAACCTGCCTCGTTTAATTCTTGCAATGGTGGACATGAATTTTGGGTATGTTTTTGTGCCTAGTTACGAAGATTTTGGAGGGGGTGTTAAACACGTGTTTAATCGACTATTTTGGGCATTCAAACCATGCATTGATGGTTTCACCCATTGTCTACCAATAATCCAAGTTGATGGCACCTTTACTAACCCTATTTTTCTTAGAAAAAATGAAGAAAATAAGGGAGGTCCACCATGAAGGTGCAGATTGGCTAGAAACTCATCCTTTTGAGAAGTGGACGTTACATCAAGACAAAGGGTATAGGTATGGCATAACAACAACGAACATGGGTGAATGCCTCAATGTTTTGTACGTTGGTCTTCGTGCAATGTCTATATCATCTATAGTCTTGCATACCTTCTTTTGTACGTTGACATGGTTCGTTGAACGCTACCAAGCAGCATATCAGATGCTGAAGAGATTCTCGCTTCGCAGTAGAAACAGGAAGGTCACCAGATAGTTCAAAGGGTGGTAATGCTCAGACAGTTATATTGGATGCAATGAATGGAACAGGAGAGTGTACTTGCGGTAAGTTTCAAAGGAGAAACCTGCCTTGCTCTCATGCATATGCAGCTGCGAGAAGCATTAATATGGACCCAACTATATTTGTTAGTCCATTCTACAAGACTCCATACGTGGCTAAGTTTGGGAAGGGTCGTTGATGACTTGATATATACACATGTTTTTGTCCACCATTCCTTTACCGCTTGAGTCTCATTTCTCGTGTTTTAGGCCCATTTCACGCTTGGTTGTTCGCGTTTGTGATATTTCAGGTCCTAGTATGTGAAGGAAGGTTCGGGCACGAGTTCGGGGTCGATTGGAAGAAGTTGGAGCGATTGACGAGAAGCTTGGGAAACCACACGGCTAGACCTAAATGTCACACGGTCGTGTGACGTGGCTGTGTGGAACCCCTTTGGGCGGGTAAACCACACTGGCAGTGTAAAGGATCCTTTGTGGCCATGTGGAATTCCCAAGGAGCTCACACGGGCAGACTAAGATTTCACACGGCCGTGTAGCGTGCGTGAAGGCACTTAAGTGAAACGCGACATTCTATACTTCCACACGGGCAACTGAAAATTCTACACGGCCATGTGGCCTGGCCGTGTAGTCGTGGAATTCTGGGTTTTAAACCAATTTTGCGTGTTTTGAAGGGGGGAATCGATTTTCAGATCTTGAAACAGAGTCCTAGAGAGAGAAAGTGCGAAGAATACACCCTAGAGGTGATTTTGGAGCTGGGTTTCATCAATCAAGCTTGGATTTCATCCTTGGAGTGAAGATTATCATCCCATAGCAGATTCTTCCCATCTTGATGAGTATGATTGCTTTGTTTTCTATTTTCAGCTCTCTCTCCCTATGGAGTAGAACCCTCTCTCACTTGGGTATGAAGAACCCTAGTTCCATGTGTTAGGGATATCGATTGTAATGACGTTTGGATTGTGATACTGCTTGATTATAATTGATTGAAGTCTTTTGATTGAGTCAATTGAAGCCTGATCATCTTTTATTGATTTCTGCTGCAACCTGAGATAGATAGAATCTGATTAGGTTGTTAGATCTTCTTCAATCGGTAGTAGTGAATCGATTACACTAGATTTAGTCTATTCACCGCTTTGTACTGGAATCCAATTCCAGTAGTGGAGTTATGTGTTAATTGCCTCAGCGTTCTATCCCGGTGAAGACTAGTCGTCTTCCGGGTAGTTAGTCTGAGAGGGTTTGGCCAGCTTAAGAGATTCCAAACTACTGTCGGATCTTCCGCAGTTTAATCAACAGTAAATCAACCAAAGGTAATTACAACTTTGACCTAACTAAGGAGCTAGGAGGACTCATTCCCGAGTTACTCTTCCCCTGCTTAAGAACTTCGAACCATTTCCTACTTTCTTACTGCTTTATCTAAAATCACATTCACTCAACTTAGTCAGCTAGATAATAGATAATCACGGAGTAGGCAGTAGATCTAGACTCCGGGTTGATAAATAGAAATTGCCACTATTCTGCATTTTCGGACTGCGATTACACTTGGTTTCAGTTTGGTGTTGTGTTTTAGCGTGTCAGTCGTTTATTCCCTTAGCTCATGAAGCATATTGGCCCCATCATGATGCACTTGTAGTGTACCCTCCCGAGCACAGGAAGCGTACCAAAGGTCGACCTAGAGTTAACCAGATTAAAAATGAGATGGATAGATCAAGGAGATAGCAACGCCGCTCGAAGAAGTGTTGTGCATGTCGAGTTGAAGGGCATGATAGGCGCTAGTGTCCAGGGCCATCAACTGACAATTGAAAGTTTATGTTGTAATTTGAATTTTATGTTGTGATTTGAAGTTTAAGTTGTACTTTGAGGACTTTATATTGCAATTTGAAGTTTAAGTTGTAGAAAATAGAATAATAGAACAACTCGAACTTACGAACAAACTCTAGATAATTAGAACAACTCTAGAAAATAGCAACTCGATAAATCACACTGCTCACTCTTGTGCACCACGTCCGCGTCCCTCTCTTCGGCGTCTATTCCTTGAACGAACTCCATATCCAATTCAGTATTTCGTGGCAGTGGAGGCAGGGGCGGACCCAGGTGGGACACCCCTAAATTTTGGGGAAACGCCCCCGGTGGTAATTTATGTATGGTCAAAAAATTTATAATTTATAGTGAGGGACACCACTGAAATTTGAAAAAATGATGATCCTACTGTCAATTTTTAAATTTGTGTATAAGAATATAAGTAGTAGGTTGGGTAATTCAAACCTGGAACACTATTATCATTAATAAACTTAATTTTCATTAAATTGCAACTCATTTGTTGTTCGATTTTGAACACTGTGTAATAGTAAAATGTCATTTCCTATCTCTAATTATTTTCAAAACCTAACAATTAAACTAATTTCAAGCTACCCTTAATTTGTATTGATTTTATGGTTGTAAGGCAAGTATTGAAAGAGTCTTTCAACTTTGGGTTACATCAAGAGCAAGTTTACAAATCGAATATGCGATAAGTTCGTGAATGATTGTTTAGTAGGATAATTAGAGACAATGTTTTTAACACTGTAGACATCAAGTGTATTCTACAATTTTTCCGAATATGAAAACACATCATGAACTTTTTTAACCTGTATGAGTAATGTATTTTCTTATTTACAATTTTATTTTTATTTATTTTATTTTTAAAATGGGACACCCCTATGAAAAATTTCTGGGTGAGTGGAGGTGGGGTTGCAGCGGCTGGAGGAGAATAGTAGACATGGCCCATCGGAGGCTGGAAGCTTTGTTGCGGGGTTTGGAATTGAGGGTCGACATTGGGATACCCGTAATACGGGGGGAGCATAGTTGTCTCCTCCTACTCCTCCTTGAGCCGAAGCTGATGATCCCTCTCTGAATTCCCTTCTGGCCGGGGGGGGGGGTGGTGGGGAAAATCCAACCTCGTATGGGTCAGGAAGTGCCACATCTTCTCGTACTTGCACATGGACTGTAACTGGCTCTTGCCGACGTTTACTCCTCCTTGGTGGCGGTGGCGATGGCGGGAGGGATTCAAATTCAATGACATCGGAGGAAGGACGTGGCGGTGCAGGTGCATGTGGATATGCAATAACATCCCTTCGAATTTCCTGCGAACATGACAGGAGATTCTTGAAGAGCTTTTTCAAGAATGAAAATTTCTCAGGTCCCAAAGTTTGTTCTGGTTCACTCTCCATAGTCATTGATGCAAGTTCCAACCTATCAACCTAAATAATAAACACGTTAGTCAAACACTCTTTGTGTAGCTAAAGTAATTATAGAAATAGATGTGCTTACCAACGAACCGATCACGACACCACGTTTGGTTACCCATCTTTTTGTGAACTTGCGGTACCAAACCATGTATTCATCTTGGTACCCCCATTGGCCTCGTCATTGGGATGCCATCATTTGCAGACGTAAGACGAGACTCCCACATACCAATCATCTATGGTGCTTGGTTGGCCAATCATTAACTGTACCCCGCAGATCCTTGTTGTACTTGTGGAGTGACTTATGTACGTCCGGTGGTGGGAGAGGAATCGGTTGCGCCCAATTATATTGCCAGACACATCTATCAGGGAGGTGTCACTCGACAATGTTGTGGCAAATCATAGGCAACTTGCACGACTAGAGTTGACGATACTCAGGGTATCGCAACTCGTACAAATCCTTTGATCCGTTCGGATACAGATCCCACTCCACCTAAGTTTCAACAAATAAATTAAAATCCATACAAATAATTTCAACAAATAAAATCGTATTCATATTCATAAAAATTAATCATGGGCCATGACAAATAATTTCAACAAATAAAATAGCATTCACGTTCATAAAAATAAATCATGAGCCATGACAAATAATTTCAACAAATAAATTAGCATTCATATTCGTAAAAATAAATCATGGCCAAGACAAATAATTTCAACAAATAAAATAGCATTCATGTTCATAAGCTAGAATGTTACCTCGTTGAACTCTATACGGTCAAGATGTTGGCGGTACCCGTCTAGAGAGGCGCGTCTCGTGATAGCTCCAATCATCTAGCACCATAAGCCGCTTGTCGTAGTGGCTCTTCAGGACCCCAATTGTTGGCAGGGCAGATCGGAGCGAAAGTAGGAAGGTGCTCCCAAACCCATAGTTGGAGGATGAACATGGCACCACCCGGTTGCTTTGTTTTCGGGTCCATACACTTGCACAGCTCCACATATATCATCGCCAAACAAGTAGATCCCCAGCTTTTTCTCCCAATCTCGTTCCAATCTTCCAAAAGAACTCGGAGCCGCATACAATTCATATTTCCACCAGACTTGTTCGAAAACAAAAATCCTCCAACCAAACAAATCAGGTAGATGCGAGCATACCTCTCTATCTGAGCATCCGTGGCATCCTCCGGTAACTCTCCAACGGTCCTCACTAGCCAAGGGATCGATAGCATAGACTTGTGTAGAGGTGGTCTATGACGACCTTGTTGTGCTTCCTTGGGGATGTTGATGCCTAAACGCTCGCTTATAAATTGGCACCAACCATTCAATGGTTTCTGTGAACTCTCTATTATGGCATCACCATTGATTGGAAGCTCTGTCAGCATGGCCATGTCATTCAACGTAATCGTCATCTCTCCCTCCATAAGGTGGAATGTGTGCATTTCTTTTCTCCATCTTTCCACCATTGTCGTAAGAAGGTTGTTGTCCATGTAAAAAAAACCCTTAATTATTATGCGAAAAAAAATAAAAGAATACTATCGCATTTAAAAAAAAAAGTACACGAGGAAATGCTTACCTGGTCTGCCGCCCAAACACTTTCAGACCGATGGTAAGGTTGCTCATCCAACAAATCGATTTCTCGCGATTCGCCTTGAATGTATAATCTAGGATCGTAAATACTCGGGTCCATCTCGATAATTTTGAGTGATAGAAGTACCAAACTAAAGAAGAAAAAATTGATGTGGAAGATCGGGGTTAGCCGCAACCACATAGCATATTTTTTTTTCAAGAGTGGTGGGAGGAAGAGAGGAAGAAGAATGGAGTGGCGTGAGTTTTAGTGGAATGGAGGGGGAATTTATAGGTTATGTGGGAGGAAGTGGATCGAGTTTAGTACACTCGAACCACTGGATCGAGTTTAGGACACTCGAACCACTGGATCGAGTTTCGTGTCGTCGATCCGTGTCAAAAGTTGTTTGAGGGAAGGCTGATCGAACGACCCGGATCGCATTTTGAGTACTCGATCTACGGTGGAGCGTGTCTACATCATCGATCCGCGTCTAGGAGATCGATTCCCAAAAAGTGGATCCGCGTAGATCGAGTTTCGCACACTCGATCCGAGTCACTACTACTTCGCGATAGTGGTCATCGAAAGGACCAGATCGATTCTCGGAAACACGATCTAGAGTGGAACGCTTCCTATGTCATCGATCCGCGTCACTCTGATTGAGCCTTCTCTCATCGATCTACGTAGATCGAGTTTTCTAAACTCGATCCGTTTCGTCACGTTCCAGCCAATCGTGGCCTTTTCACTCGATGTACATGGATCGATGGCCCGGCAACCGATCTAGCTGTAGTTCGAGTTTATTGAACTCGATTTGTACCAAACTTTGGTATTTTGGGAAACTTTTATAAAATTTATGTATTGTAGGAATTTTTTAATTATTATTGTATTTAGGGAAAAAAATCCTTTACTTCGCCGCCTCAACAAATAAGCCGCCAAAATTGGGCTGTGAAAGACCCAGAAAGTGAGAGCTCATCTACATCTACAAAATATATAATGGCAAAACATGTGTTGGAATTCTTCCATTTCAAATTTCGTGGCCCGAGAGTGATTCTAGAAAGGTTGTTTTTGTCATTGCACTCAGTTCATGTTTATATATTAAAATTTTTTATCATTAGAGTTTGATCCTTGGTCACTTGAATGAAGAAACAACATGAGAACCAATTAGACTACATTTCATTTATTGATTTTTCTTTGATTGAACTCTAGGAATATGTTTGGTGATGATGCTTCTATATTTATATTTTATCGAAAGAAATTAGTTCTCAAATTGGAACTTAAGTAGTAGTGATTCAAACATTAATATTAAATTGTATGTGTTTGTTTAGTTCAGACAAAAAACAGAAGTGTAACCAAAACATGGACCTTTGTGATGAGTATAATCATTTTTTTTGTGACAAATCTACACATAATATAATGATAAAATTGGGAAATGAGTCTCATTTCAAATTTCGTGGCCTGTGAGTGATTCTAGGAAGCTCCTTTTCATCATAGTGCCCAATTTATCTTTATATTATGTATAGATTTGTGACAAAAAATAACTATATTTGTCACAAATATCCATGTTTTGGTTACACACATGTATTTTGTCTAAACTGAACCACACATACAAATTTATTATTTAATGTTTGAATCAATGTTACTTGAGTTCCGATTTCACAATTGATCAGTAATCACTTTCTATAAGATATAATAATTTCAGGTAAAATACATTTCCTAGCCTATTAAATCTTCTGAAAAGCAAAGTTTAATACGCGGTTTATAATTTTTATAACCTTTAAAATGACGGGTAATCTTAAAATTGCAACACAAATTTCATTGCTTGAAATATTCATATCGAACTGCAGTATTGAATATGCAAAAGCGATGTAGAATTCTTTAAATTAATATGAATTTTCAGAACTAATACGAAACAATAATATTTTGTACAAACTATAGGTGACTGGTTCTCTAAAATTTCAGCATGGTTAACTGCTAAATGTTAAGCTCCTGCTAATCGGGCATGAATGGACCCGATAATAATTGGACAATATCGAGTTTAATGTGATTTTCATTTCGTCAGTTTTGGATCTGATGTGTTGATCAATTTATAGGGCATGAACATGTAAATGTATTATAATTAACCTCACTATACAATTTTTACTCTTTATAACAATTAATTTAATCTTAATATTTGCGATGTTTGAAATATTTATGTATGTTTAGAGGTATAATTATTATGTGTGACATCCTTTGTAATTTATTCAAATGTAGTATTTCATCAGGTAGTCAAAATTGAATACTGGGTGCATTTATTACTATTTTTATCTTGGTGTTGTGAATAGGTAGAAACTTAATTATTATAATGCATATAACTATACCTAGGCACATGGTCGAGCTAGCACGACACAGTTAGAGCATACCATGAAGACAATGTATATGGATCGGCTATGTACAAGCAAGAATGCTTCATGGGTCGTACCAGACTTAAACTTCAAGGGCTTTCGCACAAGTGCAAGCACCACACAGTCTATATTGGTGAGCACCTGTTTTTATGGAGAAATGCATCATTTGATAAAAATAAAATAAAATATTCTAAAAATAACATATAAAACTTGAATTATTTAGTAGTTTCTCACATCAATGTGTGACGGCTCATATTCTAAAAGCTTTATAGAATACATTAACTATTTATTTTGAGAGTCAAACCTTTTCAATGTATACAACTAAAAATTCATTTATAAAATCATTCTTGATTAACTTCATAGCTGAAAAGTCTTTTTTAACAGCTTGCAGTAATAACAAACAACGTCAACAATAATTTTAGAAGCAAGTAAAGTGAAAAAGAAATTGGAATTTAGTATTTCTTTGCAAATGTGTGTGAGGAATGTGGGGAAAATTTTGAGCAATGGTTGAAACTCATATATCATTTGTTTGAATATTGAATATTGCATACTGAATTGGAGTATTGAACATTTTGGAAGCGATATATAATTCTTAAATTATTATTAATTTTCAGTCTGGTTGACCAATAGCCTTAGAAGTTAGAACTTTTGCTAATCTGACATAGATCCAATAATCATAAGATGAGATTTATTTTAATATGGCTTCAGTTCAAAACCATTTTTTATGTGTAATGAATTTTTACGACAAATACATGTAAAGTGAAGATGAACCTGATTACGCATTTTGATTCTTTAGATAAATACAATGGTTTAAAGGCTTTAAGCGATGAACTAATGTTACACTCACTCGATTGGTTTAACGAGTTCTGATTTTTATCATTTTTAAAAATTAGTTTATTCACAAACTATCAAGCTACTTTGCTCCGTCGATGAATAAGCGACCATCTAGTTTCAGGTACTCTGATTCACACTATCGATTGTGAATTGAGAATAAGTATTTCGAATGCAAAATTGGAGAAGTAGTTGAGATGTTTATAGGTTTCTTTCTATTCCAAACGGTAGAAAGAAAAAGGAAGGGAAAAGGGGGTGAGTTGTGAGATACAAAATTGAGAGAGAGATGGAATAACAAATGGAAAAACAAAGAGGAAGGCAAAGAGAGAGTGAGAGGACATTTAAAAGAGGAGAAAAATTAGATAGTGTGAAATAATTGCCCTTCTGTTTTGATTAGTGGATATTCTTGGCCCTATTATGTTGAGTTTTGATTTATTTTAGGAGATGACATTATATTTGACATGTTTTTTCCATTCAATTTAAAATACTAAATCAATATTATCATTTGGAAGATTTTCCTTAATACGATTATTGTAATTTCTGAGATTTAAGGAGCATTTGATAATGACAATATTTTAGTGGTTTTTTATTTAAAGTTTGTATTGAAAGCAATGCAGTCAAAAGCGCGATTCTACCTAGAAACAGAAAAGTGGTAAAATCGTAAAACGTAGAATTAAAGCGTAAAAGCGTAAGTTTTTTACGCATGCTCTAAAATAACTACAAAACTGTTAAGTACGACATATACTATGTAAAATATGAGTGCACATAATTTAGAAAAGTTAATAAGCACCCGCAATTCATACCTAAAGTAGAGAAGCTAATAGCCTCTTAATAATAAGTTCATAAACATAAATCTTAACAATAAGCCACCTTCCCCTCTATGCTAATGAATTTGGGAAGAGCCTAGCTATAGCTAGTGAATTAGATTACTCTATTGAAGCTGAGAATGCGTCCAAGTACCTGTTATGTATCTTTTAATCTCAAATGTATCATATTGTTGGTAATTTACCATTAAAATATACTTTTATAATTAATATCATGAAAATAATACCCATTTAGTGAATTAGAAGCGTAAAAGTGTAAAGCGTTTTGGTGAACTAGAAGCGTAAAAGCGTAAGCTTTTAAGCTTTAAAACGCAATTTAGTCCGATTTTGTGCACTAAAGTTTTTATATGAAAACGAAAGCGTTTTGGTGACCTGGAAGCGTAAAACCGTAAGTTTTTAAGTTTTAAATCACGATTTTAACTGCATTGATTGAAAGATCGTACGTACCGACGGTTAGACCATAAAACTTCACATCATATGCTAAATCGATAGGTAATATTAGCAATATGAAACGGACGTTGAACCAGATTTAAATTATGACTTCAGTATAAAATACTCTACTACCAACTTTTTCGATACGATTTTACAATCCTTTGGTTCAAAAAATTCTTTTACACTGGTGGAAACAAAAGATTTAAAGCACATTTTGAACTATCTATTGCAAAAAAGCATAAGTCAGTTAGCGATAATGAGAATATGTGATCTCATGCAACCCAAAAGACACTTTGCAACTTCTTTCTTTTTAAAATAAATGTATGTTACACATACTCTCGCTCATTCATCAACTTAACGAGTAACATATATTTTAAGTAACATTATTTTCATACATTTTTATTTATTGAATTATTTCATGAAAAAAATATTTGCTGCATGAAAATTACTACATTGTTTCTAGACAACACGTTGTCCAACTAACTATTAGCGACAGCTTAACATCATGTTCTATATATTTCAAATCAAGCAACTTCATATTCATTACCAACAGTGTAGTAAAAAAGAATGCTCTCTATTGGGAAAAACTTAAAAGACATAATAAACTCTATGACACAATTTCTTTCATCCTAAAGGTTGATTATGTATGTATATATGTATGTATGTATTATGAGAAGCAACTCTAATATTCAACTATATGGTTTAATTAAGTAATGAATGATAATTAGTTATTTTTTTCATTCAATAATTATATGTAATGCTTATATTATATTTTTTTCTCTTTTCATTAAGGTCAAAAGTCTAAACATATTATGCATAGTTGGATCACTTTCAAAAATATTATGTGCATAACTAAGGTATAAAACAATCATTTCATGCATTTCAAATAATCTATTATATTCATTATTATATATCATATTCCTCGACAAAATTCTTCCGGGCAATGAGTCGGGCCCTGTGCTAGTGAGTAATAAGAGACCATCTCCTTATTTCTGTTTTGGGGATTAATCGTAAATTATTTAGCAATGATAATTGCACAAATATGGAATTTATTTCCTTGTTCATCATATTTGTAATGCGTATTTGATCAAGCAGTAGCTATTTGTGTAACCTGAAGGTCTTCGAATCCTCATTGCATGTAAGCAATAACAAATAAAAGTTAATTTAACCACACATTAGACCAAGAACTAGTCAAAGTCTAAACTTAATGATAGACTTCAACAAGAAGCTAGCTATCTCCAAGCAAGTCTAATTACCAAAACGATTAATTTGAAAAATCTGCGTGGAACAAAAGATTTGACGTGGTCCAACCATTTGTGAAACTACATGATAAAGACACGTACGTACTCCAAGCCATTTTGTTCCGGCAAATTTAGCCACCGAAGGAGAAAGAAGTCAATCGTAACCGCCCAAACCCCCCACTTCTGCTTTCTTCTCATTTAGTTTCCTTTCTCACTACCCATCTACTTCATTTCCCCTTCTTTCAACCCAAACATGGCCACCGTCGCCGTCAAGGAAAATCGGGAGGAAGGACTACCAGCTGGTCACCTTCGACCTCCCTTACCTCGCCTTCTACTACAACCAGAAGCTCCTCATCTACCAATCCCACGCCGAATTCGTCGACGTGGCGGCCAAGCTCAAGGAAGGCCTGGCCGCTGTCCTCGACGACATCTACCAGCTCGCTGGCCGGTTGGGGAAGGACGACGAAGGCGTCTTCAGGGTCGAGTACGACGACGACGACATGGACGGCACCGGCGTCGAATTCTCCGAGGCCGCCGCTGACGATAGTACCACAGCGTTCAAGGATTTGATTCAGTACAGTGGCGTCCTCAACGTCCATGGCCTCCACCGCCCCTTGCTCGGCATTCAGGTTAAAAAAAAAATACCGTCTGTTTGACTTTAATTAACTGTTTTGATTGCCGATCTGCATGGGTCGTATTCCGTCATTATATTAGCTTAGTATGGCCCTGCTGTAGGTTTTGCAGAAACAACTTCTGTCTTGAGCTTTTAGAGAAGTACTTTTAAAAAAAACAGTTGAGTGTTTGGCTGAAAAACTATTAGAAGTGTTTTTTAATATGAGAGGTTATATAAAATGACTATAAAGGACTTATAATATGAACTATGAATAAAAATTCTAAACCATTAAAAGTAGTCAAAATGGATCTTGTTAGATTTCTTTAATATTAAATAATATGATTTTATTATTTATTTTATTTTTAAAATGATATAAATGAAAGAAAATTAAAATATGGTAAGGATAATCTTGTATTTTCAAAACATTTTTTCGCAGAAGCTCCGATTCTGCTTTTATGTTATACAAAAACGCTTTTCGGCTTTTTAAACATAGAGGTTTTAGAGGTGTTTGCCCCTGCTTCAACTTTTGAAGCCGAAAAGCATTTCTAAAAGCAAGGTCAAATATATGAATTACTGATTGGTAGTAAATTGTGTGGGACCCATTTACAGAGGAGCAGTAAATAATCTGTATATTACAAATATGTATTTTATTTATTTACCACATGCTTTGTCGTGCAGCTGACGAAGCTAAGAGACGGGCTGGCGATGGGCTTGGCGTTCAACCACGCGATCCTGGACGGGACGTCCACATGGCACTTCATGGGCTCATGGGCCGAGATATGCAGCGAGTCCACTTCCATCTCGGTCCCGCCGTTCCTGGAACGGACCAAGGTCCGCAACACGCGGGTGAAGCTGGACCTTTCCCCGCCGGACGCGCTCACCAAGCCCAACAACGACAATTCTGTGGCGAAAATCCTCAGAGAGAAGGTGTTCAAGTTCCCCAAAGCAGCAATCGCCAAGATCAAGTCAACGGTCAACTCCACCCCGACATCGAACGGCTAGAAGTTGTTCTCGACGTTCCAGTCGCTGGGGGCCCACATCTGGCGCCACGCAACCCGGGCGAGGGAGCTAAACCCGGAGGACTACACAGTGTTCACGATCTTCATCGATTGCAGGAAGCGGGTCAACCTGGCGATGCCGGAGAGCTACTTCGGGAATCTGATCCAGGCGATCTTCACGGTCCTACCAGTCGGAGTTCGGGGCTGCGATGATTCATGGAGCGATCGAGCAGAACGACGCGGAGGAACGAGGAGTGGGAGCCGGCGCCCAAGGTGTTCCAATACAAGGACGCTATGGCGAACTGCGTGGCCGTTAGGAGCTCACCGCGGTTTCGGGTCTACGAGGTGGATTTCGGGTTCGGACGACCCGAGAGCGTTCGGAGCGGGTCGAACAACCGGTTCGACGGGATGGTGTTTTTGTACCGGGGGAAGGAAGGTGGGATCGACGTGGAGATTATCTTGGAGAGTGGGGCCATGGAGAAGTTGGAGAAGGATCAGGAGTTTCTTTCTCCAAGAGGGGATTAGTGTTGGTAATTGTTTCACCCAAGAATGTACCCAGGGCTAACATAGTAATTACGGGCTCCGATCTGGACTCCGTCGCTCAATCTCCTAGGGAGTGGAAGAACCTGTGAGGCGGGGGTGGCCCTCGGGATCTACGCTCCGACGCTCAAGTTAGTACGATGTAAGAGAGAGTGTGTGGTATGTAGAGAGATAAAGTAGAGAGACCTTAGGAGAAAGTGAGTAAGAGAAGGAGAGGATCCCCATTGGTTTGGAGGCATGAGTCTCCTTTTATAGGAGTCTTGGGCTTCCTTTCGTGGGCTTGGGCCCGATAAGATGTATGGGGTGATGGGCTTGGGCCCGTTGATGACGTAGTTGTTTGTCGTATTAGGCGGATTAATACCACACCCAACAATTGCCTCTTTACTTCTTGTATTCTGTAAGAATGGAAGGAGTAAAATAATATTTTAAACCGTATTAATTTGCCTTACTTTTTAGACTGGATGATGCATTTTCCCTTTGAGCCTGTCGAGAGGCGTTGTGCTTCTGAGTGTTGTTGACGTGTTTTGCCCCCTTGTACAAGTTGCGTGACATTATCCTTGCCCCTTGCTTAGATTTCGATGACTTGAGTTAGAGCTCTCAAATCGTTTGATATTTGTCCCACTAGCCCATTGTTGTTAACTATGTGCTAGGGGGTGGCCCCCATGACTTGGGAGGTGTAATTCAAGACATTCACAGGGACGGGAGATGTGGGTTTTTTAGACTGGTCCGGAGTTCTGTCTTCCAGCTTGTGTGGATGCTTTTCTTATTTTGAGCCAGTCGGAAGGCGTTTAAGCTCTAAGTCTGTCGGGAAGCATGTCTTCTCTTAGCCTATCGGAAGGCGTTTCTCCTTTGAGCATGTCGGAAAGCATTTAAGCTTTGAGCCTGTCGGGAGGTGTTTTATGTTTAGCCTGTTGAGAGGCGTGTCTTCTCTTAGCCAGTCGGGAGGCGTTTCTCCTCTGAGCCTGTCGGGAAGCGTTGTTATGCCTATTGGAAGGCATTTCTCCTCTGAGCCCATCGGAAGACGTTTAAGCTTTGAGCCTATCGGGAGGCGTTTATGCCTGTCGGAAGGCATTTAAACTTTGAGCCTATCGGGAGGCATTTATGCCTGTCGGAAGGCGTTTCTCTTCTGAGCCTGTCGGAAGGCGTTTAAGCTTTGAACCTGTCGGGAGGCCTTTATGCCTGTCGGGAGGCGTGTCTCCTCTTAACCTGTCGGGAGGCATTTTATGTTCAGCCCGTCGGGAGGCATTTATTCCTATCGGAAGGCGTTTCTCCTCTGAGCCTGTCGGAAGACGTTTAAGCTTTGAGAATGTGTGCCGATGACTCGCCGGTGAAAAGCGGGATCGGGCTTTACCTCCATACCGATGACCCGCCTATGAAAAGCGGGATCGGGGTTTCCCTCCGTACCGATGACCCGCCTGTGCAAAGCGGGATCGGGTTTTACCTCCGTACCGATGACCCGCCTGTGAAAAGCGGGATCGGGGTTTACCTCCGTGCCGATGTGAGATCGGGCTTTCGTTTTCCAGGGGAAGCACTCCCGCGATGGGAGCAACGCCCGAAGGCGGAACATTCCTGTGATGGGAGCATCGCCCGTCGGCGGGACATTCTTGCGATGAGAGCATCGCCCGAAGGCGGGACTTTCTCGTGATGAGAGCATCGCCCGGAGGCGGAATCCTTCCCTCGATGGTAGCATCGCCGCGAGGCGGAACATCCTCATGCTAGTATCTTCATCCGAAGGCGGGATGAATGTATAACTGTGAAAGGTGTCAGTGGCTAGTGCCCAATATTTGTAGAGCATAAATATGAGCATAAGATGATTTGGGAATGTCGAGCCTCTTCATGACACGACATTTCATTCGAAATTTTTCTATCATGGTAATGATCTTCATGGCATGGTATTTGAAAGATATATTCTTGAAGAATATACTTAGCTTTGCGGTGAGTTGGAGGAGCAACATGGATATTGATAAAAACCTAGGAGTTGAGCAATTGAGCACCAACATGTCTTCTAGCCTGCTGGTTGGATGCTTTGCTTCTGAATTCTTGGTCTCAAGTTCGATTCGAATCGGAGCTGACCTTTACTTTGATTGAAGTTGTTCTTCTTTGGAGGGCTTTGAATGCGAAGCGAGCCTCGTCATTGCTTGCTGGGCCTTAGAGGAAGGTGTAGCGGCTGCGTGGAGTTGTCGATTGGAGACGGGTCACGGTGATCATATATGGCGTTGCAAAACTTTGAACATATGGTGTTCTTCTAGTCTACTGGTAGGCAGCCTTCGGATTGACAACACGCGGGTTCGAAACTCGGAGAAGGTGCTTTCTCTTTCATTTTTGTAATTAAATGAAAAGCGGGTCGTCCTTCAGACCCGACCCGGGTTGTGGTCGGAGGCGGGCCTTGTTGTGGAGTGGGTCAAACAGAGATGGGCTGCGTTGTGGACTTGAAGGCGGATTGGGTTGGCAGAGGCGGCTTGTAGGTCCGATGCGGTTGGTCACGAAATGTGGGTTGTGGTCGGAGGCGGGCCTTGTTATGGGCCGGACGCGTGGACTTGTCGGGCTTTAGCGGGTCTATGCAGTGAAGTGGAGGGCGGTCCGGGTCTCAGAATTGGAGACAGACTCTTTTGTGATTCAATGTTCGCGACGGTCTTTGTGAATGGAAGACACGCGTTGTGATAATGAAGGCGAGAGTGGGCTGTAAACTAGCTGGGCCTTGGGTCGGACTTAGTGTCGTGAATTTGATGCAGTTGAGCGGGTTGACTTCTGAAGACGATGCATGCTTGATCAGTTGATGCACGTGATTTGGTTGGATCTTGGAAAGAAGTAAATAAAGGATAGCCGTCATTTAGACACAAGTGAACATTGTAGCCAACCGGTTGGCTTTCCCGCTTGTGAACTGGTGAACATGTGTTCGAAGCTTGGCAGAGGCGTTTTTCGTTTAAGGGCTGACGAAGCTGAATGGATGCACAGCACATGCCTAATGGAGGCTGGCCCATTCGACGCGAGGGGGGACCGTTTCGTGCAACCAAATACGAAGCGGGCCGACACTGTGGTTGTCGTGTTGTGGGCCGGATGCGTTGACGACTAGGCGAGCTGTGCTTCAGCTTTGTTGAAGGCGTTTGCGGGCCAATGCGGTATCAAATAATGTGGGTCTGACCGTAAGTTGGAAGTGGTTGCGACCTAAGACATGGAGGCCATGCCTGGATGGGCTGGTGGGATGCTTTGGGCCTGGCGCGTTTGAGTGGGTTGATTTCCCTGGCAGGCCAGATTGGCTTGGACTGGATTGGTTGCCTATGCTTGATCACGGGCTGGCGGCGGTCTCAAATAATGTGGGTCTTACCGTAAGTTGGAAGCGGTTGCGACCTAAGACATGGAGGCCGCGTCTGGATGGGCTGGCTATTGGTGGCAGGCTGCGTCTTGATGGGCTGGTGGGATGCTTTGGGCCTGACGCGTTTGAGTGGGTTGATTTCCTTGGCGGGCCGGATTGGCCTGGACTAGATTGGTGACACGCTAAAACACAACACCTAACAATGGCCAAGTGTAACCAATGAAAGGGACTGCAGTATAGTGGCACAAGTAATAAATATCGAATCCACGGGTCTCTAGAGTTACTATTACTCAGCTTCAGTTCATTATCTAGCAAACTAGATTAAGGATTGATTTATAAACTAGTCTACTGACTACTCTACTAATTACAAGTTGGGAACTCACTTAGGTATGATTCCCTCTAGCTCCTCAATTAGGTCCAAGTTGCAATTACCTTTGGTTGATCTATTGATGATTAAACTGCGGAAGATCCTAAATTAGCTTGGAATATCTTAAGCTGACCAAGCCCTCTCAGTCCAACTACCCGGCAGACGACTAGTCTTCACCAGGATAGAAAGCTGAGGCTATGAACACAGAACTCCACTACTGGAATGAATTCCAGTACAAAGCAGTGAATTGATTGACTCTCGCACAACCAATTCACCACTATCAATCAAGGAAGCTCTCTTAACCTAATCAGATTCTATCTATCATAGGTTAAAGCAGAAATCAAGAGAATTTGATCAAGATTCAATTGACTCAACAAATCATGCCTCAATCGATTATAATCACACAATATAGCATCCAAAACTTCATACAAGAAAGATCCTAATACATGGAACTAGGGTTCCTCAAAACCTAGGTGAAGGGAAGTTACTCCATAGAGAAGAGAGAGACTGCAGAAATCTGATCTAGATCTTCAATCTCCATCTCCAAGCTTGATTCCCGAGCTCCAATGGCGAAGAAATCCTCCACAATAGCTCCAAGAATGTTCCCAAGTCGCTCTCTCTCTCTAGGGTTCGTCCCTTGGGTGTTTGGGAACCAAAAACCCAGCTCTCCCCTTTCCTTTTGCAGAAAATCGGGTTTTAAACAGAAATTCCCAATCAAGCGGCCAGGCCACACGGCCGTGTGGCTTTCCCAGTTGCCCGTGTGAAGGCTCGGTGATTTCCACACGGCCACGACCCACACGGCCGTGTGGAGTTCCAGGATGCCCGTGTGGCTTACCCAACCTCTGTTTAATGCTTTATTTCTCCCTCGTCCGGACTCCGAATCAGTCGCCGTTTGATCCCAGACGCTCGTAGTCTCGTCCTCTTTCTTTTCATGACATAATTCCATGATTATTTGTCCATAATAGGATGTAGAAGTCCATTATTCCTCAGGTCATGCTCGTGTTTCTTCTCCCGAATTGCCAAATGATCTCTGATTGACTTGAAACTTGCGCCTATGCTTCAATTTACATGCTAGGACCTGAAATGTGACAAAGGAACACAACCTAGCGTAAAATAGTCCAAGAAAGACAAAAACTCAAGCCAAAATGATCAAGAAACGAGGGTGCAAACATGTGCAAATACGATGTTATCAATTGGCCTGGACTAGACGCCTTTGGTTTCTTCTCCCTCTCTTGGCGTTTCCACTGAATGATGCTTGCAGCCTGCCTCGGGAACTTCGTCGATCTGCTTTTCACGATGGAGAGAGAAAAATTGTTGTTGACAGCTAGGATGACATGACAAGGAGGAAGGACCAAAATTGACTGCAAGCACTGTAGCGGAGCGGGGCAGGTTCAACTTTTGAGAAGGAGAAGGGTGTGATGTTGACTACGACCTCTTCTCTTTTCATCGGAGTCCCGACGTTGGACCTTATTTCAGTGGTAAGAATTTGGAAAATTTGCATTTTCTTTCACCGGCTGCTATTTCTTGTCGTCGATTGCGGTGACGGAGTGATGTTGACGACCGGGAATCTTCGAGAATGGCTCAGGCAAGAATGATGGCTGCTAGTTTTTCTTTTCGTCTTTTGTCAGGTCGGAATGGAAGCGGTTCTGGTTTTGGGTGGCGATGCAGATTGGCTGGCGGCAACCGGTGACGATGGTGACCTGTTCCGGCGGTGATGTGTGACTGGCCGACATGGATGCGTTTCGGTCGCCGTCTGGGAATTTCGCACTTCCTTTTCCCATTTTGCTCGTTGAAACTTCTGTTTCCGATTTTACTTCTCCTTTTATAAAGATTAATTTTCTTGTTCTTGTTGCTTCCGATTGCTTGTAGAGGTAGGTAGCCGATCCGAGCTTCTTTCCCCGACTTGCTTGCGGCTCCTGTTTCTTTGTTGTCTTTGCTCCGGTGAACCTTGGCGGCAAATGTTTTTAGAGGAAGAACATATTTTCTTCCCTCCTTCGGAAACCAAAATCAGAATATCCAAATCATTGTCCCACAGTGGGCGCCAAATTGTTTCACCCTAGAATGTACCTAGGGCTAACATAGTAATTACGGGCTCCGATTTGGAATCCATCACTCGATCTCCTCGAGATTGGAAGAACCTGTGAGGCGGGGGTGGCCCCCGGGATCTATGCTCCGACGCTCAAGTTAGTACGATATAAGAGAGAGTGTGTGGTATGTAGAGAGATAAAGTAGAGAGTGACCTTAGGGGAAAGTGAGTAAGAGAAGGAGAGGATCCCCCTTGGGTTGGAGGCATGAGTCTCCTTTTATAGGAGTCTTGGGCTTCATTTCGTGGGCTTGGGCCCGATAAGATGTGTGGGGTGATGGGCTTAGGCCCGTTGATGACGTAGTTGTTTTTCGTACTAGGGTGTTTTTGTACCGGGGGAAGGAAGGCGGGATCGACGTGGAGATTAGCTTGGAGAGTAGGGCCATGGAGAAGCTGGAGAAGGATCAGGAGTTTCTTTCTCTAGGAGGGGATTAGTGTTGGTAATGGTAATTAATTAAATTGGCCCGACCATCGAATCGAGGCCTACTTACCATTAAGCCTTTCTTATTGTTGTGCTTAGTACCGCAATCATCATGCTGTTATGATTTGTGAATTTTTATACCTCGTTATCAAGTAGCGCTTTTCACGTACTCAAATGGATGAATGAGAGTGCACATTCGATAGTGTGCTCATAAGCAAAATCACCCGTGAGTCAAAACCACGCAAATACAAAATCTTACGCTTTTAGGTCACCGTAACTATAGGTGTCAATCGGGCGGGTTCGGGCGGGTTCGGGCCGGGTTCAATCGGGTTCGGGTTTAAACGGGTTGCGGGTTAGTTGGGTTGCGGGTTCATCGGGTTTGGGTTCATCGGGTTCGGGTTCAAACGGGTTGCGGGTTAGTCGGGTTGCGGGTTCATCGGGTTCGGGTTCAATCGGGTTGCGGGCAAATCGGGTTGCTGGTTCATCGGGTTTTGGGTCGGGCGGGTTGCGGGGGGATCGGGTCTCGGGTTGTTCGGGCCAGCGCATCGAGTAACTTACTCATTACTCGTTACCAACTTACACATTTTATTACACTAATTTAAAATAGGGCTAATACCACTAGAAATACCAATCTTTAGTGAAATTGCTATTTATTTTACGAAACTATTGATATGACATTTGTATACCAAATCATCTTTTCCGTTAGTTTGACCATTATATTTAACGGGGCGACTATTCAAAGCATAGTCAGCGCCTACCTAGCGCACTGACGTGGAAATTTGAACCAACCAAAAATATAATTAAAACTATTTAAAATATCATAAAAAAGCAACATAATATTAAATTCATAAGAAAACTAAAATTAACCCTCTTAGCTCTCCCTCTCCCCTCTCTCTCTCTCTCTCGATCGAACCTTATCTCTTCCTCTTTCAGGAAGAAAAAATCTCTTCCCTCCCTGTACATTCTCATATGCTTCTCCCTCAATCTCCGTAGCATCAACTTTCACCATCTGAAGTTTCCGCCGCTCGCTGACCACCATCGTTCTTAATCCTTCATATGAGCCAACAACTTTACTTCCTTCAAAGCTTGAGAGAGAGAGAGAGATTATAGATCTGGCGGAAGGATCTGATTCATCACCGATGCCGATCCTCATTTCATCGCCGCCGAGACCTTACTCCGCCTATTAGACGACCTTAATGAAGTGTGGGCTTATCAAGCACTTTGATTCGATTCGCTCCAAGAACGATTTATTTTGAGCATCAATGGCGTGTGTTCTTATGGTTGGTGATTCAAGTCTCCAGGAAGTACGGATTCGCCAGGAAGAGCGATTGAAATCCTTTTTACCTTCCTCTGAAGAAGCAAAAACAGAGAAATCCCCTGCTGCTACCCCGGGTGCGAAGAGACCTTTGATTCTCATTATTGTACCCGCCGATGACAGATTTGTCTTTCACCTGGTACGATCCTTGTAGATTGAAGGTGCAGGTGGCGTCGAGTTCGTAGCCGGTGGCACTCTGGAGTCTGGGGGAGGAGGTCGACGGGGAAGATGAATTCGGGGAGGACGTCGTATGCTAATAGTTCGGCGGAGTTACCGATTGGAGGAAGTTGATGGCGGACGGAAAGGGAAGGGATGCAGTTCCAATTTTCCAGCCGCAACAGAGAGGCAAAAATATTAATTATTAAATAAAATTATTTAAATTTTAATTTCCTACATGACACCTATGTGTAGGACATATAAGCACCACATAATCAATGGTCAGATATAGGTTGATCACCGTTAAGTCAACTGTTAACTTTAATGGTCAACTGAAATTCGCATAACACAAATGACACTAACCCCTAATAGGTTGGAATGTTATTGTAATTATTGAAATTTCGTGATACAAATGGAAATTTCGCTAAAGGTTGGTATTTTTAGTGATATTAGCCCTTTAAAATATTTTCTCAACTTTTTAACCAATTTATTTCTACCTCGTATGTATATATACTTAATTTTTTTTTGAAAAAAACTAGTCAAAATGTTAAATCAATTTGTATGACTTGCAAACTTGTTATGCAATTAATCATACTAGCTAATAGTAATGGTGATATCAATATTTGCAACCAAAAGACACCATTAATTGTTTATTTGATATTTTAGTATTAATTCAGTAGTAATTGGATTAAAGTATCTCGTTTAGTATAACCATGCAAATCTGGTATTTGGCGTGTGATATTTGGCAAAAGCAGAGTGATAAAAGGAGTTATTTCGAAATAACTCATTGCCCAAATAACTTCGGTAAACTGTTGCCAAACGAATTATGTGTAAAATTGTTCGAATTATCCTTAAAATTGAACCATTAAAGATTAACTATCAAACTTAGTAAAATTATTGTGACTTCAATCATAACTTACTCAATAACATATATCCTATACACTTAGCCTTACCCTCAATCAACAATATTAAGTTAGTATATGTTGTTGATTGTATACCCTAAATTATCAATACATTATACACTAACCACATACCCTATACTCTAACCATATATCAATGAGTTGTGATTTTGCTAGTATAGTTAATTTAATAGTGAAATTCATACTTTGATTTTCAAAACATAGATAAAATGTGATATTTGCTAATTGTTATACCCTAACCATATATCCTATACTTTACACCACATACCTTGTACTCTAGCCACGTACCATAAACATAAATTGAAAAGGGATCTCCTGCCGTTAAAGATTTCAAATGACTTCAAGTGAACATATGTTAATAAAAAAACTTAGAACCGTCAAAATCATCAATTCTTATACACTAACCATATACACCCTATCCTAACCATATACTTTATACCCAAAATAACGAACCGTCAAAGATTACTTATCAAATTTAGTATAATTGTTGTAACTAATGCTTAATTTATTTATTAGCCATAAACAATTATATACATATACATATTGGCCTTCAAAACATATAAGAATAAATTTAACTAGTCATGCCCTCCATATAAAAGTTAAAGATTCATATTTCAAAGAATAAAATTTTGAAAAATCAAAAATTGAAAACACCAAATTTGTTGTGAACGGCTATTTGCCGCCAACTAAAAAAAAATGGAATTCAAAATTTGAATTTTCCCTTCCTTCCCTTCCTTTCATTCTATAAATTCGGATACCATTAACTAGGGGGTGAACAAACACACCCGCAAACCAACCCACCCGTCCAACCCGAACCAACTCACCCGTATTTATCGCTAAAACGAAGGTTTTGGGTTGAGTGAGGGGTTTCTTTTGTACAACCCGCCTCTTTTGGGTTGGGTTTGGATTTTGGATTACACAACCCGTAGAACCCGACCCAACCCGTGTTCCAACTATTAGTATGAGTTCGGATCTAAAAAATATTTATGTAGTATATAGTCATATACTTATGAGAAAATTAAGATATTTCGCCATGTTTTTCTCTCATGATCTCCCTAATCTAATGCATTCTTCGATTTAAAGTTTAGACATAAATTGAATATAGTAATGATTCACATAATCCTTTTTCTTGTGTACAATTTTAATAGAATAACATATGATGGATGCGTTTGTTTATAACATTTTTAGCCTATTTCAACAAATATCGTGAAAAAAACAAGACATATGTTGAAATAAATAACATTTTACTAAAATTTAAACAACATTTGTAAATTTTCATACCTTTCCGGTAAGTTTTCCAATTTTCCGGCAAGTTTTCCAGTTTTCCAGCGAAAAACACGGTGGCCCGAAAAAAAATTGTGCCCGGAACGCCGCCGAGCCGAAAAAAAATTTCGGCCGGTGCGACGCCCAGCCGAAACTTTCTATCGGGCCGGAGGCGCCGCGGCCGCAAATTTTTTTCGGCCGGTCGCCGAACACGCCGGCCAAAATTTTTCCGGCGGCGTGTTCGTCGGCCGACCGAAAAAAAATTGCGGTCGGGGCGTCGACGGGCGGAAAAAGATTTTCGGCCCGGCGGCGCACCGGCCGCAAAATTTTTTCGGGCCACCGTGTTTTTCGCCGGAAAACTGGAAAACTTGCCGGAAAAATTTTCGGCCCACCGTCTATTCATTGCAAATCGTCGATTTTTTCTGATTCAATACGTTTTCTGAAAGTTGTAGATTGTGAAACTTCTTAACCAAGGATGTGCATATATACTTTTTTTTTAGTTGGCGGCAAATAGCAATTTTTTTGGCGGCAAATAGCAAGCCCCAATTTGTTTCCTTCTTTCTTTTCACAATAAAAAATACTAAAATTTCACTCCTTCTTTCTTCTTCAATAAATTAAAAACACTCAACTTTCCCTCCTTTTTCTCTTCCATAAAATTGAAAGAACCAAATTTCTCTCTTCCTTCATTCCTTCTACAAAAAGTTGAAAACTCAAAATTTCCCTCCTTTTTTCTCTTTCATAATCAAAAGAACCAAACTTTCCCACTTCTTTCTCTTCCCACAAATCAAAATCACCAAAATTCCCACTTGTTTCTTTTCTAAAAAATTTAAAGAACCAAATTTTCCTCTTATTTCTCTTCCCAAAAAGTTGAATACACCAAAATTTCTCTCTTCTTTTAAAAACATCAAATTACCAAATACATTACTTTACTTTATTTATAGTTTAATTTATATATTATATTAATATTATCCATGATCTTAATTATTAATTCTTCATTATTAATATTTTTATTTATAGTTTAATTTATATATTATATTAATATTATCCATGATCTCAATTATTAATTCATCATTATTAATATTGACATTATGTTGATTTTATATTTTATATTTATTTTTTTAATTTTATTAAAAAACTTAGTGTTCAAGTGACCTTCATGTTTCAATTTTTGTAATTTTATTAAAATACATAATACCAAGTGAGTTTCATATTTTTTAAATTTCCTATATGAAATGAAAAAAAATAATTTTTCCTAAGTTTAGAATGAAAAACTTTATTTTGAAAAAATATGTATTGTATATTATAATAATTATTCAAGTGGATTAAATGAAGTTCGGGTTGAGTCGGTCGGGTTACGGGTTAACCGGGTTCGGGTCAATCGGGTTGTGGGTCAATCGGGTTCGGGTTAATCGGGTTGCGGGTCAGTCGGGTTGCGGGTTAGTTTGGGTTGCGGGTCAAACGGGTTGCGGGTCGGGCGGGTTACGAGTTGTTGACTTTTAGTCAATTCGGGTTGCGGGTCGGATTGATCGGGCGGGTTAATCGGGTCGGGCTATGTTTTGACACCTATAACCATAACTATAGGTGTCGATCGGGCGTGTTCGGGCGAGGTTCAATCGGGTTCGGGTTCAAATGGGTTGTGGGTTAGTCGATTTCGGATTCATCGGGTTCGGGTTCAATCGGGTTGCGGGTAAATCGGGTTGCGGGTTCATCGGGTTGCGGGTTGGGCGGGTTGCGGGCGGATTGGGTTTCGGGTTGTTCGGGTCAGCGCATCGAGTAACTTACTCATTACTCGTTACCAACTTACACATTTTATTACACTAATTTAAAATATTTTTCTCAACTTTTTAACCAATTTATTTCTACCTCGTATATATATACTTAATTTTTTTTTAAAAAAACTAATCAAAATGTGGGGTAAAATACCTCTAGTACCACTTAAATTTGAGAATTGGGACAAACATACCACTTAAGTTTGAATAGGGCGTCGGGTACCATTAATCGCCAAAATGTGCATCCGTCTAGTTTTTCATCCAACCCAAAATTTTAATTGCATTTTGGTACCCAAAACTTTTTAAAACATCCAAAACTATATTTTAACAAGTTTTTATCTAATATAGAAATTAAAAAACCTTCTAAACATAATATTACTAAAATGACCAATCAAAATTGTCAATAAAATAGATAAATTAGTAAAAATAATAAACAAATATCAAGAAGAAGAATAAATATATAGAATATAATAATAAATATTTAAAATTAATATTAGAAGATCTATTTAAATCGCTAATCCAATTAACACGTTGCCAGACTTAAGCCATTTTCATGCAGTTTCCCAGTTTTGGCATAGCCTTTTGGTCAGGTTCAAAAATGGTCTTATGGACTTTCTATTGAGCTCCCAAGTACTTTAATGTGTAGAGGGACACTTCAGCTTCAAAACAACCCTTTAATCCAATTTTCATCTAGCCAATTGTAAGATATGAATCTCTAAAGTAGGCACCATAAAACTGTTTTTACACTGAAACAACATATTAGGTCGACCTAATTCTATATGAGGTTGACCGAAAAGTGCATGTCACCGTGACATGCATGTCACCGTAGCAAAGTCCTAAGTTGTTTGGTAACGTTTTACTCAAATGAGTTATTTGGACAGTGAATTATTTATAAATAACTCAAAATGAATTATTTGAAATAACTTATAATCATGTGTTATTTCGAAATAACTCGTTTTTATCACTCTAAAATTCCAATCTTTTTAATCTAAGGGTCTAAATTCTCGTCGGCGACACAATAAACAAAGGAAGAAAAAACAAATCCCGATCGCGAGGCCATCTCCAATCTCTCCGTGGGCTGTTGGGAGAGAGAAAGCTCTGCAAACTTGCTGGAAACCTGAATAAGCCCTACTTCGGCGCCTACTCTAGGGTTTCTCCACTTCCCCCCTTCTTCCCCAATTCGCATATCTCAGGTACGCTTCCCCTCCATACTTCTTCATCTCCACTTCGTCACTTCCCTTCGGTCTCTCGACGTATCTCTCGCTGTGTAGCCGTCTTGTTCGATCAGTAGCTTCCTCCATGGAAACCGAGTAATTGAGCCGGAAGTAAGTAGGGGTTAAGGTTATGGAGCTTTCTTTCATTCAATCTGCATCCTCGCTTAGTTTTGATTCACTCGCGTTGCTCATTCCTGTTTCGCGAGAATGGAATCTTGCAGTTTTTTGCTCTTGTCAGTCTAGTTCATTGAACATTTTTCATAATGGTGTAGATGCAGGCTAAGAACTAGAAGTTCGTAATCCTAGTGGTTTGCTTTAGGTTGTAGGCTAGCAATTTCTGCAAAGTTAGTGACTTTCGAGATGCCACTATGCCAGTTAACAATTAAAGGTTGTTGATTTCAATTAAGATCTCGTTTGCACTCTTGAATAGGGATATATTAATGGAAAGTTGAAAAGGTGGTGTCGTTCTAACTGAAAGTAGGGGTGCAGTTATTTGCAGGATATATGGATTCCCCTGAATGTGGCAGAAGCCATTCGAAGCAAGATGTAGATGATAGTTCGGACATAAAGAGTGATAGGGCTGGAGATGATGAAGATTTCGAGGGAAGTGATAAAAGGAAGCACAGGTCAAGCAAGTCTAGAAAGTTGAACAATGGGGATGAAGGTGATGGATTGGATGGTAGTGGGAGACGGAGAAGTAGTGGTGGGGATAGAAGCGAGAGCCGTAAGAGGTCAGGTGTTGGAAGCTCTAGCAGGGTTGAGAGCGACGAGGATGATTACGAGGCTCGGAAAGATTCGAGGTCAAAACAAGCAAAGAAGAAACAAGAAGAGAGTAGCTTGGAGAAGTTGAGTAGTTGGTACCAAGATGGAGAGTTAGAAACTAGGGGCGATAAGTCCGGAGGTAAAGCACATGGGCTTCGTCCTGATGAAAGTGACAGAAGGAAGGCGACTTCAAAAGTTTCTGAACATGAAAGTTCTAGAAGTAAAAAAGATGAAATGTTGGTGGATGGAGAACATGAGAAGGTACTAGATAAAGAGGCAAAGCATTCTGAGAGGAGGGAGAGCAGTCGAGAGAAGGGTCATGGCTCTTCTGAACAGGGGAAATCCTCAAGGAAGAAATTGGATGAATTAGATCCTGATAGGAAAGCTGAAGAAAATGAGAAGGCTGAAACGCGAGTGGGCAAGTCTTCTGATTCTAAGCATGAGAATTCCAAAGAGAAAAGTGCTTCTGCAAAAGCTGAACAAAGTGAAACCAAAGGCAGAAATGTGGATGTGAGCAGTGAGAAAAGTTTGAAAAGCACCAGCAAAGATGATAAGAAAGTCGACGCTGAAAGAAGTAAGAGCAAAAACAGATCAGAAGCTGTAGAGGAAGACAATAAAGGTAGTCCTGCCAGTCGTGAGGACAGGTTGGGTCGTGAGAAAACTGAGAAGCACAGGCAGCAGAGGTCTTCTTCTGGTAAAGATGTTACTGAAAATCGTGAAAGATCCTCCCATTTAGAGGAAGATGGGAATGTATGGACAAGAGAGAAGGGTTCAAGAGAAGTACCCCGTTCTAACAGGTCTAGGACGCCTGAGAGGAATGAAAGAAATGTTGATGCCAGACGACGAGACAACGAGAAAGATAATCACAGGGATGATAGAACAAAAGCAAGGGATGACAACCGGAATGATCGGAATAGAGATAGGGAATCTTCTAAAGATAACTGGAAAAGAAGGCAACCAATAAATAATGACAGAGATTCAAAAGATGGAGATGTTATGTATGATCGTGGGAGAGACTGGGAGCAGCCAAGACATGGTCGGGAAAGGATTGACAATGAAAGGCCCCATGGTCGAAACAGAGGTGAAGCTGTAAAAACCTCATCAAATTTTGGTATCTCAAACGAGAATTATGATGTTATAGAGATCCAAACCAAGCCTCTTGAGTATGGACGACCAGATTCTGCTTCCAACTTTGCTAGGAGAAGTGAGACTAGTCATGACACAAAATCAGCAACAAATCTTGAGGGTAGAAGGCATGATTCATATGGGTCTGGATCAGCAGCTGAGGATTCTAGAGAGAGATATGGGGATGATCCTACATCAATGCAGGATGCAACTTCATGGAGAGACGACAATGAAAGCCAAGGAGGAAAAGGAAGAGGCCAGAAGGGCACTTTCTCTGGTCGTGGTGGTTCAAGTTCTTCTGGTGGTTCACAACCTCCATATGGAAACCAGGATCACAGTTCCTTTGGCAGAGCTCTTCCACAGGGCGTAAAAGGAAATAGGCTGGGCAGAGGAGGAAGAGGGAGACCTGGTGGGAGAGACAATCAACAGGTTGGACTTCCGTTGCCCATAATGGCATCTCCCTTTGGACTTGGACCTCCTCCTGGTGCATTGCAGCCGCTTGGGCCTGGTATGTCACCAGCTCCGGGCGCTCAGATCCCCCCTGGAGTTTTTATCCCATCCTTTTCACCACCTCTTGTTTGGCCCGGTTCTCGTGGAGTTGACATGAATTTGCTTGTTGCTCCACCCTCTCTATCTCCTATCCCTCCTGGACCTTCAGGCTCAAGATTCCACCCTAATTTAGGGACTCCAGCATCAAACCCTGCTATGTTTTTCAATCAGGCAGGAGCTGGAAGAGGAGTAGTGCCTGGTAGTATGCTAGGTCCTGCCTTTAATGCTTCAGGACCAGCAGGACGGGGGGCTCCACCAGATAAAACCCCTGGGAGCTGGGCACCTTCCAGAAGTGGTGGACCTCCTGGTAAGGCTCCTTCGAGGGGTGAGCAAAATGACTACTCCCAGAATTTTGTTGATACTGGTATGCGACCTCAGAATTTTATTAGGGAGCTGGAGCTGACTAATGTTGTGGAGGATTATCCAAAACTCAGGGAGCTGATACAGAAGAAGGATGAGATTGTGGCTAAAGCTGCATCTGCTCCCATGTATTTACAAGGCGATCTTCGTGAACTTGAGCTCTCCCCCGAGTTGTTTGGGACCAAATTTGATGTTATCCTGGTAGACCCGCCATGGGAGGAGTATGTTCATCGTGCTCCAGGTGCTGCTGATCATATGGATTATTGGACATTTGAAGAAATTTTGAATCTTAAGATTGAGGTAGTGGTGTTACATGCACATGCCTCTATAGTCTTAGCACTTGCATTGCATATGTCATGGTGATTATAGTTGAGAAATGTTGTTTTCTCTTCTAAAATATTTGCCTTCCATTGTATAGGCGATTGCAGATACACCGTCTTTCATCTTCCTTTGGGTGGGGGATGGTGTGGGTCTTGAACAAGGTCGTCAATGTTTGAAAAAGGTACTAGCTCTGAGATTTGAATCAATTAAATATGTTGTTAACTCTTACATATCTATAGCTGAGCCTGATAGCGGGTCTCTCCAATTGTGCTTTAGTGGGGCTTCCGAAGATGCGAGGATATTTGTTGGGTAAAAACCAACAAAAGTAATGCAGCACCAGGATTGCGACATGATTCTCATACTCTTTTTCAGCACTCAAAGGTTAGTAACAATGTCATGTTTTGCCTTTGCACATAACTGTCCCTTTACCTTCGCTAAAACTTGGGTCATTTTGCCCTGAAACATCCAGGAACATTGCCTGATGGGGATTAAAGGAACAGTTCGCCGCAGCACTGATGGCCATATCATACACGCCAACATTGATACCGATGTAATCATTGCTGAGGAACCTCCATACGGTTAGTTGCCCTTTAACTTCATGCCCTCCAGGATTTGGAGAATCTGAATACAGAAGTGGAAACTACTTCCTTTTTGTGATTGAGTGCCCTTCTTCTGCATAGTTGCTGAAGAGTATAATTGAAAAGCACTATAATCTGAAGAGTAGAATTGAAAAGCACTATAATCTTAGAGTAGTATTGTGAAATTGTATAATTTTGATTAATTTCAAATTATGATTCTCACTTAATTGTAGATCGTGAAAAAAATAGTAAGATTCTTCAAGTGGAGTCTTAAATCGTAGATTCCAACAAGGCTTGCCTATCTAGAATCTTAAATCTTTAAGATTTATGGACTCATGTTGCCTTGTCGAGTTGTTTTTTAATGAGGATTTTTTGACACCATGGTGCCTTAACGAGTATTTTACAATCAAATTGTAGGTTCTACTCAGAAGCCTGAAGATATGTATAGAATCATAGAGCACTTCTCCCTTGGCCGAAGAAGGCTTGAACTCTTCGGTGAGGATCATAACATCAGAGCTGGCTGGTTGACAGTTGGTAAAGAACTATCATCATCAAATTTCAATGCTGAGGTACAAACATCTTTCATCACAACACTTGATGTTCCAACCTCCTGCTATCGTTCACCCTTAAACAAGAAATCTGTTTTTATCTTTTCTCAGACGTATGTGAAGAACTTTGCCGACAAGGACGGGAAAGTCTGGCAAGGAGGCGGTGGCCGGAACCCTCCCCCAGAGGCACCGCATTTGGTAGTAACCACGCCAGAGATAGAGTCGCTTCGGCCAAAGTCGCCAATGAAGAACCAGCAGCAGCAATCAGCCTCGATTTCTCTGACAACTGCTAATTCCTCCAGCAGAAGACCACCAGCTGCCAACTCACCACAGAATCCAGTTGGATTTGCGCTGAACCCTGAGGCATCTAGTTCGAATCCTTCGACTCCAGCTCCATGGTCAGGACCACCTCCATTGGAAGGAGGGTTTCGAGGGAGAGAAGGTATGACTATGGCGCCACCGGAGGAGAAGATTTTTGAAATGTATGGATTTAGTGGCCCTCCTCATGGAGAGCACCTAGATTTTGACGCTCACAGACCGATGAATTTGATGTAGCGAAAACGCTAGGCTTGTGGTTATTGTAACTTTTCTGTGTAATTCTTTTTCCCGGTTATAAATATAAATGAAAGAGAGAAAATGCAGAATGTGCATCGGTGTAGCATGGTGGGCAATGATTAGGGTGCTGCAAAAATTAAGTCGAATTGGAAGCTAGATCGAATCAGATTGTATCATCATAGGTATTTTAATTTCGCTTTTATTCCAAGAATTGACGTTTAGAGAGATTAAGATTGAACCAAAGGTATATGGACTCCAAAAACTCACGTGGATTGAATCGGATCAAATACGATTACAATCAAATAACGATTATTATTTGGGTTGATTTGGAATGACTGTAAATCCAGTCCTTGGTCAATTTGGAACGATTCTGTGCCGGCAGATGAATAGAAGAGGGACAAACAACATTGGCCCTCAACAATAAGATATGTTTTGCAACAAGTCCATTTTTCTACAACAAAATTGTAATTTACATCTTCAACATATTTCACTGGCTTTGATAGCTTTCAAGCTGGCTGCATATATCTCATCTCTATCCTAACAACTACAAAACCAGACATCTAGCAGGGCCTCATTTCCTCTAGGACTTTGCGGTGCCAGGGCTTTCGAGCATTGTCATCAATTCCAAGAGGATTCTCATGTCTCACTTTCTGGCTTTGCTGAGCCGGGCGATAAGGCAGCTGCAGCATCTTTGACTGTTGCAAGTAATTGAACAAGATTGTGAGCGAATGGGAAAGGAGCCAGATAGAGTGATTTTGTCATGCATTACTAATATAACCTGTGGGTTGAGCTTGAGCTTGAGCTTCCTCTACTTGGCTATCGGCCATGTCAGGAGTCGGCATTTGTTGTTGAGCAACAGATGCTTCCGGCTGCTCTTCAGCGACTTTAGCTTCTGGCTGGTTATCGAGGACAGGCATCTCAGATTGCTGCTGGCTAGCGGATGCCTTGAGCTGTTCTTCTGTGACTTTTAATAACTCATCGCTGGTATATGCATTGTTCGGGGCTGGAGTACCATCTGTAATTTTTCAGGGACATACAACCAGTCAACCACTTCTGAGATTATATAGATCGGAGCTACTGACAAAGACAAGAACTACTACTCTGTCTCTGTGCTCTGTGGCTTAAGACATCAATGTCAATGATACCATTGCCTTTCTATCCAACCATCTAAGTATTCAGCAGAAAAGCTCCGGAAATTCCAGGCAGATTCTGACCCGTCTACTCACTCAAGCAAGGTAGTGCTAAATTTCAAACTCATTGGTTTGACAATGGCGAAGCAGAAAACATGTCCAAGCTTCTGCTCTTGTAACAGTAACGGAAACACGAAATATGGTTGCTGAAGAGTAGCATGGGCGAACTTACTGGGTTCAGCTTGAGCTGGAGAATCTGCAGTGCTGGTAACTGATGAAGAAGGTGATGAAGCAGCAGGAGGAGCACTAGGTGTTCTGTTGGAGAAATTTGTGGTTTGTGTAACATTTGTTATCTCGTCAAGCCCAATCTCCTTCTCAAGGGTGCTTTTGAACTCTCTAGAAACTTCCTAAATTAGTAGATGTAAGTGAATCGACCGTAGCATATATAAAACAACAGCAGTGAAAGAAGACACTACCACTGGAAAACCACAGAGGTTAATCACTATCTACCTGGAGTTCTCTAATGGTAGGTTGAAATGCCCGCAAAGTCTTGCCCAAGTTGCGGGCAACCTGCATATAAGAAGCTCAAAATTAAGGATACCAGAACCATTTTCCGTTCTCTATTGCTATACAACTATAGCTGCCATATCTCAAATTCTTTCGTCCTACTTTGAACCACGGTGACAAGTAACGTATGATGATTCCCTAAACTTACAAATAAGCTCCATTAACCCATTCCTTTCCGGTTTAAACTTTCAGCTACAGAGTAACGAAAGGGAATTCAACAGTAACTAACCTCGGCGAGACCTTTTGGACCAAACACCAGTAAAGCCACCACTCCAATGACCAAAGCTTCCGGAGCTCCAACTCCGAACAAAGAAGCACGAACTACCCTGCTGCCATTACACCTCCCTTTCCTTTCTGAAAACGCCAAATTCCCAGATCCCCCAATCGATAAAAACACATCAGTTCCCATCACTACGAAGCAAAAATGGAAAGTATAAGTACACCCAACTTAGAAACACTCTACTTACTACCTTTATGAAGAGACTTTGGATTAATTGAGATGCTGAGCTGTTTTAATCCACTCCATTGAGACAAATTCCCTGAACCCAGTTGGGGTACCCAAGTAGAAAGGCCAAAGTTGGGAGCTTTACAGCAGGAAATCGAAGAACAAGGGTGAAGAAGAGATCTTGCTCTGGTGGAAGTTGAAAATGAAGTGGTTGGAGTTGAAACCAGAGTCGCCATCGCCATTCACGAACTATTCCAGTGGGATTATGATGTAGAGGAAGGAGTGGGAGATGGGATGTTTAGAACGCTGGGATTCATCAACTGCTGCTTGGTAATGAGACGAACATAGACCGGTAATGCCCGGAGAAGATGGAATGAAATGAAGCCACTCTCTGCTTCAGAATCGATCGGATCAGCTTTGTTCGTGTCCCGACATTCTTGTTGGGCTCTAGGCCCAGTAAAAAGCTGTTACTATCGATCTCTGTACGACCAAGGTGTTGGACTCGGCCAGTCCTTTGGGCCGGCCTGTAAAGAAAGTGAGATGGGAAGGTCGTTCTATGGTAAGTTGGAAGCGGTACCTGAAATGAACTTTTATGCACGTGGTCTACATTTCAGAATGTGCTTTCATATACGGATATACTCCACATAATAGAAGTATGATACAAAATACTGATATAGGTTTACTTTTTGTAGTTAGATATTAGTTAAGAAATTTGAATCCGAGAACTTTAGGTTCAAAGCTAATGGTATTACCATTAGACTAATTTTTTTACCCATGTTATACACAACAATTGTTGCTGGAACTATAAATTCAAAATGTGGCGGATCATACAAACACGTTTTCAGGAGTTTGAAATCTCTTTATCTCCATCCACCTTACCCTCTCAGCTCTAGGAATGTCAACCTGCTACAAGGTAGGTTTACAAGTGCCCTAAATGGGCGTCAAATTCATCAACTCCTCGTAAAAGTTTATGACACAACACCTCAACCTGTCCGAGAATCAACGGAAGTGGCAAGATTCATCCAACACTATAAAATGCTTGAAACTAGGGAAATGAGTTGCACTCCACTCGTGTAAATTTACAAACAAGCCTGCCTTCCACCCCACTTCGAGTAAGGTTTTGAGAACAAACTCCTTTAAAACACAAGCAAATTACAAATTTATTTACGCGTAAATTTATACATTTTTCTCATTCATTATCATGTGATTAAGATTTAAATACGTTCTAGCACAAACCAAATTATTAATACAACGTAGGTGTAGCATATCGTATATTCTCATAATCGAGGTGTACCATAAACACCCCGATACAAAACAATAAAAACATTAATAAGAAGGGAATTAGGAGGGGACGATTAATCCCTCCCACCTACTTGATAAGTTGGAACATGTGTCATGTGGTGTGTCCGGTTTGGCTTTTTGGTTTGTAGGACCATATTTCCATTTTTTTCTATAATTAATTCCCCCACGCAACACTAATAAAGCCATAATAAGATTCAACCCCAATTTTCATTTCATTTTATTTTTTTGGTTGCCCCCCATCTTATTAGAAATATCCAGTGCATCATTTGTCATCTTACTTGGACCCATTCCAACCTCCAGTTCTAACGCTAACTTGATTAGCTTAAAATAATAATCCCCAATCATTCATCTCTGCACTTACTTAAACTACATTAATGATTAATCATAAATTAATCCTCATTCTGGAACCCTAAAAAAGAAGGATAGAGGCTAGAGAGAGATGGAGAGAGCAAGTTGCAGGAATCTGATTTGGTAGACCAATTACTAGGCAATTATGCTTAACACCCCCTTTCTCTAGCACATGGTGTTTCCCTTTTCTAAGGTGTTTAACATATGTAAGCGACGTAGACATTGTCAAATTTGTCGATGAAGGTTGTAGATCTAATTTGGGAATAGTCCAGGAATTCCACATTCCACCACTTAATATGTAGATTTGGTTGAATTTTTCTATTAGTTCTTTTAAATTGGGTTTTGAACAAACACGTCCTGCATAACATTGGTTTCGAGGAGATACCTATTTTATTAACGAATGAAATGAAGCGGTCCACTGTGTTCATTCTCAGTATATGTAACTATAAGAAGGAACTCAAAGTAGAATTGCCTGTGATAAGATCCCTAATAAGCAAGGAGAACCCAGCAATTTGATCTTTAAAGTTCTTGAAAAAAAAAACTATATTTTATCCATATTGTTGACAAGATGAAAAAGCATGCCTTGAAGATGTCACAATATTTTTTTATATCGCGACGAAGTAAGTTTTCTTATCGATGGATCAACTTTTGATTTGACCATTATCCCTATCTTTTCCTTGTTTTATGATTTGGCCATCAAAATGATGTTTTCATACTTGTGTATAGCTGCTTCCCCAAAAATATTTTTTGCAAGAAAAAAAAGAGGAAAAACGGCATTCAATTTGAGATTTATAAAAATTCGAAATTTGAACTTGACTAACATAACACATAAAGATTTAAAGTAATAAATCTATTATCCTCATTATAGAGAAAAATATATATATATATTGCATGACGAAAATTCGTTCAATTTTTTCTAAAATAGCTACGAGATCCCAACAACATCAGCAGATAATGAATTGAAAAACAATATTTATGTTACTGGAACAGCAGTATTGTGATGGTCATTTGTGAGTGAAGTATGAACTAATGGCAATGATGCATGGTGCAAAGTGCAACCCAAAGTCGCCCTTCATGTATTGGTGTTTTAAAGTACAACTTGATATAAATTGAAGTTGTATCATAATTCATAAGTGAATTTGAACCTTTTTATTATTGTACAGTTTCAAATTGTACCATAATATATAGGTACAATTTTAGTTTGTACCATAAAAAGAATTATACAAAATAGTATAATTACAATCTAAATATTGTACCATAACGTTAAAAAGCACAACTTCGAGTTATACTATAAAAATAAAAACTAAAGCACTACGATTTAAACCATGTTAAAATTCCTCAGACCCAAAACCAACTTTTGAGTACATTGTTTTTACATGGCCACACCGATTGAGAAACACACGAGGATGAAGAAGAAAAAGTTTTTGAGGAGGTTAAAGTTGGAGCAGTAGTAGTGTTCGTTCCAATCAAAGAAAAGGCTCCCTTTTGAAGTTTTAATTCTTTTCACTCGTATCATCACAAAACGGGAATGGATCAAGTCAGTAACCTTATGGTGAGTAACCATGAGTAACCCGTCCACATCAGCATGACATCAGCATTCTCTCTCTCGTGAAAAGCCTTTAATTTTTTCCTCTTTAATCTTTGATGGACGATTTCTCGCTCATTTTAAGTCGAAATTTAATTTTTTTTGCACAGTTAGATCAGATTAATTGTGCTCTTCAAAATGATATCCACTTTAATATATTTTTCGAACAAAAAAAATTGAGCCATTTTTTACCAGCCTATACCATATGGTATTGACTGGTATTGAAATAAAAGCATACCTATGTTTTGAAAAACGTACCATGGTGGTATGAACAAACCAATACTGTAGGATGGTTGAATACATGATAGTAGAAGTATATTAATTGTAATTTACGACTTTTAACATTGTATACCACACAATACCACCTCCGTACCAGGGTGGTATTGTATGGTATTGTGTGGTATTTTTTGGTCCTGTAATTTGTTCACCCAGAACTTTGTAGATCCAATAGATCATGATGAACTTGTCCCTTCTGTGCAAACGTTTTCAAAAATGAATTAAAAATGAAGAAGATACCATACAATACCACCCCGTACCAGGGTGGTATTGTATGGTATTGTGTGGTATTTTTTTGTCTTGTAATTTGTTCACCCAGAAATTTGTAGATCCAGTAGATCATGATGAACTCATCCCTGCTGTGCAAACGTTTTCAAAAACGAATTAAAAACGAAGAAGATACCATATGGTATGCAGTTGGTACTGAGAGGCCAGAATTTTTTTTTCCTAAAAAAATATTGAAAATTGATCTCATTTTGTAGAGCACGGTGAACTCGTTCCATCTGTGCAAAAAAAATTAAAATCCGAGTTAAAACGAAAAAGATATGAGTCAATTAAGAAAGCTAGTGAAAATAAAAATAGTCTTTAATTCTCCATCCTTAGATCTGAATTTTCTAAACGAAGGGTTCAAATTTGGTTATTGATGGGGGGTTATGCATCCTATCTTGAGCCTCACAAAACCAGAGCAAATGGATAACATGGTGACGACGAACAATGAGAAAAGGAATCCACTCGTGCAAGTTTCTCCTTTTTTCGTAAAAGAAAGAGAAAGAAGGGGGGAAAAAAGGCTTTCTTTCTTTTCTCCATAGGGGGGAACTGGAAAGGCTTATTATTATTCATCCAGGAAAACGAGAGGAATTCCTTTTCTGTTTTTGTTTTTTTTTTGTTTTGCTTTGTTCTTTGTTTGGTGCTGGGCTTCCACACGAGGGTTGTGTTGTGGTTGTGCACGAAACCCCATCTCAGCAGCAAGCTAGTGGGTGGGAAAGGGAACCCACACGTGCGCACGCTTATACACGACGCTCGATAAGATACCACTAAAAAGAAAGGAGGGAGGGAATTAACGCCACAATTGCTGTTTTGTTTTTGCTAATTGCAAGAAAAGGAAATATTTTGTGTTAACCCCGAAGTTAAAGTATCTTACAAAAAAAAAAAAATTGTATGTAAGCTATTTTGCTTCATAATCCGAGCTGAATTGGTGCAAATGTGCAATGCAATCCCCCCTGCCGCTTCTTGTCTTCTGGAAAGCGCCTACACCTAATGATTTAAGCCGTTGTTCTCATTTCCTCGCTAACCCACCATACAAAAAGAGGAAGTCAAATCGCTTCTCCAAATAAGTGACATCAAGACTTATTTGTTCATGTACGAATTCATTCATTCAGTAACATCTAATTATATTATTCTTATAAAAAAAGGCGATATAAAAAACAAGAGTTATAAACAAAAGAAAAGGATAAACATTAGGGCAGCAGTACTTGGACAGTAGCTAGCTAGTAGCTAGCATTTACATTTGCAGCCGACCCGCATATGTCCACTTGGCTAAAGCTGCCATCTCCGCCGCCCGATCCAGCGCATCCCATACTATTTATTCACCTTCACCCACGCCGGAAAGTCAACCACTTTAACGGTCGCGATTCCCCCCCTTAGATTAATTTTTTAACGCCCAGATCTCCTCCCTTCCCTTCCCCTAATAATGCATTTTTTTCTTCTATTTATTTAAAATTAGTGGTGGTGAGTAGCAAGTCTGCAAGCAGGGCACATGGGATTGGTGGTGGTGTGGGAGGAATGAGAAGGGTCACGAGTCCCACGCGCTCTCCCATTCCCTTCTGTCTTCTTCACTTTCCTTTTTCTTGAGGGATAATTATTTTTGGGGCAGGTTCGGCGTACCGAAAGCAACTCGCTACCCGCAAATTTCAATTACACTCTCGAGAGATCAAACCACACGAGTTCCTCACCCCCTCCATTACTCTTCTCGTGATCCCCTCTAACAAAAAACAAAAACCATTAAAAGAAATTTGTATTCAGAACCGACGATTAAATGTGGTGCAAACGTTCAATTCCTACAAAAATCCTTGACTCGATAGAATGTGCTTAGTTAATGGCCGCTATCTGATTTCCCCCCCCCCCCCCCCCAAAGTGATATTCTAGATCCCCAATTTCGAACTATGAAGCCCGCAATGGACATGATGATCCACCTTCAGATGTTATTAAAATGGAATATTAAAGATGTGGGTTTTTAGTGGTTGTGTAAAACCATACTGTAATAGTAGTTCGACAAAAAAATATACAATTTTTAACAATATGAAATGATTGAACCATAGTTAAATTACAATTTCAAATAATATACTATACCATTAATGTTTCCAACACAATCTCTAATATGATTTTACAATTATTAATTTTCCAATATAAAATTTGATTTACCTTCCCCTAATTTAATTTACTATTTTACTTCATGTTGCCACAAAAGCGCGCATACGGCATACACAATAATAAGCGGGAAGAAGTGGTGGTGGGGTCCATGTCATCTCCTCCTAATATCGTCTGACGTGGCAATTATTAATCTCACGAAATGGACGGCCGCTGCAAGATAAGGACCGGAGACGACGGGCAGAGAGAGAGAGAGAGAGAGAGAGAGAGAGAAAGGAGAGAAGAAGGAAGAGAGCTGTAACGTAAACTCAACCAACAAACCAACTTCATTAGACAGCCAAATAGAGAGAAGAGAGAGAGAGGGAGAAAGCATTTCCGATTTGATCTCTGCGTGTTCAAAGCTCACACAGTTCCCCCCTTCTTCTCCAATCTTTCCCTCTGTTTCTATCTGGTGCGGATTCAGATTCCATTTCGTCTGTCCGCGGCTTTACATTCTCTCTAGATCGAATCGCGGGAGAGCATGATACGCCATCTGCGCTGCTCGTCTTTCTGAATCCCGAGATGAGAGGCGCTACGACGGCCACTGTCGCCAATACCACCACCGTCGACACCGTCAACGCTGCCGCCACCGCCATCGTCTCCGCCGAGACTCGCCTCCAGCAGCCCTCCGTTCCGGTAATTATTTCCTCTCTGGTTGGTTGCATGTTTTCTTCTATCTGCTTTGATTGATTACGGCGGCTCTCTTTTTTTACGACGACTGTAGTGATTTCTTGCAATGATTATTGGAAAATTTTTGACGAGGAAATTTGGTCTTTGCTTTTACCTTTTTCTGTATTGGTAACTCCGATTAGTCCCTCTGTTTGGAAAGTCAAAAGCTAAAGCCGGAAAGGAGATAGGGAGAGCAAATACCTGCTTTGCTGAAGCAGAGTGATTGTCTTTTCCTTTTTCTTTCACTTCAGCTGGAGTGGTTCCTGATACTGTTTTGCTCTGCTGGATGTAGTTCTTCGCAGCTGTTTGGCTGCTTATTTCCTCTTTGACCCCGATCATTTTCTGTTTGCTAGCTGAGAGTGAAAATTCTGGATCTGGATTGGAATTAGGAAGCTTCCGGACTTATTCATTTCAATTTTGGTACGATCTTGATAGTTTAGATTTACAGCTTTGCGGATGATTATCCTTCTTGTGGAATTTTGGCCTCAAGTTAATGATCTTCAATGTGTAGCTGATCTGCTTTCATTTAGTCTAAGCTCGCACGGTATTGTCTGGAAATTGATAGAAATTAAGAGAACAGTGATGCTGACTTTCCTTTGCTAGTGAAATTCAGAATGCCGAGGTTTTCTTCTTACGGTAGTTGTTTTCAAGGTGTTAGAAGGCTATCGTAATCAACATCCTTCAGATGACAGATCGTTGCCTGTGTCGTTATAACTGCTTTATCCAAGTTCTCTGGGTTAGTTTTGCTCGATTGAAATTGGACCCAATTCCCTTTCCCTTTCCCTTTCCATTGATTTCTTGTTTGTGTTTGAAGCATAGGAATAGCAGATTCTCATGCTTTCTGTTTCAAGAATGGATAGATACTTACATTGCTATCTTTTCTCTCTCTCAATATGCTATCTTTGGTACAGAAAAGAAGATGGAAAGGCTGTTGGAGTATGTACTGGTGCTTTGGTTCCCAGAAAAGCAACAAGCGCATTGGTCATGCTGTCCTTGTACCCGAACCAGAAGCATCACGAGTAGCACAACCTTCTCCCACCCAGACTCAAATCCAAACTCACTCAACCACAGTTGTCCTTCCCTTTATAGCTCCTCCTTCCTCCCCTGCTTCATTCCTTCAATCCGATCCTCCTTCAGTCACTCAGTCACCTGGAGGGCTATTGTCTCTTAATTCTCTTTCTGCCAATGCCTATTCCCCTCGTGGACCTCCGTCCATGTTTGCTATAGGCCCTTATGCGCATGAGACTCAGCTAGTGACACCCCCTGTGTTCTCTGCCTTCACCACTCAGCCATCCACTGCTCCTTTCACCCCACCACCTGAATCAGTTCAACTAACAACACCTTCTTCACCTGAGGTGCCCTTTGCCCAGCTTCTGACATCTTCTCTTGAACGCGCTCGAAGGAACAGCGGGGGAACCACTTCAAAGTTTGGATTCTACAACTATGAATTCCCTCAAATATACTCAGGAAGCCCCGGTGGTCAACTCATCTCCCCAGGGTCAGTTATCTCAAACTCAGGGACTTCTTCTCCTTTCCCTGATAGACACCCGATTCTTGAGTTCCGTACTGGGGAGGCTACTAAGCTCATTGGGTTTGAGCATTTCAATACTCGCAAATGGGGTTCAAGATTGGGTTCTGGAACTGTGACCCCTGATGGGGTGGGTCGGGGTTCAAAGTTTGGTTCTGGAACTGCAACTCCAGATGGGGTGGGTTTGGGTTCAAGGCTGGGGTCAGGAACTGTGACTCCAGATGGCGTGGGTTTGGGTTCAAGGCTTGGTTCAGGAACTGTGACTCCGGATGGCGTGGGTTTGGGTTCCAGGCTAGGGTCAGGAACCACAACTCCAGATGGAATGTGGGTAGTGGGTCCAAGGCTTGGTTCAGGAACTGCTACTCCAGATGGCGTGGGTTTGGGTTCGAGGCTTGGGTCTGGAACCGCGACTCCGGATGGGATGTGGGTAGTAGGTGGTTCAAGGCTTGGTTCAGGAACTGCAACTCCAGAAGGTGGTGGTCTGTATTCAAGACTGGGCTCAGGAGCCCTGACACCAATATCTGTGGTTCCTGAGAACCTGGTCACTGATATTGCACATCTTCCCCTCTTGGGAAATGTTGCTAAAACCAACGAGACTATAGTTGATCACAGAGTCTCTTTTGAGTTGAGTGGTGAAGACGTAGCACGTTGCCTACAAAGCAAATCTATGGCCTCAAACAGAACCTTCCTAGAACATGACCGCGCCGAAGAAAATCACTTCTCAAGATGCGAAGGCTCTTTCAGAGTTGGGGAGACCTTCAATGAGACACCTGGCAAAGCGTTGGCGGAAGCAGAAGAGGAGCCTAGCTACAGAAGGCAGCGGTCAGTCACACTTGGATCAATCAAAGAGTTCAACTTCGATAGCTCGAAGGGAGAATCCCTCGACAATAAGCCTGCTGTCAGCTCGGAGTGGTGGGCTAACGAGACCATTGCTGGGAAGGAATCCAAACCCGCCGCCGATGGCTGGACTTTCTTCCCAATTCTACAGCCAGAGGTCAGTTAACAATTTTCGTGACGCATATTAACCGATGAACCTGCCACCCCTATACATGAACAATTATATATCAGCTGTACTTTTGACTATGACCTGTCAGATGCAAGTCTGTAAGGCAAACTGTGTCAAATCGGATACATGTTTTGCACAGATAAAAATACTCGCTATGCCTCAAGGGACCTGTTTTGTAGGTATGATTGTTGAAAGTGTGGGCAAATTTATTTGATTTTTTTGTTTTGCTTCTGTTTCTCTCCCCCATCTCATTTTAGAGCTATGTATGTATACAGCATTAGAACTTGGGTACATGCCTACAGCCTACAGGGTATTATTGATCATTCTGGATTAGTTATCCTGTTTTATGATGTGTAATAATCGAAAGGAATGGTTTTTCGGTTTCTGAGTTCTACCTTGTCATCCTGTTTATGAACTCCTTTTCCTTAAGAAACTCTCCCCTGCAATTTCATATTTTGGTAATATTTCCTGTCAGACTGCATGCCGTCTTTAGGATCATTCTGCATCACCCAATCGGTGTCTAATACGCTGCGTTAATGATACCGATTCAGTCTGTTCACCTGCCATTTTAAGTTCTCTCTCAAGTTTCCAGGCAAGTTGTATCCTATAAGCAAAGAGTATTGTACTATTGTATTGTTAGTTAGTCCCTAGAGGGTAGGAAGTAGGAATTGCATATAATGTAAGCTAGATTCACTTATGGAAGAAACGACATTAATTGCTCTGCTCTGAATCTATATATGGTCACATAACTGAGTACAGTACGTGTACATTAAGAGGTACACAGAAAACCAAGGTGGGCAATGAAGAGGTAAGGGACTGAGCCACTGAGGAGGGTATGTATAACAGTATAAGTAGGAATCTAGGAATACTAGAATGGAATTCTTTTTTGTGATTAAAAGGTGGATGAGATTGAGATGTGGGCTATTGCCATTTATGGCTGGATCCCATGCCAGCAGATCTGCCAATGGTGGCCAGCCTGTAGTCAATTAAGCAATGAAATCCGAAATTGGTAATTGTTGTTCGGTAACAACACTAGCAGCGAAGACATTATTAATGGTCTCTGTCTCTACCTACCTTTCATTATCGTTTCCCAAAGATGAACCGACAGACATGAAATCGCACAGCCTGTAGCCATGCCCCGCTTCTTCTCTTCTGCCAAAGGTGCAACGGTCCAGTTCAAATTAGATCAAACTCATGAAAACAGTGGTCCATTAATGAATGATATTTTAGGATCAAGGATCAGATCATTTTTACATTCGATCCATTTGGTGTTGGAAATTGGATCAAACCGGTTTTGATTTGAACTAATCAATTGGGACCGGTTTGAATCAATTTGCATCTGTTGCATGAAACTGTAAGTTTCATGGATTGCCTACATATGTTTTGCATGGTATTTAATTGTTAAATGCCCTTAATTGATTTTTCTTTAAGTAAGTGTGTCTTGCATTACATGTACACCATGTAACCACGTTTGGAAATATAATGATTATTCCTGCAAATGTGGTTAAATTGGTGGTTAGTTTTAAGTTTGATAAAATGGCAACGGCTGGGATACTTTGCTTCATGAAGTGAAGCGTCCCTTCCCAGGATCCCAAAACCGGCCAGTCAATCAAATTTAACCAAAGGCAAACTTCCCTCATGGCAACGTTTAATTTCAATTGATGAATAAACACGTTGCATGGATAAAACCAACCGACTAAGAATGAAGGGTTGTAACCTTTCGAGTGTCATCTATAAATAGATGGGATCGGATGGTGGGAGAAACACACAACAAAAATTTCATTCTTCTTCCTACTAAAAGTTCTAAGTATGCTTTAGGTACTTAAGCCTGGAACCTAAAGTGGTGATAGTTTTATCCTACGAAGAAATTTCCTGTAACCCTAGGCTTGTTGAGGGTGGAAATATTCTTTACGGAAAGTGAACGTAGTTCACGACTCTATCATAATCCTAGTCACCCGGTCTCGGGCTATCGTACGTTTACCCTCGTCCTAAAAGGCCCAACATTTGGTCTGGTTCAGTCTGGTACAAATATATATTCGGTCCCTTATTTCTGCAGTAAATTATAAAATTCATGAAAACTAAAGACCAAACCACATTATACTCAGTTTCATCTGGTCCAATCTTAACATCGATTTGATCCGATGTTGCCCGATACAGACTAGACCATTGCACCCCCTACTTCTCCCCCTCTCCACCTTCAAAGCGGGCTACTACTTCTGACGGGTCTCTTGCTTTTGGGCATGAACCCATTTTCATGGGCCTCGGTCCTATGGGCTCACACTAGTCCAGGCCCGTCATGATGATAAGTGTGAATAGTGACACAAGTAGACAACGTGAGTCTGTATCGAGAATGGATTGGAGGGAACGGTGGAAGATTCCTGAATTTTTTTCAGAAATATCACAATTGTTTTTCTTAAAATACCATTCATTTTTGAAAAATTTTCAAAAATACCGTCCTTTTTCACAAACCGCCACCTACGCCGTGGTTAAGGTGAAAACCGCCATCTCACCCCGCAATTTTCCTTCTCGTCCCCAAAAGACCGCATGATGACGGCCTGACGGGGCATTATGATCAACCACGGAGGGTAGGGGCTGACGGGGCGTTAAGATAAACCGTGGGGGTAGGGGCGGTTACCATGTAGACCGTCCCCCAACGCCTAACCTAGGTCGAAACTTCAAACGAACTTAACTTTGCGCTCAGGTATCCGATCATAGCGATTTTTTTATTCTGCATACATTTCTAGATCTTGCAAGCTGCAAACTGCCATAGGTCCCGCCTTCGTCGCAAAGAAAAGTCGTTTGCTACCCCGAACGAACAATTTTTCGATTTCGGCAAACTTTGGACGACCATAACTTTGTGCTCCAAAATCCGAACGTCATGAACTGTTTTTTTATTCCACATAACTTTTTAAGGACTACAAGTTTTACTAGGAAGGAATTGCTAGTCTTTAAAAAGTTATGCAAAATAAAAATAATTCATGACGTTCGGAGTGTAGAGCACAAAGTTATGGTCATTCAAAGTTTGGCAAAATAAAAAATTGCTCGTTCGGGGTAGCAAACGACGTTTTTTCGGGATGAAGGAGGGACAAGGCGGTTTGCGGCTTGCAAGATCTCGAAAAGATATGCAAAATCAACAAAAATTCGCTATGATAGGATACCCGAGCGCAAAGTTAAGTTTGTTTGAAATTTCGGCCTAGGTTAGGCGTTGAGGAAAAAAAATGCAAACCGCTAGGTGTTCGGTGGTTTGCATGGTAAACCCCTCTCCCCCAAGGGTTTATCATAATGCTTCGTCACCATGCGGTCTTTTGGCGGCAGGAAGGAAAACCGCGGGGTGTGGGTGGCGATTTCACCTTAACCGCGAGGTGAAGTGGCGGTTTGTGGGAAAGGGTGGTATTTTTGGAATTTTTTGAAAATGGGTGTTATTTTTGGATTTTTTTTTTGTTTTAGGTGGTATAGTTGGAAAAAATCCTTTTTGATGAATAAGCAAGTTGTATTCCGTCTAAGTAATGTCCTTACAACACAAGCCAAAAGAGGGTTCATCAATCCAAACTTCCAGCTAATACAAACTATAAAGTAAATATAGATGCTACAAGGAATAAGACCATTTATGGAAACTATTTTGTTTTGCCAACTACTGCTCCTATTGAATCTGTCTACATGAACCAGAGTTTTTTCTTATCAACCTCTACACTTAGTTGCATATTGCCTAGTATTAGACCCTCCAACATACTCTTCATTTTAGCAATCAAAGCTGCTGCATTCAAAGACTTCTTACCATATACTCTACAACACCTCTCTCTCTCTCCAGATTTCACTTACCATTAAATTCCAAAGTTACCTCCCTACACAATACCCTTGGAACTTACCCACTGCTTCCTGCAAACCTTCGTGCTATTCTGCCAGAGGCTGATAGTCCCAGATTGCAGGGAAGACAACTCAAGGCACCTCCTGCACAAATGGGCACTTGAGGAATTTTACAATGCTATATAGTATTGGTGCTTTGATTTTTGTCTTTATGGTACAACTTAAAATTGTATCTTTAACGTTATGGTACAATTTCAGATTGTATCTATACTTTTTGTACAAATTCTTTAGGTAATGTCTATTTTTTATCCAAACCTTTTTCGGATTTTTTTATATCATCCAAACCTATTAAAATGCTATTAATTAGCTAAATTTTTCATAATGCATCAAAATATTAGCCATTTTTACGTTATTGTTAATAATTTTGTAACTCTTTTTTTGGTTAAAATACTAAAATTTTGGAATGTTGACCTTCATGTGTCTCTTCCAAGTCAGTATCATGTTGCCAAGTCAATATTACTAACAAAATTGCTAACTGAAAGCTAACATTTGGTTAATTCTTAGTATTTCGATAGATTTGACTAATAAAAAAGAATCCGAAAAAGATTTGGCTAATAAAAAGTCACTATTCTTTTATGGTACAACTTGAACTTGTACCTTTATGTGATGGTACAACTTCAAGTTGTGAAGTTGTACGATAACATAATGGTACAATTTCTTTATGGTACAATCTGAACTTATACATTTAATGTTATGGTACAACTTTAAGTTGTACATTAAAGCACCAATGTTTTATAACATAGTAGAAGTGTTCATGACTTCATGCGCACTCAAAGTGAATGTGGTCCTTGGATTCTTCCTACCCCAAACACAAAGGACATTTATTGACTATATCTAGCTGCCATTTCTTGATTTTATCAAAGGTGGAGATTCTATCAAGTGTGACTAGCCAAGTGATCAAGGATTTCTTTGGTATTTGTACTTTCTTTCAGATAAGTTGAGCCCATGCATTACCATCCTACTTAGCCCTAAACCATTCTCATACTAGCTGGATAGTATATTTAGCCATTAGCTTTCCTTCCCATGTCACTCCAACCCTTGTTTTATCTAGGCAACCCTGTATTTGACTCCTCAACTTCAACACCTTATTCCACAAGCAAGCACCTGGAGTACATGATTCCCATATAATGACATTTCTTAACCTATATTCTTTAAGCCAGGCTATCCACATGGTCTCCTGGTCTGATAGAACATTCTAGAGATGCCTCACTAGACAAGCTTTGTTCCAGCTGTGTAGATCCTTAAACTCTAACACTCCCTCCTTCTTTGGCAAGACCACAATCTTCCATGTAACTTTTGCTTTCCCTTCTTTTGACCCCTAGAGAAATGCAGAACTCTGTTTCTCTATCTCCCTGATTACTTTTTTGGGCAATTGGAAAATCATCATCCAAAATTGAGCAATGCTAGCTATAACATATGTCACTTACTGAAATTTTTCTGTATAAGATAGGGTAAGAGCCTGCCAACCTGTAGTTCGCTTCATTATTCGATCAACCAAAGCTTTACAGTCCACAACTTAAAGCTTGCTTGCTATCAGGGGGACCACAAGATATCTGACTAGTAATTTGCCTTCCTGGAGCTCCGAGTGTCTAATTAATTCAACCTTCAGATCCTCCTCTATGCTAGCACGAAAGAGTTTACTCTTCTGTGGATTGCATTTAAGACTAGAGATCTAGTAGAGCTGCTTCAGTACTTCAGCCGCCCCCTGTACCCCTTCCATTGTCCCTTTCATGAAGATAAGTAAGTCATCTACAAAACACAAATGTGACAGCCCTATCTTCTGGCACAACGAATGAAATTGCAGAAGTTAGGTAACTAGTTCATGGAGCGAGAGCGGGAACATGAGCGTGGGAGCGTCTCTGATGGAAGATTTTAATATTGAAAGCGTGAAGAGAGCATTATTATATTATTTATAATATTATTATTTTAAAGATTATAAAAAATTAGTATACAAAAAAGCTATCTAAATATATTACTTAGTTTACTATATTACTAATAAGAAACCATAAAAAATAAGGGATATATGTTAAATAATATGAAAGTTTAATGGGCTTTTGCTTGATTTGCATCCCAATACTATTCCAAAAGTCCATTGTTTTGTTCATATACGACAGAGAAAGATAATAATACCTGTCCAGCAACTATAAGCTTCTAGGCAAGGATGCTTTTTCTCATTCCAATTCCAAAGGTGCTGTCGTGCTGGTATTTCCAGGTCTCCATCAACTGTTTGCCGCCGAATCTCCCCGACGCAGAAACTCCTAGCTTCTTCAAGAACAAAGCAGTCATGCATCACATACCCTTATCTCATTGCTTGATGGTAGTTTCTTCCTTTTTTAGTTCGACAATCTCTCAATTAATCGGCGATCTCCATCACCGGGTCGAAGCTTATGGTTGGAGTGTTGTGGGTGAATCTATTCCCACTTCACCCACTCAGCCAATTAATAACTCGAAGCTCATTGTGTCAAAACTAGTGTGAAAGGGTTATGTCAATATGATTTGGGTTGTCCACCAACAAATTCGTGCTATGACTAAAAGTAATTCGCGAAGTTTTTAATCTCTTCCTTCAATTCGCGGTTTAACGCTCCAAAGCAAGAACGTCCGACCAAATATCACGAATTAGGTTACCTAAAGCAGAACCTTCATTTCAGTTGCTCTAGTCAACATACAACTTAGTATTTTCATCGAGATAACAAACAGATAAGGGGACAAGGGGTCCCCTTGTCTCAATCCATTTTGAGCTTGGAAGTGCCCTGTTAACCCTACATTGACGTAAACAGTAGAAGTAGTTGATTCCAGACATGTTTTGATCCACTTAATAAACTGATTAGGAAACCTCATAGCCTCTAACACAGACAACAAAAACTCCCAGTCAACACTATCAAATGCCTTCATTATGTCCACCTTAACAGCACATCTAGGTGTCACATTCTTCCTCTGATACCCTTTAACCAGTTCATGAGCCAGTATGATGTTATCACTAATCATCCTCCCTTTTATAAATGCAGATTGGTTCTTGCTAATCACTAGAGGTAATACCAACAGGAGATTGGTCTATATTGCTTAAGAGAGCCTGCATTGGGGATTTTTTGGATTAAAGTGAGTATCATACCATTCACCTCTTTTAATAATCGTCCAGAGACGCAGAAGTCATTTACTACGTCAATGGCAAGATCACCAACTAGCTCCCAATTATGTTGAAAGAACTCGACCGTGAAACCGTCTGGGCCAGATGCTTTGTCCCTAGGCATACCAAAAACCACTGCCTTGATTTCTTCTGATGAAACAGGATCACATAGATTTGTGATCTCAGGGGGAAGGTGATGTATAAGCAACTTTTTTATCATGTTGATATGGTATTTCCTCACATCTGCATCGTTCACTCCCAACAATGTTTTGTAGAACTTAATAGCTTCTTCCCCTGTCTCCTCAACATTCGTAATAGTCTTCCCTTCTTCACAAATCAACTGTCTTATGGTGTTTCTATTATTTATGAACTTCACAAAGATATGGAAAAATCTTGAGTTCGTGTCACCTTATAATAACCATGTTTGCCTTGACTTCTGCCAAAGAACACTCTCTTCATCTTTCTGCAGCTTCAGAAGGTGGACCTTACAGTCCTGCTCTCCTGCAAAAGAGGTTGGAGTAGGACGCTCCAAGGCTTCAATTTGTGTTGTAGCAAAGTATGCTTTTGAACACCCTCTCGTGTATATCAGAATAGTGGACCCTATTCAGTTTCTTCAGGCGAGCTTTTACTTGCTTTAACTTTTGATACAGACGAAACATATCACATCCTCTTACTGGAGATTCCCATACTTCCCTTACTAACATCTCATAATCCGGGTGCTGTCTCCAGAAACTAAAGTACTTAAAAGGTCTTGGAAGGGTTTTGGCTTGGATATTCGTAGGACACCACAATGATTTGAAAGAACTGGAGGAAGGATTTTACTGCACTTCGCGGGAACTTACTTAGCCAATCAAGACCCATCATTGATATGTCTAGTCGCTTAGCTAATGGGTTTGCATATTACCTGTTAGACCAGGTGAACCAGGTTCATCCACCCTATGGTCTTCCAGCTGCATATCCGCTATTCATTTACAGAAGTCTAATGTGCTTTTCCCGCAGATCAACTTCTCTAGAGGCTTCCTTACTACTAAAATAGCGTTGAAATCTCCAACTACCATCCATAACTTACTCAGGTCAACCACTCTTATTCACTTGTGATATAAGTCTAGTCTTTCCTTTTCGTCATTGGAGCTATAGACCAAGGGAATTTGCATCTCTTCTACCCCCTGTTCCTCCCCCATGAACAAACTGATCACCACTATCAAGTATGAAAAATGAAATTTCTGGTCTCCACAGGACCCACATTCTCCCTACTTAAGAAGTTGAATAAATGTCTTTCACCTGCCAATCTGGAAACCACTTATCTTTTATAGCTTGCATTTTCTCTCTTCTAATTCTTGTTTCAAGTATTGCTACTAAATCTACCTTATACTTCTCAACCATCTCCACTAGTTCTTCATGTTTATCAGGGCTATTGAATCTCCTCATATTTCAGGACAACACTAACATTTACCATTCTTGCTATTCTTTGAAGGTCTCCCAACCTTATTCTTATCACCCTTCTGCTGGCCATAGGGGTGGCAGTAGGTCGGTTTCGGTTTAACCAAAAACCGAAAACCCGATTATCGGTTAAACCGAGCCACCCCCTGTAGATACCGACCACCGACCGAAGAGAGCTCACGGTTAGCCGGCCAACCGACCGGTCGGTTCCGGGTTTAGGCTCGGTTAGCCGGCCAACCGAAAATACATTTTCAAAAAAATAAATAAATAAATAAATGAAACAAAAAATCTCTACCACTCCTTCCTAATCTCCTCCTCTCTCCTTCCTTCCTCTCCACCAGACCTCTTCTCTCTCCTTCCTTCTTCTTCTCTCACCTTTCTCCATGGAAACAGATCTGGAGCCTGGAGGGGTCGCGGCGACGGGAGCGAGGTGCGGCGACGCGGAGCGAGGTGCGGCGCGAGGATCTGGCCGCCATGCAGAGGAAGAAGAGTCGAAGGAGTTAACAATGGAGGAGAGGTGAGGAGGAGGAGAGAAGAGAGAATAGAGAAGAAGAAGAAGATTCGGATCTGCTGTGGAGAGAAGAGAGAAGAAGAAGAGTCGGAGAGAAGAGAGAAGAAGAAGAGTCGGATCTGCTGTGGAGGAAAGAGAGAAGAAGAAGAGTCGGATCTGCTGTGGGTCACCTTCTCTTTTTATATTTTCGGTTTTGGGTCGGTCGGCCGGTTAGTCGCGGTTAACCGGCTTCGGTTACTCGGCTAACCGGACCCCTAATTTCCTCTACCGCCAACCGACCGCCCTCTTCGGAATCGGTTTTTCGGCTAGCCGAAAACCGGTCGGTTCGGTTGAAACCGACCGGTTAGCCGCTAACCGGAAAACCGACTGCCACCCCTAGCTGGCCATACTTACTGCAATTCAAGAAATTCCTTAGGATTCTTTAGGGGAGAAACAACTAGAGACTCTACCTCAAACTGATCCAGAGAGGACAGTGTCTGAAAAGAATTTGAAGATGAAGTATCCAAACCATGAGTAGCTACTGCTGTTTGGAAATCAGAATCAGATGGAAGAACCACACTTGAATCTTGCCAATTCTCTCCAACAGTATCCAAGCACGTAACAAGATTATCCACTTCCATATGAAGACCTGCTCCTTCAGCTGTGGCCTCTGCCACCTAACCCCCACCCCCCAATGACTTGCTTGCAAGGTACCTTCTTCATACAATTCCCCCTGACCACCAGCCTCCCCAGAGTTATCCCAGGCATCACCACAACATCATTCCTCTCACAGCTTAATGCCTCCCCTTTCTCCTACCAAACTGGATTCGCCTCCACTTGTTGGACATGGATCACCTTAACACAGTCATGCCCAAACTTACAACACTTCTCACAAGCGACCGATTTATTACAGTATTCCAGTTGGACATGGAAAGCAAGCCTTATATATGGGACAAGCTTTAGGATACGCAACCTTTTCCAAATACGAGATGACTTATCAAACTACAAGGGCCTCCCAGTCATACTAGCTCGACGAGTTAGGATTCTCCCAGTGACATTTTCCAGCGACAAATCAATGAATTTAACCCACAGTGGAATAGTTAGTTTGGGACTCTCTGCTCTGATCCGCGGTTCCCATTTTTGCAGATAGCACATGTCATTATGGAGATGCCAATGGCCGCTTGTAAACACCCAGTGCGCAACCTGCTCCGTTGGAAACTGAAAAAGCAGCAGACGGTAGGGGTGTTCAAACGGTGTGGTTACCGTGTTAACCGTTTTAACCAGTTGTATTTGGCTAATTTGGTTTGGATAATTGGTTTGGTTTGGTTAAAAAATTTAGCCTGTTTGGTTTAGTTGGTATGGTTTGGTTTCAGACACTCCTAACTAATCAAACCAACTTAACTACTTAAGTAATTATCCATATATCTCATATATATTATATACACATATTTAATACTTTGCATAATCACTCAAGAGCCAAACATTCCTTCCTTTTAGGCTCATTAACAATAAAGTTCAATATTGTTCATATACTGTATATTTGTAGAGTGTAGACCATAGTATATGAACGCCCAATTTAGATAAAACTCATACAAGATATTAGATGAAAACTTGAAAGGAAGGTCTTTTTCGACTTATGATAATTGCTAAGAGACTAATTCAATTCACACAATCACAACAATTAATTAGCTCCAGACTATTGACATATACTTTTGTTAAGTGAATATTCCTATTGACGGTAAGACAATTGTATTAGCTGAATGTATTTCTGTAAGGGTTAACTATACCTATGAGTTCATTGTAATGTTTTATCCATCATATAAATTTTGAATTCATGTACTAACAAAAAATTTTCTCACTTAATGATAATGTGATGTTATATTGATTAATTTGGTTAACCAATTAATCAAACCGAATAAACTTTAGTTAGGTTAATTCGGTTGTTGTATTAGTTTGGACGGTTTGGTTATGATATTATATTCCATGGTGAATAGAATTTAGGCTTATTTGGTTTAGTAATTACCATGGTAACCATTTAAATCTCCCTAGTGAACAGGCGTCGATCTGGGTATAAAAGGAGAAGTGAGTTGAAGGAAAAGGAGGAGAGCTTTTGGTAGAGTTTTAGTTTTCAGAATAAAGGAGGGTTTTTAGTGAGAGATTAGGGTTTACTCTTCCTATTCTAGAGAGAGACAGAGCCATTTAAAGGAGGAATAAGGAGATTTGGGCTTGCCTTAAGCTAGAGGAAATGTTTCTTCTTCTCAACGAAGATTCAAGCAACAAGGAAGGAATATTGTCATCTCTTCATGGTTCTTTCTCTCCTTTTCTGTTTATTTCCTTTGACTAGCTATGGAATAGCCTACCCCTTCACTTAGGTGTTGTGAACCCTAGATTGAAATAAGTGATATATTGTAAGGATTGAATGCTATGTGTGTGAGTTTGTGTTTAATGCAAAGTTTGAGATATTTTCATGATGTTTGGGTTGTGTTCTTCATTTCTCATTATTATGCCAATTTGGCCTAGGTAGAGGGAATTCCGCTTTTTGTTAGGAGGCTTTGATGAGCTTCCTTGGCCAATTGAGTCACCTACCTAGGGAAAATTAGGACAAATCTCAAACTTTGATTTAGCACTTTAACTTGGGTGTTACTTTGCCTTCCGGATTAAGTTCCGAGGGATTGGTTTTGCAACCCTTAGGTTTATCGGTTAAGAGAGCTAGGACTCCTGGCTTATTGTTGCAATTCTTAGCCGAAAGGTTAAGAGAGCTAGACTCCCCAGCTTATTGTAGTAATTCTTAATCCATTGATTGAGAGAGCTAAAGTTCCTAACTTAATTATTTTTCTTAACTGATTGATTAAGAGAGTGAGGTTTCCTTCACTTGTTGCGCCTTCCTACGGTGTATTAACACACCTGCACACATTTGCATTCGATTTGGGCGATCTTGATATGTAGCTAGGGGGAGCAATGCCCGAGTGAACTCTTCTCTTATTGGGACAACCTCGATTTACTTTACTTGCTTGTATTCATTTGTAGTTGTCTTAGTTTTAAACCCAAAAACGTTTGCTAGATAACAAACTAAGCGATTAAAGTAGGGGTACATGGACCGTCCCAGGTTTGACAATTAAAACATACTTTCCATATACTGCACCTGGCTAGAGTTTATACGTGGGATCTAGTCGGGATTTAGTTCGCGGTGTAGTCCGTGGTGAGCCAAAATCCTAATCGATCCTTTCTTTCCCCACGATCGATTCGACCAGGATTGAACTTGCTTGATATGCATAGAAGAGGAGAGAAACTGACATACCAGGCAATGTTGCCAGCGAGCAATGCCCTCGTCTTCGAGCTCTACCGTGATACGGAGCTCTTTATCCATAATTTTAGGCTCGATGTAGACCAATCGATTCTCCTCTGCAATACCAAAGTTATCTGACCAGGAGAGTTCCCTCGCCATTGCAAGGGGTAGAAGGAGGAGAAGAGAAGGGAGAAGAAAATAAGATTTTGGTGGCGAGGAGAGCCCACCGGAGAGAATGCTGCCAGTAAGGAGCGCAGCAAGCGGGAAACCGTTGGCCGAGCTAACGGATTAGAGAGAGAAAGCGAAGAGAGAAAACTCAGGATCCTCTTGGCTAAAGGGTTGCAGTTTGCTGATATTGATGATTCTATGGTTGCTGAGCTACTCGTTCTCTGGGAGGCGATTCTCTGGTGTCTGGAGAATGGGTTTACGAAAATGAGGTTCTGTTGGGCTTTGGATCGCCAAAACTACTTCGAACCAACATTGTCTTCTAGCAATGTTGATCCGATAAGAGTCACAACTTATTATCAGTATCATGCGCAGAAGACATGATTAAAAAATAAAGTAGCAAAATAATTTTCAACATCAAACCTGCAATGACATTTCCAATTTCCATTATGTAAGAAACTAAGAACGCAATCTTCTTTTTGCTACCACTAACCTAGAAACCCTTCTAAATCATTGCAAAATAATTAATGATCTTACATCAATTATAATAATTAATATTATTTAAGTTGACCTTATGTATATTGACTTTTATACCCAAACCACTCAGTACTTTGTGAACAAAGACATCAACCAATTAGGGATATGGCCATCTCGTAAGAGGTCATGCCATGCGACAAGAATAATAACCCATGATCCTCCAAGTGGCGTAAAACTAAGTCTAGGAGGTCCATGGTCACCTCAAGGAGGTTCATGGTCATCTCGTGAGAGGAACCATTGACGCAAGTAAGAAGTCCCTATCGTGAGTCACAAGGTCTATGGTTGCAAGATAAGGACATGCCACGACGAGAAGCATCTAAGAAAATGGAAAAAATTACTAATCTTGAGAGGTCCATGACCGTTTACAAGGCAGGATCTGAAAGTATCTACATCCTATTTCCATAATATAAATATAAAGGGTAAATACAATTTATTCGCGAAACCTTTAATCTTAAACAAAATAATATCCAAACCTTTCAAAAATATTAGTCAAACCGTTAACTTTCCATCCGGTGAACCGTCAGTTGACTCTGACATGGCAAATTTCATTACACGTTAGCTTATATTATTTTTCATTACCACCTTATTGGCTAACATAATTTTTTTTTCATAGGTAGATCGTAAATAGATAGGGCATTACTAATTCTTGAAAAGCAAAAGCATTATTCAACCTAATGTTGAGCTACAAATGCAAGGGACGCTTTTGCAACACAGTGGGCAGCCCGGTTAGTATGCTTCTATTATAATGAATAAACGCAAAGGAAGTCTTCCATTCGCAAACTTCTTGACGCACCCATCTGCCTAATATAAACTTCATGACAAATTTCATTACACGTCAGCTTATAATTATTTTTCCTTACCACCTTATTGACTAACGAAATTATTCTCTCTCTCTTTTTTTTTTGCCATGGATAGATTGTAAATAGATAGGGCATTACAAATTCTTGAAAAGTAAAAGCAGTAGTCAACCTAATGTTGACCTACCGATGCAAGGGCTGTTTTGCCACACAATGGGCAACCTTGTTAGTATGCCTAGAACCACATATAAACGGATAAACGCAAAGGAAGTATTCCATTCGCAAACTTCTTGATGCACCATCCGCCTAATATAAACTTCACATATCCTGTAAGTCAAGTTCCAATAGGCCAACAATAGAGTTGATGTGCAAACTACCTGCAAGAAGAACCCACAAACGATCCCTAAAGAAACAAATAAAAATTCAAGTACTAACAAACCTCTATCAGGTATGCTCCACAAGCTATACGGACTATTCGCCTGTAAAACAAAAAACAAAACATGCCAAAACCAATGCAATTTCACCCTATTGGATGAAATACTCTCCATGTCTGATGACAAGCAAATCCACACTATCAATAAGAGGCGTCAAGTACAAAAATCAATGCAACACTTCAACAAGAAAACCAAACACAATGCTCAACAATAGGCAGTCTGAGGGAAAGCATCTCAACCGAGGCCATATCGCAAACGAGGCAAGCAACCTCCGAAAGTCTATATGGGCAATCAACACCCAAAATGCACGCAGTAACCCGTGTCTTCACTCCACAAAGAACACTAAGAAGAACAAATATTGCTCATACACTACTAGCTCACATAAGGAAAGAAAAGACAATACGTACATAAGGTGCAACCACTAGAAATAGCAAGTTAGCAACTCACCAAACAGGCAAACACCATTTCTGAATGGCCCAAAGTTATTGAATTTAGAATTATATAAATGAGGAAAAAAAAACAAAAATCAAGATACTCTTCGTCTTTCGTCTCCTCTGCTTCCCCTTCATCTTCTTCCTCTGCCATTTTTTTCCGGACATCTGATCATCGCAGTCGTCGAACCCCAGCGAGTTTAGTGGCCTCCCCATAAGCTTTCCTCCTCCATCGACCGACTTCCTCTTGATTTCCATATCACTACCACCCAAATCAACGCAAATCCTAGATTCACAACTTCTAGGGGTCGTTTGGATTAAGGATTTTAAAATGAGAGATTTAATGCCCAAATCTCTTATTAAAAACCCTGGAAATTTAGGACATGGGATTTAGCCCAATTATGCGTTTGGCAATCAATTAGAGATTTAACCCAATTTAACTCAATTACTCCTTTACCCCTCTTTCTTCGTTCCTTCTTCTTCCTCTCATCTTCTTTACCTGATCTCTGCCTGAGGAGCTCGACATCTCCCAAAGGGTAGATACAGATCCCCAAGCTCCCCTCCCTGGCTTCTTCTACTCGCGATGATCTGAAAACCCGGATGTCGTTGTTCGACACCAAAATCCCCGGCCATGTTTGCTGCATCTAGGACCAGAGTCGTTTTTAATCGAGCGGCGGCGGCGTTGGCAAGGAACCCAGAAACCGACGATGAAAATTGACCCAAAAACCACCGATGGGAATGAACAGGAGTGCCCGAGAGAAGTCGAGTTGTGAGCTCCAGGTTCGATTCGAAATGGAATCGGCAGAAAACCTCCACCGCCGAACAGATTCATGTCCCCAAAAACCTCCTCCGTTCTTCTCGTCGTCTTCTTCCTTATAAACCCAGCTACACAGAACTTACAATCTCCCCGTCGCCAAAAATCCATTTCTGAATCGCTGCCGACGGCGGTTGCTTGAGCAACGACCTTCTTCAGTTGCGGGGAAGTAAGGCGCCGGGAGGGGTCGGGAGGGAAGGGAGAATCATAGCTTTCACTCAACGACATCCCGCCGCAATCCTTATCCTTGGTCGTCGTCGGAGGAGGTTAGTGATTATTTCATTGTTGTTGTCATCTGAGGAGGGTCGGAGAAAAAAAAGAAGTCGGAAGCTTATCTGAGATAACCAAGAGGAGGGTATGCTTTAAAAAAATACATGAGAGAGATTTTAAAATCTCTAATCCTTACAATCTCTCGTTTTCCCAAACGCATAATTATATTAAAATCCTGCATAATGAGGGATTGTTTTAAAATCCCTCACAAATCACTCACTACAAACGACCCGAGCGACCCATCAATTTGCACACTGAGGAACCGCCTACGTGTTCCCGGTGATGATTACCTCTCGATATGGATGTTGGCCTGGATTTTCAACCACCGTACAAGTTCAAGCTCCGCAAATTCACTTCCGACCAACATCGAATCTACTTCCCTCTCTCACCGCCAAAAAGCAGAATGTCGCGCCATAATCTTTAACGCCGACCTTCATCGATATCTTTCCCCTCCCTAACTTCATTGCACAACATTCCACCGTGCAAACCAACCAACCAAGAAAATAAATTTTCAATTTTGATTTTGCCACACCTTCTCCATACAGCTACCAGCGTTCTTCGGTTACGTACAATTCCATGGTTAACGAGTTTAGTCCTTGATAATGGTTGCTTCCAATTCGTCGAAAAGAAAGGAAATGGAAGAGTTCACATATTTCTTTTTTTTCCCCGTTGAATAGAGTTCACATATTTCCTTTGATGCAAGAGAGGTAAATGGATAAGAAGGGTAATTTGTGTGGTTGCTAGCCGACTCAAGTTAGGGTATATAATCTTTGGTTATTAATAACTAATTCTGGATCTTCCTTTTTTAGTTGACTAATAAAATTCAAATTTAAGTGCTAGAAATTAAAGACATTTTATTTTTTCTAGTTTTCTTAATCAGCTCTTATGTTCTTCGTTCTAACTCGGATTTTTTTTTTGGGTGCAAAATTGAAACAAATTTGTTGTGCTCTACAAAATGATATACATTTTCAATATTTTTTGAGAAAAAAATTTCATACCTCTCGTTACCAACTCCATATCATATGGTATCTTCTACGTTTTTAAGTCGTTTTTGAAATTTTTTGCACAAAGGAACAAGTTCATAATGATTTATTGTATCTAAACATTTCTGGGTGAAAAAAATAGAGGACCAAAGAATACCACACAATATAGCACCCTGATATGGGGGTGGTGTCTTGTGCTACACAATGTTGAAAGTCGTGAATGACAATTAGTATACGCTTACTATAGTGTATTCAACCATCCTACAGTCTTGGTATGTTCATAGGGTAAATCCACATTTGGTCACTTGGAATACACAATTGTGTCATGTCTAGTCACTAGAAAAAATTAATATCAATTTTGGTCACCCAAATTACTGAAACCGGTCACATTTAGTCACTCTCTGTTAGTCTTCGTCAGTCTCCGTTAACACCGTCAGTCAATTGCTTAAGTGGCTAACAGAAGTGCTGACTCGCCCTTTTTTAACCCGCCACTTCACCAAACCCGACCGGCCATGTCACTCAACCCGCCATGTCATCTTTCCCAACCCAATCCTTAAACCCAACCTATTAAACCAAATCAAATGCAAAAAAAGGGTTGGATTTAATAACAAAACAATCTAAAATTGTAGATTCGACAACATTGAATTGCAAATTCATCAACAAATTAACAAAGCTTTCCCCCAAACAATTTGATGGCGGCATATGTTGCTCTGGCAGTAGAGGATATGGACGCAGGGCAGAGGCTAGTCTGCAGAGGAGAACAGCAAGGCGAAACTCTTGGTCAACGACGAGGATTCATAAGCGGGGAGAAGATGCAGGGACCGAGATTCTCGGTTAGCAGCGGAGATTCCGACTGAGCGTAATGACTAAGGAGAAGAAGTAGCGGAGTGGGCGGGTTCCCATCGTCCTCGATCTGGATTCTGGCAAGAAGGAAGTGAAGGCGCTATGGGATAGAGGAGAGGCCGACTAGGGTTTTTGGAGGGGAAAGAGAGCTCAAATTCAGAATGGAAAGAAGCATCGCGAGAGGTGGTTGTCCAAGATCTTGACCTTATTCGTCGGATAGAGAGGCTCATAGCCGCCACCAACGAAGCAGAGCTTGTTGCATTGGAAGAGCATGGTGATGAGTTCAGTTCCGCAGCGCGAGGACGAGGAAAAGGGAGAAGATGAATCCATGTCGCAGAACCCGTTGTCGGTGTTGTAGATCCGAATTCCGTTGTTGAGACATGCGGTTAAGCATCCACAGTCCTGGTTGAAGGAGAGCTGGTTGACGGAAGGGACCTCTGCGGTGGGGGGAGGGGGCGTCTTCGACGGGTGCATGAAAAGGGGAGGCGGCAGAGGAGAAAGAACCGTCGGGGTCGGGAACCCATTCTTCGATTCGCGAGGAAGATAAAGGGTTTGGTTAAATGGGTCGAGTTTGGTTATGGGTTTGGTTGGGTTAATGGGTTAGGTTGGTTGTATGACATGACGGATTTAGTAACGTTGCGGCTCGGGTTTGGTCATTTTTGGCCCAAAATGGCGCTGTCTAGGCGCACCCGTTAGTCACGTCAGCACTTAACGACCTATGTTAACAGATTTGGACGGAGACAACGGAAAGTGACTAAATGCGACCTGTTTTAGTAATTTGAGTGACTAAATTTGATATTAATTTTTTCCAGTGACTAAACAAGACACAATTTAGTAATCCAAGTGATCAAATATGGTAGTATGTTCATACCACCATGGTACGCTATTCATACCATTTGGTATGCTCTTATTTTAATACCAATCAATACTACTATGGTATAGGCTGGTAAAAAATGCTTCAATTTTTTTGTTTAAAAAATATATCAAAATGGATATCATTTTGAAGAACACAATTAATCTGATTTATTCGTGCAAAAAAATCTAAAATTTGACTTAAAAAGCGAGTGAAATCGTCTTTTAAAGATTGAAGATGATAAGATTAAAGACTTTTCAGGAGAGAGAGAGATAGATAGAACTGTTGATGTGACGGATTCTTGTTGGGTTACTCATAATTACTTACCATAGGACATAGAGTTACAGATGGGATCCGCTCCCCTGCTAGCTTACTAATATTTTTAAATTCAATTCTCTTATAAAAATAATAAAAGTTTGGTTAAGGATGTTGCATAGTCAAACACTTTATACATTGCCCTGTCATCAAATCGTTCCACCTAAACAATAAGGTTTGCCACGTCAGAGTCAACTTGACCGTATGAAAAGTTTACGGTTTGACTAATATTTTAATTTTTGAAAAATTTGACTTTTATTTTGTTTAAGATCAAAAGATTTGGCTAATATATTGTATTTACCCAAATATAAATGAATAAATAATTATTTAATAAATATAATTAAAATATATAATATTCAAATAATTCATTCATAGATAATAAAGAAATATCTGACTAATATAATCATTGTTTCATAAATAATCATAATGCATTTTGTTATTCGGAAAGAAATGCAAAATACATTGGTCGTCTACACTCTTAAGTAAGTCTTTCTCAATGTATCCAATGACTCGCACCTAATATCACAATTAATTATCTCCTAAGGTCCAAGTATAAACCTTAGTAGGGTGTAATACAGGACAAGTATGTTCAAATATCGACTCGGGCCGGTCCGTGTACCCCTACTTCAATTGTTTGAAACATTATCTAGCAAATCAGTTTTGGTTGAAAAGTTTGCTAATTAAATTAAAACAAGGCAAAAGTAAATGGTTTTGAAAGCTCTTTGTGAGAAGGATCACTCGAGTGTCGCTTCCCCCTAACTACTACCATGGCATGTGAATCGAAGTGATTGCTATGGGCAAGGTGACCGCGAACCGCTAGGAAATGCAACAATGGTCATAGACCACACTCTCGATTGCCAACCCAAGGGATATATTATAGGCTACTGAAGTAGCCCTCTTGGTTAAGGCAATCGATGGTTCACTTACTGTCTCACTCAACCCAAGGGTTGGTCGGCTTAATCGCGCTTAATCAAATTGTTTAATTCAACATAGAGGTTTGCCCTACATTAACCTAGATTGTTGACTTAAAAAGCCCAATGAATCCCAGCTCAATTGAGCCCCCCTTGAAAGGGGGTTTTGCCTCTAATCTAGGTTAGAATGGCCAATTGGATTGCTAAGCACAAACATGCACAATCAACATGAAAAATACCTCAATCATTGAATTAAACAACACCCATAAACAATCATTCAAACCACACAACAACTACATGGTAAATAGTTAGGGTTTCACAACATCCAAGTGAAAAAGGAAACTACTCCATGCTAGAAAGGGGAAGAACACAAGAGGAAGAGGTAGAAACCATTGTGGTGATGCCTTCTTTCTTCTTTTGTTCGTTCTTTCTCTCTCTAAAATATGAAGAAGAATACACTTTCTCACTCTTGGGCTCTCCCCCTCTCTCTTCCTTTCAGCTCTCCTTTTAAACAGGGATTGGGCTCAGTTCACGGCCGTGAACTCTTGAACGCGTCTGTGAACTCAAGGTTGGCGTCGAAACGCACCGCTTCGCTTGCTCAGGTTCACGGGCAACAGCTCCAGTTCACGGTCTTAGTGACCGTGAACTCGCCTAGCGTCAGTAACTTCTGGAATTGCCATGGACGCCTTGATGTTCACGACCCATGCCTCCTCTTCACGGTCTTCGCAGACCGTGAACTCACAAGGGAAACCGTGAACTACCGGTTTTTCACCTCTTCTTCCGGTTTTCGCTCCTTTTCGTCCAACTTTTGACTCCGGGGCTGTATTCACCCGTTAGATCCTGAAACGTGCTAAAACACAAGAAACCTGGCGTAAAACCACCCTTTTAGGAGCACAATTGCCACAAAAACCCATGGAAAACGGGGATAAAATGCGTACAATTAGGCCCGAATCACTCCCCCACACTTAGACGTTTGCTTGTCCCCAAGCAAACCATTTCACACAAGGTAATATTTCAACCTACAAAAATACTTTGGGGACAACTCAAAGGGCACAAAGTGGGAATTATCAATGGCTATTGGCAATTAATATATGGACCGTTGCAAGCAATACCGACATCCAGCACAAACGACATTCGAGGCCACCAAAAGTGGGCAAACGAAAAGTTCTCACCTTGTTCATGGATCAATGCAAGTCTCAACAAGAACACTTATCAAACTATCACCCATCGTGAACTACATTTAAGTGCTCTTCCTCGGTCTACTCTTTCTATCACATCTATCTATCTATCTATCTATATCTTTCTTCTATCTATCTATCTATCTATCTATCTATCTATCTATCTATCTATCTATCTTCTATATCTATCTATCTATACTTAATATTATGGTTATTCAAAAGTAACATCTTGCCACATAAGCACTTGGTGAATTCACAAGATGCCAAGATGTACAATTTTTTTACAAACAAAAAATTATTTATTAATCTATTTATGGAGCTATCTCTCTCTTCTTTTAATACTTCTACTCATTTTTACTAAAACTTAAAATAAGTTACATTTTTTGTGACACATTTAAACAAACAAACAAACACACATAAGTAATAATCTTTTCTTCAATTAAACAAACTATTAAGATGAAAATAGAGAGTGACATATATAGTGTTTGTTTAACCCAAAATATCTTATTAAATCTCATTAAGTAAATTTTCTATTCATTTTTACTAAAAATTTATAATAAGTTACATTTTGATGGGAAAAAACAAGCACACACATATGAATAATAATAATTTTTCAGTTATACAAAATTTAAACGATGGCCTAGGAGAAAATGAGCCTTTGACGATCAATCGTTTTTAAAAATGAACTATATGACTATATATTTTTTGCTATCAAACACTCACCTCTTCCTAATGAATATACTTATAAATAAAACAAGTATAATTTATATAGAAAAAGGTCTGAAGATAAATTTGACATAACGATAATTGTTATTTTTTTAAAACACTTCTTATTCATTCTGTTTAAATGAAAAAAATGTTAATTATGAATACAACCTTTTAATTTATCTCTACCATTTAACCATTTTGATTGTCTCTCTAGAAATAAAATCCAACATTGAAAATAAGAAATTAGATAGAGAAGGAAATGGTAATGCATATGAAGTTTCCCCCCCCCCCCTTTATAGGAGAATAGAAGGAGGGAGGTACGCGAGGAAACGATTAGATATAAAATTTGAGAAGTTGTAACATATTTTTGCCTGTTGATGAAATCAGTTCATCCTATCATTGCGAAGACGAGGTGAACCAAACCGAGGATTGTCGACTGCTCCCTCTTCCTCCTTGATCTGAAACTGGCAACTGCTCACTCTTTTTTCCATTATTTTCTTAATTTCTTCCAAATTAAAACTGTTGGATGATAAATTTCTCCACTCAATGAGCGAATGTATTTCTTCTTCGTTTTCACGGAGTTGTTTTATGTTCTCTATTACGTCATATACTTTTATGTAAATAGGTAATATATGATTAGAAAGGATAATTGGTTGGACTTAGGGCATATGTCCTTTGGTTGAATAATTGATCTTTTACTTAAATGCCTATTGCAACCCGATTCCGTAGATGTTGAAATGGAAAGTAGAGTTGTGAGGGTTGTTAATTATATTCCTTATGTTCATGATTGACATGCTACTAGCTAGCTATAAGATGATGATCTGGTTAGTAATTAGTAGATAACAAAGAGATTATAAGTAGAAGGGAACATAATTGGGGGTTTATAAATATCGCGAAGAAGAAAGAAAATGACGGTGGCGGTTCCTCGGTTGTGTATTTTGATGTTTTTTCAATTTCTACACGTTTGCAATGACATTTGTTTGTTTCATTAGGCTGAATTTATCCTCATTAAATCCTTAACTAAAGCTTGATTTTGACATGATTATTTTCTTACCAACTACTATTTTGATTGGTGCATAGATTTAGTTCACAAATTAGGAATATGCAAGATAGAATGAGTTGAGTTGTATGGAAGTATGCTCCTTTCATTATTTGTCTATGTTGTTATTAGGTAAAAAAACACTATCTTTTCCTTTAGGAGATATGCAACTCTCTATAAATTATAAATTGTGTTTATATGCAGTTTAGTTTGTTGAAAATATTTTTTTAATAAATTAGTGACAACTGATAGTTCTGTTTGTGGTTGGTTTTGCTAGAACGTTGACAAGATAAATTAATTGAGTATGCAGAAGACTGATGGATGTGGATGCTAATGTGTTTCATCATTATTCCAGAATTGCAGGTGTAACTGATAATACACGATATTCGTGAGATCAAGATTGGAATATTCTCTATTATCATATACCGACATAGGAGAAGGGAAAGAACGGTCTACAAAGAGCTCAGTTAATACAATTAATTTTTTCATAAATAAAAAAGGTATAAAAGTATGAAACATTATCTAAATAAGGTAAGTGAGATTTACAATTTCATGTATATTAAATCAACAAACATAAATGATAATAATAATTAGAATACTCTAACAAATTATAAAATAATCAAATGTTGGGCGGGTAAAAAACTAGTTATGGTTTAGTAGTGAAGGAGTTCTAAAACAATGTGGGGGGTTTCAATGGCTTGAGTGCCAAGAACCTCCTAGAGCATACACATTGATTTTCCGTGGCACTCTACTTTATTTACCCCATTTTATTACCTCTTTTTCGATTATTTTTTTTCTTTTTTTCTTTTTGAGGGGGGTACTAGAGAGTAAAAACACTTGTCACCTATACATTTAACGACCAATGCTCTCTTTTCAAGAATTCACTCCAACACTACACTTCCTTTTCCATTCCTAGCAAGAATCGCACACAAATCTCCTATGTAGAACCTCTATGGAAACTCAAAAGTGAGAGCTCCGGGACACAAGGACGACTAATGTTTAGACACGAAGAAAGGATTGGGGGTCTTTCTATCAACACCATTAAGCTCACAAGCATGAAGCTCCTAACTTAAGAACGACCCTCGAAGTCATAAGGCTCAAAGGGGTTGACTAGTGGATAACACATTTTGGGACAATCAGCATTTGGGCGTGGACTAATCCTATGCCTCCATCATACTCACTAGTGACAACTGTGATGTTACTTGCCATGGTAAGAGGGATCTAAGCACACAAGAATAAAACGATCAGCTGAAAGCTCACATGGCTACCTAGTCACCCAACCATCTATTCCAATTCACAAAACACAAAGCATGGCAAATTGTAGTCAACAAGTAATCAAGTCAAGACATCCATTCATTTATGCACACATGAGAACTAAACTTTTTCACTATCCTAATGGACCTCTCAGTCATCATCATAGGATATACTCGATCACATGCAACAAATCAAGATCAATGCCAATAAACACGAGATTTTCCCACAAACCGGCCACTTTGATCATGCATATAATGCTTGGACCCCTCAAAATTTTCAAAATTGGACATACATCAATGCTCCAAGCACAAATCACACTCACACAAGCATAATAGTAAACTATCCCCCCACACTTAAGCTCGACATTGTCCTCAATGGCGTAAGATAGGGTAGAATAATGTTACCGCTTGGGCTTGGTGAGTGAAAGTTGGAATCGATTCCGGGGTAGGATATTTGGAGCTTCAAGGAGAGACAAAAAGCACACACAGAAACACAGTACGACTCGCTCGAGGAGAGATTATTACGAAACAAAATACGATAATAGTAATAGCAGGACAAACTTGCTAACCTCCGTTGGGTTGCCTCCCAACAAGCGCTAAGTTATCGTCATTAGCTTGACGGTTGGGGATCAATCACGTCTTGGAACGTGATGCCACCAAGATTGGATCCACCACACTCTAGGGGTGAGGCTTGTAGCCTCCAATCTTAAGCTCCATGACTTGGCCCTTTTAGGTTTGGCCTTATCCTTCCTTCGGGCCAAAGCTTGCTTCATCTTTTGCCTCCAAGCATTCTTCCTCTTTTCCTTGGGCATAGTACCCTCCTTGACTTCCTGCTCAACATCACCACAAGCAACACAAGTAATAGTGGGGTTCGCCTTGAGAGGCTCTCGTCCACTCGCATTCACATCATTCAAAACCAATTCCTTCACTTCCTCACTTCTAGCCTTAGGGTCGATTTCAAGCTTGATTCTCTCCTCACCATCCCTCAGAATTAAGATTCCCTCATTAACGTCTATCAATGCATTGGCGGTGGCGAGGAATGGACGACCGAGTATGAGCGGCATATCCGATTCCTCGCTTATGTCGAGAATCATGAAATCGGTCGGATAGCAAAACTTGCCTACTCGCACCAACATGTCCTCTATAATGCCTCTGGAGCTAATGACCGAATGGTCGGCTAAAGTGATGCTAAGCTTAATGGTCTTAAGTTCACCTACTTCTAACTTTTTGAAAAGCTTGTAGGGCATCACATTAACACTAGCTCCTAGGTCCGCCAAGGCATTGTCTATATGATGGTTACCAATACCAAGAGGGATAGTAAAGCTACCTGGGTCGGATCGCTTTTTGGGCAAGCGGTTGAGGAGGAAAGCCGAACACTCCTCGCCAAGAGTCACGTTGGCGAGGCCTTTAAGCTTTGGTTTCTTGGTGATGAATCCTTTTAGGTACTTTGCATATCTTGGCATTTGATCCATGGCTTCAAGGAAAGGGATATTAAGGTGGAGGTTGCGGAGCATTTCCATAAAACCTCCACACTCGTTCTCCAACCTCTCCTTGTACATCCGCATGGGGAAAGGAATAGGTGGCTTGTACTCAACAACCAGAGGTGGTGTCGGCGATGCCTTCCTTGCCGCTCTCCTCTCTCTCCCAGAGGGCCCTTTCTCTCCATCCTTCGGGTTGGGATATTCCTTCTCAATCACTTCTTTAGCGGTGACGCCCGGAGTTACCTTTCCACTTCCCACTTGAATTGCATTCACCCCGGCATGATCCTTGGGGTGCGCCACGGTTTGGGAAGGTAGGGCTCCCTTTGGTCTCTCGGTGAGGATCCCAAAAAGATTGCCGATTTGCACTTCCAAGCTTTGGAGGCTCGCTTGATGGCTTCGGAGTCCTGCCTCCATCGTGGTAAACTTGGTAGTCACCACATCCATAAATTGCTCAATCTTCTCGAAATTTTGAGCACTCGTGCTCAAAAAGGTGTTCACTAGGTCTTCAAGCTTGGATAGCTTGTCGGGTTGTTGTTGTTGTTGAAACCCTTGACCACCTTGTGCGAGATATGGTTGTTGTGAGTTTGAGCTTTGGACTTGAGGCCTTTGTTGGATGAAGGTTGGCCGAGGTTTATAATTGCCCATGGCGCCTTGAAAACCCGGGGGCCTCGGATTAGCTGGTGATGGCCAAGCAAAATTGGGGTGGTTCCTCCATCCAGGATTATAAGTATTGCTATATGGGTTATTAGCCCTAGCATTTGCCATGAAATTGACTTGCTCCTCCGGAGTGGTCGCCTCCTTCATTGCTTGGCACTCTGCCATCTCATGGCTAGTGCTCAAACACCAATCACAAGACATCACTGACCTCTTTCCTTGCTTCTTATCTTCAAGAATGACCTCTATCAACTTGTACAACTTTTCCTCAAGTGGAGCGCTCACTCCCACACTTCTCACTCCCCTATCATTGCTTCTCCTCCCACTTCTCGTCAATCCCCAATCGTATCCCTTGAGGCCATGTGTTCAAGTAGCTCGGTCACTTGGGGTGGAGTCATATTCATCAATTTCCCTTGACATAGTGAGTTAATGAGAATCTTGTCTTCTTGGATTAGACCAATGTAGAAAGTTTCAATCCGAAACTGTTCTTCGAACCCATGGTGAGGGCATTAAAGATAATAATTGGAGTATCTCTCCCAAGCATCCCTCAAGGTCTCGTCTTCTTCTTGCTATAAATGGGTAATCTTCTTTCTCCACTCGACCGTCTTCGAAGGCGGGCAGTAGCGGGACATGAATTTGTTGAGAAGATCGTCACATGAGGTGATTGAACAAGGCAGGCGGTTGTTTAGCCACCAGAGTGCTTTCCCCGCAAGTGAATAGGGATAAAGCCTCAGTTGCAAAGCTTCAGCCGACATGCCATTGATTTTCAAACTCCCCGCGAGCTCCAGGAATCTTTGCACATGCTCTCTTGGTGACTCGGTCGAATGACAGTGGAACAAAGCATTGTTCTTTATCATGGTCACTATAGCCGGCTTGATCTCGAAATTGTTGGCCGCCACGAGAGGATGTAGGATTGGCGATTGAATATCTGTCGGTCGTGGGGCCATATAGTATCCCATTGTCCTTGGGGCTTCCTCTTCTGCCGCCGCATCGATTAGGTTACGAGCTTGGGCGACTCCTGCTTCTCTTTGGTTCCCCACCATTTCTACTACAATGTCGGGTTCACCTTCCACTTCTTCAACTTCTACTCCACTAACACTGGGACCAAATTGTTGTCCCCTTTCTTCACTTCTCCTCCTTCCTTAGATAGCTCCCTCTCCCGTGCTAGGAGTCGGAGAGTTCGGTTTATGTCCTCGTCACGGGGAAGTAAAGGTGTCGGATTGCTCCAGGTCATGCACCTCCCTACACACAATCAGAAAACAACACCAAATCTAGCACAAGCAAATTACACACACTTTCAAAACTGGAAATTCAAGGCTAGATTAACACCAAACAACTTTTTCAAGATAACAGACCATTGTTCCCGACAACGACTCCAAAACTTGACTCTCTCCGAATATCAATATAAATACCCTGCTAAGGTCCATGTATAAACCTTAGTAGGGTGCAATACAGGGCAAGTATGTTTATATATCGACTCGGGCTGGTCCGTGTACCCCTACTTCAATTGTTTGAAACATTATCTAGCGGGAAAAATCCCTAAATACAGCTAATAATAAAACAAATTCTTAAACTATAACAGTTATAAAAATAAAATCCTAAAATACCCAACTTTGAAGCCGATCGATGCCCATATACTCGAACAACTGGATCGACGGTGACAATTTCGAACCAACTCAAGTATTCTGCGAAAATTTTTTGGAGGAGCTTTGCTGCTTAGATGCCTCATCCTCTTCTCGCCTATGATTATTACTATCCCTCGAGATGGCATCGTCGCTTTCTTTACCCGCAGAGGACATATATTCAATCGGCGGCTTGAGATGCGGCGGAGGCAAAGACGGTTTGGGGTGGACGACGCTGCGGTTGCTGTTGTGGTCTTGATGGCGGTGGGGGGGGGGGATTTTGTCGTCGGCGGAAGAGGTTGGTCCGGGCAAGGTGGATCGGTAAGGTTGGTATTGTTGGTGGTGTTGATCGAATTCAGAGAGGCAGGAATCGTGAGAGAAGGCAATCCGGTGACTGATTCCCGAATTAGGTACGAAACAGAGATCAATCGCCATCATTGATGATTCTTGAGGTGGTTCGAGGTTATAACCCTCGATCCATGTTGTTCGAGTGTTTATGGCTCGATCTACTCTGTGCTTTGAGTAGTTCGAGTGTCTGTGTCTCGATCCGCTTCAACCATTGGTATTTCGGGAAATTATTTTATAACTGCAGTAGTTTAGGGATTTGTTTTATTATTAGTTGTATTTAGGGATATTCTCCTTATCTAGCAAATCGGTTTTGGTTGAAAATTTTGCTAATTAAAGTAAAACAAGGCAAAAGTAAATGGTTTTGAAAGCTCTTTGTGAGAAGGATTACTCGGGTGTCGCTTCCCCCTAACTACTACCATGGCATGTGAATTGAAGTGATTGCTATGGGCAAGGTAACGGCGAACCGCTAGGAAATGCAAAAATGGTCGTAGACGACACTCTCGATTGCGAAACCAAGGGATACGTTATAGGCTACTCAAGTAGCCCTCTTGATTAAGGAAATCGATGGTTGACTTACTCTCTCACTCAACCCAAGGGTTGGTCGGCTTAATCGCGCTTAACCAAATTGCTTAATTCAACATAGCGGTTTGCCCTACATTAACCTAGATTGATGACTTAAAAAGCCCAAGGAATCCCAACTCAATCGAGCCTCCCTTGAAAGGGGATTTTCCCTCTAATCTAGGTTAGAATGGGCAATTGGATTGCTAAGCACAAACATGCACAATCACATGAAAAATACCTCAATTATTGAATTAAACAACACCCATAAACAATCATTTAAACCACACAACAACTACATGGTAAATAGTTAGGTCCTGTTTACTTTCATTTATGTTTCCTGTTTTTGAGAAAACAGATGTTGAAAACAGGTGAAAACAACATTTCGTCGTTTCCGAAAACAGCAGGAAGTTGCCACTTTCTGTTTTCATAGTTGGAAACGAATAAAAAACAGAATGAAAAGTAAACAAGTTTTCTCGTTTCGGTTGCCAAATTTATGACATGAAAACAGAAAACAGGAAACGAAAATGGAAGTGAACAGGGCCTTAGGGTTTCACATCACCCAAGTGAAAAAGGAAACTACTCCATGCTAGAAAGGGGAAGAACACAAGAGGAAGAGGTAGAAACCATCATGGTGATGCCTCCAATCTCCTTTGAGCTTGTGTTGATCTTCTCTTGGGGAGAATCTTCCCAATTCACCACTTGGAGCAACCCTAGCCTTATTTCTTCTTTTGTTCGTTCTCTCTCTCTCTCTCTCTAAAATCTGAAGAAGAAAACACTTTCTCACTCTTGGGCTCTCCCTCTCTCTCTTCCTTTCAGCTCTACTTTTAAACAGGGATTGGCCTCAGTTCACGGTCGTGAACTCTTAAACGCGTCCGTGAACTCAAGGTTGGCGTTGAAACGCACCGCTTCGCTTGCTCAGGTTCACGTGCAACAGCTCCAGTTCACGATCTTAGTGACCGTGAACTCGCCTGACGTTAGTAACTTCGGGAAGTGCCTTGGACGCCTTGATGTTCACAACCCATGCCTCCTCTTCACGGTCGTAGCAGACCGTGAACTCACAAGGGAAACCATGAACTGCCGGTTTTTCACCTCTTCTCCTTGTTTTCGCTCCTTTTCATCCAACTTTCGACCCCGGGGCTGGTTTCAACTGTTAGATCCTGAAACGTGCTAATACACAAGAAATCTGGCGTAAAACCACCCTTTTAGAAGAACAATTGCCACAATCGCTTAAGGAAAATAGGGGTAAAATGCGTACAATTAGGCCTGAATCATCCAACTAAACAAACATTAGTACACTAGTCGTCAATTCGACTTCAAAGCTGTTTCTTAATATAACTCAAAGTTGAGAATGATCTTTCTACACTTTCAATTGCAATGGGTAGAGTCAAAACTAGTTTTAGAAGCAAATACACTGACGTATATGACTGATGCACTTTTTTCTTCACCATTACTTGAGATAATTCATCAACTGGACTTGACAATGAGTGTACACCTTTAACACATTGATTGTTGCCAAATACTATGTAGAGCAGTGATGTCCACTCTTTACCATAAGAATTAAATAATATATTTATATAATATAAGAAATCTCGATCGATGCGTGCATGTCATGCCACCTTGTCGAGGTGACCACTAGCTTCATGTGGTAGCCATGGTGTGAAGGCATGTTGGTCTGGACTTGGGTGGTTGCATATAAGCAATGTGGATAAGTGGGTTTGACATCCTCTACCAGTAATCTAGAAGGGGTCTAGACTGATTTTTTGAAGGTGAGACCAACAAGGAAAAACAAGGGGTTAAGCGGCCATGAATGATGAGTTGTCGTGGGAGATACGGGGTCGTTTGCTTCGCGGATTTGAAAAATAAAGGTTTTGGTATAATTTGGGTTTTGAAAAACCATTGATATATGAGGTTTTGGGTGCATTATGGATTTGATAAACACCATTGTTTTTTTTTATGGATTTCATGATGGATTTTGTTAATTTAATTTGTATGTATGAAGTGTAACTTACCTTTATTGCCCTCAATGATATATGAAGAGAAAGAAAATATGAGGGGTAGGTTTGGTAAAAAAAATTATGGATTTCAAAGTCTATGATCAATTTCCACCTAAAGAGGTGAGATTCTCAAGTCTGTGGGCCCCACGGATTTGGACCCTCAAAGTCCATGGGTCCCACGGATGTTACCTCTAAATACTTGAAGCAAACAATGGATTTTGGACAAGTCCATCGTGGATTCAAATCCATTACAAAATCCTTCACCAAATCCATCAAGCAAACAAGCCGTAGCCTAGGCATGTAAGAAGAAAAAATTCGTGTCTCGGTGCGATTGAGTAGGCAAGCAAGGCAGCTCCGCTCTTGATTATAGAGAAGGTGGCCCATGGGCTCTTTGACGAAATAGCACAACAAGAACTTGACAGTACAACTATTGAACTTTTTGTGGCTAAAATATAAACTTTTGTGGTTAAATTATATAGCTACGAAAAAATTATTTTGTAGCTCACGTAGTTAGAAGTGGCGCAGCTAAAAGTTAGCCACAAATTTTTTCAGTTGTGTAACTAACAAACAATAAATTTAGCTATAAAAGTGTCATAATGTAGATGCCTTGGTACAAAGAGTATTTGATGTAGCTGCATCCTTCGTATATTTTGCCATAAGGAATATAATTTGTGGCTTTATCAAACAATTTGTTACTCAATAACAATTTGAGACTAAATTATGATAATTTTTCCTCACAATTAGCTATAACTGTTATCACATATTATTTTAAAACTAGAGGAAATTAGTTTATTACCACCAAAAGAGTTGTGGCTACAAATTTATTAATAGCTACAAAATACCTCATATGGTTAGAATTCATGTTTTTGTTACTGTGTAGTCATCATGGCAAAAAGAAATTGAGATTTAGCTTTATGTACACAAGTTGTGGTAATATAATATATTTTATGCGCGTAGTGATACCAAGCTATGGTTGCATATGCTTCAAAATTGGACTATGAGAAGAACATATGATTCAAAATTAATTGTTCTTAAATAAGCTTGTTTGGTGTCGGAAGAAGAATGAATTTTTTTTGTTAGACTCAAAGAATTAGCTAAGCATTTTATTCAAACAAATATAGAACTAGAATGGATGGTTTTATGCCTATTACCAGCTTTTCCTCTTGAGTTGAGACCCATCATTCAGATAGATGGGGCAACGACTAATATTGCGTTTGCGGGTAAAAGAGTAATTGAACAAACATTGAATAAGACAGTGCCTGAAGGTTCACAATCGGCCGAATTTTTATTCCATAAGGGCTTATTCGATCCAATCGTACGATGTAATATGTTAAAACTTAAAACGTGTTCTGATTGAGTTATTTCAACCCTACACTAGAAATTTCTATTTGTCTGAATTGATCATAGATCAATACCGCTTTTTATTGTGGAGTATTGAATACACCTATAATTATAAGCTTCATGTTACTCTTCCTAAAGACATGTCAGGGTCGAGGCATCCCAATTCAATTAAACGAGATGACAATTTTTCATTCTGTGAAATCAAAATTACCCTATACTTTATGATTCATAATAATAAGCATCAAGCTCGGAATTAGGTTTATTGTTATCTAAATATTTATATATGGATGACCAATGACCTACCACATTAGATGCTCACTTGGGAGTTACATGTAACTCCTATTCCTATATAATTATCTCTAATTCATATGGATTGATGTAAGGATGTAGTGGTTACCAAAGGGTGTCTATAAATAGAGCACACTATTGTATCACACATGAAGTATGAATAAGAAGAACTATTCCCCCTCTTCTCTTGTGTCTTTCCCTCTCTAATCTTCTCTGTAGAGTTTATATTTTCCATTAGTTTCATAATACGTTATCAGCACTAGACTCTTCCTTTTAAAAAGGTTAAATCCATAATTGTTCTGCTCAAGGTATGTCGATTCTCCCAAATTGTTTCTTTTATTGTCCTATTTCAATTTACATATCATTTCCTTTATTATTAATCAACACATGAAATCTTTGTTTGAGAATGCAAAGGTATAATTTCCTTCTTAATAATTTTTTTAGCAAGTCATGATTATATATACTTCGTAGTAGTATAAAAATATCAATATATTTTGCCTTTATAATTTGTTTATTTTGAAATTCGAATTTATTTATATATTTGTAAAAATATCAAATTGTTATATCATGGGTCACATAAGTCGTGTGTCTTGATAGTAATCTATATTTATTTATTGAATTTGTCTTTAATTTGTGTATATTTTTATGATAGTATGTCGAATCTTTCAAAGCTTGAATTTTGACTTTAATTTGTGTATATTGTTAATTTGTGTATATTTTTATGATAGTAAGTCACTGGAAAGAATTACCTATCACGGGTGCTTGATGCTAAAATTCATTTAGCTGCCAACGGTCTTGGAGACACGATTAAAGAGGGCAATGAAGCATCAGATCAAGACAAAGCTAAAGCAATGATCTTTCTTCGACATCACCTCCACGAGGGATTGAAGAATGAGTATCTTACGGTAAAAGATCCACTTATTTTGTGGACTAATTTGAAGGAGCAGTATGACCACAAAAAAACTGTGATTCTTCCTAAGGCTCGTTATGATTGGATGCATTTGAGGTTACAAGATTTTAAATCTGTGAGTGATTATAATTCAAATTTATTCAAAATAACCTCACAACTACTGTTATGTGGAGAAAATATTACTGATGAAGATATGTTGGAAAAAACATTCTCCACGTTTCATGCATCCAATGTGCTCCTGCAGCAGCAATACCGTGAGAAAGGTTTCAAGAAATATTCTGAGCTGATTTCTTGTCTCCTTGTTGCTGAACAAAATAATGAGCTCCTAATGAAAAATCACCAATCTCGTCCTACTGTTGCCGCCCCATTCCCAGAAGCGAATGCAACGACGTTCACCCAATATCCTTATGGGCAAATACATGGACGTGGCCGTGGACGAGGACGTGGGCGTGGTCATGCTCAAGGCCGTGGCCGTGATCTTGGTCGTGGTAAAAGTTTCAAAAGCTCATTTTTCCCCAGAAGTGGAAAAAATGATGGTAGAAGAAGCAAGAAACAAAGTGTTCATGATAACAAACACGTCGAAAATGTGTGTTACCTTTGTGGTGGAAAAGGTCATTGGTCTCGTACATGTCGTAGACCAAAACACTTGGTTAACCTCTACCAAGAATCATTGAAAGGGAAGAAGATAGAAACCAATTATATTTTGGAGGAAGATGATTAGGAAAAGACTATAATGCTGCTACTCATCTAGACGTGTCCGACTTCTTTGCCCACCTTGAAGGAAAATAGATCACCTGATTGGGCTTGAGTTCAAGTCCTTAAGCCTCATTTCTTAAGGAGAATCTTAAAGCATTCCTATTGGCTGATAGTGGATTAGGTAGTTAATGGGGGTTAGTAGTTAATAGGTAGTTAAGGATAAATGGGGTTATGCAAATATAATTAATTAATAATTCTCTTTCTCTCTCATCCCATGATTTTCTCCATAACCCTCTCTCTACATTATAATTAAAAAGACATATAAAATTAATTTTATTTAATATTTAATAAAATCCGAATTTAATAATTTTCTTTTTCTAAAATGGAAATTTGAAATTTAAAATATATGCCTCTCTCACATCTCGGCAACATCCGATTAGTATTAACATTTTGTAATGACATTATCAATATTTATAAATTGAATTATCTTTAAGGCTTTTCATTGCATGGGTTTAGGATTTTTCGTTGTTAGGTATTTGTTTGTGTTATTATTAATGTTGTTCGACATATTTTTTAATAATTTTATATGACATTATTAACTTTTTATGTTATGTTATGTTATGTTTGTAACATTAGCAAAAGTGAAATTGTGTTTTCAATTTGTTGGTACTTGAAGTTTATTTACTATTACATCGTATTATCAATTTGGTTTGCAATGATTTATAATCATTTGAAGTGCTATTATCTATGTGTTTTTTTTTCAAGCACAATTCAACCATTAGCAAAAATTTATTTAATTTGTAACATTGCTTATGTTCAGTGATTTGAATTATTAATATTTTTTTCATTTATGTTTGTAACTTTGTCAAATGTCATTATCAAGAAGCATACTTGTTAGGTATTCATTTGTTTATGACATTAGCAAAAGTAAATTTACATTTAATGATATAAGTATGGTTATTAATCTTTCTGTCTATGTTAGTAACGCAATTGGTGTCATTATTAATAGGTGTGTATAAGCATTATCAATGTTTGAAAAATAAGATATTAATAATATCTAGTAAGGTATTTAACAATCATTAGTTGCTATCATTATCAAAGTTTTTGGATGCATTATCCATTAAACACATGTTACTTATTAATGCGTTTTTAGTGCTATTTGACATTAAACATTGCATATGAATATTATTAATAATTTTTTATTACAAAAATCTATTTCCTTATCAGTGCCTTGATCATTCGTTATTAATGATTTTTAATATATTTATTAAAAGCTTTATGTCATTTATGATGTTGAAGTCGCACATTTTTACATTGATGTTTTGTGTTTATTTTCAACGAAATACTTTTCGTTATCAATGATTTATTGTATTGTTATTAAAAGTTTGGTGTTGAGGCGTGAATGTTGGTTTGCTTGAGCTAATATTTTTCTTGACAATGTTTGCTTGACTGAATCACACAGGTGCACTATGTCACAAGTACCCATGATGTCGAAAATCAGTATTGTGCTTTATGATCATTGAGAATGATAATGTAAAGCAATATTAATTGATCATTAAACGTTAATAATGTCATTAGAAATCATTGGAAGAGGTCATCACTAGATAATTATAAACATGATGTGAAAATGTGAATCATTAGTACTAAAGATGTTGTAAATCAATGATATTGTTATTCAAACTGTTAATGACCATGTTACATAACTTTAATGATTCATTCATAGGCGTTGATGATGAAACTATAAAACAGTAACAATTGATCCAAAATTGTTCATAATGTATTTGTAAGGAATTGATAAGTATATTGAAGTCGTTAATAATGATGAGGTATAATAATAACGATTCATTTCATAAATGTTGATAACGTCATTGCAAAATGTTAATACTGCATTACACGTTGCCACGAAGTGAGAGAGAGCATATATTTTTAATTTCCAATTTTCAATTTTCATTTTAAAAAATAAAAAATATTAAGTTCAAATTTATTAAATATTAAATAATAATATTTAATTAAATTAAATTAATTTTGAATTTACTTTTTATTGTAGTGGAGAGAGAGGGTTATGGAGAAGATCAAGGGGAGAGAGAAAGAGAATCATTAATGAGTAATATTGATTATATTTTCATAATATCTTATTTATTCCAATTAACTATTAACTACTAACCCCTAATTAACTATCTAATCTAGTATCAACCAATAAAAATGGTTTAAGTACCTCCTTAAACAATGAGGCTTAAGGATCGGATTCAATCCGAGCTGATTGGTGATGGGAATGTTCGCAAGTGAAAAACTTAGCATTTTCACTTGAAATTTCTATTTCATTGTCGCTTTGTTCACAAGTGAAAAGTTTAGGTTTCCCATTTGAAATTTCACTTTCTTTGTTATTTTCCTTGAGTGTGTTTTTCTTATTAATGTGTCAGTTTAATATAATTTCCTCTTTATAATCCTTATGTGGTTTAATTTCATTTATTTATTATAATCTTGTCATTATTTTTATATTTATTTGGAGATATTTTCTTATATTGATTTACTTTCTATCTTTTGTGAAGAATGAATATTCCCATGCTTAGCACCAAGATCAAAAACCATGATGTGTGTCTTATCGATAGTGCATCGACACATACAATCTTGAAGGATAAGAAATATTTTTCTCGTCTTGAAATGCGAGAAGCAAATGTTAGTACTATATCTGGAAGTACAAAATTAATTGAAGGCTCCGGAAGAGCTAGTGTATTGTTACCAGAAGGAACCAAATTATATATCAATGAAGCCTTATACTCTTCAAAGTCTCAAAGAAATTTATTGAGTTACAAAGATATTCGCCGAAATGGACATCATATTGAGACAAAGGAAGAAGAGAATAAAGAGTATATTATGATAACAAATATGGTCTCCGATAAGAAATACAAATTGGAGAAATTGCCTGCTATTTCTTATGGGTTGTACTACACATTTATTAGTACAATTGAAACACATGCAGTGGTAAATCAGAAGTTTACAAATCTTGATAATTTTATAGTCTGGCATGACCGGTTAGGTCATCCCAAATTGATTATGATGCGAAAAAATCATTGCTAATACATGTGGACATCCATTGAAAGGTCACAAAATTTATCAGTTTAAAGATGTACCATGTGTTGCATGTTCTCGTGGTAAGTTGATTATACGGCCATCACCTGTAAAAGTGAGGAGTGAATCTCTTACATTTTTAGAACGTATACATGGTGATATATGCGGGCCAATTCGACCACCATGTGGACCATTTAGATATTTTATGGTTTTAGTTGATGCATCAACTAGATGGTCACATGTGTGCTTACTATCAACTCGCAACCTGGCGTTTGCTAGATTACTTGCCCAATTGATACGACTACGAGCACATTTTCCTGATTTTCCAATCAATAAAATACGTCTAGATAATGCTGGTGAATTTACTTCACAAACTTTCAATGACTATTTTATGTCCAATGGGATTGATGTTGAACATCCTGTAGCACATCTTCATACACAAAATGGCATTGCAGAATCATTTATTAAGCGTTTGCAACTTATTGCAAGACCATTGCTTATGAAAACAAACTTGCCAATTTCTTGTTGGGAGACATGCTATATTGCATGCCGCAACATTAATTCGCATAAGGCCAACAAGTTATCATGAAATTTCTCCCTTGCAAATGGTTTTTGGTCAGGAACCTAATATTTCCCATCTAAAAATATTTGGGTGTGCCGTCTACATCCCTATTGCTCCACCACAACGTGTTAAGATGGGTCCTCAAAGGAGGTTGGGAATTTATGTTGGATATGAGTCCCCGTCAATCATAAAATACTTAGAAACCTTGACAGAAGATTTATTCACTGCTCGTTTTGCTGATTGTCATTTTGACGAATCAATTTTTCCAACATTGGGGGGTGAGAACAAACAGCTGGAAAAAGATATTTGTTGGAATGAATTATCATTATCTCACCTTGATCCTCGTACTAGACAATGTGAACTGGAAGTTCAAAAGATAATTCATTTACAAGGTTTAGCAAACCAACTACCGGATTCTTTTACTGACCAGAAGAGAGTGACAAAGTCACACATACCAGCTGTAAATGCTCCAGTGAAAGTTGATGTCGCTATTGGACAATCTGAAATTGCAAATGAATCTAAAACACGAATGAAGCGTGGTAGACCAGTAGGTTCAAAGGATAAAAATCCTCGAAAAAGAAAAAGGAGCTATGAATCAAGTTGGTCAAATCGAGGATATGAAAGCTTAAGAAGAGTCCCCAAGCATAACTAAGATTGTAGTTCCTAAAGAACATCGGGTAACTAAAAGTTTTGATAATGAAGAGATCTCAATCAATTATGTCTTGGATGGAAAATGCTAGAACCGAAGTGAAATAATCGTTGACGATGTTTTTGCTTACGCTGCAGCGTTGGGTGTGATGAATGAAAATGATGATCATGAACCAAGATCTATTGATGAATGCAAGTCAAGAGATGATTGGCCAAAGTGGAAAGATGCCATTGAGGCGGAATTAAACTCGCTTTCAAAGCGAAAGGTTTTTGGACCGGTAGTCCTTACACCAGAAAATGTAAAGCCAGTGGGATACAAATGGGTTTTTGTGCGGAAAAGAAATGAAAAGGGTGAAGTCGTGAGATATAAAGCACATCTTGTCGCACAAGGATTCTCACAGAGACCTGGCATTGATTATGAGGAGACATACTCCCTTGTTGTGGATGCAACTACGTTTCGATACTTGATTAGTCTGGCAGTTCGAGAAGGATTAGATATGTGTCTAATGGATGTTGTGACAGTCTATTTGTATGGATCACTTGAGAATGATACAAGAATGACCTTATTTGTCCATGTGTTTTTCTAAAGAGATCGGGTAGTGAGTTTGTTATAATATCAGTTTATGTTGATGACATAAACATCATTGGAACTCCCGAAGAACTTCCAAAAGCAGTTGATTGCTTGAAGAAAGAGTTTGAAATGAAAGATTTAGGAAGAACAAAGTTCTATCTTGGATTACAGATTGAACATTTGAAGGATGGTATTTTTGTGCATCAAGAACGATATGTTGAAAAGTAGCTTAAGCGATTTTATGTGGACAATTCACACCCGTTGAGTAATCCAATGGTTTTAAGATCACTTGATGTGAAAAGAGATCCATTTAGACCTCGAGAAAGTGATGAAGATCTGTTTGGCCCTGAAGTGCCATATCTTAGTGCGATAGGAGGATTAATGTATCTAGCCAATCACACACGACCCGATATATCGTTTGCTGTGAATATATATGCAAGATATAGCTCTTCTCCCACTAAAAGACATTGGAATGGAGTTAAACATTTACTCGTTACCTTCATGGAACGACGGATATGAGCTTGTTCTATTCGAGTGCATCGAAGTTGGATTTAGTGTGATATGCAGATGCAGGATATCTCTCAGATCCCCACAATGGTAGATCTTAGAAAGGATATTTGTTCACTTGTGGTGGTACAACCATTTCGTGGCGATCCACAAAACAAACTATAACAGCCACATCATCCAATCATGCTGAAATCTTAGCAATTCACGAGGCAAGTCGTGAATGTGTTTGGTTAAGATCTATAATTCGACACATCAAAGAATCGTGTGGACTATCTCTAAGAAAAATGATCCCGACGATCATGTATGATGATAATGCAGCATGCATTGCTCAATTAAAGGAAGGATACATTAAAGGTAGGGGTGGGAATCGGTATGCCGGTAAACGGTTTACCGGTTTACCGAACCGTTTACCGGCGGTAAACGGTAAACCGTTTACCGGCGGTATCGGCGGCCGAGATGCAAAATGGGTGGGTCGGTATACCGAATCTGGTATCGGTAATTACCGACGGTAAATCGGTAATACCGATACCGAACCCCCCAAAACGACGTCGTTTTTTGGCCAAAAATCTCAACCCTAATTCTAAATCGCAGCAGAGAGCTAGAGACCCGCCACCCTTCCTTCTTCGTTTCGAAATCGCAGCAGAGACCAGAGAGGCGCCCTTCCCTCGCCGACGCCCTTCCCTCGCCGACGCCCTTCCCTCCGCCACCTTCCCGCTTCCCCGCCGACGGCCCCGCTTCCCCACCGCCACCTTCCCGCTGCCCTGCCGACGGCGAAACCCTCACCCTCACCTCACCCTCTCAGTCGCAGACCTAGTCTCCCCCATCCGAAGAAGCGAGGACCTACGCCGCCGTTAGTCGAAGCTTCTCTGGCTGGGTACGTTCATCTCGCTCCCTAGTCCCTAACTATCGAGTTTCAGCCCCTTTGTCATTATACATTTGGTATTGATCTGTTTTCTGTATAATGTTCTCTGTTCTTGCTGAAAACTATTTCTATTGTGGACTTTGTCTAACTAATCTAGTAATCGGAGGTAGACATTCTGCTTGTTATATTCATTCCAAGGCCAAAAAATTCTGATTTAATCGATCTCAGCATGTATATAGTCGACAAATACAAAGTTCTTCTCCCACTGGTTGAGTAGATAAGCAACAGCTGCGCTAGTGAGACCCAGACCAGCAAGTAAAACCCGGAGCTGAATCTCAGAAGGAATACCATCACTTCCACAGAGAGCAACAGTCATGGCAATCAGTAGCTTCTGCAATGTCTGGAATGTCGAGTAGGCTTGTTTGCAGGAGGAGCATTTCATGGTGTGCTGCTCAAATCTATCTAGCATCTACAACTTCCAGGTCTCGGAAGAGAATAATAGAGAGAGTGAAGGTGGTGGATAGATAGCTTCGTTGATTCAGAGAGGAGAGGGCCGAGGGGATATGTTTTTTTGGCAATGGAATTGATTAATTGAACAGGTTGTTTGAACGTTGCTGTTGCTGGGTTATGGATGTTGATGTTGCTATTTGTGTTGGGGTTTATGTTTTTTTGGCAATGGAATTGAACAGGTTGTTTGGGGTTATGATGTTGCGGGGTAATGGAATTGAACAGGTTGTTTGGGGATTGCATTGAGCTTTATTGGGGATTGCTTATTCTTCTTATCTAGGTAGCTGTTAATGGAATTGAACAAATGAACTGGTTGTTTTGTTTAACTGTACCTACTGTTGGGTTGGTTGCAAATTGTTCATGAATTGAGGTTTACTTTGCTTTTGATTTTCAGAGTTGGTTAGGGAGCTAGTTGGTTTGGGGCAGAGAACTTGGATTGTGCTTGTGGATTTTTGAGAGCAAAGGGCCGAAGGAGGCAGCAATCAGCATACAACATCAACAAGCCAACAACAGTCAACATTCACTGAATTATGAATATGTATGTTAGTGAATTGAGCAATAGCAATTAGCCAAAATCTATATATGTATGTTAATAACTAAAGTAATTGAATTGCAGTTTTCATTGTTTGTATTCAATTGATGAGAATTGTTCATTTTGTTGTTTTTTTTAGGACGAAAGCTTCTGCTGGCAGCCGTGGAGGAGGTAGTAAGAAGAAGAAAGCTAGTTCTCTACCTCCTCGAAGCTCTTCAAAAAAAGGGAAGGCTTCAACTAGTAGCACACCTTCCACTACTGCAAATCCACCTGCAGCTACAGCAAATCCAGCTCCTGAGGCAAATCCTCCTCCATCTACAGAAAATCCTCCTCCATCTGTTGAGGTACCTGGTGTACAGAAGAAAATTGACAAGGGGAAGGGGAAGAAGTCAAAATCTAAGTGGTGGATTCCTTACAACCGTGTGTTGGTTGATGACTACCCATACGGCAAATGCAAAAGGTGTGGGACGCTGATCAAAGCTCATTCAACCTTCAATGGGACTAGTGGTTTGAAGAGCCATCACCTAATGTGCGAGAGGAAGGCAAAGGAAGCTAGTGGTCAGTCTGTATTGAACTATCAACCTGGAACAGAAAGTGGAGTCGGTGAGGTAGGCTCTCTTACTCCATGGAAGTTTGATCAGAACAAATCTAGACATGCATTAGCTATGATGATAATCTTGGATGAGCTTCCGTTTAGATTTGTTGAGCGGGAGGGGTTTAGGAGATTTATGGCAACAGCTCAGCCTTTGTTTGTGATACCTGGTAGGCAAACAATAAGATCTGATTGTTATGTCATTTTTCTGGAGAAGAAAGAAATATTGATTGAGTTTTTTAACTCAAAGTGCAAAGGAAGAATATCTATCACTACAGATACATGGACTAGTGATAATAACCAGAATTTTATGTGTGTGACTGCACATTTTATTGGAGATGATTGGAAGTTGCAGAAGAGGATTATTTGCTTTGTTCCCATTACTAGTCACACGGGGAAGGATATTGCAGATACTTTGGAGAAGTGTTTACAAGAATGGAAAGTGAAGAGTTTGTTTTGCATGACAATGGATAATGCAAGTTCGAATGATGTTCTTGTTGAGTGCATGAGAATGAAGGGGTGGGGAACAGATTTGCTAGATGGGAAGTATTTGCAGTATAGATGTGTGGCACATATCATCAATCTGGTTGTTTCTGATGGATTGAAGGAGGTTGGAGTTGCTGTGGAGAGTGTAAGGGATTGTGTGAAATGGGTGAAGTCATCCCCAGCTCGGATGGGAAAGTTCAAGAAAGGCATTGAGTATCTAGAGATGGATGGGAAAAGACTGTTGTCTTTGGATGTTCCGACTAGGTGGAATTCCACCTATCTGATGTTGGATTCCGCGGAGAGGTTTGAGCAGGTTTTTACGTTCATGTATGCTAGTCCTACTGATTCTTTCTTTCGAGAGTATGTGGATTCAAAGAAGGGTCTTCCAACTGAAGATGATTGGAGCAGTATTAGGCGGCTCATGAAGTACCTGAAGTTCTTCTATGAGCTTACTCTTCGTGTATCAGGTATATGAACTAATAAACTTTCAAATTTTAAAATTAAATTGAATGATTATGAGTTATGAGTTATATTATTTATACTAATGTCGGTAAATTTTCCTTTGTATCAGGAACATCATATGTCACTGCACATACTTTCTGCAAATCCATTGTGGATATTCATGAAGTGATAGCAAAATTGAAGAAAGATGCAGATAGACAGATACAAAGAATGGCATCGAGAATAGAGGGAAAGGTGAGAAAGTATTGGTTTGAGAATGATGTTGCTGACGAGGAGGAGAACTTTAGGATAAATAGGATAGTTTACATGGCCTGTGTGCTGGATCCCAGGCGTAAGCTAGACTATTTGACTATGATGTTGGAGGAAATGTATGGGATCTCAAAAGGGGAAGCTTTGGCAGATGAAGTAAAGAAGGAGATGATTGCATTGTACGATGTCTACAAGATGAAGTATGCAACTTCATCCTCTGTTTCTGTTCCTACTACCCAGACTACTACTCCTACTGAGACTAGTGACGGATTTGATGATATGGAGTCCGCATTTGAAGCTCGGTTCCAGCAGAAGAGAAAGGAGCAAATTGAGAGGGGGGGTCGAGGTTCTGGTGAGTTGGAGCAGTATTTGAGAGATATTGGTGATGCTATTAATGAGGAGATTGATGATCGGAAGTTTGACATTCTGAAGTGGTGGGCTCGGAACAGTGTTAGATATCCCATTCTTTCAGAGATGGTTAGGGATATATTAGCAGTTCCAGTCTCCTCTGTTGCATCGGAGTCCGCTTTCAGTTGTGGAGGTCGAGTTCTTAGTCCTTTCAGGTCCTCTTTAAGCCCAAACATTGTGGAGGCATTGATATGTGCTGAAGATTGGATAAGATATGAAAATGGAAAGACTGCAGATGAACTGAATGATAAGGAAGAAGATCAAGAGACAATCGATTATGATAGTGGTAAGAATTCAATTTATTATTCTAATTTGTCTATATTTTTTACTGTTTAAATTTTAAACCATTCCATTAGTAACATACTAACATTTGTGTATTTTATTTGCACTAGTTACTAATACTTTCCAATCTCGAGTGGACACTGCAAGTGACATTCCAAGTGGAGCACATGGATCTGTTGTTGGGGTTGATGAGGAAGAGGAGGAGGAGGAGGAAGAGGAGGAGGAGGAGGGTGATGATGAAGAATCCACCGAGTCCGACGAAGACATGAACCAAGATGCCGATGATGATCCCGATGATACTCTTCTCATGACTTTGAAGAAGAAAGGTTGTGCAAATATTGGTGGTACTACAAGTTCTACCGGAGAAGGAGGAGCATGAGCTCTTGGTTATGAACTTATTTGGTTGTCTATTTTAATTTTTAAGTTTGGACTTTGAACTTGTGTTGAATTTAGACATTATCATTGTCCCTTTGAATTTGACGATGTTTGTTGAATTGTCGTTTGATGAATTTGAATATTTAATGAATGATGAATGATGATGCTTGATGATGAGAGTTGATGTTGATTCATGAATCATGATTGTTGACCCTTTGCACTTATGTTAAATTAAATAGATTAATAGATAGCAACTAAGCAACTTTAGTGTTTGAACTCAAATATTAAGTTATGGCATTAACATATAACAATATAACATATACTTCATTATTCACAAATATTACATACATCATGAACAAAAATATTATAAATAAGAGTTACAAATGATACATAAGTATAGGTCTAAAAAATGTTATAATTTATTAATTACAAAAATGAAGAAAAAAACTCAGATAAATAAAAATATTACAACATATTCCCCACTTAACAGAATTTCGGTTCGGTAAATGGTCGGTAAACCGAACCGAAAACCCGCCTCAAGCCTTCCTTTGCGGTAATTCGGTAAACCGGTTTGTAACCGTTTACCGGTAAATCGGTAATCGGTAAACCGGTTACAAATCGGTATCGGTAAACGGTAACCAGTTTGCCCACCGTCGGTATACCGAAACCGGTAAATTCGGTAAACGGTTTACCGTTTACCGACCGATTCCCACCCCTAAATTTAAAGGAGATAGAACAAAACATATTCCACCCAAAGTTCTTTTTCACTCATGATCTTCGAAAGAGTGGTGAAATAATTGTTCAACAAATTCGTTCAAGTGAGAATCGAGCAGATTTATTCACCAAGTCACTCCCATCGACAATCTTTGTAAAGCTTGTTCGTGAAATTGGAGTTCGACGACTCAAATGCCTGAGCTGATGTGGTCATGAGGGGGAGCATATACGCGCTGCACTCTTTTTCCCTTAACCATGGTGTTTCCCACTGGGTTTTCCTGGTAAGGTTTTTAATGAGGCAACATGAGATAGCGTAATAATGCAATCTAGTGGTCATCTAAGGGGGAGTATTATGTAAATATTTATATATGGATGACCAATGACCTACCACATTAGATGCTCACTTGGGAGTTACATGTAACTCCTATTCCTATATAATTATCTCTAATTCATATGCATTGATGTAAGGATGTAGTGGTTACCAAAGGGTGTCTATAAATAGAGCACACTATTGTATCACAAATGAAGTATGAATAAGAAGAACTTTCCCTCTCTCTTCTCTTGTGTCTTTCCCTCTCTAATCTTCTTTTGTAGAATTTATATTTTTCATTAGTTTCATAATAATTGACTTTTAATCTGAATTGGTCCCTTGACAGAAGCAGCTCACTTTCAATTGGGCGTTTTAACGGCCCAAACTACGAGCCTACCCTTCAACATTTTTGCGAGGCTTATTGTTGTCGGTGTGGGCTGCATTCACTTGCGGATAATAAAAAAATCAATTTTTTTTGCTAAATAATTTTTTATATATATCTCCACTTGAACGTCCATTCAAATTCAATCATAGCCATTAGCCAGGAAAGTGTTGGGACTCGAACGGATGAGGTTCTAAATACGATAGTCCGAGACTGGGTGACTAGGATTATAATAGAGTCGTAAACTATGTTTACTTTCCGTACAAAATATTTCCTCCCTCTACAAAACCTTGGGTTACAAGAAATTTCTTCATAAGATAAAACTATCATAACTTTAGATTCCAGACTTAAGAACCTAAAACATACCTATAAGTTTCATACGAAGAAAAAATGAATTTTTGGTATGTCCTTTCCACCATCCAAGCCACTCTATTTATAGTCGACAAAGGAGGGTCTTGAAAGATTGCAATCCTTCATTTTTGGCTGGTACATCCTCCCAAACGTTGCAAATATTTGAAATTTGTTTTTGGCTGGACCGATTTGGTTATTCCAACCGCCACATCGATTCGGTTCGATTTGGTTCAACTCAGTTTGGTCTGGTTGGTTACACAAACCAATATTATTGATTACCAACATATTACATCAAATCGACCGAATTCGCGGCCATGCCTTCCCACAGATTACCAACATGGTACTTCAAAAGATTTTCTTGGGTCTTTCCCCTTTTATTTCCATTCACACCATTAAAAATCCCAACAGTTAACCATAAGTTCCATACTTGGATCCATTAGGATTTTTACTCACGACAATTTCCACTATGAAATTTAGCAAGCACATTCTCGATGCAAAAAATTTGAGAGAAGGAAATCTTCTTTGTCGTTCCGCTTGATTCAATACATAGAATCACATTTTCCTCCCCTGTGTCCTACATGGAGAATTTAGATAACAATAACTTTTTTTAGTAAAGTTCTCTTATCTTTGCATAGTCCCCAAGATAAGCATGTTATCCACATACACATATATGATGACTCTATTACCAGAATCATCAAACATTGTACATACAATTTTGCCTCCTTGGTTTAAAATAACATAAACCACTAGACAAAATCACACCATCAAACCACTTAGACAAATCAAAATTTGTCTAACACTTCGTAAATGTGAAAATAGAGAACCAGACAAATTGCACCATTGAGTATGAGACCTACACAAAGGTAATTGTCATTCTCTTATTTCTTTATTTTATTAAGCATTCTCCTTCTTCCTCATCTTCGAATCATCCCACTTCCAAGTTACCTTCCAGATATGGAACATACCATGAGACTAGTACGAAGAAAACACATGTTTTACTACCATCGATGAAATACTCGCCATAAAAAATTCTCAAATTTTTCATAGACCGGAAAATATTCTTTAGGATTGTTGGGACTAGGGGTAAGATTCGGTACGCCGGTAAACGGTTTACCGTTTTACCGAACCATTTACCGGCGGTATCGGCGGCCGAGCAGCGAATTGGGTGGGTCGGTATACCGAATCCGGTATCGGTAAATACCGACGGTAAATAGGTAATACCGATACCGAACCCCAAAATGTGCAGCAGGAAGCCAGTCTTCCCGATTTCGCCTACCATTCATAAAACCTCTTTCTGCTCAAGAACTGAGAAGTGTGAAACTACAAAGGGAAAATCCAAATTCAGCAGCAATTCCACAAACGAGAAAACAACAAGAACAAGAATCGGAAATTCCCATTCCCTCGTTCTCACCCTCATCCTTTCTTTGTCTCGGTCCTGTCTTTGATCTCAAGAAGAAGAAGAAGAAGAATAGTGGGGCGCATTTGCTGGAAGAAAGAATGGCGAGAGCTGGAGGGATTTCAAATGCTGTCAACGTAGGGATCGCTGTCCAAGCCGATTAGGAGAATCACGAGTTTATCTCTCACATCTCCCTCAACATCCGTCGCCTCATCGATTTCCTCTTCCAATTCAGTACCTTTTTCTCGTCTTCTTCCCCTGCCCTCTTCGCTTCTCCTGCTTCAACTTTCTGGGTTGTGTTTAATTTTTCCATCCCCGGATTCTCCAGAGGCTACGACTAAAACAAAACTGGCGTCTCTGAATGAGAAGCTCGATACTCTGGAGCGTCGACTGGAGCTGCGCCGAACCGAAAAACCGCCCCCTTTGCGGTAATTCGGTAAACCGGTTTGTAACCGTTTACCGATAAATCGGTAATCGGTAAACCGGTTACAAACCGATATCGGTAAACGGTAAACAGTTTGGTCACCGTCGGTATACCGAAACCGGTAAATTCGGTAAACGGTTTATCGTTTACCGACCGATTCCCACCCCTAGTTGGGACTCTAACGGATGAGGGTCTAAGTACGATAGCCAAAGACAGGGTAACTAGGATTATGATAGAGTCGTGAACTATGTTAACTTTTCGTAAATAATATTTCCACCCTCAACAAAGCCTTGGGTTACAGGAAATATTTTCGTAGAATAAAACTATCACCACTTTATTTTAGGCTTAAAAACCTAAAGCATACTTAGAATTTTCATAGAAAGAATGAATTTTTGGTATGTACTTTCCACCATCCAAAGCCACTCTATTTAAAGTGGACAAAGGAGGGTCTCGAAGGATTGCAATCCTTCATTTTTGGCCGGTACATCCTCCCAAACGTTGTAAATATTTGGAATTCGGTTTTGGCTTAACTGCCATCCAAAATCGGCTCCAGAACATTGCATCTCAGGGAGAAAATGAGTTCCTTCTAGTGGGAATAGATAATGACACAAGATTCATTTGAAATGAAACAATGCCTAGGAAACGTTGTCAATTCCATGCAATTATTGGCTCATGTATTTCATATTTGAAACATTGCCAATTTCTTGTCCAATCCAAACGTTGCAGGCTTCATTTCACAAAATAGAACATTGCATTGCTTGGTAAAAGGGAGCACTTCTACTATGCTATATAGTATTGGTGCTTTAATGTACAATTTTAGGTTGTACCATAACAATAAATGTATAAGTTTAGGGGGAACTCCTATGGTAACTTGAAGTAAGGTAGCTTGAATTTTTTTACCTGCTATAGCAGGTTTCGCAGGTTGCATTACGTAAAATACAATAGGTATTACGTAATAGTTACGTAACGTATGGTAACCTTACGTAACAGTTGTAAAGCACCATTACGTAAGCCTTACGTAATAGACGGTTATTTTACGTAATGAATACTAGCATTTCATTACGTAAAGTGTAAAGTCATTACGGAAGCCTTACGTAACGCTGCTGATTAAACTATTACGTAAGAAATAACTGTCGTATGTAACCCTTACGTAATGGAAGGTCCCTTTACGTAATGAGTATTGGTGTCGCGTTACGTAAAGAGCTAAGTCATTACGGAAGCCTTACGTAACGCTTCCATTTTAATTGTTACGTAAGAAATAACTATCATTCCGTAACCTTTACGTAATGGATGTGTATTTTACGTAACAGTTGTAAAAGGTCGTTACGGAAGTCTTACGTAATGAAAGGTCCCTTTACGTAATGAGTATTGGTGTCGCGTTACGTAAAGAGCTAAATCATTACGGAAGCCTTACGTAACGCTTCCATTTTAACTGTTACGTAAGAAATAACTATCATTCCGTAACCTTTACGTAATGGATGTGTATTTTACGTAACAGTTGTAAAGGTCGTTACGGAATTCTTACGTAATGGAAGGTCACTTTACGTAATGAGTACTAACTGCGTGTTACGTAAAAAGCTAAATCATTACAGAGGTCTTACACAACGTTTTCTATCTAACTATTGCGTACGAAAATAACACAAACATTGATCTATCCTAGTGGAAAAAATGTTAATCATTTCCTAGTTAATGTCGCGGGTTCACTTCCCAATAGTGTTACTTTTTACCTTTTATACATTTTCTTAACTTTAATAAATTAGTTTTATGAAGTTAATTTAACAATTTAGCCTCACTCTTTATTATACATTTTAGTTTGAATTATAATTTGTCCAATCAAATTTAATGAGTTAGCTTAAATTGATGAATTAGTTTCTCATCGCTAATTTTTAGCATTTTCAATTGATGTTTAAAGAAAGTTCCTCTGAACGAAAAATTATGGTTATGTTCCTGTTACATACTGTGAATTTAGCGTGAATGGTTGATATTACGATATTCTCTATTTAAATCTAAGGTGCCAGTGATTGTAAACTTAGAATAAGCAAAGTCGGAAACTATTTCTTTCATCTTCAGAAGTCCTGTTGAGTTTGATAACGTGATTTCTTATTTCATTGTCATTAGCAATTACTTGGTTCTATTATAGCGATATGGTTTATTTTTAATTTATCTATTTGATTGGTACATTCAACCGATATGATGTAATTTTACCAATATTATTTACTATCTTTGTCTCGCTATCTTAGTTGGTTGTATATTTTTCATGAACATGATATCTGTGTATAACGTATCTATCATTTGAACCTACTTGGTTTTTATCGTCTTTAACTATTAATGGTTAACAAATGAACGTACAAAAACAAATTGATTGAGCGAAAGACATATTTGAGCTTGATGTATGGGCTTCACCAGTTCGAGTGTTTTATGTCTAAACGAGCGAGTTGGTCGGTTTTGGATTGTGGTAAGTGATTGTAAACTTAGAGTAAGCGAAGTCGGGAACTATTTCTTTCATTGATTAGAAGTCACGGGATCTCACTGACCAGATAACGAGTCAGCATCTTGGGGCGAAGCCCCGGGTTAGGAGCTGGGGGGGCATTGTTCCAACCATGTATGCATGGCCTAATCTATTTTGAGTTACAAGTCACGGTTTATATCTTTGTGCTGGTTTGACAAGTGGAATAGTACGATCGGTGGTACAAAAATGTTTTGTCGGTTCATGCCGATTTTTAAAAATGTGAAAATGATTAATATCCGAACTATTTAATCATATACAAAACATATTTGTGACAATTCACTTACAATCCAACCAATACCATCAACTTTTAACTATTAAATTAAAAAAACGAATAATAAATTAACTTGTTTATTAATTAAATTCATGAAAGCTCCACCATATCCACTTCCGTCTTCAGATTATTCAACTTATCATATAGATTAGTTGAATTCTCATTTGAATTAAAATCATCTTCAGTTCCTTTGCTTACATTGCTCCTGCCCTTTTCAAACGAGACAGCTAACCCTGCTGGACTCTTCGAAGCCGATTCATTCAATTTATGGCTCTTAACAGGAACGGGTACAGAATCATGGTCTTTGATTTTGTTTCCCACTCCCTGTTGTAGTTGACTTTGAATGGCAGCCAATGTTGTCATTACTTGTGAGATTGAAGATGAGATTTCCACCTTAAAAGCACCTAATTGTGACATAGTGAACTCTGATTCTTTTTTTAACTGATTTTTCAGTTCAATCATCTCTGCTCTAACATCCTGTTTGAAAAATAAACAAAATGACACAAACTGCTAAGATGAAAATTACATAAACAAATAGTCAGATGAAAATCCAACCTCAATTGTATAACAGCTTGCAGGATCTCTTCCAAATCCCACCTACATACATAGATATATCAAATGTAAAAAATCAATGCATGATACCGAATCTTATTCAACAATAATAAAATAACATTTTGGTCTAGTATTTACCTGGATGCTATCAACCCCACCTAACCGATAAACATTTTTAACAACCTTCGAAATGGTGTTGTCATCCCAAACTCGTATGCGCGGTAATGAACTTGAGTCACGAGCAAAGTTATGCAATTGCACATGGTCCAAGTAAAAAATCTACATGCAATGTGGCATTAATTCATATTCTATGAATAATATCTATATTATACGACATTAAAGTTTAAACAACAAATTTGTACTTACCTCTAGTAATAACATGCATCTTGTCACAGATTGTTCTCTTGATGAAGAGTCTTCTGGTTTGTTTTGATAGTCTTTTATACCTTCTAAAAGACCATCATAGACGAACTTTGCCCAATTCAAGTTTCCCACAACATTGATGTTCGTTAAAATGTTTAAATAACTATTGGGAACATGAACGGAAGTAGACGGTCTCAAAAGTCTACACATTAAATATAAAAGAAATTTCCCTGTGAACTCTTCACCTTCCGTGAAATCTTTCACCAAATCTGTTTTTAAACTGAAGCATTTTATTTGTCCAGTACCCAAATTAAATCTTACCCTCACTCCGCCATCACACTCACCTAACTGGGTTTCCACATCCATACCTTGAGCAGGTAATCCCAGTATGGTGACAACATTATCTACACTTAGAGACAATCGATTACCGTGCACATTCAGTTCACTAGTTGTCACATTGAATCTCATCATAAGGTCCTTCAAAAGATTCAACTTCAATTTATGCTTCTTCAAGTGCAAGAGTGCACCAAATCTAATTTCTTCAATGGCCCTCTTTTTTCCATCACATAAACTGTCGATGAGCTCACAAAATTGGTGTACGCCACAACGGCTACTCAAATATACCTATGTCAATCAATGCCAACCAATATTCAAATAAACAAATTTCCTATGAAATTAGAAATCAAGCAAATAAACTAATTTTATACATAATATCAAAACAAAATCACCAAACTCAAAAGCTTAACCGTGAGTACAGTAGTCTTAAAAAGACCACTAGTTTTTAATGGATTACCTTTTTCTTTCTTTGTTGGTTTTCATCATTAATTTCGGAAGAGACTCCTTCATCGATCTTACTCATATTTGAACTGTACATAACAGAAATTAAATTTAAACTTTAATAAAACAAGTACGATGATGAGTAACAGCTCAGAAAAGGTTGGGTTACGTTTCATATTGAACATAAAGCTTGCAAATCCCCTTCATGCTTACGTATAACTTGCAAAAGCTTTTTAGTTTCATTATTATAGTGATGATCCAAGTAAAAAGTAATATGAGTAGAATTAACAGCAAAGGTTGGTTAATTGCAAACATAATACCTGTCCTAATTGCAAACACGACGGCGGAATCAGAGTAGTGCGACGCGGAAGGGCGAACTCCGCTGTCCGTAGTTGCTGGTCGCTGCTAGATAAAACGAAGGCCGGATCAGAGCAGCGACGCGGCGATGTTGGAGGAGACGCGGCGATTTCGGAGAAGACGCGGCGACTTGTGCTGGTGAAGAGGAAGAGGACTGGCGGTGGTGATGATGTCGACGACGAGGGGATTCTAGGTAAACGGATCAGAGGTGATCGCAGAGCGAGTTGGCGATGGCGGAGGTCAGCGATGCGGCCGGATAAGGACTGGAATTTAGTGCGGCCGGAGTCGATGGTGATGTGCGGCTGGGGATGGCGAACTCCGCTGGGGAGTTGACGTAAGCGCACGCCGGGAGGGAGCCTAGCCTGTCGATTGCCGGCAAGGATACATACGTACAACTACGACGGCGGCCGCAACGAAGATGAAGCTTGAGATTATTTAGACTCGGGACTGCAGATTAAGTAATAATTAGGAGGAACAAACCCTAACGCGTTGGTGACGGGAACAATAAAACTAATGAATAAGTGAGATGACCGACAGCCCCGGTGACAAGTATTACGGATGTTTTTATGTTTTCTAATCCGAGGGTCTAAGTTTATTTTAGTATGATCTAACGGTGTAAATCTATATAAGTTACCTAACTTGAAATTATACCCCAGTTACCGTAGGAGATCCCAAGTTTAGGTTGTATCATAAAAGAATTTGTACCATTATGTTATGATACAACTTTACAACTTGAAGTTGTACCATCACATAAAGGTACAAGTTCAAGTTGTACCATAAAAGAATTTGCACAAAAAGTAAAGGTACATTTTGAAGTTGTACCATAGTGTTAAAGGTACAATTTCAAATTGTACCACAAAGACAAAAACCTATAGCACCAATGCTATATAGCATAGTAAATTTCCTCGGTTTGGACACGTTCCTTTTCAAAATGGACACATGTCTCGGCTCGAGTCACCTTAGTCGGTTTGGTTGGCTTGTCAACCAATCCAAGTTTCCAACAGAGAAGAATGTGTGGAAACCGATTATTTTGTACCTATTCAAGTTGGAATTAATAATGAGATAAAAGGCATGTTCTAATTAACGAGTAAAAACTATACAAATTAATAAAATTAAAACTAAATGGATACTCCACAAATTAAGTACATAACCCCATGTAAAATGTCAACTTGCACGAATAAACCACCTTTGTTTTTCACTTTGATGGATAAAGCCTAAAGGGGGACTCTATGGGCTCATTAAAAGTCATAGAAAGCTACTAAAAAAGTCAATGAAAATATATTATAACAAAATTTTGGATGATTGATAATCTTGCCATCAAACATATTTGGTACAACTGTCTCTGAATTCACATTAGTAAAATAATCATTCAGACGAATGATTCGTTCTCTTCATATAACATCGTACTAAGAAAATAAAATAGCGCATACATCAAATACACATTGACAAAAAATGAGATTGAATTTTGATATTATGTTTTTTTATGTGGGTAGAGAAAGAAACATACTCGCGTGTGGAGAGCCTAGCTACATGCAGTTCAGGATATGAATATAATCCTCCAACGTTTATATATATGGCTTGAGATTATAACATGTGTAGATATATGTGAGGATTAGATTGGTGTAATATTATACTTCAGATATTTTAGTGAGATATTTTTATTTAGACCATGAATTAAACCGAATTTGGGGTATGATACTATACCTTAATTACTAATGAATAAACCCCATGTCTCGATTCTCAAAACTCGAACCATAAATTCAATTTAATAGAAAATACTAATTGACCGTCGAGATTGGCCGGAGCTTAAAAAAGAAAAATCTAACAGGCATATCACATGGAGTATAGTATACTCCTAAAGTATATCAGTCATTACCCCATATGTGAAAAAAGAGGTCAAAATACACTTGTATAGCCAAAACTTTCGCGTTTCTGCCAATAATTTTGTCGTCAAACATGAGACAGCCAGATGTCGACGATGAATTCGACATTCGCCGGCCTATTCCCCTCAGCTAATGAGCAGTAGCGTCAGCGTATTACGTCAAAATTCCTGGGGAGAGTGGAGCTCGATTTCAATTCTGCAAACTCCGTCCGCTCTTCTTCAACTTCTTGGAGAAGCTCCTCGTAGTTGTCGCGGAATCCCGGGCAACTTCGTCAAATTCTCCGTCCAATCGCTTGCAGTTCGTCGAAGAAGAATCCTCCATTTCTCTCTCTCTCTCTCTCTCTCCCTCTCTCTCTAACTTTTTGAAACCCCCAATCTATGAACCCTAATCTCTGTGCCAATAATCTGGGTTTGTTGATGGCGGTGGAGGATTTGGGTATGGGGGTTTAAGAATCTGGTTGGGGTTTCCATTATTAAGAGCTCGTAGAGAGGGATTTGGGAGGATGAAGAGCTAGATGTGGGGGATTTTTAGGGTGGCGGCGGTCGGATTTTCAAGGCGGTAGGGAGGTTTGTGATGGTAGGAAGAAGAAGATGAAGGGGACAGATCCCTCTTCTTATTTTTTTTTTTTTTTTTTGTCTTTGAAGGAGAAGGAGACGGAGAAGAGATCTTTAAAATTAAATGGAATGACATAAAAAATTACTTTAAATTGTGGCATGACAAGATCTATGTGGACATGATGTGTTGTCTAGGAGGTAGCCACATCAGCCTAACGTTCATTTCACTGACGGAATAAATGACGGTGTTAAAGTATTTGATGAAAATGGCTAAATTAGTCTAATAAGCTTTAAAAATGTAGCTAATAAGTAGTATTTCTCCAAATTCGGCTATTATTCGCACAAACACAAAAGTTTTAACTATACAAGTGTATTTTGCCCAAATAAACACCACAAAGTACGAGCTATTCATCGACAACAAAAAGTTCTATTTACTCCAAAAATTAAAATATTTTGACTTTGTCTACTCCCATATCTTGATTGAGTCCAACCAACCTCCCTATTTGTCTCTCTTTTGCTGCGCAATTGGCCACTATGTACTTAAATATAATTATGCCCACGTACTCTGTTATAAATTCTGTCAAAATAGTCGCAATTTTGTATACAATTTGAAAATATAAAAAGGGACCATATTTGAATTTTTCATATACCATGTGGGAAATCAAAACACAAAAAAAAAAGGAAAGCCACGTAAGTCAATTGCATTGCATGGGATCGGATTTTCCTTAATCGCCCAACCAGTAGTGACGTTTACAATTTCAACCAAAACATTCCAAGAAATTATTTTCTTTTTAAAATTTGGATATATGTGGCGAATAGTAATATATATAATATGTTTTATTATTAAAAAGAGTCAAATTTTCCGAATCTTGCGTAATCTTTTAAACTAATTATGGGGAAATCTTTGCAATATACTTTCTTCCGTCGCAGGTCTCTCTTAATTGAATAATTAGGTTACAATCAATTAGCATAAAACAATTTATGTGTTCATATTAGTAGTTGTAAAATGAGTTTTTTTTAGGCAATCATACCAGTACTATGTGTCGAATCATATAAGTTATTTTGAAGTTAAATGTGTGAGGATAAGAAATGTTGAGCTGAGCGACCTCTTGAAAAACTCTCATATTGTATCCTTTTAAAGACCAATAAGAAGAATTTTCCTAATATTAATTGCATTAAAAAACAAAACAATAAAAAAAATTTCACGTTGAATCAGTTGCTTTATTCCAAATACGAACCGATACAACGAAGTGGAATCACAAAGGATCCCAAATAAGCCTTTCACTGCAACCTTCCTCTATATATGAGACTACTTACAGAAACTTCAAAACAAAAATTCTATAAGTAGCTAAGTCTTGTAAATGCATCTCGTAAGCTTCTATTTCCACTAGATAAAAACTGTAGATCCACCCTAATTTGTTCAGCAACTATCCCAGGGTCTCGACTAGGAGTTCCATGGACCACTTTGCACCGTTCTTTCCAAACAAATGTCACTGTAAGACACCACAAAAGAGCATGCCATTTCCCAGCATGTGCATTCTTGACTAATTCTGTTTTGAGAGCCTGCACCATTGCATCCCAGTTCTGGAAATGTAGAAACCTGAATCGCAGTTGTGCAGCAAGGCTGAGGGAGAAAGAGCACCTGAGAAATAAATGATCCCGACTCTCAACTTCCACACCACATAGAGGACAAGATGCATCTGGAATCTTGCCCCATTGCAATAGTTTGTCTCTGGTAACAATTGCGTTTCTCATTAACAGCCAAGTGATTAGGCTATATCGTGGGGGACAGCAGCTACTCCAAAATAAGCTTGTACCAAGAGACAGGTGGTGCCTTTCTTCTTAGAGTGTCCCATACTCTGCGAACTGAGTAAACCATCATCTCTTGGGAATCACAAAAAATAACACCTCCCTGCTGAGATATCCATGGCGAAATGATATCCCACAGCTTAAGCAGCCTCCTCCATGTCCATGAACTACTATACTGCACCCTCAAAGACCAAAGATCACCCTGTCCACACTTATATTCATACATCCATGCAACCCACAATGCTCCAGCCTTCATCAGAAATAACCAGAGCATGAGAATTGTGCAGGCCTGGTCCCATGCCATCAAATCTTTGACTCCAAGTCCACCCTCCTTCTTTGGCATGCCACAAAATCCCACACCACCTTAGCTCTCCCAGCATCAGTCTCATGCCAAAGGAATTGAGAACAAACCTGTTGAATTCGCTTCAGCGCCTTCTTAGGAAGCACAAAGAGTTGCATCCAATACTTTACAACTCCTAATAAGACTGAATTAATTAATTGCAATCTCCCAGGATAGGTCAACTTCCTTGATCTCCAAGATTTAATCCGTTTTGTGATCTTTTACACTAAAATATCCACCTCTTTGGATGATAGCTTGCCTGTCATCAATGGCAGCCCCAAATATCTTACTGGTAACTCGCCCTCTTTAAAGCCAGATAGAAGCAGAGCATTATCCTTGTACTTGACAGACTCTCCCCCAAAATAAACTTCACATTTAGTTGGGTTGCTTTTAAGTCCTTATAGCTTATAAAACTGTTGCAGCACCTCTTTTACCTGAAGAATCGCTTGAGTTGAACCAGTGGTGAAAACCAGAATATCATCAGCAAAGCACATGTGATTGAGGCCAACTCTTCGACACTGGAGGTGGAAAGGGATCTGTCCTGATTGACCTGCAACTACCAACATGGTCCAGAGGCCCTCCATGACAATAGTAAATAAATATGGTGATAAAGGATCACCTTGACGAACCCCTTTTCTAGCTCTAAAGAAGCCACAAAGGCCTCCATTGATGCTTATAGTGTAATGGGCAATTTGCAAACAAGCCTTGATCCATTTCATTAACCTCTCAGGGAATCCCATGACATACATCATAAGAAACAGGTAATTCCAACTAACCGAGTCAAAAGCTTTCATGATATCTATTTTATTGCGCATCTAGAAGATAAAGTACTCATGTTATACCCACTAACCAACTCCTGAGCCAGCAATATATTATCCATTATGCTTCTCCCCTTAACAAATGTTGATTGAGTGTTACTGATAATCAGAGGCATAACCTCACTAATCCTCCTAGCAAGAATCTTAGCCACTATTTTATATAAAAGGTTCACACACGAGATGGGTCTAAAATTCTTCAAAGTGTCAGCATTCGAAACTTTGGGAATCAATGAAACAGTAGTAGCATTTACTCCACTAGGAAGATTACCTGTTTGAAAGAAGTAGATAAACCCTCTGATCACATCATCTCTAATAATTGGTCATGCCTTTTTGTAGAAACCAACAGAAAACCCATCCGACCCTGGAGCTTTCTGGGGATTCATGCTAAAAACCACACTCCTAATCTCCTCTGGTGTGATGTCTTTGACAAGATTCTCACAGTCAGAAGCTGGAATGTGATGACGGACCAATTGAGCTACCTCCTTCTTCCCATGGTTAATCTCCAGATTTGCCTCCCCCAGTAACTTTTTATAAAACCCAATGTCTTCCTCAACAATCTGGTCCGATTGAAAAATTTCCCCTCCTGACTCCTTCACCAGCTTCTTGATAGCCCTTTTGGAGTTGCGAATCTTTATAGCCTGATGAAAGAAACGTGAGCTCTGATCTCACACTGTTAACCAAGACACCCTAGATTTCTGCCAACAAAAACTTTCATAAGCTAAAGAGACATGATCATAGTGATCTTTTGCAAGTGTAACAGCCTCAAAGTGCTCTGAGGTAGGATCCGAGTAAGCTCTGGTTTAAACTTTCAGTAGTTCAACCTCAGCCTCCTTTACTTTATCCTGCAGGTCACCATAGACTTCTTTATTAAACTTCTTGAGAGCCTGTTTAACTCTGGACAGTTTACCCTGTAGAATTTGCAAGGGTGGCCTAAAACCTCAGTGCCCCATGCTTCTGCTACTATATCCAGGAATCGCAGATGGTCCGCCCAAAACTCAAAATAACGGAAAGGTTTAGGTAATGACTTCACTGGTGCAACTGTACAGACTTGTATTCCACAATGATCAGAAAATTGTGAAGGGAGAGCCTCCACATCACAATCCTTAAAATGTTCTATCTAGTCCAGATTAACCAACCCTCTGTCTAACCGCCTGGCAATAGGATGATGAGCCTGCCTGTTAGTCCAAGTGAATTGCGGACTCGTAGTTCTATAATCCACCAATTCCATCTCCCCAATCCAGTGATTAAAATCATTCATGCTTTGAGTAGAAGATGGCTGATTTGAGGTCTCCTGAGGAACTCTAACAGTATTAAAGTCACCCCCAACTATCCAAGGATGACCAATGACTTGTAATTGCGAAATTTCCTTGTAAGTGCTCTGCCTCTCCACCTCATCATTAGAAGCATAAACAGCAGTCAGAAAGAAGCTATCCCTGTTTAATTCCTCTACCAAGCAGTGTATGAAGTTCTTCCTTGGTTTGAGGATCCGAATCTTAATTGCAGGATCCCAAAAAAGCCAGACACGACCCAAATTTGAGTCAAAGCAATTGAGACATTTCTCCCATCCAGCAAAAACCTCCTCCTCCACCTCCTCAGCTTTACTAGCCTGTACTCTAGTCTCAAGAACTGCAACTACATCCACTTTATTCCTACGTAGGACTTGCAACAAGTCCCTCTGTTTGGAGTTTTTATTAAACCCCCTTACATTCCAGAATAAAACTATCATTTCGAAGTTGGGGGTTTCCCCCCACCCTTCTTCATATCCTTTTTAACTTTCTTTTTCTTTCGAGCATCTTGAACCTTGCTTGCTTCTCTATCACCAAGCTTTCCTAATACACTGAAAGATGAGTTAGAAACCTGAATGCCCTTTGAACTATCCTGAGAGAGCCAGACCCGAGGTCAAGCCCCCTTACAACTCTCTGAAATTCATCCTCAGAGGGTAATTTAGGCGAAGAAGAAGTAGCCACCTCCTGAAATGACTTTTCTAAGTTATGTGGAGCAATCTAGCCTCCCCCCATTGATACTGGACTAGTAAATATGGTCGTCAGTTGGGGGTCATCATCATATACTACCACCTCCTTACCCTTTTCACTTGCAGCTTGAATATCAACAATTGCTTCCTAACACACTTCCTCAACCATAGCAGCCTGCCCCTGATCAATGCTAACTACCTGCTCTGTCTGAACTGGTTTTGTCACCCATTTCTTACCCTGATGTGCAACACATGAGCCAGTGATCCCAAATAGATGACAAACTTGACATACTGGGGGCAAATTGCAGTAAGTGACCCCAATACGGATAAATGAATCATCATCTGGCCACCGAAGTACATGATCAGGACAATCACTATCCATTGTAAGCTCCACCAGGACTTTGGCAAATCCATGTACGTCTCCCATTCGAGTAGTATGATCCCAAATAGATGACAAACTTGACATACTGGGGGGCAAATTGCAGTAAGTGACCCCAATACGGATAAACGAATCATCATCTAGCCACAGAAGTACATGATCAGGACAATCACTATCCAGTGTAAGCTCCACCAGGACTTTGACAAATCCATGTCTGTCTCCCATTCGAGTAGTATGATCCATCCCCAGTGGAACCCCAATCCATCTTGCTATTTTGCTCAGTCCCTGAAAATCATTATACTCTAAGGGAACATTCGCTAAATTCATCCAAATCGGCAAAGCTTTCCTTCCCAGATCCTTGATACTAATACCAGGCACCAAGGTCGAAGATAAAGCAAATTATTGAACTAAAACCACAGACAATTCTCAAGAATCCACTCGCAAACCTTTTGATTATGCAATTGAATCAGCAACATCTTATCGTATAACAGAGAAACCCTAACCAGACCATCCCGCCCCCAAAGCTTGTTGACCCATCGACGCAGAACGTATAGCGGGGGCGGATATTAAAGAAATTGGCCGACAAGGCTGTTTTTTCAACAAGCCGCTCCCGCTTCACGGATCGCTTTAGGCATCCGCAATCCTCCATTGACAATCTCAGGCGGAATGTACGTAAGGCGGTTGGCCTCAGAGATTCCAAATAACGACGCCCAGGATTTCGAAGGAATCCCCCGAGGATCACCACTCAGTCCCTCTGATGCCTGAGTAGAAACCGCAGCACTCTTGTCACACATAAGAACAGAATAAGAGGGGAGCAGGAGCTGCTCCGGCGCAGATGCCGGAGCCGGCAACGGGGAATGCACAAAAACCTTCAGTCACCGGAATCGCACTCACTCTCTCACTATTATGATATTTTAGTAAAAATTATTCATACTTTTTTAATAGGTTATCATCATGTGTGAATGGGAAAATATATCTTCGGTTCGTGATATTAGTGCATTTGTTAAAAAAATTATGTTTGATTAGTGCATTTTTAAGTTTGTAACCCTTACTTAAATCTCTTATACTTATATTAATAGATATAATTTTAGTTGATTGATGTCAATCCTCGAAAGTTCGTCGTTCCTCATGTAATGTCACGTGAACAGGTCGATCCCCATAAGGATGCAATGAATATACACCTTAATTTTGATGTTCAGGTCAAATTCAAGTGGCCATCAAACCGAACTCGAGCATTAATCGAATGTTTCATAGCACCAATCACGTTAATTTTTTTTATACAAAATTCACGTCCCCGTTTTCATGGTTTAGACTGCTCCCATTTCGCTCGCCGCTACTACGAGAATCGCTTTTGCTTTCTTTTCCTCTTGTTACTAAGATGTTTCAGTTCGCCAGGTTGTCTCTTGCCTGCCCATGGATTCAGCAGTTTGAAAGGTTGACCTATTTGGAAATCTCCGAATCTACGCTTATTTTCAACTCCCCAAAGCATTTCGTCGTTTACTACGCCCTTCAGTGAAATAAAGTTACGTAGTGTCTACTTTTCATTGCTAAATAGATATTTCCATGGGTTTGCCTTGATATCGTGTTCATACCGTCTTATTGAATGATCCCGGTCGTTTGTTGTCTGTTCATATGATGCATACAGCTTTTTCACGAACACTATACATGAGAATCACAATCAACTCATTTATCAATTACTTGTATCAACTTGTGAAGTATTCTAGAATCACAATCAATCCGAGTGTTTAAACATGTACACTAAACCAATAATACATTTAGGATGCTTTTGCATTAATAATAAGTGATCAAATTTGGAAAACAATTGTAAAGAGAATAAAAGGGAACCGGAAAGCGATTATTCGAGCAAAAGTTTACAGAAAAAACCAAGAAACAGAACAATGAAAATGAAAGAAATATAAATAATATATATATAAATAAACTATTAATATTTTCATTAAAAAAAAAGAGATGTCAGTAGTCGAACATTACTCTCTTCCTAATTTTCTCTACTTTCTCTCTCTTTCTCATTTCTTTCATCAAATCCCACCTCTCTTACTCTTCTTCTTCTTACCTTCCGCAATCTTTTTTCACAAACTCCCATCAATTCACAGCAATCCCGGCACTTCCTTCTTCCCCGAATCGTTCTTGCCGATCCCATTCTTCTCAAATACCTAGGGCTTCCCTGCACTGTCCCAGCGAAGGATTTGCATTACCTTCCCTCTCCCCGCCTCCAGTTTCGCGCTCTGATCAATTACTCAGAGGAGGAGTTGAGCTTCACAGCTTCAGGCATGTGAAATGAGTTCAAATTTCCTTTCTTTTCTGCCTTCCCGTGTTCTTTTTTGGTGGGTTCTTTTTACAGTCCCCTGGTTCAGTTCATTTCGAGGTGTTTGGAGATCGTCTGTGAATTTTTTTTACCTTGTTGTGCTTCTCAATTTCTGGGGTTTAGATCTGCTTCTGATGAGGTGGTTGTGCTTTCTCGTTTAGGGTGGTTGCGATTGTGATGGGTTGTTTGGCTTCAGACAGAAGGGGAAATGAAAGGATGACTGAGTGAAGCCCATTACTTCGGATGAGTGGTGAATTTTAAGGGCAGGAACTGGTTTTGATTACTTGTTGAGGTGGAGGCTAAGTTATTGTTGTGAAATGCTAGCAATGGGCTTTTCCTTCGCTGTAGTGTAGTGGGTACTGGGTTATGAAGGCTATCTAGGACTTCCCCTTTTCTCTTTCCGGATTGATAGCTGTTTTGGCAGTTGGGCAGTTGGGTGTATTTGGAGTTTCAGTTCGGTATTTGAGAGTATTAAAGAGGTAGTTTTTCTAGCTGCACACTTCTGTTTCTGCCTTGGGTGGAGGTCATATGGAAAAGCCTATAGGATGAGATGCTTATGCTGAACATGCCCTGCTACTTCTTCTCTATGCAGGTTAATCGTTTATGGTAAATTTTGGGTTCTTGCTTAATATTTGCAGTGAACTTGAATCATTTTCTTTTTGCCCTTGAGTTTTGTAATCCGTGCTTGTGGATTTCCTTAAACTAGGTGCGAATGTGATTAGACTAGGACTATTAGTCTGAGTGATAGCTTAGGTTCCTGGAAGTGGGGAAACATGCGTCCGTGGTGGGGGAAGTCGTCGTCTAAAGAAGTGAAGAAGAAAGGAAGCAAGGAAAGTTTCATTGATACATTGCACCGGAGATTCAAGAGTCCATCTGATGGTAAATTAAGCAGTAGATCAGGAGTTTCCAGGAGACATTTAAATGACACCGTGTCAGAGATGGGAGCACAATCTCGGCCTGATTCCAGATCACCATCTCCTCCTTCCAAACATGTCTCTAGATGTCAAAGTTTTGCTGAAAGGCTTAGTGCGCAACCACTTCCTCGTCCTGGAGTTCATCCTGCAGCTGTGGGGCGTGCAGATTCTGAGCTTGGTGTAACCACAAAACCCAGGTTGGAGAAAGCCCCTAAGTCTTTTTTGCCTCTACCTAGACCTGCCTGCATCCGGAATAAATCGAATCAGGCAGATTTAGATGGAGATTTGATCACTGCATCAGTCTCAAGTGCAAGTTCAACTGATATTGATGATCCTGTTGATCTTAATCAACCTAGTCCTCGGGCAACTGACTGTGACCTTGGAACAAGAACAACGGTCAGCAGCCCTTCAAGGTGAGGCCAAGTGATATTTCTATGCGATACTATTGTTAATGTGTTATCATTATTGTAGTTATTTATTCTTTTTTCTCATCCGTGACCAAAATTTCCCCTTGTCATTCTGAAGTGGGGTGCTCAAGGATCATGCCTCTACTGCATCAATTATGAAGCCAAGAGAGGCGAAAAAACCAGCAAAGCTCTCTTTGTGTACTTTCACCACTCCCACATCACCCAACAGGAGACCTCTAAGAGGTCATGTGCCAAATCTGCAGGTTCCCCATCACGGTGCTTTCTGTAGTGCTCCTGACAGTTCAATGTCAAGTCCTTCAAGAAGTCCATTGAGAGGTTTTGGAACTGATCATGCTGCTAATTCTGCTCTGTGGGCTGGGAGGCCTTATACCGACGTCACATTGCTTGGATCTGGCCATTGTTCTAGCCCTGGATCCGGTTACAACTCTGGACAAAATTCAATGGGAGGGGACATGACAGGCCAGCTATTCTGGTACCAAACCAGAGGTAGCCCTGAATGTTCTCCGATACCGAGTCCTCGAATGGCTAGCCCGGGCCCCAGTTCCAGAGTCCAAAGTGGTGCTGTCACACCTATACACCCCAGAGCAGGAGGTAGTGGCACTATTGAGTCACAAACAAGCTGGCCTGAGGATGGAAAACAACAAACTCATCGGTTACCACTTCCTCCTGTTACCATTTCCAATTCGTCTCCTTTCTCTCATCCCAACTCAACTGCCACATCTCCATCTGTGCCAAGAAGTCCAGGAAGGGCGGAAAATCCAACAAGTCCTGGATCACGCTGGAAGAAGGGGAAATTGCTAGGTAGAGGGACATTTGGCCATGTTTATGTTGGCTTTAACAGGTATGACGCTTACATATCTAGCTACAATTTACTTCAAAGAATCACATTTTGGGCTATCTCCTTGTAGTAATTTGCTATGTTGCATGAAAAGTGTGAACTTTTGAATTTATTCAGCATAAAGAACACTAGAATTTTCAGCTGAGGTTGTCACTTGATTATTTTACTTTCTTGAAAGTCGAAACTTTATCTTCCTTATTTTGATCATGTAGCAAAACCGTTAAATTAATATCTGATTCTGTGCCTTTGAATTGCTTAGTGAAAGTGGTGAAATGTGTGCAATGAAGGAGGTGACCTTATTTTCAGATGATGCCAAGTCACGCGAGAGTGCCAAACAATTAATGCAGGTACATTGAACTCTGTGGTCTTTCTTTGTCCACCCTCTATAATCTTAAAGGGAATTTCTTACTGTTGAGCTTTGTAACAGGAAATTGCTTTGTTGAGCCGGTTACGGCATCCAAACATTGTGCAATATTATGGGTCAGAGCAAGTCGATGACAAACTATACATATATCTGGAGTATGTATCTGGTGGGTCTATCTATAAAATTCTCCAGGACTATGGTCAGTTGGGCGAGCTGGCAATTCGTAGCTACACCCAGCAAATCTTGTCTGGCCTGGCATTTTTACATTCCAAAAGCACTGTACATAGGTGAACCAAGTTATATCTGTTAACCAGATGCAGTTAGTTTCCCTGAGCTTTGACATTGCTCACTCCCCCCTTGGTATTTGGTTTGCAGAGACATTAAAGGAGCAAACATTCTTGTGGATCCAAATGGCCGTGTTAAACTGGCAGATTTTGGGATGGCAAAGCATGTAAGAAAAGAGCAAGCTTTGATCTAGGAGGGCATAGTGTTTGTGTATTGAATTCGTGCTATCTAGACTTACCATCTTTGTTTTGCAGATCACTGGGCAGTCATGTCCTTTATCTTTTAAGGGAAGCCCTTATTGGATGGCACCTGAGGTCAGCATTTTTCTTGTGTTTTTTTAAGTGCTATGCCCTTAACAGATCGTGCTCATTATTCATATCCCTCATCTCTCATAGGTTATAAAAAACTCAAGTGGCTGCAACCTTGCTGTGGACATATGGAGTCTTGGATGTACTGTTCTGGAAATGGCTACAACTAAACCACCATGGAGCCAGTTCGAAGGGGTAAATAGTCTATCGATTATGATTATGAAAATCCTAATAGGACGCGGTCAAGCCTCTTATTCTACTTGGTGTGCCTTGAAACACAGAAGTAGTGGAATATGATTTACTCTGTTGTGTTCATCTTCTTGATAATGGAATCATTACTGTTTTTTAAGGTTGCTGCAATGTTTAAGATTGGAAATAGTAAAGATCTCCCTGCAATCCCGGATCAACTCTCGGATGAAGGAAAGGATTTTGTCAGGCAATGCTTGCAAAGGAACCCATCACATCGTCCTACCGCCGCCCAGCTTTTGGACCACCCATTTGTCAAATCTGCTGCACCTGTGGAAAGATCTCTACCCAGCCCTGAATTTACAGATACACCCCCTGGTTTGACCAACGGGGTGAAAGCTCTGGTATTTGTTCATAAACTTTCCCTGGTTTAAATTGTCAATACTTTGCTTCAGTGAGATTCTACTTGCAAACCAATTATCAAGTCCTTTTTCTTGAATTGCGGGATCTGATAATGTTTCAGGGAATTAGTCAAGCTAGAAATTTCCCTACCTTGGATACAGAGAGACTTGCTGTTCATTCATCTAGAGTCTCCAGAAGCGGCCTTCATGCCAGGTCTCTCTCTCTCTTACTATCTCTTACTCCCTCACACTCACACGAACAAGGCACCGACACACATTTTTTCTCGGAACTAAGCTTTTGACATGATTTAAGCTTTTGAATTTTGTAGCGATATCCATATCCCAAGGAACATATCTTGCCCAGTCTCGCCCATTGGTAGTCCTCTTCTGCATTCAAGGTCTCCACAACATCTTAATGGAAGAATGTCTCCGTCGCCAATATCTAGCCCCAGAACAACCTCAGGCTCTTCAACACCTCTTACAGGTGGCATCGGTGCTATTCCTTTCAATCACATGAAACACTTGGTTTATTTCCAAGATGGAACTTATGCAAACATATCAAAGCCAACATCAAATGGTATGTACCCAAATGGCTCATCATATCATGAGACCGATATTTTCAGAGGAATGCAGCAGCCTGGGAATGGGCCTAACATGTCCGAGCTAGGGCCACGACTAGCTCTTGGGGAAACTTATGATGGGCAGTTGGTGTTGGCTGATCGGGTATCTCGCCAGCTTTTGAAGGATCATTCGAAGTTGAATACACCCTTGGACCTTAGCCCTAAGTCGCCTTTGCCCAGCCGGACCACCGACGGTATCTAACTTCCATTCATAGTTTTTTGGCGATCCTACTACCCTATCGGAGTAACTTCTGAGCTAGCCTCTCCAGGACGGTATTTTTTGGTTCTAACAGGATCAATTTATCCAACTTTTGGGATTCTTTTCTGTCAGGATGCTAATGTAAACAATAAGGTCACGTGAGGATGGAAATGAGGAATAAGGTTGGTTGGTTCAGACTTGAGAGAGAGAGAGAGAGAACAATGCTAAGCTGGCTGATGCTAGGTTCTTCTGGTAATGTTATTTTGGGTCGATTTACTAGGGCCAGCTTGTGGCTGCATTGTTCCAATGTGTGGCAGTTGGTTAGCTTGGAATGCAAGGCAGGTATATTCTTTTAGAAGATCGCAGTGAGATAACAGAAGACGGAGAAGGGAATTTGGCGCCTTTGTTAAGTTTTGTTCAGATTGATGTACAGAAGTTGGATAAAGTGAAGTGAATGTGCCAATTGGAACTGAAGAATCTGTTTGGGAAATGGAGCCTTGTGCATATCTATCTTGCTGGCTTCTTATAACTGTCCTGTTGTATAACTGAACTCTGTTTTCTGTTGGAAACTGAATTTGTTGTTGTATGTACACACCACTAAGAGTATATGGACGATGCGAAGCTGTTGATTCCCATGATTTTTCTGCTCTTATCTGTCATTCTGCAGGTAATTGAGATAGACCATTGCCAACTAGAACATAGGTGTTTCTTGGGACTCAAGTTATCCCTGCACAACGCCACTGCATACTAAACTCTTATATAAGGAATCACACTACACAAATCCATACATTTACACGACCTTGAGATGTCCAGTAAATTCATGAACCCCTTAATACGCTACAAACACCTGTCCATTGAAAATCTCGACTTTTACTCGTAAGCCAGCAACTTCCATTACCATATACATGAGGAACTGTAGAGGTCAGCTGAAAGTCTCTGGTGCTTCGAGACAATTACTTCTACTAGTATTTTCTATCTTTCATGCTTTTCTATAAAATAAAGATAACAAGGAGAGATTGGATATAAATAATTGTCGTGAAAAAAAAAACATTTATTTTTTGAAGGGTCCTGTAATAATCTGTGGCTTTTTCATGGATGATTACTTGACCAACTCCATGCTGAAGTCCCATAGCTTCTTTCCCAAGGCAGCATCCTGCCCAAAAGAGGTTGGTTTCGACAAATTACTGTCAGAGAAATACTCGCCACTTATCCCTTTCACCTGTGGATGCAATGCGACGTAGCAGGTTGTAGCTGCACCCTGCAGATCATGAATCAACCATTTTGAACACCAAGACAGTTCGGGTTAATGGGGATTCAAACTAACCAAGGAGGGTCAATGATGACTCACCTGCTCAACATTCTTGAATGCAAGCTTACCAACTGCTTCGATTACGCCTGAAACCACAGGAACTGTATGTACTTTATGATTTTTAAGAGACCGTGTAAGAAAGAAATCTGTAAGAGATTACTCGTATTAAGGCAAATACCAGAGATGAGAGTCATGTGACGGAAAAGATTGGTGGCAATTACTCCTGGATGAAGAGAATTTGCAGTTACATTTGCCCCTTCTTCCTGTTTATTAAGACAATTGGTGATCATTCTTTAGCAAAAGCGCATGCTACTCTAGTTGACATGTTTATTTCAATTGAACAGGCATTCGATTGCAGAGCAATTCACATCATTTAATTGAAATATGGTACTAACAAGCTTGTACCTTTAAACGTCTGGAAAGCTCCTTTGCATGCAAGATATTAGCAAGCTTTGATTGCCCGTATGCAAGGTAAGAGGAATATCTGTACACAGGTAAAACCAAGAACTTCTTTTTCACTCTGAAGTCAATATATTGAACCATGCATGAAAATGACGCACTAGATTCTGAATGTTACGCAAAATGACCAAAGTCTTCACCGTCCCTATGGCTGTTTGGAAAGTTATTTGCAGAAAAACTAAGAAACTGCAGCCCATGAAGCTTAATATAGAATAGAATTCCGTCTAATGCCAGCCAAACAGTCGAAACTCGTGAGTTGATGGACGAAGATCCACTATATTAACTTAAGTGCATTCCAGAAACCAAAGCTCACTCAGAAAATTATTACAAGATGGCCATTAGACATCTTGCGCACAAACTGGAACTAAGTTTGAGCAAAACAATTAGACAATCAAATTGCATAAGACCTGGTGAGGGATGAACTATGGAAAATTCATGCAGTGGTTGATGTATGACAGCATAATTACCCTGACTTGTCATTAATTTTATCGAAACGGATGCCGTTAGGATATGTAGCTCGGTGAGCCTCTGACGCAACCACTACAATCCTTCCTTCCTTCTTACTTTCGACAGCAGTTTTTTTCATATTCTCCAACAGTAGATTGGTCAGGAGAAAATGACCTGCAGCGTTTTAATCATCTTTACTACTGAAAAAGCCCCCAGAAACTAATCACTAGACTAGATTATGAACCAAAAGCATACCCAAATGATTAGTTGCGAACTGCAGCTCAATCTTGTCTTTGGAAAGTGTGAAGGGGGTTGCCATAACGCCTGCATTGTTACTTTCAAGTAAACCAAAGTGGAGAGTTCAGTAATCCATCTACAAAAAAAGTAAGGGGAATGAGGTAACATATGTTTAACAATAAATACTAGTGGTGTTGTACATACATAAGAAGGTTGAGACGACGACCAGAGGAGTTGAAAGCTGAGGCAAATTTCCGGACGGAGGCCAAAGAACTGAGGTCCAATTCCATGGCATCAACTTTGGCAGAGGGGGCTTGTTTAACAATTTCTTCTCTCACTTTTTTACCTGAATCCATATTCCTTACCCCCATGACTACATTAACTCCCCTCACTGCCAAAACACGAGCTGTTTCAGCACCAATCCCACTGGATGCTCCTATATTAACCAACAAGAGAACAGTGAAATTGATAGTCAGCACAAAACAAAGTCATAATTTCCTTATCAGCACATGAGAGAAATACAACTTAAACGGCTCCAAGTCAACTGTGCTCATTTTCCGCAGTTGTTTTCCATCAAAATCGTCCTACCGGCAAGCAGAGATAGTCAGTTAAGGAAAGAAGCAAACCCCCGAAATCCAGATTCAAGAATGACAAAAACCCACCATCAACCTGAAAGGTGAACTTTTTATAGACAGTGTACAACCCAGAGTTGGAGATCCCTTTGCTAAAAACATTCATATATACTTCTACGCCTAACTTCAGATGGGGAGGTGTCAGCCCATAAATGAAGTTGGATTTCCAGAAATGGGCAGGCCACAATTCCAAAAGAAGGGAACAACGTTCCACCATGAACATATCAACAGAACCATGTCGGCAGAAACCGAACCCACAAGAGGCCCCATTACCCACTCCCCTACAACCTGATGAATCTACCACAAGAAACATCGAACACCACAGACCCCTTTCCCAATTCGTCTTTCTTTCGTTCCATTACTTAGACACATGAGTTCGAATATGCAACACACTTAGGAAATGAAAAGAAACGGGGGATAACAAAAGAACCTGTAACAATGGCGGTGAGAGAAGAGGCATCAATCCCAGAAGTGACTTGCTCGGCAGTGGAAGAAGAAGAGAACCCAGATGGCCCATTCTTCTTGAACAGCCACATCCCGCTTCCCTCCCTCGCCTGACGACGTCTCCTCCGTTTATGGGTCAAGAAACTGTAAAGATAGTGGCAAGGAGAGTAGAGCGTTAAATATTATGAGTCAGGGGCCAGCCAAAGCCAGGCAGGCTTGCTCACTTCTTCTAGCACAACTCCCAGCAGTTAGAGTAGTGGAGGCCCTCTGTCGTTTCCCAACTGGTAACCCCCAAACCTAATTCTATTAAACATCGACCCCAGATTTGGGACCATCCCCCATTTTCGTAGGACCTTCTTCCCCTGTTCCTGCACACAGACACATCATCCCCACTCCCTTCTCACTAGTCAATTATCTTCCTCCCCTTTCTTAATCACGCCATTAAAGTTTTTGCCTTCATCCACTAATTCTGTGTTCTTACCTGTTTTAATCTGTTGGGTAGGGTTATTAAGACCATGCGTTGATCTCAGGAGCTCGATCATGCTGCCATAGCCATCCCCATCAATTGTTCATCGCCTACCTTTTTGGCAGGAGCAGGCTCTGATTTCAACTTGATCCGCGATTCTGTTCTGTTGGGGTTTGGCTCACTCAACCCGCTTACTCGTCCATCACTCGATAATTATTACCTTCGCAAGAAGCGGGGACTTATCCTGATGCGACATGGATTCTGAAGAGTTCTAGACCGCATATTGCGCCGGGATAATATCTTTCCTTTTTCCTTTGCATTTCTCTTTTGAGCTTTGCCATTTAGAAAGCCCATAACAGACGGTCAGCCCGTTTGTGTTTACATGTTACAGTGAATCATAATGGGCCGGGGAGGAGCGAGAAGCATTTGAATAGTAAGACCAACTTGAATACTAGTCCCAAAATTTGGTGATTGTCCTCATTTTTATTATTTTTGTTTCAATATTATCATCTCTTGGAGATTTTTTTCCTAGTTAAAAATGTACTTTTGATAATTTTAATATTATTTTTTCATATTAATTTTTGTATAGTTCATCATCATTTTTAAATACAAAATTTTCAATAATTTTTTTCAAATTTCGAGAACGAATTTACATTTCAAGGATTTTTGTATTGTTTTGTAATTCAAGAACGCATTTACATTTCAATAATATATTTTTTATTATTCTATCTTTCTAATTTTTGTTTACACACAATTTCAAGATGATAAACATAAATTGTAAATAGAATGAATTTAATTTAATTAATTTTTATCGAATAAACATACTTTTAAATATTTTGACGACGTCAAATTAATCTCGAATTTCACAATTAACCATTATTTTCAAAATTAACAATTATTTTCACAATTAACCCCAACATTAAAACAACCATTAGTTTTATACTTTTATTATCTTAAAACAACCATTAATTTCATCCTTAACCCCAAATCTAACCAATAATTAAACGCATAATTGTATTTAGAAAAGAAAACATTTTCTAAATACAATTTTCTCTCTCCTCTTTTCTCTCTCCTTTGTTCTTTGAAGAAACCCTAAATCGGCGATGGCCGCCTCGCCGGCTTCTCCGGCTGGCGAGGGCTCCAACTCCTGGGTCAAGCTCTTTTCTGTTGCTCCAGAGAAGAGGCTCACCTTCCGCCCCCCAGAGAGGGTCAACGATGGTTTTAGGATTCCGAAAGAGGTTAAGGAGAAGGGCGCGGAACGATGGCAGGATGCTCTTGTGGGGCAGTTCGTCGGGAAGCGGCCGGAGGTTGCAGAGCTCCAGTCATGGGCGAATAAGCTATGGGGGAGAGATGGCACTGTGCGGGTCTCGCGTTTTGGTCCGAGGATGCTGATTTTTCAATTTCCTTCCCCTTCTTCATGTGAATGGGTTTTTACATCGGGGCCGTGGCACTTCAAGGGGAACCCAATTTTTTTCAGGAAATGGGAAGTGGGCATCCAGCCAATTGTTCCGCAGGTTGAAACATTGCCGATCTGGGTTACGATTAGAGGATTACTGTTGGAATATCTGGGTAGCGATGGGGTTGAATGGGTTGCGAGTGTCATTGGGAAGCCGCTCTGGACTGATCAGAAGACGAGAGTGGGTGCTCAATTGGGGTTTGTGAAGGTTTGTGTGGAGATAGCAGCTGATTGTGGATTCCCGGCTAAGGCTCGATTCTATCCGGATAATGATTCTGCCTTTGATATTGGTTTGGAGTACGCACATCTTCCGAAAGTGTGCTCTAAGTGTCGATTATTTGGTCATAGTTGCTTGCCAGAGCCTGTGCAGCAGTGGAGGGCTAAGGAAGTTGATTTGCAGGGGGCTGAGCAGACTGTTGTTGCTGACTGTGGTCAAGGGGAGCTGGTAACTGAGGGAAGTGGTCCAGGTGAGACTTCAGGAGGTGAGGTGGAGCAAACAGTTGCACAGATTCAGTGTGCTGGAGAGGAGGTACAGGTTGCTGAAGAGATTGTTACAAATGGTGGTCAACTGGGCTTAGAAATTGAGGGGCAGGAAGTTGGGGGGAGGTACAGAGGAAGGTCAGGCTATTGTATTGGATGCTGCGTTAGACACTGAGAAGAAGACTGAAGACTCTGAACTTGTTGATGAGATTGTGAAGAACCAGAATATGGCCATCCCAGCTCCTGTCTCATCTGGAGCCTCTCCTTTGAGCTTTGCTCAAATAGTGATGGGATCATCGCCTGTAGGTGGGAGTCATGTTGCTGTTGAGCAAAAGTCTGTGAGTGGTGGGTCACCATTGACTGGGAGCCTTCGACCTCAGACATCTCAAGGGGATAAAGGGAAGGAAAACAGGCAGCCATTAATAGATAAAGGAAAAAGAGTATGGATTGATTCTCCTCTGGTGCCTATTCAACCAAGAAGAGGAGGAAAAGGTGGGAAGGGAAGGGGTAAGAGATGAAGCTCCTCACCTGGAATACGAGAGGGTTTAAGGCAGAAGGTAAATATACAGCTATATTAAAGAAAATAAATAAGTACAATATAGACATAGTTGCTATACTAGAGCCTAGAATAAGATCTTCTCAGACTGACAAGCTAGTTGAGAAGAGATTCCCAGATTGGAAAAAGAGAGTTCAACACAACTCAAATGGATTGGGGAAGATTTGGTTACTCTGGAGGAGTGAGATTCAGCTTGCTGTTTTGCATTCCTCTGATCAGTTCATACAATTTATGGTAGGGGGGCTGCACATGTTCTTTGGCACTGTGGTGTATGCTTCGAATGATGAGAGCAATAGAAGGGAGATGTATAATGAGTTGAGAAGAATTAAAGTGGCAAATGCTCCTTGGATTGTCTTGGGTGATTTTAATGATGTTAGAAACTCTTCAGAGGCATCTAATTCTCCAGTTGTAGATTCTAAAATGTTGGTTTTTAATGACTGGATCACTGATCTGGAGTTGGAAGAGCACCAAGCCTCGGGTCCATGGTTTACCTGGCTGAACAAGCAATCGGCTAATCCAATAGCAAAGCGGTTAGATAGAGTCCTGGTCAATTTTGAATGGCTGGATAAGATGAAAGATAGTCAAGTTCATATTCAAGCCCCTGGGGTATCTGATCACTGCCCACTTTATGTTGATACCTGTGCTTCCATGAAGTCTCTGCCAAAACCATTTAAGTTTTTTAGTTTCTGGCTGAGACATCCAAAATTCGATGAACTTCTGGCAGAAGCATGGCAGAGTAGGGTGACTGGTCATCCCCTCATTCGTGTCTGTAAGAAGCTAAAAAATTTGAAGAACCTGTTGAGGAAGTTAAACAGAGAGGAGTACTCAGATATAAGGGAGAGGGTCAAAGGCAAAGAAGCAGAAGTCAAAAGTATCCAGCAGGAGGCATTGTATAATCCATCACCTGAGAATTTTACCAAAATGTCTCAGCTGGAACAGGAGTTGAGAGTGCTATACTGTGATGAGAAGTCCTTTCTTCGCCAGAAGTCAAGGGAATATTGGTTGAAAACAGGAGACTCTAAATCAGCTTATTTCTATAGATCCTTAAGGACTAGGCAGAAGAGAAGTACTATTCGAGTCCTGAGAAATGAGCAAGGGGAAAGAGTTCAGGATGTAGATGAGATGTCACAAATTGCAGTGAGATTTTATGAGAATCTTCTTGGAATTGAGGACCCTGAGGTAGTGGTTCAATCAGACAGGTATATATCTGGTTTGCTGAAGTGGAAGATCACTAAAGAGAAAACTGAAGGAATCTGTGCCTCTTCACAGAGGAGCAGATTAAAGAGGTCATTTTCAAAATGGATGGGGATAAAAGCCCTGGTCCAGATGGCTTTTCTGCGGCCTTCTTCCAATATGCTTGGCCAGTTATTGGTCCAGAGGTAACAGCTTCTATCCAATACTGCTTTGAACAGGATAGATTACCTAGGCAAGTGAATGCCACCATCTTAGCACTGATCCCTAAGGTCCCCAACCCTGATGAAATGAAGAATTTCAGACCCATATCTTGTTGCAACATACTGTATAAGTGCATTTCCAAACTTATTGCTAATAGATTGAGTCCCCTTCTCCCTGACCTAATCAGTAAAAACCAAACTGCCTTTGTTAAAGGGAGGTTGATAGGTGAAAACATTTTAATGGCACATGAGCTGGTCAGCAAGTATTCTCATAACAATATCTCCCCTAGGTGTGCTTTAAAAATCGACCTCATGAAAGCTTTTGACTCGGTTGACTGGTCCTTCACTTTTCAAGTCCTGAAGTGTATGGGGATACCTGAGAGATTTATTACTTGGATCAGAATGTGTGTTAGCACTCCAATGTTGAGTGTATGTTTTAATGGTGGTCTTGTGGGCTACTTTTCTGCTAAAAAAGGTTTTAGGCAGGGAGACCCTCTGTCTCCCTACCTATTTGCAGTAGCCATGGAAGTCTTTACCTGTTTGATTGACCAGTCTGCCGCTGCTGGTAGATTCCCCTTTCACCCCATGTGTAAGGGGATAAACCTCACCCACCTTTGCTTTGCATATGACCTTTTGGTCTTTAGTGATGCCTCAAATTATGGGATACAAGAACTGCAAAGAATATTGAGTCAGTTTAGGCAGATTTCTGGTCTGAAGTCTAACCCTAGCAAGTGTGAAATTTACTTTGGGGGGTTTCCTCAAGAGGAAAGGCAAATTAGAGCAGATAGATATGGCTACAAACTGGGGGAGTTCCCTGTTAGGTACCTGGGGGTGCCCTTGATATATGGTAAGTTGAGTTCCTCAGCTTGTAAACCTCTTATTGAGAAAATTGTTGCTAGAATCACTTCTTGGAAGTCAAAGTCGCTGTCTTATGCTGGCAGAATTGAGCTGGTAGGTACTGTGCTTTTTAGTCTGAATCAGTTTTGGATGTCTGTCTTTCTTCTCCCTAAGGCAGTGATCAGAGAGGTGGAGCGATTATGTAGTAACTTTATATGGGGAGTGAAAAGAGGGGTGAAGCTCAGAGCCAATGTGGCTTGGAAAAAAATCACTTATCCAAAGAAAGAGGGAGGTCTTGGATTTAGAGACATGAGCAGTTGGAACTGTGCTTGTGCAGCAAGGCATATATGGCAGCTTTTGCTCCAGGAGGGGTCTTTATGGGTGGCATGGGTTCACAAATACAAATTGAAGGGGAGAAGCTTATGGGATTATACTAGTACCTCAGGGTCTTGGAACTGGCTCAAAATACTAAAGCTCAGAAGGGGCCTGGCCCCCTTTATTTCGAGAATGAATGGTGAATTGCTTTTGGATGGAGTGCCTATGCCTCGTTTCTCTATACGAAGAGTATGGCAACTTATTCGACCCTCCCAGCAGAGGGTTCCCTGGTGGAAACTGTTATGGAAAGGAGTGGCCATTCCAAGCAATCGTTTGATTGCTTGGTTGGTTAACAGGGATAGTATTCAAACAAGAGATAAAATGCAGAGATGGGGGCTCCAAACTCCTTTGAATTGTGTTTTATGTGATGGCGGAGTAGAGAGTAGGCAGCATCTGTTTACTCTCTGCCCCTTCACTAGACAGATTCTTGATATGTTGTTCACAGGTTGTATGAAGATCCCTATGTTTCAGCGTTGGGAGGACATGATCTCGTGGTTGATTGTAAAGTATGGTAAGCAGACAGAGGAAGCTGAGGCAGGGAGGCTTATTTGGCAGTCCTGGATTAGTCAGATGTGGCGTGAACGGTGCAGTAGAATGTATGGGGGCAAAGTCAGGAGCATGAATGAGGTATTGGCTGTTATCAGAACTGAAGTTGTTTATGTTCTGGGGAGGGAAAGGGTGAATCTCTTCTGGGTTGAGTAGCTTGTCATGTATCAGAAGTAGTTTTGGGGCTGGTTTTGTAGTGGTTACAATTCTGATTTGAACTTTACCTAGCTAGCAAGGGTGTTGCTAGCATGTTTCTTTTGATGAATAAGAACCCACTGATTCATCAAAAAAAAAAAAAGGGTTGACGTGCTACTAGGCAGGGGCTTGGGTTCATGTGCTTAAACCCAAAAGTTTAAGCATATTGTTCAAACCAATTCTATTGGGAGGCTAGAGCCGGCTCAAGATAGGGTGCATAACCATGGGTTATGCACCCATCAATAACCAAATCTGGACCCTTCATTTAGAAAATTCAGATCTAAGGATTGAGAATTAAAGGCTATTTTTATTTTCACTAGTTTTCTTAATTGACTCATATCTTTTTCGTTTTAACTCGGATTTTAATTTTTTTTGCACAGATGGAACGAGTTCATCGTGCTCTATAAAATGAGATCAATTTTCAATATTTTTTGAGGAAAAAAAAATTCTGGCCTCTCGGTACCAACTCCATACCATATAGTATTTTCTTCGTTTTTCATTCGTTTTCGAAAACGTTTGCACAGCAGGGACGAGTTCAACATGATCTATTGGATCTACAAATTTCTGGGTGAACAAATTACAAGAACAAAAAATACCACACAATACCATACAATACCACCCTGGTACGGGGTGGTATTTTATGATATACAATGTTAAAAGTCGTAAATGACAATTAATATACTTCTACTATCATGTATTCAATCATCCTACAGTCTTGGTTTGTTCATACCACCATGGTACGCTTTTCAACCCATTGGTATGCCCTTATTTCAATACCGGTCAATACCATATGGTATAGACTGGTAAAAAATGGCTCAATTTTTTTTTGTTCGAAAAATATATCAAAGTGGATATCATTTTGAAGAGCACAATTAATCTGATCTAATTGTGCAAAAAAAATTAAATTTCGACTTAAAACGAGTGAGAAATCGTCCGTCAAAGATTAAGGAGGGGAAAATTAAAGGCTTTCCAGGAGAGAAAGGATGCTGATGTCATGCTGATGTGGGCGCGTTACTCATAGTTACTCACCATAAGGTTACTGACCTGATCCATTCCCGGCTAGAGCCTAGAAGTATTGGAAGTAGTTTTCGGCAGGTAATTAGTTATATAGTTATTAAGGATAAACTTGGCATTAGGAAGAATAGTAACAGTTAATAAAAAGCTGAAAACCAAAAAGACAATGTAACCCTTTTTTTACCTCTCACCCGCCGAAGTAGTGGAACCGCCGCGACAGATTGACCGAAGTCGGCGACCCCATCAGCTACCCTCTGCAGTCCGCCCGCGGCCGACTGCGTGATCGCCGTCCTCTTCGTGGGACACAAATCCCAACATCCGCAGACCGGCGCCGCTCCGCCGTAAAGCTTTCCGTCACAAACTATTTCTATAGGCCGGCTGTTGTCTCGTGTTGAAATGGATCCTCGGCGCGGCTTTGTGATAGGTATCAGTAGATTCATATCATCGTCGTTAGCAGTGCTAAAAATGGTATAGTGGCTAGTGTTTTTAAATTTTTAATAGTGAGGAATGAAAATGTTAATTCATTGCTTTGAAATGTTAAAAATGTGAGCATTCGAGTAACGTGAATGTTATTTTTTTTTTTAGAAAGTAACGTGAATGTTATTGTTGATAATGATAGGGTATTCGTTAACGATGTATCGTCGGCACGGGCTTTGATAATATTTATGGTTGCGGGGTAGAAGTGTTAAAAATGGAATAGTGGTTAATGTTTTTAAACTCTTATAATGAGGTATGAAAATGTAAATTCATTGCTTTGAAATGTTAATAATGTGAAAATTCGAGTAATCGTGAATGTTGTTGTTGATATTGATAAGGATTTTGCTACGGTGACATGCAAGTCACCGTAACTTGCACTTTTAGGTCGATCTCATATAGGATTATGTCGACCTAATTTGTCGTTTCAGTCTTATTCTAGAAGGCAGCTTACTTCGTAGCAACTTCGAGCATTTTGTTTGAAGCCTTGCAGATATCCAATATTTCATCCAATGTCTTGACTTTGTAGACAAACATACCTACTTTCATGTGGTAGAGGCTCCTGGACTCGAGTCTCATCCATGCTTCTCGAATTGATGAGCTCCAAAGTACGCTTCACAAACACTTTCCCAGATTTAGCAATTTTCAGGCGGTTTCCCAGTTTTGGCATAGCCTTTTGATCAGTTTCAAAAATGGTCTTCTGGACTTCCTATCGAGCTCCAAAGCACTTCAATGTGTAGAGGGACACTCCAGCTTCAAAACAAGCCATTAATCTCCAATTTCTATCAAGCCAATTGTAAGATATGAATCTCCAAATTATGCACCATGAAACTGCATGTTATCGTAGGCGCACCCGATTGCTAATGTATTCTTTAACAATAATGCAATAGTCACTGGTGTTTTTTTTAGATCATCAACATTATTAACTACGTAAGACTATCAACATTGTACTTCTATTTATGTTGAATTAATAATAAAACAGGTATTAACTGTTATGGATGTTGCATGATGCTATTAGTTTTTGTTATGGTCGAATGGTAAGCGGCTTTTGCATTAGTGACCTTATTTTTGTTTTATGATTATGAAATTTTTCAAGGTAATTATTAATAGTTTTTTAAAACTTTATTATAATTTTTCTCTGTATTATTAACTTATTTGTAACATGTTAATACTTGGACCGCATTATAAATATAATTTGACCAGATAAGTAATATAATTAAATTTTTTGTTATTAACGGTATTAAAGTTTTGTTATTAAATTTTTTGTTACCACTAATAATATTTTGTTATTTGATACCATTGTTAATCATTTACTTTTAAGTTATTAATGTGTTTTACACCATTATTAACCTTCTACTATAAATTTACATTATTAAATTTTTCAATGCCAATTAGAACTATTAACTATTTTAATACTAATACCAGCACATATCTGGTCTCATTGCATTTTTATTATTAATTTTTTTTACCATTTTTAACCTTTTACTTTTAAGTCATCAACTGTTTTGTTACCATTACGAAAGTTTAATTATTAATGTTTCAGTTACCAATTCGTAATTTTAAATTGTGTCGTGATTAAAGTTTTTGTTATCATTATTAACATTTTTCTCCTTCATTCAAATTGCAATGATTTTTCTTTAACAATGTTTGTTTGACTGAATCACAGATGCACTATGTCACAAGTGTCGAAGATGTTGGAGATCAATATTGTGATTTATGATCATTGAGAACGATAATTTAAAGTAATATCAATTGATTGCAAAATGTTAACAATGACATTAGAAGTCATTGGAAGAGGCCATGACCGGATAGTTATAAACATGACGTGGAATTGTGAATCATTAGTAATTTTTTTTTATAAATCAATGATATTGTTATTCAAACCATTAATGACAATGTTATATAACTTTAATGATTCATCCATAAGCGTTAATGACAAAAATTGTAAAACGGTAACAATTGATCCAAAATTCTTAATAATATAATTGTAAGGAATTGATAAGTATATTGAAAGTGTTAATAATGATTAGGTATAGTAATAATTATTTATTTCATAAACGTTCATAATGACATTGCAAAACGTTAATATTAAATTGCAAGTTGTCGCGAAGTGAGAGAGAGCAGTTATTTTTAATTTTCATTTTAAGAAAGAAAAAATATTAAGTTCGAATTTATTAAATATTAAATACAAATATTTAATTTATTTAATTTCGAATTTTCATTTAATTGTAGTGGAGAGAGAGGGTTATGAAGAAGGTTACGAAGGAGAGAGAAATAAAATTATTAACTATTAATATTTATTATATTTGTCTAATACCTCATTTATCCTCAACTACTTATTAACTACTAGCCCCTCTTAACTACTTAATCCACTATCCGCCAATAAGATTGGCTTAAGCAATATGCTTAAACTTATGGGGACCTATTGGATCCAGTTCTTCCTCATTTATAAAGACTCCATTGGAGTTAGCCTAATAATGGACTAAGATGGTTCAATACGATAGTGGAGGTGGGAGAATTAGGAAATTATCTCCCCACTCATATTTGTCTTGCGGTTAGTGGATGATAAATTGAGTAATATTAACATGGTTACATTTGTTTGAGTGGTTACAAATATTTAAAATATAAAAGAAAATCATATGTGTATATGGTTTTGAAAAGTACGTTTAGGCACTCGCCTCGCCTAAACTCGTCTAGATGTTAGGCAGAAGAAAAATGCCTCGTCCTGACCATAAATAGCAGACAAGGCATCTCAAATGTGTTGTGGCCCCAATAGTGTCTAGTCAGCACTGAGTTTCACCTCAAAATGACATTACGATGTTTCTATACTGTCTTTTCATGTGCTACTAGGTTGTAAAAAATCAATATTGTCCTCTCTTTTCCTTCTTCCTTGTGTTCTAGCCATTAGGCTAGAGTTAGAGACGACCATATTTCAAGTAGCTTCTTCTTTCTTTTTATACGCTTATTCTCTCTTAGTCTGCTTCGCTTTTTCTTCCCATTTCATTGCTCCAAACTATATTTTATACTTTACCATGTGTTGTTGATGAGAGTTTAGAAATAAGACGTAAACACGATAATATTGATTCACAAACTTGTGATTCAAGACAAGTGTAAGATATTTTGCTACATTTACATCCAACGCTTAGACACGTCTAGACGACGCCTAGGAATGCTAGGCTCTAGGAAGAGTCTCAACGCTTGCCTTACACCTAACACTTTAATTAACATTAATTATATAACAAAACAATTATTTCTTATCTTTCCATTCAAAATGCTCATTTAGATGACTAACTCAGGGCAAAATCTAATAACAATATCATACACATAATCAACCATTAAACCTACTCTTATCCAAAGCAAGCTAACTCGACATTTTGGATAGAAATTTTGAAGAAAAATTATAGAATGAAGAAAAATTATAGAATGAATGTTTTGTTTTGTCGTGATATATATGAGATTTGTGACAGTTTGATTAGGTTTTAAATGTTTATAGCCATTTTGAGGTGGCCCAATTAATATATGTGTGCCGTATGAGCGGAGCAACTCAAGTACTCAACTCATTTTTTGTACCATCCAGTGAAAATGTATACAACAATTTTAAAATTCGCATGGAAACACATGTTAATTGTATTTGGGTTTCAATTGTAATTAGCCTTTAATCCTTGTGTTAGAAGTATTGGGTAATTACTTAGTGGTCCTTGAGATAGGGTTTTCGGCTATCATAAATAGGTGATGTTAGCCGCTCTTGTAACCTAAGGATTCTCGGATAATACCATTGATTAGTCTAACCGTTATACTTTGAGGATACCACGTAAATTAGTGTGCCTGTGTGATTATCCTTCTAGAGATCTTATGTTTAACATGGTATCAGAGCCTCGTCTCTCGCTCTAGCGTCTCGTATTCGCTGCTGCTTGCTTCGGTTTAGGGTTTTTGCGTTGCTACTCTTGTCTTGGTGCGGCGCTTATTGTTCCTTTGGTTCGGCTGCTTCTCGCTTCTTGCTCGGCCGATTTCTTGTGTGCTTTTTCTGGTTTTCGTTCTCATTTCGTCTCATAATGGATGCCTCAAAGATTGATACTGTCTCTGTCAAGTTTAACGGCAAGAACTTTGCCTTATGGGAGCTCCAATTTCGTCTGTTCGTCCAAGGGCGCCGGTTGTCTTCTATCCTGGATGGCACGATGGCCGAGCCTGCTGCAACCGCGCCAGCCAAGGAACGCAAAGACTGGGTTGTCCATAATGCCCAGATTATGGTCTGACTTTTGGGGTCTGTCGATCCTCCCATCGCTCTTAGCCTCCATGGCTTCTCGACGGCCCACGCCATGTGGCACCATCTCTCCGAGGTCCACTCTCAGTCCAGCCCCTCCCGAAAGTTCGAGGTCGAGCTCGATCTTGCTGGCCTTCACCAGAGGGACCTCGACGTGCGCTCCTACTACCAAGCCGCGGTGAGTTTGTGGAGCGAACATGATCTCTTGACCTCGTCTGCACTCTCCACTGCGCGAGTTTGTGTATGATGCAATTTTTGATGAAGCTTCGCGGAGAATTTGAAGGGATTTGTGGTTCGTTGCTTCATCGCAACATAACCAAGCTTGATGACGTTTTGGGTGAGCTGGTTCGTGAGGAGACGCGTCTCCGTAGTTAGGCGAAGTTGGATGTTCACCAGGCCGACTCTCCTTCTGTGTTTGCTGTTTTGGAGTAATACGACCCTAAACGCGAGGATCGTGTTTGAATACACGCAACTCGTCCTCTCAAAGGATTGAACTTGGGTTTCGATCTAGAACAGAGAAACAGGGGCGGAAGTTGTTGACGTGGAAACAGAACTCTCGTGCAATCTATCACGCGGCAGAAGGCTCGAAGAGTATAGGTCGATGCTGGCCATGATCGATGGGGTTCAATCGATCGATACAAGCTCTTGAACTCTCGGATTACTCCAAGCAATTCAACAAGTTCACAAGAACAAAGCTTAATGAACGAAACTCCGAACTTGAATTCTATATCTCCAAAAACTATCTTACAAGCACTTGAAAACGAACTTAAATAGACCCTTCTATGCGTACAAACCAAAGAGAAATCCTAATTATTCTAGAACACGAAAACAAACAGCCAAAACCCAAAAGGACACATAATCCTAGTCCGAAACGGATTCGGATTTGCTGAGCAGCAGTCCTCCAAAACGAGGCTTCCTTCGATCTTCTGCTCTCTCGATCGAGGCCTTCTAGGTGTGTATGTGCTCAACCAATTCCTTCAGGCTGAAGAAGGAAACGTCCACTTTCGTGTGACTCAAACCTCCCAGCTTGATTCTCCTCCTTCCATCTCGAGTGGCTCTTCAAAGTAGCCTTCTCGCACTGTCTTCCAGACTTAGCCAATTCTGGCTAGTTTCTCGGTTCTGCCATAGCAAGTAGAGAGACCTGAAAAATGACATTGAACACTTGTGATGGCTCATCCAAGCCTTGGGAATCATAGAACAACACTTTCAATTTCATTATGAACCCTCCCCTTTGATTTCTATCGACCCATTTGGAACGACCAAGCTTGCCAACTAGGTAACCCGAAACAGGGAGAACACTTAGCCAATTTTTAGGGTCCTTTTGGCTTGACGATACAGCTCCTTGTCGACACCATTCTGGATTGTTTATGGAGCTAATTAGGATCATATCAGGCCCTCCCTCTTCAAAAAGCTTTGTCCTCAAAGCTGGCTCCTTTCGCTTCTCAAAATCATCACAGAACACTTGCCAAATGGGGTCGAAACTCGACTGCTCAAGCTCCAATTTCTGCAAAATCAGTATAGTGTTATTGAGTAACAGCATTAGGGTTTTTTTATGGAGACACTCCCAGTCCAATTCGTGGGTTCCATAAGCTTTCCCAAGGTTCCAATTATCTTCCTGAGCCGACAACACTCCTCGACGCATCATTGTCGTCGTTGATTTGGCGATTCGTCCCTTCCCGCCACTTTCGGGTTTCAATTTTGCAGAACCCAGAATTCCCAATCCAAATTTGGGCGTTTTTGATCCAGACATCTCCAGGTTAATTGGATTGGTCTGAGAGCATTCTGGGATACCAATAGATGATTTCGAATTAGCCGATTGAGTCGAATCATCTTTGATTGCGCCAACCCATTCACCCGATTTATCTTCTTTATCGGCCAATTTCATAGTAGTTTTTGACTGAATGGGATCCACCCATGGCGTTGGTTTAAGATCGAGCTGAGCAAGGGAAAACATTCCTGGGACTTCCTCGATGGTGTGGGACTCGCTGGATTGGCTCGAATCGCACTCCAGAGCTGCCCCCGATTCGCTCTCTCTCCTGCTCTGCTTCGGCAGGACGACACAGAGCTGTTGACGAAGACAGGCCCTCTTCTTCGCAAACCCAGTTAGCATAAACCGCCGAGTCACCAAGTTAGACTCCATGGATGCTTCTACACCTGTATTGCTAGCTTCCCCTCTTTGTCGCCGTCGACTTGCCTCAAGCTGACGCTGATCCTCCCGAACTTCGGACGGCATTAATGGCTTAAGCAGAAAACTCTGCCCAAGGTGTTTAAACCTATAACAATTTGTGCCGCCGTAATGACACACCCCTCGATCAAACTGCCAAGGACGACCAAGTAATAAATGGTCAGCTTGCATTGGCGCCACATCGAACTGAAGCTCGTCTTCGTATTTGCCCACCGCAAACTTGATCCGAGCTTGTTTATTGATCCGGATGGCGTCATAGTCATTCAGCCAGTGTAGATTATAGGGATCGGGATGCTTGCTGGTATTTAGTCCCAGCTTCTTGACCACATCAGCACTCACGACATTGGTGCAACTTCCTCCGTCTATGACCATCGACAGTAATTCACCATTGACAGTGCAGCGGGAATGAAATAAATTATCCCTCTGCTCAGAATTGGAACGAGATTCAACGGTGAGGGCTCGTCGATTAACTCCCATGAGTTTGCCTGGAGGGGTTTCAACTTCAATTTCTTCATCCATTTCCTCGCCGTCAGAGGACTTTTTCTCGTCGTCAGAAACGTAATTCCCTTCCTTGATTACCAGGGTCTTCAAATTCGGACATTGGTTGGCCTTATGGCCTCGACCATGACATTTAAAACACTGAATGGCTCCAGATCGTTCAGTATCAACTGGGAAAACATTTTTGGTCGCCGATTTGTTGGTGTCAGGTCGCAGTGGTGGTGGAGTAGAGTCGACGGTTGACTCAGGTGCAAGTTTGGTCACCGGAGTGTATCGCCTACTCGTCGCCGTTTTCTGTTGTTTTTCAATTTTAATGGAGAGGTGAACGGCTTCTTCAAGTTCGACAAACGATCGCAGCTCAACTTCGTTTCGAATTTCGCGATTCAGGCCGTGGAGGAATCGTGAAATCGTTGCCTCTCTGTCTTCAAGAATATCAGCCCTCATTAGGAGTAATTCCAATTCTCGGAAATATTCCTCCACACTCCGCGATCCTTGGCGAATTCCTTGTAGAGATTCGTGTAATTCGCGCTGATAATAAGAAGGGATGAATCTTTCCCTCATTAATCCACGCAATTCGGTCCACGTTGTAATTTCAGGCTGCAAATTCCGCCGTCGTCGGAGACGAATCTGCTCCCACCACTGAGCAGCATAGTCACTGAATTCGTAAGTAGCCAAGGCTACTTTCTGTTGCTCTGTATACTGTCCACACTGGAAGAAAAGCATCAGCTTGCGTTCCCAGTCTAGGTAAGTGGATGCATTCGACGTGCCCTGAAAATCCGGAATCGTTAACTTAATCCCGGGAGGGATTGCCGGCTCTGATTCGCGGTGTTCACATCGCTCTCGCTGGTGGCGGTCGGGATGAGGCTCTACTATGACCAACCTTCGTTCCAATTCCTCGATCCGACCCACCAATTCAGGGTTTTCAACTGGATTACCATGGTCGGGAACTGCCCCTGTTCTGATGATATTTTCCGGCAGAGCAATGGCGTCGAGTCTCCGATCAATCTCGCGCTTGAGTGCCCCCAATTGAGCCTGAAGTCGCGCGTCAATTTGGGTCAGTAAGGCCTCCATGTCAAACGCCTGACCTGCCATGGTTAAATCTCCACTCTCAACTGCGGATTCTCGTTCCTTTTGGCGTCGAACAGCAGGGTCGCTGGCAACGGGACCCTTTGATCTTGTCCAGCGCGTAAATTCGTCAACGTCGTCCTTCGTGTTGCCCACTGTATGAGTGAACCGGGCTCTGATTACCACTTAATACGACCCTAAACGCGAGGATCGTGTTTGAATACACGCAACTCGTCCTCTCAAAGAATTGAACTTGGGTTTCGATCTAGAACAGAGAAACAGGGGCGGAAGTTGTTGACGTGGAAACGGAACTCTCGTGCAATCTATCACGCGGCAGAAGGCTCGAAGAGTATAGGTCGATGCTGGCCACGATCGATGGGGATCAATCGATCGATACAAGCTCTTGAACTCTCGGATTACTCCAAGCAATTCAACAAGTTCACAAGCACAAAGCTTAATGAACGAAAATCCGAACTTGAATTCTATATCTCCAAAAACTGTCTTACAAGCACTTGAAAACGAACTATAGTAGACCCTTCTATGCGTACAAACCAAAGAGAAATCCTAATTATTCTAGAACACGAAAACAAACAGCCAAAACCCAAAAGGACACATAATCCTAGTCCGAAACGGATTCGGATTTGCTGAGCAGCAGTCCTCCAAAACGAGGCTTCCTTCGATCTTCTGCTCTCTCGATCGAGGCCTTCCAGGTGTGTATGTGCTCAACCAATTCCTTCAGGCTGAAGAAGGAAACGTCCACTTTCGTGTGACTCAAACCTCCCAGCTTGATTCTCCTCCTTCCATCTTGAGTGGCTCTTCAAAGTAGCCTTCTCGCACTGTCTTCCAGACTTAGCCAATTCTGGCCAGTTTCTCGGTTTTGCCATAGCAAGTAGAGAGACCTGAAAAACGACATTGAACACTTGTGATGGCCCATCCAAGCCTTGGGAATCATAGAAAAACACTTTCAATTTCATTCTGAACCCTCCCCTTTGATTACTATCGACCCATTTGGAACGACCAAGCTTGCCAACTAGGTAACCCAAAACAGGGAGAACACTTAGCCAATTTTTAGGGTCCTTTTGGCTTGACGATACAGCTCCTTGTCGACACCATTCTGGATTGTTTATGGAGCTAATTAGGATCATATCATGGAGGGCAAGTCGAGTGCCTCTTCTACGTCCGAAACCTCTGCCTTTGTTTTTGGGTCTGATCGGCTACGCTTCCATCGCACACCCTCGGGAGATATAGTCTGTTTCTTCTGCAAAGAGCCTGGACACATTCAGAATCGTTGTCCTCGCCGCAATAGCTGCAATTATTGTAAAGCTGAAGGACATAAGATCGGTGACTATCCGATCCTTGCCAAACGTGGCCGCGGCAAGCCTTCCGGCTCGACTCCTAGTGGGGGTGCTCGTGCTCCTGCGTCGGGATCTTCCTTTGCTACCGTTGCTGCTCCTGGTCCTTCTATCGCCTCTTCTCCTGCTAGTGTCGTTACTCCTGACTACATTCGCCAGTTAGTTCAGGAGGAGATTAAGGATGCTCTTCCTACTGCTCTTGGTTCCGTGTTTACTACTGGTATGATATCTCGTACTCCCTCTTCCTAGCCTCTTGACTCTGCAGCCTTTAATCATATGACAGGTTCACATTCCTCGTTTCGGTCCTTACGGCCTAATCCATCTGTTATGCTTCAAGTTGCGGATGGTACTTGTTTACCCGCTCAGGGGATCGGCGATATTCATCAGTCTCGAGTTCATATTTCAGATACTCTTTATGTGCCTAAGCTTGTACCTAGTCTCGTGTTTGTTGGCCAGCTTGCAGAGGATGGTTGTCGTGTTACTTTTGATGATCGTGGATGTGTTGTGCAGGACATGAAAACAGGGAGGGAGATAGGCAGAGGAACTAAGGTTGGTCGAGTTTTCACCTTGGATAGCTATTCTGGGTCACAGCCGAGGACGTGGACAGTTGAGGCCAGCAATGGTGTTTCTGGGGCTGTTCGAGGTGGAGCTCGCCTGGAGAGCAATGTTGATAATTTTGGATACACTGTTAACTGTCCAATTGGGATTTATGGCATCGTCAGTTAGGCCATCCGCATTCGGCTCGTTTGTTAGAGATGTTTAAACATAATTTATGGTCGATTAGTTCAGCTTCGGATTCTCGTGATTGTGTTCATTGTATTGAGGCTAAATTATCTCAGCAATCGTTTGCATCAAGTACTACGGTTTATACAAATCCGTTTGAGTTGGTGCATACAGATTTATGGGGTCCTTCTCCCGTAAACTCTCGGGTTGGGTTTCGATATTTCACACTATTTGTTGATCATGCTACCAGATTTACATAGGTTTACTTTCTGCGCCACAAATCAGATCTTCTCAAGGTGGCCAAGGATTTTATTCAGATGGTTAAAACACAGTTTGGTAAATTGTGAAGACTGTACGATCAGATCTGGGTGGTGAGTTTATTTCTGGACTTCTGCAAGAGTTTTTTATAGTGCTTGGAATCTTACCGCAAGAATCTTGTCCGGGTGTCTCTCAACAGAACGACCTGGTTGAACGCAAACATCGTCACGTTCTCGAGTTGACTCGTGATCTTCTGTTTCAATCTTGTGTCCCCGCCTCTTTCTGGGTTGAGGTCATCCACACGATGATTTATCTGATTAATCGGCAACTCACTCCTATTCTTGATCAAAGGAGTCCTTATGAGGTTCTTTATGGAAAACGACATGCCTATAAGGAACTAAGAGTGTTTGGGTGTGTTTGTTACGTGCGTCTTCCCAGTAGAGAACGTCATAAACTCTCTCCCAAAGCAGTGAAGTGTGTGTTTATCGGATATAGTGACAAACACAAAGGATACGTCTGCTATGATGTGGCTCAACGTAGAGTCCGCTTTTCATGTAATGTTACTTTTCTTGAGCATCTCTCGTATTATGGACACGATGGTCCCGTCACTCGCCCTGATCTGGACTTTCTTTAGACACTGCATTCATTTCCCGACGTTGCTCCTCGACGGGATGAGCCTCCTGATCCTCCCACGCCTCCTCCTGATACAGCTTCCCTCCCACTCGATGTACCTCTCTATCCTCGGCCAGCTCACCAACTTACATGTCTTCTTCCAGCTCATCTGCACACCCAGAGCCCTTAACTGAAGGCGTTGCTGCTCACTCATCAGGAGAAGGGTCTTCTAACCATATCGATCACCAGTTTGAGGAAGAAGCCGAGGATACCCCTCTTGATCAGCACTTAGCATCTGAAGTCCATGGTCCCCAGCTGAGAAGTTCGCTGCGTGTCACCAAGGGGCAAAAGTCAGCTCACTTGTCCAATTTTTTGGCTTTCTCGACAGCACCTATTCATGTTCCTGCTACATATAAACAGGCCCGGGGGAATCCCGATTGGGATGCAGCTATGACAACGGAGGTTCATGCGCCCGAAGCTAACCACACTTGGGACATAGTGCCTCGTCCCCTTAATGCACCTATTATCGGGTCCAAGTGGGCTTATAATGTGAAACTCCATCCAGATGGTTTTTTTTTTATGAGGGTGATTAAAATTAAAAACCAAAAAACAAAACCAGTTCAACAAGCACCAGACTTCCCCCTGAAGGAAGGGACAGCCCAGAGAACAGCAAGAAAGCAAAAACAAAAAAGAAGACCCCTGCACAAGAAGTGCCCTCGACCAAAGCAAAAGAAAGGGAGAAAGAATGAAAGAATAAAAGTAAAGAAACAAAACCAAAAAAATGCCCACCAGCAGGCCCCTATATCCCCAAAATAGGTCCCCCAACCCAAAGAACAAGAGCGCTCAGCCTCGAGCAGATCCCCAACAGTTCCGCAAAGAAGCAGCAAACTGACGCTGCTCATCTCGCAACCTTCGCCGAACCACTCCTGCCCCAAGAACCACTTTCATTGCTTACCACTCTACGTCTGATTAGAAAGCTGTGACCTCAACCAGCCAAGACATTGATCTCTGCAAATCTTCTTATGCGCAACCAACCACTCAACCGAAGCTTTGATTGCCTTGATGAACACAACTCTCGCACTGCAACTGATGTCATTAAAAGTGCGGTTTTTCCTTTCTAACCAAACCTGCCAACAGATCGCATGAAGTGCACAAAACCCGATCCAATCACCAGTGTTGTCCGGGCTCTCACAACTCCATCCAGATGGCGCTCTTAAACGTTTTCAGACCAGGGTCATTGCTCAGGGGTTTCGACAGGAGTTCGGGATTGACTATGAGAAACTTTTTCTCCGGCGGCCAAAATGCAGACAGTTCAGACTTTATTTGCAGTGGCTTCAATGAAGGGGTGGTGTCTTAAGAAGTTGGATGTAAAGAATACCTTTTTGCATGGGGATCTCAAAGAAACCATCTACATGGAGTGTCCTCCTGGTTATTTATCTGGTGACAAGTCGAAAGTATGCTTACTTCGTAGGTCACTTTATGGTTTGAAGTAGGCTCCCCAGGCGTGGTTTGAGAAGTTCCATGATACTACCCTGCTTGCTGGCTTTCGACAAAGTGATAATGATCCATCCTTGTTCCTCCGGCATACAGATCGCGTTCTTACAGTTTTACTCATTTATGCCGATGATATGTTGGTGAGTGGGGATGCCGTAGTTGGTATTCAGAAGCTTACTGACAACCTTCATACGGCATTCACCTTAAAAGAGTTGGGGGATGCTTCTTGCTTTCTGGGCTTGGAGATTCATCGGTCTGCGGCTGGATTATTGGTTAGTCAACATAAATATATTGCAGATCTATTGGAGACAACTCATATGGATGAATGTGAGCCATGTGCAACTCCGATGGAGCAGAACTTAAAGCTGCGCCAGTCGGATGGTGATTTGCTACCTGATGGTTCCTCGTATCAGAGTCTAGTTGGAAGTTTAATTTACCTCACTCATACTAGACCCGATATTTCTTATGCAGTTCAGGTAGTGAGTCAGTTCATGGCAGCACCTCGGACTACTCACATGGTGGCAGTTACTCGCCTTCTGCGTTATTTACGTGGCACGACTGATGTGGGTTTGTTCTTTCCGTCAGCTGGTGATCCTGTGATTGAGGCATATGTAGATGCTGATTATGTAGGGTGTCTTGACACTCGTAGGTCTACATCAGGATGGTGTGTGAAGGTTGGATCCTCTTTTGTTTCTTGGCGCTGTAAAAAGCAAGAGAGAGTTTCGAAATCTTCGACTGAAGCTGAGTACCGTTCGATGTCTGAAGTTACTTCAGAACTAGTATGGCTCCGCAGGCTGGTTACAGAACTTGGGGTGTCCTGTGTGCTTCCTATGCAGTTGTATGCAGATAATACTAGTGCGATTCGAATAGCCATGAATCTAGTCCTTCACGATCGGACCAAGCATATTGAGGTGCATGTGCATTATATACGTCAGTTTCTGCTGGAGAAATTGCGTTGTCTTATATTACATCCGAAGATCAGACTGCTGACTTGTTATAAGGCTGTGGCAACCTCTCGTCATTGGTTTATGGCGTACAAATTGATGTTGCGTAGGCATCATCAATTTGAGGGAGGGTGTTAATTGTATTGGGTGTCAATTGTAATTAGCCTTTAATCCTTGTATTAGAAGTATTCGTTAATTATTTAGTGGTCCTTGAGATAGGGTTTTCCGCTATCATAAATAGGTAACGTTAGCCGCTCTTGTAACCTAAGGATTCTCGGATAATACAATTGACTCTGAGTGATTGCTCTTCTACGTGAATTAGTCTCAACGTTATACGTTGAGGATACCACGTCAATAGGTGTGCCTTTGTGATTATGTTTAACAACACAAAGATCAAGATGCACCACTTTAGCTCGTGGGCAAACATTTATCACTTCATGTGTCGAAGAACAGGGCCTGAGAAGTGTGAAGTGATGACCTAAAATCAGAGAAATCGGGGCGGGTCAACGGATCACTTTTACTATGGCGAGAAAGAAGAAGCTGCTGCTTACAAACGGTCTCTCCTAATACAAAAGCCTGAAACAGAAACACAGACATGTCTCCCCTGCTTCCACTTGTAACGTTTTTTCGCCCTCTCTCTCTTTCAATTCGTCTCCTTTCATTCCTGCTCTATCTAGCTTTGTTCAGTCTTTGGAGACTTTGCTAAGAGAAGCGGCGTAGTACTTCTTGAGACAAATCGGTACGGCAACAGGCAACAGAAGCCCAAACAGGTTGAACCCCCAAAACGCCATGTTCGCCACCGCCAGAGCCCTCCCGAAATACAGCCTCCTTGCGCCGGACCACCCCTGCCCGCCGCCGCCACCACCGACGCCCTCTGATTTCGCGAGCTCGCTGCGGAGCCAGTCGGCGAGGCTGAAGATGCGGCGGGAGTTGTAGAATACGGGGACGAAGATCCCGACGGGGAGCGAGAATCGGTCGGAGAAGGCGACGCCTTCCATGAACAGCTGGCTCGCGAGCAGGAAAACGTGAGGGGCGGCGGCCTTGATCCCGTCCTTGTCCCCCTCGAGGATCCCCTCGCAGATGTAGGCGACGGGGAGGAAGATCCCCAGGACGGCACCGAAGAAGACGTAGAGGCGGAGGGTTCTGGATCTGGTGTCGAGATTCATGGCGTCCTTTTGAGGGAGCGGGGGGAAGGCGAATCGGGAGAGGAGGAAGATGTAGAAGAGGGAGAAGACGACGAATGCGAAGTCGGAGATCCCCACGAGTCCGCTGGCGGCGAGGACGATGATCGCGGCGAGGGAATTGAGCTGGTAGAAGCTGAGGAGGGATGCTCTGTTTCTTGGGGCGGCGGTGGAATTCGGTGGCAATTGGGTCTTTTTGTTGTCTTGGACAAATTTGTGGCCTTGTTCTTGCTCTTGTTGGTCCTTCGGTAGGGTTATGTCTGCGCTCGGCCCGACTCCTCCTGACATTTCTTCTTCTTCTTCTTCTTCTTCTTCTTCTTCTTCTTCTTCTTCTTAGATTTTCACTCTTTACTCTGGTTGTGGTTTGCTTCTCTGTTTCTGGGGACTCTGATCTTTTTTGTTTTTTTGTTTTTTTAGGTCTGGAGGGGAGGACACGTGGAGGGAGATGAGGAAGGGCAGTTGTTTAAGGATTGATTAGTGGAGTGGACGGTCTTATCGGCGTTGCTGAGGGAGAAGACAGTGGAGTAGAGGGGCCTGGTCAATTTGGACAAATGTTTTTGTTTCCCGGCAAGTCGGAGTTCGTATTTTCCGGTGGAAGAATGAATGGTACGAGTGAAAAGTTTACACAGGCTATGGTGCACGACGGACACTATAGAGTCGCACTAATAAATGGTTGAATTTAGGGATTTGACATTAGAGTGCGGTCAAACATGAATCGCGTTTGTGATCGAGTCAACTCGCACGTCTAACATTCGATTAGTTTTTAGCTTTGTACGTGCGGTTTGCAATGGGGTTGAAGTGAAACCGCGTGGTTGCGGTTCAAAAGGACAAAAAGAATTCACTCATCGAACGACAAGTTGAACTTTCCATAAGCAAATGCACTAGGTACTCTGGCAATCGTTGGTGATCAGAGAACTCTATGCCAACTCGACCACATTGTCAATTCAAATATTAATTATGGTGAAATATGCGTTTTTCGATCTAAACCGCACCAAAACCTCATACCTGTGTCGTTCGATTTGACCGCACCAAACTAAATCATTGTCAAGTATGCGGTGCAACCAAATTGATAAGTGATGCGATGAAGTTTGTGTACGGTTTTGACAACAACAATTGCCCACCCCTTGTTGAATTTATGCACAATTTGAATGAATAGGTCACACACGACAAATCACCAATCTAGTAATCACTCGAATTCAAATCATGAAATTGAAAATGTAACCTAAATCCCGATGATGTTTTGTCGTCATTAACTACTTTATCTCATTCAAAAATCTCATCCAAATAACGCATAATATCAACACTGTGAGTCTGTGACGAGGTAGGAGAATGGGAAGGCAGGAAAGGAAGAACTCTGCCAGAATATATGTATCGTGTATGTCAACAAGACCTACAAGTAAGAGACACTAAACCTTATTAGTACAGGTAAAACAATCGAGAGACTGAATCAATGAGAGACCCCAACCCCCAAAAAATTTAACCAAAAATGGAGAATACCGTACCATAAAAAAAGAAGGGAAAATAACACTATAAACTGCTCTGCCTCTGCTAAGTAAATTAATACCAACCAAAACCTCCAGCTGTTGCTAAAGCCACTGGTAAAAAAAGGACGAAACTGAAAAAGGACTCCTGGCAAAAACCCTTTTTTTCAGATCACTCTCGTTTTCTCGTTCTTGTCTATCATTTTTTTTGTCCTGACAGAAGACCATGGCTGTAAAACTGGAACCCTCTGCTAAGAATGTAGTAAAATGACAAAATCAAAATCTGTGCACGTTTGTATGAGAAAACCCCCCGAAAAGATGAAAAGAGAAATGAATTTTGCTCCTCCTTCCTTCCCTCTTCTTTGGTTTATTAGCTCAACGTTCTTTGTTTCGGTATGTACTTTAGCTTCACCCCTTTCTCAGGTTTTGCTCTGAACTTGCCCTTCAAACCAGCACCTCCATCGACCATCATATCCTCCTCCGATCCTCTGGTACCAAGCTCTATACCTCTACGAACATCTGACGACTCAGCTGTAACAGCACAGCCATTTTGTTGAACACCCTTACCGGCTTTGAATGGTTCAGGTGCGAGAACCAATTTCACATGCTCCGCTGCCATTGCCTCCTTCCACCCTGCATTGGCACTAATGGTTATTCTCTGACATGAAATGGTATAAAAAAACAGAAGAATAGAAATATGCAATAGTTGAGCTTACTCTCTGCAAGAAAAGCTTTAGCCGCCTGGCATGAGAATTGAGACCTCCCAGGAGGTAGACTTCCATCTGGGGATTCTCTAGAGCCACTTTCATCTTGTGGTTGGCCTTTGGTGCCATTTCGGCTAACAGGCCTCCACTGCTGCTTCACTGTTGAACGATTCGAGTGTTTGTCCTGAACATTATTATTGCTCTTCCTCGGAACTTGCTGCTGCTGGTCTGCTTGACCATCCTGTTGGCTAGAATTCCCAAGTGCAACAGAGATAGAGCCAATAAGAACTTCGCGTTTCTTGGCATGATGATCTGGCTGCTGGCTTGTCATTGCTGCTTCCCTATCAACTCTGGGTTTCAAGGTCTCCCCGGTGGCATATTCTACTCTAGCTTTCCTGCTCCACTTTCTGTTCCCGTTAACCATTGCCGCTTGTTTCGGATCCCTGTAAGTTCCGTGATAACCGTTAGTAATATGATTCCACTGGGATTTTGGAGGCACGTGCCACCGACCTACGTGCCTACTACGGTTGCATCCCGGTACTGTCGTGTGCCGTTCGACAAAATAATCTCTGCATGGATCACCAGCAGCTCCAGTATCGTATAGAATCTGATTCTCCAAATCCAACAACTCTTCATCTTGATATGTGAGTTGGAGAGGTTCAGAAGATGATGAAAAGGGATCTGGCTGAATTTCGACGTCGTGTGAATTAGAACTGCATGCAGTTGAACAGGGTAGTTCAGCTGGGGGCTCCTCCATGGTCTCATCACTGTGCTCCTCGATGTCAGGTTTCTCCTCCAGCCTCTGCTCCTTAGCTCTCTGTTCTTTCTGCCTGAGCTTCTTCTGCCTTTTCCGTTCCACAAGTTCAGCTTGCCTACAAGCATTCGGGAAACATGTCGTTGTAAAACACAAATGGTACTAAAAAACATAGTATGGCAAGTTTATTTCGAAATTCAGGTAAGCAGGGACCTTCTCTGGGCAGCTTCTTCCTCCTCCACAAGCAATTTCTGGCACCTCAGAGCTTCCGCATCCTTATCTGCAACCCATGCCTTAATCTGAATGGAGGGAAACCAAGATGCATCGCAAGAATGGGAAATGAGAATACAAACCTCTGCTAAATCAAACAACAATTTATTTTTCTACAAAAAAAAAACACCAACTTATTTGATGGATACAATTAGCTAAACTAACCAGTTTCTGTTCCACCAAGAAGCTGGTGCATGCAACTATGTTCTTTGTCTCGAGACCAGTTTTAGCGGCTTCCCCATCAAAAATATACTTCTGCATTGAGATTGCTGCTCCACACAGAAATGTCTTTTCACTGGCATCATCGAGAATACTAAACAGTTCCTCTGAAGATAAAGGATACCTAAATCTCCCTTGGATAATATCCTGCAGAGAAGTCACAGATCCCATTAGCTTAAACATAGAGCAGGAACAGAATAAAGCAGCAATCTTAAGAAAATAAGACAACTTTGCCTCACCAGAAGAGCAGTACCAGCCCTCAAACAGTACTGTGGAAGGGGAGAAAACCCCTGTTTCCGGTTAAGAGCCATCAATGACTTTATAATTGAAGATCCCGACACTTCCTGGTGATTTACAGGGAAAGAGATATGCATTTAAGCCAAATCAGAGATATGCAATAAAACCAAATCATTATTACGACGCAACAGAAAAACGGAGAAAATGTGGAGGGTGATGGGAAAGTGAATGACTCCCAACAACATGGATTTTAGAGGCAGATAAACTAAACGACCGACCCAAGTCTGCAAGTTGTGACATCCACGCAGCAAATACAAAACAACATACCTCCAGCGCCACATCCTTGAATGACAAAATCTCCTTTGCTTCATCTTCAGAGAGCTGCAAAATACACTGATCGATCAGCAAAGAGACAAAGCCGCAGCACATCAGAACCACTTAAGACAGAAACTTTACCTTTTCCCAAAAGGCTCCTAACAGATTCCTGTTTTTTGTGGTATCCTGACCAAGGGAAAAAAGTTTTTTTTCAGAATGATTCCAATCAACATATGTTACATTTAAAGCCTCAAAAGGGAAGTTTAAAACATATACTCTTATAACCGTTGAGCGAACAACGACAAAAAAATCAGGTACTAAATGCAAGGATACCTTGTCAAGCTTTTTCAGTCGATGGTGAACACGTATGTGCCTCCTATAGTTTATGGAGGAACAAAACTCCCGTGAACACTTGTCACATTTTTGCATCTGAACCTTCAAAGGAGTCAGTAAAGGCCACCCAGGTCCATCTGCAACAATCCATTGGCATATAATCTCAGAACAAAATGCAATTATAACAACAACCACAGACAACACAGCCACATTTTTACATGTTGTTCTGAGTATGGATGAAAGAGCAGCTAGTAGTACCTTGCTGGTCTAGAGCTTGAAGCAGTTGGATCCACTGTACGGGGCTGTCGTTAGTCCTTGGGAAGGAAAGTAGAGGCTCCTTCCCCATTGCTTGCCTGATAAACGTGTCGAGGGAATCATTCCCCTCTTCTGATTTCATCACATCTGTAGCGTTGGCCCCTTTGAGTTTCGCAACTGGCATTTATGCACACAGAAAAAGTACAGGATACGACTACCTCGCTGAAACGCCACTGCACAAAGAACAGCAATGTCAGTTGAAGCAATGTGGCTTTGACTCTGAATTGCCTCCACTCCACATTTTCGTTATTAACAAGCAAAATATAACAAGCCATTGATGTCCAAAAAAACAGCAATGCCAAAGTTTCGAAAGGTTGGGTCAGATAATTGGTATATTCATTCGCTAGATATCACCTACAACATATACAGTTTCGAATTTCCCATTCCCCCATTGACCATTCCCGTCGCCAACCAAAAGACCTTCCGCACCCTGCAGAATTTCAACCGACCTAATTTGATTAGTTCGAGATTTCGCCCCCACCCGGATTTAACCAACGAGACAAAAATCTCTCGGCATCTTTACCCTCGTTCTTGCTCAGCTCCACCAATCGAAAGAGAAAATCGAAACAGCGCCGCGAAATCAATGGTGAAAAAGCTCAATCAGGAATGCCAATACAAAAAGAACAGGAAAAATCGTTCGGTATCGTGCCGGTGACGTGATCTATGAAAAGGGAAGATTGTATTGACGGAACGTATACGCCTGAGCGCCTTTTTTTACATGTAGAGGGGAAAAGGAAAAACACGAGCAGTAAGTGAAGTAATCGGCGATACGTACCAGTTGGAACAAGTGAGAGGCGGAGGGAGGAGAGATCGGTAGAGAGGAGGAAGCAATCTCCGGCGATCGGAGAGGGGAAGAAGCGGAGTGATTTTGAAAGGAGAGAAAATCGGGAGAGAAAGTGCGAGAAAGGTGATCGGCCGAGAACTAGTAGAGGAAGAAAAAGAGAGGAAAAAATTGAAAAGAGAGTTTCCAGGGAGAGAGGGTAAAATTTCAGAAGGAGGGAGCCAAAAAGAAAAAAAAGAAAGAACAGTGTTTATTTAATATTTTATTGGACTTCACATAAAAAAAATTATTGGATGTCTCTGCTTTGTTCTTATGCCGCGCAAGGAGCGTAAGCGTACTAAACTCACTACTAACTACTAAGACAGGACAGCAAATAGGGTCAGTAACCACTTGGTTACTGACACTGACATGTCTGTAATGAATAGAGACCATAGATCTAAGAGGCATGCAATCGTGTGGTTGGGTCGAACGCTGAGTAGGAAAAGGTATTTTTGTCCGTTTATACATTAAATTTTTTTATTTATTTTATTTCGTATTTAATGACTGCACTTTTAAAGAAGTAAAGAGAAATCACTTCTCTGCAACTTTCTATCTTCTTCTCCTTCCTTTTTCTCTCCCAATCTCTTTTCCAGATCTTCTCTCTTTCTCTCTTCCTTTTTCTCTCTCAATCTCATTTCTAGATCTAAATATGCTCCTTTCTCTTCTTCTTTATTTTTTTTACATGACGAATAAAAATTGGAGCCACTCTTTTTCATTGCATTTCTTCTCTTCATCATCTTGTTGGCCTCAATTTTGATTTTTCTCATTTTTTCGGCATTTTGGTGTTCTTGATTGCGGAAGAGGAAATGAGAGGCGACACAAGACGATTTTTCTCTACCTCCTTCTGTTTTTTTTCTTTTAGATAATATATATTGGTATTATAACTCTATACCATATGGTATTCGGTGGTAACGAAATATATATTGATATTACCACACTATACCATATGGTAATGTATGGTATTTTGTGGTAACGAATTATATATTGATATTACCACACTATACCATATGGTAATGTATGGTATTGTGTGGTAACGAATTATATATTGATATTACCACACTATACCATATGGTATTGTATGGTATTGTGTGATATTACCACACTATACCATATGGTATTATGTGGTAACGAAATATATATTGATATTACCACACTATACCATATGGTATTGGGTGGTAACGAAATATATATTGATATTACCACACTATACCATATGGTATTGGGTGGTAACGAAATATATATTGATATTACCACACTATACCATATGGTATTAGGTGGTAACGTAATATATATTGATGTGACAAATTTTTTCATACCATATGGTATGGTCAATACCAGTCATTACCATATGGTATAGACTGGTAATAACTGACAAATTTTTTTATGTCTGAAAAATATCAAAGTGGATATCATTTTGAAGAACACAATTAATCTGATCTAACTGTGCAAAAAAAAAATTTTAATTCCGACTTAAAACGAATGAGAAATCGTCCGTTAAAGATTAAGAGAAGGAAAATTAAAGGTTGCTTGAGAAGAGAGAAGGCGCTGATGTGATCTGGTCAGCGTCAGCGCGTCAGAGACATCATTAAATAGGGGGTGCATTTTTACCTTAGTGCCCCTCCGTGTTTAATTTAAATAAAAAGAAAAAGCTCACACGTGGGGACACATGATTGGATTACTGATAGTTACTGATAGTAAGGATACTGACCTGATCTGGTCCCCTAAGACAGCCATATGTGTGTTCCTAGGCTATAGACTTATAGTGACATCCACAAGGATTATATTTGCTATGATCCTATCATGTATCGTGTTCGTATTGCTGCCACAATTGTTTTCTTTGAAAACTTTCATTTTTATTCTCCCGAGAGTTCTAATCCTTTGTTCCTTCTTGTCTCTTCCACTCTTCCCACGTTTAATGATGATGATGAAGATCTTGATATGGATATGCTGCCCGCTATCTAGGGGTGTCGGTTCGGGTCGGGTTCGGTTATCCAAACCGAAACCCTAAAAAATCCGAAAACCCGAAATCGAAAATCACCAAAACCGAACCCGAACCTGATAAGGACTTGCGGGTTTTCGGGTACCGAAACCCGAAAATTCATTATCGGGTTCGGTTAAAGCAAAACCGAAACCCAAAAACCCGAACACTTAAAAATACGGGCTGAGTTCTATTCATTGGAGATTTTTTATCCGGAACCCGAAAAACCGATAAGCAAAACCGAACCCGAAACCGAAAAACCCGAAACCCGAAACGAACCCGAACCCGAAAAACCGACCCACCTTCTCCTCCACTGAATCTGCCTCCCACATCAAACCTTTCATCCCCTGCGAGTTCCTCTACTTCGCCGCCGAGTAATGCCTCATCTTCGACTACGTCATCACCGGACAGTTCATCATCCACATCTCCAGCGTCTTGAGATTTTGATGAGTCCCCATCTCTCGTCGCTCCTTTGGCTCTTCATCGATCACTACGTGCCACGCGTGGGCAACCTCCTCAACGGTATGATGATTTTGTGTCATACGGGGTTGATGCTTATGTTGTGCCTACACGTTATCAGCAGGCACGTGATGATCCAATGTCTGATCAGGCTATGCAGACTAAGATAGATGATGTTCACGCCAACAAGACTTGGATGGTAGTGGATCATCCACCCCCAGAGGTTCCGGTGATTGGTTCATGGTGGTTGTACTCCATTAAGATGACTCCGGCGGGTGAGATTGAGCGTCACAAAGCTAGGATCGTAGCCCAGGCGGTTTCACAAGAACATGGTGTTGACTTTGACGAGAAATTTGCTCTGGTCGCTAAAATGGCTACGGTCCGCGCTCTTTTGGCAGTTGCATCTCTTCGCCGGTTGCCTCTCTTTCAACTCGATGTCAGAAACGTGTTCTTGCATGGCGACTTGAAGGAGGTGGTGTACATAGATAAGCCCCCGGGAGTATAATGTTGGTGCTCCTAGTCAGGTCTGTCTTCTCCACCGCTCCTTGTATGGTCTCAAACAGGCTCCTCGCGCATGGTTTGAGAAATTTCAGTCTACTATACCGCAGCTCGGGATGCGCCAGAGTTTGAGTGCTCCATCATTGTTTACCAAGACCTCATCTTTAGGTTTTTTATCCTCCTCTTGTATGTCAATGATATGGTGGTCCCAGGTGATGATGTTTAGGGTATTGCGCATCTCAAGACAGGGATTCAGGCGACATTCAGTTTGAAGGACTTGGGGGAGTTATCTTATTTCCTGGGACTCGAGATTACTCGGGATAGTGGCGGGATATTCATTGGTCAGTGAAAGTATATTAGTGACTTATTAAATGATCATCAGTTTGTCGATTGTCAACCAGTTAGTACTCCTATGGAGCTCAATTTGAAATTGGGCCGTGATTCAGGAGAACTCCTTCCTGATGGTTTGCAGTACCAGAGTCTTATAGGTAGTCTAATCTACCTTGCCGCCACCCGTCCACACATTTCGTACGTTGTTCAAGTAGTGAGCCAGTTCATTGTTGTCCCGCGTCGAGATCACCTTGCCGCTGCTCATCGGATCCTGAGATATCTTCAGGGCACTCAGGACGTCGGTATGTTCTTCCCATCTACTGGTTCTAACGTCCTTCATGCATACTGGGATTCTGATTTTGCAGGTTGCATTGATACACGACGCTCCACTACCGGGTGGTGTGTTCAGTTTGCTGGGGCCTTCATTTCATAGCGTTGTAAGAAGCAGGATAAAGTGTCGAAGTCTTCTACTGAAGCAGAGTATCGCGCCATATTTGATGTCTATTCTAAACTTGTCTGGATTCGGCGATTGCTTGGTGATTTGGGTGTGACGTGCTCCGTTCCCCTCGAGTTGTTTGTGGATAATACTAGCGCTATCCAGATCACGATTAACCCAGTCCTCCACGACCGAACGAAGCATATAGATTTTCATATTCATTATGTTCGGGACGGTTTGGTTAAGCTTCACTATGTTCGGATGGAACACCAGATCGCTGGCATTCTTACTAAGCAGTTTAATAGCAGTCGTCACTAGTACCTCTCAAGCAAATTGGTGCTTCGTCCCTGACATCAATTTGGGGGAGGTTGTTAGCGGATTAGATGTATTAATGGGCCAACGTTGATGTTTGGTGATTGCCCCATGTAATAGCCCATGCACCCAGTGGCGGATCCCGAAATTTTTTGTAGGGGTGTCTTCTTTCAAAAATTTAATTAAATTAATAATTAAATTAAAGAATACATAAATAATAAAATATACAATTAGTATAAATGTTGACAAAAAGCCACGATGTGTTTTCATATTTCAAAAAAAATATATAAGATAGATTTGGTGTGTACACTGCTCAACAAATCGGTATATCCTACTAGATTGCATATTCAATTTCTAACCTTGTTCATGATGTAATTCAAAGTTAAAAAGACTATTTCAACACTTGCAGTGTAACCATAAAATCAATTCAAATTAGGGTACCCCTGGGGATAAGAAATCGCGTTTTCACCATTACATAGTGTTTAAAATAGAACAACAAATGAGTTATAACCTAATGGAGAAAATGTTAAATAATAGGAGTGTCCTAGATTTGAATAACATAGAGTACCACTTATATTTTTGTAATCACGCAAACTACTATCGAGAGTAAGATAATCATTTATTAAAATTTTAGGGGTGTCCCAGATTACTAATTATATTTTGTTTATCCATATGAAACTACTACCGGGGGTTGAATAATCGTGTTCCCAAAATTTATGGGTGTCCCGCACCATGTATCCGCCACTGCATGCACCCATGCACCTGCTGACGTGATTGTGTAGGGTTTGTGTGGTCTATTTATGTTGCTTGTAATCCTCCGTCGAAAACTCAAGAAAGCTAGTACGATTTTGTGCTTGCAAAGTCATACTCTCTCGTGGATTAGTCTTGGCATTCCAGGGATACCACGTAAAATATGTGTGTTTGTTTCTGTGCGTTTGATTTCTGTTTAGTTCGTTAACTTATATTGGAAGAATTTGGATGGGAAATTTATTGAGTGGAATCCTTTCCGCCCACTAGATGACACAAACGCAACTCTTATTGATGATGTTCCTGAGGTCGACTATTCCTACTCGTCAGTTTGCACCTCTCAAGGAGCCTTACACCCGATTATCCATGGGACACAATGCATTGAGTGTTTGGAGACGGGAAGAAGAAGACCCTAACAGAGGTTGGAGGAGAAGTCATGAAGTGTTGTTGAGTATGCTAACGTTTGGCATTGTCATCGACGTGATGAGAGAGTGATGCAACCAATGCCGCGCGAACCAGATGAACCGCGTCGGACCAAGAGAGTGCCCAAGCCCAATCCACGTTATGATCAGTATTTAATTAGTTTAATTGCTTTGTTATTACATTGTCAAGAAGGATTAGGATTGTCTTGTACTGAACTCTATTTAAGGGCTCTTTGCCGCATAATGAAGGTAACTTTTACCCAACAAACTAAAAGGCCCTTCTGCGCCCAGCAGGAAAACCCTGGAATCGTGGGCATCGATTCATCAATTGGTATCAGAGCCATGGTCCTTGACCTAGGCCCGTAACGCGCCATTGCACGCAATGCTAAGATAGCGCTCGAGCAGACCAAGGTCGCCTGTTCACAGCTAGCAACATCGCGTGAGAGGTTCACGGCATTCTGCCGAGAACGAGAGCTGAACGGAAACCGCTCCGTCATTCCCGAAGGAAGGCGCAACGACGACGACGTTGCCGACGTCGACGCCAGTGATAACTCGGCAAAAGGCAAAGCAGAGGTTTCCTTGCACGCCGCAACAGGAGTGGAGGGACCGAGAACTCTCCGATTCCATGCTCAGATAACGGAGGTACCTGTGGTGCTGTTGGTGGACAGTGGATCAACTCATAATTTCATATCGGAAGCAAAAGCAGAGGAGATGAGGCTGAACTTGGAGCCGATTGACCCGTTCCGGGTACAGATTGCTAACGGGGAGCGCTTGTGTTGCAGGGCAAAATGCCCGAAGGTCCACGTGACGATACAAGGCGCAGAATTAGAGGTATCCCTGTTCGTCTTGCCAATTCGTGGACTGGACGTAGTCCTGGGCGTTCAATGGCTGGAAGAACTCGGGCCGGTGATATGCGATTGGAAGACCCTGACTATGAAATTTAAATGGAGGGACAAAGAATATTGCTTACAAGGAGTTGCCAGCGCCATGCGACGTGCAAATCTTGACGAACTATGCATGGAGGAGGGAGTGATTTGGGCAATATGTCTTCCCTTGCAAGCAGCCGAGATTGAGACATTACCAGCCGACTTGCAAGAGTTGGTGAGGGAGTTTGAGACGGTGTTCGAGAAACCGGGGGCGCTACCGCCGCATCGACCGGAGGACCATCACATTAAGCTCAAAGAGGGCGCGGATGCGGTAAACGTCCGACCCTACCGCTACGAATATCACCAAAAGGGCGAGATAGAAAAGCAAGTACAAGAGATGATGCAAGTTGGCCTCATCCGCCCTAGTTCGAGCCCGTTTTCGTCGCCAGTGCTCCTGGTGAAGAAGAAGGATGGAACGTGGCGTTTCTGCACGGATTATCGAGCCTTAAATGAGGCCACCATAAAGGATAGATATCCGATCCCCACCGTCGAGGATATGCTGGATGAGCTTCATGGAGCTAAGTATTTTACGCGTCTGGACTTGAGAGCGGGCTACCATCAAATTCGAATGGCTGAAGAAGATGTGCATAAGACTGCTTTTCGTACCCATAACGGTCACTACGAATACTTGGTCATGCCCTTCGGACTGTGCAATGCGCCATCGACCTTCCAGGCAGCAATGAATGACTTATTTCGGGACGTTTTGAGGAGGTACGTTTTGGTATTCTTTGATGATATACTAATATATAGTAAGACATGGGATGATCATCTGCAGCACGTACGACACGTCCTTGAAGCTCTTCGCCGCAATCAATACTACGTGAAGTTTTCCAAGTGTGCTTTCGGCTTACGGGAGTTGGAGTACTTGGGACACATTATTTCTGATACAGGAGTGAAGGCCGACCCAAATAAAATTCAGGCCATGACCAACTGGCGGCGCCCTACAAGCGTCACCGAGCTGCGGGGGTTTCTCGGATTGACAGGGTATTACAGGAAATTCATACGCAATTACGGAGCCATAGCTAAACCGCTAACGGACCTGCTGAAGAAAGGAGCCTCTGGGTGGAGTGATTTGACCGAAACAGCCTTCACCGATCTCAAAAGAGCCATGGCATCCGCACCTACGTTGGCTATGTCCAATTTCCAGCTTCCATTTGTGATTGAAGCCGACACCTCGGGCAAGGGGATTGGGGCGGTTTTAGCGCAAGAAGGCCGACCAATTGCGTTCATGAGTAAGGTATTAGGGCCCGCCAAGGCGGCTTGGTCCACATACCAGAAAGAAATGCTGGCTATTACAACGGCGGTGCAGATGTGGCGACCTTATCTATTGGGACAAAAATTTCATATTTACACCGATCAGAAGAGTTTAAAGTACATCTTGGAGCAGCGGATTGTCACGCCAGATCAGCATAAATGGGTCAGTAAGCTCCTGGGATTCGACTACTCTATTCACTACAAGACGGGCGCTAGTAACCGGGTGGCGGACGCATTATCTAGATTACCCAACGGGCCACGGCTCGATGCAATCACTCGACCCCAATCATCCTTCTGGGACGAGTTACGGGCCGCTATGGAAGGTAACTCCTACCTGCAGGAGGTTCGTGAGCGAGCACTAGCACCAGAGGCGGACAATTATGCGTACAGGCAGGGATTGGTTTTCTATAAAGGGCGCATTGTCCTTCCTCCTCTCTCCAGTTTGGTGACAACGGTTCTAAAGGAGTTCCACGATTCGCCCATGGGAGGCCATTCAGGGGCGCAACGGACGTTAGCTCGCATTTCACGGCACTTCTATTGGCCGCAGATGGGGCGTACTGTGCATGATTACGTGTCCTCGTGCGATACGTGTCAGCGGGTTAAGTCTGATTCTCTTTCCCCTGCAGGGTTACTCCAGCCATTGCCCATTCCCTGCCAAGTTTGGGAGGATATCTCTATGGACTTTGTGGAAGGATTGCCGAGCTCAGGAGGGCACTCAGTTCTGTTCGTGGTAGTCGACAGGTTGACAAAGTATGCCCATTTTATGTCTCTGTCCCACCCGTACACAGCACAAAAAGTAGTGGATGAGTTCATACACGGTGTGGTTCGTCATCATGGGATTCCGTCTTCAATTGTCAGCGATCGGGATGCAGTCTTCCTTAGCCACTTTTGGCAGGAGTTCTTCGAACGTACGGGAACACGAATTAATATGAGTTCTGCTTATCATCCTCAATCCGACGGGCAAACGGAAGTTATTAATCGATGTTTGGAGCAGTATTTACGCTGCTTCGCGCACCAACAGCCGCGAAAATGGCACATGTTCTTGCCCTGGGCTGAGTTGTGGTACAACACATCTTACCACCGCACTATCGGTATGAATCCCTTTAAAGCTTTGTATGGGCGCGAACCACCGAACATCATTCCATATGCTGGGGGAACAAGTTCTGTGGTGGCATTCGACGTTTTGCTTGGTGAGCGGGACGCTATTCTACGGGAACTCAAGGCCACTTTGGCCGCCGCTAACGAGTACATGAAACAGCGTGCGGATTTGAAGAGGAGAGAGCTCCACTTTGAGGTTGGTGACTTAGTCCTGTTACGGCTACAGCCGTACCGCCAAAGCTCCGCATTTCGGAGGGCTTCGCAAAAGCTGGCTGCCCGATATTTTGGTCCATACTCGGTTGCCGCGAAGGTCGGAGAAGTAGCTTATCGACTTCATTTTCCAGAGAATGTCCGTATCCATCCAGTCTTTCACGTTTCCTTGCTTAAACCATACCGTGGCACTCCCCCGGAGGTACCAGCGGCAGATCCACCTGTCTCAGATGATGGTGATGTGGTGGTCGAGCCTGAGCAGATCCTAGACTACCGTTGGGTTCGTCGTGGTGGGAGGCTGATCGAGGAAGGGCTTGTACGTTGGGCGCATTTATCGACTGAAGAGGCAACATGGGAGGAAATGGCGGTGTTGCGGGACAAGTTTCCCGACTTCGACCTTGGGGACAAGGTCGCTCTTCCGGAGGGGAGCAATGATGAGAGAGTGATGCAACCAGTGCCGCGCGAACCAGATGAACCGCATCGGACCAAGAGAGTGCCCAAGCCCAATCCACGTTATGATCAGTAGTTAATTAGTTTAATTGATTTATTATTACATTGTCAAGAAGGATTAGGATTGTCTTGTACTGAACTCTATTTAAGGGCTCTTTGCCGCATAATGAAGGTAACTTTTACCCAACAAACTAAAAGGCCCTTCTGCGCCGAGCAGGAAAACCCCGGAATCGTGGGCATCGATTCATCACGACGACATAGATCGTGAGATTAATGGCTTGAAGTTTACAACACTTTATGTGGTTGGTCAACAATGCATTAAGAAAAGCCGGAATTTCTGTTTCTGTGGGGTGTTCTTCCTGATTTTGGCGGGTCTCTTGATTCTGCTTTCTTCTCTTGCAATTTGAGAGGCAAAGAATTAGAGTTCTTTGCTTACCCAACAGGGTTAAGATTATATCAGATGGTGTTCCAGCCTAGGGTTATTTTATGCCCCACTAGGATTTTAGGTTTCGAAAAATTGTGCGGTGGCTACAATGGAAGCTTAAGTTGTTGGAAACAACCAATTAACAGCTTGAGTCCAAGTTCGTAGTAGAAACGAGTCTTAACAAGTTCACATCTTGGAAAATGTTAGAACGGTACCAATTTTATATGTAATTTGAGTAATGTTTTTTTTTGTCTTCCATTATTCTTTCTTTTAGGCGGCGAATTTGACAGTGACCAGAGATATCTGTTGGCTAGCTGCTGACTTAGACTTTTGGTTGTTTGCTCGAAGTTGGAGAGCAACGACGAAATTGGAAAATTAAGAGATTTTAAATCTCTAAAATTCATTAATATAAAATCTAGATAAATTGAGACTCTCTATTTATTATTATGCACGAATTTGAGAATGATAGAAATCTGATCAGTCAGGTTACTAACATTCTATTTATTATTATGCACGTATTTGAGAATTGAATATTTGATTATTTTGGAAGTCATTTGATTATTTCGGGATGAGGTGAAAGAATGGGTAGTTGTAGGATAATTATCGAGATTATATATACTGAGTAAGTGGGATTTACTCACTAGCTTTTGGCATAATCCTCTAAACAATATAAGGAGGTTCTCCTTTGTTACCCATTCCATTCTATTTTCTCCGACTTCTGCGCAGTCTTAGGAAGGAGTCCTTGATATTTTATTGTTTTTATTTTTTAATTCAGAAAATTGGCTTCTTGGGTCGGTGTTTATATCTTCTACCCACTTATATAAGGAGTTTCCTCGTTGGGAGTGGGTTAAAATATAAATTGGAGGCCTGAGCATATTTCACGGAAGGTTATAAGCGTCCTTCTACTTTTACAATCTCATTTTATTTATTTCGTTGACGTTGAAGGATATAGCCTATAGGATTTCATTAGTAAGTTGGGCTTCTTTTATATTTTTTTCGGTAGAATCCTTTTCCTTTTTTAATTTAAGGCTATAGCATTTTACTTTAGCGTACTTAAATAATGGACAAGCAACATTCAACAACATAAGCTAATAAGTAGGAATTTGCTAATGCTATGGTCACTCTAAACTTTAGGTAAAATTTATATGGAGCCCCTTTAGTAGGTCCCTTCTATTCATCAACACAAAAAAGCGACACCTATGTTAGACATGTCAAATTCACATCAAGTTAGTCGACTTGAACAATCACAAGGTCGATCATTCGATACCCCAATAAACCTTTATATGCCATATAAAATAATATGGTTACGAGTTTCTATTTTTATAGACATATTTATTTGAAACGATCAACCTGAAGTGGAATGTGATCGATAGTTATAATGCACAAAAAGTAGATCACATATTATAACTAGATCAATCGGGCGATCAAAGTTTTTCATCAAACAAAATAAATTTTAGTTGGAGTTTGACATCCACAACTAAAAATATAAACATTTGTTTTGTTAACTCTTGCAAAAATTAAACATTTATTTCCAAATCCATGCAAATAAATTTCAAAAGTTTAAGTAATTGATTAGAGGAAAGTCTGTTTCCGCATGTACTAAGAACTAAAATAGTATGAAAAAAAGTTTCAAGAGGATAGTTTTTTTTAAAGTTCTTGCTTTCAATTATTTAGGAGAAGAAGAGTCTTTTAATGATGGAAGTAGTATATTCAGTTATGAAGATAATGACATTGTTGAGAAGAAAGAAGATGCAATTCATTGTAGAGATAAAAATGTATTAGCGAGTAAGAGTAAATCTTAAACAATATTCTTTACTTGAAATATGTAATATCTACTTTACTAAAATTATGTTTCATATTTGAAAAATATTTAGCATTAAATTTTCCTTTCAATGAAATTTAGGAAAAGAAGTAAGAGAATGTTAAATTGTAGATATTGGTCATAGTGAAAATAGAGGTGTCATGAACGGAGATGAAGGCGTTGTTGTTGCTGTGGATGAAGCAAGTTTTTAGGAGCGGATTCCCTTGCATAATTTTTTAACTTCTGGCACTTGCGTTAGTTGATGAATTGGTTATCCTGTCACAAATATTTATGATCCATGCTCTTTTTTTTCAATAATAAATAATTGAACTCTTTTATTGTAGTAGATAAAAGTATAATTTTCTTGAATAATTATTATTATTGTTTACATTTATTGATATAATGTATCCGGCCAACGGGCCAGGTCTTAATCTAGTTTGTGGTCTGAATGTTTTATGGTCCTCGAAACTTTTTATTTTAATTACTGTTTTCAAATTTAGAACTTGGGTTTCAATTCTCTACGTGGGTCTGATGATTTGATTTTGGATAAATCCAAATATGAAAAAGGTTACATTGCAAGTATTGATAATATGCTAGCTTAAAAATTAGGGTTAATATATTTGTATGGCTCGAACTTTTGACAAATTAAACATTCTGATTAATCTTTTCGATCTATTGTGACATCAATTATGCATCAAAGTTAAGAAATTGGTCAAATCTGAGATTTAAATATTAACTTAGAAGGTCAAAGGCATTGACTAGCAATCAATGTGCCACGTCACTGCCGAGTCAGCACAAACCACTTAAAATTTTTGTTTTTTTCCACGTATCACCATTTATCTTTTTCAAAATAAAAACGAACGTTCCTTTTTTCCTTCTTTTGTTCAAAATAAAAAAGATAAATGGTAATAGGTGGAAAAACCAAAATTTTTAAGTGGTTTGTGCTGATTTTGCAGTGATGTGGCGAATTGACCGTTAGTCAACGCGTTTGACCGTCCAAGATAACGGTCAAATCTTGGGTTTGGCCAATTTCGTAACTTTGATGCATAGTTAAGGCCACGATGTTATAGATGGAAAAGATTAGCCAGGATATTTAATTTGTGAAAAGTTTGGACCATCTAAACATATTAACCCTAAAAATCATTGAAAGTATGTGAATATTTACAACTTAATCATCAACTCATGATATAGGTAAGTGAATATATTAGGACAACAACAACACATGGTTAAAGATTGGTGATTTCAAAGAACAACATGAGTCTAAGGTTGGGCATATTAATTTTTTAAGGTAAATACAATTTATCAGTAAAAGCGTTCGAATTTTTTAGTTAGCAGCCAAAACTTTCGAAATACAAATGTGGCCAAATATTAGCTTCCCGTTAGCAGTTTTATTAGTAGCAATGACGTGGCAACATGATATTGGGTTGGAAAAGACAAGTGGAAGTCAACCTTCAAAATTTTAGTATTTTAATTAATAAAAGAGCTACCAAATTATTAACAATAACAGACAAATAGCTAATGTTTTGATACGTTACAAAAGATTTGGCTAATACTTTGAACTTTGAAGTATTTGGCTAATAATTTGATTATCCCTAAAAGTTATTAAAGTATGTGGATATTTACAACTTAATCTTGAACTCATGATATAGGTAAGTGATATATGAGGATAACAACAACACATGGTTAAAGATGGGTGATTTCAAAGGACGACATGCGTCTAAGGTTGGGCATATTAATTTTTTAGGATAAATACAAATTATTAGTAAAAGTGTTCGAATTTTTTAAATTATTAGCCAAACTTTCGAAATACAAAGTGTTAGCTAAAGAAAATGAAAATAAAGCCAACAAAATAAGTGGTAATTTCTAAAAACAAGAGTAAATAGAATTATAGAAGTGTCATTTGAATAAGCTTTTAGGAGTCGGCTCCTTGGTTTAGGATCTGTCTTTTATGCTAAGGATTTTAGTAAATGAACTAGCATGATTTTTGAAAATACTATGATTGAATGTTTCAACTACTAAATAATTTGGATACTCTTATATTGCCTAACTTTTACTATTATTTTTATGTAATTTAAAAAAATGAATACGGCCAACTGTCGAGCCTATCTTGCTGCAAACAATTGCTATTGGTATTTATAAATACACTAGCGTGGGCCCCGGCCATTTGGCCGGAGGAAGGTGAGGTATGAAGTTTGATAATGTAATGGGGTGTATAGCTTATTGTTGTATAGTTTTTTTTTGGGAAACACGTGATAAAAATAGTGAATTTTAGTAGGAAAGAGACATGAATGATGCAACGAATCAAAAATCAGTCTTATGAACCAAAATCAAGTACCAGTTACCTTGTGAAACAATATTGTTTCTAGTAATATGATGAGGTGGAGTAAGTTTTATAGAAACCGAATTCCAGAAAATCGAATAAAAATCCCGCCGGTTTTCGGGAAATGATCATCTCACAATCGTTGCTAGCTTTTATTCGGCCCGTTGGCCGATTAATTTGCTTTATAAAATTTTCATCTTGTCATCATTGTGCTTTCTGGTTTTTTGCCAAGCCATGATAAAATCTAAAGAAATCAAGAATGAACAACACGATTTGGGATAGGAACCACCGTTTCTGTATCCCTAAAAAATTGTGGTAAACACGGACTCACCTGCCAAACTGGTTTGGATTGAGAATTTTATTGGGTATCAGGGAACCATGTGATTATAAATTAGACTTGATCAAAATGGGCCAAAACTTGAAATTCAGCATGTTTGACCGACCAATGCCAAACTCTAATTATTCTTTACTTTTAAACTTTATATTTGAAAATAAAAAGTAATGAAAGAAAAGAGACGACTGCAATTCGCCATTTGCACATCACTTATTCGGGAATAAAACTATAGAATTTCGAAAGGAAACTAAAAATGTTTAGGATCGTTTTAATGTTAAAAATAACCAAATAGATCTTTCTGTTTAGTTTTTTACTAACAAATACCAAACGATTTCCTATAATATACACTATAATTTAATCATTATGATATCAAATAATTACATAATATATATTTGAAATGATAAAAATTGGATTAATTGGGTTGGTCGAGGTTGAACCATTGAATAAATTTAAAATACATTATATTTTAGCCACTAAGATATAAAATAATAGCATAATATATATTATGCTAGAGAAAATAGCTTGTTTTAGAATGGCAAACCCATGATGTTCATTTTTTTTACTTTATGGGCAAATCCCGTGTAGGTCAGACCCATTCAACTCTTTTATTTTATGATTAGCGATTAGTCCATTAGAATCCATGCATTAGTTTATTGTTCAATTTTTTTCTTTTTAGCAATAAAAAGGAGTATTGTTTTTGCCTTTTCATATATATTTTACCACCACAAAGAAATAAAAGGACTTAAAGAAAAGAATTGACACTTCTAGACCCGTTTAAATCTGCATGTGTACGGTAAGTTGGCCCGTTCCACAGAGGAAAAAGAAAAAAATTGACACTCCCTATTCTACCCTTCCTACAAACGATCATGGAGCAGAGAATTTGAAATGGGGGAAGGGTTTTTTCCTCTATGTGATTATATGTTTTTAATTTGAGAAGATATAATAAATGTACTTAGTGTGATTGGTTATGATTTTTGCTTTTCTTTAAAGTGGTCATGGTTCGAATTCTAGTAAGTGTCTTTTTAATGAATAAAAAAAAGTGATTGTGAAGACCAAAATGTCTTTCCTACTTTCACTCTGGATGCAGGAAATTTGAAATGGGGCTTCAAGTTTTCTCATTTGGCTTTTATTTATTGTGTAGATTTTACCACCACGGAGAAATAAAAGGACTTAAAGAAAAAAATTGACACTCCTGGACCCATTTAAATCTGCATGTGTACGGTAAGTTAACCCGTTCCACAGAGGAAAAAGAAAAAAATTGACACTCTCTATTCTACCATTCCTACAAACGCTCATGGAGCAGGGAATTTGAAATGGGGGAAGGGTTTTTTCCTCTCTGCGATTATATGTTTTTAATTTAAAAAGATACAACAAATATACTTAGTGTGATTGGTTATGATCTTTGCATTGAAGTACCAGTAGACAACTAAACACAACAGAAGGCAGTGAAAGAGTTTGTCTGAAGGCTAGGCATTGGCTGGCCATGGAGCTGAGAGATGGCACAAACTATAACGGTAGACACAGGAGGCTTCAAGAAATGTAACCCTTGCTCACTTTTAGTTTGCCAAGACTCTCCTTTTTATGTTCTTAAAGAATAAAGCACAATAACTGTTTTTATGATTGGAGTGAAATAAGGATAGAAGTATTTCCATTATTTACTTCATATTACGATGATGATGGTCTTGTAAGTATTAGTACTTTTCAAGCTTAGCTACAATTATCTTATATATAAAAGCTAGGTACACTTTTTTGCCAAAGTAACTATTTCAATTTTTGTCTTTTAGTGAGAATGAAATAACTTGCCATCTTACCCCATCCCTCACACACTCAAATATATTAAAAAAAATCTTTTATCATTTGGTCAAAGGGGAAGATTACTTTGTTTAGCCGAATCGAACCAAAAATAAAACCGAGTAAAATAATTTTCTTGAAAATGAACCGTTAAGAGGTTTAAACGGTTCAATTTGATTTCAATAAAATGAAACCCGAGGCTTAACCGGTTCAATTTGATTTCAAGAAAATAAAACCCGAGGCTTAATTGAATATTGAGTGTTTGTGTATTGGTTGGTATTTTATTTTTATTGTTTTCAGTTTTGACCAAACAAAAAACGCTAAGCACAAAAAGTTTGGGACCGAAACCAAAAAACGATAAGAACACCTTAACTCTTCGTTTAGTTGAAATTCAAGAAATTGAATCCGAACTGATAATCCTATGCATAGCACACTTTGCCATCTTTCATTTTGTTCTTCAGATTATCCAAAATCTTAATTAATTGATTTTTTCATTGTTGCTATGAGGGAAGTAAACATTGATAATGAATTCATTTCTTTTTATTACAAATTAAGTCACGTGTCAACTACTCTCAGGAAAACTCTTTGTGTGGTTGGGTTAAGCCATTGAAAATCACGAATAGGATACCACAGACAGAGGATATATTCAAGTTCTTTAGGTTTGATGAAAATGTAGTAACGAATTAACTAAACTTTAGTGAGGATGAAAGGGTTTGTCATCTTACCCCATCCCTCACATACACCCAAATATATTAAAAGAATAAGTCTTTATTATTTGATCAAAGCTGTTATATGTATGGCTAGGATGGGAGATTGATTTGTGTAACTAAATCGAATCGAAAATAAATAACGAAAAAATTTGAACAAGTAATATCCTTAAAAATGAACTATTAAGAGGCTTAAACGGTTCAATTTGATTTCAAAAAAATGAAACCTGAATGAATTTAATAATGAGGAAAATTCATATGCTAATATGTGAATCGAAAATAAAAAATGAAAAAATTTGAACAAGTAATATCCTTAAAAATGAACTATTAAGAGGCTTAAACGGTTCAATTTGATTTCAAGAAAATGAAACCTGAATGAATTTAATAATGAGGAAAATTCATATGCTAATATATGTTGCTCATTGTGCACATCTTACTTTCTTTTTCCAATTTACAACGTGGTCTTATTGGTGGTCGTTGGTCATGAAACTTAGTGCTTTATATTGCTTTGGATTTGATCAATTTGTTCCTATGTTCAATTGTTAAGTTTTGCTACATATATAACTGATTGCTACAATTCTATCATTTTGCTGCCATCTTTACTTGATCGGATTTGTGTATCCAATGAGTTAACTGGTTGATAGAACTTGGATCCAACAAATTATATTATGAATGTTCTTTATTTTTTCTTAATAAATTGGACTTGCTAGAGACAACGATTAGTGGTGCCTTAAGTTGTATGGACAATGAGATTTTTTTTAGTGAATTAGAGGTGAGGTGTTGTACATGTTAGGCTTATGAATAATAATCATATATATGCGTTCACTTTTAGTGTTGAATTCGCTTATCATATGGATATGCAATCGCTCTATGTAGTAGTTAATTCATTGTATGTTTCATGATCCAAGTCAAAGTTGTGCTCGATCGATAACCTTCTAACTCTCTTCCTCACTCACAACAAGTTGAATGTTATCATTCAATGATTTTTTTTTTTGAAATTTTACCTTTTTCTCCAAGAGTTTTTATTAGGCTTAATTGCAAGTTTGGTCACTCGAATTGCTACAAAATTTCACGTCTGCCACTCAAATTAATTTATTCCATTTATAGTCACTTAAATTAGGTTAACAGTTCAAATTTGGTCACTGGCCGTTAGTCTTCGTTAACTTTTGCTGATGTGGCGGTCAACTCTTATAGTTGACCGTTAAATGCATGACGTGGCAATTAAAAAATTAAAAAAATTATAAATTAAAATTTCCACCTCAACTATTAAAAATTAATAAAAATAATAATAAACTTCCTTTCTCTACCAACAAATAATAATAATGTCGTGGCAACAAACTATCCCTCCCTCACTCCCAATCCCGCTCTCTCCCTCTATCCCTAAACCCGCGCCGCCGCTCCTCCTCCGCCGTCGCCGCTCTCTCCTCTGAAAAAATTATGAAACCACCGCTATTTCCACCATGCCCTTAACCGACCCAACCCCAAGCTTCTCCGGCCGCCTCATCATCTCCTCCTTCCTTTTCTTCTTCCTCCTCCTCCTCTATTCTGCGGCCACCGCCGCCCCTGAACCCGACGTTGTCTCCCTCCTCTCCTTCAAGTCCATAGCCGACTTGGACAACAAGCTCCTCTACACCATCAACGAGCGCTTCGACTACTGCCAATGGCAGAGAGTGAAATGCGCCCAGGACATAGACTATAATAAGCCTAATACACCCTTTTTTTCATTTCAATCGGTTTACCCTTTTATCCATCACCCTTCATAATATTACAATGGAAAGTGGGGCAGCTCTGGCTTCGGGAGTTCAGGGAAATGGGGCAGCTCTGGCTTGGGGAGAGGTGGAAGCTCAACTTTAGGCAGAGGAGGCAATTCGGGCTTCGGAAGCTCAGGCAGCTCCAACATGCGGCGAGATGAAGCAGCAGCAACTCCATTGCCACCTAGAACGAAGGTCGTGGCGAAGAGCAGCAGGGGCAGGGCGCATTTTTTCCAGTTGGAAGCCATGCCTTTGATCATCATCACTCTCAGCTATTTGGTGGTGGAGAAAGGAAGGTTATTATTATTTTTATTAATTTTTAATAGTTGAGGTGGAAATTTTAATTTTTAATTTTTTTAATTTTTTAATTGCCACGTCATGCATTTAACTGTCAACTATTTGAGTTGACCGCCACATCAGCAAAAGTTAACGGAGACTAACGGCCAGTGACCAAACTTGGAATGTTAACCTAATTTAAGTGACTATAAATGGAATAAATTAATTTGAGTGGCAAACGTGAAATTTTGTAGCAATTCGAGTGACCAAACATGCAATTAAGCCGTTTTTATTATATGAGTCCTGATGGTTAGGCGTAGCTTTCCTATTTATGCATTGTTCACTCAATATATGTTCATTCCCCCTTTTTATCAATTTTTAATTTGTTTTATGTTGTTTGACATCTATTGTGTACTTCATTGTTTTTCTTTCCTTTCGTTAGTTTTAAGGAAAGGAGACCAATAAAATGAACTATGATTAGGGGTGAGTTAGTTTTGAACCCTCTCAACCATGCAACTCATATGCCTCAGGTCAAGTGATGCACTAGCCAAATCGAATTATATGACACATAAATCCATGTGTTTAAGGTGATGCGCGGGTCGAATTGGATTGATACTAGACATGTCTATACATTAACTAAATAGGGCTGAACCTCGGTTCATTTTATGTTAATCAAACCGAATTGGTTGGTTATCCAAAATTGAATTGCTGTCATTTTAGAAATTGTAATTGATGTTGTTGCGGTTACTTGAGAATCGGATATTATGATTTTTTGTTATGTTGCAGTTAACTGCGTTCAACCAATTAACCTATTTGTCATTCTTTTTGGTTTAGGTTAGCTAATGGGGTAGGCCATTTGGCTTTGGGGTAGTTTAATTTTGCGATTATTTGGGGATTTTGTTTTGCAGTTTGGTGTGCAGTTACACCAAACACCAAAGGTTATCTAAAACCAAATCTGCAACTATTCTATTTCTTCATTTTATTATTCTCGATTAACTATTAATCGTAAAATTCGAATAAGACTTCGGTTAGCTTGCATGACCATAACCAAATTTTCTGCCCTATAACCAAATACTCCCTGCGGCGTAGCCGCGGGTATTGATTCTAATATAAATTAGAAGATGGCAACTTTATGCATTGCCAATCAAGACAACTCTAGAAGTAACTTAGAGTCTTAGACAACAGTCTAGTGAAAAAGCCCTCCTAATACATCCTTGCTCACCATGTCCTTGATCTGCAGTCCATAAAAAAAGTAGAAGGGAAAAAGATAAATGAAAATATCCAATTTCATGCGATAATTTTGCATTCAAACGAAGTCGAGATGGTCATTACCTGTTTAGCTGAGAGCCCCACAACATCTTTCAACTCGTCAAGCTGTTAACAAACATGTTATATTTATCATGAGTAGTTGAGTACATATAATGAACAATAATGTCAAGGAACTCCATAATGTATATAACTTACATCCATAAAAGGCGATTCATCACGAAACTCCATAATGTATGTTGCACGTTTTTCTCCGATCCCCTACACCAAGGCAACGATGCTAGTTTCAAATTTAAGATGCTCATATAAGAACTAAAATATTTGACACCATTAAAAGCCATTAGTTACCTTTAGTTTCTTCAAATCTTCCCTGATAATGACAAAAGAAATGACCACAAATCAGTTCGCCTTGTCTAGTACATTTACAGATTGAGAAAGATGCTCAAGAATGGTCCAACACTTACTTGTTCGCTGTGTTGAAGAAATTAAGGTACTCCTGAACAAGCGAGTTCTGAAATTGAACAATGATGTATAAGCACCAAATACTAGTCTTATGGTATGTTGATATGGAGGAGAAAGGTGTCGAGATCAACCTTCACTCCGCAATTGCTTCTATTCAACTTCTCCCAGGGACTGCAGAAGCTTGCAATGTCCAAGTTCTTATTCACTTTTATATTGCATTCGGGCGTCATTGGCTCCACAGAAGCAGTTGTAAACTGATCTTGGAGAGGAAGATCATTGCTTGAGGGCATCACCGTGCGCAATGGGGTTGACGTGTAGAGCTGCTTTGGGGTTGAATTGTAGAGCTGCTTCAGATTGTTTGAGATCTCCTGCAACCGCAAGCTGATTGGTGGAGATTCATTTTTGTTGGCCAGTGATATGTCATTCTCCTTATCGAGACTTTGGCCTATCAATACACAGAAACAAGTTAACAGATTCACGAAAGACAACAAAAAGTGGGAAGACGAGATGTAAAGCAAAATTTGATCCTCACAACGGTCACTATTTTTCGTACCTTCATCCACCACTGATAATGTCGTAGTGGTTGGTGTTATCATGTCCACATGCTTGTCTAAACTTTGGCCTACTATTATAGAGAAAGTTAACAAATTCATGAAAAACCAGAAAAGTGAGAAATAAAATGTTGAGCAAAATTATAACTAATAACATTCACTGTCTCGTACCTTCAGCAACCACAGGTAAAGCCGTAGTGGCCGGTGTTATCATGTCCACGTGCTTGTTTTCTTCAGTGAGCTCCATTGATACCTAAACCACCATGATGTTATGTTCTTAAGCAACCCAGCTCAAAGACTACAAAACCAACTACAATAGCATCTTATCGTTTGTTCTAAAATTAGAGGTTCGTTTGTTCCATAACCCTAGGCTGGGTTAAGCTTTTGGTGTTACACTCTTGGACCACATTTTTCTGCTGATTTTCCAACCAATAGAACTCGAACTAGGCATTCTACATGGGGAAAAAAGTTCTCTATACATACCCGTACCTCCAGGGAAGCAAGAGCATTTTCCAACGAAGCAGGAGTATTCTCTAGTTCTAATGATGAAGCTTCCTGCAAACCATATCAAAGTCTCAGACATCTGCCATGGTATAATGCAAACAGACAGCAAGGAGAGAAAGGATAAACCATAAACCAAAACCACATTTTCCTTTATGGAATTCGAAGTGTGCTTTTCCTAAACAGATGATAGACAAAGTAGTTTATAAGCGAGTAGCTTGTTTAAATATGCAAAGCTTACCTCTTCTTGTGCAGAAATCCCAGTATTCAATCCAATGAAAGAACTTGCCTGGGTTTCAATTCAGACTACAGTTAGGAAATTCCTGAAGGTCCAGAACTCTATCTGAAGTCTGAACAATAGCTTTGAGATATAAGAAAACTTCAGAAAGACTTACCTCTTCTGGTAGAGAAGATTCAGTTCTTGAAACAGTTGCAGAGGCATTTACCTGCACAGCATATGAGTTCATTGGTCTTCCGTCTTTAAGATTAACTAAATAAGAATCTCTCTCTTCCTATTGTTGGTTTACTTTACTAATAAGCTTCTAATTCATAATCTTTCTTTCCTTTGGTCAAAGAAAGCAAGTACCTTATTAGGTTTCTCATGACCTTTGTCGGCAAACAATTTCCTGTTAACAAAAAAATCAAGAACCTTAGACAGAGAGAGTAGGAAGATAAAGTACCCTATATAGAATAGAAGCAGTGCCATCTAATAATTACCTTGCTTTCAGCGCAGAAGCATTTCCACTGGATTTCTTACCATGAATAGGAAAATGGGAGGGAGTTGGCTGCTTCCTCATGGAGGAAGCACTCCCAGGTAGCCTGCTTCTATGTGAAGCAAAAACCTTGGATCTTGCCGTGCTATCTGTTTTTCTTGCAGAATCCACCACAATCTTGGTAGTAATGGTATTACTCTGGGAGCAACGAGAAGCCAACTTTAACATGTTCATTGAGTCTTGGCAGGAGAAGGGGTTCTGCGATTAGATAAAAGTAAGTTATTAAACAACCTATAAGAAGAATTAGTAAGGAATTTTCTGAGGTATAGAACTGAGAAACCAACCAAGCATGTAAGGATCAGAATGCTACTCTTCCCTCCAAGTGAATCTTCCAACATCCGGCTAAGCTTACTCTCTCGATATGGCACATGAATTTCATTGGCATGTAATGAATACGCCACTTTGATGAATGCATGGATGGACTTATTAATTTGAGCATTCTCCCCAAAGTTACCAACATCACTTTTTCTTTTCGCATCCTCATAACCTGATAGAACAAAATGCAATCAGGGACCTAAATGTTTTGATAGTGATAAACAAGAAACACTCGGGTTTCCAGTTAAGGTCTTCAACCTGCTAACTCAACAAAATTGATCTTGCCAACAGGAGCACTGGCCAGCTTATCGGCTTGTGATGATATGTAAAAGATCAACCCTTTTGTGCTTCTGGGAGGAAATGAATGAGTTATCTTTTGATTTGCTTTACGCACCGTCCTGCTTTGTCTACGATATAGTTTGTGAAATTCATACAAGGACTTCACTTGAACCTGAAAAAGATAGAACCAAGAACAAGATTAGGGCAAACACTTCATTACCTTCCTGTCCAATTCACTGGAAAATAAAGATCGAAACACATACACAAGAAAGTCCTTTGAGTTGCACTCGTCCTTGGCCATCTTTCAACACTGATACTTCCTGCGATTTTGGTTCCAACAGATCATAAGCATGCTCTTGAAGGATCTCGTAGCATGAAACCCCAACGAACTTGTTACTTTCCTCAGACATTCGTAGTATTTCGGCCATAGATAAGGCTGCCAAACCCAAATCCCCTTCAGTACCCTGTGAGGAAAATAAACGACCATTCGAACTCATCAATCTCTCTCACCTATAAACACAAATTCCGAACAAATACAACACGCGAACGATGCAGACAAGCAGAGCAAGCCTTGACCTGAATGACATGAGTCTTTCCAGAACCTCTAGCTCCGCAAGCCACAACAGTGACACTGCGACCGTTGAACACTTCGGGTAATAGAAACTGCACCTCTCTTCTAAACATTTCTTCATTGCCTTCATTCTCTTGGTAGCAGTAACCAATCTCATAACACTCTCTAGAGCTGCCAAACATAATAATAATCTCTCAGAACAGTTGGAATACATTGAACATATGCTTCCATTTCACACATTTCCAGCTACAAAACTAGTTATGCAACATCGACATTTAGGTATACTGCTTTGAATTCATTGAACAGTTCAAATACATTAAACTTTGGCTTTCATTTCACACATTTCCAGCCATAAAACTATTTAAGCAACATCGACATAAATTTTTTTTTTTTTTTGGGGATAATATGAATCCATAATTGCAGCCATGGGGAAATTAACGAAGAAGGGTACCAGCACCTTATTGTATATAGTCAGTAGAACCAATTCAATTGAAAATTGACATTCGGAAGATTGTCTGAAGTGAAAATTCACAGAACTTAGTGGCTCACCTGGCCGATTGCTCTCCCAAGGTCACCTTTACGCGGTCAGATGCATCTCCATTAGGCTTGTTTACTGAAATCCACGACGCAGGAGCTTTCTTTCCGGGCAAGACCTCTGAATCCGTTGAATTCCGGATTTTGGCTACTACACGAACCTTCCCGCTCAACGACGGGACCGTCCTCGCCGCGGCGGATCTATCGATATGGTCGGGAGTCGGAGCAGCCATGGAAGATTGAACGCGTACAGAGATTCTCAACGGTGAATATGCTTGTGAGGAGGAGTGAAAGAAGCGGGTTTGGGAGGAAGTTTGAGATTGCTCGTTTGTTTATGGAGAGGAAAGAAAGAAGCCGTTAGGCTGCTCTCAATTCGAGCAATAATTTTTTAGCGGTTTTTCAAATTAAGTCCTTCTGGCGCTCCTCTGGTTAGGGCTGGGAAACGGTGCGGTCTGGTCCAGATCAGACCATATATACGGTCTACGGTCCAGACCGAGAGGCTAAAGTATAGACCACAGACCAGACCACAGACTATACGGTCTGGTCCAGACCACGCCTGTGCGGTCTGGTTCGGTCTGGTCTGGTCCAGATAGACCACACTCAACGAAAAATGAATAATTTGTTTAGTCAACCACACAAAAAATTGAACCAATAACCAAGAAAAATAATTGTTATTTGCCTTAAAACATTAATCCTAACATGCATGAATAATTTTGATACTCTAAATCTTAGTAAATAACAAAGATACAAAGTAAAAGCATCTCAGCTTGCACGATAATGTCATAAACATTAACATAATGTCATATGGAGATATGATTATCTCTACTCTCTGGTTAAATGTGGTTGTGAATGAAGGAGGGAAGAGATTCACAAAATTAAGGTTGAGACTTGGGTGTCGTTGTGGGAGTTTGGAGAGTGGTCGAATGGGTTGTTAACATGTATTGACAAGTCAGTTGGGTCTACGGTTTGGTCCGGTAAACCGCGGTCTAGACCAGACCAGACCAAGAGATCAAATCATAAAATAACACAGACCATGGACCAGACCAGACCATACTTCACGGTCTACGGTCCGGACCAAACTGTGCGGTACGGTTTGGACCCACGGTTTTTCTAACGGTCTGGTCTATTTTCCCAGCCCTACCTCTGGTGGCAGATTTGCCTTCTTCCTGCCATATAAGAGGGTAGTATCGTCATTAACTCGAAGAGTGTCTGGTACGAAGACAAAGAGTACAGAACACACTTCTCAACAAAAACGACGCCGTTGACATCCCTCTGGTCCTCTTCTTCTTTCTCCTCCCAAATCGGTTACCAGAAAAACAAAATCGGCGGGAGGAAGGAGAGACTAGCATGGAAGGAAGGACGGCCGTGAGCGACGGCGCCGATGCCGGGAAGAAGAAGATTGCTCCGGCGTGCGATGTGGAGGCGCTGAAGAAGTGCTTGGAGGAGAACAAGGGGAACTACGCTTACGCTAAATGTCAATCCCAGATCGAAGCTTTCAAGTCCTCGTGCTCCGTCAAGAAACCAACTACTTCGTCGTAAAACCTGCAGCCACCACGTAGAACGGTCAGAGCTACTTTATTCTCCGTCCTGCTGTTTGTCGATTCAACAAAAGCGCAATAAGAAGAATTCACTAGGAACCTTTTTTTTTCCTTCTTTTTTTTACACATACTTGAAATTATGCAGTGAAATTTCAGTTGCAGGGCTATTTTAATGGCAATTTGATCACTTTGCTTGATTAGCTACTTCTGAAAAGCTCGAATTTCCGCTGATTATATCTAATTTAAGCTCGAGAACAGTCGAGCATTCCGCAATAATTAGATTGGTAAGACTTCTATCTTACCATCAAACTAGCTATAGATTAGTTCAGCAGACTTTACAACTCTTACGACAAGTTCCAAAGTAGTCATCAGAACCAATCATGTAAACGGGATTCTTCTCGCATTCTCCTGAAGTGGCCCATGCGGGGCAGTTATCGTCCTCGTCGGAACATTCTTCGCTGCTGCTACCTGATTGATGAGGTGGAGGGTTCCCGGCAATGGTGGGCCTAAGGAAGAAGAATTTGGTGGCGACCCACATTTCAGGTTCCTGGACTGGGCACCTAGAGTGGAAGCTGCTCGGGTCAGGGGAAGTGTTGAGGTGAAGATTGAAGAACAGTATCGCATTCCCTTTTATCGGTCTTAGAATCTCGCTGCTCTTTGTGCAATCGGTCCATATCTTGCTCTTGTCCTGTCAAAAGTCAGTTTTCCATGAGCTCGAAAGATGAACTAAGGGAGGCAGGGGAATCATGTGGGTTTTGGATTGTTTTGAAAGCTAACCTCTGAGTTAGGGAAGAGAATTTGCCCACCATGAGTCACATTTGAGAGATAGAACACAAGAGTGGCTACCAGAGCCTCATTTGAGGTCGATAAGGATTGGTTGCTGAAGTAACTAAGGTTCTGAGCGGTGTGCTCTTCGACTCCATACTGTGTGACCTGTAACGACTGCCCGTTATCTGAAATAAGGACAAGTGAGGTTGATCACTGAACTGGGTTGTAACTGGTGAGACAAAGGACAAGTTACAGTAGGATGAGGCTGGGCAAGAGGCAAGCACCACTAGGAAGCAAAGTCCATGCTGCAACTCTTTCCTCAATCCTTGTTATAACATTGTCCTGCAGAACAGAAAGGCAACGTAGCAGTGGCTTAGCGTCTACATAGCGAACTGAACCGCGATCTGCACACATAGAGACTAAGCAAAACTACCAACATATTGAAAAGAGGACTTACATCTGTATCTGGAAGAAGCTTTGTACTAGCCAACATCCTCTTCTTCACTGTCTGCCTGGAATTATCACCATTTCCCGCAATACCCACTTTAGGATCTTGTGCCTGAGCCCAATTATAAGCATTTTGGAATCATCCAGTTCCATAGTAGATGACTAAAATGGGATTCAGAGGAGAAGAAAGTGTACCAAATAAATAAGATGATCACATTCCTCATCTGTCAGAAAGCCTTGATATAGGAACACCCTGACCCAGCAACGTCAACAGTACAAGAGCACATCAACTTTCCAAGCAGACATTAATATTTTCAGCTTATCAATTTTTAACGAAATAAGACATCTTCAGTTAATCAAGTACCTGACCTTGGTCGCCAAGACAGCGAAATAACGCGTGATGGATCAACCCTATTCAATGGCGTGGAGCTTCTTAACTGAATGACAGTTTCATGGTTGAAATCCGCCTTACCCCTCAACTCCTTCCGGCTGAACCAAGCAAAAAAGTAGCAGGTGAAACTATAAACTACAGTACAATTTCGAACAAACAGAAGTGAAGTGACATAAGGCTACCAAAGTTACTACCTGCAGCATATGTTATTGCTATACAAAGACTAATCTATGAGATGGTAATAGATCCTAGTAGTTCCTACAAGCACTAATCAGTAGGAAACAGTAGTTAACTAACAAAGCTGGAAGAAGCAATTCAGCCAGAAAACGAACAAAAATGCTATCATGCGACAAGTACAGCAAATCCGCCCAGCTAGGGAACACCATTAATCTAGCGGCATGGTCAAGAAATCGCCAGAGTTCCAGCGATGCACATTTTTTTAGCAGAAAACAAGGATCAAGTTCAAGAGCAACAACGAAATGCAACTGCGGAATCTCCGTTTTCAACCTAATCAGACCAAAAGAAATCGGGGGGAGCGATCGCAGCAAACGAAACTGGAGCTTCTGAAGAGACCGAAATGATGTTTCGTTATTTACCTCTCGGCCAAACAGTTGAAGTGCACACCGATGAGGGCGATGAAAAGGAGGAAGCGTAGGAAGTCCACCATTGATGAAGAGAGAAGGTGATCCCCGCTGCTTAAGAATCACACTGGAAGGCGAACAATGTCTGAAGATCGAAGAACTATGCCATCGATTCGACAGCGATTGATCCCGTACTCAACATTAGTGTTCCATAAATGGAGGCAAATTCCGATCAACGAACTTGTAGCCTGTAGGAGCAGCTTAATCGGTTAATGTACGAGAGAATGGTTAGCGGGCTGGGATGATGGGCTGATGCTTTGCTCTCCATTCGATAAAAGCCCAATCGTACCGGGCCTTGAACTTTAGTGGAGTCGTTATCTGGTTCAAATTTTAGCGAGAAGGAATAATTTCTCCAAATCATTACGGTATTATCTTATCTCTCAGCAAATTGACATTTCATGCACAATCATGCAAATGTACCAATCTACAGTTCTATACTTAAGTATCTAAAATGCACATGCATAGAATAGAAGGAAAGGTAATCGGCATGGAATATGTCGTAGAGCAAGTTTTAAGCTCCCCTAGAGGTGGCAAATGAATTGGATTGGTGGATCAATAGATCAAATGGATTGGATCCAACGAATTGATGGATTGTGGATTATCCATGAATCCAAATGACATCTTCAACCAAGGACCAATATGTAAAATGCAAAAAGTTTAGGTACTAAAATGTTGTAATGAAATTTTTTAGGTACCAAAATGTAAAAAATAAAATATAGGTACTAAACTAATTTGCCAATGATCCATGGATCCAATCCATGAATCCACGTACCAATCCAATTGGATTTGGCTCAAATGAATGGAATGGATTGGATTGGTGGATTGGATTGAGAATTGTCACCTCTACTCCCCACATATCTCCAGGAATGTTCTCGTATTTTTTTTAATTCCTTCTTCATAATACTATCAAACGCATGGCAAAACACTAGCCGAGCTCAATCAGACCATCCACAATAGCAAGTGGGAAATTTAGACATACTATGTAACGATCCTTCCATTGATGGATGGATGCTATGGGGCAGACCATTTTGCATAAACTTTGGACAATGCAGGAGGAGTGGAGGGTGTTCCAACAATGTTCCATCCTTCTTCGTGTCCGCCATGAAGATATCATCATTACCTTGTTCAACCTAGTTAATGAATTCAATTAAAAATTCATAAATATGACACTAAAGTAATTAGTACAAATGAGTATGTAAAAGAAGTAGACTAACCACATTAAGTATGTTGAAGTCGCTAGCAAGCACAACATTTCTTCATTTAAAAAAACTAGCACAACATTTTGGCATTTTTTTTCCAGAAATGGCACATTTTAATTTTTTTTTACAAAAATAGCACCCAGCCCACACAAATTCCAAAAATAGCACCAGTCTTTCAAAACCGCACCTTTAGGGTGCGGTTTCTGTTTCTGTGACAAAACCGCTTGGCCAAGGAAGCGGTTTGAGTTCTGACCTAACAGAACCGCGTCTTAGCTAGGCGGTTCTGTTGGCTGACCTAGCAGAACCGACTCTTGAGGCTGCGGTTCTGTTTCTCTAACTCAAACCGCATCCTCAATGAGCGGTTCTGTTGGCCGACACACAAACCGCACCCCCCAGCTGCGGTTTGTGTGGCGTCCCCATTTTTCTGACACATCATGTTGGCCATGCAGGTTGACAGACGTGGGGCTGCATGGGAGATGAAAACTGCCCTCTCCCCTGCGATTTTCAATGTTGATTTAGCCTATAAAAGGCAGCCCCGGGAAACCTCTTCTCTTCCCACCTATCCTTTTTCTTGTTTAATTTTTTGTTGTAGCACCCTGCTTTTTATTGTTTTTGCGATCACTACAAGAAAACCAGCCTATAGAAGCAAATAATTAGAGACAGTTACTGTATTGGTCTCTATAGTTAAGTTTTAAGGTCAAAAATATTATTTGTCTCAATTGGTGAAGTTATTTGTCTCTATAAGTAACTCTAATAGCCTTTAGAAACAAATACAAATGTTACTTATAGTATGTCATATGGAGACAAATCTTATAGTCTTTAGAGGCAAATACAAATGTCACTTTTAGTTATGTCATATAAAGAAATATTTAATTATCTTTAGACACAAATACAAATGTCCCAAATATCTATATCATATAGACGCAAATATGATAGTATCTAGAGACAAATACAAATGCCTCCTATAGTTTTTTTTTATGTAGACACAAATTTAATAGTATTTAGAGACCAATATAAATGCATTTTTATAATTATGCTCTATAGACACAAATCTAATCATCTTTAGAGACAAATAAAATGTTTTAAACACCCTAACCAAATACTAGAGTTTGATTTTCTTCTTAATATATTGTATTTAATATATTAATCGTCTTAATATATTATATTTAATTATTTAAATGATTTTTCTCCGAATTTATCCTTGCATTCTGATAGCTTTGTAAAATGGAGATGTCGAGCAATTTTTTTTTTTTGGTGCAAAGAGATTCCCAGCAACTGCACTTCCTGTAACACCTTAGACAAATCCCACATCGACAAAGCACGGGAGAGATCCATGGTTCATAAGTAAGAAACCGACCTTAACTGATAAGACGCGTTTTGGGATGTAATGGAGGAGTTCTTGTGAGAACTCTGAAGTTAAACGTGCTCAGTGTGGAGTATAACAAGGATGGGTGACCATATGGGTAGTCACCCTGAATTGCACCCTAAGGCAAATCCGTGCGGGTGTAGAGGCCCAAAGCGAACAGTATCTTGTCGGGAAAAGGTTCAGGGTGTTACACTTCCTGTGGTATTATTAAAAAAACATTTGTGTTTTTTTGTGAGAGAAAAAAAGCATTTGTCTTCTAACGAGGAAAGGAATTTGCCCCTTAAATAAGTTTTAAAAAAATCCGCTCCTAATTTTCCATTGAATTACCCGGTTACACTTATCCCATCGTCTATTAAAAAAAAGTATTAAATTTCCAAAAATACTTTGAGAACAAAAACCTATAATTAAACAAAGGGTTAATTGCATGGTTGGTCACTGAGATTATAAAAAACGTTCATGTTTGGTCACTACAAATATTTAATTCCATTAGTGGTCACCAGGTTTAGTAAAACAGGCCAAGTTTGGTCACTCTTCGTTAACTTTCGTTAGTTTCCGTTAACGGCGTTAGTTTTTTGGTGACATGGCTAACAGACATGCTGATTCACCCCTTTTTAACTCGTCACGTCATAAAATCCGACCGCCATGTCACCAGAACTCGCCACGTCAGATTTTTATTAAGCTTTTAAAATAAAAAATTAAAGATTAAAAAAACCATGGACCCTCTTTCTTCCCCACCCATCTGCGATACCCATCTTCTGACCAAATCAGGTGGAAGCAACCCGTCCCTAACATCTCCTGGTAACCTACTCCTCTTCCCTGAATACACATCCACGATCTCACTCCTGTTGGGATTTTTAGTGGTGTGAATGGAAATAAAAGGGGAAAGTTTCAAGAGAGTCTCTTGAAGTACCATGTTGGTAAGATGTGGGAAGGCATGGCCTCGAATTCGATCGATTTGATGTAATATGTGGTTAATTGGTTAAATTGGTTTGTGTAACCAAATGGACCAAACCAAACCGAGTTGAACCAAATCGAACCGAACCGATGTGGCGGTTGGAATAACCAAACCGTTCCAACTTCCATGAGGCCGAACCAATGCAATGGTTGAAATATTTTAAACGAACCAATGCAATGGTTGGGGTGTAACCACCCATATGAAGAGTTGCCTCCCTTCAATGCATCCCTTCATTTTCTATAAATAGCACCATACCCCCTCTTGTTTTGACTACGAGTTTTACATGGATTTTTCCCGGTACTGAAACTCTGCAAAAATCCAAAACTAGTTTTTCTGCATTCTTTTCAAAGAGAAAATAGAGTCAAGTGTGGTTCTCGCCGTTTCGCTACGTTCGATGGTTTCCGGGGTTTGAGGTACAGCTACATCGGAAAAGGTACGTCCTTTCTATCTTGGGAGGAATCATTCCACAACCTTGGGTACTTGAGGGGAATAAGATTCTTTAAGGAGAGATAGTGAATTCTATCGGCTAGGACGCTTGCATGTGTCTTTGCATGTTTTTCTTAATCTTATGTGTTTGCTTGTGTTGCAAGAAAATCGTATACGTGAACAATTTTCCCAACAATCTTAAAGAATCTTAACTAGTAATTGTTCCGCGTATATTGTTTTGCTTAATCAAATACTGTTGCACAATTAGGTTGCGTAATGATCACTGTGTTCGTCTCTTAGTGTTTTTTGCACCGCATGCATCTTGTTTTTGAAATGAATGTTGGCTCATGCATATATAAATGAGACGTTGCAAGAATTGTTGATTTGGTGTAGAAAGAAAGGAACTCAATTCTGGCGGTGCTATATAAATAATTATTCTGATTCACCATCATGCGTTTATGTATATATGTTTCGTATTTATATAAGTTCCTGCTATATATATATGTTCTTCTTTTTCTTCTGTTTCTGTCGTTGGAGGAAAGTAAGGATCTTGGTTCTGTTGGAAATTTGGTTCCGACAGTATAGAAGAAAAGGTGTACTGGCTGATGGTATAAGAAAGAAGCACTTGATCGGTTCTTATTCTGATCATGTAAGTATCCAGAGTCCCTCTTATTATACAAGCATGGATGATATATATTTGGTATATGTTCCTTGGTAGCATATGCTTTTTATGCTTGTATTGGATGAGCCATTAAATAATTGTCATAATAATTTTCAATGCATATGATCATCATGCATGTGTATTGCATGCTATCGTGTGATAATAGAAAAAAGGCACAGTAGAATAAATCTTCTATATGAATCGATGGGGTGTCCCAGTGTAATTGGTGAGAGCATCCAACCAGTTTGTAGACTTTAGAGGTCATTGGAAAGTAAAAGTCTTTCGACAAGTTGGTACTCCTCCTTGTTCGCTATATCATTGGTGGAGAGCATCCAACCAATTATTGGACTCTAGATGAAATACCCATCTATGATTGGTACTCGATGGGTCCTAATGTGGATGATTTGGGCACCCATGTGGACTCGATGGAGAGTATGGGGGAAGAAGAGGAAGTTGAGGAATCGGAGAACGAGGAGGAGTACTCCGACATAGCGACCGATGAATGCCTCTCTGATCCTGACTTCGACCCCAAGAATCCTTAGGATTCTTGTATATGTATTGTAATCTCCTTTGAGGAGTAGACATATGTATGTGTGTATATATACATATGGTATTAATATGTGTGTGCTTATGTAAGTCGTGTATTTACATGATGAATAAAGGACAAATGTTCTTATCTCCCAAATGGAAATTAGTTGGATAAAACCTTACGAATTTGTTTGGTTCCAAAATTAACCACAAAGTTTTAATGCTTTTATTGCATTGGTCCATCTCAATTATGTGGCATGGATGAATGATAATTGTACCAATTTAATTTGGACACTTTTTCATTCAAGGTGATGCATGAGATGATGGAAGTACTTATGATAGGCCTTCATGGACTCTAAGTAACGGTGGTTTGGATAGTAATAAACTATCTAGTGGGAGAATATGAACAATCATAGGTGTGTAAAACCTATTGAGCGTGGCAAGTGGGGACTTGTGAGTCAAGTCTATCTAAGCCGGAATGGTTGCAAACGTAATGTTCATAGTATGTTGGACATAGTTTAAAGAGTATACCTCCAATGTATTGGAGATGAAATTTGGTTAATGCACGTTTACGGATTGCATTACAAGAAAGCTTACAAGCGATAAGGAATTCTAGTTCCTGTGATAGTTGTGAAGACATGATAATTTATTTATCATGTATGTGGTTTAGGACTTGATGTTTCCTATGCCATGAGGGCAAGGAAAATGAAGTTGTGATTGATCCTTATAGGGATTTAATAAGCTTGCCAAATGATGGTTGTCATCCGGATAAGCATTAGGTCAGAATGTTGAGTGGTATAAGTACACTATACCATTGGAAAACAATTTGACTATGATTATCAACGTGGAGCTAATTGCCAGAATTGTTTATGGTATATATAGATGTATATCATTGGAAAACAATTTGGAATGAGAGCTCAATTGAGGTGATCTGATTGAACTTAAAGACTGGATTACTTGTGGTATATTTATGAAGTTTATACATTGGAAAGTAATTAGACAATTGAATTAGAAATTCGTTTGAATTACTTGTGGTATATCATGTTACGTATATGAAATGTCATTGGAAAGTAATTAGATGGGATTTCCATTACTGGAATGCATCTGAATTACTTATGACGTCTCAAGTTGCCTTGATCAATACCATTGGTAAGTAATTGGATGATTTTTCTAATAAAAAATCTGAATTGTTTGTGGTATGCTAATCGAGTGAGATCATACCATTGGTAAACAATTAGATACATATAGTGGTTGGCAAGTTCAATAAGTAAAACCATGGAAAATAAATGGGATTATTCCATGATGTTTGGCAAAGGGTAGAATTGTGGGGGAGAAGAGCTAGCCATTGTTTCGGCTACTATCTCAAGACCCTACAATGGGACGCAAACCTATCCATAAGACAAAATTGGAAAGGTAAGCGAAGTCATACATGAAAGTATGAAGGTGTCCAATGAGAAAGTGAGTGTCCTTAAACCTTGTGGAGTTAACCTAGTCCAAGGGTATAACTTATGAGTAAACTCTAGCATATATTGACGTTTTGTCAGAGAGCTAGAATATTTATTGATGTTGATCCACTCTTCCCTAAGAGAGATGATTTTGACCATATACATGAATGTATATGAACAACATTTCCCAAACCGGAAACGTTGGTTTCAACAACTATGGCGAAATAGTTGAAATGTGGGGGATAAATTGGGGGAAAGTAATGTGGAATGTCGCTTGGGTGATTCCAAAGTGAAGTGATGTGAATACTTAGGAGTTTTACGTAAATTCTAAGTTAAGTCATAGATGTCACTACATTTGAAGAGATACTTGTGAAAATCAAGTACTCTAAGGTTTATGAAGTAGGGAGACTTCAACACTGTTGGCATGTGTTAAGATTATTGCAAGGCAATAAAATCAAGGCAAACACACATGATGTGCAGTGAATCGAAAAGAGACGAGTCTTTGGTGAATTTTACCCAAGAACTCACTGGGTAAACCAAAAGTCATAGTCCATTAATGGATAGGCATTTATGGTTAACGAGGAGCAGTATCTTGGAAAACGTCCAAGTTAAACTCTAAGACCGGTGAAGTTGAGTAGTTTGGCCCGCAAAGACTGGCGTTTATAAAACGCATTTGCGTTTATTGCAAGGGCTAGAAGTGTTATGTGAAAAATCTCGTCATTGATAATGGAAACATAACACTAAGGCCAATTTCTAGCGAAGTTATCTAAGTTGATCATGTAGATCAAGTGATAACAAAAGTGGGGCCCACCTAGAAATTTGTTAAAGCATCAAAGGGAATGGACTCGTGGCCTAAGACAAATCATCATGGCGGTAACTCTACCTAAGCAGGATTGGCAGACCCAACCTCTAGGTTCAAGGAGAAAACAAAGTTGTGATTGATGGTCCGACATTGTCAAATTATTCAAAGTCCATTCTCATGATGAGACAATGTCCAACTATAAGGGTAAACCTAAAGATGGAAGGTTTTTAATGGTTTCTAAGTTTGACACAGGATGTGATCAAATAGTGTATTTTCGGAATACATGTTTAGAAATCACCTATGTGAGTGTGAAGTGGAGCCGCTTCAAGGAGAATAAAAGAAGGCCAGTTCTCTAAGCACTCATGAAACCAGGCGGTGTTCATGGCTGAAACGAACACAACAATGAGAACCAGTGAACGGATAAGAGTTAGGTGTGTGACATATGTTGTCTTAGTATACAAGCAAAACCGACGGTTCAAAGATATCACATCTACCGATTGGTGAGTATACTCGATATATGTTCACTAAGGAAGGTTCAAAGGGAAACCTACCTATTCCGATGCAACTAATTCTTAGTCGAGAATCACACAATTTTTTGCATAGTTTTTAAAGTACAACATTCTCCATTCATGTGGGGGATTGTTGGGATTTTTAGTGGTGTGAATGGAAATAAAAGGGGAAAGTTTCAAGAGAGTCTCTTGAAGTACCATGTTGGTAAGATGTGGGAAGGCATGGCCTCGAATTCGATCGATTTGATGTAATATGTGGTTAATTGGTTAAATTGGTTTGTGTAACCAAATGGACCAAACCAAACCGAGTTGAACCAAATCGAACCGAACCGATGTGGCGGTTGGAATAACCAAACCGGTCCAACTTCCATGAGGCCGAACCAATGCAATGGTTGAAATATTTTAAACGAACCAATGCAATGGTTGGGGTGTAACCACCCATATGAAGAGTTGCCTCCCTTCAATGCATCCCTTCATTTTCTATAAATAGCACCATACCCCCTCTTGTTTTGACTACGAGTTTTACATGGATTTTTCCCGGTACTGAAACTCTGCAAAAATCCAAAACTAGTTTTTCTGCATTCTTTTCAAAGAGAAAATAGAGTCAAGTGTGGTTCTCGCCGTTTCGCTACGTTCGATGGTTTCCGGGGTTTGAGGTACAGATACACCGGAAAAGGTACGTCCTTTCTATCTTGGGAGGAATCATTCCACAACCTTGGGTACTTGAGGGGAATAAGATTCTTTAAGGAGAGATAGTGAATTCTATCGGCTAGGACGCTTGCATGTGTCTTTGCATGTTTTTCTTAATCTTATGTGTTTGCTTGTGTTGCAAGAAAATCGTATACGTGAACAATTTTCCCAACAACTCCCACCTCTTTCATCGCCGGATTCATTCGACGGCAACGAAAGTCCAGACGAAGAACTTCATCGCGGAGGCAGATCGCGAAGTTGGTGCTTGCCGCCTCTCACCTCTCTCTGCTTCTCTTTGATGGAGGGATTTGAGGAGCTCTGCCTTGCCACGAGAAAACAGGGAGAAGATGATTTTGGGCCTCTATCGCCATCAGATCTAGGCTCGTAATAACCTCATCGGCTTAGTGATTGGAAACAACAGCAGCCCCACGAATTGCAGGACTCGAGCAGCGGGGGAATCTGGAGATCGATTTTGACCAGCGACGACTTATAGGGAAATTCGGAGATTGATGCGGCGGTGAGGGATTTAGAGACAGACACCGCGATCTCCTTTGTTTATCGCTTCATCACCGAGACCCGGCTATGCCGACTTCACAACGACGGCACGATGTTCTAAATGCATGTGTGTTTTTGGATTTTATTTTCTTTGGGGTTTTTGATCGAGGGGAGGAAAAAACATAGGGGAGCACCTGAGGCGAGTGGTTTGTGGAGGTTTGTGGTGTTGACGGCGGAAGATCTCCTGACGTGGTAGCTGAGGTGGGAGAGGGTATAAGAAGCGGACTGCCGCCGACCGCCTCTAGCGATACTCGGGACTGGTCGAAGCTGTTGCAGGGGAAGAAAAGGAACTACAAGAGGCGATGATTCTGGTTTCGGTCAAAGAGGAAGAAGAGGAACAGATTGTGAGATAGGAAGAGAGCCTTTGTGGTTCTTTTACAAGATTTTTATTTTTAATGGGTATTGTTTAAGTTAGCCGGTTCGATTTTTGGGTTTGGTTAGTAAGGTTGAGTAATTTAACATTTAACAGGGTTACGTGGTGGGTTTCTGACATGGCAGGTCAATTATATTTTTTTTTTTTGGTTTAAAATTGAATGACTCAGCATGTCTGTTAGCCACATCAGCAAAAAACTATCGCCGTTAACGGAGACTAACGGAAGTTAACGGAGAGTGACCAAACTTGGCCTGTTTTACTAAACCTGATGACCATGAACGAAATTAAATATTTGTAGTGATCAAATATGAACTTTTTTGTAATCTCAGTGACAAACCATGCAATTAACCCATTAAACAAATTAATATGGAGAAACCCCATCCCTGCCGCTTGCACTCCCCTTAATTACGCCCTTACCTCTGCACCCGTCGGCGTCGTTTCATCTCTAGCTACTCTTCCCGATATAGCCTTCAAGCCGCGACTGTTCATTTGAACAACTATCATCTCAACCTTCCAAGATATTGACAAGGCCTTTGATTCGAGGGACGACGACATTGAAGATTGAAGTGCGCCTCCCAGTCGAGTTATGTTCTGATTACCGCTGAATCGATCTCTATAAGCATGAACCTTGGGATTTTCCAAGTAAATATCATTTTGGTGTCTATGATTCAGTTTATTATCGGCTAACTGATCGGATCTTTCTTCTGTGCGTTTTCGGATTTCATTGTTGTTGCCATCTCCTTAATCGTCGCAACAAGCGATAGCAGCAGGCACCAATCGAAGATGTGGAAGGTATTTCATAGATGATTTGGTTTGATTATTAGTTTTCTTTCTCAAATTTATTTTTTCGAATTTAGCCAGATCCATCATCCGCCTTGCCCAAATCTATTATCTATATCCATCAAAATCGACCAACCCCTGGCCGCGCTCCTTCATAACCGTCCTTCACCAAGATCGTTGTTGGGTCCAGAAATGATTTAGACGAGACGCCTGGCTTGCTCCAGCAGTTGATCGAGGAGTGCAGCTTCCAAGGATCAAGGAACGTGGCGATCGATGGCTATGAGAAATGGCGATGGCAGTTGATCTAGCCACTTAGGGGAAGGAATTCAGAGTTTGGAGATATTGGGTAATGGTTTCAACGTTGTTGTTCGAGCAGCAAATTCCAATGAAGTTTTGAAGCATGAATAGTTGAAGATTGATGAGCTTATACTTCAAGTTCTTAATGAACAAAGTAAGGGGATTGTGCAAATCTTTTAGGATGCCATACTTGTATTTTTCAAAGTATTCAAATAGATGTATTAATGTATTACGAAAAATTATGTTGGTATTATTCTTTTTAAGAATAATGTATCGTAAAATATAATGAATAAAATTTATATTCTTATTCTTGTTTTTGTAAAAGTTGAATGGTGCAAAATATATGTGCCCCGAAAAAGATTATATAATAATTAAAATTTAAATAGAATCAAGATATACTCATTCGAAGCAAATATTTTTGTTTTCGTAAGATCTTTTAGAAGCAAATATATTTGCCTCAAAAACTAATACCAGAAACAAAAATATATATCTCTAAAACCAAATTAGAAGATAGAAAATAGGATTTTAAAGTGGAATCACCATCAAAAAAATTTTGTTTCCAATTCCTCATTTAGACGCAGATATTATTTGCTACTACATTTGCCTCTAAAGTGAATTAGAGACAGAGGCGTCCGATGCAAATAACGCATCTGTCTCCAATCCATTGATATACAAAAACAAATAAGTTGCATTTAGAAACCAATAACCTTTGCATCTATAGCCCGATTTTCTTGTAGTGGATTAATGTTAACTCGTAAGTTTATTTTGTATTACTTTTTATTTTGATTTGTGATTTTTATGATTTTAACTGAATTACGGTTTTATTGCTGATGACATTCCAAAATTTCACGCTTGGGTTACGTTGGAATGGTTACAAGGAAGAGACCGGAAAGGGGGTCACCTACGTTGGTGGCAATTTTCAGAAAATAAAGGTCGCTACCAGACTGATGCTTGAAGACCTCCATCAAATGTGTACTAACGTTACTTGCATCGATGGCATGAGAAGAGTTGATCGTATGGTGTACTGATATCCAAACAGAGAAGGCGGGTCATTGTGGCATGAGGAATATCATATAACCACTCAGGAAGAAGTAGATGTCATGCTAAAATTCTTGAGGTCCAATAATCTTTCCAAAGCAGAGATGTTCGTTTACACCGAGGCGGTCGAAGGCGTTGGAGGTCATTACGGAGACGGTCAAACATCTGGTATCCATGGTGGAGGTGAATTATATGGAGATCATCCATACTAAAGTTACCATGATCCTCATTCCTACTTTCAGTACCAAGATCAAGGTGAAGGTCATCATCAATCTTTCCCATCATATGAAGAAGAAGTCGAACGAGACCATGCCAACCAACCCGAGTACAACTTCCATTCAGGTAGCGGCAGTTTTCACAACTACCATTACGGAGCTGATGAAGGTGACTTTCATGATCTGGATCAGATGGAAGATGCCCTGCCAGCACCAGTTAGTGACCCCTCCGATGAAGAAGAAGGGAGCAATTTCAGTGCAGACAGCTCCGGCCCTCTTGAAGGTGCTGATGATTCAGGAGGCTCAGAGTCAGACTCTGATGATGATGAGGTGTCTCGTGACCGTGTACCTATACCGTACTACACTCACATTTCAGACGACAATTGGTGTGTCGACAAAGACATGGAGCCGCCAGATGTCCCAGTATGGGGTCCACTCACTGGGTTTATAAAGTGCCAACAATTTCGTTCGAAGAAGGAGGTGTGGCACGCCATTGATACTGAAGCAATGACTCGGCATTTTGAATGGCACACAACTCATTCCAACACGAAAAGGCTCATAGTGAGATGCCGTAATCAACACGAGGGTTGCAATGCTAGGATTCGGGCCATCAACAGCAAGAGACATGACCATTGGGTCATATCCCATGTGGTGAACACACACATGTGTGTCATCCATATTATCCCAAGGCCATCGACAGTTGAAATCCAGGGTGGTTGCCGCGGCTATCAAGTATCTAATTGAGCAAGATCCTGACCTGAAGGTGAAAGTCATAATTGCTCACATTACAAGTCGTTATGGTTATATTATTAACTATAAGAAGGCGTGGCATGGAAAGCAGAAAGCTCTGGCCGCCGTCTTTGGTGACTGGGAAGAATCATATGCATTCCTGTCCAGGTTGATTTTGGCATTGGAGGCGTCTAACCCTGGCACTGTTTTCTCCCTTTGATACCAAGATGAAGAGATACAGCCGCCAGAGCCCGGTAACATACGCCATTTCAAACATTTTTTTTTGGGCATTCAAGCCATTCATTGATGGTTTTGGCTTTTGTGTCCCTGTGATCAAAGTGGATGGTACATTCCTTACCGCTAAGTACAAGGGCACTCTCCTGATTGCCAGTGGTGCGGATGCAAACAGACAAGTATTTCCTTTAGCCTTCGCCTATTGTTGAGGGAGAGAATGCTAAATAGCTATGGATGGTTTTTCCGGCAAATTCAGCTCCACGTCACTAGGAGAACGAACCTGACAATCATCTCTAATCGGCACGCCGACATCAGAACTGCCATCTTAGGTTTTGATCCAGCCTGGAAGTGGTCCCAAAGGTGGTGCATATGACACTTCAAGAGCAATTGGAACCATCATTTCAAGCGGAAGAAGCTTGGCTGATAATTTGTGGTGGACTGGTAAGCTCTCTATTTCACTACTTGTTAGACTCTTTGTAAAGAGATGCTTGCCTAAGGAAATGGGATTTTAAGCGATTATCATGTCCTCCCATTTCCTGGGAAAATTGGGTTTTAAGCAATCCTCGGATCCCCCCTTTTTCTGTCACAAAGACTGCGTTTCTAATGAGATTTATACCTCTCCTAAGAGTCTAATGAGAGTACCTGTCGGTTATTTTAATTAATGAAAATTAACCCAAATCACACTAACTTAAGACTTTTATGTGTGTTCTTCTTAGAAATGCAGCCTGTTTGACAGAAAATGGGGATCCGAGGATCGCTTAAAACCCGATTTTCCCATGGAATGAGAGGATCATGATAATCGCTTAAAATCCCATTTACTTAGACATGCATCTCTTTATAAAGAGTCTACGTAAGTGTCGCTATGTATTCGATTAAATTATTGAAAACAACCAATACGATTAAAAATTATCAAATTTATTTTATATTCCACTAAGTACGTTAGCAAAATAAAAGAAAGACAAATGATGAAGAATTGTATGTACCTCGTGATCGTTCCAAACATCCCTTGAACGATGGTTGGGTTGGTCGTACAACACGGTTGGATCACTAGGTCCTTGATCAACATAATACCGTTGGTTGTATATATCCACGTCGTCCCCAACCTACGAGAGAATAACAACAAGGTTAGTACATAGATTAATTAAAAAGGTTATAACAACAACAAAAATTTGGTAAAATGAGTACGTACCGCTTGAAATTCATCATAATAAACACCCACTTCTTGGAACCACCCCTCCATTTTTTCGCGGAAGTCGGGCAGAGATTCGGCGAGTTTTGAAGGAAAAGCCAAAGAAATGTTTTCTGACGGTAGATCGGACTTAGCCACAACCAACAGACCACTGGTTGTGGCTTTTGGGAGGGGAGGAGGATAGATAGAGAGATAATTTTAGAGAGAGAGAGAGAGAGAAGAATGGGTTGTGGTGTGAAAAAATGAAGAGGGGGTATTTATAGTCTTCAGACCGCATCCTCCAGGGGCGGTTTAGTAATTTTGCTCTTACCAAAACCACATCTGGAGGGTGCTTTTTACGGCGTCCGAGGCTCAGACTGCTCCCCCAGCGCGCAGTCTTCGATCCCTGACACAGATCTTTGCGCTGGCGTGCGGCATGTCGTTGGATCACCGCTTAATCCAACGGTCCTGGGCCCGCTGCAGCGTGAATGAAGACTGCCCCGTCAGCGCGCGGTTTGCAGACAGCCCTACCGAGGACCGCATAACGAGGGTGCGGTTTCCACATAAAACGCACCTTGAATGTGCGGTTTTGAAAGAATGGTGTTATTTTTGGAATTTGTGTGGGCTGAGTGCTATTTTGTAAAAGAAATTAAAATGTGCTATTATTGGAAAAATCCCCAAAATTTTCCCACGACCAAGCCTTTTTCCACTTCCCACACAAATAGTTGATTCTCTCCCATATAGCTTGCAATGCGCCATTAGTAAAAGAACGATGAATCCCTTCTTACGATATATTTAGTTCCAAGTCGAGCCCAAAATGCCAACGATGTTTGGCGATTGTTGATGGAAATATCCTCCGAAATTTTGACTCAAAGCGCGCACAACGCTTTATCCTCGGTCTTCTTCCATTTTGGCATTCGAGCAGATGCAGAAGGCATGATGAGGAAGAAGAAAGAATAAGAATGAGATGTTCTATTTAAAGAGTTAGAAAAAATAGTCGTTTAAAAAATGGTCGTTAGTAAATTTTTTTGTTGGACTTCAAATTTCTGCACCCACCAATAGAAACAAAAAAAAATAAAAGATGAAGCAGTCAGTCGCCACTGTTGGGCCAGGCGTCTGGCTCTCCCTCTCTCGCCTTTAATTCCCACTTTTGGTCCTTTTCGGGTGGGAATACTCACCTCAATTATCAACCAGAACCAATTATGTCTATTATCTTGAAATTTAAAGTATTAGTGTTCTTATGTTGTCCTTGATCTTTAAAAGTTCTATGTTTTTAAGATTTTAAGTTTGTATATGTTTTGTATTCAAAAGAATACAACAAACTTGTTTAGTGTAATTTGTATTGATTTGTATCTGAAGAGACCATGATTGAAAAAGGTAGGCAAAACTCTACCATATATTATAGTAGGATTTGTAGATCTATTTTTAGTTTATTTATTTTTCAAAAAATAAAAATTGTTTGGAAAATAATTTAATATTCATATGGCATATTCAATTGTTTGAATTTTTGTCACATCATAAAAACTATCCATCTCATTTAATATTTTACCATATTAGAATCAATTAACTATTGATCGAAATAAAAGTTGACTGTGTGGCTGATAAATCTTTTTTTTAAAATATTTTCCTTTTATTTCGTTTAAAACTAAATGTTTACCTCATAAATTGTGTTTACCATTGTTCAAACTCCATTAGAAAAAATAATAATCTGGGGCAAACATTGATACTACAAGATAAGAATCATTTAACTTAAAGCCAAACAAATTGTTGTGTCATATATTGAGACATTAGACAAGAACCCTACATGAAATAATTCAATGTACTGAAATTTTTTGAAATTTTTTATCAAAAATTATATAGTAAATACTAATTATTATTCAAACTTTTTCGCATTTTAAAATATTATCCAAGCTATTCAAAATACAAAAGATTAGCCAAATGTAAATTTTCAGGTAGTAATTTTGTTAATAATATTGACTTGACAACATGAAACTGACTTGGAAGAGACACATGAAAGTCAACATTCCAAAACTTTAGTATTTTAACTAATAAAATAATTATATAATGCTTGACAAAAGATTTTACTAAATTTTTTATTTCCAAAAGTTTGACTAAAATTTTAAAATACGGAAAAGATTTGATAAATAATTAGTATTTACTCAAACTTATATTGCTTGCCCTAGCCTCATTCTACAATTGGGAGTTCCCAAGCTCCTTCCAAGTTCCATCCTTCCTTCATCGTAGGAGCTCTACAAATTAAAAATTACTCAATCAATCCAAATGGATTAATTGTAAGTTTGGTCACTGGGTTTACTAAAAATATTCATGTTTGGTCACTCTCAATATTTAATTCCATTCTTGGTCACTAAGATCAGTTCACTAGTTCAAGTTTGGTTACTCTCCGTTAGTCTTCATTAACTTTTGCTGATGTGACAGTCAATTTTCATGATTGACCGTTAAATGAGTGACATGATTAAAAAATAATAAAAAATAAAATTTACTATTTTTAGTTTTACACCTATTTTTCACAAACTATTTGGTGGAAATATGAAAGCCAAAAGCTCGTTGTTCCCTGCTGTCGGCGAACCCTCCGCTTCTCTTCCGGTAAGTAGCGGACCACCGTTTCAGGTCGACAAGGAGATCTCGCTGGTGGTGGCCGGATTGTTGGTTGCCGGATAGTACACTTCTTCTTCTTCTTCTGTTCATTTGTTACTAATCGTGCTTCCTTCTCTTTCGCCACCCACAACAAAATGACCACACCCAATCGTCCATGACATTATCGACACCAGTGTCTCGCCCTTTGCTGCCTCAAGCGATAAGTATTGAATTTCTGTCTCGTCGACAAGAAGCATCCTACTCGCCCGAACTTTGGCCCCAAATGGAGGGTCCCGCGCCGCCATCATCCGGTGAGGAAGCTGAATACGAAAACCAGGGCGAAAGGCTCCTAGGTTTCAGGGTCCAAGTCGCCCAGGAGATCGAACCCATTACCCAGGGAGCAAGTCTGACCCTGTAACGAAAGCGTTGTTGTTTTCATAGTGGAAGAGATTGAAGAAGAAGAAGTGCAGGAATTGGTGGGCGCGGCCATGGGCATCGGGGAAATTGATTTCCTCTAACTGAGAAGAGAAGACTATTGATGTACGGCAGTTGACGTAGTCGGAGGAGGAATATTGGAGGTTGTATACTCGTATTAGTCGGAGGAGGGGGTTGGGTGTTGCTGGCGGTGGCGACAAGGTTGTGTCCAACTTAGCAACTTTTTTCGGGTATGATGAGAAGATAACTGCAAAGTAGATGTGAGGTGGAATTGTTATGTAATTAAATTTTATTATTTTATTAATTTGTTAATTTACACATCACTAATTTAACAGTCAACTAATAGAGTTGACTGACACGTAGGACAAAGTTAACGGAATTGGACTGAGAGTGACTAATAATGTAACGAAAATATAAGGTAGTGATCATGAACGGAATGAAATATTTGTAATGACCAAACATGAATATTTTTAGTAAATCAAGTGACGAATCTTGCAATTTACCCCAATCCAAAGTATACTTTGATAACCCTACCGACGGTGAAAGGAAACCGGATCGTGCCGGCCGGTTGAACAGGTAAAACCGAAAACCGGAGCACTGAGGACACGGTAACCTGTTTCTGGGCAGAATATCGCGCCGACCGGTTTAAACGGCACAATCTGAAATGCCGCCCGGTTTTGGTCTAACTGGGGGTAGGCTATTGGGAAGGGAACGTCGTCATTTTGGCACCAAAAAAAAATCGGCCGAATTTCAAAACCCTAATCTCTAAGGCAAATCGAACGAAACAAAAAAACATCCACGTTCGTTTCTTTCTTCCCAGCGGCTGCCGACCAGGAAGGATTCAAGCAACCCCCGTCGCTCCTCCTCTTCTCCAGTTCTTCTCTGGAGACCGGCGACCAGGAACCGTCGAGCCCATGACCAGCGACCGGCGGCGATACTACCCGTCGCGATCCCTGCTTTGCTCCACTCCACCGACCGTCGACCTGATCTGCTCTGCCGCTCTGCTGATCTGCTCTACTGCTCCTCTCTGCCTCTCCTCTCCGCCACTCCGTTGCTCCTCTCCGGCCTCCGCTCCTCCTCAGTCGGCGCGCCTCTCCCTCCCCTGCTCAAGAAGGCGTTGCCTAGGACGGAGACTGCTGACTGCTCAAGAACGCGGCGGGCATAGGTAAGAACGCCTGTAAGATGAAACAATGGCAGCTAAATTATGAGTGTGATGATAAATTAAACGATTACCAATACCGTGAAAAAAATCCAGACCATAGACAAAAATTCAACGACTCAACTTATTGTCATCTGAAGTGGTCTTCATATTATCATGTTGTTGTACGTTTATATCTCACTGTATAGCCTTTGAGTGTTGATTCTAGTTATCTTTAAAGACGGGCCAAAAGTGGGATCATTCCCCACCAATTGTACAACTGTCTATTATAGCTTTTTTGTAGCTGATGCGAATGCAGAGTTTCTTGTTCATGAAGTGTAGAACTAAGAATTAAAGAGAGCACAAAGACATGGTTGCATCCATATTTGAACTATGATTATGGGCTTTCCTTTTCGTTCTAGGTTTATTCTAATGAGAATTTTGGCTATTTTGGCAGCAATGGCTAGTGGAGATAAGAATCCCGATCTGTTGATAAAGGAGCAACGCCTAGTAATTCGAAGGTTACCGCAAAGGGTGTATGAAGCAAAAGTGATCCAACTTGGGATCATTGTTCCATGCATCTGGATGGAAAAGTGGAGGTACTCACTTGTCTCTATTGTCAAAAAGAATTTAGAGGCGGAGGAATCACTAGAATGAAAAAACATCTAGCTGGTGTTAGTGGGGACACTGCAATATGCTCAATGATTCCGGAAGAGGTGAGCCAAAACATGCAGAAGCTATTGACTAGTTATGAAACTAATTAGAAGAAATCTGAAGTTGTCAAAGCTGGATTTAAAGAACCTCGTGATACAAATTCTTCTAGTGCATAATATTATAATAGTGCTAAAAGAGTTGCTCCTAATGTGTCTACGGGTTCGGTTGACACTTTCTTTGCTCAACGGTCATCTTCCGGCAGTCAACCGAGAATAAAGAGTGCCTTAGCAACTAAAGAAGTTGTATTGTATGTGGATCGAGCATGGGCTAGATGGTTCTATGATGCATGTGTTCCTTTAGAAGCAATTAAATCTCCATAATTTAAAATAGCATTGGATGCTTCTATGACTCTTGGTCCTGGTTATGGCGGTCCTACATATTATGCTTTGAGGTTTACTTTGTTGGATAACATTTTGAAAGAATGTCAGCTATTGATTGAGAGTTTGAGGTCTCATTGGAAGGAATCTGGATGCACTATTATGGCGGATGGTTGGACGGATAATAGGCGTAGATCCTTAATCAATTTTCTTGTGTATTCTCCTGCTGGAACATGCTTTGTGAAGTCCATTGATGCTTCTGGTTTGGTCAAGAGTGGAAGGAACTTGTTTAAGTTATTTTATGAGGTCATTGATTGGGTTGGAGCGGAGAATGTTGTTCATGTGGTGACCGATAATGCATCCAACTATAAATTGGCAGAGACAATGATACATGAGCATTATGGTCATATATATTGGACTCCTTGTGTTGCTCATACCCTTAACTTGATCTTGAGTGACATTGGATCTATTCGTCATGTTAAGAAGCTCGCCTATCGAGCTACCACGGTCTCCAAATTTGTTTACAATCATGGTCCAATTTATTTCTGGTTGAAGACAAAGGAGAATTGGACAAAAATAGTGTGACCGGGTGCTACTGCATTTCTGAGTTTGCAAAGTAATTTTGAGCACATGCATGATTTGGAGGAACTGGTGATTAGTGAGTTCTTTAGAGAAAGTGATCTTTTAAGTACTAAGGATGGAAAGGATGTCAATGCAATTGTACTCGATCAACAGTTTTGGGATGATTGTGACTTCATTGTTAAGTTGACAGCTTCAATTGTTAAGTTGCTTCGAGTTGTGGATTCAGATAGTAAACCAGCAATGGGGTATGTGTATGATGGGATGAATAGGGTGTCAAATGCTATTAAGACTATTTGTGGAGATAAGGAGGAGATGTACAAACCATACATGAATATCGTTAATAGGAGATGGGATAAGCACTTGAGTCGTGATTTGTTTATGGCAGCTCACTATCTTAATCTGGCTATTAAGTATGCTGATGGTTGGATAGAGGATAGGGCGGTTACATTTGGACTTCTTAATCTTCTTGAGAACTCGTCTTTATGTCCTGATAATAGTGTGGTGGTGGCGGAGATGAATTTGTATGCTGAAAAGAAAGAAAACTTTAGGAGGAAGATGGCAATAAATTCTGCACAGAAACAACAACCAGGTAATTGATATCGCTTGCATTGAAGTTCTTCTATTTATTTAAATATTTAAGAAACTAACATCTATGTTTTATATGTAGACAAGTGGTGGAAATGGTTTGACATTGATGCTCCAAATATTCAGAAGTTGGCTATTCGAATTCTTAGCCAAACTCTTGCTTCTTCTGGTTGTGAACGTAATTGGAGTGTCTTTGAACGTGTGCATACCAAAAGAAGAAACATATTGCAGCATAAAGTGCTTAGTAACTTGGTGTTTGTGAATTACAACTTGCGATTGCAGAATAGGTAATGATTTGAATTATAGAACTTGTGTGTTGAATTCATACTTTCTATGCTTACTATTGAATTGAATTATTTTATGTTTTTTACTTTGATTAGGGAGTATAATACCAAGAACAAAAAAGAATCATATGATCTCATAAGCCTTGAAAGCATTGATTCTACTGTTACTAGTCACTGGTTGTCAGAAGGAGAAGAAGGTTCGTCTTCTAGGGAAAAGGAATTGGATATTGATGAGTTGGATCGAGCATTAGAAGAGGAAGGTTTGTTTGTAAATCAATTATGTATGATATGAATTCTAATACTAATAATTGATAATAATTCTTACATGTTTTCTCTTGTATTATAGTTGGTGATGAAGAAGATGAAGGGGACGACTTGCAGAATGTAGACTTATCTACATTTGGTGTTGTATGAAGATATGAAACGTTGTTTGTAAACGTTGTAGTGCTTGCTAGTTTGTGTTTGTGGTAGTTGTGAACTTGTGGTTTGAGAATGTTGTTTGGTTGTTTTGTACTTTGAACGAAAAGGAAATGTTGTTTGGTTTGAGAATGTTGTTTGAACTTGTGGTTTAAGAATGTTGTTTAGTTGTTTTGTACTCGATCGTAAACATGCATTTGAACGATTATGTAGTTAATTCAGTAATGTTGCAGTTTGTTGATTGTTATATTAAATATGCCTATTTAGTTTATTCAGGTTTGTTATCCGGTATATTACGATTTTATTTCGGCATTATTCCGAAACGGTATCCTGAATCTGCCAATACGGTTTTTTAACAGAAAAATATTTTTTAATTACAAAAATGGTATTTTGCAAGTACACAATGATTGAACCACGGTAGTACCACAAAATACCCTACCACTGACGGATCCGGTATGACTTCCGGTACGGTTTCTTTTAGCATGCCTACACTTTGTTTCAAAACATGTCCTCTTCATAATTGGCGTAAAGGAGCGGAATGGGATGCGATACTAACTCTGTGATGAGTTAGCACGATGGTAACCCGCTCCATCTCCGCTGAAAAGTAAACTATGCAATCCAAGGGGTCTATTTTATTGGGGGTATTTTTGGATGCCTAGCCTTGAAAATGACGTGTGTATGTGCAGTTTTTTAGGGGGTAAATCCCCACCTTTCCTTTACAGTTTCTTTTATTTTTGTTTTCTTCTGCTTTTCCTCTATGATCTCCCCTCTCTCTTTCATCAAATAGAGACTGGGCATAAGCAATTGGCGCCCTCCCCCAGTCCCCCTCGTCGTAGCCTCCTCGACCCTCGCCTCCCCGCCTGTGTCGCATTCTTTGGCGCTAGTCTCGCCTGCAGCACAACACTCGTTTTCGCCGACTACGTCTCTGCCGCTCTCTCTTGCACCGGTCTCGCATTCGGCCACCTCCGCCTTTGCATGTGCCGCCGCCGTCTGGTATTATATTTTTCACGAGCATCCAACTGTAGATTTCCTCACCTATGCAATTGATGCAACCGCCTCCGGTCTAATTTGTAGTAGTATACTTCCAGTGGCGGAGGCAGGATTCGAAACTACCCATGTCCTTTTTTCAGAATATAATTATTTAATAATTAAAATTAATAATATTCAAATAATTCATTCATAGATAAAGAAATAACCGACTAATACAATTATTGTTTACATAGACAACCACGAAGAGTTTTTATATTATGAAAGAATTACAAAATACGTTCATTGTTTACGTTCTTAAGTGAGTCTCTTTCGATCATTTCCACTAGACAATTATTAACAAACTGATCATCGATTCGACTTCGAAACTTGTTCTTAATATATTAATCTAAAAATGCTCTTTCTACTTATAGAGTTGGAACTAGTAGTATCAAAACTAATTTCAGAAGCAAATAAACTAACTCATATTACTTATGCACTTTTGTCTCCATCATGATTTGAGATCATTTATCAATTCCTTTCCATCCAACAAATCTCCCATCAACCATAAAATAATCACAATACCCAACAATCTGTTGTCGAATAATAGTGTCCTGAATGAAATCAATAATTTAATTATTTTTTGTCAATAAATGAACAAATAATCAATTATAATGTAGTGTCAAAATATTCTTATATTACTTGTAGATGTGAATTTGATTTTCAGTTAAAACATATATGGAATTATTTTTTAACCTCTCAAAAATTGCCCCTGTCCTGGGACAAGGGCAAACTGCCTTCCCTCCGCCTATGTATACTTCAGATCTTGTTTGTTAGTGGTTCTTGAACATTGGTAGTAATTCATGATTGTATGCGAAGGTAATAGTGTTTCTTCGAATGTAATAGTATTTTCATTGTTAGTAATGTTTTCAGAATTTACCTTGTTAGTTGTGTTTTCCTTCTTAGTTATTCTCATATTAGTAGTGTTTCTTTGTAATTGATTTTGAAGAATCAGAAGATCTATAGTATTTATATGTTTGGTTGAGTTCTTTTCAATTAAGTGTAGTAGTGTTTATACTATTACTATATGGTAGGTTAGTTTCTGAGAGGCTAAACCTCGCCCTAACTTTTTTATCGCCCTAACTTAAAAAGCATAAAATTACTTAATTAACCTTAAAGGAATAAATGAAAATTAACAAAACAAACACCACTAAAATCCCTAATCAGTAATCTCGCCGTATCGCCCTCCAGGGCACCTCCGCAGCAAACCACCTAGTCGCCGGGAACTGCACTTATATCCAAACCAAATCCGTTTGATTGTGGATAATGATGTTGAGATAATAGAAGGGCTACAATTATGTACGCTCCATCAATTGCTTCAACGACCACGTAATATTTACATAATTGTATAAACGAATTAATTATTAGATTCGTTATCAATGAAAGATGAACGAAATTGGTCAACTCTAAGACGGGCGTAGGTGTACGTGACTGTAAACGCCTAGTTCAAGACACGAGCAGTCTCATTGCCGGTGACGATTATCACAAGTGCAACCATCGTGGGTCGTGGCACACAGAGCAAGGAGCCTCAGAATAACGGCCACAGCCTTCCTAATCTTCGCCAAGGATGCAGAATTGCAGATGCACACTTCTTCAATGAAGAAATGTTGATTCTGTAATGTAAGGAAATTAAAAACTTTTGAAGTCCAATTATAGCAGAGACAATTTAGAGAGAGACAACAGAAAGGTCTTCACATTTTGTGGCGATGTGGGGCGATGTGGCAGAGGAACGGGATGGGATTATAGAGATGGAAGACAGAGGAAGGAGCTCTATTTTTCTGAGAACGGTATAATAAAAACATAAATGGAAACTGAATATAATTATTAGCAACGGGAAGCAGAGGGCGAGATATGCAACTATAAATTATTTTTATTATTGAGTGAGGGTTGTTTGTTAATAATTTTTTATGAATAATAAAAGAAAGGGATAAAAATGTAACTTTAGTTTTTAAGTTAGGGCGATTATGATTAAAGTAGGGTGATAATTAGCAATCCCCTTTTCCTTTAGGAATGTGGCAGGTAAGTATTGATTTTTGTGCTCGTGAATAGAAACGTCTCCGTAGAAAACCCCAAAAAAATCCGGACGTGCAGTTTCCCATAAATCAACATTAATTTCGTATTTTATATTTTTATCCCAGTTTCCAATTATACCCTTTCTTTAATGATAACCATCAAATTAAAAAAATAGTTAGGATGGTGCTAACCCCTATGAAGTTAGCACTAGGGATGGCAATGGGTCGGGTTTTGCCAAACCCAAACTCAAACCCAGGGTTTATCCGTGAAAAAACCTGGGGTAAAACCCACTGGGTTTGAAAAACTCAAACCCAACCCAACCCGGTGGGTATCCGCGGGTTCATGGGTACCCATGGGTTTTTATCGTAAATAATTTACAATAACAAGTTGCTATCAAAATTAAAGTCAAATATCAATCTCTCAATACAAATTATCCATATATAAAACACCATTCTAGAAAATTCAAGCAAATCACAAATTAACTATACAAATTGTTCAACACCAATCTAGAAAACTCAAGAAAATTGAAGCAAATCACAAATTATTCATAAATAACATGATTAATTGAAAGCTTCTTCCTTTCAATTAAGTTTCTTCACTCTCCACTCGATAACATCAACTTCATTCTACACAATTAGAAGGAAAAAATTAGACATGTCTCCACAAACATTAATAAGATTAGTTGTTTAGAATATTAAATATACCGAGAAAATTAATTAGTTGTTCTACCTAAAGTCGATAATTACACAAAATTGTAAAACCAACAGTAAAATCAGTAAAAGCGTAAAAAAACGATAAATCGCATATGTTCTCTATATGTATACGTTTCCATGCACGGTTCATTAATGGCTGCTTATCACCAACAACGACGCCGTTTAATGATGAAATTAGGAAAGAAAAAAAAGCCTGGTCGTTCGCCTACCTCTAGGGCTCTAACTACCGTCGAGAGAGCCAAAAGAATCCTAAATCTACCTTCTCCATCTTCTCCTCAAAACTAGACCTAGCAGTGGCGCACCTCCGCCCATACCTCCTTCCATCTTCGCTAGTGCCCGACGGAACTCACCGCGTCTCCCTGTCTGACCCGATTCCGATGGACTGCACTAACCGATCCCACAAGCCGGCGACACTTCTCTGTCTCCAATCTCCACCCTGCCGCCAGTCCAAACTTCATCGGTCACCACCTCCGGCAGCCGTGCCTGCAACCTTGGAACTTGGAAGGTAAGCCTGGTCTGTCTTCTCTCAATCGCAACCCATAAACTAGTAGGAAAATGACTTTTGTCCGATTGCATTTCGCACAAATTAACAATCTCATAGGGAAGCGATGAGAAGGGATTCAGTTCACGACTGGCTGAATCAACCTTCATTGAAGTATCAGTAGCAGTGTTTTTCACATTCCCTCTTTTAACGACTGTTTGCTTTGGAGATGCATCCTTCTCAAGCGGCTCGAGATGGACGAATTAGTAGAGCTCTTTCTCTAGATCCATCGCCTTTGAACTGGGTGCTTTCTCCAGCTCACCAATAATTGAGTTCAGTAGTACCTTAATGATCCCTTATAGAACCAAGGCCAAGTATCTTTTCTTTTCTTCTTTAGGGGAAGTAAAGCTGCTACCATCCTTATTCTGGTCGGGATACCTTTACATAATAAAATGCGATGGAAATAGTATAAGCGGGTGGAAGTTTGTAGATGTTTACTTGTACAAAGAAGGACAAATCTTTACTAACCCTCCAGCTTTCCCATTCTCGCGAACTTCTAAATCTTTGTCACTGCATCAGAGAATGACTCACTGGACAGATTTCTTTGTGCCTGGCATGAAACTTTACTAACTTAGGTTATATTTATTCACGTGAACAGAAGATAGAAGAGGATGAAGAACCCTTGTTAGTTACTCTACCTCATCATCTTAGGAAAGGGCATTTACTCTTGGGATGAAGAGCCAATCTAGTGGCTCTTCAACTAAAACATTGCCACGTTTTGATTTAATGATCATTTGGATGGAAAAGTTGAAGACAAAGCTTTAATGTAGTTTTTTTATTTAATTGATGTTAAAGAATTTGCTTATAGGTTCTTGAAGATAAATGTATGAGAGCTGACTTAGCAATTTGTGATGAGGAACACATTTGGTCGAATTGTGTGGTAATAGGGTTTTCTCAACCCGTGATAGGTTTCAGCTGCTGTCCTGGCAGAAAGGGAATTTCTGAGGAACCTAGGCAAAACTATGTGAGCTCTTTGTCATGAATTGCCTTGTTTCATTATGATTAGTTCATAGCAAACCATGTGGCCTATATCATTAACATTTGTTGTTCAATGTCTAGCTGGAGATGCATTCCATTTGGATAGAAGCAAAGGCAGAGGGGAAGCCTGTATCGGGCTGTGAGATTGTTCCGAAGGTCCTGAAGAAAAAGGTGAAGTATGAACCGAAGGATAACCCAAGATCCGCAAAGGAGTTAGAATGTTTTGTTATGGTGGAAAACTTAGAATTATTGGTTATGCTGAACAAGGGGTTAGATTGCTATGGAAATGGTTGTATTTGGTCTTTGTAATCTTTCCATTATCAGGTTGCAATGCAGGAAACAAGGAGTTAAACCACATTTCCTGACAACCAATACTTGTCATAATATACCTTTATGACAAAATATATTAGTCATAATATTCAGTTATGACAAAATAATGTCGTCACAATAAACACTTGTGACAAAACGTAGTCGTCACAATAAACACTTCTGACATAAAATAGACGTCACAATATATAGTTATGACAAAATATAACCGTGTAATATGACGAATAATTCTCCCAAAGTAACCAGATTATGACAACCGTATTGACAAAATATGGCATCATAACATCTCCGTTTGTCAAAATAGACTACCCAGAACCTCAGCTATACTGAAAGCAATGAGGAATGTGATGCAATGTGTCATGCTTTTCCTTGGCATGATAACAACAAGTAGTACAAATGAGCAATTGCTTTTTTATGTGCATGCATCGTAATGCACACGATGGAATTATGAGAGCTCGTATTGCTCTCTTTGGTTTAGGTGGCATTTGCTGAAAATCAAGTGCATACATAATTCTGAGATAAGTTTTATAGTTAGACGATTTATCTATGAGAATAGTGAAAAAAAAGTTATTATGAATGTTATATAGTGATATTTACTATTAACTTCAATAGGTTGATTGGGTTTTTACAATAAGGTTGATTGGTTGAGACCTACAACTTTAGCATCCATCATCGCTACCTCGTAAATCATAATAGTTTGAAATTGTTTCTGGGTTCCTGCAGTGGATGTCAATATATATATATATATATATATATATAGAGAGAGAGAGAGAGAGAGAGAGAGAGAGAGAGAGAGAAATGGTACCAAATGATCGAACTCAAGATCAAGGCTATGTTAACAAGTAACCTAACCAAAGCCACCATCGAGCATTCCATAATAGCTTGAAATTGGTGTAGGCCAAAGAGTAACTCTAAACTCTAACATTATTAGATCTTTTTTATCAAGGAAAAACTATAGTACTTCTCTCCTATAGTTGTAGCACCCTCACCCTGTAGAAGATAACAATTAAAAAACACAAGTACAAAAAATTGTTTTGGATATTGGTTAACTGCACGAGATATTCTCAAAGTAATCTTCTTTGTAACTATTCTAAAAATAATGGGTAATAACATCTTCAATCACAATTCTACAATATTACTATATCCTCCAACTTCTACTACATCCTTTTTCTTTCTCGAGTCACCAGACACTAAGATCGTACAATGGGTTCCCCGTATACATTGCATGATTATATTAATAACATTTAAGACATCTACAATGGTGAGACTTAAATGGATGACCAACATTAGAGCTCAGGAATATCAACTAAAATCGGATCTATCTCATCGTCCTCGAGCTATTGGCTTGCAACACCAAATATCATTTGGTATCATGCAACTCAAGCTTTTCCTCACTTAATTGGACCATCCCAACAACTAGACTGAGATAAGAGATTCGCCTGATCAAATGAAAATATAATGAGTTAACTCGAAGAAGAATGGAAGATAATTAAAAAAATATGTCTTCTAGTAGATGGATAAAATAATAGTTATGTCGAAGAATGACAAAAGAAAGAAAAGAAAAAAAACATTCTGCTGTGAACTTGAATCCAAGAGGTTAAGTGGTTGTCCATTGAAGTAAAAAAATGTACATTCCATCATTGGCTTCTTGTAATTTTGCGTACCTTAGAATTAGGGTAGGCAACAGAGTTACCTTTGGTTGGAGCACCGTAGGATCATTTCCAAACCATAATCCATCACAAGTAATGAACTTTAGTTCTTTCCTCTTCAAATTGCAAGAGAAGACAACATAACCATAATAATGAGGAAGCATGCACCATAAAAATACAATTTTTGATTTTTTGTCATGCTGACCAACCACATGTAACCCGTCACTCTCTAAGACTTTAAATTCGTGATGTCTTCCGGTGACACGGGTAAACTTATTCAACAACATCTCATATCGTGCCCTCCAACCTTTCTCCCATCCCCAAAATCTCAATGCATCCGTTGGATGACCAATTTCCCTCGCGTGTAGGAGAATCATGTGCAAGGCCTTGGGAGGTCCAAACAGAGGATCGGTAATTGTTGATCTCATGAGCATCTATAAGAGTTCGGTCATCTCGTGGGCGAAAAGGATTTCATTTGACAACTTTCCTTTGTCTATTCTTCCAATACAACTTCCCATTGTGTGAAACTACAACTTTATCATAACTTGAATTCGGTGCTGATCGACTAGCACGATCAAGACACAGTGAATTTCAACTTTCATATTTTGAAGAGAACACATCCAAGCAATTGTAATACATTCGCACCATGCAAAATTGCTACTACAAATCATGAGTGAATGATTTCTCTTCAAATTCCCTTGTATCTAGAGAAATAGAATTACAGGGCTCGCACACTAATCTTGTAGTAAGATGCCTTCCACTGGTTGGATGTCTTCCACTGGGCCTTCGAGGTGCTAGAGGAAGGCAAACCCATTGCTTCATGAATGGATTGTAGATGAAGTATGTTCTATCAAATTTGTCCTTGTTGCTGGTGTACCCCATTCTCGAAGATGATTAAGAGCAAGTTGTTATGAAAATGTTAACGTATACTATGTTTCTTGCAACACAAGTCATATATAGAAACAAAATGAACACAAAGTTAAGGAGAAGAATTGATACTCATGCATAGAAAGTTATCAAAACATGCGTAAACACCGTCCGAGCCAATAGAATGCACTATTTCTCTTTAAAGAATTTAGTTCCCCTCTATGGTACCCAAGGTCATGGAACTATTTCTCGCTGGATAAAATGGACGTACCTTTTCTGGCATACCGATCCTTGAAACCCCAAAAAATCAACAAACGCAACGAATGACGAGAAGTCGTGCCACTCTGTTTGCTTGTATGCGCTTGTAGGGAGGAAAGTGCAATGAAGAAGAAAACTATTTTTTTCTCTTTCATAAAAAATTATATGGGAAAAACTTATGTATGAAAACATAGGGTTGGAGCTATTTATAGAAAATGAAGGGGTATTGTGTGAAGGATGTGACTCTTCGAGTGGGTGGTTACACCCCAACCATTGCAATTGTTCATTAAAAAATTCTCAACCACGACATCGGTTTGGCCCATGATAGTTGGACTGGTTGGTTATTCCAATTGTCACATCAATTTGGTTCAACTCGGTTCTGGTCAAGTTTGTCAACCCGCGGGTTGACCCGGACCCAGTTGAGCTAGTGAGTCAAGGGTTAATGGGTCAACCGTTTTAGCCCGGTTTGGCCCGGAAATATGGAAAAAGTCATTATATTGTACTTATCCTCATAAATTATATCAAATCTTATCTAACATATAAGTTATAACATATAATATTACACCAAAATAACATATCGTATATAGATCCAACATATAGTGAAAATTCACACGCACTTATATAACATAAATATTCAAATGTTCAACTTAGCATTCCAAAAGTTGAGCTAGGCGAAAAGAAAAATCGGAAAATAGGCGCATTTCGCAAACCAAAGAAAAAAATGAAACAATTTCACCTCCAACCCGGTCCCTTGTAGCGGTCGGCCCGGCGAGTGCGTGCGGCCCGTTTTTCTCACTGGGTCAGGGTCAAAGTGGGTCAACCGCGGGTTGACAACCTTGGTTCTGGTGGGTTACACAAACCAACATAACCAATTATCGAAGAGATTTAATGAAATAAAATCAACCAACCGAGGCCACCTTCCCACATCTCACCTATATGGTATTTCAAGAGCTTCTCTTATCTCATTCCCCTTTCATTCCCATTCACACCATTCAAAATTCCAACACAAGTCCATGAAGCAATCAAGAATTAGAAGTAATGGGGTCGAATTTAGTTTCTAGGCATGGGTAGGATGAAGCTACTTATACCAATTTATGGGAGTCCATGGGACTCAGAATAGGTGGTTCTGCTCCTGCGGTGGCGGCGAAGGATTTGCATTAGAGAGGAAAGGAGAAGGGAGTGAAGATGAGAGAGTTTCAACGATTGCAGAAGGATTTGTATTGGAAGGCGAATAAGGATCTCTATGAGGAGTTCGTCGTCTTCGAGTTTGCTAATGGAGTAGTCAAATGTAGTAGTCCGTGGTCGCCATGGCGATGGCGGGCTTGTAGAGGGTGAGATTAATTGGGAGAAAAGATAACAGAGTGTCGAATGAAGCACACAAATTCCTAACCCCTATATTAGTTAATAATTTATTTATAAGTCTACTGTTTTAAATTTGCCTTCTTTAGGTTGTTATATCATTATATGTATTGGGTAACACAAGCTCGACACCGCTGGCCTAGTGGGTTAGTTTTGGAACCCTTTCGGCCTAACCTAATCGAAATCTGCAGTAGGTGAATGATGATTCCAATCTTCTGCTCCACTGGTGGGATCTTCTCCAATAGCTGTCATAAGGGAAGGGGGAGATGGAGGGTTGGTGAAGGGGGAAACGAAGCTTGGTCCGAGCTGGGGAAGTGGGGGAAGCAAGGTACATAGGGTAGCCTGGATAAGGGGTTGCTGTTGCTGAGAACTAAAACGTTGTCGCAATGAGATACATGAGTTGGAAATCCAAAACACATAGCGACACTTAAAAGGGAGTGAAAAGTCAAGATTACCCATCCGGGAAACACTCTCCTTCCAGCAAATTCAAAATGGAGAAAAGTTGGAGCATGAATCTCCATCTTATATTTTGTTGTAGATAATAATTTAAAATTTTAATGATGAAATGAAATTTATCTTATATGTATATATTAGAATATATCTCTCGTAAAAGAAAACCTACCTAACCCCATATCACTCATTATTTCCCTTCCCTCTCTCTTTCTTCTCCCTCTTTAAGGGTCAGACCCAGAGTTTTTCGGAGGCCATTTTGATTTTTGAAATATGACTTTAGTCGAACCGGGTCCAACCGAGGGGTCGGTAGGGGTTTCATAGCCTTGGTATATAGGCTATATGTTCCCTAGTTAGCACGCCTAGCAGATGCTGCTTGAAGCTTTGAACTATGATTTTAAATAATAATTAGTCTTTTGCTAAGCAATTAATCCGAATCATGTTACTTCGCCGACTCCCTTCGGTTATGTCTATGGATGGTAACGAGTCGGTTCGGAGATTGATAGTGTATATCCATTAGCATACTTAAGTGGTTCATGTTGTATCTATATTCATACTTGTTCTTGATTTAAGTAGTAAACAAAAATCATACTTATTTATGTTCGAGTTTCGGTTAGTAGATGATTAATAGTATATATTACAAATGCCAAATATCTTGTGAGAGAGAATGATGATTCATAGAAAAATGTACTTATGAATTTCTAATCGAGCGACTTCGAGTTGGATAGTACAAAAATTATGTCTGTTCATTACTTATAATGTTCGGGTGCGGATACCACCAAGTATTTGGTTTAATTAGGGAATTACCATATTTAATTGGGTCAGGTTCAAATGATTAACCATGTCAGCGGATGTTTTTTAATAGGTCTCAAACCTCATACCAAGTAGTCATCACCACAAAACATATTGCTTGACAATGATTTCTTTATCTCATCAACTAAATATTTTCAACCTTACAAGAGACACTTTTTCTTCTACCAAATGCATTTCCCCCCTTAAGATATCGAGTTGCACTACAGAATTCAGACATAAAAAAATCCATCTCCCTTTGCTCATCATCCAACACCTATATAACATTCTATTTCAAGTTTAGAAGAAGATAGTTTTCAAAAAGTTTAGAAGCAGATAAAGTATAACGAGATAAAAATGGAATAAAATAAAATAACGCAATTCGTCTTTCGATCCTTCTTGAGTTCACAAGGTTGGTACTTGATAGACGGTTTGGTTGAATTGAAGTCTAGTGTAGGTAAATTTTTGTAGTTTGGAATTGCAGTAGATAAGAGAGCAATTTTTTATTAAAACTCTATCGAACTACATTCATGCGATTTCGATAAACTAAAAACTTGATCAACGAACAATTTTCTATTGGAACTCCTTCCAACTCATTCATGCAATTTTTTATAAGTTAAGAATTTCACTGCTACCGTCCTCAAATTCATGATCAGCAAATAACATAATGATGACGACTTTGAAGAAAACTTTATAGATGAACAATTTATGACTTTTGTGAATGTTGACTAACTACATCGAATGTTCCTAATCGAACACTCAATTTTGCGACAAGATCCATCAACAACAATGCCATTCAGAGCGATCAATTGCTTTGTGTTCTAACCCGTTCTACCTCCAGTTGTCACTTGATTCGCATCAAGAAATCCAGCTTAAACTGTAACTAGCCTATGTTAAGAAACTAACCTGAATCTGGTTCCTTGAGCCCCTTAGGTAGCACAGAACTCGCTGCAGAACACAGAACTCCATTCTACTGTAACAACTCAGAATGACTGCTCAGTTCCTGGATGAAGGATTTGAGAAAACGAACCCTTCGCCCCCAAACTCTATTAGCACGTTGACACATGACCACAAAACTTACTGTTACACAAATTATTATAACCATGATCTGATCAACCATATTTTACTAATAATATAATATATCTTCAACCTTCCCTGCAGCATATACTTTCTCTTCTACTAAATGCTATTTCCACTGATGAGAATATTTACTAGACAATAAATTAGAACATTGGATATCGAACTCGAAAATACAAGATATTGCTTTCCGTAACAAGGTTGCATGAAGATTAAGGTAACAAGATAAAAGGGTTAAGGAACAATTATTCTTCTAATTATCATCTTCATTCACAAGGTTTTCACAGTCTAAAATTGTTGTAGATCAGATATCAATTCTCGGTGGGAACACCATTCTATTACATTGCTTATCGCGATAAGCCAAGAACTCCAGCTCTTTCATCCTCAAATTACACGAGAGGAGAACATAACATTCTTTGTCGGGATGAAAAGCTGTAAGATATATAATTTCCGGCTTGTGTGAATGCTGACCAACAACATTGAGCGCCTCTAACTCTGAGCACTTAATTTTACTACCCCATTTGTCGGCAGCAGCAATGTTGTACTTCAACGAGACTTCATAATGTCTCCTCCAACCTTCTTTTTCTAGTCTCCACACACTCAAACTATCCATTTCGCTGTCCATGTCAATCATGTACAGAGCACCCTGCGAGCTGCAAATGGAGGTGGAACAATTTGACGCACGCTTGGGTTTAACCCAGCTCTCGATACCCTGTAATCTCTCGTAGTTTGGAATCGCGGTAGGCCAGAGATCCATCCTTGGTTGGAAAACCATATGATTATAGTGCTGTCTTCCACGAGCCAAGAACTCCAACTCTTCCACGCTCAAATTGCACGAGAGGATGACATAACGATCGCTCTTGGGATAAAAACCTTTCAGATAGATAACTTCCGGCTTCTGTGAATGTTGACCCACGACAACAAGCCTCACTAGCTCCGAGCACTTGATATCGAGACCGCATTCGTCAATAACAACACCACACATTAATTTCTTGAACGACACTTCGAAATGCCTCTTCCAGCCTTCTTCTTCCAGCCTCCAAACGATCAAGCCATCCACTTGTTTCACCCGGCCTGGAGGCCGAGTACCTTCCATGTTAATAATGTACAGAGCACCCTGCGAGACACAAATGGTGGGGCACTGATAGGATGGCAAACGGATCAAAGTTCGAGGACGATTATCGTTCTCCAGGCGAAAAGGATTCCACTCAACCACCTGACCCATCCAAGTCATCCAGTATAGTTTTCCATCAAACGAGACTACAACCTTGTGTAAATGCCTCAGCCAATTTGATGGGTTGTAATCCAAATCAAGAACCACTTTCGTCCATTCAACCGAATTCGAACAGAACACGTCGAGGATTACAGCAATTGGATCTTCTCGTCTATACATACGAACCACGCGAAATCGATAGTCGGAACTATGAGTGATTACTTCTCCTCCCCCGTCGCCCGAATCCAGAGTAATAGAGTTACCGGCCTCGCACACTAATCTTGCATTCTCACATCGACGTTCCAGCGGAGGCGCTAAAGGAAGGGCTACCCATTGCTTTGTAAACGGATTGCAGAGGATGAATGTTCGGCCCAGTCCGTCGTACTTCCACTTGCTGAACCCGACCAAGAGCAGGTCCTTGAAGCAATCCGAAACGTAGGAGCGGGATCGGATTTCATCGCTAGGCACAGGTAGCAAGCTGGACATCAATTCGTCGCAATCTGAGGGAAGTAGGAGAGGGGGTTCGCCGGCGGAAATAGTCCGCTGGTGAGAAACCAAACGGCGAGAGAAGCAAGGAGCGGAGATGATAGAATTCCAGCGCTTGCAGATGGATTTGCACCGGAAGGCGGATCTAGGGTTTGGAAGGCGGATAAGAACATCCACCAGCAGATCATCTCCGAAGTTGCTGATGGAGGCAGGGGTGGTAACTTGTCGTTTCCCGCGTCCGTTTGCAGCCGAGCTGCGGTAGTTCTCGGCCGCCATGGCTAGCCGTCAACGCGGAGGTTAGGAGAAAAGAAGACGGAGCTTCTGTATCTGACGGACGGACAGGAATCCCGAACCCTCCAATTCCTATTTTATTTTTCCGTAGTGTACCTGCATTCTGGATACAACTCGTGTATAACATGTCTAATTTGTAGAATAATTGTTTTATATATTAATGTATTAATAAATATATAATTAGTTTAGGGACGAAGTAAAATATTCATAAATATTTTAAATATAACTTACTCGTACCTTATTCATAAATATTTTGAATAATTGTGCAAAATTAAATATGTCATCTTAATTTTCAGTAGGCCACTTTGGAGGGTGATATTAATTTTTTCATTTTATTTACTTTTTTAAGTCGTTAGAATTTTTTTTTGTTTTACTCTGAATTTTAAATTTTTGTACAAATAAAATCATTTTATTGTGATTTAAAGAGTTATATCAATTTTCAAAATATTTCAATAAAAAAAGGGCAAATACAATGTAATATCCATAACTATTATGGATCGGGGATTTATATTCTCAACTATCAATATACAAATTAATATCCAATCGTTAATTGTCTGTTAATACACCGTTAGTAGGTCTTTCTGCAATGCTGACCTGGTAAAAAAAACAGAGGTGGAATTGAGAACGTGGCATTCAGGTGGAATTGATTAAGTAAATAATAACATAAAACGTAAAAAATAAAACAAATATTACCCCTCCCCTCCTCTCACATCCGCTCACCCAATTCTTATCCTCAACCCCTTCTTCTCTCATCTGTCCATCTCCCCCTTCGTCTGCAAAGACACGAAATCGTCGACAAGGATCCACTCACCGTCCTGCAGGCGTGGCGGCGAGACTGCCATTGCCTGAGTCCCCCCTACCAAAAACCCCAATCCCTCTTTTTTCACCCATCGGAAGTCACGAAACAAACCCCCCAATCGTCAATCCAAATCCCCAATCTTCGATCCAGGTCTGGAGAGCTCATCGTCGACAAGAAGCCACCACTGCCTCAGAGTACGCACTGGGACTCCCCGGTATGCGACTCGGAGTTGCGCTCTGTGCATCGGAGCTGGAGCGAGGTCGGTGATAGTCAACGCCTTCTGCAGTCGACGGCAGTCGCAGTACCGTAGGTCGGGACCAAATCCAGGTCAATAGTCTTGTGACCGTTGACCGAATCTATGAAATCGAGGTCATTTTCTCCTCCAGATCTAGGCTGCTCCTGAGTGGCGACTTTGCTGGAGAGGATGGCGCATGAGCTCTGCCAGTCGGATCTGCTGCGGACGACGCCAGCGAGGCAGTTGATGGAGTCGTAGGAGTGGTGAATGCAGTGGACGACGAGTGGTGCTGCCACGACGGAGGGACAGCTAGTCCCGATTAACGAGGAGTTGAGAGACGACAGAGGCTGGGTAGGGCGGAGGAAGATAGGGGAAGAAGAAGAGGGAGACGGGAGGGCGGAGGAAGCCAGGGGCGGTGGAGGAAGATAGGGGAAGAAGAAGAAGAGGGAGACAGGGGAGGGCGGAGGAAGCAAGGTGACGGTGGAGGAAAGTAGGGGGAAAAAGAGGGGAGAGTGGTTGAGTTTGTTTTTCAACTTTAATTTTTTAATTTTTTTTAATTTAAAAATAAAAATTATATATTTAATTATTTGCTGATGTGGACGCCAATGTGGATGCTAACATGGCAGTCTCCGTTACAAATTTAACGGTGGTAACAGACTGTTAGTCATATCTTGACCCGCAACTATAGTTATGGATATTAATTTGTATATTGATAGTTGAGGATATAAATCTCCGATCCATAATAGTTATGGATATTATATTGTATTTGCCCATAAAAAAATTCCAAACCACTCATTATCACTTTATACCACATTCGTTTGTAACTCAAATTTGAAACAAAAATATAAAAAGAACGAGATTTGATATATTTCTAAAAAAATTACCACCATAATAGAAGGTGGTAACTGATAAGTGGTAGGTGGTGAATTGATTATACTAACTTCAATCCAGGAGGTTATATTTAGCCTCCCAAACTTTCAAATTTGTATTTTTATCTTCCGAAATACATTTTTTTCTAACCCTACAAACTTCCATATTTTGTTATCTGTCCCATTTTATAAAAAAAATTCAATAAATCATACTTATTTGCACCCCATTTTTTGGTGGGTTGGGGAAAGAAAAGGTAAAAACTCCATTTCTCCAAAATTGACCCCCAAGGTTGGACATATAGGTGTCAATTGGGCGGGTTCGGGCTGGGTTCAATCGAATTGCGGGTTAGTTGGGTTGCGGGTTCGTCGGGTCGGGTTCAATCGGGTTCGGGTTCATCGGGTTTTGGATTGGGCGGGCTGCGGGTGGATTGGGTTACGAGTTGTTCGAGTCAACGCATCGAGTTACTTACTCGTTACCAACTTACACATTTATTACACTAATTTAAAATATTTTTCACAATTTTTAACCAATTTCTTTCTACCTCGTATATGTACTTAATTTAAAAAAAAAACTAGTCAAAATGTTGAATCAATTTGTATGACTTGCAAACTTGTCATGTACTTAATCATAACAGGTAAAGTTCAGTAGCTAATAGTAATTGTGATATCAACATTTGTAACCAATACACTATTTACAAACCATACATTCTGTAAACAAAAAACAACTCTAAAAAAAAGAAAAGAAGAAAACATTTTTCCTATCTCAACATTTTTGTGCAGCAATATAAATTAACATAAACAAAATTTGGGCACCAATATAGATCAATCCAAACAAAAATTGGGTGGCCTTTTGGAGCGGGAAGGAAGAAGTTGGGTGGCAATATATATCAAGAAAAAATAAAATTGGGCAGCATTTTGCAATGAGAAGGAAAATGGCCAAATGGGTAACAAAAAAGACATATTTTGTTGTTAACCAAAATCACAAATCTCTAAATACCCCTCATCACAAACTGCACCACTGTGGTTAGTGGTAACCACTAACCGATGCGGTTCGGTGTGGTTAGTTTGTGGTTAATCGCAAAAACCAATTTACCAACCTCAAAAACTTGATCTATATTTTTCTTATAAGTTCGTTATCAATAAAAATAAGAGAGATATGAAGGATAACAAAAATGGTAAAATATGTGAATCATATATCACATATGAAAGATATATCCCTAACCACAAAATTCATAATTTTACTAACCACAATAAAATCACTAACCACAAAATGCGGTTAGTGGTTAACCAACTACGTGTGATTCGGTGTGGTTTGTGGTTAAACCGCAAACCACAAAGCAAACTTTCACCCTATCTATAATATTAAGGTTTACTATAGATAATGACTTAGTAACTAATGTTGAGACAAAAAGCTTGACTTAGCAAATCTAATATTTTAGGTCAACATGTTTGGAATATATGTTATTGTATTTCCATGTTGGACTAAAAATTTATGCAGGGAAGAATCAAAAGATGCAAATCAATGTAAAGGTGAAAGAAGCTATTTAGAAAAAGGAAAGTATTCAAATTGATTGCTTGCCTATAAAAGAGTTACCATAAAAAGGGAAAATATTCAAATTGATTGTTTGCCCCCAAAGGAGTAACCATATCAACAAGGATCCACTTGCCATAAGAAGCATTACAAAAGAAAGGAAATGGAGCTAACACTGCCACTATAAATAGTAGAGTTCTTTGTAGGCTAGAGCACTTTTTGCAAAGTTCTCTTCTCCCTTGTAATAACGAAATACAATGATCATATTTCGTGGTGTGAATAGCTTGATATCTCGGAGGTTGAGATAGTCGAGCTAGGTCGGGTTTTAGGGTAGGAAGGGTATTTGTAATTGGGACTAGTGCAAGAGCAAGAGAGGATTCTTGCTTGGAAGTTGCACTAGGTGGATTGCTCTTCAATCAATTCAAACTAAGAGTGTTGACTTGATTGATTGAGTTAGTAGCTTAGCTTGGGTTTAGCTAAGGGTTGAATAGGTGTAGAGTTGCACCTATTTGGTTCTTGACACGAGGTGTCAAGGTTGTTTTTATTTCATAGGTTAGAGAGTCTTTTATTTTAATAAAAGTTAGAGTCTCTCGTGAGATAGTGGCAACTATCTACGGGACGTGGATGTAAAGTCATATTGACCTAGCCACGTTAAAATCGTGTGTCCCGACTCATCTCTCTCTCTATACCTTCTCTAACTTTGTTCTCTTCATCAGTGCAAAGAAGTGAAAGCTTCTATCATAGGTGGAACACGTTCGTCATAACAAATTAATCATTTCAAGAAAGATTCTTAGCAGGCCATTTTAGTTTGCTCAATCAAGCTAGTTCTAGTCTCTTACTATTGAAATTTGAATTAATTTGTGCATTGACCACGTCAAAAGTATTCATTATTGACGCCGCTTGGTCTAACAACTAAATGCTAAACTCTTAACTCATAACTACAAATATTATGATAATCTCAATGATAAAAAATTAAGTATATGATCTAAAATGTAAAATAATCTAAAATGTAAAATATAAAATTAAGTGAACCGACACAAAATTTATGATTCGTTTCGGGTAACCGACACAATTTTTTCGCTATTAGTGTCGGTTTAAACCAACACAAAATTATAAATTACGTTGGTTTTTCACCGATACAAAATAAAATTTTTTATTTTGGGAATAAGTTTCACATTATCAGTCAAACTTAAATTTGATTTTTCAGAGGTTTAGTTCTACAAATTTCACAATTACCATTCACCACCCAACATTTCATCATCACCCGCTCACCACAATTGAAATTTGAAATTCCGCCTTCCCAACACAACTAAAATTTGGCCGCCCAAAATTTCATCATCACCCGCCCAAAATTGCTTCTTATCCCGTCATCTTCTCCAATAATAAAGTTTAGGACTTTGCTACGGTGACATGCATGTCATGGTGACATGCACTTTTCGGTCGACCTCATATAGGATCAGGTCGACCTAATATGTTGTTTCAGTGTAAAAACAGTTTTTTGGTGTCTACTTTGGAGATTCATATCTTACAATTGGCTAGATGGAAATTGGAGATTAAAGGCTTGTTTTGAAGCTGAAGTGTCCCTCTACACATTAAAGTACTTGGGAGCTCGATAGAAAGTTCAGAAGACCATTTTTGAACCTAACCAAAAGGCTATGCCAAAACTGGGAAACTGCCTGAAAATGGCTAAGTCTGGCAACGTGTTTGTCAAGCCTACTTTGGAGCTCAATTTGAGAAGCATGGATGCGAGTCAAGTCCAGGGGCTTCTACCACGTTAAATTACGTATTTTTTTATACAAAGGCAAGACATTGGATGAAAGATTGAATATTTTTAAGGCTTCAAACAAAAGGCTCGAAGTTGCTACGAAGGCTGTTTTTCTGGCCGCTTGCTTGTGCTCGAAGCCTGCCAGAAAAATAGCCTTCGTAGCAACTTCGACCCTTTTGTTTGAAGCCTTACAGATATCCAATCTTTCATCTAATGCCTTGAATTTGTATAAAAACATACCTAATTTAACGTGGTAGAGGCTCCTGGACTCGACTCGCATTCATGCTTCTCGAATTGAGCTCCAAAATAGGCTTCACAAACACGTTTCCAGACCTAGCCATTTCTAGGCAGTTTCCCAGTTTTGGCATAGCCTTTTGATGAGGTTCAAAATGGTCTTCTGGACTTCCTATCGAGCTCTTAATCACTTCAATATGTAGAGGGACACTCCAGCTTCAAAACAAGTCATTAGTCTTCAATTTCCACCTAGCCAATTGTATGATATATGAATATCCAAAGTAGGCACCATGAACTGTTTTTATGCTGAAACAACAGATTAGGTCGACCTGATCCTATATGAGGTCGACCGAATCCTAAATGAGGTCGACCAGATCCTATATGAGGTCGACCGAATTCTAAATGAGGTCGACCTAATTATAACTGAGGTCGACCGGAAAGTGCAAGTCACCGTGACATGCATGTCACCGTAGGCACACACTAAAGTTTATTACTATAGACAAATGTCTTAGTTATTATTTATTATAAATATCAGCATTGTGCTGATTTAAAATATTTGCTTTTTTGTAATTTGGTCAAAGAAATTTATGCTATAATTTTTGTAACTAAAGAGCATAATTCCAAGTGAATTTCAGATTTTGAACTTTCTTTACTAAATGATAAATGATTTTTTTTTTTTGACAAAAGATAATCATATAATTGATCAAAAAAGGTAGACAGTTAAACCCTGGAGATCAGTCAGGCCTGAAAAAAATGATAAATGATTTTACTTAGGTTGAGAATGATTTTTTTTTTTTTTTTGAAAGACAATATATTTTATAATATAGTAATTATTCAGGACAATCGGGCGGGTTCGGGTTAGTCGGATTCAATTCAATAGGGTTTCGGGTTAATCAGTTTCTGGTTTAATCAGGTCTCGGGTCAATCGGGTTCGGATTTATCGGATTGGGTCAGTCGGGTTGCGGATTAATCGGGTTACGGGTCGGGCTGGTTGCGTATCGTTAACTTTTAGTCAATTCGGGTTGCGGGCGGGTTACGGAGCGGGTGAACGGATTGGACACAGCCTTATAGACCTCGTTTATTCATAGCAGCCCGCTGATTGGCTGCATATTTGCCTGACTAATTATGATAACTCCGATAATTTGCTATTGGAGTAAGTAAAAGCTGAAGTTTATTGTATAAGTATTGAACATGAAGCTCTACAATTCTCCACTCTCTGTTTTCATGTTTTGGTTGCCATGTTAACAAACCACTACCCCGTGTGAGAAGTTGATGATGGTACAAAGTACAAACAATTATACAGTTCTGGCCGAATCCTCAGCAGCCAAGGAGAAAGCTTTATTCACTAGTCCAAAAATGGGGGAAATGGTGGATAAAACACAGTACGGTGATCGTTGTGGAGTTGTGTATATTCAAGATGACTTGACGAACCTCTGCGTCAGCTTCTCTACTCCTACCCTGCAGTCGCCGGCTACTCGTTTCACCCCTTCCTTCACCGTCGACCCAAACTCTGCAGTGCTTTGCTGCATCTCCTCGAGGGAGCCACTTGCCCTTTCCTTCACTGCAGTGCTGAACTCTGTTACCTTCGAGACAGCAGCTTCTTTAGCTTGTTCGGCTTGAGCTCCAGTCTTTGAAGCCCACTCTCTAAGAGCTGAAATGAACGTCAGGATCTTCTGCACGATGGTGTTGATGATTTCTTTTGATTTTCCCGTCACTCTAGCGGACAGGAGCTTGAGCTTGTCGGTCAAGGTTTCCGCTCGGGCGACTGTTTCTTCGGCGGAGAATTGCTCGGAGGCAGACACCCATGTTCCGGCAGCAGAGGTCTCTTCTTCCTGGAGGTCGCTGTCGACGACTACTTTGATCCCTTGTTTCCCCCACCTGTCGCGGGCTTCTTCGAGGGCTTTCGCTTGGTCTCTTGCTCGTTTAGCCTCGTCCTCAGCCCAAGCCCTGAAAAGTGAGACAGGAAGATGGTGCCAATTTGATTGTTAGAATAAGTGTTTTGAGAATGAGTTGATTACAACGTGTTCAAAAAAAAAAAAAAAAAAAATTGTGAATCGAGACGATGCATTGTCATAACTCATAAATACACGTATTTCTTGAGCACATCTTTCTCACACGGGACAGTCATAAGTTATGCAATATGAAAATTGAGCAGTGAAATCTGGAAGCATTACCTAGCCATGGACAAGGCTCTACGCTCAACCTCCAACTCATACTGGAGACGGGAAACCTCCTGCTTTTCTTCCTCTGCCTGTTTCTGAAGCTTGCTGATCCTTTCCTTTTCATAAGATATCTCCACCTTATCCTTCAAAAGGTTTTCCAATTGCTCCTCCATCTCGCCTCTGATTTTTGTTAGAACCTCCATTTCCGATTCGATAGCAGCACGTTCCTTTACTAGAGAAATATTGTCTTCCTCCCTCTGAGCCTTTAGCTTAGCTAGTTCACTCTTTGCCTCTTCAGCCATTCTCTCCACAGCATTAATCTTTTCCCTCTCTATGGAGAGCTCCTTCTCAAAGCTAGCATTGATGTCCTGTTCGACTTCAGCCACTATGGCATTATGGGCAGACACTGCATTTTCCGCCATGGATTCTGCTTCAATGCGAGCGAGCTCCTCGCTAACTAAGTCGGAAGCTTCACCAAGTGCGAGAGCTATGGCAGCTTGAGCCTTTGTAACAGGTTTATCTGGTTGGAAGAGCCTTGTGCAACCTGTGAACAACAAGAGAGAGGAAGAAGGCCGTGATGAGTTATTCAGGACGAACAAGGGAGAGAAAGAGAGAGATGGAAGGTGATGATGATTTATCCAAGACGAACAAGGGAGAAAGAGATATGGGAAGGGAGATGGAAGATGAAGACTGACCAAAAGCAAGAGAGACTATTCCTTGGTCTCCTGATGATAAGTCAGCTACTAGTGCCGGCCATGCATCTGGATGAATTCTATCGATGTCTCTGAAACCAGAGACTTGATACAAGATCTGCATATGACAATGTATCATACAGATTTGTGAGACTCATTGCCTAATGAGCATCAGAAGTAGAAAACAGGAGAAATTTTAACGCCAGACAACCTTTTTATCAGCTTCTGGAAGTTGTCTCTTCTCCAAAGCCACCTTCCAACTTACAAGATCCTGACGTGATAAAGGGCTGCATTATAAGCGCTCATGAGCATACACAAGTAGAGGAAGACTGCTTTACAGAAAAATTGAATACTCATGATAAGTTCACGCAAAAGGCTTAGGCAATCACCTTTCGGGGGAGAAGTGAAATGGAACTTCTTCCTCTTCTACTGATGCAGACTTCAAATCACGGCTTGACAGCTTGCTTGAAATAAGTCCTGCTTCAGCCAAACCTGTAATACTTAACTTATTTAGGGACCACACGGTCAATAGAGCTTCATCAATCATATTTGCAAGGCAAAAAATCCTGAATTACAGTTTTCTCACCTTGAATGGATGCAAAGTCGGGATCATCAGGAGTAACATCATCAAATGCCAGTTCAGTAACATTCTCTATGTACATGGCGGGATATACTTTTGATACAGGGTTTCTTCAACAATGAATTAAAAAAAAAAGTCAATCCTGAAATTCTATAGTTTGATAGGAGCCATTTTCCATTTAAGAAGAAAAACGATTCACCTTGAAAGACCACTGGCAGAAATCAACCAGCGAGCATATTCACGACGTGAGCATAAATCACCAGGTTGAGCATCAGCCTCAATAACCTGGAACAAAAAGGTTCAATAAATAGTCCGTCTCGCTTGCAGTCTGTATAGTCAAGCTTCGTGATATAGACACAAAAACCAGCAACAAATTGTACCTTCAGAACTTGCAGGGCTGCAAGTGTTTGACCCTGACCTTGATCAATAGCAGCAGGAACCAGAAGCTTGCCAGGTGGCACACGGAGAGCCTCAAAAACTGCAGATGGAGCAGGTATGCCCACAGAGGAGAAAGCACTCAAGGGCACTTGTGATTCACCAAACAATCTACTTTCATCTGGCTCAGATAACATTCTATCTAGCACATTTGTGGAAGCAGATGATGAAGGCAAAGATGTTTCAGGAGACAAGTTTTCTTGCAAGTAATTCACATCTACAGTTGAAGTAGTACTCTCCATTTTTAACGGTACAGTTTCACTCTGGTCAAGGTTCTCACTTGGTGAACTGTCAGAAACAAGTGCAGCATTTGGCTCCACAACTTCATCAACCACAGATTGAGAGGAAGTCAAGGAAATGGAATTTCCTTCAAACTTCAAGGCAGACAAATCCACAACTTCATCGATGTTACTGTTCACTAAATCGGATTCAGCGCCAGGCTTATCAACTACCAAGGTTTCTTCAGCCACAGCAACTGATTGCATAAGACTTGAGATGCTTCTTCCGCTTTCAATTTCAGCACTCAACTCATTCTGGGAAGAGTAGGACTTCATCTCACGCACAACCGAATCATCATCAATAGACAAAACAGTTTCTAGCTCTTCATCCGCGGAAGCATGAATAGCTGCAACAGCCGAGCCAATAGACAATTCACCATTTACTTCTGGAGAAAGCTGATAATCATTACCAAGCTTATTTTCACTTGGCATTTCATCAAGTTCAGGCGATGAAGCTATATCTTCCTCAGTCTCAAGGCCACTTACACCAGTCTTCCCATGATCTTCTGCAGTTGTATCATCCACAGCTCTATCATCGTCCTTCTCGGATGACAAAAATGCTTCCTGTTGAGGCGTTAATGGCTCCATATGTTGATCGGGTCCTGTTTATTGCAACATAAATTTAATCATACACTAATATTTGACATCATATCTTACCTCTGAGACATCAAAAATTGAGGAAATTATCAAAAAAGAGACTATCCAAATTTTAGAATTTCACAAGCAGCAAGTCAACGACTTACTACTTGATGTGCTCCGGTTGTTAAGCGCTAAGCCGGCCAATGTAACGCCAGCGACCAAGACGAGCCCAGCTGCTCCGGCGGTCACATACCCTGAAAGCAAACTACTCTCAACTACTTATTCTGGTCCAAGATATGGTAGAGCAGTCGATTAACTAGTGAAACGCACACGATCATAGATTTTCTCAGGCACCAAAAAGGTCTCCATCTCGTACCTCCAAACCAATTCTTCCCTTCGGACTTGGACTGATCTTCTCCATTGGCGGAATCGGACCATCCAGCGAAATTATCCTTGGTGGAGGACGAGGAGGAGGAAACAGCCCAGGAGCTCCAATTGCGAGACCGTCCCGTTCCGCTCTGAGCTACACAGAGCAGGCGAACATTACGATTGAGCTTCCCTGGACGACCTCGCACCAGAAGCGCTGGACTTGAAGCTCCTCGACATTTCCCGGAGTTGAAGGCTAATCGAAGCTGAGGGCAGCTCGGCGACGCAGCGGACGCCATGGAATATCGCAGAAGAGTTCAGCAATCGACGACGCAAAAGGGGAAGCTGAGTAATTGGATTGGGAAGGGGAAGATTTCTAGGGTTATTCCTTTCTCAGTGAGCGTCCGGTGTGTTGAGTGGGGAAGATGGAGATATCCGATAATGGGATTTTTTTTTATTTTTTTGGCAACGCCTTTTCTTTTTTCTATAATGTCATCTCTCCACCTGCTTAATCGAACAGTGACTGATAGTTTTTTCTGTTTTCGCTTTTCTTTTTATTATTTTTACGAGGAATGCAGAATCCCACCGGCTGGACGTCATTTTCAGTTTGGACTTTCGAAATTTTGCAACGACGACAAAATAAGGCGCGAACGCTGCCGTTTTCGTGCCACTGCACCCATGCCCTGGAACTGGAGGTCCGAAGGCTACACCATATTCTCGTTCTCAGCCTCTGAACAAAGGACTGTGGTCTATGACTCTATGTGGTTTCCAACGACTCAAAATCATCCATTATTTACATTCAACATGATCTTATGGAAGTATTAGTGGAATCTTTTCGTATTTGTATAAAATTAGATATCTCAAACAAAACAAAAAATAGTGGAAGTGTATAATAAGAGATATCACGATATAACAAAAATATCTTTTTGTTAGAAATGTTGTTTAGTCACCATCGATAACTGGGTGCGAAGTGACCAAATTACCTCTTATTGAAATTCAAATTTAATTAGGGGTGGCAGAACGGTTTCCGGTTAGCAGTTAACCGGACGGTTTCAATCGAACCTACCGGTTTTCGGCTAACCAAAAAACCGGTTCTGAATGCAGCGGTCGGTTGGCGGTAGGGAAGGGCAGGGGTTCGGCTAGCCGACTAACCGGGGTCGGAAACCGGCGGTTAACCGGCTAACCGACCCCTTCCATTTCCCCTTAAACGGCGCCGCCCCACTAACCCTAAGCAGCTCCACCCTCGCAGCCTCCTCCCAATTCCCAAATCAGTCGACAATCGACATTCCCCCTTCTCGCCTTCCCCCTTCTCGCCTAACAGTCACAGAGACCAGCCCTTCCCCCTCCACCATCGTCGCCGCCTCCACCTCGCCGTCCCCCGCCGCCTTAACCTCGTCGCCCCGCCGCCTCCACCATCGTCGCCCCGCCACCAGCAGTCAGCAACAGCTCCACCCTCGTCAGCCAGGCACCCTCGTCTTCGCCGCCGGCAGCCCGGGAATGCCGACGGAAACCTCTTCTGTCCCTCGCACGACCATCGGAAGCCTTCGCCGGCGGTGACCTCTTCTTCTCCTCTCACCCGCGAACAAAACCCAAAAGAAATAACACAGATAAAAAACAAAAACCAAAATCAAACCCTCAAAATTCGACATGCAAGTGAGAGAACTTGATCTCGCCTTCTTCTACCGTCGCCTACCATCGTCTTGCCCGCTCCGCCGCCGTCTTGGCCTTCTTCCATTCTCCTCGATTTGTTATTAGTAGTGAGAGATGAGGTAGAGAGAAGCGACGATTTGGGTCGATTTAGGGGAGCTAGGTTGATTTGTCGGTGAGGGACGAACAGAGGATTTCTTATGGGGTTCTAATTGCTTAGATTGCTTTTCGATTTGTTTTTGCAGGGAAAGGACGGCAAGAGGAGCTGGGCAGGGGATTGATTTATGGTGGGAGGAGTGAGATGTGTTTTTGGTAGACGCTGGAGGAAAGGACCGAGAAGGGGAAAGATGGGTAGTCGTGGAAGTTCCGGTGGTCGGGGATCGACGGCCGGTGAGACCCCCGCGACGGCAGCGGAGAAGACACTGTGGTAGGGTAGTGCACAAACACCGGTGGCGGCGGGTCGTCGCCGAAATCGAGAACAGAGGAAGGCGAGATGTTTGTACATCGTCTAGATCGCCGCTTCTAGAAGGTGAGGGACGAACAGAGGGTTGATAAGGATTGAGATAGTGGTGCAGATTTTTTGTTTTGTTTTTTTTTTTTTTTGTGTAGAAAAGTTAGTTTTCCGGTTGGTTGGCTAACCGAGTCTAAAACCGAAACCGACCGGTCGGTTGGCCGACTACCCGTGACCTCTCTCACGGTCAGTGGTCGGCAGCTGTAGGGGGTGGCTCGGTTTAACCGATAACCAGGTTTTCGGTTTTCGGTTTTCGGTTAAACCGAAACTGACCGACTGCCACCCCTAAATTTAATTCTCTTTGTGCAAACGGATTAAAAAAAAATTCTCTAATCTAACTTGCCTGTTGACCACACCACCGAGTCTGGCGATCATCTTCACCTACGCCGTCCACCAACTTCTCCCGACGGTCGCCACCCATCTACTGGCTACTGGTGCGCTGCTACTCCTTCGACCCCAAGCTATTCCGCCAACACCTACTTGATCGCGCGGCAGTGGCAGACTTCGGCCTAGGGGTGGGCAACGGGAAATGGGTATTTGGGTATACCCGTACCCGTCCCGTTTTTTGAGGGTTACGGGTACCCAAATACCCGTAATTTTTTTTTACGGATGGGATTTGGGATCAAGAATCACTACTTTAGGTACCCGCGGGTTACCCGTCAATACCCGTTTGGGTATTACGGGTACCCGTTATACCCGTTAGTCCGAAATTATTACAAGATTATTTTATTTTTGTAATGGTGAAAAATATATATTAAAAAAAAAGGAAACAGAGTTAGCCACAGAAAAAGAAAGCAGCAGCTAATTGGCTAAACAAAATTGAACCAAACTGGAACACACTAACTAAAAAGAATCAGCAGAAAAAGGAACGAATTAATTCTTGTTTATTTAATTTTTGGTGGCGGTTTCGCACCAAAAAAAAATTCTTGGTGGCGCTTCACTTGGTGGCAGCATCACTTCACCTTCATCATATTGATTCTTGTTTCGTATTTGTTCTTAGTTTTTTTTTGTTGGTGTTATGGTTGGTGTGCACAAGAAATGGTTTCGTTGTTTCTAGGACGATAATGGGAGATAGGCAAAGAAAAGATTCGATGGAATTTTGGACGGGTATTTATGGGTATTATGGGTACCCGTTATCTGTACGGGTTTGGGACTTGGGATGAAGATTGGTCTCCAAATGGGATTGGGTACCAGTTTCAAACGGGACGGGTATCCCGTCCCGTCCCGTTGCCCACCCCTACTTCGGCCGATGGTGGCGAGGAGCAGAACACAAGCACAAGAGTGCTTGCAATTCACTCATTTCCTGCTCCCTCATATACGACGACATATCAGTAGGGATGAAAATTGCTCTGACCCGTCCCTGACCCTGTCTGACCCGTCGCTAAAGGGTCAAGATGTATAACTGACACGTCCCGTCCATGTCTCCTTCTTGACCCTGTCTGACCCTCAAGGGTTGGGACGGGTTAGTGGGTCGACCCTAATTAGCACACTACTTTTTTACAAATTACGTTTTGGTATGCAAAATTATTTTTCTTACAATTTAGTACCTAAAATTTATTTATTTTTACAAATAATTCCATAAATTTTGATGGTAAAGTTACTTTTTGGTACCCAAAATTTTTTATTTTTACAATTTAGTACCTAAACTTTTAAAACTTTACAAAAAAGTCCAATGTGGTATGAGATATTTGTTGTTGCCGTCCCTAAGTTGTCCCGACCATACCGTCCCTTACAGGGTCAAAAGCTGACTCGTCCCTAAACTAACCTTATAGACAAACTGACTCGTCCCGACCCTCAGGGACAGGACGGGTCAGTGGGCTTTTAGGGTCAAATTTACACCCCTACATAACAGTCCCCCAATCGTTGAGGCACGACTGTGGCCCACAAAATAATAATTGAATATTGATTCTTTCTAGGACCATGTATATTGGGTGGATGGAGAGCGGAATTAATAATGTTTTTGGTTTAAGCAATCGTTTCATTCATGCACTAAGGATTCTTCGAGGGACACTCTTCTTGTAGGAATGGCAATAGGGCAGGGCCGGGGCGGGTATCTCGATACCCATACCCGCCCCATGACAGGTCGGGTCCAGGTCGGGTAATTTATCACGGGGCGTGGGTCGGGGCAGGTCGATCCATTGGGTATGTAATTTATGTGAAAAACAATAGAAATATTCATTATTTTGATTGAAAGACCAAGAAAGAAACCATAATATGATAAAATGTAGTTAAATTATTGAAGAAATTGAGGTTTTCACTTATTTACAACTTTATTATAGCTAAAATATAATATAATAAGAGGAAAATCTTAAGTAATTTGACTAATATTATATGTACTTTAGGCAAGAACGAGTCGAGAATGGGGCGGGTCAGGGCAGGTCGGGTCGATGAGTGGTACCCATGCCCGCCCCGCCCCAAAACAGGTCGGGTAAATCGGGTCAGGTCGAAATTGCCATCCCTATCCTTGCCTGCTGCAACTTGGTCGACGAGATGAATGAATTAGGACGGGGATGGGTTTTCATCGACAGCTGAAGGGGGAGAGATGGTAGTAAAGAATCAGTTGGGGGTAATTGGGTCATTCCCTACCCCAATTAATGGTAACTAGACAGAATCATTAACAGAAGAATATTTTTGTTACATCATGATATTAGAAGGGGTTAATTGCAAGGAGGGTCACTGGGTTTACTAAAGGGCATTGCTATTCGTCGCCCTAAAATATCTTATTCGTCGCCCTAATTTTTATTGAAATGACTCAAATATCCTTAGCTTAATTATTGTACATCAAACCCGTCGACCGCCGCTGGAAGCACCAGAAGGGTTAAAAACCCGTCTCCGGCGAGTTGGGACAGGTCGGAACCTCGTACCTCTTCAAACTACCATCACCAGTGGGTCATTCCGACGACGAGCCTGTGGCGGTATCGGAGAAAGGCGCTCCATCTCTGCTCAAGATGTTCGGAAGGAGCGCACCTAGCTGCGAACGACGACACTCTGTCTCTGTTCCCGATGTCATATGCGATTGATTTAGATTCTACCAGACCGGCGCATCTCAGCTTGTCGGGATTCCAATTAGAAAGGGTTTCGATCTGGGTTTTTAGGGTTTCAATGTCTAGAAGGGTTTTATTCGTGTTGTGGTTGTTATTTTAATTTCTGGGTTTCAGGATTCATCCCTTCCGTTCCCAGTTCAATTTGTGCAGAGTGGCAATTCATCTTCTAGAAGTCATCATATATAGTGAGGTCAAGATTTCTAAGCTTCTTCTTCATCTTCTTCCTCCGGCAATAAAAGTAAATCACCAGCGGCGCTCAAGTTGAGGTGGGCATATGCCGGATAAAAGAATCCACAGCGATAGCACCGTCCGTGTTGAGGTCGGCGGCGTCTGGGCAGGGTATGTAATGAATTTTTTGTTTAGTGTTTTGGTTTGAAATTGGAGTTAGAGGGTAAGATCGTCAATTTGGTGTATTTTAGGGCGATAAAACTTGAATTTTAGGGCGACGAATAGCGATTCAGTTACTAAAACCGTTCATGCTTGGTCACTGAAAATATTTAATTTCATTCATGGTCACTAAGATTAGTTCAATAGTTAGAGTTTGGTCACTCTCCGTTAGTCTCCGTTAGTTTTTGCTGATGTGGCAGTCAACTATTATAGTTGGCCGTTAAATGAGTGACGTTGCCATTAAAAAAATAAAATAATAAAATTTAAATATTTATAATTTCCACCTCATTTTACAACTATTAAAAAATAAAAATAAAACTTACCTCCGCCATCTACACCACCATGGCCATGACGCGATCGTCTCCGCAGCCGCTCCTTCCTCAACGCAGGCCTCGCTTTGCTTCATCCCACTTCAATTTTGCCCCTAATGCATATGATCGGTTTCCCGGACTAAATTAGTATCGACCTCTGCGTTTGATGCCGAGGAAGTGCTTGTTATTTCCTCTCTCTCTCTGGAATCCAGATGCTCCATCATGCGAGAAACTGTTGCAATTCCGGCATTTACATCTCTTCTAACATCAGAACTGAGGTCTGCCATTGGAGAGTTGCGAGAAAAAAATCTCTCCTTCCAACTCCTTGTACTCTTCGTAATTGATTCCTTGTATCTGAAACCAATAACAAAAAAGGAACTGAGTTGACCAATCAAGATAACAACCCTTTCTCCAATCTTCTGTCCAGCAAAAATTAAAATCCTTTTTTCTTAATTTGAGCTGACTTGATTGCTTTAAACAGGGACGGAATCCTCTTATGTTTATCTTTGCTCTGATTGCCAATCTAACCTATGTTCTGAGGTAAAAAAAGTCCTTCTATTCTACCATTTATCGTCTTCCCTGCAATCTTGTTAACAGCTAACTGAGAGTTTCCCTCTGTGTGTGTGTGTGTGGGGGGGGGGGGGGGGGGGGGGGGTTAGAACAACAGAGTGAGACAGCATCAAAGCCAAACTGCCATGGCTTCTGGATGCTGTTGTCTGCGTCATCCTCGATTTATTCGTATTCTTTATCGAAGTCATTAGAACTCTGATGATCAATCACTCGTCTAACTGTTTGTAGTTTTAGAATAAACTACACCGGGGCAGGTGGAGAATGAAGCAAAGCGAGGCTGGCGTTGAGGAAGGAGCGGCGGCGGAGACGATTGCGTCATGGCCACGGTGGCGTAGATGGCAGAGGTAAGTTTTATTTTTATTTTTTAATAGTTGTAAAATGAGGTGGAAATTGTAAATATTTAAATGTTTTTATTTTATTATTTTTTAATAACTACGTCACTCATTTAACGGTCAACTATAATAGTTGACTGCCACATCAGCAAAAACTAACGGAGAGTGACCAAACTTGAACTATTGAACTAATCTTAGTGACCATGAATGGAATTAAATCTTTTCAGTGACCAAACATGAACGGTTTTAGTAAACCCAGTGACCATCCTTGCAATTAACCCATATTAGAAGAGTATATTTTTGAAAAAAATAATACAGACGCATGTTGTTTAATTTGCAATAATAGAGGAGTACAAAATGCTATTATCCAACAGCTTAGTACCGATTAAAACCACTAAAATGCGAGCCGCACTTACTATACCGCCGATTCATACACCGGTTCGGTTCCGACAACATTGCTTAACAGGAATACTAAGTAGCAAATCGACTAACAAATCTCAGCAGTAAATCTGAAAATGACTAACAAATCCCAAGCACCAAACAATTACACTCAACAGAATACCAAAGGTAGCAATTTCAATAGTAAATGACTAACAAAGCCAAACGAAGTACCAAACATAATTCTTCAATTCTACTCCAACAAAATACCAGAAGTAGCAAATCAACCTCAATATCAACAATAACATGACTATCAACTGTTAGTTGCCCTCGGTACTGTCGTTACTCCCTCCACGATTCTCTTGGTTAAGTATTGACTGCTATATCAAAGGCTGCAGGGGGCACCGGGAACACAAGTAACCAAAACACATCAAAATTACATATATATATCCTACCATCTCAAATTCCAATTGAAAAAAAGTACAGATCTAAAATACAAAAGAAAAAAAAAAGCAATATACCAGATACTTCAGATTCTCCAGTAGGAGCTGACTCAATAGGAATATTGGCCTGGGGATTAGCATTCCCACCTCCAGCAACTGATGACAACAGAAAACATCAATATATAAATGTATTCAATGACAACTAGAAGAAGTAAAAAAAAGAGTATATACTTCAAACAGTTTCGAATTGAAAAAATTAAAATAAGAAACACTTGGTTACTGTCAAGGATGTAAAGAACGATGAGAAAATGAATGAACAGTTACATGGGGGGAGTATTGCTCCAATTACGAAAACAGTGTCTATTATCCTGACCTATATTAGCATTAGAGGGATTCAAATGTTTTACTGACTTACCAAACTTCAATTCAACAACCTTCCGATACAAACAAGCATTATAACCAGTCACAGCACGGTAGGAAATACCGCGGGGGATAACATGTGCTAGATACTCATCACACAGTGTGCACTCGGATTTGACAACATTAAGAATATCTGCACCTAAATTCACAAGATCAAATAACACCAACAGTATACAAATTTAGCGCACAAAGACATTACAATTATTCAGTAGTTCATCATATAAATTTAGCACTATCAGCAGTTCATTTAAGCAAACATCCAGACAAAATTACCAAACCTTGAACATTAGCTCCTGGAACAAGGACTTGCAGGTGATCATCCAAAACAGAGAGATTGGTAAGGGATAGGTTAACCTCATTGGGCACTACACTTTCATCAACAAGACTAAGCTTCTTGGCTACAAGAAGCTGATGGAATTGGAGTGCCCGACCAAGGATATCAGGCATCTCAGGAAACTGGTGGATCACGTTAGCTACTGAAACCAACTCTTCACTGAGCGCAGTTCTAAGCGCAGCTGATGTTGGAACAACATTGAATTGTGCAGATGCCATCAGATGAAAAACGCCAGCTCTTAAGAAAGACAGACGATCCTGAAACCAAAAAAATGGAACTTCAATTAAAAGCAAGAACAAAACCAGGTCAGCACAAAACAGGACAACGACCACCACAATCATCGCAATACAATGAAACGACAAGAAAAGAAAACAAAAAAATCTCGATCTAGGAATTAGAGATGCAGAATCAGGGAAACGTGCTAATATTTTAATGTCGCAAAACAGAACGACCGGTTCAATCATCTCTATACGTAATACGTCTAAAGGCAGACTAATCACATGAGAGGCAGATCTAGCATTTTTAAAGACGAAGAACCATAGGAAGAATGCTGAATTCGTGGACAAAAAGAACACTAATAATGCCGTAAATAAAATCGGAAGAAGCAACCGCAGAACTAGTATTTGGAGACGAAGAATCATAGGTAGAAAACTAAATTCGTCGACAAAAAGAACACTAATTCTGCAAGCACACTGCGCTAGACAGAGAAGCCATGGATTAAAACAGAGCGAGAACTTACGAACAGTGGAAATCGGAATGAAAACAGAGAGCAGAAGTTGTTCTCCTACTTACGGAAAATTGGAGAGGAGGACTGTAAATATGCCGCTAGTTTGTTTCAACTATTAGGATTTTAGCGAGTAAATCCGAATAACAATTACTGGGCTACAACCCATTTAACAAGCGAGCCCGGTAACTTGAATAAAAATGGTCTCATTCGGTTTACTGGGCTGCAATCCAGTGAGAGCCCAGTAAAAATTGCTTCTTATGTTTAAAAACAAGAAAATGACTGAATTGAAATGAAATAGACGCACCAAAATCCCAAACTGGGCTGTAACAAAGTTAGAAAAGAAGCCCAGTCAACTAAAATCTTTCTTTCACATAAACCACAACACAATCACTAAAATAACTTGAAGAGAAGTAAACGAAGAACCAACCTGGTTGCTGGAGATCTCATCTCACCAAGAATAGAAGTACCTCCCGATCTTCAAAGAGAATGAATACACGCTTCAACTCGGATGTTCAAAACAAGGGATGGTAAGAACCATCAGAAAAGAAGAGAGCAATTTCATGAGGAAAGTATTGCTCCGATTACTCATATCAAATGAATTTAACTACAAGAGGGAGGGAGGGAGGGAGCTTCAAGATAGAAGAAAAACGAGAGGAAAAGCAGAGGGGGAGGAAAGGTAGGGGTATACGAATAACAACAAAGCTCTAATTATCAGGTTGTCAAAACCGAATCGGCCATTGTTCCGGATTAATAAGAGGTTTAAGGTTATTGAATAACCGGTATTAGAAACCGGTCATAAACCGATGCTGGCCTATAATATCTCCACTCTAGTCCCTACAAAATAAGGAAGAATAGAGAGAATTAATGAATTCAAAACTGAAAATGTAGATTGTAGAAGGTTAGGTACTGTTAATGCTAGGATACGACAGGAAGTGGGGATGAGAATTAAATTTTGGGGTTAATACCTTATTTTGGTCCGAACTATGACCATATAATCAATTTTGGCCCGTGGTTTCAGAAATTAACATCCTGGCCTCAACTATGCAGCATATAGACTCAATTGGCCCGACACATAGTCTGACCGTCAATTTGGACGGTCAACTCCGTTGACCGTTAGTCAACATGCCATGTCATTGCCTAATAAGCCTAAAAATCATTAAAAAAATTTAAATTCAAATTATTTTCCTAATTTCTATGATTTATCATTTTCCAATTAACCAAAAAATAAAATTCTAATTATATAAATAATTTTTTTGGGATATTTGAAAATGATAAATTTTATAAATTAACCAAAAATTATCAAATTAAATTTTATAAATTTAAAGATTATGATATAAATTATATTTATGTGGGAAGTTTTAAAAATATAAAATAATTTGATAATTTTTGGTTAACTTATAAAATTTATCATTTTTCAAATTATCCAAAAAATAAAAAATCAAATTTATTTTATGTTTTTATAATTTATTTTTGGTTAATTTGATAATAAATAAGAAAAATTAGAAAAATAATTTGAATTTGCATTTTTTTAATGATTTTTAGGCTGACTAGGCAATGACATGGCGTGTTGACTAACGGTCAACGGAATTGATCGTCCAAATTAACGGTCAAACTATGTGTCGGGCCAATTGAGTCTATATGCTGCATAGTTGAGGCCAGGATGTTAATTTCTGAAACCACAGACCAAAGTTGATTATATGGTCATAATTCGGGCCAAAATAAGGTATTAATCCTAAATTTGTTTCCTTTTTCTCTTATTTTTAATGTAAGTTTTCCTTTTCATGTTGCCTTGTTCTTTGTTCCAAAATTTTAATTGCAAGGAACATAAAAGGCAAGCATCCAATGTTTTTGGAAGGTGTGCTTTGATCCAGTGATAGAACGACCGTTTTTTCACTTCCGAGACTGGATTAGTGGCCAGGTGCGAGTTTTTCCGGTCTGACCGGTCGGTCCGGCTCGGGTTTCTACTATATCAAATTAGTCATGCCTATAAGACTATAATAAGATTTGTTATAGAGTATACATAATATTTTAGTCACTAAATGTTACACTCCTAAATCATCGTATGTAAATTTTGTGATAATCAAATCAATAATTAATTAAACATGTAAACCATAATATGTAAAAATTCTGATAAGCTTTCTCTCTTCTTTCTCTTAAAAATTGAAAATACAAGATTTTTCCCTTATTTTTTTCATAAATAAAAAACATCAAAAGTTCCCACCCTTTTCTGTTCCTATAAATCAAAAGCACCAAAACTCTCTTTTCTTTCTTTTTCCAAAACTTGAAGCATCAAATTTCCCTCATTTTTTCCTCAAAAAGTTGAAAACATCAAACATTTTCACATCTTTCTCTTCTATAAACCAAAGCACCAAAATTCTCCCTTCTTTCTTTTCCCAAAATGTGAAGCACCAAATTTCCCTTTTTTTCTCTTCAAAAAGTTAAAAATACCAATATTTCTCACTTCTTTCTCTTACTATAAACCAAAACAATAAAAACTCCCCTTCTTTCTTTTCCCAAAAATTTAAGTACCAAATTTTCCTCTTCTTTTTTCCCCAAAAAATTGAAAATTTCAAAGTTTCCCACTTCTTTCACTTCCTATAAACCAAAGCATCAAACTCCCTCTTATTTCTTTCTATTCTTTCTTTTATTAAAAATATATAATTTCAACACAATATCATTTTTTGAACTTTCCTTTATAAAATGAAAAAATAGTTTTACTTAGTCTTACAACAAACTTCATTTCGAAATTTTAGATAATATATAATATAGTAATTATTTGGGTCAATCGGGCGGGTTATGGGTTAGTCGGGTTCGGGCCAATCGGGTTCGGACCATTCGGGTTGTGGGTCAATCGGGTTCGGGTTAATCGGGTTGCGGGTTAATCGAATTACGGATTATCGGGTCACGATTTACTGGGGTTACGAGTCAGGCGGGTTGCGGGTCATTGACTTTTAGTCAATTCGGGTTGCGGGTCGGGTTAATCAGGCGGGTTAGTCCGGTCGGGTTCTCTTTTGACACCTATACTTGAAATATATTGAAAATTGATCTCATTTTGTAGAATCCTCTGACCTCTTTCTAAATTTTTTTATTTATAGTTCTCCTTGAGGGCTGCTGGTGGCGTCCCTCCGGCGACCGGCGACAGCCCTAGGGATGGCAACAAAACCCGAACCCACGGGTACCCACCCGACCCAACCCGGTCAACGCGGGTAAAACCCGTGTTGACGGGTTTTGGGCTGGGTTCGAGTTTAAACCCGCTACACTATTTACCAGGGCGGGTTGGGTTTGAGTTTAGGTAAACCTGCCCCATAGGTACCCGCCCACACACATATAATTACTTTTCCGTTATATTTAATATTCTAAATAATATATCTTCCTTAAACAATTAATATTCTTTATGTTTGTGGAGACATATATAATTTGTTGTTTCTAATTGTTTAGAATGAAGATGATATTATGAAGTGGAGAGTGAAGAAACTTAGTTGACGAGTAAAAAGCTTTCAATTAATCTTATTGTTTATAGATGTTTATCTTTAATTTTGAACAATTTGTATTGATCATTTGCGGTTTGCTTGTATGCTCTAGATTGGTGTTTTTTGTATGAATAATTTGTATGAGAAAATTAATGTTAAACTTTTATTTTGAAAGAAACTTGTTATTGTAAATTTTTTACCACAAAAACTCACGGGTACCCAGGAACCCGCAGATACCCAGCGGGTTGGGTTTGAGTTTTTCAAACCCAGCTGGTTTTACCCCGGATTTTTTTGGCGGATAAACCCATGGGTTTGGGTTTGACAAAACCCGTCCCAACCCGACCTATTGCCATCCCTAGGCAGCCCTCCCCATCTGTCCTTTCCATTTCTCTTTATTTTCGTATTTGGTATGTTTGATGTCATTTTCCGCTGTTGGAATCTCTCCCTCGATCTCTCGTTAGAGATTATTGTTTTCCTTGCTCTGTTCGGATTCATCAGATCTGGAGATCTTTTGTTCGTTGTCACAGAGGGTTAGTTCTTAAGATCGGCTTGTCTTATGATTTTCTCTTCTTTCGTCTACCTCCTTGCTTCACCCTGCTGATCTCGGTGTTTCGGAGATGCTAATAGCCCTCCTTTGTGATTCAGCTCGGACTCGGAAGAAGATCAGAAGACAGAGACTCGATCTCCTTGGTTCCGGTTGTTGGCTGCTCATCGTACTGTTGCGTTCCTCTCTTGGATTGCGTTCGATTGGAGCCTCTGGTGATGAATGGTCCAGAGTTTTATGGGAGAAGACAAGCTTTCAATGTTCTTCATTGGTTGGCATGTTCGTCTTCCCTCATTCTCCTTCTGGGTTGGCAAGATCTCCCGCCGACATCCTCGATTTGGTGTTCCTTTTTCACAAATCTCGGTTCTTAGGCGTCTCTTTCCAGCTGCGGCAACGTCCTTCCTTGGAGGTTCAAGATCAGCTAGGGTTGAGAAGGATGACCTTCAGTTTGCTCTCGTTTGTGGGCTTTGTTTTCTGTTTGTAGACACATTGTTGGGCTTGTTTTAGGTGGTCTTATCTCTCTGTCTTTACTGTTCTTGTTTGTAGTCTTCCTTTGGGCTCATGCCCACTCTACACATCTTAGTTTTAGTGAAACTAACTTGTTAAAAAAAATTCGTCACAACTGCCCCAGCGAACCCGTGCTGATCCGTGAAAACGCGGATTTTTTCTAAAACATCCAAAATTCGTGATTTATATTTTATCAGAGTTGCGAATTTCTGCACAAAGAGCGCGAATCTAGTCGAACCTCGTTTGGCGGTCGAACTAATAGGTAAATGTCGGTGAGAGGAAGAGAGTTATGTGGCGGAAGTTGACAGGAAATCCGAGGCGACGACGGACGACCAACAAGCCGTGCTGGAAAGCTACCTAAGATTACTGCCGCCGCTCCATAATTCGGCTATACATGATTTCGTAGTGAGGGAGATGAATAGAGAGATTAAGAGAGGTAGGGTAATTGAGAGATTCAATAATTCAATCCAACTTCTAATGAACAGTCGGTGGGAAGCAAACAAAGAAGCTTTTTTTTATGCTAGTGATTGTTTTCTGGAATGAGAGGATGGATAAGGAATGAGAGGTGGTTGTGCATTCCGCGAAGAAAGAGGAGGAGGATTAATAGTTTTTAATTTAATAAACTATTATTGATTACTAGCTTTTTCATTTTTGGTTAAAATTCATTCATAAATTGGAGTCCCACCCAAAAAATGAAAATGTGCTTTATAAAATACTAAAATAGTCAAATTAATAGGCAATGCTAACTTTTAGTACAGGTTCATGTATTTGGATTCTTCTTTAGTATATATTTATTTCAAACAATAATTCAGAGAAATTTTTCAACAAATTAATTTGACGTTGAATTAATAACTACTATGTAATAAACCAGAAATTTTGCCATTACTATTATTTACACAATATAAATAATATAAATAATTTAATATTGATGCTCTGTTCACGCCCTCGATATTAAGTTCTTGAAAAATAGACGCTCTCGCTCCCGCTCCCGCTCCACGAATGGGTTACCTAAGTACGAACTCATTCAATAAATCAGAATACAAATCCAGTTGAAAGAGCGAAAACAATCTCCTTAAACCAAAACCCAAATCCACAAAGCAGTGAAGGCGCAAGCAGATAACTGTGAGTTGGATCCTCACGACAACTCTGGCCACCCAGAACCCTCCCTACATAACAAAAAAAAAAAAAGAGTCAAAATCAAGATACGAAGGTCAAGCAGGAACGAAACATGAATTAAGAGAAAAAAGCAATTCCCCTAACCTACCAACGAATCATCTAAAAAGCACTCGAGCACGAAAGTGTCTCTGCAACCAAAGCGAAGACAAATGAGATTCAATCTACTACAACTCAAAGAAACCGAGAGATAGGAACCAAAAAAACAAAAGATAGTACATGTTTGATTGCACCATCGCAAAGACAAAACGAGAGGTCGTCGGAGATGGATCGCTGAGAGAAGGAGATAACTTTGTGAGTGGGAGAACATGATCTGTAACATAAAAGCTCAAGGAAACTGGTAAAGCAGCATGTTTCACTCGTAGAGAAGACGAATCGCGAGGTCGACAGACGAATCGGGGAAGGAAGAATTGACAGTAGTCACGAAGAACAGAACGATGTTGCTCCAAGCATCACTCGAAATCGTCAAGCCTTGTTCTTCGTGATCGCGAGGACGATGAAATGAAGAAACAGAACGATCTCAAAATCGTCAAGCCTTGTTGCTCTGAAGTAAGTACCAGCTATTGGAGAAATTGTTGCAGATTCCTTGCTGATCTGAATCCAACAGATTCCATCGTACATAACTCACAACTGATTCTACCACGGAATTGAAGTCAACCAGAAAGAGATCTCAACTCGAAACAAATCCCAATAAGTTAAGAATGCTCTTCCTTTAGCGAAGAGCTCCAGCTCTACTTAGTGGCGGAGGCAATGCATACCAAGGTGGGTCCCAGGACCCACCTTGGCTCGGGAGAAAATATGTACGTCTAGGTTAATAGTGGTAGAAGGTTGTACCGGACAAGTCAACGATAGGATATTTTATGCTGAAAATGTGGGTTTATCATGGTTTAACCATTTCATATCGCTAATATCTTCTATCAATTTCGCTTCTAGCATGAGATTTTTCTTATCGAACCACCAGTACGCTACGGTTTTTCACTCCTTAATACAATAATTAAGTGACAATGAGATTTTTCACCTAAAATTCATCAATATTGATCAATATTTCTACCATCAAACAATAATTATATCATGAATTTAGCTATCATCATTGTATATAATACATTTTAGTTTCTACATAAATAATATTAGCACAAAATATAACTTCATCCTCCAAGCTTCAAATCCTTAATTTATCCATTATCTATCCTGAATTTAACCATGATCTATCTTGAATTTATCCATTATCTATCGCCAAAGCCTCATTTTGTTGAAACTCACTAGATCCTTTTTATCCTAATAATGAATTCAATATATCAGGTTTTAGACTCGAATTAAGGCTACACTGCAAGTGTTGAAAGAAAATTTTCAATGAACCACGTGGATATTAAAAAATATTCTGACCCACCTTACATAAAATCATGGCTACGCCACTGGCTCTACCCAGGCCCCCAAATCCAAGGACAAGGTAGAAACCTCACCAGTAGTATTAGAACGACGGAGGAAGAAGACTAGTGGCTTCTTTAGATGCATACAAGGCCAAGAGTAGCTGCAAAGTTCACACAAGCTTGGTCCCTTCAACAACCCATCACATACTTTGCCCCAAGATTCACGGTCTTCTTCCAATCACCACACACTCGATGCAATCTGTGAACGACCCGGTTCAATTCGATCTTCTAATACGATCGCGTGCATGGCACCTTACGAGAACAAAATATCCCACCTTGATTTCCTAGATACTAGTGATGGAGGTTCAATAGCAGTGGGAGGTATATCCGGACGAAAAGGATTACAAGCAGCAATGAAAGGCTTCATCGTGTGCTGCATAGCACCAGTATCTTCATCGGAGGTAGCTGGATGTTTCAATCTGAGAAGGAGTGGTTCCTGGTTTGATTGGGTTAAGTCAGCAGTTGGGTTAGGTGACAAAGACAGCTTAGAGAATAGGTGTGTTATGCTTTGATATATTTGGAAGGAAGTAAATGCTCATATGTTTAATGGAACAATACTTGCCAAAGAGGAGATACAAGTAAGAGTAATCCAGGCTGGTCTTTCGGCGACATTGCCATCGACTGGAGTGGGGGAAATTTTTGGTATGTAATAATGTACGCATTATGGCCTGAGGGGGCGCCTCACTTGGTGTGGTGATCATAGACGATGCTTGTAGGTTCTTGCTTACGGAAGCAAAGAAGATATTAGGGACATGGGAGGTGGAGCACCAGAAGCTTTAGCAACGGAGCTGGGTGCTCAACGGGGGATAGATTGTTTAACTATGATCCAAAGACTACGAAAACCATACTTGGTACATGATGAAATAGGGTTTGTATACCGGAATACTCGACTCTACTTGTAGGAGTTGAGCTTGACTCGCTCAAACATATAATATGTGATGCTAGTAGCACGGCTCACGTGATGGCGCATGCAGAGACAATGTGGGATGAGAGGGTCGTTTAGATGGATATACCTCTGATTTATTTAGTTGATCATCTGCAGTTGGACAATGTAACCACCATGTCTGATAAATAAAATTCTTATAGATTTCAGTAAAAAGAATGCGGAACTCTACATCAGTCTCCTAAAACCCACAACCTTGTGTGATCATTTGTTATGAGGCATACCATAAAAGTTGACCTACTGACTCACTCCTACCGTCACTCTAGAAAATGGCCAAGTGTAACCACTTCCTAAAGCATAGTATAGCGGGTTTGGGTTTTAATGTCAACCCGGGTCCTAGATTTGATGACTACTCGGTGAATTCTTGTTATCTAGCAGTGAAACTTTAGTGCAGGTTCAAACAAACAAAAACACAAAGCAAGTTAAACGGTTGTTTCAAGTCGAGAGAGGTCACCCAGATATGGTTCCCCCTAGACTGCAGTTAAGCCGGATTGCAATTACCAAGTTCAATTTCTATGATAGTTATACTGCGGAAGGTTCTTAAACAGCCTGAAGTCTCGACTAAAGGTCTCCAGACCCTCTCAATCTGAGTCTCTAGCGGGCAACTAACCTCCACCGGAGTAAACAGATTGAGGCCCTAACGAACAAAACCTCCACTACCGAAGTGAATTCGGTACAGAATAGTGAATTGGCTCCTCGACTAAAGTCACCAATTCCCTACCTTCAATCAAGGGTGATCTATCAACCTAGGCAGATATTCTCATTCTAGGTTAAAGCAGAAACAACAGGAATTTGATCAGGATTCAAGTCATTCAATCATTCAAACCTCAATCGAATATAATCAATTCATAAACTCTGTACTTGGGTTCATACAATCAGACCTAACATACAAATCTAGGGTTCTCCATACCCAGATGAATGGGAGAACTACTCCATGGAGAGAGAAGCAAAAGCAGATTCAGATGCGGAAATCATAATGTGAAGGATGGATTTCTGCTCCTGGTCGTCGATCGACACTTCTCCAAGATCAAACCGGGCTCCAATGGTGATGAATATCAAGCTATGGCACTTGGGAACTCTGGTTCGTCGCTTTCTCTCTCTAGGAATCGCTCTGTCTCTCTAAAACTCGAATCCCCTTCTCCTTTGGCTGAAATCTGCCTAAAAGGGCATCACTGGGCAAAACACGGTCGAGGGCACGACCGTGCTTTGCTCCAGCCTGCCCGTGTTTTGAGCTGGTGTAGGACAAACGTGGATGAAGCCTCGGCAGTAAAAGCACGGTCCAGGAACACGGCCGTGCTTTGATTTAGGCGCGCCCGTGTTTTTACTGCCGAACGTGTTCCCCTATATTCAATGCTTCGTTTCTCCCTCGTCCGGACTCCGAATCAGTCGCCGTTTGATCCCAGACGCTCGTAGTCTCGTCCTATTTCTTTTCATGACAAGATTGCACAATTCTTTATCCATGAAGTGAGTTAGAAATCCATTCTTCTTCAGGTCATGCCCGAGTTTCTTCTCCCGAATCGCCAATTGATCTCTGATTGACTTGAAACTTGCGCCTATGCTTCACTTTATGTGCTAAGGACCTGAAATGTGACAAAGGAACACAACCTAGCGTAAAATAGGCCAAAGAAGCAATAATGCAAGCTTAAACGATCAAGAAACAAAGGGGAAAACATGTGCAAATATCGAGTCATCAAATCCCCCCACACTTAACCGTTTGCTTGTCCCCAAGCAAACCAAGTCAGACACAAGGTAGGCTCAAAAGGTTTCAACCAAGCAGGCTTTAGGGCATATCATATCGGCACAAAACACGTGGATCATACTGGCTTTTGGTCATTAACACATGGACAACCTCAACGACAACCTAGACAACCACCACAGATGACATTCGAATGCAGCAAAGTGAGCAAAGGAAAAGTCTCCCTTCTGTTCACCAACCAACATAGACTCGACTCAACCACTTATTCCAGATAGTCACTTTATGCATAAAGCTCAAGATATCAGAATTAAGACCGAGCAATCCAGGTCCTCCCCGGGATAAAGAGTATAAAGAATACGAGAAAATGAATCACTCACTCTTGACCAGTGGGGTCAGGACAATTTGATGCGAAAAATGTGCATGCTTATTCTCTCAATCCCTAACGTCTCTTCACCATGAATGCAACCTCTAAATGCTCGAGTTCACATATGGGGTGTCGCCACTAACTAATCTGGAGGTCTTAGACACAGGTTCAGATGACTGGCTAGGGTCTTGGACATGGGGAAAAGGCCTTTTAGGTGGTGGAAGTAATAGCACAAGGTTCCACATTTCCAAACCCAACAAAATCACAGTCAAGCAAACCAGTAACTTTCTTTCTGCTATTCTGCATTACTCAAATTCCTTAGGGCACGAGAGCGAAGGAGGTTATATAAATGTTAGCATTTCCAAGCCAGACTGCTAAGAAACACTGCTTAATGGGCACTATTCAGATTTTTGGTGGTGGCTCTCTTTTGCTTTCATTTTTTCTTTGATTTCTTAATTATTATTTTTTTCATTCCTTAAGAGAACCACCACCTCTGCACATTTTTCAAACACATGCCCAACTTTTAAGCACTGCCTCCAACCCTCAGATTACATTTAGCAGAAACAACAGAAAACATGTAAAAACCACTCTGTGGAACCTTCTAAAAGATGCAAAAGGGTGATTTTTCATTGTAGACTGAAAGAAAGGATAACACACGGCTCAAAGGGGCTAACTAGGGGATATGACACATCATGAAAGTCAATTTGGTCGTGGGCTAATCCTATGCCTCCATCATCTTAGCTAATGACAACGTGAATGTTGCACATCATGGAAGAGGGATCTATCACACAAGAAAGAAACGAGCAGGCTCAAATATCACATGGCTACCTATATGCTCTATCTCTCATTCTGATTTCCTGAACTAGATGCATAAACGACTGTCAAGAGGAAGTGATCAATTCAAGTCACAGTTGGTAAGCAAACAGTTGAAAAACTGAACCCCTACACAACTCTACTTCACATCTCAGTCATCATAATAAGCTGTCTTAGTCATACTCAAGTTGTCATGCATCAAGTCAAAAGCCATTCCATTCACCAATCACATCCACAGTGCCAATACGATCAAACATCAAGCAAACAACAGTACTTGGAGCCCTCAAATCTCGAAATTTGGACAGTGGACTAGGCTCCAAGCACACAAACAGCCAAACATTCACACGCATTCATAATCGAAAATCCCCCCCACACTTAAGCACGACATTGTCATCAATGGAGGAAAGATAAGAAGGGTAGAACGAAGTTACCGGTGTGCACGGACTGCATGAGACTGGAAGGGGACCAGTCTGAGTGAAGCGGACTGGAGAGAGGACCAGTCAGGGACACAGGCACAGCTAAAGGGAACAGAAGAACTCCAACACAATACGTTAGGTCCAATGGTCAGCCCAATATTACATCATCCAAAACAAAAGAAAACAAACCAAAAACAAACCAATTCGCAATCCGACCCGAAACAAAAGAAATAAACGAAAACCGTGGTGGGGTTGCCTCCCCACAAGCGCTTCTTTACCGTCTTTTAGCTGGACGCCCATGGTGGATACTCAGCGGGGTGCAGGAACAGGTGCCTCCAAGAGCGGATCCACATCACTCTTGAGGTACAGCTTCAGATGGTGGCCATGCACCCGACGGGTACAACCACCAGCATTGGTCAGCTCGACCTGGTCATCTAGCAGGATGCAAGCGAGTGAGTACTCGGATGGCCAGGGTGGTCGTGGTGCAGGGGGTGGAACCGGCTCATAGTGGTCTCCACCTTTCTTCCGAGCAGGCTTAGCCACCTGCGGCTTCGGCCGCCACTCCTCTTTGATCTTTTTGTTCGGAGGCAAGGCTGGATGGAGTGGCGGCGAAGGAGTGAGAGGAGGATCCTGCAAAATGAGAGATGCAGAAGGATACATGACATGCTCGTGTACCTGGTCAGAAATGGCATGCACAGGTGTGGCAGCAATCATAGCACAATGATCGAATTCAGTCACAGAAAAAATAGCTTGTTCATTCCCAGCACGCATGATCAGTTTACCGTCATGCACATCAATAAGTGCCTTGGTGGTGGCAAGAAATGGTCTACCTAGAATCAAAGGCACATCCACATCCTCATTTATGTCCAGAATAACAAAGTCAACATGATATGTGAATGCACCCACATTAACAAGCAGATCCTCTATGATACCCCTAGGATGCACAACTGAACGATCAGCTAGCTGAATGCTCATCCTAGTAGGGCTAAGTTCACCTAGGTCTAGCTTTTTAAACAACTTATATGGCATGACATTAATGCTAGCGCCTAGGTCCGCCAAGGACTTGCCTACATGCATGCTGCCAATAGTAAGAGGGATAGTAAAACTCCCTGGGTCCTTACGCTTTTCGGGTAGCTTGTTCTGCAGGATAGCAGAACACTCCTCGGCTCCTCGCTCAGCAGCACTGTCGAGAGATCCCCAAGTTTCTTCTTGTTGGTGAGGAGATCTTTCATGAACTTTGCGTACTTGGGCATCTTCGACAGTGCCTCCACAAACGGTATGCTAATGTTGAGCTGCTTCAACATTGCCATAAACTTGGCAAACTCAATCTCTAGCTTGTCTTTGTGTAGGCGAGTGGGGAAGGGAAGCTGGGGTACATGCTCCTTAACCACTGGTTGTGGCTTGGGAGCAGGGGCTTCCTTCTCCACCCGCACTTCTGCATCGTCGGCTGGAAGTGCTGAAGCAGGTAGTGGTTCCTCCTGCCTGGCCGGGATAGGATGAGAGGATATGGTCTTACCGCTCCTGGTAAAAATGGCATCCAGCTGCTGGTGCGGCTCCCGTGGATTGGGGATGGTAGTGGCACGTAAAGTCCCCGGGGTCCGGGTAGTAATTTGGCGAGCTATGATACCCACTTGGTTCTGTAAATCTTGCAAACTGGCACCCTGGTTCCTCTGTCCTACCTCCAGTGAGGCTATGCTCTGGTCCACCCTCGTGAAATTTGCCTGGCTGGTGGTCATGAATGCCGCCAAAATGTTCTTCAGCTCAGTCATCTGATTATCGGGAGCTGGTGCTGCTGCTGGCTCGACATAATGACGCTGGGGCTGCTGGAATGGCTGCCCCTTCCTAGGCTGGTAGGGCTGCTGCTGTGGTGGTGGCCCCTGCCTAGCCTGGAAGGGCTGTCTCTGCTGAAAACCACCTGCTGGTGCTGGGAAACCAGGGACTTTAGTGGCGTTGCTGCTCCAGGCAAAATTGGGATGCTGGCGCCACCCCTCATTGTAGGTATTGCTATATGGGTCCATGCGCCGAGCATTGGCGATGAAGTCCACCTGCTCTTGGGGAGTAGAGGACTCCCTCATAGCCTGACAGTCCTCCACCAGATGATTCGGGCTCTCACACCACTGACACTGGGCTACTGGAGGCGTAGCTGTACCTCGGCCCGGAATAAGATTGTTGGGCTACTTCAATGTCTGCACCAACTCAGCCACCTGCTGCTCTAACCCGGACCTGGCCTCCATAGCGTGCACACCACGGTCCCGGGAATTTCTGCCTCTGTTGTTCTGCCCCCAGGAATGATCTCGGGCAGCCAAGGTACTAATCATCTGGTTCAGCTCGGGTAGAGTCTTAGTGAGAATATCCCCTCCTGGGCATAGAGACTCAATCACCCTCTGGCTGTCCGGGGAGAGAGCACTGTAGAAGTTCCCCACTATGAATGCATCACTGAAGCCATGATGGGGACACTGCCAGAAATATCCCATGTACCGCTCCCATGCATCACGAAGTGACTCGTCTGGCTCTTGGCGGAAGTGAGTGATCTCCCGCTGAATCTCTGTGGTCTTCGATAGTACCTGTGCACGAACTTGTCTGCCAGATCGTCCCAAGAAGTGATGGACAGTTGGGGCTGGGTCTCCAACCACCTCTTAGCATTCCCCGCCAGAGAATGGGGGAAGAGGTGAAGGCGGATTGCGTCATCCGGGACACCGTTCAGCTTGAACCCGTTCGTCAGCTGCAGAAAACGGGAAAGGTGCACCCTTGCTTCCTCATCCTTCAAGCCATGGAACTGGATAGAGGATGTAATGAGCTGAATCCAGCATGGCTTGATCTCGAAGTTGTTCGCTGGAATGGGCGGATAGAGGATGACCGGGCGGATGTCAGCAATCCGTGGAGTGTAGTAGTACTCCAAGGTGGGACCCTGCGGCGGTGCCTGGGGTCGTTCGCCAAGAGCTGATTCACCGGAGGTGGGTTGTGGTCGCCTTCCATCTCGTACTCGTCCTCGGACTCGCTGCTCAAATGGCCGTCTATGCGCTCTACCATAGCCAGTCTAGCTCGCTGTTGTTTCCTAAGTTGGTGGCAGGTGCGTTCAATCTCTGGATCCAACGGCAGTAAACCTCCCGACTGGCTACGGGTCATGCACTATCTGCACACAATCAAGCAATGCAAACCCGTGAAGGCACAAGTGGGAAAGAACAAACACTCAATGCGAAAATGAAAATGCTAAAGTAACAGAAATCACTTTTCTTCAACAACCTAGCCGTCCCCGGCAACGGCGCCAAAAACTTGACTCACTCCTACCGTCACTCTAGAAAATGGCCAAGTGTAACCACTTCCTAAAGCGTAGTATAGCGGGTTTGGGTTTTAATGTCAACCCGGGTCCTAGATTTGATGACTACTCGGTGAATTCTTGTTATCTAGCAGTGAAACTTTAGTGCAGGTTCAAACAAACAAAAACACAAAGCAAGTTAAACGGTTGTTTCAAGTCGAGAGAGGTCACCCAGATATGGTTCCCCCTAGACTGCAGTTAAGCCGGATTGCAATTACCAAGTTCAATTTCTATGATAGTTATACTGCGGAAGGTTCTTAAACAGCCTGAAGTCTCGACTAAAGGTCTCCAGACCCTCTCAATCTGAGTCTCTAGCGGGCGACTAACCTCCACCGGAGTAAACAGATTGAGGCCCTAACGAACAAAACCTCCACTACCTAAGTGAATTCGGTACAGAATAGTGAATTGGCTCCTCGACTAAAGTCACCAATTCCCTACCTTCAATCAAGGGTGCTCTATCAACCTAGGCAGATATTCTCATTCTAGGTTAAAGCAGAAACAACAGGAATTTGATCAGGATTCAAGTCATTCAATCATTCAAACCTCAATCGAATATAATCAATTCATAAACTCTGTACTTGGGTTCATACAATCAGACCTAACATACAAATCTAGGGTTGTCCATACCCAGATGAATGAGAGAACTACTCCATGGAGAGAGAAGCAAAAGCAGATTCAGATGCGGAAATCATACTGTGAAGGATGGATTTCTGCTCCTGGTCGTCGATCGGCACTTCTCCAAGCTCAAACCGGGCTCCAATGGTGATGAATATCAAGCTATGGCACTTGGGAAATCTGGTTCATCACTTTCTCTCTCTATGAATCGCTTTGTCTCTCTAAAACTCGAATTCCCTTCTCCTTTGGCTGAAATCTGCCTAAAAGGGCATCACTGGGCAAAACACGGTCGAGGGCACGGCCGTGCTTTGCTCTAGCCCGCCCGTGTTTTGAGCTGGTGTAGGACAAACGTGGGTGAAGCCTCGACAGTAAAAGCACGGTCCAGGAACACGGCCGTGATTTGATTTAGGCGCGCCCGTGTTTTTACTGCCGAACGTGTTCCCCTATATTCAATGCTTCGTTTCTCCCTCGTCCGGACTCCGAATCAGTCGCCGTTTGATCCCAGACGCTCGTAGTCTCGTTCTCTTTCTTTTCATGACAAGATTGCATGATTCTTTGTCCATGAAGTGAGTTAGAAATCCATTCTTCTTCAGGTCATGCCTGAGTTTCTTCTCCCGAATCGCCAATTGATCTCTAATTGACTTGAAACTTGCGCCTATGCTTCACTTTATGTGCTAGGACCTGAAATGTGACAAAGGAACGCAACCTAGCGTAAAATAGGCCAAAGAAGCAATACTGCAAGCTTAAACGATCAAGAAACAAAGGGGAAAACATGTGCAAATATCGAGTCATCACCTACATTTGTTAGGGGTGGTCTGGTTGGTTTATTTTCGAAATCGGTAATTTTCTCAAATGCAGACCTTTATTTTTATTTGCTTTAAGGATTTGCTTTTAGCTGGCTATGAAAATAGACAGAAATACGTCTATTGATGTGTTCTTTAATTTTGTTCTGAATTTCGGTGACGGTAAGGATAAAACATTCCTTCATCATTCCCAATATCGATTTCTCGCTGTTCATTAGTATATTATGATTTGGTGAATGTCTTCTGTTCAAGTTTCAGGGAATGACGGGAATACGTCTAGGTTCTGCTATTGGCCGAGTGTCACCAACCTTTGTTCTACACAAAGTTTTAGCTTGCCGCAATGGGAAGTTGTATTGGAAGAATTGACAAGGGGCAGTAGGTTGTAATTGGAAGTGTGGCATTGTTATTGATGAACAAGATTGTGAAATCAAGGGCCCGGACATCAAACTATTATGTCTAGTTGGTTATCACCCATAAAAATAATTGTGTTTATCCAAGGTTATCTTCCTAATTATCATCGGGTTGATGCCTCCTCCTTGAATATATGAAAATAAGACATGGAGTTCGTTGCTTATCATAGAGAAAGCGGCGAGATCAGAAAGTGCTCTTACCTAGGAATATTACTCTCGAGTGTACCTTAATTCCCGAGTATGAAAGATTACGCGCTATACACGAGGTTTTCAAATCGATTTGTGTTGTTATGTCAGTTTGGCAAGTGATATGGTGGACCGGTAGTACAATCGGTTTATATCGATTTGAACAAAACACGTAGAGAAGTGAAAAATCAGTAAAAAAAAAATGAATTTGAGCGCATATATATATATATATAACATAGTTGAAGGCAATATCTATAGAATTTACATAATTTTTTAAAATAAACATTACAAACAAAATGAAAAATCCTCATATTTAAATACACATTCCAAAGGTAATATAGCCTAGCGGTGAAGCCGTTGGTCTGGTTGGCTCAGGATGTGGGAGGTCCTGAGTTCCATCCCCAACGGCGCCGCTTGCGTGTTCCAGGCGGCATCCCTGAGTGTCGGGGACGAAGTCTCCCGATGTTGTGTCTTGTACAGTTGCTCCCCAGGTTTGATAGATCCCGCTGTCACATAGTGGCACGTGGGGTTGATGTTCCTGGTGATTCGCCTTCACTGTCACACTAGAAAATGGTCAAGTGCAACCACCTACTGACTACTAGTGTGTAGTATAGCGGGTTTGGGTTTTAATGTCAACCCGGGTCCTAAGTGTGATAACACACCGTGAATTCTTATTATTTAGCAGTGAAAGTGTAGCGAAGGTCCAAGTAAACAAACAAGCAAACCAGTAAAAGGTTGTTTTCAAGTTGAGAGAGGTCACCCGGATATGGTTCCCCCTAGACTGCGGTTAAGCCAGATTGTAATTTACCAAGTTCGAATTCAAAGATAATTATACTGCGGGAGGTTCTTAAACAGTCTGCAGTCTCGACTAAAGGTCTCCATACCCTCTCAATCTGAGTCCCCAACGGGCGACTAACCTCCACCGGAGTAAACAAATTGAGGCCCTAACGAACCAAACCTCCTCTAGCGAAGTAAATCCAGTATAGAATAGTGAACTGACTCCTCGACTAAAGTCGTCAATTCACAGCTAAAGGGAACACAAAAACTCAGCCACAATACGTTATGTCTAGTTGTCAGCCCAATGGTACATCATCCAAAAGAAAAGAAAATAAACCAAAACACAAGACAGTTTGCACTCTGAATCAAACAAAAGCAACACAAGGCGAGCCACTAGTACAACCTACTCGAGCCCGGTGAAGTCGATCTAATCCATGAGGTCGTCAACCCCATCTGTCGGTGGTGGCGGGGGTGGGGAGTGGTCCCACTGGGTGGTCTAGTGATGCTCCTGAGGTGGGTGACATGACTGGAGCAGGTGCTTTTGGTACTCCAGCTGAGTCTCCATCTGAGTCTCCATCCGTTCGATGCGAGCACTAGTGACTCCCAGCTGAGTCTCCATCCGTTCGAGGTGCTCATCCACAACCTTCATCCGGGACTGTTACTCGGCCTGGTGGGCCAAATACAACTGGTAGAACCGGACCTGATGGTCCATGAGCTGCTGGTTCTGGAGCCCGAGTTGCTGAAACTGGAGCCCCATCTGCTTGAACTGCTCCATGAAGTAGTCCGTCGACGGGCCAGAATCCATCGACGGACCAGAAGGACCGGAGGAAGACTCGCCTTCTCGGATCTCCTTCGTGGCTAAAGGTCCCCAGGGGGGAGAGCTGGGGCTCCGGCTCATAAGCATCCATGGCCCCGCCCTCATCATCATCATCCTCGACCTCCTCCTCGCCGATGTAGTCCTCGTCTTTCTCATCCTCCTCAAGATCCGCATCCTCCTCGGGAGGCAAAGACAACCCATCCACCCAGGAGCACGCTCCATCAGAAGCCAGTAGAAGCGCGTTGTGGAGCACCTCCCGGATGAGGGGGTGGACCCACCCCGTGATGAAGCATCCGTGAGTCCCTCAAGGTCGATCTTGAAGTGGCGCGCCAGTCGGGTGATCAGGGGACCACAAAAGAGGTGGTTGGGTTTCCCGTGGCACTGAGAGAAGGTGTTGGCCACGAAAGAACCCAAATGTAACATGTGCTCCGGGTTCCCCATCGAGTACATAGCAAAGAGCACCTGCTTCGGGATCTTGTGCGAACCAGTGGCGTTGGGGAATATCGAGCGGGTGATCAGCAGGTTCAGGATGTGCCACTGCGGCCTGATGGTGGAGACGTATGTCTGGCCGGCGTCGAAGTAGTCCATCTTGTAGACGCCTTGAGCTATCTCGCCGTAGAACATATCATGGTTCCAGTCCTTCGGGTGTGGGATCTCTACCTCATGGTGGGAGTAGGGGTGGTACTAGATCCCCATGGCGAAGGCCAGCCCATCGATGCTCAACTGCCGTGGCCTGCCACCCAGCCCGAAGGTGACACCGGTGGGGGAGTTTTGGGCCGCTTTGGAGTGGTACCGGAAGGTGGTGTAGAACTCCCACACCAGCTCCGTATAGGTCGGCTCGTCAATGGTCAACAACATCCGCCAATCCGGGTGGCTAATGGCGGTGGTGAGCTCTTTCAAGCAGTGAAGCTGCGCGAAGACCCCCCACTCCAAATGGTGATGGCGCTAGAGCACTCAGCGTGTGACCTTGCGGAACTGGTCTGCGTACTCCGGGTGCAGGCGCAGGTCCTACACGAACGGGTGATTGAGCGACATGATCCTGCAAAATCAACAAACCAAAGGTGGAGCCAAGAAAATACTCGTTAGGACCAACAGTATATGTTCATCACTTCCCCCACACTTAAGGACCACCTAGGGCTAACATTTTTAAGCACAAACGCTTGAATCGCAAGCAACACAACCGCAATCAAAGCAAGAATCAAGCATAACCGACCCATTCAAGCAACTGGGCATCACACAAAAGGCAAACATAACCACGACATCCCTCACCCTATTCTAAATCAAACATGCCAGGCAAATCAAAGTTCTCGGTCCTAAAATCTACAGTCCGATTTTCCAGAAAAAGAATAAATCTACCAAGAAACACACCTGGAAACGCAAGTAGGACTGTAGAGGAGACACAAGAGAAGGGTGAGGGATGCGAAACCGCGTCCAAAATGGGCCGGAAAACTCGCCGGACGGTCGCCGGAAAGTGGCTGGCGACGGAGTTGGCGGCGGTGGGCGGTGTCGACCAGAGAAGAGAGAGGGGAGAGGAAATGAGAGGGAAGAGAGAGGAAGCTTTGGAAAAAATGAGAGGAGAGAGAAGGTGCGACCGGGGGTTTGCTTAAATAGCAAAAATACCCGGGCGGGCCTCAAAAATACCCGGTCGGGGGTTCAAAACACGGTGCACAACGTTTGGGAAAATCCACGGCCTTGAGTAAAAAATACCCGGTCGGGTATTTTTCAAGGTCGGGGTTTTCCACTTTTTGCGCCCCGGAACACAGAAGGGGTCCCGGCCGCGACACAAAAATACCCAGTCGAGTATTTTGTGTCACGACCGGGTATTTCCCCCTTTTCGGCCAAAAAACTCTTTTTCTCATTTTTCGAACTCCCCTGCAGATCAGACGACCTAACTTCAACACAGACGTGCAACTGACTCAAACACGACACAAAAACACAGAAAAAGGGGGGAAATGCAAACTGTGGTGGGGTTGCCTCCCCACAAGTGCTTTTTTACCGTCTTTTAGCTGGACGTCCATGGTGGATGCTCAGAGGGGTGCATGTACAGGTGCCTTCAAGAGCGGATCCACATCGCTATTGAGGTACAACTTCAGATGGTGGTCGTGCACCCGGCGGGAGTGACCACCAACGTTCGTCAGCTCGACCTGGCCATCCGGCAGGATGCAAGCGAGTGAGTACTCGGATGGCCAGGGTGGTCGTGGTTCAGGAGGTGGAACTAGCTCATAGTCGTCGCCACCTTTCTTCTGAGCAGGCTTAGCAGCCTGCGACTTCGGTCGCCACTCCTCCTTGATCGATTTGTTTGGCAGTGAGGCCGATGGGAGTGGCGACGAAGGAGAGAGAGGGGGATCCTGCAAAATGAGAGGCATGGAAGGATACACGACAAGCTCGTGCACCTGGTGAGAAATAGCATGCACAGCCGAGGCAGCAGGCATATTATTATTATTATTATTGTCGATAGAGAACGTTATATGCTCCTCGCCATCTCTCAAAAACAATGTCCCATCCCGGACGTCTATGAGGGCCCTGACGATGGCCAGGAAGGGCCTTCCTAGAATAACGGGCACTTCTGTGTCTCCATTGATGTCTAAGACAACAAAATTCACAGGATAACAAAACCTGCCAACCTTAACCAGGAGGTCTTCCACTATACCCCTAGGATGAACCACAGATTGATCAGTTAATTGAATACTCATCCTAGTTGCGCTGGTTTCACATAGGCCTAGTTTTTGAACAATTTGTACGGGATAACAATAATACTATCACCTAGATCCGCCAGGGACCTCTCTATATGAAATTTGTCAATGGAGCAAGGGATAGTGAAATTACCTGGGTCCTTTTGCTTTTCTGGAAGGTTGCTCTGCAGAATCGCCGAGCACTCCTCGCTTAGGGTCAGTGTCGAGATCCCCAAGTCGATTTTTGTTGGTAAGGAGATCCTTCATAAATTTTGCGTACTTGGGCATCTTTGACAGTGCCTCCACGAACGGCAGGCTGATGTTGACCTGCTTCAGCATTGCCATGAATTTGGCAAACTCAGTCTCCAGCTTATCTTTGTGTAGTCGAGTGGGGAAGGACAGCTGGGGAACATGCTCCTTAAGCACTGGTTGTGGCTTGGGAGCAGGTGCTTCCTTCTCCATCCTCACTTCTGCATCGTCGGCTGGAAGTGCTGAAGCAGGTAGTGGCTCTCCTGCCTGGCTGGGGCAGGTACAGCCGATGTTGGCTTGCCACTCCTGGTAGTGATGGCATTCAGCTGCTGGTGAGGTTCCTGCGGATTGGGGGCGGTGGTGGCAGGAAGAGTTCCCGGTGCCCTGGTATTATTCTGACGAGCTATTCCTCCAATCTGATTTTGGAGGTCCTGCAATATGGCACCTTGGTTCCTCTGGCCTGCCTCCAGTGAGGCAATGTTCTGGTCCATCCTGGCAAAATTTGCCTGGCTGGTAGTCATGAATGCCGCTAGAATGTTTTTCAGCTCGCTCACCTGATTATCTGGAGCTGGAGCTGCTTGTGGCTCGACATACTGGCGCTGTGACTGCTGAAATTGTTTCCCCTGTCTGGGCTAGTAAGGCTGCCTCTGCTGAAAACCACCACATGGTGCTGGGAAACCGGGTGGTTTAGTGGTGTTGCTATTATTCCAAGAGAAGTTGGGATGCTGGCGCCACCCTTCATTATATGTTCCGCTGTAAGGGTCAAGGCGCCGAGCATTGGCGATGAAGGCCAACTGCTCCTGGGGTGTAGAAGACTCCTGCATAGCCTGACAGTCTTCTACCAGATGATTAGAGCTCTCACACCACTGGCACTGTGCAACTGAGGGCCCGGCCAGACCTCTGCCCAGAATAAGAGGGCTGCTTCAGTGTCTGCACCAACTCGGCCACCTCTCGCTCTAGCCCAGATCTGGCCTCCATGGCGTGCACCCCACGATCCCGGGAATTCCTGCCTCTGGTGCTATGCCCCCAGGAATGATCTCTGGCAGCCAAAGCAGTTAAAATCGGGATTTTATTTAAAGTCGAAAATGGGGGTAAAATCGGAATCGTAAAATCAAATCGTAAAATCGTAGGATTTGAAGGTCCATATAAATATGAAGACGAAATAATATTAGTAAGGAAAATCACGAATAACACAAAAGAACAGAACACTTACAATGATAATTTTTCAAGGTTAATGTTCCAATTTATCAAGGTTAACGTTAAGAGGTGGCGAATCGATGATGATTAATACGTTGATATGAATTGATTATAGTCGATGGTGGTTAGTGTGAGAGAACTAGATGATGTTGGTGGAGGAGAAGAAAAAGATGCGTAATATTGCAAATTCTGGGGAAAATAAGTATAATTGACTCAAGGATTTGAATCATAAAATCGTAAACTTTAAAAGATTTTAAGGATTTAAATCATGAATAATGTAGGATTTTAAGGTCCATAGATCATATGGTGAAATCATAATCGGAATAGGTAAGTAGAATCGTAAAGACATAGGATTTTAAAATTTAAATCGGGATTTTGACTACTCTGTTGGCAGCCAAGGTACTGATCATCTGGTTTAACTCGGGTGGAGTCTTAGTGAGAATGTCTCCTCCTGGGCATAGAGACTCAATCACCCTCTGGCTTTTCGAAGAGAGAGCACTGTAGAAGTTCCCCACGGTGAATGCATCACTGAAGCCATGATGGGGACATTGCCAGAAAAATCCTGACTACCGCTCCCAGGCATCACGAAGTGACTCATCTGGCTCCTGGCAGAAATGAGTAATCTCCCGTTGTATCTCTGTAGTCTTCGATGCCGGATAGTACCTGTGCACAAACTTGTTGGCCAGATCGTCCCAAGAAGTGATGGACAATGGGGGCTGGGTCTCTAACCACCTCTTCGCATGCCTCGCTAGAGAATGGGGGAAGAGGTGAAGACGGATCGCATCATCGGGTACACCATTCATCTTGAATCCGTTAGTCAGCTGCAGGAACCGGGAAAGGTGCACCCTTGCCTAATCCTTCAAACCATGGAACTGGATAGAAGATGTAATCAGTTGAATCCAGCATGGCTTGATCTCGAAGTTATTCGCGGGAATGGGCAGATAGAGGATGACGGGACGGATGTCAGCGACCCGTGGAGTGTAGTAATACTCCATGGTGGGACCCGACGGCGGTGGTTGATGCTGAACTCCATATGCTTGGGGAATTGGGTTGTTCCCCAAGATCTGATTCAGGGGGGGGGGGGGGGGGGGGGGAACCTGGAGAGGCATCCCCTGTGGTGGTTTTTGTGAACCGTCCATCTCGTACTCTTCCTCAGAATCGCTGCTCAAGCGCCCGTCAATGCGCTCCTCCATAGCGAGTCTTGCTCGCTATTGTCTCCTTAGTTGGCGACAGGTGCGTTCTAGCTCCGGATCTAACGGTAGTAAACCTCCCGACTGGATACGGGTCATGCACTACCTGCACACAGTCAAGCAAGCAAACCCGTGAAGGCACAAGTGGGAAAAAGCAAACAGTCAATGCGGAAATGGAAATGCTAAAGTAACAGAAATCACGTTTCTTCAACAACCTAGCCGTCCCCGGCAGTGACGCCAAAAACTTGACTCGCCTCCATCATCACACTAGAAAATGGCCAAGTGCAACCACCTACCAGTGCGTAGTTTAGCGGGTTTGGGTTTTAATGTCAACCTGTGTCCTAAGTGTGATGACTACTCTGTGAATTCTTATTATTTAGCAGTGAAAATGTAGTGAAGGTCCAAGTAAACAAATAGGCAAAGCAGTAAAAGGTTGTTTTCAAGTTGAGAGAGGTCACCCGGATATGGTTCCCCCTAGACTGCAGTTAAGCCAGATTGTAATTTACCAAGTTCGAATTCAAAGATAATTATACTGCGGGAGGTTCTTAAACAGTCTGCAGTCTCCTTAGCGGGGGTTTCGAGTTGTCTTGTACAGGTGCTCCCCAGATTTGGTAGACCTGTCACAAAGTGGCATGTGGGGTTGATGTTCCTGGGTTATCTAAAAATAATAATACACATTTAATGCAAACATCCAAAAGTTTAAACAAGAATCCGACAAATAATATAAACATCTATATTAATACTTAAATCCAACAAATAATATCAACATTTAAATTTCAATTTCAAGAAAAAATTAACTAAAAATTAACCAAAAACGATTGTCACTTTGTTTAACGGTCGAAAATCAATCATACCGAAAATATTCCAACTAGAACCAGTTTTGTAACCGGTATCTGTTGAACTAGGTTGTACCAGCCAACATGTCACTGACATAACAACCATGAAAGTTATAGTTGTTGGCTTCAATCAAACAACCAACCAACCTCTTATGATAAATTTGCTAATGTGTTATTTTGTTGTTGTAGTATTGATGATATACTATTGACTCATTTAACTATGTTATAGTGGGTGACTGCAATCATACGGCTTCCTACATCTTAAATCCAACTTTATATCAAATACAAGACTTAACATATTTACAGTTGTACATTGTCAAATTCATACGAATTTTTGATGTTATTAAAGTAACGAATATGATACTTGTTTATCTACCTTGATTATTTTTCGAGATGATTTATCAAAATTTATCTTATTCTAAATAAATATATTGCCCATCACAATATCACAAAAATAACTTTGTGATTAATGTTCAAACTGCAAACCAAACAAAGATGAGGGAGATAGAATTTAACATGAACGGTTTGTAGTATGTGCTCTTCTAATTTCATCTTGTACATGCATTAGGATGAAAGGCCAACTAGTCTATCTTATTCTAGTTTGAGAGCTATCTCAAAGTGTACATCAATCTCACATCTTAAATTGTTGTTATAATGGTTCACTAGCTTTAGCAGTGTACATAGTTGCAATATTCGGAATAGACAGTTGTCTCGATATCTCCATAGTTAGCATTAGAATAGTAAAGGGGCGGTTTGGCAAACATGTAATGCAAAATATATGACATTAAAGGTATCATGAAATTTTAGGTAGAATTGTAAAATTTGATGTAATGTTATAATACAGTGGTTGGTTTAATAAAATATTACTAGTTTTTTGGTCCATGCTTCGCAACGACGAGTAACTAATTACATTTAAACTTAACCAGACAGGCTAAATGTCCCATAAGTTTATGTAATGTCTAATCACTAAGAAAGACTTATGCCATATGTTTGTTAAATTGACGCAAAAGAATAACTATCCCTCACGGGGCGGGATACAGTCACTTCCCCTAAGGGGGTTGTGAATCGTCATTTTGGGTATGACAAAAATGAATTTATTAATTACAGACTGAAAATTAAAAACTCTTATTAAATACATGATTTTATAAAATTTAAATCCTACAATAAATACAACTCTCTCTTCCTTTTCCAGCAGCCAATCCACTCCGACCGACTGATTTTCTAACCGACAGACTTTCTCAGGTGAAATACTTGAATCAAACTCGTTCAGACCGCCTGCAAAAAATTACCACTCTGTCAGTGCGTTAGTGGTACGCTACCACTGGTATCACTACCAGTACAACGCTACCACTACCATCTGGTAGCTATTAGTGGTAACATACCATTACCAGCTAATAGTACCAGATGACAGTGGTATGCTACCACTAAGATCTGGGCGCTACCAGATGGTAGTGGTACCAAATGATAGTGGTACGCTATCACTACAAGATGATAGTAGTAGCGTAACACTCCAAATCAGTACCACTAGTCTAAAACAAAAAACAAAAAAACAGATATGGAATATGAAAATCTCATATCTGAAAAAAAGGGGATGAGGAAAGGGGGAGTCGGTGACCTCACGATAGAGACCTTGCGGCAGTGGCAGAGGGGGATGACATTGTCTCACGGTAGAGACCTCGCGCCGCGAGAAGGCAGCGACAAGGGCGGAGGGCGGAGGCGCCGCGGGATTGTTGTGGATGCGACAGCGTGAATAGGTGTCGGCGGGAGGAGAGTAGTAGGAGGAAGGCGGCGGCGACAACGGTGGGAGGAGTTGACGAGATGGGTGGAAGAAGAAGGGAGAACTGGTGTTGGTGGCAGTGACAGAGAGAGGGAGAATGATATGAAAATCTTAATTATGATTTTTAGAGAGAGAGAGGAAGAATATTGAATTTAATATGGGTTGTAATCTCATGTGTTCATATTTTTTTGTCCAAAAATATCCTTGTACCAATCTCATCCATCAATTTAAAAAAGTATGAAAGACAATGAATCTAATGGTTGATAGAGTGGGTTGTGAAAATAACAAGTCTAAAAAGGATTGTCACCGTATCTCATCCCATCTCTCCATACGTTTTATGTATGTCCTTAATCATCACGAAAGACTTGCTTAGTTCATTTTTAACCAATATTTAAGAAATAATTATATCTTTATAAGTTTGACATAGTGTCTTAATCATTAAGAAAGACTCATGTAGTTAGTTTGTTAAATGGATATATAAAAAATAATTATTCTTTATTCCAATTGTAATTTATATTACTCTTATTCCATAAATTTTATGTAATCCAATTTAAATTTATATCTTTTATAGAACGATGTTACATAAATAGTTGGTAATGTGTGGTCTAGCTATAAAATTAATTTACAGAAAGTATCACGTTAGATTAAACTGTTATGTAAAAGTTAATTAAAATTAGAAAACATTAATATTTTTTAATAATGAAGGAATTTTAGTTAATAATAAAGTAATTAAGTCATAGAAATTATGATATTGAATTAAATTGTTATGTAAAAAATAATTTAACCTACTGATTTTTTCTCAATGCGAATTGATGAGGTGGTCAACTGTTTAGTTAATAATAAAGGAATTTTCAATCAAATTAATACTATGAAAGCCATACTGATTACTAATTATGTCTATTTAACTCAGATATAAGAAATAAAGATACATCGATGAGTTTTTTTGTAACGTATTTATCATTTTACATAATTGAGATGAAACAGTGTTGCTTAATCATATGTAATGTACGGGCTAATAATAAAATCAAGTAATTGAAAGTATCACATAGTTTTGAAACTTTTTTTAAAGGGAACCTACCACACAAAATCTTTGTGTAACGCAATTGATGACATGATGAATATTTTAGTTAATAATAAAGAGATTAAGTTATGAAAAATATTAGGTTTTATTGAACTATTATATAAAAAATTTATCGTACAGAAACTTTGTGTAATGCGATTTGTTGAGATGATCCATAATTTAGAAATAAGAATGAAATATTTATTCGAATTTATATTAACATGATTTTAATGTTGGGAAAAGATAAACACATATTGACCATGCAAAACCTTTATGGAATGGACATTGATAAGATGGTCAAAAATTTAGTCAATAATAAATAATTTTTTGTTCAAACTTATATTACAGAATACTTATGTAAAATATTTTCTTAATTGATACATAAAAAATACGTTTTCTAAAAAAATTTATACATAAAAAATAACTATTCCTCGATAAGCTTTACGTAGTATATTCATCAATATAAAAGATTTACATAATAATTTTGTTTAATTTATAAATAATAAATAATTATTACTCTATAAGTTTTACGTAATATATTTATAATTTTCATAACTTTTGTAGAACGACTTTATGTAAATTTTCTATAATGAATGATCTAATTATAAAATCATGTTGCAAAAAAAGTATCACTTCATATTAAAAAAATTTGGGTAAACCTTTTCGAAAACAATCTAATATCCAAATCGTCAATTTTTCGTCCGTTTGACCGTTAGTTGACACTTCAAAAAAGTTCGAAGTACGACACTTCATCAATATCCATCGATATCTTCTCTGAAAAACCACTAACATATCGTGGTTCCAAACCCGAGCAGTCCATGACTCCACCATGATGATATAGAATATCTAAATATTTTGTTATCTGCAATGCCAAATCAAGAAAACAAAGTTGTATTGTGACAATTTCCCCCTAAACAAAGCTTTTTTGAAGTGTCAACTAACGGTCAACGGACAGAAAGTTGATGATTTGGATATTAAATTGTTTTCGAAAAGGTTAGGCTATTATATGGTTTAAAATGAAAGGTTTGGATATTAAATTGTATTTACCCAAAAAATTTTCAATGACCTTATGAAACCTTTGTATTATTTAAATTTATAAAGATAAATATTTTAGTTAATAATAAAGAAGTTTTAGTTAATAAAAAAAGAATTAAGTCACATAAAAATCACATTTAATTAAACTATTATGTAAAAAAACCCCTTTGTGTAAAAAAAATTGACGAGATGGTAAATAATTTATTTAATAGTAGTAAATTTGGTTATAGTTGAGATTTCACATATTTATAGAGAGGGGTATAACTCCGCAGACTTTTTAGCTGCTAGAGGTCATTTGCTCGAGTTTGGTTTTCATTTTGTTCCTAGATCCGATCATGCTTTGGTGATCTGGATTTTGTATGACGCTTAGTAAATCTCTGAATTTCGGCTAATTTTGATTCATAAGATGGTTTGCATCCATTTATAAAATACAAAAATTAGGATGCTTTGCATCCATTTATAAAATAAAAAAATTAGTTCGTTAAAACTTATATTACGATGGATATACGTAATAAGTTTGTTTAATTGATTCATAAGAAATATCTTTCTCTCTACAAATCAAGGATTAAAATTGAATTGGAGTTATATAAAAAAAGTTAGTGGTAGGGTATTTTGTGTTGAAAGTATAATTTAACTTTGGTTCCACTATCTTATACCGTTAAAACTGCGTACTTGTTTGGGCTCCTATGTAGTTTCGGTCAGACCAGTGATACGATAAAATTTTATAAATATTCATATAAATTTTACATAGTGTATTAATCGTAGTGTCTTATAGAACATTTATTACACATGTTTATACCCCTATTCTTGAGCCGTTTGAGATGTTGATTATCGTGTTTTAAGCCGATTTCACGCTAGGTTGTGCGTTTATGTCATATTTCAGGACTTGGCGTTGGAATCGAGGCGAAGAAATGAGTTTCGGGTCGAAAGGAGCTCGTTTGGGTCGAAGTGTGCTGGAGGACAGAAATACCCGGCCATGACCAGAAATACTCGGCCGGGTATTATTATGAGGAGACCGGGTATTTATCGTTTTGGACGTCTGAGAAATAGAAGGGGTCCCGGTCGTGAAGCTTAAATCCCCGGTCGGGGATTATTGTCCCAGATCGGGGATTTTCCTCTGCTCCCAAAATGCGCGTTTCAATTATACCCGATCGAGACCCAAAATACCCGACCGGGTATTTAGACCGGGTATCGCGACAGGCAGCTTTTTGAGGGAAAAGAAGGCTGAAAATCAAGGGTTCCGAGTTTTAGAGAGACAGAGCGATTCCTAGAGAGAGAAAGCGACGAACCAGAGTTCCCAAGTGCCATAGCTTGATCTTCATCACCATTGGAGCCCGGCTTGAGCTTGGAGAAGTGCCGATTGTCAACCAGGAGCAGAAACTCATCCTTCACAGTATGATTTCCGCGTCTGAATCTGCTTTTGCTTCTCTCTCTATGGAGTAGTTTCCCCATTCATCTGGGTATGGGGAACCCTAGATTTGTATGTTAGGTCTGATTGTATGAACCCAAGTACAGATTTTATGAGTTGATTATATTCGATTGAGGCTTGAATGATTGAATGACTTGAATCCTGATCAAATTCCTATTGTTTCTGCTTTAACCTAGAAAGAGTTTATCTGCCTAGGTTGATAGAGCACCCTTAATTGAAGGTAGTTAATTGGCGACTTTAGTCGAGGAGCCAATTCACTATTCTGTACCGAATTCAATTCGGTAGTGGAGGTTTGGTTCGTTAGGGCCTCAATCTGTTTACTCCGGTGGAGGTTAGTCTCCCTCTGGAGACTCAGATTGAGAGGGTCTGAAGACCTTTAGCCGAGACTTCAGACTGTTTAAGAACCTTCCGCAGTATAACTATCGTGAAAACTGAACTTGGTAAATTGCAATCCGGCTTAACTGCAGTCTAGGGGGAACCATATCCGGGTGACCTCTCTCGACTTGAAAACAACTGTTTAACTTGCTTTGTTTGTTTGTTAATTTGGACTTGCACTAAAGTTTCACTGCTAGATAATAAGAATTCACTGAGTAGTCATCAAATCTAGGACCCGGGTTGACATTAAAACCCAAACCCCGTTATACTACGCTTTAGGAAGTGGTTACACTTGGCCAATTTCTAGAGTGACAGTAGGAGTGAGTCAAGTTTTTGGCGCCGTTGCCGGGGATGGCTAGGTTGTTGAAGAAAAGTGATTTCTGTTACTTTAGCATTTTCATTTTCGCATTGATTGTCTGTTCTTTCCCACTTGTGCCTTCACGGGTTTGCATTGCTTGACTGTCTGCAGATAGTGCATGACCCGTAGCCAGTCGGGAGGTTTACTGTCGTTGGATCCAGAGCTTGAACGCACCTGCCGCCAACTTAGGAGACAACAGCAAGCTAGACTGGCTACGGAAGAGCGCATAGACGGCCATTTGAGCAACGAGTTCGAGGACGAGTACGAGATGGAAGGCGAACACAACCCACCCCCGGGGAATCCTCTCCAGGTTCCCCCGGTGAATCAGCTCTTGGGCAACAACCCCATACCCCAGGCAGATGGAGTTCATCATCATCCACCACCACCGGGTCCCACCTTGGAGTACTACTACACTCCACGGATTGCTGACATCCGCCCGGTCATCCTCTATCCGCCCATTCCAGCAAACAACTTCGAGATCAAGCCATGCTGGATTCAACTCATTACATCCTCTATCCAGTTCCATGGCTTGAAGGATGAGGAGGCAAGGGTGCATCTTTCCCGTTTTCTGCAGCTGACAAACGGGTTCAAGCTAAATGGTGTCCCTGATGACATAATCCGCCTTCACCTCTTCCCCCATTCTCTGGCCGGGAATGCTAAGAGGTGGCTGGAGACCCATCCCCCATTGTCCATCACTTCTTGGGACGATCTGGCGGACAAGTTCATGCACAGGTACTATCCAGCATCGAAGACCACAGAGATTCAGCAGGAGATCACTCACTTCCGCCAAGAGCCAGACGAGTCACTTCGTGATGCATGGGAGACGTACATGGGATATTTCTGGCAGTATCCCCATCATGGCTTCAGTGATGCATTCACAGTGGGGAACTTCTACAGTGCTCTCTCCCCGGACAGCCAGAGGGTGATTGAGTCTCTATGCCCAGGAGGGGATATTCTCACTAAGACTCCACCCGAGCTGAACCAGATGATCAGTACCTTGGCTGCCAGAGATCATTCCTGGGGGCAGAGCAGCAGAGGCAGAAATTCCTGGGACCGTGGTGTGCACGCCATGGAGGCCAGGTACGGGCTCGAGCAGCAGGTGGCCGAGTTAGTGCAGACATTGAAGCAGCCCAATCATCTGGTGTGAGAGCCCGAATCATCTGGTGAGGACTGTCACTCTGTCAGGCTATGCGGGAGTCCTCTACTCCCCAAGAACAGGTGGAATTCATCGCCAATGCTCGGCGCCTTGACCGCAGAGAAGATTGACACCGAACCTGGAGGCGGTCGTTCGGGCAGAGATCGTGAAGCTGATGGACATGGGGATCATCTTCGCCATTTCCGACAGCGAGTGGGTCATTCCCACCCATGTGGTACCCAAAAAGGGTGGGATGACCGTGGTGCTTAACGAGAAGAATGAGCTCATCCCGATGCGCACGGTGACTGGGTACCGTGTTTGCATTGATTATCGGCGTCTCAACGACTCCACTCGGAAGGACCACTTCCCGCTGCCGTTCATTGACCAGATACTGGAGAGATTGGCGGGGCACAAGTTCTACTGTTTCCTGGATGGGATGTCCGGGTACTTCTAGATCCCTATTGCACCGGAGGACCAGGCGAAAACCACTTTCACCTGTCCCTTCGGCACATTTGCCAACCGGAGGATCCCATTCGGGCTATGCAATGCCCCGGCCACTTTTCAGCGATGCATGCTCGCCATCTTTGACCGTCTGGTCGGCGAGATTATGGAGGTGTTTATGGACGATTTCTCGGTTTATGGAGACTCATTCTCTCACTGTCTCCATAACCTGGAGCTTTTCCTTAAACGGTGTGAAGACACGAACCTGGCACTGAGTTGGGAGAAGTGTCACTTCATGGTTCGAGAAGGCACAGTTCTTGGGCATAAGATCTCCAAGATGGGGATTGAGGTGGACAGAGCGAAGATCGAGACTATCAGCAAGCTGCCTCCCCCTACATCTGTTAAGGGGATCCGGAGTTTTTTAGGCCATGCAGGGTTCTACAGGCGGTTCATCAAGGATTTCTCGAAGATCGCCCTGCCCCTGACTAAGCTTCTAGAGAAGGATGCCCCTTCCAGTTCACTGATGCATGCACATCGGCGTTTGCAACCTTGAAGGAGAAGCTCACCCAAGCTCCTATCATGGTTGTTCCTGACTGGTCCCTACCATTTGAGCTGATGTGCGACGCCAGTGACTTTGCTGTTGGAGCTGTCTTAGGGCAGAGGCGAGATCAACACTTCCGACCTATCTACTACGCCTCGAAGACCCTCAATGATGCCCAGGAGAACTACACCACCACGGAGAAGGAGCTACTCGCAGTGGTGTTTGCCTTCGACAAATTTCGTCCCTATCTGGTCTTGTCCCATGTGACCGTGTATACAGATCACTCCGTGATTCGATACTTGATGAGCAAGGCCGATGCCAAGCCTAGGCTCATACGATGGATCTTATTATTATAGGAGTTTGACATTGAGATTCGGGAAAAGAAGGGAGCGGAGAATGTTGCAGCTGATCACCTCTCCCGTGGAGGAGATCAACGACTCCTTCCCAGATGAGAGACTGATGATGATGTGCCTGGTGGAGAGTGTCACCCCCGGGTATTCCGATTTTGCGAACTATTTGGTGGGCCAGCAGCTGCCCAAGGGGATGACAACGCACACCAAGAGAAGTTCTTCTCCGACCCGAAGCATTACTTCTGGGATGAACCTCATCTCTTCAGGATCGGAGCCGATGGGATCATCCGTCGCTGTGTTATGGAGATGAGATGGAGGGCATTCTATCTCACTGTCATGAGGGACCTACTGGCGGTCACCACGGAGGAAACCGCACGGCAAGGAAGGTGCTCCAATCGGGCTTCTACTGGCCCACGCTCTTCAAGGACGCAGACGCCTTCGCACGCCGGTGCGACCGATGCCAGAGGTCAGGTAACATCTCTGCCCGTGATGTGATTCCCCAGAATGTGTTTATAACCTATGAAATCTTTGATGTCTGGGGTATCGACTTCATGGGCCCCTTCCCTCCATCTTTTGGAAATACCTATATTCTGGTTGCTGTTGACTACGTCTCTAGGTGGGCTAAGGCGCAAGCTTTGCCCACTAATGATGCTAGACGTGTTTGTGGTTTTCTGAAGCAGCTATTCTCCTGGTTCGGGATACCTAGAGCCATCATAAGCGATCGAGGCACCCATTTCCAGGGCCAGTTTGATAAGTTACTGTCGCGCTATGGTGTAACTCACAAGGTGTCCGTGGCCTATCACCCTCAGACCAGTGGCCAGGCCGAGCTGACGAACCAGGAGCTCAAGCGGATCCTGGAGAAGACGGTGGATCAGTCCCGCAAGGATTGGTCCACCAAGCTCGATGATGCTCTCTGGGCGTATCGCACTGCCTACAAGACACCCATTGGTACTTCACCGTACCGGCTTGTCTATGGAAAGGCATGCCATTTTCCCGTGGAGCTAGAGCACAAGGCCTTCTGGACCCTTAAGCTGCTCAACTTGGATGTTAGTGTTGCAGGTGTTGAGCGCAAAATGCAGATGCTGGAGCTGGAGGAGTGGTGTTACCACGCCTATGAGAACACCAAGTTGTACAAGGAGCGCACTAAGCGCTTGCACGATGCACGGTTGCGGGGTCCGAAAGAGTTCCAGGTTGGTGATCGAGTTCTCCTTTATAACTCTCGCCTGAAGCTCTTTCCCGGAAAACTCCGTTCCCGGTGGTCTGGACCGTTCACGGTCACCCAGGTGTTCCCGTATGGCACGATTGAAATTGCCAACCCGCAAACTGAGCCGTTTAAAGTGAATGGCCATCGTCTCAAGCTCTACCTGGGAGACGAGTTCGAACGTGCGGAGTTGGTGGTGGAACTCGCGGACCCTTAGTTCCGCCATGGGCGTCTAGCTAAAAGACGGTAAAGAAGCGCTTGTGGGGAGGCAACCCCACCACGGTTTGCATTTCTTTTTCCCTTTTTTCTGAGTTTTTGTGTCGTATTGAGTCAGTTGCATGTCTGTGTTGAAGTTCGGTCGTCTGTTATGCCTCGATTTGGTGTTGTGGTGCAGGAGAGGTGAAATTTTGGGCGTATGAGATTTTTGGCCGGAAGGGGAAAATACCTGGTCGTGGGCCAAAATACCCGACCGGGTATTCTTGGTTCACGATCGGGACCCCTTCTGCTTCTCGGGGGTGAAAAAAGGAGAACCCCGACCTCGTCCCAAAAATACCCGACCGGGTATTTTTGGTTCAAGACCGGGGATTTTCCAGGACTGGAACGCAGCGTTTGGAAAAACCCCCGACCTTGGCCGAGGATTTACTTGCACTAAACGTTGCGTTTGTGAAAACCCCCGGTCGTGGGCTCAAAATACCCGACCGAGGATTTTTGCTATTTATAGCAAACCCCCTGTCATTTTCTCTCTCTACCCTCACTTTTCAAAAATTTCCCCTCTCTCTTCCTTCAAAATCCTCTCCCCTCTCTCTTCTTGAGCGCCGCCGGCAGCCTTCCGGCGAATTTCCGGCCATTTTCCGGCGAGCCTCCTGGGTCATTTTTGGCCTCCTTCTCGCGTCCCTCACCCGTTTTTTGAGCCTTAGCTACAGTTCTACTTGCGTTTTTAGGTGTGTTTCTTGTTAACTGCTATTTTCCTGGAAAATCGAATTGTAGATTGTAGGACCAAGAACTGTATTTGCATGCATGATTTAGAATAGGGTGAGGGATGCTTTGAGTATGCATGGTTCTATCTATGGTGCATGTGCTGCCCGTATAATTAATGTGGTTGGTTCTGTGGTTCTTGCCTTGATTCCAGTTGGGTTGCTTGCGATTCAATCGGCTGTGCTTACAACTGTTAGCCTAGGTGGTCCTTAAGTGTGGGGGAAGTGATGAACCCATGTTGTTGGTCCTGACAAGTTTTTCTTGGCTCCACCTTTGGTTTGTTGATTTTGCAAGAGCATGTCCCTCGACCATCCATTTGTGCAGGGCCTGCGCCTGCACCCGGATTACGCGGACCAGTTCCGCGCGGTGAGTCGGGGGAAATTGGAGCGCCATTACCATCTGGAGTGGGCAGTGTTCGAGCAGCTCCACTGCCTACAGGAGCTCCGCACCGCCATCAGCCACCGCGATTGGCGGACGCTGCTGGCCATAGTGGAGCCCACCTACACTGAGCTGGTGTGGGAATTCTACACCACGTTCAAGTACGACAACAAAGCGGCCCGCGACTCCTATGCAGTGACTTTCAGGCTGGGTGGCTACCCCCGGGAGCTGACCATTGACGGGTTGGCCTACGCCTTGGGGATCGAGTACCACCCGTTCGACCGCCACGAGGTGGAGGTTCCACACCCGACGGACTGGAACCAGGATGAGTTCTACCGCCGGATAGCCCGACTTGACTATGCGCAGGACTTCTTCGACCCAAGCCAGACATACGTCCGCTCCCTCAAGCCGCAGTGGCACATCCTGAACCTGCTCATCACCCGCTCCATCGTCCCCAACGTCACCGGCTCGCACAAGATTCCGAAGCGGGTGCTCTATGCCATGTACCCGATGCGGGACCCGGATCATATGCATCATTTGGGTTCTTTCGTGGCCACCACCTTCTCCCGGTGCCACGGGAAGCCCAAACATCTCTACTGTGGTCCCCTGATCACCCGTATGGCGCGCCATTTTGACATCAGCTTCCAGGGGCTCACAGATTCTTCTGCACGGGGCGGCTCCACCCCCCTCAGCCGGGAAGTGCTCCACAATGCACTCCTCCTGGCCACTGATGGCACCCGCACCTGGGTAGATGGGCTTTCCATGCCTCCTGAGGAGGCTGTGGATCTCGATGAAGACGAGGAGGACGCTGACTACTCCAGCGAGGAGGAGGATGAGGATGATGATGATGATGATGGCGGAGCCACAGATGCCAATGAGCCAGAGCCCCCGCTCTCTCTACCAGGGGACCTTCGGCCACGACGGAGATCAGAGAGAGGCGAGTCTTCCTCTGGTCCGTCGATGGCTTCTGGCCCGTTGATGGACTTCTTCACGGAGCCGTTCCAGCAGATGGGGCTCCAGTTCCAGCAGCTCGGTCTTCAGAACTAGCAGCTCATGGACCATCAGGTCCAGTTCTACCAGCAGTATTCGGCCCACCAGGCCGAGTACCAGTCCAGGCTGACGGTTATTGACGAGCGCCTCGGCCGCTTAGAGACCCATATGGGAGTCACTGGTGCTCTCATCGAGCGGGAGAGAGATCGAGGCCGCCGATTGATGGAGTACTCGGAGCACCTGCTCCAGGCTTGTCACCCACCAGAGGAGCACCACTGGACCACCCGGTGGGATCATTCACCACCACCACCAGTACCGGATGGGGACGACGACCTCATGAACCAGATCGACTTCACCGGTCTAGGAGGGCCCTAGTGGCATGTTTTGAGTGTTTTTGTTTTTGTCAGCATGCAAACTATCTTGTGTCGGTTTAGTTTCTTTCTTTTTGTTGATGTGACTTGAATCGGACTATCAATGTTATTTGGGTTCGGGTCTGGGCCTGGTCTGTAACCGTTTCCTTTGCTAGATTGGATTAGGTTTAGACCCACATGGAGAAGTACTATAAATACTTCTCATACTCCTCTGTAATCTATAATCTCCTCGATATAGTGAAACTGGCTCTCTCTCGCCCGTGGACTAGCTAACACACATCATGTTAGTGAACCACGTAAATCGTGTGTCTGTGTTCTTTCGATTCTCGCTTTCGTATTCTTGCTTTGTCGATTCCGGCAATTTCCCGATCCGTAGCAACGTGTCTTTAACAAGTGGTATCAGAGCCTGGTTGGAAATCAGGCTAGGGTTTTCGATTCAGAAGAATGACGTCAGTGAACATGAAGATCGAAAAGTTCACGGGGAAGAACAGCTTCGCTATATGGCAGATCAAGATGCAGGCTTTATTAAAACAACAAGGGCTGTGGGGGCCGCTGTCTGCGAAACAGAAGAAGGCAGCGGTCGATGACGATGAGTGGAATACCCTGGAGGAGAAGGCCCACTCGACTATCATGCTATCGTTGCCTGATGACGTCATCATTGAAGTCGCTGCTGAGAAGACTGTCGCGGGCTTGTGGTTGAAACTAGAGAGTCTTTACATGACTAAGTCTCTAACCAACAAGCTGCATCTCAAGCAACGGTTGTTCAGCTTGAGGATGCAAGAAGGTACGCCTTTGATGACGAGGATGATGCCCTAATCCTGCTGGTTTCTTTGCCGAGTTCATATGAGAATTTTGTTGATTCTTTTATTGCTGGTAAAGAAAGCGTGTCATTGGAGGATGTCAGGTCTGCTCTTCATACGAGAGAGATCAGGCATAAGGCGTCTGGATCTGGTACAGGTGGTGAGGCATTGGGTTTGGCTGTTACAGGTGGAAAGGGAAAGAAGAAATATGGTAAAGCGAATTCGAGCAAGAATTCCAAGGGTCCCGGTCCACAGCCAGGTGATGCTTGTCACAACTGTAAGGAAGTGGGGCATTGGAAGTACAACTGTCCCAAGAGACGAGGGCAACAGAAGAAACAAGGTTCACTTGCCGTGGCAGAAGTGGACAATAGTTCTGAAGACGATCTCGCCTTGGATGTAGATGAGAAGGCACATCGTGGGGATGTGTGGTTTCTGGATACTGCAGCCTCATACCATATGTCTCCGAACAGGGATTGCTTCACAACCTACGAGCAGATAGATGGTGGTAATGTGGTCATGGCAAATGGAGCTGTCTGCAAGGTTGTTGGAATCGGGTCCATAAAGGTTCGGACACATGATGGTTCATTCTGTACCATGAATGATGTCAGGCATGTTTCACGAATGACAAAGAACCTGATATCCTTGAGTCTACTCGACAGCAAGGGTTTCAGCTTCAAAGGAAAAGGTGGAGTTGTGTATGTCTGCAAAGGTTCAAGGAAGGTGCTGAAGGGCGTGAAGCGTGGGACCTTGTATGCATTACAAGGGTCTGTGTTGTCTGGTTCTGCTGCAGTTGCATCGTCTCAGGTTCAACAGGAAGATATGACCACTCTCTGGCACATGAGACTGGGGCATATGAGTGAACGGGGGATGCAAGTTCTATCGAAGAGGGATCTTCTTTGCGGGCACAAGGTGGAGAATTTGGAATTCTGCGAGCATTGTGAGTTTGGGAAGCTACATCGCAGCAAGTTTCCCAAGAAGGGTATCCACCGGACGAAGGGGATACTGGAGTACCTCCACTCCGACTGTTGGGGTCCTTCACGAGTTGAATCCATTGGAGGCAGCAGGTATTTTCTGTCTATTATTGATGATTATTCGAGATTTACTTGGATTTTCATGATGAAGCAGATGAGTGAGGCTTTCATGAAGCTTAAATCCCCGGTCAGGGATTATTGTCCCAGACCGGGGATTTTCCTCTGCTCCCAAAACGCGCGTTTCAATTATACCCGGTCGAGACCCAAAATACCCGATCGGGTATCGCGACAGGCCGCTTTTTAAGGGAAAAGAAGGCTAAAAATCAAGGGTTCCGAGTTTTAGAGAGACAGAGCGATTCCTAGAGAGAGAAAGCAACGAACCAGAGTTCCCAAGTGCCATAGCTTGATCTTCATCACCATTGGAGCCCGGCTTGAGCTTGGAGAAGTGTCGATTGTCAACCAGGAGCAGAAACTCATCCTTCACAGTATGATTTCCATGTCTGAATCTGCTTTTGCTTCTCTCTCCATGGAGTAGTTTCCCCGTTCATCTGGGTATGGGGAACCCTAGATTTGTATGTTAGGTCTGATTGTATGAACCCAAGTACAGATTTTATGAGTTGATATATTCGATTGAGGCTTGAATGATTGAATGACTTGAATCCTGATCAAATTCCTGTTGTTTCTGCTTTAACCTAGAAAGAGAATATCTGCCTAGGTTGATAGAGCACCCTTAATTGAAGGTAGTGAATTGGCGAATTTAGTCGAGGAGCCAATTCACTATTCTGTACCGAATTCAATTGGATAGTGGAGGTTTGGTTCGTTAGGGCCTCAATCTGTTTACTCCGGTGGAGGTTAGTCGCCCGCTGGAGACTCAGATTGAGAGGGTCTGAAGACCTTTAGTCGAGACTTCAGATTGTTTAAGAACCTTCCGCAGTATAACTATCGTGAAAACTGAACTTGGTAAATTGCAATCCGGCTTAACTGCAGTCTAGGGGGAACCATATCCGGGTGACCTCTCTCGACTTGAAAACAACTGTTTAACTTGCTTTGTTTGTTTGTTAATTTGGACTTGCACTAAAATTTCACTGCTAGATAATAAGAATTCACTGAGTAGTCATCAAATCTAGGACCCGGGTTGACATTAAAACCCAAACCCGCTATACTACGCTTTAGAAAGTGGTTACACTTGGCCAATTTCTAGAGTGACAGTAGGAGTGAGTCAGTGTCTTAATCAGTACGATTCATATAGCGCTAGGGAGGGTAAGGTATTGGGAATTATGAGAGAGGATTGTAAAATCATACTTGAGTTACATCGAAAAAGTTAGTGGTAGGGCATATTGTGTTGAAACCATAATTTAATTTTGGTTCAACCATTTTATACCGTTAAAACTGCCTACCTGTTTGGGCTCCTATAGGTGTTGTTGCGGTAGACCACTAATATGATATAATTTTATAAATATTGCTATAAATTTTACATATGTATTAATCGTAGTCTCTTAATCGGTACAGTTCAATAACGCTAGAGAGGCTAAGGTATTCGAAATTATGAGAGATGGGAGTTTGACCTTTATAAACTGAATTTAAGTTTTCTCCGCTGGTTTCAGTGGTTGCGGTTGCACTCGCACTTAGGGATTTTTCCAGAAATAGCACATTTTAAAAAAAAATTACAAAACTAGCACCCATCCGAAAAAATTGACAGAAATAGCACCCTTTTTTATGGACCGCACCTTAGAGGTGCGTTTTATGTATAAACCGCACCTCTCAGGTGCGGTTTATAATCCTGGACCAAAACCGCATTTTGGCCAAGCGGTTTCAGGTCTGACCTACAGAAACCGCTTGGCCGAGGTGCGGTTTTGGCCTGACCTATCAAAACCGCACCATGAAGGTGCGGTTTGTTTCTCCCAAACAAAATCGCACCCCCAAGGTGCGGTTTTGGTCAATTAATTTCCGACATGCCATGCAAAATAACAGACGTGGGTCTGCATGGGCCTGCATGGCAGACGAAAACCGCACCTCTAAGGTGCGGTTTTCATCAGTGATTTTGCCTATAAAAGACTTTCCGGAAAACCATTTCTCTTCACACCTCTCCTTCTCCATTTTCAATTTTCTGTTGTAGCTCTATATTTCGTTAGTAGTTTTGCTATTAACGTTAACTGAAAGTTTATTTTGTATTACTTTTTATTGTTATTTTTATTTTTTATTTTTATGATATTAACTGAAGTACGGTTTTTTCACAGATGGCATTCCAACCGTTTACGCTTGGCTTACGGTTGAATGGTTACACGGAAGAGATCGGAAAGGGGGTCACCTACGTCGGTGACAATTTTCAGAAGATAAAGGTCGCTACCAGACCGCTGCTTGAAGACCTCCATCAAAAGTGCACTAACGTTACTTGCATGGATGGCACGAGAAGAGTTGATTGTATGGTGTACCGATATCCAAACAGAGAAAGTGGGTCATTGTGGCATGAGGAATATCTCATAACCACTCAGGATGAGGTAGATGCCATACTCGAATTCTTGAGGTCCAACAATCTTTCCAAATTCGAGATGTTCGTTTATACCGAGCCGGTCGTAGGCGTTGGAGGTCATTCTGGACACGGTCAAACATCTGGTACATGGTGGAGGTGAATTATATGGCGATCATCCCTACCAAAGTTACCATGATCCTCATTCCTATTTTCAGTATCAAGAGCAAGGTGAAGGTCATCATCAATCTTTCCCGTCATATGAAGAAGAAGTTCAACCGGACCTCCCCAACCAACCTCAATACAACTTCCAATCAGGCAGCAGTAGTTTTCACAACTACCATTATGGAGCTGATGAAGGTGCCTTTCATGAGCTGGATCAGATGGAGGATGCCCTGCCAGCACCAGTCAATGACCCCTCCGATGAAGAAGGAGAGAACAACGTCAGTGCAGACAGCTCCGACCCTCTTGAAGGTGCTGATGATTCAAGACCAGAGTCAGACTCAGCTAATGATGATGAGGTGGCTCGTGACCGTGTACCAGTCCCCTACTACAATCACATTCCAGACGACAATTGGATGGTCGACAGCGACATGGAGCCGCCAGAGGTCCCAATATCGGGTCCACTCATTGGGTTTATGAAGGGCCAACAATTTGGCTCTAAGAAGGAGGTGCGACACGCCATTGAGACTGAAGCAATGACTCGACATTTTGAATGGCACACAACTCATTCCAACACTAAAAGGCTCATAGTCAGATGCCGTAATCATAACGAGGGGTGCAATGTTAGGATTCGGGCCATCAACAGCAAGAGACACGGCCACTGGGTCATATCCCGTGCGGTGAACACACACACACATGTGTGTCATCCATAACTTCCCAAGGCCATCGATAGTTGAAATCCAGGGTGGTTGCTGCGGCTATCAAGCATCTAATTGAGCAAGATCCGGACCTGAAGGTGAAAGTCATAATCGCTGACATTGCAAGTCGTTATGGTTATACGATTAACTATAAGAAGGCGTGGCATGGAAAGCAAAAAGCTCTAGCCGCCGTCTTTGGTGATTGGGAAGAATAGTATGCATTCCTTCCCAGGTTAATTTTGGCATTGGAGGCGTCTAACCCTGGCACGGTTTTCTCCCCTCGATACCAAGATGAAGAGATACAACCTCCAGAGCCAGGTAACAAGCGCCATTTAGACGACTTTTTTGGGCATTCAAGACATCTATTGATGGGTTTGGCTTCTGTGTCCCTGTGATCCAAGTGGATGGTACATTCCTTACCGGCAAGTACAAGGGCACTCTTCTGATTGCTAGTGGGGCGGATGCAAACATACAATTCTTTCCTTTAGCCTTCGCCATTGTTGAGGGAGAGAATGCTGATAGCTATGGATGGTTTTTCCGGCAAATTCAAATGCACGTCACCAGGAGGACGAACCTGACAATAATCTCTGATCGGCACGCCGGCATTAGAGCTGCCATCTTGGGTTTAGATCCAGCCTGGAAGTGGTCCCAAAGGTGGTGCATACGACACTTCAAGAGCAACTGGAACCATCATTTCAAGCGGAAGAAGCTTGCTGATAAATTGTGGTGGATTGGTAAGTTCTCTATTAGCCTTTTAATTTTGTCAGCTAACAATATCTTGTAATCAAAAGAGTGGTGCACTTGTTAGACTCTTTCCAAAGAGATGCATGCCTAAGGAAATGGGGTTTTAAGCGATTATCATGGTCCTCCCATTTCCTGGGAAAATCAGGTTTTAAGCGATCTTCGGATCCCCCCTTTTTCTGTCAAACAGGCTTTGTTTCTAAGGAGATGTATACCTCTCCTAAGAGTCTAACGAGAGTACCTCCGGGTTGTTCGAATTGTACTAAACTGTCGATAATTGACTAACGTACTATCTTTCTGTGTATTCCTCAGCGGTGGCCTACCAAGAGAAAAAATTTCCGGAGAAGATGCAGAAGATGCGCGAGTTATGCCCTGAAGGGGCACAGTGGCTGGATGGACACGACCTATCCATGTGGACATTTCATAAAGATGGAGGGACAAGATGGGGTATTGCCATGACGAACTCAGGTGAGAGTATCAACTCTGTCTACAAGGCCGTTCGTGCACTGCCAATCTCAGACATTGTGGAGATGACTTTTTGGAAAACGAATGCATGGTTCGTCAACCGACTCCACTGGGCAAGGACGAACGAGGCACAGGAAAAGAGCAGTCGACATAGTGTTACCGTTATGAATCGGGAAAATGGCGAGTATAGCGTGACGATCGGACATCGGGAGGATGGTAGACGGGGAGGCCACCGCCATGAAGTTTTGGTCAATTTCAGGACAAAAGTTGGAGAGTGCTCATGCCAGAAGTATCAGGGGAGAGGGTGGCCTTGTTCTCATGCAATGGCCGTAATTAAAAACAGGAGCAAAGACCCCCGTCACTTCGTTAGTCCATTCTTCAATATCGAATCACTCAAAAACACCTATGGACGGAGTTTCCGTGCATTGCCTGATGAAGCTTATTGGCCGCTATACGAAGGAAAATTGATCATCCCGCCGTTCGGACAGAGGCGTGAACCGGGTCGCCCGAGGAAAAAGAGAATTCATAACGAAATGGATCAAAGTGGAAGACCACCACGAGGCCCAAGATGATGTTCAATATGCAAAGTTCCAGGACATGATAAACGAAGGTGTCCAGGACCGATTGGTCCACAAAATCCGGGTGCTGATGTGTCGGACTCAGCTAATGCGACATAATTTGCGATTATCATTCTTCAAAATAGTTGAGAATCTTACTTTGCAAGTAATTGTGTATTGTTCATTGAACGAATTTATACACCCCTGGGATGTTGTATGTTATCAAACGGCTCTCAATTTCGATTAATCTACGTATGAATTTTTACAACAAAAATAGAAGGCTATTTAACGATAATAGGAAATAGTTCCAAGTACATAGAAATAAAACCCAAATTGAAACAACACTCAATTAAATAAACTAAGATAAGGGAAATAGTTCCAAGTACATAGAAATAAAACCCAAATTGAAACAACACTCAATTAAATAAACTAAGATAAGGGAAATAGTTCCAAGTAGATAGAGTCATAGCTAAAACGAAAAATACATCTCAAGGAAGTCCACGAGCTTCACCGGATGCCACGGTTTTCTTGCTCCTTGTACGTTTGCCGACGGGAGTAACAACAGGTGGTTGCGATGGCAAGTTTCGAATGGCCAAGGTAGTGTGGCGCTCGTCGGTGCTGTGTCGGCGGGGAAGCGGCGCTTCCGGGGTCGTGCGAGGGGCATCCGTGCTCATACGGTGAGGAGTAGGAGGCCACTGCTGATGAGGGCGAGTCACTGGGTTGAATTCGTGGTGCGCCGTCGTGGAGGAGCCATCATGCCAAGTACCCGATGATGTTTGGCGAGGAGATGGGGGGTAGACCGGGCGGAAATCGTGGTATGTTTGGCGGGGAGATGGGGGGGGGGTAGACCGGGTGGGAATCATAGTATGTTTGCTGGGGATCCATGTATGAGATCAGGGTGGGATCATATGGGGATTGATGGAAACTCGGAGGGGATTGATGGTAGGTCGATCGGGGATCGTAGTATGAGCTTGGGTGGGGATCGTTGTGGTGGGATGGGCGGAACTCTTGGGATGAAGTCGGGCGGGGATCTTGAACTAGGTCCGACACCTTGGGTGGAACTCGGTCCGGCACCATGTGTCACAACCAATGGGGGCGGCACTTTCCACGCCCCCATTGGTGTTACGTCGAGCACGTTGGGCCTTTCCCGAACCCTCTTACTCTTCTTTCTCTCGTATGGTGGTGGGGGATCGGGGACATCAACTTGTACCGGAGGTGGCGGGGGTGCGGGCATGGGCGGATATCTACGATGATCCCGACCCTGAGCTCTGATACAGGCAAGCAGACTGTTTGCCATCCTCCTGATGAAGCTCACATCTTCATTGCCCAACTCAATTCTCCCGGTGGTCATATCTTTGATACGCTCGATCCCGTCAGCCTAAATCACAGAAAAGAAAAAGTTATAAAAAGACATAGAAACCAAGTAATAAATTTAAAAAGTTAGAAAAAGACTTAGGAACCAAGTATTAAATTTAATTGTTTAGACGTAATATACTTACTAATGCACCATCGGCCGCACCCAGCGGAGTCATGTAACGAACCGATGTTTGCGGATATCGATCCAAGTATGGGTCATGATACCCCATTCGACCCACTTGAGTTGGAGTGACAATATCCTGGGATTGTCCGTTCTCCCAAATCATGATGAATTTCGCCAACTTCGTGGGCCAATCGCGAGTACCTTGCCGACCATCTCGCCCATGAAAGGCCCTTTGACTATCGGGGACCTCCAACGGAATGCACTGCTCCCGACCAAACTGACGGAGGCATCGATCCGACAAGTGCCACTCCACGGTCCCAAAACAAATTAGAGGGACCCTCGTGCACCATTGCCCGATATGACCGGGGAATTGCTGGAGATGCCAATGAACGATGTTCTCCGGGTATGGATCGAAGACGATCTACAAGAAAGAAATGAGTAACTTAAGTTAGTCAAAATTGGAAAAATACATGTAGTCCCATGGAAAAAAGATATAAATGGATCGAAGTATAGAAGTTACCTCTCCTTCCCAAAGTCGCTCAAACCTCCTCCGATACTCGTCCAACTTGTGTTGGGCAAGGTTGTCGTATGTTGTATGTCCGAGCCACCTTATTGATAAGACAATAATGAAACTACAATAAACTAAAACACAAGGGAAATGTGTTTTGAAAAAACATGGTTAGGTATGAGAAGTTTACCTTGTACCATAAGCTTCACCTCTTAGGGGATGATCGATTGGCCAATCTCTGTCGGGACGTTGGACCGGTGCAATCCATGGCATATGCTCCCAAGCCCAAAATTGGACGATGAACATTGTGCTGCCGACCTCCCTCACTGCTTTGAGAGACGCATTGCACAAGTTGTGGTAGATCATAGCTAGGCAAGCGGATGCCCAGCTATACTCCCCCATCTCCTCCCAACTACCGAGGATGATCCTAAGCCATCCACAACTAAGGAGATTGCTTGATTTTTTGGAGAAGAACACTCCTTCGATCATGTCTATGAGATAGACACGAGCATATCTCTCCTTCTCATCCTCCGGACTTTCCTCGGTTAGGGGATGACTCTCGTAATGGTCTCTAAAATACTTCGTCAACCAAGTAATTGAGACTTGGTGTTTCCTCATTGGTGGCATGCGATCGGTCGCATCAACGTACCCCTTCACCGGTACTTTCACTCCCAAAACACTGTGGATGAAATGAACCCAACCGGGCATACCGTCACGATCCTCGGGGGGATGATCACTCACGCACACCGCTTTGCCTTCGATGGGCAGATGGGTTAGGATGGCGACATCCTTTAGCGTGATGGTGGCCTCTCCTTCTCTAAAGTTGAAACAATGTGTCTCCTTTCTCCATCTCTCGGCTAATGCGGTGATGAGTTGGCGATCAACTTTGATGCCGTTAAAATGCCTAATCGAGTCCAACTGTGACCTTTTGAGAAAGGGCAAGATAGCTGGGTGGAATGAGAGCACATTGATCGTACCCCTGTAGCGGAGTATTGTTTGTGCCTCCTAGCGAAATTTACACGTTAATTATTATATATTAGTAAGGGTTTTTTTCTTATAACTATAATTAATTAAATTATTTAACTTCAAGCAGAATTTTATTATCATAAAAAGACATTTCATATAATTAACATAATAACATTCTAAATCAATAATAATTTAAAGAGATACATACATATTATCATAAAACAAGCATCCTAAATTAATTAACATAATAACATTCTAAATGAATAATAATTTAAAGAGATACATACATATTATCGTAAAACAAACATACTAAATTAATTAACATAAATAACATTGTTAATGAATAATAATTTAAAGAGAAACATACATATTCAAATGTTTGAAATTAATAAAATTCTTTTTGTACACTTAAAAATACATCGTATTGGCTGTTTGGTAAATAATTTAATCGTATTGGTTGTTTTAAATAATTTAATCGAATACAGAGCAACACTCATTAGACTCTTAGAAGAGGTATACATCTTCTTAGAAACACAGTCTTTTTGACAAAAAAAGGGAGGATCCGAGGTTCTCTTAATACCCGATTTTCCCAGGTAATGGGAGGATATGATAATCGCTTAAAACCTCATTTCCTTAGACGTGCATCTCTTTATAAAGAGTCGAAGTAAGTGGCGCTATGTATTCGATTAAATTATTGAAAACAACCAACACGATTAAAAAATCATCATAAATTTATTTTATATTCCACTAAATACATTAACAAAATAAAAGAAGGACAAATGGTGAAGAATTGTATGTACCGAGTGATCGTTCCAAACATCCCTTGACCGATGGTTGGGTTGGTCGTACAAGTCGGTCGGATCCAACGGTCCTTGCTCGAGATAATACCGTTGGTTGTATATATCCACGTCCTTCCCAACCTACGAGAAAATAACAACGAGGTTAGTACATAGATTAATTAAAAAGCTTATAACAAAAACAAAAATTAAACTAGAATAATGAGTACGTACCACTTGAAATTCATCGACATAAACTCCCTCTCCTTGCCACCAATCAGCCATTTTTTCGGGAAATTCGGACAGAGGTTCGGCTCGGCGGGTTTTGAGGAAAAAACCTAAGAAATGTTTTCTGATGGCAGATCGGACTTAGCCGCAACCAACAGACCACTATTTCCTAGGGTTTTGGGAGGGGAGAGTTTAGAGAGATAAATTCTAGAGAGAGAAGGAAGAATGGGTTGTGGTGTGAAGAAATGAGAGGGGAAGGGGACCCAACAGACCGCACCCTCCAGGGGCGGTCTGGTAATTTTGCCAGAGCAGAAACCGCGCCTTGCCGAGGCGGTTTGCGAGTCACAAGGCTTGACCGCTCCTTGCAGGTGCGGTCCCCGATCCGTGGCGCGCGGTCCGCCCTCTGATCACTCCCCCATCCAACGGTGAAGAAGACCGTTCCACAGAGTAAGTAAACCGCAGCTTCAGAGTGCGTTTCCTGTGCTGACGTGGCATGGAACGCACCCCTAAGGTGCAGTTTATAAGTAAAACGCACCTGTGGGGTGCGGTTTACTTATAAAACGCACCTTAGGGGTGCGTTCCATTAAAATTAGTGCTATTTTTGTTAATTATTTTGGATGGGTGCTAGTTTTGTAAATTTTTTTTAAACGTGCTATTATTGGAAAAATCTCTCACACCTAATACTAGCACTAATGAACAGTGTCCGAGGGAGACAATTTCGTGAGGAATAGTGCATTTATCTTTGTGCTATTAATTAATTAATAATAATTAATATGAGTCTCATATAATTGGATGAATTGGTCGACGTTGGATACAAAGTATTGCACATTTCATATTGGCATTCATTGTGTTACTTTATGTGTAAAGTAACTCGGGTACCACATAAGTTTATTTTTTTTCGATAAGGGTGATATAGGTTTACTTTTTATGATTAGGTAGGTACTACTGAAGGGATTTGAACCTGGGTCCTCTAGTTTCAAAGCTAGTGGTATTACCACTAGACCAAACCCTTGTTCGTGGGTACCACATAAGTTTAAGAATTGGGATAGACGTACCACTGAAGTTTGAGTAAGGCGTCAGGTACCATTAAATTCGTCAAAAAGTGCATCTGTCTAGTTTTCCATCCAACCCAAAACTTTTAAAAACAGTCAAAACTATATTTCAAAATTATTATGTAATTAAAAAATTAGAAAACCTTATAAACATAGCATTACTAGAATGACTAATAAAAATCTTTCACAAAAATAGATAAATTAGAAAAAATAATAAACGAATATTAAGAAGGAATAATAAATACACTTGAAGATAATAATAAATAGTTAAAATCAATATTAGAAGTTATAGTTAAACCTCTAATCCAGTTAGAAGCACAGCTAAACAAATTTAAAATAGAGCCTAATCGACCATCAGTATATCAAGACAAAAAAAGGATAAATGGAACACAATAAGAAAGAATAAAACATATTCCATAATTGAAAATTTTTAGAACGAATCTCCAATATTCAGTTACAAATCTAGAAAAGAAAATATGACTATAGGAAGAGAATTAGAATTAGTAAATTTGGCTGATATGTAACATCTACAATATAATTTTAGAGAATTACAAGAAAATTTAACGTGGTAAATTAGATAACATCAATATGATGTAAGAGAACTAAATATAACATCATCAAATTATTTATATCGAGACAAAATTCACAAGATAAAATTGCTTCAGAGAATAATTCAATAATTAGAAAAGATATTGATTATTGAAAATACTTATAATGATAGTTAATTCTAAATTTCTATTAAAAAATTGGCTTGGTATCACAGTCTTCAAAAGAGGATTCCAACTAAATAGAATTCATATGATATATTTGCTTCAGAGAATAATTCAATTATTAGAACACATAATGATAATTGATTTTAAATTTCTTATTCAAAAATTGGTATGGTATTAGTCTCCAAACAAGTGCATATAGCAGTAAACTTAAGTGATACTAGGTGCACATATAATAAAGTTCAGTGACACGTGATGCCCTATTCTTTTAAGTGGTATAGTTCCATCAATCTCATACTTTAGTGGTACCCGAACTAGTTTACCCTAACTTCGTGCAACATGAAAAGAACCATGTATTCTGAAAATTAAGTAATAGAATATATGGTTGCCAAATGACCCATGCATTTTCATTCATGATTACTCAAAGAGAATGCTACATTGTTTCCAACTACTTAAAACCATTCATTAATTTGATTTTTGTGGAAAGAAAAACAACATTGATTTAAATAACTACAAACATAATAACAAAATCGTTTCAATATGATACACTCGTACGAGACTAAATATGTCGAATATGAAAGAAAGATAGTCAAGTGCATACTAACAATGACTTGATTGAATGTTCTAATTTATATAAATTCAACGTTGTTTGAGGAAAACAATATTGTATTATATGAGACAAGCTAAGCCTTCACTTCCACTAAATTTGCTTCCTCACTTCTACAGTATTAATGCACAGAACTAAGAAAATTAAGAAGAAATGCAAGCCGACTATGAGAGTTCCAACCCTACCGTCTCATACATGCTCACAAAGGCTGTTTCGACAAGTTCAGAAGTGAGCCAACGGGTGGGTGGAAAGAGAGATAGGTGCTACCGTCTCATCCAATCCAATGACTCGATTGATCTCTTTTGCATGAGTCTGAAGGTTGGAACAACATAAACCATTCATTCATTTCTACACTTAACATGATGCATGAAGAGATCTGATATGCTGATAACTTCTTAATCAATGAAGCTAATGGTTTGTGTATTCATTACACGCATTTGTATTGCAAATGGTCATTCTAGAGATGCTATGATATAGTGCACAACTACACAGATCTACAGAATCAAGCAAGACAGTACAGTATGCATAAAGAGAAGATGTTGCTTATAATTTACCGATAAACAAACCAAAGAATGATCTCGCTAGTATACATAACAGCAGGGAAACGACACATATTTTAACACAAGCTGCAACAACCGTCCCTCTTCAATTCTCAATTGGTCATAATATGCATCCATCAACCAAGATTTAAAAATTTGACAACCAACACAGAGAGAATTCTTCATCATAATAAGTCTCTGTGTGGCTCTCAAACTTGCCTTCTTTCCACTTGAATCATCACTACTTGGTCTTTTACATGACGACTCTCAGAGTAGGGTACTTCCTTCCCATAACTCTTCTAGTTCTCTCTTGATCCAGGAGATAAGAACCACAGGTCCCAATGTAGAAGGGATTCCGAAAGGGTTGGGATCAGTCCATGTGGAAGTTCTGAGTCTAAGAGCTAAAGATCTTATTCCTTAAGTTACGGCTCCCTCAATACAGGTTACATATATATGCATACCAGAGGGCTGAACTGAACTGTGCCCTACTGCTCTATCATATGCTCTACAGGTTGCGGCTGCTACTACTCTAACCCGTTTAGATTCACACTTCCAGCAACAGCAACATTCAAAGAAGCATTCTGCGTCAGAATAGGATTCCGAACTCCATCCACAGATGCACCAGGATGAGCATTCTGCGACACCACCAACTATGCACTAGCACCTAGACTAATACACAAAGGTAAGAAATTAGAATAATACATGAAGCTTTTTATCAAAACATAATGCAACATTAAAGATCATGAATCATTCACCTTGAGCATCAGCAGCAGCATTAAGAGCAGCATTCTGAAGTGCAGTTGGCTGAGCAAATCTGCCTAAAAAAACCAACATTTAGGACTACTAAACAAGAGTCATAAGTGTATCCAAATGCATGAACAAAACAGGGGTAACCTATTTACCTTGAATGGTTTGTGCAGCAGTTCCACTTAGCTGCTTATCACTTGCCCCGACTTCAGTTTTACATCCTCTCATTGCTTGCATCAAGTGTACGCGATATACAGACATTGCTCTATAGGTCGCGTCATCATGATGATAATCTATTAGAAAGTGAGAAACCTCGTTGCACTCGGATTTGAAAGCAACACCTGCATTAACAATAACCACTGAACAATTAAACAAATAAACAATAGCAAAAAGAGACCAGAATTATTCAGGAGTTTCTTTTAGCAAACACTCAAGCTAATAACACACTTCCGCGGTCAATTCCTAGAAAACGGGAAACCAGTTGAACATCATTGGCCACAATTCCAGAATCAAGAAGTTGAAGCTTTTGTAACAGCTGTCGCTGATAGAAAACCACTGCACGCACGACGAGATCAGGAACATGTTGAAGTTGGATGATTGGCTCTACAACTTCAGAAAGTTCATCCGAAATCACAGCCTTGAGAGCACGAAGAGCAACTGGTACCTCATCAACTTTTGCAGATGCCATTGCGAAGGTACCTGAAATGGCTTGACAAAATAGTACATGAGAAAATCTGTCATTAACAAATGAGCACAAGAATGTAGGAAATCAATTAAATTAGTAATTTCCGGGACAGCACTAACAGAGTACAATAGAATCAAGCTCAATAGAATAGAAGACGAAGCCTATCTACCCAACGAAAGATCTACACAGCAAATAGACACGGCTACCAGGGAGAAGTTACAACCACACCATGCAACTACAAAACTCTAAACAAAGACGGACAACGACAGAAGATACAACCATAGCATGGCACTACGACAAAATGCCACTTGAGAGGAAAAAACTGATTCAGTAGCTACGACAAAATGGTACTAAAATGAAAAACCAGATCAAGCAGTAACAGGCGCACATTAAAAAAAAAACGATGCTGCTCCAAACATCACTCGAAATCATCAAGTCTTCTTGCTCAAAAGTAAGTACCAGCTATTGGAGGAGTCGTTGCAGGTTCCTTGTTGCTCTGAACCCAACAGCTGTAGCTTCCATCGTACATAACTCGCAATTGCTTGTACCTCGGAATCGAAGTCGGCCAGCAAGCGAGCTCAGCTTGGAACAAATTCCAATAAGTTAAGAATGATCTTCCTTCAGAAAAGAGCTTTAGCTCTTCCCCCACCCCCAAATCGCAGGACAAGACAGAAACCTCACCAATACCATCAGAATGACGGAGGAAGAAGACTTGCGGCTTCTCTGGATGCATACAAGGTCGAGCATAGGTGCGAAGTTCACACAACCTTGGTCCCTTCAACCACCCATCACATACTTTCCCCCAAGATTTACGGTCTTCTTCCAGTCTCCACACACTCGATGCGATCTGTGAACGACCCGGTTGAATTCGACCTCCGAATACAATCACGTGCACGGTACCTTGTGAGAACGAAATATCCCACCCAGGTTTCCGAAAGACTAGTATAGGAGGTTCAATAGCAGTGGGAGGTATATCAGGCCGGAAAGGATTAAAAGCAGCAATGAAAGGCTTCATCGGGTTCTGCACAGCACCAGGATCTTGGTTTGGAACGCCATAACACCAAAACACCTCCCCGTTGCAGGAAACTACATTTCTGGTTACGAATTGATGATAGTCATGAAGAACAAGAATGTCCTTCATCCATTCTCCGGTATCCGAACAGAACATATTTATCTTTGTACATCCCGCATGCCGGTATAGACACACCACTCGAAATCGATACTCAAAAGAATACGCAAACACTTGGTCCTCTCCTAGATCAAGATCATTAGACATCTGGGGTTCGCAAACTAACCTTGTAAAGAAGTGTCCACAATCAATTGGCAATTCTGGCGCCAAAGGGAGGGCGACCCACTGCTTCGTAAACGGATTGCAGATGAAGTACGTTCGGTACAATTCTCTGTAAAATCCGCCATCGCAGCCGGCGGGACCCACATCCGCAAACCCGCACAGAACCATGTCCTTGTAAGAGTCGATTACTTCGAAGGAGCTTTGGGTAAATGGATTAGCCATGGGGATGAAGCTGCTGATGATCGCTTGCGGGTCGTCTGAGTGTACAAGGAGAACAGGTTGCCGGTTCCTGCTCTGGTGGTGGGAAACGAAACGGCGGTTGAAGCGGATTGGATGGGAAATTAGGGACTTCCATTCCTTGCAGACCATCAATCACCATTATATGAAATTCCCACACAATCCCTAAACTGAAAATCCCCATATCCCACAAATTTCAATTTTGAATCCTTAACCCCATATTCAATTGGACGGAACTATGCAAAAAGGAGTCCAAAAGCTAGCACGCCGTCATCAGAGTCACGGCGGCCGGCGCCGCCGCACACCCAAGCTGGACCATGCTTCACTGCAGCGACAACACTCCGGCTAACATCACAATGGCAGCAGAAGGCGGGAGAGGGCGCCAACACTTATGCTTGGACAAAATTTCGTTAAATGTGGATCCGATTTTGTTGAGTAGAGGTAGTGGTGAGGCAGTAGCTTCCGATGATGCGAAGTGGTGGTGGGGTGGGTATCGCGGGAGGCAGAGGCGAAGGCAGAAGGATGAGAAAAAGCGGGTGAGGAAGCACCCTTCAATTTCAGCCAGTTGTTGTTCGTTTCTTTTCATTTTATTTTTGTTGAACAAAGGATGATGTGATTTTTTTTTTTTGGTGGAATTTTTTTTTTTGGTGGAAGATGTGATATTTTTTTGAATGCCATGTCATAATATTTATTTCACATTAGCATCACATCTGCCACCTCACCATCTTTTAAAGAAAAATGTTAACAGAGACTTAATGTTTGGTTATTATTTTGTATTTTCAAAGGTTTAACTAATATTTGAGATTGCTAAAAAGGTTTGGGTAAAAAATAGTATTTACACTTTTTTATATAAATAACCTGTATTATTCCATTAATGTGAAATAGTAAAGGAATCAGTTTTTAACTGAGAAACTATTAATATAGGGGGCCGGGATTGCCAGATTTCAGTATCCTCCAAATCACATTAAGTGTGGGCCAAAATGTGGGCTACTTGGTTGCTAGTTCAACCCGAGAACCTAATAGTACATGAGCCCAATTCTTTCAGATGCTCTGCTAGCTCGCCACATGCCACCCCTTTCTCTGTTATTCCAGTTTCTTCCTTTGCCACCTGTTGAACAACCCGGAGGCAGTCTGTCTCGACCTCACCTTCCAACAAACCCCATTTCTCCGCCATTTTGATCCCAAACCAGATCACCTTAATCTCTGCCATTTCGGGTTTCCATTGAACCCTAGTTCTTTGAACTGTTGCAAAGCAAAAATTCCTGCTTTTGTACCTCAACACCACCCCGAAACCTGTTCCTTCTCCATCCAAACAGGCAACATCGACATTTAGCTTGAAATTTGCACCAGTCGGCGGTTCCTAACGCGGATATGGTCTTGTTAGAGACGCCGCCGAAAGGGATTGGTGTTGCAGGTACTCCAAAAGCCATTTGTTTGCTCGATTGATTATCTCGTACTCTTCCATCTTCTTCTTATTCCACATCTGGCTATTTCTCTCATCCCAGATAAACCAAAGGGCCACCAGAAATTGATCGATTGCATCATCAGGCTCCGATTCTTGCAGCGACACCATCCATTCTTCACAGGTAAGATCTACTCCCTTCTCGAATAGGTGGTTTAGCAAAGTAGGATGCCAGAATCGATGAACCCATCCACAATCTCGAAATAAATGTATATGGGTGTCCATCTGTCCACAAAACGGGCATTCGCTACACCCTTTCTGAGTTCTATCCAAGACGTTTGCCCCTATAGGGACTAGGGAGAATATTGTAAATCCATTTCTAACCAAACACTTTCACTTTCGGTGGGATGGAGAGGTTCCAGAATCGTTTCCAATTGATAGGGGTATAGAGTTCACCCAGTTCCCATTCCTGTATATTGAGCCAAAGATGGTAGGCCGACTTCACATAATAAATGCTCGATTTCTCATGACTCCAAATTCTGCAGTCTTCAGTAGGGATTCAAGGAATAGACGTACTGCAAATGTGTTGCCTGTCCTGTGGATGAAAATGAGTCCGTAGAATGTCTGTTTTCCAACTTTTGTCTCTGCATCTATGAGTTCGCTAACTGAGGTGGTTTGTGCGAATTGTGTCTCTGGGGGATAAGACCTTTAGTGTAGAGGAAGTGGAAACCCATTTATCAATCCAGATATCCAGCTTAATCCCATTCCCGATTCTCCATCTAAGACCTTCCTTCAGGATTTCTTTAGCAGCAAGAATACTTCGCCACACATAACTTGGATTGTGTCCCAGTTCTGCCTCTAGTAAGTCTCTGTTAGGGTGATATTTAGCTTTGAACATTCGTGCAACCAGGGACATAGGGTTATGGATTATCTTCCAAAGATGCTTGACAAGTAGGGCTAGGTTGAATTCGTGCAGATTTCTGAATCCCAGCCCGCCTTTTTCCTTTGATCTGCATAGCTCCTTCCAACTTATCCAGTCTGTTCTAAACTCTAGCCTCTTTTACCCCCACGAGAAATTAGATAACAAGTTTTTTTCCTCAGTAATTTTGTGGTACCAGGAAGACTTGCATAACATAGGTCATTTGAGCTTGAACCACTGCCTTAATCATTACTTCCTTGCCTCCATAAGATAATATCTTGCTTTTCCATAATTTCACTTTCTTGCGAATTCTATCCACTAAGTAGCAAAATATAGCCTTCTTCTGCCTTCCCATGATCGTAGGTAAACCCAAATATTTTGCATGATACTCTACTGCTTTCATCCCCATAACATCCACCAATTCCTGCCTCAAAGCTTCATCTACATTAGGGCTAAAGGATATTTCAGAATTAACTAGGTTTACCTTTTGTCATGATCCCTCTTCGTAGAGCTTAAAAATGTTGCGTAGTTCTTCACATTCTGACTATGTTGCCCTAGAGAACAACACACTATCATTTGAAAATAGTACATGAGATATGGGCGTAGCGTCCCCTTTGACTCGTATTCCTTTAATCTTCTTATCCCTCTCAGCCTATGAAAGTAGTGTTGATAACCCTTCTACTACAAAGAGAAATATATAGGGTGATATATGGGATCTCCTTGTCTAAGCCCTCTTGATGGGAAAAAGGTTTCCGTTTTATGTTTATTGACTAGTATTGAATAAGATACTGTCGATATACAAGTCATGATCATTGCAATCCATCTGTCATCGAAACCCAACTTCCTCATTACGCCCTCCAAAAAAGACCACTCAACCCTGTCATACGCTTTAGAAATGTCTAGTTTAGCTGACATAAACCCTTTCCTTCCTTGGTTTCTACACTTCAGAATGGAAACACTCAAATGTGATCATTACATTGTTTGTAATCAGACTTCCTGGAACAAAAGCGCTTTGATATTCTGTAATGACCTCATTTAAGATTCCTTTAGTTTTGTTGGCGAGGACCTTTGAAAGGATTTTATATAAAACCCTGCACAAACTGATTGGGCAAAAATCCACTAGATAAACCACCTCATATCATACCATGTATGAGAATTAAACTACGAAGATGCATGACTTTGGGGCTCATTAGTTTCGTAAGTGCTAGGTCAGCAATTAGCAATGTTGTCAGAACCAAACCGGAGTATGACCCGGTAATGTGAACGGCTCGGTCTTTAGTGGTCCAGCTGGCATTAAACCATTTAAAACCCGTTTGAGAACCGGTACCTAATAAACAGTCATCTGTATAAATAGTGGACACTTCTTAATCATGGTAAACCACAAGTAAATTACTCTCTTAAACCATTCTAGAACATCAGTACAGAAATATCTAAAATTCAATTCCAAACCACCACATTGTTACAAATAAAACTAATATCACACGAGTATGAACATGAAACAAGAGTCTCAAACATGGAAACCACTCAAAGTCTCAAACTCAAACAACTATCAAATACAACTTCAACATCATTTCATTCACCATCACTAGCATCAGATGAATCACTGCTTGAAGACGCCATCCCAATTGTTGTGCTACCATCATCTCCATCATCATCTAATAATTAAAGAAAAATATGTTAGAAATCATGTGTTAAAAATATATAAAAGTTGAACATTCTTCATTTACTAATAATATGTCAATCCAACCTTCATTGCGACCTCTTTTCCTGCTTGTAGTTCCACTTCCTTCAGAAATGTCATTAGCATTATTATCACCCATAGCTTGCACCAACTCATAAAGCTAAGATCTGGAGTTGGACCCTCTTCCTCATCCATAACCAAAATTCAGTGGCATTAATCCATTAATAGTCAAATGGATCAACCAATAACTTACTTTTTCTAGTACGAGACCTATGAATGATTAAATACAAGTCAAATATGTCACTATTTCATAGCAAAAATATTTTGTACTCAAATCAAACATATTTGTTATTCATCACATACCTCTTTCCTAGCAAGAGTGGGCTTCTCATCTGAATCCACAAGCTTCAGCAACTTCATGACTGGTTGAGCCACATTTACCATCTCCAAACAATCACCCCTAAACTGAGCATCTAACAATATAGCACTCACCGCCTTTCCTTTTGCAGTCTTAGATGATTCATCTACATTAAAGAACTCACTCACTGCTAAAGCTTGTAAATCAACCTTGTGCTCATACACACTCTTCATGGAGAGGAAATTAGTAGCAAAGCGAGTTGAACCAGGTCTCACTATTTGCTTCCAATTTGGCCTTGCTTTCAACCAATTAATCACAGGAGAATGATTATAAACAAACACAGTGACTCTTCTAGCCTTTTGAATGACAACCTTCACATTCTCCAAATCTCCAAAATCACCCAATATCAAATTCATGCAATGAGTTGCACATGGAGACCAATGAATATGTGGATAAGTCTTATGAATAATCTTACCACATGACTTGTAGTTAGTTGTATTATCAGTGACCACATGAACAACATTGCCCACGCCAATCCACTGAATTGCTTCATTAAATATCTTGAAAAGGTTCTTTGCATTCTTCACAACCTTTATTGCATCAACAGATTTAAGAAAACAAAGACCTCTACTACAATAGACCAATAGATTGACCAAACTTCTACCTTGTTGATTAGTCCAATAGTCAGCCATTAAAGTACACCCACGCTGACCCCAAACGGCTCTGTTTTGATCAACAATTAGCTGGGTTTCTCTCTTCCAATCAAGTAGTAAAGACACCCATAAATCATGATATGATGGTACCTTAAATCCTGGACCAATAGCCATTGCAGCATCAAACATCCTCTGCCAACTATCTGAGTTAGCTGCATTAAAAGGTATGCAATTCTCATAGAAGAATTCTGCACAAATCATATGAGCTCTATGAATTGCATCCTTAGTAGCCATTGCACTTTTGATGCTTGGTTGCGACCCATGAGTGGTTCTTGGAGCAAAAAATTCAGCTCCCTTAGCTTTCTTCATCAAGTCACTAACATTTTTAGTTGCGTGTGATCTCACTAACTCAACCATATCATCCTCTTTGTCACCAATGATAGGATCATTAGATTTCTTCTTCCCTTCTTTCTTTTCATCATATTCTTTAAGAATATTTGCGAATCTCAGACGCACATCATAGGGAACTTTTGAGCATTTCACACAATATTCCCTTTTGAAGAATGAGCAAGATGCTCTTTCAATCGATGAATTCCCCCCCCCCCCTTTTCTCAATTCCACATAGCATGCATTTGATTGCCTGCACCTTCCCATTATCCTCTTTGATTTCTTGAATGTAATTCCAAGCAGGATCATTCTTTCCTCGACCAGCTTGCCCAGTTGAAGCAGTAGAGCTCGGTGTTGTTGATTCAGTACCACTATCTGGATTTGGAGTACTCATATACAAAAGAAACATCGAATCAGCAAATTTACTTTTGAAAATCTAACACTACCATTATGAAACTTCTAAATAACTCAATCGAGTAAACAAAAAAAAATTGCTAAATGGGACAGGGAAAGCTCACGACAACAACACAAACAAACCATTACAAACTTTATGCTTCTCCTTGTTTCGCATATTGCTTTTTATTTGTGTGGCGAATTTTCTCAATTCCACAAAGGATTTGTTACACCCCAACATTTAGGTCTAGGTTCGACCGAAAGATTGGATCGACAATTACGTACGAAGGGTTCAACCATAGATTAGATATAATGATAATAATAATTTTTATTATTATTGTCATCATCATAAACACCATCACCCGCTCATTTCCCTCCATCAATAACAACACATTTTTGTTATTATAATAATCATCATAAACTACTCACGTTTATGGATCAAGGAAAAAATACATATAATAAAAACCCATCATTCTTCATTTCGTTACGTTACCAGTTCGCCATTTATTCCCCACCTCTCACCGAATCGTCGTTCCGTTACCATCATTCTTCATTTCTTTTTATTTCCCACGTAATCGAGAGCAGCGCTAGTCCACTTCTCGTCATCAACATCTACCTCCTCTTTCCTGGACCGAAGCTCGATTTCCCTACTCATCGAGAGCGAACCACCGCAGCGGGAGCAGCTGGCAGCATCGCGATCTTCTTCCTCGCGGAACGCCGGCGACGGGAAGGCAGAGTGGATTGTCACAGGGACGCTCAACGACAACATCTTCTCTTGACATTAAGGGGGTAAGTTTCTCCGTCTCATCGATCCTTAGGCTCGTTTTAGGACTCGACTAACCCGGCGAACCTTGTAATGATCGTAGCTCCAACGGCAACCCCGACGTACTTGACCTCAATAAAGCCTCAAAACCTTGGTACCATCTTATAGAGGGCAATCTCAGGAGCGTCACGGTGTCGACGAAATCAAATTCGGACGTCGGACGAGGGAGAACCGAGTCTCCCAAGTTTGCGGAAGAATATGTCAACAATCAGGTACCATTCTTGGAAATTCGAAAAGTTGGAGGATTAAATGTGAAGTTTTCCATAGAGCTTGTGGTCAACTGTGTTGACTGGAAAATATCAGTTGCGGTACTTAATACTTCTAGACTAACATAATATTTATTTTGGCCATAACTCGATCAATTGACGTCCGATCGAGGAACCGTCGACGCCTATGGAATCGTGGGAACGAGGAGAATTAAATGGAAGCAAGTCATGGAATTTTTTTAGAGCGGAGTCTGAGTCGTTTTCGTCAGATTTGAGGTGAGTGTAAAGGGGGTAAAATCTCCGTCGAGGTCTTTTTAATTTACGCTTTTCATTTGACGTTATTATTGAGTTAATTTTGAGTAAGCGCGATTATGTGTGTGAGGCATCCCACCGCCTATTTAAGGTGGAGGCACGCATTGTGCTATGTATGTGATGTATGTATGTAAGTTGAACCCCCGGGCGGTTGGGCCACTACTGGACGCGGTAGATGGTCGGGTCACTACTGGACGGCGAGACGTAATGCAGTAGTTGACGGGCATGGACTGGACGGCGAGACGTAACGCAGTGCCATTGCCGAGTATGGGTATGCAACCGGACGGCGAGACAGAACGCGGTTGGCATACTAGGGTAGGACACCGGACGGTGAGACGTAACGCGGTGGTCCTAGTGTTTTGTGTTTGAGTTAAGGATAGAAGTTGAGAACTTCTATGAGTTAAAGTTTAAATGAGTTATTTAGGATGGAAGTGAGAACGACTTTCATCTAAGGAAAGGGAACGCTAATAACGTGTTTTAGTAAGGAGGTTGCTTAGGGCAAGACCTTAGGAAGTAACGACGAGACTGACCCCTTCTCACTCACCAGGTTGAGGAAGGGTTAGCAGAGGTGGATCCCGAGAAGGAGCAAGGCAAGGCGAGCAACCGCACCAGCATTGACGAGATGTCAAGGAGCTAAGCGAGGAGTTATAGTTTGTTTAGTCAGTGTTGTTTATGATTATGAGTATAACTGGAGGTTCAAAGGTTGAGGTTTATTAACTATGCATTTGAGTTTTTCCCACGTGTTAGGGCATTGCATTTGACGTTTTCCTTGGGAATGTTTAAGTTGTATTTAAATTTTAAGCTTTGTTTTTAACCGGCTCCGGAGCCATGATTATTTCGGTTGTTTAAAAGGATCAGGGTGTTTCAGGATTGAAGATTACTGAATGTCTTATATGAAATTGGTGTTTTGGTGAGTGGGATGACCCCTGTGTCAGAAATTAAGGTCAAAGCATCTGTAGATTTACCACAAGAATTTCTCTTGGTGTATGTGTCGAGAAATTGAAAGGGAGAGGCAGAGGGTCGATGCAGGGGAGAGGCAGCAGGGGTCGATGCAGGGGAGAGGCATCCGTGACTAGAGAAGGGAGAAGGGACACCTCACCGGGTTCGCCGGTCGTTGCGCTCGCCGGCAGGAGCGGGGAACGAGTCGACGAGGATGGCCACAGGCGACGGGGGAGTGGCCACAGGCGACGGGCGATGGTATCGAGCGATGGCCATGGGGAACGACGACGGGGAACAGCGACGGGGAGCCGATTTTGGACGAAGGCTGCCTCCCGTTTCATTTTCATTTTTTAGTTTTAGTTTTAGTTTTTCCTTTTTAAAAAAAAAATTAAAGCAACCGCCCCAAATGTTAAAAGCTGGACGAGCGGCTCGAGTGGTTAACCGCTACTCTGGCTAAATAGATGAGTTGAGATGGTTTTATGCCCGGGTGGCGGTTTTGGCGGCTCGGCTTTGACAGCACTGGCAATTAGAATGGAATTGTTAAGTTTATGAACTTCTAAATGCATGATTTAGTTACCTCCTTTAGTTCTGCAGGTGGACTAGCTAGCCTAGGTATTAAATAAGGGGAAATGTGTCATTGACCTATGTAATTACCCTCTCCCATTTACACGTACCCTGGCATATCTTCCAATCCATTCAAGTAAACTCCACGTGGACTATATCTTATCTGAAGGAGAAATGGGGCAGATAGGAAGAATGAGCTATTGAGAAGGAGTGGTCATGGAGATAAGTAAGTGAAACCATCTTTGTCAAACTTCCCCTTTTCATCTGAAACACCCAAATCATTTTCCCTCCTTCTGGTATTTTATTCGCCATTGTTCTTGGTAAACAGCTAGCACTAGCAAGTAGCAACAAAAACACCAATTTCACAAGGAACGAAGCAAGCTGGGGGGTCATCTAAAGGCAAGGGAATAGTGGAGTGATTATGAAACAGTGAGTAAATTCTAACCTATTCATCGTATGGATACAAATATGATATTCGGGTCAAGAAGCGGCCCGAATATGGAACATGAAATGTGAGATTTATACTTGGCTATGATTGTGTGTGTGTGAATTAAATGATATGTGATGGATGAGGAATAAATGTGATGTGTGCATGATTATGTGACGATGTATGTGTGATACGTGATAAATGATGCTTATGAACGAAAATCGTGATGTATGTGCGATATGGAAAGGGCCTGGAAAGTACTGTTACAGTATTGGAAAGCCTATGAGGCGATGAGGTGAGTATAGCTAGAATGGCTATGTGATGATACTGGGATAGTCTAACTGGCTATCGTGTTATACTGGAAAGCCTATAAGGCAAAAATGTGATGATGGGAAGTTTATAAGGTGATGATATGCTTATATGAAATGATGAACGTGACTATGTGAATGTAATGATTTTTTGAATGGAGATGTGTTACATGATTGATGATACTGCTTGATTGACTAACTAAAGAATTTTCTGAGCACCTAAATTAAATTAAAAGGGGCCCGTTATGTACTGTATGATATGAGGGTCCGATCGGCTTGGCACTTGATGAAAAAAGCTGTGAAGTGATATATGGTCTGACCGGCCCGACACTTGATGCCAAAATCTGCGAAGTGATATGGGGTTCGACCAGCCTGACACATGGTGTCAAAAGCTGCAAGATGATATAGGGTCCAACCGGCCCGACACTGGATGCCAAAAGATGCGAAATACCTGTGGAAGTACAAGAAATGGCAACCTAAAGGCTAAAATACACCTAAGTAGGCTAACACCATTTATGTGTATGTGTATGTTCTCAATTGGTTACTGAATCGTGATAATTTTTTTGTATAGGATGAAAGAACAAAGTAAATCTGAATGATCGGTCATGTCGGGGGAAAGGAAACAAGAATGGGGTTTGACTTCACCAGATACTATCTGTGTGTTGATACTGTTGGTAGGTTAGCTTTTACTCATTGAGGTGACGCCTCACCCCGTCATAAAAATTTCCCCAGATTAGAAGTTTTGAACTAGAAGTCAAGGGAACTCAACAAGGCTCAGCTCGACATCAATGAGGTGTGATGGTGAACTCGGACTCCGATATGACTTGTTTATAGTATTTTGAGAGAAGATGATCTTCTCTACTGTCATGTGTTCTGAAGTTTTTAAAGTTTATGTAAATAATGGTTTGGTTTGTAAACTAAATGGAATTGTAAAGGTTTTAAATCAGTATGATCTCGTGAATGGTTTTAAAGTATATATGTATGTTACATTTGTGGTATCAGAGCTGGGATATGGTCCCACGGGATACCAATTGGTTTTAAAAAGGGAGTCTTGCATGGTTTTGAAAGGATTTTCACTATTGTAAAATTAAGTTGCATTCCGAGTCAAGTATGGATATGGATCCTGATTTGAAGTTGTTATTATTTTCATGTGGAGTCCAATCAAGAAGGAGAATGATGCTGAGATTAATGCTTAAAATAATGTTGAGTCTCGTAACCAAGATGTCCCTTATAAAAGGGACTATCTAGAGGTGTTAAAAATGGGTGCAGAACCCTTTAAGGGGGACTGTTGATCCAAAAGTGGCTCTGGATTGGTTAAAGAAGGTTGAAAGGGTTTTTAATCTGCTTTAGTGTCCCGATGATGTTGAGTTTGATTATGGGGTGTTCCTTCTTAAGGAAGATGCATATGACTGGTGGCTAACAATTCCCGGAGTGCAAGAAGACACTATCATGCACTCTTGGGATGTGTTTCTACAGCATTTCGAGCTCAAAATATTTCATATGTATATTGTGACCAGAAGAAAGTAGAGTTCCTAACTCTGAAACAACAGGAAGGACAGACAATGAGTGAGTATGAGGCTCAATTTCATCGCTTACTGACATTTGCAAGGGATTTAATCCCGACTGAGCCGGATAAGTGTGCATGGTTTGAAGGAGGTTTGAGAGGCGATATCAAGTCAAGAATAGCTATGTTTAAGATGGAGGGCTCTGGTAGGCTGAAGGCAGCCGCCATCAGGGTGGAGACACACTTAAATGAGGAAAAGGCCCGAGTGAGAGAGCAAGTAAGATGTATGAGCCTAGGAAGAAGAAGTGGAAGAGTATGACCTCGACTAGTTCGGGGAAATCTTCTGGTGGAATTTTTAACAGAGGAATGGGGCCACAACAGTTTAGATTTTCTTACTCAGGTACAGGCCGAGGTGGGTATACCCAGATGGGGGCTCCACGACCCTCGGAGTGTCCTCGTTGTGGAAAGGCCCATTTTGGCTTGTGTCGGGTGGCCGCTGGAGGTTGTTTTTGATGTGGAAAAATGGGGCACTATATTCGAGACTGCCTGGTCAGGGGCAATACTATATCTACTAGGGCCCAAACTACGGTACAAGGGTCAAGAATGGCTAGCAGTGCATCTAGAGGAAGTTTCAGAGGAGGTAATGGACGAGGGCGGAGCCAAAATGTGGAAGGAAGAAGTAATGCTAGTGGCCCAGCAACACGAGGAGAGGTTCAACCTCGTGTATTTTCTATGAATATGAGTGAAGCGGATACATCCCCTGAAGTTGTCACAAGTACTATACTTATCCATGATACTCTTGCCTATGCTTTGATTGATCCAGGCTCCGCCATTCGTTCGTTTCCCATGCATTTTCTCATAATTTGCATGAAAAATCTGAACCCTTGACTGAAAATGTGTGTGAGAACTCCATTAGGAGACACTATTAAAATTGGTCATGTTTACCCTAATAGTCCCGTGATTGTGAATGAGAAGAAATTAGTTGCTAACCTAATGCTTCTCCCATTTGACGAATTTGATGTCATATTGGGGATGGATTGGTAGAGTAGGCATATAGCAATGGTTAACTGTCACACGAAGGAGGTAGTGTTTGATGTTTCGGAGTATGAGAATCTGGTTTTCAAAGGGATTAGGCAGGCAGTGCCTAATTGCCTGATATCGACTGCCACTGTTCTAAGTATGATGAAAGAAGGGTGTAGTGTTTATTTGCCTCGTGTCATGGAAGTGAAATCGGAGCTTAAGCTAGAAAATGTGGAGGTAGTAAATGAGTTCCTGGATGGTTTCCCTTGTGATTTACCCGGGTTACCTTCAAACCGGGAAATCGAGTTCACCATTGAACTATTGCTAGGAACTGCACCAATTTCAATACCTCTATATAGGATGACACCAATGGAGCTCTGATAGACCATTATATGCACATGTCATATTTCAGGACTTGGCGTGGACGCGTGGAAACGAGTTTCGGGTAAAAAAAGGAGAGTTGGAGCGAAAGGAGCTGGAAGGTGAAAATACCCAGTCTGCCCCTGAAATACCCGATCGGGCAATGTTGCTTTGGACGCCAAGAGATCAGAAGGGGACCCGCCCGTGGAGCTTAAATACCCGATCGGGTATTCTGAACCTCGATAAGGTATTTCCCCTGTCCCGTTTACGTCGTTTGGAAAATACTCGGCCGGTCACCTGAAATACCTGGCCGGTCACCTGAAATACCCGACCGGGTATTTTGGTCGGGTATCGTGATCTGCCCCCTTTTGAGGGAAAGAAGGCCACTTTTGAGTGGGATCCGATTTTTAGAGAAAGAAAGCAAATACCTAGAGAGAGAAATTGACGAACCAGAACCTCCAAGCGCCCTAGATCGATCTTCATCACCATTGGAGCTCGGTTGAAGCTTGGAGAGTGGCCAAGTATAACCACCTACTAATGTGTAGTATAGCGAGTTTCAATTTAAATGTCAACCCGGGTCCTAGGTGTGATGACTACTCCGTGAATTCTTATTATTTAGCGGTTCAAGTGTAATGTAGGTCTAACTAAACTAGCAAGCAAAAGTAGTAGAAGTTGTGTTCAAAGTTGAGAGAGGTCACCCAGATATGGTTCCCCCTAGACTGCAGTTAAGCCAAGTTGTAATTCGCCAAGTTCAAATTCAATGATAATTATACTGCGGGAGGTTCTTAGAAAGTCTACAGTCTCGACTAAAGGTCTCCAGACCCTCTCAATCTGAGTCCCTAGCGGGCGACTAACCTCCACCAGAGTAAACAAACTGAGGCCCTAACGTACCAAACCTCCTCTATTGGAGTAAATCCAGTACATAATAGTGAATTGACTCCTCGATTAAAGTCGTCAATTCACTATCTTCAATTAAGGGCGCTCTATCAACCTAGGCCTCAAAGCGAACTTCACTAGGTTGGACCAGTGCATCATAGCGCTGGAGGCAGGCCAGAGTAACCAGGGTGCCATATTGCAGGATCTCCAGAATCAGATTGGAGGCATAGCTTGTCAGAATAATACCAGGGCACTGGGAACTCTGCCTGCCACCACCATCCCTAATCCTCGCGAGCCTCACCAGCACCTGAATGCCATCACTACCAGGAGTGGCAAGACGACATCTGCTGTACCTGCTCTGGCCAGGCAGGCGGAGCCAACACCTGCTTCAGCACTTCCAGCTAACAATGAAAAGGTGGGGATCGAGAAAGAAGCACCTGCTCCCAAGCCACAACCATTGGTTAAGGAGCATGTTCCTTAGCTTCTTTTCCCCACTAGTATGCACAAAGACAAGCTGGAGACTGAGTTTGTCAAATTCATTGCAATGTTGAAGTAGGTCAACATTAGCATGTCGTTCGTGGAGGCACTGTCGAAGATTCCTGACACGCAAAAACACAACACCAAACTGCGACCAAGTGTAATCGCAGTCCGGGAATGCAGTAACAGGCAAGTTTAATTATCAACCCGGGGTCTAGATCTACTGCTTACTCCGTGATTCTCTATTATCTAGCAAACTAGTTCGAGTGATTGTTGTGAAAAGTAAAAGCAACAAGAAAGCAGTAAATTGTTCGGGTTTCTAAAGCAGGCAAGAGCCACTCGGGATTGAGTCCCCCTAGCCCCTTAGTTAGGTTCAATTGCAATTCCCTGGGTTGATTTACTGTTGATTAGACTGCGGAAGATCCGACAGTAGCTTGGAATCTCTTAAGCTGACCAAGCCCTCTCAGTCTAACTACCCGGCAGACGACTAGTCTTCACCGGGATAGAAAGCTGAGGCTATGAACACAGAACTCCACTACTGGCGCTAAGAACACCAGTACAAAGCAGTAAACTGGCTAACTCTCGTATAACCAATCTCCTACTATCGAATGAAGAGGCTCTAACAACCTAATCAGATTCTATCTATCTCAGGTTGCAGCAGAAATTGAGAAAAGCTGATCAGACTCAAATCAATTCAATAAACATGCGTCATTCTATTAAAATCAAACAGTAATATCATCCCAAGTCATTACAATCAAATCCCTAACACAAGGAACTAGGGTTCTTCATACCCAAGTGAGAGAAGGGTTCTACTCCATAGAGAGAGAAGAGAAAACAAGAATCGGATTAGTCATACTCATAACGATGAGGATAATCTGCTCCGGGACGATGATTTCCACTCCTATGACGATCTCCAAGCTCGATTCGATGAAATCCAGCTCTAAGACAGCTTCTAGGATGTGTTCTTCGCACTGTCTCTCTCTAGGGCTCTGTTTTTGCTCTGAAAACACGATTCTCTCACTTTTGGCTCGGAATAGGCTCTAAAACCAGGCTTTCCCGACTTGCACGGCCAGGGTGCATGGCCGTGCATATCACCATTCTGGCCGTGCAACTCAAAAACGCAGCATGCCGTTAAGTCGAACTTCAGCCATCTCGCACGGCCAGGGTGCACGGCCGTGCGATCTTCAGGGTCTGCCCGTGCATGGCCTCGGCATAAGGCGCACGGCCATATAGCTCACGTGCACGGCCGTGCAGCCTCCCTGGTCTGCCCGTGCAGCTCCCAGAAACCTCGCCATTCGTCCGTTCTTCGTCCAATCGACCCCAGACTCGCTCCTAAGCCTTCATTCACGTACTAGGACCTGAAATAGCATAAACAAGCACAACCTAGCGTGAAATCGGCCTAAAACACGAGAATCAACACCTCAAACGGTGTAAGAACGGGGGTAAAAACATGTGTAAATGACGGTCTATCAAACTCCCCCACACTTAACCGTTTGCTTGTCCCCAATCAAACCAAGTCAGACACTAGGTAAGCTTACATATTTCAATCAACCAACATTGGGGATAAGTCATAAAGGCACAGAACACGTGAATCGCACTGGTTTTCAAACATCAATACATGCACAACCTCAATAACAACCTGGACAACCACCACAAAGGACATTCGAGTGAAGCAAATCGAGTAAAGGAAGAGTCTCCCGTCTGTTCACTGGCCAACCTAGACTTGATTCAACCACTTACTCAAAACACTCAACTCATGCATCCAACTCAAGACATCAGAATAGAGACCGAGCAATCTAGGTCCTCACCGGGGTACAAGAGCATATAGAAAATGAAAATGAATCACTCACTCTCGACCAGTGGGGTCAGGACAATTTGATGCGAAAGATGCGCATGCTATTTCTCTCAATACCTATCATCTCTTCACCATGATGGCAGCCTCTAAATGCTAGAGTTCACATATGGGGTGTCACCACTAACTAATCAGGAGGTCTTAGACACAGGTTCAAATGACTGGCTAGGGTCTTGGACATGGGGAAAAGGCCTTTTAGGTGGTGGAAGTGTTCATAGCAAAAGGTTCCACATTTTCCAAACACACAATCACAGTCAAACAAACCGGTATTTTCTTTCTTTCTGCTATTCTGCATTACTCAATATCTTAAGAGCACAAGAGCGAAGGAGGCATAAACATCAGCATTTCCAAGCCAGACAGCTAAGAAACACTGCTTACTGGGCATTATTCAAATTTTTGGTAGTGGCTCTCTTTTGCTTTCAATTTTTTCTTTGTTTTACTGTCATTTTTCTTTTCATTTCCTAAGAGAGCCACCACTTCTGCATAAACTTCAAACACCTGCCCAACTTTTAAGCACTACCTCCAACACTCACATAGACTTTAGCAGAAACAGCAGAGAATATATAAAAAACCACTCTGTGGAACCTTCTAAAAGATGCAACAAGGGTGATTTTTTTCATTATAGACCAAAAGAAAGGATGACACACGGCTCAAAGGGGCTGACTAGGGGATATGACACATCAGGACACTCAGTTTGGGGCGTGGGCTAATCCTATGCCCCCATCATCTTAGCTAGTGACAACGTGAATGCTACACATCATGGAAGAGGGATCTATCGCACAAGAAAGAAACGAGCAGGCTCAAATCTCACATGGCTACCTATATGCTCTATCTCACATTCTGATACCCTGAACTAGATGCATAAACGACTGTCAAGGACAAGTAATCAGATCAAGTCAGATCAAGTCACAGTTGGCAAGCAAACAGTTGAAAAACTGAACCCCTAAATCGTTCTACTGCACGTCTCAGTCCTCATCATAGGTTGTCCTAGTCGCAAACAAGTTGTCATGCATTAATCCGAAAACCAATCAATTCATCCATCAAAACACAGTGCCAATATGATCAAACAGCAGTACTTGGAGCCCTCAAATCGTAAGATTCGGACAACGGACTAGGCTCCAAGCACCATCATAAATATTCCAACCGATACAAAGCACCCCCCCCCCCCCACACTTAAGCACGACATTGCCCTCAATGGAGTAGAGGGAAAGATAAGGGGACCGATGTTACCGAGTAAGAACACTGCGGGGGGACTGGAAGTGGACCAGTCAGCGAGAAACGAACGGGAGAGTGGACAATGCTGCACAAATCGAACACCAGAAACACACTAGCACACTGTGCGTTAGGGATAAGTGTTAGCCCACCGGCTACATCAAACCACAAAGGAAAAACCAAAAACAAACACAAACGACACTAAGTTCAAGCTCCGCACACATGGAGCAAACACACAAAAGTCTAAAAAGAAAAAACAAACACACTGAGACTGGCAACGAGTACAGCCTACTCGTCGCCAAGATCGTCGATGTCGATGTCGTTCATGAACGCATCTTCATCAGCAGCGCCAGCAGCACCGTCATGTGGAGGGGAGTCATCCCAGGGAGTCCTCCAGACAGGTGGATCGCCCGGAATCAGCTGGAGCAGGTGCTGCTGAACCTCCTGCGCATCTTCCCGATCGTCGCGCTGCCAAAGATGAGGGTGTCCCCCTCCTCGGTGCACCCCTGCAGTGAAAGGCCAAAGAAGGTGACCAGGCGGGTGATGAGGGGGGCGCAGTGGAGGCTCTTCAGCTCTGTGGCCGTCTTCTCGAATGTCTTGGCCACCACCGAACCCAGGTGGAGAGGATGGCGGCGCTGGCGGATCGAATGGAGGAAGTACAGGGGCCTCTTCGTGATGGCGCCGGCGCTGTCAGATGCAGGAGTGTAAGACTTCGCCAGCAGGTGGTGGAGAAGTCGGTACTCGATCTGCAGGGTAGATGCCTTCGTCCTCCCAGACTTGAAAGGACGCGTCTGGCCAGGCTGAGCCAGGCTGGTGTACAGCCTCCTGAAGTCCACCTCCGGTGGCTCAGTTATCGGTGACGTAGTCCGCACTGTCGTCGAGGTCGAGGTCGAGAGCCTCAGCCAGCTCGTGGTAGCTCAAGGACCGGGGGACACCGCCCAGCCTGAATTGGACGGCTGTACTGTCATGGCAACTGGTCGTGGAGTTGTGCTTGAAAGTCGTGTAGAACTCCCACACCGGCTCGTAGTAGACCGTCTCGCAGATCTGGAGCAGACGGCGCCATGCGGTGTTGGCGACCACGGCGGAAAGCTGCTCGTAGCAGTGCAGTCGCCGAAACTCCCGTTTGGACCAGCAATGGTGGGCGCCAAACGGGGTTTCCACGACCGCCTTGAAGCGCTCTGCGGTGGGGCCCCTCCTGAGATCCCGGATGAACGGGTGCTGGAAATTAGGTTTCGCCATTGCCCTGCAAAACAATAACCCAACGTGGAACCAAAAGAGCCAAAGAAAAGGTCAAGCCCACCCCCACACTTAAGAACAGAAAGCAGCCGAACCATGGTTTCATCCATAGTTCGGGGGTCAAAAACTCGATAAATCAAGCATAATCTGGGTGGGGGTGCACATTCACAAGAAAATAGGCAACTCAAGGTTCACATCCATAGCAAATACACCCTCAAACTACATCATTAAGGGCCCCAACCGGTGGCCACAACATGGCATGGAAAACAGGCATTTCATCGAACACCTTGTGTGCACTATTAAGTTAAACATGAAATTGGCCAAATTCTTGCACACAAGGGCTCAAACAAGCAAATGGGACTTCGCCCAACATAATTCAATCACATCCCATGCATTCCCCTCAATCAATTTCACACAAATCACATGATTCAATAAGATTCTCTAACATACACCCTACACACTCAATTCTCCACAATTAACATAGTTAGGGACAAAATCAAACCTGGAGACTCAAGTAGAGGTGTAGGGGATGATGAGGGGAAGACAATGGAATCGACGAAACGCCGAAAAACTGGCCGGAAATGCTCGTCGGAGCCTCGCCGGATTCTCGCCGGAAATCGCCTCCGGCGACAAAACGTCGCCCAAACTCGCTCAAACTCGAGGGATAGGCCGCTTTGGGTGTAGAAAGAGTGGGTTTGTTGTTGGTTTGGTGAAACAGGGGCACGGCCGTGCACGGTTGGTTTTTGCCCGTGCAGGCCGACACGGCCTGGCCGAGGTGATGCGCACGGCCGTGCATCTGGCACATTTGGCCGTGCTATCCTCACCGAGAGCTCGCACGGCCAGGCCAGGCAAAGCGCACGGCCGTGCAAGTTGAGGTCCTGGCCGGGTGACTTGCTGGAGTCCTGAAATCAACCTGTTTTCACTCAAAAACGACACTCGACTCTGGATCAACGTCTCAAGACTCAAAAACACACAAAATCAAAGGAAAAAGAGTAAGAAAATGCAAACCTCGGTGGGGTTGCCTCCCCACAAGCGCTTCTTTACCGTCTTTTAGCTGGACGCCAGTATGGATGCTCAGGGAAGTGTAGGATCAGGTGCCTTCAAGAGAGGATCCACATCGCTCTTGAGGTACAGCTTCAAATGGTGGCCATGTACGCGACGAATGTGGCCACCAGCATTTGCCAGCTCGACTTGGCCATCCGGCAGGATGCAAGCGAGTGAATACTCGGATGGCCAAGGTGGGGGCGGGACTAGCTCGTAGTGGTCTCCGGCGCTCTTTCGAGTAGGCTTAGCTGCCTGCAGTTTCGGCCGCCACTCCTCCTTGATCCGTTCTTTTGTGGGCGGTGTGGACTGGAGTGGCGGCGAAGGTGTGGGAGGAGGGTCCTGCAAAAAAGGTAGCACAGAAGGATACACGACAGACTCGTGCTCCTGGTGAGATACAGCATGCAGAGGTAACGAAGCAGGTATAGTGTTAGCAACTGAAAACGTTATTCGCTCCTCGCCATCCCTCAAAACTAAGGTCCCATCATGCACATCTATGAGAGCCTTGGCGGTGGCCAGGAAAGGCCTTCCCAGTATAAGAGGCACTTCTGTGTCCTCACTGATGTCCAGGATAACAAAATCCACAGGATATGTGAATTTGCCAACCTTAACCAGAAGGTCTTCCACTATACCCCTAGGATGCACTACAGATCTGTCAGCTAATTGAAGGGTCATCCTAGTAGCACGGGGTTCACCTAGGCCTAGTTTCATGAACAATTTATATGGAATAACATTGATACTAGCACCTAAATCCGCCAAGGACTTCTCTACATGCAATTTATCAATAGAGCACGGGATAGTAAAACTACCTGGGTCCTTTTTCTTCTGCGGAAGCTTGTTCTGCAGAATAGCCGAGCACTCCTCGCTGAGCTCCACAGTGGCCAGCTCACTCAGCTTCTACTTCTTTGAGAGAAGCTCTTTCAGAAACTTCGCATACTTCGGCATTTGCGATAGTGCCTCCAGGAAGGGCACTTGGACATTCAGCTGCTTCAGCATTGCCATGAATTGGGCAAACTCAGTCTCCAGTCGGTCCTTGTGCACCCGAGTAGGAAAGGGAAGCTGTGGTACATACTCCTTCACCACTGGTTGCGGTTTAGGAGCAGGCACCTCAACCTCCTTCTCCATTTCTTCCTGATTAGCTGGAAGTGCTGAAGCAGGGGTCTCTCTCTCTCTTGCCCGAACAGGTGGATCGGCAGTCACCTTGCCACTCCTGGTCATGATGGCATTGCAGCGCTCGTCTGGTGTCGGCGGGTGAGGGATGGTCTGCCCTGGCAGAGTACCAGGAGCCCTTTAAGCCACTGCCTGGGCCACGCTCCCCAGCTGGGTCTGGATATCCTGCAAAACAGCCTGTGTGTTCCTCTGGCCAGCTTCAAGAGCCAGGAGTTTACCCGAGGCCTTCTCCATGAACTGCTCAAAGGTGTTGAATTTCTGAGCACTAGCACTGGCGAGAGAACCCACCAAGTCCCGCAGTTCAGCCATCTGATCATTCTGCACTGGGGCAGCAGGGGCTGCACCTGGCTGCTGGAAAGGCCGCGGCTGTGATTGAGCAGCAGGCCCCTGTATGGGCTGATAGAGAGACTGTTGTTGCTGCTGGAATTGCCCCTGTCTGGGCTGATATGGTGGCCTCTGGAAGCCTGGTGGTCCCTGGGGAGCTGGTGGTCTGGGATTTGGCCTAGCCCAGGAGAAGTTAGGATGCTGGCGCCACCCCTCATTGTACGTGTTGTTGTAGGGGTCATTGCGCCTGGCGTTATTAATGAAGTTCACCTGCTCCTGGGGTGTGGTTGATTCCTTCATCGCCTGGCAGTCCTCCACCGTATGATGGGTGCTTTCGCACCATTGGCAGAGCATCGCCTGCTGCTGTCCGGTCCCTGGAATCATCCCGGAACGATCGATAGCTGAGACCAGCTTCGATACCACCTGCACCAAATCAGATGACTGGGTGCCCACAGCATGCACACCCCGTCCAGGTGCTCGTCTCGATCTCCTGGCAGTGCCCCAGTCATAACCGTTCTCCGCCATCTCCTCAAAGAGTTGATTCAGCTGTGGCGGGGTTTTGGTCAGCATGTTCCCGCCACAAACCGAATCGATCAGCTGCTTGTCCTCCGGGAAGAGGGCGTGATAGAAGGTGCCCACCTTGAACGCATCATTGAAACCATGATTGGGACAGCTGAGAAAGAGGCTGGTGTACCTCTCCCAAGCATCCCTAATGGTCTCATCCTCATCCTGAGAAAAATGTGTAATCTGCTTCTGGAGATCAGCTGTCTTGGATGGAGGATGGTAGCGGGTGAGGAACTTGTCCGCCAGGTTGGCGAACGTGGTGATGGAGCCCAGAGGTCGAGTGTCTAGCCACTCCTTGGCCTGCCCCTCCAGAGTGAATGGGAAGTACCTCAGCTGGATGGCATCTGCTGGTACCCCATTGATCTTGATTCCATCGATGAGCTCGTGGAATCGCCTGAGATGTGATCGAGGGCACTCTCCCTCCTTACCACGGAACACTACTGAACCGCGCAGCATGGTGATCACGGAGGTGCTCACCTCAAAGTTGTTGGCTAGGACCTGAGGGTGTTGAATGGGTGACCTCATGTCCGCAGCCCTAGCGGTCCAGTAGGATCCCATGGTCTGCTCCTCGGGGATCACAGCACGGTTCTGCGGATCACCCATCTCTCCTTCTTCGTCTTCTTCTTCTCCTAACTGCAGCTGTGTTAGCGCCTTCTCCGCAGCCAGTCGCGCCTTTAAAACCCGCTTGAAGTTCCTGCAAGTTCGTTCAAGCTCCTGGTCTAATGGTAGTAGTTCTCCCGACTGGCTACGGGTCATGCACTACCTGCACACAATCAGAAGAAACAACCCGTGAAGGCACACAGGTGGAAGAGAGAAAATGCAGTAAATAAAAGTTAGAGTAACAAATTCTCACGTTTCTACAATAATCTAGAAGGTCCCCGGCAACGGCGCCAAAAACTTGACATGCCAAAACACAACACCAAACTGCGACCAAGTGTAATCGCAGTCCGGGAATGCAGTAACATGCAAGTTTAATTATCAACCCGGGGTCTAGATCTACTGCTTACTCCGTGATTCTCTATTATCTAGCAAACTAGTTCGAGTGATTGTTGTGAAAAGTAAAAGCAACAAGAAAGCAGTAAATTGTTCGGGTTTCTAAAGCAGGCAAGAGTCACTCGGGATTGAGTCCCCCTAGCCCCTTAGTTAGGTTCAATTGCAATTCCCTGGGTTGATTTACTGTTGATTAGACTGCGGAAGATCCGACAGTAGCTTGGAATCTCTTAAGCTGACCAAGCCCTCGCAGTCTAACTACCCGGTAGACGACTAGTCTTCACCGGGATAGAAAGCTGAGGCTATGAACACAGAACTCCACTACTGGCGCTAAGAACACCAGTACAAAGCAGTAAACTGGCTAACTCTTGTATAACCAATCTCCTACTATCGAATGAAGAGGCTCTAACAACCTAATCAGATTCTATCTATCTCAGGTTGCAGCAGAAATTGAGAAAAGCTGATCAGACTCAAATCAATTCAATAAACATGCGTCATTCGATTAAAATCAAATAGTAATATCATCCCAAGTCATTACAATCAAATCCCTAACACAAGGAACTAGGGTTCTTCATACCCAAGTGAGAGAAGGGTTCTACTCCATAGAGAGAGAAGAGAAAACAAGAATCGGATTAGTCATACTCATAACGATGAGGATAATCTGCTCCGGGACGATGATTTCCACTCCTATGACGATCTCCAAGCTCGATTCGATGAAATCCAGCTCTAAGACAGCTTCTAGGATGTGTTCTTCGCACTTTCTCTCTCTAGGGCTCTGTTTTTGCTCTGAAAACACGATTCTCTCACTTTTGGCTCGGAATAGGCTCTAAAACCAGGCTTTCCCGACTTGCACGGCCAGGGTGCACGGCTGTGCATATCACAATTCTGGCCGTGCAACTCAAAAACGCAGCGTGCCGTTAAGTCGAACTTCAGCCATCTCGCACGGCCAGGGTGCACGGCCGTGCGATCTTCAGGGTCTGCCCGTGCATGGCCTCGGCATAAGGCGCACGGCCATATAGCTCACGTGCACGGCCGTGCAGCCTCCCTGGTCTGCCCGTGCAGCTCCCAGAAACCTCGCCATTCGTCCGTTCTTCGTCCAATCGACCCCAGACTCGCTCCTAGGGATGGCAATCAAACCCATGGCCGCGGGTACCCGACCGCCCCATACCCAGTCAACGCGGGGAATCCCCGCTTTGACCGGGTATGGGGCGGGTATGGGTAAAACCCGCAAAAGGTTTGATGGGTTGGGGCGGTATGGTTTTAGCCTCCCCGCCCCATACCATACCCATACCCGCCCCACCAAGAGAATTTTCTTCACATATCAAAAATACGTGGATTAAATTGTAATCTATCAATGATGTTGATGATAACTCGAGAAAATAAATAGTAGAAATGCAATTGAGTAAACACCTTAATCAAAACCTAATTCATTTCCCTCAATTCTCCTTCCACTCTTCACTTTCCCCCTGTCAACAAAATTATGTTAGTTAATTATTACTTAGTAAATGTATCAGAGTTAGAGCATAATAATTTAAAAAATATATAGTCTATATATGTATTAATGGATGTTTTAGGATCATATTCTTTGAATCGTATTTAGAAAATGACCGTGTTTGTTGACTTCGTGATATAATAGGTTTGTTTATGGTTATAATTAAAACTTTTCTTGTAAGTTTTAGGTATAATAATGTTGGATGTACGGGGATGGGTATTACCCATGGGTACCCGAAACTCACGGGTATGGGGATGGGTTTGCAAAACATTCCCCCGCATGGGTATGGGGCGGGTATGGGTTTGGGTATTTGAAGATGTGGATGGGGATGGTTTAGGCAAACCCGCCCCAAACCCGCCCTATTGCCATCCCTACTCGCTCCTAAGCCTTCATTCACGTACTAGGACCTGAAATATCACAAACAAGCACAACCTAGCGTGAAATCGGCCTAAAACACGAGAATCAACACCTCAAACGGTGTAAGAACGGGGGTAAAAATATGTGTAAATGACGGTCTATCACCTTCATTATAAAAAAAAAAGAATGGCCTACCCTTCCACAATTGAAACAGAAGCTTGGTAGGTTCTCGTATTTCAAGCTAATCTAGAAGTAGTCAGTCTCATCATTGGCAATCATGATTTGAGACTGCAACGGATTGGAAATTCAATATGAGCCTTAACCTTAACGAGGTAGCGATTCGTGTCATTACAAGAAAACACACATGCCTCCAATACTCGGCCGAGGGTAGCATTCACCACTTTCCATCCAAATTGCTGGGTACAACAATCTTCTTGTAAGTCCCACATTTGGACTTAGAATGGAGCTATCGCGAGCTCGTCAAACGAACGCTTAGTGACAACTGGAGACCATGCTCGTAGGTGAAGAATTTTATCTCTATTCACCCAAGGCGTGCGTAGGAGCGCCCAAGTTTTGCCAGCCTCATTAGGGAGCACGAACTCAAACAATCCTTGAGCTGTCATCCGCACCTTTATTCCTCCCTGTCCTTGCCAAGGGTTGTTCACCGAGTCACGTAGTTCTGTAGGAGTAACTCGATTGTCGGTGAAGAGGCGACCCAGCAGCATTAGGGATTTTCAAACCTTGTCCGATTGGATCTCCTCCAAGGAGAATTGCACAACTTGATCCTCTGTGACATGCGTCATTGTGGTGTCCCGCAAAAAAGACAGAACATGAGGATTACCTGCAACAATCATACAACTCAAATGCTCTACGGGCGACCACGGGAAGCAAGAGATTAAGTAAGAAAAGATGCCAAGCAGGGTAGCATCATTCCAGATCGGGAGAGTTAGGTCGAAACCATTAATCTTCCACGTACCAGGGTGATGTCGTAGCCTAAGAGGGGATGTGCTTCTTTCCACTGTCGGTTGCAACTCTCTTCGTTTATGCGATAGGAGAGTAGGCAGGTTGGGGCAATGTATTAAATAAAAGGCAGAGCCATGACTTCCTTGGATATAAGACAACCCAATTGGAGTTGGATTCTATGACATAGTTTAGAAAAAAGGACTCTTAGATTCCTTAACCCCCCGACCCCTTGTTTAAGGATATAGAGGTATAGAAAATCCCCTAAACCGGCCACAAAATCCGGGATTAGGGTATCCTAGAGATTGATTTTTCTGTCCTATACCCGAAACATAAAACGTTCCATATTCGGAAAAACGCCGACACCACACCATATGTCCGGGCTAGGCAAGCTTTTCGGGCGGCTTCCCCATAACCGAACTGTTAAAACTCAACCCATCTTGGGATCTAAGTTTTGGCCAAGTAAGGAAGACTTGTACACTCACTTCCCATTCATGAATAGCAGTGATCATGGGAGGAGGTTGGGGTTCATCCCATTTATCACAACCCGTTTCACTCGACGAAGGCAGCTTGAAACCCACGCCTCCATTTTTATATTCGTACACGTTTGGATTTACCACAGTCCGCTGCGTTGCCATCGGCTAGGAGAAACCCTAGCTTTCGTTTACAGACCCCATTTTGGTTTTGTGCATATAACACGGGTTAGGTCTCGATCACCATTTCGTCTCACGAACTTGACAGGGTTTACCGGTGTCCTCCTGAGATTAGCAGCCGAGTACTTCATGTTCTCAGGGTATAACCCAGACCACCATTTGTTTGGAACCACAACGTCCCCTGATTCTTCAAGCTAACGTCGATCACCGTTACAAGGAAGCAGAAATGGAGGCATCCGGCCGATCGGCAAAGCTCTAGAAGAAAGGGAAGAGCAATCAATCGGGAACTCTCTAGGAGAGAGTAGAGAGCTCCTTTCATTATTGTTTTTTTTTTTTGGTAAAGTGATAAGTTCAATCCTCTCATAGAAAATACATTTAAAAGAAAGAAACTACTATATTTTAAGAAACAAAACCTGAAAATCTGTTTAGCTTAAACGTTTGTTGAATTTGAAACTCAATCTAAATCATGGTAGATTGTTTGAAATCAAAAAAAATAAAAGTTGAATGATCAAAACTAATAAAAATGATAAGGTTCAAAAAATAAAAAACTTTAAATATAAAAATACGAAATAAAATCTATTTCTTAGTGAAGAAGCAAGATTGATAAAAAAAATTTGCCAACCCTCCCAAGTTCTTCCTTCAATGACAGCTCTACAAGGAGCCCAGACAATTTAATCCAATTTGGATTGGCAAAATTATCAATCTCTACTACTTGAATCTCCGACACCCATCTTCACAAACAGAGCATTGTATTCCTATAGTGTCACACATCTCCATCAAAACGTTGTTGGTGTTCCCGGAGGTATAAGGCTGTTGGAGGCGAAGCCTTCTTAGCGTCGAATTTGATTGCAGGTGGCCTCCAGATTTAGTAGGACCCGCTGTCACAAAGTGGCACGTGTGGCTGAGGTTCCTGGGTAAAAAAAAAGACTCATCTGCACACTGCCTCAAAATGGAATTGAAATTAAACTAGGCGATCTTCAAACCAGGACACCCTTATCTCTCCATCCCTTCCCTAGAGCAAATTTTCCAACAACCTAATCGTTGCGAGAGATGGTGGAGAGCCCAAGAATTGCCCCACCAAACTATTTTTCATTCTCTGAGTACCCTCTTCCACCACTAATTCGGGAATTCTCATCAATCTATTGATAAACTTCGGCACATAATACTGCAACTGGTTATCTTCTTAAGATCCAAAAAGCGAATCCCAGGATCGACTATCACCAACAACACCCGACGAGACTCCGTTAGCAATGGCCGCCATCGTAAAAATTGGATCTAGAAAAGCCGTTCAGAGAGAAACAGAAGAGAGAGAGAGAGAGATTTTTCCCCAGCCCCAATCATGATTTTTATCACCGTATTTTATAAACTTTTCTTTTGTCATATATTTTTTTATAAGAATTACAAAGATAGCTTTGTTATGAATACTGAAACGATTTATGATGTAAAAGAGTATGTAACACCTTCTAATTTTAGCTCTCAAAAATAAAATTATAGCTTCGCCCCTATAAATTGCTTTATTAACATCCAACTTATCAACAACTCGAATTATTTGAAAATTCGTAATAACATCCTTGTCAAGTTGTAGAATCTCATAACTCAAGGTCCGCAACCAATAAAATGACAAAAGTGAACCAACACAAACTTTTTTTTAATAAAGAAAATTAACAGCCGCAGTAAATTTAAAACTCAAACATATGAGTGTGTAACATAGTAGGGGATAATTTTTTTAACGAACATACATAATCATTATTTCAGAAGACAGACATTAACAGAAGAAGGTCGCAACCCATTATTTGAAAATGGAAATTACATATTTAGGACTGGAAGATAGAAACAGAGCTTGATTGTTCATATGGGACGATACGATGTTCTTGTTCTTGCTGTTTTACCTTCAGATTTTCTAGGGTATGCAGCAGCGGGCGCATCCCCCAAGGAGCTTACAATTACAGCAATAACCCGAAATGCAGGTGATTTTGTTGACAGCTTCATGGCAAGTATACGCCAGCTGAGTGGTCGCCCCGCCCTCTTTGCCTTCTATCTCTGCGTGTTTAATTTATAACCATATACATTTATATTTCATGGACGTGTATATATAAAAAAGAAAATGAGAGGTATACCATACAAGAAACGTTGACACTGTGTTTTTGCAAATTTGAGGTGTTTTTGCAAATTTGAGGAGTGTGTAAATTGGTGGGAGTATAATGGAGAGGAAGTTATTATTCAGGATGAAAAAATAGGATGCAAATAAGGTGAAAGTAAGTAAATTATAATATTATAAAATAAATTAATCAAAATTAAGAAAGATTATCACAAATATTAATAAAATAAAATATATATAAATAGTAATTAATCACAAATATAAATTAATCTCATTGGTCGAAACTCAATGTTCATTAATCCATGGCAAAGACGTATATATAGCTAGTTCATATCATCGTACATAGTTTGTGATTAAATTATCCGCAAGCTATTCAATTTCCGTATTCTTTATAAGATTATTCTCAGTAATCATCATAACTAATTCAATGGCTTTTTGCTTAGGCGTTTTAGAATGAAAATTAACCTCAACAACCAATATACACATGCAGAAAAATGGAACAAGAATTAATCGAATTTGTGATGTATAAGATCTTACATAACCTTCTCTCAACAACTCGATTTATTGGTAAGAAAGTAGTTAAGTACCATACACAGGCCGGTATAATATTCTGCATAACCTTCTCCCAACAACTCAATTTATTGGGACCAACTGGTTTATGACACTGTACCCTTACTTCTAATCTAATGAGTGAACCCCAACGATTTTGATTTGTGTTTACTTACCGTGATCGGAGCGGGGGACAGCTGGGACAGTCGCCGATGAGCGAGCCACGAAGGCCAACGCAAACAGAAGAAGAAGGCTAAGGAACATAGCTTTGTTGGAATTCATAATTTTTAATTAATTTCCAAATATTCGACCAGAACAAGATCAGTAGTGTGTTATGTGTGGTGCTTACGTTGCCTGTTGTGGTATTGATCAAGAAGTGCATATGGTGATTTATAGGCAAAGCAAGGCTACGGAGACCTTGAGAATAATGATAGTTTTTTATTGATTGAATTGTCTTTTTTTTTTTTTTTTTTTTTACATATCATCATACAAACCAAAATTCTAAGAATTGTAATATAGTTATTTGTCAATATTACAATGGAATGTGATGGGTTTTTTTAGGTAATTCATTGTTGGGTCAATCTAGTAAGTGAGTTACATACGTTATTGCTTTCAATTTTCATATAACATCTAATCATATAAGGTAACAACATTTTTTTTATAATGGTGATATAGATTAATATTATTGATGAACAAAAAAAGTTAAAACGTTTTTACAACTAATTACAAATGATGTATGATAACTAATTGTGAGAAGTGAGAACACCTGAAACACTCCACATAGACTTCCTTTTGAGCTGCTATCACATAAACGACTAACATAGAATTTATTGCCATGCTATTTATAATAACTTGTGTTGCTGAGAGTAATTTGTTATCGACATGAAATCATAACCTTTTTAAACATTTAAGGGTTCGATGAAATGGTATCGAGATTTTTTATTGGTTATTAGTTATGTTCAAATCCCAACCAACGGAATATTGATTGTTGATACAAAATATTAAAAATTATATCTTCATAAATGTCAACAATCCTAAGCATTGTAATGTTGTTATTTGTCAAGAATATTTGACATGACATATCATGAATTATAATGTAGAGATGAGTCATCTTTGAATTTTATATCATCATCATCATTATGATATTTTAGGTTAACATTTATTGATACAAACGTAACTAAGTTCTCGAAAATCTTAAAACTCTACATCAGTGTGTTTCTGTTTTTGGAAAAATCAACATCAGTATTTTATGTTTTTCAAAAATAAAACTTTCTCTATATATATATATATATGATTGTTTGTTTCCATATAGATGTACTTATCCTTTTGAGGAATCTGATAAAATTTAAATGTAGAATGATGAAATTCCATGGAAGAACTTCTCTCCATTTTCGATATCATCAAATGCTTTTCTCAGTAGGTCCAGTGGCGGATTCAGAATTTTTTTATAGTAGTTTCCTCCTTGAAAATTAAATTTAATATGAAATTAAACAATTTGGAAATAAAAAAATATCCGATTAGTACAAATTTTAACAAAAGGTCACGACGTGTTTTCATATTCTAAAAAAATATATAAAATAGACTCGGTCTGCACTGCTCGACAAATCTGTATATCCTTCCTACTATACAATAATTCACGAAATAATCGCCTATTCGACTTCTAACCTTGTTCTTGATGTAACTCAAAGTTGAAAAGACTCTTTCAACACTTTTCGTGTAACTATAAAATCAATTATGTTAAGGGTAGCCCGTAATTAGTTTAATTGTTAGGTTTTGAAAATAGTTGGAGATAAGGAATAGTGTTTTTACAATTGCATAGTGTTTAAAATAAAACAACAAATGGATTTCAACCTAATGGAGTAATAGTAGTGTCCTAGGTTTGAATAACATAGACTACCGAGGGTAGGATAATCGTTTTTTCAAATTTTAGGGGTGTTCCAGATTATCAATTGTATTTTTTTTATCCATACAAAACTACTACCAAGGGTTGAATAATCGTTCTCTCAAAATTTAGGAGTGTCCCGTGACATCCTTAAAGCACTATGTATCCGCCCTTGAGTTGGTCTACCCAAAGTAGGGTAAGGGGATTATGGTTAAATCTAGCTGCCTAGTCATAATTTATGGTAAGGTGGGTCCAAAATTTCAAAAGAAAATGTATTATTAGTTGATTTGTATCATCAAGTTTTATCATCTATGGCATAATATCATATGGGAAAATTTTATAAAATACAGTTATTATTCAAACTATTCATGATGTCATTTTAAATGTATCATACAAAACAATCATTCAATGTTCTAATACTTATTCAATTTCAAAGTGAGTTCTTCTTATAATTTATTATAGAAATTATTTTCATTAGACAACATATTAGGATGGTCGAGGTAAGGGTCTTACTAAATCCTCCTTGCTCCAACACTTTAAAGATTGGCATTGTCGCGGTGAAGCTATGGCTCTTACAGGTCAAACTCTTTATGATAGTTTGACGGTGTTTTCTAATGCTGAAACTACTCTCAAGCGGATGGGGGTTTGGATTTGTCGGGTATGTCTTCGTACTCACGCATTCCGTTCTAAATGTCGGAATGATCATAATGTTTTTGTGGAGCCTCCAGATAGTGGTGATGGCCTTCTTCGTTTTATTATTTATGATTTCCCAGACCTCCGGCTCCGTCTTTGTCGGTTCACTCATCGGATGCTAGGGTTGAGCCTGTGGGTTGGTCTATCACTTTGCTTGATCGCTTATCCTCTATCGGTCTTCGCATTGTGAAATCTATCCCTCCTAAGTGTCGCCTTGGGTTTGCGAGGGCTCTAAAAGGGGCTTTGGATGATGTGGGTGTTTCTCTGGGCGACCTCTCCTGCTTGATTCACTTACTTGTGTTGCCTCTCTGCGTGCTTAAGACCTTTTCTCCGTGGAATAATATTGAGTGTTGGTCCGCTGTTAGACGCCTTCGTCCAGAGGAGAGTGTTACCAATGCTATTAGTGCTTGGGGGTCTGGTGGCAGCTTGCAGCTTTTGCGACAGACTTTAGATGAGGTTCCCCCTCCATTTGCTGTAGAGATGGATCTTGTTTTGAGTGAGCTCAACCTTCGGCAATGTTAGAGGAAGATTTGTGATGGGCATTATACTGCTGCTATTCGGGTGCTTTCCTCATCCGGTGTTGCCCTTTATTCTGATGTCACTCTTCTAGCCTTGCAATATAAGCATCTTCTTGCCCCATCTCCCTCATTACCGACTTCGCATGTGGATCATCATCCTCTTGTTGCCTACTCAGCCGCTTTTTTGGATATGATTAGAAGCTTTCCTCGTGGTACATCTTGCGGTAGGGATGGTTTTCGAGCTCAACATCTTACGGATTGTTTGGGTGGTGCTGTTGTGGCAATCTCGGATGATTTGATATCCTCTATTACTCGAGTGGTTAATCTTTTCCTTGAGGGTCGATTTCGTAGCCCCTTGGTGAGTACATTGATAGCGCTCTGCTCATGCCACTTGTTAAACCAGGGGGTAGTATCCATCCTATAGTTGTTGGCACTGTTTGGAAACGTCTTGTTTCTAAGGTTGGTGCTTGTCTTGTTGGCCCTACTTTATCAGGTTATTTTGCTGGTCTGCAGTTTGGGGTCGGGGTTTCTGGTGGAGGAGAAGCTATTTTGCATGCCTTGAAGCGGTTCACTGAGGCCCGCGGTGGTGACGTAGGTCTTTCTATGTTGTTGGTCAATTTCCAAAATGCTTTCAATTTAGTTGATCGTGGGGCCATGCTTCAGGAAGTTCGCCGTCATTGCCCGGTCCTGTCCCGATGGGTAGAGTTCTGTTACTCTAGCCCTGCCGTCTGTATTATGGGATGCATAGCTTATGATCTTGCCAGGGGTTCAATAGGGAGACCTTTCGGCCCTTTACTTTTTGCTTTGGTGTTGCATCCTTTAGTGTCCAAGATCAGAGACTCTTTTGATTTGAGTATGCAGACTTGTTATTTGGATGATGGCACTATTGTGGGGGACACTTTGGTTGTTGGAAGGTCTTGGACATGATTATGGATGAAGGCCCTCGAGTTGGCCTTCACCTAAATGTGGGTAAGACAAAGGTTTTTTGGCCTACTGAGGATCCTAGGAGTCGACTTCTAGGTGTTTTCACTGCCTCTATCGCTCGGCCTCTACACGGTGTCACCGTTCTGGGTGGTCCTGTTAGTTCTTGTCCTCATTTTAGCAGTGAGCTTGTGGCGAAGAGAGTTACTAAGACCATTGAGATGATGGACTTGGTTGCTAGGATTGATGACCCACAGTGTGAGTTGCTTGTGCTTCGGGCCTGTACTGGTATTTCTAAACTCTACTTTGCTTTGCGTACTTGCTCCCCTTGTATTTTTGGGCCGACTCAGCTATCTTTTGACACAACACTTTGGTCTAGTTTAGAACATATTGTCACTGCTTCTGGACCCGGTTTTGGTGATTGGCAGTGGCGGCTTGCCACCTTCCCAATTCATTTGGGCGGGCTTGGAGTTTATGCTGTTGGAGATGTCTTGCATTATGCTTTTTTGGCGTCTCGTTTGCAGTCTGCGGAGTTGCAAGCTAAACTCCTAAGTCCTTCTGGTATTCTATCTCTTGGCCCTGCTTTTGATGACGCCCTACACACCTTTAACGAGTTTACAGGTTCTGATCTCTTACATGACTCTAGTAGAGTTGCTGCCCCAAAACTTATGAAGAAATTGGCAGATATATATTTCGCGAAGGTTGTTACTACTTCAGATTTTGTTTTCTCGTTGACTACGCGTCGGGTGGCTTTGTGGAAGTCTCAGCAGAGTGCACAATCTTCTGATTGGTTGTGTGTTGTTCCTATTGTTGGGTTGGGCCAGACTATAAATGAGAGGACATATCGTAGTGTGCTTAGCTATCGACTGGGTGTCCCGTTGTTTTCGGTATCTAAGCCTTGTCCTACTTGTTCCCGTGTCTTTTCTAGTGATGTCTTTGGGGATCATGTTGTGTCATGTGCTGGTTCTGTGGTCATTAAGCATCGCCATAATCTCGTTCGTGACACCTTATTGGACATCTGTTACAGGTCTGGGATTTCTGCAGGTAGGGAGGTTGATATCGGTTTGGTTGATGGACATGGCGGACCCCTTCGTCCTACGGATTTGCTGCTTTATTCATGGGATGGGGGTGAGATGTATGTGTAGATTTGACTGGATCTTCACCTATGACTCAGACTGGGATGACTGGGTTTGTGCCTGGCCGAGTTGTTGCTGATGCTGCTCAGCGAAAGTGTGCCAAGTACCGAGACTTGTGTATGGTGGCTGGTTACGGTTTCCTACCCTTTTCTTTTTCTTCGCTGAGAGAGTTGGATACAGTTGTCGTGGCTTTGCTCAAGAGGATCCAAAAAATTTCCATGTCTCAGGATGCAGGGGCTCGGGCGGCCGCGTATATTTTTTCTAGACTTAGTTTTTCTATAGCTAAGGGAGTGGGGGCCCAGATTGTATCTCGGTTTGTAAACCTTTGTTTGTTCTGTTTCCACTCATACTTAATTAAAATAATAATAATAATAGGATTATATTTTTATAAAGAAATCACTATGTATGGTATACAATTGAGTATGAGTTCATTTCACAAATTAGCTTTTAGTTTATTGAAAAATATATGACTTAACACTATTGACTTACTAATATACCTATTTAGACTCAAGTCTTCCTACTCCGCCTCCTCCCCTAGTTAAAACCACTCTAGCATTTGGATTTGTTTATGTCTAAAAATAATTTTTGGGTTGTATACCACTTACCTAGATTGGCGTGGTGATGAGCCAATTCAAAAAAATTTAATAATTGATTGGGCCAAAAGGGTTGAGATTTGAATTATTTGGCTCATTATCAACAGAGTCGTGAGCTGCATTAAACGAGCTGGTTGTGAGCCTTGGCACCACGGGTTAAACGACGTTGTGAATATGAAGACGTTGTAAGTTCATTGGCATCGCAAGGTTAACCACGTTGCGAGCTCAATTATATCACAATGGGTAATGACATCGCAAGGTGAAACAATATTGAGAGGTCAACAATGACTCGAGTTGAACAATCAGTGGTAAATCAACAGCTTCAAGAGCACAAGGACGTCAAGATGTAAGCCACAACGTGGTTCACTTGCGATATTGAGCTACCAATCCATGAGTCACAATGCAAATTTTTGGTTTACGATTGCATCAGAATGGTTCGAGCAACACCATGGTTCTAGCAACATCGTGGTTGACACCTTGTTTACTTGAGATCATCATTGCTTTAACAACGTCGCGAGCTCACACTGATATTGTGGTTCAAAAAATGGAAGGCATCAACTTGCTAGAAGGGAAGACGCCGTTGAGGCTGAACCCTCCAAGCGCCACGGGTTAATAGTATTTTGTACCCCTCTATTATGATAAATTAACAAATGTACCCCTTTATTAAATTTTTGCACAAATATACCCTTCTAGAATTAAATCGTAACAAATTTACCCTTCCATCCATTTATCTGTTAAGTGACCGTTAAACGTGATGTGAAATGACTCAACTACCCCGCATTTATTCTTAAATACTTCTAATTTCGATGTTAATTATTTTATACCCAAAATCAGTAAATAAAAAAATAAAAAACCTAAACTAATTCGCACGCACAAACGTCTCTTCCCCAGAAATCAGTCAATCACATACGAGATGAACGATGGAATCTACACCGGAATCAATAGCTATAACTACCCGTATCAGACCAGGGAGGAGCGGATGACTAGCTTTCCGGATTCGTCGCCGCCGGTAGCAATCTCACCTTGACGAAGACGACGGCGGAGGGTCTGAGTGAGGGGAATACAGAGAGGCGGCTCCGGAGGCAGAGATTTGTGGTGATGGTGGTAATAATACATGAGACCCCTGATAATTCATGAGACCCCTGATAATTCTCCCTTTGGGGACATCTGATACCCAAAGTGCTCCCTGCGAGAAGGAGCGGTGGTGATGAGGACGAAGACAACAGCCCCGCGGCGGCTCCGAGAAATTAGTTTAGGGTTTTATTTTTTTAGTTATTGATTTGGCACATAAAATAATTAAAATCAAAATTAGGAGTATTTAAGAGTAAATTAGGGTAATTGAGTCATTTCACAACTCCTTTGAAGGTCACTTAACAGATATTTGGATGGAAGGGTATATTAGTTACGTTTTCATTTTAGAAGGGTATATTTGTGCAAAATTTTAGTAGAGGGGTATGTTTGTTAATTTGCCATAGTAGAGGGGTACAAAATGCTATTAACCCTTGAAAATTTTAATCAGTCTCGGTCTACCTTCTTTTTATCCCGCCTCTGATTCCTCTCTCTAGATATACTTTGCGTTCACAAGGTTGTTTAGCCCATATTTCTATTTTGAAGGCATTCATAAGCTTCAGCGAGTTATCATGTGGCCCTTTGCAACTCATCTAAGTCGTGCCCCTGTTTTGCACCAACTCAAATCGATGATGTAAGAGCAGCGATCGATTTGTATCATGACATGGCGGATTAGGGTGTGCACCCAAATGCCTTCACTTTCTCCTGCGTTGTTAGATCGTGTGCTGCCCTGAGTGATCTGGACTATGGATTGGGAAGCGCGTTCACGGGTGTTTATTAAAACATGGGTTGCAGTCAAACCCACTGGAGGGAAGCTCTTTGATTGACTTGTATTCCAAGTTTGATTCTTCAGATGCAAATAAAGTCTTCGGCTTGATCGATGAAGCCGATGTTGTTACTTGGACGACAATGATCTCTTCCTATGTTTGAGCTGGTAAGTATCGACAAGCTTTCCGGCTTCACATCAATATGATCTAAGTCTGGAGTCACTGCAAATGGGTTTACTGTCTCCAAAATGTTAGCAGCAAGTGGATTTCTTGGTTTGGAGTACGGCAAACTGATTCATACCCACGCCGTAGTTTTGGGTGTTGAGAGCTGAATCTGGTAACGAAAACAATGCTTGTGGACATGTACTCAAAATGCCAGAAGATTGGAGATACTGAAAAAGTAGTCAAGCTCACCACTGAATCCGATGTCCTATGGACTAGTCAGTAGTCATCTCAGGATTTGCTCAAAACTCAGAACTTCCAAATTGGCTTTCGGTCTCGGTGCGTTGGGAGACATGAATCTCTCTGGAATCTTGCCAAATGAGGTCACATTCTTGGTCTTGCTCAGTGAATGCTCGCCAATTCACTCGCTGGATTTGGGTATGCAAATCCACTCGAGAGTAATAACAGCAAGTAGAGGACCATATCCCACTCGGAAATTCCCTTCTTTCTAGATATGTACATGAAATGCTCTGACAAGGTAGAAGGTGAGTTGAGAGTCTTCAAGGAGATGCAATCGCCTAATGCCATTGCTTGGACATCGTTAATCGCTGGCTTCTTCAGGGAGCAGCATGCGGCAGAGCCATTGTTAGAGCATTATGCTTGTTTGAATGATACCATTAGCAAAGCTGTGCGTCTGGAAGATGCCATATAGGTTCTGGAGATTATGCCTTTGACGCCGCTTGATAGGACAGATCACCAGAATGCTTTGTTTCTGCAGACTTTACTGGGACGTTAGGAGCTTCTCATTTTTTTTTTTTTTTTTTTGACAGAAGAGCTTCTCATATTATGGAGAAAGGCTTAGCATTGTACTGACTAACTAGCTGACTTACAACCCCTATCAGTTGTCAATTAATTTGATGTTCCGATGTAATCCTGAAGTATGAGAGATACTGTATAATGTATAGGAATTACTGGAACCAGCTGATTTTGAATGAAGAGTATGGTGCTCTTTCCCTTCAATGTTTCCGGAAGACTAAAGAAATTCTTGTTTGCCTACAGGCTACAGCAATCTGAATGTTCTCGTCGATGACAGATGCGTCTCTTACAGAAAGTATCTTGAATTGATCAAGTAACATGAAGAACAAAGTCTTGTAAAGAACTTTAAGAACTTGTTTCTTCAAACACATTAGCATATCTGCATAAGTTCCTGCTAATGAAACCCAAAATCTACACCGTCGAGGGCAAGGACCGCCACAGTTCGCATGGATCAATTGGAATTGAAAGACAACAAAGATTTGAAGAAAGAAATTTCTAACATCTTTGATTGGTTTCAAAGATTATTGAACTGAATGGTTCTTCAAAGCCACCGTCTCATAAAATGAAAAAGCCTCTATTTAAATGTGGCCGAAACAGAAAATTACACGATGACAAAACACAAACAAGATCCAAGAAGATAGTCTTATGATGGAAGTTCCCCGATGGAAGTTCCAGCAGCGTGCTACTCTGCCTTTGACTCGCCGGTGCCTCCTTTAGAATTCAATTGCAACTTTCCTACCGTCAAGTAGAATTCCTCGGGGAGGGGACCAGGTCGATGTAGGGGGACGTGCTTAGGCACTGGAGCATCATTCTCTATGACCTCACATTCATAGTCATCAGGCACACCCCAGGGATCCCACTCTGCAAGTACATTCAAAGGAAAATGAAGATCATTATAGTTAGTCGCTTTCCATTTCACTTAATTTCAATGCATTAACGGAAAGAAAACCAGCAGTGTAACACTAAGCACATTAGCTGGAGTTTGATGAAATATTCACTGCAGTACAGTAGCGCTTGTGTAGCTAAGAAACGATTGTGAAAGAGCAAAAAATGCTAAACACTAGATGATCTGATACCATATCGGGCATATAATAGGCTACTGGATGACAAGGATGACACTGTAATCTTGCGCCACTATAACTGGAGAGTAGCATAGACCAACATAGACCGGGAGACAGGCAGCAGGTTTATACATCATATCACTGACCAACTGATGACTTGAGCCATATGACCTTGTTCATCTTGACTCTCGAGTGGTTAATTGTGGTACATTGTACATGATTTAAACCAGATAGAACTCTCGAATCAAACACAAACCAATCATTACTCCAGTTAAGGATTGTGCAAACATTAGAACAATCCAAAGCCCTAAACCGAAACTTTCAACAACCCTTAGATGTTCATCCTGTACTTTTGGCCGGAGCCTTATCCGACTAAGTCTACAAGAAAATTCATAGCCAGAAACCATACTACAGGTAAAACCCAAGTACCTCATTTCTACAGACATTTTCAACCAAATTGTAGAAGATCTTCCACTATAACTCAGTCAATAACTTTAAATCTAGCAGATCAAACACAACTTAAACCAAGGAACTTCACTACCAATCCAACCCAACCCTCTAAACGCTAAATTCTTTCACAGGCCAAAATAAAGCCACAGATACCTCAATTAACGAAGTACCAGCAAGAAATCAATTTCGAAATCCCATAACTACATTACATCTAACATTTTCAACGTCGCTGTCAAATGAAGATGCTCAGAATTCCAGAGTCGGCTATTCTATGGCGCTTAATCAAAGTAATCATACATTTGGGGCCAAATGAAACGCTAATTGAAGCATTCGAAAGTCGTACTCACCGATCATTTTCTCGATGAGCTTGAGCTCGTCCCTGGCCTCCTCGATAAGCTCCTCGACCTGACCGCAACCAAGCCTCTTCTCGATCGCCTCCCAATCCTCCTCCTCCTGGCATACCTTCAGCCTGTGCTTAGTGAAGCTCTCCACCGCCTTCCGGTACCCTTCATCCGGAGGGACCGCCTGAATCTCGTTTAGGGTTTTGGAGTAGAGGGAGATCAACACTTCCTTGGCGTTGGGGACGACGTCAAGACCGACAATCCCCGTCGTCTGTTTCACCTTGGCCATCAATGGCCGCGAGATCGCCCGTAGGAACATCACGTGATTCCCACTCCAGTACCAGTTCCAGATCAAAATGCTCCCTCGCTCGCTCCCACTTCCGGCTATTCTCTTACAGTTTCTCTCTCTCTCTCGCTCGATGCAGAGAAATGGGAGCTGTGAATTGGATTTGGTTTAACCAAAAAGCTCAGAGGCATTGCCAATGGAAAGTGGAAATGATAACCAGATCGCTTGTTTGCCGAACCCGTAAACTACGAACTGGGCCCTTCAATTGCACAGATTGTGGGATGTATAATCTGGAGTAAGCCCAGCCCAATCGCAGGGTTTGGGCCAATGAGACGGGGTGTTAAAAATGTCATCTGTTATGGATCACAAAGTGGAGACCTTCCGTTTTGCCGAAGAAAAGTTGTTGTCTGTTCTTCAGGGTTGGAAATAGAGATCATTATCAGCAGCTGCAAAAGAAACTCTCCTCAAAACGGTTGTTGCGGCCCTTCCAATTTATATCATGTCTTGTTTTCGGCTTCCTACTGATCTTATCAAACATCTTAATGCCCACATGGCTCGCTTCTGGTGGGGTGCCTCTGAACAGCAACGACGGATACATTGGCGCTTATGGAAGCTACTTTGTTCTACAAAACAAGCAGGGGGTTTAGGTTTCCGGGAGTTTGGGGATTTCAATCAAGCGTTACTAGCAAAAGTAGCCTAGCGAGTCTTCTCTGAACCAACTTCACTTTTAGCTCGGATCTATTGTGGACGTTATTTTAGTACAACACCATCTATCTTAGAGGCAACAGTAGGGTCCAATCCTTCTTGGGGTTGGGGTAGTGTGTTGTTTGGCTGTGATTTGCTCAACCAGGGCCTCCGTTGGCAAGTAGGTGACGGATTCTCCATTAGAGCTCTCATGGATCATTGGCTCCCGACCTCTCCACCCTCTTCCCCTACGGCTCGGCTAGGTGCTCCAGCAGCATCTCCTTTTGTCTCAGCTTTCATTGATCCGGGTACATGCTCTTGGAATATCGTTATGCTTCGACTGTACTTTGATGCTCCTACGGTTCAGCTTATCCGTGGAATACCATTACCTCTGCGTCGCATAGTTGATCAAGTTTTTTGGCATTATGAAGCTTTATGTATCTTTTCTGTAAAATCTGCCAATTACCTGGTAAGCCAATTACATGTTGCCCCTTCATCTTAGCAACTTGCTTGCTTCATTGATTCTAAGCTATGGCAATAGGAAAGTCCCTCTAAAACAGAAATTAGGAGTAGGAAAGTCCCTCTAAAACTTTTTTTTTCTTATGGAAATGTCTCCATCGTATTCTTCCAACTAGGGAAGCTTTGGTCATTAGGGGTATGGATTTAATTCCAGTTGTCCGGTTTGTGGTCGGAAGGAAGAAATGATTGAACATTTGTTTTTTAATTGTTTAGCGCCTCAAAAGTTTTGGAGACTTCTTGGTTTGCAAGACCTTTGGGGTTCATTTGGATCCAGGTTTTTAATTTGTGGGATTTTGGCTCAAGTCACTGGTTTAAAAACCCAGGTTTTTTATTTGTGGAATTTGTGTGGGATTTTAAAATAGCTGATCACCATCAGCTATTTCATAATCCCACAATTGTGGGTTTCTGAAATCTCTAATATTTAAATTCTCTTATCATATAATTGCTTTCCAAACGAGTGATTTTAATAAAATCCCACATTATGTAGGATTGTGCCCAAATCCCACACCCAAAACCTGCATCCAAATGACCCATTGGCGGCAGTGAGAGAAGAGGACTTTTGTTGGGTTCATTCACAACTCCCTTAGTCAAACTAATGGGGGGATGCAGATTATATCATTATGCAGGTAATATGTTTGCTTTGGAGATTGTGGAAGAATCGGTGTATGGTGGTGTTTCAGGGGAAGCAACTTCGACTAAATGTATTGGCTAATCAATGGCCATTCCAAGTGAAGGAGAATGAGCAAATACTATTAATCAATGTTGGGTTCATTCGCAACTCTCTTAATCAATGTTGCAACTTCGCGGGCTGGTTTTGGCACCACAAGTTCTGTCTTTTTTGATGTTCCAGGTATGCTCATTGGTGCGAATGCTCGTAGATATGAAGCTATCTTTGATCTGTACGTCTTGGAAGCCTTGGCTTTGCAGGATTGTCTTGTTAATTGTCATTCTCGAGTGCAGCAGAGTTCAGTTTGCATTGGTTAAAACTCATTATCGACAAAGGCTTCGACAAGGGATTCTGCAGACAGCAAGATTGGTTCAATCCTGAAGGAAATTATCGCACTCTTGGACGCGATGAATTCATCTTGGTTAAGTTTATTGGTAGAGTTCAAAATAGAGCGACTCATTGTGTGGCCTGTCATGCTCCGTCTTTGTCGCCTCCCTTATTAAGGAGGTTCGACTTCTGTCATGGTTTCGTAGTAGGGACATTAGATGTACTTTGTGTCTTTGTATCGGGATCCTTTCCTCTTTTGTAGAGTGATCTATTAGGGGGAAAAAATGGATCACCTAGTACCACTTGACTTTAGGGGTGGTTTGCATGAGTCATTTATAAATTGAGTTATTTTTTCATATATAGACATTTAAGAAAGGGTTAATAGTATTTTGTACCCCTCTACTATGACAAATTAACAAACGTGTCCATTTACTAAATTTTTGCACAAACATACTCTTCTAATATTAAATCGTAACAAGTTTACCCTTTCATCTAATTTTATGTTAAGTGACCGTTAAATGAGTTGGAAAATGACCCAACCAATTTCCCCCTCATTTACTCCTAATTTTTGTTTTAGTTATTTTATTATTTATGTCCAAGATAATTAATTAGAAAACAAAACCCTAAACTATTGTTGTTGTTGGATCCTCGTTATATTGGAGCTGCCTGTTATGGCTCATCTATGAAAAATCTGCACCAAAATAAATGAACCCATCTTTAGTAACGACTCGAAAGCAAAATACAACTAAAGATTATTGAGCATAACTAATTCATACATGATATCAAAGACATACATCTAGCAGGGGAGGAAAAGGGATCGTTGCGGCGGATGAGGGTGGAAGCTGGATATGATGAGAAAAGAAGGACATCATTGTCGTCCAAGACGCGGCGATGCTTCTGGACCTCGCGGGCCTTGTGGTTCTGGAACCACTAGAAGATGGACAACGAGGAGATGTGGCCATGAGGGAGCAGGCGCTGCCGTCGAGTCGCAAGACTAATCGACAGGGGAGACTTTCGAGAGATGAACGGTCTCTAGAGTGCTTCTGAATTAGTTTAGGAATTTTGTTTTTCTAATTAATTGATCTTTGAGCTTACTCCCCCTCCTGCCTCTGTGAGATATTTCACTGCACTCCGACACACTGTCCCGACTTTCGTGCTTACCCGTCTCGCTACTTTCAGTTTGCCTACAAGAGTAAGGTTGTCCACTTCCAACAAGGCGCGCAGGACTCCCAGTTGCACTACCAGCTGAACACCTAGTTTTGTTGCGAGAGCTTTAGCGACTTCCATCCCATAGTTTCTTCTTATCTTCTTCGCCGCCGCAACTACAAGTTTGCCATCATGGTCTCTCCACACTACTCTAAGGCCTACTCCGTGTTCATCTCTCTTACTTGCGTCGGTGTTCACTAACCCATCTCTCTGGTGGTCTCCGCCAAGGCTCCCTCGGCACCAGCACATGCTCCCCTTCAGTTCGCGTATGATTCTGTTGGTATTCTTCTAGCAGCGACATGGCCTTTACAATAATCGCATCCTCCGACCACTTGCTTCCATTGAATAACTGGGCATTTCGTTCTATCCACATACCCCATAAGATCATCGCCCACTTCTCCAAACCTTCATTGTTCAAGTCCTTGATCAAATTTGCCACTTGCGTCAGGCAGTCTGGGACTCCTAGCATTGCGAACTCGTCCCTTAGCGGAGAAGCCCTCCAGATGTGGCATCTCCAGCTGCATTCAAAAAACAAATGTCGTTGCGAATCTTTATGGTTGCGAAAGGAGCACACATCGCTCCATTTCTCGTTCTTGCTACTGACTTTGACCCCTGTAGGCAGAATGTCCCGAGTGAAAGGCCACAAAAACTGTCTCACCTTTGGCGGTACATTCATTTCCAAATAGATTTCCACAGCCCCGCCTCACCTATTGGCACTTTACCCTTCTAGACTTTAAACTTCTCCAACCACTTTCTATATCCATCATTCACCGTGAAACCTCCCTCATCATTGCGCCAGAATAGCTCATCCATTTCCCCATTGCCTCATGACGAGAATGCTAGAATGGTGTCAGCAATTGTGCTCAGAAAACAACTTTCGAATAGCATTTGAGTCCTCCGGAAGCCCTCTCGGGGTTGAGTCCACAAAATTCGTCGGGTTCGTAGGTAACCTTTGATCACCCCAGATTCGTACCTTCTCTCCATTTCCAATCCTCCATTTTAGCCCCTTTCTCAAAAATTATTGTGCACTCATCAGACTTCTCCAAATGAAACTCGGTCGATGCCTCAATTGTGCCTCTAGAATTGAGCTATTCCTGTAATACTTGGCTTCCATAATCCGTTAGATAAGGGAACGGGGCCGCTGATGGATGGACCACATCTTTTTTGTGAGAAGGACCTTGTTGAACCCCTTAAATCACGGAAACCCTTTCCTCCTTATTCCTTTAGGGTCACAAGTTCTTCTTGTCTCAGTCGGTGTGAGCGTCGACCCTCCCCTTTTTGTCCCCACCAGAAATTAGTTATCAGGTTATTGACTCGCTATGACACAATTCCTGACAAAGGCCAAGTATAACCAATGAAAGGGGTTGCAGTATAGTGGCTCAAGTAATAAATATCGAATCCACGGGTCTCTAGAGTTACTATTACTCAGCTTCAGTTCATTATCTAGCAAACCAGATTAAGATGAAAGAACTAAAACTACTATAGCAAACTACAATTAAAGTTAAACTAATTACAGGTTGGGAACTCACTTAGGTATGATTCCCCCTAGCCACTAGCCAGATTAATGATTGATGATCTCTAACCTGTTTCACTTTCATTCACAATGCGGAGAATCCTTAACTAGACCTTGAGTCTCGACTAAAGGAACAAGGCCCTCTTGAGTCAATTGCCTAGAGGGACATATCCTTCTCTAGAACAACCGATCAAGGCGTTCTGAACTAGATTCCCTCTATCGAAAGAGGTTCTCAATCGATACAAAAGCAGTGAATCGACCCTCGACTAAAGCAATCAATCCAATACTATCAATCTATGGTGCTCTATTGACCTAATCAGGTATTCGCTCTCATAGGATCAAAGCAGAATCAATAATCTCGACTAAAGCAGAATTGAATCATGAAAAGATGCATAGATTGAATATGAACTCAAGATTATCAAGTAGGAGTATTCATACAATCATCCAATCAAACAAACATAGCTAGGGTTCCTCAAAACCTAAGTGAAGGGAAGTTACTCCATAGAGAAGAGAGAGACTGCAGTAAGAATCTTCAGATGATCAGTCTTCAAGTCCGAGCTTGTTCCTCGAGCTTCCAAGGCAAAAAAATCCTCCAATTCCACTCCAAGAATGCCCTCAAATTGCCCTCTCTCTCTCTTTGGTTCGTCCCTTGGGTGTTTGGGATCCAAAACCCAGCTCTCCCTCTCCAAAAACGCACAAAACAGGCTTTCAACAGCCTGTGTTCGCGACCCGGCCGGGTATTTTGGGTACTCGATCGGGTATTTTTGGTTCACGACCGGGGGGCCTTCTGACGTTGCCAAAAATCCCCTATCAGATGGCCAAAATACCCGGTAGGGTATATGGTCGGGTATTTTGCAGTTCCGGGTCCCCTATCTTTGATTCTTCGTTTCTCCCTCGTTCGGACTCCAAATCAGGTGCCGTTTGATCCCAGACGCTCGTAGTCTCGTCCTCTTTCTTCTCATGACAAGATTACATGATTATATGGTCACAAAATGAGGTAGAAATCCATCTTCTTCAAGTCATACCCGAGTTTCTTCCCCCGAGTCGCCAATTGATCTCCGATTGACTTGAAACTTGCGTCTACGCTTCACTTTATGTGCTAGGACCTGAAATCTGACAAATGAGCACAACCTAGCGTAAAATAGGCCAAAGAAGCGATAATGCAAGCTTAAACGATCAAGAAACAAAGGGGAAAACATGTGCAAATATTGAGTCATCAATCCCCCCACACTTAACCGTTTGCTTGTCCCCAAGCAAACCTAACTCAAACCAATGCAGCTCTCCAGACCTCTATAGCAACATGCACTCTCGATCGTTGATAGAGGATTTTCTAGATCATTTAGCAGCTTACGAGGTCAACCGACGCACAAGTCATCTCATAGCTTCTTCGGCGAGAACGCTAGTCTCGAGTCGGCATAATGGCAAATAGTGATCTAAGGACAAATGAATCGTGGACGAATGGACTCTCAAAAACAAAAGATCATGGACTCGCATTTTTAAGGTGCTCTATTTTCTTCTTGAAGATGGTTGGAACCCCTTTTCTTTCTTTGTTTTCCCTTGTTTTCTTTTTTTTTTTTCTTTTCAAGGGTTCCAACCTGGTTTTCAGAAAATGGGGGCTCCCACCTAGCAGATGTTTTGCGGGAGCCCGGCTCTTACCGGCCATGCCAGGAGCGGATGTCTCGAGCCTCGTGCAGGGGAAAGATATGTAAGAGGGCTGGAGGTCGTAGGTGGAAATTTGGAACGGATTCCCATCTCCCCTTACACACTTTCGCCCTATTCGCACGAGAGACGTTATTTTAAAGCACATTTTCGAGCACCTTTTATTTCAAAACATGATACAGGAGTCTATGATGGGTAGAGAGTCCACAACACCACACAATTAAAGGGTCCTAAGATCACTAATTCACACAATCAACCAACACAATATGAAAAAGAAAGGATACTTCTTAAATGCATCAACATCCTCCATAGTGATACACTACCTCCCTAGGTTGCACATTACTATAGAGACTGTCAATTCAAAGCATACTGAGCAGGAAATTGCAAGGAACACGTACTTGGAGCCCTCAAATTTAAAAATTTGGACGGTGGACTAGGCTCCAAGCACACAAAAAAATCTAAGCATTCACACACATTCATAATCGAACATCCCCCCACACTTAATCACGACATTGTCCTCAATGGAGGAAAGATAAGGAGGGTAGAACGAAGTTACCAGATCAACGGTGAATGATGGTGGACGGGGCAGGCGGTGCATTCCAGGAGGAGAGAGTAGTCGGAACACAAACACCACACAAAATCTCACAAAGGTTGAGTTATTGACTCTAAAATCAAAGAACAAAACTGACTCAACCGAAGAGAAATAGGGAAAGAAATGCAAACCGACTGGTTGGGTTGCCTCCCAACAAGCGCTTCTTTCACGTCGTGAGCCAGACGATGGCTCCTAAGTTTCGGTCCACCCCAAAACCTTCTTGAAGTTGAGGTTCTCGTCGACGAGGTGGAGTCTCAAGTCACGAACATATGGTATGACAGGTGATGGAAGCTCGTGCACTTGATGCAGATAATGTCTCCACCCTCGAGACCTCTTCTTCTCTTCTCTCGTCTCATTGCCCCAAACCAGATATGACAACATCGATTGACCGCCATTGCGTCCACCAAGAGGGACCAATGTCGATGTGGCCTTGGTCTGGCAAAGAGACACTGCAAATGGGTCCTTGCTAAGCAATTCCTCGAATTTTGGTGGAGATATCACATGTAACTCATGGCCGGTGCAAGCTTCTTCCACCTCAACTTCGTCCTCGGCCTGGACGCCAAGTGCTTCTTCAACCCCTGGCAAATGATCAAGAACTCCTTCTGTTTCATTTTCGTCATCCTCTACAACTTCTTTCTGCACCCTTTCTCGCTCTTCTTCTTCTAGCACGGATTGGAAAGCAAGTTGCCAAGCAATTTCTTTTATGAGATCTTCTTGCATCTCCTCACTCATGCCCGCCTCTTCAAAGCTCAGTTTGGGATGTGGGAAGGTGTGATTGGCTACGACAGGACATTCCTGATCATGATCATCACGAGAGCTCTCCGTGACAACTTCAGCGTGCTCCACAATGTCCTTGTAGCCTTCTTCTTCCTCCTCCTCTTCTAGTATGGTAGCAGAAGGGTGATCTGGAGCAGGTTGTGCATAAGATCGCTCAAGATCATCGACGTTCTTCTTAATGCTTAGGAGGATCTCCTCTGTTTCACGATAGGCCTGGGTACAAATATCCATCCTAGACCATGATCTCTCACTGTCTCGAGCAAACTGCTCCATGAGAAGGCTCAATTCATAGTTTGGATATGGCTGTGGAGTGTAGCATGGCTCTGCAAAATGGCCCGTGAAGGCCGCCATGGGTAACTCCAACTCCGATGGCCCTTCTGATTGTGGGAGAAAGTCTTCTTGGTAATGAGATTGTTCTTGATATGCCCAGGGGTCGGATTGTTCTCCGTACTAAGGGGATTGGTACTAGAACCTGAATCCATAGTCTTCTCCTCCTTGATTGCTCCAGGGGGTTTCGGGGTAATATCACTCGGACGGTGGTGGATACCCCCAATGGTTGGAGAAGCCATGAGGATCCATGATTCAGATCTGCACCAACAAAAACAAAAACACCCAAGTGAAAAGCAAGGGTGGAAAAGAAAAGAAAAACGCTAAAGTAACAAACTTCTGCATTTCTTAATACTCTAGAAAGTCCCCGGCAACGGCGCCAAAAACTTGACTCGCTATGACACAACTCCTGACAAAGGCCAAGTGTAACCAAAGAAAGCGACTGCAGTATAGTGGCTCAAGTAATAAATATCGAATCCACGGGTCTCTAGAGTTACTATTACTCAGCTTCAGTTCATTATCTAGCAAACCAGATTAAGATGAAAGAACTAAAACTACTCTAGCAAACTACAGTTAAAGTTAATCTAATTACAGGTTGGGAACTCACTTAGGTATGATTCCTCCTAGCCACTAGCCAGATTAATGATTGATGATCTCTAACCTGTTTCACTTTCATTCATAATGCGGAGAATCCTTAACTATACCTTGAGTCTCGACTAAAGGAACAAGGCCCTCTTGAGTCAATTGCCTAGAGGGACGTATCCTTCTCTAGAACAACCAATCAAGGCGTTCTGAACCAGACTCCCTCTATCAAAAGAGGTTCTCAATCGATATAAAGCAGTGAATCGACCCTCGACTAAAGCAATCGATCCAATACTATCAATCTATGGTGCTCTATTGACCTAATCAGGTATTCGCTCTCATAGGATCAAAGCAGAATCAATAATCTCGACTAAAGCATAATTGAATCATGAAAACATGCATAGATTGAATATGAACTCAAGATTATCAAGTAGGAGTATTCATACAATCATCCAATCAAACAAACATAGCTAGGGTTCCTCAAAACCTAAGTGAAGGGAAGTTACTCCATAGAGAAGAGAGAGACTGCAGTAAGAATCTTCAGATGATCAGTCTTCAAGTCCGGGCTTGTTCCTCGAGCTTCCAAGGCAAAAAAATCCTCCAATTCCACTCCAAGAATGCCCTCAAATCGCCCTCTCTCTCTTTGGTTCGTCCCTTGGGTGTTTGGGATCCAAAACCCAGCTCTCCCTCTCCAAAAACGCACAAAACAGGCTTTCAACAGCCTGTGTTTGCGACCCGGTCGGGTATTTTGGGTACCCGATCGGGTATTTTTGGTTCACGACCGAGGGGCCTTCTGACGTTGCCAAAAATCCCCTATCAGATGGCCAAAATACCCGGTAGGGTATATGGTCGGGTATTTTGCAGTTCCGGGTCCCCTATCTTTGATTCTTCGTTTCTCCCTCGTTCGGACTCCAAATCAGGTGCCAATTGATCCCAGACGCTCGTAGTCTCGTCTTCTTTCTTCTCATGACAAGATTACATGATTATATGGTCACAAAATGAGGTAGAAATCCATCTTCTTCAAGTCATACCCGAGTTTCTTCCCCCGAGTCGCCAATTGATCTCCGATTGACTTGAAACTTGTGCCTACACTTCACTTTATGTGCTAGGACCTGAAATGTGACAAAGGAACACAACCTAGTGTAAAATAGGCCAAAGAAGCGATAATTCAAGCTTAAACGATCAATAAACAAAGGGGGAAACATGTGCAAATATCGAGTCATCAGTTATGAACTTCATCGATACTCCCATCAGGAATCTTGAACACTGACATAGCATATGTGAGTTGTGCTTGAGCTACCGATTTGATCAGTACTTCTCTTGCTGCAACAAAATTGCTATTTCCTTCCAGCCTTTCAGCTTATGGCACACTTGATCTTTTAGTCCAACAAAGAGATCCTTCTTCAATCTTCCCACCTCAATCACAAGTCCAGGATACTTGTAATGTTTATCAACCATATTCATCTCCAGCGTGCCACTCACAAGAAGCTTTTCGTGCGGCTTCACATTCGCGCCAAAAGACACCTCATACTTCTGAAATTTGACTAGCTGTAACATCCCGTTCCGGCAAAACCCATATTTCGATCGCTAGAAAGTTCGCGATTTAAAATCAAGCGTTTTGATAGTATTTCGACGAAAATCGGATTATCGATCGATCGGATAAGTATACATATTAATTATATAATATATATACATATATATATATATATTATAATTGATACACTAGTTGTCCCGACTCCCTTTCATACGCCTATCTTTAGTTCCATACTTTCTTGTTGTGTAGCCCTAGCAAAAAAATATTATTGTCAGCGGAAAAAATATGGGTTATCACCGGGGCTCCCCTTGTCACCTGCACACCATGCAGTCGATATTCATTTGCTTCTTTAGTCTTGAAAGTATACAATCCCTCCGCACAAAGCAGGAAGAGATATGGTGACATCGGGTCGCCCTGCCTTAACCCTCTACTGGAAACAAAAACTGGGGATCAATGTCTGTTCACTAGCATAGAGTAGGTCCCTGTGGTAATTCCAATCATAATGAGACGTATCCATCTGTCTGCGAAACCAAGTCTAGTCATCATTCCTTTCAAGTATCTCCATTCTACCTTGTCATATGTCTTAGCCATATCAATCTTGGTTGCATAATAAACATGCTTCCTGTTTTGTGCCCCTTCATAGTGAAAACTCTCAAAAGCAGCCTTAATATTGTTAGTAATAAAATAACCTGGCACAAACGCACTCTGGGGTGGCGAAATAATCTTATCCAGGAGGGGCTTCAAGTGATTGTCCAGAATTTTCAACATGATCTTATAAAGGACGTTAAAAAGGTTGATCGGTCTAAAATCTTTCGGCATTGTCGACTTTTTGGTTTTTGGAATCAACACAATCAAATTGTAATTCAGTCTCTCTGGCATAACACCCGTCTTAAGGATCTGCAGCACCGCCGCTGTTACATCACCCTTAAAATTCTCTAGTACTTGCGGAAGAAGAGTACCGACAGCCCATCAACTCCCGGGGCTTTACGAGCCCCCATTTGCTTCAGCGCTCTCCATACTTCTTCGCGGTAAAAAGGCTAAGGATTTCTTCATTGTCTTCTTCCTGCACTCGGCGGTCTATGGAATCCAACACCGGACAATCCGGTGGGGCTTCTCCTGCAGTAAAAAACGTACTATAATATTCCACCAATCCGGCGGGGCTTCTCCTGCCCAACAAACCATCAACCAACCTCGTTTCTAATTTTCCTGATGGAGTTTCTTCGTCTTCTCGATGTAGCTTTCTTGTGGAAAAAATTGGTACTCTTGTCCCCTTCTTTTAGCTAGTCGGCTCGTGATCTCAGCTTCCAATATTGCTCGACATCCGCCAATTCATTTTCAAGCTGCTGAACTTGTTGGATGACTTTATCAGTTTTTTCTCGTCTTTCCAGGGCTCATATGACCTTCTGGAGCCGATTTTTCTATTGGGCAAATGTCGGGAAAGCACTCCAACTCCATTTCTCAAAGCCTGATCGATAGCGGTCGACCTTTGTCATTATGCCTTCTCCATTCGGCATCTGTCAAGTCTCTTTTATCACTTTGGGGCAATATTCATGTTCTGTCCAGTGGGGCTCGAATCGAAACGACCATCCCCATTTGATCTCTGCATCCTCCTCACCTCTTGTATCACATATGATTGGGCGATGGTTTGAGTTCGCTCGATCTCCGTGATGCTTTGAAAATTTGCTGCCATTGCACATTTGCAACAAATCTATCCAATCTCTCTTTTATAAATCCATTCCTAGTTTGCCTGTTATCCCAAGTATAAGGGTACTCGTGAAAGTCCAGATCTTGTAGACCTATGTCATTTAGGAAGTCCCCAATCTCGTCATATCCATCTCTTGACCTCCCTGACCTCCACTTTTTTCTATAGGGGATAGAACTTGGTTGAAATCATCCCCACTTAGCCAAGGGACATCCCTTTGGTGGCTGAGCGAGTGCAATAACTCCCACATCCTCCACTTCTCACCATTCTCCGGCCAACCATAAATACCGATAAATCACCATCTCCCTTTTATTTCCTCGTCAATTGCAATATCAAGGTAGTGAAAGTCAAAATCCATACGAGTAATGGTCACGTCTTCTCCCCACTAAACACACACCACCAGCCCTGCTTCTTGATGTCACCACCGCCGAACAACACTCTTCATTTTTGTACCCACATAAACTCCCTTAACTCATCATTCTATTGAACTGTCTGCTTAGTTTCCCTGAGGAAACCCACATGGGGGAACAATCTGCGAAGGAGTGCATGCAAAGATCTCATTTCTCGCGAGTTCCCCAATCTGTGGCAGTTAGCTGAGAATCCTCATTTATTTTCGAAAGGGGATGGGCTCCCCGCGCCATTCTGAAAGCTCGCCCCTTTGGGCTTCCCACTCTTGCTCCTTTCCTTTGTTTCCAAAATACTCACTTGCTTTTGTTGGAAACTACTAATTTGTTTGGAGCTGAAAGCGTACGGAGGGCCAACATCCTGCAAAGTCCATCTTTCCTTCTCTACTATCTGGTCTTTTAGCATTCGGTCAAGATCCACCTGGGTACTTATTCCACCTTCCCCATACATATTTATTTGTTGCACCACTTCCATAAAACTTCGCCCTTGAGTGTTGGCGACCACATCCTCCTTCCTATTCTCTTTCAGCTTCATCTCATTCCTTGTGCCCTTTTATTGCTTCAGGTGTCCCATTATGCGATACACTTTTTTCATTCGTCATGCTGGCTACTGGTACCTCTTCCAAGGGCTTAGCCACCTCCACCCCTTCATATGCCTATAGCACATCAATTTTATTATGCCTTGGTCCCTCTTTATGCGTTGTTCCTACATGCTTTCCTCGAGTCTCGATCACCTCCACATGCACTTTCGCTTGAGCTTTTCTCTGGTCTGGCTCTTATCCTTTTTTGCGATCATCCATTCACCATATAAACTGTCTGGTTCATCTTGTGTTTTAGGGACCTCTTGAGTTACATTATTTTCCTTCATCGCCACCCCTGTAGCCTTACACAGACAACTTGCACGTTAATTATAGACACCACATTTGAGGCACACATTTTCCAAACCCTCGTGCTAGATAAAATACTTTTCCATCAACCTTAAACGAAGAAGAGTAAAAGTCTAGTTAGGTCGACCTGCACACAAACTCTAGCATACTCACCTCTCGCTGGCTCCTCCATCGCCTTATCCACTCTTAAGGGTTTACCTATTCGCCTCCCAATCTTCATCACCGCATCTTTATGGAAGTAATAGATTGGTATGTCAAGTAATCTTTCCCATACCAAACTCGTAGAGATCTTAGTGTTGTACGGATCAAAATGCTTATCCTAGAGATGCACCGTCAGGTAGTGATCCCCAATCATCCAAGGGCCCCCGTCAATGCCCATTCAAAGTCGTACACACTCATAAATTGCACCAGGTATAAACCATTCCTTGCATTTGTGATTTGGAGTCCCTCAGATTTGGCCCAAAGTGTATTTAGACGATTTGATATCAGCATATACGAAGTAGATCTTTCCAACAGCTTGAAGACTAGGCCAGATCTCCATGGCTGCCTATACATCCTTTTCTCTGCTTCCGAAAAATGGATCGGTGGGAAGGTAGGATCATCTTCCTCATCAAAATCCTCTTCCACTCCATCCTCATGCACTGCTTCAGCTACGTCCTCTACATCAGAGTCATCAACGTACCACTCCTTAGTTCGCACACCTTTATTGAACAGCCGACGGGCCACACCTTCACGTCCCTTCCAAGCCTCCCCTGACTGCTTCCTCGGGGTCCCTTGATCCTTCACTCCATTCATATTAACTGGGTCCCATCATCTAGGGTCTCATCTGGCAATTTCCATGCAGAAGGTTTCACTCGTTCTTTTGCCTGTTGTGTCGCCTTTTCACCATTAGCGTCAGAGGCTCTTAATCCTTCACCTGATTTTTTGGGTTTTCGCCGCCCATATTTTCACTGAGCAAAATTCTTAATCGAGGAATTTTAATATTGTTTGGTAACAAAGCTGAATTTACAATTTTTAGTCCACGAAAAATATCATTGGAAAATTAAGTTTTGGTACCTAAATTTTTTCATTATGACATTTTAGTACCTAAACTTTTCACATTTTACATATTGATCCTTGGTTGAGGATGTAATTTGGATTCATGAATAATCCACCAATCCAGTTGATCCAATCCATGAATCCACCAATCCATTTGATCCTTGGATCCATCAATCCACCAATACATTTGCCACCTCTAGTCATGAGGATCCACTCTACAAATACATTCAACAAATGATGAAGATCATTATTGTTAGTTTCTCTTCATTTCACTTCATGCATTAGCAGACATGAAAACTAGCAGTTTAACAACAAAGCATATTAGCCATAGTTTGAGGACATATTCGACTGCAATAAAGTGGAGTTGCTTGTATTGCTAAGAACAGATAAGGGAAAAGCAAACTACATGCTCAAACATTTGATGATTTGATATCATCATTGTGCATGTTAAGAATGAAACAGTAATATTTTGCCACAGCAACCAGGGAGTAGCACTAGACCAACTTACGCCCAGAGACACGCAGTGCTTTATATATCAAATCACCGCTCAACTGAATGACAAGTGTCAAGAACCAGTTGATCCCAATAACTCGAGTTGTTGGGAGAGGTTCAATCGTGGATCATATATCGTTTACTAATACCCCCTTCAAACTCAAGCCATTCAGATAGGCTTGGAGTTTGGACAGGCACAGGTCCGGACACCGTGTGCTTAACAGAAACAGATGGGGTCACCGGGAATCGAACAGAAGACCTCACGTTTACAGAAGGCTCTGATACCATGTTGATTATCTTATCAGTACGGGAATTGAAATGAAGTCAGACACGGATTTACGTGGTATCCCTGGATATCCAGGACTAATCCACGGAAGAGTTTCAACACTCTTCGACTATAGTTCTTACTGATGAATGATGATGATCGTTAAACATACAGGATAGACAAGCTCAACATAAATACCCTCTAATGGCCAAACCTAGCACCACCAGTTCAGCTTCTCTACGTGCGTGGGCTAGATGTGGTTGCATGGGCCTAACGTAAACTACAAACTCTATTGGGCCACACTTACGTACTAATACAACACATTACATTCTACACATATATTCAATAACGAGAGCCATAGAATTTGTACGTCTTGTTACTTTGCCTCATTGTACATGATATAAACCAGATCGAGCTTTAGAATCAAACGTAAAACAGTCACAAACTCCAATTCAACATTGTGCAAACATGAGAGCAATCCCAAAGTCCCAAACCAAAACTTTCAACAACCCGTAGAAATTTGCTATGCTTTTCAAATTTCAACAACATCTGATCATGTTACCATTCTCAAAATAAGACTACAACAAAGCAAACTGAAAGCTTTTAATCGAAGGTTTCATGTCCAGAAACCATTTTTAGACAATACTGGATGATGGTCCTTAAGCCCAAGACTTAAGGAGCTCCTTAAGGTTTTGCTGGCCAATAAGAAGAGGAAAGAGATAGGAGGAAGATAACTAACTAGAAGGGCAAATGAGGTAGTTTAATTAATTATTTAATGTTGTTAATAATAATAATTGCCGGTGAAAAAATAGTAAATGCCCCATTCCCCTAAAGCTAAAGAGGGTTGTTATTTGCCGTCCGCTTCTTTACTATTTGCCGCCCGTATTTCAAATCCAAATGACATTTTTGCCCCTGCTATTTGGTTACGTTCTATTCTAACAAACAATTCTTTCACCGGAGCCAGATAACCACCATCACCATCATCGTCGACGGACCACCCTGACGGACCACCATTGTCATCAAACCACCATCGTCGACGAAGAACCACCATCACCGGAGCCACCCTGACGGACCACCACTGTCATCAAATCAGCAAACCACACTTGCCGGCGAATGAGATAAGCTCCATTTTTATCCGGCGACTTTTACTGAAAAAAGACACCGTCCGCTCAACGGCGTCGGACCCCGTCCGCTCACCGGCGTCGGACCCCGTCCGACATCGGCTAGCGGACGGGGTCCGACGCCGGCGAGCGGACGGGGTCCGACGCCGGCGAGCGGATGACTCGGCGCGTTCCAACTGTAGACGAACGAAGAGATAGAGAAGGAAAGGATGGAGAGAGAGTATTCAACGGAAAAAATTGGGAGTGGAAGAGAAATTTGAGGGAGGTTAATTGCAGAGAGAAAGAGATTAATATTAAGATTTATTATTATAGTAAATGATAGTAGGAACATGATTCTGCCGTAGATTAGGGGGAATTATTGTTATTATTTTATATCAATTTCAGTTTTATCATTTAATTAGGAAAGATGTTGTAGTGATTAACTATAATTGTGTTTATAAAAAAACTATAATTATATTAAATTAGGTTGGTAGTGACTAGTGATTAACGAGGATTCTATTAAAAAAATGAGATAAAGATTCAAAATTATTAAATTAGTTAGGATGACAATAAAATACTTATTAAATTAGTTATATGGTTTTAATGTAATTATAATTTATCAGAAATATTGTATACTATTATGAATATTTAATTATAAATTATCCAAAAATATTGTACAAACTTATGAAAAAATCATTTTAATTGTGTAGAGTGACTATAAAATACTTATTAAATTTGATAAAATGGCTACAAAAGATTTTTTTGCAATTACTACGAATAGTGTAAAAAATGTGGATACGAAAATGGTGGAATCGACCGATTCTCGTTCGGACATAGGGGACAGAAAAGTATAAGTAGTGTCAAAATATTCATCGAGGTTTTTGGGGGCTCTGGGGGTCATAACGAGCAGTTTCTTGGGCCTAACATGCGTATTCCGACGATGTGAACAATTGTTGTTAGTGGAGGAAGAGACGATTTTGCCTCTAAGACAATGTCATAGTAGAATTGGATGGATCGAGATTAAAGGAAGTTATTTGGTTGGAGTAAGGGTTTAGGGTTTGGGAGAGGTAGAAGGTGTAAATGGGGAAAGAAATGCTTAATTTTTTCAGCTTGTGGTTAAATGATTCAATTATATAAATTTATTATGAATAATTATAAATATTGTACAAATCAATAAATAATTATTTGAACCAATACCCACGTATTGTTTCATTAAGGAATTTGTTTTGGTTGTGATTAATAATACCAAATATCTATTTTATGGGATTAGTCGTGTTAATTAAAAGAATTTTTCTTATTTTTAATTAAGGAATTGAAATTAGACGTGGGTTATGCAATACAACATGTTGATTATGGAATTTTTTTTGGATGTCAATTAATTAAATGAAATTAAACTTGGGTTATGGAGATAGACGTGGTAATTAAGGTAAGACAAATTAATTAAGGGAATTTCTTACGTTTGTCAATTAGGGATGATCCTTAGTTGGGATTATTTCCATGTATTGTATTATTTAATAATTTCCATAATTACCGGCGGATGTTAATTAGAGAAATGGATATATGTGGGTTAATTAAAGAAATTTTGGGTTTTAATGATTATTTAATACAATATTTTTATACTTAATATTAATTATGAATCAAATCGATTTTTCGGGAAAGAAATCGTCCCGTCCGACTCCCGGCGGCGGACCCCGTCCGACTCCCGGCGGCGGACCCCGTCCGACTCCCGGCGGCGGACCGTGCATCTAGTCAGTCTGATTGCAAGCAACGAACCACCCATCTCCGTCCATGAGGTGAGGGAGGGGAACAACGACGCTCGTCGGCGGCCCAGAGTTCTTCAGCGACGGTGATCGATGGTCGTCGAAGGGGCATGGAGGAGAGCAACGACGGGTGGGATGGGATGGGGTTGGAGAGGTCGGAATAGATTAGGATTTTGAAAAAAAAAAGAAAAGGGTAAAATAGTAAATATCGTTATAACTATGGGCGGCAAATAGTAATGTTACGGGCGTCAAATAGCAGTTCATGCCGCCCACCACTTTCCATTTCAAATACTCGCCTCTCTCTTCGTCCAAATAAGCGTGAAACAAAAGGATATTGAAATGATTAGTAATAGCCATGAACGTTATTAACAGAATTAGACTGCATCATTAACATCGTTAAAATTTAATATGTTATTACCGGTCTTTTCTATGTTTTTATGAAAAAATGGCCCGTATTTTTTTAACATATGAAAAAATGTCCGGTTTATTAAGGAGTGATTATGCAAGTAATTACAATAGGCATTTGTAATATTTTATGTTATTAACGAGAGTTGAGATTATGTTTTATCAGTGGCTCCTTTTTTTAAGCCCAATTATCAACCTTTGTCTGTAACAACATGTTATTAACGGTTTTGGCAATGTTGTTAATAAAATGTGGTTGTGGTTGGATTATTAATAAGTAATTTTGAACGGTATTACTAATGTTTAATATTACTAATTAACGAAAGTTGTGATTATCGTCAATTGGTGACCTTGTAGTTATCAACACTTGTTGGTATTCGTGTGGATGATTCTATTTAATATCATCATAATCCGGTTGACAAGTGATATATTTTCATTGAAGAATGCAAGCTAACAATGGTAACACAAAATGATGTGAAAAAATATCGATAACCATGAGTGTTATTAATTCAAATAGGTCTGTCATAATTGTTAGTAAAACTAAGTGGGTTATTAACATCTTAAATTAATAATGATTATTCGACTGGCTAATATACCTTATAACGTTGACACTATCAGAAAATATAGTAATAACCAATGTTTTCGTGAGTAACAAAAATTATTTTTGAAAATTAATAATGATTTTATGTTGTTAATGATACATAGCTTAAATACCGAAGGTAAGATAGTCTAACGGTAAAGCTGTCGTGACAGTGAAGGCTTGGGAGTTGCAGATCCCAGGTTCGAATCCAAGCGAGGCCCGTTGGTGTTCCAGGAGGTACAAGATTGCTGAGGGCGAAGCCCCGTTGGCGTCGAAATTGATTGTAGGTGGCCTCCAAGTTTAGTAGGACCCGCTGTCACAAAGTGGCACGTGGAGCTGAGGTTCCTAGGTAATAAAAAAAATATTTTGAAAATGGTGATAAAATTTTTATATATAGTTGATAATTCATAGCAAAAAGGTTGATAACGCTTACCTTGGTTTGATAACAATGTACCATAAACGTTGATGATTTAAATATTGGACGTTGTTTCATAAGTAACTAGCAATTATTTAGTAAAAATTTGTTAAAAATCTCTATGCACATCTTTAATAATATCTAGCATACACGCTACTAACTTTACATCAGAGCATTTCACAATGGACAAAAAAAGTTTATAATGTAAATTGATGATAATTAGTAAAAAAGAATAATTTAATTTCTAGTATTTGACGAGAAGAGTATAATCAATGAAATTACATTATAAACATGGAAATTTAATTGTTTAGTTAAATTGACTCGGCTGCATGCAGCGGTGATGATGCTGGTGTGATGGGGAGAATAACAAGTCAGCCAATAATCTTTAAACTAAAAAATCCTAACCTAATGGATCAATTAAAACCGCCGGCTGTACCTGCAAATTGGGAAGTAGTCAATTAAAAAATAGGCAAAATACAGCTCTATATCCACAACTATCAGGTTTGTGACAAATATATCCATAATTATCGAAATATACGAAATATCCAAAAATCGAAAGGTTGTGCGACAAATCTATCCACTTCCGTCTGAAACTATAACGGCGTGTCAACAGCGTTAAATTGGCTAACGGAATGCTGAATCGATGCCATCTCACCTGCCACATAAGCCAAAAAGCAACCACTGAATGACATGGATTAAAAGAGGAAAAAAATAATTTAAAAACCAAAGACGGCGAGACTAAAAATCCAACCCAGAAACATGTCCGATAACCACTGATCCTCCTCCGATCGACGCCTCCACCTCCAAACAACCCTACCCCAAGCCTAGATTTCGATTCCAACCACAATCCCCAACCATTGCCTCCCTTTTACTCCGACAGCTTCCATGCAGTTGGTGCCATGGTGATACCAAGCTTGAATCTCAAACAAAAAAAAACTTGAATCTAACCAAATCGTCAACAGAGAAGACTACAACAGTGAGGTCTAACAGATAACGGTGTAAAGTTTGGTTGCTTTTTGGCTTATGTGGCAGGTGAGATGGCATCGATTCAGCATTCCGTTAGTTAATTTAACGCCGTCTGACACGTCGTTATAGTTTCAGACAAAAGTGGATAGATTTGTCACACAACCTTCCGATTTTTGGATATTTCGTGTATATCGATAGTTGTGGATATATTTGTCACAAACCTGATAGTTGTGGACATACAACTGTATTTTGTCTAAATTTTTTTTTCTCTTTTAATCCATGTCATTTAGTGGGGTCAGAAACACGCCAACTAAGCATCCACCGTCTATCCAGTCATCAAGTTAACTGACGGAGTTAACGGAGTGGACGGAAATAGATATTTCGTGTATTTCGATAGTTGTGGATATATTTGTCATAAACCTGATAGTTGTGGATATACAGCTGTATTTTGCCTAAAAAATAATTAAAAATACCATAATTACCCTTAATAACTACTAACTACTTAATAATTACTATCTTATAACAACCCTAGATTAATCTAATGGCCAGGATTTACTTAAGAAACTTCTTAAACTTTGAGGCTTAACGAGGTGAACCTATCCCCAAACACATTATAATCTTTCATAGGTTAAGATAAAGCCATAGATATCTCGATCAAAGAGGTGGTAGAAAACTCGAAATCCGAGCACTACATTCCATCTACCGTTTTCAACTAAGATGTCAAATGAGGATGCTCAGAATTTCAAACTCGGCTATTCTGTGTTGTTTAATCAAAGCAATCATACATTGGGGGCCAAATGAAACACAAACTGAAGCATTCAATAGATATTGTACTAACCGACCATGCTGTTGATGAGCTTGGCCAAGAGTTAACTGGGCAATTGCAACATAAAAATATGATTAGTTTGGCCAAGAGTTAACATTTCTTGATCAAAGGTAAGGACCTAAATGGTTTTACTTAGATATACGTATACTTTAGCAACTTTATGATTGATAAATTAACCTATAATATGTCAATATTTCATGAGAGTTAACCTACCATTTGGTATGCTCTTATCTTAATACCAATCAATGTCACCACGATATAGATTGGTAAAAAAATGTCTCAATTTTTTCATTAAAAAAATATATCAAAGTGGATATCATTTTGAAGAGCACAATTAATCTGATTTATCTGTGTAAAAAGATTTGAATTCTGACTTAAAACTAGAGAGAAATTGTATGTTAAAGATTAAAAGGGAAAATATTAAAGGCTTTCCTTAAAATAGAGAGGGGTGTTGATGTGGGGGATTATGGTTGGGTTATGCATGGTTATTGACCACAAAGTTATGCACCTGATCCGCTCCTCCTAATATCCATCCATCCATAAAATATATTAAAGTCTTTCTCATTTTAACCTTCTTGGATTCAAATTATCTTTCTCCTCATGCCTCCATGTCAGCAGAGGCACTCAGCTAATCACAATCCAATACAACACTAAAGCCATAAAAAACGCACATCTCACAAAACCGTCGATTCCCCTTCCTCCCAACCCCCTCGGCTTACCCACCTACAAATAACCACCACAAGACGACTGCCTGTCATTTGAACATTGGCACTACGATTTTGATTCTTGGGGATTGAAGCTGGGGAAGTAGAAGATATTGATTCATTAACTCCTCTTGCGCAACGAGTTACAGATTCACAAGTGTTGAGATTTTCAAAATTTACTATAAAGATTTTTCTTCAAATATATTCTGTTTCTATTCAAAAAATTTCTTAGCTCCTCTTGCTCAACGAGTTACATATTCTCCTAAGCTTTTATCTTCTCCTTGATTTCCAATGGTGGTGGACTTGAGAGACAAAGCGATTTCGGCCTACTTTGACATCAATTATCACCTTGTCGTGGAGCTTATTTCCCGTGCTATAAAGGCTTAGCCAAATCGGGTGGAATTGTTCGTGGATCGAGTCATTGTCAAACTGGCGATAGGAGATTACAGATGTAAGTTTTATCGAATTTTGAATCTTGCAATCCAAAATCGAGTTTGTTTCCGATTGTATTAGACCACAAGTGGACAAAAAGAGGGGGAAGGACGCGGAAAGGGTGGGGCAGACGAAATTCTGTTTTCTAAGACACACGTGAGTTCTCTCCTTCACACACGTGCTGCCCTGCACCTCCCGCGCAGCTAGGCCCTTTATTATTATTATTTTGTTTTCTTTGATGTTGTTTTTTTGTCTATTAAGAACCATAGTTGGTTTTTGTGATATCTAACGATGAGAATTGAATTCTAACAACCATATTTTTCAAAATTTAATTTAGCGCTAAAATTTTCAACTTGGCGCCTTATAAAGATTTTTCTACAAATATACTATGTTTCTATTAAAAATTTTCATTAACTCCTCTTGCTCAACGAGTTACAGATTCACAAGTGATGAGATTTTCAAAATTTACTTTGGCACTGAAAATTTCAACTTAGCGCCTTATAAAGATTTTTCTTCAAATATATTCTGTTTTTATTCAAAAAAATTCTTAACTCCTCTTGCTCAACGAGTTACAGATTCTCCTAAACTTCTATCTTCTCCTTGATTTCCAATGGTGGTGGACTTGAGAGACAAAGCGATGTCGGCCTACTTTGACATCGATTATCACCTTGTCGTGGAGCTTCTTTCCCGTGCAATATAGGCTGAGCCAAATCGGGTGGACTTAGCGCCTTATAAAGATTTTTCTTCAAATATATTCTGTTTCCATTCAAAAAATTTATTAGCTCCTCTTGCTCAACGAGTTATAGATTCTCCTAAGCTTCTATCTTCTCCTTGATTTCCAATGGTGGTGGACTTGAGAGACAAAGCGATGTCGGCTTACTTTGACTTCGATTATCACCTTGTCGTGGAGCTTCTTTCCCGTGCAATATAGGCTGAGCCAAATCGGGTGGAATTGTTCGTGGATCGAGTCATTGTCAAACTGGCGATGGGAGATTACAAATGTAAGTTTTACTGAATTTTGAATCTTGAAATCCAAAATCGACGCGGAAACGTTGGGGCAGACGAAGATTCTGTTTTCTAAGGCACGCGTGCGTTCTCTCCTTCACACGCGTGCTGCTCTGCACCTCCCGCGCATCTAGGCCCTTTATTAATTGTTTGTTTTCTTTGATGTTGTTTTTTTTTTGTCTATTAAGAACCCTAGTTGGTTTTTGTGATATCTAACGATGAGAATTGAATTCTAACAACCATATTTCTCAAAATTTAATTTGGGGCTAAAATTTTCAACTTAGCGCCTTATAAAGATTTTTCTTCAAATTTACTTTGTTTCAATTAAAAATTTTTCTTAACTCCTCTTGCTCAACGAGTTACAGATTCACAAGTGATTAGGTTTTCAAAATTTACTTTGGCACTGAAAATTTCAACTTAGCTCCTTATAAAGATTTTTGTTCAAATATATTATGTTTCTATTCAAAAATGTTCTTAGCTCCTCTTGCTCAACGAGTTACAGATTCTCCTAAGCTTCTATCTTATCCTTGATTTCCAATGGTGGTGGACTTTAGAGACAAAGCGATGTCGGCCTACTTTGACATCAATCTTGTCGCGGAGCTTATTTCCCGTGCTATAAAAGCTGAACCAAATCGGGTGGAATTGTTCGTGGATCGAGTCATTGTCAAACTGGCGATGAGAGATTACAAATATAAGTTTTATCGAATTTTGAATCTTGAAATCCAAAATCGACGTGGAAAGGGTGGGGCAGACGAAGATTCTGTTTTCTAAGGCACGCGTGCGTTCTCTCCTTCACACGCATGCTGCTCTGCACCTTCCGCGCAGCTAGGCCCTTTATTATTATTTATTTTGTTTTCTTTGATGTTATTTTTTTTGTCTATTAAGAACCATAGTTGGTTTTTGTGATATCTAACGATCAGAATTGAATTCTAACAACCATATTTTTCAAAATTTACTTTGGCGCTAAACTTTCAACTTAGTGCCTTATAAAGATTTTTCTTCAAATATACTATGTTTCTATTAAAAAATTTCCTTAACTCCTCTTGCTGAACGAGTTACAGATTCACAAGTGATGAGATTTTCAAAATTTACTTTGGCACTGAAAATTTCAACTTAGCGCCTTGTAAAGATTTTTCTTCAAATATATTATGTTTCTATTCAAAAAATTTCTTAGCTCCTCTTGCTCAACGAGTTACAGATTCTCCTAAGCTTCTATCTTCTTCTTGATTTTCAATGGTGGTGGACTTGAGAGACAAAGCGATGTCGGCCTACTTTGACATCAATTAGCACCTTGTCGTGGAGCTTCTTTCCCGTGCTATAAAGGCTGAGCCAAATCAGGTGGAATTGTTCGTGGATCGAGTCATTGTCAAACTGGCGATGGAAGATTACAGATGCAGGTTTTATTGAATTTTGAATCTTGAAATCCAAAATCGAGTTTGTTTCCGATTGTATTAGACCACCCACTATAAAGGTGTGGAAAATGGAAAAAAAGGAAAGTTTTGCCCCTGAGGGGGGGGGGTGGGGTGTAGAGAGAGGGGGAAGCTCCAAAATGAGAGGGGGAAATGGAAAGTTTTGCCCGGGAGGGGGAAAGCTCCAAAATGGGAGGGGAAATGGAAAAAAGAGAGAAATATAGGTGGGAAAACTCCCACAAGTGGACCAAAGGAGGGGGAAGGCGACTGAAAGAGTAGGGCAGACAAAACTAGACGGAAAGGGTGGGCGGAAATATGATTTCTCCAACGACGATATTTTACAACTATATTTCCCAACAGCCATACACAACCATATTTTTTTTCCTACACCATTAATACCATTCATTCTTCACATTTTTTCAGAAAAATTATTGTTATTTCATCACTGATGGCGTTCATATTTAAATAATGACGAAAAAATTATGTCCAAATTAAAAAAAATTATATCATATTTTTTGTCTTAAAAATTTATTTTATTGATGAAGGTGAAAATTTAAATTAGAACTAAGGTTTTTAAGCGGAGAAGTATCCGAAGTTCAGCAGGACTGAACTCAATACAAGGGAAAGGAAAACATGAACATTTATGAAGAAGGTGAAGTGCAGAGCAACAAGGACACCACATACGGAGTAGCAGACTCTCAGAAAAGTGATAAGTCCGAGCAGCACACAAAATAGAGAGAAGAAGCTGTTCGGAAAAGGAAAAACAAAGTTGAAACAAAGACAAAAGTCAGGTGCGCCTGATCAAGAAGCATAGCTGAACCACATCAATGACAGGGGAACAAAGGCGAGTCAATCGAAATGTTTTTTCAGCCAATCAGCACTCAGGTATTTGTCGTCTTTTCCATGAGCCACGATCCATTCGACATTAGCTTGAGATATCTGTTGCTTAGCAACACAAATGGAATACTAACATCATTGAATATGTGTTGGCTTCGTTCGATCCACATATGCCAGCACAAGGCATATAAGAGACAGTAGTTGAACCAGTCTTCCAAACTATCAGGAGTGACAGAGGGCCAATGTCAGATGGTGTCGATGACGTCTCTATGCAAATGATGCACTCGGCTACATCTTCTTCTGATGAAATCCCATTCACTCTTAGAGTAATCACACTCAAGGGAAGAGATGGTCCAGAGATTCCTCCTTTTTCTTGCAAAGCTCACAGCGATTAGCAAGCACCCACCATTTTCTCTTCAGTCTGTCAATCATAGGGACTCTTTTGTGGAAGAGAGTCCACAAAAAGAAACAAATCTCTATAGGGATAATGCTCTTCCAAACCGCGTAGCAGGGGAAATCGGGAACACCCGGGAAGGATTCTTCAATTAAGCACATGTACATAGAAGAAACAACAAAAGAAGATTTTGGTTTGGGAACCCAGACGGGTCTTCAAGGATTAGAAGCAGGATTGTCAAACTGGATGGAATTAAGATATTAGAAGAGATTGTTTTTTTCTCGCTCATCCCCACCCCTCAATCTAACTCTAAGGACAATATCCCAATGAAAGGAATCACGAGATGTTCTGAGGATGTCAGAGATGAATGCATCAGGGGTAGCGGCAGCGACAACAACAACAACAATGACGAGGGAAGATGTCAGCGAGAATGATGCCCGACACCCAACAGTCAAACCAGAAAGAGACGTTGGTACCACCTCACATATCAATGTAAGCAAACTTTCAGATAGATTTGTACTCGTTAGAAATGCCAGCCCATGGTGAATTGCCAAAACCGTTCTTGATAGTGCAAGTAATCCAAGAAGGAATGTTTGTGTTTATATTTACATTCAATGAGCGACCGCCGCCAACGATTCTTTTTCGTGATGAACCGCCAAAGCCATTTTGACAATAAGGCCTTATTAAAAATATCCGGATCGAATAGGCCAAGCCCTCCATGAGCTTTAGAGGCCTTACAAATACTCCATTTTACCAGGGGGTTTTGTGGGTGTCACTAGCACCGCTCTAGAGGAATTTTTTCATTATTCTTTCCATTGCATCAGTAGTCGATCCGGGCACCTTGAAAATAGAGAAATGATGCACTGAGAGGCTGGTTAACACGACTTTGTTCAGGGTAAGACGATCACCATGAGAAAGATGTCCGACTTTCCAGCCGTCAAGTCTTTTTTGGTATCTCTCGACGATGGGAGTCCAAAAAGCGACACTGGAAAGCTTCTTGGATACCACTTGCAGTCAAAGAGTTTTGCATAGTATTTTGGTTCTGGTACATCTCCCAAGATAATGGTTAACAATGCTTATCATCCTTAAGGAGATTGTGGTAATGGTTAACAATGCCTTGAGCCAAATCATCGTAACCTTCAATGAGAGTACCATTAATTGTGATTCTACTTATGAAGTTTATCTTTCTCTTATAAGTTTGTTGCTTTATGTAGAAGTTGGAATTCTTGGCGCCATGTTTGAACCATAATTCTCTGGACTTTTGTCTCCAACAAATTTCTTTCATATTGAGATCCTTAATCAAATCAAGCTCCAGCTATATTCTGTTGTTCTTTTCTTCTTCTGAAAGAGACATGTCATTTGCCAGAGATTCCAATACCTTGATCATCTTAAGCATATCTTCTACCTTCTCATGGATGTTACTGAAAAACGTGTTTGTTCCGGTACTTAAGGTGCTGCTTTAGGGATTGTATGCGCTTCGACCATCGAAATATGAAACTAGACCCTTGGATTGGAGATAGGAGCCAAATGGGTATGTTGGCCAAAAAGTGATCGTCCTCAAACCACATGTATTCAAAGCACTAAATCCTCCTGATACTCCTATTCTCCCCCGGGTAAGGAGAAGGGGATTAGGATCAAACTCGATCCTTTCAAGAGTAGAGAGGGTACATTCAGGAACCATGAAATCGAATCTAGGAGAGATAAGGACACGATCGATACGAGACTGAGAGGTGTTGCTGACTCCATGACTCCAAATGAAGTTACTGCCCCTAAGAGGAAGTTCAACTAAAGCATAAGAGTCAATAAAATTATTGAAATCATCCATCAAATTTGAGCTTCGGCGAGATCTTGTGTAATCGTCATGACTTCTAACCATGTTAAAGTCCCCGAAAATACACAAAAGGGCCTTGATGAAGCTGACAGAACTAGTGTAGATCTTGAAGAAACCTGAGTTTGTCCTTGTGTTCTTGGGGGCCATAAACAATTACAAGATGCCAAGTATTAGGGCTATCAATGTTGATGAATTCTACATCAATGTAATGTGCGCCTTCACTACTTGAAAGAATCTGATGATGCAGCTTGTCCCAAATGATTATGATGCCCTTCGAACTGCCAGCAACATCTTTAGCAATCCAGTCAAAGTCACCTCTTCCTCTGATGCTCCTAGCAAGATCAGTTGTGCACTCTGCTCATTTAGTCTCAACTAACTCGATGATGGATACCTTCTGTGGACTAATCATCTTTCTGAATTGATCTCTCCTAGATGGATCCCCCAAACCTCTGACATTCCAAAGGAAAATGAATGTCATTATCATCTTTAACTGACAACGGGACCACTAACTTGTTTTATGGAACTCCTTGGTCCCGCGGGAGGAGGAGCAAGAGGTTCCAATCATCGGGCTACATATCAAATTTGGTGCGATTACTTTTGATCATTCTCGGATGTGTTGCTCAAGCAGTCTGGCTAATGATAGAGTCGGCGTGAGTACTACAAATGTCATCTTCCAGGTCGAACAAGCGTCCAATTGCTAGACTCAAATCAATAAGGGTGGACACATCGAACGAGAAACTATTAAGATCACACCTCTGATCGGTCTCGACTGTGAGACAAGTAGGTGAGGAGAGATCAGGGATATGTCCACAATTAGGGTTGGAAGAATAAAAAGAGGGTGATTGTGAAAATAAATCATTCTTACCGAATTATGAAGAGTAGAGGGGATACATAGGTTGGGATGGGGAGAATTGGGAGGGAATGATGGGGTTTCAGAGGCAAAGAAATCGACTTCTAAGCTTGAAATGAGTGAAGATGAGGGGGGAGGTGAGTAATGAGCAAGGAGATGAGGGAGATGCAAGTGGTAGCATGAAAGAAGCTGAGGTGGGTAAGGGAGCTGAGTAGTTAGGGTCGAGGATGGTGATGACCAAGGTTTGGCATGATTGAATCGGGTTTAGAGCAGGGGTAAATCTGTAGTAGGTAAAGGTTCTAGGGGGTGGGGGAAGGTTGAGAAGGCTCTGGATAAGATCACTAAGTTTGGGCTGCTAAAAGAGGGGATTGGGCTTGGCGGCGATGGTCAGGGTATTGGGCCCGATTAAGGATAAGGGGGTAGAGGGGGTGGATGAGGGAATGGACTAGCAAAGGGACGTGCTAGGAGTGGTTCAGCGAGTGCGGTCAATCCAAATGGGCATGGCTTTTCAAACCCATACGGTTTTGGTGGCCATTTGGATGGGTCTATATCCAGGACCGTTATTGTGGCTGTTTGTCAGAGAAACGCTTTGACTCTCATGCACATTGGGACTCGACGTCCTCGTTGACGAGAACGGTTGCTACGTGATGCTGATGAGGAAACAGAGCCCAATGAGTGTCCCTTGGTCTTCTTATCATGGCGATTGTACACTTTTTACGTCCGAGTGTAGGAAGGAGTAGTGTTTCGGGCCTAATTGTACACTTTTTACCCTCGATTCTCTTTGAAGTTTATTGCAATTGAACTCCAAAAAGGTTGGTTTTATGTGAGGTTTCTTGTGTTTGAGTGTGTTTCAGATCCTAACAAGTAAAACTTAGGTCACCCAATTCAGCTACTTTCCCTTCACGTTCCCGTTCTGATCCGCCAAAACACGGTTTCTGTGAAAATCGCGGAAAAGTCACGAATTATTTTTCCGTAGAGCGCGAATTGTGATTTTGAGAATTCGGTTCCCCCAAGAACTCAAGTCAGTCCTGCTCTCCTTTTCCAATTAACACTAACTTCAATTTAGGTTATGAAATTTCTCGTCGGGAACTCTTACCAGTACCCCTGTGCTGAAAGCCCTTTCTTCAAACTCGTCCGACCACCGATTGAATGATTGAATTTCCGTCGAAAATGCATGCAACAAAAAGTGGAATGATAGCGAGAAAGTGGAAGTAGAATCTTGCTAACTGAAATAGATTGCGCAACAGTGGAAGTGGCGGTAAAATAAAATTGCTCAAGTGAGAATTAGTTGTCTCTCTGCAAAAGATTTTAGGGATTTTATTTCCAAAAGAGAGAAGAAAGAAAGATGGGAGGAGAAATGGAGAATACGGTTGGAGAAAAAAGATTGAAAGTGATAGAGTGGCTTGGCTTCTTTCTTGTTTCTTCCAACGCTTACTAGCTTTATTTTATGTGCTGGGCTTAAATCGAAACACAAACAGTTAGAATAACCAAAGGACCAATTTCATTCGTTTGTGGCAGGAAGCCCAAATAAGAGTTAAGCCCACCTGAAGCAACACACACCATCTTTACTCAACATGTAATATTACTAATAACAATAAAAAATAGGTGTATATTTTTTTATAACAAAACATAGGTGTATATTACTAATGAGTAAAAATCGTGTATGTTACTTTCAAGTTTGAATAATAAGTTTTACTTTTTTTCATATTAATTTTACTTATTAGTTCTTACGTAAGAAATGATTAAATTTCTTATTTTAAATTAATATAAAATTACGCTCTCGTTGCGCTCTCAATATTGAATTCTTAAAAAATGAGCGCTCCTACGCTCTCGCTCCCGCTTCACAAACTGGTTACCTAAGGTAAAACCAAACCCGAAGTCGAAATTTGGAAGCAAAGAAGCGAACACCGGGAAAAGAGGAGAAAACAGCCAGTGTTCACGGTTAGATGTTGGAGTTCACGGTCTTACTAGGCCGTGAACTGGATCCACAACCCGTGAAGCGAGGAGCGAACAGAGAGGGTTTTCAGGTTACTAATGGCCAGGCGGTTCACGGTCATTAAACATTGGCCACAGACCGTGAACCCAATCCAGCAAAGCGGCGCGTTTTGTTCTCAGCATTGACTTGACGAACGCGTTTGGATGATCACAGTCGTGAACTCAAGCCATGAACTGGGAATGATCTCAAGATTAAAGAGCTTAAACGAACAAGGAAAGAGGAAGGGACCTAGTGTTAGAAAAAATTCTCCTTCTTCAGATTTTAGAGTGAGAAAGTGACAAACCAAAGAAGAGGAAAAGCTAGGGTTTGATCTCCAAGCAAGGATTTGAGGTTTCTTCAACACAAGGAGCAAGGCTTGCATCTTCATGATGGTTTCCTTTTCCCTCTTTTGTGTTTTCCCTTCTCCTAGCATGGAGTAGTCCCTTCTTTCACTTGGGTGTTTGTGAACCCTAGTTTCAATTATGTAAATACTTGTATAAATTGAATGATTTGTGTGTGGTGTGTTTGAATGTGAATGTGGAGGTATTATTCTGAAATGATTGTGTTGTGTGAAAGCCTATTAGTTTAATTGTCATTCTAGCCTAGCTTAGAGAGGAGACCTCCTTAGGTTAAGAGGCTCCATTGGAGATGGGTGTTCTTGGGCATTTCATGCCTACTAGGCTAGTTTAGAGAGGAAACCTCCTTCATCCAAAGAGGCTAATTTGAGTTGGGTTTCCTTGGGCATTCAATGCCTCCTAAGCTAGTTTAGAGAGAGCCATCCTTAACTTAAGAGGCTCGACTAGGTATGGTAGAGATTCGTTTCCTTGGGCATTCTATGCCTCCTATTCTAGGTTAGTTAAAGAGAAAACCTCCTAATTCGTATTAAACACTTAGGGTTTGGTTGTGGGTGGCCATCCAAACTCCAATTCGAGGGTGAAGTCTAACAATTCATTAGTCGATAGGTTGAGAGGGTCACGTTAGTGGCTTGGATCGTATCCCATTCCTCAACCTAGAGTCAAAGTGGGTAGCTTCGATTGCTTGTTAGACTTCCCTACGATTTATGACCCCCTAACCACACACGGTCATTCGAGTCATCAAATAGTAATTGTTAGCTAAGGGGAGCAACACCCGGGTGAAACTTTCTCAACTAGAGTCAAATCCATTTTATCTTTACAAAGCAATTTAGTTTTAGACCTTCATTTTCACAAAAAACCGATTCGCTAGATAATGTTTCAAATGGTCAAAGTAGCGATACATGGACCGTCCCGGTTCGATATCTAAACATATTTACCCTATATTGCACCCATCTAAGGTTTATACCTGGACCTTAGGTGGGATTATATTGTGATAGTCAGGGTTGAGTCAAGTTTTTGGCGCCGTTGCCGGGGAACAACAGTTTGTTATCGTGAAAATTTTGTTTGGTGTTGATCTAGCTTTTAATTTCTGTTTTGTTAAGTTGTGAAGTGTTTGCTTGTGCTAGACGAGTTGTGTTCTTTAAGTGTGTGTAGGGAGGTGCATGACCCGGAGCAATCTGGCGCCTTTAACACCACTGGACGTGGACATCAACCGGACTCTCCGACTTCTAGCTCGTGAGAGGGAGCAAGCGGAGGCAAGAAGGAGAAGTGAAGAACGGGGACAACAAGTTGGTCCCGAATTTGAAGGAGTCGAAGGAGAAGTTGAAATTGAGATGTCGGGGAATCAACCCCGAGGGGCTAATCCACTCCCAAACCCAAATATGGAGGCGGGAGCCGAGGAAGAGCCAAGGACAATGGGCTATTACATGGCTCCACGAGTGGCGGATATCCAATATCCCATTTATATCCACGGCCGCCAACAACTTCGATATCAAGCCCTCTCTCTTGACGACGATTCAACAAAATGCCTACTTCCACGGGCTTGCTCATGAGTCACCACAAGAGCATGTCCAAAGGTTTCTTGAGCTAGCGGGAAGCTTGAAGATTAATGGCGTCCCCGAGGAGGCATTGCAATTGAGACTTTTCCCCTATTCTTTGGCGGGGAAGGCACTCCGATGGCTCAAAAACCGACCGGCTCTATCCATCACCTCTTGGGATGATTTACTCAACAAGTTCATGACCCAATATTGTCCTCCTTCCAAGATGGCCGAGTGGAGGAAGAAGATTACTCACTTCGAGCAAGAGGAGGATGAGACGTTGAGGGATGCATGGTAAAGGTTCTTAGACTACTTCCTCCAATGCCCTCACCATGAGTTTGAAGAGCAATTTCGGATAGGAACTTTCTATGGAGGACTCATCCAAGATAACAAAATCCTCATTGACTCTCTTTGTCAAGGGAAGTTGATGAACATGACCCCTCCTCAAGTCACCGAATTGCTCAAAGATATGGCTCTTAAAGGATATGATTGGGGCTTGACAAGAAGTGGTAAGAGAACCACCGAAAGATGAGTAAGAATTGTGGGAGCAACTGCTCCACTTGAAGCAAAGCTTGACAAGTTGATCGAGGTGATCCTTGAGTACAAGAAGCAAGAGAAGAGAGCGTTGATGTCTTGTGATTGGTGTTCGAGCACCAATCATGAAATTGCGGATTGCCAAGCGATGAAGGAGACAAGTACCCCCGAGGAGCAAGTGAGCTTCATTGACAATGCTAGAGGGAACAACCCTTATAGCAATACATACAACCCTGGGTGGCGCAATCATCCAAACTTTGCTTGGTCTTCCCCTATCAACCTTAGCCACGTTCATCAAACAAAGGCCTCAAATCCATAACTCGAACTTCCAACAACCATACCAAGCACAAGGCGGTCAAGGTTTTCAACAACAACAACAAGTCGACAAGTTCTCTAAACTTGAATACCTTGTGACCACCTTTGTGAGTACAAGCTCTCATGGATGTGGCAACGCCCAAGTTTACCTCGGTTGAGGCGGGACTCCGAAGCCATCAAGCAAGTCTCCAAAACTTGGAAGTGCAAATTAGCAACCTTGCCGGGATCCTCACCGGGACACCGAAGGGAGCCCTACCCTCTCAAACCATTGCCAACCCCAAGGATCAAGTCGGGTGCAATGCAATTTTCTTGAGGAGATGTAAGGTGACCCCAGAGTTGATTGCCAAAGAAGTGAATGAGAAGGAAGACTCTCTACCCTAGGGTGAAGAAGAGGAAACCTCGGGAGAAAAGAGAGGAGTGGTAAGGAAGGCATTGCCGACGCCACAACCTGTGGCTGAGTACACGCTACCCCTACCTTTTCCCACGAGGGTGCACAAGGAAAGATTGGAAGCGGATTGTGGGAGCTTCATGAGGATGCTCCGAGAGCTCCCCCTCACATTCCCTTCTTTGAAGCAATGGCCCACATGCCAAGGTATTCAAAGTACCTCAAAGGGCTTCTGTACAAGAAGCCGAAGTTCGAAGACCTCGCCAATGTCACTTTAGGCAAGGAGTGCTCAACATTCATCCTCAATAGGTTGCCCAAGAAGCAACCCGTTCCAGGTAGTTTCACTATACCTCTTTGCATCGGTTCTCGTCAATAGAAAATTCCTTGGCGGACTTAGGGGCGAGCATAAATGTGATGCCATATAAGATTTTTAAGAGGGTAGACATAGGTGAACTAAAAACTACAAGGCTTAGTGTCACATTGGCTTTTCGCTCTATCATTTATCCAAAGGGCATAGTGGAGTACGTGCTAGTACGAGTGGGGAAATTCTGTTATCCAACAGATTTTGTGATCCTGGATATTAGTGAGGATTCTGAGATGCCACTCATACTAGGACGCCCTTTCCTTGCCACCTCCAAGGCATTAATTGATGTAAATGAGGGAACTTTTGATTCTGATAGATGAATGCAAGTCTAGGAAAGTAGAACCGGGTGATATGAATGCAAGTGGAGGAAAGTCTTGCAAGGCGAACCCCGTTATTATTGTTGGTTCTTGTGATGGTGCGAAGCAGGAAAGCAAGGAGGACATCTCACCCAAGGAAGGAAGGAAGAAAGAAGTTGGAGGTAAAGGGTAAGTCGTGTTAATGCCCGGTGGAAGGAAAAGGGCAAGGCAAATGTGATTGGCCAAGAAGGCCATCCTATGGAGCTTAAGTTGGGAGACTATAAGCCTCGCCTGAGATCATGGCGGATCCATTCTCGGTGGCATCATATTCCAAAACATGATAGATCTGCAACCTTCAAGCTAATGACGATAACTTAGCGCTTGTTGGGAGGCAACCCAACAGAGTAGGGATGGCAATTTTGACCTGACCCGTTTTACCCGACCTGTTTGACCTGCTTTGGGCCGGGGCGTGTATGGGTACCTCTCATCGACCTGACCTGCCCCACCCCATTCTTGACCCGTTCTTGCCTAAATTACATGTAATCTTAGTAATATTATTTTGGACTTTCCTCTTATTACCTCATATTTTAGCTATAATAAACTTGTTAATAAGTGAAAACCTTAATTTCTCCAATAATTTAACTACATTTCATCATATTATGGTTTCTTTCTTAGCCTTTTAATGAAAATAACGAATATTTCTAATATTTTTCACATAAATTAGATACCCATTTGGGTCGACCTGCCCCGACCCGCGCCCCATAATAAATTACCCGACCTGCCACGGGGCGGGTATGGCTATCGAGATACCCGCCCCGGACCTGCCCCATTGCCATTCCTACAACGGAGGTTAGCAAGTTTCTCTTGCTCTACTACTATCGTATTGTGATGTGTAATAACCTCGCTTCGAGCGAGTCTTACTGTGTTTGTGTATGTGTGTTTTTTGTCTTCTCCTTGAAGCTTAACTCTCCTACCCCGGGAAAATTTCCAATTTCACTCACCAAGCAAAGCGGTAACATTCGTTCTACCCCTATCTTACGTCATTGAGGGCAATGTCGAACTTAAGTGTGGGAAGGTAGTTTATTCTTATGCTTGTGTGAGTGTGATTGATGCTTGGAGCCTTGATGTTTGCCCAAATTTGAAAAATTTGAGGGCTTTAAGCAATGTTTGCATGATCAAAGTGGTCGGTTTGTAGGAGAATCTCATGTTTATTGGCATTGACCTTGAATTGTTGCATGTGATCGAGTGTGTCCAATGATGATGACTGAGAGGTGCATTAGGATAGTGCAAAATTTTAGTTCTCATGTGTGCAAAAATGAATGGAAGTCTTGACTCGATTACTTGTTGATTACAATTGCCATGCATTGTGTTTTGTGAAATTGGAATGGATGATTGGGTGACTAGGTACCCATATGAGTTTTGAGCCGATCTTTCTATTATTGTATGCTTAGATCCCTCTTACCATGGCGAGTAACATCACAGTTGTCACTAGTGAGTATGATGGAGACATAGGATTAGTCCACGCCCAAATGTTGATTGTCCCGAAGTGCTTTATCCTCTAGTCAACCCCTTTGAGCCTTGTGACTTTGGGGGTCATTCTCATGTTAGGAGCTTTTTGCTTGTGAAATTAATGGTGTTTGATAGAACGACCCCCCATCCTTTTTTCGTGTCTATACATATGCGTCATTGTGTCCCGGAGCTCTTAATTTTGAGTTTCATTGAGGTTCTACATAGCAGGATTGTGTGTGGTTCTTGCTAGGAATGAAAGAGGAAAGAGTAGTGTTGGAGTGAGTTCTTAAAGAAGAGCATTGGTCGTTAAAAGTAGTGTGGCAAGTCTTTAACTCTCTAGTAACCCCCTCAAAAAGAAAGGAAAAGAAAAAGAAAGAAAACGAAAGTAGAAAGAAAAATGAAACGAAAAAAGAGGTAATAAAACGGGGTCAATAAAGTAGAGAGTGTCACAAAAGACCCAAGAGTATGCTCTGAGCGGGATTTCTTGGCACTCAAGCCATTGAAACCCCTACATTGTTCTAGAACTCCTTCACTACCAAGTCGAAATGAGATAGCAAGAGTGGACCGAGGAAGAGTGCTTAAAGGTAGTTTGTGATGGGTGATAGTTGGAAGTAGCAAGGTTTTTGGCGAAGCTAGTGGCCATTGTTTGTAGGGAAGATTCTTAGTCAAAACCATAGAAACTTCGGGTTTAGGGTGAAGATGTAGGACTTAATTATGTGTATGCCACCACCCAAAAAGCCTTTTCCCCATGTCCAAGACAATTGCTAGTCATTTGAACCGGTGTCTAAGACCTCCGGACAAGCTAGTGATAACAACAGTCCCGTGAACTCTTAACCATTAGAGGTTGCCGCCGTGGTGAAGAGACGATAGGGCCGAGTGTTGATGATTGTGCACATTCTTTGCACCAAAAAGGTCACGACCCCACTGGTCAAGAGAGTGAGTGATTCATTCTTGCTTTGCATGTCATATCACACCTCGGTGAGGACCTTTGTTGCTCATTTGTTCGTTCCTTGGACTTGAATGTTATGCATGGTTTGTTGTGGTTGATAAGTGATTGTGTTGAGACTTGCATTGATTCATGAACAAGGTGATAAATTTTCGTTTGCCCATTATTGGTGACCTCGAATGTCGTTTGTGGTGGATGTCGGTATTGCTTACAACGGTCCATGTGTTAATTGCCAATAGCCATTGAGATTCGCCACTTTGTGCCCTTTGATTTGTCCCCAAAGAATTTTTACAGATTGAGAGATTACCTTGTGTGAAATGGTTTGCTTGGGGACAAGCAAACGTCTAAGTGTGTGAGAGTGATTCGGGCCTAATTGTACACATTTTACCCCCAATTCTCTTTGACGTTTATTGCAATTGAACTCCAAAAAGGTTGGTTTTACGCGAGGTTTCTTGTGTTTGAGTTTGTTTCAGATCCTAACAGGTAAAACCAAACCCGGAGTCGAAAGTGGGAAGCAAAGAAGCGAAGACCGGGCAAAGAGGAGAAAATAGCCAATGTTCACGGTCAGATGTTGGAGTTCACGGTCTTACTAGGCCGTCAACTGGAGACAGAACCCGTGAAGCGAGGAGCGAACAGAGAGGGTTTTAGGTTACTGACGACCAGGCAATTCACGGTCACTAAGACAGTGAACCCAATCCAGCAAAGCGACGCGTTTTGGTCTCAACACTGAGTTCACGAACGCGTTTGGATGTTCACGGCCGTGAACTCAGCCCGTGAACTGGGCACGATCACAAGATTAAAGAGCTGAAAGGATAAAAGAAAGAGGGAGAGACCTAGTGTGAGAAAAAAATTCTCCTTCTTCAGATTTTAGAGTGAGAAAGTGACGAACCAAAGAAGAGGAAAATCTATGGTTTGATCTCCAAGCAAGGATTTGGTGTTTCTTCAGCACAAGGAGCAAGACTTGCATCGTCATGATGCTTTCCCTTTCCCTCTTTTGTATTTTCCCTTCTCCTAGCATGGAGTAGTCCCTTCTTTCACTTGGGTGTTTGTGAACCCTAGTTTCAATTATGTAAATACTTGTATGAATTGAATGATTTGTGTGTGGTGTGTTTGAATGTGAATGTGGAGGTATTATTCTGAAATGATTGTGTTGTGTGAAAGCCTATTAGTTTAATTGTCATTCTAACCTAGCTTAGAGAGGAGACCTCCTTAGGTTAAGAGGCTCCATTGGAGATGGGTGTTCTTGGGCATTTCATGCCTCCTAGGCTAGTTTGGAGAGGAAACCTCCTTCATCCAAAGAGGCTCAATTTGAGTTGGGTTTCCTTGGGCATTTAATGCCTCCTAAGCTAGTTTAGAGAGAACCCTCCTTAACTTAAGAGGCTCTACTGAGGATGGTAGAGATGGGTTTCCTTGGACATTCTATGCCTCCTATTCTAGGTTAGTTAAAGTGCAAACCTCCTAATTCGTATTAAGCACTTAGGGTTTGGTTGTGGGTGGCCGTCTGAACTCCAATTCGAGGGTGAAGTCTAACCATTCCTTAGTTGATAGGTTGAGAGGGTCACGTTAGTGGCTTGGATCGTATCCCATTCCTCAACCTAGAGTCTAAGAGGGTAGCTTCGGTTGCTTGTTAGACTTCCTTGCGATTTATGACCCCCTAACCACACATGGTCATTCGAGTCATCAAGTCGTAATTGTTAGCTAAGGGGAGCAACACCCGGGTGAAGCTTTCTCAACTAGAGTCAAATCCATTTTATCTTTGCAAAGCAATGTATTTTTATACCTTCGTTTTCACAAAAAATTGATTCGCTAAATAATGTTTCAAAAGGTCGAATTAGCAGTACATGGACCGGACCGGGTCGATATTTAAACATATTTGCCCTATATTACACTCATCTAAGGTTTATACTTGGACCTTAGGTGGGATTATATTGTGATAGTCAGGGTTGAGTCAAGTAGCAGTGTGGCTGGCAGCGGTGGCGGAGGTGCAACACCTAGGGCGAGCACTATAGCTTCAGGGGCAACCACCTTAGTGCCAGAGGCAACCCAAACCGGGCCTCGGGCTTCACCTAAGGCCTTCATCAGGCTAACTCCCATAGAGATTGAGCAGAAGCGGTGGGAAGGCAAGTGATTTAACTGCAACGAGCGGTTCACGTTCGGTCACCAGTGTGAGAAGCCGGACCTAATGATGCTCATGAGTAGATGTGGCAATTCTCAATCCAATCCACCAACCCATTAAAAATATCCACCTAATCCAATCCATTTAAATCCAAATCCAATTGGATTGGTGGATTCATGGAGTGATCCATGGATCCAAATGGAAAATTATGGTTTGGTACCTATACTTTTTATATTTTACATTTTGGTGCCCAAAATTTAATTTTTATACGAAAAATATCATTGGAAAATTACGTTTTGGTAACTAGAATTTTTCATTATGACATTTTAGTACCTAAACTTTTCACATTTTACATAATGGTCCTTGGTTGAGGATGTCATTTGGATTCATGGATAATCCACCAATCCACTTGATCCAATCCATGAATCCACCATGCCATTGGATCCAATCCATTTAATCCATGGATCCACCAATCCATTTGACGGTTGCGGAGGCGGTCGAAGCCATGGAGGGGAACCAATGCGCTGGAGTCAACCTCGGAGTCAAGGTTGTTCTCAAGAAGGCCAGGATGATAGAAACCCGCATAGACCTACTGCTAATCCCTGGACAAATCGATGGTTCCAACCCCTTATACCTACTGCTTATCCCTGGACAAAGTCATTGCACATTAACTATTGTTGTCGTTTTCCACTTACCACTTAAACCTTGAGTTCTTTCAACTCTGACTAAAGAGCTGGAGCAGACTTATCACGGTAAAACCTCCGGCAGTAGCGATAACGATTTCAATTCACAGATATGGACCCGTTGTTCGTGGCAAACGTGGGGGATTACTTTTCGACGATGTCGAAGGCGAATTCATCGCGTTGGGTCCATCGGGGAATGAGTTGAGTAGACTGAACGGCGAAGTAGATTCTCTAGTGCACGGGTAAATGATTTTTGAGTCGACAAAAGCATGATCACAAGAATAGATAAAGAAAGATTAATGTTGGTGGATGAAATTGTTGTACTAATTATATCCTAATCATCGAGATTGTGGGGAACTGTTCAAGTTTCGACTTGGATAATGTACATCATTGTAAAATGTACAATTACCTAGTTTATTGTTCAGATGATCTGTTGTTAGAATTGGAAAATGCATGTAGTTGGGTGACCTAAGATAAAAGAAAGATCAATAACCATTAGTTGATGGTTGTGTACGAGAAGCATATGGATTTGGATGAAACAACATATCTTTTTTTTTATTGAAAGGAGGCATAAGATAGTAATTCAGAGAAATAGTACAAACTCAACTAAGCTCACCTGCAAAACCGCAAAGGGAAAGGTAGCCAGAAACATAACCCGGTGGGACAAACACAAAAACAAGAACTAAAATAAAAGCCTCCAAAGTCAATTTCAACTTCGGTTCTGCAAATTATGTCCGGTAAAGCTCACTCCCGTGACGTCCTCCCTTCGAATCCTTTCCAACTCAATTGGAGGATCCGTTAATTCATACATATCAAAGAGACAGACGAGACTATGTTTCGATAGCCAGTTCTGTGACATCAATCTCCAGATAGTCGTCATGGCTGAGTAAGGATGAAGCAACATATCTATGGGTATTCGGTACGAGCTAAGATCAGGTGACTGAGGGGGGTCCCTTAGTCATATGACTAAGTGAATCTCCACCCTTCCATCTCATTAAAATCCAATGGTCCTAATTAATTCAATTTAATGAAGGACGAAGTGGTAATTACATGATTATTTTATTATAATAAAAACAATAAATAGCTGCTACGTTATCCGTATCCCTTTGCGGTCCCTGACGGGAACTTTCCCTCCGGCATGGTCCCCTTCCCGCCCGGCCAGACTTTTGCGCCGGCCACTTTGCTGGGGATTTTGGTGGCTTGTGAACGGGGGGAGAGAGAGAGAGAGAGAGAGAGAGAGAGAGAGAGAGAGAGAGAGAGAGAGAGAGAGAGAGAGAGAGAGAGAGAGAGAGAGAGAGAGAGAGAGTTATCCAGCGATGGCGGAGAGGATTTTCCGGCGACAACATTTGTTTTGTTATGTTTGTCGGACGATTTTGTAATGTTTGCAAATATATTTTGTAATTTCGTATCGATTCGGTTTATATCATTTATCATTCTAGTGTGTCATTTTTATCTATTATGTTTTTAATGTTTATATGACTAATTTGTATACATTATAATTTATAATGTTTGTTTGTCTAGTTTGTATACTTTATGTTGTGATTTCAGATTTGTATACTTTGTATTATTGATTTGTGATACAAGTTTACTGTTTAGTATTGTAAGTAGTGACATTTTGTACTGTTAGTATGTTTTGTAATGTTTGTCGGTTTAGTTTGTATTATTTGTATAGTTCGTATATTTCGTATTGTTTGTATATTTTGTCGCTCTAGTTTGTACAATTCGTATGTTTATATAATTTATACTATTTATATATTTCATAATTTTTCATAATACCCAAACTATACCTATCATTATTTAAATAGCCCGTCTCACTTTTTAACCATCTAGATCTAAAGACTAGAAGTGGCTTAGAGTCACTGGTTCCTCCCTCAATTGGGTACACTCCAGAGAAGGTAAAATTTTGAATTAAATAATTGGAAAGCAAGGGGCGCAATGGTAAAATCATGGGGGTCAAAACCCTGTTGCCGGTTACGGTACTTTCTTGGATCTAGGGAGAGAAAAAAATCACAAAAACCCAAGAAGACTAGCACAAGCTATCTTCTCTTTCACCTCCATTTCTCCCCCTTTGTTCATATTCGCGCCATCGGCTGCACCGGCGGTCCGGAGTTTCAGATCCCGATCTCGTTTCCCTCCGTCTCTGCCTGGTATTTCAACTCTCTCATCGATTTCTCCATCTCTTCATCGCTGGATTTCCGGTGTTCGTATTCATTCGTTTTTAAGCTCGTTGTGTAATCGGGACGCTCCACCGGAGTGTTTCGGGACTTCCGTCGGCCCGATTCATTTGTTTACTCTAGCTTGTCGTAGTACCAGCTTTCCTTGTCAGTAATCGAATAGTCTCAGCGATGGTCTGTTTGAACTCATGATTTCATTTATACTTTTTTGTCCGTGCGTTGATATCTCAATTTGAGCATAATATTCCCTCCGCTTTACGCTTCTTTGTGTTTTGAAAGTTTTCTTAGTTAGTTGCTCGGAGCTCAAGGTCTATGAATTTGGTCTTTTCTGAATGTTCCCCGTGATTCTAAGGGCTTGAGAATTTCACCGGACTCTTCTCGATTTCGACGCTGGCATTTGAGTATTTTGGAGTAAGTACCAATCCTAAATTTGGTTCCAGGTGACAGGAGGTCAACATGGCGGCTTCTGAAGAGAATAGTGCATTGTTCCCAATTTTTATTCTGACAATAATGGCACTGCCCCTGGTGCCTTACACAATAATGAAGTTGTGCCGTGCTGCCTCAACGAAAACCAAGACCATCCATTGTAAATGTTCTGAGTGTACCCGTTCGGGGAAGTACCGAAAATCTCTATTCAAGCGGGTTAGTCTCCTGTGGACTCATTTCAGTGTGACATTGTGTTATGAGCTCTTAGATTGGATTCTTTGGTAAGTGATTGTGTTTCTAAATTATTTTTCCTGTCGCAGATTTCAAACTTCTCGACATACAGTAACTTGACGGTGATACTACTTTGGGTCGTCATGATATTCCTAGTTTGTTACATAAAGAACATGAGCCGAGAGGTAACTTTGTGGTTATTTTCTGGTGCCTTAGTTGATTGCAATACCTACTTTAGTTAGTTTGTTGTTTGCGGAGTTAATTATGTCACTTCAGTTGTTTTGCCACATCCACTTGTCCCGGAAACACTTTCTTCTGTTACTTATGATGTATTTGATTCAAACAGGTTCAACCTTTTGATCCATATGCCATACTTGGACTGAAACCTGGAGCCTCAGAGACAGAAATTAAAAAGAGTTACAGGAAGCTTTCTGTTCAATACCATCCTGACAAAAATCCAGATCCAGGTTGGAGGTGTTATATATCATTGGTTATTTGTAATGCCTGATAAATTTGCGGAGTCTTTTCTTCTGCCTTTTGTAAACTCTATTTATCAAATGAATGCCTTAGGTTTCCATTTATTTTCCCGCAGATGCTCACACATACTTTGTGGAGTTCATAACTAAGGCTTATCAAGCACTGACAGATCCAATATCTCGTGAGAACTATGAGAAATATGGCCATCCAGATGGTAGACAGGTGATTGCTTTTGTATCAGGACTGACACTCAGTTACTGACATGTCTGTACTTCTATTTCCAAGCAAAACTGAATAGTTGATTCTTGGCAGGGATTTAAAATGGGAATTGCTCTTCCTCAATTTCTGCTTGACATTGATAGTGCATCTGGTGGAATTCTTCTACTTTGGATCGTTGGTGTTTGTATTCTCTTGCCATTGGTGATAGCCGTTATATATCTTTCAAGGTCTGCGAAATATACTGGGAATTATGTCATGCACCAAACCCTCTCAGCATACTACTATTTCATGAAACCATCACTAGCCCCAAGGTAAATTTTCTTTCAGAGGCTTTGGTTATCCTAAATCTTGGTCATCATGTTAATTCGTTTCAGCAACCAATTAGGCGCATCATAGTGGCTTCTAAAAAGATTGCGAAGAACATACTTCTTTAGTAGTAGGGTACTTCTATTTGGTAGTAATGTAAATATGATGTTAAGTTGCCATGTAATTATCATGCCATATCATACCTTTAGATAGTTTGAGTTGATCCTTCAACAGGAATGAAATTGGCATCCTTTGCTAGATAATGGTTGCTGGTCTGTCATCTATGTTCGCCCAGTTTTGTCACCATCCATGGTCAGTTGATTTCTTCATAAAGTACATTCTGCAGGCTTAGCTATTCCTTTAATTCCTTAGAAATGTGTATTTGTCTGCTTGTAAATGCTGATGATATGCCATTTGGAGAATTTGTGTTTTAGTTAACAGTATTTTTATTTTTCCTAGTTTCCACTTATCTTCTGCAGTAGTGGGTTTGATGGCATATTGGTTTCTCAAACACGATGATGGCATATTGTTGAAGTCTGGAATTATTATCTAACATGGTTGTTCCTTTTCTCCAACTATGTAGCAAAGTGATGGAGGTTTTCACAAAAGCTGCTGAATATATGGAAATTCCTGTTCGGAGAACTGATGATGAGCCTCTTCAGAAGCTCTTTATGTCTGTTAGAAGCGAGTTGAATTTTGACCTCAAGAACATTAAACAAGAACAGGCTAAATTTTGGAAGCAGCACCCTTCTGTTGTTAAGGTATTTTCTTGGAAAGCGTGAATATACTTCTTTGTCTTGTGGTTTTATTATGGTGGCTCTCATCGTTCAATATGCAGACAGAATTGTTGATTCAAGCTCAGTTGACTCGGGAATCAGCAGCCCTGCCCCCAGCATTGCAAGGCGATTTCAAACACGTGCTAGAACTTGCTCCTCGTCTTCTTGAAGAACTGATGAAGGTATTGTTGCATCTATGACATTGAACTAAAGATATTGCACTATCATGGTATACACATTAGTGCAAGCTAGTATGTGGCAATAGGGTTTCTTTGTATGGTGAGCATAGCTGAACCCATTGGTGTCCCTGCATTGGAAAATTGATCATCTTTGAATCTGGGGTTCTATGGTAACTGAACTTGGGAACTAAAAGAGGCTTTCCTGATGTGCTAGCAGAGTAAGCTTAAAAAGCTTAAAGACGACAGAGGGATTTGGGCTTGCATCAGTCTTTGGGACAACTGGTGGCCTGTTTAAACGATCACATGCTAACTATATTGCCTGAGATATATCGCATTTAGATAAGGAAGAAAACTTGTGACCATCTGCGTTCTCCCGTTCAGAAAGATCCCTTAGGATTTTGGGTTTTACTCGGCCAAATTCTGGTCATAAAGAATGACCTCTGAGAAAGATGAAAGTGTGATAAAACTTCTATTTTTTTACTGCTCAGATAACTGATCAGACGGAAACTTCTCATTTATCTTCATCTTGCTATATGACACATCCTTTTATGTTGGAGAAAGGATCCGTTTGCTGCAGACTTTACGTTTCTAATTGTTACTTTTTGTATGCAGATGGCACTTATACCACGCAATGCTCAGATGCACGGATGGTTGAGGCCTGCTATAGGGGTTGTTGAGCTCTCTCAATGCATCACTCAGGTGTGTATAAACATGTTCCTTCATATTAAGTGTTCACTGAGATTTTATTGCCTTTCCCTTCAACTGAAAATATGTTCTCTCTTTGCCTGTCCATTATAAGGAGAGTGTCAAATCTATGATTCTCCCATAATTCCTTCCTCTCTTCAAGGATACATCTCTCTTATACCTGTTTGAGTTGCGATTATGTTCTGTGTTCTTGGCATGCTTTCTTTCTTGAATGAACTGTTCCCAATTTAATATTTCAGTTTCTAATTTTTTCCAGTATTTAAATGTTCATGTTTGGTATTGTTTCACCAATGTAGGCTGTTCCGCTCAGTGCGAGGAAGTCAACAGGAGGTTCGGCCGAGGGGGTTGCTCCGTTTTTGCAGCTGCCACATTTCAGTGACTCTGTTATCAAGAAGATAGCTCGCAAGGTAAATCCAAAACACGATGATCTATTACTCACAAAATAATGATTCAACTATTTTTCGAGTGTTATACCTCCAGCCTTATATTTAAGTTATGAATTGAAAGTACATCCACTCCATTAAGTGTCTTTGTTCTATACTTGCAGAAGGTGAGAACATTCCAGGACTTCTCCGAGATGTCCCCAGAAGACCGAGCAGAGCTTCTCACTCAAGCAGCAGGATTCAACTCATCGGAGGTGCATGATTTGGAAACCGTACTTTCAATGATGCCATCCGTAACAACCGAAGTCAGATGTGAGACAGAAGGCGAAGAGGGCATACAAGAGGGTGACATCGTCACAGTCCAAGCCTGGATCACCGTGAGACGACCCAATGGCCTCCCTGTCGGACTCCCACATTCTCCATACTACCCTTTCCACAAGGAAGAGAACTACTGGTTCCTCCTCGCAGACCCTGTCTCAAACAACGTGTGGTTCTCCCAGAAGGTGAACTTCATGGACGAGGCAGCTGCCATCACTGGCGCTTCCAAGGCCATTGAAGACACGATGGAGGGATCAGGAGCGAGCGTGAAGGAGATCAGTACAGCTGTCAGGGAAGCGGTAGAGAAGGTCCGGAGCGGGTCCCGCCTGGTGATGGGGAAATTCCCTGCCCCGGCAGAGGGGAACTATAATTTGACTTGCTTCTGCATGTGCGACGCTTGGATAGGGTGTGACAAGAAGACGAGCTTGAAGGTCAAGATTCTGAAGCGGACCAGGGCTGGCACACGTGGTGGGTTCGCGAGCGAGGATGGACCTGTTGCCGAGGATGGGATCGAGGAGGAAGAGGAGAACGAGGAAGAGGAGTACGATGATGATTACGAGAGCGAGTACAGCGAGGATGAGGAAGAAGAGAAGGATACAAAGAGGAAAGGTGGGGCGAATGGGACTGTCCATAGAAAGGAGTCGAGTTCTGAGGATGAGGGTGAAGATGAAAAGTGAAGGAAAAGGAACAGTTTTGTGGGGGGTTTTGGGTCAACAAGGGAAAAGAGGCTTGTGGATTAGACCTGAGTATTTCGTGGAAAATTTGATCGTAGCTTCGTTGCTTTAGTAGAATTGAATGTAGTTTGGGGAAAGGTTAAGTTTACACTTAACAGCCATCATAGTTAGACTACAGTTACAGTTATTTGTCTCCAGACTCATGAATACAGTTTTAGTGCTTCTTAGTCAAGATTAGGGTTCTTTCAGTTGTAACCAGCCAATGCTGCTGACAAGGATTCTGACCGGTTTATTATGTGCGAATCCTCGGCAATCTCACTGCCACCACCCCCTCTCGTAGCTGCAGCGCACTGTCGTCTGTTCTTCCTTGCTGTGCTGCCACCATCCTCTCTCGTAGAAGCGCACTGTTGTCAGTCATCGATCACTATAACCAACATGTATCATGCTGGTCGGATTCATCTCCCCTTACTGGTTTGATGTTGGAAGAACTATTCCACACTATTCGTTCACTTGTGTGAAAAATGACAAGATCGGAGAAGATGGCCAACGAGGATCCTAATTATCTATCACATGCAAGGTGCTTCTAATATTTTAACGATGCAAGGGGGGAGAAACGAATCTTCCATCTTAGTAGTTGGTGGGGTACATATCTGTCAACAAAGTTGCGCTTGTCTCGTTATATGTTGTATATATATATATATGTGTGTTCATCGCCATCCATAATTCATTTTGACAAGAACAGAAAATGAGGAAACTGATGAAGATGAAGAAGAGCACAAAAATTCGCAGTAGAAAGGAAACGAGCAAGGAGGAACCGTCAGCGGCGGAGTTGTGGGATTTGGGGAGCCCGCTGTATGATTCCCACGAAGTGGTGTCGGTCATACATTTGATCGACCGGCACCTGATGGCTCTGCCGTCGTCATTGGGCAACGACGGATCGAAGCGGCTCAGTAGAAAGTTCTCATCGTCAACGTCGGGCCGGATGCAGGCTGTAGTTGTCCCGGCCCCACCTTCTCCAACTCGCTCCACCGGAGGGCGGGATAAAGATTTCATCATTGCCGCCGCTGGAGGTGGTGGTGGTTCTTCTGAAGATTATCAGTTGAAGGTGGGTGGGATGTTGGGTTTCGTGGGCAAGAAGTTAAGGAAAAGAAATGAGAAGAAGAAAAAGAAAATTAGTAGAAGGAGCGGTAAGGAAGGTAAGCAGCAGCTGTTGGCCAAGGGCAAGAAATCAGTAGGGTTAATCATTGCTTGCTTTGGGCGCAAGAAATGCTGATCCTGAGATTAGAATATGTAATTTACGCCGGTTACCGTCGAATTGTCGGGGTTTTTTTTTATAAGATCTAGATCAGCCGACGTGGGTTCAATCCATCTCCATTCTCCAGTTTCTGTATATTGTTCACCTTATTCCCTCTCTATTCCATCTCCATTCTCCACCCACTGAATTTGGAAGTGAACATAATTTCACGTGGAACTCTTTTCTCAAGTTGAAAACAAGAACTTAGAACTGTAATTTGGCATTGACAAATAACTAGCACAGGAACCGGCAGTTGGCCGGGAGAATTTTGCCGAGGAATATGACATATAATAATGTATATAATATTTAAATATTTGAAATGATTGTTTTGTACCTTAGTTATGTATATAACATTTTTAAAGCAATTCAACTATGCATAATGTGTTTACACCTCCATGAAAAGAGGGGAAAATGATATAAGCATTACATATAATTACTGAATGAAAAATAAAATATAACTAATTGTCATTCATTATTTAATTAAATCATATAGTTGAATATTAGAGTTGCTTCTCATAATACATACATAATCAACCTTTAGGATAAAAGAAAATATCTCTCATAGAGTTTAGTATGTCTTTTAAGTTTTTTCCAATAGAGAGCATTTTTTTAACCACACAGTTGGTAATGGATCTGAAGTTGCTTGATTTGAAATATATAAGACATGATGTTAAGTTGTCGCGAATAGTTAGTTGGATAATGCATTGTTTACAAACTTCTCAAATTATCCTCAGATCGCAGAGTGTCTAGTAACAATGTAATAATTTTCATGGAGCAAATATTTTTTTATGAGATAATTCAATAAATAAAAACCTATGAAAATTATATTACATGAAATATATTTTACTCATTATGTTGATGAATGAGTGAGGGTATGAGTAGCATACATTTATTTTAAAAAATAATAAGTTGCAAAGTATCATTTGGGTTGAATGAGATCCCATATTCTCGTTATCGCTAACTCACTTATGTTTATTTTGCAATAGATTGTTCAAAATGTGTCTTAAAACTTTTGTTTCTACCAGTGTAAAAGAATTATATGAACCAAATGATTGTAAAATCGTATCAAAAAAGTTTGTTGTAGAGTATTTTATACTGAAGTCATAATTTAACTGCGGTTCAACCATTTCATACTGCTAAATATCACCTACCAATTTAGCCTATGGTGTGAAGTTTTATGGTCGAACCGCCGATACGTACGATCTATTAATTCAAACTTCAATAGAAACTACTAAAATGTTGACTTTATCAAATACCCCTTAAATCTCAGAAATTGCAATAATCGTATTAAGGGGAAAAAATCATCCAAATGATAATATTGATTTAGGATTTTTTATGCACAAATCGAATATTCAGATTACTCCACAGAAGAGGATGGAAAAGGAAAACTTGGAAACAGAACCAAGAGAGGGGGATACTCCAATTCAGAACAAGAAAGCCAGAGTTCTAAATTTTGAAGAGGACAGAACCCCGACTGAGACTGATCTTAAACAAAACAATATGGTTGGCGAAGTGGCGGACCCTGCTTTAGAGCAGGGCCGCCCAGCCCAATGAGCATCCTCAGTTACAACTGTCGTGGGCTGGGGAGAACCACGACAGTTGCTAGAGTAGCATAACTACTCAAAGACCAAGACCCCAGCATTGTTTTCTTGATGGAAACAAAAAAGAAAGAACATGAATGGGAGGAAACAATAAGAAAGTTGGGATGGACGAAGGGAAAAGTGTTGAGTCAAGAAGCTTGATTCAGCGAATTGAATTTCATGGGACATTTTGCTTTGAATATATGTTATTATGTGGAACTAACAATCTATGCAGAAATATCACAATCAATGATGAGGACAAAAGGAAACAATTCAAAGTGATTGCTTGTCCTCAAAGAAGTTACCATATCAAGCACAAAAGGAAATCAAATCAAGGAGATACTTGCCGCATAAAGGATTGCAAATAAAAGGAAATGAAGGCTCACATCAACTATAAATAGGAGAGTCATTTTCAGGTCAAGATACCTTTTGCAAAATTTCTCTTCTCCCTTGTAATAGCGAAATTGTGTGATCATATTTCGTGGTGTGAATAGCTTGATATCTCGGGGGTTGAGATATTCAAGCTAGGTCGGGTTTTAAGGTAGAAGGGTATTTGTAATTGGGACTAGTGCAAGAGCAAGAGGGGATTCTTGCTTGGGAGTTGCACTAGGTGGATTGCTCTTCAATCAAGTCGAACTAAGAGTGTTGCCTTGATTGATTGAGTGGGTAGCTTAGCTTGGATTTAGCTAAGGGTTGAATAGGTGTGGAGTTGCACCTATTTGGTTCTTGACACGAAGTGTCAAGGTTGTTTCAATTTCATAGGTTAGAGAGTCTTTTATTTTAATAAAAGTTAGAGTCTCTCGTGAGATAGTGGTAACTATCTCCGGGACGTGGATGTAAAGCCATATTGGCCGAACCACGTTAAAATCGCGTGTCCCGACTCATCTCTCTCTATACCTCCTCTAACTTTGTTCTATTCATTAGCGCCAACAAATTAATCACTTCAGGAGAGATTCTTGGCAAGTCCTTTTGGATTGCTCAATCAAGCTAGTGCTAATCTCTCACCATTGAAATCTGAATTAATTTGTGCATTGACTACGTCAAAAGTATCCTTTATTGACCTAGCTTGGTCTAACAAGTGGTATCAGAGCCCGGCTCCCTCAAAAAGATCGAAAGATCTGCGAGGAAACTGAGATCCGATATACCAAGCATGGCTAGTGGGTCATCTACAAATCATGGTTCTAACTCTACTCATATGGAGGGTCTTTCATATGTTAGACCACCATGGTTTGATGGATACAACTATTCCTTTTGGAAAACACGTATGATTGTTTTCTTTAAAGGGATGGGTTTTGACATTTGGAATGTAGTTGAGAATGGTGTGGGTGATATCAAAGATGATCCTAACACATGGTCTAGCGATGATCTAAAAAAGATGGAGTTAGATGCTAAAGCAACGAATGTCTTATATTGTGCGATATGTCCAGATGAATTCAATAAGGTGAACAGGTGCAAGACGGCACATCAGATCTGGAGAACCTTGGAGGTATCACATGAAGGGACAACTGAGGTAAAAGAGTCCAGGATATATCAATTGGTGCATGAATATCAGATGTTCAAAATGCACCCAGGTGAGTCTATCTCTGATATGTATGTGCGGTTTAACTTAATAGTAAGTAGACTTAGTGCGTTAGGAAAAATTTATGATAATGCTGAACTGGTCAGGAAAATTCTTTGGTGTCTACCCAAAGAATGGATGCCTAAGAAAACTGCCATAGAAGAGGCTAAAAATCTATCTACTCTCAGTATTGAAAATTTGATAGGATCTCTAATTAGTCATGAAATTGCCTTAAAAGCTCAAGGTGATGAGAATATTGACAAGAAAAATAGGAATTTAGCATTTAAGGCTTGTGAGAAGAAAGTCTCAAATGATGAAGGATCAGGAGATGATTTCGATCAAGGATTTGCTCTCATTTCAAAAAATTTCAAAAAGTTTTTAAAGTTAGAAAGAAAACAGGGTAGGGGTAGTTCTTTCTATTTCCGTGAGAATAATAGAAATGGTAAGGTAAAATCCTTTGATAATCAAAAGAAGAAAAATAAAGTGGAAAGTGAGTATGAAGACCAAGGTTTACCAAAATGCTACAAATGTGGAAAGAGTGGTCATGTAAGGGCTGAATGTCCCAACAAAGGACAGAGTAGAGAAAAGGCTTATGCAGTGGCTTGGAGTGGATCAGAAGATGAAAGTGAAGATAACGAAAGTGAAATACAAGGCTATATGGCGTTCGCCAATCGTGATGATGGATCCTCTTCGTCAAGATCACATGAAGATGAGACTTCGCAAGTCATTAAGAGAGCAGGAGCAAATGAATGGTATCTAGATAGCGGATGCTCTCACCACATGACGGGAAACAAGAGTCTTTTTTCAGAATTGACTCTTAAAAATGGAGGTAAAGTAACCTTTGGTGATAATGGTAAAGGTAGAATACTTGGAGTTGGTACGATTGGAGAGCCTCCAAATCCTACCTTCACTCAAGTGTTATATGTTGATAGTCTTAAGCACAACTTGTTATCTATTAGTCAATTATGTGGTACAACTAATAGAGTTGTGTTTCAACCTGAGGCATGCCTTATTGAGAGGATCAAAGACAATAAGCTATTATTCCTAGGAGTTAGGAAAAATAATGTCTATGTCATTGACCTTAGTAAAAAGGCTTCATTCAATGAAACCTGCTTTCTCTCTTTAGGTAAGAATAAGCAATTTCAATGGCATCGAAGACTAGGACATGTTAGCATAAAGAGATTGGCTAAATTAGCTAAATTGGGTCTAGTAGATGGTCTTCCTCAATTAAAAGAATCAAAGGATTTCTTTTGTGATGCATGTATACTAGGAAAACAAACTCGAGCATCCTTCAAGAGTATATCTCACTTTACTACTTCTAAACCTTTAGAGCTTCTACACTTAGATCTGTTTGGGCCTACCAATGTGATGAGCTTTGGCGGAAAGTATTACGCCTTTGTCATAGTAGATGACTTTTCTAGATATACATGGGTAATATTTTTGACTCACAAGGATGAAGCTCTTGAGAAATTCAAAATTCTTGTGAAAAATATTCAAAATGAGAAATCCCTTAGTGTTAAAAGCATTAGAAGCGATCATGGAGGAGAGTTTGATTCAGAGAGCTTTGGAAATTTCTGTGATCAACTAGGAATCTCCCATGAGTTTTCAGCTCCTAGGACACCTCAACAAAATGGTGTAGTGGAAAGGAAAAATAGAGCTCTTATAGAGCTAGCTAGAACAATGCTTAGTGACTATAGGCTTCCTAAGTATTTTTGGGCCGAAGCAGTAGCTACCGCCTGTTATGTTCTAAATAGGACATTGATTAGGGCTATCATTGAAAAAACACCTTATGAAATCTGGAAGGATCGGCGGCCAAACATTAGTTATCTTAGACCATTTGGATGTAGATGCTTTATACTTAATACTAAGGATGCACTAGGAAAATTTGATTCAAAGTCGGATGAAGGAGTACTTCTGGGATACTCTACTCGTAGTAAAGCCTATAGAGTCTTCAACAAGAGATCCTTGAAGGTCGAGGAATCGATACATGTTGTTTTTGATGAAACTGACTATATCTCTGTGCATGAAAGAAAACAGGATGATGATAAAGATGATTTGGGACTAGTTCGCACAACGACAACCTTAGTCACTGAAGAAACGGAGCTTCCACATGATGAGTTATCCAAAGAGCCAAGTGCACCACCACATATTGCCAAGGCACATCCTCCGCATCAAATCATTGGGAACGTTAATGATGGGGTCAAAACAAGATCAAGTAAGGACTTGTATCAAGGTCAGACCTCTTACTTCTCACTTCTTGCTACAGTCTATCTATCCTTGATTGAACCTAAAAACATTAAGGAAGCCTTACTTGATGAAAGTTGGCTTCTTGCTATGCAAGAAGAAATGCTCCAATTTGCTAGAGCTCAAGTATGGGATTTGGTTCCTAGACCAATAGGTAAAACTATTCTAGGACTTAAATGGGTCTATCGTAATAAAACAGACGATCAAGGGATAATTAATAGAAATAAGGCTAGATTGGTGGCTAAAGGCTATAATCAAGAAGAAGGAATAGATTATGATGAAACATTTGCTCCCGTAGCTCGTATTGAGGCAATTAGACTCTTATGTGCCTTTGCTTCCTCAATGAATTTCAAATTATATCAAATGGACATCAAAAGTGCATTTCTGAATGGAGTTCTTCATGAAGAGGTCTATGTAGAACAACCTCCTGGTTTTGAAGATCATAGGTTCCCTAACCATGTTTTCAAACTTAAAAAGGCTCTCTATGGTTTAAAACAAGCTCCTCGAGCGTGGTATGAACGTCTAACTCAATTCCTAGAGAGTGAAGGGTTTGTCAGGGGTTCGGTTGACACAACTCTGTTTCTAAAGAAACATAACAATGACCTTATGGTCGTCCAAATTTATGTTGATGACATAGTTTTTGGTGCTACTAATGAGGCTATGTGTGTAGAGTTTGCCTCCTCCATGCAACAAAATTTTGAAATGAGTATGATGGGTGAGCTTACCTACTTCCTAGGACTTCAAATCCAACAAACCTCAAGAGGAATTTTCATTAGCCAGACAAACTATACTCAGTCCATGTTGACCAAGTTTGATCTTAGTAGTCTTAATCCTAGTCCGACCCCAATGGCTACCAATATTCAACTAGACAAGGATGAAGGTGGTATAGATGTCGATGAACGTAAATATCGTGGGATGATAGGCTCACTTCTCTATCTCACGGCAAGTAGGCCAGACATTATGTTTAGTGTTTGTATGTGTGCTCGTTTTCAGTCCAAGCCTAAGGAAAGCCATCTTAGTGCCGTTAAGCGCATCTTCCGTTACCTGAAAGGTACACCTACCTTAGGTCTATGGTATCCTAGGGAAACAAATCCTGACCTTATGGGATTTAGCGATTCAGACTTTGCAGGTAGTAGAACGGATAGAAAAAGTACCTCTGGAACCTGTCAATTTTATGGTCGATCCTTAATCTCGTGGTTTAGTAAGAAACAACACTCCGTAGCTCTCTCAACCGCTGAGGCTGAGTATATTGCTGCAGGAAGTTGTTGTCAACAACTTCTATTGCTAAGGACTCAACTAGCAGACTATGGGATTACAATTCCTACCGTTCTTATTTTATGTGATAATACGAGTGCTATCAATATGTCCAACACTCTAGAACAAAGCATATAGAAATTAAATATCATTTTCTTAGAGAGCTAGTTCAGAGTAAAACCGTGTCTATTTCCTTCATACCTACGAGTGAACAACTAGCGGATATTTTCACTAAACCACTCCCTACAGATCAATTTTTATTTATTCGTAGTGAGTTAGGAATGATTTTCCAATCCGATCTTGCTGATTTTGAATCCTGATCTTACCTGTCTTGATTGTTTACTCTCTTTTCTATATAAGTAAATCAATAAAAAAAAAATTACACAAAAAAGGGAACCGAAACACACTCGCTCAGTAACACAGCAATAATGCATAATAATAATAATAATTAAAAAAAAAAACAAAAAACAAAAAAAAAATTGAAATTCCTAAACGGCACCTTCCCTGCTGCGCAGCGACCTCGCTTTTCCCAGCGTCTGCTTTCGCCGCTTCTTCCTTTCCCTTCTGCAGCGACGACTTCTTCCTTGATTTCCGATCGCAAATCAAATCAGCTCTTCTTGCCAACTGATCTCATTACCTTCCTCTGCCATTCCAGATCTTCTTTCCCCAGCTAACTTCCTCTCCACTTCCTTTTCTCCTCATCGATTCTATCCATTTTTGGTCTCTCTTTTCCCGCTCGTCGATTCCGAATCGCAGGGTATGATTTTCTTGCTTTCGTGGCGGGACTTCCTCCCATTGTTGATTTATCATCAGGGGGAGATGATCATGGGGCCACGGACGCTGCTATTAGAGAATGAGACGAAGAGGCCAAAGACGAGGCGTCCGCGGCTGGTGGTGCATCTGCTTCGGCTTCTGTTCGTCCCTTCAAGCTCAAGCGACAGGCTAAAGGACATCGCCCTTCTAACAGAGTTCTCAAGCGTCTCAATAATCAAAAAACTTCTCAAGGAGTGGTTCTCTATGAGAATCATGATCTCGAGCAAAACAATTAAAAGCCTTAATTTAGGGGGAGCTTAGGTTTAGGGGGAGCTTGGGTTTCGAGTTGTTGTTGTTGCTGTTTTTAAATGGCTTATTTGAATTATTGCTCTTAAGGTCTAGATTGAGTCAGGGGGAGTATTAAATCATGTTTTGCGCTGTTGAGTGTTTTGATTGAATAATGTCCTGAGCTATACTCAGGATGAATGAAGTAATTTGTTTTCTTAATAATGACTGCCAATTCTTTAATCTTGAGCTTTATGATGGATGAAGCATATGCAGTAACATGATGCTAAATCAAGCTTAGGGGGAGAATGTTGAGTCAAGAAGCTTGATTCAGCGAATTGAATTTCATGGGACATTTTGCTTTGAATATATGTTATTATGTGGAACTAACAATCTATGCAGAAATATCACAATCAATGATGAGGACAAAAGGAAACAATTCAAAGTGATTGCTTGTCCTCAAAGAAGTTACCATATCAAGCACAAAAGGAAATCAAATCAAGGAGATACTTGCCGCATAAAGGATTGCAAATAAAAGGAAATGAAGGCTCACATCAACTATAAATAGGAGAGTCATTTTCAGGTCAAGATACCTTTTGCAAAATTTCTCTTCTCCCTTGTAATAGCGAAATTGTGTGATCATATTTCGTGGTGTGAATAGCTTGATATCTCGGGGGTTGAGATATTCAAGCTAGGTCGGGTTTTAAGGTAGAAGGGTATTTGTAATTGGGACTAGTGCAAGAGCAAGAGGGGATTCTTGCTTGGGAGTTGCACTAGGTGGATTGCTCTTCAATCAAGTCGAACTAAGAGTGTTGCCTTGATTGATTGAGTGGGTAGCTTAGCTTGGATTTAGCTAAGGGTTGAATAGGTGTGGAGTTGCACCTATTTGGTTCTTGACACGAAGTGTCAAGGTTGTTTCAATTTCATAGGTTAGAGAGTCTTTTATTTTAATAAAAGTTAGAGTCTCTCGTGAGATAGTGGTAACTATCTCCGGGACGTGGATGTAAAGCCATATTGGCCGAACCACGTTAAAATCGCGTGTCCCGACTCATCTCTCTCTATACCTCCTCTAACTTTGTTCTATTCATTAGCGCCAACAAATTAATCACTTCAGGAGAGATTCTTGGCAAGTCCTTTTGGATTGCTCAATCAAGCTAGTGCTAATCTCTCACCATTGAAATCTGAATTAATTTGTGCATTGACTACGTCAAAAGTATCCTTTATTGACCTAGCTTGGTCTAACAAAAAGGAGTAGGATCAAGAAACAGAGCGGGAGGACTCTTAATGTTATGGAAGGAGGAAATGCAAGTTGAAGTCAAGTCTGCCACACAGAACTATATCGATATCTGGATTACTGAGGGTCCAGCAGAGAAGAAATGGAGGCTTACTGGTATATATGGCTGGCCTGAGCAAGAAAACAAGCCCCAAACTTGGGAAATGATAAAGAGATTGCATGGTCAGACCAGCCTTCCATGTTTACTATGTGGGGATTTTAATCAGGTCCTAAGCTATGAGGAAAAGAATGGAAGGAACCCACCTGACATTCAGAATATGGAGGAATTTCAAGCTACTCTGGATGAATGCCATCTAGAGGATCTAGGATACTATGGTAACATGTTTACATGGGATAATGGCAAGATAGATGAGGATTTCCTAGAGCAGCGTCTGGATAGGGCTGTGGCCAACATGGAATGGAAGACTGAGTTTCCAGAGGCCAGGGTTTATCATCTGGATCGATGGGTGTCAGACCATAGTCCCATTAAGATTGAACTAAACCTACAAGAGGAACAAATCAAGTGGGGATGGCATTTCAAATTTGAAGCCTTTTGGCAACAACATGAGGAATGTGCATCCATTATCGAGACTGAATGGAGCAAGGATCCTGATCTACCACTGGAAGATAGAATAAAAAACTGTGAAAAAGCTCTGTTAGAATGGGGGAGGAGGACTTTTGGTAGTTTGAAAGCCAGAAGAAAAAAGATTGTGAGAGCCATGGCCAAGCTATCAAAAGCAAAAAAGAACAAAGTTGTGATTATTCAACGACGAGCTCTGGAAAGAGAGCTAGATGAAGTTCTTAACTTGGAAGAAATTTGATGGAAGCAAAGATCAAGATCAGACTGGTTAAAAGAAGGTGACAAAAATACTGGTTTCTTCCATCGCAAGGCATCTAATGAAAGGCATAGAAACACAGTCAAAGAATTGGTGAGTGAGGATGGTACAATTTTCAGGGGACAAGAGGAGGTTATGTCATGTTTCAGTGAGCATTTAAAGCATCTATTCACGGCTGAGCAAACCCCCAGCATTAATGAAGTACTTGGAACAGTGGAACCTAAAGTCACAGCTCAGATGAATCAGGAGCTGATGAGGCCGTTTTCTAGAGAAGAAATTTACGAGGCACTCTCTAAGATGGCACCAACCAAAGCCCCCGGCTCGGATGGTATGCCAGCCCTCTTTTTTCAAAAAAATTGGGCCACAGTGGGAGACACAGTCTGTTTGGAATTGCAAAGAATTCTTCTAACTGGGGTGGTTTAGACCTATTGCACTGTGTAAAGTCTTATACAAAATCTTATCGAAGGTGATTGCCAATTGACTGAAGACAATCTTGGACGAGGTTATTTCTGACACTCAGAGTGCCTTTGTTCCAGGCAGGAACATCACAGACAACATCATGATTGGTTTTGAGTGTTTTAATGCAATGAAAAACAGAAAACAAGGGAAGAAAGGATATGTTGCTGCAAAACTCGACATAGCCAAAGCTTATGATCGAGTGGAATGGAATTTTCTAGAGGGAATAATGCTAAGAATGGGTTTTCATGCAGATTGGGTCAGATTGATAATGAGCTGTGTTACTAGTGTCAGCTATGCAACATTGGTCAATGGCCACCAAACTCACACCTTTAAACCCTCAAGGGGATTAAGGCAGGGCGACCCTATGTCACCATACCTATTCCTTTTATGTGCAGAAGGGCTTTCTGCTCTGACAAAGAAAGCAGTCGAGGAAGGAAAAATCAAAGGCATTAAAGTGAGTTTTAATGTTCCTATGATCACCCATCTCTTCTTTGCTGATGACAGCATCTTCTTTTTTGAGAACAAGAAAGAACAGGGAGAAGCTCTAAGAGACCTACTCAGAACTTATGAACTAGCCTCTGGTCAACAGGTCAGCCTAGTGAAGTCTGAACTATCATTTAGTACAAATGTGCAAGAAGGGGCAGGGTGGCTATGGGGGAAATTCTTGGTATGAAGAGAGTAATGTTCCACGACAAATATTTAGGCCTGCCAACTGTTATTGGTCGAGGCAAGAAAGCTGTGTTTGCACAGCTTATTGATAAAGTGAGAGAGAAGATCAAGATGTGGAAAGGAAAGCTTTTGTCTATGGCAGCAAAGGAAGTACTCATTAAGGCAGTGGCACAGGCTCAAACCCTTTATGCCATGTCAGTGTTTAAAATACCCCAAGGTGTCATTGATGAAATTCAACAAATGATTGCTAGTTTTTGGTGGGGAAGGAAAAGGGAAGAGAGAAGGATACATTGGATGAGTTGGGAGAAGCTCTGCCACCCCAAATATGAAGGTGGAATGGAATTTCGAGACTTACAAGGTTTCAACATTGCCCTCTTTGGAAGGCAAGTTTGGAATCTACTAAAGAAACCTGACTCACTGGTGGCCAGAGTCCTACAGGCACGCTATCATCCACACTGTGATATCTTGGAAGCTACTGTGGGTTCTAACCCAAGCTACATATGGAGAAGCCTTATGCAGGCCCAATCCCTGGTAAAAGAAGGCACGAGATGGAGAGTGGGAAATGGGGAGAGCATCAGAATCTGGTGGGATCGATGGATCCCAGAGGCTAGAGACTTCAAAGTCCAATCCCAAGCAACAGGGCTGGGAATTACAGAAAAGGTTTCTAGTTTGATAGGCTGGGGAACTCGATCATAGAAGAGTGACACATTACAAAGTCATTTCCAACCAAATGACAGAGTCAAAATTGAACAGATTCCAATCTCCCCCCCCCCCCAGCCTAAGCCTGACATACAGATTTGGGGAAGAGATAAAACTGGAAAATACTCAGTAAGATCTGGCTACAAGGAGTGGAGAAAGAAACAAACTTCGAACCAGGTGGAAACCTATGTCCCTATAGAATGGAAGAAAATCTGGATGATGGAACTACCACCAAAAGTATGCCTCTTTGTATGGAGGTGGGGCAGCAATATTCTACCTACAGGGACGAACCTAAGTCGAAGAATCAAGGAGGCTCATGATGAATGCCCTTTCTGTGGGCTGCTTGAAACCCAAGAACACATCACCAGAGAATGTGACTGGGCAGGAATAGTGTGGAGACCTAGTGAGCTAGCTGATTTCTTCAAGATGGGAGAAGGGAAAAATTGCGAAACCTGGCTCTGTGATTTAATTGAAGGAGCAAGTTTGGAGGAGTTAACGAAGGTGCTAATTACGCTTTGGTTCCTATGGAAGGAGCGCAACAATCATCTATTTAACAATCCAAAGCTTGAGGAATGGGAAATTGTGGCGAAAGCCCAGAATTACCTGGAGGAGTATGTGGAGCAGCAGAATCGAAGAAACCCAGCACCACCTTTGTCACGAACTCGAGGCAGGACCAGATGGGAGCCCCCTCCTGAAGGAAGTCTCAAACTGAACACTGACGCGGCGATCCTAGGAGAAGAAGGAACGGGTTATGGTATGATTGTAAGAGATAGTGCTGGGAATTTTCTCATGGGAGCTACTCACCGGACGAAGACGAGATGGCCAATCGAGATGGTCGAAGCACAGGCGATGATGTGGGGTTTGAAGCTCACTCGACAGCACTATCCCCAGCCGCTGCTGATGGAAACCGATTGCCAAACCCTAATTCAGAAGCTAAACCGCCGGGAGTCCACAGATCTGGAGGTAGCTACAATTTGCGATGAGATCTGTGAGATCGCAGAAGAAGATGGAAGAGCGGAATGGAGGTTCTGGAAAAGAGAAGGAAATGTTTGTGCCCACGAAATGGCTCGAGTGAGATGCCGATTGGAAGAAACAGAGACTTGGTTCTCAAGACCACCTATCATTTTAGTCCCTCTTATTTTGCAAGATTCCAATGTAATCCCTGAACTTTAATTTTTGGATTACAGATGAATTGTCAAAAAAAAAAAATTAGGATTTTTTATTGAAGTGGAAAAAATCTGTCAAATATAATATCATCCTCTAAGCAAAGGACAATTACAATTATTGCACACTACATCATTCCCTCTTTTAAATGTGTCCTCTCACTCTGTTTTGCCTTCCTCTTTCTTTTTTCATTTGTTCTTCCATCTCTCTCTGAGCTTTGTATCTCACCACTCTCCCCCTTCCCTTCCTCTTTCTTCCCACCGCTTGGAATAGAGAGAAACTTAGAAACATCTCAATTACTTCTCCAATTATGCGTTTGAAATGCATCTTCTCCATTTACATTCGATAGTGTGAATCAGAGCACCTAAAACTTGGCGAACAGATGGTCGCTTATTCCTCGATTGAGCAAAGTAGTTTGCTAGCCTGTGAATAAACTAATTACTAAAAGTGGTAAAAACAACACTCGTTAAACCAATTGAGTGAGTGTATAGTTAGTTCATCGCTTAAACCATTTTATTTATCAAAAAAATCAAAATGCATAATCAGGTTCATCTTCACTTATTTACGTGTATTTGTCGTACAAATAATTACACATAAATTTTTTTTTTTGGACCAGCATATCAAACTAAATCTCATCTTATGATTATTGGATCCAATCATGTTAGATTAGCAAGAGGTCTAAGGCTATTGGTCAACCAGCTAAAATTTAATACTAATTTAAGAGATATATCGCTTCCAAATGTTCAATACTCCTATTCAATTTATGAGTTTCAACTTTCAACCCCTTCCTCAAATTTTTAGACAAAAAATCCCTCCCCCCAAATAAACACACATTTACAAAGAGATACTAAATCTCAATTTCTTCACTTTACTTGCTTCTAAAGTTACTGTTGACGTTGTTTGTTATTACTGCAAGCTGTAAAAAGACTTTTTAGCTATGAAGTTAATCAAGAATGATTTGAGCCGTTAATCAACAATGAATGTATTTTTATAAACCTTTTAGAATATGAGCCGTCACACGTTGATGTGAAAAACTACTCATTAATTCAAATTTTATATGTTGTTTTTAGATATTTTATTTTATCAAATGACGCATTTTTCCATAAAATATGAGTTCACCAATAAGACTGTGTGGTGCTCGCACCTGTGCGCGAGCCTTGGAGTTTAAGTCTAGTACGACCCATGAAGCATTAATGCTTATAAAGGGTTGATCCACATATATTATCTTCATGGTATGCGCTACCTGTGTCGTGCTAGCTCGGCCATGTGCCTAGGTATAATTATATGCATTCTAATAATTAAGTTTCTACCCATTCACAACACCAAGATAAAAAAAAGTCATAAATGCACCTAGTATTCGATTTTGACTACCTAGTGAAGTTTACTACATTTGAACCAACTACCATTAATGTCACAAATAATAAGTGTACCTCTAAATCATACATAAAATATTTCAAGCATCACAAATATTAAAATTAAATTAATTCTTATAAAGAGTAAAAATTGTATAATGAGGTTAATTATAACTCATTTATACGTTAATGTCCTATAAATTGATTAACACATCTAGAAATGGCGAAATGAACATCATATTAAACTCAATATCGTCTCATTATTGGTAGGTCCATTCATGCCAGATTGGCAGATTAGCAAGAGGTTTGATTTTTAGCAGTTAATCAGGCTAAAATTTTAGAGAACCATTCACCTATAGTTTGTACAAAATATTATTGCTTCGGATGAGTTATGAAAATTTATGTTAATTTACAGAATTCTGCATGGCTTTTGCATATTCAATACTGTAATTCGATATGCATTATTTCAAGCCATGAAATATGGGTTGCAATTTTAAGATTATCTGAAATTGTATAAGTTATAAAAAATTATAAATCACATAGTAAACTTTGCTTTTTAGAAGATTTAATAGGCTAGCTAACCGTGATGGAAATGTCCTCTGCTTTTCAAATCTTCGTTTAGTGTATGTTTACAATTTAAGAAGATAAAACAAATTTGTTTAGTATAATTGGTTGTTATTGTTATTTTTGTTTGAAGGGACCATGGTTCAAATCTTAACATTGATACTTTTTTATAGGAAGTAGATAAATAATTGTGATGACAAACTTACTTTTACTATTTTCACTCACAATTCAAGAAATTGGAAATGGAAAATCTTAAAACATTAAATGTATCTTATAGAAAGAGCTTCTTCAACCAAGTACGAAAGGTATTTTACCTGAGATTATTATATCTTATAGAAAATGATTAATTGTGAAATCGGAACTCAAGTAATATTGATTGAAACATTAAACATTAAATTGTATGTATGATTCTGTTTAGACAAAAACATACATGTAGGTGTAGCTAAAACATGGACCCTTGTGAAAAATATAGTAAGTTTTTGTGACAATCTAACATAATATAAAGATAAATTGGCCCAATGACGAAAAAATCTTCCTAGGATCTCTCTAAGGCCACGAAATTTGAAATGAGACTCTTATTTTCCAATTTTGTCATTATATTATGTGTATATTTGACACAAAAAATGAAAATACTCGTCATAAAGGCCCATGTATTGGTTACACTTCTGTGATTTGTCTAAACTAAACTACACATACAATTTAATATTAATGTTTGAATCAATGTTACTTGAGTTCCGATTTCAAAACTAATATCGTTCTACAAAATATAAATAACTTAAGATAAAATATAAATATAGAAGCATAATCACCAAATATATTTCTAGAGTTTAATCAAAGAAGAGTAAATACAATATATTAGCCACAACCACTATGAAGCGGGGAATTATAGCCACAAATATGGAAATTCAAATTATTAGCCAAATGTTAAATATCTGTTAATAATTTCGTTAGTAATACTAACTAAACTTTTATGTTTTAAAGTTATAAATTAAAAGCAGACCGACGTGGCTGCTGTCGTGGCCGATGATGTGGCCTTCTCCGTTAAAAATTCAATAACAGTACGGACAGTTAGCCATATCTTGAACCACAACAATAGTTATGATTAATCATTTGAATTTTCATAGTTGTGGCTTTCATTCATCGCTCATAATAGTTGTGGCTGATATATTGTATTTACCCATAAAAGAAATAACAATAAGACAATGTAGCATAGTTGGTTATAATGCTCTTTCTTATTTAAGTGACCAAGGTTCAAACTCCAATGAAGATGTTTTTTCTATACATAGATGAACTGTGTGCAATGACAAAAATGACCTTCCTAAAATCACTCTCAGGCCACGAAATTTGAAATGAGAGAATTTCAACCCATGTTTTGCCTTTATATATCTTGTAGAAGGGTGACTAGACTATTCAGTTGGAATACATGAATTCTGTTGCCCCACCGCCTTTCAAAAGTTCCTATGCCTCTACCAAAACTATGATTTTGGTTTTGCATCTACACATGAGCCCCAGCAGGCAGCAGCCCAGCACAATGATGACATGAACAGGTTTCGATTCAGCGGCCAACTCTTACAGTTTCTTTGTCGATCAGATTTCCTCTTGTGCGGGTTTGCGGATTGGATCGATATTTGGAATTTAGTGATTTAGAGAAGAGAATCGGGGACTTATGGATTAGAAGATAGAAATAGGGATTGAGATTGAAAATTTGGGGAAGAAGAAGAATAAAAAGGTAGAATCGGCCGAAGCATTAGAGGGATTGGGATCGAGAAATTAGAAGATAGAATATTAAGGTTTTGGGAGATACTTTCTGAATAATTGTTCTTGCTTGATTGATAATGAACTCTAGAATACATATTTATACGAAAGATAAGAAAACTTAATAATAAATCTAATTCTACTAAAATACTACTAACCCTAATAATAATTATCCTATCATAATTAATAATTAATAATAGAAACCTACAAACAACGTGTTTCTATCAAAGTCCGAAATAATCAACTCTTGGCCCTCATCTCAAGACGTTACAGGCTTCAACTGGCATCAACAAATTCCATGGACTACTGATATGATGCAAATGCTGCCTCATCGCTCCTGCTCCAACCTTCATTTCTACTGCTACTTATACTATTGGTGTCTGAGTCTATACCCAGTTGATCGTCAAACTCATTCGAGCCGAGGCTAGTCTCTTCTTCATTGCTGTTTTCGTCTGGGTTCTCATTGTTCTCCATCTCGCTAGAGTCATCAAGACTAGCATCCGCTTTATTCCCCCCTCCCCTCTCACTCCCATATTCACGATAATGCTTCGCTCGAATCCTCACACGCTTCCCCTTGATGTACCTGAACTCCCATTTCGGCGGAGGGTACTTGGCTTTCAACTTCTCGTACTTGTCCAACGTGCCTCGATGCTGGAAAACAGTCCAGATCATGTTGACTATTGAAACGCTGGACGCCCTGTTCTTCCATGTTAGCAAATATCTACAAGATAATCATTATAAGTAAACCACACAGGCAAATTTTGTACCACAGGAAAGCTATTTCAAAGGGCTACCTCAAACATCTTGTCATGCATATCCCTCTTGTAATAGATGGACATCATCTTATCAAAAACTTACGGGGAATGCCTTCTAGGTACCGCATGAACAACTTATTCCATAGCTCTTCAGCTTCACCGAGCCTTTCATCCTCGGCTAATGCACTCAATAAGATGAAATATGTTCCCATCGTCCTCCCTTGCCCTTTATTTAGCATCCACTTAGAGACCTACAGATCCCCCCATTTCATGTTTTCTTCAACCAACCCTCAAAGCTTAAATCAATAAAAAAGAGGGAAAATATTGATGAACCCCAGCACCTGAATAATCCATTTCCATTCTTGTTGATGCTCAAGAGTCCCCAATGTTTTCTTTACAGTAATCAGAGGGAACTCCAAGTCCCAAGCAACAAAGGAATCAAAGTGTACCATACACTTCCTCCTTCAAGTTCGACAATCCCTTTATCTACATGACCACACCACACAAGCCAGAAGTACATCAACAAGCATATTCCATGGCTCAAGAACCAATTCATCCCAACAACCCGGGTTGTCGCCAAAGACCCAACAACACATCTTATACATGGGTGCAGTTCTTCTAGTTGTGAAATTTACTGAATACAATCATTCATTTCAGCATCAAATTCGTCGTAGGGAAGCAGGATGGAAGGGGAGGAGATACTTACACAGTCAACTAGCTTGGCTGCGTTGGAGATGGTTCCTATTCTCGTTTTTGTTTTTCCAGACTCGACGATATCTTGGCCGCGGCCCTTTCAGCTCGCATATCTGCATCAAACACCCGCCATTCAGTAAGAATTCTGCTCATATCGAACCACGAGATTGTATAATCAACTTGCAGCGAATGGAGAGGAAATTTTACAATATATCTCCTCGCACACTTATTCTTCGACGCTTCAATTGATTCCAATCTTGTCGGAATAAGAGGCAGACAGTATCGTAAAGAAAGCATTCCAAGAGAAGCTAAGAATAGGAAGTTCTGGTTCGCTACACTCTCTCGACGGTGATGTTCCTCTCTGATTTTCTTGTCAAATCACACCATCCAAACAGCTGATATTTCTGCAGCCATTTTTGCTTAAATTCAACCAAAACCCAGAGCCTTAGAAAGCAGCCATTTTCTCATCAGTGTTCCCCAGCCAACAACCTCACTATAAACCATCTGCTCTATCAACGCCCCCAACCTCTCCGCAAGAAGTAAATCGGGAACACCCCGCCATGCTTCCTCCTCTCCCCCCACCTACATCTATAGACTATCAAAACATTACCAACGGAAAAATCACTCATCTTCAACCTCCTCTATACACTTCCTATATCAGCCAATCTGACACAACCGTTCCAGCTGCCGATTTCGGAGCATTCAATGATCAAAGATCTCCCTCAGACAAATCCTCCATCAATCACTTAACTCAGGGCAGGGGGATTTATGGAGCAGAAACAAGCATTTATGCTAGGGTCAGCTCAACAGAGTCACTGGATTAGAGAAGAGCCATTAATGGCAAGTCTGGCCAGGGGATTTCTGCGCAACCACCACCCAAACCACCTGAGATGGATGCCATTAATCCAAATCTGGGGAGGGAAATCTCAAGGTCAGAGGGTGTATTCAATAAGGCGCAGTACACAGAAGGCAATGGAGCTAGGAAGGATAGACTGGAGGGAACCTGGCCCGAGAAAGATACACACGCCAAGAAGAACCATTGGAGACTCTGCGGAAGGATCTGGGTAGTTAATGCAGCAATCATTCTCCACATACTGCGAAGGAAGGTCAGACTGACATACCACCAGCCACAGCAAGTTAAGGCTAAGAGACACATTAGAAACAAAAGGAAACGAAGAGTTCAGCCGACTGACAACAGACCTGAAATAGCCACTACAAAGAAGATGGAAATTAATGCGAAGTGGAGCATGCCACTCAAAAGGAAAAGAAGAGGATTGGTCGGCAGAGGACCAGAAGAGGTAAAGGGGAGATATACCCAGCAATCTATGCTGAGTACCCCGTTAGCAGCCTCGAGAGGAAGAAAGAAGAGGAGGAAGAAGCCTCGCATCTATTTAAGGAGGATCATGAGAGGTTTCCCAAACCATCCTCATCTTCTTACCCACATTCGAATGAAACACACCCAAAGCCTTCCCAGAGAATCAGCACAAATACTCCCCAACAATCTAAGCACCCTTCCTCCCCACCCCCAAATGGCAATGGAGAACAGCCCGATGCACCTGAGAGGAGAGAGAAACCACCTAGTCCTCAATGTCAAGCCAAAAGTGACGGGAGCCAGAGGAAGTGGCATGTCTATGCTGCTGGGCAAATGGGTCACCGACACCAACATCAACCTACAGAAAGCAAAAAACACAGCGGTAAGCAAATGGCGAGCTTATGGCGAAGTGCAGGCAACGAAAGAAGCTGACAACCTTTTTGTCTACTCATTCCAAAATACCACACAAAGGGACGCGGTTTATGATGCCAGACCCTGGAACCTGGGGAACACACTAATCGCACTCAGGAAGTGGGATGGCGAGCAGAAGGCGGGGCCTTCGGACATCCCCACGGTCACACTCTGGGTCCAGATGCACGACTTACCACGGTCACTCAAGGATGAGGAAGCCATTCAAGCAGTTGCTGAGTATATCTTCCCCCACTACTATGGCCTCGACCAATCGAACTTTGAGTTCAGAGGCTGGTTGAAGTTCGTGAGAGTGAAGGTTGAAGTGGACCTCGATAAACCCATCCCAATTGGGTTTGAGTACCCTCAGGGGGAGAGGTCAATCTGGGTGAGCTTTAAGTATGAGAGAATTATGGATCTTTGTTATTTTTGTGGAAAGCTTGGCCACCTAATCCAGAACTGCCTGTTGATGGAGGATCATAGAAGAAGAGGCTTATGCATTGACCCATCGGAAGTTTACACGGCGGCTCTCAAAGCGGGACATGACTCACCGGCAAACACACCGCCGGCATCGATCCGAGTAAAGTTGGCAAAATCGAGGCAGCTGGCACTAGAAGGTGCAAGGTCCCACAGACAGAGAGGATATCGAGGGGAATCCTCGCTGATGTCTTTAGTGGGACGCACAGGCCAGGGATCATCCTCGTGCCCCCCAGGCTTTCCAGCACTGTCACCAGAGGGACTAGTATGGATTCAGAGGGAATCCACCAGAAATCCCATTACAGTTCACCAGACAGGCTTTATGGAAGAAGAGATGGAGGCCGCGACACTAGCTCTGCAGAAAAGCCTGGACCTAACAGGCATAGAGAAGCCGAGGAATAAGCAGGCAGGCCTGAGGGAAATGGGTCAATCCCTAACCCTTGCCAGCCCAAGCTACACTCAGTATGTCCATGTAACGGCCCAGAACAATGAAGCCCACCATCAGGCCCAATAAGGACAATTGGAAGATCAAGCGGGGTTCTCCCAGGCTGAAACTACCCAGGTGCAGGCCCAAATCATGCCATTTGGAAGCCCAACGGAGGAAGCCTACCTTCAGGTCCAGGCTGAAACTACCCACTTCTCGTCGACAGCTACTGCGGCGACACCAGCTCGAGGAGAGATCAGAACCAGACCGGAGAAAAAAAGGAAGCCAGACACCAGAGACAACCCATCTCTTTCTCTTCCCCTGTTTCTCACCCCCACTATCATACCTGTTGAGAATCTGTCTTTCAGCCCAGGAGAGAGCAAGAAGACCTATCAAAGGAGGAGAAATACCATAAGGAGGAGGAGTATTGCTGAGATTAACAATGAGGGAACCAGTCGGGAGAAGGAGAATCACCATCTCCAAAGGAAACGGCGGCATGCCTCAAGCCGCCAAGCCAGGAATGAGGATTTTAAGCTGGAATTGTAGGGGGTATGGCCAGCCCCTTACAAGGAGCTATTGCGGCAGATTGTGCCGGAAATTCGGCCCCTCAGTCGGATTTCTCATGGAAACGAAGAAAGAAGACTCTTTCCTCGACAGCAGGAGAAGAACACTGAGGTTTGATCACTCGGAATATGTTAGCCCAGCGGAGGAAGGGAGTGGACTCGCCCTCTGGTGGAAGGATGATGTCGCTATTAGGATTTTGGATGCTTGTAAAACTTTTGTGGATGTTTGTATTTGCAGTGAAGGAGTTAGTTTCTTTTGTACCTTCATCCATGCTCCTACCACGGCGGTAGAGAGGAGGATGCTCTGGGATCGACTTACGAACCTCAGAGATATCCAGGATGAAAAGTGGTTGATTTTAGGTGACCTAAATGTAGCTATGGAGCCTTTTGAGAAGCAGGGGCGATGCCCTTTAAGGAATGAGAATGTAGGCCCGTTCAAGTACTTCATTGAGAGGAATGCTCTCATCGATCTTGGTTTTTCGGGACAACCTTTTACATGGTCAAATAAGCAGCAAGATGACAACCTCATTAGAGAAAGACTAGACCGTTCCCTTTGCTCTGCATCCTGGAGGATTGAATACTCTACTGCGGTTGTCTTCCATGAAGACTTTGTGGAGTCGGACCACTGTTCGATCAGGATTGATTTGTCCCCGAAAAGACACAGAGTGAACACCCCTTTTCGTTTTGATAAAAGATGGAGAGAAGAGGAGGCTTGTTGCCAGATCATTATGGATACAATTGACAGAGGAGACACAATCCACAATACCCTCTCCAACTGTCAAGAGAAACTCAGTATTTGGGCAAAGAATGACAGAGAAGGAAAGTGTCGTAGGGAAAGAGAAATCCGACAGAGCATTCAACTCCTACAGGGACCTAACAGATCACTGGCAATGGCAGAGGAAGAAAAAACACTTCAACATGAACTACAACTCATATGGATAAAGGAAGAAGAGTTCTGGGCTCAACGGTCTAGAAACTCTTGGCTTCAAGAGGGAGACCAGAATACAGGTTTTTTCCATGCCAGCACTGTCAAAAGACGAGTTTCAAAAAGAATTGAAAAACTCAAGAACAGTAATGGGGATTGGATTGATAGGCAAGAGGAGCTGGGAATGATGGCCACTGACTTCTACCAGCACCTTTTCACCAACAGGGAGATCAGCTTTGATCACTCAATTTTGCAGGGTTTCCCTTCTCTGGTCTCCGCGGCTCAGAATGACGCCCTAACAGCTCCTTTACTGAATGAGGAAATCAGAAAGGCCACGTTCCAGCTGGGAGCAAACAAGGCCCCTGGCCCGGATGGATTCCCTGGTTTCTTCTATCGCAAGTTCTGGAACAACATTGGAGATTCCCTGTGTGAGGAAGTGAGAGGTTTCTTCGCTTCAAGCAGGATGCCTCATGATTGGAATAACACCTTCATCACCTTAGTCGCGAAGGTTGAAGCCCCTGAAATGATCTCACAATATCGACCGATCAGCTGCTGCAACTTCAAATACAAAGTCATCACCAAGATCATGACCAACCGTCCCCAACCATGGTTACCTGACTTGGTAAAGGAACTTCAGTCTGCTTTCACAGGGGGTAGACAGATCCAAGATAATATTATCATTGTCCACAAGGTTTTGAACCATTTCAAAAAACATAAGAAAGGAAACCGAAAGGATATGATGATGAAGCTCGACATGAAGAAGGCTTATGACCTTGTGGAATGGGATTTCCTCAATGAGCTCCTGCTGGCTTATGGTTTCAGTGAGACCTGGTGCAAATGGGTGGGAGCCTGCATTGGTTCAGTCAGCTTCAAAGTGCTCTTCAACGGAGAACCCTCTGCCAGCTTCTTGCCTTCTAGAGGGCTTAGACAAGGTGACCCATTGTCACCACTCATCTTCATTCTTATTTCTAATGCTCTCTCTTTCCTCATTGAAAGATCGGCGGTTTCCCACGATATTGGAGGATTGAAGCTCAACAAACACTGCCCTGCTCTCACGCATTGCCTGTTTGCGGATGACACTGTGATTTTTGGAAAGGCAACAGCAGAAGAGGCGGGCCACATTCTGAAAATTCTTAGTGACTATGGAGCTATAACAGGCCAAGAGGTTAACAGAGAAAAATCATCGATTTTCTTCAGCCACAACGTTAGCGGAGAGGAGCAAGCTGATATTAGAAGAACGACTGGTTTTGCGGATTCCAACTGCCACTCCAAATACCTGGGAGTCCCCACTGAATGGGGGAGATCAAAAAAGGAAACATTCGGATTTCTCATTCAACGTATGGAAAGTAAGGGGGAAGCTTGGAAAAGCCTCTTACTATCCCCAGGAGGGAAAGAAACTCTCATCAAAGCGGTGTTCCAAGCTATTCCAACCTTCATTATGTGCCTGTTCCTGCTGCCGAAAGGTACTACTAATAAAATGGACTCCATGCTTAAACGTTTTTTTTGGGGAGGTTCTACCCCAAAGAAAACTATTCACTAGATCAAGGGCAGTGCTCCCTATGCACCTAAAATGGAAGGAGGTCTTGGTTTTCGACCTTTCCATGATTTTAATATGGCTCTTCTAGCTAAGCAAGCGTGGAGGATCCTGACCAACCCAGAGGCTACCTGGGTCAGACTTCTCAAAGGACTGTACTTCCCACGAGCCACCTTCCTAGAAGCAAAAAAAGGAGGAAGGGCCTCTTGGATTTGGTCTAGCCTATGGGAGGCAAGAAATAAAATGTCACAGGGGATTATCCGAGTGATTGGCAATGGAGTTACTACTCGAACTTTTCAGGACCCATGGCTTTTTGGAAGAGAAGGAAGCATATTCCCCCAACAGACCACCTACCCTGCCACAGTGGACAGTTGGATCGATGAGGTGGATAGAACTTGGAAGACTGAAGTTTTAAAAGATTTCCTTCCCCAACAGGAGCTCGAACAGGTCATGAGTACACCAATCGGCCCGGACAATATGGAAGACTACTGGGCATGGAGATACACAGACCTGGGAGAGTTCACGGTTAAGTCAGCTTTCCATTCTTTCCATAATCAAAGACGCAGAGCACATGGAGACTTCCATGATCCTTCACCCTGTACGAAGGAAAGATGGAAGTGGCTATGGAATATTTCGCTGCCGCCAAAGATGAAGTTCTTTATATGGAAATGCCTACGAAAGAGAATCTCCATCTCCGAAAGTGCGCTCCAACAAATCTGTGCCCCCTGTGTAACACAAGTGTTGAATCCATCCATCACTGCTTGTTTGAATGCCACCATGCAGCAGAAGGATGGAGGCAGGGCTGGCCTTCCTTAATGCTTCCACATCAAAGCCTCAACATTCTGAACTGGATTCATTCCCTCAAGCAAAGGTATTCCATGGCATCCATTCAGCACATTATTTATCAAATGTGGCATACTTGGAAGGCTAGAAATGAATGCATCTTCAGAGAAAAGCGTATTTGGCCGCCTGATACTGCTAGTCAGGCTTTGTCCAGCTTTAACCAGTGGATTTCCTACCCACGAATGAGGAGATCTCCTCAACCTCACACTCAGCCCATTTCACCCCCGGATCACTCTACACCACCGCCAGGTACTCATGTTTTTGAGATACACTGTGATGGATCCTTCATACACGATTCCCAAGAGGCGGCATATGGCGTTGTCATTTCAAATTGCCATGGTCAAGTGTGTAATGGGAAGGCTGAGCCCTTACACTGCTTTTCACCCATTGAAGCGGAAGCCAAGGCCCTCTTGGAAGGTACTCGAAGTGTGATCCAGCTATATTCATCCTGTCTTGTCCGGTCGGACTGCCTTACTTTGGTGCGTGCTGTCAAAGGAAGTCCAGGTCCTTGGCCATGGCGTGTTTCGGCCTTGATCAAGACCATTAGGCAGATGATCTCTTCTGTCCCCAGGATTCGTGTCGAGTTTGTCAGTAGAAGGCTCAATACAAAGGCTGATTGGGTAGCAAGATCCTGCGCTAGAAAGTGCTTGCCCCAGGATTGGATTCATATCTTAGATATTGTTGCCCCTCTATTGTAACCCTCTTGTCTTCCAAAGCAAGTAATGAAAAGGAGTGTCTCACAGTAAAAAAAAAAAAAAGCTGATATTTTGATTTCCCGTTCCTTTCCTATCTTTCATTCCTTTCTCGTCAAAACGGCGCGCTCCTATATTTTTTTTTCTTTTACAGGGGCTTGGTGGTGTTATCTTAGACAATGTGTCGTCGGATGCAATCCCTCATCAACGAATAAAAGCTTGCCACGTAGTCACAAACAAGGCTTCTTCAATTCTGTAGATCAAACGGTTTTAACCATCAACCTGGCCGAGCAAGTGGGTCTCGGGTCGATATGTTGGGTCGGGGTTGACCGTTATTGCCCCGCTTCCGAAAAACGATTTCTTCCCCGGAGAACGGATCCGGAATTCCGGATTGAGGTTATTCCTCCATCATCCTCAGTCCTTAACCGGAGCATCAAAACGGCTCGGTTTTGCAATTATGCTCGGTCAACCCAATAAATCCGGCCCGGTTTTATGGGTTCGATCGAGCCTCTGGTCACTGGGCAATTTCCTCATCCAGTAATCTCTGAAATTAAAATGGCTCTTTCAAAAGAGAGCGCCTTGTTTCATTTCATCGTAGATCTCTCCCCGTTGCTCCTCTACGGTTAAATGTTAATGGTGGATAGTTGGAAGAAGCAAGCCGAGAAATGATGATGGTGATGACGATTGAACCAGCGACGGCCTCCCGCTTCGCCGCCGGCGCTAATTTCTGCTCGTCCGCCACCTTATCCCGTAAATTCCTCCGCCGTCCTATCTCGTTACTTTCCTGTCTTTTGAGTCCTTGAATGCTTCCCGGTTTTCCCGCCATTTGAGCTCCGGTTACTTCAATTTTCCAACTGACGCTCCTGGAGCGATACTGCCTTCGAAGTTTTCATTCACTTTCCATCATTAGCTTAAGTTTCACGCATGAGCAGTTTTCTTGCTTTTTGAATCGGAGAATGACGCCTTATCCTTGTTGTTGCGATCGGAATCTCCGACTGTAGATTATCACGGAGCGGCAAACTTGGAGGAGCGTAGCAGAGTAAGCGGCACCACTCGCCGGCAGCTACGCACGGCCAGCTTCGACCTACCGTGGTACTGTTTGAGTTTTCTTCTTGTTACAGCTGCGATAGTTCTAGACTCGCATTCGAAACTGAAATCAAAGTTCATTTCTGGAAAAAATTTCCATTACCGAACTCGAGGATTTCCTGAGTGCTTAATCCCAATTCCGAATGCTATTGGAATGTCTTAGAGTTCTCTTTGATAAGGATCGTTTCATATGGTTATCATCACCACAGGAAGAACTCTCAGAGATCAAGAGCTGGTTCTGTATTAAAGAGTACGATTCGAGCATCTCAAGGACAATTGGCATCCGGTTCAGATCCCTCTGAGCAGAATGACAAAGTGCAGTATCATCCATTTGAGGAGATTGTCGATTCGGCCTCCAAAGGTAGTGGAGATGTTAGGCTTACAGCTGAAGAGACCTGCAGGACTATTGTTGAGGTATCATATTTAGAATGGAAGACATGATTGGACAATTTTCAAAGAATTAGAGTTAGTATTGGAGTGTTACGTTTGCACGGCTAACGCTGTATGTAGTGAGTCATATTCAGGTGAACAGCAAAGCTAATGTGATGCTGACCAACTTGGTCAATGAGGAAATTCATGAGAATATCATGTGGCCAGACATGCCATATGTGACCGACGAATATGGAAGTAAGTCAGGCGTCATTATGTATGCGTAAATCAGCAACAACTTCCTTTATGGTTTTTGGGAGTCCCAGTTGTTGAAGTATTTAATTGTGTTGCAGATGTCTATTTTCAAGTGAAGAATGACGAAGACATATTGAAAACACTTACTTCGAAGAACAACTATGTGGTACACATCTCCCTGCAACTGCTAGTAACCCTAGTTTAGTCTCTAGTTTTCTGGCACATAATATTGTTGGTCAAGTGTTTCCTTTTCCCATTATGACATTGCATGGCAGCCATACAAAAGCAGTCTGGCCATTAATGTAGAGGGAGATGCATAGTATTGCGGTTTTCTAATGGCTTGCAAGTTTTATCATTCCAATGTCTCTTTATTTCTCGTACATGTCTTAATATCTGGAAGGTTTCTTCTGTTCATACAGCAAGCGATTATAGGCTTTGATACAGAAGACATGATCAGTGAGATGGAGCTACTGAATAATTCCGGCATTGATTTTGAGGGAATCGATGATGAAGATAGTGATGCCGAAGAAGAAGATGATGACGATGACTATGATGAGGTCTGATATGATGTTTCCTAGACTCTTCTCTTTTTCTTGTGTTCGGATCAACTTGGAACTTGCATAACTGATTGTATGTCCTTGATCAGTTCCATTGAGCATTCTCTAATTGTGTGTATAGGAAATAGTAGCTGTCCTTGAAGATGACGATGATGTCGATGGGGATGATGATTCTGATGACGAAGACTGGGAAGATGAGGATTCTTCTCATCCAATGTATTTTGCCAAAAGGCTGACTCAGGTAATTTTATGGGAGACTCTGGAAGTCTCTACTGAAAGATGAAGCAAGTACCTAATAGCTCTTGAGCTGAGAAGCTTCTTCCTTATTTTTATCTGTCAAAGATTGCTTCAGATGATCCTGTAGATTGGATGAAGCAACCACCAACTGGTCTGGCCATACAAGGCATTCTCAGACCTGCATTTGATGAGGAACATACCGACATCCAGAGGCATATGTCTGGTAATAAATTCTGTAATGACAAAGAAGATCAAGTTGGGAAAGAGAAAGCAGAAAGCAAAAGAAATGATCTTGCTGCAATCAATGGTCAGGAATCCGAGCCTGCACCATCTGAAGATGTTCCGGGTAGGGCAGAGAAAGATGGGACTGGCCCAGCGACTGGGACTTCATTTTACAAGCTTGAACCAATAAAGATCCAGCTTATTTCAGCTGATGGACATCAAGTATGTTCTTATGTTCACATAATGCAGATTATGTCCCCATCGGTAAATGATATAACAATTGTTTCTTAGGCTTTGAGGCTCTTTATGTACAATCTTACAGTCAGCACAAATTACGTCAGCTCATGTGATTTTTGGGTGCAGACGTCGGTTGAACCAGACGATTTTAGGAATGCCAAGCCTGATGTCATTGCTCACTCATCAGCCAAGATCATATCCCGTCTCAAAGATGGTGGTGAAAAGGTCACAGAAGCCCTGATATCTCTGTGTTGGAGATGTAAAGGCATCCAAGTTGAGGTAATATGCTTAAACCTTGTTTATTAGGGAATTGATGCAAGTCAGTTGTTTGGATCATGGATTTTGCTCACGAATTTGAACATAAAACTCTAAGTAGAAAGTTCATCAAGAAACCCTTGTTTGGTGGATAAAACTTTCGCCACAACCATTACATTTTAAAATCCATGCTAAATACATTGATCCCATGCCAAATACCATTACATCTTCATGCGAGTTCGTAGAGTCCAATTCTACAGTTGTATGGGTTTGAATGTTAAACTAATACCTCACTTCTGCAATCCTTCATTTTGCACAATTCATAGGGTTTTCAAAGAAAAACACTACTTGCAAGTTGCAAACACTGTGTACATTACTAACTGGCTCTGTTGGAGATTTGCAGGAAGCAACCCTTATAGGCGTGGATTCTCTGGGTTTTGATTTGAGGGTTTGCTCTGGAACTCAAGTCCAAACATTGCGGTTTGCATTCAACTCACGGGTAACAAACTATACTAAGAATCAATCTCAACGCCTCCTCAGTACCAAAAGTCTGCCGATTCCTAATGATCCACTCACTCATTTCCTTCCAATTACTTGCAGGCCACTTCAGAATACAGCGCAGAGAGACAACTAAACGATTTATTATACCCAAGGATCACCCAGAGGCCCCTGAAACATAAAAGAGACTCAGCAAAATGAACATCAGTAGCTCTCCATGCTCCCTCTCCTCTCTCCCCTCTTCTCTGCGAAATAACTTCTTTGCAACACAATCATCAATTATTCAAATGCTGGTGATCTTATTGGAATCCCATTCTCCCTGTTGGAATCGATTGCTGAAATGTTTCGACAATGAGAATATCCGTTACAGGGAAGCCCAACCAGCTGAAGTGCTCGAGAAAGCCGAATATAGATTAGCATAGAAAGAAAAGACTCAAATCACCAAAAGAAATTCTGCTCCATTCTCCACACTTCAATTCCTCTCCAGGTACAAGCTCTGCACATCCATCATTTCCATTCTTTCCTTCCTCTCTACCTTACTTCCTAGCTCGAGCTTCGTACGCGAATTGCGCGGCGAGCATGTCCACAACAGCAGAACCAACAGATTTGAACACAGTGATCTCATCACAATCCTTCCTCCCAGCTCTCTCCCCTTTTATCAACTCCACCAGCAGCCCAACTTCCCCTTTCCCAATCACACCTCTCTCGAACCCGCCCACCAGCTCCCCTGCCTCCACCAACGCCGCTTCATTATCCGCAAACACCGCCCCTGCCCTCCTCAGCGCAGCGTCGTCGCACTCCCTCATGTTCTCCTTGAACGAACCCACCAAATCCAAATGCGCCCCGCGCTTCAGCTTCCCTCCCTTCACCAGCGGCGCAGCGTCCGCATTGTTCGTCGCGCAGCTCACTATGTCCCCCAGCCCGATCACCTCGTCCAAATCCTCCCCGCCGCTCCTGCAGCTCACCCCACCACCACCACCACCGAGTTCATAGTTCAGCTTCTCGGCGAGCTCGGCGGCCTTGCTCTGCGTCCTGTTCCAGATTATAACCTCCCGCAGCCCCGGCCGGGCGGCGAGGTGGGCCCTGATCAGGTGTGGCGCGAGGGCGCCCGCGCCGACCATGACGAGGACCCGGCTGTCGGCCCGGGCGAGGAGCTTCGATGCGAGCCCGGAGACGCAGGAGGTTCGGTAGAGGGTTAGGAGGGTGCCGTCCATAGTGGCCAAGGTCTGGCCGGTGGCCGAGCTGAAGAGGACGTAGCTGGCGTGGATTCCGGGCAGGCTGTGGAGGTGGGAGTTTTGGGGGAAGTGGGTGACGAGCTTGACGCCGATGTAAGGGAGGGAGGAGGAAGGGGAGGTGGACCAGGAAGGCATGAGGAGGAGGTTGGAGGTTGGTGAAACGGCGTAGCTTTGGCGGATTGGGGTGTGGAGCGTGGCGGCGACGGCGGGGAGGGAGGTCTGGAAGTGTTGGATTAAGGAGCTGTGGGATAGGGTGGCGCGCAGGGATTCGGCGTCGATGAAAATTGGAGACGACGCCGGCGCTGGTGTGGAAGCCATTGACGATGCGATGAGGTCGTCGCTGTGGCAGGGAGAAACAAAGACAGGTGTTTGGTATTCGGAAAATCGTAATCGGAAAAGATGGAGAAATTATCACCAAAACAAAGTGGAATGTGGAAACCTGGAAGCTGCCAAAATAAGCCGCAGCGACTTGGACAACTCGAGAGTGGCGACTCTACGACAGGTCAGGCAAAACCATGGTCAAGAAAAAGATCGTTTATGAGATCCATAGGTTTGACTCGTCTACAATTTGGGCCCCGTTAATTGAACTCGAAATTATCTCATTGGGCCCAACTTTGCAGCCCTGAAGCCCATCCAAAAATAAGCTCAAAAGGACTACCAATCAGATCCAAGGATCCTCCCCGATTCCCAACTTTTCTGCACCCTCTAAAACAGACGATTTATTCCTTCCGTACGACCAAAAAAAAAAATAGAACAGACGATTTCAATGTGGTCGCTATTGCTGATATCTCATGCGAATAAGTTGGAACGTAGTTGGCATTAGCTGGTTGCGAGATCCCTATTATTAGAACAGCAATTTGTACTGAAGTGGAGAACTTGACAGTCTCTAAGTTGGGTTTCCTTAAGCATTTTGGCTCTATCAAATCCATAGAACCCGTCCATACTTAACACGATCACCAAAAGCAAATGATTCGCAATATGAACTAGTGCATGCATTATGAATTAGAGGTCAAATTCGTCCCGAATGGTTTATTAGATGGACTCTAAAACTAAGTGACAGTTAAATGTACTTGATACATACAAACTAACCAGTTTAAATGGTTGGCTTTGGTCTAATCCAATTTGAGATTTACTCCTAATACCAAACCACAGAATCCCCCCACCCACTTTTAACTAGTTGGTCAAACCTTGGCTCTTAGCTATGTATATGAAGCCATACTTGGCATTTGCTTTGCCTTTGTGTGTTGCTTATTTTGTACTTGAACTTAAATACAGTGGAGACAATTACGTATCCTACGTTGTTCATTCCATACCTGACGTTCGCACCGATGAAGGATGCCACGAAAGATGTTTCCGTTACAGACGCAGTAGGTCATGATGATTGATGACTCGGTATTTGCACATGTTTTCCCCTTTGTTTCTTGATTGTTTGAGCTTGAATTACTGTGTCTTTGGCCTATTTTATGCTAGGTTGTGTTCCTTTGTCACATTTCAGGTCCTAGCACATAAAGTGAAGCATAGGCGCAAGTTTCAAGTCAATCAGAGATCAATTGGCGATTCGGGAGCAGAAACTCGGGCATGACCTGAAGAAGAATTGATTTCTACCTCACTTTATGGACAGAGAATCATGCAAGCTTGTTATGAAACGAAAGAGGACGAGACTACGAGCGTCTGGGATCAAACGGCGACTGATTCGGAGTCCGGACGAGGGAGAAACGAAGCATTAAACAGAGGCTGAGCAAGCTGCACGGGCAGACCAGGGAGGCGCACGGCCGTGCAACATATAATTCTGGCCGTGCGCTCTCTGCCGAGGCCTTGCACGGGCAAAATCCAGCCTTGCACGGCCGTGCACCTGGCCGTGCAAGATGGCTGAGATCGATTAAGTGAAACGGTGCGTTTTGAGGGTGCACGACCAGAATGGTGTTGTGCACGGCCGTGCACCTGGCCGTGCAACTCGGGGAAGCCTGTTTTTAAGCCTAATCCGAGCCAAAAGGGAGGAGAGCTGGGTTTTGGATCCCAAACACCCAAGGGACGAACCCTAGAGAGAGAGAGCGACTTGGGAACATTCTTGGAGCTATTTTGGAGGATTTCTTCGCCATGGGAGCTCAGGAATCAAGCTTGGAGATGGAGATTGAAGATCTAGATCAGATTTCTGCAGTCTCTCTCTTCTCTATGGAGTAACTTCCCTTCACTTAGGTTTTGAGGAACCCTAGCCATGTTTGTTTGATTGGATGATTGTATGAGTACTCTGACTTGATAATCTTGAGTTCATATTCAATCTATGCATGTTTTCATGATTCAATTCTGCTTTAGTCGAGATTATTGATTCTGCTTTGATCCTATGAGAGCGAATACCTGATTAGGTCAATAGAGCACCATAGATTGATAGTAGTGGATCAATTGCTTTAGTCGAGGGTTGATTCACTGCTTTGTATCGATTGAGAACCTCATTTGATAGAGGGAATCTAGTTCAGAACGCCTTGATCGGTTGTTCTAGAGAAGGATACGTCCCTCTAGGCAATTGACTCAAGAGGGCCTTGTTCCTTTAGTCGAGACTCAAGGTCTAGTCAAGGATTCTCCGCATTGTGAATGAAAGTGAAACAAGTTAGAAATCATCAATCATTAATCTGGCTAGTGGCTAGGGGGAATCATACCTAAGTGAGTTCCCAACCTGTAATTAGATTAACTTTAACTGTAGTTTGCTAGAGTAGTTTTAGTTCTTTCAACTTAATCTGTTTTGCTAGATAACGAACTGAAGCTGAGTAATAGTAACTCTAGAGACCCGTGGATTCGATATTTATTACTTGAGCCACTATACTGCAGTCCCTTTCATTAGTTACACTTGGCCATTGTTAGGTGTTGTGTTTTAGCGAGTCAAGTTTTTGGCGCCGTTGCCGGGGACTTTCTAGATTATTAGGAAAGGCAGAAGTTTGTTACTTTAGCGCTTTCTTTTGTTTTCCACCCTTGCTTTTCACTTGGGTGTTTTAGTTTTTGTTGGTGCAGATCTGAATCATGGATCCTCATGGCTTCTCCAACCATTGGGGGTATCCACCACCATCCGAGTGGTATTACCCCGAGACACCCTGGAGCAATCAAGGAGGAGAAGACTATGGATCCGGGTTCCAGTACCAACCCCCTTACTATGGAGAACAATCTGACCCCTGGGCATATCAAGAACAATCTCATTACCAAGAAGACTTTCTCCCACAACCAGAAGGGCCATCAGCGCTGGAGTTACCCATGGCGGCCTTCACGGGCCATTCTGCAGAGCCATGCTACACTCCACAGCCAGATCCAAACTATGAACTGAAGCTTCTCCTGGAGCAGTTTGTTCGGGACTCCGAGAGACGCAATCGCAGAATGGATCTTCACATCCAAGCCCTTTCCTCTTCCGATCCCTCATATCTCCATGATATGGAGGAGGCTGTTCAACGCTCAGCGAAGCAAACAGAGTGGGTGTTGCAAGTTTGCTCACAACTTGCTCAAGATCACCCGTCTGCTACCGTACTAGAAGAGGACGAGAAAGAAGAAGGCTACAAGGACATCGTGGAGCACACAGAAGTTGTCACGGAGAGCTCCCGAGATGATCATGATCAGGAATGTCCTGTCGTAGCCGACAACCCTTTCCCGCACCCCACACTGAGCTTTGAAGAGGTGGGCATGAGTGAGGAGATGCAAGAAGATCTCATGAGAGAAATTGCTTGGCAACTTGCTCTCCAATCCGTGCTAGAAGAAGAAGAGAGAGAAAGGGTGCAAAAAGAAGTTGTGGAGGATGACGAAAGTGAAGCAGAAAGAGTTCTTGATCATTTCTCAGGGGTGATACCACATGAAGAAGAAAGGGAGGTTGAAGAAGCAATTGGCGTCCAGGCTGAGGACGAAGTTGAGGTGGAAGAGGTTTGCACCGGCCATGAGTTACATGTGATATCTCCACCAAACTTCGAGGAGCTGCTTGGCAAGGACCCATTTGCAGTGTCTCTTTGCCAGACCAAGGCCACATCGACATCGGTCCCTCTTGGTGGACGCGGTGGTGGCCAATCGATGCTGTCATATCTGGTTTGGGGCAATGAGACGAGAGAAGAGAAGAAGAGGTCTCGAGGGTGGAGACTTCATCTGCATCAAGTGCACGAGCTTCCATCACCTGTCATACCACATGCTCGTGACTTGAGACTCCACCTCATTGACGAGAACCTCAACTTCAAAGAGGTTCTGGGGTGGACCGAAACTTAGGAGCCATCGTCCGGCTCACGACGTGAAAGAAGCGCTTGTTGGGAGGCAACCCAACCAGTCGGTTTGCATTTCTTTATCTATTTCTCCTCGGTTGAGTCCGTTTTGTTATTTGATTTTAGAGTCAATAACTCAACCTTTGTGAGATTTTGTGTGGTGTTTGTGTTCTGATTACTCTCTCTTCCTGGAATGCACCGCCTGCCCCGTCCACCATCATTCACCCTTGATCTGGTAACTTCGTTCTACCCTCCTTATCGTTCCTCCATTGAGGCCAATGTCGTGCTTAAGTGTGGGGGGATGTTCAATTATGTATGCGGGTGAATGTTTGGCTGTTTGTGTGCTTGGAGCCTAGTCCACTGTCCAAATTTTTAAATTTGAGGGCTCCAAGTACGTGTTTCCTTGCAAATTGCCTGCTCAGTATGCTTTGAATTGACAGTCTCTATAGTAATGTGCAACCTAGGGAGGTAGTGTAGCACTATGGAGGATGTTGAAGTATAAGATTTTTCCTATCTAGCTCCCTGCTGTGTCAGTTGATTTTGTGAATTAGTGGAGCTAAGACCGTTGAATTCATGTGGTAATGGTGACTCTATTTGGATTGTGTTATGGACTCGTGTATCGAACAGGGTGCTCATATGGAAAATGGGAAGCAGTTGGTCCTCCATGTCAAAATCATTAAATCTTAAACATGGGGTAAGCCCAACGTGTGTGGCACCGTTCATTGCACAAAATCGGGTTTTGGAAGAGATTTTAGTGATCCTTAGTGGGGTACTCCTACAAGGTGAAGCTAAGTTGTCTCTAGTACAAGTAAAACTTCCACCCGTTGAGCGGTTTGCCTACTCGAGGATGTGTTTTTAAGGGCACGGATAGAGCTTCCGACCCCCCTTAATTTCATTGACCCTCCACACGAGTTGAGGAAAAGGAGTTAAAAGAAGTACTCTGGCGAGCGCCAGATGTACAGAAATTGCTCTTGCTCGACTAATAAGGGTCGACCGTGCAAAAGACTGCAGTTGGAACTCCACCAAATGAAAGAAAAAATGTAAATGAAAGTGAGAAAAAGGGGTTCCAACGGTGAAATGAAGTGAAAGAGCACCCCGGTACAACGAGTCCTTGGTTGTGAATGGTGTGAGTCCCTTTATCCATGAACTGACTGTCTTACTTCTACTTTTTCTCATGATCCTGGCTTGAGTCTAGTACTCGCATTGAGAGAGATAGGGAACGTCTTAGAAGACCAGTTGACCTCGTAAGCTGCTATATGATCTGGGAAATCCTCTACCGACGATCGGGGTTGTATGTTGCTATAGAGCTCTGGAGAGTTGCATTGGTTTGAGTTAGGTTTGCTTGGGGACAAGCAAACAGTTAAGTGTGGGGGGATTTGATGACTCGGTATTTGCACATGTTTTCCCCTTTGTTTCTTGATTGTTTGAGCTTGAATTACTGTGTCTTTGACCTATTTTATGCTAGATTGAGAACCTCATTTGATAGAGGGAATCTAGTTCAGAACGCCTTGATCGGTTGTTCTGAAGAAGAATTGATTTCTACCTCACTTTATGGACAGAGAATCATGCAAGCTTGTTATGAAACGAAAGAGGACGAGACTACGAGCGTCTGGGATCAAACGGCGACTGATTCGGAGTCCGGACGAGGGAGAAACGAAGCATTAAACAGAGGCTGAGCAAGCTGCACGGGCAGACCAGGGAGGCGCACGGCCGTGCAACATATAATTCTGGCCGTGCGCTCTCTGCCGAGGCCTTGCACGGGCAAAATCCAGCCTTGCACGGCCGTGCACCTGGCCGTGCAAGATGGCTGAGATCGATTAAGTGAAACGGTGCGTTTTGAGGGTGCACGGCCAGAATGGTGTTGTGCACGGCCGTGCACCTGGCCGTGCAACTCGGGGAAGCCTGTTTTTAAGCCTAATCCGAGCCAAAAGGGAGGAGAGCTGGGTTTTGGATCCCAAACACCCAAGGGACGAACCCTAGAGAGAGAGAGCGACTTGGGAACATTCTTGGAGCTATTTTGGAGGATTTCTTCGCCATTGGAGCTCAGGAATCAAGCTTGGAGATGGAGATTGAAGATCTAGATCAGATTTCTGCAGTCTCTCTCTTCTCTATGGAGTAACTTCCCTTCACTTAGGTTTTGAGGAACCCTAGCCATGTTTGTTTGATTGGATGATTGTATGAGTACTCTGACTTGATAATCTTGAGTTCATATTCAATCTATGCATGTTTTCATGATTCAATTCTGCTTTAGTCGAGATTATTGATTCTGCTTTGATCCTATGAGAGCGAATACCTGATTAGGTCAATAGAGCACCATAGATTGATAGTAGTGGATCAATTGCTTTAGTCGAGGGTTGATTCACTGCTTTGTATCGATTGAGAACCTCATTTGATAGAGGGAATCTAGTTCAGAACGCCTTGATCGGTTGTTCTAGAGAACCTCTAGGCAATTGACTCAAGAGGGCCTTGTTCCTTTAGTCGAGACTCAAGGTCTAGTCAAGGATTCTCCGCATTGTGAATGAAAGTGAAACAAGTTAGAAATCATCAATCATTAATCTGGCTAGTGGCTAGGGGGAATCATACCTAAGTGAGTTCCCAACCTGTAATTAGATTAACTTTAACTGTAGTTTGCTAGAGTAGTTTTAGTTCTTTCAACTTAATCTGTTTTGCTAGATAACGAACTGAAGCTGAGTAATAGTAACTCTAGAGACCCGTGGATTCGATATTTATTACTTGAGCCACTATACTGCAGTCCCTTTCATTGGTTACACTTGGCCATTGTTAGGTGTTGTGTTTTAGCGAGTCAATGATTTACGCCTTTTCGTGCTCAGGGTTCTACTGTTTGCATCCCATGGTTGATTGATTTCAAGTGCAGTAATTCGGCCTGAGATGCACTTCTTCCAACAGCTGAAATGTTGAAGGTCGTTGCTGCTGCAGATTATACCGCAAGCAATTAGTTCCCGGTATGGTCTGAAGGTTGGAGCCAAGCTGTCTCCTGTAGTTAGAGTGATTGTCATAGTCCTCTTCCCAGCTGCTTATCCTATTAGTAAGGTAAGTAGCAGAACCCAATTTACCTGCTTGGTTCCAAACTTCCAATCCCTGAAATTTGATGAACAAAGTACCTCTGAAGTTCCTTTTTTAAACATCGCCAGCTGCTTGATTATGTTCTTGGGAAGAAGCATTCTGCACTTCTACGACGAGCAGAGCTCAATATGTTAGTTGACCTTCATGGCAATAAGGTAACTGCTCCGAAGATTTCTGCTTCTTCTCTGTGCATCTATAACCTTGGAGTTGCCTAACAAGTAACATGCAGTAAGTGAAATAAGTGAAGTAAGCCTAAACAAGCAATTGAGAGGTTCACATGATGGGATGCTGCACAAAGTGTTTGATGTTTACTCCTCTTGCAACTCAGGCAGGTAAAGGTGGAGAGTTGACACATGATGAGACCACTATTATAACCGGAGCTTTGGATATGACCCTGAAAAAGGCTAATGATGTTATGACCAATGCAGTCAAAAGCGCGATTCTACCTACAAGTGGAAAAGGGGTAAAATCGTAAAACGTAGAGTCAAAGCGTAAAAGCGTAAGTTTTTGACGCATACTGAAAAATAACTAAAAATATATTAAGTAGGACATATGCTATGCAAAATATGAATGCACAGAATTTAGATAAGTTAATAAATACATGCGATTCATGTTTAAAGTAGAGCAACTTATATCATCTTAATAATAAGTTCGTAAACATAAATTTTAACGATAAGCCACTTTTCCCTCTATGCTAATGAATTTGGGAAAACCCTAGCTGGTGAATTAGATTACTCTATTGAAGTAGAATGCATCCAAGTACCTAGTATGTATCTTTTAATCTCAAATGTATCATATTGTTAGTGATTTACTTTAAAAATATACTTTTTATAATTAATTTCATGAAAAGAATACTCATATAGTGAACTAAAAGCGTAAAAACGTAAAGCGTTTTGGTGAACTAGAACCGTAAAACCGTAAGTTTTTAAGCTTTAAAGCGCAATTTAGTACGATTTTATAATTTAAGTTTTTATATGGAAACGAAAGCGTTTTGATGACCCAAAAGCGTAAAATCGTAAGTTTTTAAGTTTTAAAGCGCGATTTTGACTGCAGTGGTTATGACTCCCATATCTAAAATATTCTCACTTGATAGCCCAGAGAACATTGTTGGACTTATTCTGGTAAAAGCATGTTAAACCCTCTCTAGCAAACTAGTGAAGTTCCGGCCAGATTGAACAGAAGACAAAATTGTTTTAGCCTGATTCTGGCAATGATGTACTTTTCCTAGGTGAAGAATTTGATCAAGTGCAGCCCTGAAAACGAAACTCCTATAAGGTGTTGGGTCTGGTATTTGGGTTTTTAATAGATTTGTTTGAGTCTGGTTATTGAGTCATTATGTGAGTCATGTTAGTTGAGAGCTTTTAGCTCAAGTGTAGAGTCAAGCTAGGAATTCTGTTAGTAGTGCGCTGGAAACCAGGGAATGAGGTTGAAAGCTGTTTGTCGTTGCCTACATCAGCGGCCAAAGTCATGTATTTATATGCTGTTCATTCCATCAATAAAGAGTTAATTAGTTTTGCCCATTTTTAGTCTTCATTGTGGTATCAGAGCGTGGTGAAAAAAACAAAGTAATTCCGTCCTGGTGGCGGTGGCCGCCATGGCCACCGCCCACCTATTTCGTAGGGAGAAAAAGAGACAATGATAAATGGAGCTGGCGGTGGTGTAGAAGCAATGTAGTAGCTTGAGTCCCATGGCTGAAGTGACAACAAAGAGAACGACGAAGTAGATGATGGCCAGGTAGACCTGGACGGGATGGAGAAGATTGATTGTTTATGCGGACAATCTGCGATTTGACGATGGAGAGGATGAAATGGCTATTTCATGGGTTTGCAGAAAGGTCACGACTTGGATTGAGTTGTTGATTTCTAGGCAACTGAGAAGGAAAGAAGAAAGAGAGGAGGAAGACGCAAGGCATCGTTTAAGTTCTTTGGAAACCTAATCCAATAGTTGGCGGAGAAACGCGTAGCAAAACCCAAGGACGGGGACTTGCATCGAGTATCAGCAGCGGCGGATAATCCAAGGCCACCAGCAGTTCTGTCGTGTCCTCAACCTGTCGGCGGGATCAAACGCAATCGTCAAGCACCTCAGTGGTGAGGTGGAGAAAGGCGGCAAGGAGGAGAATCACCATATTGATGAGGAGCTAATTTTCTCCACCGGGAGATCCAAGACGAGCTGGAAAAGATAAAGTAAGAGCTCTTTTATGTCATCCTGCACTTGGGAATCTTGTCAACAAGGAATACCAAAAGACGAAGGAACAACATATATTATACGCCAATCAAGTGGAAGGGAGGCATGGGCCAGTCAAATGGGGTTAGTCATGAGAAGAAAGGGCTTTTGGCCGAGGAGAGTTTCTTTACCTGGTTTACATGCAAGATGAGATGGATGATGCTGAAGAAGAGGATAAGGAAGAGGACTTTGAGCTCAAGCGTCCGCGGATACTTGAGAATGTACCGATTCGGGGCCGAGATGCAGGGGCTATCCTCTACCTAGTAAGTTTCTTGTTTGCTCTGCTTGTGGATACTAGGGAATTGTATTCATTCGTTGCCTGGTGAATGATATGCTTGAAGGGTTCAGTTTATTCGTTGGTATTGTGTGAGCTAGTTGTACCGGTGAGAAACTGACAATCAATACTCAGTTTCAAAGCTGTTTGTGAGGCTAAAGCCTATGCTTTTCTTAGTCATGTTTCCATGGATCAGTGGGTATGGTGAAGAGATAAGAGATATCAGGGATCTTGTTTACTTGGTTTCTGGATACTTGATTGAACAAGTTAGGAATTACTTCTCATCAATGCAGAATAATGAGATTGAGCCGAGAGTGAAGCAGTATGCTTCCATTGTTGATCTCTTGGGATGAATGTGGTTGTTGGAGTCTTGAGTTCCATAGTGAACTGAAGCTGGTTTCAGTATGCTTCAGTTCATGGGAGGATTTTGTTGGAAGTAGTCGAGAGAAGGGTACTATTGATGAGTTTAATAAGGATAAAGGAAATGGCTTGGTTTATGTGATTGTGAAGGTTGGCGGCATGAAACTCGTTTTTGGATGCTTTATGGTGTTGAAGAGCTTGTTGATGCTGGCAGAATCATGTTGGGTACTAAGAATTGTAATGTGGCTATTGAGTAAAGCTTTGGTGCCCCAAAAGTGACAAAAGGGTGAAGTTATTGTTACGAAGAGCATTAAACTCTAGGCAGAAAGTTTTAGCAGAAGAGCTTGGAGTTAAACTTTCAAGGCATGGTGAAGACCCTGAAGTTTCAATACGTGATTTATGGTCAAGTTGTTGCAGGATGAAAAAGAGCTCATAACTTTTTGATGCTGCCTTGGTAAACTATAAAGTTTGTGCGTGGGATTGTAGCATAAGTTCAATTGGAGGCTTTCAGAGAAGTAGATGATGAGGAATGACTATTGGATTAAGGGAATCCATGGTTGTGCAAGGCTGTTCGGGGAACTGTTTAAGAAAATGTCAGCTGGACATACCTATGAGTGAAGTAGGTGGTATAACCTGTGAGTGAAGCAGGTTGGGTTATAATGTCAGCTAGACATACCTACGAGTGAAGTAGGTGGTGTAACCTGTGAGTGAAGCAGGTTGGGTTTCAATGTCATTCGACGAGTAGGCAGCAGAGTGGTTGGTCCCTACTCGGTGGGCGAATGGCTAGTTTAGAAGTACTCGGTGGCTATGTCTTGCAACAAGTAACAATTTGAGAGTTCGCAAATAGCACCTTGAGGTGCAGCTCTCGCTTGTTGGCAGACGACATAGAAGGAGAGACCTGAGAGGACAGGTCTAGAGAGTACAACGAAGAAACCGGAAATGAAAACAGTTGAGCATGCTTTGCCAGGAAGAATGTAAAAGAAAGTGACGTTGAACTGAAGCCAATCTCATTGGAGGCTAGCATCAAATGTGTGAATTGATTGATAATGTTGCTGCAAACTCTCAGGCTGCTGAAAATTCTGAAGTTGCAATTTCGAATGTTTGAAGGAGTGAAGTTGTAGCTGCAATTAGCTGAAGTCTTGTTGCAATTCGCTGAACTTGGCTGCTGCAACTTGCTGAATCTCTTGTGGCAATCTGCTGAACCTAAGTTTGTTTGAAGTAAACTGAAACGAACGTTTCAGTTTAGGGGAGGAAGTTTGTTCATATGGTTGTGTAACGTGGAGTCTGAGGAATTTCTGAAGATGCTTGGAGTGAAGCAATTTAAGCAGCAAACCAGCGTACATATAGAGAGGAGGCGAATTGGAGTTGTCAATAAAGTTCTTTCTGTTGTTGTTCAGGGTGTTCTGATTCCTTCACAATGACAGCAAGTGGTACAGCTTTGTATCTTAAAGCCTTCTTCAAGCTTCTTTGGAAAATGCTGACGTTGGAGTTGGTGGCCCATGATGATGATTATGACTTGGATGTTTTTGGGGAAGAGACAAAATACAGTTCATGAAAGGACCTTGATTACAAGCCACTTTACTTGGTACATCAATGGTATAGATGCTGGTGCAATGGAACTCACATCAGAAGAAGTGACTGCACTTTTGGAAGTGAATACTCATAGTCCTTAATTTGCAGAAACTAGCAAGAAGTTGGAGGCATTGAGGAGCATTGAGTGGTCGTGTCACTTTTGAGGAGCATCAAAACTGGTTTCAGTCGGTTACAGAATCAAGAATGTCCAGATCATGGTGAACATTATGGATGACGATGGTACCACAGATACAATCATTAATGGTTCTGAAAGAGAATGTCATATTCCATATATGTGTTATATGTCTAGAGCACGAGTATAGGGTTGTGTTTTTCCCGTGTGAAGACTGAAGTTGCTGTCATACAAGAAGCTGCTGGAATTCAAGGAGTTGCTGCAATTCGATACTGAAGTTTGATAAACTCAACCCATAAATGTTGAGTTTAGGGGAGGATTTGTTGGGTCTGGTATTTGGGTTTTTAATAGATTTGTTTGAGTCTGGTTATTGAGTCATTATGTGAGTCATGTTAGTTGAGAGCTTTTAGCTCAAGTGTAGAGTCAAGCTAGGAATTCTGTTAGTAGTGCGCTGGAAACCAGGGAATGAGGTTGAAAGCTGTTTGTCGTCGCCTACATCAGCGGCCAAAGTCATGTATTTATATGCTGTTCATTCCATCAATAAAGAGTTAGTTAGTTTTGCCCATTTTTAGTCTTCATAAGGGACCTGACAATGAGAAAAATCCCTAGGTAACTGGCCAGTAGCAGTCACATTTGATCAACATAAGTGGCAATCAACCAGAAAATGTTCTAACCATGAAAGTTACTGAATCGTTTCAGCAGGGTAAATGATCAGCTTCCTCCATATGACTTACTGAACCTATTCCAGAAGGGTCATAGCGATATGGCTGCAGTCGTCAAGTACAAGGATGATGCTAATAAGATGAATGCAGAAAACACAAGAACAGAATGAGAGGTTGTAGAGATCAATATCGATACGAATTCGGAACGAATAGAGGCGGACCAGGAATGGTTCTAGTAATCACATGCTGACATGCACAGTATTCTTACTGAATCACAACAGGGCAAGCATACAATGCCAAGGTTAAGACTTATTACATGGTTAATCATCCTTAATAGGATTGTTACGCGTGATAAATTGAAAGAATGGGGCAAGATTGCAATAAATACCTGCCCTCTTTGTGACACTGCAGAGGAGAGTAGATCTCATCTCTTCTGTACATGTAGTTAATTTGGGGGCCTCTGAGTTCTGAATTTAGTTGCAGGTTTCGAGGAAACCGTACGAGAAGCTGAGGAATCCTGGCTACGTCTGTGACTCCCTTTAGAAGACGACTAAAGTGCTAAGCAGGCCAGGCCGTGCATCGTAAGAAGGCCCAATGGGATGCCTATTTAGTAATTGGATCAACGCCTTTGCATACAAATATGGGCTTAGCAGGAAATACGTGGATTCTTAGTGGCGGCGCTATATGTACTTCACCATGTGTACAAAGAGCACTTCTACTATGCTATATAGCATTGGTGCTTTAATGTACAACTCAAAGTTGTACCATAACATTAAATGTATAAGTTTAAGTTGTACCATAAAGCAATTTGTACCATCATGTTATGGTACAACTTTACAACTCGAAGTTGTACCATCACATAAAGGTACAAGTTCAAGTTGTACCATAAAAGAATTTGTACAAAAAGTGTAGGTACAATTTGAAATTGTACCATAATGTAAATGTACAATTTTAAGTTGTACCATAAAAGCAAAAACCTATAGCACCAATACTATATAGCATTGTAAAATGTCTCGTGTACAAAATGTTAGATTTCGTGTTTGACCTTCGTTTTATCGATGTACTAATTATTAGGGGTGATAAATGATTAATTGGTTATCGATTGATCTTTGTTTCATCATAGTTGGTGTTTGACCTTCATTTTATTAATGGTACTAATTAAGTAATTATAGAGTGACTCACATGGTAGCCTGTAAAATTTTGTTTATGACGAGTCTTTGGAGTTGGAATTCGTTATGGTTATAGTCTCAAACTCTGATTTTGTATCTTATTTTAACTCAGATTTTTGGAGAGAAAAAATAAAACATATCAATGTGGCCAAATTAAATCAAACTAAAATGTTCTTTTTGAAAATCGATACAAATGCACCCCTATTATTCGTTCAAAAACTAACTTAGATTGAAAAAGCTCATTAAAATTATAATAATTTCTGAAAATAGAGTATAAAACCACTACAAAAATATAATAAGAACCAATGATAAAAAAAATGTAACTTTTGAAACTCAGAAAGGCATAGCCGCTATTCTTTTAATTTACAGACTCAACATTAGGTTCTTATGAATGGGTAAATGCCACATTTGGTCACTGAGATTATTAAATTGTGTCATATTTAGTCACTACAAAAATTTAATATCATTTTTATCACTCGAATTATTGAAACAGTTCACCTTAGTCACTCTCCTGTTAGCCTCCGTCCAACTCCGGTCGCCCGAATTACTGAAACATGTCACATTTAATCACTCGAATTACTGAAACAGGTCACATTTAGTCACTCTCTTGTAAGTTTTCGTCCAACACATTATACTAGTAAGGAAAGCCCGTGCTCCGCGACGGGCAATAGATTGTGATATGTGCCGCACTGCATATATTGATTTTTTAGAACGGGCACATTTAGTGTGAGCAAACACATTAACGACTGAAAGGTTCCTTTTTGGTGACATTACATACGTCTGAAAGGTTTCCGAAAATTTTGCAACCCCACGAGAGTAGTGCATAACATTAGGGCATAAAAGAAAAGAAATATGCTCTTGTTCCCAAACTTTTCAGGCTCGTGAGGTTTGACCTGCACCGCATTCATTCCCTCTATCTATACCCACCTATTAGTGAACGACTGCCTTAAAGTTCAAACTTATTGACCTCATCTCAATTAATGTAAATATACGAATACCCTATTTTCATACTCTATTTACACTCACTACATGAATTCTTTCAACACATCTATAAAGCCGTTGCTATAGTGAAAAGTACACTGTCATGTTGGACATAGGCCGATTAATTACAAAACGGGTAAAATTTGTTCCCGACCCAAAATTCGGCAACACCGAACAATCGATTAGGTTGAATACCATGAATTTGAGATAAAAGGAAATAATTAAAACATTTGATTAACAAATAAAAAATTTAGCAATAAAATAATTGATTAACATTTCATTATTACACCCGACATAATTCGTCAATTACAAAAGCGGGTAAAATGCGTTCAAGAACCAAAATTCGTTCAACTCAATTTGACCGGGTCGAATAAGGCTGAATACTCATGGATTTGGGTTAATTGTCATAAACGGACATAAACTCGGGTAAAACTCGTCACCGACCCAACCCGTCAATTACAAAAATGGGTAAAACTCACCCCGACCCAAAATTCGTCAACACTATTCAACTCGCTTTGACCGGCTTGATAAGTGGAACAAAAGAGGGTAAAATTCATTCTCGATGCAAAATTCGAGAACAACGAGAAGTGGTTGAATCAGGTTGAACACTATTTTTAGCAAAATTCACACCTAATCCAATGTGTTAATTACAAAAGCGGGTAAAATTTGGCAACACCGGATCGATCCAAAAATTTGGCAACAATGGGACTGGATCAAATTAGGCTGGACACTGTTTTAAACAAAAGCCACACCCACCCAATGCGTTAACTACCGAAAGCCGATAAAATTCGTTCCTGATCCAAAATTCGGCAACACTAGACCGGATCGATTAGGTTGAATACACATGAATTTGAGATAAATGGAAATAATTATAACATTTGTTTAACTAATAAAAAGTTTGAAAACAAAATAATTGATTGAATTCAACTCGCTTTGACCGGCTTGATAAGTGGAACAAAAGCGGGTAAAATTCATTCCCGATCCAAAATTCGGCAACAACGGGACTGGATCGAATTAGATTGAACACTATTTTTAACAAAATCCACACCCGACACAATGCGTTAAAATTTATTCTCGGCCAAAAATTAGGCAACAACGAGACCAGGTCAAATTAGGTCGAACATTGGTTTTAACAAAAGCCACACCCGACCCAATGCGTTAATTACAAAAGCGGGTAAAACTTGGAAACAACGGAGCGGTTCGATCCAAAAATTCCACAATAACGAGACTGGGTGAAATTAGGTTTAACACTACTGTTAACAAAAGCCACACCCGACCCAATGCGTTAATTACCATAAGCGGGTACAATTCGTTCCCGACCCAAAATTCGGCAACACCGAACCGGATCGATTAGGTAGAATACACATGAATTTGAGATAAAAGAAAATAATTAAAACATATGATTAACTAATAAAAAGTCAATTAACTAATACAAGTTTAACAATAAAATAATGTAGTTGGTGTGACTCTACGTAAAAATCGTTGTTGGTCAAAAATTCGTCAACTATTAGGTCGAATACCCGTCATTTTAAGCGTGCAAAAGTCATTGTCGACCCAAAAGTAAACACCGAATTCAACTCCGTGTTCAACATTAATTTGAGTTTAATTTGGATTCAATTGTCGTAAGCTAATTAATAAGAACCTCAATAGCATTTAAATCCCTCCAAGCTTTGGCTAATTACAAAAGGACACTTGAATAATGTGACTCTAAATAATAGTCTCATTCTTACATGTTCTTTTTATAACACATAATTTTTATATTAATTTGGTGGAATACTGAATTAATCTCTTTCTTTTATTAATTATCGTATAATGTTGTAACTTGTAAGAATTCATACTTCAAAAACAATTTAGTATAATTAAAATGTTTTGCATTTTGTTGAGATAAAAATTGCAAATTCATCAAAAATTGCAAATTCATCAAAAAAAATTCAAGATGCCTCTCTCGTTGTGTCGCCTATTGGACAAGCATGTTGCTCGCTTTTGGTGGGATGATGAGGAGGGTCACCGAGAATCAGGTGGATGGCCTGGCGGGATATGTGTAAGAGTAAGCATGAGGGGGGAATGGGCTTCCGCCGGTTTGAGCATTTCAATCAAGCTCTTTTAGCCAAGATCGGCTGGCGTATGTTGGTTGAGCCCCAATCTCTTCTAGCTCAAGTCTATAAGGGTAAGTATCCGGGCATTTTCTCAATGCGAAAGCCAGGTCGCGTCCTTCCTGGGGCTGGCAAAGCATCTTGTATGGTCGTGATTTGTTGGAAATGGGCCTCAGATGGCAAATTGGGAATGGGCACTCGGCGTCCCTGCTTCGGTCCCCCTGGATTCCTCAGCTGCAGCTTGACCCCCCGAGATATAATCTGGTGGTTCTTCCTGTGGGGGGTGATCCCACGGTGGCTGAGGTAATTTGTCAAGGGGAAGGGCGTTGGTGTGATTCCAAGCTCAGTCTGCGGTTTGATCCGCCTACTTGCCGTATTATAAAAACTATTCCCCTCCCCGGGCAGGATCTTGCTGATAAATTGATATGGCATTGTACTCCTGATGGGGTGTTCTCGGTCAAGTCAGCCTATCATTTGGTTGTCTCCCTTGATAGGAGGAGGGGGCGGTGGAAGGCTTCAGCTAGTTGGATGGATAGATCTAGTTGGATCAGGTTGTGGGAGGCGAATATTCCCTCTAAGCTGAAAGTCTTCGTTTGGAAAATTCTCAATCGAACTCTACCCACCACGGAGTCCCTTATTGAACGCAAGGTCCCTGTTCTCCCTCGTTGCCCGGTCTGTTGGGGTGGCCCGGAAACAATGGAGCATCTGTTTCTGGATTGTCCGGTGGCGCGTGAGCTCTGGGGCCTCTCCGGGTTAGAGTACCTAGGGGAGGGTTTGCCTCGCCATACTTTTCCTCTGTTTCTTAAACGCTTAATGGCCTTAATTCAGCAGCCGACGCTCCTCATGGCAGTAGTCTCTGTCCTTTGGCGCATCTGGCAATCGAGAAATTGGGTGCATGGTGTTTGAAGGAAAGCAGTTTGGGTTCCCTGCGTTGATGAGGCAGTTTTCCCAGCAGTATGAGGAATGGGTGGGGTTGCCGGTGGATGTCCCCATTGTGCCTTCTCCCCCGGCGGCTCCACGATCAGGTGGGCTGGATCAGGCTGCAGGGTTTATTTGCCAGTGGGATGGGGCTACCAGGAAGGGATCGCATTCAGCAGGTGGTATGGTTCTTCTGGCTGCCTCGGGGGATGTTCTTATGGCTCATGGGATTCAGTTTCGGGGGGTTGATGACCCGGTGGTCGTGGAATTGCTTGTGCTCCGGGAGGCCATTACTTGGTGTGTGGGTCAGGGTCTCACGGGGATGCGCTTCGAAGGGGATGCCAAGGTCATCATTGATAAAATCAACTGCAAGGATGCTAGGGATAACCGGATGGGTGCTGTGTTGGAGGAAGTCTTACATTATTTTGGTAGCAACCCTAGGTTTAGTGTGCGATTTATAGGTCGAAGTAGTAATAGGGTAGCCCATATGGTGGCTAGGAAAGCCCTCTCTTTGTACCCGACTATGAGTTGGTTCTTTAATTTTCGGACCTGGCTTGGATCCAGGGTGTAACTATTTATATTTTGGTATCAATATATGATTATCTTTTGTAAAAAAAAAAATGCTAGTGAACACTCACTCACTTCACTTTTGCGAGGAAAAGAAGAAAAGATATTTTTGAGTGAAAAACAAAAGTTCAAAGGATCGGACGATCAGTGCAGCGCTAGTTCAGTAGCTCACCAGCCCCCCAAGCTTACTTTAGGATAAGATGCAAAAAACCTGAAAACCAAACATTCTAAACCCAATCCCCAAAACACCATGAATGCTCTGTTTTCTACCCAGAAACCCGCTCTTCACCTGGCTCATCTACATCCCTCCAAGCCATCATCAATTCCATCCTCTCCCTTCCTTCGTCCCCATAAACCCACCAGCAACAATCCATGGAAGCTCAACGCAAACGCCAAGGGCTTCGGCGGCGGCGCCCGAGCACCACCACCACCACCAGCTCCAATCAACCCACCAGCTAAAGAATCCCCCTCCGGCGGAGGAAAGAAGAACAAAAACAACAACGAAAGCGACGAGATTCCGCAGGAAGTGTTCGAGAGAATGACGGCGAGGATATTCGTCTCCGTTGGGATACCGATGGGGCTAGGGATCGGTTTGCTGTACCTGATTGGGTTTGTCAAAGAGCGGAATCTGATGGATTTGCCCTTGTGGGTGCCCTTCATGACGACTCTCCTCACTTTCACGGCGTCAATCCTCGGGATTGCGTACGGTGGGCTCTCCACCAGCTTGGATCCGAACCGGAAAGGGTCGTTGCTGGGTTTGGAGGAAGCTCGGGAGCATTGGGAGGAGATGTGGCAAGAGGAAACAGAAGAAGAAAAGAAGGAATGAATTTTAGGGATTGTTTGGATGTATGGGTTTAGTCGGCTAAGACTTGATGTAATTACTATTGTTAATTCTCAATAATGGGTCCGTTCGTTGAATCAAACGACCAAAACACTCTTCTGCTGCCGTTACTCTGTCTGGTCTACATTGTTTTTTTACTCTGCCGCCGTCCGAACCGAGCTCTACTCCAAACAGGAATCTCTTTTTTGAAACCATGATCAAAAGCTGATATGAATGTATGCTAAGGGTGGTTGATGCCACATCTGAAACCCTTTCGCCAAGAATTTGCGAAGAAATGGAATGTGCTTAGCCAGTTCGTCTTTGCATCAGGAAACAACCGGGAAACACGTAAAACTGACAACTGGTTCTTCCCTTCGTAGTTCTTAGTCCCTCTCCCTCAGTATATCTTCTCTGTCTTTTACTAATAGTACAATTGTTAGGTCTCCAGTTTCTTTTTTTCTGACTATATATATGTATCCTCCACAGTTCAACGCGAACTCCAAGAATTGCAGTCAAGGTTGGATCTTGTTGTATAAATTTTTACACCAATCTGATATTGATTAACATCTTCTTCACGATCTTGAATGGTGAAGAGAGGACATCATCATCATTATTATCTCCCAATTTGATGCCCTTTGCTACAACATTATCTAGCATTTCCCCCTGCCGAAGTACTCTGCTGCAAAAGCTGCTGGTACCACCACTACTCCGGCCTCGATCCCTGATCGGCTCAATCGTAGTTCAAAGGTAGGTTTTTATGTTTTCCTTTGTTTTATGATGGAGGGGTTGAAGCGGAACGTGAAGGAGAGGGTGATTTCCCGAGACAGAAAGCATCCGAACAGATTGCTGGGTAATGTTAGCGAATATAATTGTTTTCCGGCGAGGAAAAACTGGTGTTTGAACACAATCAATGCACCTTTGACTTCTCGAACAACGATTAATTACACGGTTCACTCCTCTCCGAACAATGTTCGAACGAGGGTGTTTGATGTTTTTTATGGTTTTTGGGAACAAGCTACGTTACTCTACTCCTATGGAGGTTCAGTGAGAGCTCCGAAAAACTAAAAGGCAAGTTGCAGAGAAAAGATAAATTTTGACATAGTGTGTCAAATGATTGGTTGTGGAACCCTGCTTCGTCTTCGTTTCTCCTATTTATAGTCATCCCTTGTAACCGTCGTGCAACCGCCTCTTGGTAACCGCTGCTCCACTGCTTGGTGTTTGATGTAGCTTGCTTGATGCATTGACTGTCTTGCGTGCTTGCCACTTGATAGCTAACCCCTTGTGCCATGGAGGTGTCTTGTTTGGTGAGTGAAGGCTTCACGCTTGGTGGTACCCGTGCTAACCACCTTGGCATGACGTCATGTGTGCTTGGAGGTTTGATGAATCCGACCCCCTTGGGGTGGCATCATGCTTGACACTCTAGTGTTTGGTATCCGGTGCTTGACCCCCTTGGACGGTGTCATGCTTGACTCCTTTGGACGGTTGGATCTCCATACTTAGCCAATTTTCACCTCGGCATCATGCTTAACACCCTAGTGCTTGACCCCCTTGGACGGTGTCATGCATGATCCCCCTGGTGCAAGGTAGGTAGATGGCATAGTGCTTGACCCCCCCGGGATGATGTCATGCATGACCCCCTGGTGCAAGGTAGGTAGATGGCATAGTGCTTGACCCCCCCGGGATGATGTCATGCTTGACCCCCTTGTGCTTGACCCCCTTGGACGGTGTCATGCATAGGGATGGTGTTATGCATAGGGACGGTGTCATGCATAGTGCTTTGTCACCACAGTTAGCTCGCGTCTTGTCATACTCAACTCACATCGGATGGTATCATGCTTGACCCCTCCGGGATGATGTCATGCATGACCCCCTTGTGCTTGACCCTCTTGGACGGTGTCATGCATGATCCCCCCTTGTGCTATGGGTCTCAACACACATCATGCTTGACCCCCTTGGATGGTGTCATGCTTGACCCCCCTTGTACGAGACCCCCCTTATACGATGTCATGCATGACCCCCTTGGATGGTGTCATGCATGACCCCCCTTGTGCTATGGGTCTCAACACTTAGCCAATTTTCGCCTTCTTTCCCATCACGGTCTAGCGCGATGACCCCTTTGCATGACATCATGCTTGACCCCCCTGGGACGATGTCATGCATGACCCCTTGGACGAGACCACCTTGGAAGAGGTCATGCATGACCCCCCTTGTGGTTGGGTCTCCATACTTAGTCAAATTTCATACCAAGGGGTGGAGGCATCGTCCGGTTATGGAGGCCACGGAGACGGGTCGGCCATTGTATAGAGAAGAAAGGGTTTGGCCACTTAGGCCCAAAAACCTAACCCAACAAGGCCCAGCTAGCTCTTTTAATCATTAATGTTGAGCTGGCCTTATAAATCACTACCACTCCTTGAAAATAATCAATGTGGTATTGAGTGATTTTTTTAGTGGTAAACAATAATACGAAGAAGAACAACAACAGATTCTTGATTAGCGTCACCGTTCCTGGCAGCTTCGGGCCGATAAGGTTTCTGGCAAACCACGACGACACCGTGCTGGCCGTGATCCGCGGCGCCCTGAAGCGTTACGCGCGAGAAGGCCGCATCCCGGCCATTGGCTCCAACGCCCATGACTTCCTTCTCTACCGCGCCTACACTGGTTTCAATGGTACGTGAGATATCGAATCGATTAACCGAATTGATTGATTTCTTTCTCTGCTATACTGATAAGTTTCTTGCGCAGCACTGAATCCCGGGGCAGCGATCGGAGAGTGTGGAGGGTGGGATTTCTTGCTATGCAAGAAACAGCGGCCGGAGATGGGGAGGGTTGAAGTCGTGGGTGAAGGCAGGGGAGTTGGTACTTGTTGTAAGGAGTGGACATTTCAGTGGTTGATTCGGAAGATCTGGAAGGTTTCGACGACGAGCCGTGTCGGGATGCAGGAGGAAGCTGCTGCTGCTGGTGGTGGTTCGACAGCTTTGCTGATGAAGATGGTAACTGATCCTGCCGCCTGGAATCAGGCTAATGGAGTTGATCATCAGCAACACTGCGGTTCTCCTGCCCAAGGTTGTTCTTAGATTGCTGATGCTTGTATCTTAGGTCACAGCTTAAACATTAATTCATTTGGTGATTCATATATTATTTTATTTTCTTGGGGATCTCTTTGTGTTCTTCTTCTCTATTGTATAAAGTCCGAATGGAGTTATTGCGCACAGTTAAGGGTTCATGTTATGTATTTGTAGTGTACATTTCAGTACCCTGCCATGGATGGGATCATTGATTAACATGAAAGCATTATTTCTAATGCCTAGTGGGTTTGCTGGTCTTATATATTTGATCAATCGGATACCTACTCATTGTAGTTGTACGTAGGGGTGGGAAACAGTCCGGTCCGGTTTAAACCGAACCGGATTAACCCGGTTTTTTGAAACCGTTTAGACAAATACCCCAACTGGAGACGGGATTGGATGGCATCCGGTTTCAATCGTGACCGGACTGGGTCCGATCCGTTTTTAAACCGAAAACCGGGCTTGCATTAATCCCCTGTAGAAAACGTTGCTGTTTGGAGAAAAATGGAAAAAAAAACAATGAAATAGATAAGACAGAAGAGGGATCTTTGCTTTACTTCTCAACCATCCATATCTTTCTGACTTTCTCAATCTCTCTCTCTCTCTCTCTCTATTTTTTTTTATCTTTCTTCCTTATCCCTCTTCTCCTCCCTGAAATCTCTCCCCCATTGCATGCAAACCCAAGTCGTTGCCGAATCGAACGGTGGAGTGGCGGAGATCATCACCATCATCGGCTATTGTCTTTGTTTGTGCCTTCTGCCTCCTCGCCGTCGTCGTCGTCGCGTGCAAGGGACTCAGAGAGCTCCTTGACTCCTTCATCGCCGTCGTTGTCGCTTGCAAACACTTCGGCGAACTTCGGCGGCGTTCGTTGCCCAGTGTATCGCAGAGGAAAGTGGGACGGATTAGGGAGATTGAGGAGGGATTTGGCTAGTTAGAGAGGGGGTTGAGGGAGGGTTGGAAGTGGTGTTATAGAATGTAGAGGGAGATCGACATGGTCAGAGAGAAGGGAAGGGAATCGTTCGAGAGTAGATTGATGGAGGCGGTGGGATAGCTGCTGCAATTTTTAGGTTTGTGGCCAGGAGGAGATGTAATTTAGGGTTGGGATAGGGGTGTTTGCGGGCTGGGGTTCGTTGGCGGGCTGGGAGAATTGGTGTAGTGGGCTTTAATAGGAAGGCTGGGCTGGGCTGGACTTTATTATTTACTATCCGGTTGATCCGGTTTTAACCGGACTGGACCGGCCCAGTTTTTTATACCATCATTGTAACTGTAAATTGGATTGGGTTAATGGGTATCCGGTTTCCGGTTGCAACCGGAACGGTTTTAACTGGACGTTTTCCGGTTTAGCCGGAAAACTAGAACCGGATTCCCAGCCCTAGTTGTACGTGGGGATGGGTCGTGCCTGGACACGCTTCATGCCCATTTATTTCGTGTCGTGTTTGGCACATCCCGTCAGTTTTCGTATCGTGTCGTGCCAGCCCATTGTTACTTTCAATAGGTTCGGCCCGGACCTGAGCACGGTTTAAATGGTGTCGTGCTTGATAACCCCAAGATCGGGTTAAGGACCAGAATTGTGCAGCACTTGGTTTTACAAACCAAACTCTCTCGAAAACAGGGTGTAGGTTGGATATCTTTGCGGATTAGCTCTTTCGTGCAATTGCTCACAAGGGCAAAGGCTCGAGAAGAATCAGATGAAGGCTGGCCACGATCAAGAGGGATTAGCTTGATCGATACAGCAACGAGAGCCCTAGAACTCGTTCTAAGCCACTCTCAATCACAATACGAAACTTGTTGAACCAAACTTAACGTTTGTCTTCGATTAAAACCAAAACTGAGTTTTACAATGCAATCGATCTACCTTAAATAGACCTAAGCTAACTAACAATCTTAATACGGAAAACCAATTCTCAAACAAACAAGGAAATATATTTCAAACAAAAAAGGGAAAAACTTTTAGTCGCAATCCTAGTCCGAAGCGGATTCGGATTACTCCTTGCAAGACAGTCTTCTCGGCAGCTTCCATACGATCTTGCTTGCCTTCGTCGGAAGCCTTCAAAGTATGGTTTTGATCACCCAATCCCTCGTCGTTGTAGTGTGAAACTTGTAGTGGGATGTAGCGATTCCCTTTTGTTTCGACTCCCCTCCAGCTCATTCGAATAACCCTTCAAAGTGAGCTCCTCGAACAGCTTCCCATACTTAGCCAAAATCTGGCAGAATCTCAGTTTCGGCATAGGAAGTTGAGAGACTTGGAACACGATCTTTCTGGCCTTCCCTCGAGCTCCCAGGTACTTACTTTTGTAGAGTAGCTTCCCAGGTTCAAAACAAGTTTCCATTTGTTCATTTCCATCGAGGCACGAGAGAGAACCACCCTTACAAAGTGAGTACCCTGCAAATGAACAAAGTGAAAAAGGGAGAAAAATTGGACGAAGAATGTAAGTATTAATAGAGGATGTTTGAACATGTAACAAATAAGAGAGGGGAAAGAAATTTGGAAGTATAAAGGGGTGTGTGTGCTTTTTCTATTTTTCCATTAAAAGCCTATGTCGCATCATTTTACCTCGAGGATGGAGCTCAATAGTTTCTGGAGTGTACCTATGCCGAGAAATGAGAACTAATCACATGGGAGCGGTTCAAGGAGGAATTCACAGATCGGTTTCGGCATAGGAAGTTGAGAGGCTTGGAACACGATCTTTTTGGCCTTCCCTCGAGCTCCCAGGTACTTCCTTTTGTAGAGTAGCTTCCCAGGTTCAAAACAAGTTTCCATTTGTTCATTTCCATCGAGGCACGAGAGAGAACCACCCTTACAAAGTGAGTACCCTGCAAATGAACAAAGGGAGAAAGGGAGAAAAATTGGACGAAGAATGTAAGTATTAATAGAGGATGTTTGAACATGTAACAAATAAGAGAGGGGAAAGAAATTTGGAAGTATAAAGGGGTGTGTGTGCTTTTTCTATTTTTCCATTAAAAGCCTATGTCGCATCATTTTACCTCGAGGATGGAGCTCAATAGTTTCTGGAGTGTACCTATGCCGAGAAATGAGAACTAATCACATGGGAGCGGTTCAAGGAGGAATTCACAGATCGGTTTGGCGGTACGGGCGAGTAAGCTTCCGAGTAGTTGGTCAAACTGAAGCAAACCGACACTGTAACTATAAGTGATTTTCATTTTGAGTTTGAACGATTGAAGAAAACGCCAATCTCATGCTCTTGGTGGGAACATTTGAAGACGAAGTAGAGGAAGTGGCGGCAGAAGCAAGCAAGGCCAACGCGGATTAACAACCTTGAGGGCAAGGTTGTTCTGAAGCGGTGGCGACTGATGGAGGCACGGATTGATGACGTGTCACCATGTTATTATGTTAATTACATCATTATTACTAGTTTCTTGCCCGCCCGATGGGCGGTGTCATTCTTGTTGTATATTTTATTCCATCTTCTTTGTGAGTTTGGTGAATGTATATATGTGCTAACCTAGGTGTTGAGCTAGCACGTGGTAGTAGACTTTCAATTCGATAGTAAATATGGCCCCCCTGTAGAATATACGTATGGTTCCCGAACTATGGTCAATCTTGCAGCCCATCCATTGCAGAGCCTGGTGTATTCCAAAAAAAGCTTAGCCGCCTTGCTATTTGACTCTATTAGTCCTTAAGGAACCGAAGGGGTTGTTGAAGGTAAGGAAGCTTGACTGTTCCTTGTCTACAACAAAGGTTAAGTTTCTTAGTGGTTGACTTTTTTTATCGCGATGTGCTTTCGTCTTTCCACATAATAGCAACACAATATAGGCATGTACATGAAGAAGGTCCAAGTGTGAAAACTCTAACAACTGCACACAAATAACGCGTATTAATTAAATGAAAGGGAAGCACTATTTCAATGTATTTAATATATATGCCAAGAGTTTACCTGATTTAACTTTAGAAAATAAAGGCCTCACTTTATTTTTTAAGTAATTATCTTCAATTTTCTGGACATGCGCTATACTTTAGTATATAGTTTGTTGATTGATTAATTGCAAGTTTGGTCACTCGAATTGCTACAAAATTTCACGTTTGCCACTCAAATTAATTTATTTCATTTATAGTCACTTAAATTAGTTGAACAGTCCAAGTTCAGTCACTCTCCGTTAACCTCCGTTAGACTCCGTTAATGACGACCGTTAAGTGATGACGTGGCTAACAGAAAATCACAGTCAGCATATTTTAACACTAAAAAACAATGCCCCGACCCGCCACGTCATATTTAACCGCCATGTCAGCACTACTTGCCCAACCCGCAAACCAACCCAATAATTGACCCAACCCCAAATCCGAGACCCCTGAAAGTAAATCAAAACAGGAAAGGGTAGGGCACTTTCCCTTCCTCCATCGTCCTCTCGTCCTCCCGCATCTCTCCGAACCCAATTGTTTGAAAATCAAATCGTCGAAGAAGGAGGGATGAAGGCCGCCGCGCCGCCGCCCTGAATTCCTTCCCCCAATCTCTTCCTCCCGCGCCTCCACATACACAGAGCGACAACATACATACTACTGTATAGACTTTAACCAAATCACAAAATTGTAACCATGGAATTCATGAAAAGGATTTCAGAGATGCAATGCTAGCACAATCGCTTTCCCCTTCCAGCTCGTATCAGACCAATTGAGAATCAAAAAACTAACATGCATTTCACTAAAACAAGACGGAGCCAGAATTCAATTCCCCTAAACCAAGCCCAATTTTCCGAGCTCCGGCACCAACAACCAAACAAAATAGCCAGACTACGCAAAGAGAACAACAAAATACAACCACCACTTCCACATCACGAAAACGAACGTGAGCGGTGAATTACCCAAACTCCGGTTGGAGCTCTCCGACTACATAAAATTGGCTTATGGAACCAGAGAGTCCAGGACGTACGATGGAGGAAGGGAATCCTTTCCTCTTTTGATTTACTTTTCAGGGGTCTCGTGTTTGGGTTGGGTCAATTATTGGGTTGGTTCGTGGGTTGGGCAAGTAGGACTGACATGGCGGGTAAATATGACGTGGCAGGTCCGATCATCGTTTTTTAGTGGTAAAATATGTTGACTGTGATTTTCTGTTAGCCACGTCATCACTTAACGGTCGTCATTAACGGAGTCTAACGGAGGTTAACGGAGAGTGACTGAACTTGGACTGTTCAACTAATTTAAGTGACTATAAATGGAATAAATCAATTTGAGTGGCAAACCTGAAATTTTGTAGCAATTCGAGTGACCAAACTTGCAATTAAGCCTTTAAATAAATGAAAGTGACTTGACGGAATAATCAAAGGAGGTCTAAAATCCCTAAAAAATAATGAGGTCTAAATATTTCAAGTAAATAAAAAGTTATAAATAAATTAGAGTATAGTAACAACATAACATGTTTGAGTACCGATCAAAAGCCAAAATCCTGTTAAATCAAAACCGCTTATAATATAAGATTTGACTAAGCCGAGCAAATACCTATTAATGATACACAAACATGTAAAGGAAACTAATGTTTTTCAGAGGAAAGCATGCAAATATATAATAATTCAAAATACATTAATAAAAAATCACACCAAATTTGCTTGGTATCAAAAGTCATCGCAATTTTGAAAGAGCAAAAAACTACATTCATTATTGCAAGAGGTTTTCTTATTAGCATTTCCAAACAGAGTAATAGTTCATGTCCAAGCAAACTAAATAAAAACAAAACACTCACCCAATAGTTAGAGAGATCATAATATACTTTTTATTTTGACCATATTAACTATTATACCATACATATTGTCAATTCGTGGAAACTATAGGGGAAGGAATTAATGGATGAAAAATGGTAAATATTACTAAAAAATCAGGATTAAAACTTAATAAGTTGGGATAATGGTGATATAGGAGATGCTAACTTGTAATACATGTTCTATTCAAAATTTAAGGTTAAGTATAAGAACTACACAGAAAAATGGGAATGCATTTGGAGATAACCTTTATAATTGTCTTTTGGTGTCTTTCATTACAACAAACGATGGGGTGGGATGGGATGCTAATCCCATACCTCGTTAGCACCTGCTAACTCCAAAAACGTTACACACGTATTCATACAAACACTATACACGTATTATTAAAAACCACTACTACCAATATATTGCACCTCAATATTGACGAAACTACATAATCCCAAGACAACTATGACCAGAAACACTACCATGACTGCACATCAAACTACTACAGACCCTACATATTAACAACACAGGCGATCAATAAAAAAAGACTACCAAAAATTTCCATGCAAAAACACTACCACGACTATTAGGACGGTGCTAACCCCTATAGGATTAGCACCGTAGCTTGTCCCACAAATGATAGGTGCATTTGGTAATTGGTTTGGTGTCTTTAATCTCCATTGGCTGGTAAGTGGTGTATTTATATTTATTGGTAACATTTAACGTATGCACAGGTTGTTTGGCTAGGTAAGTTAAGTTTCGTCATTCAATTCATTTAAAAAGAAATGGTAAAATCAATGGATTAAGGAGAAATCAACTATGGCTGATGTGGCACAATGTTCTCACAAAACAGCCATCTATACTACTAGTTTTTTGGTCCGCGCTCCGCCGCGGTACAAACTAATGAGTTAGTTTAAATAAAATAATTTATCAAATTATTCAGATAAAGATACATATGTAAGTTTCACGTGATGTTTTAATAATTACGAATAACTTACGTCATCCATTTGTCTAAGTGATACATTGTAAATAACTATTTCTACATAAAGTTTACGTCGTGTTTAATTATTATAGAAAAATTACACATATTTTTTTAATTGATACATAAATGATTATTTGTCCATAAACTTTATGTAGTGTCTTAATCATTAAGTAAAAACTCATGTAACAGTTATAAAACGTTATTACATAATTTTTTCATAATGTGTGGTCTAATGGTATAATCAAGTTATAGTAAGTAACATCAAGGAATTTTCAATTTATGTAACTTTTGTTGAAATTTTTTACATAAATATTTCATAATGTCGTATAATAATAATTTCTTATTAATTTTAGACTTATTTTTGAAGTGGTTGTAGGGAATAAAACAAATTTAATATTGCAGAAAAGTAGATTCATAATATGTTGTGTAATAAGAATTATTTATGAATTTTAGACTTATGGTAAAAGTGGTTGTAGGGAATAAAAATCATATGAATAATATTACATAAAAGGAGCAAAAAGGGCATATGAGATAAAATCCTATTGTGAACAGTACACGTGGAGAAAAAATAGCCTTTTTTCATGGTCCATGAGACCGTATCGGAAAAGTCAGTGGTAGGGTATTTTATGGCAAAACCGTGGTTTAACCGTAGTTGAACCGTTAGTACCATTGAATACCGGCTACCGGTTTAGCCTCCGATACTGGTATTTTGTGGTTGAACCGCCGGTACGGTACGGTTTCATGGACCATGCTTTTTTTTAATGAACAATGAAAAGTATTTATTAAAATAGATTGATCGTCAAACAACTTTTTTCTCTCATTCCATAATTATATTTGTTTGATCGAATGAAATATTATTACTTATGTGGGTATTTTTTGAATTTTTCATTAAAATATAACTTATAAGTTCTAGTATACATGAGTAGAAATTTGACTTAAAGATGTAAAAATATGTTTCGTTTTAAAAAAATGCGATAGATGTAACTTCACAAACAATAGTCTATTATTGCATATATAATGCAAAAGAAAAAAGGAATTATTGATTGAAAGAAAAAAATATTAAAAGGAGAGAGATAGCTCCATAAATATGTCATTAACTAAATGTTTTTGTTTCCAAAAAAAAATTTTCACCATGGCAACTTTTGCGTTCTTCAGATGCTTATTTGGCAAGAAGTAACATTTGGGGGTGATGACTTTTGATATTAGATTTGAAGTTTCAAGAACATAATTTTAATGAATTAATTCTTGTACTAAGAAATAAATCATTCATGATAAAAAAAAAATGTATGATAATAGGAACATACTTTTCAATGGTGGCATACATAGTTAAAAAATGTATGGTTCAAGATATATTCAAATAGATATTATCTCAAATTACATTCTTTTAGCGAATTTGAGATTTTTATTAATCTTTTGTATTAAAATGGTGAGAAATTTATCAAGTTTTAATGTAACTTTACCTATATTTCACAGTTGATGGGTGCTACAACCCCTCCTAGTAGGGCTGATAATCGATTTGGTTCGGTTATAACCGAAACCATTTAATCGGTTCTCAGTTAACCGTTAAGTACTTTAAACTTATTGTTAACCGTACCGTTTAAATGAGTCGGTTAACCGTAATCGTATAGTCGGTTCTCGATTATTTTGTCGGTTAACTAGATAATCGTTAACTAAGTGATTCGGCAAGGTTATACCAAAATAACCGATCGATAACCTAACCAACAAAAGACCTCCTTTTTTCAATTGTAAATCTTTTGTAATTTTTCATACATAGGCATGTGTTCTTTTCGTAAGTTGTTATCATTGAATAAAAAATAATTTAATAGATATATATCAATACATAATCAACTCAATGCAGCACAAGTACACAATAATCGGTTATCAGTATAACCGTTAAGCCCCAGTTCCAATTTGATTATCAGTTACACCGTTAACAGAATAACCGTTTACCAGCCCTACCTCCTAGTTTCAACATAGCTCCTCAACCGCATGGTGTTATGCATGATAAATAAATATACTAAACACAATTATTATATTTCACCATCGTTTACCATAAGTTACCATCCTATATAAGGCAAATATATTTGGTCCTAAATTTTTTGGAAAATTTGTAAATCACAATAGGTCACTCGTTCATTATATATAAAATTTTAGCTAAAAATGAAAGTGGTACTAAGTGGTTCAGGGTGGTAAGAAATCGTTTTTCTTAAAATTATGTTCTTGAAACTTCAAATCTAATATCAAAAGTCATCACTTTCCTTCTTGCAATAAAAAACTTAAATCAAAAGGTTGAGTAAAAAGTAACTAAGGCAAGCTATGATATTTGAGAGCTGCTGCACCTTACCGTTAATCCCAATAAAAAATGGAAATGACGAAAGTCTTGTACAGTTCGGTTCCTCCGTTATTGTAGTTAGTAATTAAAAAATAAAATTAATGATAGCCCAATCAGGAAGCGCCACCTGGCCTGGCAGCAGCTACGGGCTGCAACCCGGGTTGCTGCCAAGTATCGCCCACTTTACTCTTACACTGTGTTCATAAAGGGCGGAAAAGAGGGGGAAGGAAATGTAGGGAGGAAAGCTCATTTCCCTATACACTTTCCCTTGTTTTTTAAGAGGAGGAACAGTGACCTTGGAAAGGAAAAGAAAGGAAAAGTCACTATTTAAGCCCACCCTTCAAATTGGAGAGAAAATTAACATTCTCCTCTGCTCTCCATTTTCCCTATGCAATTTCCTTTCCTTTGCTTAGCTTTATTTTTATTTTTTAGGCAAGTTGCCACCATTTATTCTCCATAATTAACCATAGTTAGTAAATACTGCATTTAATACACGTATATGTACTTGTACGTATTTTATCCATTTAAAATTTTCGTATTCGTATTATTGTCAAGATGTTTAATTTCCATTCTTTCTTTTGATGGCTCCCGTACTAAACACGTATAAAACATTGTCAAAATATTATTCAAATTTTCTAAAATAAAAATTTTAGTAAAAATTTTGAAAATATAAAATCAACAAAAGATTTTGGTATCATGAAGAGCTTATGTAGAAGTAGGTTATTCAAAATATCAATTTCTATATTTTCTATAATATATGTTTTTCACATATTTACTCTTACATAATCAATAAAATAACATATCTAGCACACTTCACAATATACTTTTTTCCTCCACTTTCCCTTCACTTTCTTCCATGAAACAACATTTTCCTTCCCTTTCAACTTTTCCTTTCTCTCATTTTCCCTCCCCTCCAAATTTTCCTTTCCTTCCATTTTCCTCTCTTCCTTTGGAAACAGAGTGTTACAATATTTTCATGATAATTTAGTGGCTGCCGTGCTTTGAGTGGAATCTGGAGGGGGAAAAAACCATAAACAATAAGGGAAACGGAAAATGAATGCAAACCGCAGAAAATTGTACCTAAACATACAGATAAAATAATAATAGGAAAAATAATCCTTAATAATGCAACAATAATTCATTAAATTCAAGAAATGAATCTGGGGGTCGTCACTCATTGGTAACGGGAAAAAGAAGAAGAAAATACAAAAATTCCAGTAACTACTTTTTGAAGTTTAGTTACAGCCTCCACCCTTGAACAGCCGCGCCATTATTTACACAAACTTGGCAGCCCTTTCCCAGATCAGACTGTTCTTTGTGCATGATTGAGTTCCGTCTAACAGATGACGCAAGCATTTGGATCTTCCCCCGGAACGTGAGCGGCGCCGTATTGGTAAGGGTAATTGTTGTACCCCTTCTGTTGTTGATAAGGGTAATTGTGGTAATAGTAACCACCGTTGACTTGAGGCTGAGGAGCGTAATAATAGGGGACGACGGGAGGAGCAGAAGGGTTCTTCTTGTCTTTTCCTTCATCTTTCTTCCCTGCCGCCGTCGGAGGCGGGTCTTCCTTCTTCTTCTCCGGCTGCTTCGGTGGGCCCACCGAGACTACCTCCGTCGGGAACACTTTCCTGAGCTTGCTCGCTATCTTCACCGGATCCACGTTTCCGACCACCGTCATCTTCATGTCTTTCATGTCCATCGACACCGAGTCTACCCCTGAGATCCCTGTGACTTTCTTCATCGCTCTCTGCTTGTCTCTGTCGTCGTGCAGATCCAGCTTAAGAACCACAACCTGTTCAGAAAAAAAGAATCAAGATTAGGAAACAGTAATTAAGCATACAAACGCTCAATCAGCAACCTACAACAGAATTGACCTGATAGAGAATAGGTACCGCGCCTAATTGTAATGAACTCTTACCTTCATTTTGCCTTTGGACGAGAAGGAGGGGAAAACAGAGTGAGTGAGTGTGCTTCAGAGGAGGGATGGAATCGAGTAGGGCGAGATGTGGGAAGTTTGAGAGATTGGTGTTTAGAGCTTGGATGAGAAGCTTGGTGGGTGAAGGTTCTGGTAATGGCGGTTTATATAAGGAGAATGGTTGCCATAAGTCAATTCGAGGTCGTCGCCGTGGCTTCCTTGCGGCTGCATCAGTCTGTGGTCAAGATTCAAGAAGCAATACAGTGATTGAATAAAATATTAAAATTTAAAAGGGAAACAGTGGAGGGGTTTACGTGCGTAGTGAAGCCCGAGAGGGCAATCAGCAATGTGCCCTTTTTGGCCCATGAAAAGAGATGACGCGTTTTCAACGCTCGAACCTTATTTCCCGACTTCTAGACTTTGTCGCCTTCTTCGTCGGAGCACCTTTCTTGGACCTTCTCTACTATCTGCTCACTGATTGGCTTTGTCAAATACAGTGAGCGTTTACTATTCTTGGGTGGGTGTTGTTATTGGGCCCAGGATTTGGAGAAAGAAACAACAAATTAACGGGCCCGGATTGTGAACTCTTCTCATATTGGGCTGGGTTATAACGGGAGCAAGAATTATACTTTTTTAAGGAATGTGTTAGGGTGATTACTCAAAATTGAGTAATCATGTTGGCTACTAAAATCTACACCTTTAATTATTTTTATTTCACTCTAATTTTAAATTGATGGTGTAGATTAGATTAAGGGTAATTTTGAGAATAAAAAAATATCACACCTGATTTCTATCCTTTAAAGATTTATTTTCTATATATTATATCTAAACCTTACTTCAAGTCCATTCTCCATCACCGTCAACACCTCCTATATTGGTTGTTCCCTTTCTCCGTTCGCAGTCACTCTCGACCACCGTCCAACTGTCGGCGGCCAACCCTCCGGCTACCCCGTTGGTCTCTCTCTCTCTCTCTCTCTCTGTTGGGGGGGGGGGGGGGAGACGGCCATGGTGGAGCTCTCTGGGTGACAGTCATGGTGGAGGGGTGAGATGGTGACGACAATTTCCTTTCCTCCCTATCTCTATCCCCGTAGATATATATTATATATATAACCTAGATCTTCTTTTTTGTTTTGGTAGTGGTTTGTTGTTTGTTTTATGAAACAGTGTAGTATTGTTTTTTGTTTTGTCGTATTGGTATTGATTTTGTCGTATTGGTATTGTTTTTGTCGCATTGGTATTGATTAAATTTGCAATGGTATTGATGTTTTCTTAAATGATAGTGTTTCTATTTCTAGAATGGTATTAGTATTTTGTGCAATGGTAGTATTTGTAATGGATTGGTATTGTTTTGTTGTTTTGTTGTAATGGTATTGATTAAATCTGCAATTGTATTGATGTTTTGTTAAATGGTGGTGTTTTTATTTCTCGAATGGTATTAGTGTTTTGCGCAATGGTAGTATTTTTGTAATGGATTGGTATTGATTTATTGTTTTGTTGTTGCAGCGGTATTAGTTTGACGGGACGAAATCTAGGAAAGATTGAGAAAAAAAGGGAGAGATCTGGCTAAAAATTGTGGAAGTGAGAGAAAGAGAAAAAAATTGTAGTTAATATATTTATGTAATTTCCTTAAATATAATTTATTAAAAATGTAATTAATAATTTTTTTGTTATACTCAGTTTTCCCTTAGTAACCACGGTGATTACTATAAAATAGTAATCACCGTAACCTGTCCCTTTTTTCAACTTACTCGGCATCTAATCTAAACCAAACAAGGTTACGAGGCAGTAAGCCCAAAGGAAAGGAGTGAAGAAACCGAGGTTGACATTTGGTCTTCGGGACCCCTTGAGAAGTTGACTTCCGAGAAAAGTGGTTCAACCAAGCCTTTGGGTGCAGTGGGATCCAGAAATTCTACATTAGGGTGTACTCTCTCAAAAATTAATTTTAATTAAATATTAGAATTAAATTAAATAATTATTAGAAATGAAAATATCTGACTAATAAAAGTTATATTAAAAGCACAAATGTGCTTCTTAAAATGGTAAAATACATTTGGTGTCTATACTGCTCAACAAATATCTCTCGACATATCCAACTAGACAAGGGCATCCCCTAATTGGGTTAATCATTAGGTTTTGAAAATAATTTGGGATGAGAATAATATTTTACTATTATATTTGGTTCTAAAACACAATAGCAAATGAGTTGTAGTGTAATTGAAAATATGTTTACTAATAGTGGCAGTGTTCCAAGTTTAAATCACATAGATTACTACTTAAATATTATTTGTACCAATACGCAAACTGTTATAAACGCGCTGCTACGGATCATGAAATCGTCGGAATCGATAAAGCAAGAATACGAAAGCGAGAATCGAAAAACACAGACACACGATTTACGTGGTTCACTAACACGCTGTGTGTTAGCTACGTTCATGGGCGAGAGAGAGCCAGTTTCACTATACCGAGGAGATTACATATTACAGAGGAGTATGAGAAGTATTTATAGTACTTCTCCATGTGGGTCTAAACCTAATCCAATCTGGCAAAGGAAACGGTTACAGACCAGGCCCAGAACCCAAACCCAAATACATTGAGCTCATACACCGCGGGCCGGGGGCGTTGCCCCTGGACCCCACTCGCTGACCCGCGGCTGATAGTCCGATTCAAGTCACATCAACAAATCTCCACCTTGACTTGAATCCTCTTCCTCTGAAATCTCTGATGTACTCTGCTCCTTCTCTCTCTCTCTCCCGCCATCAATGCCCCGTAGGGCGGAGTCACCCACTCAAGACATTCAGCAAGTCCAAGTAGTGTTGGAACTTGCCATGTGGAACCGGCTTCGTGAACATATCAGCAGGATTATCCGCGGTGCCAACCTTCTTCACCTTAATCCTCTTCTCTGTCCTCAAGAAATGATACCTCACGTCGATGTGCTTAGTCCTCTCATGGTGGACTTGATCCTTGGCCAAGCATATTGCACTCAAATTGTCGCAATACACCACTGCATGATCATGATGTAGACCTAGGGGTGTTCAAACGGTTTGGTTACCATGGTAACCGTTTTAACCGGTACTATTTGGATAATTTGGTTCGGTTAATTTGGATAATTAATTTGGTTTGGTTAAAGTTTTTAGCTTGTTTGGTTTAGGTGGTTTGGTTTGGTTTCAGACACTCCTAACCAGTCAAACCAAATTAGCCAGTTAAGTAATTAGTCATATATCTAACATATATTATATACACAACATACTTAATACTTTGCATAATCATTCAAGAATTAACGTTCATCCCTTTTAGACTCATAAAATATAAAGCTCAATATTGCTCATATAGTGTATATTTGTATATGTAAAATGTAGACCACAACATATGGACGTCTAATTTAGATAAATTTCATACATTATGATGGATGAAAACTTAAAAGGAAGGTCATTTCCAGCTTATGATAATTGCTAAGAGACTAAGTCAATTTACACAAACACAACAATTCATTAACCCATACCATTGTCATAAATTTTTGTTAGGTGAATACTTCTATACTAATCGTAAGATAATTGTCTTAGTTGCATGTATTTTTGTTAAGGGTCAACTATAACTACGTGTTGATTGTTATGTTTTATGCATTATATAAATTGCAAATTGTTGCATTAACCGGAAAATTTTCATCGTCAATGATAATGTGATTTTATATTGGTTAATCTGGTTAACCAATTAACCAAACCGATTAAACTTTAGTTTGGTTAATTTGGTTGTTGTGTTAGTTTGGACGGTTTGGTTATGATATTGTATTCCATGGTTAATGGAATTTAGCCTTATTTGGTTTGGTTATAACCATGGTAACCATTTGAACACCCCTATGTAGACCCAGATCACCAACCAGTCCCTTCAACCATATTCCCTCCTTAGCAGCTTCTGTCAACGCCATATACTCTGCCTCAGTAGTAGACAATGTCACCGCCGACTGCAAAGTTGCCTTCCAGCTCACTACAGAACTCCCAAGAGTGAATACATAACCGGTCATCAATCTCCTCGTGTCAACATCTCCAGCATAGTCCGAGTCAGAATACCCAGACACCAAGCACTCTGTATCACTTCCGAAGCTAATCCCCACATCAGGTGTACCCTTAAGGTACTGGAAGATCTTCTTCACAGCCTGCCAATGCTCCTTCCCAGGTTGTATCATAAACCTGCTGACAACACTAACAGCATGTGCAAGATCAGGTCTAGTGCATACCATAGCGTACATCAAGCTACCTACTGCACTAGCATATGGGACTCTCGGCATGTACTCCTTCTCAGCCTCTGACTGTGGTGCATAAGCTGAGGATAGATGAACATTTGAAGCACTAGGAGTATTTAAGGGCTTTGCTGAAGACATGCCAAACCTTGACAGTATCTTCTGGATGTAGCTCTTCTGTGACAAGAAAAGCTTCCTCTTCGATCTATCCCTGTAAATCTCCATACCCAAGATCTTCTGAGCAGCTCCCAAATCCTTCATCTCAAACTCAGCACTGAGAAGCTCCTTTAACTTCTGGATATCAGACTTCGACCTCGCAGCTATGAGCATATCATCCACATACAGAACAAGATAGATCATCGAACCATCCTCCACTTTGCTGTGATATACACAACAATCATATGGACTTCTATTGTAGCCCAGCTCAAGCATGTAACTGTCAAATCTCTTGTACCACTGCATCGGAGACTGCTTAAGTCCATACAAGGACTTCTTCAGCTTACAAACATAGTCTTCTTTTCCCGGAACCTCGAATCCTTCTGGCTGAGTCATGTAAATTTCTTCTTCCAACTCTCCATGTAGGAAAGCTGTCTTCACGTCTAGCTGCTCGAGCTCGAAGTCATAATGTGCCACTATCGCTAGTAGCACTCTAATCGAAGTATGTCTGACCACTGGTGAGAAAATCTCATTGTAGTCAACTCCTTCCCTCTGCGAGAAGCCTCGTGCAACCACCCGAGCTTTAAATTTCATTCCCTCTTTAGAAGTGATTCCTTCCTTCTTCTTGTAGATCCACTTGTTTGTAACAATCTTCCTTCCTTGTGGTCGTTTGACTAGCTCCCAAGTCTGATTCCTGTCATGGGATTCCATCTCATCTCCCATTGCGGTAAGCCACTGATCAGCTTCGCCACCCAAAACGGCTTCTCTATAGGACTGTGGCTCACCTGGATCCACTTCTTCAGCAACCTGAAATGAATACGCCACCATGTCCTCAAAACCATACCTCTGCGGAGGTACTCCTGTAGTCGCTCTCTTCGGTCTACCGGAAGCAATAGACTGTTGAGCTCGTGCACTGGACTTTGAAGTTTCCGGCTCTGTAGAAACATCCTCATGTTGATCTTCTCCACCTTGGTGCTCAACCTCACTCTCATTGAGAGTTTGCAGCTCCACCTGCTTATCAACATTCCTGCTACCTTCAACAACAGTGACCTTCAACATGGGATTAAACATAGACTTCTCATCAAATATCACATTTCTACTAAGTATTACTCGATGCTCAGAAGGTGACCAGACTCGAAATCCCTTAACTCCATCTCCGTAACCCACAAATACACCCTTCTTTGCACTTGGGTTCAGTTTACCCTCATCCACATGATAATAAACAGGACACCCAAAAACTTTCAGTGAAGAGTAATCAACAGGCTTACCATACCACCCCTCATAAGGAGTCTTCAACCCGATACATGTGTAAGGTCCACGGTTGATCAGGAAGCACGTCATGTTCACTACTTCTTCCCAGAATCTTCTCTCTAATCCAGCATTAGAGAGCATGCACCGTGCTCTCTCCAACAATGTCTGGCTCATCCTTTCTACAATGCCATTCTGCTGGGGTGTATCTCTAACAGTCCAATGACGGGCAATCCCTTCATCCTTGCAGAATTCGTTGAACTCAGAATTACAGAACTCTAGACCATTGTTCGTTCGCAGCTTCTTGATCTTCTTCCCAGTCTGATTCTCCACCAATGCCTTCCATTGCTTGAACTTTGTGAAAGCCTCACTTTTCTGTTTCATCATGAAAATCCAAGTAAATCTCGAATAGTCATCAATAATAGACAGAAAATACCTGATGCCTCCAATGGATTCAACTCGTGAAGGACCCCAACAGTCGGAGTGGAGGTAATCCAGTATCCCCTTTGTCCGGTGGATACCCTTCTTGGGAAACTTGCTGCGATGTAGCTTCCCAAACACACAATGCTCACAGAATTCCAAATTCTGCACCTTGTGTCCGCAAAGAAGATCCCTCTTCGATAGAACTTGCATCCCCCGTTCACTCATATGGCTCAGTCTCATGTGCCAGAGAGTGGTCATATCTTCCTGATGAACCTGAGACGAAGCAACTGCAGCAGAACCAGACAACACAGACCCTTGCAATGCATACAAGGTCTCACGCTTCACGCCCTTCAGCACCTTCCTTGAACCTTTGCAGACATACACAACTCCACCTTTTCTTTTGAAGTTGAAACCCTTGCTGTCGAGTAGACTCAAGGAGATCAGGTTCTTTGTCATTCGTGGAACATGCCTGACATCATTCACGGTACAGAACAAACCATCATATGTCCGAACCTTTATGGACCCGATTCCAACAACCTTGCAGACAACTCCATTAGCCATGACCACGTTACCGCCATCTATCTGCTCGTAGGTTGTGAAGCAATTCCTGTTCGGAGACATATGGTATGAGGCTGCAGTATCAAGAAACCACACATCACCACGATGTGCCTTCTCATCTACAGCCAAGGCGAGATCATCTTCAGAACTGTTGTCCACTTCTGCCACGACAACTAAACCTTGTTTCTTCTGTTGCCCTCTTCTCTTGGGACAGTTGTACTTCCAATGCCCCACTTCTTTACAGTTGTGACAAGCATCACCTGGCTGTGGACCGGGACCCTTGGAATTCTTGTTTGAATTCCCTTTACCAGATTTCTTCTTTCCCTTTCCACCTGTAACAGCCAAATCCGATGCCTCACCACCTGTACCAGATCCAGACGCCTTATGCATGATATCTCTCGTATGAAGAGCATACCTGACATCCTCCAACGACACGCTTTCTTTACCAGCAATAAAAGAATCAACGAAATTCTCATATGAACTCGGCAAAGAAACCAGTAGGATTAGGGCAGCATTCTCGTCATCAACTTGAACATCTATATTACGCAGATCCAGCAAAATAGAGTTAAGTTGTTCGAGATGTTCCCTCAAAGGCGTACCTTCTTGCATCCTCAAGTTGAACAACCGTTGCTTGAGATGCAGCTTGTTGGTTAAGGACTTCGTCATATACAGACTCTCCAACTTTAACCACAAGCCCGCGGCAGTCTTCTCAGCAGCGACTTCAATGATGACGTCATCAGACAACGATAGCATGATGGTCGAGTGGGCCTTCTCCTCCAGGGTATTCCACTCATCGTCATCGACCGCTGCCTTCTTCTGTTTCGCAGACAGCGGCCCCCACAGCCCTTGCTGTTTTAATAAAGCATGCATCTTGATCTGCCATATAGCGAAGTTGTTCTTCCCCGTGAATTTTTCGATCTTCATGTTCACCGACGTCATTCTTCTGAATCGAAAACCCTAGCTTGATTTCCAACCAGACTCTGATACCACTTGTTATAAACGCGCTGCTACGGTCGGAAAATCACCGAAATCGATAAAGCAAGAATACGAAAGCGAGAATCGAAAAACACAAACACACGATTTATGTGGTTCACTAACACGATGTGTGTTAGCTACGTCCACGGGCGAGAGAGAGCCAGTTTCACTATATCGAGGAGATTACAGATTACAGAGGAGTATGAGAAGTATTTATAGTACTTCTCCATGTGGGTCTAAACCTAATCCAATCTGGCAAAGGAAACGGTTACAGACCAGACCCAGAACCCGAACCCAAATAACATTGAGCCCATACACCGCGGCTGATAGTCCGATTCAAGTCACATCAACACAAACTACCACGGAAGGTTGGATAATCATTTTCCCAAATTTTAAGAGTGTCCCACTACCACTTAAACATTTTTTTTGCACATACGCAACTACTATCGGAGGTTGAATAATCATGTTTTCAAATTCATGTATCCTTCACTGCTTGTGTGCAGGAGTGAAGTGCGGCAAATGAGCTGAGTCGGGTGAGGTTTTGATTTAATTTGAGTTTGGTTTGTTAATAAACGATCAACTTGTTTACGAAAATTTTTGGCTTGTGCTGGACTCTAACTTGGCTAATCAATTAGCTTGCGAGATCGGTTCGAGCTAAGGTGTCATAACTTTTAGTTAGTTATTTTTAATTATTGATATGATCTTACCAACTAGTAACTAGGTTAATCATGTCATCATCTCTTGAATAAGTGAAACGTGAGCAACCTAACTCATGGAATAAAGCAAATAAGGTGAGTTTTAGGGAAACTAGAAATAACAATAACATAGAGTCCCATCGATATCATTGCCGTTCAATACAATCTAAACCATACCAAGGGATAAACATACCGACAAAACTACAAAAGATCTCGTATATGCAATTATGCATGTACCGTAAGAATGTGAGGTTGAAACATATCCCGATAGAAAAGCATGAAGCCGGAATCCAAATGTGTGCGAAGGAAGATGATAAATGAAGCCAAAAGTTAGGCTTCGTGACACCACTCATTTCATTTATCGAAACATTAGGCGAAACCGAGGAGTTAGGCCATCATCTGTAAACACGTTACCTTTCCAATACGAGCCAAAGGTGAAAGGAAAGGGCAGAAAAGGGATCAACTTGCTTTAGATGGATCCAAACGTTAACTCTTGTTTACTTCCAATATGGCAAATTACATCGTCTCGCGTCACAGGCTCACAGCCCACGACCTCAAGTCGACGCCAAGCCAAGCAGAGGGAGGCATTGGAGTGACAGTTTCATGTGGGTGGAAATGCAGGAGCAGAGAGGGATGCCGTCGTGGGACCCACATCCCAAAATATCTTCCCCTTTGTGATCTCAGTGTTGGATCATGTGGCTTCGGTTGTTGGCCACTCAATCAATAGCCTGCTCGTAAAAACTACTGTACTGTACGAGTATCAATGCCGCGCCACGTGTCCTTCGCTCCGGCGGGCCAAAAGCTTCAATGGTATATATATATATCTGTTTTGGACCTTTGGGCCGACCTTTATCCCTTTTACTCCGACGCCGGAGAGCGTTGGATAGCGAGATGGGAAAGGTGTGATCAGATGGGAGGGGGTCCACCGTAAGCAATTTGAGCTACCGTCTCAACGAGTTCAAATGAAGCCATTGGCTTATCAAATTGTTGGTCGTTGCCCGTTGGACCCAACGAGGGGAGTTGTTTGGTTGGTTTTGAGATCACTTCTCTTTGTAGTTCCTTTTACTATGATTTTTTGTATGATGAAAAATCAAAATCACGTAGTAGTGGTGGAGTCAGAAATTTAAATGAAATGCTAAAAAACTATTTATAGAAAATTTGAATTGGCGAGAAAGGACTAAATCCTACAAACTACTATATTTTTCAAAATTATAATGAAATTTACTTTTACTTTTACATTATTTTGAGAGTTAAAAGATGGCTATATCCTTCTCTACCATCAACATGGTTCCACCACTGTCATGCAACACTGCATTAATTGATCTTTGGTTGGTTGAAGTTAGGGCCTGTCCAACCAAGTCGCAATACAATATTAAAAATTACGACTCTATAATTTGTGGTTCGCCGCAATCAGGATTGAAGTGTTATTCGTATGCATTGGATTCAATGTTTGTTTTTCTCAACCCGTCAAGTTTCACATTTAGTTTTAAATTTTGTCTTTATAAATATATATAAATTTAAAGATATTTGAATAAGAATCATACTAAAATGTCTAAATAGCAAAATTTTGTTGATTAGATTGACCCAAGCTGACATAATATACAACTTTACCACCGTAAAAGTAATACATACGATACAAAAATTGAGAATAGTGACCTCCCTAATATGGAGAATTGAGCTAAACCTCAGATTCTTCTAAAATATTCAATTCGTGTTCTTAAGTACTTATCGTGAACCGACTTTATCAGGGCTGTCTATACTCTATAGTCCATCGCTTAATTAAAGAAACAACCAGTTAATCACTATAGGGGAATCGGCCCACCATGGCCACGTGGCGTCTTGTAGTTCGACGAGCAGAACATTGACTCAAGAGTGCTCGAGAGCAGGCGATTAAACCCCGGCGCCTCATATAAAGACCAGCCTCGCTGTCTCAACGAAAGCCGCATTTCTCCCGTCACTTCTAAAGCTAGAAGCCGAAATTCCTTCTTTTTTTCCCCAACTTCCTCTCACAACGCCAGAAATGGTGTCGATGAACCCGAACCCGGCCGAAGGGTTCTACCTGGATCCTAACGGAATGGCGCTCCCCGGGCTCGGCCCTTTCGCCAGCTCTACCGCGGAGGCCTCCAACCCGCCGGCGAGTTCCGCCGTCGAGGATCCGAGCAAGAAGGTCCGGAAGCCTTACACCATCACCAAGTCGAGGGAGAACTGGACCGAGCCGGAGCACGATAAGTTTCTCGAAGCTCTCCAGCTGTAAGTTCTTCTCTGCTGTAGTTTCGACTCTCCGGAGTCGGTTCGAGTTTGTCCTTAAGTTCAATTTAGGGTTCGTCGCGTGAAAATGGAGCTCGAGGCGCAGAATTTAAGCTAGCGTATTGCGAATTAGGCTATAGTTGGTGGCTACGCGAGATCGGTTTTAGTGAATTTGGCTGTATTGTGGAGTTGGAGCTGTTACTTTGATGATTATGGAGATGGATACGGCGGATTGAGCTTTTTGTATGATATGGAGACACTGTTCCACATTTCTTTTTCGGATTCTGGTTTTCCAGTGCATTTTCCTTATATTGAAGTGTGTAACCTGAGACTCCCACTAGCAGTGGGAGAAATGTGTCCTTAGGAAGGTGATGACTGTTTCTGGAAGCTACCTAGGGAATTGTTTAAGGCTTATCGAGCTGATGATGTAGGTAGACCATGACTGTTTCCGGAAGCTACGTAAAGAGTTCTTTACTTCTTTAAAAGGTTTATTGAGCTACTGGTTTAGGTAGATGCTGGCTGTTGCTCAAAGCTTAATTCATAATTCTTTGAGCTTTATCCAGCTCATGATGTTGACGTCGATGGACTGAAACAATAGTAAAAAACATCTGAATGCAAGATGTAATTGTGAATTTCCGGAACCTCAGAAGTGCTGCCATGAGAACTCAATAGGTTGTCTTAGTCTCCTAGAGTCGGTGGTGATGCGATTTAGCAGTCAGATCTGGATTACTGTTCCGTTTCCCAACAGTATTACACGTGATTATGTTCAAATAGTTCCTATGGCATTTTTGTCAGCAGAATGAACTCCTGGATTTTGACTTTATTTTATGGCAGTGTTGTCTTTAGTATGCTTTTGTGGCTTTTGTTGTCAGTTGGTAACTTTTAGCGCACGCTCCTTTGTTCTTGTGATCCTTGTAGCTTCGACCGAGATTGGAAGAAGATTGAGGCATTTATTGGATCCAAGACTGTTATTCAGGTATGTTACAACTGTTTCGTGGTTTAGTGAGGAACAGTCTCATAATGTGTGTTCAAGGGGTAGAGATATATCTTTACTTCATATTTTAATAATTACTGCTGTCATTAAAGCAAGAATGCTTTCATTATGAATTTTGTTATTTCATTGGAAGCTAAAGGAGTAATGAGATTGCTTGAACTGTGTTACTCTAGTTTCTGGTCATGGTGCCTTCAGATCTGGAACTTAATTTTGTACTATGTTATTTTCATGCAAGATTACGTTCAGTGTTGTTGGTATCAGCCTGCTGAAATTTAGAATGTACCTTTTGCAGATACGCAGTCATGCTCAGAAGTACTTCTTAAAGGTTCAGAAAAGTGGAACGGGTGAACATCTGCCTCCTCCCCGGCCTAAAAGGAAAGCTGCTCATCCATATCCTCAAAAGGCCTCAAAAAGTGGTAAGTTGTGTTGACTTTTGTATTGAGTATTAAATAGCTTGGAAATGTGCTGCTGATAAGGATTGTATCCCCTTATGATGTGTCTTTAAATAACAGCAGTTGCAGTGCTTCGACAATCTTCTGGATCTGTTCAGTCATCATCTGCTCTTCTTGAGCCCAGTGTTCCACCCGACTCCCCTTCAATGCCATTGAACCCTATTACAAGTGCAGCTGCAGTATCCTGGAAAAACAACATCCCAGCAGTGTCTTTGTCGAACCAAGGAAAAGGTTTGTAAAATCAAAGCTTACTCATCCTTTTTTACTGGTTTTTTGGTAGTTGGCTTTTGTTACAATTAGCAAAAAAGGTGGGAAACTTTGGTCACCAGTGTTTCTTTGTCTTTTCTGTCTTGTAGCGCCATCTTTGTCAAATAATTGTTGTAGCAGCACTGAGAGTACTCCAAGAACAAAACAAGTTGTTGAAGTGGCCGAGCAAGCAAATCCGTTAAGAGGTACATCAATGCCAATTCTTACTACTGTGGACTAGCCAAGTTGGGTACTGTATTTGTCATCTATTAGCATATTGGCTTTGGAACCGTCTTAGGTAGCTTTTGTAGCATGGTTATTTGACTAAACTCAACTCTCTATGCCATTTATGGTGAATGAGTACATGAATAACTGTCTATCCGTAGATTTATAAGTGGCATTTCTGCCTTTCTGTCTCTCCATATGGAGTGAGATGTCCTCTAGCGAACATGGTCTTTGGGCTTTTCTTAGTCTTCTTCAGCCTTTAGAGGAGATAGATTAACAGGGTTTCTGTTCGTCTTTCATGGAGCCGCCTATTGCAGTGCACTTAAATTTTGCATTAGTTGTATAGCTGGGAGGTGTTTGTTACCTTTTTCCCCATTATATATTGGAGATGTTCCCAAGTTTGAACCTTGGCAGGTAAATAGTTTTGATCTGCCACTACTACTATCTCTTTGGGCATGTGCTACTGCATTTTCTTCTTTGAACTGCTACTCCAAGCTTGGATAACAAGGCAGTCAGCATTACATATAATTTAGGACTGTTTAATGGTCCTAGTTGAACAATGATTGTTTCCGGTGGAGTTGTACTCACCTGATCATATTTGACAGCTTTTCGAACTTCGAATTTCATGCTGCTATCTATGCCAATGTGATCATGCAATTGCTTTTCTCAATTCCTTGCCACTAAAATGCTTTTTTCTATTGTGACTAAACTATTTCTGGGTGCTCTGCGGTTTTGTTTGATTGCAGTTCTGCCAGACTTTTCGCAAGTCTACACCTTCATTGGCAGTGTCTTTGATCCAAATGCTGTTGACCATTTGCAGAAGCTTAAGAAAATGGACCCTATAGATGTTGACACGGTATGATTATGCGAATCGGCTTCTGTAGCACAGTTTTACGATCTTTCTGAACTGTTCTTTATTGTCAATATTTATTGAAATTCTTTTTATGCATGTGACTTTTCTGTGTACTTTTATTACTTATTAGACTAGCAGATTGGTTTTCATAGCATGACTTTTTTCCTATCCTGTCCTTTTCAGACGCTGTTGCTGATGCGAAACCTATCCATTAATTTAACCAGTCCTGATTTCGAGGATCATGTAAGTGCCTTTTACACTTGATTTCACTTTCCTGCTCGAGTGACCTATTCGTAGTTTATTTTATTCGGGCGTCTGCATAATCATCTGTCTGTCTTGTCACTAGTGCCCTACACCAGCTGCCATTGTTCTTAAACTTGTAGTCTCCTCTCCCTTTCAGAGTGAAGCTTTACTGTAGATTTTCATGTAGTTTCAGTTAGACCTAATATTCATTAGTTCCCTAAATACTAAATAGTGTAGTGAAGCAGCGGAAAATGCAGTTTTACAGTCTTGCTTATTTCGTAGAAATGCTACAGGCTGGTTTGTAGCATCCCTGCATATACTTCCACCTTATAATTAACTGGACTTCATCTCGTGAAATTCCCTATAACATGTTTCATAACGGTTTCCATTCATCTTCACATTACGTTCAAATTTTGCGCATCAGTAAAAAGCAGGAGTTATAAAGAACATTAAGTGCATCAAGAAATGTTTAGTTGATCGAACTCATTAGTATTTGACACCTTCATTTCTGTCCCTTTCCAGTAAGTGGTAATCATTTATGGTCTCGTGACACGGTGTAATTTTGCATGGCAGAGAAGGCTGCTTGCTTCCTACGACACAGATGCGAACAGGATATGAACTGTTGCTTGATCCGGGCGAGGTGAATTGGCCGGACTGTGAGGGTCAGTAAAAGCTTCTACCACCAACAATTAAAGGTGCACGACGCGCTCTGTAACCGCCCACCAGTTCCCCCCTCTTTGGCCAGGCCTTCGGCCTTGTTGTAATCTCACAGGTAGTGTGTATATGGGATTCGAAGAAGAGGAGAAACAATAACTACCAGCAGCTGCTGCTGCTCCAGAGCGCGGGTGTATAGTTTCTGGTTCCGGTAAAGGCCTTGCTGTACAGCTCCTCCTGCGACGGAGGAAAGAATGAATTCACTCACCTAATTAATGAGAGTATGTAATTAAAGTTTTGATCACGAGCTTGTTCAGCCGTTGTTTAGTGTAATTAATGCATCCTCCACAATCACCTTTAACGCCTTCCTACGTGCAACCTGGGGCGTCAGTCTTGAGTTTTTGCATCCCGGTTCTTTGCTGTAGCCTGTTAAATATTGACTATTGAGTATAAGCCTTCTGAGAGCTCATTCTACCTTTGAGCCAGGCCTTGGCGGTAGTAACCTTACCTAGTGACACATCTGAATACTGATGTTTCAATTCCATGGCCTCAGCTTTCTGACATGTATTTATAATTATAAGCTGAAACTCAATATTTTTTTCTTCTTCTGTTCATATATCGAGCTCCTAAGTTCTGACTTCGAGGGAACTAATGCGAAAAACTATTCAAGCAGCAGAGTCGGGACATTAACGGAACTTGATAGATTATCTAGTGTCTCGGCTTAGTGAGTGAAATGGATTTACCTAATGTGATAACTGAAATTGCTTGACTATGCAGAACTGTCATGCACATTTAGCAAATTCACGCAGCTGGATCGTATTTTCGAGCAGGATTATTGAGATTCCTGCCACTCGGATATTCAGAATGAAAAGACACCTGATTTGGTACAGGTTTTTGAAGAAAAAAAATTGAAAAAAATGATTTGTGTATTCAAGTTTCCTGCCCGAGGTTGACCAGATACCATGACATGACAGAAGGAAGATGCACAAATTCGACTCAGCCCCAGTGGAGATGTTAAAAGTATACTATTGTAAAGGTCTTCGCTACTTTGAACATTGACTACCATAGGCTACTATTCGCTTCACATGCTCCCCTTGTTTCTTTCCAGAGTTGGGAAATTCCTAATCCTCAGCTAATTCAACTAGGACCCTAATTTTGGTACTTCTAACCAACATATATGGTTACGTATCTAGCTCAGAGACTAACTCTAATCAGAAGTGTCTGATTTCTAAAAGCAAATCCTGACTGCAATGAGGTGTATATAAGACGGTAACTAGACATGTTGCTCACCTACGACGTCCAATAAGATCTAAGCGTTGCCGAACCAAGGCCACCCCAAGTTCTGATCTGCAAACAAAGGCAAAAATAACTAACCAATTAGAGTAGACTCAGTTGAAATCAATCACTTGAGGCAAAACATAAGAAGTCAGGTTTCTACTCTACTTTTTCCTTTTACCTGGTCTGGCCAATAGGTTCGTATAGATGTGGACCTGATTACCAAAGGGGTAACACATGCTAGGAGGATAGGGCCCCATCTGATGCATAGGATGCGGCGGCGGCCGAGGAGGCAGGACAGGGAACCATGGCCCCATACCAGGAGGAGGTGGAGGAGGAGAACATATCATTGGTCCCATAGGCTTTGGAGCATAAACACATTTGGTCTGCTTCTTGTTCTCTGATTTCCTCCGACAGCCAAGCAACGGTGGGCAGGACTGCTGCTTACACAGTTCGCCGCCGGAGGCTTCATCCATTGGACATAAGAAGTCGTCGATAGTAATCAAACTGTCTTCATCCGGCCAGCAGATTTCGTCACTTGTATGAGGCTTCTCATGGAAATGGGTGGCAGCTGAGTCTACTGAAGTTTCTTGTTCACTTGGAACTTCTGGAGTCACTTCATCAGCATGCTCATCGTCCTTAAGGATCGTCTCATTGCAGCTTGAAGCGTCGACTTCGGATGGAAGAACTATGCCATCGTCACGGGAGGCCGGAATTGGTCTCTGCCCTCCAAGGTCGAACTCGGAGAAACCCAGCATCGAGAGGTCCTGGCTACACCGCAGGTCAGTAGACTGGCACGCAATTTCTTCCTCTATTAAAGCAAGGAGATCCTGATAGTCGGCATCATCGATCTCTGGATTGTCTTGCGTAGGACCAGAAGGGTTTGCACAAATAGTTGCTTTGTTGTCCCATTCATGCAGTTGCTGGTGATAGACAGAGGCAAGAGAGGTAGATGGGTGGGACTGGCCTGTACCTTCGTTACTTTCTGAAGGGATACTTGTCAATGGATGCTCGTTCAGCTTTGTGCCGTGATCCATATGTGCTTCTCCTGTTCCATGTTTGCCGTCGATACTGGACATGCTATTGCCAGCTGGCTTAACCCAAGATAGGAAGTAAGGACAGGATATGGTGGTCTGGCCAGCCTTACTCTGCAAAGGAAACATACAGAATGTCAGCTTATCCTAAACTTACTAAACCCTACAACTTCCAAGCTTTGGAAACCAAAAACGAGTGCCTCTTTTTATGGCTAACAGAAGATGCTCTAAATAAACTGAAAACATAATGCACTGGTTCCTGGAAGACTTCTACATTTGCAGGAAGGAGAGCTGACCAAAGTTCTTTCCCCAATTTATCATTGGTACTTGATTTTATCAACCATCATTATATAGATTAAGCCAAAAGTTACGTTCACTAGATGTTTGAAAGCTTGTCTATCTCCATCATACTTGATTTTGTTAAGTTCACTAAGCCAAAGTTAAGCTTAGGGGTAGTAAGAACTTTATGGGATTAAAATACCTTCAGTTTCTCGGATGTCCAACTTTCGTCAACTTCATACTTCTGGGAATCTCCTGAGCCTGTGGCGTTACTTGGCTCCTGGTTTTCTTTCTGATCATCTGAAATGTTCTTCTGAGTCTCCTGAGTTACTTGACGATCACTCCACAATGATTCAGATGTTTCTGAGCATATTCATAAAGAGAAGAATATTTAAGACAATTGTAGGCTGTAGCATGTAGGCAAAGAAATGCAGGAACTTGCAAAAGAATATCATCTGAGAAGCTTACCCCTCTGTTTTTCCACTTCAGTCCTCCGTGGTCTCAAGGAATCAAATGTTTTCTCTCTGCCAATGTCCATTTTCTCTGTTCCAGAATGGAGATCCATCTGAAAGACACAAGACCCGAAAATTCATGACAGATCAGGATGTCAACTTCACGCGTATCCTTAAAATTCCTAGGCTTACCCTGTATAGATGTGGAGGCCGATATGGTGCAGCACTTCGGGTTAGCAGATGACAGGTACTACCCTCGTGAATCTTTGGAGCAGAGTCAACAGCTATAGGTTCAGGTGCTGGCAGGAGAGCACCCTTCCCTAAAATTCCACTTTCAGGATTGTTCTTCCCTAGAGTTCCACTTTCAAAAGTATTCTTCCCTAAAATTACACTGTCATGATGATTCTTCCCTAAAATTCCACTTTCAGGATTGTTCTGCCCTAGAGCTTCACTTTCAGAAGTATTCTTCCCTGAAATAACACTGTCAGGATGATTCTTCCCTAAAATTCCATTTTCAGGACTAACTCTCCAACTAGTTGATAGAATGTTGCCATCCCATCTCGCAAACTCTGCATTTCAACAAAGTAGGATAGTATTACACAGGTCCAGCTGGACCATATACATTAACTTTCGAAGAGGGAAGACACAACAAGGGAAGCAACTACGCATGGCAAGCATCAATGAAATGATGCATTTAAAGAACATCAGACCGTCACAGAACCAACCACAAACACCATTCACCTCTTCTCTGGAGCTAAAGTAGTAAAATTTTATCTCAACAACCACTATAATGCCAGTTGCAAACAACTTTTATTAGATAGATCGTTAAGATTTGGAACATCCACATTGGTAGTCTATATGAGGATAGAACTATCCCTTCTATTGGAATTCAGAATTCAGTTTCCTTCCAAGGCTCTCACCTTTTGGTGGAAGGCGTAAACCAGCTCGGTTGAGTAAGGGTAGAGCAGCTACAAACAACCTAAACTATACACTAAAAAGTAGTTAACCAAGTGAAGAAGGAAGTCTTATGAACTCCTATCTACTTACTTCCATTCAAGAACCAATTCAAAATTGTCTTAGACTGATTTGCATGGTTCAATCTATGGATCATCCCAGGCTACTACTCACAATCACTGTAGGACTGGTTCTAAGTTCGTAAGCATCAAATATTAAAGAATAGACGGTTGCCTAAGCTTGTCAACTCAAATTCACGATTCTACTAGAGCGTTCACAGAACTAAAACCTCAAAGATCAGAACAAGAGATGAAATAAAGTCAAATGCGGAACAAAAGCTATGCCATAGATCGTACCAGACTCGGTCTTCGGCTGCGGCCAAATTGTAGGGCGTTCGTCAAGCTCACTGTCCAAAGATTATAAAGAATTAAACAACAGATGCAGTGATAGCTGAACTTATATGAGCACTTCAAAGCTAACGCGCACAGGTAGATCGCAATCTTACCGCAATATCTCGGAATCGAAGTTGCAAGGCAACCTCTGGCATATATCCAACACAGCTATGGACAAGAGAAAATCCGCTGAATACGCAAACTTCGAGCCTCTGTAAGCGAACGAAAGAAAGTATAAACGGATGTTAGCTCAGGAAGGAAGAAAAAGAAGGCCGTTATAACTGAAAAACAATAGACGTGTTTGATTGCCGAGAAAATCGTTTTCCCGTCCGTCGCGTCAACTTTCTCGGCGAAAAAAAAAAGAGACTAAATCAACATGAGAAACTTGACGATTGAGAGAAACAGAGTCGAAATTTTACTTGCTGAACGATGGCGCAAGGTCTCCATCATCTGCTCCTGATTCCTCCAGCAAGCCTTCAGACGGAGCTCCGGCGCTCATTTTCTTGAAAGCTCCAAGAACTGTGCCAGCTAGGGACGAGTTCGTCGTCGCGAAGTCTACCGAGAATCAAAATCCCGGCGCTGAACGATCAAAGACGTCTAATCTAAAATGCAGTTGACTAACCCTAACTCTTCAAAACCTCTACCCCGGAAATCTCAGTTTTACGACTCTGCTGTGCGATCAAAAGAACGGAAACGCCGAGAGAGCTCGAATCGGAGTGTGAGGAATCAACCGGCGGAGTTGGATTTCACCAGCAAGACCAAAAGAATATGAAAAGACTCCATGGTTGAGCTCTGTAGACTGCTAAAATGTGTTTGGCGAGAGAGAAATGGAGGGAAAATTAGCGTGATGGAGGGAGGGGGAATAACTCCGGGGCTCTGTCACTCTTCAGACTGGGCAGAAAAGGAAGACTGAAGCTGGCAGTAGTAGTACCTCCGTTTCTTACCATTTTCACAGATTAAGCCACTGGCTAGTTGTACGTTTTGCTAGGCCTATAGACATAGGGCCCCGCTTTTAGGAATTTTAGTTGGCTGTGATCAGCTGCGGACAGTCTCTTTTGGGGTAACAGTTGATCAACGGCAGAAGATGAAGCAGATTGTCATTTGCATAGTGATGTGGACGGTCTAGAATGAATTCGAAGTTTGCTCATATGCTTTCACGGATGGAGCAGATAATTAGCTCCAATGGATTGACTTGTAGCCCACGCAGGCACCAAGGGGTAGAGAGTCAGAGGGGAAATTTTACATCAAGTGATGGGCTAACAACAAATATATGTTTTGATTTCTTTTGGCTCGTGTTAACAAAATTTCTATAATATTCAGTTATGTTTTTCATGAAATAAGTTTATTTAAATTAGTTTGTATTCATAAAAAGAACCTATTTACATCTTGTTTGAGCCCGATCGACTGGGGGTCGTTCGGGTCCAAGGGGTTTGGGGTGTCAGCCATGACCTTGAAAGGGTGGGCGCCCCTCCTCGTCCGAAGCAGAAGAAAAGAAGAAGTATGTAGAGAGGGAAAGTAGAGAGAAATTAGAGTAAAGAGTAGATGGATCTTATTTATGAGGAGAGAACTCCTATTTATACACAATTGAGGGTTAGGTAGTGGTCTGGGCGCCTGCCAAGCCATAAATGCTCTGGTCGGGCGCCTCAGACTCTCTGACACTGTTCATAGTCCTTTTGGCAGAGGGTGTCCCCCTGCCCCTTGTCCTTGCTGACGTCAGGTGCCTGGGCTTGTCCCCTGTTCTCCAGCCTTGTCTTTTTCCTCTTGTCTTCTTCCCTTCTCCATGTCATTAGCCATGGTATCAATTCCTTAGTCACTATGATACCCTATCACATCTAATTCTCCAAATCAATCAACTAAATTTTCTATGCCATCTCATCATTTAATCATAGAATCTAACAATCTAGCTACAATAAATATTTTTAATGAGCTTAGCAACGTGTGCGCAAGGACCTATGCATAGAAATAAAATATTTTTCACTTGACAAAATACACTTGTATAATCAAAACTTTCACGTTGGTGCTACTTATAGTCATTTTTGGCCAAATACCACTTGTAGCCACTTTCGTCCAATTCTTTGACGGTGTCATCTAACGGATTGAGTGAACTAACAGAAATGATGATGTGGCAACTAATAATACTTATGTGGAATTTCTTTAATATTAATTAATGTTAAATAAAATATAAATATTAATAAACCAAAAAAAATCTCACGCTTCTTCTCCCTATCCCTAATCTCCGCTTCTTCTCCTCAAGCAACCCACCAACCGCTCACTCCTTCCGGCGGCCAACCTACATCCGCTACATACCGCAGCTTGTCACCACCACCGTCGCTGTAGCTTACCCTGATTCCATGGATTCTTTGGCTCCATCATCGCCTCCATCCTCTTCCTCCACCATCACATCGCCTTCATTCTCTCCAGATCCCGTCTCCTTCTTCTCCTCATCTAACGAGTCGAACGTCGCTGTAAGTGCTTACGGGCTGGACAAGAAGGGCTCGCAGAGAAGAAGCTCTCCCTCTCTCCACCAACCAGCCGACCGCTGAACCAGCATCTCTTCCCTGCACAATTCGCCCCCAATATAACTTGCACAATCGACGGCCCCAACGCAAATTTCCAATTAGGGTACCAGGTTGTTGTCTGAGGAGATCTAGAGAAGTTGACGATTTGGAAGAAGACAGCGCCGGCGAGGACGACGAGGGGCGAGGACGGCGAGGAGCTCGGTTCGGTGGTTGAAGAGAATCTCGAACCCGACTGAAACCGACCACAGTAGTAGAGTGCCCAAGAAGAACTTTCTAATCTTGCTGTCGATTTGGTTCTAGGCCGGCCTTGCCATTCCTATTTTCGAATTTGATTTTCTTCTTTTGTGCAAAAGAGAGTTCGGCTGTGGGCTGGATCTTATGTTTCCCTTTATTCTCAGAGATGTTGGCATGGCGACGTTGGCGAGGAGCCGAGGCCAGGTATTGGGTCTCTTTTCATTGGCAAACTGGTGTAGGGGGATTTGCGGTGGAGGAGGAAGCAAGGATTTGCGGGAAGAGGAGTAATCACCGAATCGTTCAGAAAGTAGAAGAAGATTGGTGGGTGATGGGGAGGAGTAATAGATGAATGTGGAAGATGATTCGTGGGGAAGAGAAAATTTGGGGAAGAACCCTAATTTCGATTCCGGCCAAAAGTTGGGGAAGAAGGATCGCGGCTCGTGCGAATCAGGTGGGAATATAAGGGTATATTTTTTAGATATAATTTTTATTTTTTTAAATAATAAATAATTTAAATATCTGAAGTGTTACTATTTGCTTAGTTGTCGCTGACGTGTCCGCTGAATTGGCGCCTCGTCAGCCGACCGTCAAATAAGTTGACAATGTGATTAACACCGTTATAGTTTCTAACGGAAATGGCTATATCTGTCACACAACATCTTTCAAAAGTGGCTATAAGTGGTATTTCGCCAAAAGTGGCTATAAGTGGCACAAACGTGAAAGTTTTGGTTACACAAGTGTATTTTGCCTTTTTCACTTTAAACATGTCCACTATTCTTGCAGAAAAAGAGAAAGACGTATATAGGTAGTGCGGATTTTATTTAGGAGAGGGGTCGAGAGAAGATAAGAGAATAAATTCTGTTTATCAACATTAAATATTAATAATAGCAAATAAAACAATTAATTTCAATAAGTTATAAACGAATACTAATAAATTATATTAATTTATTTTTAATTATATAGTTTTAGCTCCTACCAATTAGTTGATTGATTTTGACCCTAATATGCCGGAGCAGATTCGGTGAGTAACCTCGTGGTGAGTAACCCCATGCATAACCCAATAAGAATCTGCCACATCAGGGCCTCCTTCTCTCTCCTGAAAAAAGCATTAATTTTCTTACACAGTTATTATCAGTCTATTTCTCACTCGTTTTAACTTGGAATTTAATTTTTTTGCACAGTTAGATCAGATTAATTGTGTTCTTCAAAATGATATCCACTTTGATATTTTTTGGAACAAAAAAATTTTGCCAGTTATTACTAGTCTATTTTTTATACCATATGGTATGCGGTTATTTAATACCAGTCTATACCATATGGTATAGTCATATGGTATAGACTGGTATTAAATAACCGCATACCATATGGTATGAAAAATACCAGTCAATACAATATGCTGTTATTTAATACCAGTCAATACCATATGGTATTAAATAACAGCATACCATATGGTATGAAAAATACCACCTCATATCAGGGGTGGTATGGTATGGTATGGAGTTGGTAACGAGAGGTTTGAAATTCCCCCCCCCCCCCCAGAAAATTCAGAAAATTTTGAAATCCAATAGATCGTGATTAAATCGTTCCTTTTGTGCAAAAATTTCCGAAAATGACTAAACAACGAAGGAGATACCATGTGGTATGGAGTTGGTAACGAGAGGGATGAAAAAAAAATTATCAAAAAAATATTGAAAATGGATATCATTTTGTAGAGCACAACGAACTCGTTCCATCTGTGCAAAAAAAAATTGAAATCCGAGTTAGAATGAAGAAGATATGATCCAATTAAGAAAACTAGGGAAAATAAATTCTTTTAATTCTCCACCCTTAGATCTGTAGTCACTTAAAAGAAGGGTCCAGATTTGGTTACTCATTGTTACTCACTCTAAGGTATATGCTATGTCCTGCTTTTGGCTACCGAAAGGGTTATGTAGGTCTCTCAATCGCATGATTGCGCGATTTTGGTGGGGTCAACAGGGTACTGAACGCCGCCTACCTTGGGTCTCGTGGCGAAATTTGTGTCTGTCTAAATCTGAAGGCGGACTGGTCATTCAAATCATGTTTATTATCACCATCAACCGATTCCTCTCAGTTTGTCTCTTATTTTATTTCTCGTCTTTCAGGGACTTGGAATATTGACCGTTTGCGTCAATTTTTTACTAATGACTCAATTTTTGCAATCTTAAATATTCCGATTCCTCTGACCCCGGGTTTTGACCGTTACGTTTGGCATTATCAATCCCCAGTGGATCCAAAATTGTGGCCAAAATTATGGGGACTTCCCCTTTCACCTAAGCTCAAATTTTTTCTTTGGCGTATTATTTTGCGCATTCTGCCTGTCAGGGAAGACCTTAATCGCATGGCGTACAAGTTGAAGAATTATGCCCAATTTGTGAGTCCACAGAAGGTGAATCAGTCGAGCATTTATTTCTTCGCTGTCCGGTGGCAGTTGCTTTACGTAATTTGGTAGGGCTCCATTTGCCTCCTGGTCTCCTTCTCACCACCCATCTTTCATTGTTTTGGCGACATCTCATATTCAATGCGGATATCAGCTCTATTAGTTCCTGGGTACTATTATTTTGGCGACTATGGAAAAGTCGCAACAATGTTGTCTTCCTCCCCCACGCCCAGTTTACCATCGCCTGCCTTCATCGTCAATTACTGTCACACCAGGCCGATCATCAAATTGCCGTCCAATCTCCATTTCTCACCCAGGCACCACAACCTCGCCGACTACGTGCTCCACAATTGAGTTTCGGATTTCGGATTGTTGTGGACGGAGCGACATCATCTCCCACTCATGGTGCAGTTGGTATTGTTGGCGGTCAGGCTGCTTTTGGATTTGGGTGCCTCTACCAGGGATAATTGATGCTTCAACTGTGGAAGTATTGGCGGTCCGGTATGCTTTATTCCTCCTTTCCCGTTGGGGATGGTATGATCAACCTGTTTAGATTACTAGTGATGCACAAGCTGTGCTGGAGCGGTTACAGACTAATAATCCTCATGATGTGCAGTGCGGCGCAATATATAGTGAAGTGTTATCTCTTCTCCCCTGTCTACATTTGGTTACTTTGGCCTACACACCTCGAGAAGCGAACCGGGCTGCCCATATTGTGGCACGTAATGACCTTCGCTATCCTGATATATGTAATGTATTATTTGATTATTCCTATATAGTCTGTCTTTGAGTCCGTGTAGGGGTTGTAATTGCTGTGACCCCACACGCTTATCTGGTTAATCCACAAGGATTTCTATGACAAAAAAAAAAGGTTACTCACCCTATTTTGAGCGCTAATATGCAATCCCTTGTTATAAGAGACTAGCTTGTACCCTGCCCTTTGGGCAGGTGGTTTTGGTAAATTTGCCTTTTATTTTTCAATTTGATGAGATTGTTATAATTTTAATAGAAATTCTGAATCTTCTTATTTATGAAAAATAACAGTTCAACTTATCAAAATACAAAATGACGGCAAAACACAGATGATTTATACAAATAATAACATTGTCTGTTAGGTTTATTAAAAGTTAACAGAATTATACTTCATCAAATACAACTCATTTTAATTAAGAAAATCATTTTGTATCTGATAATTTAGGGAGGAAAAACAAAAAAAAACATTCTTTTTCTACCAACAAAAAAGGGAGAAAATCATTGTATCAAAAAAGGGAAAAAGCTCCAATCTTTTGCGTGTCTTTTTCTACCTCTTCCCCACCATCACCACCGACAAAACCCCATCCGCTACCATCTCTTCCCACTGCCATCTTCCCGTTCCTTCTATCCTTCTCCGAAATGGCTAATCCCAATCCCACCACACAAAGCATCGATAGCCCAATTCCTCTTAAGTGCTCTCTATCTTACTTCTTATTGGATCGGGTCAATCTCTCGCCTCGTCTCCAAAGGTAGGGATTTGGTCGAACTTTGCGACGCTGAACTCGTCGGATCTTGAGGTTGGAGGATTCCTACAGGGGATCTTTTCGAGGTATGGCTACCGGTTTCAAATTAGATGGTTGGGCTAGTATTAAAAATCTTCCTTGAGTATGAGTCGAGTAACAAATTCGAGATCTGGGTTTCTGGGAGCGCCGCCGACACCCGGAGATGGTTGGAGGAAGTTTCGGAGTAGGACTTGTCATTCAGTGTTAAGAAATTACGGATCAAGAGATTTTAGAGGTGAAAGGGTCAGGAATGATGAGAAGTGGGGTACATAAGGGAAATCCATGATCTTATTATCGTCGCGAGGATGACTCTTAGAGGGAGAAGAAATTGCGGATCTCGATTTTGATGGGCCATGAACGATGCACCCTAAGTGATTATAAAGATTGTGGATTGCCTGTTTTTGCCGTTACAGTGCAGAGCATTCAAAAAGCTTTAGCATGATCCAAAAAAAATAAAGGAACACGACGATTGGAATTTGGAAGGGAACGGTTTAGACTTTAGAGAAAAGAAAAACTAATAAAAAAAGAAGCCCGAAAGTTGCGGGGAAGCCAAGGAGGCTGACGTGGATGAGGGGGTTTTGAGAAACCCTTTTATATATTTTATAGATACATTTCGAGTTACAGGGCCCTAACTTAAGCTCTACAGGCCCATGACACCGAAGGCAACTCGATAAGGGCCGGACCAGCCCATCTAATACGAATATATACACCTCGGCCCCGTTTCTTTAGGGTTTCAATCCCCGTCTTGTAAACCCTCGCGAAGGAAGAGCTCCTCTGCATAATCTGCAACTACAGCCGCAAAGGGTGCCTCTTTTGTTCTTCACCTTCCATCTGCAGCCATGGTAATTAGCTTCGCCTCTGCATCTTCTATCTCCCATCTTCCGTTACTTGCTTTACTCCATGAACCGGCCCCTCGCTAACTTTTCGATGTTGCTGTCAGATTATCTCAGAGAAGAACAGAAGAGAAATCTCCAAGTACCTCTTCCAAGGTTTGTCCCTTGTATCCACTCCTTTCCTTTTAATTCACTTGCTAGAAGGTGTTAGGAGGATTGAACGAATGATGTTAGTTGGCGGGAAATTGGATGGACAATTGGTATCTACTGGAACGGTGAAATGGGTTATTGTGATTATAGTTAGGTTAAGGATTGTCTTAACTGTATCGTGTTTGTGGATGAAAGATGTCAGTTGGGATGTTTTGTGCCTTCTGGAGCCTGATAACTGATGCAAAGCTTGTTGATTGTTGCTGTTGATTGACATTCAGAGGGAGTGTGCTTTGCCAAGAAGGACTTCAACCTTGCAAAGCACCCTGAGATTGATGTTCCCAATCTCCAGGTGATTAAGCTGATGCAGAGCTTCAAATCCAAGGAGTATGTCCGTGAGACCTTTGCCTGGATGCACTACTACTGGTACCTTACCAATGAAGGGATTGAGTTCTTGAGGACATACCTCAATCTTCCATCCGAGATTGTGCCTGCTACTTTGAAGAAGTCTGCTAAGCCTCTTGGCAGGCCCATGGGAGGTCCACCTGGTGACCGCCCAAGGTACATTTCCCCCTGAGTTTGGTTTGCAATATACATGGATTTTGTGTCCTGAGATTCCCATTGCTTATACAGACTTGTTTGCATTTCAATTGATTCGTGTTTGTTCATATAATTACTTGTAGGGGTCCTCGTTTTGAGGGAGACCGTCCAAGATTTGGTGATCGTGATGGGTATCGTGGTGGTCCACGTGGAGGTGGTGATTTTGCTGGTGGTGAGAAGGGAGGTGCTCCTGCTGACTTCCAGCCATCATTCAGGGTAATGCGACTTTCTCTATGAAGTTATATGAAGAATGCTATGCCTATGTTCTGATTCAGTAGTGTTAAGATATCTGGGTTTGCTATCCTAGTTAAGTGCATCTATCTTTCATGGTGGATGTGATACAACTCAGCAATTGTCTCTCTACTTCATTCCCTTTGCATTTGTACTCTTTGGTGCCAGTGCCAATGGTTTAATTCTTATCATTTGTTTTCTTCCTGTGGTTTCCAGGGCTCTGGTGGAAGGCCTGGATTTGGTCGCGGTGGTGGCGGTTATGGCGGTGGTGCACCACCAGCTCCAAGCAGTTCCGGTGGATTTGCTTAAGAATGTGCTTGAAACTTTAATTTTGGCGGTCACATGGGATGTTTTCATATGTAGTCTTTGAAAGTTACGAACATGTTTTAGTATTTGGTTTCAGAGAGAATGGTAAGCTTGTTAGAGTCTCAAGTTCCCTCAGCAGTCCGTTATTGTAAGGGTTTGACAATGATGGATACTCCTTTTTAAGATGAAGATGCTGTCGAGTATTTTGTTCGTTACGATTGGATTTCACTTGTTCAAGTTACAATTTACCCTTAACCGTAATAGCGAGTTCGTGATTTTATTGATGCTGCCCGTTACATTGGTGTATCCTGAATGGGACATTAACTTGGTAGTATCTAGTCTTTTTGCAGATGTTAGATATCTACAGCTAGCTGTATCTAGGATGTTTCTCTGTTGGCTTAATTGCAAGTTTGGTCACTCGAATTGCTACAAAATTTCACGTTTGCCACTCAAATTAATTTATTCCATTTATAGTCACTTAAATTAGGTTAACAGTCCAAGTTTGGTCACTGGCCGTTAGTCTCCGTTAACTTTTGCTGATGTGGCGGTCAACTCTTATAGTTGACCGTTAGATGAGTGACGTGGCGATTAAAAAATAATAAAATAATTTAATTTAATTATTTTTTATTTTCCACCTAATTATTATAAAAATAAAAAATAAACCTATTTCCTTTTAATTGTTATTTTCCACCGCTGATGAGCTGCGTCGTCTTCGGCTCCTTCGTCGTCTGTTACCTCGCGGCGTTCTCGATCTCCTGCTTGCCGGTACTCGTCACACGAAAATGGATAACAAAAATGGAACCAAGCCGGAGGCTTTCCTTTCACCACTTCCTCCTTCCCATCTCTACTTCCTTTCACAGGGATGGTAACAATGGAGCAAGAAGGTCAAGAAGAAGAAGAAGAAGCCAACGCATGCAAAAGCAAAAGCAGCAGCAGCTGGGAAGAAGACATGTACTGGACTCACTTCAAGTTCACCCATTTCTTCCGATTACTGCATGCCGGCTTCCACCGCACCCTTGTAAGCTTTTCTTCATCTTCATCTTCACCTTCCAACAAATCTAACATCTTTACACTAATTCATCAATTGGGTCTACAAAAACATGCACAAATCGTCAACCTTGTAAGCCCAATCTTCGCATGGATGAGCAAATTTGACTGATGAAATTTAGTCCAAACAAATTACAGGCACTGCCTAATAAATTTTCCGGCCGGTTGAAATCCAAATTACCGGAGACCGTCACTCTGACGGGTCCGAGCGGAGCCAATTGGACCATCAGATTGACCACCACGACCTCCGCCGCCGACGCCCAGAGCACCGTGTGCTTCAGTCGCGGATGGAGCGAATTTGCGGCCGACAATTCGCTCCAGGTCGACGATCTGTTGGTGTTCAAGTACAACGGCGAGTCCCGTTTCGACGTTCTGATCCTCGAAACCCAAACATCCTGCGAGAATCCCGCCGCTTATTTCGCTAAGATGCGTGAAATTAGCGGCGAGCCGAAGGGGAGCCCCGAGGTCTCGGTGCTGCGGGTCTTCATCGCCAGCCCTTTATTGATGACCAGGGTCAGCGCCTTGAAGCAGGAGATCGAGAACGCCGCGAGGTACCAGACGACGAAGGAGCCGAAGACGACGCAGCTCATCAGCGGTGGAAAATAACAATTAAAAGGAATTAGGTTTATTTTTTATTTTTATAATAATTAGGTAGAAAATAAAAAATAATTAAATTAAATTATTTTATTATTTTTTAATCGCCACGTCACTCATTTAACGGTCAACTATAAGAGTTGATCGCCACATCAGCAAAAGTTAACGGAGACTAACGGCCAGTGACCAAACTTGGACTGTTAACCTAATTTAAGTGACTATAAATGGAATAAATTAATTTGAGTGGCAAACGTAAAATTTTGTAGCAATTCGAGTGACCAAACTTGCAATTAAGCCTTTCTCTGTTATTACTTGTCATAGAATTTGCCCAGAGGTTGTCAAACCATGTGCTAGTACTGTGGTGTGAATGGGCAGCACACAAGTTCCGCAGGCATGATCTGCTGCTGTAAGCATTCTATTCAGTCTCTCTTTGCCGGAATACAAGAACCAAAGTATGCTCAAGTTCCATCGAATACGGATAGCAGCGAAATCAACTACCTAGGATTAATCTGTGCTTGCTGCGCGATCATTCTCGATCAAGAGAATATCATGTAAGTACTCCAGTACAGAACTACAGCACATAAAACATAATCGAAGACCTTCGAAGATATTAATCTCTCTTTCATGGATTCCATCCAATAACGGATAGCAGTAAAATCAATTACCTAGGATTAATCTGGCCTTGCTGAGCGATAATTCTCGGTCGAAGATATTTAACTTGCGATTATGTCAGAATGGAAGAAGGCTCGGTCGGCGTACATATGTTCGACCTTAAGAAATTTTAACATCAATTGCAATGAACAAGATAAAAAGAGTTGGAAAACGAAAACCCTTTGCTGACAACTCAAGATAAGATAATCTCCGCATGGTTAAAACAGAAAATGATAGTAGTTTAGGACCGAGTACCAGCACGAAAACAAAAATAGCCACAAAAGGGTAGCGAAAAAGTCTGCAGAGAAAACCAATAGACAGAAAACTAAAGAGCGTCACAGTTCTAAAACTAAAGATAAAACTTAGTCGACTTCCTCCATCTTGCTCTCCTCAGCAGCATCATCCTCAAGTGGAGGCATCTCCGACTCATCGCCACCGGCCAGGTCGTCCTCATCAATGCTCAGCCCAAGCTTCAGCATCCTGTGAATCCTGGTTGCGAAGGTGTTGGGATCCTCCAGACTGAACCCAGAGTTCAGCAATGCAGTGTCGAACAGCAGCAGCACAAGATCCTTGACAGACTTGTCGTTCTTATCGGCATCAGCCCTCTTCCTCAGCTCGTCCATGATCCCGTTGTCCGGGTTGATCTCCATGGTCTTCTTGCTAGACATGTAGGAACCCATGCTGCTGTCCCTCAAAGCTTGAGCCTTCATGATCCTCTCCATGTTGGCGCTCCACCCATACTCGCCAGTCACCAAACAGCAAGGGGAGTCGACAATCCTGTCGGAGACAATCACCTTCTCGACCTTGTCACCCAAGATGTCCTTGATTGTCTTGCAGAGCTCCTCAAAGGACTTCTTCTTCTCTTCCTTCTTCTGCTTCTCTTCCTCAGTTTCATCATCAAGCTTCAAACCTTCCTTTGTTGCAGAGACCAGCTTCTTTCCATCATACTCCTTCAGCTGCCCGATGGCATACTCATCAATGGCGTCAACCATGTACAGGACTTCATATCCCTTCTTCTTCAGCCTCTCCAAGAAAGGAGAGTTCTCAACAGCCTTTTTGCTCTCACCAGTAATGTAGAAGATGTCAGTCTGACCTTCCTTCATCCTGGTCACATAGTCCTTCAAGCTGGTCAACTCCTCGCCACTCTTGGTGGAGTGATACCTCAAAAGGTCAGCAAGCTTGGAACGGTTGGTGCTGTCCTCATGGATACCAAGCTTCAAGTTCTTGGAGAACGACTCGTAGAACTTGTTGTAGTCCTCCTTGTTCTCGGCAATCTCGTTGAACATCTCAATGCACTTCTTGACGAGGTTCTTTCGGATGACCTTCAGGATCTTGTTCTGCTGGAGCATCTCACGGGAGATGTTGAGCGGAAGGTCATCAGAATCAACAACACCTTTCACAAAGGAGAGGAACTCTGGGATGAGCTCATCACAGTTGTCCATGATGAACACTCGCCTGACATAGAGCTTGATGTTGTTGGCCTTCTTCTTGTTGTCAAAGAGGTCAAATGGAGCGCGCTTGGGGACAAACAGGACAGCCTTGAACTCAAGCTGGCCCTCAACGGAGAAGTGCTTCACAGCCAGATGGTCTTCCCAGTCATTGGTCAGGCTCTTGTAGAAGGAAGCATACTCTTCCTTGGTGATGTCTTCTGGCTTGCGGAGCCAGATGGGTTTCTGCTTGTTGATGAGTTCCCACTCGTGAGAGACTTCCTTGATCTTCTTCTTCTTCTTGGATTCAGTCTCTTTCTCTTCATCAACTTCCTCAACTTCGCCTTCCTTTTTGGGCTCCTCTTCATCTTCATCATCACTGATTTCCTTCTCTGTGGTTTTCTCGGTCCAGAGGTAGATCGGGTAGCTGATGAACTCAGAGTGCTTCTTCACAAGATCCTTGATCCTCCTCTCCTCGAGGTATTCCAGCTGTGGAAAGAGATGCATTAACACGTGTCAACCATCTCACCAAACACATGTTCCTATCTAGCAATTATTAGATACTAATCCCGTCTATTCTGAATTCAGAAAAGATTATACAATCATTCCAATTCAAGATACAAACATGTTCTATGACAAACAAGACTACAAACCAGCATAAATAGAAAATTCGGAAATAGGATATGCTAACTGAGCAGGCAAAGGCACAAGTTCATTCTTATATTCACAAGGCCAACGGCAACAGTATTTAACTAGATGAAACCAGTCAGAGTCGTAATCGTAGGGAAAATTTTACCTGGTCTTCCTTAAGGTGGAGGACCATCTTGGTGCCTCTGCCGAGTTGCTCCCCGGTTGTGTCCCTTATAACGGTGAAGGAACCACCAGCCTGTGACTCCCACACATACTGCTCGTCATCGTTGTGCTTGGTGGTCACGATGACCTTCTCGGAGACAAGGTAAGCAGAGTAGAACCCAACACCGAACTGGCCAATCATGCTAACATCAGCACCAGCCTGCAAGGCTTCCATGAACTCCTTGGTTCCAGACCTCGCAATCGTTCCCAAATTGTTCACCAAATCTTCACAAACACAAAACGAAACCATTCTAACTCAGTAACCATCATACCATGCGCATACACATACTCAAACTAGGGCAAGCGAGAGAAAACATAAATTCAAGGACTGTGGAACTCACCAGCTTTGGTCATGCCGATGCCGGAGTCGATGATGGTGAGGGTGTTGTTGGCCTTATCGGGGATCAGCCTGATGAAGAACTCCGGCTGTCCATCGAGTTTGCTCTTGTCGGTCAGGCTCTCGAATCTGATCTTGTCCAAAGCCTAAAATCAACAACAACATCACAGCCATAGCATTCAGAAATCAGGATTCAATCTATAAACCCCAAGAGAGTTGGAACGGAATTAGGATTGAAGCGGGACTCACATCGGACGAGTTGCTGATGAGCTCGCGGAGGAAGATCTCCTTGTTGCTGTAGAAGGTGTTGATGATCAAGCTCAGGAGCTGGTTGATTTCGGCCTGGAAGGCGAATGTCTCGACGTCCGCCATCGTTAAACCCTCGGACTGATGAAGCGAAGAAGCAGTAGATCTGTTTTTTTGGAAGAGCGTTTGAGGAAAGAGAAAAGTCGAGGCGGGGGCGAAAGAGGGTTTGAGCGGAGGGAGCGAAGAGTGTATTTATATAGTGCAGTGGGGTTTCAGCCTTCAGGGAGGTTTTGCTAGGGCAAACACCAACAAGGTCAAGGATTCAGAAATTCTAGATCCTTCTCTGGATGGGCCCCCGGCTCTACTAAATTCGTGGCTTAAACTTGCAACTTGCAACTTGCAGGCCTTCTAAATCGCCAGACGAGCGTGTTAATTCAAAGGGAAAGTTACAAGAGCGCCGTCGTTTAGCGATTTCCTCCTGCAAGATCAAGAGGCAGTCATCCTTTTTCCTTTCCGTTGCGAACTGGTATACTTGGATTCTTTTCACTAGTAGCTTATTACCCGGCAAGTTGGTCAGATTACTGTACATTACCCACTTGTGGAATGGGAGAGAAAGCAAGTGAGAGTGAAGGGATTGTGATTCCACTTGATTAGGACCGACCCACTAATCCGATTCTTTCCGACCCGCCCCAACCTAAAGGGTCAGAAAAAGTCAATAAGAAAATACGAACGGGGAGGATTAGTAATATATCTTGACTCTTCAGAAGTGGGTCAAACATGATCAAGGTTGGGTGAGGGCAATTTTTAGCGCTAAGCAGAGTTCTGGGTTGAATAACTTTACTTAGGCCTAGAAATTAGTGATGATGCACACTGCAGTTTTTATTATACCATCATCAATCATCATTGAATTAGTCCTGGGCATCCCACCCCGTTGTCGGTCTGAATTCTAATGATGGCTTCATTCCTTGCACCAGCCATATCAGCGAGTTGTCATCTCGAGCATGATTTGCCTATGTACAAATGATACAATTAGAGTATGAAACTGAATTCAAAGAAAAGGAAAAGAGAATTCTATCACATGCCAATAAATACACACATAATAGTTGAAGCTAAGTGAAAGTCATTACTCGCACATCAATTCTCAAAAATTACAGACTAAACAATGGCTAGAATGGCACTGAAACTACCAAGAATCATGGACGAAACAACTTGTCAAATTAAATAATCCTTATACTGAAAGTACCTTCTAACTTGAAATAAGACATGATCACAGTTCATAGCTCTCTTCTCACTATGAATTGGTTGCAGCTCGTCCTTATCATTGCCTCCCAAGCTCAATTCAAACAAAATAGAGACCGTTATGTAAGATAACCATATCCTTACTGATCATAATTCCTTTCTTCACTCCATTTTTGTCGGAGAAAAGAGTTATCCCCCTCTCCTGCATTTCCCTTTCCCCCTCTCTTCTCTCTCTTCTTCACAAATCGATCCCTAAACCAGCAACAACAACACAAAAATAGCTTTCGCCTCTGCCGTCTCCATCTACTGAACGCGTTGGTGGCAAGACAGGACTACAAAAGCAAAATTTTCTAAACTCAAACTAAATTTTTTGAAGGAGACTCAACCACGAAAAAAGAGTAAAGCAACAATGCTAATAGTTCAGATGGTTGGTTTTGATGTTATACGTTGCTTTTGTTCTGGTCTCCAGTATATCAACTGCAACAGAGATGTTTCCTCCAATCATCTTTAGTGCACGATTTAGAAGCAAGTCCTCCTATTTGTGTCAAACGGAAACATTCATGGGTTCTTAACTCCCCTGTTAGTGTAAATGCAGCAGGAGCAGCAAAGAAGTTTGACAACACAGCAAGCACCCAGGCAAAATGATACAATGCAGTAGGTGATATGTGTCTCGAAGGTTTTGAGTTACTAAAGTTCATGTTAAAAATAAACATGAATTAAAATGGATTATTCTATTAAGCAAACATCCCCTCTAATCATACAAAGATCAGATATACAATTCACAAACATTAAGTCATAAAAAATCATCACACATCCACCACCTTTGATTGCCTAAATTTGGTTTTTCGCAAAGTTATGGACTCTTAAGGGTAACGTTCATGGGTAGTCTGTTTCATAACTCTAGAGAGCACAGTAAGCATCCACCAGCTAGCGATGGCAATTTGAACCCGCCCCGCCAGGTATTACCCGACCTGACCCGCAATGGGGCGGGTATTACCCGACCCGCAATAGCATGGGGCGGGACATGGGTATCAACTTTCAACCCGCCCTGACCCGCCCCACCCCATTCTTGACCCGTTCTAGATTAATTTCTTACCTCATCCATTCATATATCTCCTATTTTGGCTTTTCTTCAACTAGTTAGACTTGATCATTCAACTAAATAGACTCATTTACCCATTATATTATCACTATTATTCATTCATAAAGTCTTTTCTCTTTCATTTTATCATTAAAAGTAAAATTTAGTGTGTATTTTTCTCAACTAGCATGTAAGAGTGGGTCGACCCGCCCCGTACCCGCACGGGTATTACCTGCCCCGACCTGTACTAGCGTGGGCGGGGCATGGGTATTGAGGTACCCGACCCGCCCCGACCCATTGCCATCACTACCACCAGCCAGACATTGTGAGGTAGGTGAATATGATTCTCAATTCACAATTTCTCACCACCAGAAGTAAGAACAAACCATAATAAGTGTAGCGTTCATGGGTGGTCTGTTTCATAGCACTACTACACAATTTGTTAAAAAAGAAAGAAATGTATTTAGCATCACGGCGGAACAACTTTTACAGGCCAACAACGACAACATGCTGCAACCACCAGAACTGGTATCACAACTCATAGGGAAAATCAAAAGATTTACTCTCAAATTCAGTAGTTACAACATCGAGCAATCGTCAAGCACATACACCATCACAAAAGCCACGGAACCTGATTCACAAAGCATTCAAACATTTGAGGACATTTCTGCAAAGGTACAACTTATATGTCTTTTTTCCAAGCCATTTCCATCAACATGCTAATAAATTTGCAATGCATAAAACAAACGGGCCAAAACTTGAAATTCAGCCTGTTTGACCGACCCATGCCAAATTCTAATTATTCTTTACTTTTAAACTTTCTATTTGAAAATAAAAAATAGTGAAAGAAAAGAGACGACTACAATTCGCCATTTGCACATCACTTATTCGGGAATAAAACCATAGAAATTCAAAAGGAACTGAAAATGTTTAGAATCGTTTTAATGTTTAAATTAACCAAATAGATCTTTATGTTTAATTTTTTACTAACGAATACCAAATGATTCCCTATAAAATACACTATAATTTGATCATTATGATATCAAATAATTATAAAATACATATTTGAAATGATAAAAATTGAACTAATTGGGTTGGTCGAGGTTGAACCATGAAATAACTTTAAAATACATTATATTTTAGCCACTAAGATATAAAATAATAGCATAATATATATTATGCCAGAGAAAATAGCTTGTTTTAGAATGTCAAACCAATGATGTTCATTTGTTTTACTTGATGGCCAAATCCCATGTAGGTCAGACACATTCAACTCTTTTATTTTATGGTTAGCGGTTAGCCCATTAGATACCATGCATTAGTTTATTATTAAATTTTTTATTTTTAACAATAAAAAAGAGTATTATTTTTGCCTTTTCATATATATTTTATCACCACGGATAAATAAAAGGGCTTAAAGAAAAAAAATTGACACTCCTAAACCCGTTTAAATTCGCATGTGTACGGTAAGTTGGCCCGTTCCACATAGGAAAGAGAAAAAAATTGACACTCCCTATTCTACCCTTCCTACAAACGCTCCTGGAGCAAGGAATTTGAAATGGGGGAAGGATTTTTTCCTCCCTGCTATTATATGTTTTTAATTTAAAAAGATACAACAAATGTACTTAGTGTGATTGGTTATTATCCTTGCTTTTCTTTAAAATGGTCATGGTTCGAATCCCAGTACGTGTCTTTTTAATGAATAAAAAAAGTAATTGTGAAGACCAAAATGTCCTTTCTACTTTCACTCTCGTTGAAATTTGAAATGAGGCTCCCGTTTTTCCCTTCGGCGTATTATAAGTATAGTAGAGAGATAGATTTATTAGTCAAATTTATTGGAATGCTTGTACTTAACCAATTTTTTATATCAGATCATAGTATTAGTATTAGCTTTCGTTCTATTATAGTTAATTACTAGCTTATACCCGACCCGTTGGTCGGATGAATTATATTTTATTTGTTATTATTTTATGTTAATCAAGTCATTTATATTTTTAGATGAATTCGACACTTTTAAATAGTTTACTAATGATTTCAAATTAATATTTTTATTATCGGTTGATTTTGACATTGGTGATAATTAGTTCATAGGTAGATTTATTGATAATATTATCCTAACTTAGCGTTGTGTATATATAAATTCTAGGCAATACAAAAATCCAACATATGTGGTTGAAGGTTACGAAAAAAAGGCCAAAATGCCTAATACCTAGCTACATATGCCATGCAAAGAAGAACAGAACTAAGGAACATGAAATTCATGGCATCCATGCGATGATCAGAATCAAGATGACATAATATTGTAGAACCACATCAATATTGGTTTCGTGTTATCATAGTATCACTAAAGAAAGCTAATTACAATATTCCAATGAAGAGATGTTTGGGTCTTGTTACTAAGTGAGTTTTTTTTTTCCTCAACATATTCCAATTTTTTAGCCATCGATCGTCAAATCTTCGTTCCATTCATTTAAAAAGTCCATCGTCTACAAAATTCCAAGATTCTTACACAGAAATTCTTGGGATACCCACACCGAGAGGAACAAATCATAGTGTTTGAGTAGATGGATTGGCACTAACTTGTGGAAAACTTGGACCTGCAAGAATAAAATGCAAACGTACTAAGTGTTTGAGGCAATTAAAACAATAAAAAGCTCAATTTCCATGACCATAAAATTAAACACCCATAACTGATTGGTATGCATGATGCCTAAGTAAATGACTCGCTAGATGACTCGCCATGCATAAATGTTGTGATAGTCATAAATCATAATCAGAGAGACGAATTGGATCGCAATACTACCCGATGGGCTACCATAGCACAACCCACCAACCCTTGACAGTGCGGGCTGCAACACCACCGTCAAAGTTTCAGGTTAAATCAAATCAACAACAGAAAAATGATGTATGCACTTATGAATTTCATACTTTATAAATTCACTATATTGCCCAATTCAATACACATATTGGTTTCTAAATTCCAAAATTGTAAAAGCTAAAAACATTTAATTAGCCTGTACACACAATTGATGTACGGTGAGTATACTTTTCTTTTGGTAAGGGTTAAATAATTTTATTAAATATCAATTTAAGATAGGTTAAAAGACATAACAGAAAGGGAAATCACATGAAAAAAACCAACAGCACAGGGAAGCCCCTTTGAAATAGCAAAAGAAAAAAATATCACAAAATTTTGTATAACCATCCTCATGGTGAAGCCAAGCAACGGATCCAAATTTGGAGCCACGCCAGCAAAGTAGAAACAAAGCATTGGTACTCCTCTGCAAGGAAGAAACCTTCCATAGCAGCAGTAGCCTCATCAAAACCAAAAAACTGAAAAAGCCCCAAAACCAAGCACTTAAAACAATACTTCCTTCTTTAGTTGCAAGGTTGAGCAGTTCTGCATCACAGTGCGAGGTTTCCATCTAATTGTAGACCTGTTCTTGCCATCACATAGCTTTCTTTTGCTATTAGCAGGGTAAATGCATGGCGTCGAGTAAAGCGTACATGCCAGCATACACTTCAGCCTGTCCCATACCATGACCATTCTCCTCATGTTAGTTGCTCGCGATTGACTCCTTGAGGAAATGCCAAACACAACAGTGAGAAGCATTGCTTCTTCTCCTAGTCATGACGTCTTGTATTCAGAATGTGAAGGGGAGATTAATTGTCGCTGCATCTCCAATTTCCAACCTTTAACAACGTTTCTGTCGACCTTTTGTGCTGCTATCAACCAGCTTGATATGAGCCTTCTGATCTTATAACAAACAACTTCCTTTGTTGATTCCCTGTCCTCGAAAATTCTCAAGTCCTTGAACATTTAGTTCTTTAGAATCCATTATATCTCATTCAAAACTGAATTTGAAATTGAAGTTCATTCATGCTCTTAACTTAGAGCCTTGGCAGGGATACATATACACATAAATATTACTGCAATTGCTAATTGGTGACTCTAATCACTAAAAAAATTAATGCTCAAGAGATTCAAACAAATTGACTAAAATTGATTCCTGCTCTTAGCTTAAAGCCTTGGCCTGAATACATATATTCACATGATAGTGCAAGCTAATTCACGGTCTCTTATAAATTTTAATGTTCAGGAGATTCAAACAAATTCATATATGAGGTAATAGGGCAAGCAGGCATTAAAAAGATAATTGATTGATAGTATTCACTAAGAAACTTAAAGTCATACACAGAGAATATTGACCTATGTAAGTCCATCCGTAACCCTCAACCTGTAATTGGGTGGGAAAATGTCGAACGTAAAAATTTCCAACTACACAGATTAAGTGTTACAGTTTGTTTATCCTCAGGTAAGGCAGCTTGCTGAAGGAAATTGATTGCAGGGTAGCCTTTTCTATGTAACTTGAAAGGTAGTTATGAATAACACTTAAACAGGAATCAAACAGGTATATACTTGCTTGCAATATCAAAGTGCGATATTATCCTAATAGACAACTAAAAATTACTTGTAATTTCTAGGCATAATGATCCTAGATCGAGTTTTTTTATGGATCATGAATTTGTGTTCCTAAAGGAGGACAACACTCAAACATCTAATAGGTAAACAAATGAACTTATAGTACTAAAAGGCACAAGAGGTACCAACTAATTGAAATTTAGATATAGCTACAATTCTTAAGGGAAGAGAATTAATTATAGTATAGATGCTCAAGAATTGAAAACTAAGCCATAGCTAAGCTACGTAGCTAACATAGGTCCCAACATTGTAAGAGAATCCACTGGTTTCAATTCACCAAGAGGGTTAAGGCTTATATGCTGAGTTATCATAGATTACTTGTAATATTATTGAGGAAGATTTCATTGATTAACCCAATAAGCTTAGTTATAATATTTTTTTTGTTATATCCAAACATAAGACTTTGCACCTATAGATGTCTTACGTTATTGAAGGTCTTTGCTGGTGCACCTGAATCCAGTGTTCTAGGAGAAATATCATCTGCTTCTATAATGCATTCACCTATAACATCATTCAACAAACTCAACAGGTAGCACTTTGTGATGCCAAATAGACAACTTTCCATCAATAGTTGGAAATTAATAAACTTTCCTTCAGCGGAACCCATTTTAGTGAAAATGAAACTTTTTTTTTATAAGGATGATATATATTAAATTAAGAAAACACTACAAAGACCGGAAAAACAAAGGATACAAATGCAGAAATGAGACAGTACTGGAAAAACACCAGCACAGGGGGAAATGATCTAACGGAACACGGCTAGGGAGAAAGCAAAACAAACCAAAAAGGAGACAATCAGGGAGAGGAAGCAGAGGCAAGATAACAAAACCTCCTTACCCGAAACCAATGGACAAGAAAAACATCAGCTCTGCAGCACAGGTAGGGGTGGGCAACGGGACGGGACGGGATACCCGTCCCGTTTTAAACGGGTACCCAGTCCCATTTGGAGACCAAAGTCCATCCCATATCCCAAACTCATATGGGAAACGGGTAGCCATTACCCGTACGGGACGGATAACGGGTACCCATACTACCCATAAATACCCAAAGTATAAACCACTAACATTTTAACAAAAGTTTAAACTTAACTTGTATTTGCTTAACAATCACAAGACACAAAATACATCCCAATCACAAATACTTGGTTTGCAAATTACACATTCATGAACAATCACAACACAAATAAATCATTCCAAGTACCAAATTATATAAAAAAAAGTTTCATTCAACACATCCCAACTCTCTCTACTAATTCACCAAACATGTCAGTGAAAGAGTGAAAGGGTAGGGCCCAAATGGAATTGAAATTGAAAAGGTAAGGGCCGAAATGGCCAATAGGTTTTGAATTGGGTTGGGCTGAATTAAATTTCTGCATTTGTATTGAATGGGTATAACGGGTACCCATATTACCCAAACGGGTATTCGCGGGTAACCCGCGGGTACCCATATTAAGAATGTACAATCCCAAGTCCCATCCGTTTATAATATTACGGGTAATATGGGTACCCGTAACCCTTAAAAAATGGGACGGGTACGGGTATACCCAAATACCCGTTTCCCGTTGCCCACCCCTACAGCACAGGAAGCAACATCTGTAAATGAGCTGGAGTGATAGACCGTTATTTACACATGTTTTTACCCCCGTTCTTACACCGTTTGAGGTATTGATTCTCGTGTTTTAGGCCGATTTCACGCTAGGTTGTGCTTGTTTGTGATATTTCAGGTCCTAGTACGTGAATGAAGGTTTAGGAGCGAGTTTGGGGTCGATTGGTCGAAGATCGGACGAATGGCGAGGTTTCAAGGAAGCTGCACGGGCAGACCATGGCATCGCACGGCCGTGCGAATGACAATCCAGGCCGTGCGGGATTCTGCAAGAGCGAGCACGGGCAGGCTGGATTTCTCACACGGCCGTGCAACCCTGGCCGTGTGAGATGGCTGAAGGTCGATTAATTGATGCCCCGCGTTTTGAGCCGCACGGCCAAAGTGGTGATCTGCACGGCCGTGCGGCCTGGCCGTGCGGCCAGGCCGTGCGAGTCGGGAAGTCCTGGTTTTAGAGCCTACTCCGAGCCAAAAGTGGGAGAATCGAGTTTTCAGAGCAAAACAGAGCCCTAGAGAGAGAAAGTACGAAGAACACATCCTAAAAGCTGTCTTAGAGCTGGATTTCATCGAATCGAGCTTGGAGATCGTCATAGGAGTGGAAATCATCGTCCCGGAGCAGATTTTCCTCATCGTTATGAGTATGACTAATCCGATTACTGTTTTCTCTTCTCTCTCTATGGAGTAGAACCCTTCTCTCACTTGGGTATGAAGAACCCTAGTTCCTTGTGTTAGGGATTTGATTGTAATGACTTGGGATGATATTACTGTTTGATTTTAATCGAATGACGCATGTTTATTGAATTGATTGGAGTCTGATCAGCTTTTCTCGATTTCTGCTGCAACCTGAGATAGATAGAATCTGATTAGGTTGTTAGAGCCTCTTCATTCGATAGTAGGAGATTGGCTATACGAGAGTTAGCCAGTTTACTGCTTTGTACTGGTGTTCTTGGCGCCAGTAGTGGAGTTCTGTGTTCATAGCCTCAGCTTTCTATCCCGGTGAAGACTAGTCGTCTGCCGGGTAGTTAGACTGAGAGGGCTTGGTCAGCTTAAGAGATTCCAAGCTACTGTCGGATCTTCCGCAGTCTAATCAACAATAAATCAACCCAGGGAATTGCAATTGAACCTAACTAAGGGGCTAGGGGGACTCAATCCCGAGTGATTCTTTCTTGACTTTGAAAACCGAACAATTTACTGCTTTCTTGTTGCTTTTACTTTTAACAACAATCACTCGAACTAGTTTGCTAGATAATAGAGAATCACGGAGTAAGCAGTAGATCTAGACCCCGGGTTGATAATTGAACTTGCCTGTTACTGCATTCCCGGACTGCGATTACACTTGGTCGCAGTTTGGTGTTGTGTTTTGGCGTGTCAAGTTTTTGGCGCCGTTGCCGGGGACCCTCTAGGTTATTGGGGAAACGTGAGAATTTGTTACTCTAGCTTTTTATTTATTGCACTTTCTTTTCTTTTCCACCCTTGCTTTTCACTTGGGTGTTATGTTTTTGTTGGTGCAGCTCTGAAACATGGATCCTCATGGCTTCTCCAATCATTGGGGGTATCAACCACCATCCGTGTGGTATTACCCCGAGACCTCCTGGAGCAATCAAGGAGGTGAAGAATATGGAGTCGGATGTCAGTACCAACCCCCCTACTATGGAGGACAACCAAACCCTTGGGAACCTCAAGAACAATACTCTTTTCAAGAAGAGTTCCTGCCACAACCAGAGGGGCCATATGAGTTGGAGTTAGCCATGGAGACCTTCGCGGGCCACTCTGCAGAGCGATGCTACACTTCACTGGAAGATCCGAACAAACAATTAAGGCTTCTCGTGGAGCAGTTTGCTCGAGACACTGAGAGAGCATGCTCCAAGATGGATCTTCAAATCCAAGCCCTTGCCTCTTCCGATCCCTCATTTCTCCATGACATGGAGCAGACTGTTCAGTGCTCAGCGAAGCAAACAGAGTGGGTGAAGCAAATTTGCTCACATCCTGCTCAAGATCACCTTTCTGCTACTACGCTAGAAGAGGCGGAGGATGACAAGGGCAGCGGGGGCGTTGAGGAGCCTACAGAAGTTATCACAGAGAACTCCCATAATGGTCATGATCAGGAAATTCCTCTGGTGGCAGATCACACCGTTCCTCATTTATGCTCTAGCATGCTGGGCTTGTGCGAGGAGATGCAAGGTGATCCCATTGAAGAAATTGCTTGGCGACTTGCTCTCCAATCTGTTCTAGAAGAAGAAGAGCGAGCAAGGATGAGGAAGAAAGTTGTGGAGGATGAGGAAGAATGTAAAGAAGAGGTAGTTCTTGATCTTCTCCAAGGGGAGAGACCACATTTTGAAGAAGGAAGGGGGGTTGTGGAAGCAATTGGCGTCCAGGTTGAGGATGAAGTTGAGGTGGAAGAGGCTTGCACCGGGCCTATGTTACATTTGATCTCTCCACCAAACTTCGAGGAGCTGCTTGGCAAGGACCCATTTGCAGTGTCTCTTTGCCCAACTAAGACCACATCAACATCAATCCCTCTTGGTGGATACGATGGTGGTCAATCGAATATATCTTATCTGGTTTGGGGCAATGAGACAAGAGCAGACGCGAAGGAGAGGTCTCGAGAGTGGAGACTTCATCTTCCTCAAGGCCACGAGCCATATTCATCACCTATCACAACACATGCTCGTGACTTGAGACTCCACCTCATTAATGAGAACCTCAACTTCAAGGAGGTTTTGGGGTGGACCGAAACTTAGGAGCCACCGTCTGGCTAAGACGTAAAAGAAGCGCATGTAAGGAGGCAACCCCGCCAAGGTTTGTTTTTCTTTCGTTTGTTTTTGTCGGTTTGTCCACTTGGAACTATGGTTTCTATCACCCAGTGTGTTTTGCTGATGCTAGCCTCGCTGACTGGTCCACTTCCAGTCCCCCAGCAGTGTTCCCATCCGGTAACATCGTTCCCCTTATCTTTCCCTCTACTCCATTGAGGACAATGTCGTGCTTAAGTGTGTGTGTGGGGGGGGGGTGCTTTGTATCGGTTGGAATATATATTTGTGTGCTTGGAGCCTAGTCCGCTGTCCGAATCTTACGATTTGAGGGCTCCAAGTACTGCTGTTTGATCATATTGGCACTATGTTTTGATGGATGAATCGATTGGTTTTCGGATGAATGCATGACAACTTGTTTGCGACTAGGACAACCTATGATGAGGACTGAGATGTGCAGTAGGACGATGTAGGGGTTCAGTTTTTCAACTGTTTGCTTGCCAACTGTGACTTGATCTGATTACTTGTTCTTGACAGTCGTTTATGCATCTAGTTCAGGGTATCAGAATGTGAGATAGAGCATATAGGTAGCCATGTGAGATTTGAGCCTGCTCGTTTCTTTCTTGTGCGATAGATCCCTCTTCCATGATGTGTAGCATTCACGTTGTCACTAGCTAAGATGATGGGGGCATAGGATTAGCCCACGCCCAAAACTGACTGTCCTGATGTGTCATACCCCCTAGTCAGCCCCTTTGAGCCGTGTGTTATCCTTTCTTTTGGTCTCTAACAAAAATAATCACCCTTGTTGCATCTTTCAGAAGGTTCCACAGAGTGGTTTTTACATATTCTCTGTTGTTTCTGCTAAAGTCTATGTGAGTGTTGGAGGTAGTGCATAAAAGTTGGGCAGGTGTTTGAAATTTGTGCAGGAGTGGTGGCTCTCTTAAGAAATAAAAAGAAAAATGAAAGTAAAACAAAGAAAAATTGAAAGCAAAAGAGAGGCACTACCAAAAAATCTGAATGATGCCCATTAAGTAGTGTTTCTTAGCAGTCTGGCTTGGAAATGCTGATGTTTATGCCTCCTTCGCTCTTGTGCTCTTGAGATATTGAGTAATGCAGAATAGCAGAAAGAAAATACCGGTTTGTTTGACTGTGAGTGTGTGTATGGAAAATGTGGAACCTTTTGCTATGAATACTTCCACCACCTAAAAGGCTTTTTCCCCATGTCCAAGACCCTAGCCAGTCATTTGAACCTGTGTCTAAGACCTCCTGATTAGTTAGTGGTGACACCCCATATGTGAACTCTAGCATTGAGAGGCTGCCATCATGGTGAAGAGATGATAGGGATTGAGAGAAATATCATGCGCATCTTTCGCATCAAATTGTCCTGACCCCACTGGTCGAGAGTGAGTGATTCATTTTCATTTTCTATATGCTCTTGTACCCCGGTGAGGACCTAGATTGCTCGGTCTCTATTCTGATGTATTGATTTGGATGCATGAGTTGACTGTTTTGAGTAAGTGGTTGAATCAAGTCTAGGTTGGCCAGTAAACAGAAGGGAGACTCTTCCTGTACTCGATTTGCTGCGCTCGAATGCCCTTTGTGGTGGTTGTCCAGGTTGTTATTGAGGTTGTTCATGTATTGATGTTTGAAAACCAGTGCGATTCACGTGTTCTGTGCCTTTATGACTTGTCCCCAATGTTGGTCGATTGAAATATGTGAGCTTACCTGGTGTCTGACTTGGTTTGCTTGGGGACAAGCAAACGGTTAAGTGTGGGGGAGTTTGATAGACCGTTATTTACACATGTTTTTACCCCCGTTCTTACACCGTTTGAGGTATTGATTCTCGTGTTTTAGGTGATTTCATGCTAGGTTGTGCTTGTTTGTGATATTTCAGGTCCTAGTACGTTAATGAAGGTTTAGGAGCGAGTTTGGGGTCGATTGGACGAAGATCGGACGAATGGCGAGGTTTCAAGGAAGCTGCACAGGCAGACCATGGCATCGCACGGCCGTGCGAATGACAATCCAGGCCGTGCGGAATTCTGCGAGAGCGAGCACGGGCAGGCTGGATTTCTCACACGGCCGTGCAACCCTGGCCGTGTGAGATGGCTGAAGGTCGATTAATTGATGCGTCGCGTTTTGAGCCGCACGGCCAAAGTGGTGATCTGCACGGCCGTGCTGCCTGGCCGTGCGAGTCGGGAAGTCTTGGTTTTAGAGCCTACTCCGAGCCAAAAGTGGGAGAATCGAGTTTTCAGAGCAAAATAGAGCCCTAGAGAGAGAAAGTACGAAGAACACATCCTAGAAGCTGTCTTAGAGCTGGATTTCATCGAATCGAGCTTGGAGATTATCATAGGAGTGGAAATCATCGTCCCGGAGCAGATTTTCCTCATCGTTATGAGTATGACTAATCCGATTACTGTTTTCTCTTCTCTCTCTATGGAGTAGAACCCTTCTCCCACTTGGGTATGAAGAACCCTAGTTCCTTGTGTTAGGGATTTGATTGTAATGACTTGGGATGATATTACTGTTTGATTTTAATCGAATGACGCATGTTTATTGAATTGATTGGAGTCTGATCAGCTTTTCTCGATTTCTGCTGCAACCTGAGATAGATAGAATCTGATTAGGTTGTTAGATCCTCTTCATTCAATAGTAGGAGATTGGCTATCCGAAAGTTAGCCAGTTTACTGCTTTATACTGGTGTTCTTGGCGCCAGTAGTGGAGTTCTGTGTTCATAGCCTCAGCTTTCTATCTCGGTGAAGACTAGTCGTCTGCCGGGTAGTTAGACTGAGAGGGCTTGGTCAGCTTAAGAGATTCCAAGCTACTGTCGGATCTTCCGCAGTCTAATCAACAGTAAATCAACCCAGGGAATTGCAATTGAACCTAACTAAGGGGCTAGGGGGACTCAGTCCCGAGTTATTCTTTCTTGACTTTGAAAATCGAACAATTTACTGCTTTCTTGTTGCTTTTACTTTTAACAACAATCACTCGAACTAGTTTGCTAGATAATAGAGAATCACGGAGTAAGCAGTAGATCTAGACCCCGGGTTGATAATTGAACTTGCCTGTTACTGCATTCCCGGACTGCGATTACACTTGGTCGCAGTTTGGTGTTGTGTTTTGGCGTGTCAAGTTTTTGGCGCCGTTGCCGGGGACCCTCTAGGTTATCGGGGAAACGTGAGAATTTGTTACTCTAGCTTTTTATTTATTGCACTTTCTTTTCTTTTCCACCCTTGCTTTTCACTTGGGTGTTATGTTTTTTTTGGTGCAGCTCTGAAACATGGATCCTCATGGCTTCTCCAATCATTGGGGGTATCAACCACCATCCGTGTGGTATTATCCCGAGACCTCCTGGAGCAATCAAGGAGGTGAAGAATATGGAGTCGGATGTCAGTACCAACCCCCTACTATGGAGGACAACCAAACCCTTGGGAACCTCAAGAACAATACCCTTTTCAAGAAGAGTTCCCGCCACAACCAGAGGGGCCATATGAGTTGGAGTTAGCCATGGAGACCTTCCCGGGCCACTCTGCAGAGCCATGCTACACTTCACTGGAAGATCCGAACAAACAATTAAGGCTTCTCGTGGAGCAGTTTGCTCGAGACACTGAGAGAGCATGCTCCAAGATGGATCTTCAAATCCAAGCCCTTGCCTCTTCCGATCCCTCATTGCTCCATGACATGGAGCAGACTGTTCAGTGCTCAGCGAAGCAAACAGAGTGGGTGAAGCAAATTTGCTCACATCCTGCTCAAGATCACCTTTCTGCTACTACGCTAGAAGAGGCGGAGGATGACAAGGGCAGCGGGGGCGTTGAGGAGCCTACAGAAGTTATCACAGAGAACTCCCATAATGGTCATGATCAGGAAATTCCTCTGGTGGCAGATCACACCGTTCCTCATTTATGCTCTAGCATGATGGGCCTGTGCGAGGAGATGCAAGGTGATCCCATTGAAGAAATTGCTTGGCGACTTGCTCTCCAATCTGTTCTAGAAGAAGAAGAGCGAGCAAGGATGAGGAAGAAAGTTGTGGAGGATGAGGAAGAATGTAAAGAAGAGGTAGTTCTTGATCTTCTCCAAGGGGAGAGACCACATTTTGAAGAAGGAAGGGGGGGGGGGTTGTGGAAGCAATTGGTGTCCAGGTTGAGGATGAAGTTGAGGTGGAAGAGGCTTGCACCGGGCCTATGTTACATTTGATCTCTCCACCAAACTTCGAGGAGCTACTTGGCAAGGACCCATTTGCAGTGTCTCTTTGCCCAACTAAGACCACATCAACATCAATCCCTCTTGGTGGATACGATGGTGGTCAATCGAATATATCTTATCTGGTTTGGGGCAATGAGACAAGAGCGGACGCGAAGGAGAGGTCTCGAGAGTGGAGACTTCATCTTCCTCAAGGCCACGAGCCATCTTCATCACCTATCACATCACATGCTCGTGACTTGAGACTCCACCTCATTAATGAGAACCTCAACTTCAAGGAGGTTTTGGGGTGGACCGAAACTTAGGAGCCACCGTCTGGCTAAGACGTAAAAGAAGCGCATGTAAGGAGGCAACCCCACCAAGGTTTGTTTTTCTTTCGTTTGTTTTTTTCGGTTTGTCCACTTGGAACTATGGTTTCTATCACCCAGTGTGTTTTGCTGATGCTAGCCTCGCTGACTGGTCCACTTCCAGTCCCCCAGCAGTGTTCCCATCCGGTAACATCGTTCCCCTTATCTTTCCCTCTACTCCATTGAGGACAATGTCGTGCTTAAGTGTGGGGGGTGCTTTGTATCGGTTGGAATATATATTTGTGTGCTTGGAGCCTAGTCCGCTGTCCGAATCTTACGATTTGAGGGCTCCAAGTACTGCTGTTTGATCATATTGGCACTATGTTTTGATGGATGAATCGATTGGTTTTCGGATGAATGCATGACAACTTGTTTGCGACTAGGACAACCTATGATGAGGACTGAGATGTGCAGTAGGACGATGTAGGGGTTCCGTTTTTCAACTGTTTGCTTGCCAACTGTGACTTGATCTGATTACTTGTTCTTGACAGTCGTTTATGCATCTAGTTCAGGGTATCAGAATGTGAGATAGAGCATATAGGTAGCCATGTGAGATTTGAGCCTGCTCGTTTCTTTCTTGTGCGATAGATCCCTCTTCCATGATGTGTAGCATTCACGTTGTCACTAGCTAAGATGATGGGGGCATAGGATTAGCCCACGCCCAAAACTGACTGTCCTGATGTGTCATACCCCCTAGTCAGCCCCTTTGAGCCGTGTGTTATCCTTTCTTTTGGTCTCTAACGAAAATATAATCACCCTTGTTGCATCTTTTAGAAGGTTCCACAGAGTGGTTTTTACATATTCTCTGCTGTTTCTGCTAAAGTCTATGTGAGTGTTGGAGGTAGTGCTTAAAGTTGGGCAGGTGTTTGAAATTTGTGCAGGAGTGGTGGCTCTCTTAAGAAATGAAAAGAAAAATGAAAGTAAAACAAAGAAAAATTGAAAGCAAAAGAGAGGCACTACCAAAAATCTGAATGATGCCCATTAAGTAGTGTTTCTTAGCAGTCTGGCTTGGAAATGCTGATGTTTATGCCTCCTTCGCTCTTGTGCTCTTGAGATATTGAGTAATGCAGAATAGCAGAAAGAAAATACCGGTTTGTTTGACTGTGAGTGTGTGTTTGGAAAGTGTGGAACCTTTTGCTATGAATACTTCCACCACCTAAAAGGCTTTTTCCCCATGTCCAAGACCCTAGCCAGTCATTTGAACCTGTGTCTAAGACCTCCTGATTAGTTAGTGGTGACACCCCATATGTGAACTCTAGCATTGAGAGGCTGCCATCATGGTGAAGAGATGATAGGGATTGAGAGAAATAGCATGCGCATCTTTCGCATCAAATTGTCCTGACCCCACTGGTCGAGAGTAGGTGATTCATTTTCATTTTCTATATGCTCTTGTACCCCGGTGAGGACCTAGATTGCTCGGTCTCTATTCTGATGTCTTGATTTGGATGCATGAGTTGACTGTTTTGAGTAAGTGGTTGAATCAAGTCTAGGTTGGCCAGTAAACAGAAGGGAGACTCTTCCTGTACTCGATTTGCTGCGCTCGAATGTCCTTTGTGGTGGTTGTCCAGGTTGTTATTGAGGTTGTTCATGTATTGATGTTTGAAAACCAGTGCGATTCACGTGTTCTGTGCCTTTATGACTTGTCCCCAATGTTGGTCGATTGAAATATGTAAGCTTACCTAGTGTCTGACTTGGTTTGCTTGGGGACAAGCAAACGGTTAAGTGTGGGGGAGTTTGATAGACCGTTATTTACACATGTTTTTACCCCCGTTCTTACACCGTTTTAGGTATTGATTCTCGTGTTTTAGGCCGATTTCACGCTAGGTTGTGCTTGTTTGTGATATTTCAGGTCCTAGTACGTTAATGAAGGTTTAGGAGCGAGTTTGGGGTCGATTGGACGAAGATCGGACGAATGGCGAGGTTTCAAGGAAGCTGCACGGGCATACCATGGCATCGCACGGCCGTGCGAATGACAATCCAGGCCGTGCGGAATTCTGCGAGAGCGAACACGGGCAGGCTGGATTTCTCACACGGCCGTGCAACCCTGGCCGTGTGAGATGGCTGAAGGTCGATTAATTGATGCGCCGCGTTTTGAGCCGCACGGCCAATGTGGTGATCTGCACGGCCGTGCGGCCTGGCCGTGCGAGTCGGGAAGTCCTGGTTTTAGAGCCTACTCCGAGCCAAAAGTGGGAGAATCGAGTTTTCAGAGCAAAACAGAGCCCTAGAGAGAGAAAGTACGAAGAACACATCCTAGAAGCTGTCTTAGAGCTGGATTTCATCGAATCGAGCTTGGAGATCGTCATAGGAGTGGAAATCATCGTCCCGGAGCAGATTTTCCTCATCGTTATGAGTATGACTAATCCGATTACTGTTTTCTCCTCTCTCTATGGAGTAGAACCCTTCTCTCACTTGGGTATGAAGAACCCTAGTTCCTTGTGTTAGGGATTTGATTGTAATGATTTGGGATGATATTACTGTTTGATTTTAATCGAATGACGCATGTTTATTGAATTGATTGGAGTCTGATCAGCTTTTCTCGATTTCTGCTGCAACCTGAGATAGATAGAATCTGATTAGGTTGTTAGAGCCTCTTCATTCGATAGTAGGAGATTGGCTATACGAGAGTTAGCCAGTTTACTGCTTTGTACTGGTGTTCTTGGCGCCAGTAGTGGAGTTCTGTGTTCATAGCCTCAGCTTTCTATCTCGGTGAAGACTAGTCGTCTGTCGGGTAGTTAGACTGAGAGGGCTTGGTCAGCTTAAGAGATTCCAAGCTACTGTCGGATCTTCCGCAGTCTAATCAACAGTAAATCAACCCAGGGAATTGCAATTGAACCTAACTAAGGGGCTAGGGGGACTCAATCCCGAGTGATTCTTTCTTGACTTTGAAAACCGAACAATTTACTGCTTTCTTGTTGCTTTTACTTTTAATAACAATCACTCGAACTAGTTTGCTAGATAATAGAGAATCACGGAGTAAGCAGTAGATCTAGACCCCGGGTTGATAATTGAACTTGACTGTTACTGCATTCCCGGACTGCGATTACACTTGATAGCAGATTGGTGTTGTGTTTTGGCGTGTCATGGAGTCGCGCCAAGGAGAAATGCAACCCGACAGCCGACACCGGCAAGAGCAACCACCGCAGAGGAATGAAGGCAAATTAGGAAGCACTTGGAGGGATGATGCTGCCCTGATTTGGAGGAAAGCTAGAGCTGGTAGAAACTGAAACTTAAGTAAACCTCATTGTAATGACAATTATTATTAGCACTTTGTTATGCCAATTAGTGAAATTTCCTTCAACAATTAGGTATTAATAAAATTTCCTTCAGTTGTACCCACTTCAACAAAACTTAAGTAAACTTCCTTGTAGTGCCAATTATTATAGCCAGCACTCTATAATACCAATTATTAAACATTCCTCCAACTGAACTCATTTCAGTAAAACTTCATTATAATAAAACCAATATAAGAGCCTTCGAATGAGCTTAATGAAAAAGCATATGTTGATTTCTTTAATTGGATAAACAAACTACTCTGTTGTGCTGACAACTATGTCTAACACGACACAATCCTATCCATATTCCTACCAATTAAAGAAAATAGCATTTAAGAAGACGACAATGGAGCAGTAACAGCCAAAGTTGACCCATTACTAACAGATGTTGAAAGTACCATATATCATATTTCAACAAAATGTAACCATAAAATTATTTGGTTTTCCTTTCGAACACAAAACCAGTAAAATGTAAAGACAAAGTAAATCTCAAAATATGAACATAAGAAGGAATTTATGAATGGAGAAGTTCCATTAACAATCTAGTAGTAGTGTCTAGAACATTCACTTTCCTTTGATGAAAGGTAAAAAAATGAGGTTGACATATGTTGTTAGTATCTATCTAGTAGTAGTGGCTAAGTAGTTCTTCTGTCTATAGTCTCCTTTGTCTAGATATAGAGTTTGCTTTCTGAACATAGGCGGTAGTTAGAGCATGTTTGCTGGTTACAGAACTATGAATTTTTATATGCAGAGCTTGATTTTAGATTCCCAGTTGGAGCTCTATTCCACGGAATCAATGCAATATTGACCACAAATCCACTTAAGATAAACTTACAGTCTGGAATTGAAGAGACTAAGCATTCTTGATAGTACGAAGTAGAAAACCTAAAACACATAGCCCAATTGAGCACTTGTACGGCATGAAAAACTTACTTGAGATTTATCACTAATGTGCACGTGCAAGATCCTCGTCTCGGGCAGAGAATATCACATCTATCCACTGCTATGTCTGCAATCGGAGGGAGAAAACTCTGATGAAACCGTCAGTGCGCTGCTTCATGATCGTTGTCGCAAGAGTAGATGTTGGGTGTGCGATTGAGGAAGCCAAAGCGCAGATGCATTCGAATCCTGTGTCATCGGCGGAGTGGACGGGAGGAGTTTCATGCTAGAAAATTGGTTGACAGCACACGACTCTTCAAGGTACTTTGCTGCCTATTATCACCATTGTCATGAAAGTGATTTCCATGAGAAAGAGGCAAAGCAGACCCTTTTGATTGAAGAAAAGAATGAAAGAACAAACTGACCAGAGAGAGAAGAATCACCAAAACCCATTACTCTGGACCCCGTTAAACCCTTGGGCAATGGTCGCCGTGGTGCAACAAAGATAAAAAGGAAACCCCCCCCCCCCCAAAGAAACACAATTAGCACCCGCCACCATACTCATCGCAGGGCATTTTGTTACCATAGACAGGGAGAGAGAGTGAGATCGAGAAGAAGAGGGAGAGATTGGCAAAAAATAAAAGACATCAAGGGTATACATAGGAAGGGAAACCCACCAGCAAAACTGAAAGATGTGGCCACCGACGATGTGGTTGTGCTGTTAGAGAATAAAGGAATCGATGAATGTGAGGAGTATGTTCTTCGACAAGGAGGAGTGGAGTCGTCGAGCCGAGTAACTGGACCGATGAAACAATTTTGGTCCTGTGGAGAAAGGGAAATCGGAGGAAGGAATTTGTTGTGAGAAGGAGAAGGGGGAATCGGAGGAAGGACTATTGCGGTTGCACAGGGAAGAAGAAAAATCCCGCCCGAATTTCTAGCCACGTCAGCTCCCGTAAATCACTCTAAGGACACGGAAATTTGAATGGTGGATGCAGTTTTATGTTTCCACTATAAATGATACTGTAGATTTTCTAACGAATCTCTACATCAGCATCAACATCCACGTCAGTAAGGATAATTTTTTTATTTTATTAATTCATTTTCTAAATACAAATAGAAAACGGTAGTCTTCTCCACACCCCTAAGAACAACATTCAGCGGAGGCGACATCCCCCACCGCGCCCTTCTCTTCCCCTCCATTGTCATCATCGGACGCTTCATCAGCTTACCACCACAACCTCGACTTCTCCCAGGCAGACTAGAGTACGTGATTAATCTGATTTCGTTACTAATTTTATGAAATGGTGGTTACTGTGCTGTAAATGTATACGTTTTGGGGTGGAATGCATGGTTCCTGAAACTCCAACGCCGAAAATTCCGTATCAAGTCTGCCCTGACCCGTACTCAATACTGTGGAGATGGAGGAGGAAGAAATCTCGGAGGAAAAACTACTGATCTAATCATTCATTAGATCTTTGCTTCACCATGATGATGTGTTTATTGTCTTTTAACTTTTGATTTATACATATAAATGGACAGATAGGACAATTCTTTTGCTGAGTCTGATATAAAGGTTAAGCTACAAATAGTTGTAGAGAAAGTTCTCCTGATTTGTCATTCTGTTGTGGTTGGTTCACTGAGATCTCTGAAATCCTGATGTTAGAAGGATATCCAGAGACGTGGTTTGTGAAAAGGAAGCCCACCGCGTCTCGTCCAGTTCTCCTGCCAGAAAACCCGCTTCGAATCTCCACTCACCACAACCAAAACACAACTCCCTCCAGGGCAACCCAAGCTCTCCCTATTTGTCTTACTCCTCCTCCTATTCACCAAAACCCTTCATCCCTCCTTTCGCTTCTTTTCTCCTTCTCGTTAGCATCATCTTCCTCCAGTCCCGACCAACCGTCGAACAATTTCCGAATAAGTTATTCTTCCTAGCGTTTCTTGCGAGCTAGTTTATATGTCTGTTCAATCGCACATAGAGTTCTAACTGAAACACCCAGTTCTCTATTTGTAGTTCTCATGATCGGGTTTGTGTATTTTTTTCTCTGAGCTCCTCCAGGAATAGTGCGAATATCAATTCTACTGGTAAATCTCCACTTCATCGGTGCACTCTCAACCCTCCAAATCCCCCAAAATTCCTAATTACAAATTCCCAAACCATTACTCTTTGACTCGCCTTTACCGTCACACTAGAAAATGGCCAAGTGTAACCACTTACTAGAGCGTAGTATAGCGGGTTTGGGTTTTAATGTCAACCCGGGTGCTAAGTGTGCTGACTACTCTGTGAATTCTTATTATTTAGCACCGTGAATGTAGTGAAGGTCTTAATAAACAAACAAGCAAAGCAGTAAACAATTGTTTTCAAGTTGAGAGAGATCACCCGGATATGGTTCCCCCTAGACTGCCGTTAAGCCAAATTGTAATTCACCAAGTTCAAATTCAAGGATAGTTATACTGCGGGAGGTTCTTAAACAGTCTGCAGTCTCGACTAAAGGTCTCCAGACCCTCTCAATCTGAGTCCCCAGCGGGCGACTAATTAACCTCCACCGGAGTAAACAGATTGAGGCCCTAACGAACAAAACCTCCTCTACTGGAGTAAATCCAGTACAGAATAGTGAATTGACTCCTCGACTAAAGTCGTCAATTCACTACCTTCAATCAAGGGTACTCTATCAACCTAGGCAGATATTATCTTTCTAGGTCAAAGCAGAAACAACGAGAATGTGATCAGGATTCATGCAATTCATCAAATCAAACCTCAATTGAATATAATCAAACCAATGGATTCATACTTGGGTTCATACAATCAGACATAACATACAAATCTAGGGTTCTCCATACCCAGATGAATGAGGAAGGTACTCCATGGAGAGAGAAGCAGAAACTAGCTCAGATGCAGAAAACATGATGTAAAGGATGGGTTTCTACTTCTGGTCGTCAATCGGCACTTCTCCAAGTGTTAGCCGAGCTCCAATGGTGATGAAGATCAATCTAAAGCACTTGGGAACTCTGGTTCGTCGCTTTCTCTCTCTAGGTATGGCTTTCTTTCTCCAAAACTAGGAACCCTTGTAAAATTGGCCCTTTTTTCCCCCTCAAAAGGGAGCAGATCACGATCCCCGGTCATAATAACCAGTCGGGTATTTCAGCTGCCCGGCCGGGTATTTTGAAACGCAGCGTAGTGGGGAAGGAGATACCCGATCGAGGTTCAAAATACCCGATCGGGTATTTTAGCTATCCGACCGGAACCCCTTCTGGGATTTTGGCGTCCAAAACGTGTATCCCCGGCCTCTCCTTGCCTTTTACCCGGTCGGGTATTTTCACTCCTGGCCGGGTATTTTGCTCCTCCAGCTCCCTTTTACTCCAACGGTCCCCTTTTCGCCCGAAACTCAATTCCTCGCCTCCAAGTCAACGCCAAGTCCTGAAATGTGACATAAACACACAACCTAGCGTGAAATCGGCTTAAAACACGTGAATCAACATCTCAAATGGCTCAAGAATAGGGGTATAAACATGTGTAATTATTGGTCTATCAAATTACCCCACACTTAACCGTTTGCTTGTCCCCAAGCAAACCTAACTCAAACCAATGCAGCTCTCTAGACCTCTATAGCAACAAACAACCTCGATCGTCGATAGAGGATGTTCTAGATCATTTAGCAACTTACGAGGTCAACCAACACACAAGTCATCTCCTAACTTCTTCGGCGAGAATGCTAGTCTCGAGTCGGCATCATGGCAAATAGTGATCAGAGGACAAATGAGTCGTGGACAAATGAATTCTCAAAAACAAAAGATCATGGACTCACATTTCTCAAGGTGCTCTTACTTCTTTTTGAAGATGGTTGGAACCCTTTTTTTCTTCATTTTTTTGTTGTTTTTTTTTTTCAAGGGTTCCAATCCGATTTTCAGAAAACGGGGCTCCCACCTTGCAAAGATTTTGCGGGAACCAGGCTCTTACCGGCCATGCCGAGAGCATCTCTTACCGGCCATGCCGGGAGCGGATGTCTCGAGCCTCATGCGGGGGAAAGGAATGTAAGGGGGCTGGAGGTAGTAGATGGAAATTGGGAACAGATTCCCGTCTCCCCTTACACACTTTCGCCCTATTCGCACGGGAGATGTTATTTTAAAGCACATTTTTTAGCACATTTTATTTCAAAACATGATACAGGAGTCCATGACAGGTAGAGAGTCCATAATGCCACACAATTCAAGGTCCTAGGATCACTAATTCACACAATCAACCAACACAATATGAAGAAGAGAGGTGACTTCTTAAATGCATCAACATCCTCCATAGTGCTACACTACCTCCCTAGGTTGCATGCTACTATAGAGACTGTCAATTCAAAGCATACTGAGCAGGAAATTGCAAGGAAACACGTACTTGGAGCCCTCAAATTTAAAAATTTGGACAGTGGACTAGGCTCCAAGCACACAAACAGATCTAAGCAGTCAAAAAAGAACACCCCCCCACACTTAAGTTCGACATTGCCCTCAATGGAGAAGAGGGAAGGATAAGGGGAACGATGTTACCAGTATGAACAGATTGCAGTGGGACTAGAAGGTGGACCAGTCGGAGTGAAGAGGACTGGAAATGGGACCAGTCGGTGCAAAGGCACAGCTAAAGGGAACAGAAGAACTCAAACACAATATGTTAGGTCCAGTTGTCGCCCAATAGTACATCATCCAAAACAAAAGAAAACAAACCAAAACCAAACTCTGATCCAAAAGAAAAGAAAGTACAAACGGGCGAGCGAGTACAACCTACTCGAGCTCGCTAAAGTCGATTTGCTGCATGAGGTCGTCGACCCCATTGACCGGTGGTGGTGGCGGTGGCTGCGGTGAGTGGTCCCACCTAGTGGACCAGTGGTGCTCCTGAGGAGGGTGGCCATCATGCGGCGGTGGCGATCATGCTCCCGCTCGATAAGTGAACTAGTGACTCCCTGCTGAGCCTACATCCGATCGAGGCGCTCGTCAAGGAATGCCATCCGCGACCGGTATTCAGCATGGTGGGCCGAGTACTGCTGGTAGAACTGGTGCTGGTGGTCCATCAGCTGCTGGTTTTGGACCCCAAGCTGCTGAAACTGGAGCCCCGTCCGAGAGAACTGCTCTGTGAAGAAGTCCATCAACGGAACAGAACACATCGACGGACCAGAAGGACCGGACGAGGACTGGCCTCGCTCCGGTCTCCGTCGTGGCTGAAGATCCCCTGGTGGAGAGAGCGGGGGCTCCTGCATCTCAGCGTCCCAAGCTCCACCACCACCATCATCATCATCTTCGGCCTCATCTTCGCCGGTGTCGTCATCCTCCTCCTCCTCCTCATCATCATCATCTTCATCGGGGGGCAGGGACAACCCATCTACCCAGGATGGCCCGCCATCGGAAGCCAGCAAAAGTGCATGGTGAAGCACCTCCCGGCTGAGAGGGGCGGAGCCGCCCTGGGCCGTGGCATCGGTCAACCCAGTGAAGACGACCTCGAAGGGGCGCGCTAGCCGTGTGATCAAAGGACCACATAAGAGATAGCTGGGTCTCCCGTGGCACCTTTTGAAGGTGGTGGCAACGAAAGACCCCAAGTGTAGCATATGGTCAGGGCGCTCCATCGAGTACATGGCGTAGAGCACCCGCTTCGGCATCTTGTGGGAGCCGGTGACGTTAGGAACGACCGAGCGGGTGAGGAGCAAGTTGATGATGTGCCACTCCGGTCGAACGGTAGAGACAAAAGTCTGGCCCGGATCAAACAAAAAACGAGAAGGCGTCACGAACGATGCGGCAGTAGAAGGAGGTCTGCTCCCAGTCCTGAGGGTGAGCGACCTCGATCTTGTGGGCGGAGTACGAGTGGTAGTGAATACCTAGGGCATGGGCCAACCCGTCGACACTCAGCTCCCGCACGCGCCCGACTAGACGGAAAGTGACACCTGGGGGAGTCCCGGGCCGCCTTGGGGCGGTATCGGAAGGTGGTGTAGAACTCCCACACCAGCTCCGTGTAGGTGGGCTCCTAAATGGTCAGCATGTCCCGCCATTGCAGGTGGCTAATGGCGGCGGACATCTCGTCCAGGCAGTGAAGCTGCTGAAAAACACCCCACTCCAAGTGATGGTGTCGCTGGAGGGCCCCAATGGTGACTGGGGCGAACTGGTTGGCATATTCTAGGTGCCGGCGCAGGCCCTGCACGATGGGGTGATCGAGAGACATTGTCCTGCAAAATCAACAACCCAAAGGTGGAACCAAAAAAAAAAATACTCGTTAGGACCACAAGCGTGGGTTCTAAATCTCCCTCACACTTAAGGGCCACCTAAGGTTTAGAGTCAAGCACAAACGGTCGGTTTGCAAGCAAAACAACCGCACTAAAGCTGGAATCATGCACAAACCACCAATTCAATTAAACGGGCGTTACACACACATAAGCCAATCCTACTAAAAGCATCCCTTACCCTAGTCTAATTCAAACATGCCAGGCTAAACACAGTTCTCGGTCCTAAAATCTACAGTTCGATTTTCCAGAAATAGAACAAATTGAGCAAGCAACACACCTGGAAACTCAAATAAGACAGTAGAGGGACTCGAGGAAAGGGTGAGGGACGCGAGACCACGTACGAAAAGGGCCAAAAACTTTGCCAGAAAGTCGCCGGAAAGTCACCAAAAAGTCGTCGGAAAGTGGTCGGCGGCGGAGGGACGGCACCAGCGGCGCTCTGAGAGGAGAGAGCAAATGAGAAGGAAGAGAGGGGAAGTTTTGGAAAAAATGAGAGGAGAGAGAAGGTGGCGACCGGGGGTTCGCTTAAATAGCAAAAATCCTCGGCCGGGCCTCAAAAATACCCGGTCGTGTATTTTGAGGACACTGTCAGGGGTTTTTTAAAACGCGGCGTTCCATGTTTCCTGAAATACCCGACCTTGAGTCAAAATACCCGGTCGGGTATTTTTGAGTTTAGGTCGGGTATTCCCTTTTTTTGCCCCAAAAGACAGAAGGGGTCCCGGCCAAGTGGCCAAAATACCCGGTCGAGTATTTTGGCCCGAGGTCGGATATTCCCAACTTTTTGTCCAAAGACAGCAGGGGTCCCGGCCGCGACACAAAAATACCCGGTCGGGTATTTTTGGTCAATACCGGATATTTTCCCTTTTTAGGCCAAAACTCTCTTATTCTCATTTTTTCGAACTCTCCTGCACGAAAACACCAAACTAAGGCAAATCAGACGACCTAACTGCACCACAGACGCACAAATGACTCGACACAAGACCAAAACAAAAGAAAAAAAAGGGAAAAAGAAATGCAATCCGTGGTGGGGTTGCCTCCCCACAAGCGCTTCTTTACCGTCTTTTAGCTGGACGCCCATGGTGGATGCTCAGAGTGGTGCAGGAGCAGGTGCCTCCAAGATCGGATCCACATCGCTCTTGAGGTACAGCTTCAGATGGTGGCCATGCACCCGACGGGTGTGGCCACCAGTATTTGTCAGCTCGACCTGGCCATCCGGCAGGATGCAAGCGAGTGAGTACTCGGATGGCCAGGGTGGTCGTGGTGCAGGAGGTGGGACCAGCTCATAGTGGTCACCAGCTTTCTTCCGAGCAGGCTTGACCACCTGCAATTTCGGCCGCCACGCCTCCTTGATCGGTTTATTTGGTAGAGAGGCCGAAGGCGGCGGCGGCGAAGGATTGAGAGGGGGATCCTGCAAAATGAGAGGTACATAATGGCACACGACAGACTCGTGCACCTGGTGAGAAATAGCATGCATGGGCGAGGTAGCAAGCATATTATTATTAGCGATAGAAGAAGTTATCTGCTCCTCGCCGTCTCTCAAAACCAAAGTCCCATCCCGGACATCTATTAGGCCCTGACGCTGGCCAGGAAGGACCTTCCTAGAATAAGGGGCACTTCTGTGTCTTCATTGATGTCTAAGACAACAAAATCCACAGGATAACAAAATCAGCCAACCTTAACCAGGAGGTCCTCCACTATGCCCCTAGGATGAACCACAGATTGGTCAGCTAATTGAATACTCATCCTAGTTGCGCTGGGTTCACCTAGGCCTAGTTTTTTGAACAATTTGTATGGAATAACATTTATACTAGCACCTAGATCCACCAGGGACCTCTCTACATGTAAGTCGCCAATAAAGCAAGGGATAGTAAAGTTACCTGTGTCCTTTTGCTTCTCTAGCAACGTGTTCTGCAGAATGGTCGAGCACTCCTCGCCCAACATCACTATCGAGAGATCCCCAAGTCGCTTTTTGGTGGTAAGTAGCTCATTCATGAATTTGGCGTACTTGGGCATCTTCGACAGTGCCTCCACGAATGACAGGCTGATGTTAACCTGCTTCAGCATTGCCATGAGTTTGGCAAACTCAGTGTCCAGCTTATCTTTGTGGAGTCGAGTGGGGAAGGGAAGCTGGGGAACGTGCTCCTTAACCACTGGCTGTGGCTTGGGAGCAGGTGCTTCCTTCTCCATCCCCACTTCTGCATCGTTGGACGGAAGTGCTGAAGCAGGTAGGGCTCTTCCTGCCTGGCCGGGACAAGTACCGCCGATGTTGTCTTGCCACTCCTGGTGGTGATGGCATTCAGCTGCTGGTGCGGCTCCCGTGGATTGGGGATGGTAGTGGCAGGTAGAGTTCCTAGTGCCCTGGTATTGTTCTGGCGAGCTATTCCTCCAAGCCGATGCTGGAGGTCCTGCAGTATGGCACCTTGGTTCCTCTGACCCGCCTCCACTGAGGCGATGCTCTGATCTATCCTGGTAAAATTCGCCTGGCTAGTAGTCATGAATGCCACCAAAATATTTTTTAGCTCAGTCAGCTGAGTATCTGGAACTGGAGATGCTGCTGGTGGCTCAGCATACTGGCGCTGTAGCTGTTGGAAAGGTTGCCCTTGTCTGGGCTGATAAGGTTGCTGCTGTAGAACTGGCCCTTGTCTGGCCTGGAAGGGCTGCCTCTGCTGAAAACCACCAACTAGTGCTGGAAACCAGGTGTTTGGTGGTGTTGCCATTCCAAGAGAAGTTGGGGTGCTGGCGCCACCCCTCATTGTATGTATTACTGTATGGATCAAGGCGCCGAGCATTGGCGATGAAGTCCAACTGCTCTTGTGGTATGGAGGACTCTCGCATAGCCTGACAGTCTTCCACCAGATGGTTGGAGCTCTCACACCACTGACACTGCGCAACTGAGGGCCCGGCCAATCCTCTGTCCGGAATAAGACTGTTGGGTTGCTTCAGTGTCTGGACCAGCTCGGCCACCTCCCGCTCTAGCCCGGATCTAGCCTCCATGGCGTGCACACCACGATCCCGGGAACTCCTGCTTCTGGTGCTCTGCCCCCAAGAATGATCCCTGGCAGCCAGAGTACTGATCATCTTATTCAGTTCTGGAGGAGTCTTGGTGAGAATATCCCCTCCTGGACATAGGGACTCGATCACCCTCTGGCTCTCTGGGGTCAGGGTGCTGTAGAAATTTGCCACTGTAAATGCATCACTGAAACCATAATGGGGACACTGCCAGAAAAATCCAGAGTACCGCTCCCATGCATCACGTAGTGACTCATCTGGCTCCTGGCGGAAGTGAGTGATCTCCCGCTGAATCTCTGTAGTCTTCGATGCCGGATAATACCTGTGCACGAACTTGTTGGCCAGATCGTCCCATGAGGTGATGGACAATGGGGGCGGGGTCTCTAGCCACCTCTTCGCATGCCCCGCTAGAGAATGGGGAAAGAGGTGGAGGCGGATCGCATCATCGGGTACACCATTTATCTTGAACCCATTTGTCAACTGCAGGAACCGGGAAAGGTGCACCCTCGCCTCTTCATCCTTCAAGACATGGAACTGGATAGAGGATGTAATCAGTTGGATCCAGCATGGCTTGATCTCAAAATTTTTCGCTGGAATAGGCGGGTATATGATGACAGGGCGGATATCAGCGACTCGTGGAGTGTAGTAGTACTCCATGGTAGGACCTAGCGGTGGTGGTGGATGATGAGCCCCATCTGGTTGGGAAACTCCGTTGTTGGCCAGGACTTGATTCACTAGGGAACCTGGAGAGGCATCCCCTGGGGCGGGTTTTGTTCACTGACAGGTTAAAACACAACACCAAACTACGACCAAGTGTAACCGCAGTCTGGAAATGCAGTAACATGCAAGCTCTAATTGTCAACCCGGGGTCTAGATCTACTGCCTACTCCGTGTATATTTGTTATCTAGCAAACTAAGTCGATTGATTGTGGGTTTAACTAAAATCAGTAAGAAAGCAGGAAATGGTTCGGTTTTCTAAAGCAAAGGAAGATTCACTCGGGAATGAGTCCCCCTAGCTCCTTAGTTAGGTCTCAATTGTAATTACCCTGGGTTGATTTACTGTTGATTAAACTGCGGAAGATCCGACAGTAGCTTGGAATCTCTTAAGCTGACCAAGCCCTCTCAGTCCAACTACCCAGCAGACGACTAGTCTTCATCGGGATAGAAAACTGAGGCTATGAACACAGAACTCCACTACTGGAATTGGATTCCAGTACAAAGCAGTAGATTGACTAACTCTCGTATAACCAATCTACCACTACCGAATGATGAAGCTCTAACAACCTAATCAGATTCTAGCTATCTCAGGTTGCAGCAGAAATCAAGAAAAAATGATCAGACTTCAATTGATTCAATGAATCATGCATCATTCGATTAAAACCAAGCAGTATAACAGTCCCAAGTCATTACAATCAAGATCCCTAACACATGGAACTAGGGTTCTTCATACCCAAGTGAGAGAAAGTTCTACTCCATAGAGAGAGAGAGGGAAACAGAATACAAAGCAGTCATACTCATAACAATGGGAAGAATCTGCTATGGGATGTCAATCTTCACTCCTATGATGATCTTCAAGCTTGATTGATGAAACCCAGCTCCAAAAACCACTCTTAGGGGGGTGTTCTTCGCACTTTCTCTCTCCAGGGCTCTATTTTTGCTCCAAAAAGCCCTTCAAAAGACTCGAAATTGGGTTGAAACTCAGTTTTCCCTATCACACGGCTAGGCCACACGGCCGTGTGAAATCCCCAGCTGCCCGTGTGGAAGTGCAAAACGTCGCGTTTCACTTAAGTGGCTTCAGTTACGCTACACGGCCAAAACCACACGGCCGTGTGGAACTTTAGGCGTGCCCGTGTGAGCTCCCTGGACTTTCCACACGGCCACAAAGGGTCCCATACACGGCCACTGCGATTTGCCTGTGCAAGTGGTGCAACACGGCCAAGTCACACGGCCGTGTGGAATTTTAGGCGTGCCCGTGTGAAATCTCCAGCTTTTCGTCAAACGTCCCAACTTCGTCCAATCGACCCCGAACTCATGCCCAAACCTTCTTTCACGTACTAGGACCTGAAATATCACAAACAAGAACAACCTAGCGTGAAATCGAACTAAAACACGAGAGATGAGATTCTAACGGTACATGAATGGTGGACAAAAACATATGTATATATCAAGTCATCAAATTCCCCCCCACCAAGGATCACTAAAATCTCTTCCACAACCCGATTTTGTGCAATGAACGGTGCCACATACGTTGGGCTTACCCCATGTCTTAGAATTTCAAATTTTTGACATGGAGGACCAATTGCTTTTTCATTTCGCATATGAGCACCATTTTTCGATACAAGAGTCCACAACACAACATAAAAGGAGTCATCAATACCACATGAATCAGCGGTCCTAAATCCACTAGTTCACAAAATCAACCGGCACAACAGAGAGACAGATAGGAAAAATCTTATACCTCAACATCCTCCATAGTGCTACAACTACCTCCCTAGGTTGCATATCACCATAAAGACTGTCAATTCAAAGCATACTGAGCAGGATTTTGCAGGGAACAGTACTTGGAGCCCTCAATTCATCAAATTGGACAGTGGACTAGGCTCCAAGCACACAAACTCATTTAGCAGTCAAAAATAGATAAACACCCCTCACACTTAAGCACGGCATTGCCCTCAATGGAGCAAAGGAAAGATAAGGGGAAACGATGTTACCGGGAATACGGACTGTTGGGGGATTGGAAATGGGACCATTAGCAGGTCTAGAGTCATCAAAACACACTGGGTGATAGAAACCATAGTTCCAAGTGGACAGACCGAAAAACAAACGATAGAAAAACAAACCTTGGTGGGGTTGCCTCCCCACAAGCGCTTCTTTACCGTCTTTTAGCTGGACGGTGGCTCCTAAGTTTCGGTCCACCCGAAAACCTCCTTGAAGTTGAGGTTCTCGTCGATGATGTGGAGTCTCAAGTCACAAGTCACAAGCAGGTGATATGATAGGTGATGAAGATGGCTCGTGGCCTTGAGGAAGATGAAGTCTCCACTAACGAGACCTCTCCTTCGCATCTGCTCTTGTCTCATTGCCCCAAAACAGATTAGAAATATTCGATTGACCACCTTCGCATCCACCAAGAGGGATTGATGTTGATGTGGTCTTGGTCTGGCAAAGAGACACTGCAAATGGGTCATTGCCAAGAAGCTCCTCGAAGTTTGGTGGAGATATCACATGTAACATAGGGCCAGTGCAAGCCTCTTCCACCTCAACTTCATCCTCAGCCTGGACGCCAATTGCTTCCTCAATCCCTTCCTTTTTCAAAATGTTGTCTCTCCCCTTGGAAAAGATCAAGAACTACCTCTTCTTTGCTTTCTTCCTCATCCTCCACAACTTCCTTCCTCATCCTTGGTCGCTCTTCTTCTTCTAGAACAGATTGGAGAGCAAGTCGCCAAGCAATTTCTTCAATGGGATCATCTTGCATCTCCTCGCATGGGCGCAACATGTTAGAGCAGAAATGAGGAAAGGTGTGATCTGCAACCAGAGGACTTTCCTGATCATGATTATCATGGGAGTTCTCTGTGATAACTTCTGTATGCTCCTCAACGTCCCCGTAGCCTTTGTCATCCTCCACCTCTTCTAGTGTGGTAGCAGAAAGGTGATCTTGAGCAGGATGTGAGCAAACTTGCTCCACCCACGCTGTTTGCTTCGCTGAGCACTAAACAGTCTCCTCCATTTCATGGAGAAATGAGGGATCGGAAGGGGCAAGGGCTTGGATTTGAAGATCCATCTTGGAGGATGATCTCTCAGTGTCTCGAGCAAACTGCTCCACGAGAAGTCTTAATTGTTTGTTTGGATATTCCAGTGAAGTGTAGCATGGCTCTGCAGAGTGGCCCGTGAAGGCCTCCATGGCTAACTCCAACTCAGATGGCCCCTCTAGTTGTGGCAGGAACTCTTCTTGAAAAGGATTTTGTTCTTAAAGTTCCCAAGAGTTTGGTTGTTCTCCGTAGTAGGGGGGTTGGTACTGAAACCCGACTCCATAGTCTTCTCCTCCTTGGGTGCTCCAAGAAGTCTCGGGGTAATACCACCCGGATGGGGGTTAATACCCCCAATGGTTGGAGAAGCCATGCGGATCCATGTTTCAGATATGCACCAACAAAAACAAAATACCCAAGTGAAAATCAAGGGTGGAAAAGAGAGGATGCATAAAAGTAAATGCTAAAGTAACAGACTTTCACGTTTCTACAATAACCTAGAGTTCCCCGGCAACGGCGCCAAAAACTTGACACGCTAAAACACAACACCGAACTGCGATCAAGTGTAATCGCAGTCTGGAAATGCAGTAACAGGCAAGCTCTAATTGTCAACCCGGGGTCTAGATCTACTGCCTACTCCGTGTATATTTGTTATCTAGCAAACTAAGTCGATTGATTGTGGGTTTAACTAAAAGCAGTAAGAAAGCAAGAAATGGTTTGGTTTTCTAAAGCAAAGGAAGAGTCACTCGGGAATGAGTCCCCCTAGCTCCTTAGTTAGGTCTCAATTGTAATTACCCTGGGTTGATTTACTATTGATTAAACTGCGGAAGATGCGACAGTAGCTTGGAATCTCTTAAGCTGACCAAGCCCTCTCAGTCCAACTACCCGACAGACGACTAGTCTTCACCGGGATAGAAAGCCGAGGCTATGAACACATAACTCCACTACTGGAATTGGATTCCAGTACAAAGCAGTAGATTGACTAACTCTCGTATAACCAATCTACCACTACTGAATGATGAAGCTCTAACAACCTAATCAGATTCTAGCTATCTCAGGTTGCAGCAGAAATCAAGAAAAGATGATCAGACTTCAATTGATTCAATGAATCATGCATCATTCGATTAAAACCAATCAGTATAACAATCCCAAGTCATTACAATCAAGATCCCTAACACATGGAACTAGGGTTCTTCATACCCAAGTGAGAGAAAGTTCTACTCCATAGAGAGAGAGAGGGAAACAGAATACAAAGTAGTCATACTCATAACAATGGGAAGAATCTGCTCTGGGATGTCAATCTTCTCTCCTATGATGATCTCCAAGCTTGATTGATGAAACCCAGCTCCAAAAACCACTCTTAGGGGGTGTTTTTCGCACTTTCTCTCTCTAGGGCTCTGTTTTTGCTCCAAAAAGTCGATTCCCCTTCAAAAGACTCGAAATTGGGTTAAAACCCAGTTCTGCCCTATCACACGGCCAGGCCACACGACCGTGTGAAATCCCCAGCTGTCCGTGTGGAAGTGCAAAGCGTCACGTTTCACTTAAGTGGCTTCAGTTATGCTAGACGGCCAAAACCACACGGCCGTGTGGAATTTTAGGCGTGCCCGTGTGAGCTCCCTAGACTTTCTACACGGCCACAAGGGGTCCCATACATGACCAGTGCGATTTGCCCATGCAAAGTGGTGCCACACGGCCAAGTCACACGGCCGTGTGGAGTTTTAGGCGTGCCCGTGTGGAATTTCCAGCTTTTCGTCAAACGTCCCAACTTTGTCCAATCGACCCCGAACTCGTGCCCAAACCTTCTTTCACGTACTAGGACCTGAAATATCACAAACAAGAACAACCTAGCGTGAAATCGACCTAAAACACGAGAGATGAGACTTAAACGGTACAGGAATGGTGGACAAAAACATGTGTATATATCAAGTCATCATTCACCGTCCATCTCGTACTCGTCCTCAGATCGCTGCTCAAGTGGCCGTCTATGCACTCCTCCGTAGCCAGTCTTGCTCGCTACTCTCTCGTACGTTGACAACAAGTGCGTTCAAGCTCTGGGTCCAACGATAGTAAGCCTCCTGACTGGCTACGGGTCATGCACTATTTGCACACACCAAAACAAGCAACCCGTGAAGCACAAGTGGGACAAAGCAAACAAACAATGCAAAAAAGAAAAGCTAAATTAACAGAAACCATGTTTCTTCAACAACCTAGCCGTCCCCGGCAACGACGCCAAAAACTTGACTCGCCTTTACCGTCACACTAGAAAATGGCCAAGTGTAACCACTTACTAGAACGTAGTATGGCGGGTTTGGTTTTAATGTCAACCCGGGTCCTAAGTGTGCTGACTACTCCGTGAATTCTTATTATTTAGCAGTGTGAATGTAGTGAAGGTCTTCATAAACAAACAAGCAAAGTAGTAAACAGTTGTTTTCAAGTTGAGAGAGATCACCCGGATATGATTCCCCTAGACTGCCGTTAAGCCAAATTGTAATTCACCAAGTTCAAATTCAAGGATAGTTACTGCAGGAGGTTCTTAAAAAGTCTGCAGTCTCGACTAAAGGTCTCCAGACCCTCTCAATCTGAGTCTTCAGCGGGCGACTAACCTCCACCGGAGTAAACAGATTGAGGCCCTAACGAACAAAACCTCCTCTACTGGAGTAAATCCAGTACATAATAGTGAATTGACTCCTCGGCTAAAGTCGTCAATTCACTACCTTCAATCAAGGGTACTCTATCAACCTAGGCACATATTATCTTTCTAGGTCAAAGCAGAAACAACGGGAATGTGATCAGGATTCATGCCATTCATCAAATCAAACCTCAATTGAATATAATCAAACCAATGGATTCATACTTGGGTTCATACAATCAGACCTAACATACAAATCTAGGGTTCTCCATACCCAGATGAATGAGGAAGTTACTCCATGGAGAGAGAAGCAGAAGCTAGCTCAGATGCAGAAATCATGCTGTGAAGGATGGGTTACTGCTTCTGGTCGTCAATCGACACTTCTCCAAGTGTGAGCCGAGCTCGAATGGTGATGAAGATCAATCTAAAGCACTTGAGAACTCTGGTTCGTTGCCTTCTCTCTCTAGATATGGCTTTCTTTCTCCAAAACTCGGAACCCTTGTAAAACTGGCCTTCTTTCAATCGAAAGGGAGCAGATCACGATCCCCGGTTATAATACCCGGTCGGGTATTTCAGCTGCCCGGCCGGGTATTTTGAAACGCAGCGCAGTGGGGAAGGGGAAATACCCGATCAGGTATTTTAGCTATCCGGCCGGGACCCCTTCTGGGATTTTGGCGTCCAAAACATGTATCCCCGGCCTCTCCTTGCCTTTTACCCGACCGGGTTTTTTCACTCCTGGCCGAGTATTTTGCTCCTCCAGCTCCCTTTTACTCCAACAGTCCCCTTTTTGCCTGAAACTCGATTCCTCGCCTCCACGTCAACGCCAAGTCCTGAAATGTGACATAAACACACAACCTAGCGTGAAATCGGATTACAACACGAGAATCGACATCACAAACGGCTCAAGAATAGGGGTATAACATGTGTAATTATTGGTCTATCACTCTTCCTCTTTAACTATACCCTGATTTCTTCTCCTTCTCGACTATAACAGCGATGATCCAATCTTTTGATCTCTGACTTCTCTGTGATGAAATCTGAGATACATATTCAGATTGGCAATGGCGAAAGAGGAGAAGAGTAGGGAAGCGGGTGGGTGTGGGTGTGATCTTGGGCTCTCAAGCCGCAATACTCACCTTGATAGACAAATCAAGGTGGGATGCACTCTAGTTCTTCATTGCATAAAGAAGAGTAGACAGAGAAGAATGAACGTTACTATCATCTTACTGTGCATGCATAAACTCTTGGGTGAGGACCATACTTACTATCTTAGGATGCACATTCAAGGTGTGCACCGTTGGACTTCTCAACAACCATTAATCTCAGGAACTCAAGAGGGTGCTCTTTATTCTTTCTTTCGATTTAGGAGTTGTCGTTTATTGGTCTCCTTTTTCAACGTTGACGCACATTGCACCAAACTTTTGCAAGCTCTTTTTCAAATAAGCATCTCTTCCTCATGACCAAGAGTGGATGGATCATTGCCTTCCCTTTTAAGGTCAAATGCGAGAAATTTGATGGGTGGATTCGTATTAGCACGAGCACCACTTCCCAGCTTGCACTCCACATTGGGTTGCCACACATGTTTGCTACAAACGAGAGCTTTGAGGTCTCTTGAATAGCTGAAAGGTACTTTATACCTTGCCATACGATTCCGTGAGGAGGAAAGATGTTTGGGGGATGGTAAGTACTGAAAGATGGTTGGAACACGGTAAAACTATTTGATCCCCAAACATATCCTCAAAGAGCACTCTAAGTCTTGGGGATTGGTGTGCGTCTCACGTGAGAACCTATTTCTCAAAAGATTTTTTCTCAACAATAAGCTCAAATTTGTAAAAGTTTCAAGTTCAACAATAATGGAGAATCCCATACACATGTTCTGCCTAAAATAACAGACATTATCAACTCACCAAAGAGGAAGAATATAGTAAAATCCCTCATACACCGGTACTCTAATCATGCAACTACTCCCTAAACGGGCACAACACATCAATTATCTATCAATTCAAAGCATATTGATTAGGGGGACTGCAGGGAACAAGGTGTTTTGGAACCCTCAAATTTGAAAACATTTGGGTAATGCATTCAATGTTCCAAAACACTATCATTTGACCATTCAACAGCACAAACACACACACAATCACTAGCATACACTCCCATTAGCATTCATCAACGTCTTACATTCATAAACAAGGGGGGGATACTAGCAATTAATTGCTCAATTAATCATGATCATCATTCAAGCATTCACACACACACCCCACACTTGAGCAACGCATTGTCCTCAATGTGGGAGATTCAGAAGAGAAGATAATGAAGGTTACCATAGGTCAGGTTGTAGGTTGGTGAAGGTACACAAGTGTAGGTCTTTGTCTTCATGGTGATTTTCACAACCATAAAGCGCATAGAAAGAGTTATATGTAAGATAAATAGATAATACAAGTACGATTACTACTAGTACTAGAATATTTAAAGTACGAAAATTAAAACACAAATAAAGCAATAATTAAACATTGTTTTAAAGTAAAAGAAAGAAAAGAAAATAAAAAGAAAAGATAGAACTTAGGCCCTGGATGTCTAGTACTCAATCCTCCTCAGAAGGTCCTTATTCTTCTTCTTGGAATGGTGGAAGGGGAGGGGAGTGAGCCAGTTGAAGAGATACATCTTCAATCGGAATATCCATATTCTTCATTATAGCATGTATGATCGCCATGATGTGGAGTCACGCTCTCTTCTCCCTCCTTTGATTGTGAAGGATCGCCGCTATCATCGCTTCGACTCGATAATTCCTTGCATTGTTGATTGGTGGGGGAACCTGATGAGAAGTGGATGGAGGGGCCTCTCCTTCCTCATACATGCTTTCCACATGTTCTTCCTCATTGACTAGTCCTCTTCGTTCTTTTACTGTCGTAGCTTCCGAAAGGCAGAACACGGTATCCTCCACGTCCAACGTATTAGTAATTGGAAATGAAAGTCCACGTACTCCCCAAATGCCATCATCATTCATGTGCAAGACTTTCATTCTTGATTTCAGGATGTCGAAGGAAATAGGATTAGTCTTACTATGCAACCGAAATTGCACAGCCCCAAAGTTGACTTGGAAAAACTTGGTAAGACGTGTGACAAAAAATCCTCCATGAAGGACAATGGGTGGATGATCTGTTTCATAACGCTTGAAGATGGACAAGATGGCCAAAATGAGGTGAAAAGATTGATGTAGGTGCATGCTTTGGAAGAAATTCATGTCTCGGGCAGTCAAATTGCCTTTGCTTTGGTTCTTTCCACCCATGGACCTATCAATCACATGGTGGATGAGCCACCACTCCGGTTTCACCTCACTAGCCTATGATAACTTGACATCACACGATCGACTATTGGATTCTTGACTTTAGATTCATAGAAGGACTTGAAACATGGGAAGTCGGATTCCCTTATCAAGGTGGCAAAGGCGTCCAGTGATTCAACGACATCCGCCGAGTAAATATCCATGGCTCTTATAAATTCTTGGATTGACTGTTGTTGATGCTCTCCTCCTATTTGTAATTGTATGTTGTCTTCAAGGTCGGCGACACCTCTCATGTCTTGAATGGTAAGAGTGCTAATAAACTCCAGAACAAGTACCCGATAGATGTTTTCTTGAGTGGATAACAACTTAAGCCACTCCAACTTCTGAATCTTGAATCGGATCGCATCCTCAATCCTGAGTTGTGCGAAGAGTATCCATTCAAGACATGTATATAAGTTTGGTCTTAAATTGCTCGGGGATATTGTCCAAATAATAGTCAGTGATGTGCTCTGAGCCGCCTTCCAACCTTGGCTTCATTATCTTGATGGTTTGCCCTTAGTATATGGGGAGAGACAGATGGTGGGTGTGGTTCTTAGATAACTACTTCCTTTGACCCAGATTTACTTTTCTTCTTCCGATGGCCTTGACGAGGATGATAAGTTCGAGAATGCTCCATATTAGAAGAACTCTCTCCACGGGCCATTTCCTTAGTCTTGTAAATTATCCTTCAAAAGAAGTAGTACAAAATGCACAAACCATCAAATATCATAGAAAGGAATATTCAAAGAACTCTCATCAACTCTCTAAGTTTCCCCACACACTTGATTGATACTAAGACGTGCACAAATAATAGGACTTAGATGAAGATGGAGTTCAATGACAAGGAAATATAACCTACAATCTCCCCAAACAACACACAATCAAGTAAATAAGAGTTAACAAGTGCATGGAAGTTGATGCTCAAAGTCAATTAGTAGGATTGAAGAAAATGGAGACTACGGACTTTCTCCGAACACTTGGTGGGCGGTCTTTGAAAACTCAAGAAATGCATAAAAATAGCCCACTAAGGTCTCCCAAAATGCATAGCAAGATCATTGAAGCCCCTTGAGGTATTTCTAATACCTTGTCATGTGGACCATTGCTTCAAGGAAGAGAATGTTGAGGTGGATCTTTCGGAGCATCTCCATGGAACCTCCGCATTCCACTTTCAATCTTTCCTTCTGCACCCTCGAGGGAAAAGGTAGGGGTGGCGTGTACTCAGCCAATGGAGGTGGAGTTGACGATGCCTTCCTCGCCACTCCTCTCTTTTCTGCCGAGGTTTCTTCTTCTCCAGACTCAGGTAGATAGTCTTCCTTCTCAATCACTTCTTTGGCAACGACCTCCGGAGTCACCTTCCCACTTCGTAATTGAATTGCATTCACGCCGACATGATGCTTGGGGTTTGCCACGGTTTGAGAGGGTAGGGCTCCCTTTGGTCTCTCGGTGAGGATCCCGACAAGATTGCCGATTTGCACTTCCAAATTATGGAGGCTTGCTTGATGACTTCGAAGTCCAGCCTCAACCGAGGTAAATTTGGAGGTTGCCACATCCATAAATTGCTCAATCTTCTCGAACTTATGAGAGCTTGTACTCACAAAGTTGGTGACTATATCTTCAAGTTTGGAAAACTTGTCGACTTGTTGACCACAAAAAAAAGTCGTAAAATGACAAATTAATAGCACATAACCCTAATCTTTTTCGGTTGGCTACAATTAATAGAGAATCCAATTGGAAAATTTTGAGTTCCCAAACGACAAAGTAATAGAGTAATTAATTTTAAAGAAAATAAAAGAAAAGCAGGCCCAACCCAACTGCAACTGCTTGTTGGAACCCTTGACCACCTTGTGCTTGGTATGGTTGTTGGAAGTTCGAGTTTTGGAATTCAGGCCTTTGTTGGATGAAAGTTGGCCGAGGTTGATAGTTGCCCGTTGGACCTTGGAAACCGGGAGGTCTTGGATTGGTAGGGGAAGACCAAGAGAATTTGGGATGATTGCACCACCCGGGGTTGTAGGTGTTGCTATAATGGTTGTTCCCTCTAATATTGGCAATGAAACTCACTTGCACCTCGGGGGCACTTATTTCCTTCATCGCTTGGCAATCCGCAATTTCGTGATTAGTGCTTGAACACCAATCACAAGACATCACCACTCTCTTCCCTGGCTTCTTGCTCTCAAGGATCACCTCGATCAACTTGTCAAGTTTAGCTTCAAGTGGAGCACTTGCTCTCGCACTTCACACTCCTCTTTCAGTGCTTCTCTTACCACTCCTCGTCAAGCCCCAATCATATAATTTAAGATCCATATCTTCGAGCAACTTGGTCACTTGAGATGGGGTCATATTCATCAACCTCTCTTAGCAAAGAGAGTCGATAAGGATCTTGTCATCATGCATAAGACCACCATAGAAAGTCTCTATCCAAAATTGCTCCTCGAATCCATGGTGAGGGCATTGGAGGAAGTAGTCGGAGAATCTTTCCCATGCATCCCTCAATGTCTCATCTTCATCTTGCTCAAAGTGAGTGATCTTCTTCCTCCACTCGACTGTCTTGGAAGGAGGACAATATTGGGTCATGAACTTGTTGAGCAAATCATCCCATGATGTAATTGAGCGAGCCGGACAGTTGTTGAACCATTAGAGCACTTTTCCCGCAAGAGAGTAAGGTAATAGCCTCAATTGTAAAGCTTCCGCCGGGATGCCATTTATCTTCAAACTTCCTGCAAGCTCAAGAGACCTTTGCACATGCTCCCTCGGTGATTCGTTGGTAATCCCATGGAACAAGGTGTTATTTTGAATCATCGTCACAAGATCTGGCTTAATTTCAAAGTTGTTGGTGGACACAGGCGGATGCAAGATGGGGATTGGATGTCCGCTGGCCGTGGGGCCATGTAATAGCCCATAGTTCTTGGCGCTTCCTCGGCTGCCGCACCCTCATTGTGGTTTTGAGGTTGAGCAGCTCCTCCTTGTAGTTGATTCTCCGCCATCTCAACTTCAATTTCCACTTCAACTCCTCTAACTCCGGGACCAACTTGTTGTCCCCTCTCTTCACTTCTCCTTCTTGCTTCTGCTAACTCCCTCTCCCAAGCTAGGAGTCGGAGAGTCCAGTTTATGTTCTCATCTAGTGGTGCTAAAGGCGCCGGATTGATCCTGGTCATGCACCTCCCTGCACACACTTAAAGAACAACACCACATCTAGCACAAGCAAAAACCACACAAGTAAAACTTAAAATAAAAGCTAGATTAACACCAAACAACCTTTTCAAGATAACAGACCGAAGTCCCCGGCAACGGTGCCAAAAACTTGACTCAACCCGAACATCACAATAAAATCCCACCTAAGGCCCAAGTATAAACCTTAAATGGGTGCAATATAGGGCAAGTATGTTTAAATATCAACCCGGGCCGGTCCATGTACCCCTACTTCAATTGTTTGAAACATTATCTAGTGGATTGTTGTTTGTTAAAATCTCTACGATCTACTATTAAAAAGCAAGAATTGTAAAGTAAAAGTGTGGAAAACTCTTGGTGAGAAGCTTCACTTGGGTGTTGCTTTCCCCTAACCATCTACCATGAACCGTGGGATCGGATGAAACAGTGTGTGACGAGGCAATTGTGACCCGTAGGAGGTGCCACAATGGTTAGAAACCATTCTCCCAATTGCTAGGCCAAGGTAGGTGTCAAAGGCTACAATTGTAGCCCTCTTGGCCCAAGAAATTGAGGTTGACTTACCTTCTCCCTCAAACCAAGGTTTGGACGATATAATCACAATTAACCCAGGTGTCTAATTCAAACTTAGGGGTTGCCCTTAATTAACCTAGTTAGAAGGCACAGAATGCCCAAGAAAACCCATCTATAATTGAGCCTCTTAAGTTAATGGGGCTTCTCTCTAAACTAGTTTAAGAGGCATGGAATGCCTAAGAAAACCCAGCTCAAATTGAGCCTCTTAAGTTTAGGGGGCTTCTCTCTAAACTAGCTTAGGAGGCATGAAATGCCCAAGAACACCCAGCTCAATTTGAGCCTCTTAACATAAGGGGGTTTCTCTATAAGCTAGGTCAAAATAGCAAAATAGATTGCCAAGCACACACAATGCACAATCACCATGAAAAATACCTCAATTCTTAAATTAAACACCTCCATCACACAATCATTCAATCCACACAATCAATTACATGATAAAAGTTAGGGTTCTACAACACCCAAGTGAAAAGGGAAACTACTCCATGCTAGATAAAGGAAGAACACAAAGGAAGAAGAAAGAAACCATCATTGTGATGCCTCCAACCCTACTTGTGCTTGTAATTAAAGATCCTACTTGGGAGAGGAACTTCCAAAATCTTCACTTGGAGCAAACCCTAGCCTCTTCTCCCTCTTGGTTCATGCTTTCTCTGTCAAGGTTTTCAAGAAGAAGAGGGTTTCTCTCACTTTGGGATCCTCCTTCTTGTTCCTTTCAGCTCTCCTTTTAAAAACAAATCGAGCCCAGTTCACGGCCGTGTACATCAGGCCGTCGATCAAAACGCGCAACTTCACTTGAGGAGTTCACGATCAATGGCTCCAGTTCACGGTCTTAGCGACCGTGAACTGCCTTGGCGTCAGTATCCTCTGAAACCCCTTTAGATGCTTCGTGGTTCATGATTTGTGGTTCTAGTTCACGGTCCTGGTAACCGTGAACTGTGGCTAAGTCCTCATCTTTGCCCTGTCTTTGCTCTTTTTCTTCCAACTTTTGACTCCGGGGTTGGTTTCGCCTATTAGACTCTGAAACACATTTAAACACAAGAAACCTAGCGTAATGGGGAAAGGGGGTCTTCTATTTATAGCCTTCAGAGGACGGACAAGTTCACGGCCAGGCAGGGTGAAGATCGCGGTCGCGATCTTCTTCCTTGAGACCGTGATCTACTGACTTTGCCGTTTTGGCCTGAATAGTTAAGGTTGTTTTATGGATCCAGAAGATGTCATTAAGGTTGTTTTCCAAGACCTCAAAGTTGCTACCTCAAAACTCGAAAACTGCCAGAAAATGGCTAAGGCAGAAAACTGTTTTGTGAAGCCTACTTTGGAGCTCCATTCAAGGAGCGTGGATGGGATCCAAGTCAAAAGGCTTCCTCAACATGAAAGTAGGTATGTTTGTGAACAAAGGGAAGGAATTGGATGAAGAATTGAAGCTCTAGAAGGCCTCGAACAAAAGGCGCGAAGTTATTACGAAATCACAGAATTTCTGCCTTTGTAAAACATGATTTTCTTTCCTTATTCAACTATGATTGTTAGATTTGATTCCTTTTCGAGTTAGATTGTATTTAGACTTCCTTTTTAGTTGTTAGACGTAGCTTAGGGTTATTTAAAGCTTTCTTTTACGTTGTAAACTCAGATTTTGAAGAATTGAATTGAAACCTTTGGGGTTTTGCAAGTTTGCGTACTTGTGTTGAGTTTGGTGGATTCCAAACTCGTTGAGATCTTGTATCAATTGAATAGTCACTTCAATCGTGGTCGGGCATCTACCTTATAATCCGATTGAGCGTTCCCCAGGTGTGGAATCGTCCTTTGGGTTCCGTTTTATACAAGTGCGTATTAAGAACGTTTCATTCTTGATTCGAGCTCAATCGATCCTTCGATTGAGTCGTTAGCTGCGTGACTTTGATAACATACACCCCCCAGGGGTGTATCAGCGGAAGGACTTAGCTAGCTCAAGTGAGCTAGCTAATCGTATAAACCAAACTCTACTCCAGATAAATAGAAGAATTGTAGCTAGTAAAAACTGGACAAAAGCGAGGAAGGACTTAGCTAACTCAAGTGAGCTAGCTAATCGTATAAACCAGACCCCACTCCAAAAATTAGATATGAGAATATGATGGTAGTCCGTCTCCAATCAACACATGATAGTAACATCGTGAAAATTAAACACATAAGAGTAGAAAAGTTACCCAAACCTTGTGGTCGATCACATAGAGGAAACGAGAATAGGATAAGTACGTTACACCAATAAATTACCAAGAAGTTAAATAAACTTCTTATGGTAATTTACTAATATAACATATTATCTCTAATCTCAAGAGTTGGAACCATTGTTGTACGTAGCATTACCTTTGGATTGACAATAATAATGATATAAAACAATTTACACAGAGTTCCTCTACTTATATAGAGCTGGAAGGATGTAAGAAAGAAATAAAGTTAACTATCATCTAGTGTAGGAAGTGTGTCCTAAATGGATTTGCAACATCTCTATTTATAGAGGGAAATGAGATGGTCGGTCCAATAAATGGCAAAATGCCCCCTCGTCCCACTTGACATGGCCGAGCGTGCCACTTGATTCACTTGGCTAGCTACTTGTTTAAGCTACCATGTGCATTTGTCATGTCCATTTTTGAGAGAGTCCAAATAATCAAGCAGATTGCTTGAGCTATTTTCTTCCCATCCAGTCGTGCGCCAACCACAAAAATTAATCCTGATTTCTCACGTAATTTACCTTAATGGTACGATCAAAAAGTTAGATTGTTATTTCTAGAAAATTCTGTCTTCCAACAATTTTCTAAATGGAGGTTCTCTCCTCCCATCTAGATACATATAAACGAACACAAGAGATGTTAATTTATCCAAAATTCGTTAGTTAAATATTTTTCAAAAGATTTGGAATCTTAGTTTCATCGAGGGCTCCACCATTCCAAATAACCTATTTTTTACTTATTCATAATAGCGGACGAAGGGCGGAAGGACTTAGCTAGCTCATGTCATATAAACCACACCACACCCCACTCCAGATTAATATGATTATAAAAAAAAACTCCAGATTAATAGAAGAATTGTAGCTAACTAAAACTGAAGGAGAGGGCTAAAGGACTTAGCTAACTCAAGTGACTAGCTAATCGTATAAACCGAACTCCACTCGAAAAAGTAGATATAGAAACATCAAAACTCATAAAACGAAGTATAAAATTAGAAAGACATAGAGAAAATATATTAATGAGACGCATAAATGACATGAAAATGTTGGTATAAAAATGTATAAATTTCATGTTATCATGTTCCTTGTACCTAGCAGCCCTTTATAAAATTTGACAGCCTCCTGACTCATTTGAATTGTATCTGTAAGTACTTCTCCTTCATCAGTCACCAGCTTACAAATAGTTTGTCTTGTCTGTCTAATTTTCACAAAGTCTTGAAAGTACTTGGTGTTTAAATTTCCATTTGGGATCCACAGCTGCCTAGATGTTTGTCAGTATAAAGACTCCTCTACCTTAAGAAGAGATAGGAGGGTGGCATGTGCCTCTTTCTCAGCTAAGAAAGTGGATTTAGTAGGTCGAGATAAAGTCTCAGCTTGCAGTCTAGACAGTCGTCCTTTGCCACTTTCGCCCTAGCAGAAATCTCTGAAAAAATCTTCTTTATTCAATATCTCCAGTCTTCTTTTTACTTATTTCAGCTTCTGGTATACCATGAACATTATGTTCCTATTACAACTTTGGTCCATGCCTCTCTCACTGTATCTTTGTCTGAGGGGTGGGTTTGCCAACCATTGAAGTATTTGAATGGCTTAGAAAGACTTGTCAACAGTGAATCAGTGGTGACTAAGAGGCCACAGTGGTAAGACAATCCAGGTAGTATCACCTGAATCACCGAATTTGGGAAAGTTACTAGCCATTCTCCATTCACCAAACCTCTAGCAAAATGCGGCAAAATGAAGGAAAATTCATGGAACGACCCAGTCATCTCCAGCCCTTATGAACTGCGAGATCACCATAGGGACGCCTTAAGGGGTCTGCTAAAAAAGAAGCAACACCAACACAACAAAATTCAACAACACATTTACCTCACAAAAATATTTTTTTTTAGAACAATGAAAAAACATGTTCACTATCATTGTTCTCTTCTATCGAACGAACCAAACAAAATCAATTGGTTGGAGGGAGCATGGAGATCTGAAGGTGGATGGAGATCGGATGTTATAGGCTGTATCTCGTCCTTGGCCGTCTTGGGAAATTCTGTTTAACATCCTGACTCATTTTGAAAACCAAACCATAACTCAACGCGAAGTTATGTTACTTCGGAGCAACCAAACCACTTTTTAAAATAAACAACTGACATTATTTAAGAATTTCAAATGAAAAGCCCTAACACTTGGGCAGAATCTCATCTCAAACACTTAAAACAACTTAACCCAGAATCTTGAACCTTGAATCTCCAGTACATAAACTCATAATCATGGACAAAATAATTAAACTAACTATTGCACTAACTCCTTGCTGATTCCCTGAGGTCTCGTCCATGCTGGTGTGACAACTCGCCTCGTCTTACTTCTTCTCGAAATCCACCTCTGCTAACCTTTCCTCAACCTGGTGAGTGAGAAGGGGTTAGTCTCGTCGTTACTTCCTAAGGTCTTTGCCCTAAGCAAACTCCTTTCTAAAACACGTTATTAGCATTTCCTTTCCTTAGATGAAAGTCGTTCTCGCTTTCATCATTAACACTTTATCCTTTAGTACTTATAGAAGTCATTTACTTCTACCCTTAACTTATACACATAAACCTAGGGACCACCGCGTTACGTATCGTCGTCCGGTGTCCCTATCCTCAAGGCAATGGTACTGCCTTACGTATCGCCGTCCAGTCCATGCCTGGTCAACTACTATGTTACGTATCACCGTCCAGTAGTGACCCGACCATCTACCGCGTCTAGTAGTGGCCCAACCACCCGGGGGTTCATCTTACTTACAAACATACATCACATACATAGCACAACGCGTGCCTCCACCTTAAGTAGGTGGTGAGATGCCTCACACACATAATTGCACTTACTTGAAAATTTATGAACATAACTTGAAATGAAAAAAACATAAACTAAAGACCTCATCAGAGATTTTACCACCTCTACACTCACCTCAAATCCGTCGAAACCGCCTCTGTTTCTGCTTAAAAATTTCATGAATTGCTTCCACTAAATTCTCCTTGCTTCCACAGGCGCCGACAGTTCCTCGTTTGGACGTCAAACGAACAAGATATGACCAAAATACGAATTCTGTCAGATTCCAAAATACTAGGTACCAAATCTGTAATTTTCTAATTCAACACTATTGACCCTGAGTCCCTGACCCTTTTGAAAAATTACGAAATCAACCCCATAACTTTTCGAATTACCCATATTGGTACCTGAACTTTGACATATTCTTTTCCAAACTTCGGAGACTCAGTTGTCCCTCATCCGACGTCCGAATTCGATTTCGCCGACATCGTGACGCTCATGAGATTTCCCTCTTCACGATGGTACCAATATTTTGAAGCTTTATTGAAGTAGACTATGCCGGTGTCATCGACGTATCGTTTTTTATGACCCCGTAGCCATACACAATTTGTTAATCACCACCGCCTGGTTGCGGCCAGTCCCGGTCGTGCTCATCCAGATTGATTGACGAATCCGCTCATCTTGCTACCGGCGGTCGTCTCTCTTCCAATGATTAATGAACATACACACATATATGCGTGTGTAGGTAGAAAACCTTAGAACCCCTCGAAACTTTCTTCCTTCTCTTCTTTCAGCCTAGTTCCTGGTCATGCCTCCATCGACAATCCACCGCCGTTGTCATCATCGAGTTCCTCTCTCAATTTTCCTTAGTCGGTCACAATATCCCCTTCTTTAGATTTATCCCGATGCATCCATCTCTTCCTAGGAGGTGGAGTTCGTGAAGGCCGATCAACACGTCTTGGCATGGTTCCTCGTCATGAAATTCATGCGCACCAACACGACAACATGTCGATCAGTGCAATCAATTTGGCGGAGAGGCCGGTGTAGGCGGCGGCCGTCACTTGAATGGTGTCGAGGGCGGACTCGGCTGCTGCTCTCTTTCTTTCCTTCGCCTTCTCATTTTCCCCTTGGTCCATTACTACTGCTATTATTTGAGGAGGAGAGGAATTGAGAAGTTTTGTGGGAATAAAGATGGGGTTACGGATGGGATGGGTTAATGATGGCGAGGTGAACAGGTGGGGTGGTATGCAACGGTTTGGGAGCGGATTAATTCCCCTGTTTTTTTCATTTATTTAACTATAATAATAATAATAATAATAATAATAATAATAATTATTATTAATCATTCACGGTTGGAATCTTTCGTACGTAACCGTCGATCCAACCGTTAGGTCGAACCTTAATCGAACCTTAACTCGAAAGCGGGGTGTTACATTCTGAAATACAATCTCCTATTCAGATCCAACTCCTTGTTCTTATTCTCCTCTATCTTTCAACTACGATGTTAAAGAGATCTCGTTCCTCTCATCTTTCTTTATTGAGAGCGGCAAATAGAAAGATATGGTTACTCTCTGTTATTGTTTTTCTTCTCGATCTAGTTATCAACCTTTGCCCATGTTTCTCGTCCCAAAGAAAGAGGCAAAGATGAAAATTATGGCGAAACTAATGAATACCTAAGTAGCACCTAATTATATAAACAAACAAAGATATATCACCCCTATATAAGAAAAATGTTTTAATATAAATCTATTAAAAAACCAATAGGGCAGACATATCATAATTCATAAGCTACATTTTTTGTTTCTTTGATTTGGACCTGGTTTCAACAATATGTTGTGTTCAAGCCCATAACAAAATTCAACAACCCAACTAAATATGATTTCGTTCCTCTGTTTTCATTTTTATAGACACTGCAACAAGAAACAAAAACCGACAATGATACTAAATAGGGACTTACGTTCGTCATATGTTTACAATCAAATTGTTTTTTCACGAGTGAGAATTACTTTCCCCAAGTTGTTTAATGAGAAACAACAAATAAGTTTGGCGTTAATGACATGGTGATATGTGTGTTTTGCATAACACGCTTACTCATTTCTTATTCAATTTCAATGTTTTTATAGTTTGTTCTATGGTTTCTAATAGTTTTGATGGGTGAATGTTGTCGGAGGCATCAACGTTGATATTAGTGTTACTTGGATTCTCTCTCCTCAAATCTCTTCCTATTTGCTATGACTGCACAGAGGTTAGTGGTCGCTACTAACTACACTTCTAACATATGGCAAGTGTAACAGTCAAAAGAATTATAGTATAGTGGCAACAAGTAATAAAATTATTGTATTTATGATTTCTTGATTTACTATAACCCATCTTCATATTATTATACAAAAAATTCATATTCGAGTTAAATAATTAAAACTACACCAACAAACTATGAAAGAGTTAAACTAACTAATTAAAGGTAGGAGGCACACTCAGTTAATGATACCCCATAGTCACTAGTCGGATTAATGATTGATAATTTTCTAACTTATTTCACTCTTTATTCATGATGTGCAGAGTCATTGGCTAGTTTGAATAACGAGTAAAGCAATCAAGGCCTTATTGAGTCTTTTACTTAGAGGGACATTATCCTTAACTAACAGAACTGATCAAGGCAGTCCACACTATACTCTCTCTATTGGGTAAGATTCTCATCCAATCCGAAACAACTAACAGACTCACTCTCACACAATCGATCCTCTATTCCCAATGATGCTGCTCTATCAATCTAAACATATATTCTCTCTTAGAGATTGGATTGAACTAAAGTTTAACAAGTCAGAGAAATCGTACAACCATCAAATCCAACAAACATAAGTGAACGAAAGTTACTTCATAAAAAGGAAATAGAATATATAAATATGTTCTTGATATTCAATCTTCTGTTGCAAGCTTGTTCCTCGTGATCCAATGAGAAGAAATCTTTCAATTTTGCTCCAAGATCACCCCTGGATCGTTCCCCCCAGGGTTCATCCATTGCATGTTTGGGATCCAAAGAGAAAATATAATACATAAATATGTTCCAATTAGAAGTGAGAGATAGGGTGTTAGGATTACGACATTGTGTCAAACGAGAAACATTATATTTGATATAGACCAATAATAAATTCCTTTTGTTTTCACATGCATAAAAAATAAGGGTTAAAAAAGTTATATGGGATATAAATGTAGGAGAGCAAGAAAGTCCATCATTTTTTGGGTGCTTCACATTTCTTCAATGATGGAAAGAATTGTGCACGGGAAAAATTGGAGTTGGTTCTTCGTGCACGGAAATATGAGCTCATAAATGAAACAAATAAATGATAGTTTAAGAATTTAAACGAGTTGTAATTTTTAAGAAGGGGTAATGCTTGATAATAATGGGATGTATGTGAAAAAGTCTAATAGAGCCACCACTTTAGTCTCATTGGGTTGAAATGTCAAAAACCCAATGGTTCATCTTTGAAACCTAACAATTATCGTGTTATATTATTAAAGATTTCACATGCTTCTAAATGAACTTTATGTCTAACGATTGACACAATAATAAAGTTACCTTGAATATTTTTTATGGGCTTGACAATTTGTACAATGACATAATGTAGTTAAATATTTTTATCGAGCAAAATGTCAACTATATTGTAAAATAACATGTCAACTAATCCTGTTGAGACGATAATGAGATCCTTTAAACTAACGTTCATTCTCTTCAAGATTTATTATTTCCAACTAGTTAGCTCACATTGGGGATCAACGATTCCTTTTATACATTGCTAATTTGGATCTCTTTGTGTAGAAAGCTATGAGTTGGATTGTGCCCCGGTTTCATTTGTAAACTTCATAACGAAAATGCACGCAAGTAAGGCTGTAAGAGAGGAAGGGGAAAAGAGAAGAGATCGAAGATAATTGACCTGATAGTTTCATGTTGCTTCATATTATTTGTCCCCATTTGTTTTTATTTTCCAATTTTACATCACAATATAAACTATAACACATTTTCCAAAAAAATTATCTTTCTTTCTGTTTCATTTCCTCCCCTATAGTTAACACTCCACATGCATAAAATTATCAAAGTTTTAAGTTCTCTATTTCCCTCCCACAAAATAAAAAAATGTCATGGTGAGAATTATCTTTCGATATGCTGAGTTGGAGATAGGAACCTCCACATTTGTGCATGAAGAAAGGTTGAGATAACACTCGACTCTCTGGATCCCCTGTCGTGGCTCCTCACCAACAAAGACAAGATACTATCCAATCAAAGAAATGTTCTCGTTTCTCATTATTAGAAGTAAAATGATATAAATGAAAAACTTTCAAGTTGTTTATTTGGGAAATATGTTTACAAATTGGTTTTCGTTATGAAAAATATGTTTGAAATAAGTTGATTAGATATCAAATGTTGAAATAAAAATGGAAATTTCAAAAAAATATTGGGGTGTCAGATGATGTGAAGACAAAGTGTCACAGTGTTTTGTGAAAGGAGGTAAAATGCTTATGTTCTTTCTTTTTTCATAATCAAATTTTGATTCCTATTGTTGTGGATGATAAATTATCAATGAAGTATTCTCCAAATCTGAAGAGGAAGACAAAAAGAGGGTTACGGAACGAGTTGATTCTCATACAACTAAGCATACATTTAATTTGATCATACCCACATTTTAATAAATTTGAGAAATGAGCTGTTCACCGGCGAACGGCTGGTCTACGGCGAGGGTTTGGTGCAGCTTCCCGACTGCTGGAAGCCTGAAATTTTGGTTCCTCGTGGATGGTCGAGGTCCACTGAAGCAGTAAAGAAGGAGCCCTCCCGGAACTTGGTGGAAGTAACAGAGCGCTATTTCGACCGAACAACGCTCAATAACATGGCGAAGCATGGAGGGAAGGATACGCTCGAGAAGATCCTCCGGAAATTCGATTGGGGAGGAGATGATGCCACATGAAGATTTTTCATATGTCAAGAAGTAAACAACTTGCACAATATACAAATTGATAACCAATATAGCAGCAACCACCATAGAAATCGTTTTTAAGATCAATATATCCTCCATATATTCTCGAAAAAAAAGTAAGACCAATAATTTATTATAGTAATCGTAGATTTCGTATGTGTGGAACCACAAAAATTGTAAAGTTTAACTAATTTTAGTGACTAAGAATGGAATAAAATATTTTTAGACCAAATGTGATATTTTCTTAGTAATCCTAATGATCAATCTTGTGTTTATCCTAAATTTAATGAAGGAAAAAATCTACAAACGGTAGCAAATAATGATTTATCTAATTTTTTTTCTTTCGATAATCAATATATTACTTCTTTCTTCTTTCTTTCCAACTCCACATCCAATCTTTCATACTTTACTCTCTATAGCCGTATGAACTTCAAAATTCATTCCTCTCCCACAAATCCAAAGAAATGTTGCTAGTCTAGATTCTTTTCCAATCTTATAAGTTGTAATCCATAGAATACCCCGCCGCAAACAATTATTTATCTATTTTTTTTCTTCCTATGACAAATTATAGTTTTTTTTACCTTCTTCTTTCTCCTTTCTTTCCTCCTCTACACTCCACTCTCTCACACTCTACATAGCCACTGAGCTTCCAAATTCTGAGAAATTCATTCTCCTCTCACAAATCCAAAGAAATGTTGATAGGTAGGATTCTTTTTAGATATTCTAAATTGGAGCTCAGAATCTTCTCTTGCATGCATAGGGGGCGAGTTCAGATAACTCTAAACTTACGGGATGAAGTATTTCGACAGGACCACTGCTCTGATTTCTATTGTCAATACTCTATTGATATTGTTCGCAATCATGGATAACACCGCCAAGCATGGAGGGAAGGATAGTAAGGAAATTTTTTCTGGTCAGACGGCAAAGCAAAATTTAAATAAGTCAATCAAATTTTGGAGAATATGAAGTTGAAATATAAGGCGAACGAGAACAAGTGAAGGGATGTTATGAAAAAACATTTTCAGACGATCGCAGGCGCCTATATCCAGTGAAGTCGAGCCACCTGCGTTCATCATTTCCGATGGAAAAGCAAATGAGTAAGATGGTGGAAATTCTTGTAGTTGTTTATCAATTAATTTTTGTTGTTTAAAACCTTTATTTCGGTACATTATAATAATTTGTGTTGGTCTTTTGCTTTTCTATATTGATTTAAACGAGGGAAGAAGTAATAAGTGTTTTCAAATTCACTAGCTTGGTTCGTTTTTTTTGTATTTGTTCTTTCATGTTTTTATTGTCTCTCTTACGAATATACGCACCGATAAAAGATTAGGATGATTGATATGGTATATACCAATAAACCAATTTCTCTAGTCATAGCAAAATCTATACACTAATTAATGAGTAGTGACATGTAAAATTTGCAACTAATAAGATATTTAATTAGTTATAAATCTTGAATTTCAGCGTTCAAGGAATAACCATAGAATATATGTACATTAATATATCCTCTTATGAATTGAGAAAGAGGAAACATGCCTAATCTACTGGAAAAAACGTGGGATAAAAAAAGAAAACTTTAACATAGGTCATAGTGAAAGGGGAAATTTTGCCTAATTGACAGTTTGAAAACATGGATTGGGGGGGGGGGGGGGGGGACTGTGCGCGGGAAAAGAAAAGAAAAAATGTAAGATAACTTATAGAAAAATGAACCTTCCCTAATCAACAACTAGAAAATCTTGGGTTAAAGGAAAAATATTTGTTTTTAAGGTAATTCCTATTAAGTCATATAATGTACCCTCCCACAGCCCAGCGGACCGCTTAAGTTCATTATACATAATACTCCATTTTTTATTAGGGATACTAATTGGTTTAGTTTCGGTTAACCACTAACCAATATGACGGTTAGCGGTTAACCAATAAGGAACAAAAACTCATACATATAACCAAACTAATAGGCCTTATTGGTTAACCGCCATTTATCTGCTCGGTTAGCAATTAGTTTGGAGATTAACTAATATCCACTAATTAGTTTGGAGATTAGGGGGGGGGGGAGACTGGACGCGAGAGAAGAAAAGAAAAAATTTAAGGTAAGTTATAGAATTATGAACCTTCTCTAATCAACAACTAGAAAATCTTGGGTTAAAGGAAAAATATTTGTTTTTAAGGTAATTCCTATTAAGTCATATGATGTACCCTCCCACACCCCAGCGGACCGCTTAAGTTCATTATACATAATACTCCATTTTTTATTAGGGATACTAATTGGTTCAGTGTCAGTTAACCACTAACCAATATGACGGTTAGCTCTAGTTCGATTCCACTGTACTCTCGGTGATGGTTTCCTGACGGTGCAGTCCTACGGCATCCGGGGGACGTGTTTGGTGGCCACGCACACCCGACGTCAACATGTCTAAGGAAATACTATCCCCCTGCTGTTCCGCGCTTGGCGGCTGCTCCCTAGCAACTGTAGTATCTGAAGTGGTCTGGGTACTTGATCTCATACTGGTAATGGTATCTTTCATAGTGATATCTACCCGTTCACCTGCCCTCAGCACTTCCCCTCTTGCCTCCTTCTCAACTTGTTGCTTCTCCGAAGCTTTGTTCAAAGTCCGGTCAGAGCTCTCCGTCATATTCCTCCCCCCAGTCTTCTCCTTCCCCTGTGGTTTCACGTTTTTTCCCCTGTGGTCACCCTCTTCACTGCTCTTGCATTGGTGGTCTCCTTAGCTAAGGTCTTCTCACTACTAAATTCAATCTCTTCCTCAGCAAGGACCGTAAACCTTGATCCTCCTTGGGATCCACTAGTCTCGTCTCCATTGGTTGGTTTAGAGCGATCATTCCACACACTACGGGCAACCGATTCTTTACGTGGATATGACTTCTTCCTCGCTATCATCCACTCACCGTAAATGGGAGCTTTCTCCGTGGTCGCTTGGGACAGTCTCCGCCGGGACAGTTTCCGTCTCCATAGACACCACCGGTTGCATGCATGAGTATCGCCCATGTTCATAGTACGTACCGCACTGCAAACAAATATTTTCCAACCCTTCGTATTGAATAAAATAAGTTTTCCCTCGTAGGCTAAACTGAGACAGCATAGTTTTGGTTAAGTCCACCTGAACACACACTCGTTCATGGTCACTACGTGCCCCAGTGCTCGTTGCCTGGTCCACCCTAATAGGGTTTCCAATTCGTGTCCCGATTTTCATCACCGCTACCGGATGGAAGTACTAAATTGGGATTTCTAGCAACCGAGCCCAAACCAATGTTGATGATATCTCGTGCTCATACGGGTTGAAATCCTCGGTCCATTGGTGGACTGTAAGATAGTTATCCCCCACCATCCAGGGACCGCCAGTTACTGCCCGCTCGTAGTCCACGCCACTGGTGAAACGAACTAAAAAATATCCCTTTTTAGCTGACGTCACCTGGATCGTTCCCGCCCTTGCCCAGAGACTGTTTAACCGTTTCGCCATCAACGTATAGGAGACAGAGCGCCCTAAGGCTTTAACCACCAGAGCGGACCTCCATTCCCTGATGAACATCCTCTCTTCCGCTGATGTAAAATAGACAGGAGGGCACTTAGGATCACCTTCTCCCTCGAAGCCTGCACCGAGACCCTCCTGTCTCACCGCTTCCGCTATATCCTCAGAATCAGACTCGGCAACATACCACACGCCTTGTCTAGCTTGATCTCCAAATAGCTTCCGTGCTGCCCCCGACCTAGTTCCCCACGCCGATTGTTTAGGGCCCTGCGACGGCGGACTCTGTTGGCTATAGTTTTCCACATCTGCTATTTCCTCATCCATCACCGGTTCCGATTGCTTTGCTCGTTTCTTTGTCTGTTGCGCCTCTCTCGCTCCTTTTGGATTTGGAGAGGATGATTTAGTTGGGGGCCTACGTTGTCCTGCAACAGTTTCTGTAGTCATGAGGTTGTCGGAGCCTCCTGCCCCGGCCAGCGGTGTAGGCACCGCCGACATGGGTTGCGATAACCCTAGGACTTCCGCAATCGTCTCTCATTTTCGCCTCCGTAAAAGTCGGATCTCTCTCTTACTAAGGGTAAACTTGCTCCCTTTAAATAGACTTCTAATTCTACTATAAATTTAACAAGGAAAAATTAAACTAAACAACGAACAAGGTGAAGGAATCCAGATTAAACAAGGTAAGACAATCGGCCAAACATATTATCATCTATAGCAAGTAAGCAGCTTTTTCCGCAAGTAATCCAAACAGGTGCAATAGTTACCTTGGAACCTTTGCCTGAAGGTTTTCAGTCATCTTCGAGTTCATCCAAAGCTAATCCATTCTTTAGTAAGTTTCAAGCTACTCATGGCAACTCGCAGCTCCCTTCGGATGTGTCAAGAAGGCTTCAAATAGTCTCCCAAAGTAGGTAGCGTGACACGGTTTCCATACTTAGGCAATTTCAGCCATTCATGTTCTTCTTTGCTCCAAGATTCGAACCAGACTTTGAACTTCAATGGAGAACAATCGAAGCTAGAAATCAAACTCTCATCATAATATATATCTATTATATTATATATCTATGCTTAAAACTTTGCATAACCACTTAAAAGAAATCATTTCTCTCTTTTGGACACATAAAAATAAAGCTCATAATTATTTCTATACCATATTTTATCACTTAATGATAATATTATCTTATATTGGTGACCCAATTAACCAAAATCGATTGAACTTTAGTTCGTCTAATTTTGTTGTTATCTTAATTTGATCGTTTTTGTTAATGCAATGTATTATATGGTCAATAGAACTTAAACTCACTTTATTTTTTAGTTATCATGATAACCATTTTATTTATTTATTTATCCAAGATAAGCCCCCAGGGCATGGCCGAACAACAAATATATAAAACAGATAATAATAAAGAACGGTAGCCCGTATGCAACCAGACTCCCGATAAAAGAGCCTTTTTTGCCACGAGGTGGGCAGCTATATGAAAGCTCCGAGGAGCAAAGACACGAAACTGACACAGGGAGTCGAGAAGAGAGAAAGAACTTCCCTTAAAATATCTCCGACTTTAGAATGGGAAGATTTCCTCGATGTAGCATCCTGATGACCGGTTGAGAATATCCTCGAGAGGTAACAACCAAACATTATGAGTAAGACTCTTTCTCATAGTAATAGCATAATAAATTTTACCAAAATCAAATGAGACAGTTCCATCACCTGAAAATATGCCAAAGTCAGTTTGCATATCCGTGAAGATTCTTTGTGGCCCAATCAAACCGAATGAATATACTTTTGCTAGGACAGGTTATATCTAACCCCAAAAAGGCATCCACTGTGATGCTAGAGATCTCTATCTCAAGAGATTAAGGAGTGCCCTTTAGGCATAGGCGATAAAACCGAATGTAAAATAACAATTGTAAAATTCAGAAAATAAAGTATAATAGATCTCCATTTGGATGCGAATTACCCAATATACAACATTCTTAAAAGTAAATTACCAAATATAATGAAATAAAATTTCTATTTAGCAAAAATTAAGAGGAAGAGGAAATGATACCACTAAAAATGGACCTTTAATTTCTACACAATAAAGATGATAATAATAACAGAGAAAGAAAATGAACCCACTTAATAAGCAAACGTTGATTGCTGCACAATAATGATAAAGCAAATAAAAGGGCTAGTAACTAGCAAAGTCAACAAAAAATTTTGATTTAGCAATAATTAAAAGAGTAAATAAATTAGTAAAAATGATTCCAAATCTTACCTTAACGTAAACGAACAAATGAGACATAACCGGCGGAAGAGAATTAAAATAAAATGAAAAGTTTCATAAATGGCGCCGTACGTCTTGGAGCTAATTCCGGAGACAAGGCGAACAGCCATCCGGCGAACTTGGAAGGCGGCGGCCGGAGGAGAGCCCGGGATCTCCGTAACAGGGATCCGATCGCCCCCACAACTGAATTTTGGCTTCGTCGATAAAACAAAAGCGTAACAGGGATTATGAACAAGATGATATCCAAATCTCTTACCTTGACCCACATCCCATCGGAGACATGAACTCGCAATCCTCAATCCTCACAACAAAAACTTCCAGAACGACCATCAAAAAGACAGAGGGATTATAGAATTATGATAATGAAGTTAAGGTGCCAGTTGATTACTAATTAAAACTGATGATAAAAGCTTATGCGAGCTATGACGGGGAAAGACAGGAAGAGGAGGGGTGATGTGTACCGGATATGACGCCGGTGAAGTCCAATCTGGCTCACTCGGGAACTAGTTGAGCTAAACATAGCAACATAGCAATCCAGAAAAGAAAAGCAAATCAAAAGCCACGAAATCAGGTACCTGCTCAATATCCCTTTCAGCAGCGCCAGTCCTACTGAGATCCGCAACCATTCTATCCGGCGGCGACATTCCGACGGCGTACAATCCTGGAACCGAGGAAGCTGGGAACCGCCATGGCCGTCGTAGACGCTGAAGAAATGGACTTCTTGACCCTTGCCTTGCACTTACCGCTGGGGATCGGTTAGCATGCTAACCCTTGTATGGGTTGGAAAATGACAACCCCTATTAATTATAGGTTTTTAAGGTAATTGATTTGTGTTGCATTTAATAATCTGTATGAATTAAAAATACATATTAATTACTTTCCTTTTTCAGTGCACTGGTAGTTGTATCAGTGCACTGGTATACTGAACTCATATTAATTATGTTCCTTTTTTGGAACTACCATTGCAGTGATACATCTACCATTGCACCTGTACACAACTACCAGTGCACTGAAAAAAGGAAAGTAATTAATATGTGTTTTTAATTCATACAGATTATTAAATGCAACACAAATTAATTACCTTAAAAACCTATAATTAATAGGGGTTGTCATTTTGCCAACCTTTTATGGGTAGGCATGCTATCTCATCCCTTACCGCTGTTGACTTTGCAGAGAGTGAGAGGGAAGGAATCAGGGAACAGATCTTTCCGGCGAACTTTGAGGAGATGTTTTCCGGTGCGAAAACGACGGCGACGACGAGGGCGGAGGTGGAAGCGGGGGGCGGAAATCGAAAGACTGCCCTCATTCGTAATAATTTAACAACCATAGAAAATTGCAGTGGGCAATTAACAGCTAGCTAGCTAGCTGATATGAAACCTGTTTGGTATCTTCTAGATGATCAACCCAGTCGTGGATCATGAACTGAATCCAAGAAGCTGCAACCACGTTGAACTGCTTCCCTGTGTCCTTGTACTTCTCACCAGACCTCCTTGCTAGCAGCTTCGTCGCCACTAAGGCAGGATGTGGCGTTACCACCTTGTCTTCGGCAGATGGCATCATGTTTCTACCGAAGAAAGTGTTTTGACCGCCTGCAACTCCATTGAAGGGATCATTGTACCTCCCGTCTTCCGTCCTGTGAGGATAATCGGCCGGGTCGAAACCATCGCCGGGGAGCTGCCCACCGACATTGAGCAAGTTGTGGACTTGGTGAAGGTGGCGACGAATGGCCAGGTAAGCCAGACCCAAAATCACAGGCAGCTTGTGCCATAGGTTCTTCTTGTCGATGGAGTGCACAATCAAGAAGCCGAAAGCATCGAGGACTGACATCTTAGCAACGACTCCATGGAAATCCTGGTGGATGAATATAGTGATCACGTCTTTGCACAACTTAGAAAGGACACACATGGTTTCTACTTTCTTTATCATGATAACCATTTGAATGCACTTGAAGTAGCCATTGCCTTCCTTCAATTTTTTTGGCCTCTTATACTCCTGATATGTTACTAATGATAGGGTTATAGTTGTTAATCACCTTGGATGACGAGTTACTAATGTTAAAATAATAGTTTGAAGTGAAGAAATATGTTGAATTAACAAATTGATAAACCAAATTACCAGATGAGCAATCCCCCAAATTGTAGGCCATGAAAAAAATTAGCGTCATTTCTTCGAAATTGTTTTAATGGCAGGAAAAAATTAACAACACTTAAACTAGTGTTTTAGTACAAAATACATTGTTATTAATTTTTTGGGTTATAGGTATAATATGTCCCTCTACTATGACGTTTTATCAAACATGCCGTTCTGCTATTTTTTACATCAAACATGGCCCTGTACTATGAAAAAATTATCAAACATGCCCTTTTGTTTAAATTTTCATCCAAAAATCGTTAACCAAGGTCGAACTTTGGTTTGGGCGGCACAAATGTCTAAAATATCCCTAATAATTTCACTTTTCATTTCTTTTTGTCTTTTGTATAGCCAAATAATTCAAATAATTTCACTTCGAAGAGACCCAGAGAAATACAACGGGAGATAAAACTGACATTTTCTCTCCCATTTGCCGATGCCGGGTCGTCTAAATCTCGCTTCAACCATGATTGACAATTTTTTCAATGAAAATTTTAATAGAAGGGCATGTTTGATAATTTTTTCATAGTACAGGGGCATGTTTGATGTAAAAAATAGTAGAGGGGCATGTTTGATAAAACGTGTTTGTGAAGCCTACTTTGGAGCTCAATTCGAGAAGCATGAATGCGAGTCGAGTCCAGGGGCCTCTACCACGTTAAATTAGGTATGTTTTTATACAAATTCAAGGCATTGGATGAAAGATTGGGTATCTGTAAGGCTTCAAACAAAAGGGTCAAAGTTGCTACGAAGGATGTTTTTCTGGCAGACTTCGAGCACAAGCAAGCTGCCCGAAAAGCAGCCTTCGTAGAAACTTCGAGCCTTTTGTTTGAAGCCTTAAGATATCCAATCTTTTATCCAATGCCTTGACTTTGTAGACAAACATACCTAATATAATTTGGTAGAGGCCCCTGGACTCAGAATCGCATCCATGCTTCTCTAATTGAGCTCCAAATAGGCTTCACAAATATGTTCCCAGACTCCGCCATTTTCATGCAGTTTCCCAGTTTTGGCATAGCCTTTTGATTAGGTTCAAAAATGGTCTTCTAGACTTCCTATCGAGCTCCCAAGTACTTTAATGTGTAGAGGGACACTTCAGCTTCAAAACAAGCCATTATTCTCCAATTTCCATTTAGCCAATTGTGAAGTGAAAATGCTAACTTGCTAAGTAAAAGAAATGATCACAATCATATAGTCATGTTACATGTTCGTACATCATGAAATTACAGAATATATTAATCTAGTTTAGTCATGTGTTACCATGATACACAATAATTTCATTTGTGTAAGATTATTGTTGATGGTCGTGAAATTTTTGTTTATATATTTTTTAATCAAGTTATTTTTTATCTAGAAAAACACACCAATGGTAAACAAAGTCACATGAAAGAACGTGCTCTGTATACATTTTTCGTCTCTACGGAATGACTTCAACATCTCTATCTTGTTAAAGAGGATACAATAAATATTTCTCATGCAAATCACGGATCATTTCCTTTTACATCCGTCAATTATGTTTTCTAGCTTCCATGGACACTTATGAAGAACAGTGTCTTTAATTTTTTGCCTAATGCAATTCTAATGCATCTATTTTCTTTCTACTTTTTGGACATAATTTTTTTTTGTCACGTATGTGTGACGATAAACAACTTTGGATCAATTTCATATGCATATCTGAAACTTACGTCGCAAGTTTAAAGAGATAGATTTCATGGTTGAAATTTCAAAAAATCTTTTAATGTCCTACATTTATCAATTGAATTGTATTTTCTTCATTTAAGTCGGATGTTAACAATTTTGTACATAAAAGTGAATTAACTGTGATATAAAATATGATATTCATTTATATTTTTTGGTTGAAAATTTTCAATCATGTATATCACCTGTTATTGAATTAATGTTGGATGATATGTAAAGTGGAGACAAAATATCTCTATAACTAACATTTTTATAATTACTAACAATTAAAGATAATGTACAATTATAAATGTATATGTCGGTAGAATAGGAGGGCAACAAGACCTTGATTCCATGCTCATGATATGCAATTGTCTCTTCTTTTTATTTATCTAATACATGTTTATTTCTTAGGCGTTTAGTAAGCAAATATGTGAATCTCTCACTATTGGACCGCAGTCAAGTACATGTTAGTGTTGTGTTGTTCTTAGGTTAAAAAAGAAAGTACAACGGAAAAGAATTGTGCGCAACACAAGTTTCTATAGTTGAAAACCATTGGTTAATCAAGGAAATGACGATAAAGAATATAATCTTCACACTGTTGATGAAGTCGACACTTTTTTTGTTTAAATAATCATTCATTATGACCAAACCCAAACTAAATGTGGGTGTTCTCCTATTAGAAAAATCTCAAATATCATAATAAATATAAAAATAGTAGGCCAATAACATTGAACAAATAATAACTTATAAAATAAAATAAAAAATCAAATAAACATGCCGCTCATCGGGCGGGCACAAAACTAGTAATTATATATTTTGGATGACCAATATAATACTTTTTTACGTTTTTCTTTCTCATCCCTTTCATTCTCCACACTCTACTCTCTCACACTCTACTCTCCAAAGCCGTCTAAGCTTTCAAATTTCGAGAAATCTATTCCCCTCCCACAAATCCAAAGAAAATGTCGCTAGCCATGATTCTTTTATTATCTTACAATTTATAGCTCAGAATATGGTCTTCTGTGCCTAGGGGGAGAGTTCAATTAACTATTAACCCATGGATGCCCTTTCAGAGCTGCTCACTAGCGAAGGCTATCTACTCTACGGCGTATGCAGAGTTTTTGTTGTAGACTGTGTGAGCCCAAAATGCTCGTTACTCCATGATGGTCATCAAATTAATGGATGCAACGTGAGATCTGTTCACCGGCAAATGTCAGTTAGTCTACAATGAGGGTAGGGCTGTAGTTCGAGACTGATGGAAACTAGAGATTTTTGTTCCTCGAGGATGGTCTACTAAACCAGTGGAGAAGGAGCAAGCCCAACCGAAAATTGGTAGAAGTCACCGAACGGTACTTTGAGAGGACCACCGATGACCTTTCTAAGGCGGAGACCCTAATTACTTGGTTCATAGCTATTGAAGATTCAGTATTTCTCTAATATCATGTTGGATGTTGTAGTTTTTTGGTGATGTATGATGTAAGTGTTAATTTTGTGAAAGAGAAGATTTTGTGAATTGTAGTAAGGTGGAAGATTGAGAGAGAGCTACGTTAGAGAGAAATGAAAAGCAAGAGAAGCTCTTTCAATTCTTTGTTTTCTAGATAGAGCACATCTCACCCTTTCTCTCTTTTGATGAGTCTTTTTTCTACATAAATCTACACCTCATGTACAAACATATTTATAGTTGCATCATTGAGTTTGGAGTTCTCTAGATAAATAATATTTTTCTTGGAACCAACTTACATATGTGGTTTCATTTTGTTTTTCTCTTTTTGCACTTTCTTTATTTTGATTAACAAACATGATAAGTGAAAATAAATGATCTTGTCTAATAACTTATCTTCCATCTTCCATCTTCCATACCACATATTAGTTTATTATTTGTTGATTAATTTAGTTTTAAAAGTGTGTAGATTTAACCTTCACTCATTTTAACACTTCTCCTTGAATGTTGATTTATTGTCTTGGAATTACTTGCGATTTCTTTGCTTGGTTTATTCTTGGCGCTTGTATTTTTTTTTTTTACTTTTTTGATTGTCTTCTTTGTTTGATTTCTATTCTCCAGCTCCTTTTTCACGTCAGTGTTGCACTTGTAAATTTCTTACAGTGATAATGTTTCTTGGGTAGAGAATCTGAAGATAATATTGTATTACGATTATTTCTTACCGTGTTGTACTTGTAAATTTCATATGATCGTTATGATACATTTCATTTGTGAAATAATCTTTTCACACTTGTTGCAACAAGCAGAATAATTGTCGATTCGAGAAGCAAATCAGCAAATGAATGCAATATTTGCTTTGTTTCTACAATTATTTATTTAACTCATGAACCCAGTGGCGTAGTCAGGTTTTCACATAAGGTGACTCTGAATTTTAAAAAAATCTATGGTAAATTTTATCAATTTTAAAATGTTTCAAAAAAATTAAAATGTTTCATAACCCATTTTCATATTTTGAAAAACTTATAAACTCATTCATGTGATATCAATCTTATTATATCCTATTATATAGTCATTTATGATTGTATTGGTTCATCAAACTTAAGAGTGTTTTTACATAACTAATTGCAAATGTCCTTTAAACACTTGTAATTTGTAAAAAAGGCGGGTAGTGACAACACTAAGTTGCTTCTTTGATGACAAAAAGGTTCATAAATTCTATTTTGTTCTAGAAAACTTGTAGTCTTTCTTCAAATCATATAGATATATTTATCTAGTTTTAAGATTCAAAATCTAAAATATGATTATCACATAACTCATTATAAGGTTGAAAAAAGAGAGTAAGTTGGTGGAAGAAGATTAATATACATAATTAAGGATTTAGAACCGTAGGATGGTCTTATTTAGTTTTAATATTATTTATGGAGAAACTTTAAACTAGAATGTATTATATACAAATAACGATAAAGTAAGTTTATTTTTTGTGATTTGATTGTGGAAATATCGGCTAATATTGATGAGATTAGGATTCCAATCTTACCGACACCTAATTACCTTATCTATATTTATTCATTTCCCCCGAGTCAAGGTAGATCACGGGACCCTCCTTATAACACATTGGCTCTGCCACTACATGAACCCCTTATAAGTCAGTAAATCAATTATTGAATGGTAGATAACAAATATACAAATTCAATTGATGATCAAGAAATTCATAAGATTTATTATTAAAAGTTTTAATTTTAGTTATAAATAATTGTTTCAAATAGAAGTGTATCATAACGTAATCATACATTTATCAAGTGAAAATGATAGGACGGTTGATTATAAATAAGTTTTGCTTATAACCTCTTCTCAACAACATACCAGCCTCTCTATTCCCTTCCTAATTATTCCTTGGCGAACGAATTGACACTAAAAGTTCCTCCCCATACAAATTTAACCCCAAGCCAACCTATGGATCAAGCTAGTTGGATCAGAGTGTGGGACGCAAACCTACCTCCTAAGCTGAAGATTTTCGTCTGGCAAATCCTCAACCGTTTCTTGCCTACTACTGAGGCTCTGATTGAGAAAGAGGTTGACGTCATCCCTAGATGTCCGGTGTTTTGGGCTGAATCTGAAACTTTGGAACATTTGTTCCTGGATTGTCCAGTGGCACGTGCCCTCTGGGATATGGCAGGTCTGCAACACCTTGGGGAAGGATTGCCAAGACATACTTTCCCTCTTTTTCTAAAACCTTGTTGGCTAGGATTCATCAACCCCCAATTGTTATTGCCATTGTCTCGGTCCTCTGGCGGATTCGGCGGTCTCGGAATTGAGTAGTGTTTGAGGGAAAGCAGTTTGGGTTTCAGTCCCTGTTACGGCAGTATGAGCAGCAGGTTTGGGAATGGACTTCTCTGCCAAAAAACGATGCGGCCAACATCCCTGGGGGTGCTGTCCCACCCCTTCTCCATGAGGATATGGGCGTGGTTATCTGTGTGTGGGATGGGGCTACCAAAAGTGAGTCGCATTCTGCAGGGGGATGGTTATCTTGACCCCTAATAGGGAAATCCTTTTGGCTCAAGGAGTCCAGTTTGTAGGCTTGGATGACCCAACAGTGGCAGAGTTGCTTAGTCTTCGAGAGGCCGTGTCTTGGGTCATGGGCCTTGGTTTTATGGAGATGAGATTTGAAGGTGATGCCAAAGTGGTGATCGAGAAGATTCTGCGGCGTGATACTCGGGATAACCAGGTAGAAGCTATTCTTGATGAAGTTATTCATTTAGTTGGTTTGAGACTTGGGTTTAGTCTGCGATTTGTAGGTCGGAGTAACAATAGGGTAGCTCATGGAGTAGCTAGGAAAGCCCTTGATGAGGTCATCAAAGCAAAACACACTCAAGTTGAAGCACCAATAACTCAAGCTAGGGCTAAGGCTTTTCGGGATCAAATTGCAAGCTATTTGGCTAAGGAGTTGGAGGGCTTAAGCTTGGATTTGCTAGAAGGAAAGTCCATCACACTATTGAGCTATGTGGATCACGAAATTGGGCTCAAAGGGAGGGAAGGAGGGTCGGCCATGGAGAAGGAGTCTCAAGGTGTGAATGGAAACAACAATGGATAAAGATCATGGTGTGAACACAAGGTGTGAATGAAATCATCAATGGATAAGGATCAAGGTGTGAACACAAGGAGGAAGGCACCATTCAAGGCTAGATTCTAGGAGGAAGTTTGACTAAGTCTTTTCCTTGTTTGTTAAGGTTTTTGTTTTCCTTGTTTGTTAAGGTTTTTGTTGTCCTTTTTCAAGTAGGATTTGGTGTTCCTTAGTTGTTTTGTGTTTAGATTCGTGGGTCTATAAATAGGAGTCCAACCAATGTATTTCTCATTCAAGTTTCAGCAATCAAATACAAGTGTTTACAAGTTCAAGTGAACGTTTTGCTTATTCGCTCCTTTGAGGATTCGGGAGGTTTGAGTGGTCTCTTATCAACTAGAGAACGTGTCTAGTTGTGGCGAGCATCGACGATATCGGTTGGCCTCTTCCACGGGTTCGAGATTGTTTGGAAGGTTTCATATACCTTCTAGCCCTTCTCACGAGTTCGGATTTGTTTGATCGATTCCGCAAGTATCTTTATTTTTGTGCTATTCAAAGAAAGGTGAAAACCCAAAAAAAAGAGTTCGACGTTGTGCAATTCTGATTTTTGGTCCAAGTTTGGGTGGATTCTTGAATTAGGATCATATCAAGTGGTATCAGAGCCTGGTTCAAACGCAGTGGAGAAGACAAAGATTTTTGGAGTTCTTGGTAGTTCGGGAAGTATTCTTGGAAATCTTGAACGTCAAGAAAGCAAATCTTGAACGCTCTTGAGAGTTTCTTGTGTGGCAATGAAGGTATCTTGAAGACAAAGCATTCGTGGGGTTCTTCTTTAGCAAGAAACCATGGTAGAACAAGCACAGGATATGGCGACACAACTTCAGCAACTCGCTGCACAACTAGCTACGGTACTTCAAGAACAAAGGGAGACAAGGGCACAAGTTGAGGCGTTGCAAAGACGTGATCAAGAGCAGCCTCAACAACGAGAACAAGAGCCACCCCAAGGCGATTTTGCAAACCCTAACCATAGGGAACGACGAGAAGAATGGAGAGTTGTTCGAGCTGTTCAACGTCCAATGTTTGAGAATGTTTGTCGACATAGGCCATTGGGAGGGCATCGTGGTGCAAGGAGAGACTTCCCCTTCTATGACGAGGAAGGGTATGAAGAATACGAGTATGATGGAGGTGCTTACCGAGATGATGATGATCTACGAGGATTGAAGATAACCGTACCATCTTTCAAAGGGACAATTGATCCAGAAGCTTATCTCGATTGGGAACGCAAGATGGAGCTGATTTTTGATAATCAAAACTACTCAGAGAAGAGGAAAGTGGCGATGGCTATCATTGAGTTTACGAATTATGCCCTAGCGTGGTGGGATCAATTGAGCACGAAGAGAAGAAGAGATAGGCGCAGGCCTATTGAAACATGGGATGAGTTGAAGGCAATCATGAGAGATCGATTTGTTCCAGCCTATCATCAACGGGAAATGCACCAAGCATTACAACTTCTTCGACAAGGCAACAAAAGTGTTGAGGATTACTATCGAGAGATGGAGTTGTTAATGATTCGAGCTGATGTTCGTGAAGATAGGGAAGCTACCATAGCTCGATTTCTAGATGGTCTAAATCAAGAGATTCGTAATGTAATGGAAATTCAACAATTTGTGGAGGTAGAAGATTTGGTGGCTATTTGCAGCAAGGTGGAGAGGCAACAGAAGAATAGGAGGTTTCTACCCTCTACAAGTACTACAAGGCCTTTACCAGAACCTAAAACAAACCCTAGGCCGAGTGTTCCTACAAGAGAATCTATGAGGAGGATTTTGATTTTCGAGAGATTTACAAGCTTTGTGAGAAGCATGGAGAAGAGAAGTACTACCGACATGAGGGCTACTTGTTTCGTGGTAATCAATTTTGCATACCACGTACTTCACTTCGAGAATTGCTACTACGAGAAGCTCATGGAGGAGGACTGATGGCACACTTTGGTGTAGCCAAGACTTTGAGTTGCTTACAAGAGCATTTCTATTGGCCTCATATGAAAAGCGACGTGGAGAGCTTATGTGCTAGATGCGTGGAGTGCAATCAAGCTAAATCGAAGGTGCAATCGTCTGGATTGTACACTCCACTACCCATTCCCTCGTTGTCGTGGGTTGATATATCTATGGACTTCGTATTGGGGCTTCCAAGGACGAAGAGAGGTCCAGATTCTATCTTTGTGGTGGTGGATCGATTCTCAAAGATGGCACATTTCATTCCATGCCATAAAACTGATGATGCGGTTAATGTGACGGATCTGTTCTTCAAAGAGGTGGTGCGACTACATGGGATGCCACGCAGCATTGTTTCTGATCGAGATGCTAAGTTCTTGAGCTACTTTTGGAAGACGTTGTAGAGCAAGCTTGGAACGAAGCTATTGTTTTCGACTACTTGTCACCCTCAAACGGAAGGGCAAACTGAAGTGGTGAATCGTACTCTATCTCAAATGCTTAGAGCCATCATCAAGAGCAACATCAAGACATGGGAGGACTGCCTACCTCACGTGGAGTTCGCTTACAATAGAGCCGTGCATTCGACAATGAAGTATTCTCCATTCGAGATTGTGTATGGGTTCAATCCTCTTACCCCATTGGATTTGACACCTTTACCTTTGAAGGAGCAAGTAAACATGGATGGAGATAAGAAAGCGGAGTATGTGAAGAATCTCCATGAGAAGGCTCGGCTAAATATTGAAAGAAGGACGGAGCAGATCTTGAAGAACGTCAACAAGCATAGAAAGGCTCGAAATTTTGAAGCAGGAGATTGGGTGTGGGTGCATATGAGGAAGGAAAGATTCCCACATCAAAGGAGATCCAAGTTGCTGCCCAGAAGTGAAGATCCCTTTCAAATCATTTCGAAGGTTGGGACAAATGCATACAAGCTTGATCTACCAGGAGAATACAACATAAGTGCAACCTTCAACGTTTCTGATCTTGCACCATTTCTAGATGATAATTCGGATTTGAGGGCAAATCCTTTTCAAGAGGGAGGGACTGATGAGGTCATCAAAGCAAAACACACTCAAGTTGAAGGACCAATAACTCAAGCTAGGGCTAAGGCTTTTCGGGATCAAATTGCAAGCTATTTGGCTAAGGAGTTGGAGGGCTTAAGCTTGGATTTGCTAGAAGGAAAGTCCATCACACTATTGAGCTATGTGGATCACGAAATTGGGCTCAAAGGGAGGGAAGGAGGGTCGGCCATGGAGAAGGAGTCTCAAGGTGTGAATGGAAACAACAATGGATAAAGATCATGGTGTGAACACAAGGTGTGAATGGAATCATCAATGGATAAGGATCAAGGTGTGAACACAAGGAGGAAGGCACCATTCAAGGCTAGATTCTAGGAGGAAGTTTGACTAAGTCTTTTCCTTGTTTGTTAAGGTTTTTGTTTTCCTTGTTTGTTAAGGTTTTTGTTGTCCTTTTTCAAGTAGGATTTGGTGTTCCTTAGTTGTTTTGTGTTTAGATTCGTGGGTCTATAAATAGGAGTCCAACCAATGTATTTTTCATTCAAGTTTCAGCAATCAAATACAAGTGTTTACAAGTTCAAGTGAACGTTTTGCTTATTCGCTCCTTTGAGGATTCGGGAGGTTTGAGTGGTCTCTTATCAACTAGAGAACGCGTCTAGTTGTGGCGAGCATCGACGATATCGGTTGGCCTCTTCCACGGGTTCGAGATTGTTTGGAAGGTTTCATATACCTTCTGGCCCTTCTCACGAGTTCGGATTTGTTTGATCGATTCCGCAAGTATCTTTATTTTCGTGCTATTCAAAGAAAGGAGAAAACCCAAAAAAAGAGTTCGACGTTGTGCAATTCTGATTTTTGGTCCAAGTTTGGGTGGATTCTCGAATTAGGATCTTTTCAGCCCTGTCATTGTTTCCGACTGCAAGTCGTTCTTTTGATTTTCAGGCCTGGCTGTCCTCCAGGATGTAACTATCTTTGTTTCAATATATATATGATTATCTTTTGTAAAAAAAAACCCCCAAGCAAACCTTAATTAGGCAGTCGAACATGACTTCAGCACGACATCATCAATCGGCAGCTTATCCTCCGAAAAGGGACAATCCCCTGCCTTCCCCGTCAATGCGTCGCACGGCTTCGGTGTCACCCGGCTTGTCGTCCTGGCAAAATTCGTACGGTTCCATTGCAGCTCCCGGGCCGCTGGGCCCAAATTCAGGGTCACATTCGAGATGCAGATCCCAGTAAACTGGGCCTTGTCGAGCCCATCGAGTATGGCCGACACGGTGACGTTTTGGGCCACCACATCGCGGTAGCTAGGGGTGTTCAAATGGTTACCATGGTAATAACCAAACCAATTAAGCCTAAATTTTATTAATCATGGAATAAAACGTCTTAACCAAATCGTCTAAATTAACACGAAAACCAAGTTAACCAAACCAAAGTTTAATTGGTTTGGTTAATCGGATAATCGAATTAACCAAATAACATAACATTACATGAAAACAATTATCCTGTTAATGAATAATACATAACCATATGTTGTTACTATCATAAACTATCATTATATATAAGCAATTATAATAAGACTAACCATCCATGATTATCATCATCATTCGAGTTAATACATCATTCATCCTCTCTGCATCTAATATAGTCAGTTTACAACAAATCTAATAACATAAATACATACCATGACCACTCATCAGGAAGTTAAAGCTCTCCTACAAAACACTTAAACTATACATAGTTTGAGGTGGGTTGTCATGGTATTGTACGTAATCCTAAAGTCTAGTAGCTATCCAAAATGTTTTGGTTTAGTAAATAGGCAGACCCATTTAATTTTTTACCCATAATGTTTTGGTTTGTTGTGTACATGAAAATAAAATAGCAAATCGCAAAAGTTTGGTTTGGTTGGTTGCATGGAAGTATAAATAATTCTGTATATTAGGTGTATCATTAATTGGTTAATTGGTTTCATTGGTTAACAGTGTTGAAACCAAACCACCTATACCAAATAAGCTAAATTGTTTAACTAAACCAAACTAATTATCCAAATTAACCGAATGCTACCGGTTAATATGGTTATCACGGTAACCAATCCGATTGAACACCCCTAGCGGTAGCTGATGTTGTGGACTACGGGCAGGGCGTTGGGGTCGAACCGCCTTCAGCGTGGGACTTGTAGGCGCCGGACATCCAGGACACTTTCTCCATCCCGCTTATCGTCATTCTCCGGGCGAAGATGTCCTTCATGTATCCGCCCCGGCCCACCACCGGCTTTATCCGGGTGCCCGACTGGCTGTTGATCGCGGTCATATCTTCGATCCATACGTCCTGGATCCCTCCGGACATCTCACTGCCGAGCGCCACCATGGCGAGCTGATAAGTCCTGTATGTTATTTTTTTCCCGACCGGGTGGTATCAGCTATTTGTTGAATTATTGAAGCAATTCTTAATTCTCCATTCAACTCCAGAAGCTTCATCAATAAGAAATTGCAAGAGCAAAAATATGCTCATCTACCAACTACCTATCGAGTCACTTGAAGAAATAAACTATGACAAAATTACATACACCACTTGTTAGTGTCGGCTAAGCCAACATGGTGAGCTGGCCTTGTTAATTAGTCTCCCTAGAGCTATCTACAATGACAGTGTGTATAGTATATATATATACTAGGTGGCGATACCGCGCCTTGTTGCGGGCGGAATTGGCTTATGGGCATGTATTTTGTGACCAGTTATGGTGTTTTGTTAGTATTATTAGTCTAAAATTAATTGTTTGTTAGCAGTTTTGTTAGAAATATTGATTTGACAACATAATATTGACTGAGAATAGATATATGACGGTCAACATCCAATTATTTTTTTAAAAAAATTTTGGGCTAATAAACGCTATTTACCTAAACCCAAGTAGAACCAATGATTATGGGTATATTTACCTAAGGTATGAGTGACGTATATACCGGTTTGTAAGTTTGTAGATGGGTTTGGGTAGGGTATGAATATTTACTTTCATAATCTAAATGTGTATGAGTTGGGTATGGATACCCATTTATCCAAGGTGTCTTAATTACACATACAAAAATTAGACTTATTTGTAGACCTTCAAAGGTTTAGGTACCAAAATGTAATACACAAAAATTTTAGGTACTAAAATATAATGTTCCATTAATATTTTGAGGCTTATATGCCAAAAAAATTAATTTAGGTTATAAATCTAAAGATATATTAAGTTTAGGTACCGAATTGTAATTTGCATAGTTGAGGCTTAATTTATTTTATGATGATGTATTTAAGATAATAATTGTTTACTTTTTTATAGATTTTTTTTTTATAAAAAATGGAAACTATGTACTTGATATGTGTAGATACCTAGCCAAACATTCCATGTATAATTGTTGAAAATTCTAGTCCGGGTGAAAAGAAAAACTCTAGAGAAGCAAAAGCAATACAATGAGACTCGCTTAAAATTTCACGCCTTCATATCCTATAGTGGAAAATGACGACTTTCTAATAAGTAATAACCAGATATATTTACTTTTAATTGGACTCGACATTGAGCTGAAAAAGTTAGTGGTTCATGGTTCAATTATTAATTCTCTAGACTGTTGGTGAGTCGTGTATGGACCCGTTCATACTTGTGATTAGAATACATAAAATAGTATACTAATTAGGGTTATAGAAGGAGAGTGAAAAATGAAACGAAGGGAAAGTAGATGATGGAAAATATTGGTGGATTGGAATCATGGATTCAAGTGAAATCTAAACATTGGATCAATATGTAAATTTTAAAAATTTTAGGTATGAAAATCTCATAAAATTTAGATATCAAAACATAATTGTTCAATGATTTTAAATTAAAATTAAATTTGGAGTATCAAAATATAAAAGTACATTATAGTGACTAATTTGTAATGTAAATAAATTTGGAGTATCAACATGTTATTGTTTATGCAACAGTAACCTTACTTGAGGTTTATATATATATATATATATACATATGGTGCCTTCTACGGTACCTCGGGTGAAATCCGGGGTACCGCATACCTTGAGTTTGAAAACGCTATCTAGACCCCGAATTAGCAGGATTTTTGGGCATGATACTATACCCTAACCCTTATTGAGTGAACCCTATGTGCTAATTATCTAAATCATAAACTATAAACCCTAAGATGGTGCATTAATTTTTTTGCCTATATTTGGACGAATCATAACCGTCGATTATTGTTTCTAATTAAATTGATCTTGGAATGTAAGATTTAGAGAATTAAGACCTAGATTTTGATCTTTAAGGGTTAGAGTATAGTTTCATGTCCGAAAGATCAGTCAATTCAAGTTATGGATAGCATTTTCTTACCCAAGGTATGCGATACCCCGGATTTCACCCTGGGTACCGTAGAACTCCCCCATATATATGTACATATATATATATACTCGGCATCCATAACCCTAATAGGCCGTGATCCCTATGCAGCGTATGGGTCTATCATACGTGCATGGGCTGAAAATCATAGCTTAACAACAAAATCAGTATGCAACCAAAAAAACATATGATAATGAGCCATGTATAATACTTTCTAATATTAAATAATATTTTTATGTTAAATTTCTTTATAAAAGGTAACGATTCAAGAACGCTCACATCCGGGCTAATTACGACTTATTCTTAAAAGCAACAACTCCGATGACACGAAGAACTAGAGTAACGAGAAATAATGGAGACGATAAGATGGATGACCTTGTTCAACGCTTATGAAATTTGGAGAATAGAAAAAAAAACCGGTGATAGACAAAATAATGGTATGGGAAATAAGTAATAGAAGGGCATGGGTAAAAGTGGGTTTATGAAAAAGTGACAAGGAGAAAATTGAAAAGTTGAGCTAAAACAATGAGTCATTTGGAAATGACTCATAGATAGGAAGCATTTGGAAATTTAGCATGAGATGAGCTAAATGACTCATGCATTTTTTTTTTGTAACGGGTCATTTGGTATCAAACGACTCATTAAAATGACCGAAACAAACGACCCTAAGACTAAGAGGAAGGTCCTAGGTTGGCGGAATCGAGTTGGTGTCGGAGTTAGACTCATCAACATCACTAATTGTTCTGATGCAAAGAAAGTGGAAATTAACTAACTAATTTGGGCGTGCTTTTATTTTTCTTGAGGATGTACAACACTCAGCAGGAGGGGCTCTGCGGAACAGTCAGGGGGACTGGTTGGGAGGATTCTGCCGTAAGTTGAGAACTGAGACAATTTTATTGCGGAACTGGCACAATTTTATTGGCGAAATTGTGGGGATCTATTGTGGTCTGGAGTTGGCATGGCTCAAAGGGACCCGATTTCTCATCTTAGAATATGATTCTCAGTTAGCTCTTAATCTAATTGAAAAGAGGACTGATAATGTTCACCCGTATGTCAAAATTTTAGGTAACATTCGGCGGCTTCTCACTTAGAAATGGACTTGATTGTGACTAGGACAACCTATAATGATGACTGAGACGTGCAATAGAGTTGTGTAGGGATTCAGTTTTTTAACTGGTTGCTTATCAACTGTAACTTTTATTGATCACTTGTTCTTGACAGTCGTTTATGCATCTAGTTCAGGGAATCAGAATAAGAGATAGAGCATATAGGTAGCCATGTGAGATTTGAGCCTGCTCGTTTCTTTCTTGTGCGATAGATCCCTCTTTCTTGATGTGTAGCATTCACGTTGTCACTAATTAGGATGATGGAGGCACATGAATAGCCCACGACCAAATTGACTGTCCTGGTATGTCATGCCCCCTATTCAGCCCCTTTGAGCCGTGTAACTTTCTTTCTTCGTGTCTACAATGAAAAATCACCCTTTTGCATTTCTTAGAGGTTCCACAGAGTGGTTTTGCATGTTATCTGCTGTTTCTGCTAGAAATAATATGAGGGTTTGAGGTAGTTCTTAAAAGCTGGCATGTGTTTGAAAAATGTGCAGAGGTGGTGGTTCTCTCAAGGAATTAAAAAAATGAATGAAAGCAAAAGAGATCCACTACTAAAAATCTGAATCATGCTCATTAAATAGTGTTTCTTAGCAGTCTGGCTTAGAAATAATAACAGTATTGTGACCTCCTTCACTCTTTTGCTATAACGAACTTGATCAATGCAGGAAGGTAGAAAGAAAGTAAAAGGTTTGAATAATGGTAACTGTGTTGGGTTTGGAACTGTGGAACCTAGTGTTATGAATTATCCCAACACCTAAAAGGCCTCTTCCCCATGTACAAGACCTTAGCCAGTCATCTGAACCCGTGTCTAAGACCTCCTGTCTAGTTAGTGATGACACCCGATATGTGAACTCAAGCATTTAGAAGCTGCTGTCATGGTGAAGAGACGTTAGGGATTGAGAGAATAAGCATGCGCATTTTTCGCATCAAATTGTCCTGAACCCATTGGCCGAGAGTGAGCGATTAATTTCCTTTACCCCGGTGAGGACCTAGATTGCTCGGTCTTGATTCTGATGTCTTGAATTTTATGCATGAGGTGACTCACTTGAATAAGTGGTTGAGTCAAGTCTAGGTTGGTTGGTGAACAGAAGGGAAACTCTTCCTTTACCCGATTTTGCTGCACTCGAATGTAAGCTGTGGTGGTTGTCCAGGTTGTTGTTGTTGTTGTTGTTTTTCATGTGTTGATGTCTAAAACCAGTACGATTCACGTGTTTTGTGCCTATATGATATGTCCCCAAGGTTTTCATGATTAAAATATTTTGAGCTTACCTTGTATCCAACTTGGTTTGCTTGGGGACAAGCAAACATTTAAGTGTGGGGGAATTTGATAGCGTCGTATTTGCACATGTTTTCACCCCGTGTTTTCTGGCCATTTTTAGCTCGAATTTGTGGTTCCTTGGCCTATTTTACGCTAGGTTTTATTATTTTGTCATATTTCAGGTCCTATCGAGTAAAGGGAGGCATATGCGCAAGTTTCGGGTCATTTGGAGGTCATTTGGCGACTCAAGGTGCAAAATACCGTTGTCCCCTGAAGGATTACGGTCGTATTTTGCTTGCTCCTGACCGTAAAAATTATGCCGAGCCAAACCCGTGAAGATGCCTGAGGAAGTGAAAAATACGGGCAAGACCGGAAGGAAATACGGTCGTAGTTTGGGAATTACGGGCAGTATTTTGGTATATACGATCGTATTCCCCCCCCCCCCCCTCATCGGCAATAAGTGAAACGTGCGTTTTGGAAAAAAATACGGTCGCTTGCAAATTACGACCATATTTCTGCCCGTATTCGCCTAGAATCGGGTTGAAAGGGGCAGATTCGAGCCAAAGGAAGGGGATTCGGCTTTTTGGAGCAAAAACAGAGTTTTAAAGAGAGAAAGTGCGAAGAACAAACCCTATCAGCTATTTGGAGTGGATTTCTCACCATTGAAGCCCAGATTGCATCCCTAGGAGTGAAGATCGACATCCCATAGCAGATTATTCCCATCTTTATGAGTATGACTGCTTTGAATTTTGTTTTCCTCTCTATCTCTATGGAGTAGACCCTTGTCTCACTTGGGTATGAAGAACCCTAGTTCCATGTGTTAGGGATCTTGATTGTAATGACTTTTGGATTGAGATATTGATTGATTATAATCGATTGAAGTGCGTTTATTAAGTCAATTGAATCCTGATCAATTTCTTTTGATTTCTGCTGCAACCTAAGATAGAATCTGATTAGGTTATTAGAGCTTCTTCAATCGATAGGAGTGAATTGATTGTACGAGAGTCAGTCAATTCACTGCTTTGTATTGGAGTTTCTTTCCAGTAGTGGAGTTCTGTGTTAATTGCCTTAGCGTTCTATCCCGGTGAAGACTAGTCGTCTGTCGAGTAGTCTGTTTGAGAGGGCTTGGTCAGTTTAAGAGATTCCAAGCTACTGTCAGATCTTCCGCATTTTAATCAGCAGTAAATAAACCCTAAGGAAATTACAACTTGGACATAACTAAAGAGCTAGGGGGATTCATTCCCGAGTGACTCTTCTCTTGCTTCAGAAAACCAGACAATTCGCTGATTTCTTTCTGCTTTAGTTAAACTCATTGTCACTAAAATTAGTCCTGCTAGATAATAGAGGTTCACGGAGTAGGCAGTAAATCTAGGCACCGGTTGATAAATTGAACTTACCCACTATTCTGCATCTCCCAACTGCGATTACACTTGGTCGTAGTTTGGTGTTGTGTTTTAGCATGTCAGGTACCCTAGCGTACTTCCCACCTTGTTGGTATCAAGTCGATTGGTTTGAAGGTTTGTGTGGAGGATTTGAGCGAATTAACTAGTTTAGAGATCGAATAAAGGTACAAGCAGGTACTTCGTGGAAATATCCCTCACCCTAGCCTAGGGCTACTATGTAATTTCTAGATACTTAGGGTTTATCGAATGTGGTGAGTGAACTCATTTTCGTGGTCTTTCATGGTTATATACACACCTCCGAGTAACGCCTCCCCTATACCCATATAAAGTTACCTCGATCTAGGCTATCGTCTCTAGGGTATGAAACTCATAGCTCCTTGCAATGGGTACTACCAACTGTCCACACCGAGGTTTCATCTCAGGTTCTATACAACGCCTCCCCTAAAATATCCATACATACATAGTAAACCGAGTAGATGGAGATGAATGCACGTTACTATCATCTTACTGTGCAAGCACAAAGTCTTCGGTGAGGACCATACTTACTACCTTAGGCCAAACATTCAAGGTCATGTGCACTGGGGGATTTCTCAAACAACAATTAAGCACATGAACTCTCGAATGTGCTCTTTATTCTTTTTTTTTTTTTTTTTGATGGGCAATATCAAAAATTTTATTAAGCTCTATGTGACCCCTTTAACTCAAAGGGGAGCACATCTGGATCTTTACAAAACAGTAGCTATCTATCTCTACTGCTAATTTCTACTCTCTACCACACTGCAATACAATAAAACCAAGAACTATACTACTCACTATGTTTACTGACTGAAAACTGCACTATAATCGACATCCAGAGCTGCATTACCAAGTCTGGCCAGTTCAATTGTCCTTCGAACCATCCTAATCAACTCTCCAGACTGTACAGCAGATCCACCATACAATCTTCCACAGCGTTCCCTCCAAATCAAACTCACTGCTAGGTTCCAAACCAACCGTCCTATCATGGCTACAGCTTTCTTTCCCTTGAATGTTCTAACCGCCCACTGCAAGTAATCATCATAACCGCTTAACTGAGGGCAAGGCAAATGCAGCATGAGTAGACATCCCTTCAGCACCTGAGATGTGTAGTGACAGTTGAAAAATAAATGGTCCCTGTCTTCTACATGAGCCAAACAAAATAAACAATCTGCACTCGCCACCTTCCCCCAGCTATGCAACTGGCCTAGAGTAGTAATTCTATTTCGAGTTATAACCCAGCTCAAAAAACTATGTTTTGGAATTGAATATCTCCCCCAGACCAGTTGGTACCAATCCACATTAGGCCTCACCGGTTGCAAATCATGCCACACCTGCTTCACAGAGTAAGACAACATCCTTTTGTCATTCCAATACACATGTGTTCCCCAGCATATGAAAAACCCTTCCACCTTGTCCCTAACCTTTAACAGTCTCTTCCAAACCCAAGAGGCAGTACTGCATTTCCCCAATTCCCAGAATGTGAGGTCCTTAATCCTATAAAGATAGTTCCAGGCAACCCACCAGGATCCTTCTTTGGTTAAAAGAGCCCATATATGCCTTGTAGTACAGGCCACATTCCATGTCTTTAAACACCTAACACCAAACCCCCCTTCTTTCTTAGGAATTGCCAGTGACCCCCAAGCCATAACAGCCTTCTTTCTCAAGGATTCTTCAGTTATCCCCCATAGGAATTTATTACAAATCTGCTCAATCTCTTTTATAACAGACAGGGGTAGAATAAACACATTCATCCAGTAAAAGGACAGACTACTTAGCACTGAGTTGATAAGTTGAAGCTTACCTGCATAGCTAAGTAGCTTAGGCCTCCAATCAGATATTCTCTTAGTGATCTTCTCCACCAAAACTCGACAATCACTAGTAGATAGCTTTCCTGCTATTAGAGGAACTCCCAAGTAGCGAACAGGCAGCATTGCTTTTTGAAATCCAGCCAGCTGAGCAAGTCTTTCATGATCAGTCTCCTCAATCCCTGCACATAATAATTGACTTTTCTCTGGATTAAACCTCAATCCAGAAAGACTATAGAACTTGTCAAGCAAACCTTTTACACTCTCCACAGCTTTGGTAGAACCATTAGAAAACAGTAGTAGGTCATCAGCAAACACTAGATGGGTAATTCCTAACCTCTTGCATCTAGGGTGATAAGGGAATTCTCCTGAGGCTGCTCCCTTATTCAGTATGCAGGATAGTACCTCCATAGCAATAGAGAAAAGAAAAGGGGACAAAGGGTCCCCTTGACGCAGGCCTTTCTTAGAAGGGAAGTAACCACCCACCCCCCCCATTTATCCCTACACTAAGCATCGGGGACGAAACACAGACCTTGATCCAGGAGATAAACTGAGCAGGAAGCCCCATTGTAGTCATTACTGTAAACAAAAAATCCCAATCTATAGAGTCGAAAGCCTTCATTAGGTCAATCTTCATTGTGCATCTAGGGGAAATATTCTTTCTGTTATAGCCTGCTAGTAGCTCAGAAGCCATCAGTATATTATCACTGATGCTCCTCCCTTTTACAAATGCTGATTGACTTTTACTTATTAGCTTGGGAAGTACTGTTGATAGTCTGTTTGCCAAAATCTTAGCAATGCACTTATAAAGCACATTGCAGCAAGAAATTAGACGAAATTGTTTCATCTGATCTGCACCAGCAACTTTAGGAAGAAGAGCTAAGACTGTTGAGTTGATTTCCCTAGGGAGATACCCAGTAAGAAAGAAAGAGCTAATAGCACTTGTAACATCCTCTCCCACTACTGACCAGGCAGCCTTATAGAACTCCACTGTGTATCCATCTGGGCCAGGGGATTTATTTTTCCCCATTTCAAATAAAACAGACTTAATCTCCTCCTTAGTGACCCTGCTACATAGTTGTTCTGTATCCACAGGCTCCACTTTATGAACTAGTATTTTTTCCATCTCTTCTACTGAACAACTCTGCACTTCCTGATTTTTTTCACCTAGCAATTTCTTATAGAACTCCACTGCTACACTTCCAATTTCCTCCACATCAGTAACAATGCTTCCATCCTCTTTCTGAAGTAATGAAATATTATTCCTGTGCTGTCTTACCCTTAATGACTGATGAAAGTATGCTGTGTTTTGATCCCCTTCTGTTACAGCCTGAATCCTAGCCTTCTGTTTAAAAAATCCCTCTTCTGCTTTTTGAAACATTACACACTCCGCAACTGCTTTAGCTTCTTCTTCAAACAACTGTGGAGAAGGATCTCTAAACACCTGCTGCTGAATACTTTTCAAATCCTCTTCTGCCTGTCTAGCTCGTAGGGAAATATCTGAATAGAACTCTTTATTGAACTCCTTAAGCTTTTTCTTCAGTATTCTCAGCTTATGGCACACTCTGAAAAATGGATACCCTGTGACTCGTGTGTTCCAGACGTCTTGCAAGAGTTCCTGAAACTTTGGATGATCACTCCAGAAGTTAAAGAACCTAAATGGCTTAGGAAGAGACTTCTGGTTTGGAGAAGAGTTCAGAATTAACCCACAGTGATCCGAGTGGACACCTGGGGTTATAGTACTTGCAAAGCTGGAAGGAAATTTGTTCAACCAACTACTATTCATGAAAATCCTATCCAGTTTGCGTGCTATAGGATTTCTGGATTGCTTATTAACCCAAGTGTAATTTTCCCCAACTACTTTGTGTTCTACCAGATGCATTTCATCTACCCAATCCTGGAAGTCCTGCCCACTTGACCCTGGAGGGGTACCATTGGAAGCTTTAGATGCAGTAAGTATTGCATTGAAGTCCCCGAGCACTAACCATGGCTCATTGCTAATATGAATAGCCTTCATTTGTAGGTAAGTCTGACGTCTTTCTATTTCAGCATTAGATCCATACACAACAGTGATCTGACAGACCACTCCTCCCCTGACCTTCAAATGCACAAAATTCTCCTCCGTCATCTCTGCTGTGACCTGCAAATCCTTTCTAAAGAAGATCCATATCCTCCCATTGGATGACTTATCATAATTCTCCAAACACCCCCATTCAGGAAAGTAATCAGTACATATTTTCCCCATTTTACTCCTTTGCACTCATGTTTCCAGCACTACCAAAATATCCACCTTCTGAGACTTCAAATGCTTACTGATAAACCTATGCTTAGAGGCTCTATTAAAGCCTCTCATATTCCATGAGGAGACTATCATTTATGCTTGGATGGCCTACCACCCCACCCTGCCTTCCTACCTCTTCCACTGGTAATGTAATCAAAGTTTACTAGAGAGGAATTTCCACCTCCAGTAAACTCTAACTGGCCAGCATCCCCTGAGAATGAAACCACTACTGCCTTTCCTTTTGATAGTTTAGCAGCCGTTGATGGACTAACACTCTTTCTCCCCTGAATCACCTCCTGGAATTCCTCTTCTGAAGGCAAATGGTCCAATCCCTGCACTGGTGAAGAATCTTGCATACTGCTCTCAGTGCCTACTCCTACCAAATCCCTGGAATTCATCTCTTTATTCTTTCTTACGATTAGGAGTTATCATTTATTGGTCTCCTTTTTCACGTTACCAAGCTTTTGCAATTCTTTTGCAAACAAGCATCTCTCCCTCATGATCAAAAGCGGATGAATCATAACCTTCCCTTTCAAGGTCGCGTGTGGGGAAGTTGATAGGTGGATTCATTTTATCCCGAGGACCACTTCCCAACCTGCACTCTACATTGGGTTGCCACACATGTTGTGGTACAAACGAGAGCTTAAAAGACTCATGAATTGCTCAAAGGTACTTTGGACCTGGGCATACGATTCCGTGAGGAAGAAAGATGCTTGAGGGATGGTAAGTAGTGAAAGGTTGTCTCAAATCCGGTTAATTTGTGGTCTAAATAGTAAAACTCGGCGGGCATACGGTAGAGTGAACACAAGCGTACAACGTTATATATATGGCAAAGGCTAGCATACGCCCAACGTAGGCTATACACCTGCGTTCACACGTATTTTCTGTACATGGATAATATTGACGAATCATAACTGTTATTTTTCATTTGGAGATTAAATTAATACATATTATGGTTTGGTTAGAGAATTGGGGACTGGCATCACACATTAGAGGTTAGGGTATAGTATCATGCCCCAAACTCCGGTTAATTCATAATTTAACTAACAAAACTCAACGAGCGTACGGTAAGGTAAGCGTATGCCTGTGTACGCTAGCCTGAACTATATATATATATATATATATACATAGGTGGCTACCATATAGGTGGCTACTTCGGTGCACTCACTTTTTTGGGTGCACTCAGTACACCCAACTCTAAAAGCGTCCATAATACATCAAATTTTGAACTTTAATTAGTACTCTCAATATAATATGATGATATGAAATAGAATCATAACAAATCAATCCATTACCCTAACCCCTTAACCTTCAATTTTGAATCCCAACCCAAAATCCCAAATTGTAAACCTAAACCCTAACCCTAAATCCCTAAATCCTAAATCCTTCAAATTAAAGTAAATTTTGAATGAATTTTTTTTTCAAATTCATGTGCTTCTTGTTCATAATATCATAAGCAACAATTGATACCGTTTTGACATGAATCGCATGGTCAGAATGACAATTATGAGGCGGGTGCACTGAGTGCACCCGAAAAAGTGGGTGCACCGAATACGCCACCATATATATATATGGTGACTTCTACGGTGCCCAGGGCAAAACCCGGGTACGGGTACCTTGGCCGATCTTAACCATTCATTTTCAATCTCCACGGCTCACGTTTGTTAAACCTAGCTGCGCCACTAAATAACTAAACAAATTACAAAATGCCTCCTCCGCGTTAAGTTAATTTTCATCCTAGTCCAACTAACTGCCCCGATTAAATTAAATGGATTAAGACCCAAACCCAATTGGGTAGACCCACTGCCGCCCAAACCAATTTCCAGTCTCCCTAACCAATTACACGATCCCTCTCTTGTCTTGGAGGGACGCCCCTTCACAGTTCCAAGAGAAGCTCCCCATCCACATTCGACGTAGATTGAATTTCCCAAAATAATTTTGTCTTGTTTCTTCTTCGCCATTGTATTTCCCCTCGCCTATCTCTTTCTAACACGATTACGGCGACCATGTCTATTATTGTGTTCATCGAACTTTTCATTTGGAAAAGAACCCTTGAAAGAGTTTTGCTAACCCTAGGGTTCATGTCACTAGTGCTTTGTCATCTTGTCTTAGCGTTATTGTGATTATATCTCTCGGTGAAATTAAGGTTTCCTGATATGCAGTGTTCGTCTCGCCCAGAGGATTGAGGAAGGAGATGAAGAAGACCTAATTTGATTCGAATCAGATGGAGAGGTCTCCTTAATTTGTGTTTATGTATTAACGGTGCGTTTAGGACTAATTCTAGTTGGACTGGGTCTGATCATTGATTTTTGCAGGCTTTTAAATAACATTCAAACGTGGGCTTGTACATGACCCATGCAATATTCAAAAGTGGGCCTGGAACGTGCGAGCCCATTAGTTTTCTCCTGCGGTATCAACGCCAACCCTAGTTTAACTAGATTTAGTTACCCTAGTTTAACCTACACGAGTTAACATCATCATTACTACATATCTTCCCAAATCTTCTAACTCTTGACATTCCAGACTCAACCGTCTCCATCACACGTCTCCACACTCAACTCCCACGATCACTTTTTCTTACACCTACAAATACAATCTCTCTTCCTCCATCTGCACACACTCAACCCCCACGATCACTTTTTCTTACACCTACAATCTCTCTTTCCCTACAATTTTTTTTCCTCCATATCTTCACCTTCCCTTGTTCCTTCTTCCTCTGACTCCATGGCAAACATGGGCATTCTAACTCTATCAAACGACGACTGCCGAACCACCACAAGTCTCGCGGACTATCTTTCATTCACGAGCAAGACATCTATTGTGGACGAGTACGAGTTCATCAACCTGAGTCCTTTCCCTCAAGAAGTTAAGAAGTTAATTAAAAATCTTGGCTGGGAAAAGTTCTTCGATCTCCGGAGTCGAGGAAGCACCAGTTACTGCCCGCATGTGGTGAGGAAGTTCTACCACAATTTAGAGCTGTCTGGTCCCTCCGATTCTCATCTCGTGTCGATCTTCCTGGGTCATAGTCTGCTTCCAGCCTCATCAGTTTGCTGAGATCCTCGATCTCCCCGCCGCAGGACACCACATTGATAGCAGAAGCGATCTTCGGCGGCTGTACGATTTTGATTTTGAAGTTGAACTGGGGAAACTGACGAATGGGCGCATCCAGGCTTCTTACCTCCCAGATCCTCTTCGATTCCTCCATTGGATGATCGTCAACTGCTTCATGCCAAGGTACAGAGGTCATTCGATAATTCGTACACTTGACCTGTTTATCCTTGTGCAAGCTCAAAGAGGTGTTCCTCTTAACCTTGCATCTCTCATGTGCGTGAACATGGTTGAGGCGGCTCCTAGAGGGGAAAACTGGTACACTGCCTTTCCATATGCCACCTTCTTGACCACCTTTCTTGGAAGGGTTGGGATGGATATGGGGGTTTATGCTAGGGAGGACCATTCCGCCTATTTGCCAGTCTACCGTATCGTCGAAGTGACCAATACTTTTTATGAACTTTGGCATATGGAGCATGAAGAGACCCCTGAGGCATCCTCAAGCAAACGTCCTCGGCTTACATGAGAGTCGATTGATGCAGGGCGGGGTGGAGCAGTGCAGGGCGGGATGGAGCAGTGAAGGGGCCAGCATTGGATGTGTTTTGTTAAGAAGTTTACTGTAAGGCTTCGTTGTTTTTTTTTTTCCAGTCTTTTTCTCCAGCACTCAAAATTGTCAGGTACTGAGGGGAGCCAGTACATCATCTGACTAGGAAAGTCTCCCATTTTTTTAATTATCCAGACAAATATTTTTCTATGCATGCAGTATTTTGTGAATTTGCCATGGCTAATTTCCCTAAGACAGGTGACGAGATGCAGTAATGGTCATCCCTAAGCAAGGAGGTGCAATTGCATCCTACACTTGCTATGATGTGAGAAGCTATTGCAAGGGTGCAAATTTGGTTGCAATTGAAATTGGCCCACGAGTGGGGACTATTGATGAAATTGCAATGTTTTCTCAAAATTATAGAAGTGGAAGTAGGGACTACCTATGAAATTGCAAATGAATTTCATTGGGGGAGATTTTAATCCGCTTTTGTTCTAAGCAGTTCCAATTAGGTTGATTATAATGATTTTTTATCTATGGTGATTTTTTCCCCCTTTTTCATCAAGACTCATGCTTCTTTTACCCCCCTGTGGATCTATCATGCTTCGTTTATAGTAAAATATCCTTTTAATTATACACAATAAAGAATCCATTAATTATGTATGCCTTTTTATTGTATTTATTACTACAATGAATTCTCTGACTAAAAGGGGAGTGAAAACATCGTTGGTGGAAATTCAAGGAATGGAATGATAAGGGCTGTGCATAAATTCAATTTCTGTAAATAATTAATTTTATTATTATTAGTTAGTAACGTCATTAGTTTTAGTTAGTGGGTTAGTGGCTCCTACTTTGTAGCTTCAATATGTTCAAGAGTTGGTACTTAAGCCACTCTCCTCATCAATGTAAATCACTACTTTCAATCCTTTACATGGAAGCCTTTCCATATCCTAGGAACATTAAATTAATTACATAAGAATTTTCTATCTGCCTTGTACTGGGTTTGGTCATTATTTATACTGATTGGGAGCCAATCAGTTTTACCTTTTGGGTTACCTATACATGAATGCAAATTTAATTATACGATTGGGAGCCAATCAGTTTAACTATACATGATCCCAATTAAACCTCTCTACAAGATACAATGGCTTGAAGCCTTGAACAGACGCAACCTCACTCACAAGTTGGAAGCTGGAATTTTGGTGAAGTCCCTTTGCCATTTCCACGAAAAAACAAACCAAACCAAACCAAATATAGAAAGCATTCACAATACCAAAAACCAAATATACAAAGCATTCACCAAACCAAAAACCAAACCAAAAACCAAATATTAAAACCATTCACCAAACCAAACCAAAAACCAAATATAAAAAGCATTCACCAAACCAAAAACCAAATATAAAAACCAAAAATAATAAGCATTCACCGAACCAAATAAAAAACGGTTGTCCATCATCCTGAGAAAAAAAAAACATAACTGTTGTCCTTCATCAAAACCAAAAACTAAAACTCAAAATCAGGTTGTTTTGGGCTCGTTGACTGGGTTTCCTTGTGCTCTTCTCTTTCCTTTTTCCTCTTTTCATGGGTTGTCTTGTACTCTTCCACTGCAGCTTCAACTTGAGGTGCAACTCTTCTTGCTTCCGTGAGCACCATATGCCTTATGTAGTTCATGGGCTCTCGAACAAGGTACAAAGCGATCTGCATCCACCTCACTTGAGTGCATGGCTATCAACATCAACAAACATGGTGCTTACCGCATGATTCAAAAATAACAATCAATTGTGGTTTTCTAATATGCGAATTAGAATTGTCTTTACCCAAATATAAGAGGAGTCCCATCTTGCGCCATACATCCACATGCATACCCAGACTCCACTGTCAGACCTACATAAAATAAAAGCATTGCGTGATAAGAACCAAGTTGATAAGACGTCGTTTAATATCACAAAAAAATGGGCATACTTACCGATGAAGTTGTTCTTGATCCTTTGAAGGAGTTGGGTACGAAAACTCCGCAATCCTTGGTGGCGACAATCCCGGACCTTGTTCACGATAGAGAATTTTCCACAAGGCTTGCATAAAGCACATCTGTACAAATTAAGAAACGTTTGTACTTAGAAAGAGTTATTTACATTTTGTTGCGTTATAACGGCACAATGTCACAAATTTACCATTGTTTGAACAGATTGTAGTCGAAAGGAATTGCGGTCTTCATTTGGTTGTGGATCCAAGATATGGAGTCAGTAGTCAACAAATAAAGTACAGTATTTTTATTGGGACTGTAGGATCCCCTCCAGATTTTAGAAGATCTCAAACGCTAAAGTACAAAGTACAGTATTTTTATTGGGAGTGTAGGATCCCCTGCAGATTTAGAAGATCTCAAACGCTAATAGTACAAAGTACAGTATTTTTATTGGGAGTGGAGGATCCCTCGCATATTTAGAAGATCTCAAACACTTTTGGAAGCCGCCATGGAAGCGAAGAGAGAAGCAGAAGAAAAAATCACAAAACAGTATACAAACATAAACAAATGTTACATAGAGTCGAACAAAAACAAAAGGCTCTACTTTCCCTAACTATTTTATCGTATTATACATATGGCAACTTTCCTATCTTGTATACATTTTGGGAGCATGATCAACAAGTACGCGTCAATATGGCGCAGAAGAATCACCACATGAAGTAGGGTTCCACAACACCTATTATGGAATCGCAACAACATGTGATGATTCTTCTGGCTATATTCAGACGGCGACTTATTGTCATTGCTCCCCTCCCTGCCTCTAACAAAGACCCTGCATGGAGAGAAAAGGAGAAACAACACAACGAAGGATTTAGTTTAATAGTCATGATCTAACAATGACATAATGAAAGGAAATGAGATCTAAAATAATACGCAGTCTCATCATTACCACTGCACCCGAAAATAAAGCATGGGATAGGAGGACGAGAGGCGGATGGAGTTGATTTTCGGAGTTTCATATTGAGAAGATGGAAGAAAGGGTTCTTTTCAGGGATTGAGAGGAGGAGGAACGAACAGCAGCAGGAGATGGTTTTCGGAGTCTCATATTGAGAAGATGGAAGAAAGGGTTCTTTTCAGGGATCGGAGCACGGTCTCTCCTTCACTGATTAACGAATTTATGGATTGACTCGTAATTACTTTTACTTTCCCTCCCTTCACATTTACTGAAAATTACAGTCCCTGCCACTGCCTCGGCCTTGGTAATGCCAGCATTGGTTATGGGCAAAAGCGACTTTCCGAATTCGGCAATATCTGATTGGGTGACACGCACGCGACGAGGATCGAAGGTATTTCACCATCGGATTAAGGGAAAAGTTTAGGAATTGACGGTGGGAAATGGGGATGTACTTTTATAAATAGTCTGAATTTGTAGATTAACTAACTTTTTCGTTTACCAACATTACTCTATTGATCTGGTTTATGTTATTCTAACTTGAAACCCTAAACCCTAAACCCTAAACCAAACCCTAATACACAAACCAATCAATATCATATACTCTACAACAATAACAACACCTTATAGGCTTATACCGTAACCAATCAATAACATATATACTTTAAACCATCAACACCTTGCTCCTCCCTTATACGTCCATAACCTTCAAGACCTTATACTGTATACCAACAACACCTTCTTCTATCTCCATCCCCAACTTTCAATTTATAATAAGTGTTTCCTTTGAAATATAAAATGGAACCCACCTTGGCAATTACGTACTAGCATAATGTAGGGATGTAGATGAATAGAAATTGTTCAGTGATGAATTGCTAAAATTGATGATGTGGCGGTAGGGACCTCGTTTAGAAATTGTTGTTCAATTTTAGGGATGAAGATGATCAATACACTAACCCAATACCATATACTCTAAACCATCAAAACCTTATACAATATCTTATTTTAGGGATGGAGATGATCAATACACTAACCCAATACCATGTACTCTAAACCATCAACACCTTATACAATATCGTATACCTATACGCTGATAAATTAAAATTATAACTTGCTTTTCAAAACATAAATTAAAAATTGATACTCACTAAGTATCGAACCACAAACCTCTACTTTATTGACTAAGCAAATAAGAGACAATTAACCAATTAAGCTACATCACATTGATGACCATCTTGCATAATTTCGCTTTCTTATTAAGTGAAGGGTTAAAATGAACGATAAATATATCACAGGGGATTGTTTCAACTTCGGCGGGGACTGAGAGAGTGGAAAAGGGGTAATTATTCTACCAAACAGAAAAGAAAAGGGGGAATTAATGAAGAGTTAAATTGGACGGATTGTCTTTACCACGCCACTACAAAATCATTCGGAGCAAAAACACGCAGGTTCAAATCAAACAATAAATTATCAGCATTTATAAGCAGATATAAAGCATTTATAAGCAGATATAACGAATTATGTCTTAGTAATAAGGCATGATCAGCATTTATAAGCAAATATAAAGAAAATATATAATCGAGAAAAAATAAGACAACACCTACCCTCACCCTTTAACCAATCGATACCATATGCTCTAAACCATCAACACCTTATAACCTACCCATATACCATATACTCTATACCATCAACAACCTAATACCCTAAGCAGTCAGTACCCATTTCCTTTAACATCAACACCTTATACAACAATCGTATACCTATACGCTGATAAAATTTTACATTTTGAAAATACTTGCCCAACTAAAGTACATAGGTACTTCAAAAGTGAAACTCTAACTTTCGTTTCAAAACATAAATTCAAAAAATATCCTCACTCAGTATCCAACCACAAGCCTCTAATTAGTCTACAAGAGGTTTGTTATGTACGAGTGCATTGCATAAAGAGGGGAAATCGGTGAGAGAGTGGAATGGGATCTCAATTAATGAAGAGTTAAATTGGGCGGATTGTAGTTTACCTCGTACCGCTAAATGTGTAAAGAGACACGCTAGCATATACCAAATCCCAAAAAAGATGGAACATAGAATTATGTTTAAATTGCGTGAACTCAATGAATGATCAGGATTTTAGAAGCAGAAGCAGATGAAAATAAGTAAAACAAAGAATCGCCACTGAGAGTCTGAGATAGACAATTATCAAAGGCCCAACCTAATGACAATCCGGAACTCAGTATCTATTATCAACAAACTAGGTGTCATGGGTCCATGTACAAGCCCACGTTTGAATGTTATTTAAAAGCCTGCAAACTTAGAGTTAGAGGGGACCCTCCAAGGCGAATGAGGGATCGTAGAAGGGAGACTGGAAATTGGTTAGGGCGGCGGGTCGTATCCATAGGGTTTAACCTCTTAATCGCTATCATTAAACCGGGTACAGTTAGGTTGAAGTCCGTAGAAGTCATCATAAACGCTTCGTGATGCATTTGGTAATTTTCCTTGCCCCCGGTTACCCGTACCCCGGATTTTGCCCTGGGCACCGTAGAACTGCCCATATATATATATATATATATTTTGCCCCCAGTTCTACGGTGCCCAGGGCAAAATCCGGGGTACGGGTAACCGGGGGCAAGGAAATTTACCAAATGCATCACGAAGCGTTTATGATGACTTCTACGGACTTCAACCTAACTGTACCCGGTTTAATGATAGCGATTAAGAGGTTAAACCCTATGGATACGACTCGCCGCCCTAACCAATTTCCAGTCTCCCTTCTACGATCCCTCATTCGCCTTGGAGGGTCCCCTCTAACTCTAAGTTCGAAGTTCGATCATAAGCTGCCTATCAAATCTGAAATCTCCAACAAAATCATCGCTTCGAAACCCAAATCCTTTTATTATTTGATCCACATTCGATTTAGCTCCCTATCCAATCTCAAATCCCCAACATCATCATGTTTCATACGCCAAATCTATGTATCCACATTCGAAGAGAAGATCCCCATCCAATATTAAATCCTCACATAATCATCGTTTTGAACCCCAAATCCTTTTATCCACAAATCGACGTTTTGTTCATCGCCATTTTATTTCTGTGCGGAATTTACTCGCCTTTCTCTTTCTAACACGATTACGGCGACCATGTCTATTATTGTGTTCATCAAACTTTTCGTTTGCAAAAGAACCCTTGAAAGAGATTTGCTAACCCTAGGGTTCATGTCGCTAGTGCTTTGTCATCTTGTCTTAGCGTTATTGTCATTTTCTCGAAACTTCTATCACTCGGTGAAATTAAGGTTTCCTGATATGCAGTGTTCGTCTCGCCCAGAGGATTGAGGAAGGAGATGAAGAAGACCTAATTTGATTCGAATCAGATGGAGAGGTCTCCTTAATTTGTGTTTATATATTAACGGTGCGTTTAGGACTAATTCTAGTTGGACTGGGTCTGATCATTGATTTTTGCAGGCTTTTAAATAACATTCAAACGTGGGCTTGTACATGGACCCATGACACCTAGTTTGTTGATAATAGATACTGAGTTCCGGATTGTCATTAGGTTGGGCCTTTGATAATTGTCTATCTCAGACTCTTAGTGGCGATTCTTTGTTTTACTTATTTTCATCTGCTTCTGCTTCTAAAATCCTGATCATTCATTGAGTTCACGCAATTTAAACATAATTCTGTGTTCCATCTTTTTTGGAATTTGGTAAATGCTAGCGTGTCTCTTTACACATTTAGCGGTACGAGGTAAACTACAATCCGCCCAATTTAACTCTTCATTAATTGAGATCCCATTCCACTCTCTCACCGATTTCCCCTCTTTATGCAATGCACTCGTACATAACAAACCTCTTGTAGACTAATTAGAGGCTTGTGGTTGGATACTGAGTGAGGATATTTTTTGAATTTATGTTTTGAAACGAAAGTTAGAGTTTCACTTTTGAAGTACCTATGTAATTTAGTTGGGCAAGTATTTTCAAATTGTAAAATTTTATCAGCGTAGAGGTATACGATTGTTGTATAAGGTGTTGATGTTAGAGGAAATGGGTACTGACTGCTTAGGGTATTAGGTTGTTGATGGTATAGAGTATATGGTATATGGGTAGGTTATAAGGTGTTGATGGTTTAGAGCATATGGTATCGATTGGTTAAAGGGTGAGGGTAGGTGTTGTCTTATTTTTTCTCGATTATATATTTTCTTTATATTTGCTTATAAATGCTGATCATGCCTTATTACTAAGACATAATTCGTTATATCTGCTTATAAATGCTTTATATCTGCTAATAAATGCTGATAATTTATTGTTTGATTTGAACCTGCGTGTTTTTGCTCCGAATGATTTTGTAGTGGCGTGGTAAAGACAATCCGTCCAATTTAACTCTTCATTAATTCCCCCTTTTCTTTTCTGTTTTGGTAGAATAATTACCCGTTTTCCACTCTCTCAGTCCCCGCCGAAGTTGAAACAATCCCCTGTGATATATTTATCGATCATTTTAACCCTTCACTTAATAAGAAAGCGAAATTATGCAAGATGGTCATCAATGTGATGTAGCTTAATTGGTTAATTGTCTCTTATTTGCTTAGTCAATAAAGTAGAGGTTTGTGGTTCGATACTTAGTGAGTATCAATTTTTAATTTATGTTTTGAAAAGCAAGTTATAATTTTAATTTATCAGCGTATAGGTATACGATATTGTATAAGGTGTTGATGGTTTAGAGTACATGGTATTGGGTTAGTGTATTGATCATCTCCATCCCTAAAATAAGATATTGTATAAGGTTTTGATGGTTTAGAGTATATGGTATTGGGTTAGTGTATTGATCATCTTCATCCCTAAAATTGAACAACAATTTCTAAACGAGGTCCCTACCGCCACATCATCAATTTTAGCAATTCATCACTTAACAATTTCTATTCATCTACATCCCTACATTATGCTAGTAATTGCCAAGGTGGGTTCCATTTTATATTTCAAAGGAAACACTTATTATAAATTGAAAGTTGGGGATGGAGATAGAAGGTGTTGTTGGTATACAGTATAAGGTCTTGAAGGTTATGGACGTATAAGGGAGGAGCAAGGTGTTGATGGTTTAAAGTATATATGTTATTGATTGGTTACGGTATAAGCCTATAAGGTGTTGTTATTGTTGTAGAGTATATGATATTGATTGGTTCGTGTATTAGGGTTTGGTTTAGGGTTTAGGGTTTCAAGTTAGAATAACATAAACCAGATCAATAGAGTAATGTTGGTAAAAGAAAAAGTTAGTTAATCTACAAATTCAGACTATTTATAAAAGTACATCCCCATTTCCCACCGTCAATTCCTAAACTTTTCCCTTAATCCGATGGTGAAATACCTTTGATCCTCGTCGCGTGCGTGTCACCCAATCAGATATTGCCGAATTCGGAAAGTCGCTTTTGCCCATAACCAATGCTGGCGTTACCAAGGCCGAGGCAGTGGTAGGGACTGTAATTTTCAGTAAATGTGAAGGGAGGGAAAGTAAAAGTAATTACGAGTCAATCTTTAAATTCGTTAATCAGTGAAGGAGAGACCGTGCTCCGATCCCTGAAAAGAACCCTTTCTTCCATCTTCTCAATATGAGACTCCGAAAACCATCTCCTGCTGCTGTTCGTTCCTCCTCCTCTCAATTCCTGAAAAGAACCCTTTCTTCCATCTTCTCAATATGAAACCCCGAAAATCAACTCCATCCGCCTCTCGTCCTCCTATCCCATGCTTTATTTTCGGGTGCAGTGGTAATGATGAGACTGCGTATTATTTTAGATCTCATTTCCTTTCATTATGTCATTGTTAGATCATGACTGTTAAACTAAATCCTTCGTTGTATTGTTTCTCCTTTTCTCTCCATGCAGGGTCTTTGTTAGAGGCAGGGAGGGGAGCAATGACAATAAGTCGCCGTCTGAATATAGCCAGAAAAATCATCACATGTTGTTGCGATTCCATAATAGGTGTTGTGGAACCCTACTTCATGTGGTGATTCTTCTGCGCCATATTGACGCGTACTTGTTGATCATGCTCCCAAAATGTATACAAGATAGGAAAGTTGCCATATGTATAATAGGATAAAATAGTTAGGGAAAGTAGAGCTTTTTGTTTTTGTTCGACTCTATGTAATATTTGTTTATGTTTGTATACTGTTTTGTGATTTTTTCTTCTGCTTCTCTCTTCGCTTCCATGGCGGCTTCCAAAAGTGTTTGAGATCTTCTAAATATGCGAGGGATCCTCCACTCCCAATAAAAATACTGTACTTTGTACTATTAGCGTTTGAGATCTTCTAAATCTGCAGGGGATCCTACACTCCCAATAAAAATACTGTACTTTGTACTTTAGCGTTTGAGATCTTCTAAAATCTGGAGGGGATCCTATAGTCCCAATAAAAATACTGTACTTTATTTGTTGACTACTGACTCCATTTTAGAAGTCTTTACGATTGGGCCAACCGGATTTTTTGCCGGATTTCGAACTCTGCTCCTCTGTAGCCACATGCTCTACACATTTAATGAGTGCTCAAAATTAGTGCAAAAAATACGATGTAATAATTGAATAAAAAAAACTAGTTCTCAAGATTATTCAACTGAAATGTTGCACATGATTTATTTAGGGTCGTTTGGATGTGGAAATTTTAAAACGTTGAAATTTGTCTGAATTTCCATGTTTTACAAAACCAAGGAATTGACTTGTGGAAATTGAAAAAAAAAACTCACGTTTGGATAAGGTTTAGTTTGTGAGAATTGATGGTATGGAATTTGGAAAAAGAAGTAAGAAAACGTGGTAATGTCAAATTACTAGGGGGAGGTGTAGTATTCTCAATTACCATCAAGTGCTTACAAATTGCCATCAAGTGACCATTAATGAGTGCATAAATTAAACGACACCGCAAGAGCCAACAGTCTTCTTATATACCAAACGACTCGGCATAGGAGGACTTCCAGTTTCAGTTCAAGTTTCCAACACCGAGCAAATATATGGTCCCAAATGCCACTTTAGCAACTTTAGGGGTCGTTTGGAAGTTGTGATTCTTCAAATTGATGTATTAGGCCAATTAGTGTATTATCATTTGATGTATTGATTCAATGCATGTATTAGGAAAATACTTTGTTTGGAAGGGCAACGATGAAACAAAAAGTAGGGTAGACAACCCCTCATTAACAATCTCACCTTTTAGTAGAGATTTATAATCATTCATTTTGAGTGATTGTAGGTGGGCCCAACAAAAAGGTAATGCATGTATTCTAACTCAAAGTGAACCAAAAAAACGACTTAATCTTATCATTACATGTATTTGCTAAATACCTCACTTCAAATCTCAACCTCCAAACGACCCCTTAACTATATATCAATTGTGACTGTGGGTCCTACTTAATTTTCGTTGCAATTCAATATTAATTGGTGAGTGTATTATATTAATTTGAGTGCATCTCTCAAGTTGTTTTTTGTCGTTGTTTTATTCGAATTATGTAAGGTGTTGATGGTTTAGTGTATATGTTATTGATTGGTTCGTGTATTAGGGTTTGGCATTGCCAATTGCTAAAGGTTGGTTTAGCAATGGGATGGAGATGCTCTAAGGTGTTATTGTTGTAGAGTATATGGTATTGATTGGTTCGGGTTTAGGGTTTAGGGTTTAGGGTTTAGGGTTTAGGGTTACAATTACATGTACCAAATCTGTAGATTAATTTTGGTAAACGAAAAAGTTATTTAATCTACAAAGCCAGTCTAAAAGCACATCCCCATCTCCCGCCGTCAATTCCTAAATTTTCGTTTAATCCGATGGTGAAAGAGCTTCAATCCTAACCGCGGCGTGTCACCCAATCAGATATCGCCGTTTTCGGAAAGTCGCATTTGCCCCTAACCAGTGCTGACGTTACCAAGGCCGAGGCAGCGGTAGGGAGTGTGATTTTCAGTAAATGGGAAGGGCTGGAAAGGCAAAGTAAATTTATGAGCTCATTTATAAATTCTTTAATCAGAGAGGGAGAGACCATGCTCCGAAACCCAAGAGGCACTCATCTCCTGCTGTTGTCCGTTCCTCCTCTCAAATCGCTGAAAAGACCCCTTTCTCCCATCTTCTCAACCCCGAAAATCATCCCCATCCGCCTCTTCGTCCTCCTGTCCATGCTTTATTTTCGGGTGCAGTGGTAAAGATGAGACTGCGTATTATTTTAGATCTCAGTTCCTTTAGTTATGTAATTGTTATGACTGTTAAACTAAATCCTTCGTTGTATTGTTTCTCCTTTTCTCTCCATGCAGGGTCTTTGTTAGAGGCAGGGAGGGGAGCAATGACAATAAGTCGCCGTTTGAATATCGCCTGAAGAATCATCATATGTTGTTGCGATTCCATAATAGGTGTTGTGGAACCCTACGTCATATGATGGTTCTTTTGTGCGACATTGACGCGTACTTGTTGATCATGCTCCCAAAATATATACAAGAGGGAAAAGTTGCCATATGTATAGTATAAAAGTGGGAGGAGGGAAAGTAAATTGTTTTGTTTTTCAAGATTTGTACTTTTAGTGTTTGAGATCTTAATAATATATCGGTGAGGGATATTTCACTAAATAAAAAAACTGTATTTTATTTCTTGATTACTGCCTCCATTTTCAGAAGTCCTCTGTCGGCGCATGCTCTTGTCATTTCACGCCCAAATTACATGTCATAATTTTAGTGGCCAAAAGTAAGTAAATTTATAAACAAGTAAAAAATCCGATCTAATAATTCAATAAAAAAAACGAGTGAGAAAAATAATTCAACTGAAATGTTGCACATGATATATTTAGGGAAAAACCTCCAGGTCGAATTCAATCAAATCCATCCGAACTAAATAAAACGACACCGTAGCAGACAGTAGTCTTCTTATAAACCAAAGAGACACACCGTTAAAACGACACCGCAGATGGCAACAGTCTTCTTATAAATCAAACGACGCCGCTTCAAGCTGATACTGGCAGTCTTCACATAGTCCATTAGTCCTAATCCGAATAGGATAAGGACGTCCATCTTCACTCCAAGTTTTCAACAATCCTTAGTTTGCTACTTCTTGTAACAGGCCTCTTCTGCAAAATCGATAACGGCGATTTTAGACGTACACAAATATTGGATGCAACTGCATTGTGTAGACACGAACAATTATATCTTATTCTTACCCTAAGTTGCTCATAATCGTCGTCATCGTCATTTTCATCATCGTCATTTTCATCATCCGATGGTCCTGACCCAGTACATGTTCTTGCATTATGATTGGTAGAACCGCACTTACTGCAATGCTTTTGCCTTCTCTTCTGTATTGTTTTCGACTGATCTTGAGTGGTGGGAGGATTAACATCGTTGTCATCGCCACCGCCACCTTCTTCCGAAACACCATCATTCGGGGCATCACCGTTTGAGGTTGGCTTCACATAGCCAACAGGATGTGGGCATCGGGTCCTATAGTGGCCAAATTCCTGGCAATTGCTACACTGTCGTGGTTCTCCTTTCTTCCGTTTAGATTTTTTAGCCCCCGAACCTTTAGCTTTGACTTGTAATGGATCCAACAAAATTTCATTCGCCTTCGGCCTATTAATGCCGGGTATGTCCACGTTGCCAGTGTCCACCATGTCCAACTGTTCACATAATGATTGAATTCCCTCACGAGCAATCTTGAAGCACTCACTAGATTTTGCCCCTTTTAACATTAGTTGTAAGCTGTGTTGTTGAATAGTACCATACCTGATTGACACAAAATTTTATACAAAGTGAGTAAAATTAATGTTCACCTAGCTTCGAACCAATACAAAAAAAAAAAATTAAATAAAAGTGATAGTCATAGCAAACCTCAATGCGAAAAGTTGCGATTCATCTAGTCTGCCCGGTTCGTCCAAGCTCTCTAGTGTCTTCGGCTTCTTTGACCATCTTCGACGTACTAGGCCTTCAGGAAGTTCCAGTATGCTCTCTTCTTTCAGTACAAAAATCATATGACGACATGGTATTCCCATATAATTGTAGTGATTACAACTACATTCCATTGCAAAGGGTTCAACTGCGTACGTGACTTGAAATACCTTAGCCATGCCAGACACCTTGACCTTGTACACATGCTCAATTTCCGATCGCTCTGTCTCCAACCTTATGCAACATGCCGACTTTTCAACCTCGTCTCTGAATAAGAAGAATGCGTTCTTTGTGAAAACCGCCGCTCCACTCTTCTGAAGTGAGACTAAGACATTGCTTGTGATGGTTCGTTCTCGATGAATGGATTCAAAATCAGTATGACGCTCATTCTCCCTCATATCCCTAGTCCAACGATCAAAGTGAATAAAGAACTCAAGGAGATTTTTATCCTTCTCGATATAGTTGGCAAGTTGAGAGTTCAGTCCTTCACATCTTGATGTTGTACTCAAGCCTGCGAAGAACTTCGAACGCAAATATGCATACCTCCATTCATGTCTTTGGTCAAATAAATTGGAGACCCAATTGTTGTGCTGAAGGGAGCATTCCTCAACCACTGTTTTCCACTTTTCTTTGAATTCTGAAGGTTCCCAGTCAGCTGACACAAAATGCTTCCATCGGGGCAAAAAATTAGGATGATTCTTCACATTTCTGGTTATAGTCTTGTCTATATGCCAGGAACATAGACGATGTGTTGCATCGGGAAATACTTTCTGAATAGCATTACGCATTGCTCTATCCCCATCTGTAATAACAGTCTTGGGATCTACACCGCCTAGCCTTCTCTTCAAAGCACCCAACACCCAAATATAATTGTCCTCTCTCTCGTTAGCCAAGAAAGCACATGCAAATACGCAAGTTTGCGAATGGTGGTTGACACCTTAAAAAGTTCAAACAAAGTTAGATTATGCAAACTTCTAGGGTTATTTTAGCATGCTCGGGATAATTCTATGTGTGAAGGAAAAGTACCTGAAAAAATCACGAGAGGCATCTGGTAAATGTTCCTTTTGTAAGTAGCATCGAATGACAGTAATTCACCAAAGCATGCATAATGAGCAACAGAAATACTATCGGCCCAGAAAATGTTAATAAGCCGGTCGTCGTCATCCTTCTTTAGTTCAATAACGAAATGCTCGTCCGCGGTGCATTTAGCTTGCAGGTAGGCTAGGGCTGTTGCGGCATCACCTTCACTGATTTGTTCTTTCCTCTCTTTGTCCACATAATTATATGCATCCTTCCTCGTGTACCCCAAATTGTCGTAGCCTCCTGCTTCTGATACGGCCAGATTCACAATTTGAGAAGTTTTCATACCTGCAGCTCTTCTAAAATTTATCGCTGCTTTGACTGCATCACTCATACGACGTTTCCCTTTCATGTAGTGTCTATATTCTCTCGGGATCGTTTCATGTGTGTGTACATCATCAAACTGGTGCACGTACCACTTCCCATCGACATTGTGTTGTTTAACACGCATCTTGGCTCTGCAGTTAAATCTGGTCTCCCCTCTTGCTTCTCTCTTTCTTTCTGTGCTCTTCATGCGCCTCTTTCCCTCGCCAGAGCATACATAGTCACGCCATATCATAACTTTGTTCTTATCACGATCAATGTCTGATTTTCTGATGTCGAAGCCTTTGACTAACCCGTAGTCCATGTAGAAATCATAGGCTTCTTCTGTATCATCGAACTTCATTTTTTTAATATCTTCAGGCTGTAGCAATAAGAGATCGGCGACATTATCTTCCTGGGTGGTGTGACTTGTTCCGGCACAAGCGTTTTCTTGGACTCCCTCCGACGTCAATGGTGAGTCTGCCTCCGACGTCATTGTCACGGCTGGAAAGTTTGGGGAACCAAGGACGTAGATTACACAACCCTACTGGGAATGATGGTCGAATTAATGATTCAACGGGCCACTTAATAATTATCCCCATTAATAACACGATTTGTGATATCTTTTATTTTTGGTAGGAACGAGTTGCACTTTCTGTTCTTTATCTTAGTGATTTCTTTACCATTTTCACAAATAACGAAAATATTTAAAATGAAAAACCTTTCGTAGTAAAGCCAAACGCCAGCTGACTCTAGGTGTCTACTACGTGTATGGGGAAGGATCAAATATTAATATGAGCGAATATTTACTAATACCACTCAATTCTCTATTCAATCGAAGAAAGTATCTTTTTAATTTTAGGTTTAATAACTATCCATGTTTATCCCAAGTTCATGTACCTTAGACTAAACCCTAACTATTTTTCCGCGGGAAAAATATGGCGCCACAATTTATCCTAACCTTGTATATATAATTAACCTTCATCGGTAGAGCAGTGGTTCCATATCCTTCTTTGCCGCGATTTTGAGTACAGAGTAAAGCTTAGATTACAGGCACAACATGGAAAATAGGAGACTTACTCGCTCTTCGTCCAAGCTCGTGGTATGTATAATAGCTCTTTTTACCATTGAAATTCATTCTACTTAATTTATTAATCGCAGGTTCACTGTCATTGTAGGAGACAGCCGAATTTGTGACTCCAACAAAGAAACCAAGGATACCCAAAGGCAAAGGTGTAAGCACTCCACCCACTCCTGCTTCAGTCATCGTTTTTATTTCGGACGATGAATCTGACTCTGAGGTCACACCAAAGAAGCCAAATGGAAAAAGTATTTGTCTACCTTCTGTTGACAAGGTAATAAAGGTGTCATGTTTGCCATTGAAGTGTTCTTTGCCGTTATTCCGTCATGAAGAATGCATTTCAACTCGTGTTTATTGTGGCCCCTATTCCAGGTTGTTTTGAAGTTTAAGCTACCTACCGCTATGGAATACGATGATGAGCAAATCCAGCTTGCTCACTACATATTTTTAGCCCATCTGCCACCTGACGAAGTATTGGTCAAAACCTCCAACAACTCTTGTACGAGGAAGTCATTGTGGTCCTTAAGCCCTCGCTCATTCGTAGATGCTGATGTAATCAACGGAACTCCAAATTTTTTTTTTACATGTCCACTATCAATGCTTTCTACATAGAATTATTTTATAACAACTCGATAGTATCATGAAGTGTTTTTTGTCCATGTTATATTAGGTTATAACAGCGATGGCCTGCCACTTGACTCTAGAAGAGTTGTGGACAAATTCCAAGGACGGAAAAGGAGTGTGCTATCTGCCTGCTGAACTACAGGTTGTGTTCCGATTATACTTAATGACAATTTCCTCTCACCAAAAAAATTACAACACATGTTTTTTTAACGTGAATCATATTGTGTTGACAAAATTTCAATTGTGCAACTACCACATGGGCAGGAACTAGTGATTTCATGTGGAATAACACCCAAGATGGCATTAGACCTATACCAATCAAAATTCCTTAGTCGAACCAATATGGTGAACAAGGTAAACTGTTCGTCTTAATAAGTATTACATGGTTTGCAGTTTATTTTTTTAATACGTGTTGACAATTTCCGCATATGTAGGTGTGTGTTCCGATGAGAGATAATGCCCATTGGTACTTGGCTGTCATTAAGTTGGACAAGGAAGAAGTCCATATCTTGGATCCACAACCAAATGAAGACCGCAATTCCTTTCGACTACAATCTGTTCAAACAATGGTAAATATGTGACATTGTGCCGTTATAACGCAACAAAATGTAAATAACTCTTTCTAAGTACAAACGTTTCTTAATTTGTACAGATGTGCTTTATGCAAGCCTTGTGGAAGATTCTCTATCGTGAACAAGGTCCGGGATTGTCGCCACCAAGGATTGCGGAGTTTTCGTACCCAACTCCTTCAATTGTGCAACAACAACTTCATCGGTAAGTATGCCCATTTTTTTGTGATATTAAACGATGACTTATCAACTTGGTTCTTATCACGCAATGCTTTTATTTTATGTAGGTCTGACAGTGGAGTCTGGGTATGCATGTGGATGTATGGCGCAAGCTGGGACTCCTCTTATATTTGGGTAAAGACAATTCTAATTCCCATATTAGAAAACCACAATTGATAGTTATTTTTGAATCATGCGGTAAGCACCATGTTTGTTGATGTTGATAGCCATGCACTCAAGTGAGGAGGATGCAGATCGCTTTGTACCTTGTTCGAGAGCCCATGAACTACATAAGGCATATGGTGCTCACGGAAGCAAGAAGAGTTGCACCTCAAGTTGAAGCTGCAGTGGAAGAGTACAAGACAACCCATGAAAAGAGGAAAAAGGAAAGAGAAGAGCACAAGGAAACCCAGTCAACGAGCCCAAAACAACCTGATTTTGAGTTTTAGTTTTTGGTTTTGATGAAGGACAACAGTTATGTTTTTTTTTTCTCAGGATGATGGACAACCGTTTTTAATTTGGTTCGGTGAATGCTTATTATTTTTGGTTTTTATATTTGGTTTTTGGTTTGGTGAATGCTTTTTATATTTGGTTTTTGGTTTGGTTTGGTGAATGGTTTTAATATTTGGTTTTTGGTTTGGTTTTTGGTTTGGTGAATGCTTTGTATATTTGGTTTTTGGTATTGTGAATGCTTTCTATATTTGGTTTGGTTTGGTTTGTTTTTTCGTGGAAATGGCAAAGGGACTTCACCAAAATTCCAGCTTCCAACTTGTGAGTGAGGTTGCGTCTGTTCAAGGCTTCAAGCCATTGTATCTTGTAGAGAGGTTTAATTGGGATCATGTATAGTTAAACTGATTGGCTCCCAATCGTATAATTAAATTTGCATTCATGTATAGGTAACCCAAAAGGTAAAACTGATTGGCTCCCAATCAGTATAAATAATGACCAAACCCAGTACAAGGCAGATAGAAAATTCTTATGTAATTAATTTAATGTTCCTAGGATATGGAAAGGCTTCCATGTAAAGGATTGAAAGTAGTGATTTACATTGATGAGGAGAGTGGCTTAAGTACCAACTCTTGACCAGATTGAAGCTACAAAGTAGGAGCCACTAACCCACTAACTAAAACTAATGACGTTACTAACTAATAATAATAAATTTAATTATTTACAGAAATTGAATTTATGCACAGCCCTTATCATTCCATTCCTTGAATTTCCACCAACGATGTTTTCACTCCCCTTTTAGTCAGAGAATTCATTGTAGTAATAAATACAATAAAAAGGCATACATAATTAATGGATTCTTTATTGTGTATAATTAAAAGGATATTTTACTATAAACGAAGCATGATAGATCCACAGGGGGATAAAAGAAGCATGAGTCTTGATGAAAAAGGGGAAAAAAATCACCATAGATAAAAAATCATTATAATCAACCTAATTGGAACTGCTTAGAACAAAAGCGGATTAAAATCTCCCCCAATGAAATTCATTTGCAATTTCATAGGTAGTCCCTACTTCCACTTCTATAATTTTGACAAAACATTGCAATTTCATCAATAGTCCCCACTCGTGGGCCAATTTCAATTGCAACCAAATTTTCACCCTTGCAATAGCTTCTCACATCATAGCAAGTGTAGGATGCAATTGCACCTCCTTGCTTAGGGATGACCTTACTGCATCTCGTCACCTATCTTAGGGAAATTAGCCATGGCAAATTCACAAAATACTGCATGCATAGAAAAATATTTGTCTGGATAATTAAAAAAATGGGAGACTTTCCTAGTCAGATGATGTACTGGCTCCCCTCAGTACCTGACAGTTTTGAGTGCTGGAGAAAAAGACTGGGAAAAAAAAACAACGAAGCCTTACAGTAAACTTCTTAACAAAACACATCCAATGCTGGCCCCTTCACTGCTCCATCCCGCCCTGCACTGCTCCACCCCGCCCTGCATCAATCGACTCTCATGTAAGCCGAGGACGTTTGCTTGAGGATGCCTCAGGGGTCTCTTCATGCTCCGTATGCCGAAGTTCATGAAAAGTATTGGTCACTTCGACGATACGGTAGACTGGCAAATAGGCGGAATGGTCCTCCCTAGCATAAACCCCCATATCCATCCCAACCCTTCCAAGAAAGGTGGTCAAGAAGGTGGCATATGGAAAGGCAGTGTACCAGTTTTCCCCTCTAGGAGCCGCCTCAACCATGTTCACGCACATGAGAGATGCGAGGTTAAGAGGAACACCTCTTTGAGCTTGCACAAGGATAAACAGGTCAAGTGTACGAATTATCGAATGACCTCTGTACCTTGGCATGAAGCAGTTGACGATCATCCAATGGAGGAATCGAAGAGGATCTGGGAGGTAAGAAGCCTGGATGCGCCCATTCGTCAGTTTCCCCAGTTCAACTTCAAAATCAAAATCGTACAGCCGCCAAAGATCGCTTCTGCTATCAATGTGGTGTCCTGCGGCGGGGAGATCGAGGATCTCAGCAAACTGATGAGGCTGGAAGCAGACTCTATGACCCAGGAAGACCGACACGAGATGAGAATCGGAGGGACCAGACAGCTCTAAATTGTGGTAGAACTTCCTCACCGCATGCGGGCAGTAACTGGTGCTTCCTCGACTCCGGAGATCGATGAACTTTTCCCAGCCAAGATTTTTAATTAACTTCTTAACTTCTTGAGGGAAAGGACTCAGGTTGATGAACTCATACTCGGCCACAATAGTTGTCTTGCTCGTGAATGAAAGATAGTCCGCGAGACTTGTGGTGGTTCGGCAGTCGTCGTTTGATAGAGTTAGAATGCCCATGTTTGCCATGGAGTCAGAGGAAGAAGGAACAAGGGAAGGTGAAGATATGGGGGAAAAAAAATTGTAGGGAAAGAGAGATTGTAGGTGTAAGAAAAAGTGGGGGTTGAGTGTGGAGACATGTGATGGAGACGGTTGAGTCTGGAATGTCAAGAGTTAGAAGATTTGGGAAGATATGTAGTAATGATGATGTTAACTCGTGTAGGTTAAACTAGGGTAACTAAATCTAGTTAAACTAGGGTTGGCGCTGATACCGCAGGAGAAAACTAATGGGCTCGCACGTTCCAGGCCCAATTTTGAATATTTCATGGGTCATGTACAAGCCCACGTTTGAATGTTATTTAAAAGCCTGCAAAAATCAATGATCAGACCCAGTCCAACTAGAATTAGTCCTAAACGCAGCGTTAATACATAAACACAAATTAAGGAGACCTCTCCATCTGATTCGAATCAAATTAGGTCTTCTTCATCTCCTTCCTCAATCCTCTGGGCGAGACGAACACTGCATATCAGGAAACCTTAATTTCACCGAGAGATATAATCACAATAACGCTAAGACAAGATGACAAAGCACTAGTGACATGAACCCTAGGGTTAGCAAACCTCTTTCAAGGGTTCTTTTCCAAATGAAAAGTTCGATGAACACAATAATAGACATGGTCGCCGTAATCGTGTTAGAAAGAGATAGGCGAGGGGAAATACAATGGCGAAGAAGAAACAAGACAAAATTATTTTGGGAAATTCAATCTACGTCGAATGTGGATGGGGAGCTTCTCTTGGAACTGTGAAGGGGCGTCCCTCCAAGACGAGAGAGGGATCGTGTAATTGGTTAGGGAGACTGGAAATTGGTTTGGGCGGCAGTGGGTCTACCCAATTGGGTTTGGGTCTTAATCCATTTAATTTAACCGGGGCAGTTAGTTGGACTAGGATGAAAACTAACTTAACGCGGAGGAGGCAATTTGTAATTTGTTTAGTTATTTAGTGGCGCAGCTAGGTTTAACAAACGTGAGCCGTGGAGATTGAAAACGAACGGTTAAGATCGGCCAAGGCACCCGTACCCGGGTTTTGCCCTGGGCACCGTAGAAGTCACCATATATATATATATATATATGGTGATGACTGGTGTACGTCAGGCGTATAGTATACGTCAGGTGATCTAGCCTTTAGATGTAGTTAGATGAGCTCCGGCCGATATCAACGGTCAATTTTTGTTTTTCATTAAATCAAACTTTGGGTTAGGGTTTAGAAAATCGGTGCCTAGGGTTTATCCATTAGAGGTTAGGGTATAGTATCATACCCCAAACTCGATTTAATTCATGGTGTGGATAGAGATATCTCACTTGTAGTACCTGACATATAGTATACGATTGACGTACGCCAGTCTGACCCATATATATATATATATATATATATATATATGTGTGTGGCTACTTATGTGCACTCTCTTTTTCAGGTGCATTTAATGCACCCAACTCTAAAAGTGGTCATGATACATTAAATTTTGAACTTTAACTGGTAGCATTAACATGATGATATAACATAGAATTACAACTAATCAATCCATCACCTTAACCCCTTAAACTTCAATTTTGAATCCCACCCAAACCCTCAAATTGTAAACCTAAATCCCTAAACCCTAAATCATTCAAATTAAATCAAATCTTGAATGATTTTAGTACAAATTCATGTGTTTTCTTGTCCATCATACGACAAGGGACAATTGACATCGTTTCCACATGAATCGCCTGGTCAGAATGACGATTATGAGGCGAGTGCATTGAATGCACAAAAAAAAGTGGGTGCACCGAAGAGGGTAGTTATCATAAATGGTCACAAACCTATTCACTTTGTACAAATCGGTCACAAGTCTTTAATTTTGCAAGTTTTGGTAAAACAAGTTTGAGTGAATAATGAATTGGTCAATTCATCCACTTTCGTCCAAAACTCTGTTACCTTTTGCCCAATCAGCATGCCATGTTATTACAAATATTAATAAAAATTATTAATCATCCCAATTAACCTGTACAATCCAACCGTGCGTACCCTAATACCCACCCTTTACCGAACTGGAGGAAAACGAGGGAAAAGCTCGACAAAAGAGGAGGTGGGGAAGAGGTGGCCGAGAGAGAATATGTCGATGACTTTCTCCAATTCGATAAGGGTTGGGTATTAAGTTACGACCGGTTTGGTTGGGCTGGGCAGGTTAATTGGGATGATTAACTGATTTTTATTGATATTTTCAATGACATGTCATGCTGAATATGCAAAAGGTAACGGAGATTTGGACAGAAATGGACGGATTGACCAATTCATTATTCAGTCAAACTTGTTTGACCAAAACGTGCAAAATTAAAGAATTGTGACCTTTTTGTACAAAGTGAATAGGTTTGTGACCAATTATGATAATTACCCACACCGAAGACGTTTCCATATATATCATATATGTTTATATATATATGTGTGTGTGTGTGTGGTGGCTTTTATCGTAGCTTGGGTAAAATCTAGGGTACGACATGACCTGAGTAAGAAAAGGCTATCTAGACCCCAAATCAACTGAATTTTTGGGCATGATACTATACCCTAACCCTTGATGAGTGAACCTAGGTCTTAGTTATCTAAATCATAGAGCCTAACCCCCTAAGATTGTGTATGTAGTTTGTTGCATATAATTCGATGATTCATAACCGTCGGTACTCAGGGTATGTCATACCCATATATATATATATATATGTGGGTCAGACTCGTATACTCCTGGCGCATAGTATGCTACAGGTCCTCTTAGTGAGATATATCTATCTAGACCATTACTAATGATGGCAATGGGGCGGATCGCGGTAGGTACTTCATTACCCATGCCCCACCCCACGCTACTTGGGGGGGGGGGGGCAGGTAATACCCGTGAGGGTACGAGGCTTGGCGGGTCGACTCACTCTTGCATGTTATATGAAAAATATAAGCAAAATTTTACTTTCTATGATTAAACGAATTGGAAAATACTTTATGAATACAAAATAATGATAATAAAATGGGTAATTGAGTCTTACTAGTTGAAAGATCGAATCTAACTAGTTTAAGAAAAGTCAAAATAGGAGAAATATAATATGAATAGATACATAAGAAATTGAGATAGAATTGGCCTAGAACAGGGCAGGGAAGGGCAGATTGGAAGTAGATACCCACGCCGCGCCCCACGCTACTGCGGGTCAGGTAATAACCGCCCTATCGGGAGTTGGGTAATACTCATTGGGCGAGTTCAAATTTCCATCACTAACCATGAACTAAACCGAGTTTGGGGCATGATACTATACCCTTACCTCTGATGGATAAACCCTAGGCCCCAATTCACTAAACCCAAACCTGAAGTTTAATTTAAAAGAAATCAATAATTGATCGTTGAGATTGGTCGGAGTGCATCGAAATACATCTAACGGCCATATCATCTGGAGCATATGATTCTTTCCATATATATATAGTGGCTTTTACAGTACCCGGGGTGAAATATGAGGTACTGCATACCTTAAGTATAAAAATGCTATATAGATCTCAAATTATCATGATTTTTGGGCATGATACTATACCTCAACCCTTAATGAGCGAACCCTTGGTCCTTGATTCGTCCCGAATACCACAATTAACTCCCAATTAAGGCCCAAGTATAAACCTTAACTGGGTGCAATACAGGCCAAGTATGTTTAAATATCGACCCGGATTGGTTCATGTACCCCTACTTTGATTGCTTGAAACATTATCTCGCGATCGATTTTTGGTGAAAACAACAATCTAAAGCTAGAGAGTTTGAAAAAGTAAATGGATTCACTATTGAGAAGGCTTCACCCAGGTGTTGCTCCCCCTAGCTAACAATTGCGAATTTTGTAGGATCGAATGGTCGTGTGTGTTCAAGGGGTTGTAAACCGTAGGGAAGTAGGTCGAGGGAAGGGGATATGATCCAAGCCACCAACGTTACTCTCTCGACCTATTGACAAAGGATTGGTAAGACTTCACCCTCGAATCGGAGTTCAGACGGCCACCCACAACCAAACCCTAGGTGTTAATACGAAATAAGAGGTTTGTGCTGCGTTAACCTAGATAGGAGACCATGAATTGCCTAAAAAACCCATCATTTGAGCCTTTTTCAAAGAAAGAAAGGGGGTTTTCTCTCTACCTAGGTTAGAATGGCTATTAGATTGATAGGCTTTCGTACAACACAGTCATTCATGAATAATACCTCCAGATTCACATTAAACACAACCACACACAAATCATTCAATCCATACAAGCATTCACATAAGTGTAGCTAGCGTTTACAAACACCAAAGTGAAAGAAGGGACTACTCCATGTTAGGAGAAGGGAGAACACAAGAGGGAAGAAGGAAAACCATCAAAGAGATGCTAGCCTTGCTCCTTGTGTTGAAGAGATCCTCTCTTGGGGGAGGAATTCCCAAGTCCTTGCTGGAAGATGAAGCCCTAGCTTGTCCTCTTCTTTGGTTCGTCACTTTCTCACTCTAGAAATTTGAAGAAAAAGAAGTTTCTCCCACTAGGACCCTCCCCCTTTTTCCTTAAGCTCAACCTCCTTTATATACCCAGATCGAGCTCAGATCAGGGTCTTAGTTCACGACCATGAACTGCAAGCCCAGACCTTTATCTCAAGTCAAAACGCGCCACATCACTAATCCCAGTTCACGGGCAATGGTCCGAGTTCACAATCTTACAAGCATGAACCGGCTTGAGTCTAGTGAGACTGAAATTCGCTCTAGATGTCTGGCGGTTCACGGGCACGGTGACCTTGAACTCACAGCCCAAACAATGATATGCTGATGCTCCCACCGTTTGACTTGATTTTTCGCCCTTTTGTCCAACTTTTGACTCCGGGGTTTGTTCCACCTGCCAAAGTCTGAAAAATGCCATAACAGGGCAAAACTCAGCGTAAAACCAAACCTCTAGACTAAAAATGCTTCAAACGACTAAGCAAACCGGGGGTAAAAAGTGTACAAATGAGGCCAAATCAGCGCTACTTATCTAAATCATAAATTATAAACCCTAAGATGGAGCATTCATTTTTTTTTGTCTTTTTTGGATGAATCATAACCGTCGATTAATGTTTCTAATGAGGCCCTAGATGGGTCTTAGGTTTCTAAATTAACGCAGCTACGAATTGAGCTTGCTCAATTCCAAAGTCTCGACCAAAACATGGTGGTTTGTAAGTGGATGGATGGTCAATTTCGTGTAATTCCACACAGCGGGGAATAAATCAAAGCCTGGCCACGAACAGCGTGAATAGCTAAACGATACAAGCACTCAAGCTACTTAGAACTCTTCATAAACAACTCTCAATCTCATGAAGCACAAGCTTTATGAACCAAACTAGGGTTTGTATTCGAATCCAAAAGCTGAGTTTTACAATGCCACTGATCAACCTTAAATAGACCTATGTTAACTAACAAACTTAATACGGAAAACCAATTCTCAATCAAACAAGGAAATAGAGTTCAAACAGGAAAGGGAAAACACTTTAGTCGCAATCCTAGTCCGAAGCGGATTCGGATTACTCCTTGCAAGACAGTCTTCTCGACAGCTTCCATATGATCTTGCTTGCCTTCGGCTGAAGCCTTCAAGGTATGGTTTTGATCACCCAATGCCTCTACGTTGTTCTATGAGAAATTTAATTTCGTGTGGTTGCATCCTTGGAACTCGATTCCCCTCCAAACCCCTCGAACCAAGCTCCAAAATTTGGTACCCACTCTGCCTTCCATACTTGGTGAAAATCTGACAGTTTTCTAGTTTCAGCGTAGGGTTTTGAGAAGCTTGAAAATCAGTCTTCCTCGCCTCTTCTCGATCTCCCAACCATTTCCTCTTATAGAGAAACTTCCCAACTTCACAACAAGTCTTCATTGGCCCTTTTTCGTCTAGCCAAACACAAGTTGCATACGTGCAAAGAAGGGTACCTGAAACACTTACAACACTTAGACAAAAATCATAGTTCTTGTTAGTCTTTGAGATTACTTTTCGATTAATCAATTCAAGCTTGTTGGTTGACCCAAATTGGATCATATCAGTTTCTAAATAATTGATCTTGGGGTATCAGATTTAGAGAATTAAGACCTTGATTTTGATCTTTAAGGGTTAGAGTATGGAACCATGTTCGAAAGATTAGTCAATTCAAGGTCTGGATTGCATTTTTTATATTCAAAGTATGTGATTCCCCGGATTTCACCCAGGGCACCGTAGAAGCCAATATATATATGGTGGCGTTTTCGGTCACTCACTTTTTTTAGTGCATTGAATGCACCCATATTCTCTTTAATCTTGACCCATAAAAATTTCTTATCATTAAAAGTTAGGGTGTGCCTATGGTGACATGCATGTCACGGTAACTTGCACTTTCCGGTCGACCTCAGTTAGGATTAGGTTGACCTCATTTAGAATTCGGTCGACCTCATATAGGATCTGGTCGACCTCATTTAGGATTCGGTCGACCTCATATAGGATCAGGTCGACCTCATCTGTTGTTTCAGTGTAAAAACAGTTCATGGTGCCTACTTTGGATATTCATATCATACAATTGGCTAGATGGAAATTGAAGACTAATGACTTGTTTTGAAGATGGAGTGTCCCTCTACATATTGAAGTGATTGAGAGCTCGATAGGAAGTCCAGAAGACCATTTTTGAACCTCATCAAAAGGCTATGCCAAAACTGGGAAACTGCCTAGAAATGGCTAAGTCTGGAAACGTGTTTGTGAAGCCTATTTTGGAGCTCAATTCGAGAAGCATGAATGCGAGTCGAGTCCAGGAGCCTCTACCACATTAAATTAGGTATGTTTTTATACAAATTCAAGGCATTGGATGAAAGATTGGATATCTGTAAGGCTTCAAACAAAAGGGTCGAAGTTGCTACGAAGGCTGTTTTCTGGCAGACTTCGAGCACAAGCAAGCTGCCAGAAAAGCAGCCTTCGTAGCAACTTCGAGCCTTTTGTTTGTAGCCCTAAAGATATTCAATCTTTCATCCAATGCCTTGCCTTTGTATAAGAATATACGTAATTTAACGTGGTAGAGGCCCCTGGACTTGACTCGCATCCATGCTTCTCAAATTGAGCTTCAAAGTAGGCTTGACAAACACGCTGTCAGACTTAGCCATTTTCAGGCAGTTTCCCAGTTTTGGCATAGCCTTTTGGTCAGGTTCAAAAAGGGTCTTATGGACTTTCTATTGAGCTCCCAAGTACTTTAATGTGTAGAGGGGCACTTCAGCTTCAAAACAAGCCTTTAATCACCAATTTCCATCTAGCCAATTGTAAGATATGAATCTCCAAAGTAGGCACCATGAAACTGTTTTTACACTGAAACAACAGATTAGGTCGACCTGATCCTATATGAGGTCGACCGAAAAGTGCATGTCACCGTGACATGCATGTCACCATAGCAAAGTCCTAAAAGTTATTTAATGAGTAAATAATAATAATTATTATTTATTTAAATGAGGCAAACGGTAAAAGATACAAAGAACAGTGGTTAACCCGCTAAACAAAAACAGCTAAAGCTGAGTCCTTAGCACAAGTCAAAGGACTAAATAAAGTAATGATACCAAATAAAGTAATGATATTTGTTTAAATACCATGTAATGATATTTATTTAAATACCATGAAATTATTTAAATACCAAATAAAATAATAATATAAATACCATATATGGTGATAGTGGTAGTTAGTGGTATATTATTTTGCACTAAAATCGTGGTTCAATGGCATTTTTTCAGGACCATACAGAGATATGATATTGTTTTGCAAACTCTTATATAAACTACTAATTCGATCGACTCAAATACACTACCGTTTGGAAATGGACTCCCTCGAGAGTGACCCGGCACGGCGAATCGATGGATACATAGTGCTCTATTCAACATAGGATTTCGTATAATGCTAGGAGACCGGTCGAATAAAATCCCTCGGGGACTACCCGGACAATATACGATAAGAGAGACCCGAAGACGCCAAAAGGGGCTCTAAGGGGGATTATCTCCCTCCTAGGTCAAAAGCTCAATACATGAAAATGGAAACCCAACTCATGCCAATCATGAAAACATCCATCAATTAAGTAAAATCATCAATCAAACATAGAATGTGTCATACATCAACATTAAATCCAAATCTAGACCTAGGGTTCTCAAAACCAAGAGAAGAGGGTGAGTTTCTAGAGAGAGAAGAGAGGGATTACAAATTTAAGCTCAAGATCTTCTTCTTCTTCTTCTTCTAGGAAGATCAACCCAAGCCTCCAATGATGCTCCAAGATCACTCTAGCACTCTCTCTCTCACTAAAGCTCTCTTTTGGTGTTTTGGGCTCAAACCCTAGATAAAGAAACCAATTCCTCTCCAAAAACCAGCTCTCCTTTCTCTCTCCCCGCTGTTGTCTTCATATTTGCCCAAAAGTGACCAGTTCATAGCCGCGTTGGCTAGTTCACGGACGTGAAAACCTAAACGCGCCCGTGAACTAAGTGTCATACAAAACGCACTACTTCACTCTCTTGGGTTCACGGTTTGTGCTCCAAGTTCACGGTCTTAAATACCGTGAACTGCCTTGCCGTCAGTAACTTCTGGAACCTCGCTAGATGCCTCGGTGTTCACGGTTTGTGCTCAAAGTTCACGGTCTTAGGAGACAGTGAACTGCCTTGTCCGACCGTGAACTACCACCATTTCTTTGGTTTTTGCGCTTTTTGACCTCCAATTATCCCAAAATGCGTCCTCGACCCTTCCACACGTGCTAGGACTTAAAATTTATCAAAACAAGCACCCTTGCGGGGTGTACTAAAGAGGGGCGCACCTCAGGGTTTGATGAGTATACGTTGCACTCCATGCGTTTACTGCACACCTTTGGCCCGCATCAATACATTGAAGGCTTGAGTCTAGACCCCGAGGTCCCACCACTAGCTGAGCAGCGCTCCAGCGCCGCGCACAACCACCACCACCACCAGCAGGCGATCCCCTTGTCCAGAGGGTGGATCGCCTCGAGACGAACTTCGTGGGATTCTCTTCCTGCCTCGACTGGCAGACCGGTCTCCTCGATGCCAGGGCATCCTCCCCTACGAGGACGAGGGTCCTTCCACCTGAGAGAGGTAGCCGATGAGTGAGACATGTGGCAGAGCCAAATCCTTTCACCCCACTTCTCCACTTGTAACCCTGAACTTGTTTTTGTTCTTTTTCTTTATTTTGTGCGTTTGTGACTATGAACTACTACTACTATGTGTTGTGTTATGTAATAACCTCACCTCGAGCGATTCGTATTGTGTTTGTGTTTGTGTGTGTGTGTGTTTTTTGCTTCCCCTTTAAGCTCAAATTTCCTACTCCGGATTCAATCTTAAATGTTGGGGGGGGGGGATAGTTTACTATTATGCTTGTGTGAGTGTGATGATGCTGGGAGCCTTGATATATGCCCAAATTCAAAAATTTGAGAGCTCCAACCAATGTTTGCATGATCAAAGTGGAAGTTGTGTGGGAAATTCTCATGTTTATTGGCATTGATCTTGAATTGTTGCATGTGATCGAGTACATCCTATGATGATGACTGAGAGGTTCATTAGGATAGTGAAAACGTTTAGTTATCATGTGTGCATAAATGAATGTATGTCTTGACTCGATTACTTGTTGATTACAGTTGCCATGCATCGTGTTTGTTAATTGGAATAGATGTTGAGTGACTAGGTAGCCATGTGATCTTTGAACCGATCGTTTTCTTCTTGTGTGCTTAGATCCCTCTTACCATGGTGTGTAACATAACAATTGTCACTAGTAAGTATGATGGAGGCATAGGATTAGTCCACGCCCAAATGTTAATTGTCCCGAAATGTGTCATCCCTTAGTCAACCTCTTTGAGCCTTGTGACTTTGGGGGTCGTTCTCAATTCAGGAGCTTCTTGCTTGCGAGCTTAATGGTGTTAATAGTACGACCCCCACCAATCCTTTCTTCGTATCTAAACATGAGTCGTCCTTGTGTCCCGGAGCTCTCGCTTTTGAGTTCCATTGAGGTTCTACATAGGAGGATTGTGTGTGATTCTTGCTAGGAATGAAAAATGAAGTGTAGTGTTGGAGTGAGTTCTTCAAAAAGAGAGCATTGGTCGTTAAATGTATAGGTGGCCAGTGTTTTTACTCTCTAGTACCCTCCCTCAAAAAGAAAAAGAAAGAAAAGAGAAATGAAAAAGAGGTAATAAAATGGGGTAAATAAAGTAGAGAGTGCCACGAAAAACCAAAGTGTATGCTCTAGGAGGGGTTTCTTGGCACTCAAGCCATTGAGACCCCAACATTGTTTTAGAACTCCTTCACTACCAAATCGAAAGATGATAGAAAGAGTAGACCGAGGAATAGTGCTTCAATGTAGTTCACGATGGGTGATAGTGTGGAAAGGAGAGATAAGGTTTCTGGCCGATGCTAGTGGCCTTTGGTTGAAGAGAAGGGTTTTTATTCGAAACTATAGAACCTTCGGGTTTAGGTTGAAGATATAGAACCTCACGTCATGATTTCCACCACCCAAAAAGCCTTTTCCCCATGTCCAAGACAATTGCCAGACATCTGAACTCGTGTCTAAGACCTTCGGACAAACTAGTGACGACAACCATTCTATGAACTCTAGCATTTAGAGGTTGCCGCCGTGGTGTTGAGATGATAGGGCTGAGAGTTCATGATTTTGCACATCTTTTGGCAACAAAAAGGTCCCGACCCCACTGGTCTTTGGAGTGAGTGATTCATTCTTGCTTCGCATGTCATATAAAATCCCAGTGAGGACCTTGGTTGCCTTCCCATTTGTTCCTTGGACTTGAATTCCATGCATGGTTAGTTGTGGTTGATAAGTGGTTTCGTTGAGACTTGCATTGATCCATGAACAAGGTGAGAAATTTTTGTTTGCCCATTTTTGGTGGCTTCGAATGTCGTTTGTGGAGGATGTCTGTATTGCTTGCAACGGTCCATGTGTTAATCGCCAATTGACATTTGAGAATTCCCACTTTGTTCCCTTTGAGTTGTCCCCAAAGTATTTGTGTAGATTGAAATATTACCTTGTGTGAAATGGTTCGCTTGGGGACAAGCAAACGTCTAAGGGTGGGGGAGTGATTTGGGCCTAATTGTACATGTTTTGCCCCCGTTTTACTTAGATGTTTGTGGCAAATTCGCTCCTAAAAAGGTTGGTTTTACGCTAGGTTTCTTGTGTTTTAGCATGTTTCAGGATTTAATAGGTGAAACCAGCCTCGAAGCCGAAAATTGGACGAAAAGGATGGAACACCGGGAGAAGAGGTGAAAAAGGCCAATTCACGGCTATTCCGGGAAGTTCACGGTCTTGCATGACCGTGAGGAAGAGCTACTGACCGTGAAACTCAACGCATCCAGAGCATTTCCAGAAGTTACTAACGTATGGTGTTTTCACGGTCACCAAGACCGTGAACGAAGGCTGTTGACCGTGAACGGGAGTGAACGAAGCTGTGCGTTTTGGCGCACGCCTGCAGTTCACGGACGCGTTTGATGGTTCACGGCCGTGAATTGAGCTCGTCTCTGGTTTAAAAGATGAGCTGAAAGGAGGAGAGAGGGCAGATCCCACTTTGTGTGAAAAACCTTCTTCTGAATTCTAGAGAGAGAAACACGAACCAAAGGAGAAGAAGGCTAGGGTTTTGTTTCAAGGTTGATTTTGGGAAGATTTCCTCCAAGGAAAGTTCAACACAAGGAACAAGAATATTGGGAGCATCCTCCAAGATGGTTTCTACCTCTTCTCCTTGTGTTTTCCCCATTTCTAGCATGGAGTAGATTTCCTTTCACTTGGGTGTTGTGAAACCCTACCTCTACCATGTAGTTTCTTTTATGTGAATTTGAATGATTGTCATTGGGTATTGTTTAATTCAATGATTGAGGTATTATTCATCTTGATTGTGCATGTTTATGCTTAGCAACCCCCCCCCCCCTTCCAAGGGAGTCTCAATCGAGTTGGTATCCCTAAGGATTTTTAATCCTTCTAACTAGGTTAATTTAGGGCAAACCTTAATATTGAATTAAGCAATGTGGTTAAGCGCAATTAATAGTCCAACCCTTGGGTTGAGAGAAGGAGTAAGTCAACCATTGATTTCCTAAACCGAGAGGGCCTAGTGACAGCCTAGAATGCATGCCTCGGGTTAGCAATCACGAGTGTGGTCTACGACCATATTTGCGTCCCTTAGTGGTTAGCGTTTGCCTCGCCCAAAGCGATCATTCCGGTTCACATACCATGGTAGGAGTTAGGGGGAAGCGCCACCCGAGTGATCTTCCCACAAAGAGTTTTCAAAACCAATCACATTTGCCTTAGTTTATTTTAATTAGCAAACTCTTAAACCAAAACTTTGTTGCTAGATAATGATTAAAATGACTGAAGTAGGGGGTAGACGGACCGACCCAGGTTGATATTTAAACATACTTATCCTATACTGCACCCGACTAAGGTTTATACTTGGACCTTAGGCGGGAAATTATTGTGGTATTCGAGACGAGTCACCAATGCTCTCTTTAAAGAACTTCCTCCAACACTACTTGTTTCCTCTTTCATTCCTAGCAAGAACCTAGTAAACTCCTCCTATGTAGAACCTCATTTGGAGCTCAAAAGCAAGAGCTCCAGAACACAAGGATGGCCTACAATGGTCTAGACACGAAGAAAGGAATGAGGGGTCGTTCTATCAAACACCATTAAGCTCAAAAGCAACAAGCTTTTATCTTGAGAACGATCCCACAAGTCGCGCGTCTCAAAGGGGTTGACTAGGGGATAAGATGTTTCGAGTCAATCAACATTTGGACGTGGACTAATCTTATGCCTCCATCATACTCACTAGTGGCAACTATGATGTTACTCGCCATGGTAAGAGGGATCTAAGCACACAAGAAGAAAACGATCGGCACAAACCTCACATGGCTACCTAATCACCCAATCATCTATTCCAATTTCACAAAACACAATGCATGGCAATTGTAATCAACAATTAATCAAGTCAAGACATCCATTCATTTTTGCACACATGAGAACTAAACCTTTGCACTATCCTAATGCACCTCTCAGTCTTCATCATAGGACGCACTCGATCACATGCAACAATTCAAGGTTAATGCCAATAAACACGAGATTCTCCCACAAACCGGTCACTTTGATCATGCAAACATTGCTTGGAGACCTCAAATTTTTTCAAATTTGGGCATACATCAAGGCTCCAAGCATTCAAAACCACACCAAACATTCACACACACATGCATAATGGACTACTCCCCCCCCCCCACACTTAAGCTTGACATTGCCCTCAATGGTGTAAAGTAAGGAGGTAAAACAATGTTACCAGATACGATGTGAATGTTGGTGGCCGGGATCGGAGGTCGGCCGAGATCTGGAAGAGCAAGGAGATGGAAAGCACCGCCAAAATCTCTCCAATGGTCTTCTTATTGGAGTGGAAAGCATACAAACCGATGGTGGATGGGTTGCCTCCCACCAAGCGCTTCTTTAATGTCGTGGCCGGACGGTTGCTCCTCAAGTTTTGGTCCACCCTAGAACCTCCTTGAAGTTGAGGTTCTCGGCGGTGAGGTGACGTCTCAAGTCACGAGCATTGGACGAATCCATGATTGAGGGCTTGTGAACTTGAGTGGCTTTGAAGCTCCACCCACGAGACCTCTTCTTCTTTCCTTCTTCCTTCTTCTCTTTGCCCCATACCATGAAGTGCATCTTCGATTTACCACCATCGCACCCACCAAGAGGGATCGCCGATGGTTTGGCCTTGGCTTCGCAAAAAGCCCAAATGGGTCCTTCTCCAAAAGCGCGTCGAGGTCGGGTGGAAACCTTTCTTAACCCTCGTAACTTGTGGATGCTTCATCCACCACGACCTTGTCCTCATCTTGGACTCCACTTCCACCTTCGTCTTCATCTTCAACCTCCCTTCCTTCTTCAAAATTTGATTCCTCCCAATGGGAACACACAAGATCTTCCTCCTCTCCAATGCTCACTTCCTCCTCTTCAACCACTTCTTCCTCCTTCCCATTCATGTCTTCAAGCACGGTTTGGAGGGCAAGATGCCACGCAAGCTCATGAAAGGGATTCTCTTGCTCCTCCGCACTCGTGTCTTGGTCTTCAAAGTTGCTTTCGGGAAGGGGAAGATGATGGGATTCGTCAATGCAACCTTCTTGTTCATCCTCACCATGAGAGATCTCCGAGGTGAGTTCCTCTAGCTCCACATGGTTTTCATTGTGCGCCCCTTCAATCTTCTCTTTCTCCTCCAATAATAAGAGGCGATATCTTTCACAAGCTCGTGCCACTTTCTCTTCTAGTGTCAAACCGCGGGGAGGGAGGGGTTGGAAATCCATGCTGGAGCTCGTTCTTCCATAATTCTCATGGCTCGCCTCTTCGACTTCCTCTCTTTCTTCCAGTGGCAGGAGGCGATTGTGAGCAAGTTCTGCACATGCTTGCTCTACAAGCCCTCCTAGCCTCTCCGTGCGTCGACAGAGCTCCTCCGCCTCCTAAAGAAAGGTTGAGTCGATAGGGTTGCCGATTGGGAGGTCCATGCTAGAGCACCCTTCATTGGTGCCCCTAACAAATTGCTCCAACATGAACTCTAATTTGCTCTTTGGCTCCGGTTGTGGAGTGGCACATGGTCTTGAGGTTTCTGCCATGAAAGCCTCCATGACCAACTCCAACTTGGATTTCTCCTCGGGTTGTGGAGGGAAATCTTCTTGATATGGGGAAGCCTCTTCATGTCCCCAATGGTATGTTGTTCTTCTTGGAAGGAAGGTTGGTAATAGAACCTGGATCCTTGGCTTCCCCCTTCTTGTTCACTCCATGAAGCTCTAGGGTACCCCCATTCGTGTGGTTGTGGATAGCCCCACCTATTGTAGAAGCCATTGGGATCCATGATTCATAACCTACACAAACAAAAACACAAAAACAAAATCAAACAAACACAAACCACCCATCTAAGAGAAGAGTGGGTAAACAAAACGAAACAACGACACGAAACACAAAACAAAAAATGACTAAACACAAAATCAAATAACCTAGAATGGTCTCCAGCAACGGCGCCAAAAACTTGACTCGTTCTAACTACAACATACCAATCGACGACCAAGTATAATCGTCGACCGGGTGTAGCATAGGGCAAGCAAGCAATAAGAATTTATCGTACCACGGGGATCTAGGCTTACCCTACTTCAGGTTTAGGGTTTGTTATCTACCCAACTTAGGATAGTGATTGATAGAATCAAACTAACTAACCTAGCTATTTACAAGGTTTGGAGCTCTCTTGGGTTGAATTGTCCTAGGTTCGTTCTTTGGATCAATGTTGGGTATCCTCCTAGTTTGATCGACTCAAATACAGTACCGTTTGGAGATGGACTCCCTCAGGCGTGACCCGGCACGGCGAATCGATGGATAGGTAGTGCTCTATTCAACCTAGGGTTTCGTATAATGCTAGGAGAACGGTCGAATAAAATCCCTCGGGGACTACACGGACAATAAAAGATAAGAGAGACCCAAAGACGCCAAAAGGGGCTCTAAGGGGATTATCTCCCTCCTAGGTCAAAAGCTCAATACATGAAAATGGAAACCCAACTCATGCCAATCATGAAAACATCTATCAATTAAGTAAAATCACCAATCAAACATGGAATGTGTCACATACATCAGCATTAAGTCCAAATCTAGACCTAGGGGTTCTCAAAACCAAGAGAAGAGGGTGAGTTTCTAGAGAGAGAAGAGAGGGATTAAAAATTTGAGCTCAAGATCTTCTTCTTCTTCTAGGCTTGAATCCTTGTCTTCAAGATCAACCCAAGCCTCCAATGATGCTCCAAGATTACTCTAGCACTCTCTCTCTCTCACTAGAACTCTCCTTTGGTGTTTTGGGCTCAAACCCTAGAGAAAGAAACCAATTCTTCTCCAAAAACCAGCTCTCCTTTTTCTCTCCCCGCTGTTGTCTTCATAATTGCTCGAAAGTACCAGTTCACGGCCGTGAACACCAAAACGCGTCCGTGAACTCAGTGTTGTCCAAAACGCACCGCTTCACTCTCTTGGGTTCACGGTTTGTGCTCCATGTTCACGGTCTTAGCCTTGTCGTCAGTAACTTCTGGAACCTTGCTGGACGCCTCGGCGTTCACGGTTTGTGGTCCAAGTTCACGGTCTTATGAGACCGTGAACTGCCTTGTCCGACTGTGAACTGCGACTGTTTTTTCGGTTTTTGTGCTTTTTGACCTCCAATTATCCCAAAACTCGTCCTCGCCCCTTCCACACGTGCTAGGACTTGAAATGTATCAAAACAAGCACAACCTAGCATGAAATATGTCCGGGAACGATGGTCTACTAAGCTAAACGAATAAGAAATGAGGGGTAAAATGTGTACATTTGAGCTCGAATCACTAACATCGTTTGATGATTTGGCTTTTTTACTAATTTTCCTGCGTGAAATTTTTATATTTTATTTTTCTACTTTAAATTAGAAGTCATAAAAAAATAAAAATATCTCAGCCTGTTCACCTTCTTCCCATGCGCCGCCTCGAACCTTGTATTCACCTCCTCCCACTGCCAACATGTCCCTTAGATTTCTTCTTCATATTTGTTGAGTTTGGGCCATTGAGGAAAGCTCGACCCTAATCCCAACCTCATTTTTTGCGCTCGAGGAATCCGCAAATCCAAGCCGACAATGTCCAACGATCCAATGCTTATTAACTAGCGACCGGGAGGGACGGTAGTCGTCTGCTCGAGTTATGGTGGGATTAAGAAGGGGAAACACAACGAGGAAGTAAGAAAGCCTAGATTCAGGCGACAATTGCGGTTGCTCTTTCTTCTAGATCGATTTCTTTGCTCATTCCCCCCCCCCCCCCCCCCCTAAATGTTGTGTTGTAGAGCATCCCACCTGTCAATCAAAAAAAGCTCCTCTAGCATCATGACAATCACCGGAGATCTACCCCAATCCTTTATCCAATCGAGTTTTGTCAGAGATTTTGTAATCAAACTCGAGCGAGGGAGTCACAAGTATCGGCAACAACAACCCCATGGACAAGGAAGATCCAAATCTGGAGCAGTGGATTTCAATCTCCTCGTGGATTTGGATTTGGGATAGAGGTGATGGCGTCGGAAACTTAGAGGAAAACTCTTGCGGTGGGGTGTAATAGGTCGGAATCGAAGACGAAAAAAGAAATCTGGAGAATATGATTGTTTTTTTATGTAATTAACATAATTAAAAAAGAATATTTTTATGATGTGGTGATTATGTGGCAAGGGGAAGTTTAGGTGGCAACCACATCGGTATAACATTTAATTAACTGACGGTGTTATTGACAGTGTTAAAGTATTTGACGGATATAGACAAATTAGTCGTACAAATTTAAAAAGTGTGACTATAATTATGTATTATTCAAAATTTGGCTATAATTGTCTATGATTTTTGCCTATCCAATTGTATTAACAAATTTAACTAATGAAAACCATTTAGGGGCGGTAGCAGGTAAATTAAAAGAAAATGGAAAAGAAAACCATGGACACGCGAAAAGAATCCCCCAATATATTTCTCTTCCTTCTCCCTCCTCCTTCTTCCTCCTCCACACTGTACTCTACTAGCTGTGACTGTGAGCTTCCAAATATCTTCCCTCCCCGAAAATCCAAAATGTCGATGGCTAGGGTTATTTCCCGATCGTTGGAGGTCAGAGTTAGCTCTCGGGTGCCTAGGGGACGGGTTCAGTTAATTATGAACCCGTGGGATGCCCCACCGGAGCTGCTCTCCGGCGGCGAAGGTCAGGGAGTTGACTGGCGTAGGTAGGGTTGTCGTTCCAGACGGCTGGAAGACGGAAACCCTCTTCATTCCAGGATGGTCGACAAGGGAGGCACCGCCTGAGCTGTTCACCGGCGAACGGCTGGTCTACGGCGAGGGTTTGGTGCAGCTTCCCGACTGCTGGAAGCCTGAAATTTTGGTTCCTCGTGGATGGTCGAGGTTCACTGAAGCAGTAAAGAAGGAGCCCTCCCGGAACTTGGTGGAAGTAACAGAGCGCTATTTCGACCGAACAACGCTCAATAACATGGCGAAGCATGGAGGGAAGGATACGCTCGAGAAGATCCTCCGGAAATTCGATTGGGGAGGAGATGATGTCACTTTGAATGAGGTCTTCGAAATTACGAAACAATTGGACTTGAAATTTGAGAAGCTGACGGAGAACGAGTGGAGGGCTTGTGTGAGGGGAAAACTCGATGAGATAGCCAGCCGCTTACCTCCGGCGAAGCATGGCCACGGTGGTTCGTCGGTTCCCGTGGCGAAACCAACGGTGAACACTGGCGGCAGTGGGCAGAAACCCAAGGATCAAGTTGATGATGCCAAGGAATGACCTGTGTGCGAATGATAATTGTGTCCGTTTATCATTCGCACACAGGTCATTCTCCGAAAAGTTTCATAGCATTGTCATAGCAGCTCTTGAACACTCCCGTACGACCCAGGCCTTCTCTTCGTTTTCGGGATCAGTTGCCGGCGGGGACTGCGGTTGGAGGGGTTCCTGGGTGGGCTGGGCTCGACTACGTCGGCTTGCTCGACTCCGTCGGCTTGCTTGACTACGGGCACGGACTGCTGTTGGAGGTGTTCCTGGGACGGATCCTGGGTGGGCTTGAGCTTGACTCCGTCGGCTTGCTCGACTCCGTGGGTTCCATTTTCCTTGGCATCATCAACTTGATCCTTGGGTTTCTGCCCACTGCCGCCAGTGTTCACCGTTGGTTTCGCCACGGGAACCGACGAACCACCGTGGCCATGCTTCGCGCTGGAGGCACACACAGGTCATTCTCCGAAAAGTTTGAGCAGATCTTATATTTCATTGAGTGCTTGTCTTTAGGGGGTGTAGTACTTCATTGCGGCTCAGTTCTCCTTTTCCGTTTTTCTGAATCCTTTCCTTCTCTACTTTGAATGGTCTAAGCTTCTTGGAATATAATACAGTACTCTTTGGGATCTGCGTTCTGTTCATTGTTCCTAGCTTCCATCAAATGATGTTACTACTGTAGCGAGTTGTCTGTTATTGGATCTTCAATGCCAGATCAAGGAGCTCTTGCCTCTTTACAGAAAGTTTGTGGATCTCAGGAAACAGCCAGAGCTCAAGATGTACGATCTTTCACTATTTCAAGGGAGGGCTGAACAAAATGAGCATCATAAGGTTGTATATCTAACTCTTTTCATCAGTAACATACTTGTTCAATGAGACTCATGCTGTGTCTTGTCTCACTCCACTGTGTCATAGCTTGGTGAATTGGGGAAGAAGATTAAGCCAAGATCTTGAAGATGCAAAAGTTGCAGCAGAAGAAAAACAGAACTTGTATGATCAGTGTGTCAGCTCTGTTGCACAGCTGGCGAAGTCAATCAAGTAGCATGACAATAGTCGGGAAACAAGGCTTAATGATCTAGCGAAAAAGGTTAAGAAGACAAAGCCCCAAATGCAGTCAGCTTCAAAGGATCTCAAGGTCAGGAACGCTTTCTTTTTTCTGCTGGATTGCTATTGCATTGTTAACTTGTACCAACCAAAAGTCTGATACTGTGAAATGCTAAGACTTCTCTAACTGAATAACTGCATCGAGTTGTAACATGTTCTGTCTTGTTAATAGGCACATGAGCATGAAAGAGAGAGAATGGTTTTGGAACGTGAAGTAGTCATCAAAGAGCATGCGTCATTAGAGAGTCAATCAGCCTCCCCTTGAAGGCACAAATCAATAGTCTTGATGTTGAAGTAGAAGAACAAAAAGCCAAGGTAATATCTAGACCTGGTTCAGGCTCTGTTACATGTACTATGTACATAATTGCAGGAGTACTTGAACAAGGCTACTGTTGCAGGTAGCATCCATACATGGTAATTGTGGTAGTGCTCAATCTGAGCTTGATTCTGTCCGCCATAAGATGAAAGAGTATGACACCCAAGTTAGTAGCATTGTCAAGGAACAGCAAAAGCAACTGCACAAAATTACTGAGATCAAGCTTGAGCAAAAGAAGTTGGAAAATGAGGTAAATCTGTGTTCGCACTGGTACTTTGCATGCTCAATGATCTAAAACATGATATTTTACCGTTCTGTAATAGTTGAAAAGAATGGAAATGGAACACAATGATTGCTCTACTAGAGTTGAGAAACTGCTGGAGAAGCATGCCTGGATTGTAACTGAGAATCAGTTATTTGGAAGAAGAGGAACTGATTATGATTTTGAATCACGTGATCCTCATAGGGCTAGGACGGAACTGGAGAAGCAGAGCAATCAGGGCGACTAAAGGGTTATTGCGACAGTGCATTCTATTATTTAACCTCAGGGTTAATAATGTGAAAGCATGCAACTTTTTGCCTACCTTCCTGCATAAGAATAACTAGCCTTCTGTTTTGTGCACAACACATGCTTTTCTGCAGACTTTAGATTTGCATGTTCTATTACCTAGTGATGCTTGTTCCTTAGTATTGCTTTTTTATATATGAACCTACTGTAGTTTGGAGAAAAGGTGAACAAGAAAGTTATGGCGATGTTTGAGAAAGCTGATCTGTTAGTTCCTTGTTTTTTCATTAGACTGATTAATCACCTATGCCTCTTTGCGATGAATGGAATCTTTGCTTTGAAGTCTTATTGCATTTTTGGTGTTTCTAGCATGAGTTTTGATTAACCTGAAACAGCATTGAAATTAATTTCAGCCAAATGCTTCGATGAGGGGTCATGTTGATGAATTTCCTGTTGAGAAACCGGGCAGCAACCACAAGCAAGAATAGAATGCACAAGACACACGATTTTTACGTGGAAAACCCAAATCGGGAAAAACCACGGGACCTTTGTCCAAGCCACAACTCCACTAGACTTTGGTGGGATTACAAGTCCTCTCTAGACTAGCTAGAGGATTACAAACACCTCAAGAACACCCTTCTTGGATCAACAATCACCCACAATAGCTCTCACCAACATGGTGGATAACAAGAACAAGAGCAAGACAAAGAGAGGTTGAAAGATACCCAAAAATAGATTCGTACACCTTCTGTCCACCAGCGATTCCCGACGAACTAGACCTCAGAATGACGATCCCTTCGATCAGAATGAAGCCCAGACAATTGCGAACCCACTGTCCAAATTTCAGGACGATCCAACGGTTCAATCTTCCAGAACGCTCACTTGAACAGGCTGCCCTGCTGCAGAAACGAAAAACTGCAGCTCTTCCTCTCTTTTTCTTATCTCTTCTCTTTTCTTTTCTTTATTCTCTCTCTAAAAATGAAAGGCTGTCCACTCTTTTCACTTTTGAGTAGCAATAACTCTCTATTTTGAAAATAGAGGATCTTCTAGAAACCAACCAAAAACCCAAACTCAAACTGGTTAATCCAACCACCATATGAGTTGGACCAACCCAACAAATCTCCCCCTCCAGCTCATATGGGGGGTAACACCAAACCTGCTTCATCTCGACAGAAGATATGTTTTCCACTTGGTAGAGACTTAGTCATCATGTCCGAACCATTGTCATCCGTATGCACTTTGTTGAGCTCCAACAACTTCTCTTCCAAAACATCACGAATCCAATGATATCGAACATCTATGTGTTTCGACCTTGAGTGGAAAGTTGGATTCTTGCAAAGATGGATTGCACTTTGGCTATCACAGTAGAGCACATACCTCTCTTGCTTGATGCCCAACTCTTGAAGAAACTTCTTCAACCATAACATCTCTTTGCAAGCTTCTGTCACGGCTATGTACTCGGCTTCTGTTGTTGATAATGCAACACATTTTTGCAGTTTAGATTGCCATGAAACTGCAGCACCTGCAAAAGTCATCATGTATCCAGAAGTCGACTTTCTAGAGTCCACATCACCTGCCATGTTAGCATCGGTATATCCATCAAGTATGGTCTTGCCATTACCAAAGCATAGACACACTCTAGAACTACCTCTCAAGTAGCGAAGAATCCACTTCACTGTTGTCCAATGTTCTTTTCCCGGATTGGAAAGAAACCGACTGACAATCCCAACTGCATGAGCAATATTCGGTCTTGTGCAAACCATAGCATACATCAAGCTCCCAACAGCTGATGCATAAGGCACATTCTTCATTGCTTCTTTCTCTTCCTCACTTGTAGGACAATGCTTCGAACTCAATATGAAATGTCCTCCAAGTGGAGTACTAACCGCCTTAGCCTTGCTCATGTTGAACCGCTCAAGAACTCTTTCAATATACCTTTCTTGAGATAACCAAATTTTTCCATTCCTCCGATCCCTAGATATTCTCATCCCTAGAATTTGTTTTGCCGGTCCTAGGTCCTTCATGGCAAAGGATTTACTCAACTCCTTTTTCAATCTATCAATCTCTCCAACATTCCGACCCACGATCAACATGTCGTCCACGTAAAGCAAGAGAATGATGAAATCATTTTCAGCAAAGTATTTCACAAACACACAATGATCGGAGGTAGTTCTTGCATACCCGTTTTTGACCATGAATGAGTCAAATTTCTTGTACCATTGCCTTGGTGCTTGCTTCAACCCATATAAGCTCTTGCTCAATCTGCATACAAGATCTTCTTTGCCTTTAACCTCGAACCCTTCCGGCTGATCCATGTATATCTCTTCCTCTAAGTCACCATGAAGAAACGCCGTCTTCACATCGAGTTGTTCAACTTCCAAGTCCAAACTTGCAGCCAACCCAAGCACAACTCGGATAGAAGACATCTTCACCACGGGAGAGAAAATTTCTTCAAAGTCAACACCTTTCTTTTGGTTGAAACCCTTCACAACTAGTCGCGCCCTAAACCGAGGCTTTGAACTAGTTTCCTCCGTCTTTAACTTGTAGACCCACTTGTTCTTAAGTGATCTTTTACCTTTGGGTAGTTTCACCAAATCATAGGTGTGATTCTCATGCAAAGACTTCATCTCTTCTTGCATTGCTTTGTTCCACTCCTCCTTGTCTTCATGAGACATGGCTTCTTGATAATATTCGGGTTCTCCCCCGTCAGTCAACAATAGGTACTCATGAGGGGAGTACCAAGTGGAAGCTTTGCGATCTCTTGTTGACTTTCTTGGTTCGGGTAGAGGTTGCTCTTCTTCAACTTGTTCTTCTTGCTCCAATTGCTCTTCTCCTTGCACATCTTGATCTAGTGCACCTTGGGGCTCATTATGCACTACTTCATCAACATTTTCATGCATTTGGGATGGAGATATAGGCTCCAAATTAACCGGACCAGCTCCTGTATTTTTCTTCTTTTCACCCCTTTCGACGTCTTCAATTGTCTCATCTTCAAGAAAAATCACATCCCGGCTCCGAACAATTTTCCTTGCAATTGGATCCCATAATCTGTATCCAAACTCTTCACGCCCATAGCCCATGAATATACATGGCTTTGCTTTGTCATCAAGCTTTGCTCTCTCATCTTTTGGAACATGAACATAAGCTTTGCAACCAAACACTCGCAAGTGTTCATATGAGACTTCCTTTCTGGTCCATACTCGTTGAGGCACGTCACCCTCCAAAGGGACCGATGGTGAAAGGTTGATTAGATCAACAGCTGTCCGCATTGCTTCTCCCCAAAATGATTTAGGTAGCTTGGCATGTGAGAGCATACACTTGATTCTCTCACAAATTGTTCTATTCATCCTCTCGGCGACACCGTTTTGTTGTGGAGTCTTGGGTACACTTTTCTGCAGTTTAATTCCGTGCAATCTGCAGTAGCTTTCGAATGGACCTCTATACTCTCCCCCGTTATCAGCCCTTACACACTTCAACTTCAGGCCGGTTTCCCTTTCCACTTCAGCATGAAATTGCTTAAAAACATCTAGCACTTGATCCTTCGTTTTCAAAGCATATGTCCACACCTTCCTTGAGTGATCATCGATGAAGGTAACATAATAGCTTGCACCACCAAGAGTTTTATCTCGCATAAAACAAACATCGGTGTGAATTAGATCAAGTACCTTACTCCTTCTAGAAGGTGGAAATCTATGAAATGCAACTCTATGAGTTTTTCCGGCTAAGCAATCAACACAAGTTTTAAGAAGAGTACCTTTAGCTCCGGGCAAGAGTTGTTTCTTGGACAATATTTGCATCCCCTTCTCGCTCAAATGACCGAGTCTCTTATGCCAAAGCTCAATGGAAGAATCTTTCTCAGCAACATTGATTCCTTCCTTGCTATGCTTTGCATTCGTCATGTAGAGCGTACTTTCCTTCTTGCCTTTAGCCACCACAAGAGAACCTCTTGAGAGCTTCCATTTTCCTTCTCCAAAATAGTTGGTATAACCATCATCATCAAGCTTTCCCGTGGATATCAAATTCAGCCTCATGTCAGGAACATGTCTCACATCCTTCAAGACTAGCTTGCAACCCGTGTTGGTCTCTAGATGAATATCACCCATGCCAACAATCTTTGATGCACCATCATTTCCCATCCTCACACAACCATAGTTACCGTTTGTGTAGGAAGAGAAAAAAATCAACCCGTGAGGTCACATGAAATGAGGCACCCGAGTCAACAACCCATGTACTCTCTTGACAAGCAATGTTAACAAAACCGGCATCACAAACAATGACTATGTCACCATCTGTGGCAGCAGCAGTAGTATCATCTTTTTCTCGGTTTTCCACACATTTTCCTCTAGCTTGTTCCCGTTTCAAGATTCTGCACTCTCTCTTCATGTGTCCGGGCTGGTTGCAATGATAACATGTGATTTCTCCTCTTGGTCTTGACAATGATTTTGATCTTCCTTTTGATCTCCCTCGGCTGTTACTTCGATTATGAGAGTTTTTGAAGTTGGAATTTCGATTTCTGCTTCTTCCACGACTTCCAGAATTATCCGCCACCAAAGCATGTGACTCTGATGTAATCCCCAACTCTTTTCTCCTTGCCTCTTCATTCAGCATGCTATCCTTGACAATGTCCATCGTCAACTTGCCATTAGGTGTTGAGTTGCTAAGTGAGACCACCAAAGTCTCCCAACTATCCGGCAAAGAACTGAGAAGTAACAATGCTTGCACTTCATCATCAAGTGCTAACTTCATAGTAGTTAGTTGGTTCACAAGCCCTTGAAAGTCACTTAAATGCTCCGAGACACTATGCCCATCCTTGTACTTCAAGTTCACAATTCTTCGAATGAGTGAGGCTTTATTTTGAGCCGATTGCCTCTCATACATGGACTCCAATTTCTGCCACAATTCATCTGCTCTTGTAGAGCCCTTCTAGTGTGCTCTATAGCACCCATGCTATAAAAAACAAAAAAAAAAAAGGTGACCTGTTGAGGAGGTAAACCCACTAAATGACTGGTCCCACATCATTAATGGCAATCTTGTAAATAATGAATCAATGTATACAAGTGTAGGTACAACTTAAAGTTGTACCATTAGTATAGGTACAAGTTTCAGCTGTACCATTGAAGAATTTGTTTCACAAAGTGTAGGTACAACTTAAAATTGTACCATTAGTATAGGTACAATTTTGAGTTGTACCATGAAGGGATTTATTAGAAAGTGTAGGTACAACTCAAAATTGTACCATATTATAGGTACAAGTTTGGGTTGTACCATTAAAGAATTTTGAGAAAGTGTAGGTACAACTTAAGGTTGTACCATTAGTATAGGTACAATTTTTAGTTGTACCATAAGGAATTTGTTAGAAAGTGTAGGTACAACTTAAATTTGTACCATGGTATAGGTACAATTTTGGGTTGTACCATAGAAGGATTTTTAGAAAGTGTAGGTACAACTTAAAGTTGTACCATTGTATAGGTACAAGTTTGGGTTGTACCATAGAAGGATTTTGAAAAAGTGTAGGTACAACTAAAAGTTGTACCATTAGTATAGGTACAATTTTGAGTTGTACCATAAAGAGATTTATTAGAAAGTGTAGGTACAACTTAAAGTTGTACCATTAGTATAGGTACAATTTTGAGTTGTACCATAAAGGGATTTATTAGAAAGTGTAGGTACAACTTAAAATTGTACCATATTATAGGTACAAGTTTGGGTTGTACCATAGAAGGATTTTGAAAAAGTGTAGGTACAACTTAAGGTTGTACCATTAGTATACGTACAATTTTTAGTTGTACCATAAAGGGATTTGTTAGAAAGTGTAGGTACAACTTAAGGTTGTACCATTCGTATAGGTACAATTTTTAGTTGTACCTTAAAGGGATTTGTTAGAAAGTGTAGGTACAACATAAAGTTGTACCATAGTATAGGTACAAGTTTGGTTTGTACCATAGAAGGATTTTGAAAAAGTGTAGGTACAACTAAAAGTTGTACCATCAGTATAGGTACAATTTTGAGTTGTACCATAAAGAGATTTATTAGAAAGTGTAGGTACAACTTAAAGTTGTACCATTAGTATAGGTACAATTTTGAGTTGTACCATAAGAGATTTATTAGAAAGTGTAGGTACAACTTAAGGTTGTACCATTAGTATAGGTACAAGTTTGGGTTGTACCATAGAAGGATTTTGAAAAAGTGTAGGTACAACTTAAAGTTGTACCATGGTATAGGTACAAGTTTGGGTTGTACCATAGAACGATTTTTAGAAAGTGTAGGTACAACTTAAAGTTGTACCATGGTATAGGTACAAGTTTGGGTTGTACCATAGAAGGATTTTGAGAAAGTGTAGGTACAACTAAAAGTTGTACCATTAGTATAGGTACAATTTTGAGTTGTACCATAGAGGGATTTGTTTGAAAGTGTAGGTACAACATTAAGTTGTACTATAGTGTATAGGTACAATTTTTAATTGTACCATAGAAGATTTTTAGGAAAGTGTAGGTACAACTTTAAATTTAGTGTAAAGGTACAACTCTAGAAAGTGTAGGTACAATTTTTAGGAAACACGGCTCATCTCACGGGCGTGACATGACCCGTGACAATCAAAGAGTAGTTTTCAATCTCCAGACAATCACACGACTTATTCTCACGCCCGTGAGAATTAACAGATGAGCCGTGAGAAGTACAGCATTCAAATCCAAAACACGGCTCATCTCACGGCCGTGATAATGTCGAAGGCAACCCGTGAAACCCTCTGGGAAACTGAGAAGTGCGTTTTTACATCCACGGCCTATCTCACGGCCTATCTCATGGCCGTGATATTTCCAGAATTACATATCCAAAACCACGTCTTCTTTCACGGCCATGGGATTTCCAGAATTGGCCGTGAGATTTCCAGAAATAGTCTGCACAGACATGCACCTGTACAACTAACCCTTGTACTTATTATAATGGTGTAAGTAACATAATATACTGTTTGTGAAAACTACAAGCTTATGAAAAGATGAGTCATAATGTTCTTTGAAGCTTGACACGAGCATTACATAGATCCATTCACAATGTTCTCTAGTAACTGTACATCATATCAGATGAGATACCCTGTTAACAAAAAGTAAAAAGCAGTCAAAGCTTTACATTTGTCTTATAAAACAAACATCCATAACACGATTAAATTTGTCTAATTAATGCTTAAGTTTAGATGCATGTAGCCCACACTGGTGCATCATAATATTCTAATTGGAAAACATACAAGCACAAAAGCAAACACACATAGCTAAGTACTAAGGACTTTGGTTGGCTCATCTTCACTGCCCATCTTTCTCGTTAGTGTTCTCGTCCTCGTCTTTGTTTTCCTGGATTTGCTCATCTTCATTGTCCTCGCTAGAGTAACTGCTGTCTTCCTCATTGGTCCCTTTGACCTCTTGATTTTTTTCCTTGTTTTGGTCATCGCCATTGCCCTCGTCGTCCTCTTCACTGTTGTCTTCCTCATCGGTCCCTTTGTCCTCTTCAATGCTTTCCTTGTTTTGTTCCTCTCCTTTCTCCTCTTGATTTTTTTCCTTGTTTTGGTCATCGCCATTGCCCTCGTCGTCCTCTTCACTGCTGTCTTCCTCATCGGTCCCTTTGTCCTCTTCAATGCTTTCCTTGTTTTGTTCCTCTCCTTTCTCCTCTTGTTTTTTTTCCTTGTTTTGGTCATCGCCATTGCCCTCGTCGTCCTCTTCACTGCTGTCTTCCTCATCGGTCCCTTTGTCCTCTTCAATGCTTTCCTTGTTTTGTTCCTCTCCTTTCTCCTCTTGATTTTTTTCCTTGTTTTGGTCATCGCCATTGCCCTCGTCGTCGTCCTCTTCACTGCTGTCTTCCTCATCGGTCCCTTTGTCCTCTTCAATGCTTTCCTTGTTTTGTTCCTCTCCTTTCTCCTCTTGATTTTTTTCCTTGTTTTGGTCATCGCCATTGCCCTCGTCGTCGTCCTCTTCACTGCTGTCTTCCTCATCGTTCCCTTTGACCTCTTGATTTTTTTCCTTGTTTTGGTCATCGCCATTGCCCTCGTCGTCGTCCTCTTCACTGCTGTCTTCCTCATTGGTGTCATTGTCCTCTTCACTGCTTTCCTTGTTTTGTTCCTCTCCTATGTCCTCTTGATTTTTTTCCTTGTTTTGCTCATCGTCATTACCCTCGTCATCCTCTTCACTTCCCTCTTCATTGATCTCCTCGGTTGGCCTAGGAGATAGTTCCCAAGGTCTTGAGAATTGTTCGTAGTCAATCCTCAAGGACCTCATGATCTGATGGTTGCATTCGATGATGTAGCGTCGAGCTTCCTTCTCTCGATCGAGGCGGGAGAGAATGAGTGCATTTTGCTCCAGAATTTGGGCATTCTGCCGACCCAATGCCTCAAAATGGGATATGTAGCTGTCGGTGGATGGTCCGGCTTGAGTCGTAGTTTGGTGATGTTGTGCAGGTTGTTCCGGAGTCTCCTCGACCATTTGCTGAACAACATGCTCCGATGCGTTTGCCTCATCTGTTGCAAGAGGTCGAGCAGGATGAGGGAGGCCAACAATGCCTACCACACCATTCTCCTTAACCACCAAACACAGACATGATCAATATCAGAAGCATTAGTTACATTTGCTCAATGTTCAAAAGGAACTAGATTAGTAGGCAATCCAAAACTTGCACAAAATCAATCCTAGATTGTTTGAATCCCGACTAGTTATGTTTTAGCATTCACTGTGAAAAGGAAAGTGTTGGTTGGAACATTTACCTTTGACAACAAATTTAGATCCGCAAGGTTTTTTTGGGAGATTGGTTGAGTGGACTGGGCAATGGTGCAATGAGAACCCACCGGATCAATGCCAAAATGCCGAGCTAGCCTTGTGATGTAGGCACCTCCATGGATGGTCTTGATTTGTTTGTTGGAGGTCATCTTCTGTAGGGTTTTCAATATGACTATACCAAGATGAATTGGGGGATCTTTTACCATAGAGAGGAAAAAGTTCAAATCCCGCTTGGTCACACTCCCCGGGCTCCCCTCCCTAGCTGCCACAGAATGAGCGATAATGTTGTGGATGATACGCCACGGGGGAAGAAGATCATTCCCTTTATAGTGGGCAGGGTCAGACTTGTCCACATGTTTTTGTTTTACCGTTGTCCACATAGCATTGACCGATTGTGCTCTTGAATGATATATTTGCTCCGAAATAAAACCATGTTCATCTGTGGTGAGAAATCCTGGTGGGTATATCTGGAGTGCCTCTGTGAACTCAGTGATGCTCATCTGTCTCGCCTGTCCTCCAAGGCGAAAAGTTATGTTGTCTTCGGGCTTGTCGAGGTTAAACTCGGACATTCTCTTGATGGAGAGAGTGCTGAGGAACTCAATGGTAAGCTCTCGGTAGATGACCTCATTGATGGAGAGAACCTCACACCATACCGGGAGACGGAGGCATGTGCGAACGGGGTCCGCTGCTCCGAGGCGCTCTAGGAGATCCCAATCAAAGCATCTTTGCTGCCCAAATGGGAGGGGAAGGAAGCGCTCCAAAGCCCTCCTATGTTCGACGGGTAATTGGAGGAAGCCGTGAAGTCTCCCTCCTCCAAGTTGAGCCTCCGCTTGTGGTGGTGGTGGAGATGGTTGGCGTGCCCGTCCTTGGTTGTTTTTGCGTTGTCGTTTGGGGGGAGTGTCTCGTTCTTGGGTTTGCCGGCGACGAGAAGAAGGAGCCTTCCTTTTAGCAGGTGAGGCTGCTGGTTGCCGGGTTTTTGGTTTAGCTTTCCCCATTCCTACAAAAACCAACTAAGCACATTTAGTCTTTAGTGAATGAGAGGGAAAAGAATTATAATCACGTCTACACCAACCAATGTGACGTCAAGGGTGAAGATCCCAGGAGCATTCTAATCACGTCTACACCAACCATCAATTGCTAGATCAAGTATCAGAAATATTGTAGCTAACCTAAATTCATGCTTTTATGACATTACAGCCCGCAACTACCATTAGCCATATAAACTGCCCATCAATTGAAGTTCATTTTAAATCAGGTTTGTAATAACAATAGCAGTGATGAACAAGAGCATCTGCTTCCATATAAATGGGTGGAAGCTAAGTACAAAATCAGTAATGCAATTCTCCCGCAAAACTTAGACCGACTGCAAAAGGGAAAAAGCGAGTACTGCTATAGTAAGAGCATCAGAGCAGTAAGTCAGTCACAACAACAGCAACACCACCACAACCAACACCAACAACAACAAAGGGGAGAAACGAAAGAAGTCATCCCACCAATTCAAAACCCTAATTCAAACCAACCACAATTGGGCAACTAAACCCTAAAAAATGCAAGAAACCAGAGAAGAGTGCCGCTGTGGTTAAGAAGAACTCACCAGAGGCCTTGTCGGGATCGAAGTGGAACAGAGGGCAGAGACTCGTCCGGAAATGGTCGCCGTCGCCGCTGAACCTTGAAGAATCTTCGCGGGCGAGCGAGGGCGAGGGCGAGGGCGAGGGCGAGGCAGCAAGGGCGAGGGCGAGCGAGCAAGGGCGAGGGCGAGGGCGAGGGTGAGCCAGCAAGTGCGAGGGCGAACGAGCAAGGGCGAGGGCGAGCGATCTAAGGCGATGGCGAGTGCGCGAGGGCGAGGGGGTCGAAGTAGAACAGAGGGAGTAGAGGGTTGGGGGTCGAAGTAGAACAGAGGAAAATAGGGTTCGAACAAAATATGGGGGCGGGGGGTTTCAAATTCTAATATGCATAGGTTAGTTTTTAGGCTTCCAATCTCACGGCCCATTTCACGGGCGTGATAATATCGACGCCAACCCGTGAAACTCTCTGGAACTCCCCTTTTTTATGGAAACAATCTCACGGTACATCTCTCGGCCGTGAGATTCCAGTTATGAGGCGTGTTTTTGGATTTCAGCTGTGAACATCTCACGTCTTAGTCTCACGTCCGTGAGAATTTACAGAGGGCCGTGAGATTTCCATCTCACGGTCTCTCGCACGGCCGTGAATTGGGAGTGATATTTCCATCTCACTTCTCCTTATCCCGGCCGTGATATTTCCATCTCACGGTCTCTGGCACGGCCGTGAAATTGGGAGTGATATTCCATCTCACGTCTCCTTATCCCGGCCGTGATATTTCCATCTCACGGTCTCTCGCACGGCCGTGAAATTGGGAGTGATATTTCCATCTCACGTCTCCTTATCCCGGCCGTGATATTTCCATCTCACGGTTTCTCGCACGGCCGTGAAATTGGGAGTGATTTCCATATCATGGCTTATTCTCTCGCCCGTGACAATTTAATTACAAGCAGTGAGGTTTCCATCTAAGAACAAAAAACAACAATAACTAGATATATCCATCTAGCCACCCACAATCGAAGAGAAGATCAATATTTGATCATTAGAGTTATGGAGTACATTGCAATTGATTTGTAGAAAAGAAATTGAACATACATATATAACACAAATTCATGGGAAGGAGGCCTATCCATTTCCCTTGTTCTTCCACAACATCGCCTCTCCTACTTCATCCAAACGAAAAAAACAGAGGAAAGGAGAGCTCCTTCTTCCTCTCTTCTTCTTTACATAGATGAATTTCTGCCAAAAAAAACAGAGATGGGGAGAGACAGGGGAAATTCTTCTTCTTCCTCTTCCAGATTCCTATGCTCCCTCAAAACAAAGACTTCTTCCTGATACTTCCTTCCCTCCTCTAAACGTGCTTCTATCATTTCTTCTTCTCCTTCCCTTCTCCACCAAGAGGGAAACCAGATTGATCATCTTCTTGTCACCCACGAGGATCCACTTCCTTTTCTTCTTCTCCCCTGCACTTCCCTCTTCTTAAACACAACAATAGTTAGATATACAAAAACTCTACTTCTTCAATACATACTACCTTCTTGCTTACAAGCACACCACAACATCACAAAAACAAGAACAAACTTTTGTCGAACATCCCTGCCCATCCCCCTCCCATGAATCCACAACTGCATTCTTATTTTCCACACCTAAGAAATCCTGCAGGTCCAGAAAAAAAAACACATATACACAACACATAGATCAAATCACTACCATTAAGCACCACCAAGGCTTATACAAATCACACAAACGCAACAATCAGTCAAATTCTAGGCTATCACCAAACCAAGATAATCCAAAGATCCAGTAGAAAAATTAAGAATGACTTACAGACTTCTCCCTTGACGTCTCTTTGAGTATTCCATCCTCTTCAATCTCCACTTTTGTAACTCCCCTTGGAGCTGGGGTGATACCGGAAAGATCAAACTTTCCAAGCTAGATACAACCTTGGTCAAGGGTTTTGCAATCTCCATCTCTTTGCTGCATTCCTTGTCCAAGGATTGTATCGAACTTGGAAAGTTTGTTGTCCTTGCTTCCTTCCTTAGAGATCGATGAGGTGGAATACTCAATGTGACGTCAAGGTAGATGATCCCTGGAGCATTTCAATCACGTCTACACCATCATGATCAGTCAGAACCCTGTCAATGCTCACTTAGGTTACAAATTGAACCCTTTTGATGATGTTACAGTAAGCTCTTCATTTTGAGCCAAAATCAGACACTGCATTATACAGGAGATTGGCAAATACCTGTGATAGTGGTGCTGAAACTCTCTTGACAGATACCACACGAAGCTTCTGGTCGGATAGGTAATCCCTGGTGAGCAAATCTGGAAACAAAGAGGGAGTCAAACGAAACATCGGCGCCGCAAGAAACCGCGAGAGCAAGAGAGAGAGAGAGAGAGAGGAAGGTGGAAAGGGGAGATCTATCTTCGTTTACCTTTGTCCTTCTCGCCGAAGTCGGAGAAGAGAACTGGTCCCTTGCTCATGGCGGACGGCGAAACGGAGTCGGAGCAGGGAGGATTTGGGGGCAAGGGACTGGGAGAGAGCTTCGCCTGTGGTGGTGGGAGCTTGTTCGAACTGGGTAGAGGGTTGGGGGTCGAAGTGCGACGGCGAGGGTTTTAAATAGGGTTGGGGGTCGGGTTCAAGTAGAAAAGATGAAGTTTTAAATAGGGTGTTTCCAATTCTAGGGTTAATCTCACGGCTTTTTGTCCCGGGCGGGATATAACCCGTGAAACCCTCTGGAGCTTACAATTTTTAGAAAAAAATTCTACGGGTACATATCCCGGCCGTGAGGTTTCAGTTATGAGGCGTGTTTTTGGATTTCACGTGGGATTATCTCACGTCTTAGTCTCACGCCCCGTGAGAATTTACAGAGGGCCGTGAGATGTCCAGAATTCATATCCAAAACACGGCTTATCTCACGGCCGTGGTAATGACGACGCCAACTCGTGAAACTCTCTGGAACTCCCCCTTTTTATGGAAACAATCTCACGGTACATCTCCCCGCCGTGAGATTTCATTTATGAGGCGTGATTTTTGGATTTCAGCTGGGATTATCTCACGTCTTAGTCTCACGCCCCGTGAGAATTTACAGAGGGCCGTGAGATGTCCAGAATTACAAATCCACGGTCTCTCTCACGGCCTATCTCACGGGCGTGATATTTCCAGAATTACAAATCCAAAAACACGCCTTCTTTCACGGCCGTGGGATTTCCAGAATTGGCCGTGAGATTTCCAGAAATAGTCTGCACAGACATTTACCTGTAGAACTAACCCCTGTACTTATTATAATGGCGTAAGTAACATAATATACTATTTTTGAAAACTACAAGCTTATGAAAAGCTGAGTCATAATGTTCTTTGAAGCTTGACACGAGCATTACATAGATCCATTCAATGTCACTAGATACTAACTTGCACAAAACAAACATTACAAGATGAAACATAATGTAGTTTGAAGTCGAACACCAGCATTACAGGTTGTGCTTGGATCGTTTGGGAAGTAGAACAGATTCTTGAGTCTCCACATGAAAGCTGCTTTCACCTGCTCCTATGGACTCGAAGTTGTATTCTTGTTGCGTGAAATGACTATCACCTCCACCTGCTTCAGCCATTCTTTTCAGCGGACAATTTCTGATTGTATGTTTAGGACGCCTACAATACTTGCACAACCGTGTTTTCACTTGAGGTTGCTTCACATTCCCTTTACTTCGAACTGGATGGGGGTCCTTAATAAACTGAGAGGAGTTCACTCCAACATCCGTAGTAGCATTATTTGTTTTGTTGGTTGTTTCTTCACTTATTGTCTTCACTCGCAATGTCAAGTCTTCAATCAACCCTTTGGCAGTATGAAATGCTTCATCCGAACTCACAGCATAATGGCACATTCTACTACATTGACCAACCAAGAATCCAAACCTGTCCAAATAAACAAGCACTTTTGTAGTTGGTTCCAAGCACAATAGAAGTAAACAAAGAACTAAATGAACACCTTAAATGTATAATACCTGCTAATATTTTGCTGGGTAGGACAGCTTCCCATACTCGAGGGATCGAACTCTTTTGCATCTTTAGTCCAACGCTTCAAAATGAGTGACTTTGGAATTTGTATTTGATTTTCTGCTTTCAATATACAGAATATATGCCGACATGGAATTCTGCAGAACTCAAAGATGCCACAAGAACAATGCACATCATGTCCACTCGTGTAAAAGACCACGGTGCACTTTGAGTCAGGGTATTTGAATCGTGACAATGTGTAAATTGTTTTATTGGTCAACACACACTTGTCTGTAATATAGTAATGAACTTCTCTCGCTATTTCTGCTCGAACGCTCCTGAACACATTTCTTGTATATACTATAGAGGCATGTCTTTCAATTTCATGTAAATGTGTCATCAAAACAACATCAGTATGTATTGTCTTAAACTGGTCATGTAACTCAGTTTGTCTCCTATACAAAAGTGCCATGTCAAACTGCTTGACAAACTCAAACAACTTCATCTTACTTTGCAAGAATTTGTCTAGATAAGAGTTCATGCTTTCACAACGTTGTGAGGTAGTCATCCCAGCAAAGAAAATACCTTTCAAGTAAGTTGTGGCCCATAGAGCTCGTCGCCTATACATCTTCTTCATCCACGCATTGTGCTCCAGGTCATACTTGGACAAAGTTTCCTTCCACGTAGCTTCAAATTGTGGAATAGAACTGCAGTTTAGCATGCATCGTTTGAAATCCTCCCGGAAGCCTTCCGCATGGCCACGCGCTTCTGCGTTATTGCCCAAGTGCCAAGAACATAACCGATGTCGGGATCCAGGGAGAATCGACTTGATAGCTTTCCTCATTGAAGAACAACCGTCTGTTATAACTGCGGTTGGCTTCTTACCACCCATGCAATGTAAAAAAGCATTTAGAATCCATACGTAGTTCTCCGCCGTTTCATCCGCAAGTAAAGCACATGCAAAAACAGTGCTTGCATTGTGATTATTCACACCAATGAATAGAAGAAATGGAAGATTATATGCATTAGTCTTGTACGTCGAGTCAAAAACAAGAACATCTCCAAAGAGACTATAATCCAATTGTGAAGGAGAGTCAGCCCATAACATATTGCCTAGTTCACCACCGTCACTTACTGTATATCTACAATAAAAACGAGGATCGGTAGTTGCCCGTGCTTGTAAGTAGGCAAGTGCAGCTTCACTGTCACTATCCAAGATCTCCGACCTCCGATCCGCACTAACAAAATTGTAGACATCGGTCTTAGTGAAACCCAAGTTCTGAAAGCTTCCTGCACAATTCACTAGATAATCCATGATTTGATTGGTGCGAATACCAGCAGCCCTAAGTGATCGAATCTGAGCCTTACTTGCGTCATCTACCTTGCGATGAGAACTCAAAAACTGCACTTCATGTGCTCCAGCTAAGGGATGAAAATGTGTTGGTACAAACTGCTTCACCTTGAATCGGTTAGTTGCCTCAACAAAACTGACTTTGAAAGCAGCCGGACAATGGAGCCTTGTTACAGGCCTAGGTTCACGCTTTCTGTTCTCCTTGTCATTGTGGACTGGAAGACGCTCCCCCTCGCGTGAGCAAACCCATCGCTGCATATTTTTAACTCCATATTTTGAATATGTGTGAGTGTTCTTTCGTACGCTGAACCCCATGGCACAACCATAAGTTGAATAGAACTTGCCAGCCTCCTCAAGGGTTTCAAACTCATAACCCACAACATCATCCGACTCCCATTTAGAATAAGGCTTACCATTCCCGACTTTATCAAGCAAAGTCCAGTCATACATACTCGAGTACGGTGGAACCATGGCTGGATTTGCAGCATCTTTGATGTTCTCTGAGCTGTGTGGCTGTGTTTCGAAGCTGTGCAAATGCTCATCTGAGATGTTCTCTTTATCATCATCACCAATGTTAGTGTTATTATCATCCTCAGAATCACTATCGCTGGTGTCGACATTGTCCTTCATATCGTCACTATCTCTAATACCACCGGTATCATCTCCATAATTCATTCCCCAATCTAAACCAACATTCAAGTCATTTCCCGTGTCCTTGCCTGTGCTCATATCATCCATCAACCCTTCCATAGTTGATCAACTGAAAACAAGCAACAAAATGAAGTTTAGAGACAATTGAAATCGACATATTCACCACCCACAGCCGACCAAATCGAACACTTCACTAATCAATTAACAAACACGAGGCAAACACGAGACAATTGAAATGAAGGGCTGGCTGGTAACTGTAATCCACATATCAACTCGATAGTTTCCCCTTCACTTCCGCGACAAACGACCAGAAAGAACAAAACTATGAACAAATTCCCTACAGAAAACAGTAGTTTTCTCTCTGAAACCCCCCAATCACCCTCACAAGACACCAATCAAGCCACCATGATCGAATAGACAAACACAATATCAAGTCCCCCCAAACAGAATGAACGAAATAACCCAGGGGCAATCTCATTTCACCTGGAAACCCAGAATGAACAAGATCGTAGACGGACGGATTACTCGACAGAAATCAAACGAGGAACACAAAACCATAGCTAATTCCCTCAACCGGATGAACGAAAAACTAAATGAGCCTGGAAACCGCTATCCGCAAGTTCGAGAAACGGTGATAAACAATCACAAACGACAGCGCCACAATCACAAACGGAGCAGAACCGAAACAGAACAGAAGAATTAATCATCCGAGAAGAAACAAGAGGGAGCCGGCGGGTACCTGAAACAATAAGGCAGGGAGCGGAGTCAGGGAGCTGAACGGAGATGATTGGCGGTGGCGGTGGAAGGTCAGCAACAAACGACGAAGGAAGATTGCTAGATTAAGCCTCTTCCGTCGCGAAGGATGGGTGGCGAAGGATGGGCGAATAAGCCGACAGGGAGGAACCGACGAAGGAAGAATCTGGTTTCGTCGCGAAGGATGGGTAGAGAAGGGAAGACGAAGGAAGAACTGAGGCTGGGAGAGAGGGAAGCTGGAAGGAAGAAGCCGACAGGGAGGAACCGAGGATCAGTCCTCTGGCGCCGACGGAGGACGAGAAGGAAGAAACGGCATCACTGTTACGACTTACGATGGTGAGGGTTTAGGATCTAGGAATTTCTTCATTATGACCAACCCAAAAAAATCATCGGTTATAATTAGATGGGTTAACCCAAAACCATAATCAAACGAAAATCAACCCATATATCAATTACCTCAATCTACATCGGTTCACAATTACATGGGGTTCAACCCAAAACCGATAATCACACGCTCATTCAACCATATACATAACCTCAATCTCACATCGGTTCACAATTACATGGGGTTCAACCCAAAACCGATAATCACACGCTCATTCAACCATATACATAACCTCAATCTCACATCGGTTCACAATTACATGGGGTTCAACCCAAAACCGATAATCAAACGCTCATTCAACCATATACATAACCTCAATCTCACATCGGTTCACAATTACATGGGGTTCAACCCAAAACCGATAATCACACGCTCATTCAACCATATACATAACCTCAATCTCACATCGGTTCACAATTACATGGGGTTCTACCCAAAACCGATAATAAAACGCTCACTAAACCATATAGATAACCTCTATCTCACATCGGTTCACAATTACACCCAAAACCGATAATAAAACGCTCACTCAACCATATACTTAACCTCAATCTCACATCGGTTCACAATTACATGGGGTTCAACCCAAATCCGATAATCAAACGCTCACTCAACCATATACATAACATCAATCTCACATCGGTTCACAATTACATGGGGTTCAACCCAAAACCGATAATCAAACGCTCATTCAACCATATACATAACCTCAATCTCACATCGGTTCACAATTACATGGGGTTCAACCCAAAACCGATAATCACACGCTCATTCAACCATATACATAACCTCAATCTCACATCGGTTCACAATTACATGGGGTTCAACCCAAAACCGATAATCAAACGCTCATTCAACCATATACATAACCTCAATCTCACATCGGTTCACAATTACATGGGGTTCAACCCAAAACCGATAATCACACGCTCATTCAACCATATACATAACCTCAATCTCACATCGGTTCACAATTACATGGGGTTCAACCCAAAACCGATAATAAAACGCTCACTAAACCATATACATAACCTCAATCTCACATCGGTTCACAATTACATGGGGTTCAACCCAAAACCGATAATCACACACTCATTCAACCATATACATAACCTCAATCTCACATCGGTTCACAATTACATGGGGTTCAACCCAAAACCGATAATAAAACGCTCACTAAACCATATAGATAACCTCAATCTCACATCGGTTCACAATTACATGGGGTTCAACCCAAAACCGATAATCACACGCTCGCTAAACCATATACATAACCTCAATCTCACATCGGTTCACAATTACATGGGGTTCAACCCAAAACCGATAATCAAACGCTCATTCAACCATATACATAACCTCAATCTCACATCGGTTCACAATTACATGGGGTTCAACCCAAAACCGATAATAGGGAATGATTTTTTGAATCTCAAGGCCAAGTCTCACGCCCATGAGAATTTACAAAGTGGCCGTGAGATGTCCATCATACATATCCAAAACAAGGCTCATCTCACGGCCGTTATACTGTCGAAGGCAACCCGTGAAACTTTCTGGAATCTCACGGGTGTGAGATGGTCCTTTCAAGACCGTGAGATTCAGGTTTTTTGAATCTCAAGGCCCAGTCTCACGGGCGTAAAATTACCATCATTAAGCCGTTATAAAATCCCATCTCACGGCCAAGTCTCACGCCCATGAGAATTTACAAAGTGGCCGTGAGATGTCCATCATTCATATCCAAAACACGGCTCATCTCACGGCCGTGATACTGTCGCAGACAACCCGTGAAACTGTCTGGAACTCCACCTTTGTATGGAAAAAATCTCACGGTCTCTCTCACGGCCTATCTCACAGCCGTGATATTTCCAGAATTACAAATCCAAAAACACGCCTGCTTTCAGGTCCATTTTCAACCATTTTTCGGTATATGATCATGCATAATTTTTCCCTTGTCGACACATTAAACATAATATAGAGAAAAAATAACATCACTGAATAATGCTTCATTCATTACTTCATTGTAATTTCAACAGTTTCCTAAACTTCATTCAACATCTACATTCACTAAAATTCATTCAACATCTACATTATCCTAAATGTCAATCAACATCCACATTAACTAAACTCTACATTAACATCACAAGTCTCAATGCTTCTTAGACTTTCTACCCTTTTTCTCCCCATGCGCATGCAACGGCTTTCTTCCTCGATTGAGTAAGTTTGTCTTGAAATTCACCTTCTCAGTCTCAATTTGGGCAGGTCTTGCATGTCTCTCAAAATATTCATCGGATTGTGTCTTAACTGTAGCTTTCACCTCATTCAGATCCGTAGTGAGCAAGTACATTGTAAGTTGTGCCCGCTCATAGTCACTATGGAACTGGTCAAGCTTCTTGGAATATCGATCTGGATCCAGCAAGTAATTGATGACAAATAGTCCACAATCAAATCTGTAATATAACAAATAATTATCATGGTCATGATGCGAACAAATAATTATCGAACTTAATTAGAACAGTGCACGATTGAACAACAACAAAGGGTACCCATTTGGTTGGCAAGCAACATCCTGGCGATATCTAACCACGAAGTCCACAAATGAAAACGCCCCACAGATATCATCCTTAAGCAACCAATCTAGACCCAATTTCTGCAAATGAAAACATCCACCTCATCGATATATAACGACAAAGTCGGCAAATGAAAAACAACTAACAACTAAGCAATAAGTAAAGCTTGAAAACTTGAAGAACAAGAAGCAAACCAGTTTCTGCATCCTTGCATCATATTCTTCATTATGAGTTCCTCGTAATGAGTCCCAGATTTCAATTTCTTTGGCTTCCATGTTAAAGACCGCCAGATAGAAGTGCTTCAACGTGAGGTTGAAAATTGGGACATGAATCTGAAATAATGGACAAACAAACAATAATTATCAATTTACCATAGGAGGGTGAAGCCATTTCCTTTTAGAAAACAACATTACAACATACCTTACTGCAGTAAAGTAGCTCACCAATACAGTATCGCTCAACTATCTTATATGAACGCATCTTAGCCATAAATTGCTCCTCGTTGCAATGACTCGCACGCTCCTAGAAAAATAAAACACAGTCACCCACACAAGCTACATGTAACAAAAAATAGATTAATTTCATGACAAGAATAGACAAAGCAGACAACTGTACCAAAACTGAAGGTGGAAAGAACCAAGACAAGCCACCACTGCGACCACAACTCCGTTCTTCTAGTGTCTTGCACAGACACGCCATTTCTATAATCTAATGCATCATCATCACATATACCAAAGTCAGCAATACACGTTCAATCTACTAAATTACACACATAAATGAACTTACCCTTGTTGAAATTTTGGTCCTTGGCAAAAGCTCGACAAAATCTTCACGTGACAAGGAAAGAACCCCGCCACCAACACTAACCAATGTGTCACTGTTATACAATACCAAGTTCAAACAACACAACATTAGAATAAGCAAATACCAAAAACATCCTACAAATATGATCCAATTTTACTTGTAATGATTTCGGGAGGTACCTTTCGGGAAGCTCACTACTAAAAGCAAATTGAAGCATCTTTACTGCCTCCAGAGTCAATGGTGTCTCAACAACAAAGGGAGGAGCACGGTACAAAGGTTGTGCTTTCTTAGCTCTGGGATTTGCCCGTTCGAATGGAGAGACCACATACAAACTAGTCTTCAATTTAGACACACTACGTAGTGCACCTCCCTTTCGCCCCTTTCTTGTTCAAAAACATAAAAACAAAACCAGTTCATTAGTAACCACACCATAAGAACCAATAATTAGAAAAATTAATCAAGTGAAATACCTTCACAGCCTTGGAACAACCATCATTAGCAGCAACACTTTCATCACTCAACAATATGAATTTCTCAACTTGCGACGCTTTAGGCTGCTTGTAAGGAGACTTTTTCACAACTTTCACAGAAGGAGATTCAGAACATCTCTCATCTCCAATTTCCCCCTCAGCTTCTCCCGAATTCTCAACTTTGGCAGTCTTGACACATTCCAAGGTAGGAGAAATGGGTTCCCTAGGTTTTTCAACCTCACCCTTCTGATCGTTCTTTTTCAACTCAGCTGTAGGAGAAATGGGTTCCCTAGGCTGCTCCCTTGACAACGGATCACCTACAGTTGCTTTCACTGCCTCTATAAGGGACTTCACTGCAGTACCGATTTCGTCTCTAAAAGCCCGAAATTCGTTCTCCATTTTCACAACCCGGCTCATTAGCTCATTATCTCTAGAAGCAGCATCACCCATTGCCACTCTAAATTCTTGACCAAAGTTGTCAATTCTACCCTCCATGGTACTAAACCGAGCATCAATACGCTCATAGAGAAGCAGCTCATCCCCGTCGGGTTTGTGCCGTTTCCCATCTCTTTTTCCCCGTTTCCTTGGAGGTGATTTCAAACCGGCATCCTCAGCTGATCTTTTCCCCGAACTGCTGGAAACCTATAAATTAATTAAAAAGGGAACCAAATGTACCATTAGCATGCTCCAACTTGTCAAAAGAATCAAATATACTATCAATCTTACCACTTTTGTTAACAATAACTCCACGTCTCCGCTCCCCCAACTCATCAAATCCAAACTCCCATCAACGGTTTGGAAAATACCATTTGCATGCTCCAAGAATATTAACTACAAAAAAAATACTATAATCAACATGATGATTAATCATTACAAATATGTAGAAAGTCGGGATTAGCAATTATTTACCTCCAAAAACAGCAAGCAACCCGGTATATACTCTCTTTTATAAGCATTATGGTCGCAGATGCATTTGACCAATTCATTGAAGCAAAAGGATGCCCAATTCTTCTTCGGAATGTCTGCAACATCGGTGACAGCATATACCGAAGACAAGGAAATGTCCTCTCTTCTACTTGGTACTAATAGCACCCCCATTACGTACAAAATAAACATTTGAAGAAATAGATCGTCGCTATCTTTCATCTTCGACAACTCCTTCTTCATTAAGCTTGTGGAAATCGCCTGTCGGCCACAATCACGTGTCGAAAACACTCTAAATGGTTCCAGTTCCTCTGATCTTCCCTCCACTTCTTCACCATTCAAGATGATATCAGTACCTCCCTCAGGCACACCCATAATTCGCTCGAAATCTTTGGCCGAAATATGCACTTCCAACCCATACGCCTTAATTGTGCTTTCTTCCAGATTAAAGCTCTTCACAAGTTTCTCCAACAACTCACGTTGTAGCTTTCTTGCTTTGACTTCAAGAATACGACCAAAGCCACATCTCCTAATGGCATCTGATTGACAAGCCTCTAAATTTGAGACTACTGAGAATACTTTCCTAGGAGAACATCGCGTGCTGAAAATTTGATGCCTCTTCGTCTTCATTATAGAACAATTTTAGCAAACTGCAAAATTAAAACAACAGAAAAATTATAAGCATGCCTTGAAACACGAATTATAAGCATGCCGAAGAGTACAAACAAAATACAAGTTCTAACTACCAGAAGAACTGAAAACCCCCTACATCAACACCTGAGTACACTAATTAACCATGAAATCCGCCATTGGCATATATAAATTTCACCCAAAACACCCAGCTTTCATTAAATTTCACCCAAAATGCAAAATCTCACGGCCGTGACATGACCCGTGAGAAGCAAAGAGAAGTTTTCATATCTCCAGACAATCACACGGCTTATTCTCACGGCCGTGAGAATTTACAAAGGGGCCGTGAGAATTTACAAAGGGGCCCGTGATAATTTACAAAGGGGCCGTGAGAATTTACAAAGGGGCCCGTGATAATTTACAAAGGGGCCGTGAGAATTTACAAAGGGGCCCATGAGAATTTACAAAGGGGCCCGTGAGAATTTACAAAGGGGCCCGTGAGAATTTACAAAGGGGCCGTGAGATGCCCATCATCCATATCCAAAAACACGGCTCATCTCACGGCCGTGACACTGTCGAAGGCAACCCGTGAAAACCTCTGGGAAACTGAGAAGTGTGTTTTTACATACACGGTCTCTCTCACGGCCTATCTCACAGCCGTGATATTTCCAGAATTACATCCACGGTCTCTCTCACAGCCGTGATATTTCCAGAAACCACACACAACTTACAACTTTTGAGAGCTAAATAACATGACCACGAGCATAGCCACTAAGCTTTCCATAACCCATGACACCACCATAAACACTCGCTCTATTTCCATCCAAACTGGCTAAAACTGAAGTCACCCTGATTTCATGAAATAGTTCTTGACTAACACACTCAATTGCACCTTTCATGCAGCCAAGCAAGACCCTTCAATTAACAGTCCAAAATGTAATCAACAAGCAACGGTAACGACACTACAATACCAACAAGACCAAATCAACTCTTCCAAATTTTCTCTGCAGACTCAGTTTGAAGGCACACAACAATCCAACTTGTCTCAAGCCAAACTGAAAAGAATCAAACTTTCAGTATGAACTTTCCTATTCGATTTGCCTCCATAAAACACAAATCAAGTCTCTCCAATCAAAAAGTTAAAACTGGCATGCATAAAGGAAGGAACACAATCGCTAGCTAGGTCAGATTTGACACTAAATAAGTCAATATATAGCTAATTATCAAGCTGAACACAAAGAAGATAGTACAAGGACATCAACCTGGTCAAAGGACATGACCAATTAAACTCATAAACCTAAAACGAGCATGAAATTTCAATCCCCCTACCGAAATGTGTAAATCTAGAACATCCCAACAACGAATGCAACAAATTCGGTCGATACAAATACCCCCTCGAAGAATGAAGAACAATAGACTTCCTCCACCACCATTACCACCAAAGCTTCCCCACAAAAAGGAGAATCATTAACCACAAAAACAATGAATGCTGTGAATTCATCCGATTCGAATCCTCCCACGAAGAAGATGGAAGAACTACAACAACAACAGCCATCCAAAGCTTCCTCACCAAAGGAAGCATCATCAACAACCACAACCGCAACCACAACAACAACAACCACAACTGCTGTGAATTCTTCAGACTCGAACTCTCCCCTAACAACAGAAGAACCCAATGCTCCTCCTCAACAGAAGAAGATTGAGGAACAACAACAACAACAACAACAACAACAACAAGAGCCTGCTAAGGATGTTGCTGAAACGGAGACAAATCAAGCACAACCTCAACAGCAAAAACAAGGTGAAGAGAAGGTAAATGCTGCAAATTCTCCTTCAAAACAAGTGAAGGAACAACAGGAACCGCCATTGCAGCTAATTATCAAGCTAAACACAAAGAAGATAGTACTAACCGAAAAAAGTTGCGGTGGAGGAGGTAGGTCAGCGGTCTTTGTTTGCTATCGATGGGAAGAGGGGTTTTGTGCAGAGTCTTCGTTAGCTATCGATGGGAAGAGGGTCTTCGTTTGCAATTGACGAAGAGATGCTCGCTCTCGTCGTCCCTTGCTCGCCGCCTTCACTGTCGTCGTCGGAATCCGGAATCCGAATCGCCGCCTTCACTGCCGCCTTCTACTCGTCGTCACCCACTGCTCGCCGTCTTCACTCGTCGTCACCCACTGCTCGCCGTCTTCACTGTCGCCGTCTTCACTGCTCGCTAGCTACGTGGAGAGGATCGAAGGAAGGAAGGAAGAGGATCGAAGGAAGAGGGGTTTCGGCGGTGAGAAGAAGAGTGTAATTGGTTTCGAAGGAAGAAGAGTGTAATTGGTTTCAGACAACCGGTTGTACCGGTCATCAACACACAAATAAAATAATAAATTAATAATTTAAATAAAATCTAATGGTTGATATAGTTTGGACATGATCTAATGGCTGCAAATGTTTTATAGTACCAATACTATAAAGCACACTAAAATGCCTCGCTCTTGTATCTTTTGCAACATGATGAAAGATGCTTTGGTCAATCCATTGTCGAATGATTGCCACCGTCTTTCTATGCAAGACTTCCCATTGCTTCTCGGTCTTGTCTTCCGGCTTCTCGCTGCCATTTTCAATTGGCTCATAGAGATCCTTGCAAAACAGAATATCCTCCATCCGTGGCTTCCAAATCGAGTAGTTGGATGATGTCAACTTAATCATTGCTCCACTTGAGTCATCCATTCTTGCCATTCACCAAACACAGCCCCCAAACAACCTAATGCTCTGATACCACTGTTGAGAAACCGGGCAGCAACCACAAGCAAGAATAGAATGCACAAGACACAAGATTTTTACGTGGAAAACCCAAATCGGGAAAAACCACGGGACCTTTGTCCAAGCCACAACTCCACTAGACTTTGGTGGGATTACAAGTCCTCTCTAGACTAGCTAGAGGATTACAAACACCTCAAGAACACCCTTCTTGGATCAACAATCACCCACAATAGCTCTCACCAACATGGTGGATAACAAGAACAAGAGCAAGACAAAGAGAGGTTGAGAGATACCCAAAAACAGATTCGTACACCTTCTGTCCACCAGCGATTCCCGACGAACTAGACCTCAGAATGACGATCCCTTCGATCAGAATGAATCCCAGACAATTGCTAACCCACTATCCAAATTTCAGGACGATCCAACGGTTCAATCTTCCAGAACGCTCACTTGAACAGGCTGCTCTGCTGCAGAAACGAAAAACTGCAGCTCTTCCTCTCTTTTTCTTATCTCTTCTCTTTTCTTTTCTTTATTCTCTCTCTAAAAATGAAAGGCTGTCCACTCTTTTCACTTTTGAGTAGCAATAACTCTCTATTTTGAAAATAGAGGATCTTCTAGAAACCAACCAAAAACCCAAACTCAAACCGGTTAATCCAACCACCATATGAGTTGGACCAACCCAACATTTCCAGATGTCCATTGAAGATGCCGGATGCTTAGAATAAGCCTGGGATTAACAACGCCAGGGTCAGTTTTCTTCCCCCCCTTCCTTTCAGGTTTCAGAAACCCCATCTAGTGTTTTATGTTTGCTCTGTTTGTTGAATTTATATTATGTAGCCTCCCCGGGAAGTCTAGCATTTCACATCCAAGTTGGCAGTGCCTAAATAGATATCTAGACTTTTACATGATTATACCGATGGATGCCAACAAGTGATGAGGCCTTTAACGAGTGAATTTCATCAGTTAGTAATCATGCATGCATTAACATGCTAATCATTGCTCATTAAGCCTTGTGAACCCAACATATTTTGGTATATAACTGTCCACTTTTCAGTGTTCTTTTTATGCATGGTGGGCGACTTTCAGTGTTCTAACAGAGATAAATGGTGTTTTCCTGATTTCAGCTCCCGTGTAGGCTTAAACCAAACGTGTTGGTCGAGATCAGAGCTGGCAAATATCTACAAGGAAAGGTTCTATCTAAGGAAAGGATGGTGCTGATTTTTCTCCATCAGCAAGAAGGTCCAACGGCTAGCTTGAGATGCTATTTAATCCGCTGCTCATTGTCTCTCATTTTCTAACTTTTGTAGTGAGAAGTGGTAGAGGGCTTTGGTTTACAAAAGGGCTCAATAATCAGAGGTAGAGGTTCTGGTTTATTGAGGTTGTACGGGATCTGGGTTTGGGTCCTGGGAATTCATCTTCATCGAGTCTTTCTTTCTTTCTTCTTCTTCTTAGTTTTTCAGCAAAAGAAAATTAATAAAAACTGAGTCTCCTAGAATCAGCGGTGCTGCTTCTAGGACGTGGAGTAAAGCCATCCTTGGCCGAACCACGTTAAAATCCTGGTGTTCTGTTACTTTTCTGCACTTTCATTTCTCTGCTTTTATTCTTCATTGTTCTGTCTCTGTTCGTCAAGAATCGAACAGAATTCTGTTGTTCTTGATTAGCACTACAAGTGGGCCTAAACGCAGGAACCCATTAGTGCTCATTTGTTCCTTATCATTTTTTTGAGCCCGTTTCACTTTGGCCCATTGACTTAAAAGAAGAAGTAAGAAGGGAGACTGCGAAATTCATTCCCTTCTTCTTCTATCTGTCGAGTCCCAATTTTTCTCTCTTCATTCCATTTCCAATCCCTAACCCTAGATCGACATACAAGTGGTATCAGAGCCTTCCTTTGAAGAAGCTCGCTACTGCCAGAGGTGACGATCAATGGGAACCAATTCTCCCGCTGCTTTCGGTCCTGCGTCGCATCACAATCCACCATGGTTCACAGGCTCAAATTACAATGCCTGGAAGAAACGAATGAAGACATTCATGTGGGGGATAGATGTCGATCTCTGGTTAATTATCAAGGATGGACCCATCGAAATGGATCCGGAGAGACAGAGTGAATGGTCAGATGAGAAGAAGAAGAGCGCACAGCTTAACTGCCGTGCTATGCATATTCTGCAAACTGCCATCTCACCTGATGAGATCGACAAGGTAGAGCAGTGTGAGACTGCTAAAGAAATCTGGGCTATCCTCGAGGCAACTTATGAAGGTACGTCAAACATTAAAGAAACTCGTATTGATTTGTTAATCCATGAATACGAGACCTTTGATATGCAAGCTAATGAAGGAATTCATGATATGTATTCCCGATTTACTGGTTTGACGAACAAATTGAAAGGTTTAGGTCGAGTAATTCCATCTAAAGATATGGTGAGAAAACTCCTTCGATCCTTACCAAAAGAATGGTTGCCCAAAAGGACAGCCATTGAAGAAGCCCGAAATTTGAACATTTTAACTGTGGATGAACTCATCGGATCTCTGCCTGAGTCACGAACACTGTGATTAAACTAGGTGGGAAAGGAAGATGAACGACGCAGGAAGAGTCTAGCCTTTTAAAAGTAGAGTTTATGAGTATGAGTCTGATAATGACATCGACACTGACTTCGAAAGGGAGCTTGCTATGGTCAGCAAAAAGTTTCATCGAATGATGAAATACAAGAATGACCAAAAGCAGCGCTCAGTTGAGAACAGAGGTCGTTTTGAGTCACAAAATCGTTTTCAAAACTCTGCAAATAGGTTCTCAGGAGCTTCCAGTCGATATTCTGACTCGAACAGTAGATTTCCTGAGACAAAGTCATCGTCAAAATGACTCAGTGAATCGCTCTGGTGATTTAGAAAGGGGCAATAATCGTTTTAGAAATGTGTCTTTTGAAAGATTTGCTTCACAGGGAAATGAAACCTCTGATCGAGAACCACAGGGATGCTATAAATGCGGAAAGATAGGACATGTCAGAGCCAATTGTCCACTGACCATTAAAGCCAAAGAAAAGGCAATGGCAGCCACCTGGAGTGACTACGAGTCTGATGAGGAAGAAGAGGGACATGCTGATCAAGCCTTCATGGTACAGAAACTTCACTCAGACAGCAATCATCTCGAAAAGGCTGGTAAAACTACTAAACTCAATGAAACAGAGAGTAAATGGTACCTGGACAGCGGGTGCTCGCATCATATGACTGGTAACGAAGCTCTATTCTCTACTCTAGACTATAAATTAGGAGGAGAAGTAGTATTTGGGGATAACAGTGTTGGCAGAATTGTGGGACAAGGCACCATTGGCTTGTCTCCCATGCCTACTGTCAAAGATGTTATGCTTGTTGATGGCCTTAAGCATAATCTTTTAGTCAATTAGCCAGCTTTGCAGTAGTGGTAATAAAGTGACCTTTGAAACTGCTCATTGCCTAGTTGAAAGTTCAAAAGATAATAAAATGCTTTTCATAGGAAACAGAGTAGGAAATATGTATGTTATTGATCTTCATGATCTGAGTTCTTTTAATGAAACCTGCCTAGTTTCATTGACTCATCATCAAGAAACTGTTTGGCATAAGAAACTCGGACATGTGAATATGAAGAGACTTGCTGCTCTATCTAAATCAAAACTTGTCCGAGGGATTCCAGAATTAAAAGAACGAAGTGATTTCTTTTGTGAAGTGTGTGCTGCTGGAAAACATGCTAGGAAACCCTTCAAAGCCAAAACAAGCATTGCAACCAGCAGACCATTTGAACTTGTTCATATGGATCTGTTTGGACCTTGCACTGTCACAAGTCTTGGGGGAAAAAACTATGTTTTTGTCCTTGTCGATGACTACTCTAGGTACTCTTGGGTTTATTTTCTTGCTAGCAAAAATGAAACGTTTCAAAAATTTAAAACCTTTGTCAGAATGTTTGGGGAAATCAAAAGTATCAAAAGTGATAACGGTGGAGAGTTCATTTCTGAGGAATTCTCAGAATTCTGCAACTCCCTAGGCATCAATCACACGTTCTCAGCTCCTCGTACACCTCAACAAAATGGGGTAGTTGAGCGAAAGAATCGAACTTTGATTGAAACTGCCAGAACTATGTTGCTTGACTATGACCTTCCCAAGTCTTTCTGGGCAGAGGCTGTTAGTACGGCCTGTTATGTGATTAATAGAGTATTAGTTCGCAAAATCATCAACAAAACTCCTTATGAGATTTTGAAAAACAAGATTCCCAACATTGCCTACTTTCATCCTTTTGGATGTCGTTGTTTTACCTTGAACACTAAAGACACCCTTGGAAAATTTGATGCAAAATCAGATGAATCCATCTTCTTGGGTTACTCTTTAAAAGGTCAAGCATACAGAATTTTTAATAAACGCACTAGGAAGGTTGAAGAATCTGTTCATGTGTTGTTTGATGAAACTAATCATTCTACTAAGTGTGCAGAAGCAGAAAATCGAATATTTGATCTACTAGAGCTGACACAGTGGAATGGACAGCAGCCCTGTGATAAGTCTGCATCTCTGGAATCCAGCTCCTCACAAACTCAGAATCCAGAATGTTCCAATACAGAGTCAATAAGCTCCTGTCAGACGGATACTGAAAGCACAAACACTCCTAAAGCTCCACCTCATATCCAAAAGCGACACCCTGAAAGCCAGGTAATTGGAGAAATCACAGATGGTCTTCGAACTCGAGGTAAATATATCCCTAGCCAATATGCTTATATTTCTAAAGTAGAACCTAAATCATACAAAGAAGCTTTACATGATGAAGAATGGGCTTATGCTATGTTAGAAGAATTAAATCAGTTTGAGTACTTAAAGGTTTGGGAACTTGTTCCTAGACCTCTAGGAAAAACTATTATAGGAACCAAATGGGTGTTTCGTAATAAGTCCGATGAAAATGGCAATTCGCAACAAGGCACGACTTGTTGCGCAAGGGTATTGTCAAGAGGAAGGAATAGATTACGATGAGACGTTTGCTCCTGTGGCTCGTCTTGAATCTATCAGATTGCTATGTGCTTTTGCGTGCAATGAAAATTTTCCATTATATCAAATGGACGTGAAAAGTGCTTTTTTAAACGGTTACATTCAAGAGGAGGTTTATGTATCTCAACCTCCTGGATTTACTGATTTTCAGCATCCTGATCATGTTTATAAGTTGAACAAAGCTCTTTATGGGTTGAAACAAGCTCCAAGAGCTTGGTTCGATCGATTAACAGCTTTTCTTTTGGAGCAAGACTTTACTCAAGGGTCCATTGATAAAACCTTATTTACTAAGACTTCTGCCGGTCACTTCCTTATAGTTCAAGTCTACGTAGATGATATAGTTTTTGGGTCAACCAACCCTTCTATGTGTTCTGATTTTTGTGAAGCAATGAAATCCGTATTCGAAATGAGTATGATGGGAGAGCTTCAGTTCTTCCTTGGTCTTCAGTTTAAGCAAACTGCACATGGTACCTTTATAAGTCAGTCTAAATACATTAACACCATGTTGCACAAGTTTAAACTGTTCAATGTCAATTCCAGCCCAACACCAATGGCTGTGAATCTGAAATTGGACAAATATGAACAAGGGATCACAGTAGATGAAACGTTATATAGGGGAATGATTGGTTCCCTCCTTTATTTAACTGCAAGTAGGCCTGATATCCAGTATAGTGTGTGTCTATGTGCTAGATTTCAGGCTGCACCCAAAGCCAGTCACTTGGCTGCAGTTAAACGTATTTTTAGATACTTAAAAGGCACTGTTAATATAGGTCTCTGGTATCCTAAGCAGACTTGTTTTGATCTGATTGGTTATAGCGATTCAGACTTCGCTGGAAGTCTTACTGATCGTAAGAGCACAAGTGGCTCCTGTCAATTCGTTGGAAATTCACTTGTGTCTTGGTCATGTAAGAAACAGGGAGCAGTAGCCCTCTCCACTGCCGAGGCTGAATACATAGCAGCTGGAGGATGTTGCACTCAACTCCTCTGGCTCAAGTATCAGCTAGGAGATTATGGCTTAACTGTTCCTGTCATTCCCTTGTTTTGTGATAACACAAGCACGATCTGCATGACAAAAAATCCAATGCAACATTCTCGTACTAAACATATCGAGATCAAATACCATTTCATTAGAGAATTGGTTCAGAATCAGGTCATTGCTTTAGAGTACATCTCCACGGAATTTCAGTTAGCTGATCTGTTCACTAAACCTTTATCTACTGATCGGTTTATCTCTCTTTGCTATGACATAGGCCTGCGCTCAGTTGAAAATCTTAACGATTTTCTTTCTGTATGATGCTAAGTGTTTCTTTCCTTCTGTATGTTTATTTGATTCAGCTTCCTTGTTTTGTTTATTTCAGTTTCCTTCTTTGTTTGCTGATTTCTAGGTCTCTGTATGTTTATTTCCTTCTTTGAGGGTCGTCTGAGTTCCTTGCGCTTCTCTCTTTGTCCTATTTATATCCCGTCGCTTTGGTTGCTTTGCTCACCAGTAGCTCGAAATTCCTCCCTCTGCAACCATGAATTTTGTCTTCTCCCAAACCTATACTGACTATATCTTCCCTGAGCCTATTTCTTTCAGCCGGCATAGGTTTGCTCTAGCTTATGAAAATCGTCCCATTGCCTCTCCCATTCATGTTCATCTTCCTGATTTCATGGACTTTGGACTTGATGTAAGGGATTTCATTCATCATCTTGGCTGGGATTTTCTTCTGCTAGATCCTCCCTCTCTGATCTGTCCAGAGCTGGTTCGCTATTTTTATTCAAATCTTCGCTCTTTTTGCTTGCACAGTCGCTGTTTTTGCACTGTCATTCATGGCCATCTCGTTACTATCCCTGTACCTGAGTTGGCTCGCCTTCTTGGCATTCCTTCAGTAGGGGAAGTGTTAGCCCATGAGTCTGAGCTCTGGCGATACAATTTCCATATCGCGGCTGAGTTTGTTCAGCTCACTGGGATCCATCCTGGTCCTGCCACTTCTCTTCCTGTCGCCTCAGTTATTCCTCGTCTTCGTGCACTTCATTTTGTGATCACTCGGATTCTTCTCCCTCGAACCCAATCCTTGGATCTCATTCTTCCATTGGATTTATGGATCATGTCCCATGCTGTTGCTGGGGTACCGTTAGACTTTTCGTACCTCTTGTTTGGAGTGTTCATGACTTTTGCGGACTCCAGTTTTCCTGGCCCACTTCCTTTTGGCCCCCTGGTCACTCAATTGACTCTTCGCCTAGGAATTTCAATCTCCCCTTTCCGCACAGAGAAGCCTTCCTGGTACTTTCTTATTGACCAAGTTCTTGAGGAACTGGAGATTGCAAACGAGGGGGAGATGGAAGTTGTTGCCGCTGAAGAGGCTGAAGAACCTGAAGAACCTGAGGCTGAAGCTGATGCAGAACCTGAAGATCAGACTGATCCAGAAGAAGAAGAAGATGATGATTATCAGTTTGAAGCTGCTTTCATTTATGGGCCTGCTACACCCGCTAGACTCGTTGATTACAGTTCAGATGAATCATTTGATATCTGAGTTAGGGGGAGCATAGCTTTAGGGGGAGATGTCTTTTTGCTCATTTTGGTTTTTGGACTTGACAGTGTGGATTTATGTTCTTGATATGATTGTTTTTAGAACTTCTCCTTTACTGTGTTGTTGGTTGGCTTGCTATGCTCTGTGCTCGAGAATTTGTTTTGCAGGTACTCTTTCATTTGCAATCTCTGATCTAGGGGGAGATTGTTGGTCGAGATCAGAGCTGGCAAATATCTACAAGGAAAGGTTCTATCTAAGGAAAGGATGGTGCTGATTTTTCTCCATCAGCAAGAAGGTCCAACGGCTAGCTTGAGATGCTATTTAATCCGCTGCTCATTGTCTCTCATTTTCTAACTTTTGTAGTGAGAAGTGGTAGAGGGCTTTGGTTTACAAAAGGGCTCAATAATCAGAGGTAGAGGTTCTGATTCATTGAGGTTGTACGGGATCTGGGATTGGGTCCTGGGAAATCATCTTCATCGAGTCTTTCTTTCTTTCTTCTTCTTCTTGGTTTTTTCAGCAAAAGAAAATTAATAAAAACTGAGTCTCCTAGAATCAGCGGTGCTGCTTCTAGGACGTGGAGTAAAGCCATCCTTGGCCGAACCACGTTAAAATCCTGGTGTTCTTTTACTTTTCTGCACTTTCATTTCTCTGCTTTTAGTCTTCATTGTTCTGTCTCTGTTCGTCAAGAACTGAGCAGAATTCTGTTGTTCTTGACTAGCACTACAAGTGGGCCTAAACGCAAAAACCCTTTAGTGCTTATTTGTTTCATATTTTTTCTTGGGCCCGTTCCACTTTAGCCCATTGACTTAAAAGAAGAAATCAGAAGGGAGACTGCGAAATTCATTCCCTTCTTCTTCTATCTGTCGAGTCCCAACTTTTCCCTCTTCATTCCATTTCCAATCCCTAACCCTAGATCGACATACAAAACGGACTCCATTCTTGATAGAATTTCTCTATGTTGGCCGTTCTCTAAGGCAAGAGGGGCTATGCTTCTGTGCTATTTGGGCAGGCAGGATTGGGCCGCAAAACATCAACAGATGGCTTGCTATTACTCTATGAATCATGCAGTGGAGTACTTCAATCTTCGGGCCATTTCAACTGAAAGACTTGGGTATTATCTTCTTCTACCCCCCTCGTTTGTTCCTTGCCTGGCTAAAACTTTCTGTTGTCTTCTTAACTACCATTGCTTGAGAGCTCTTACTAACTATACGATGTCTAGAGAAATTGTTCCATTCTAAAGGGTCCCGGCTATGGAATACTCACTTTATAGTATGTAGTTGATTGAGTTCTTGATTTGATGCATGAAATTGTGGAGTGGGCTGGAAATTATGCGCTGATATTGTTACGCGCTAGTTTCAGTTTACACTATCTAGCTGTTATTTGAGATCAATTGCTTGCTATGAAACTGGAAAATTTTCTACCGTATGGAATGCTCTAAAACTGGGCTGCTCCAAAATTGTCGAATGAGTTGATGAACTTGTTTTATTATTGCATTGCAGGCCGGAGGAGCGCCTTTGGGATCATGCAGAGATATAACTACTGCACCTAGTACGAGTCGTCCTGTTCCTGTAGGAGGGTCTCGAACTTTTCCAGGCTCTGTTCCGTTTAGGTTAGGTTAGGGGCTCCAACTTTTTGGCCACCTCGCGTAGTGAATCTTCCCCTCCTCCGCCTCGTACAGAACGAACGTCTTCCATTAGGTTCAATTTCTCCGACACGCAGCCGCTGTTCAGAATCCTCAAGGGTTTCAAGAATTGGAATGCTTCCTTTGAGACTAACCGGTTGATTAATCCACCGGAGGAAAGATTTGAGCCACCGATGCCGGCCGGAAATCCGGGCTCAGATTTGTCTCACACCCTATGTTTCCCGACGGATTGCAGAAGGGTAGAGAAAGGGACTACAATGAGAGCAATTGAGACTGCATGAGAGATATCAACAATTTACTGATTAAGAAACTGAGAATAGAGAGACAGAGGTGAGAAAAACAGAGTATAAGATAAGATGGTTTCTACAATTGCTACAGGGGAGAAGAAAGGGTTATGTGCAGGCGGAGGATCCAAAGAGAAGAGAGATGCCTATTTTCGTAGAAAAGAAAAAAGCCGGATGATTGGAATTTCTATCAAACGGCTGCGTTTCTAAGAGAGGACGATCCAAATGATTGTTTTTAATTTTTTATTTACTAATAACAACTAGATTAGGGCCCGGCCCCTTGGCCGGGTAATTTGTATTATAGTTGATAATTGATATAAATGTTACTCTTAAAATAAAGATAATTAACTTAACTAAATATTTATACACTATGACGGATATGACCATTTTGTTTGAACATTTTCATAATGTAATGGAAGTGGAACCAAATAATTTTGACAAATCGCATTTAGCATGTATGAATAGTATTAGTTTGCGACATAAATTTCTATTTATATATTCATCCATTTCATTCCGTTTAATTTCTTTATATCTCTTTGCCGGATAAGAGAAATTATCTTAATACATTGTCATAATTCAACTCGACAGCATTTGTTAGTGAGAGAGAGTAGTCTGTCTAATGAGCTACATGATTATATTCATTTAACATCCATTTAATTATTAACTGATAAAATAGTTATACTGTACAAAATGAATGATATAAAAACAGGTGACAATTACTTTCCTAGAGTTCTATTTATTGTAGCTTATTTGTAGATGATGGGCTTTACTTACTGTCCTCAAAATTTGTGTTCAATTTTCTTGTTTGAATCACATGATCGTTGGGTTAAGAATAAGGAAAGAGGATTAAAGATAACTCACCTTATATGGTTAATGGTCTTCAACATAATCATCACTAAGAAAGATTCTCAACCAAATTACTCTATTATGGGTATTATATCCTCATTTTTCCTATAACAATAGGATAACATATGATTCTTTTAGGTTAAATCTTCAATAATGTTATTATGCCCTTGAATGAAATCAAGGACCAAGCTTCTGTTGTCCTTTATTCATACTCTAAAGAACTTCAAATAATGTTATTATGCCCTCAAAAAACTTCATCATTTGTAAAAGATTCACAATCCTGTTTGACTATTTTCTAAGGATCCCAACTCGAGTTATTGTGATCAACTCGTTTTTTACAAAATCACCATCAATTGTTTTCCTTTCCTAAGTGATATATTATTATCATTTGTTTTTCCTTTAACCTCGCATGTACTACTGACGTTAAAATTTATTTTTACTCATGATGCTCTAAATTGGCATTTGCTCATGCTGATATTAGGGAAATCATTTCATAAATTACATTTCACAATAATATATCATATCATGAGAGCAGAAAATACAATACTGGGAGGATGAGAGGCAATGAATTAAACATTTAAAATGCTGGACATAGTGTGGGATGAAAGAGTTGGAAAGTAAAGGGCTGGAAAATAAAATAAAAAACTCCAGGAATAAACGCCACAAAAGAAAGGCATAAACGCATCGTGTGACCTGCCAATTAAAAGTGCGAGAAGACTAAAATGCCCCACCGCAGTTCACTCCTGTGGCTCTATTTTTTGAATGGTGAAAGTTTGATCCTTTAAAACGTACTAGTGTGGGCCCCGGCCAGTTGGCTGGAAGAAGGTGAGGTATGAAATTTGATAATATAATGGAGTGTATAGCTTATTGTTGTATAGTTTTTTTTTTGGAAATTAGTGATAAAAATAGTGAATTTTAGCAGGAAAGAGACATGAATGATACAATGAATAAAAAATCGGCCTTATGAACCAAAATCAAGTACATGTTACCTTGTGAAACAATATTGTTTCTGGTAATATGATGAGATGGAGTAAGTTTTTGAAACACCCCAACCCGGCCGGGTACTACTTTTACTAAAATGCCCTTGATAAATAAAATACTCAAACCTTAAATTTCAGCGGGAAAAATTTTCATAAATAAAATACTGAAAACACACACTTGTAGTTCAAAGCAAAGCCCTAACACGTGGGCAAATTAAACTCAAACTTTAAAATCTCAACCTGATCTCAAAATAATCTCCAGTCTGTACTCATAATCATAAAACATAATAACTAACTAGTCTCAAGTGTTGCTGCTTGTATGAAAAGCTCTCACTAGACATCCTCTGTGACGCTCGTACCGTCCTCTTCTAGCTAGCTTCACTCGAACTCGCTGCTCTCTAACTCCTCTTAGTCCTCTTCAAACTGGTGAGTGAGATGGGGTCAGTCTACGCCCTTACGTTTAACATCTTATTAATACTTGATCACTTAACTTAGTGAAAGTTGTTTTGTACCTCCACTATTGAAAAAAAAAAAACTTGACTCTTGAAACTGTACTCTTAAAACTCAAATCTCTACTTAAGTTCTTGACTGACACGGGGATCCCTCACTAGCTAGTCCGGTTGCCAACTCATACGTATGAGAAGCCACCTAGGCTTTCCTTAAACTTAAACTTAGTTAGGGAAGTCGTAACGATTCATCCCCCTAACATCTTAAACTTATCGTGGTGGCTCTTCACCACGATTCTCAAGGGCATAACTGCTGCCCATCTTAAAATCTCAAGAGCATAACTGCTGCTCTATCTCAAACTGTCTCAAAAGCAACGGACTGGCACTAGTGACTAAAAACACTTAAAACGACTTCACCTTCTTGAAGGTGAGTTACTTCTTAAAAAGGACTGGCTTCTTAACTTAACGATAACTTATAAACTTGAAGCTTAAATTTAAATAAGAACTCATGCAAATTCACATCAAGCATAGCTCAACACAATCACATATCATCAATCATAAGCACAATCAAACAACGACATTCACTTCATCGAAAATACCCAAAACTTGTAATTCTTGAAAGAACCCGTAAGGCGTAGAATTTACCCCCTTTACACTCACCTCGAAAAGACGACTCTTCTTAATCGAAGGTTGACCCACGTCATCCTCCGAAGCTCCTTGTTCCAACTCCTCGTGCTTCGCTTCCTTTTGCATTCCCTCCTATTAGATATTTAGGCAAAACTTAACTCACTCATCTCTAAGCGTAACTAACCAAACGACCTTCAATTTGGTTAATTTCAATCCCAATTTCCTCCATTTCATCTTTCCTAAGATTTCCCATAAAATTTTGGAAAATTACCCTTTTGCCCCGAACTGGAAAATTACCAATTGGTACCCGAAATTCCCAGGTTTTACAATTCGGCCACAAATTCCCAGAATTGCACAATTCAGTCCTCCATACCAATTCCCACTTTCTGATTTAATCATTTAAGTCCAAAAGGCTTATTTCCAATCAGGTACCCAAACATTTACCAATTCCAAACTCACCCCAGACCTGGTCAATTACGTTACGGCGCCCAAACTTCTTGAACTTTACCCAATCGCCCCAACTCCTAAAAGACCCATACGCCCCTAACTATTCATCAAATTTTCAATTTGATGCCATTTCATTCCAATAAAAAGGGAGAACAATCTCACCTGCACCCCGCCGCTGCCGTCGACGCCGCGAAACCGGCCACCATCGCCGTCGGCCTTCTCCCCACCTTCGAACCCACAACAGTCGCACTCCTCCGGCTCCTCTTCTTCCTCGAGCAACGGTTGCCCGCCTGTCACCGCCGCCTGGAGCTTCCCGTCGACGCCACCATCTTCGACACCTCTCCTCGGGCCACAATTGGGAGGCCAGTGACGGATCGCGAACACCCCTGGTCGTTTCGGAGGGTAGACCTGCATCCTCTCTGTTTCCCCTGCTTCATTAATCCCCTTGCCGACGTCGGGATCGACGCGAACGTCGCCGTCAACGTCGAGGTTCATCGTCGCTGCTGCGTTCCCGAGACCCCTCCCGCGTCCTCGGGTCGCCCGCCTTCCTCCTCTCTTCAGGGACCGCGTCGTCCTCTTCATCGCAACGTCCTCGTTCAGCTCGTTCGATTCTCCCCCTGTTTTTCCTCCACCGCAGAGCGCCTTACTCTTTACACCTCCCTCTTGTTTCGCTATTGAAGAAACGGCTCCTATACCCCATCAACCGAGATGAACTCCACCTTATTGCCATAATTAATCGTCAGTTACACCGTGCTTTCAATTGCTGGCCGTTTTTCCCATGGCGTTTCGCTTCCTGCCCCTGCTCTGCCTTTCGTACACGCTTCCGGTCGAAATTGCTGGGGAAGAGAATTCCCAGAACGCTCCTTCCTCTTCCTCTATGGGCTGGTGTCCTTTTTTTTTTTTTTTTTTTCTCCCCAGCTAACGGGCTTGAGCCCTCTTCTCTTCCCTCTCTTTCTGCTCTCTCGACTGGGCCGCCAGCCCACTCAACCCCATTCCTGTGACCACACCCCACGGCCAGACCTCCCTCCTTCCTCCTCCTCTCACTCGGACCCAAACCGAGCCCACTCCCTTCCTCCTCTTCCCCCTGGGCCACCGGCCCAAATCTTCTCTCTTCTTTCTTTCTTTCTTTCGGGCCTCATCTAAATTCCCACACCATTAAGAGAACTCGGCCCAACTAACCCAATCCACCCATCCTAGATCCTTGATTGGGTCTTAATTCAAATCTCAATCTATGCTCGTAACTTCCCCGTTTTATATCGAAATTCAACACCGTTCGAACCGTGAGTTGTAGTTTTTAATCCTCATCGATATACCGGTGAAAAATAGACGACTTACCCCAAGGGTAAAATAGTCATTTTGACTTTTGTAAAGAGCGGGGTGTAACATTTCCTCCACCCTTATAAAAATTTCGTCTCGAAACTTGCTCAGACTCATCCTTCCATACTTCTCCTTCTCGTGCTTCCTTGGCTCAATAATTCACTCTTGATATATGACCCTCAATGATGTCCATTGCTTGACTCGCACTGTCTACCTCACTTCTTACTTTTCCTCTTGCCCACAAAAGATATTCTCCCAAACTCGTTAGCATCGAGTAGCTTTGAGTGGCTACTTGTTCTTTTAAATCCTCGAACTTGCACCGCGGGACAAAATTTCAATTCAATTTATTGGTCCGGCTCACTTAGTACTTGCTGTTGGACCTTAAATCGAAATCGAGGTATCACATTTCCTCCCCCCTTAAGAAAAATTTCGACCTCGAAATTTGCCCCTCGCGATTTCCCCAAGCCTCGTTCCTTACATTGTCTATCTCGTTGAATGACTCCTCCTTTCCAACACTTGTCGCCGGCTCCTCGAAGACTTGTCGGACTCCTTAAGACATATTCTAATTCCTCCTTATATGCTCCCATCGTTACTCAAAGTCTAACTTTCCACTGCTCCCTGGTGTCACACCCTAAGCTCGATTATCTTAATCTTAGCGAATCCTCTTTGCATCCTTTCCTCTCGATGATGGCCGCCATTTTTCATAACTCCTTGGCCATTGCCTGTCGACGTACTAGATACTCGGCCCCGTCCTGAACCTTATTCTGATAAGCTCACATCCCCATAGGATCAGAGATGCCTTGACTCTCCTCTTCTCACTCATGAAGAGGTTTCACTAAACGATCCTCTAAGGATCTGCTGTTTTTCCTTCCCGAGACGTGTCAAAACCTTGTACTGTCTCCTGGAGTTATTTTCCTAATCATGATTTGAGTATAAACTGGAGATTCGGAAATCCTCAAAAGAACTCTGACTCCTTTGACCAAACCTTAAACCTGACACCCCTTTTTCCTTTACTTTAAAAATAAGAACCTTGAAAACTAAGATCGTCACTCCAGTATTTCTTGGAGGCCAAGAAACAGAGGAGCGCCGGCTCTGATACCAAAATGAAACACCCCAACCCGGCCGGGTACTACTTTTACTAAAATGCCCTTGATAAATAAAATACTCAAACCTTAAATTTCAGCGGGAAAAATTTTCATAAATAAAATACTGAAAACACACACTTGTAGTTCAAAGCAAAGCCCTAACACGTGGGCAAATTAAACTCAAACTTTAAAATCTCAACCTGATCTCAAAATAATCTCCAGTCTGTACTCATAATCATAAAACATAATAACTAACTAGTCTCAAGTGTTGCTGCTTGTATGAAAAGCTCTGACTAGACATCCTCTGTGACGCTCGTACCGTCCTCCTCTAGCTAGCTTCACTCGAACTCGCTGCTCTCTAACTCCTCTTAGTCCTCTTCAAACTGGTGAGTGAGATGGGGTCAGTCTACGCCCTTACGTTTAACATCTTATTAATACTTGATCACTTAACTTAGTGAAAGTTGTTTTGTACCTCCACTATTGAAAAAAAAAAAAAAACTTGACTCTTGAAACTGTACTCTTAAAACTCAAATCTCTACTTAAGTTCTTGACTGACACGGGGATCCCTCACTAGCTAGTCCGGTTGCCAACTCATACGTATGAGAAGCCACCTAGGCTTTCCTTAAACTTAAACTTAGTTAGGGAAGTCGTAACGATTCATCCCCCTAACATCTTAAACTTATCGTGGTGGCTCTTCACCACGATTCTCAAGGGCATAACTGCTGCCCATCTTAAAATCTCAAGAGCATAACTGCTGCTCTATCTCAAACTGTCTCAAAAGCAACGGACTGGCACTAGTGACTAAAAACACTTAAAACGACTTCACCTTCTTGAAGGTGAGTTACTTCTTAAAAAGGACTGGCTTCTTAACTTAACGATAACTTATAAACTTGAAGCTTAAATTTAAATAAGAACTCATGCAAATTCACATCAAGCATAGCTCAACACAATCACATATCATCAATCATAAGCACAATCAAACAACGACATTCACTTCATCGAAAATACCCAAAACTTGTAATTCTTGAAAGAACCCGTAAGGCGTAGAATTTACCCCCTTTACACTCACCTCGAAAAGACGACTCTTCTTAATCGAAGGTTGACCCACGTCATCCTCCGAAGCTCCTTGTTCCAACTCCTCGTGCTTCGCTTCCTTTTGCATTCCCTCCTATTAGATATTTAGGCAAAACTTAACTCACTCATCTCTAAGCGTAACTAACCAAACGACCTTCAATTTGGTTAATTTCAATCCCAATTTCCTCCATTTCATCTTTCCTAAGATTTCCCATAAAATTCTGGAAAATTACCCTTTTGCCCCGAACTGGAAAATTACCAATTGGTACCCGAAATTCCCAGGTTTTACAATTCGGCCACAAATTCCCAGAATTGCACAATTCAGTCCTCCAGACCAATTCCCACTTTCTGATTTAATCATTTAAGTCCAAAAGGCTTATTTCCAATCAGGTACCCAAACATTTACCAATTCCAAACTCACCCCAGACCTGGTCAATTACGTTACGGCGCCCAAACTTCTTGAACTTTACCCAATCGCCCCAACTCCTAAAAGACCCATACGCCCCTAACTATTCATCAAATTTTCAATTTGATGCCATTTCATTCCAATAAAAAGGGAGAACAATCTCACCTGCACCCCGCCGCTGCCGTCGACGCCGCGAAACCGGCCACCATCGCCGTCGGCCTTCTCCCCACCTTCGAACCCACAACAGTCGCACTCCTCCGGCTCCTCTTCTTCCTCGAGCAACGGTTCCCCGCCTGTCACCGCCGCCTGGAGCTTCCCGTCGACGCCACCATCTTCGACACCTCTCCTCGGGCCACAATTGGGAGGCCAGTGACGGATCGCGAACACCCCTGGTCGTTTCGGAGGGTAGACCTGCATCCTCTCTGTTTCCCCTGCTTCATTAATCCCCTTGCCGACGTCGGGATCGACGCGAACGTCGCCGTCAACGTCGAGGTTCATCGTCGCTGCTGCGTTCCCGAGACCCCTCCCGCGTCCTCGGGTCGCCCGCCTTCCTCCTCTCTTCAGGGACCGCGTCGTCCTCTTCATCGCAACGTCCTCGTTCAGCTCGTTCGATTCTCCCCCTGTTTTTCCTCCACCGCAGAGCGCCTTACTCTTTACACCTCCCTCTTGTTTCGCTATTGAAGAAACGGCTCCTATACCCCATCAACCGAGATGAACTCCACCTTATTGCCATAATTAATCGTCAGTTACACCGTGCTTTCAATTGCTGGCCGTTTTTCCCATGGCGTTTCGCTTCCTGCCCCTGCTCTGCCTTTCGTACACGCTTCCGGTCGAAATTGCTGGGGAAGAGAATTCCCAGAACGCTCCTTCCTCTTCCTCTATGGGCTGGTGTCCTTTTTTTTTTTTTTTTTTTCTCCCCAGCTAACGGGCTTGAGCCCTCTTCTCTTCCCTCTCTTTCTGCTCTCTCGACTGGGCCGCCAGCCCACTCAACCCCATTCCTGTGACCACACCCCACGGCCAGACCTCCCTCCTTCCTCCTCCTCTCACTCGGACCCAAACCGAGCCCACTCCCTTCCTCCTCTTCCCCCTGGGCCACCGGCCCAAATCTTCTCTCTTCTTTCTTTCTTTCTTTCGGGCCTCATCTAAATTCCCACACCATTAAGAGAACTCGGCCCAACTAACCCAATCCACCCATCCTAGATCCTTGATTGGGTCTTAATTCAAATCTCAATCTATGCTCGTAACTTCCCCGTTTTATATCGAAATTCAACACCGTTCGAACCGTGAGTTGTAGTTTTTAATCCTCATCGATATACCGGTGGAAAATAGACGACTTACCCCAAGGGTAAAATAGTCATTTTGACTTTTGTAAAGAGCGGGGTGTAACAGTTTTATAGAAACCGAATTTCAGAAAATCAAATAAAAAATCGCCTATCCCGTCGGTTTTCGGGAAATGAGCATCTCAAAATCGTTGCTAGCTTTTACTCGGCCTGTTGGTCGATTAATTTGCTTTATAAAACTTTCATCTTGTCGTCATTGTGCTTTCTGGTTTTTGTTAGGCCATGATAAAATCTAAGGAAATCAAGAACGAATAACACAATTTGGGATAGGAACCGCCGTTGTCGTATCCTAGAAAATGGTGGTAAACACAGACTCACCTACCAAACTGGTTTGGATTGAGATTTTTATCGGGTATCAGGGAACCATGTGAATATAAATCAGACTTGATCAAAATGGGCCAAAACTTGAAATTCAGCATGTTTGACCGACCAACGCCAAATTCTAATTATTCTTTACTTTTTAACTTTCTATTTGAAAATAAAAAATACTGAAAGAAAAGAGATGACTGCAATTCGCCATTTGCACATCACTTATTCGAGAATAAAACCATAAAAATTCAAAAGGAACTGAAAATGTTTAGGATCGTTTTAATGTTTAAAATAACAAAATAGATCGTTCTGTTTAGTTTTTTTACTAACAAATACCAAACGATTCCCTATAAAATACACTATAATTTGATCATTATGATATCAAATAATTATATAATATATATTTGAAATTAGGGATAGCAATTTCGACCTGACCCGATTTACCCGACCTGTTTGACTTGTTTTGGAGCAGGTCAAACCCGCCCCGTAGGCGGGGCGGGGCGGGCATGGGTACCTCTCATCGACCCGACCTGCCCTGACCCGCCCCATTCTCGACCCGTTCTTGCCTATATTACATATAATCTTAGTCAAATTACTTAGAATTTTCCTCTTATTACATTATATTTTAGCTATAATAAAGTTGTAAATAAGTGAAAACCTCAATTTCTTCAATAATTTAACTACATTTTATCATATTATGGTTTCTTTCTTGGTCTTTTAATGAAAATAACGAATGTTTCTAATGTTTTTCGCATAATTACATACCCAACGGGTCGACCTGCCCCTACCCGCGCCCCGTGATAAATTACCCGACCTGGACCCGACCTGCCATGGGGCGGGTATGGGTATCGAGATACCCGCCCCGGACCTGCCCCATTGCCATTCCGATTTGAAATGATAAAAATTGGACTAATTGGGTTGGTCGAGGTTGAACCATTGAATAACTTTAAAATACATTATATTTTAGCCACTAAGATATAAAATAATAGCATAATATATATTATGCCAGAGAAAATAGCTTGTTTTAGAATGACAAACCAATGATGTTCATTTGTTGTACTTGATGGCCAAATCCCGTGTAGGTCAGACCCATTCAACTCATTTATTTTATGGTTAGCGGTTAGCCCATTAGATACCATGCATTAGTTTATTGTTAAATTTTTTATTTTTAGCAATAAAAATGAGTATTGTTTTTGCCTTTTCATATATAATTTATCACCAGGGAGAAATAAAAGGGCCTAAAGAAAAAAATTGACACTCCTGGACCCGTTTAAATCCGCATGTGTACGGTAAGTTGGCCCGTTCCTACAAACGCTCATGGAGCAGGGAATTTTGAAATGGGGGAAGGGTTTTTTCCTCCATGCTATTATATGTTTTTAATTTAAAAAGATACAACAAATGTACTTAGTGTGATTGGTTATGATCCTTACTTTTCTTTAAAATGGTCATGGTTCGAAGCCCAGTACATGTCTTTTTAATGAATAAAAAAATGTAATTGTGAAGACCAAAATGTCCTTCCTTCAGTGTATTATATTATGTGTAGATTATTAGTTGTCTTGATGAGAGAGGACAGCAGGTGGGATAGGTAATTATGTATTGCTGTTTATTATTTTAATAATATTCATCTAATGTTTATTTATACTTAGTTATCTAATCGATAGGTTTAATTCATACTTTTACTTTGCCGTTACTTTTTCATGCTGGCATTCGATCAAGGAACATTTTTAATAAATACTAAAAAATCACATCCATTTCAATTGTAAGGGTGAAGTATGATAATATTGCTCCTATATTATCTAATACATTTTGAGGAAATATAATATATTATGATTAAAATAATAAAATATTTACGTGCTTTTCACGCTTTTAATATTGAGTTCTTGAAAAACATACGCTCTGACGCTCCAGCTCACACTCTCACTCCGCACTTTGGTTACCTAAGTTTTGTCGTTGCGATGGAGATCGGCGTAGCTTCCGTGACGGGGAGAAACTTACCGATCCCGATGAGCAATTCCGAATCCCGTTTCAGCAACTCCGCTGCGGAGCTCACCATCCCTGATCGCCTTTCTGTTGTACGAATCATAGACCTTGAACACCGTTTTCTGCAGCCCTCGGCTGTGCATCCCAATCCGGTTGATAAAATGGACGGCCGCCTAGCATCCTTATTCCCTCAGGGCACCGCTGTCGGGAATCCATTAACCGCACGGTGAAAAGTCCGAATCAAGTCGTTGTGCTGATAAAGCACCAGGGGGTGCTTTGTTTGATCAGAATACGCAGCTCGAAAATCTTCAACGAAAGATAAAACTGATAGGTAGAATTCTCGCCACAATCGAGGTGATAAGAGAACTTGCTAAACGATTCTGGAATCCACTAAGAATAGCCTCACAAGGGTCTTGTAATTAGCTAAGGAATCCACTCGAAGCTAATGACAATGGTAAAACTCTCGAGACGCAACTCAAGAACTCAAACACTCGGTTTGTTATTCAATTCAATCAACTCTACTTTACAACGTGAATTGGAAAGGTATTTACAGACAATAAACCCTAATACAACCCTACATGAACAAGGGAACTAATTAGAACAGGAAAAAGGCTAAATAATTCGTGTAAGACAAGGTAACTTGCAAGCCAAGAAAGTGACATAAAATACAAGCTAGTCTGCTTAGGAAAACAGGCTTCATAGCATCTTTGAGCCCTTCGAAAATGGTCTTCCAGGTTGATTCAAAATCAACCAATTCCTTTTCTCTGAATTAGAAGACTTTCTCTTTCACCTCCAACTTGAATCAGCTCGAGATCATATCCCAATCTCGATTTATAGGCCTTCAAAGTTGGTATCTCAAAACAGTTTTCTGCCTTAGCCAAATTTTGGCAGTTTTCAGAATTCTTCATAGCATTTTTACAGTCTGGAAAGCGACCTTCTGTACTTCCTCTTGAGCCACCAAGCATACCAACTTATAGATAAAGTGTTTATCTTCCAACAAGCCATCAAACACCAATTTTCATTGAGCCAATTAAGAGAACCATACCTCCAAAGTTGGTACGTTGAAACTGTCTCTATACTTAACCAAATTCTGCCTTTCTTCTTTCCAACCTTGATAGCTTCTTTGACAAGTAACTTTGACATGAATAGTTGGCAATTTGGGATCATATCAGGATCCCCCTCTTCTGACCTCAAAACTTGATCTTTCCTTTTGTCAAGAACATCATAGAATCGATCCCAACTTGGATCGAAAGAGGGCTTCCCAAACTTGCAATTCTGGAAAATTAGGTTAATGTTCTTCGTTGAGCAAATTGGGGCTTTCGATTCCAGGCATTCCTAGCTCAATTCAATGCTTCCAACAGCTTCAGAAAAATTCAAATTGCACTTATAAACCGACATTCCCTCTCGAATCTTCGCCATAATCATTGAATCGTCGTTTCGTGCTTTCCCGCGATTGCCATCCGTCAAATTTCCACAACCCAGAAACCTTGATTTCGATTTGGGCATTTTTGTTCTAGGGATCTCTGGTTGGAATTGTTGAGTCGTACAGCTTCGGAAGGCCTTCCCTGATGATTCTGAACGGGCAATGGGTGTCGAATAAGCCTCCAACGCCGTAACCCATTCATCGACCTTTTCTCCTTGATTCTGCGTTTCCAGAGCGCTTGCTGCTCGAATTGGATTCGGTAATGGAGATGTATTCGTTCCATTCCAGCCTAGGGAATAGCTTCCCGTAGTGTCCTGGAAGGTATCCGCACATTTGGTTGGGTTCAGTTCTTCCCCGAATTCTCCACCTAATTGTCCCTCTCTCTTCCCCTGCGCTGCCGTAAAAAAAAACAGAGCCGAGAAACTCTGCTCTCGTCAATGTCGCGATTTACGCATCAGCAGCTAACTCCGGACCTTCTCCTCGTCTCCCAGACCTTTCTTCCATCTCTAGAGACACGTTTGGTCCATCGTCGTGCGTCCTCTTCCCTTCCTCTTCATCGGCAGTAAACCCGGCATTGATGGTCTGTTTTTGCGGCGAAAAACAGGGGGTATCTTGGTCTGTCTGGGCCTTTGCTTGATTGACCTCCCATGACCTTTGTTAAAACGATGACGTATTCACTGTCGTTAAAAAAAATGGTGAACAACGAGGGAACCATTCACCGTCTTAAACGAAAATGGTGAATACATCACCGCTTTAATAAAACACGGTGAAATATTCCCCGTATCGCACCGCCACGATGAATGCGACGCGGATCGCTGACGTGCACAAACGCGGTGCATTCACCGTGTTAGATATAGGTGTCAAAACATAGCTCGACCCAATTAACCTGCCCGATCAACACGCCCCGCAACCCGAATTGACTAAAAGTCAATAACCCGTAACCCGGTCGACCCACACCGATTGACCGCAACCCGAATGACCCGCAACCCGATTAACCCAAATCCGATTGAACCGTAACCCGACTGACCCGCAACCTGATTAACCCGCAACCCGATTGACCCGAACCCGACTAACTCGTAACCCGACCGACTCAACGCAAACTTCACCTAATCCACTTGAATAATTATTATAATATACAATACATAGTGTTTCAAAATAAAGTTTTCATTCTAAACTTAAGTAAAATTATTTTTTCATTTCGTATGTGGAATTTAAAAAATATGAAACTCACTTTATATTATGTATTTTAAGAAAATTACAAAAATTGAAACAACACTTGAACAGTAAGTTCTTTAACAAAATTAAAAAAGTAAATATAAAATATAAAATTAACTTAATGTCAATATTAATAATGAAGAATTAATAATTGGGATCATGGACAATATTAATATAATATATAAATTAAAATTTTGGTTAATTTAGCTATTCAATAAAATTATCAATTAAATATAAATAAAGTAAAGTAATGTATTTGGTAATTTGATGTTTTTAAAAGAAGAGGGAATTTTGGTATATTCAACTTTTTGGGAAGAGAAAGAAGAGGAAAATTTGATTCTATGAATTTTTTAGAAAAGAAGTGGGAATTTTGGTGATTTTGATTTGCGGGAAGAGAAAAAAGTGGGAAAATTTAGTTCTTTTGATTATGAAAGAGAAATAATGAGAGAATTTTTGAGTTTTCAACTTTTTGTGGAAGGAAGAGGGAAATTTGGTTCTTTCAATTGTATGGAAGAGAAAGATGAGGCAAAATTGATTGTTTCTAATTTATGGAAGGAGAAAGAAGGAGGAAAATTTTAGTTTATTTTTTTGTGAAAAGAAAGAAGGAAACAAATTTGGTGTTTTCAATTTTTTGGGTTTTCAAAATTTTAGCCTTTGAAATATGAATCTTTAATTTTTATATGGAGGGCATGACTAGTTAAATTTATTCTTATATGCTTTGAAGGCTAATATATATATATGTATGTAATTGTTTATGGGCTAATAAATAGATTAACCATTAGTTACAACAATTATACTAAATTTGATAAGTAATCTTTGACGGTTCGTTGTTTAGGGTTAAAGTATATGGTTAGGGTATAGGGTATAAGGTACATATGGTTTATGGTGTACATGGTTAGGGTATAAGATATTGATGGTTTTGACGGTTCTAATTTTTTTATTAACATATGTTCACTTGAAGTAATTTGAAGTCTTTAACGGCAGGAGATTCCTTTTTAATTTATGTTTATGGTACGTGGTTAGGGTACAAGGTATGTACTGTAGAGTATATGATATATGATTAGGGTATAGCAATTAGCAAATATCACTTTTTATCTATGTTTGAAAATCATAGTATGAATTTCACTTTTAAATTAACTATACTAGCAAAATCACAACTCATAAGGACATATGGTTAGGGTATAGGGTATGTGGTTAGTGTATAATGTATTGATGGTTTAGGGTATACAATCAACAACATATACTAACTTAATATTGTTGATTGAGGGTAAGGCTAAGTGTATAGGATATATGTTATTGAGTAAGTTATGATTGAAATCACAATAATTTTACTAAATTTGATAGTTAATCTTTAATGGTTCAATTTTTAGGATAATTCGAACAATTTTACAAACAACTCGTTTGGCAACAGTTTACTGAAGTTATTTGGGCAATGAATTATTTCGAAATAACTCCTATTATCACTCTGCTTTTGCCGAATACTACACGTCAAATACCATATTGCAGGGCTATACTAAACGAGATACTTTAATCCAATTACTATTGAAATAATACTAAAATATCAAATAAACAATTAATGGTGTCTTTTGGTTGCAAATATTGATATCACCATTACTATTAGCTAGTGTACTTTACCAATTATGATTAATTACATAACAAGTTTGCAAGTCATACAAATTGATTTAACATTTTGACTAGTTTTTTTCAAAAATATTAAGTATATATATACGAGGTAGAAATAAATTGGTTATAAAGTTGAGATAAATATTTTAAATTAGTGTAATAAAATGTGTAAGTTGGTATCGAGTAATGAGCAAGTTACATGATGCATTGGCCCGAACAACCCGGAACCCGATCCGCCCGACCCAAAACCCGATGAACCTGCAACCCGATTTGCTCGCAACCCGATGAACCCGAACCCGAACCCGACTAACCTGTAACCCGTTTTAACCCATACCCGATGAACCCGAACCCGACTAACCTGTAACCCGACTAACCCGCAACCAGTTTGAACCCGAACCCGAATGAACCCAGCCCGAACTCGCCCGAACCCGCCCGATTGACACCTATAGTGTTAGACAAACACGGGGAATAACCCGTGTTTGTCCACGTCAACGATCCGCGTCGCGGATCCGCTCACCGTTGCCGTTGGATGCGGTGAGGCACGGATCGTGGTTTTCTTACCAGATCCGACGCCTCACAGTGTCCCACGTCACTCGATCCGCGCCCTTCACCGTCTTCGATAAAGGCGGTTTATTCACTGCCTTTGTCAAAGACGGTGATGGCTCCCCATTGATTTTCGGCAGATCCCTCCCTATAAATAGAACCCTTCCCCCCCCCCCTCCAAATCACACCACGACATTTACACTTCTTTCTTCCTCAATGCATCCACTCTAGTCTCGTTCTAAGTATGCCCTGTGGTTGCGGCTAAGTCTGATCTTCCACATCAGAAAGAATTACTAGAGTTATACCCTAAAGCCCCCGTCCCTTATAAACCCGTCGAAAATCTGTCCGGCTTCCGCCAAAAAAATGGACGAAGAGGCTCTTCGGGTATGTTCTTGGTTTTTATTTTGTTATTTTTTCTAATCGAAACAATTTGATTTTGTGATTTTTTTTATCAAAACAATCTGATTTCATTACTTTTTTTTATAGATGGGTGCCGAGATATACGATCCTCGATTGTATATCCATTATGGGCCAAGAGATACGAGGTATTTAACCGATCAAGAAGCACATCACTCCCGTGTTATTTGGGATAACAATCCGATAAATTGATGATTTATTTTGCTTTATATTATAAGGTTTTATTTTGCTTTCTTTCAACTAACAAATTGATGTTTTTCCTATTTTTTTTTTTTTGTAGGAATCACTTATTTCCGTCATTTATAAAGGGACCACAAACTTGCCCGCTTGGCATGATCGGTTGGCGCTCTATATAGAGAGGACCGGGTTGGGTATGTTCAGTCATTTCATGCGGATTGCAAATTTTGAATATAGGTTAGATGAGACCCATATCCACGTGAAGTAGTCGAGCTGCATCATCTGAAACACCCCCAGGATCACGAGACGTGGTTGTGCAAGGTGCCATTGATCTGCTGGCACATCATGGAGTGGCACCTACCTGATCGATCCTTGAGGCAATATCGAATGGACCAACCAATTCCACAAACCCCGCCTCAAGGGTTCAGGGAGCTCCATGCCATCGACCTCCGACACTCGGCAAAGAATTGGCTTCTAAAGCATCAGTTCTACATCAACATTTGGGAGAATAGAGAGACATGGGTGGTCCAAGGGATGCCGGAGACGAGACTTATGGGCTACCACGATGGGTACATGCAGTGGTATCGGAAGTTTACCAATAGATTGGTGTCAAAGCAAGGTGTTGTGATGAGTTTGTTGGTAAGTCATCCTAATCTCCCTCGTAGTGTAATTATTTTGTTTTAAGGTTTAATTAATTTTGATTTAAACAGATGTTGAGGAATACCAACCAAGTGCTAAAAGCAGATGTTGAGATGTTAAAACAGGCATTAGATGTTTACACTCCTAAAGTGTATAAAATGTTTGAAGAAGAGTATCTCATAGTTTGGGATTGCACAATTGATAAGGTCAGCAAAACTGAAGGTCATACAGAATATAAAGTAAAATATGCTGGTAGAGGTACCGAGCACTATGTTCGATTTGAGGCTTCTCGTCAAATAGTTGATTGCAGTTGAAGGAAGTTTGACTTTGTGGGGATTTTGTGTGCTCATGCTTTAAAAGTTCTTGACAAGAAAAATATAAAGCAGATTCCTGGAGATTATATATTAAAAAGATGGACAAAGGATGAGAAAGATGGAGATATCAGAAGTGCAATTCAAGTTTGTGGAAGTTCTAAAGAACAGATTGGGAAGCTTTATTTCAATTTGAATTATAATTTTCGGGACATATCTACATTAGCAGCTGAGGATGACACTACGTATGAGCACGCATGTGGAGTTTTTTTAACATTAAGGACTTGCGGTTAATGAAAAGATCTTCACATGGTGGAACCAACAATGATGTGTTGGGCTCAGATCATGAACAAGACTATCCAATTATAGCTGGAGTTAAGACAAAGCCAACTGTTGGGCGACCAAAAAAGAGATTTAAAGGTCCGTTAGAGCGACGGAAAAGTAAAAAAGTTCAATCAAAGTCACAGGTTCTTATTTCCCTCTCTCTTTTCTTCATTTAACATATGCTTGTTACATAAAGGAACAAATTCAAAAAATATATTATATGCAGGTTAAGGAGATGTCAACAAATGTTTGTCAACATGAAAGTGATAAGTTTCAAGTTCAAAGTATTAAGGTATTTGCTTATCCTTAATATATTTTGTAGTCAAAAGAACAAACTTAATTTATTTCTTATGATTTTAGAGGACAACCGGGTCATTTGAATCTCAAAGTTTAACTATTGGTACAACAAGACATACCTATGAAGAAAGTTTTGAGTGCACAGTTCCTTCAAACAACATTTCATACACCCAACTGTTACAGGTATGTCGTTGAAACTGCTATTACTTTATATTTTTCTTATATTTTTATTTAACAATGTTGTTAATTTGTATTAATGCAGGAGGCAATTGCAAATTCACATGCTGATGGTAGCGAACACATATTTTTTATATGCTCTTGGTGGAATGACATTATTGATTTCTTTCATAGGAACTTATTTTGAGATTTATTTTGGAACAATTTTGATTGATTACATTTTTTTGAAATTTGGGAACCTTTTTGAATGGATTATGCATGTAATTTACTTTGAGATTTATTTTGGCACGATTCTGAGATATTAATTTTTTTTGGGAGATTGATTGGGTTTGTCATTGATTGTAATTTGATTACATGTTTTAGTTGATAAAATGAAGCTTAAATTCGCTTAGTTATAGTCATAGGAGTTAGCATTAGCAATAAAATAAACAACAATGAAGTTGCAATGTGCAAAAACTCCTCCAATCAAATCTACATTTCTTTAATGAAAACATTATGTCTCTCTCTTCTATCACTCTAACGGAACTATTCTCAGAATCTTCCAACGGTTCATTTTCTGTCCCCGATGCTGGGACTTTTCCAGCTCTGTCCGTGAGCTCTTTCGCTAATCCTTCCATCGATTATCCTCGTATTAATGGCCTGCAAGTAGAGGGAAGAGACAGACACGCAGGAGTAGTGCAGAGCCTGAAGGAGATTGGACAACTCAGGAGATGCTCTGCAATAAATATAAGGAAAAGAGGGATTTGGAAGCCACCAGACTGTGGGTGATTGGTTCTTCATTGTCAGATCAAGCAGAGGAGAAAGGGGGTACGACTGAATAGGAGAGTGGTGAGGGTGCAGCCTGTAATCTATAGCCCCTGTTTGGGGCAGAGTGGAGAGAACATTGAGCCAAGTGCCGCTGTTGAGGAAGAAGAAAAGCGGAGTAGGGAAAGAGTTAGTCAACAGAGGTTTTATGAGGATATTGAAAAGAAAGATGATAGCAACCTGTTGCTATCGGGTTAGGGTTTGCTTGTAACTCACAAGCGAGAGTACGACGTAAAGTGTCGAACGACTGTTTTAGGTTTATTATTGATTGATTCGGACTAATGCCGCAGTTACATTATATAGACGACTAAACCTAATACCTAAACCATTAACCCTAGCCGACCCCTACTACTTCCCTAGGCCTCTCGGCCCTCTCCTAACCCAACACAAGAAGCTGACTTCTATCTTAATACGTAACCCACTCCCCCTACTACTACTTACTCGGCCCATGCACTAACACACGTACTAACTCTAACACAAGCTAACCGAAATAAGACCATAACATAATTAAACTAACTCCCAAAGCCCACCCACATCGTCGAGCCACTCCTCATGCCGAATGGGTTGCTACCATTCCTTCCCCCTTCGATTTCAACCTTGTCCCCAAGGTTGACCTTCCGCATCGTCCTCCTCGAACAAGCACATGATCCTGGCCGTACCACATTTGTGCCCGATCGTAAACCGTTCGTCACAATTGAAGCATAACCCTTGAGCGCGTCTCAGCTGTTGCTCCTCCCAGGTCAACCGCTTGCCATTCGTCGCACCTCGTGGAGGTCCCGTGCCCGCCGCGGTGGTCACTCGAGCTCCCGTCGGCCCACCGCCATACCCCGCAGCCACCGAACTCGGCGCTGGACTGGATGCCGCGCGACCCATCGGCGGTTTGTGCCGCTGCAGCTGGTCGCTCTTCATCCGGGCCAGGCTAATTGCCTCACGGAGAGACTGAGGCCGAAACATACGAATGTCATCCGCAATTTCGGGTTTGAGCCGTCCCAGATAGGTCCCCACCAAGGCCTGCTGCGTCCAGCCGACGCAACGATTAGCGAGCTTCTCAAACTCCCGCTGATAATCCCGGAGCGACCCTGTCTGACGAATGCGTGAGAGAGCCTCGTCGCAGCTTTCGCCCTCTGTGGGGCCAAATCGCGCCCACAACTCTTGCGCGAACAACTCCCGCGAAATTGTTTCTCCGGCATCTTTGTACGTCCGCTTCAGCCACTGCCACCATTGGTTCGCTTCACCCTCCAGGTGGAATGAAGCCAACGACACCCGTTGCTCCTCCGGAACCTCGTGATACTCGAAAAACTGTTCGACTCGGGGAAACCACGCTCCTAGTTCCTCTCCTGCGAACCGTGGGAACTCCAACCGAGCTAGTTTGGCGAGGAATCCCCCGCCGCTGCTCCTGCCGCCATCGGCCCCTCTGGAGGCCTCCCCGCTCTTTGGCTCACCTCCACTGGATCGTCCGAAGTCAAGCCGCCGCCCGAAATCCATTGACGCCGAGGAACCACGGCGCTCGCCGTCTTTCGCGGCTGGCGTCTCCTTCTCGCCGGCGCCACTAGCGCCGCCATCGATCACCACCCCTTGCCCTTGAGGAGATCGCGGATGGCGCGCTCCACCCCGTCGAACCTTCCGCCCAGCGCGAGAAGGCCCTGGTCCACGCTGGTGACACGCTCACCCAGCTCGCGGAGGGTCACATCCGCCGCCTGTTGCCCGCCGCGCAGCTCCGCGATCGCCGCCTGCAGCTCTCCCACGACCTGCTCAAGCGCGGTGCATCATTCCCCAGCCGTCCCTACCATCGTCGGCTCTGATACCAATTGATAGCAACCTGTTGCTATCGGGTTAGGGTTTGCTTGTAACTCACAAGCGAGAGTACGACGTAAAGTGTCGAACGACTGTTTTAGGTTTATTATTGATTGATTCGGACTAATGCCGCAGTTACATTATATAGACGACTAAACCTAATACCTAAACCATTAACCCTAGCCAACCCCTACTACTTCCCTAGGCCTCTCGGCCCTCTCCTAACCCAACACAAGAAGCTGACTTCTATCTTAATACGTAACCCACTCCCCCTACTACTACTTACTCGGCCCATGCACTAACACACGTACTAACTCTAACACAAGCTAACCGAAATAAGACCATAACATAATTAAACTAACTCCCAAAGCCCACCCACATCGTCGAGCCACTCCTCATGCCGAATGGGTTGCTACCAAAAGATTGCTACCAAGACTGGTGGGGATTTATTGCTTTCACACATAGAGGTAGAGCCTTTAAGAAGGAAGGGAGCAGCAGAAGGGTAATCCCAACCTTTATTCTTGCAGAAAGAAACCACCTTCACCTCATACAAAATCTGCCTAGGACCATAAACCCTCCAACTTCCAGATTCCACGGAATACAGAGCAAAAGAAGCAAGATGGACATCAATGATCTGATCGGGAGAGCTGGCCTCCTAAGCACCGAATACAGCAACACCTCTTCAGCAGGTGGCAGAGGCACTCGCCCACAACTGACTACCAACACCGGAAGGGGAATCTCAATGCTACTAGGGAAGATGCTCACCAAGAATAAGGTAGCATTGGCGAAGGCTTTAGGAGCAGCCAGGTATGCCTGGGGGAAGTACGGGGAAGTGGGAGTCCAACCGACTCAAACACAAAATCTATTCATCTTTACCTTCAAGGATGCCAAGATCCGTGAGAAAATCTGGCTCGAAAGACCTTGGAGTCTCTACAACACGATGACGGCTCTGGCAAATTACGAGGGCAGAGGAGATCCGGAGGCAGTGCCCATGAACAAGCTGGCGGTTTGGGTGCAGATTCATGTTCTCCACCAAAGTTAGAGATGTGAGTAGAACATCATCTCAATAGGGACTTTTTACTTCAGCAAATTCATTGATATGGACAGAGCCAGCCTCCATTTCAACGGATATAGAAGATTCATCAGGATGTTGGCCGAGGTTAGTGAACCAGTCCCGACGGGCTTCGATTTTCCCTTCACGGATGAAGCAACGGGTCGTGAGTATTGCGAAGAAATTACTTTCAAGTATGAAAGACTTGTCGAATTATGCTATTTCTGTGGGAGAATCGGTCACAACTGGCCGACATGTACAAGAATGAAAGAAGAAAGGAAGAAGGGAGGCCATGTTAAGCTGTCCGATATATACACATCCAAGCTGAAGGCGGGGATTGATTATCCATACAAATCGAGTGGTAGCAGAAGCCATATTGAAGAAGAAGAACCATGGTGTTCGTCCACTGACCCGGAAGCTTGGAGGGACCATTATAGTTTGGGAGGCTTAATTGATGGCAGGGATGGGATGTCGGCGGTAGAGTTCACGTCGGCGAGAAGAGAAGAAGAAGCTCACCCTCAAATCCCACCGGGATTCACTATTCGCCGACTGGAGGAGGAAGCAAGGGCTGAAGAAGGAAGTTACCATGGAAGGATGAAGGGGAAGTACAGAGTGGACATGGGGGCAAGAGATCTTTCGAATGAATTGGAGGAAGAGGCGGCAGCTTTACAGGGGAGGCTGAGGCTCGAGGGAGGGGAAGAGTTGATGCGGCAGACAGAGAGAAGGATGCAGATGGGCACCCAACTCTCACTTGGGCTTTGCAATCCCATCTCACAGGCCTGCCCTAGCAGTGATGTGGAGCCCACGCCTTTTAGCCCTCAAGACCATAATCCATACAAACATACCCAAGGAGAGCTGGAGGGAAAAGTGGGCCGAAATTTTAAAAAAAGAAAGGGCCTGTCTTTCCTTAGCCCAGAAGAGGCTGACCAAGGGGCTAATGAAGAGCCTGGTTTTATTTTGAGCCCATCAATTTCTGTGTTTGTATGAGGAGTGAAAGGAAGAGGTAAACACCAAAGGAACAAAGCTCAATCGACAAGTGAAGGCATAGGGGAAGGAGAAGAAAGTGACACAAGGGCAACGGTGGTTCACCAAAAGCCACCTCACGTTCCATGAGTATTGTAAGTTGGAACTGTAGGAGATTTGGCCAAACCCTTACGAGAAGTTATGCTAAGCGTCTTATTAGACGTCGCGGCCCTTCTATTGTCTTCCTAATGGAAACTAGCAACAATGAAGATTTCATGGAAGAACATAGGAGAAGTCTTAAAGTTTTCCCCAATAAAGAGTATGTAGAACCGATCAACTCTTCTAGGGGCTTCGCTTTATGGTGGAAAGAGGGTATTAGTATTAATATAATTAGTAGTGATAAGTACTATATGGATGTTAGCATCGACATGGGAAAGAAGTTCTTTTGTACTTTTGTCCATGCCCCGACTATTGTTGTTGGTAGAAGGGAATTTTGGGAGCATTTGAGCTCTCTTCGGAGTAGTAGAGATGATAGTTGGGTCATAGTAGGGGATTTTAATGCTGCTATTTATGAAAATGAAAAGGAAAGGAGGTGCCCTCTTAGGTACGAGAATGTGGAACCCTTCAAAAGGTTCATTTTTGACAATGCTCTCATTGACATTGGATTTAAAGGCAACCCTTTCACGTGGTCCAATAAACGCTCTAGCCCAATTTGGTTAGAGTTAGATTGGACCGAGTGTTGTGCTCGCCATCTTGGAGAGTGATGTTTGGAGAAGCGATTGTGTTCCATGAAAAGATGGTGGCTTTTTATCATTGTCCAATCAGAATTGATTTACACTATCAAGGAAACAGAAGAAGAACACCGTTCAGGGTGGATGAGAGATGACTGGAAAAAGAGGGATGCAAGGAGATTGTATGCAGGGAATGGGACCCAGGAGGACTATCTAGCAATCAGTTAAACAAATGTGAGAGAGAACTTAAGGTATGGGCGAAAGATTTCCATAAGAATGGTATTCTTTGGGAGAGTGAAATTGTGTCCAGACTTGAGATTCTCCTGCAACCTCCACGTATTCTAGAGAATACGGAGGAGGAAAAGATCCTTACAGCGGAATTGACCAGAATTTGGCTTGAGGAGGAAGCATTTTGGAGTCAGTGCTCTAGAGTTATTTGGGTTAAAAAAGGTGATCAAAACACCTCCTTCTTCCATTCTAGCACTATTCACAGAAAGCATAGAAACATAATCTTTCGCCTTAAAGATGAGATGGGAAATTGGGTTGAAGATGAGGCAGGGTTGAAGGGTTTGTCAGTAGGTTTTTTCAAAGAGCTTTTCAAGGCTAGAAATACCACTGAGTATACCCACCTCCTTCAAGGGTTCCCAGCGATGGTAACAGAAGAGATGAATGAGGACCTCTGTGCAGCAGTGACCAGTGAGGAGATTAGGAGAGCAGTGTTCTCCTTAGGAGCGAGAAAGACACCGGGGCCAGACGGGTTCTCGGGTATATTCTACAGAAGATATTGGGATACTGTTGGTGAAACCCTCTGTAGAGAAGTTAAGGATTTTTTTGAATAAGCTTGTATGCCTGGAGGGTGGAATGATACGCACATTGTGATGGTACCAAAGGTGGACCATCCAGAGACAATAAGCCAATTTCGACCCATCAGCTGCTGCAATTTCAGGTACAAAATCATCTCAAAGATCATGGATACCCGACTGAAGAAATGGACTCTCGTTTTGGTCTCAAAGCTTCAGACAGCATTCACAGGCGGTCGCCTCATCCAAGATAATATCATTATCGTTCATGAAGTCCTACACCACTTTAAGAATCACAAACTCGGTAACAGAAGGGATATGATGTTGAAGCTGGATATGACAAAGGCTTATGACATGGTTGAGTGAGAGTGCCTGGAGACCCTCCTAAGGCAATATGGGTTCGACGAGAGATGGTGCAAATGGCTCAGCGCTTCTATCCGTACGATCAGCTTCTAAGTTTTGTTCAACGGAGAAGCCTCAGAAAGCTTCTGCCCCTCGAGAGGCATTAGACAAGGAGACCCTTTGTCCCCTTTTCTTTTCATCCTTATGTCTAATGCTCTCACTTTATGGTTGACAAAGCAGTCATAGAAGAACGGATCAAGGGGATTAAGCTCAACCCGAGATGCCCTAGTCTCACTCACTGTCTTTTTGCGGATGATACTGTCATATTTGGGAAAGCTAACATCCAAGAGGCTGGAAGAATTTTGGAGGTCATCAACGACTATGGGGCAATCACTGATCAAGAAGTCAACATACACAAATCCTCTATTTTTTTCAGCACGAATGTTCCCACTGAAGAGAAAAATGATATCATCAATCACATTGGATTTGCATCCTCCAACTGCCATTCAAAATAACTTGGAATCCTGACGGAATGGGGAAACTCAAAGAAGGAAACATTCTATTTCCTTATCCAAAGGATAGAAAAGATGGGGGAAGCGTGGAAGAGCCTGCTGCTTTCACATGGAGGAAAAGAAGTCCTTCTCAAGTCGGTTATCCAGGCTATCCCTACTTTCATCATGTGCCTCTTCCTTCTACCAGTATCCCTGAAGAATAAAATGGATTCTCTCCTTAGCAACTTCTTCTGGTCAGGGTCGATGCAGAAAAGCAATCTCCACTGGTGCAGGAAGGAGATTCTCTGTACCCCAAAATCGGAGGGAGGTTTGGGTTTCCGAAGCTTTAGAGATTTCAATCTGGCCCTGCTTGCCAAACAAGCCTGGAGGCTTATGAAAAACACTGATACTCTTTGGATTCGTCTCATTAAAGGACTTTATTTCCCTAGAGGCAATTTTCTCTTGGCTAAAAAAGGAAGCAAACCATCTTGGATCTGGGCGAGTCTATGGGAGTCTAAGAAAGTCATTGATCTAGGAGCTGTAAAAGTTATTGGATCTGGTGATGATACATGGATTGATCAAGATCCGTTGGTCCCTTCCCTTCCAAGGGCAAGCGTTCAGAGTGGTCCACAAAACCACGCAAGAGTCAGTACCTGGATTGATCTGGAAAGCAGAAAGTGGAATGATGAGTTGATCCAGGATCAGGTTTCTCCTCCAGAAAGAGATGCTATTTTGAGAGTTGCGATTGGGGAGGAGGACGCTAAGGATTTTTGGGCGTGGAGATTTAATGAAGATGGAAAGTTTACGGTCAAGACGGCATATCATGCGATTCACTTGTCAGCTACGGATCCCCAAAAGACGGACAATGTGGAGAAATGGAAATGGATGTGTAGTCTGAATATCCCACCTAAGCTCAAGTTCTTTGTCTGGAGATGTGCCAGGAACGGTCTGGCAACAAAAGAGAGACTCTTGCATAGGAAATGCTCCCCTAATGCTACATGCCAAGTGTGCCAATGGCCGATTGAGTCCCTCGTCCACTACCTCTTTCAATGTCCCCATGCGAGTGAATCATGGGAAGTTATCTTCCCAAACCTCCCATTGCCAGCTCAGTATACTGCTTTCCTTGACTGGCTGTACCTACTCAAGGATTCTATCCAACCAGGAGCCCTCACTCATGTTATTTTCCTTTGTTGGAATATCTAGAAGGCTAGAAATGAATGTGTGTTCAAGAATCGGATCCCTTGGCATCCTAACGTTATTTTGAGAAATTACAAGGAATTCACGGAATGGACTAACGGCCCGAGGAGTCCCCCCAATGACTCTCCTTCTACTCAGCTCACAGGAGCCCAATCACTCAATTCTCCACCGCCAAGCAATCACAATTTTGTGATTCACTGTGATGGGTCGTTCTTAAACGACTCCCAGCCGTCGGCATATGGTGTCGTGGTCACTAACCACCATGGACAAGTGTGTGATGGGCGAGCTAACACTCTCCTTTGTTCCACCCCACTCGAAGCCGAAGCAAAATCTCTTTTGGAAGGTCTCAAATTAGCCCAAGAATATGGCACGGAATGTGTTGTCCAGCCAGACTGCCAGCTGGTTGTCAAAGCTCTCTCGGATGAGCCAAGAAATTGGCCTTGGCGAGGTGCAGCCTGGATTGGATCTATGGTCTCAATCTTAAAAACGAACCCGCAAGTGAAGGTCAAGGCAGTAGCACGTGCTGTCAATGTTAGAGCTGATTGGGTTGCACGATCCCTTGCTAGAGCTACTCTCCCTGTTAATTGGATTAGTATCCTTGACCTAATTTCGAATTTCCTTTGATAAAGTGTAATTCTCGCTTTTTTCAAGTTGGAAGTGGAGTAAAAGATGAACTTTCTTGTAAAAAAAAATTGCAGTGTGCAAACAATTTTTTTGTTTAAAAAAACTCCTTTGATTTGCACGCGAGAGAGAAAGAAGAGAAGGTGATAAAACTTTCTCTTTCTTTGAACAAACACACTGTTAGTTACTGTTACGTTGGAATTTGGGGTAGCTTTTTAAATGTGGAATTAATTAAAAAAATAGCCAATCAAAGGCTCACACCTGGCAGGTTGCAGGAACCCCTACAACCGGGGCTGCAGGTAAATAACGTCCAAATAAAAAATACAAAAATTATTCATATTAATTTTCTAAGCCTCATAAACTATTTCTTCTTTCTTGTTCCCCATACAAAAATCCTATTTCTCCCTCTTTGTGTTCTCTGTGTCTCCCATGCCTATGTGAGGCAAACAAGAGGGGGATCTTGAAGTACATTAAGGTACCTGGAGAAGACCTTTGGAGTTGAAAGGTGAATCTCGCAATATCCTATGAGCTCCTTTCTCCCTTCAACTTCATTCACGACGAATTTAATGTCAGCTTCCTCTCCAGATGATTTTTCAACCACCTTCGTTTTGTATACATCCTAAGAAGCATGTCAGCACAGTCCTGCACTGGACACCATGAAACAAACATTTTTGCAGAACTGGAGATCGAGCTACAGAGAGAGCCGGAGAAGGAATTGAGCGACAGAGAGATGGAATTGAGATTTCTGGCATTCAGAAATCCCCAATCCTGGGTCGTGGCGAAGGAGATGGGATAGCGAGCAGCGGGAGATGGAGGGTTGGTGACCCAAAACCAACCAAATCGAGATGATTATTAGGATCATCGTCAAGTCCCAACAAGCAATTCAGAGACGCGGGATAGAAAAACCCCCGATTCAACAACCCAACTGTAGCCCCGTTCAAGTCATTGAAAAATCACTCATCCTTCGCGGCACTATTCTCCAGAATCGGCCGTTCAGAAGAGTGGTGGAGAGCTAAGCCGAGAGTAGTGGCAGTGAGGCGATGAATCAATAGAATCGAGGTATACAGCGGCGGCGGTGGTGGTGGTGACGAGGTGAGAGAGGACGCCGGGTGTAGGTGGGGGGGGGGTGTAGGTGGACAGCAGAAGAAGGAGTAGAGGCCGAGATGGAGGCGGAGGAAGAGAGAGGAGGAGCAAAAGAAAAAGGCTGGGGTTGTGGATGCATGCGGCGGAGGAGCGACGGAGGTGGAGTTGATTATTAGTGAGGTTTAGGGAGTTAAAAGTAATAATTTTCATTTTTACCTTTTATTTTAGTGGCACTGATAATGAGGTGGAAATTTTGATTTTGATTTTGTTGATTTTTTTAATTTTCACGTCATACATTTAACGGTTAACTATGAGAGTTGACTGTCACATCAGACAAAATTAACGAAGTTGGACGGAGAGTGATCAAACTTAAATTGTTTTACTAAATCTAGTGACTATGAATGGATTTAAATATTTGGAGTGATCAAACATGAACGTTTTTTGTAACCTCAGTGACTAACCATGCAATTAACCCTTTTAGTATTTTAACTAAGAAAAGGGTTACAAAAATATTAAAGATAACGTAAGAATGACTAATTATTTGATGCATTACAAAACCTTTGACTAATCTTTAGTATTTGACGACTACATCTTGTCGGCTTGCTTACGACAATGACCGTAGCTAAGCCTTATATAGAGATAGACTTAGGGTTAAAACCCTAATGACAACCAAGTTCCTTCTTTTACCGGGACAAGGAAATAAGGGACTTGGAGGACAAGTAATTAATTACTTTTGACTAAGTAATTAATATCCTCAACACTCCCCCTCAAGCGAAGACATGAATGACAAGAATGTCAAGCTTGAAAAAGGAAATGTTAAGAACAAGCATGACAAGCTTGAACAACAAAACACAAGATGAATGACATCTCGAACGAGGTTGATTTGGAGACGACTAACTCTCTCTCTGGACAACCTAATTGTGACGATTTACTGCGTCTTATTAAATGTTGTGATGGAGACGGTTGACTGCGTCTCTTGAATGACTTGACGGAGACGATTGACTGCGTATTTCAGAACGATATGATGGAGACGGTTGACTGCGCCTCTACCTGGATGAAATTGACCGAGAGGCTGTTGGCTGAGCCTCTCTTGAATGAGACTGATCGAGAGACTTCTGACTATCATCTCTCTTGAACGAGACTGGGGAACCTCCTTGACTGATATACCATGGCCGATATGCTGGACTGATTGACCACGTAAGATGATGCCCGATTCTCCCCTTCAAGCTGAGTATGAACAGAGTGAATGGTCAGCTTGAAAGTTAAAATGATGTCGGCGGAAACCCATGAGAAGAATCATACAATCTGAATGCGAAGAGAATTGAGGTTCGACACTCCAAGCCGCAGAAGAAAATCCCCTTCTCCATCAATGCACAAAACTTGATCTCCTTTCATTGGCGGCTTTGTGATCTTGATGAAAAGGACATGGCGGGTTGTTGATGATGGCTGAGACGAACAACCCGTTGAGTACTGCGCTACTGAATGCTCTTTTCTTGAGTCGTGGACCAAAACATGAACTTTTGAGCTGAAGACGAACGAACCAGAGTGAATGATGACTGAGCGTTGCTATTGATCAGGATGTTTGTGAACTGGTGTGGGCGCTGAAGCAAGGCAACGTTGAGAAGAAAACTCTGAGCGGCGATGAGGTTTGACTGGCCATTTGTTCCACTGCTTCAGTGGGAGATTGAATGTTGGGACTTTTTGGGGACGAGGGTATACGTACAATAGCCCGAGACAGGGTGATAGGAAATTTCTCCCAAGGATAAAACTATCACCACTTTAGATTCTAGGCTCAAGAACTCTAAAGCGTACTTAGAAATTTTTGGAAGAAAGAAGAAGAATATGTTTTTTGGTATGTGGCATCATCCACCCCACACATATTTATAGGGGCCGAATCCATGCATTGTTTCATGAAAGGTTGCCTTTATCCATACGAAATGTTGCCTTTATCTATACGAAAGGTTGCCTTTATCCATATAAAAGGTTGCCTCTATCCATATGAAAGGTTATCCTTATCCATATGAAGAGTTGCCTCTATCCATAAGGTTATCCTTATCCATAAAATAATGCAACCGCCATTAGGCCAAAGGGATGTGTCCCTTCACGGAATTAGAATACCGGTTCGGTCTAATCCCAAACCGGTTGGTCGGTCCAACCCAAAACCGGTTTGACTTGGTTAGTCCGGTTCAACCATTCCTCCCCCATTTTAGTGTATTACAGAATTCACTAAAATCACAATATTCTTCCAACAAAACTTAAGCATAATTGAAAATGTCGTGACGATTGAATTTTCACCTTAGTATATTACACTTGACGAATACTCGAATACAAAGGGTGTCGGTAACGATTGAACCCATTGACTCATATGAATATTCGAAGATAATATACACTTAAGTTTTCAAACTTCTAAGTGTCTTGACACCATTAACCGCCATGTGTCCAATCCTTCTCATAAGCGCACACGAAACCAATGTCCGAGTTTCTTGAAGCGGCTACACTTCATGCTTACGTAGGTCGAATCTTTTATTCGTGTGCCCGCATAATACACATTGTCAAAGATTCAATTAAGAAGTTTTGAACTTCATCCTCTTCTCTCATGCATATAACAAGCACATACCTCGGGATGACAAATTGTGTGCTTCAATTTCTGATAATAAGCTTTCCACATTGAATTCAGCCTCTAACGCTGTATTAGAGGGGAATTGGGTGTCCCATTACCAGAAATTATATGGACTTTAACCCATCCCTTTCACAGACTTGATCACCAAGTCACTAGTTAACCAATTCGTCAAATGATCAACCAAATTATCTCGAGTCTGGTCATATTGTCTAGACACAACTCTATGAATGATCAGTTCACAGATTTTACCGTGCCTTACTCCCATATGACCGTACTTGTCATTTTCACTTAACTATATGCCTTAGTCAAATTAGCATTACTATCACAAAAAATAGCAATATGTGAGATTGGTTTAGGCCATAAATATATGTCAAACCTCTCAACAATAATGTCTTTTCTCTAAGAGAAACCAAGACCACACAAACTTTGATTCCATAGTGAAACTTAGTGATGCAAGTTTGCTTTCTAGAGGCCCAAAATATGGCACCTCTCCCAAGCAAGAGGACCCATCTCAATGTTGAAGTATCACCTTTAACATGAGAAATCCAAATAACATCAACAAATCCTTCCAAAATTAATGGAAAGCCACTATAAGTCAATACAGTGTGCCTTTGACATATCCTAGTACACACCTCATTTCATTTCAAATGATGAGAACTAGTATTCATCACGTACCAACTTAATTGTTCTATCGCATATGCGATATCTAGCATCATGCAAGACATGCATACATCGAGCCCTCAATTTAACATGGAATACTCCAGTTGTAAAACTGATTTCCAGTATTAACCATAAGTTCCATACTTGGGTCGATTGGGGTCTTTAACTCACCACAATTCCTACTATGGAATTTATGCAAGTACCTTCTCATGCAGAAAAATTGAGAAAAGGATTCTTTCTTTGTCGTTCCGCTTGATTCAATACACAGAATCACATTTGCCTCCCCATGTCCCACATGGAGAATCTAAATAACAACTTTTTATCAAAGTTCACTTATCTTTTATTGGTTCCAAAGATAAGCATATCTTATACATACGAATGTACGATGACTCCATTACCAAAATCATCATAAATTGTGTACACATTTTGTCTTCTTGGTTTAAAATAACATAAACCACTAGACAAAATCACTTATCTTTGATTGGTCCCAAAGACAAATATGTCATCTATATACAAACACAACGAATCTATTACCATAATCATCAAACATTGTATATACAATTTTGCCTCCTTGGTTTAAAATAACATAAACCACTTACACAAAACCACACCATCAAACCACTAGACAAATCCATATTTGCTAGCACTTCGTAAACTTCGAATAGAGAATTAGACAAATTAACCATTGAGTATGTGACCTACCCAAATTCAATTTTCATTCTTCTATTTTTCCATTTTACAAATCATTCTCCTTATTCCTCATCTTCGAATCATCCCTCTTCCAAGTTACCTTCCTAATATGGTATACACCATGAGACTAGTACGAAGAAAAACCATCTTCTACTTCCATCGATGAAATATCCATCATCGAAAATTCTCATGATTCCATAGACCGGAACTGGTTTCTTGTAAACAGCGGTTCGAGCCATTGTTGACGGTGAAAATATTCTTTTCGATTGTTGGGACTTTTTGGGGACGAGGGTATACGTACGATAGCCCGAGACCGGGTGACCAGGATTGTGATAGAGTCGTGAACTACGTTCACTTTCCGAAAATAATATTTCCACCCTCTACAAAGCCTTGGGTTACAGGAAATTTCTCCCGAGGATAAAACTATCACCACTTTAGATTCTAGGCTCAAGAACTCTAAAGCATACTTAGAAATTTTGGGAAGAAAGAAGAAGAATATGTTTTTTTTGGTATGTGGCATCATCCACCCCACACATATTTATAGGGGCCGAATCCATGCATTGTTTCATGAAAGGTTGCCTTTATCCATATGAAAGGTTGTCTCTATCCATATGAAAGGTTATCCTTGTCCATATGAAGAGTTGCCTCTATCCATAAGGTTATCCTTATCCATAAAATAATGCAACTGCCATTAGGCCAAAGGGATGTGTCCCTTCACGGAATTAGAATATCGGTTCGGTCTAAAGTGGTGGGACACATCCCTTTGGCCTAAAGTGCCTCTGTTAGGTAAGGGTGGGGTGTTCCTGTGGTCCAAAAGACTGGGTTTTTTGAAATGCAATATCAAAATCTAGAACCGTGAAGTCTTTGGCAACCTAAATGTGAGAATTGACAAGTTATTATCAAATATCTAAAGGCTGGATGATGCTGAAGAAGTAAGGGTGCTGCAAAATGAAGAGATTGTTGAAAGAGATGATCTCAAGATTGATCTCGAACATGATCTCAACCTACAGGAGATATCTTGGAGACAAAAATATCGAGAAGGATGGCTCAAAGAGGGTGAGAAAAACTCTCGATATCTTCACATGAAGGCTAACTACCGCAGGAAACTAAACCATATCAATCGCATTTTGATTAATGGACAAGCTTTTGAAGGTAAACAAATCCTGGGAACAGCCATCAGTAATCACTATGAGAATCTCTTTAAGGAGTCTATGACAAAAAGACCTTTTCGTAGTATTTACAATGGCAAAAACTTGGGCAGTACGGAGGGTCTTTCTCTCACAGGTCTCTTCGGTGAAAAAGAGGTTTGGGATGCGCTCGTTGCTAGCGATGGCTTCAAAGCCCCGGGTCCGGATGGATTAACTCTGGATTTTTATAAAAGGTGCTGGCTTATTATTAAAAAGGATGTGCTTCAGGCTTTCAGTGATTTTCATGAATCTGGGTATCTTCCGGATTGCGCTACTCACGCCTTTATCTGCTTGACTCCCAAGGTAGATGTGGTTGAAGAAATCAGAGACCTCCGTCCTATTTGTCTTATGAGTAGCTTTAACAAGCTAGTGAGTAAGGTTCTGGCTAGACGTCCGAGACTCGTTCTTCCTAATTTGGTTTCCCTTAATCAACATGCTTCTGTTTTGGGGAGGAACATCTCGGAGGCCACCCTTATTGCTAATGAGCTTGTTAATAGTAGACGTAAGAGCAAAAAGGCGGGCTTAATGTTCAAGCTTGACATTGAAAAGGCATTTGATAACCTTAATTGGGGCTGCTTGTTTAAAGTTTTATCATGTCTCGGGTTTCCTATCAAATGGCAGCAATGGATCCATGGAGCTTTATGTACACCAATGACCTCCATCTTGGTTAACGGCGAAGCTAATGGTTATTTCCGGGCGGAAAAGGGTGTGAGACAAGGTGATCCCTTGTCTACTGGAGTGTTCGTTCTAGTTATGGACGTTTTATCTTTTATGATCACGAAAATGAGGAGCAATGGAGGCATTTCTGGTTTTTTCATGGACGAATCTCAGAATCATGGTGAAGTCACTCATTTGCTCTTTGCCAACGATGCACTTATCTTCTGTGACGCATCGGCTGACCAGGTTATCAATATCCTTGCAATCCTTGTTTGTTTTCAGGCGGTCACGGGGCTGAAGGTTAACTTAAACAAATCCACCATGTTTACCGTGGGTGATATTCCGGAACCCAGCTTCTTCGCGGCCATTTTGGGTGCAATTGGAGTAATGACCCAACGAAGTACTTAGGCTTACCTCTTGGGGATCGTCCAAACGCAGTCTCAATCCGGAACTCGGTGATCACAAGTTATCAGAACCGCCTGCAGGGTTGGAAGAGCAAGCTTCTGTCTTTTGGTGCTCGGCTCATTCTGAATAGCACCACCCTTAACAGTTTAGCTGTCTACAGGTTTTCGCTTCTGAAGGCACCGAAGACAGTGGTGGATAAAATGGAAAAAATTCAACGGAATTTTATTTGGGGTAACGCAAGTGAATCTACAAGACCCCACCTTGTTAGATGGGATCTGTGTAAAGCTTCAAAGAGTAAAGGTGGTCTTGGTGTAATGGATCTTCAGAGCTTCAATAATGCCTTACTAGGAAAATGAAGTGGAGGTATGCTACGGAGCGAGAAAGCTGGTGGCGCAGGTTAATTGAGATTAAATATGCAGACCCTCATTCGGAGTGGAAGACTAAGAAGATCTCGGATGGATACAGCAACTCAGTTTGGGCTAATATCTCGAAAGTGGATGGAATTTTTTGGAAAGGAGCTTGTGCTGATCCTGGAGGTGGAAGTGGCGTCTCTCTATGGCATGATCACTAGATTCCTTGTGCGTCCCTCGCCACCACCTTCCCAAGAGTAGCTGCTGCCGCAAGCAATCCTGGAGCTCATATTTCAGACTCTGTGATCTGGTCAGGTGAATCCTTGTATTGGGATGTTCCTTTTTCATTTCAATTACGTGGGGGGGGGGGGGGGGGCTGAGAGAGAGAGATGTTCCTTTCTTAACTATCTTGCTACCAATTCTTTTAGAATTTATGTTGGACCTGGTAGAGTTGTATGGAATCCGTGCTTCACAGCCTCTTTCAGTGTCAGTTTTATGTACATGTACCAAGTGGAGAACCAATTTGGAGGTGTTGCGGACTTCCCTCACCAATCAATTTGGAGAAATACTGTCCCAATGAAAGTTTGTGGCTTCATGTGGTTGGTTTGGCATAAAAAGACCATGACACAGGACAACCTGAAACGCCGTGGATGTGAGATGGCAAACCGATGCACACTCTGCTGCTGTGAAGAAGAGACAGTTAATCACATCTTCATTGACTGCTGCTACACGAAGGAAGTTTGGAAGGCGATCTTGCTCTCCAATGGCGGTCACCTAGCTGCAGCTGGCGACATTTCTGATCTCATCAAGGATTGGGCTTCTCAGACTCCTTCTAGCTTCAGCCAATGGGTCACCTTCTGCCTCCTTCATGCGGTGTGCTGGCTCATTTGGAAAGAACGAAACTCTAGAATCTTTGAACAAAATGCTCACTCGCATAGGCTGATCTCGCAGAAGATTATCAGAACTGTCGTGGAATGGATTGTTTCGCAGGACAAGGGTACGAAAGACCAGGGAAGACAATGGCTCCTTGGTTGGCGTGAGAATAGTGGATCTTAACTTCTTTTCATATTGTTCTAAAGGTGTGAGCTTGCCTAGCAGCAGCACGCAACCCTCTGGGTCTGCAGGCTCTCCTTTGTTTCAGGTTGTTGTGGGCTGTTCGCCATTTTATGAGTGTTATGTTCTTCGACTTTTCTGGTTTCAGTAGGTAGGACTCTTTGAACTCTCATTTCCACTTCTTGTGGAAAATTGAGGTACTCTCCCTGTTTTCTTCTTGTTAATTTGTTTCTCCTTCAATAAAGTTCATCACCATTATAAAAAAAAAAGTTATCACAGGATGGACCAGCCCTATCACACTTGTTTTTTGCGGACGATCTGATATTGTTTGGCGAGGCGACAAGAGCACAGGTGCAAGAGATAAACGCTTGTTTTGAGAAATTTGGAGGGTCATCAGGTCAGCAGATTAGCAGGCCGAAATCTCGGGTATTCTTCTCGGCAAATACCACAGCTGGGTGCCAGCAGAGTTTGAGCCAACACCTTCAAATACCAGTGACTACAAACTTGGGGAGATACTTGGGGGTGCCGGTAATTCATGACAGGGTCTTGAAATCTACTTTCCTGGACCTCATTGACCGGATCGATAAGAGGCCGGCGGGCTGGAAGGCGTCCACTCTGTCCCTAGCTGGCCGGATAATGTTATCACAGTCGGTACTGGCCTCTCTCCATGCTTACACGATGCAGACAACCTTTCTACCGGCAAGTGTGCGTGAATATATCGACAAGAAAATCCTCGCTTTTATATGGGGAAGTACATAACAAGGCCGGAAAATCCACCTCATTGACTGGGAAACGTTGTGCAGACCAAAGGATGAGGGTGGTTTGGGGCTCCGAGATTCCACCAGAACAAATGAAGCCTATATGCTTAAAATTGTCTGGAGAATGCTTACCAAACATAACGAATTATGGGCGAGAGTCCTTTTGGCCAAGTACTCGCGGCAAACGGGAGAGGGACGCTACTTCCGTACTGAGGGCAGGCTCTCTAACCTCTGGCGAGGGGTGATCCGGGTCGCTCACTTGATTGAGGAAGCGACCTTTTGGAATGTTCGCAATGGATGAACAGCTAAGTTCTGGAGCGATCGGTGGCTTGACGACAATACCATTCTGAAAGACCACGCCCAAAATCTGCCGATGGAGCTCCTTGATATGCCTGTCACTAAGTTCGTTCTCAATGGTAAGTGGAATTCTGATTTCCTTCTATACTACTTACCCCATGCTATTGTCTCGCAAATTATCCTTCATCCCATCCCGACGGAGGAGGCGAAGGACGTTCGTGTTTGGCGCTTCAACCCCAATGGAGAATTTACGCTACGGTCGGCGTACGAGCTTACGGACAACACGGCGGCGCCCATTCAGAGACAACATGCATGGCGGTCGGTGTGGAAGGCCCCAACCTTGCAAAGAGTGCGGGCATTCATGTGGCTGATGAATCATGGCCGCCTTCTTACTAATGCAGAGAGAGGATGAAGACACCTCACCACCGACACGAGTTGTAAGATTTGCGGCGGAGGACCGAAAACGACGCTCCATGTCATCTGGGACTGCCCTTTTGCTCGCGCTACGTGGGCGGATCTTCACGAGGATGAGCCTGACTCTAGATTTTTTGAGGCCGATGCCCAAAGGTGGACTCTTTACTATCTTTCAGGGCGGAGCAACACCATTGATGCTACTATTTTTGCAGGAACCTGTTGGCTTTTGTGGAAGAATCGGAATGACTTCGTGTTCCAGGACAAGTTGAAAACCCATAAACAACTCCAGTTCCAAACAAAACAGCTCCGGGACAAGATCATCAAAGCATCGACCAGGAGAAAACCATTTTCGGGACTGGGGGCACCGAGAGCAGCGCCTAATGGGCTAGCAACCACCGGCGCAAGACTATGTGTGTGTCAACACTGATGGCTCAGTTATTCATTCTCCTGAGAGCACATCCTGTGGCGGCATCATGCGGGGGAGTGATGGCCGCTTCATCAGAGCATTCACTGCGAACCTTGGAGGGGGTTCTATCACTCGTGCGGAGCTGGCTGGTATTGTGTATGGGTTGGATCTTGCTTCGGAGCAAGCAGCTAGGAAAGTTCTTCTACAAACAGACTCAGTAACTGCAAAATCCTGATTGATAACGCGACCGAGCAACACATGCATTATACCCAGGTCACTGAGATCAGGAGGAGGCTGCACCGCGACTGGATGGTTCGGATTGATCATGTTTTCCGCGAAGCTAACTTTGCTGCGGACCACCTAGCTTCCATAGGGCAATCGAAACCAATAGGAGTGCATGTGATGGATAGACCGTGTACTTCTCTGCTGTACTGGCTGTACATTGATCGGGTGGGAAGCGAAACCCCCCGTTTTGTTTGTATGCAATAAAGTTTTGGGCGCCCTTAGCGCCCTGTTTAAAAAAAAATGGCAAGTGTTTCCATCAAATATAATTGTTTCCTTGAAAAATACAAGATGACGAACGGGCCATGAAATTCAGGCCCAGTACCAATGTAGCACAATTAAACGTCTAAACCTATTCATCGGTAGGCTCACTACCACAAAAACTAATAAATAAAGCCCAATATGATAACTTCTCCACAGTTTTTTACTCCATAGCTGACCCGAGAACGAGTCAACAAATTTTCCTCAAATCGTTGACCCGGAAAATTCGAGGCCATCCTAGCTAGACGAACTCTCTTTGAAGACAAAAAAAAAAAAAAATCCAGCTCGACCGAAACGCCACCTTCCGAACCTTAAACCGACACCGATCGTTGCGCACACAGTTGGAAGGATGCAGAACGCATCTTTCCCCGTTTCACCGCGGGGAAATATTTTCGAAGAAGAGACTAGAACCTCTCCCGAGACTTCTTTGCCATCTTTTTATATTATCAAGCAAGCGGATCCCCAGCTTTCTTCAGAAGTCGGAAATAGTTTTTCGTTCTCAATACAACGTAAGAAGAAACAGTGATGGTCGATCAACCAGCTTTTTAGCAACTCGTCCGATGTAATCTACACTTTTCCTACAACAACAAGGAGATCAATTTCCTTCGTGAGCTCATCAGCAACTCGTCCGATGTATATATGTATCTGTGGTTTCTTTAATTTTCTTGTGAATTCTAGCTGACAGAGGTTTTGGATGTAGATTGATTGTGTGATTGATTGTTTCTGTTCGGCTGTAGGCTTTGGACGAGATCCGTTTCGAGAGCTTGACGGACAAGAGCAAAGCTTGATGTCCAGCCGGAGCTGTTCATCCCCCCTCATCCCTCACAAAGCCAACAAGACTCTCTCCATCATCGACAGGGGTGTTAGCATCACGAAAGCAGGTAAATATTTGGGGTTGTTTTGTTGTGCAATAATTTTTGTTTGATTGGGTGTTAATACTTAATAGATATTCGATTGAATAGTGGAAGCAAGTAATTTGAAATTTATTGGTCCGATTGAGGTCCAATCTGTTTGAACTGTTTATATATTTTTTAAATATATATACAAATGAGATAGTAACTTAAAATTTTAATAACTCAAATGAATTTACTTTATATTTATTTATTAAAAACTCATCTGTAATAAACGAAAACATATATAATCCTCGTGACCCACCAACCATCTTCCTTTGCTCTCTCTTCTTCTCCTTCTTTAGGGGTTCAACTGAGAGATTTTAGGAGGCCATTTTGAAGTCCGACTTTGGTCGCCAGACCCAGCCGAGAGCCAGTAGGGGTTTAACAACATTAATTGTTTTTTCCTCTTTCTTAATTATAGTAATTGATATCACCATTATATAAAAGAGAATAACATATGCTTCCGCCTCAATCGGATAGGAACAATAGAATATCTCAATCTTGTCATCACACCTAATTATGAGAATTATCTGTTAGAATTACTTTTAACAGATGTAATTTCTCGGAATTCATCTCGTCGGATTATCAAAGGTTTGTAGAAATACCCGGAATCATGTCGATCGTCAGAGACTTGGTGTGGAATATGAACGACGATCTTGAACTAGACGATATTCCTAGAGCACGATCCAGGAGGTTTCGTGACCTTCCTCAACCAAGCCTCCTTAGTCGACTAACGGGAATCCTCTGATCTTCCTGATGGGGAGAAGAAGAGAGTGTTTGGTCTTGGTGTGTTGGGGACCACAACCTCAAACTCCTTATATACTAGTTTCACATGGGCTCCCATAAAATCCAAGTGGACAAGTATTGGGTTTCCACCCATTAGACCCATATTGGGTTTAAGCAGTATTGGGCCTAACAAAATTGATCACTTTAAATAGTCCATCAAAATCAAATACCCAATATAATATTTGTGAATTGATAGTCCACTTAAGATAGGAATAAAATTCCTAACAATCTCCCACTTGGACTATCTAATTGCACAAACACTTACATTACAAAATTCTTTAGGCGCGCAACCGTATGGTATTTGTACAACGACTACTTCTTAACAATATGGTCCGCCTCATGTATCAACAATGGAATCAACGCGACTGTAATCACGATATGATAATGATTAAACCACCATGATCACCACACCAATACACTTAATGACATACATCAAATATGGATGAGTGGCATGAAAATTACATGCAATGTGATCTTCAACATGTCTATTTTCAACTGGTCCAACTTTAGTCCTTATTGAGATCAACTGAAATTCCTTCACACAATGTGACCACTGTATAACTTAAGGGACTTTAAATTACAAAATAGACTCTAGAAAATCATCACTTTATTCTGCAGAAATTGATTTAGTCATAACTACTGAACATACTTAAATGACTCCCACTAAACCAAGGTACCATCCGGAATAACACTCATGCAAGCAATATGCTCATGAAAAAAACTATGTGTCAAACCATTGGCTAATGGATAAGCTAGCATTAGTCATTTCCTTAATGTTCAATAGAAACTTGTCTATTTTGAGCTTTATCTTTAACCACCGGGAGCTTGATGTCAATATATTTGACTTCTGAAATCCGTGGTAATAATAGTGTATCACTATCAAATCATTGTCACTGTTAACCTTTAATGACTTACCAATGTCATTTTAGTGACAAAACTTTGCTACCATAATTGGAAGTCTCAAGATATGCTTTGAACTCTACCCAACATTGAAGGATAACCTGATGTAGAGTTTATGCTACCTTTACATCCTGTAACATCAGAGTCAGAGTACTTGATGATCTCTAAATTATCTGATCTCTAACAAATTTGCATGAATTCTTTTATCAACTTTAGTAAACGCGTTGCACGTTTGAATCCTTCTAGTGTTTCATGCATAGATCAATCAAATATCTGTCAAAAACTCTTACTAGAAATGCTTTATTGGGATGAGAATAAACTAAAGTATACATTAGTTCTTTATTGCAAATATGCATTTAAGAGATTTTGTATCTTAATTTCTTATATATAATTGGGCACTGATTAAGACCGAAACTGTCTTCCTTAGCTACAACACATCTCCTGGTTTACTAACATATTCTACTTGCACCTTAAGTAAAACAACCATGATGTGATTTTCCTGATTTTAACCAAGCCCGAGTAAATAACCAACTGAGCCTTCGGAGCTCAATGAGATACTCTAGTTTGGGCAAAAAATTTACTGGCCGAGTCAAATTCGGATTGACAATCATGGTTATGGCTCCTTCTCTATTTGAAGATAGATTGGTTCAAATCACAATATTTGTCTATTTTTTAATAAACCATAAAAAGTAATAATTTGAATTAATATAAGAATTTAAATTAAGTATTAAACTACAATTAAAATGAGAAACCAGACATATGTTAGTCACACAAAGTTTCAATCTAAATGCATGTTCCTCGAATTGATAATTTTTGCTTCTTATTTGTATAAGATAAGATCGATTGGCTCTATGGCTGTGTAGCAGGAAGAAAAATATAATTGACTACTGTGAGATTTTGATAGCTTTTTAGATGTTTGGGGCTTGTTGTAGGCTGTCGAACCTAAATAAAGAAGAAGAGACGAGGAGATAGTCGGACATGGATTGTTGATGTCCCCTGCTGTAGGGTTATGTGATAAGGAAAAGGACGACATGACAACAAAGCTACATATACGATTTGTAGAATGGCAAAGAGACAAGCGAGAAGGAGCCTATACAAGATAAAGGTAAACTGATAAACCCTAATCTTACAGCACAAAGAATCGAGGATTCCCAAGATAAGCCTCGGGAGAGGGTCATTATGAAGACGACGGGGCTGGAAACATCGACATTGACGATGATGATGAGGAGGCGTTGGTAGTAGAGGAAGGAGACATCCACATGGCATTGGCCCAAGTTGTTGTTCTATTGGGACTGGCTGGGCGGCTGGCAACACTGAAGATACCGTATCTGAAGCCGATGAAGATTTCCCTGGCAAAAGCATGGAACTTACGTAAGAATTTTAAGATAACGTATGTGGGAAATCAGCTTTATGGATTTTAATTCCTAGAGAGTAGTGACACGGATAAAGTCTTATTGGGGGACCTTGGAATTTTGAATACATCTTTTTAATCTTCAAAAAGGCAGACACGTTCCTCAAACCTTTGGTAGAAGATTTCTATCTTATGAAAATATGAATACGGATACACAAACTGCCAGCAGCTTTGAGGACGACGAAGATGGCGCATAAGAGGGATTAAGTTTGTAACCCTAATATGGATTGATAACAGAAAAGAGCATGTCGGGGACGATTTCCTCATATTTCGAATAGCAAAAGATATCATAACTCCCTTAAACATGAACTGAAGCTGAATATTCAAAAAGAAGTTAAAAAGTTTGATGCTAAGTAAGTATGAGAAGCTGCCTATTTATTTATTTATTTATTTATTATTATTCCTATGAAAAAGGTGGGTCATCCTAAGATAAATTGTTTGGATCCATCACCAATAGGAAAAGACCTGTATGGTCCAGAATTTAGAGTAGGGCCTACCAGAGATCATATCTGGAAAACAAAGCAGGAGAGAGATTAAGCAAATGAGATTTTGGCATGCTCTCTAAGCAAAATTTGACAGAGAAGTAGCTACAACAATAATGCAGTGCAGTAGATGAATCAAACTATCCTAAAAAATCACTCATAAGAAAGACAAAGGAAGTAACTAATAGGAAATTCCTCCAGAAGTCCTTCAAGGAGGCAGTTAGTTCAAGAACGAATCACAACAAGGAGGAAAGAGGTGAATTATAAAGAAGATTGGATAGGTTCGGCTGAAGAAATCTGGAACCACGAACAATCAAAATATGGATAAAAGGCAAGGTAAAAGGAAATAATCGAAGGAAAAAAAAGAAAAAAAATCATCTCAAAATAGTTGGTGGATTGACATTTCAACTGGGAAGTAGTAGTGATCAAGGAGAGAATACAGTCAAGAAACAAAAACAATGGAAGAGACACATATATAGAGAGGGAAAACTAGTCAAGAATCACCCTGGCTGTAACTGTAAGAAGGCGAGAGAAGTAAGTTTAAAGGAGGCACAACAGGAACATTGGAAGGAGATAGAAGGTCATGAGCTTCTAGGTGAGGGTGGAAGGAAGGAAAGAAACACAATCGAGAATGGATGGCAGTGTGGTGGACCTTGTAATGAGTTAGGGCCTAAAGGCCAATGAGTAGATTTAGTTACAATTGTCGACAGTGAAGAAGATGGAAAGCGTTTTGAACCAGTAAAACCCCAGAGTGGTTTTTCTCATGGGAACTAAGAAACATGCACGACAAGGAATGGGAGGATATTATGTAAAAATTGGGATGGAAAAATGGGCATGGAGTTGGATCACAAAGGAGAACAGGTGGTCATTTGGTTATGTGGAGAAATGAAGTGAAGATAGATATAATTTCATATTCTCCAAATCATATCGTTAATTACCAAGGTTAGTGAGAATGAGAAAGGAATGGAATGGAGGTTAATATGTGCTTATTGACGGCCTAAAAAATCAAACAAACCCCAACCTTGGAATCTATTACATAGACTTCAGGCACAAGTTACAGCCCCGTGGCTTGTCTGTGGTGATTGTAATCAAATTCAATCTTATGAGGAGAAGAATGGACTGAGCCTCCCGGATGTGCAAATTATGGAAGGTTTTAATGAATCTTTGGAGGACTGTGAGTTAGAAGACCTTGGGTATTATGTAAACATTTTTACCTGGCACAATAACCACACATATGATAATTTCTTAGAGGAGAGGTTGGATAGGATGGTGGCTAATGAGTTATGGATGTCGGAAAATCCCGATGCCAGAGGATATCACCTCAAACGTTGTGGATCGAACGACTCCCTTATACTGTTGAAATGAAACCTACTGGAAGAGAAAGTGAATTGGGGACGAAGCTTCCGCTTTGAGAGCTACTGGATAGAGAAACATTTTTTTAGGTTGTTATCGAAGAAAGTTGGAAATAGAATCCAAGTGACATTCCTATGAAGAAGGTATCTTGATGTGAAGAAAGCTTTGAAACTGGAGTAAATAGAAATTGGGGAGTGTTAGTAAATACTCCATTTAATACACGTATATTTGATGGTTATGTATCCGTATTATTGTCAAGCCGTTTCATTTTTTCCCGTTCATTTGATGGTTCCCGTACTAAACACGTATAAAACCCGTATAACACGTTTAATATCCGTATTTAATGAATTAAATTGTGAACTTTATTATTATTTATATATTTATTTATTTTAAAATAATTAATTTTTATATATTTATGACTATTAACTTACTATTAAACGTAAGATTAACTTAAAGACGATGTAAAATACCCCGTACGTATTTTTTACGTAACTTTTCCGTACCGTATTTTACTAACTATGAGTCCAAGAAGAAAGAAAGCAGAAAAAACACTAGAAATATTGGAGAAAAAGGAAAAGGGATGGGGGTTATCGCTCAAAGAAAAGAGCTGAAAAGAGAACTAAATGAGGTGATGGATCTCGAGGAGATGGATTGAAAGCAAATATCACAAGGACAGGCCTATTTTGGGCCCAAGTCAATAATGTCGAACAAAGCCCGTTGGTGGAGAATAAATAGGAAGGCAGGACGGATGCGTGGAACAGAACGCAGCACTTCATTTAATTCGGGTGAAATGACCTTATTAACCTTCCGTGAAGTGCTTTGCAACCAGCAAATTCAAAATGCTGAAAATTGGATATATGAATCTCCATTATATATTTTGTAGATGTACTGAATGGCTTAGTGAAGGAGATAGGAATACTAAATCCTTCCACAGGAAAGCATCAGACTGCAGGAATCAAAACTCTATCAGAAAACTAAGAGATAGTGATGAGATTGAAAGAAAAGGACAAGATGAGCTAACAACGTGCATGGTGGAATACCTCAAGACGCTATTCATTGCTGGTAGACAAGCAAAAACTTCACACGTCCTCGAAGCTATTAGCTACAAAATCATAGAGGAAATGAATAAAGAACTATTGAAACCGTTCACAAGGGAGGAAATCTGGATTTCTTTGAAACATATTAGAGCTATGAAAGCTCAAGAATCTGATGTCATGCCAGCCATGTTTACTCTACTGTCGCTTATCCCTAAGACCAAAAGACGAACTTTACCTTATGAATTCGGGCCCATTAGTCTGTGTAAGGTAATGTATAAGATCCTCTCAAAGGTTCTCACAAATAGATTGAAAAAGGTATTAAATACAACAATCATGGAAAACCAGAGTGCCTTTGTTCCTGGTTGGTATATTACTGATAAAATTATTGTGGCTTTTGAATCTTTTCATGCTATGAAAACAAGAACAGAAGGGAAGAAAGGATATATGGCATCGAAAATTGACATTGTCAAGGTTTATGTCAGGGTAGAATGGCCCTTCCTACAAGTCATAATGAGGAAACTTGGTTTTGCAAAAAGGTTGGTGAAGATGATAATGACATGTGCTACATCAGTTTCTTATTTAGATCTAATCTATGGACACAAGTCAGAGACTTTCTATCCATAGAGAGGACTTAGACAAGGTGATCACATATCACCCTACCTATTCCTATTAGTTGTAGAAGGACAGTTTGCCTTGACTACAAAGGTAGAGAGTGAAGGTTTGATCCATGGATTGAAAGTTAAGAGAAATGGTCCTTCTATATCCCATCTTTTATTTGCTGATGACAACATATTCTTTATCGAAGCCACTACACCTGAATGCACTAAACTAAAAGAGATCTTGCAACTGTACGAGGCAGAATAAGAGCAAAGTGTGAGTTTGGCAAAGTTTGAAATCTCCTTTACCCCAAATCTGGAGGAGTCCAAGAAGGTGGAATTAGATAACCTAATGGGTATGAAGTTGGTTGAGTATCATAAAAAATATATTGGATTCATTGCAGGGAGGAAGAAAAAGTTTGTCTTTAACTACCTAGTGGATAGAGTGATGAAGAAGGTTAAAATCTGGAGAGCAAGGTGATGTCTAGTGCTGCTAAGGAAGTTCTTATCAAATCTGTCGCTCAAGCTCAAGTATTTTATGCTATGTCCCTGTTCTTGGTTCCTAATGGCTTTATTGAGGAAATTCATAAAATTTTAGCCAACTTTTGGTGGGGACAGTTTCAACAAGAAAGACGGACCAATTGGAAAAGCTGGAAAGAGCTTTGTAGGCCAAAAAGTGAGGGGTGAATGAGGTTCTGGGATCTAAAAGGGTTTAGCCTAGCTCTATTAAATAAACAAGTTTTTAACGTCATTCAATCACCTAACTCATTGGCAGGCAAAGTCCTCAAAGCCAAGTATTTTTTCACATACAGACATTGTGTAGGCAACGGTCGGTTACAACCCAAGTTTTATATGGCGAAGCTATTACAGTTAGGAGTTAGTGGTAGAAGGATTGAGATAGAGAGTGGTTAATGGAACAACTATTAAGGTGTGGGAAGATCGTTGGATCCCAGAAGCACAACACTTTATAGTCACATCCACTCCATATTCTTAGAACAACCCTAAAATTGTTGTTGAACTACTTGATCATTAAACACGATAGTGGAAAACGAAAATCCTACGGTCATATTTCAATCCAACTGATAGAGCTCGCATCCTCCAAATCCCAATCCCTCGACAACCAATAAATGACAGAATAGTTTGGAAAGAAAGGGTATCTATTCGGCTAAGTCAGCCTATCTCAAATGGAAGCAATTTCATAATACAGACTTGGGAGATTATATGTGCCAGTAAATTGGAAGCAGGTGTGGGGATTAAACATTCCACCAAAGATTAGAGTGTTTGCATGGCGCTAGATCCCTAATATGCTACCAACAAGGGGAAATTTGGTCGAGAGGACTAAAGGAGGGTGCGAGGAATGCTCATTATGTGATTTGAAAGAAACACAACCTCATATTTTCTTGAAGTGTGGCTGGGTTCGAAAGGTTTGGAAGCCATCACAAATTCCACATATTTTTAGAAGGGGAGAAAGAGTGTACCTGTGAGGAATGGATATGTGAAATCAAGGAAAATGAAGGGGAATATGCATTGGAAGTCCTGGTGGCGCCATGGTTCATCTGGCACGAGCAAAATTCCCATCTATTGAATCACAAGAAGAAAGAAGAGTGGGAAATCATTTCCAGAGCAGTGGAATGGTTGAAAAATACAAGAATCAACTGTTGAGCATATTAATTGCTTAGTCAAAAGTAATTAATTACTTGTCCTCCAAGTCCCTTATTTCCTTGTCCCGGTAAAAGAATGAACTTGGTTGTCATTAGGGTTTTAACCTTAAGTCTATCTCTATATAAGGCTTAGCTACGATCATTGTCGTAAGCAAGTCGTCAAGATGTAGTCGTCAAATAATAAAACGTCAATCGTGAGCTCTTTCGAGCTCACCGTGGATTAGTCTCGATCAATAATCAATCGATCGAGGATACCACGTAAAATCTATTGTCTCGTGTTTTATTTCAATTCCGCGTCATCAAATTTTTCATGGTATCAGAGTGAAACTCGATCCCTTGTCTAGGGTTTTGAGCTTTCGCAGTCAATGCAAAATCCAGCCCGCCATCAGTCAATCTCTCAAACTACCTTCACAGTAGCCACCGCCGGTAGTCAACTCAATGTTGGCGTCTCTCCAACATCATCCCGACGTCCCCTCGATAGTCACGGTTGCCGTTGAGAGAAGAGCCAATGTCCACTGCGGCCTTCTAATCCGAATCCGTATCATAGTCGGCGAAGTCCTTTCTGCCATCAAGAACAAGATCTCTAGTCCGTCGTTGTTGTCATCTATTGGAAATGTGTATGAATAGCTTTGAAAGTTATAGAGTCTCAAATGGGAAAACTACCACATTGGTAGTTTTACTTGGTGAAATGTGTATAAAGATAGGAGCCTCTCTCCTAAGGGCATGCCCCTTGTTATCAATCATCATACTTGTCCCGGCTGGTCGTCTTCATCGCCAGTCCACGGGGATGATAAGAGGAACGGCGACGAGAAGGTTTGTTTTGGATCCAAGTCGGGATCATCGTACAACGGCTGTTCATGTTCGTTCCGAACGCAGCCACTGAGCTTTCTTCTCGTAGGCATTTTCCGCCTTGATAGTCTTGCTCGTTGTTGGATAAAAAAAAGGTCACGATCATAGGCCTTCAATCTGGCTACGAGCGCATCGTTCTCCCTGAAGACGACCGACCGATCAATCAACCAGTCAATCCTCACAAGTTGATCGTGCTTCCGACGTCGGCAGCCAATTCTGTTCCATCCTAAATCGATGGCCCGATTTTGTTTCATACGTCGCCTCTTATTAGCTATGTCGTTGGTCCCCCCTCGTCTTATTGAGTAGCGACGCTCTTGCCGACTCGTTCGTCTTCAGCTACAGTTTATGCAAAGTCCACGAATCAGGTTTTGAATCTTTGGTTTTGTTATTAATAGTGGCTTCCAGATCGCCTATTATTGGGTTCGTGAGATTTGGTCGTCAAAAGGGCTCTTGTCCAATGCGCCCAGGTGTTCCTCATCAATATCAAGGAGTCTGTGTCCCTCCAAAGTAGTCAACAACAATTGGTCCATCAAGGTTCATCGGCGTCCTCGTCAAGTGCTTCAATCTCCAACTAAGTACTCATAATATTGTAACTCAAGGCTATCAACACTTCCCGTCTCGGAAGTCGCTTTGTAGAAACATGAGTATATGTGTGGTGGTTGGTTAATTCGGGTGTTTTTTATATTTACTCCTTCTATGACATCGCAGCAAGGTCAACAGTTGATTCTCCACTTACTCAATTGGAAGAACTTGTTGCCTAAAAGTGAAGCGGGCCATGAGCAGCTAGCATAGCGACGCCATCATCGCTGTCCTTCGCGTCCTAGTCTTCCAAGCTCTTGTAGAACCGACTATCCTCCAACCACATGTTTTCGAACTTCCACGGTCTTTTTATTCTCGAATTATCACCCAGTGAGATGAACAACGGGTTGTGATCCGATTCAACCCTTTCTAGAGCAGACAACGTACAATCCGGATAGAGGCTCTCAAATTCAGTCGAAACAAATGCTCTGTCAATTCGAGACATTGAGGCATTACTCCCCCCTTTTGACAAGGTGAAACGACTACCTCCAAGAGGAAGTTCCAGAACAGAGAGGGCGTCGATGCAGTCGTTGAATTCTTGCATTAGTTCAGAGCTCCTTCTAGCGCCGTTGTAGTCATCATGGTTACGAATCAGGTTGAAATCCCCCGCAATACAGAACGGGTTAGACACTGAGGCACAGAACCCCTTCAGATCATTCAAAAACTGAAGCTTATCAACTCTTTCCTGCGGACCATAAACGATAATCAGATCCCAAAGTTTAGAGGAGGAGACATCCTGGAATCCAACTGCGACAAAGTAAGATCCCACAGTTCTGTAAATTTCCTTAACCATGAGTTTATCCCAAAACACCACAATTCCACCGGAACTGCTATTGGCGTCTTTCACAGCCCAACCAACATCCCTATTACCGCTGATACTGCGAACAAGATCATCACTGCAAGTACACCACTTAGTTTCTATTAGACCCACTATCCTTGGCTGTTTCCTTCCCACTATTCCTTTGATACGGCCTCTCTTCTCCGGGTCTCCCAAATCTCTTACATTCCACAATAAAATACTTGAGCCCATTAATGTGAAAAAGTGTTACCTCCGCAACCATTTGACCCACTCCTGTTTCTTCTAGTTCCTTTTGGCGAGGGTGGCAAAGGGCCTATTCTACGGATTTCCATTTCTAGCTTGGACCGGGGGACTTTGATCTTGTTGGAGTGGGTGGCGATAGCAACATTTGCGATGATCTTGTTGGACTCTTCTTGGCTATTATCAACCTCCAATTTAAAGCATTGGCTTAGATTCAGGCATCTTGACTCCAAAGTTTGCAAGTCAAACGGGTATGAACTCAAATTCCAATCCCTGTGAGGATTGTTGGTGCAGGAGGGTGATGGGAGCTGACAAAGGCCCGGGGACGTGGGTGTAGAAGAACAAGGGGTGTTGAATGAAAAATTTGGGGAAGAAGGTGGAGAAATCAAGTGATCAGGAAGAAGGGTGCAGGGAACCATTTCTGGGCTAATGGATAAGGGGAGATCATCAATATAAGAGGAAGATGGGTAAGATTCAGGGCTCATCTGAGTTGGGGGTGGACGAAATGAAACGATAAGTGTAGGTGGGAGGAGTGAGGCGATGAGGGATGGAAGTGGGCCACGGTCAATGTTTAAAACGGTGAGGCTGGCCCAGGGAAGAAGTCCGCCACGAAGTGGGCTGAAAAGAGCAGGTTGAGAGAGGCTAGACAGAAGATCCAACACATCTTTGAGCCCGGGATCAGGTCTTAATGGGTTTATCAGATAGGGGGCCTGGTGAAAGGGCCTGTTGCGACCAAGGGTGGGCTGGATCCGTATTGGTCCTTCTTTCGTGACCCACCTTTTTAAATTAGCTGCACGGTTCTCGACCACGTAGAGCTGCATGGGATTATGAGATGAAGTCGAAGAGCCCTCAGCGTGCGTCGGCACCATAACCGAGACATCTTTGGATGTTGTGACACTATCAATGTTTCTCGAGATACGTCTCCGATCAAGCAACCGACTTTTTCCTTTCCGAAGCTCCGGACGGCGTCCCTCCGTTTCACCAGTCATCGATTTAGCCGGAGGTGGAACCACTATCTTGATCTGATAAATACGATTCTCATAAGCCACCGGGATCATGTCCAGAATATCACCGATGACCTGGATCTTGATCCTGACATACGAAGAGTTCCAAGCCGACCAGTCAATTTCCAAGAACCTTCCACAATAGTTTCCAATGTTTTTGAATAATTCAGCACTTTTTAGATGGATTGGAATGTGATAAGCCAAAAGCCACGCTTCGTTCATAGGAGTTTATTCAACACTCCTTGCGTCAGAGTTCCAACGAGACAATCTGAAACGGAAGCTTCTAAAACTGATGTGGTCCAACTGCACGATTCTATTTGCTTCCGACGGACTGGGACAAATAAGGATCCAAGAGCCGTCTTCAAGGTCTTCAAACCCGAAACCATCGTGAATAACCCACGATTTATTCGCCCATCTCCTAAACTCTGGGATCATACTTCTGTTGAATATTTCCTTTGAGGATAAAAACCGTATCACCACACTTCTACCCAGAAGGTTGAGACGCTCCTGCACTCCTTCTTTCTCAACCTCAATGAATCTACCATTCCCTTGTGACTTGATACAACAATTTCCGCCGCCGTAAAATCCTCCATATTTGACTGCATCAGCATAGGTCACACCCGGTGCAACAGACTTTGCAGAAGCAGGTGCAGACCAGTTGTCGCGAACACCCTTTGAGCGCACTTGAAGTTCCGCCACTAGAAGTCTTGCAAGAGTTTAATGAGACTTGCCCAGCCATGAGTGCCTACTGCCTGCGGGATTAAGACTTTGAAAACGTCCCTCCTTCGATTTTGTTCAGAGATCTGCAGATATGTACCACAGAAGTTCGCAGCTTTCGCAACATGAATCGTTTGTGGACCGCTATTTTTCACACATCCCCTAGGGAAAGTCCAGTTTTTCATTGCAGCTGTCTGCAGAACGCCTTGTAGCCAGGAGATTTGCACTTCGTCCATCGCGACGCTCAATCTTCCATGACCTTCTTCAACTTGAAGCTTGTAAAATTCCGTCCCACGAGTTTTAAATCTCTCAAGTGACGCAAGTTTGGATCCCAATCTCGTCTCCCGTCGACACCTCGCCATTGAGTCTCTGCCGCCAAGAGCATCCGGAGCCTGTGACCTGCAAAAAAAAAAGAAGAAGAAGATCGCTCCCCAACCTTTCCACTCTTTCTGGAACGCTCACCGTACGCTCTCTCTTTCGGGAGAGCCCCGCTCTCTCTCTCATGTTACCACTGTGATAACTTTATCGGTTTCCACCTTCCTGCCCGGACTACATCATCAATGATATGCCCCTGTCTCTCCATACACAGGGTGAAAATGTACGAGGAGAGGGGGCATCCTTGTCTCAATCCCCTGGACGGTTGGAAGCTCTCTGTGAGGCCCCCATTCCATTGTATTTGCATTGATGCCGAAGAGATATAAGCCATCGTCAACTCCACAAACTTGCCTGGAGCCCCTGCCGCAACTAGAGTATCTCGTACAAACCCCCCTGATTCTGTCATACGCTTTAGCTAAGTCCACCTTCAGAACCATCCACCCACGCCTTCCTTTACGAGCTCTCATCGAGTGGATCACTTCCGGAAGTATGCAGATATTATCGGTGATATGACGCTCGGGAACGAAGCTGGTCTGTGTTTCATGGACGAGGTCTGGCATGAGATTTTTCAGTCTCTCAGCAAGGCACTTGGTGATCGCCTTATAGGCCATGTTACATAGGGTGATCGGCCGGAATTGATCGATTGTGGTTGGCTGCTTTGTCTTCGGAATTAGAACAAGGATTGTTGAGTTGATATCCTTGATTTTCTCCGGGTTATTCCAACAGTCGAGTACAAAGGCTGCCATGGATTCTCCCACCGTTTCCCAATACCTCTGGAAGAAAATAGGGCTCAACCCATCTTTTCCTGGAGCTTTTAAAGGGCCCATCGCCTTCACGACTGCATGAATTTCTTCCATGCAAGGCGTACGATTTAGGGGCTGCCATCGAGGGGGCCCTAGAGCTGGGAAGCCATCCAACAGGGCTAGCAGATCACCACCTTCATCTTGATACAGTCCAGTGAAGTAGGTTCGCGCCATATCCAGCAGAAGAGTTTGGTCTTCAATCCAGTTACCCCCGCCATCCTTGAGCATAGTTACCCGGTTTCTGTTCCTCCACCGGAGGGTTCTGGTGTGAAAATACGTTGTATTCTTATCTCCCAAATTAATCCATTCAAGGCGAGACTTTTGGCACCATAGAAGCTCCTCTTGAAATAGGACTAACTCCAATTCCTCTTGATATTGCCGAAGCTGTGATTCACTCCCTTGTCCGCCCCCAGCCTGCTCAAGGAATTCAATGCGCCTAAGGAGCTTGTCCTTGCATCTGGTAATGTGGCCAAAAATATTTCTATTCCAATTCACTACATCTTGAGCAAACGCATTGGCCGATTCCGTGAAAGAGCTCCCCCTCCCTCAGTCCGCGTCCGCCATTTCACGTAAACCCTCGTGAGTGAGCCACGCCGCTAGGAAGCGAAAGGGCTTGGGGCCAGCCGGTGGGTGAGGCTCCGCCAGAGAAACTAGAAGCGGGCGGTGGTAAGATTTTTTCATACGAGGAAAGTGTCTCACCACTGTCTCTAAGAAGCTAGTAACCCAACGATTGTTTGCCATTCCCCTATCAAGTCTTTCCCGGAGTCCCGTTCAGAACCAAGTGTAGGCTGGTCCTTCAAAATCCAGGTCCATCAGCTCAGTATCCTGGATTGCCTCTTGGAAGTCCCTAATTCTAGCCGCATCGAACGAGGCACCCCCTAGCTTCTCCGAAGGACTGATGATGGAGTTGAAGTCGCCCACCAGAAGCCAGGGTTGCACCATATCCTCAGCCAGCTGTCGTAGGAAACCCCAAAGTTCGCGACGTTGCATGGGTGCCGGGCTACCATAAATTGCAGAAAGCGGCCATGCAACGTCCTAGGGTAACATACCCTGTACCTGAACGTGAAGACATTGTTGGTTAAAGTCGATTCTAGAAATGTTCAGGTTACATGAATTCCAAAGAATCCATATTCTCCTAGAGAAGCCCACGACATCAACTATGAGCTCCTTATCATAACCCATTTTACGAATAACATCAAGAGCATGGTTCCCACTAATTCTGGGTTCCACAATAATCACTATATGAGGTTTGGACTTCCTACGATACTCGTGAAAAGCACGTAGAAAATCCTTACCCCCCGCTCCCCTACAGTTCCACGAGAAAACTTTATAATCCATAAGGAAAAGGGGAAAAGAAAGTGACTCCCTTAGGATTGACCGACCGACATGGGTGTCCAATCAATCTGCTTTCCCGAAGAATTATTCTCCATGTTTTCCCTTGCATCAGGTGATTTCGCTTGCCCGTTGTATGGGCTAAGGTCTGGCGGCCTATCCTTTACTCCATCAGAATTTGAGGTCACCGCTGCCCGAGTCTGATCACTTTCGCCTTTCTTCTCCTAGGTTTGACAATTGCGGTTCATTGACCATGTGGTTAGGCCGGCTCGCGTCTGTCTCTGACTTTCGCTTAGCAGTTTGGGCTTCTATGGTTCTGCCAATCTCTTCTTTGTCATTGCACACAACAGGAGACGTAGCATGGGTTTCCCTGGAAATAGTGTTTTCCTTCTCTTTTCTCACTTGCGGTGCCTGTTTTGAATTCTTACTCTTATTCCTAGTGCTGGCCGACTGTTGTTGCACCCGGTTAAGGGTCGCATTAGTAGTTTTCTCATGCTCAGACTCTGTTTGTAGGCCCTCTTCCTCCTCAAGAATAGCATATCGTGATCCCCCTGCACTTTGTTGGGAATCATGGACCGCTTTTGTTCCCTTCGGGCTCAAGTTAGACCCTTGGTCCTTTCTCTAGGATCGGGGTTTACGTTTCGCAATCATCCACTCTCCATAGAGGGGTTCATCTTGGTTGGCTGCTGGCGGGGGTTCCTGCACGGTATTTTCCGCTTCCATAGGTGCTTGCGACTTAACGCACGAGCAACCCCACTTCTCTGCGTAGGTGCCACAGTTCAAGAAAATATTTTCCAACCCTTCATACTGGATAAAGTATTTCTTGCCTCTGATGGAGAATTTCGACAGCAAAGGTCGAGTGAGGTCCACTTGAACAAAAACCCGGGCATAATTGCTTCGTGCCACCGTACGAGTGGCTTCGTCGATCCGGATAGGTTTTCCAATGCGACGCCCAATTTTCATCACTGCCTCTCGGGGAAAATAGTGGATCGGAATATCGAGGAGTCTCGCCCAAACTAGCGTTTATGAGATCTCGTGGTTATATGGATCAAAATCCTTATCCCACATGTGCACAGAAAGATAATTCGGTCATATCATCCACGGTCCGTTCGTGACTGCACTCTCGTAATCCATACCACTCATGAACCGAACTAGGAAATAGCCATTTTTCATTGACGTTACTTGGATCCCCCCTGCCTTTTCCCATATCATATTCAACCGGATTGACACCGCTGTGTACGACACTGTCCTACCCAGGGGTTTCACAATGAGTGTTGATCTTAGCTTGCGGCAGTATTCCCTCTCCTCAGCTTCGGTGAAGTATATCGGCGGACAGGTGGGGTCTTCCTCCCCATCGAAACCCTCCTCCAGACCATCCTCACGCATTGCCATCGCATTATCCTCGCTGTCCGAGTCGGCTGTGTACCACTCATCCATATGCGCTTCCCCCCCCCCCCCCAAACAATCTGCGCGCTGCTCCCGTCCCTTGCGACCAGACGTTTGGCCTAGGACTTTGCGGCGGGGAGGTACTGGTTCTATTTCCCTTACTGGAACCTTCGCATACCGGTGCAACATGGGAGGTCGGCTCCGTTTGTTTGACATGTTTCTTCATATGTTGCGCCTCTGTCACCTTTAGGGTTTGGGGATGACATCTCGGTAGGAGGCCGCCTTTGGCCAGCGATCGTCTCAGGCGTGAGGTCGCGGGTAGCTTCCCCCCGGCCGGCGGCACGACGTCCGCTGACATTGCATCGAAAACCTAGCTCCAGTCCCCAACCGGTTGATCGCCCTTTGAAGTTTGTGGAGCGAAAACCCCTTCTTTCTTCTTATCTCACACTAATATGCTTGAGTTGTCAAACACTTGCCATTTTGGTTCGGTAGAAAATAAAAATAGAGTGCCTAAATCGCACCCAACGTGCTGAAAATTGGCCCGATCCGCCCCTGACCCTATTTGACCTTCCCCTGAAGGGTGAAGATGTATAACTGACCCGTCCTATTCCTATTTCTTTCATGACCTTGTCTAACCTTTTAGGGTCGGGTCAATGGGTCGACCCTGATAAATACACTACTTTTCTAAAAATTATAATTTGGTACCCAAATTTATTGTTTCTTACATTTTAGTATTTAAATATTATTTTTTTTACAAATAAGTCCCAATTTTTTTACAATTTAGTACCTAAACTTTACAATTTTACAAATATGTCCAACGTGTTTGTATGATGCTAAGGCTCATAGGGTCAAAAAGTGACCCGACCCTAAATTGACCTGACCCTAAGCTGACCTAGTCCGACCCTCAGGGTCAGGGCGGGTGAAAGGGTTTGAAGGGTCAAACTTAGACCCCTAAACATTTTATTATTGATTTGCTTTGTGGTCCCGATCTCAATTTAAAGTACCACAACCAATAAGGTATTGTGAAGATTACGGCCTAAGTTCAGGTCCTTAAACCCAATTCCTTGTGGAGGATCTTAAAGTATTTTGATTGGTTGGATGGAGATTTGGCAGTTAAGACGGAGTTATACGTTAATTAGTTAATAAGGGTAACTTGGGAAATTATTAGTAATATAAAACTAAAATAATTAACCACAATAATCTCTTAACCCACTCTTTCCTACGCCGAACGTTTTCCTCTCAACTCTTCTCTCAAGCAAGGTTATCCACCGGTCATTGGTCTCCCGGCGAGTGATCTCTGTCCGACCCAGTATACATCGTTTCCGGCAGCCATCCCCAACTCCCCCCTTCCCCTCAACGCCCGCCAGCAGTAACAATCCCTCCAGTTGAGGTGATTGCCCATCCGGTTCGTCTCCCACCGTCACTCAGCAGCGTCTATTTGCTCTCACATCCGAAGCTTGCTTTTAATTAGTCCCTCTCCGACCGCACAGTAGCTCTGCTCTACTAACCCCTCGCCCGGCGTTCTTCCTCGTCGCACAAGCATAACAGCGGCGTCGGTCCGACTTTTGGCGCTGCTTCCGTCGTTTCCGTTCTCCCGTCATCGGCATTTTACGTCCCTCAACTGTTGTCAACTGTGGCGTCGCTCCCACTTCCGGTGTCGCTCCCGTATGATGTTACTCCCGTCTGCTACTGATTTCTTTGATAACATTAACAATGACCAATATTCAATCATTAAAATATTTTTTTGACAATTATTAACTAAAATGCATTTATGCAAAGTATCATAACAAAAATACAGTGATCGTTATTAACGTTTACTATAAATTTTTTGGATATTTACGAAATCATTTATTAACAATATCTCATCATTTATCAACATTTATGCCAGGTATCATTAAACATTTCGATTTATTATTAACAAGATACAAAAACATCATCACCTCTTCTTAAATCATTTGTTGATTGTTTGCAAAGTTATTGTTAATGGGATGTCATCCTTTTTCAATGTAAATAATATAACATTAACAATGACCTATAATTCAATCATCAAAATTTTTTTTGACAATTATTAACAATGTAACTTTCATCGGATCAGTTTGTCTAGATTATGGTGGCTGGTAGTAGTCGTTATTTTGCAACTTTCATCTATGCTTCCAATGAAGAAGGGCAGAGAAGAGTTATGTATGAGCAACTCACTAGGATTCGAGTTATGCACATGCCTTGGATCATTATGGGTGATTTTAATGCTATAAGGAATCCAGTTGAGGGATGAAATGATCCGCAGTATTCGTCCAGTATGGCTGATTTTGATGAGTGGTTGAATAATATTGAGGTTGAGGAGCATAAAGCAACAAGACCCTGGTTTACGTGGTTGAACAAGCAAACATGAAACCCCATTGCACGTCGTCTGGATAGGGCTTTTGTTAATCTGAAATGGTTGGAGGGGTTAAAGGACAGTGAGGTACATCTATTATCGCCTGGTGTGTCTGATCACTGCCATGTCTTTTATCAAACTGAAGTTCCTTTAAAGTCTTTGCCAAAACCATTCAAGTTTTTCAACTTTTGGCTCAAGCATCCTGACTTTGATAAACTTCTCATGGAGGCTTGGGGAACACAGGTTATGGGGTCTCCTCTTATTAGGGTATATAAGAAGCTTCGAATCATAAAAGGGTTGTTGAAGAATTTGAATAGAGAAGAATACTCTGATATAAGGGGAAGGGTGCGAGAAAAAGAAATGCAACTAGAAAATATCCAAAGAGAAGCTCTGGTTAATCCTTCGGGCCCTGTTTATGAAGAAGAAAGTCAACTCTCAAATGAGTTGGTTGTTTTGATGAAAGAAGAAGAAGTTTTCATAAGGAAAAATCAAGGGAACTGTGGTTGAAGACAGGGGATTCTAATTCAAGTTACTTCCATCTTTTTGTGAAGACTCAACAAAAAAAGAACACAATCACCTCGTTGATTGATGCAACGGGGAACAGAGTTACTGAGGTGGATGATATGAGTCAGGTGGCTGTTGGGTTGTACAAAGGGTTTCTTGGTAGTGCAAATAGTGAAGTGGTAGAAGTCCCTGTGGGTTTCTTTGATGACATACTCAAGAGAACCCTTTATGCTGATCAGGTAGAGAGACTGTGTGATCCGGTTACTTCTAGCGAGATCAAAGATGTTCTTTTCCATATGGACCCTGACAAGAGTCCAGGACCAGACGGGTACAATGCACACTTCTTTCAGGCTTCCTGGGGAGTGGTTGGGGAGGAAATCACAGCTGCAATTCAACACTGTTTTGATGAGACTAAGATACCGAGGGAGGTAAATGCTACTATCTTAGCTTTAATTGCTAAGGTTACCAATCCATAAGAGATGAAGAACTTCAGACCTATTTCTTGTTGCAACATAATCTATAAATGTATCTCCCAAATTGTTGCCAATATTAGTAAGAACTCAGTGCTTTGCTGCATAGCCTTATTAGTAAGAATCAAACTGCTTTTGTGAAAGGGAGGGTGATTGGGGAGAACATCCTCTAGCACATGAGTTGGTACATAAGTATGCTAGGAAAAACATCTCTAGTATATCAGCACTTAAAATTGACTTGATGAAAGCCTTTGACTCTATCAATTGGCATTTCCTTGGTAGGGTCCTTAGAGCAATGGGGTTTCCTGTCAAATTTGTTGAATGGATTCAAATGTGTTTTGAGCATCCCATGCTTAGTGTTACTTTCAATGGAGGGCTGGTTGGTTATTTTGAAGCTAAGCAGGGACTGAGGCAAGGGGATCCCCTTACCTCTTCACGGTTTCCATGGAGGTGTTTACATGTTTGCTTGATAAAACTGCTGAAAAAGGTTTTTTCCCATATCATCCTATGTGCAAAAAAGTGGGATTATCTCACTTGTGTTTTGAAGATGACCTTCTGGTCTTCTCAGATGGGTCTAATTATAGTATGCAGAGTATTCAGAGGGTTCTTAATGCTTTCTATAAGCTCTCTGGTCTTAAGTCAAACCCTAGTAAATGTGAACTGTATCTAGGAGGTTTAAAGAAAGAGAACATGGTTGCAATGGCTAGTCGATATGGTTATTCCTTAGGCAAGTTTCCAGTTAGGTACTTGGGGTGCCTCTGGTTGCGGGGAAACTATCTGTGGCAGCTTGTAAGCCTCTGATAGATAAGATTACAGCTAGAGTGCAAGGCTGGAAGGAAAAAACCCTTACGTATGCTGGTAGAGTTGAATTGGTTGGCACAGTACTATACAGTCTGACTCAATATTGGATGAGTGTATTTCTCCTTTCTAAGACAGTTTTAAGAGAAGTTGAGCGCATTTGCAGCAAATTGTTTTGGTCAGTTGGGGATGGAGTCAGGTTGAGAGCAAAAATTGCGTGGAAACATCTTACTTTCCCAAAAAATGAAGGAGGTCTGGGAGTAAGAGAACTAGGATCCTTGAATACAGCTTGTGTTTTCAGGCAAATCTGGTCAATCATGATGCAGCACGGGTCGATCTGGGTGGCATGGATTAATGCTTACAAGTTGAAGGATAGAGACTTCTGGGTATATACTAGTTCTGCTGGATCCTGGAATTGGAGAAAGCTTCAGAAGATTAAAGGTAAGGTCCCTAATCTTTTCAGCTTGTCTAATGGCACATTGTTATGGAATAATCTTGAGATGCCACGGTATTCTATAAAAAAAGTCTGGGAAACCTTCAGGCCGAAGAAAGCTAAGGTTCCTTGGGCAGGATTGATCTGGAAAGGTCCATCTATCCCTAGGAATAGATTTTTATGCTGGCTTATTGTCATTGGGAGAATCGAAAAGAAGGACAGGATGAAAGAATGGGGGTGTCAGGGTTCAGATGCATGTGTTCTATGTGATGTGTGTTCTGAAAGCAGGGATCATATTTTCTCTTCTTGTCACTTCTTCAAGGAAGCTTTCAGACAGCTTTTTGGCCAGTTCACTACCTTCAGGGCAAGGGATTGGGAAGCTGGGTTACAATGGGCGACAAAGCACTTTGGGAGGAAGGGTGATGAGGCTGCTGCATGTAGGCTCATCTGGCAGGCTTTGATGAGCCATCTATGGAGAGAAAGATGCAATCGAGCCTTTGGGGCTGAGAAGAAGACTGTTGAGGTTCTGGTGAGGGTGGTGAAGATGGAGGTAACGTTGTTGGGTTGGGAGCAGTTCGCTCAGAGGTACTGGTTGAGAATGCACTAATCTCTGCTTCTGTTTTCTTACCTAGAGGTTCTACTAGTTAGATTTGGTAGTTTCTTGTATTCAGGTCTTATGAGACTCTTTAAGACCCAAACCTAGCTGGCAAGGTTATTGTCCGCACTATTTTTGATGAAATAGAATTTCCGATTCATAAAAAAAAACAATGTAACTTGACGTTATCAACTTTATGCATAATATCATTAAGAAAATACAGTCATCATTATTAACGTTTCCTATAAAATTTCAGGATGTTTACTAAATCATTTATTAACAATATTTCAATATTTATCGACGTTTATGCCAGATATCATTAAACATTTTCGATGTATTATTAACGAAATACAAAACATTATCAGCTCTTTCCAAATCATTTGTTGGTTGTGTACAAAATTATTATTAATGGGATTTCATCATTTTTCAACGTAAATCATATAACATTAACAATGATCAATCATTCAATCATTAAATATGTTGTTGACAATTATTCAAGTCTCCCCGTTATTAACAAATTAAGGGATGAGATGGCATGCCTACCCCTAAAAGGGTTGGAAAAATGACACCCCCTATTAATTATATATTTTTAAGGTAATTAATTTGTGTTGCATTTAATAATCTGTATGAATTAAAAACACATATTAATTACTTTTCTTTTTTCAGTGCAATGATATCAGTGTACAGGTGCAATGGTAGATGTATCAGTACAATGGTAGTTCCAAAAAAGGAACGTGCTTAATATGAGTTCAATATACAGGAGTAATGGTAGTTGTATCAGTACAATGGTAGTTAAAAAAAAGGAATGTAATTAAGATGAGTTTTTAATTTTCAAAGATTATTAAATGCAACACGAATTTAATACAAAAAGTAACTATAATTAATAGGAGTGTCATTTTTCCAACCGTTTAGAAGGGTTATCATGCTAATTGATCCCATTAAATATTTAATTTTAATTATATTGAACCACGCTATAAATGCATCTTATTATAGATTATTAACCGACCATGTGACTATTTCTAACTATATTATTTGAATTATTAACCGGTGATATCATCGCTATGACAAATCGCTCACCAACGTTATTAAAATCACGAGCAACCAAGCTGATCCGATCTATGTACTACCTATCAACATTCTTAGATTACGTTAGTAATCAAATTATTAATGTTTTCAATAATAATATCAACGTCATCAAAAGATTAATTTTTACAAGTGTCTTGTTAATATTTCCAGTCAACGTTATTAAATTCATGATCAACCAAATTGATCCGACCTACCATAAATTACTTTATTAATAATTTATCAACTTTATCAATAATACTATCGATGTTATATTAAAATCTTATCACACGTTATTACCAGTACATATAAAAATTTTCCATCCCTTATCAACATTTACAAATTACGATTTTAATATTACCACCGATCAATCTGCTACGAGACATCAAATACCGACGAAAACGAAACCCAACGACAAAACAATCAACATACAAAAAAGCAAATACCAACAAAAACCGTATCAACTTTTAATGAAACCCAGTACCAAAGTCAAACGAAACTACATGTTCCATGTCGCTGGCGGCGGACCACCGAAGCGGCTACGAACGGAAGAGAAGAGGCGGAGAGAGAGACGCTGTAGTCGTCGCTGGAGGGGGATGTCACGGACGAGCTCTTCGGATGCAGAACGCCGGAGAGATAGCTCTGTGAAAATGGTTTTTGCTCGGTCAAGTAGGATTAATTTCCTATTTTTCGTTTAATTATTAAATACCTGTGTTTGCTTTTAGTTATTAATGACAATGTTTTTTAATTCCTTCCGTGCCTTTATGGGCAGTTAAGCAATCATTGCTTCAACTTACCTCTCTCTCCTTCTATTTGCTAGAATTGACTTAAAATCCTTCTTAAGGATTGGGATTTAAGGACCGGATCCGCCGTTCCAAAGAGTTGTTTAATGGTTGGGAGAAAACCTAGTTTTCTCAACGGTCGATTCAGATAAAGATACTGTAGGAGGAGATCCGAAACAAGCGGAGGATCACAACCTGGTGAAAGATACACAGCTACAAGACAATGACAGCGTGACACTACAAACTACAGTGATGGTCCGAGTAGAAGAGACTGGTGCAGAAACACAGGGTGCTACAATACATATCAAGGAGAAGGAAATTCCATTTTCGAAAGCCCTAGAAAACAAAATACAAAATATATGTCTTGCTGAAGACGATGAAGATGATGTACTGGAGGTAGACGAGCAGGATTATGACCAAGTTATCGTGAAGGCAGTCAACCTGTTAGGTTTGGTCGGAAGATTGTTAACGGACAAAAATCAGAACCTGAAGTCAATAAAAATAGCATTAACGAAGGCATGGAGCTTGAGACACACCTTTCATATCACTGATAAGGGGAACCAACTGTATGGGTTTCAGTTTCTTGACCAACAAGATAGAGATAAAGTTCTCCGTGGAGGTCCATGGCACTACGACAATAACCTGCTGATTTTCAACAAATCGGATGCTTTCTATAAGCCAATGATGGAATATTTCAACATAATGGAGATATGGGTACGAATCTTTGGCTTACTAGATGCTCTGAAGACGACCGAGATGGCACAAAAAATTGCTAAGAAATTTGGTTCTCTAATCTAGGTGGACTCAAGACTAGACACTCGCATAGAAGACTTCCTGCGTTTACGTGTAGGGAAGGACATCATAACACCTCTGAGACAGGAGCTGAAATTGAAAGTACAGGGTGAGGTAATGAAATATCCAGTGAAGTACGATAAATTACCTATGTTATGCTTTTCTTGTGGTATAGTAGGACACCCAAAAGCATTTTGCAATCTAAACATGCTGAGGAAGAGGACCGATTTGGGCTAGAGCTACGATTGGGAATAACACAAAGTAAAACCTGGTAATACAGACAAGAAAAAGAAGAAACTGATGAGCTTTGGATGACTCTAAGGGCCAAATTTGACAGAGAAACAATAACAGAGAAGATGCGCATAGAAGGCAGACGACAGTCTGATGAAAACTGGAAAGGCACAGAATATACTGATCGGGAGATACCTCGGAGTCAAAAGACATCTGTATATGAAAAACACAAACAGATTTATTGTGTGTCCAAGACAGAAAAGTACCAACCTAAGACGTATAGGGGTTTAGCAGAGGAAGCATGGAACCAGAGGGAAGCCACGGACAACAGGTAGTTGATCTGGGATAACATAAAAACAAATGAATCACAAAAGAATATTGCAAATGCACAAGACCAAAGATGGGGTATGAATGAAAACGAGGATGATAGGACAAGAACAAAGAATGGAGTGGAGGATACAGAGACTAAAATCAGCGAGGGAATGCAATTTCACATAGGCGTGGCGGGAAAGACAGAGAATCAAAGGAAGCAAAAGCGCTGGCATGACAAACTTCACAACAAAGGGCCCCACAGGAAAATAAAATTCCACATCTAACACCCCAAAAGAGAAATCTTCAAAGTGATAGTGTGGGAGGGGAGAAGGAAGAGACAGTGACACGGTCTGAATTGGGAGAGGAAGGAAACAAGTGAGCAAAGATTCCATGTCAAACCCAGCAACATAAGGGAGTTTTGTTAAAAGGGGTTTTACATCACAGCCCCAATGAAGATGTGACAATGGTGCAAGCAAAAGAATTGGATGGCGTTATGGCGGACCTTGTGAAAGAACATGGCCACCCAACCCAATGAAGATACTATGCTACAACTGCCGAGGGTTGGAAGTCCCCAGGCCGTTAGGCAACTGGGGTTTTTGCTCCGAGAACAGACTCCCCAAATAGTTTTCTTGATGGAAACCAGACTTGATGAGAAAGGATGGAAGTCCATCATGGCAGATTTGGGATGGAAAAAATGGATTGGGTGTTCCAGCAAAAAGAAAAAGGAAGGGTGGAGGCTTACTACTTTTATGGCAAGAACATATAAAGATTCGCGTACATTCATGTATCCTCACCCACATGCACACAGAAATCTTTGGAAATGAAAATGAGAAATCTTGGAGATTCACTGGAATCTATGGATGGCCACAGGCTGCAAATAAGAAGAATACATGGGATTTACTTAGTAGGCTACGTAGTCAGGTTCACAAGCCATGGCTACTAGGGGGAGATTTCAATCAAGTTTTAGGATATGAAGAGAAAATTGGCCTTAACCCCCCTGATGTGCAAGGAATGGAAGACTTTTGGGCTGTCCTAGACGAATGCTATTTGGAAGATATGGGTTATTATGGCAATGTTTTCATTTGGGACAACGAACACACAGATGAGACCTTCCTAGAGGAGAGACTAGACCGAATGGTAGCAAATTCAGAATGGAAGGACCGATTCCCGGAAGCCAGGGTAAAACATTTGGATAAAAGGGAATCAGACCACATAGCCATAATAATGGAGACACAGCTGGAAGAGGAACCAATTAGATGGGGCTGGTCTTTTCTTTTCGAAACATACTGGCAACGACATGAGGAATGTACATAAGTTATAGCAGAGGACTGGCAGAAAAACTAATCGCTACCTATCATGGAGAGAATAGAAAGTTTTGAACAACAACTGTTAAATGTAGTAACTCCACTTTTGGAAATCTGAGTTGGAGAAGGAGGAAAGCTGAACACGCCTTAAAAGTTATCTCAAGACAGCCCAAGACTCAACCTATACTCCTATGGAGGCGGGAACTTAGGAGGGAGCTGAATGAAATAAGAGCACAAGAAGAGTTGAAATGGAAACAAAGGTCCCGAACATATTGGTTACAAGGTGGGGATCGAAACACAAATTTCTTCCATAAAAAAACAACGTTTCGAAGGGAGAAGAACACAATTCGAAAACTTACAGATGAGGAAGGAAGGCAATGGAATGGCCAGCAAGGGGTGGAAAGTTGTATGTTGAACCATCTTCGAACTCTCTTCACGGCAGGTCCACTTCCAACTACATCAAAAGTGATTGATTTGGTACCTGTCAAAGTAACATAAGAGATGAATGACTCGTTGTTGCGTCCTTTCACGAGTGAAGAGATTTGGCATGCAGTGAAACATATGGGAGCTACTAAATCGCCAGGGGCTGATGGGATGCCATCACTGTTTTTCCAGAAAAATTGGACTATTGTGGGCCAATAAGTTACAACAGAAATACAAGGATATCTGGAGAATGGAAGTTTCCCTCAACAACTTAACCACACTCTTATAGCATTGATTCCTAAGAAGAAGAACCCATCGAAACCGGTTGATTTCAGACCTATAAGCTTATGCAAAGTGTTGTACAAGATCCTATCTAAAGTGTTAGCCAACAGATTGAAGACCATACTCCATGAAGTGATTGTAGAGAATCAAAGCGCGTTTGTCCCTGGCAGGTTGATTACAGATAACATAATGGTGGATTTTGAATGTTTCTTTACAATGAAAAATAGGAAAACAGGCATACATGGCAGCAAAGCTTGACATAGCAAAAGCCTACGGCAGGGTTGAATGGTCGTTCCTATAAGCAATAATGAAGAGATTGGGTTTCAATGAGAGATGGATAAAGCTAATCATGCAATGTGTCACTACTGTCTCTTTCTCGACACTTATTAATGGCCACAGATCAAAAAAATTCGTTCCCGCAAGAGGATTGCGACAAAGAGACCCTATCTCACCCTATCTCTTCTTGCTATGTGCAGATGGACTCTCAGCCTTAACTACAAAGGCAGTGGCGGAAGGGAAGTTACATGGAATACAGATCTCTAGTCGAGCCCCAACTATTTCTCACCTTCTATTTGCTGATGATAGTATTTTTTTCCTAAAAGCTACTTGCGAGGAAAGCAATGCTCTCAAGAAAATCCTAAGGGTATACGAACAGGAATCTGGCCAGATGGCTAACACAAACAAGTCAGAAATATCGTTCAGCACGAATGTAAAGGATGATCGAAGGGTGGCTATTGCTGGTATCTTAAATATGAGACATGTGCAGCACCATGAGAAGTACTTGGGACTACCTATAGTTGTGGGAAGGGGGAAAAGGGAAGTGTTAAGCCATCTTATTGACCGAGTAAGGAGAAAAGTGAAACTGTGGAAGAATAAACTACTCTCCAATGCTGGAAAGGAAGTAATGATTAAAGTTGTTGCTCAAGCCCAGACACTCTATGCTATGTCTTTGTTTTTGATCCCTAGGGGGTTTTAGATGAAATTCAGAGCCTTATTGTTGGGTTTTGGTAGGGACAAAAGAAAAAAGGATTCATTGGATTCGGTGGGAGAAGTTATGTAGAACAAAAGAAGAAGGAGGTATGGGTTTTAGCCTTTTAGGGACTTACGTGGTTTTAATTTGGCTCTACTGGGAAAACAAGTCTAGAATCTAATGCACAATTCGGACTCCTTAGTAGCCAGGGTTCTCAAAGCTAAGTATTTCCCAAATGACCACATACTACAGGTGAATGTGGGTTACAACCATGGTTATCAAAACAGCGCCGGACCGGGCGGGTCAACCTGGAAAAACCGAACCCGGGCAGACTTCCGGTTTCGATAGCATCAAAATGCACATGGGATTGGCCAGCCGGGTGGTAACCGGTTCAGCCGGTTAACCGGCAAAATCGACTGACCCGGACCGGCGGTTTTAGTCCATATTTAATGTTTTGGCCACTGATTTTTCCACTAAAATGAAACTAAAAAAATAAAAGGCAATTATGGAAGAGGAAAGGTTTCTTTCCATGTTGATTACTTTCCCAATCTACAACCTTTCCATTTTCAAAATTCTACAGGTCCTTCCCTCTTTGTATTATTCTCAATTAATTAGTCCAATTAATTCCTCCCAACAATTAATTCTTAAACTCTATATCGGCCACCATCAGTAAAACGGTAAAACCCCAAATCGCATTCTTTACTTTGAATTTCATATTTTAGTTTTAACTAATTAATTATGATTCTACTTGTAGTAAGTTATTCACATTTAGCAACTAATTACAAATTTCAGTTTCCTTACACTTTGTGTAGATTATATGTCACCGGTTTTATGACCGGTTAATTAGCAATTATCCGATAAACCTTAAACCTCTCGTTAATCCGGATCATTGCCCGGTTCGGTTTCAACAAAACTGGTTACAACCCTTCCTATATTTGGAGAAGTTTGATGACATCAAATTATTACAAACAAAGTAAAACTAACTTATTCATGTAAATTAAATTATTGATTTAGAAATAATTGTTAATTACAAGCAAATAGTTAATCACATTCAATATAATTTTAATTCAAGACCAACTAGGAAATTTAACTACTTCCACTTTAAGCTACGTAATCACATTCAATAAAATAATAAATTAACCATAAAACAAATTGGTCGTGTACAACTAGAAAATTATATAAACACCAATAAATTAATAAAAAAAGTTGGAAAAAAATTACATAAAATGAACTGCTTACCTTACGTCCCAGCGTCCCTAAACCGCAGCTGATAGCCAGAATTCTCCCAGACGTCGTTCCAGACTACTAAAGTTCCAGTCGTCTTCTCAATCGGCGGTTCAGTCCGGCGGTGGGGAAACGACAACTCCGGCAGTGTAGTCCGGCGGTGGGGAATCGGCGGCGTAGTTTTCTCAATTTGCTATTTCAGATATTGGGGAAACTGTATAATCGTCCTTTGCTCTTACTGGATTTTTATAGTGGTTCATGTTCGATTGATTTGTTCTTCCCCCTTTCTCCTTTTGGCCGCAATTAAGAGGAACTGAATGGATGAACGAATGAACTCCAGTTTTGATCCGTTGAAACAGTTTTGATGCATTTGTATCGTTACCATTTATTGTAATTTTCAGAATTAATTGGTCTGCAGGGGAAGAAGCAGCCTGAGATTCGTTTATTGCAGGGGAAGAACACATGGAATTGATCTGCAGAAGACGGAGAGTTCTCTGCAGATATGTTTCTGTTACACAATAATTAGAAACAGAAAAATCAAAACCACATAAATTGTATGTAGTGTAACTGGTGTGGACTCTCATTTATAAACATGTGGTCTTGGGTTCGAGTTGCATCACTGCCTTATACTTTTGAAGTTGTTTTTTATTGCCAACCCCACTAATCTACTGTTTGCGAAATCAATATTTCTGACTAATTATTTCTAACGAATTCATATTAACAATTGGAAAAGATTATCTGAAGAGTAAAAAAGGAATATTTCAAAACAAATTCCTACGACATCATAATTCGTCAGTAATACTCTGTTTTTGACGATTTATTTTACTATTATTGACGAACACGAGTTTGCTCACTAATATTGTTTTTCTTCCTTAAGTTTTTCAAACCAACTGTTCATTACCAATGAAAAATATGTAGTCATTAAGACAGGTCAGGTAGCTACATGTAGTGTGTTATGACTTTTATTGGAACGAGGGTACACGTACGATAGCCCGAGCCCGGATGACTAGGATTATGATAGAGTCGTGAACTATGTTCACTTTCAGTAAAGAATATTTCCACCCTCAACAAGCCTAGGGTTATAGGAGATTTCTCATATCTTTTAGTTGATATGAACTTCAGAAGAGCTTCATAAAGCATGGTGTGCTTAAAGAAAGAAAATTGAACTCTAGAAGAGTTTCATTCATCATGGATTGCTTAAAGAAAGAAAATTGAACATAAAGGATTTAAGAAGATCCTTTTTGGATTAGTACGACAATGTCGGAAAGGTGAAAGGACAATTTTGTATGGAAAAAATTGCATATGTTCAACAACCTAATGATCATAAGGTCACTAGAAGTGAACAAAGATCGATTTAGGCCTTGAGATAGAAATGAATTATTAGGTCCTGAAGTACCGTATGTTAATATCGTTAGAACAAAAATGTATCTCGCTATACTTCATTGAGTTATACTTCGTTACCTATAGGTAATGATGAGGATCATAGATGAGTAATTTTATTACTTATGGTCGTACAAGTATCTCATGGAGATTCCAAAGAAATCACAATAACAAGATCATCTGATCATGCACAATGGTCAACAATTCATGAGACTTGTTATGAATTGTTTGGTTAAGATTTATGATCCATCACGTCTAAATAACTTGTGGTTGTGGATTTATCTTCATAGAAAATTATCTTGAAGATCATGTGTGAAGAAAATGGTCATAATAGATCATGCGTAAAGTGAATATCTAGAAGATTTGTTTACTAAGAAACTTACCATGACTATATTTGAAAGTTATGTTCACGGAAATACACTTTGATGTGATCATGAGGCGGAGCATATACGCGCTACACTCTTTTTCCCTTAACCACGGCTTTTCCCACTGGGTTTTCCTGGTAAGGTTTTTAATGAGGCAACATGAAATAGCGTAATGCGATCTAGTGGTCATCCAAGGGAGAGTATTCTGTAAATATTAATATGGATGACCACTATATTAGATGCACTATTGGGTGTTACATGTAACCTCTCAACCCATTCAAATTCCACATTCATTCTCACATTAATGTATATTGATTATAAATAGAGGATCTTCTTGTACTAAGAAGGACATGAATAAGAAAAGCTCTATTCCCTCTCACTTCTTGTGTCTTTACTCTTACTCTTGTGTCTACTCCTCTTTACAATTATTTTACAACAGTCATCTATATTTTTCAAATATTATAATAATCTCTTAGACGCAACTCTTACTCATTTTTCCTCAGTTTTACAAATAGTTTCATATAAGTTATAACAAAACTTAAGAAAAAAATTACATTATATTACGAACTTTATATATGATTATCTTGTGATGATACAGATGGATGTATCTTGCACGGAATGCAAGTTTTAATATGTCATATTGTATCTCTATCTACTTTTATTACGAGGATGATAATTACTATGTTGTCGAGACAAATTGAAACCTCCTGCTCGAATAACACTAAGTCATTACATTTTATATGTAAAATTTATAATTTTATAGACTAAACTTTTTCAATAAAATATCACGTGTATGCAGGCGGCATACGCCAAAACTTGCTGCTTACCTCTTTTCAACAACAATATACACAAAATTCATAAACAAAAATTATTCCCTTCATAATTATATTTCTCAGTGAACCAATTCATACACAAAAATATTTCACCACACAAATTCAAGCCAAAGCTAATCTTAATTAAGCAGTCGAACATGACTTCAGCACGACGTCATCAATCGGCAGCTTATCCTCCGGAAAGGGACAGTCCCCTGCCTTCTCCGGCAACTCATCGCACGGCTTCGGCGTCACCCGGCTCGTCGTCCCGGAAACATTCGTGCAGTTCCACTGCAGCTCCCGCGCCGCCGGGCCCAAATTCAGGGTCACGTTGGAGATGCAGATCCCGGTAAAGTGGGCTTTCTCGAGCCCATCGAGTATGGCCGAGACGGTGACGTTTTGGGCCACCACGTCGCGGTAGTTGATGTTGTGGACCACGGGCAGGGCGTTGGGGTCGAACCCGCCGTCGGCGTGGGACTTGTAGGCACCGGACATCCAGAACACTTTCTCCATCCCGCTCATCGTCATCCTCCGGGCGAAGATGTCCTTCACGTACCCACCCCGGCCCACCGCCGTCTTGATCCGGATGCCCGACTGGCAGTTGATCGCGGTCACGTCCTCGATCCGGACGTCCTGGATCCCGCCGGACATCTCGCTGCCGAGCGCCACCACGGCGCTGTCCGGCGAGACGCACGTCACGCGCCGGATGGCGAGCTGCTTCGTCGGCTTCCCCACTTTGATGCCGTACTGGTCGATCCCGCTCTTCACCGCGATGCAGTCGTCGCCCGACGCTATGTAGCAGTCTTCGATCCGGATGTTGGTACAAGAATCTGCTCAGCCACAAAAGTATATAGGGAGGAGAATATTTACGCATTCCATTTTCATAATTTGTGATTTAATGGGACCATACTATAATTACAAAACCGAAATCGAGAAAGCAATTTTTTTAAGGTCCATACACACACAAAATGAAGAACATGCTGGCTTAATTAGCATATGAAGAAAATTAACTCCCTAAGTAACAAATGTGGCATGTGAATCATAAGCAACTCGATCGTGCTTACCAATCTAGATTCAGTGGTGTCGGAACTAATAAGACATAGCTCATCAAAAACATGGTCGACTCCCCTAGCTAACAACACATTTGAATTTACGACAGCTATAGGTGACAAACTGACAATTAAGATCCAAATCTATGAATCCAATCCAATCCATCTACCAAATTATCCACCTAATCCAATCCATTTGATCCAAATCCAATTGGATTGGTGGATTCATGGATCAATCCATGGATCCAAATGGAAAATTACGATTTGATACCTATATTTTGTATATTTTACATTTTGGTACCTAAAATTTATATTTTTATACAAAAAATATCATTGGAAAATTACATTTTGGTACCTAAAATTTTTCATTATGACATTTTAGTACCAAAACTTTTCAAATTTTACATTTTGGTCCAAGCCTTGGATGTCATTTGGATTCATGGATCAATCCACCAATCCATTGGATCCAAACCATTTGATCCATGGATCCACCAACCGAATCCACGAATCCGATCCAATTGCCACCTCTAACGACAGCACAATGCAATAAGCTTTACCAACCTGGATTGATGCCATCTGTGTTGGGGACTTCAACTGGAGCCAGGATGGTCACCCCTTGGATCACCACATTGCTGGAAAAAAAAAAATTTAATTGGTGGATCAAATTTAAGGAAATGGAATTTTATGAAGATGGGAAAGGGCCGGGGGAAATCAATTCATTAATTAATTGGTAGATCAAAACCTGCAATAAACGGGGTGGACATTCCACATTGGGGAATTGGTGAAGGTAACGTTGGAGATTTGGAGCTGATCCGTACTCTGAATCTCCACCAAGAACGGCCGGGCGTCCTTGAGTTTCTTGTTCTTGAAATCATCCCACCATTTTGCTCCCTGGCCGTCGATGGTGCCGTTGTTCCCCGTGATCACGACGTCGGTGAGGTTGGCTCCGAAGAGAAGGCTGGCGTGCCTGGCGCCGGTGGAGCCATCCGCCGCTGTGCCGAACGAAGGCAGGGGAGCCACCAATGGCCAGTCTTCCATGTTCTGCATGTACGTAATTAAAAACAAAAAAATTCATAATGGAAATCCGAATTGAGATTTGGAAAAAAGGGAGATAATATATTTTATTAACCTGGGAACCAAGGATCACGGCATCCTTGTGGAGGAAAAGGGTGAAATGGCTGGTGAGATTGAAACTCCCCGTCAGCCATTTCCCCGCCGGCACGATCAGCTGCGCTCCGCCATCGGCAGCGAACTGGGACAGGTTGGCGACGGCGGTTTCGAACGCCTTGGTGTTCAGCGTCTTGCCGTCCCCCACGGCTCCGAAATCCGTTAGGACCGCCGTGTGTTTGCGGCAGTTTATGGCGGAGTACTGCACCGGTGCTGGATCGGCACGACCGGACGGTGATGCCGACACCAGTAGGATTATTACCACGCCGAGAATGTGAAATACCTACATAGAGAAATCGCCGATCAATCAGATTAATTCTATGCTATATCATCTGCAGGGAAGAAAAAAACAAACGTTAGAGAGAACGTCTGGAGGGGAACCATTTTTTATGTGATGTATAATTACGATCTTATTACTTTCTATACTTTGGCTTAGTATATATAACCAACTAGATTTGGCAATATATATATATAACCAACTAGATTAGAGCTCACAGGTTGGCCAGATTGATAACATCAATGGTATAAAGAGTATTAGAGTATTAGCAATTATCTCAATCAAGTTACTTTGTTATTTGCTTTAATGAAAGAGTCCAAATCATTAATTTACACCAATATAAAAAAGGAACATACATAATAAGTTGTTGGGTAAATAAAATTTATTAGTAAAACCTTTCAAACTTTTCAAATCATTAGCCAAACCTTTCGAAATATAAAGGATTAGCCAAAACTTTAACGGAATGCAGTTGAACTTAAGTGGTACCGGGTGCACATATGATATAGTTCAATGGTTCGCGATGTCCTATTCTTATTTAAGTGGTGTAGCTCCCCCAATTCTAATATTTTAGTCGTATCCAAGGTATTTTACCCGTACATTGCGTATCACTGAACTCTATAACATGTTTAAAGTTGACAGAATATTACTGAAATATGCCATTTTCTAAATTTCATAATTGATCCTGCTTTTCTTATTGTAAAAAATCTTTTGCACTTATGAAAAACATCATTTTTTTATTGTTTAGCTGGAATTCTCTTTCGAATACTCTTATATGAAACCAATTTTTGAATGGAAAATTTAGAATCAATTATCATTATGTGTTCTAATAATTGAATTATTCACTAAAGAAAATATATCCTATGAAATTTGTCTCGATATAAATTATATGAGAATGTTATATTTAGTTCTCTTACATCATGCTGATGTCTAATTTTCCATGTTAAATCTCCTTATAGTTCTCTAATATTATATTATAGATGTTTCATATTAGTTAAATTTACTAATCATCTTCCTATAGTCATATTTTATTTTCTGGATTTGTTACTAAATGTTGTAGTTTTTATAGTTTACTTATAACTTGGTTATTTTCCGTCTCTTTTTATTCTATTTTTTTCAATTACTGGAATATATTTAATTCATTATGATTATGTTCCATTTATCATTCTTTGGTCTTGCTGTATTGATGGTCGACTAGGTTCTATTTTAACTATTTTCACTAGTGCTTCTAATGGATTAGAGGTTTAAATAGATATTCTAATATTGATTTAAAATATTCATATCTTTTGGTATATTTTTTTATTTCTTCTTGATATTCGTTTTTTACTAAGTTATCTATTTTATTGAAAAAAATTCATTAGTCATTCTAGTAATATTATTTTATTGAAAAAAATCCATTAGTAATTTTTATATTAGATAATACTTGTTTAAATATAGTTTTGGATGTTTTCAAAACTTTTTATAGTTAACTAAAGTAAGGAAAAGTTTGGATTGGATGGAAAACTAGATGGATGCATCTTTTGGCAATGTTAATGGTACCCGACGCACTATTTAAAATTTAGTTATATGTCTACCCCAATTCGCAAACTTAATTGGTACCGATGTATTTTAAACCAATTTTCTGGAACCTTCTATATATATTCTTTTACTCAGTTTCACTTTTAATTTTCAAATAACCCCACCCTTTAAGATGTAAAGATTTTTCAAAGAGAAAGAAACTAATTACAAACACGAGAAAACATTATTAGCCTTGCATTTTAAACCGTTGGTTCTTTTTATAAAACTAGTTTTTTACCCGCCCGTTGGGTGGTGTATTTTGTTTGGTTTTTTTATAATTCATTATAGTATTCTAATTGTTATTATTATTTATGATTGATAAGGTAATATACATGGAATTGTAAATTCCATTTACCTTATTTCAGGTATTATTTCATAATTTTATACCTTTTGTTTATTTATGAACATTTTAATTTTATTAACTGAGCTCTTTGTAGACGGTTCTTTATTGATTTAGAATTTTTTTTATCGAACTCGCCCTTTAAGATTATAAACATAAGAGATTATTCATTCTTTAGAACAGAATTGTGATAAAGAAGTTAAAAAACTTACGGCCACAAAAAAAGAAGTTAGAATAAGAAAATATGCTTCAATTAATAAATAAAAAATAAGTGAAGAGCTTTTTATTTTCTCTTCCTTCTCATATGTCGGTATATGATAATAGAGAATATTCCGATCTAAATCCCATGAATATCGTGTATTATCACTTACACATACAATTTTGGAATAATGAGGAAACTCATTAGCATCCTCGTCTATCAATCTTCCACGTACTTGTTTAATTACCTTGAAATGTTCTAGCAAAACCAATCACAAACGAAACTATAAGCTGTCACTAACTTATTAAAGCAATATTTTCAGCAAATTAAACTGCATATAATTAAACACAATTTATATTTTGTAGAGAGCTACATATCTCCGGCAGAAAAGAATTGTGCTTTATTACCTAATAACAACATAGACAAATAATGAAAGGAGCAGTTTTCAATACAACTCAGCTCATTTTATCATTCAGATTCCTCATTTGTAAACGGAATATATGCATCAATCCAAATAGTAGTTTGTAAGAAAACAATCATGTCAAAATCAATCTTTAGTTAGGGATTCAATGCAGAAAAATTCACCTTAATGAAACAAACAAATGTCACCGCAAACATGTAGAAATTAAAAAAACATCCAAATAGACAACTGAGAAACCACAATTATCATTTTCTTTCTTCTTCGCGACCTTTATAAAACCCCTATTATGTTCACTTCTACTTATAACCATTTTGCTACCTACTAATTACTAACCATATCATTATTGTATAGCTAGCTAGTAGTAGCATGTCAATCATGAACATAAAATATAATAAACAATCATCACAACTCTACTTTCCATTTCAACATTCAAGAAATCGGGTTGTAATAGGCATTAAAAAAACGATCAATTATTCAACCAAAGGAGGTATGCTCTAAGTCCAACCAATTAACCCTTCTAATTATATTTTATATACATGAAAGTATATGGCGACCATTCTCAGTAAAAAAACAAAGACGAAATATATTCACTCATCGAGAGTGGGAAAATTTACCATCCAAAATTCATAATGTGGAAGAAATTAAGAAAATAATGAGAGAAAGAGTATAACTCGGTCAGTCAACCACAAACAATAACATATCGCTGAGAAAGTGAGACCAGTTGTCAGCTTCAAATCAAGGAGAAAGAGGGAGCAGTCGACAACCCTCGGCTTGGTTCACCTCATCTTAACAATGATCAGATTAACTTTTTCGTCAATAGGAAAAAATATGTTACAACTGCTCAAAATTTTGTCATCTTATCGTTCTCATGTAATTTCTGCCTCTTATTCTCATACAAAGAAAAAAAATCGTATGCATTACCATTTCCTTCCCTATAAATTATGAGAATACAAATATTAGAAATCTCAAAAAATTTAGCAACTAATAAGAGGGCTTTGTTTATTTTTATGGTGGTTAACATACTTTCTTGATTTCTTATTTTCAATGTTGGATTTTATTTCTAGAGAGACAATAAAAATGGGAAAAGGGATAGAAACAAATTAAAAGTTTGCATTAATAATTAATATGTTTTCATTTAATATAAATGAATGAGACAATCAAAATGGGGAAAGGGATAGAAACAAATTAAAAGTTTGCATTAATAATTAATATGTTTTCATTTAATAGAAATGAATAAGAATTTTTTAAAAAAATAACAATTATTGCTCTATCAAGTTTATATTCAGACATTTTGCTATATAATTTATACTTGTTTTATTTGATAGGTATATACATAAGAAAGAAGTGAGTGTTTGATAGCAAAAAATCTATAGTCATATCATTCATTTCTCAAAGTCGATTGATTGTCAAACGTTTATTTTCTCTTAGACCATCATTTATATTTTGTATTGAAAAATATTAATATTTATGTGTGTGCTTGTTTTTTTTCTTCATAAAAATGTAACTTATTATTAAGTTTTAGTAAAAATAGTAGAAAATTTACTTAATCAGATTTAATCAGCTTAGGTTAAACAAATACAATATATGTCACTCTTTGTTTCCATCTTTATAGTTTGTTTAATCGAATTTTTTTTATTACTTAGGTGTGTGTTTTTTGTTTAAATGTTTCCTAAAAAATTAACTTATTTTAAGTTTAGTAAAAATGAGTAGAATTATTAAAATGAGAGAGAGACAACTTCATAAATAGATCAATAAATAGTTTTTTGTTTGAAAAAAAATTGTCCACCTTGACAACTTGTGCATTCACCAAGTACTTATGTGGCAAGAAGTTATTTTTGAATAGCCATAATATTTAGTATAGATAGATAGATAGATATAGATAGATAGATAGATAGATAGATAGATAGATAGATAGATGGGCAATTGATAGGCCATGAAATGCATACCAATGTAGCACAACTAAAGCCCATCTAGAGCTCGACACTCGAGCTTCCATGGGCCAGCCCAATTTTGGAAAACCTTTTGAATAGAGCCCAAGATAATCGTTGATCCGTAATGCTTTCCTCCATCGCTAACTGAACACTTAGATGATGTAGTTAACGAATTTTCTCTTTTCCTCAAATCATGCAACGAATGGGGAATATTCCCTGTCCTTAGGGATGGCAATGGGTCGGATTGGGGCGGGTTTTGTCAAACTCAAACCCATGGGTTTATCCGCCAAAAAAACCCGGGGTAAAACCCGCTAGGTTTGAAAAACTCAAATCCAACCCAACCCGCTGGGTATCCGCGGGTTCATGGGTACCCGTTAGTTTTTGTGGTCAAAAATTTACAATAACAAGTTTCTTTCAAAATAAAAGTTTAACATTAATTTTCTCATACAAATTATTCATACAAAAAACACCAATCTAGAGCATACAAGCAAACCGCAAATGATCAATACAAATTGTTCAAAATTAAAGATAAACATCTATTAACAATAAGATTAATTGAAAGCTTCTCACTCGTCAACTAAGTTTCTTCACTCTCCACTTCATAATATCAACTTCATTCTAAACAATTAGAAACAACAAATTATATATGTCTCCACAAACATAAAGAATATTAATTGTTTAAGAAAGATATATTATTTAGAGTATTAAATATACCGGGAAAGTAATTGTATGTGTGTGGGCGGGTATCCATGGGGCGGGTTTACCTAAACCCAAACCCTTCCCGACCCGCTGAATAGTGTAGCGGGTTTAAACCCGAACCCGACCCAAAACCCGTCAACACGGGTTTTACCCGCGTTGATAGGGTTGGGTCGGGTGGGTACTCGTGGGTTCGGGTTTTGTTGTCATCCCTACCTGTCCTAGTCAGTAGGATGACCGATGACCGGCGTTGGAGGCCACCATGGCGCGACGAACTCTCTCGAAGAGAAAATCCAGCTCGACCGAAACGTCGTCTGCCAATGTCAAACAACGACACGTATCTTCTTTTTGTTTCCCTAATCATCTATCTACCAATAAGTATAGATCTACATATACAAGAAGAACTTATCAAATGGGATCAGATGACACTTTCTTTTTGAACCCCACTATAACAATGTCGAGTGCACACATTTAATTGCTGAAGAATGGCAGAAGGATCCGACTAGAGGTATGAAAGAAAAAAAATCAAGGGCTGTGAAACCAGACTTATACAATGGAGCAAGTCTACCATTGGGGACATTAAGACACTAAAACAGAAAGCAGAAGCAGCTCTAGCAGCCATAGCAGAAAGGAAGAAAAACATGATACTCATTTTCCAGAGAAAGGTCCTAGAGAAAGAATTAACTGAGCTAATACATGGAGAAGAAATGGTACAGAAGTAGAGATCTAGAGCGGACTGGTTGAACAAGGGGTATAAAAACACAAAATTCTTCCACGAAAAAATGACTAACTGACTGACAAGAAAGAAGTTGACAGGACCAGATGAGATAAAATATGTGGGACAAGAAGCAGTAACAGAAAGCATACTGACCTACCTAAACACCCTATACTCTGCAGGACCATTACCACAAACATAGGAATACTACAAGCAGTTTAGAAAAAGGTTCCTGATGTGATGAACCAAGATCTTTTGAAACATTTCCAAAAAGATGAATTATGGTATACTCTAAAGATAATGGTTCCTACCATTGGTCCAGTTTCAGATGGTATGTCTGAGTTATTTTTTTCAGAAGGATCGATTAATAATTGGTCTTAGAGTTGCAAACTATGTTGGCACAAGGTGTAGTGTCACCCAATCTTAACCAAATATGATGGCAATTATAAAAAGAATCAAGAAACCATATAGTTCTTTAGACTTCAGGCCGACTATTTATACAAGGTTTCATACAAGGTCCTCTCAAAAGTATAAACAAATCAACCGAAGAAAGTATTAAATGAGTAAACATTGAAACTCATAGTGATTTTGTCCCGAAAAGATTCACAACAAATAATATATTGGTGACTACTTAATGCAATAAAAAAACAACAAAGAAGGGAAGAAAGTTAATGTGACAGCAAAGTTAGATCTAGCAAAGACTTATAACAAAGTGGAATGGCTTTTTTAAAGACCATAGGCTGAAACTAAGGTTTGATGAAAGGTGGGTTAGCCTAATAATGCAATGTGCCACAACTGTCTCCTATTTTAAGCTCTAGTAACGGTCATCAATCTCAAGTCATCTACCCTACTAAAGGCCTTCGACAGGGGGGCCTGATATCACTATACTTGTTTCTTCTATGTGTTGAACGACTTTCCATTTTAATAAGGAAAGCAGTAAAAGAAGGGAGATTAAGAGGAATTAAAATGAGTAAAGATGGTTCTATGATAACTCAGATAATAATATATTTTTCTTTGAAAATATGGAGCAACTAGGAAAGACACTAAAATACATCCTTAAATAGTATGAGCAAGAGTCAGATCAACAGGCGAGTCTTACCAAAATGAAGCAGGTTTTACAACACGAAAAATACTTATGGTTGCCTACAGTTATTAACTTATCCAAGAGGACAATTTTTAACTAGTTAATTGACAAAGTTAGAAAGCAAATAAAATTTTGGAAGAGCAAAACCGTGTCTAATGTAACAAAAGAAGTTATGATCAACGCAATTGCTCGAGCACAAGGAAAATATTAGAAAGTTTAATAGCATGACTATGGTGGCGAAAGAAAGGGAATAAAGAAAATTTTAGGGTAATGTTTATTTTTTATCAAAAAAATTTAGATTCTTTTATATTATCCAAACCTATGCAAATTTTAATAATTATTCAAATCTTTCATAATGTATCAAAATATTAGCCATTTTTACATTATCGTTAATAATTTTGTAACTCTTTTCTTAGTTAAAAGACTAAAATTTTGGAATGTTGACCTTCATGAGTCTCTTCCAAGTCAGTATCATGTTGTTAATTCAATATTATCAACAAAATTGCTAATAGGTTAGGCCGTCAAAGGAAAATTCAAAAGAACATTTAATATGCTCTCTATTTGTATGCGTGCAAGTTGTGATCCATGATGACTAACTTAGTTATTGTTGATTAGCTTAGTTGATATATGGTAAAAGGAGTTGAATGACAAGCATTTTAATTGGGTTCAAGTGTTGGTATTCACACCTATGTCAGCTTGAGCCTTACTCAGCAGGTTTAGTACCTTCTTGAAATTGCAGGTCTATTTGGTGGACAGGGAGTTGAAGGGTGATTATACAACGCAAGTATACCAATCCATCAATGATCAACCGATTCAGGTCAATTCCGAAGGATGTGAACATGCTCTGTACGTGAGCTCTTTTACTTAGACAAACTGTGTCAATCTTGCGGGAAGACATGGAAGCTTATATGAGAAGGATGAGACAAGAGATGAAGGAACGATTGACATGTACAAAGCAGATTGCTAGGATGCTCTCTCAGCTACGGTGTAGAATGAAGGAAAAGCATAGGAGATGACGACAATAACAGAATGATGCTTAAGGCCGCCACCGTTGAAAGCAAAGCCGGAAGCAGCGCCGTCCCTGGTCTGAATGCCGCCCAGCTTCACTCCTTCATCAACATGGATTCTTCTTATCAATAATTATGTTTACCCATAAAAAAAATTAGCTTGTACCACATTGATTAATTACAAGGGGATTAATGGATTTATGAGGCAAGCTCAACATTAATGATTAAAAGAGCCAGCTGGACCTAGTTGGGTTTGATTTTAGGGCCTAAGTGGCCAACCCCCTTCTCCTCTATACGATGGTCGACCCGTCTCCGAGGCCCCCATAGTCAGACGATGCCTCCACCCCTTAGTATGAAATTTGGCCTACAAAAACTAAGTATATGGAAAACAAGGCGACACAACGGGGTGCCAAATGGCCGGGTACCAAGCAGCAATGCAGTCAAAAGCTCAATTCTACCTAGAAGCGGAAAAGGGATAAAATCGTAAATCGTAGAATCAAAGCGTAAAAGCGTAAGTTTTTTACGCATACTGAAAAATAACTAAAAATCTATTAAGTAGGACATATGCTATGCAAAATATGGATGCACAGATAAGTTAATAAAATATGTGATTCATGCCTAAAGTAGAACAACTTATAGCATCTTAATAATAAGTTCGTAAACATAAATTTTAACAATAAGCCACTTTTCCCTCTATGCTAATGAATTTGGGAAAAGCCTAGCTGGTGAATTATATTACTCTATTGAAGTTGAAAATGCATCCAAGTACCTGATATGTATCTTCTAATCTCAAATGTATCATATTGTTGGTGATTTACTTTTAAAATATAATTTTTATAATTAATTTCATGAAAAGAATACTCATTTAGTGAACTAAAAGCGTAAAAACGTAACGCTTTTTGGTGAACTAGAAGCATAAAACCGTTAGCTTTTATGCTTCAAAGCGCAATTTAGTCCGATTTTATACACTTAAGTTTTTATATGGAAACAAAAGCGTTTTGGTGACCTAAAAGCGTAAAATCATAAGTTTTTAAGTTTTTAAGTTTTGGCCACCCAACTAGGTACCTAACAGTAGGGCTAGGCATGCGGGCGGATCATCCGCGGGTTTGGGCTGACCCACCCGCATTTGACCCGAATTTCGTTAAGTGGGTGGGTCTGTGGGTGGGTGACGGGTTGCGCTGGGAGTCATCAGTCGGGTGGTGGGTGGGTTGTGGGTGAGTGTGCGGGTGCCTAGATCACTGCTCTTTCCTTTGTGGAATTATATTATCCCCAGCTCGTCGTCACAACCTCTCACGGACCTATCAAGTCCAGCCACTTCTAGTATGTCTCTTCCACCAAACTCGGCCATTCCATGTCCAGGCCGGCAGGCCCTACTATCCGTCGTGGTGATCGTGTGAGGCGTCCACCTCTTCGTCTTGATGATTACGACCTTGACCTCCCTGATGGTTCTCAAGCTCAACATGTTACTTACCCAATGGCTCATTTTGTCTCCTATCACAGGCTATCACCTCATCATCGGGCTTTCATTGTGAAGGTTTCCCAAGTCACTGAACCCAAGTATTTTTACCAGGCTGTACGGAATGCTCATTGGCGAGTTGCTATGAATACCTAGTCTGCAGCCTTGGTGGCTAACCAAACTTGGAGATTGATTGCTTTACCCCCGGGGAAGCGCGCTATCGACTGTAAATGGGTATACAAGATCAAATACAAATCGGACGGTTCCATCGAGCGATTCAAAGCTCTCCTTGTTGCTAAGTGTTATACCAATGGTTAAAGGCATTGATTATCACGATACTTTTGCTCATGTGGCTAAGTTTGTTACTATTCGATGTCTACTTGCAGTTGTTGTCACGAAAGGTTGGTCCATTCATCAACTGGATGTCAATAATGCCTTTCTTCATGGCGATCTCGATGAGGAGGTCTATATGAAGATTTCCCAAGGGTTTGCTTAACCTGGCAATACTCGAGTTTGTCGTCTTCACAAGTCTATCTATGGACTAAAGCAGGCCTCTCGAAATTGGTATAAAAAATTCTCGGCGGCTCTTCTTGCAATCCATTTTCGTCAAATCCATTTTGATCCGTCTAACTTTGTGTATCGCACGGCCTGGTCTTTTGTCGTTTCTCTCATTTATGTCGACAATGTCATTCTTGCTGGTGATAACCTGCCATTCATTTAGTCGATTAAGAAGTTTCTCCATGATATATTTACTATCAAGGATCTTGTTCCCTTGAAATATTTTCTTGGGATCGAGGTTGCCCGTTCCAGTAAGGGTGTGGTCCTCTATCAGCGCAAGTACGTTCTGGATATCCTTGTTGATACTAGTTTTTAGGTCACTAGTCCAGCCTCTTCACCGATTGAGCAAAATCACCATTTGGGACGCACTACTACTCCTCCTGCTGCTTTTTGTCGTTTGGTTGGTCGTCTGCTCTATCTCACAATCACTCGGCCGCAAATTATGTATGCATTTAATATCCTCAGTCAAGCGGTTCATTGCCCTACGCAGGAATATCTTGCGGCTGCTCATAGGGGGCTACACTACTTGAAAGGGTATCCTAGTCATTGCCTCTTCTTTCCCACTCATGGTTTCTACTCTTAACTTCCTACTGTGATGCCAATTGGGATGGATTTCAAACCACCCATCGTTCCACTACTGGCTACTTTATTCGCCTTGTTTCGTCTCTGGTCTCATGACGTACGAAGAAGCAGTCTGTGGTTGCTTTTTCCTCTGACAAAGATGAATAACGTGCTATGGCTAGCACGGTCTATGAAGTCTTGTGGTTGCGATGGCTTCTCACATAACTGAGTTCTCCTCAATCTGGTCCTACTCCTCTGTATTGTGACAATCAGGCAGATCTCCACATTGCGGCTAATCCAGTTTTTCATGAGCGTACTAAGCATGTGGAGATTGATTGTTATTTTGTTCGAGAACGTGTTCAATCGCTTGATATTGCACCACGCAAGGTCCCTACTGCGGAACAACCCGCAGATCTCTTCATGAATGGACTTGGGGTCGAACATTATCATCATCTCTTGTCCAAACTTGGCTGGTTCGATCTCCATGCTTGCGCTTGAGGGGGCGTATTACATGTCCTTGTTTTTTCCTTTTCAACATCGGACTCTTTTCCCTTTTGTCTTTCGGTTACTTCTGTTCCAAGTTAGTTTTGCCTGGACGTTTTCTATTTAAGGCTTTTTGCTAGTTGTTGGCCGAATTGTAACCTAGACATATCAGAAAATAAAAGTCTCTAGTCGTGAGCTCGTTCGAACTCACCGTGGATTAGTCTCGATCAATCAATTGATCGAGGATACTGCGTAAAACTCTCGTGTTCAGTCTTCGTTCAATTATGCATTATGAAATTCTACAGATAACGTTAATTTATTAAGCATACAGTAATACTCTAGATTCACCAAATGTATGATTGTCTGAACACATATATGCTCGTAATGTACCTTGAGTGTGCCATATCATATATGGCAAGCATACGTTTGACGTATAATATATCATCCGTTCACACTTAATAGATGTACTTTGATAAATTTCAACGAATCAAAACTATTTTATTTATTGATTAAATTGATCCTATGATTTAATTTGAGTCAAAATATTAAGGATTGGAGTTAACCTATTAGAGATAAGAGTATAGTATGAACTAGGGGTGGCTGGTCGATTTCCGGTTAGAGGCTAAGGGTGAGGGGTCGGTGTTCGGCAAGGGTGAGGGGTTCTTCGGTTAGCCGAATAACCAACGACGGTTAGCCGTGGTTAACCGGCTAACCAACCTCCAACCAAAAAATGTAGAAAAGGAGGAGTAATAAGGAACAAGAGCGCTAAATCCAATTAACCTCCCCCCTCCCCCATCTGGTTCTCGAAAATCCAAAATCCCAAAACCAAAAAAACTTTAACTTCTCTTCTCCCCGCGCCGCTGTCGTAGACCAATCGCTCGTCCTCCTCGCGCCTTCGTCGCCACCGCCTCCTTCCCGTCGACGGGTTCGTGCCGCGCCTCCTTTCCCCTAGCGACTGCTGCTTCTTCCGATTTAAACCAACACTAGGGTCGAGATCTAAAAGTGAGGAAGGAAGGAGAGAACGAGCAGAGGAAAATCAGGAAATAGCTCGGTGGTCGACGTTTTTTAATGAGTTTTTTAATGATTTCACTTAAAAGCCAACTTTTTTGAGAGAAGTGGATTTTTTTCGAGTATGCGGCTAACGGACCCTAAAAGCAAAAATTGACCGATCGATTGATCGGTTTGCCATGACTCTCTTTTCGGTCGGTTGGGGAATGGTCTGGAAGGTGGTTCGGCTAACCGATAATCGATTTTTTGGTTTTCGATTAAACCAAAACTAACCGACCTCCAATCCTACTATGAACCCCATATTTGTATTAATTGCATAAAGCATATATGGGAAAGGTTAGGGTGAGATCCCTCCACAAAGGAAACACTTTTGAGTTAATATTTTATCACTAGTCCGGCTGGATTTTTTTTTTATCCGTGATAAGCCCCAGGGCATGGCCGAACAACAATAATAAAGAACGGTAGTCCACAAGAAACCGGAATATCGATGAAAGAGCCTTTTTTGCCACAAAGTGGGCAGCTCTGTGAAAGCTCCGAATAGCAGAAAGACGGGAAACTGACTCAGATAGAGAGAAAGAGGAGAGTACTTCCCCACGAATACCACGTCTGAGAGGGATAAACCATTGTGATCGCGTCAAAATGCGAAAGTGAAGGAAAGATTCCCCGCAAAACATTAGAAATAACAAGCACATACATGGAAATACAATATTCTATCATTAGAGATAGAAGTGAGATCATAAGCAATATTCAGAATTACCGAAAACAACAACATAAAAAGTTAGAAGAGGAAAATAGTTGACAATCAATTACGAAAAAATGAAAAACTATATATAAAAAAACACTAAACAATACTCTACTAATTAAGTCAAACAACTCAAAGGCAATTAGCCACTAATAAAATACAACATCGCAGAAAATACGAAAACTATCACAATCCTTTGACTAAAAAAAACAGTCGACTAATATCACAAAGCCACAATTGATAATAAAAAATATACCATACAAACACTAATAAATGCATCCTCAACTCGAATAAAGGAATACGATTTCACAACAAAATAAGATAAAATAAATCCTAGATAGACTTAATAAGGAAAAGCAAATGAAAATGGATAAAACAAACACTAATTAAAAACCCTACACTAAGACAGACACAACACTAATTAACCAAATTAAATAAAATCATAAAGAAAAAGGAAACAAAAATTACTTAATCAGTAAAGCTGAAACGACAATTACCATTTACTACCCATGAGAGCCGGGGGAATCTAATTAACCTTAAAAGATTAAGGGAAATATAAATTAATATTAACATCCAATTAGTCACCCTAAACATCAATTAATATTAAATGAGTTAAATACCATAAATGTTACGCCCAAAAATACGGGAAATAACTAAAAAGGAGCAATCTCCTCCATCATCACCTTCAATCCAGTAAGTAATAAATCTATAATTAACATAAATGGTGGGTTGACCCCAATTAACCCCAATGAAACAAAATTTGAAACCTAAACGTACAACAGAGGATTAAATGGCAAAACACGGCAAATCAGGTTTAATAACCGATGACAATCAGGCCCTCAATTAGTGTACGTAGGGCGGAATTGTCACTCATGCCAGTATCGCGGCCGGAAAATCAAACAGAAATTCTGATGGGCTAAGGACGGAATCTGAGCAAAGAGACCAACGCAAAGTTAGACAACGGCCAACAAAGAACCACAAGGATAAAGGATTTCATGCCTAGAACTGGACTAGAACAGGGGACGCTGAAAATAGACGAGAAACAAAAGCCAAGAGCAGGTGAAAGCAACTGATACTCAGGAAAGATAATACAAAATGCATAGGATCTGCCACTGTTGATTAGAACTAGTAAAAATTGAATCAGAAGAAGTTCCAGCAAGGGAAAGACATAGAGACGACAAGCGTCTAACCAAACCAAAGCAGTGGTTTGAAAGCTCCACCAGCAGCGGCGGGATTGTTTTCCAATACGGATCTTAACATGCATCACAAGTCCAATTGGAAAATCCTCCGTGAATATGTTAAAGCACCTGACTGTGAGCGGTTTTTCGCAGGGAAGGAGAGCGAGCTTTTCTTATACAAATCTATTATTATAACCTATACAAATCTTGGAGGAATTTCGATGACTAGCGACTGGAATTGTGCATGGTTTGAGACTCAGAGAGCGAGCTTTTCTCGATAAATCTAACGACTTGAGCATTGAAATGTTGCCGAATCCGGGTGGAACCGACCCGGATAAGTAATTGGAAGAAAGATTGAGACTTGACAAGTTCCTGAGTGAAGCCAAACTCGGCGGGATCGACCCAGTAAGCAGATTCCTAGAGAGGTCAAGAATTGACATTCGACTCAGCTGCCCCAATGTAGATGGCAGGGCGCCGGCGAGTTGATTTTCAGAGAGGTAGAGAGAATTGAGCTGAGTTAACTCACCGAGCGTCGCCGGAATCGGGCCGGTGACTGAGCTCGCCCGGAGATCAAGAACTCGGAGCGACGACCCAAATTTCGACCCGAACCAGCCCGGGGGCCGGGAGGGCGAATCCGGAAGAGTTGAAAACCTCCAATGAGGTGAAATTCGCCATGGCGTCGACGGAGAACCCGGGATTCAAACGCCCGACCCGGGTCCTCCTGAACCCGGAAACGTTGATTCCGGTGACCCGGCCGTCGCCGCCGCACTGGACTCCCTTCCAATTCGCGCACGGGTCGGATTTTATCGGCCAGTCGGAGCTTTGGATCCCTAAAGACCCCCGGGAGATCGATCAGCGCCCTCCATTCCACCCGCGAGCTCAGCAACACACTCCTCTGCTGCGCCGCCGCGCAGCGAATCAAAACCCAGATCAGTAGACTAGCACCAACCGGAGCAAACCCCGCCGGCATTCTTCCATTCAGCTCAGAGATAAAAAGATACCAATCCCAATATTTCAGCAGAGAGAGACACTTAAACAAAATCTGGACGGCTGTTCAATCACAGAGTCGACCACTCGTGGCGCATTCGCCGGCGGCGGGAACGCTCTTCTTTAGCTGGCTTTTACTAGTCCGGCTGGATTTACCGACAAATTATGTTCGGTAGTGCTGTGTGGCTGGTACTTAAAGCATCTCTTGCATATCTATCATATTGAATCGCCAACCGACGTTGTGCCCATTAATTAGTGTTGCCGTAGCCGGAAGGAAAGAATAGCAGTGGCGGAAACGGCGACGTGAGTAATTCAACCAATTTTGTAATAGTTAATTGGCTCTTTGTGGATGAGACACTCTTATAGAATAATTCACCGCAGTCAGGCAGGCACGCCGGTAAATAAGACATATTCCGGCCGGATGATAGGAATTTTCTTTCATTGATCACCACGGTATGGGTTGGTTCTCGACAGCATCGCGGATCAAATTGACGATTGAATCGGACCACATCGAAGGAAATATAATATTGTTTGGTTCAAAAGTTGGATACTCAGCTAGGCCACTGTCGATCCTCCCAGTTACACTATAAATTTATTTGCAAGACCTCGTGCTGGAGACACTCTAGATAGACACCCGACCCCGAGTATTTGCAAAAGAAAGGCAGCAATTCAATGGAACATATTATTAAGGCTATATTTTCACTACTGCTGGTTCTTCTTTGCGCTTATGCATCCCTCCAACATCTGGATGCAGTTTTACACGACGGCAACAATCCACAGATGTTGACCATTATCAACAGCACGTTGTTACCTTATAATTCTTCAGGTAAGTACTTTTTCAAATCACTCTTTTTCTCTCTCTTTTTGAGTTAGAGAGGCAAAATGGTCCGTCCATATCAAAATTTTGAATGCTCTTGTGATTTTTCGTGTGATTTTTCGAATGATAATAACACTAAGAGTATTCATATTGGTTTTGCATTTTCAATTGCAAGATGAAATAGCATGATTTTTGCAATTGGAAAATTAATTGTATCAATGTGGCTACTTATTGTATATTGCAATCTTGCAACAAATGCAATTGCATATGCAAGCACAACTAGGAATTCTTTATTTTCGTTCTTCGTTAACTTTATTTTATCATAATTAAATATAATATTTAATTATTTAAGCAATTGTAAATGGATTGCATTGATGTAGACGCAATAACATTAATATGTGTCGGATTGGAAAAATGTTGATGTGGCAATAAAATCTTAATGTGCGATTGATTTTTCAATTGCATTGTGGATGCTCAAATATGAAGAGTTTGCTTGAAGAAAGAAACTATACAATTGGCTTGTATAATTTGAAGCTTACAAGGTGGTTTTGATAATTTCAGATGGGTTGCAAGTCACGGAATGGTAATCATATGATTCATTCTTGTACTACTCACATCGATTCAAGTTATAGTGATAATTTATGACAAGCTTATAGTAGTTCACTTGTAGTGTGTATATATAGCATGTTGATTTAAAACTACTTCATTCCATTTGTATATAGCTTCCCATAAGAAGAATCCACAGATGATCACCATCTCCACCACCAGAAAGCTACTTATTCAATGGGGTAAGTTTCCCCTCTTTAACTCTCTCTCCTCGTTCTCGGGAAAATATTTTTTCTAGGATAAACAAATTAAAAGCAATGAAACAATGGCAAATAAGACTTGGGTTACCATTTTGTGTTGTTTTTACTTGTCGAAACCATTTTTTCTGTTGTATTTGTCGATGCTTCTTTTGGCCATAATTTGCCCTTTTTGTGAGTAATTGGAGGTGAAAAGAGACTAATTAAGTTAAAATGTCCCGGATCAAAGCCTTCAATAACTTTTTGAGTTTGAATGTTATATTATTTGTTTATAATACCTCGCAAGCACAATAATTGTACATCAATTGGAGGTTATTGAGAGTAGTCGGAAATTATATTGTATATCATTTTTTACAGCAGTTAATAATATTTAAATCTTTCTTTTATATTTTGGGTCAAATTCTGTTACGGAAAGTCATGTGCAACACATATGTGACCAACAGGAAGGGATTGTGGAAGAGGTAATTGTTGCTATAGTGATATGTGGGCACGATGTGAATGTTGTTGCAATGAAGGTTGTTCTTATTTAAGTAACAATAGCTCGTCAGCGATTAATGGAACCACCAGCAAGTCTATGCATGGTCAGTATTCTTGCAATATCCTACTCTCGCTGTCTCTATTATAATTGATTCGCTTATTCCTTCGCCCTTTAAAAAAAATTGATAACTAATTTCTCCAACTTTTCATCATCTTCTTTTGCCTTTTTTAATAAAAAAAACAAAAGAATAATGCAAGAGAGGTTGCGTAGATGGTTTCCCGTAGGGGTGGGATTCGGTCGGTAAATAATTTACCGTTTACCGAATTTACCGGTTTCGGTATACCGAAGTTGGCCAAACTGGTTACCGATTACCGATACCGGTTTGTAACCGGTTTACCGATTACCGAATTACCGGTAAACGGTAACAAACCGGTATTACCGAAATACCGCGAGAAGCGATTTCGGGCGATTTTTTCGGTCGGTTTACCGAATATTTACCGAACCGAATCTCTGGAAGTGGGGTGATGTTGTAATATTTCGATTTTTTTGAGTTTTTTTCATCATTTTAGTAATTAATAATTTATTATTAACTCTTATTTACAATATTTTTGAGGCCTATACTTACATTCATGTATGTAATATTTTATATTAACTCTTATTTACAATATTTTTGAGGCGCAACACTAGGGAGTAGGGAGGGGGGATTCGGTATCGGTAATACCAATTTACCGTCGGTATTTACCGATACCGTTTTCGGTAAACCGACTCCCCCAACTTCCCGCTCGGCTACCGATACCGCCGGTAAACGGTTTACCGTTTACCGCCGGTTACCGGTTCGGTAAAACGGTAAACCGTTTACCGGATTACCGTTTACCACCCCTAGTTTCCCGTGCAATTAAAATTATATACATATTTAGGAATACACTTACTTTGCCAAAGAATTTAAATTCTATTTTTCAAACAGTGGAACATTTCATATGTAGGTGAAATTCACTGTTTACATACACTAATCAACTTGACTCTTTTTATTGAGGACTAATTTAACATAATGAATTATCAATTAAAGGTTAGTCTTAACATTGAGAATCGTTTGTTTATGTATAAAGTATAACTTTCATTCAAAAATTCGACATAAGCTTAAGTAAAGATTTTATATACCATGACTAAGAGAAAAGACTTCAAAACTCTCTACCAGAATAGGAGTCAAGATTAACACACACAAAAAATCATGAGTGGGTATTTTGAATTTTTGAAACTTTCCAGCATAGATAATTCATAATCGAATACGTGATCAGTTCGTGAATAGTTGTATAATATGATATACTGAAAGAGATTTGTTTACCTGATACTGCTAGTGGGCAATCTGGAAGATGAGGCGGAGGAACTAGCATCAGAGGAGGGCAAGGCTAACAAGGAAGGAGCAGGTCAACCTTGAGGACAAGGTTGATTTCAAGGAGGAGGGATTGTTAGAAACAGACTTTTGCGATATTTATCAATTTGTTTATGTTTTGCAGCTATGAAAGTATTTTGGATGGTTGGAAGTTAATTGAGTTTTTTTTTGTATGGAATTAAAGTATTGGTAGTTATAAAAAAAAGTATTGGTAGTTAGTAGGAATAGTTTGGTTATTTATTATAATGGAATAGGAATAGTTTGATTTATATTTAGTAATCGTGGATGATTTTCTCATCAAACAAATATATAACAAAAACCCAAAATCCTATTTCTCTCCCCTCCACTTTCTCTCTCTTTTTCGGCCTTGTCCTTCCTTTTCTCACTTTATCTAGAAATCATTCCCTAAGTTTTATTCTTCTAATCCCTAATCTCCCAATTCGCCAATTCTACTACTATCACCAATTGTGAAACCCTATACGAAGATGTCTAGATCTATAATTCTTACACAAACTTTCATATCAACAATGCAAATTCAACATTTTATTGTAGTACAAACTCTAATGAATGGTAACAAAGCATACACTACTAGCTTTTATTTAAAGGGTATATTAGCTCATACAAAGTGACTCTAGACTTTTCTGAGACGCTTCTTCCATGAACGGGCCAAAGCCGACAAACTACCCCTACCAGGCTTCCTCCTCGGCCCATATTCCTAAGAAAAATAAGGAAATAATTAGCATTCGGGCTTTTACATGTGGTCGTAGCCCACCAATGAAACCCACTCCGCCAATCCTCCCGCACTACCGTCCAGACTGTGACTGGGCCGAATGGGACTATGATGCAAATTGTGGAGCTACAACTATGGGAAACAAAAATGGCGACAGCTCTTCCCAAGTCGGTCACAGTCAGAACTAAGCGAGGTATACAAAAATCATGCTTTGGAAATTGCCTGCGAAGTTCACCCGAATGAAGACTCTACATATTTGGACCAAACCAAAGAACAAAAAGCGAAATCAAGAGCTCGGATTGCATCGTTAACTCTGCAAGAGATTAAGTCTTGGACAACCGCTGCTACTCCGACAAATAAGACGGTTGGAGCAAATGCTCTGGACGCTCGCCTGAGCAGACAACAGTGGCAACTGGGCTGGAGGAAGCGAGGAACACCCTTCCCTCAGCACTTCTATCCTTTCTTTCACTGTCTTCTTTTCTTATGCTTTAATTGCTATTTTATGTCAATGTTGACAACCACTAACTTAAATATCTTTTCTTGGAATGTTGGACGGGCTGAAAGCAGAGCATTTACGCGAGCGCTGAAGCTGACCATCTAGAAACACCGTCCAAACTTGGTCATCTTGCTTGAGCCTCAAGTCAGTGGCGATGCGGCTAACTCCATTTGCGACAAGTTGGATTACCCACTTTCGATGAGATTTGAGGTTGAGGGCAGAGAAGGATGCATTTGGGTGTTCTGGGATGCTAACATCTTCTCGGCTACCTTGTCTTCAGCCTGTACGCAGCACATATCACTTTGAATTTCTTAGTCCAACAGGGCTCATTGGATGCTAACGGCAGTGTATGCTTCGCCCAGACAAAACCACAACGTATTCGTTGGGATAACCTCATTATTAGAGATAGATTAGGAATAATCTTATATTTCCTTATCCTTCTAAGATAGTTCTTAGTATTTTCGTGTCCTTCTAGCATTGTGGTTCTCTTACTTATTCTTCAAGTCTTGTAATCTATATAAACCCCTTTGTGGTTTCATAATAATACAAGCTACAAGTTACTATTCCTAAAACTCCTATATGGTATGATCAGAGCCTCTTGCTTAACAGCCTACTGATCCAGGAACCCTAAACCTTTTTTTTCCTTTTTCTCCCTTCACCGGCGGGATGAGCCCGCACTCACCCGGTCGTTTTTCCCTTCCGTTCATTAGTCCTCTTGAATTCCCTAATTCCTATTACTAGTTTATTTATAAGTTATAACTATTGTACTCGTTTGCCTTATTTTTCGGGAACGGATCAGGTCAGTAACCTTATGGTGAGTAACCATGAGTAAACCGCCCACATCAGCATCCCTCTCTCTCCTGGAAAGCCTTTAATTTTCCCCTCCTTAATCTTTGACGGACGATTTCTCACTCGTTTTAAGTCAAAATTTAATTTTTTTGCACAGTTAGATCAGATTAATTGTGCTCTTCAAAATGATATCCACTTTGAAATATTTTTCGAACAAAAAAAATTGAGCCATTTTTTACCAGTCTATACCATATGATATTGACTGGTATTGAAATAGGAGCATACCTATGGTTTGAAAAGCGTACCATGGTGGTATGAACAAGTCAAGACTGTAGGATTGTTGAATACATTATAAGAGAAGTATATTAACTGTCATTTACGACTTTTAACATTGTGTACCACAAGATACCAGCCCGTACCAGTGTGGTATTGTGTGGTATTTTTTGGTCATGTAATTTGTTCACTCAAAAATTTGTAGATCCAATAGATCATGATGAACTCGTTCATTCTGTGCAAACGTTTTCAAAAATGAATTAAAAACGAAGAAGATGCCATATGGGCAAAACCGTCAACCAGTACTGAAGTTGACAATCAGGTGGATCTAGTCTTTCCGTAATGGCTCAAACCAGTCCCCTCACTGACTCAACAGCAGAAGTCGAGACAAGAAGAAGCAGAGATAACACCGATGCATAATGGACATCGGGATAAGTCTGATAGGCTGCTGAGACACAACTCGAGGCACGACGACATCTGATATGTCTCGTAGTCTCAGAAATATGTGTTGTGCCATAGATGATTTTACTCCAAATCCTGGAAGTTTGAATGGAAAGCCATATGATTGTCTACCTCTGTAAAATGTTTCATTTGCTTTCTGAAACCAAGTTTCATTTGAGGTGCCTGTAAGACAGAATGTTGGAGGGAGGTTTCGTGATATTCGTTGATGTGATCTCTTTTGTGCTTCTTTCTCTCTTGCACAATTCTCGCCTGCCTTGCTTTCTGATTGCAACTAGAGCCTCGCATCGAGGTTTGATACTGGTAATGAGTGTGCTACGATTGGAGCTGTAAAGCGCTTGTAGAGGCACGCAACGAGTTGTGCAGGTCGATGATAGGTTATCTCTGGTCGTTCCATCTTCTTGCGCATGGCACATGATTTTGCAGGCAATAATATCCAGGACACTTTTCCATGCAATTTTTTGGGGCTAAATCGACATCTGTGATGTGATATAAGAATTCGAATACACACAACATTGAGAAGAAAACCAAACGCCAAATTGCATAATTGTTACATACCAGAAAATTCACAAGGAAACTACAAAGGACCAGTTTAGATATGGTTGTACAGCTCAAGAAACAAGCATAAGAAACTAAATAGTAAATCCTCAGAATTCAGAAAGATAAAAACACACTAAAATATCAAAGCTGCTGGGGGTTTAAGGTGCAACAATGGTTCAGTTCAGCCCAGAACATCTGGATACAAAAGAGCTACACTCTCGAGAACTATACATACAACAAAATATTTATTCAGAAGCGATGGACTAAATGAGCTTTTGACTCCTTTGAGAAGCAAACCAGAGAATCACTGCTCCAATGTGAATGTTATCTATCTATCTATCTATCTATCTATCTATCTATCTATCTATCTATCTATCTATCTATCTATCTATCTATCTATCTATCTATCTATCTATCTATCTATCTATCCCCTCAGCATCCCGTCCAAGACAAATGTGTCGACTGCATCCTCCTCCACAATCTGTAGAGATGAAACAGCTTGAGCTGCAATAAGACCAGCCGAGAATTCAGTCGTAGCTCCCCATCCCCGTTCATGCCCAAAGTACGATCCCCGTACGTCCATTCCTCCAAGGTAGCCATAAGAGAACGACGCCCATTCACCACCATCGGCAACACGGCAATGATGTGGGAGGAATGCTGCTCCACTCTTGTCCATGTAGATGTTGACATTTCCGGATGCACAACCCCACGGGTTGAACTCGAACCCTTCTTCTTTTTGTAGTACAATTTGGTGATAGGAATCATCAGTGGAGTCCTCGCCAAGCAGAACGTGCAGCGCTACTGCCTCTGCTATTGCAGCACCCTTTTTATCGAGTCTCTTTTGTTCTTCTTTCTTCTTCTCTAGTTCGGACCTCATGTCGGCTGAAGTAGCCAGTGCTTTTTCCAGGCGCCTCTTCTTCTTCTCGACCTGTTTGAGGCGGTCCATCTCGCCTTTCACCGGCTTCTTCTTTAGTTTCCTTACTACGGGTTTACCCGCTATGCTATCCATTTAAAATTTAAAACTGTCCCAAACCCTATGAATAATTAAGTTCTGTTTTTGCTCAATCTATAATGTAACCCTAGTGAGAAATCTGAAATCCTCCTCTAATCAGTGTACATGTTCCCCTATAATGTTAAAAGTGATTCACTACCCTAATTTTCAGTATCGACTATGGAACAGGAGCTACAAGTGGCTGAGAGCTACACCCACTCAGGTCTGTAGGAGTACCTCATTTTCCGAATGATGCAATCCCAGAAGGAGACAACGGGAGACAAGAGAATGACGAAATGGTAGCCATTAACTGATTTATCTCTGGACACCATTCCTCCTAGCTTTGCACAACCGTTGCATCTGCCAATCTTTTCATACACCAAGACAGAAGAGCCCAAAAACTAAATCCAGAACGACGGTGGAAGAAGCAACAATCACCAATATGGGACAAAATGCTCACATTGCCTTCTCTATTCCAGGAAAAAAACCCAGTAAAAACGCTAATCAAACATCACATACGCAAAAAAGTGCAACACGGATTAAAAAGCCAATCAGGCAAATTCACACCGTACCATACAACAAAAATTGACAAACCGCACAGATCTAAGGCATTCATTCCACCAGGTAAAACGAACTGCGATCAGATCAAACACTCGACAGGACAATACTTCAAACCCCGAGAATTAGATCCGTTTCCATCTCACGATCAAATTACCTCAGATTCAAATAAAAACAAACAAAATATACGCCTGCCTAGAATTCCTTTTCGCAATTGATACACACCGATTGCTTCTGGAGTTCAAACAAAACAAACAAACAATGATCCAGAAATAATCCTCTGCCCTCATCAGACCAATTCGCCACCAGGGACCCTAATCGGCCGAGTGACCTCCACAATTGCTAAGTGGAACAGTAAATGAATCAATCAAACAGAGGGAGGAGGAGGAGGAGGAAAGCCAAACCTCGTTTCCAATGGGTTGGAAGATGAGAAAAGCGCGAGAAGAGAATCTCCCCCTCGGATCGGGACAACGGACGCACGCACACGGAGAAAAGCACTGAGGAGAGAGTGAAGCACGCACACGGAGAAACTCGGAACTAGGTGGGAAAGGGTACGAAGGAAGGAAAGAGAGGGAAAGGGGGTGTTTGGATCTAGAGAAAGTACACAAATAGACAGAGAGAGAAAGAGGAAAAGAAGAAGCACAGAACTAAGAGAGAGAAAATAACTGATCACATGAGAGATTGGCCAGGGAAAGAAAACAGCGCGCAAAAAAAAAAAAAACAACCAAACGAGGGGGGCAACATGCTACCGTGCCAGTTGCGAATAGTAACTTGCCACGTGTCCTTCTGTGCTTTGCGTGTTGTGTCGTCGAGCGTGGGGAGAGTGTGGGTAAACCTAGAAATTCCGGATTTTCCTTTTTCGTTTTTGGTATTTGTTTCTAGTTCTACTCCGTTCGTTTCATTTTATGAAAAACAAAAGGGTTAATACCCTAGTTTGGCATGAAGTTTAGCATATATGTCAGTTTTTGCCCGATTTTTCTAATAAGAAATTTATGGCCTACTTTGCAAATTATTGGACAAATTTGGCCTGAAACTTAAATTGACTGTTAATACTGACCGTCAACTATTTTTCCGTCGGTTACTCAGCATCAAAATGGATCCAAGGTGGCCGCCACATCATTTATTTGGATTAAAAATTCAAAATAAAAACAAAAACAAAAAAAACCCCAAAATCCACTCTCCCATCTCCACCCTAACTCCCTCCCCTCACGACCCAATTCAACCCCCCACCCAATCGGAATCCATAACAATCATCGCAACCTATCTCACCACCATTCCCATCTTTAGTACCCTCACTCCATCTCCCCTACCGTTCTTTTTGCATGTTCGCTTTTGGTGCTGCTCCTTCGAGATCCCGTCCACAATATCAGAAGTCGCTGACGGTATCTCTTCTGCGGGGGCGAAATGGGGAGCTTTAGTGGCGACGGCGGCGGCGGTGCGACACACATGCATCCGACGAGTGCGTGTTGCCGAACCAAAGGGAAGGGGATGGTTTGACGATCTCCCTATCCCAGATATGTCGATCTCGTTGTCGCACCAAGAGGCGGCGGGGCGATCCTAGGGCAGAAGAAACAGCTGGAGATGATGGCGACGACGACGAGCTAGCTTGGACAACGCCGACATGTCCTGGGTGGCATCGACGTTGGGGATTGATTCGAACTGGAAGCGACTGGTGAGGCCTTCTAAGACGGCGGGTCGTGAGTTTCATTTAGGGCGGAGAATTTCGCCAGGGCCGTGGAGAAGAAGACGGGACGGCGGCGCTGAGTTTTGATTAAGGTGGCGATTTGGGTAAGGGAGAAAGAGGGGAATGGGCTGGCGGGTTAGATTATTTAGGGTTTCTTTGTTTTTTATTTTATTTTAATTGAATTAAAATATTAAAATAATAATATTTAATGACGTGGCATGCCACATCGGCTGTTTTTTGCTGAGTCACTAACGGAATAGTGTTTGACTGTCAATATTAACGGTCAAAGAAATTTATGGACCAAATTTGTCCAATAATTTGGAAAGTAGGCCATAAAGGTCTTATTAAAAAAGTCAGACCAAAACTGACACTTACGTTAAATTTCGGGCTAACCTCGGTATTAACCCAAAAGAAAATCACACAATACAGGAGCAGCCACTTAACTATATGCTATCGCAACAAATGGGTCACAGAATTTGAATTGTCTGGTCGGCAACCGGCTTTTTTCTTGCGGCGGCCGGAGGAGCAATCGGCAGATTGGCCTTTCGGGTTTTGGCGGTGGCGCTTTCAAATCAGGGCTTGTGTAATTACCGATGGGGTGAGGGACTCCGTGTGCCGCAGGAGCTCGGAAAGTATAGCCCTAATCCGACGGAGCCGTCTGCCTACCATCGGCAATCGGCGGCTTGTGAAATTCCAAGACAAAGGAAAAGACAGAGCGCTAGGGAGTATAGCCGGCGTAAGCGGGGAAGAAGTCTCGATACAGAGCCCCCACAGAATAGCAGACAGATGAAAAGATTCAAGCGAGTTACAAGACCGGGTTGGAGATTTCGGATCCCATCCCCTGAGGAGTTCGATGTCATGGCGTGGGAATCCCCATCTGTGATTTCGGATAAAGGTGCTGAGAAACAGGAAACTGCGATTGACGAGTCTGCTCTAGATGCACTCAGACCCCGAAATGGGGCGAGGACAATCGGTATGCAGGCAGGACGGTCACCTCCCTATCGACATTTGAGTGTACTGCAAATGAGGAGGTGAAAGGTACGAAAATGGCCCAATCGGAAATGGTCTTACCATTGGATGGGCAAAATGATAGTGTGTTGCCAGAATTCAGATCCCGGAATGGGGCGAAGCCTGGTTTGTTTCGAGAGGTGGGGGTGCGAAGACATGGGGCGGCCGGACTCAGTCCGGTAAGAGTGGTCCGGCCAAGAATGTACCGGCGGCTCTTCCCATTAGACAGACCTGGTTGGACTTGGACTCTCAACAGAACCCAGGAGAATCCTCCTCCCCCTCAAAGACGGTCTTTTCCTAACTGCCAGAGTTTTGCTCAAGGCGGAGGGATAAAAAATAAAAAAATCAATTCAGATTTCGTTAACAAGCAAAATCTTAGTCTCCTAATCCGACTAGTCTTTCCACGTCGGACTCCCTTCCAGCCTTCGCTGGGTTATTTAAATCATTCGACCAGCCTCCTGATCCAAACTTGCTTTGAGCAGGAGAAGGAAAAAGAAGGCTGGCAGCGGAATAAAGAGCAGCGAGAGGAACAGAAGCTGTCTGGTAAGTGGCTTCGGTACTCGGCTGAAACTCTATTTCGTGTTTTGAGTGATAGGAACCCTGTCCATGTCCTTGGATCGTTAGGTGGGAGGTTCCCTTGGTCGATAAGGGCAGATTTTGTTTTTGCCTCTGCTACTTCATCTGACTTTCTGTCTGAACAGGCATACCCTATGGCGAGGATCAATAATGATCAAGTGGTGGAGTTCTCCCTTGAAGAGATTCAAGCCACGCGCGTTCGCAAATCAAGAATGCTCATTGGTCGGCTATTCTCTGATAATCGTCTTTCCATTGCTGAACTGAGGGATGCAGTAAACCGGCCATGGCAAGGTCAAGGTAGGATCATTGTGCGTGAACTACCACATGATCTGTTTGAATTCACACTCCCATCGGAAGCATCCAAATCTTGGGTTTTGCAGCGAACTCCATGGACGATTGCGGATAGAATATTGCATTTGGCGCCATGGGTCCCATCAATTTCCCATCGCACCTTTGAGGAGCTGGCAGTTGTACCTTTCCGCGTTCAGCTATGGGATATTCAGGAGGATTGCTGCACCCACCAATTCGGACGGAAGATAGGCAACACCATGATAGGGCGTGTCCTAGAGGCGGGTGTCTTCGCTAGTGATGACAATACCCGGAACTTTGTCAAAATAAAAGCCCTGGTGGATTTTTCGAAACCATTGCGGTCGCAGGTGATGGCAAGGAATGCTGAGACTGGTGGTTTTTGGATCCGGTTTAAATACGAATTCCTTCCGTGTTTCTGTTTCAAATGTGGAAGAGTGGGTCATGCTCGTCAGGCATGCCGATTCGATCCGCCAACAAGGAAGGAGAGATTTGGGCCTCACATGTCAACGAAAGAGATGGGGAGGAAATTGTTCGCTGGTGGGGACTCACGAGTCCAAGCTGCTCGGCTGCCTCGCTCGGTGTGGGTCAACACTGAGAACCGTGGGCCACAACAGACAGGGCCTGGAGCTGCACTGGGCCATCAGCCTCTTGGGCCGAACCGAGTCCATCAAGCAGCAGTCACCGAAACAGAGGGGATTGCTAAGCAAGCTGGGCCGATCAGATTCTCTAATCTGGGGCCCGAAGATGAATCTGGAAATCAAAGGAAGGTGGCCTCTTCTACATTTCGGAATGGCCCAGTTATGAACAAGGCCCAGGGGCGAAGCCCTAAGACGTTCCCTGTAGCTAAGGGGCCCCGCCTTGCTCTGGGTAAGCAAGCTCGGCGTGGGAAGCCCAGACACAGGACTTCACTGAGCCCGATGGAAGTCGACGGCCCAATCGAGGCCCATCCGGAAGTTACCCAGCCTACTCAAGGTCGGGCGGATCTGGCTGTTAGCACCGACGACCTGGGTGGGAGAAAACGGAGCGGCGCCGTCCGCAAGCGGGTGTCGTCGGCGACCTCTGGAGGCCAGGCGGCTCCTAATTCAAAAAAAACTGAAGGCAAGGCACGACCTCGCAGGCTCATTCTCGAGGAAGAATCGGAGGAAGAGTTTCATTTGAGTGATATATCCTCCCTTGGGCAACCACAGGAGGTGAAGAAGGCTGGGTTTCTTCGACACAGCCGTCCTCCTGCTGTGATGGTGGTGGAGGCAGTGCCTCTTAGGCAGATCCCCCCCGACCAGGTTATTGAGGAGGGTGATGGGGATTTCCCCCAAGAAGCCATCTCCGGTATGAAAGCAAGCTCAGGGAAAAACCCGGGAGATGGGGAGGTGGCGGTAGGAACACAATCGCAGCATTTGAACAGAAATAGAGTGAACCAGAAGGGTACTCGCAGTGCGGAGAAGGAGAAAGAGGCAGGCAGTTTGGTTCCAAGCCCCGCCTCGTGGGTTTCGCCTCAGACTTCGTCGGAAGAGGAAGCCCCGGTTTTTGAGATCCGGCGTCGTTCTCCTCAGATCACTACTAGTCTTAAACGCCTGGCCAAATCTAATCGGGTGAACCAAGTAGTCAAAGCCTTTGAACAAGGGATGAACATGTCGGCCACGGAACCTTTAAGGGGCTCAATTCAAAAGCATGGTGAAGGCGTGTCCGGCATTGATATTGATGAGTATGGTTCAAATATTGTTGATAAAATGCCAGGCAGTAAGAAGAGACAGCTGGATGAGATAGCAGTGGAGGATGCGGATGTTCCGGTCCCCAAAAAGCAATTTGTGGAAGACATGGAGGAAAATGAAAAGGTGGAGGAAGCCAGCCTGGAATGGCCCCAAGTGGATAAATGAAACTTTTGGCCTGGAATGTGAGAGGAATTGGACCATCCCTCACATTTCAAACGGCGTTTGGTTTAGTGCATTCGAATAAACCGGATCTCGTGTTTTTTTCGGAAACGCGATCGAGACGGAGAGTAGTTGCCCGCCGTATGCGGGGTCTAGGATTTCTCTTTTCCTGTTGTTTTTTTGTTGATGCGATTGATGCATCTGGTGGATTGGTTGTGGCGTGGTCCCCCGAAGTTAATGCTTCGGTGTTTTTTCATTCAGACTTTTGTATTGGGATTCAAATTAATGAAAGGAACATTTCGTATGTGGTGTTTTGTGTTTACATTAGTTGCCATGTTGCTATAAGAGCTACTCAATTGAATCAACTCCGTGAGATTTGTGGTAGTGTCTCTGATCCCTATGTTATTATTGGCGATTTCAACTCGACTCTGAACGAGGGTGAGAAAGATGGGGGAAATTCTTGGAATGCTCTCCAATCGGTTAGCTTAAGAGATTTTATCCTTGAGATGGGTATCATAGACCCAGGGTTCCAGGGGGATCCTTTTACCTGGACGAACAAGCGGATGGGCGCAGCTTGTGTTCGGGAGCGTTTGGATAGAGCCCTTTGCTCTCAATCCTGGCTGGACCGTTTCCCGGACACCTTGGTGAAACATTTTACTGATCAAGGATCGGATCATCGGGCGCTCCTGCTTTCCGACAAGCCTTACGTTCGTAATAGTCGGCCTCTTTTCAGATTTGATGCTCGGTGGGCAGAGAATCCTGAAGTAAGGGCCATGGTGGAGTATGTTTGGAAAGAGGACATTCAAGGTACCCCCATGTTTAGATTATGGGAACGCCTTAAGAAATTGCGCCACTTGTTGTATGATTGGAGCCGTGCAGGGACTACTAACTCTTTGCGGAATATAAAGACTCTCCAGTCGGAAATTGACCATATCAAGCAGATCCACCCCATTGATTGGGATGAAGTCTGTGTCCTTGAGTTGGAGTTAAGTAGGCAATGGGAGGCGGAGGAAGAGTACTGGCAACAAAAATCCAGGGTACGTTGGTTAAAGAAGGGGGACCAGAACTCTTCGTATTTTCACACGGTAACGAGAACTCGGCGAAAAAGGAATTTTGTGACTGGGCTTCAGGGGGATGATGGTGCGTGGATTACGGATGAGAAGGGTAAAGCGGATATTGCTACCAAGTTCTATAGTACCCTCTTCACCTCTGAAAATCAGGTCCAAGACATGCATAGCCGGGTTCAGAATCTGCCCATTGCCCAAAGTGTAACCCCAGGCATGAATGAAGCCTTAACGGCGGCAGTGCTTCCTGAGGAGATTCGCAGGACTGTGTTTGCTATGGGGTCGAAACAAGCCCCTGGGTCTGACGGGTTCACTGGGAAATTCTTTAAGGCCTTCTGGGGTATTGTGGGCCCATCTGTTATTGACGCAGTCGGTTCTTTCTTTACTTCTGGGCGTTTACTCCGGAGCTTTAACCACACTTGGCTCACGTTAATTCCTAAAGTGGATAATGTGGAGACAATGAGGCAGTTGCGCCCCATAAGTTTGTGCCAGTTTGTTTATAAGATCATAACAAAGATTTTGGCGGAACGTTTGTCTGTTGTCCTCCCACAAGTGGTCTCAGAAGGTCAGAATGGCTTCATTAAGGAGCGTCAAATAGTGGATAACATTTTACTGGGACATGAGCTCATGCATTACCTAAAAACCAAAACGCGGGGGAAGAAGGGGTTCATGGCCCTAAAGGTTGACATGGAAAAGGCCTATGATAGAGTCGAATGGCCCTTTCTTCTTGCGGTTTTGGTTAAAATGGGTTTTAACGCCACTTGGGTGGGTTGGATCAAGGAATGCCTCAGCTCTGCTTCCTTCTCAGTTATGATGAATGGTACGCCGTCTGGTTTCTTTTCTCCTTCTCGAGGACTCCGTCAAGGGGACCCGCTGTCTTCTCTTCTTTTTGTGCTTTGCACTGAGGGGTTTGCGGCACTTCTCCGGAAGGCGATTTCTGAGAAGCGATTAGCAGGAATCAAAGTGGCGCCTCGGGCTCCCAGATTAACGCACTTGTTTTTTGCTGATGACTCGTATTTATTCCTACGAGGCACCCTCCAGGAATGTGAAAACCTTATTGAGGTCCTCAACGAGTATGAGGAAATGAGTGGCCAGAGGGTTAACCTTGCCAAGTCGGCAGTCTGCTTCAGTAGGAATATAGTTCAACAAGATCAAGAGTTCTTGGCGGCAGTCCTAGGAGTAGGAGCAGTTGGCGTCCACGATAAGTACCTAGGTCTACCATCCTTGATTGCTAGATCTAAGATGGAGACCTTTCGGTATTTGGAAGCAAAACTGCTGGAGCGACTGCAGGGATGGAAGCAGAGGACGCTGTCATGGGCTGCCAAAGAAACACTCATCAAATCTATTGCTCTGGCTTTGCCACTGCATGTGATGTCCTGTTTCAAGCTCCCGCTGACGCTATGCCGCCTTTTAGACAGGCATGTTGCCCGTTTTTGGTGGGGTGAGAATGAAGGGCATTCAAAGGTGCGTTGGATGTCGTGGCAGGGGATGTGTAGAAGCAAACATGATGGGGGAATGGGTTTCCGCAGGTTTGAGCAGTTTAATCAAGCTCTTTTGGCTAAGCTTGGCTGGCGGATCCTAAATGAACCCAATTCTTTGCTGGCCCAGGTCTATCGAGGTAAGTATTTTTCGAATGGCCATTTCTTGTCGGCTAAAGCACGTTCTCGGCCATCTTGGGGGTGGCAGAGTATACTTTTTGGTCGTCAGCTCTTGGAAATGGGGCTACGCTGGCAAGTGGGAAATGGACGCTCGGCATCTATGTTGCGCTCTACCTGGGTCCCAGAATTTCAGTTTGAGCCCATTCGGTATAATCCTCAGGTGTTGCCAGTTGGTGGTGACCCGGCAGTGGCGGAGTTAATTTTTCAAGGGGAGGGGCGGTGGTGTGATCAAAAACTCAGGCAGTGGTTCGATCCTATGACGTGCCGTTTCATTAAAGCTATCCCCCTCCCGCGAGATAATGTGGAGGATAAACTCATATGGTATGATACAGCGGATGGGGAGTTTTCGGTGAAGTCGGCGTACCATTTGGCTGTGGCCCTGGATAAGAGAAGGGGCCGGTGGAAGTCAACAGTAGATTGGATGGATAGGCCAAGTTGGATTCGGCTATGGGAGGCTAACATCCCGCCAAAGTTAAAGGTTTTTACGTGGCAGATATTTAATCGTATTTTACCGACAACTGAAGCGCTCATTAGTCGTCGTATTCCAGTGCTATCTCGGTGCCCGCTCTGTTGGGAGGGGTCTGAAACTTTGGAGCACCTCTTTTTGGACTGCCCGAGTGCGCGAGCTGTATGGGGGGCAGCGGGGATGGAGCACTTAGGGGAGGGTTTACCCCGTGACAATTTTCCCCTGTTCCTTAAGAAATTGCTAGGTTTGGTTCCTCAGCCCTCGCAGTGGATGGCCATTATTGCAGTCCTATGGCGGATTTGGAAATCCCGTAATTGGGTTGTTTTCGAGGGAAAGCAGTTTGGTCTCCCGGCTCTTATGCGACAGTTTTTGCAGCAAGTTGAGGAATGGGCGCGGATACCGGGTAATGAGCATCAAACCAATCGGGTGATGGAAGATCTGGGGCCTCGCCTGGTTGATCCTGGTGGGTTTGTTTGTCGGTGGGATGGGGCTACGAGAAGGGGGTCGCATGCAGCTGGGGGGATGGTGCTTTTGACTCCCACAGGAGACATCCATCGGGTTAGTGGTGTTGCCTTCCCAGGTTATGAAGACCCTGCGGTTGTGGAGCTGTTAACGCTGCGTGAAGCCATTCTTTGGTGTTTAGGACAAGGGTTCTCCTCTGTCAGGTTTGAAGGAGATGCGAAAGTGGTCATTGACAAAATCAAGCATGGGGAAACTCGTGATCGCAGGATGGGTGCGGTTTTGGAGGAAGTGTTAAATCTTTTTGCCATCAACCCAGGGTTTAGTGTTCGGTTTATAGGTCGGTGTAACAATAGGGTAGCCCATTTGGTGGCTGGGAAAGCCCTCTCCTTGTACCCGACCATGAGTCGTGCTTTTAATTATCAGGCCTGGCTGTTCTCCAGGATGTAACTATCTTTTTTGGTATCAATATATGATTATCTTTTGTCAAAAAACAATGCACTTAGATTCTCAATCAGTAGCCCAATCAATTCAAAGCCTCAGTTCATCTAATTAAGCCTTAAAATGGGCCCAATGTTTAGCACGCAGATCGAGTCCATGGATCGGGCCCAATTTGGCACAAAAAAGCCTAGCTTTTGGAAACGAAGGATTCTTCCCCGTTTCGCTCGAAAAAGATTCCCCTGCAACCTTCCACTCTGATCCAATCGGAAATGGAAAAGCCGAAAAGAGATGTGCTGAGCTGAACTCTTCTTCTTCCTTCCAATCAATCCGCCATTAATTTTCTCCATTTTCACTCCTTCTCCACCCTAGATTCTTCAGCAATGCTGTCTCTCAAACCGCTCCCGCTGAGTCACAACCCTTCATTCCTCCATTCCTTAACCCCATTCACTCCTCCGCCTTTCCCCAGAACCCAAACCCTAAAACCCTCTAAGCACGCCTCGCCGCCGTCGGCGATTCAGTCGGCACTCCAGTGGAACAGGAAGCCCGAGCTAGCCGGCGAGACCCCGCGCGTGGTCGTCATCACCTCCGGGAAGGGTGGCGTCGGGAAGACAACCACCACCGCCAACATCGGCATCTCCCTCGCCCGTCTAGGGTTTTCCGTCGTCGCCGTCGACTGCGACGTCGGCCTCCGCAATCTCGACCTCCTCCTGGGCCTTGAGAATCGCGTCAATTACACGTTAGTTGAGGTCCTCAACGGCGACTGCCGACTGGACCAAGCCCTGGTCCGCGACAAGCGCTGGTCCAATTTCGAGCTCCTCTGCATTTCCAAGCCTCGATCGAAGCTCCCTCTAGGATTCGGAGGCAAAGCCCTGGTATGGCTCGTCGACTCCCTCAAACAAAGACCAGAAGGCTGCCCGCAATTCATCCTCATCGACTGTCCCGCCGGAATTGACGCCGGGTTCATCACGGCCATCACACCAGCAAACGAGGCCGTGCTGGTGACGACTCCGGACATCACCAGCCTGCGCGATGCCGATCGGGTGACCGGATTGCTTGAGTGCGATGGGATTAGGGATATAAAGATGATTGTGAACAGGGTCAGGACTGATATGATAAAGGGAGAAGATATGATGTCTGTTCTGGACGTTCAGGAAATGTTGGGGTTGGCATTGCTAGGAGCCATACCAGAGGATTCGGAGGTGATCAGGAGTACGAATCGTGGGTACCCTCTGGTGTTGAACAAGCCCCCAACTTTGGCGGGATTGGCATTCGAGCAGGCGGCTTGGAGGCTTGTTGAACAGGATAGTATGCAGGCTGTCTTGGTTGAGGAAGAGCCCAAGAGAAGAGGGTTGTTCTCTTTCTTTGGTGGGTAGCAATGGTTTTCTCATGGCCATATAGTTCTAGTAATAAAATGGTTATGGAGTCAAGGATGGAAAGCGAGGATGGAGATCATTGACGGGATTCAAGGAGAAGCAGTGTACAGGGGAACAGTGATGTTCTTTTTTTGCTTTTCCCCCCTCTGGGTTATATCCATTGTTTGCAGTGCCGGAGTGGGGTGCTGCTAAAACTGCAGCCCTCCCTGTTTTGGTTCTTCTTTTGGTAGCTGATTGTGGTTATTATTCTTTTTGTAGTAAATTTGCAGGATGTCTTTCTTTTGTTCTGGATATTGAAAGTGGATCATGATTTCAACGTAGTTGAGTTAAAACTTGCCTTATTGTTTAAGCTCATGGAGTAGGATTATTTGTGAACATGGAATACCCTCTGGCTTTATATTGCCGGACGATCCATACGAGCTGCAATTGATCATCCTCAGCTTTCTCCATCCCATGCATAGTGGAGTTCGAAATCCACTTTAGAGTTTTGGATTGCAACAAGGACTTGGTTTTATGGGGGTTATGGGATTCAGATTGCCAAGATCGGGAATATAGCAGAGCGTACCTGGTCTGAAATCCGTTTCTGAAGCTGTGGACTGCTCTTTCTGTGGTGCAACCGGCTGCAAGGTTAGTTTGTGAACCCCGTATATTTCTATTAGGCTTGATCTGGGAGATGACCAAGCATTTTGCCTTATTCTGAGTATCGCTTCCAGGTGGTGTGTTTATATCAAGTCGATGTACTTAACCGCCAGGCCATAAAGCTTGACGTGTTTTGTTCCGAGTCTGGAAAATGGACAAAGGATGCTCTTGTCTGTGCTCATCATATTAGTAGTGCACAAAAAATTGTAATTTCGTGCAATGGGGAGTTGTTTTGGAAGTATCATGAATTTAGTGAACCGTTTAATGTTAATTTGGTGGCTAGGTTTAATCCTTTCCCCTTGATATACCTCCCACGTCTATTGTCTCTTCTTCATTGTGTAACTATGAAGTTGAGGGCTGTTATGATGAGCCTTTGTCTTTTTCAGTCCGGTTGATGGTATATATAAGAATGCCATATTGTGCTGCGATTTGGGAAGGCAAGAGCTAGAGTTCTTCGCTAAGCTCGAATGGCCTGATGTCCATCACCTTGAGGTGTTCCAGCCAAGGGTTTCTTGCTGGGGTACTCCAATTCCCAGGTACGAGGGGTTGCAAGGTAGCCGCTACCGAGCAGCTGTGAAGCGATCACTCCCTCCCTCCAGTCACTCTCAATAATTGGTAACTGCTTCTGCCTGTAAAAGTTAGATTTTTTCTGCTTTTGCATGTTTGTTAAGTTTAAGGAATTAACTAAACGAGAACAATAACGTTACAAGTAAAGCTTTCATAGGGGGGAAAAGTTATCCCGCAACCTTTATCTCATAACAGGTAACAGGTTAAGATGTACTGTTTTGGGCGTGCCTAACTTACTAACTGAAGCAGCACATACTTACATCTCTTGTCAATTGCTTGAGCATTTTGTTTTGGTTGCCTGCTCTTTTAAGCTACACTTCAAGAATGTTGTCGATGATAAAGTTGCACATGGACGTTGTATGTTTTTTTCTTTCATTTTCTCTCTATTTTCTGGTTGCTGTTCCTATATTTCATCTCATTTCTGTTGTAGCTGGTATAGTTGCTCCAACTGGTAGCTGTCTGTTCATTGTGTACCATGGTTTCTCTGTTAGTCCTTTAGGGGATCCAGAAAAAGTTCCGCAAATTGATGAAAAGGTACAAACAAACACACTCAGTGTTGGAAACTGATTTGAATGATGTTAGAGCTAATATGGCTGCTGTGAAACAGCTGAGCTTTCTTATCCTCCTCAAGGTTATAAGTTTTGTAGGTTGAGTTTTATTTGTTTAATATATAATACTCGTACTTGTGGTGGATTCTGATTCTGTGATCATTATCCTCCATTCCCAGGCCCGGTCAAAAATGTTTTCTGGAGAGTGGGTTGGCCATGGAAGGATATTTTGGGAGACGTGGTACAGCAATGTAAAACCGTAGCTTTATCCTTCCATTATCTATTTTCTAAATACGCGCATAGATGCTTTTAGCTTGATGGGGAATAGTTATCATGCTGTAGTTGCTAGCAGCTGTAGTTCAGCATTAAGTTCCTGTTCATGTGGAGGCCTCCTACTATTAGTTTGGTTTGGCCTTGTTTCTTTGTGGTCTCTCTCTCTCTCTCTCTCTACACAGTTTTTCTTCATCTTTTGTGGTAGCTAGGTTTTCTCTAGTAATGGTAGATGGGATCTCAAATCGGCCTTTTTCTGTTTTCCCGTGATTTTAGGCTGCTAGTCCATTTTCCCTGGTAGATAAGATTGTAAATCTGACTTTTTGCCTGTCATTTCTTAGGAGTTGTTTGTTTGGTATATTTGAACACTATTGTGTACTAAATGACTCAATTGATACATTTGGTGCACAAGCCATAAGACGTTTGTGAATGGGGGAAAATGAGGAATTCAGAGGTGATGTGAATTCCCTGAATCCGTCTTCACTCTCACTATCTCTTGGTTTAGTTAGTTCCATTTTAATTTTTCTCAATTTCAATCGGATCTATGTTTCACTTGAACCCTTGTTTCAATTTTGGACCATTTATGAATCCTAGATACTCGATAAGCCTCGTGATGTTGGTGGAAGAGCATCAGAAAGAAGAGGAGATTATACATCAAGGTTTTTTTCCGGGAAAAGAGCATCATTGATGCGTACGTGGGCTTAGGAGGATTCATTGATAGTAGTTGTGTTACCCTTAATTAATTCCGAGTTAGTTTCAATTATTTATTGTTTAGGAATTGTATCCAATTACAAGTGTTTTAAAGTAGTCTCTTTAGGGGAAGTTAAAGTAGTCTCTTATAGGATTAGTTTTAGGGTCATGTCGTTTCCATAGATAGACATTAGAGGTGGCAATTACGATCCAAATCCATGAATTGAATCCAATTCATCTTCAAATTATCCATTTGATCTTATCCATTTGATCCAAATCTAATTGGATTGGTTAATTCATGGATCAATCCATGGACCCAAATGGCAAATTACGATTTAGGGGTCGTTTGCTTGTTGGATTTGGGTCATGGATTTGGTACCCAAATTCCAAGCTTGATGGATTTAACATAAGTACATTGTTTGTTGAAGGGTGCTAAATCCGTGGGGCCCACGGATTTGATCTTTATTTTGGAACCAAATCCGTGGACCCCACGGACTTGTAAATCCCACATATTGATTTGGGATTTGCAAATCCTTGATGGTTAGTTATTTATTTAACAAATATATAACAAATCCATCATCAAATCTATCATGCAAACATTAGACTCTTCAAATCCATAATCCAATAAATCCAACATAAATTTCAAGGTTTTTGTTGGCCAAAACCCTCATTTTTCAAATCCAACAAGCAAACGACTCCTTAGTATCTATATTTTTTACATTTTACATTTTGGTACCTAAAATTTATAATTTTTACACGAAAAATATCATTGGAAAACTACATTTTGGTACCTAAAATTTTTCATTAAGACATTTTAGTACCTAAACTTTTCAAAATTTACATTTTGGTTCAAGCCTTGGATGTTATTTGGATTTATAGATCAATCCACCAATCCATAAATTCATCAATCCATTGGATCCAATCCATTTGATCTATGATCCACCAATCCAATCCACAAATCCGATCCAATTGCCACCTCTAATAGATATGTATTTTATGGTTCAGTTAAAGAATAATAAACTAGTTTTCCGTAGCCTTTATATCTTGCGCAGTTGATGAATTACTACCATTGTTGTTGATACATAACGCAAAAATAGGTATGATAATTGATGAGAAAAAGCAAAGTCGTGTTTAATTTCATTTGTCATGCAACAACCATTTCTCACAAATCCCGACTATACTCAGCCACCTTGTAAGTGGGTGGGTCCCGGACCCACCTTGACTCGGGATTAGGACACTAAAAACAATGATATTTGTATATAATTTATAATACTTAAATCCAACACCTCATATTAACCATTTTTACTTGTCTACCAAATGTTGGTAAATAACTTTGTGGTACACATTAACCTTGTATATTGTGTAATAGAGGTGGGCAACGGGATGGGACCGGGTACCCATCCCGTTTGAAACGGGTACCCAATCCCATTTGAAGAGAAAACTCCATCCCATGTCCCAAACCCATACGGGTTAACGGGTACCCGCGGGTACCCATAATAATTAAGCTACAATAATTAAGTTAAGTGGCCTGTGGCCATAGATGATGGAGCAGTGAGATTCTAGTTCTACTCAACTGCTTACCTAAATCACCTCATCCATAGTAATATCCTACCTCGTAAAATTTGTTTGGGAGTCATATATTGAGATTTGCAACTATTTTAATTACCCATAAACCAAAACAAATCACAAACCATACATGCCTGCTGCTTAATTACCTATCGAGAAGAAAGTTGAATCATTCATTAAGCATCTTATCATTTCACTTCCTTGTAATACAGACGTACATACTTGAGTCATTTTTAAAGAAAAAAGGTTTATAACTAATCACCAAATGAAGTTATGGACTCCGTAATACCCAAACTACCCGTACTACCCCGACCACTCTTCATTTGCTGGCTACGTACTAAGTGTTAAGCTGTCTTTATTTGCTGCTGCCCTCTTCAAATTCTTTGTTCATGCCTTCATCTTTCCTTCATTAAACCCATTTCAACTGTAATCAATACACCGTTTCAAACTAAACAATCTTTCCCTTGAATGTACAGAAAAGAAACAAACCCACATCAATTTCAACGACTAAACCATCAACCGTTTGGCAAGGATTCCATAACTGCATTTGGTGACTAATTATGGACCGTTATGGCTACGTACTATAAGTTTAATTAGCTTATTAACCTTATCTTCATTACTACTTTGGAGAGATGGTGGGTATTACGGGTATTAACTGGTAACCCGTGGGTACCCGTTTAGAATTTCTTGATCCAAGTCTCATCCCGTATAAAAAATTACGGGTATTTGGGTACCCGTAACCCTCAAAAAACGGGACGGGTATGGGTATACCCAAATACCCGTTTCCCCCGTTGTCCACCCCTATTGTGTAAGCAACTCTAGATACATAAAACTATGTCTCTAATTGTTTTTCTTAGTTTACTAATTCATAGTTTAGTGTTGAAAGCTATACCGCCGAACGAAAATTAGTCAACAAACTATGAAAACGTGTCACAGATCATTTAAATATTAATAAAATTTATTTTATGTATCTTTGTTCTTACTCCGGACCCACTTTAAGTGAAAAATCCTGGCTACACCACTATGAATAAAGACATATAATGAATATACAGTATTTTAATATCTCGTATATAATCAATATAAAAAAACATAAACAATAACGGAGATGCACATGTTACACGTTGACAACAACCTAACAATAGTCAAGCAGAACTATTCATCTTCTGAGTTATAAAAAAAATTGTTGCATGACTTCTCGAAAATTCGAATGCTAAATTTCTCAAAAAATTTAAAAGGTGAAAAACCCATAAAAGAGCCTCTATTATTTAATTTTTATTTTCTCTAACATGCATGGATCTAGACTGACCCCTTAATTAGAATGGAATGAGTCCTTCTGTTCCCCACATGCTTATGGGAGGAGGAATCTGCCGAGCACTTATTTTTTCATTGTCGTTTGGCGGGATGTTGGGAGGCGTCTGGGCTAGGTTTTCTTCGAGATGATTTCACGTCTGACTCGGTTGAAGTCTTCTGGTGACGAATTCTTGATCAGACAAATTTGGATGGTGGAATGCTGATGTGAGTGATTGCTCTCTTCTGGCGTATATGGAAAGCTCGGAATTGGATGGTTTTTGACTCCACGCTGTTCACCCCTGCCGTGTTGCTCTCTCAGTTCAATAGACAGGTGGCGGAACGAGAGGCGGTGCCTTTGGGTAGTGGGTTTACGTCTTTCCCTGCCCCTGGGAATGGGCTGAGGGGGTTCAGGGTGGGGTGCAGGATAGGGAGGGGGTGTTGTGGGTGTTCACAGATGGGGTTGTTTGTTCGGGTTCTCATGGTGCAGGTGGCTGGGTTCTGGAGGATGCCTCAGGGATGCTGCTTGGGGCGGATGCCTCTTTGTACCTGGATGTGCAAGATCCTTTCTTATTGGAGCTTCTAGCCTTGAGGGTTGAGATCCGGTGGGCGCTTGAGATGGGTTGTTAGAAACCGAACAGAAAAATTAGAGTTACCGAATCTGGCTGAGTCGCGGACTAGTCTCTCTCTTTAAGACGTTCGCGACACTGCCTCGTAATGTGCACAACAAACTATCAGTTGGTCGCCTCCAGGATAAAACAACCACTCTGATTTTGTTGCTCATCGGTTTTGTGCGAAAACCGAAGCTCTATGAACTCTCTCTCTCTCTCTCTCATGTTTCTGCTCTTCTGAGGTGTATTTAGAGGGTCTAGGGGTCTGCTATTTATAGGAGCAGAAAACCTAGAATATTAACTCTTTCTTTGGGAATTAGCCACATTTTAATTAGGAAGATAATTACTCCCATAATTAAAATGCATTATATTAAGATAATTAATCCTAATTATATCCAAAATATTCCTTTTATAATTATCCATATTATTTTTGTATCTACAAAGAATACTAGATAATTAGTTTAATATAGCTTTCAAAGCTATTCATTCCCAACAATCACCCACTTGAATAGTTTTGAAACTATCTCAAGCATCAACAGATCCATAAGATCGGGCATAAGCTAAGGTATCGCGAAGATTTTAACCTTAGCTTAGTGTTTATACTTCCGATTTCATAAGGGTGACTCGTAGTCTTGAACCCTATCTCAGACAATGTAGCACTCCGGATCTTTTCATTGAGCGATATTCTCTCATAGGCCGTGCGTTTATGGCCATGCACGTTATCCCAGTTTAGTGAACGCTCTAGCAACTTTGTGCTTCCAAAGTTCCATAGAGAGCGGCCCCACTCCCACATTCACATAGGTGAGTCTATCAGAAGTATCCCCAAAGTAAAGTACTTCACTCCACATAGAGTATAGATCTCATTAAGAGTTTAACTCAACCTCCAAGGCTTTGGGATTCATGCTTCACTATGCATGAACTTTTCTCAATATTACTCATGACTTGTTATTACCTATTGAACCTGTTTCTTGGGATCTCTAGTCTATCGGGTTGGGTTACCGTCACTTGTAATCCATGGTTCGGTAGGCATAAGTCTCATACCCTTCGTGGTATTATGGACTTTTCTCTCTAGGTAATCATTTTGTCAAAGGATCAGCTAGATTTTGTTAGGATCTTACATGATCCACCCTCATTGCTCCTATCGTTAGGAGTTCTCTCACAGTACTGTGCTTAATTATGACGAATTTGTCGCTTCTTTTTGTTCTCGAACCGATTCCCTTCTTTAGCAATAGCTGCGGTGCTATCACAATGAATCAAATACCGGAGGGATCGGTCGTTCCCATAAGGGAATCTCTAGTAATGACCATCTCAATCAACTTTCCTCTTTACTAGCCATTGCTAGTTCTATCATTTCTGATTTCTTAGTTGATTGAGCCAGAATCGTTTACTTCTTAGAATTCTTAGACACAACTCTTCCAGCGATGTTTAAAAACATGCCCACTGGATGTCTTGGAGTCTTCTATAGTGTATTCTCGTTCGCATCAATATACCGTACCAATACAATAAGAAACCGTTGATAATTTATATCAAGGTCTACTGTTCTCTTAAGGTGTCTCATGACCCCTTTCAATAGCATTTCAATTCTTCATACTAGGAAAATCTGTAGACTTGTCAAGTACCCCTACTATGTCGGGTCTCATGTTTATCAGCTACCTCTCACAGACTGTCAATGCTAGTATATTCGTACTTTCTTACACCGTCTTTGGTGCTCTTTTAAAAATCGTACTAGCATCTTTAAACATTTAGGCAAGTGTACAACTTGTATTTCTTATTGATCTTAACCAAACAGTTAGATTGACCTATAAAAAATATCTTTCACTGTCCTAGTCATTTGGATCTCTAAGCATAACACTTGGATCCTTCTTATCAAGCTTCTCACTCAACATGGTTTTTCACATTTATCCGTGTCATGAGTCTTTGTAACAAAAATCAACATGTCTTTTATAGTGCAAGTGTCATTCTCAAGTTTGTAACAAATGCACTTGTCACTTTCATTCAAAAACCATGAGAGAGAATTTGATTATTTATGCCACTATTTTAGAGTTTTTTCAAATATTACCATGATTTGTCTAACCATAGACTCTAGAAGCATGTTCGGGAATAACAACCCTTTAGGTTGTCCCATGAAGATTTCTTTATCTAACCCACCATTCACAGAACCAAATTTAAACAACCCATCTGACGCACAACACTAGCAATCAGAACATACACGGATGTTATTCTAGATGGGGTTAATAGATATCAAAGAAATCCACAATTTTTTCCCTTCTTCGCCTAAAGTTTTAGCTAGTAGGCGATCCTTATACTCATAAACTAAACCATAAGGTTTCAGATTTCTTTTAAGAATCCGTTTATTACCTATAGCTTCATTGCCAGGAGGTAACTCTTATGATGCCCAATCTTGTTCGATTCCATCGATATATTACCTAAGGATTTATAGCCAAGAGGTAATTTTACAAGATTCTAAGTCTTACTAGACTCCAAAAATTCCATTTTGTTAATAATGGATTGTCTCATAAATCTACTTGACTACGAAACTACCCCACAATATAATCCCAAGTAGAATCCAAGTTTTTAAACTCTAGTCGGGTGCAGTATAGAGCAAGTATTTAGATATCAACCCGGGTCGGTCCGTCTACCCCTACTTCAGTTGTTGTAATCATTATCTAGCAACAAAGGTTTGGTTTAAAAGTTTGCTAATTATAATAAAATAAGGCAAAGGTAAATGGTTTTGAAAACTCTTTTGTGGAAGGATCACTCGGGTGTCGCTTCCCCCTAACTACTACCATGATATGTGAATTGGAACGATTGCTTTGGGCAAGGTAACCGCGAACCGCAGAGGGATGCATATATGGTCGGAGACCACAATCTCAATTTCTAAACCGAGGTAAAAATTAAAGGCAGTGCCACTCGACCCTCTTGGTTTAGGCAATCGGTAGTTGACTTACTCCCTCACTCAACTCAAAGGTCGGACGGCTTAATCGCGATTAACCGATTTGCTTAATTCAACATTGAGGGTTGCCCTAAATTAACCTAGTTAGGTGGCTTAAAAAGCTAAAAGAAAACCAACTCGATTGAGTCTCCCTTGGAATGGGGATTTTCCTCTCTAAGCTAGGTTAAGGTGGCTAATTAGATTGCTAGGACCAACATGCACAAACCTAAGGGTGCTAAGCACAATTATGCAAAATCCTTAGGTTGCTAAGCACCAAAATGCACAAAACTAAAGATGCTAAGCACAAAAACATGCACAACCCTTATGTTAATACTAGAATGCACAATCAACATGAATAATACCTCAATCATTGAATTAACCAATACCCAATGACAATCATTCAATTCACATAAAAGAAACTACATGGTAGAGTTAGGGTTTCACAACACCCAAGTGAAAGGAGATCTACTCCATGCTAGAAATGGGAAAAAGAAAAGGGGAAGAGGTGGAAACCATCTTGGAGGATGCTCCCAATCTTCTTGGCCCTTGTGTTCAACTTTTCTTGGAGGAAATCTTCCCAAAATTCACGTTGAAGCAAAACCCTAGCCTTCTTCTCCCTTGGTTCGTGTTTCTCTCTCTAGAAAACCGAAGAAGGCTTTTCACTTAAAATGGGCTCTCCCTCTTTCCTCCTTTCAGCTTATATTTTAAACCAGAGACGAGCTCAGTTCACGACCGTGAACCATGAAACGCGGTCGTGAACTGCAAGCGTGCGCCAAAACGCACCGGTTCGTTCACTTCTGTTCACGGTCAACATCCTTCGTTCACGGTCTTAGTGAACGTGAACTCACCTTGCGCCAGTAACCTCTGGGGATGCTCTGGACGCCTTGAGTTTCACAGTCAATGGCTCTTCTTGACGGTCTTGCATGGCCATGAACTTCCTTGGTAAGTCGTGAACTGGCCATCCTAGCGTAAAACCAACCTTTTAGGAGCGAATTTGCCACAAACACCTAAGTAAAACGGGGGTAAAACATGTACAATTAGGCTTGAATCATCTACATCTTTATGAAAGTCCAAACTTCTAGCAGACTTGTAGGATCTATCTATCTTAGGGTGTAAATAACAAACTCATAACCAAAATCCTTTAATGATTTATGGTTCATTTGTCTCTTCTTAGTTCATTTTCAGATTCATCACCCCCCACTATTTTCATTATTTCTTATTTCTAGATTTAAATTGAACTATATTGGCATCATCTAGATGGATTAAAAATGAGTATTCAGATTATGAGACATGTGCATTTTACTATTGATAACACAATAAAACACACTCATATGCTTTTCTAGTTATCATATTACATTGATTCATTAACTTTACCACATGCATGCAACATATCGAATCATTAGTGCAATCATTAATAATGCTAGAAAGCATTTCTCAAGTCATTTCAAATTAGCATCTCATATAACTAGACAAAGAACTTTATAGAGTAATATATAATTTATTGTCTTTCCATAATGTTTACCCATATAAAATAAATAAGATCTTTCGATTCTTAACCACATATTTATGAGTCATTTAGCTTGGATACAAAATTCGCATATATCTCAAGCGTTCAAGAATAATATGGGAATGTGATGTTCAAATTTATATTTATTCATACAGACACACGTGTCACACATAGAAGAATTCACCTTATTTACTTAATCATTCTTTACATCTAGCATAGTCAACGACTTTCTAGCGGTAAGGTTCGCTTCCACTTTCCAAGAACCATCAATAATAGTGGAGAGGGCAGTGCCAACAACACTTTCTTCATCAACACGCCTCAATGTATGACTGAGCTTAGCTCGTATATCACACACTTTCCTTGAGGCGCCATTACCCAACAATCATTCTTCAGAGTTACCATTAAGGCAAACCTCTGGCATCACCTTAATGATATTACTTCCAAATCCTCTTCTTTAATCAAGTTAACGCTAGATTATACTTGTTCTTACACTTACGTGTCATATGAGGCTAGTTTCCCGCAATTTTAACAAGGAAGCATAGCGTCATTCTTAGAGGATTGGGTGTCACTATTTCGGGTACCACAAAGAGTACCATTCTAATTGGTGTGGATCTGGTTCGTCTTGCTGTTCTCATTAATGTTTCAGAGCAACATAAGTGGTTCAGTTTGTATTGTGAACCAACTCTTCTAATCTCATAAATATGGTACACATGCCACTAGCATATCTACTATATAATACATGTTCATATATACTTCAGAGTATGCATTTATGTAATCGAAACTCTACTTCACAACATGTACGCAAAATTGTACTCTAATCATAAGAAACCTGATAGAAACCTGCGTTTCTATTCTTTTTAGCATTTGGACTTGTTTGTTAGTGTATGATTGTTTAAGAGTCTATGTGGCATTTGGGGATTTAATAAATTGGGGTAGCTATAGGTAATTAGGAAATGTTATTTAAACTATTTGCTACGTAGGAATAAGGGTTAAGCAAAGATTAAACCTAGTAATCTTCTGATCTTCATCTCTCTTGCTCCTCTCTTGGCCGACCACTTTCCCCTCTCTCTGCAGCCTTCTTCTTTCTCCTTCCCACTTTTTCCACTTCCTTTCTTCTCCTTCCCATACACGCACAACAGGAGCTAGACAAGGCTCTTCACCCCATTTCCTTCACTCTTTCTATTATTATATAGAACCCGGTATACGGGTTTCTATCACCTGGTATCAGAGCCCGATTCCGACTACTGAGTTTGTCGCAACTCTACACCGGGACGGGCATCAGTACCATGACGATCACCAAATCTCCCGGAGAGAAGTTTGATGTCGGATCCAAGGCGGCGGCGGACCAGGCTAGGGTTTCCTCGTCACAAGCAGACAACCGGCGTGAAGGCGTCGTGGTGGACGAAACCGAGAATGATCTACTTCTACTTCTGGGCAGGCCCGAGACAAGGCCCCCCTTCCCAACCCACCTTCTACCCTCCTTGTGTCTGGTCCAAACGGTACCTCCATCCGAATCATTTATGTTTCAGAGTACTCGTCAACCCAGGTGTCCGGGAAGAGGAACGAGAAACCTTCGGCGGCGAGTCGAACTAAGAGTCAGAAGAGTAAAAACTCTAAGAAAATCAGAATGCCAAAGAAGTCCCCCAAACCGATTACGACGAAAGCGCTTCAGATTTGGACCCCAATTAAGGAGAGAAAGAGCAAGCCTGGATGAGTGCTGCTAAGACGTCGCCGGAGTCAGAGAGCTTGGGGAACCAGCCACGACCGGCCAATTTAAATGAAGTGGATAAGGATGGCGGGACTTCGGTTTTGGCCGATCCTATCTAGAGCTTCTATGGCCCTTCTTTCTTCTCTTCTTATTTATCTGTTTTTATTATGTCTTTTACCATTAAGAATTTTAAATGCCTATCTTGGAATGTCGGTGGAGCAGGGAGTGCTGCTTTTATCAAATCCCTCAACCTGCTGGTATAGAACCACAAGCCTTATTTTTTGATTCTCTTGTAGCCCCAAATTAGTGGGGATGTTGCGAACAAAGTCTGTGGCAAACTGGGCTTCCCCAACATTATGCGTATTGAGGCAGATGGTAGGAAGGGAGGCATTTGGTTATGCTGGAATGCCAACTTTTTCCACATTGAAACTGTGTCGACATGCTTCCAGCATCTCACAGTTAAAGTGTCGGCTTACCAGTCATCTCCTTGGCTTCTCACTGCGGTCTATGAGAGTCCCCAGCAATCGCTGCAACGCCACTTGTGGGAAGCTATCTTCAAGAACTCGGAAACTTATGATCTTCCCTGGCTTCTCACGGGCGATTTCAACGCCATCAGAACGCATGCCGAGCATTCTGGTAAGGCCTCTACTACTGTTTTGAGACGCTGCAAAGCTTCAATGAAAGGATCAATCAAGTCAAGCTCATAGACCTGGGATTCTCAGGGCCTCGTTTTACTTGGACGAGAGGTGATCAGGCTAACACAGCCAAAGCTAGTCGCATTGATATAAGCTTTTACAATGCGATTTGGAATGAGTTGGGATCCAATACCTATGTGCAGCACCTGCCTCGTCTTCACTCCGGCCATCACCCTATTCTTACCACTCATGGAAACCAGGGAGTCCTCTCTCCTGCTTCTCGTCCTTTTTGTTTTGAGGGGGCTTACCTTACTCACGCTTCTTATGATGATATGTTGGCAGGTAATTGGGATCCGCAGGCGCCCCTCCATGAAGCTCTTCATGCCATGGTGGATAAGCTAAACCACTGGAATCGTACCAAGTTCGACAACGTTCTACACAGAAAGAGAAGATTAATGAGCAGCATATAGGGCATCCAAAGCAAAGTAGCTGCTGCCTTTTCTCTTGGTATCTTCAAACTGCAAAAGAAGCTCGAGAAGGAGCTGGATTTGGTGCTCGAACAAGAAGAGCTCCTATGGTTTCAAAGGGCTAGAGAAAAGTGGGTCCAGTTCGGCGAAAAGAACACCTCTTACTTCCACCACCAAGCCAACATTCGCCGTCGTCGAAACAAGATTGAAAGCCTTAAGAACAACAGTGGTGAATGGATTTCGGAGCCTGAGGAGCTCGCTGCACTGGTTTTTTGTTTTGTGTCTTCTCTTTACCTGCAGGATAATCAAGACTACACTGACTGTATGCCGAAACATTGTTTCTAGAGGCTATCTAATGAGGAGCTACTACAACTTCTTCGGCCTTTCAGTGGGACGGATATCTTCAGGACTGTTCAACAGATGAAACCTTTCCAAGCGCCGGGGCCTGACGGTTTTCATGTTGCATTCTTCCAACGTTCCTGGTAGGTGGTGGGTAAGGCTTTAATTCACTTGGCTATGAACTTCTTTGCCACAGGCCTTCTCCCGGAGACAGTGACAGAGTCGACAATAGTTCTCATCCCGAAAGTGGAGCACCCTGAGATGGCATCCCAGCTCAGACCGATATCGCTTAACAATGTGTGCCTCAAAGCTATTACCAAGGCTATCACTCACCGTCTGAAGCCTATCATGAGGAAGCTGGTGTCTCCCCGATAGAGTAGCTTCATCCTAGGCCGCCAAACAACTGATAACATCATTGTTCTTCAGGAAGTACTTCACTCTCTCCGCAAGAAAAAAGGCAAGAGAGGCGGGATTGTGCTTAAGATCAATTTAGAGAAGGCCTATGATCGCCTTTGTTGGGATTTTCTCCGGGATACTCTCATAGAGATCGGACTACCTAGATCCTGGATTAAGTGTATCATGTTCTGTGTCGAGAGCAACCGAATGCGCATCTTATGGAACGGAGAGCTGTCTGCTTCTATCACACCTACCAGAGGTGTCCGCCAGGGAGACCCTCTATCTCCTTATCTTTTTGTATTGTGTATGGAGCGTCTTTCCCACAGGATTGACCAGGCCATCGAGGACAAGCTTTGGAAGCCTTTGAAATTATCCCCGAATGGCCCTCCCTTGTCTCATCTATTTTTGCAGACGACCTTATTCTGTTTGCAGAAGCGAGGAGTGACCAGCTGAAAATCATAAGGAAATGCCTTGATGAGTTCTGTCATAGCTCGGGCCAGAGAGTCAACTATAGCAAGTCATCCATCTTTGTTTCGTCCAACATCAGCAGACGCAGAGCCAGACGTTTGGCAAGCAAGGTTGATATTCCCCTAATTGTTGATCTTGGCTGGTACCTAGGCGTAAAGGTGATCCATGGAGGGGTGACAAAGATACGATATCAAGATTTAGTCCTTAGGATTCAGAGGAAGTTGGCCCCGTGGAAAGCTAAGCACCTCTCCCTTGCCTCACGTATTACTATTGTTAAATCCATTGCAGCTTCTATCCCTGTCTATCCTATGCAGACAGAACTCTTTTCGGTCAATGTCTGCAATTCGCTGGATTAATCAATAGAGGCTTCATTTGGGGTGATACATAGGAAAGGAAGAAGATGCATCTAGTTGGCTGGCCCCAGCTTGTTCTTCCCAAGGTCAATGGTGGGCTTGGGCTCTGTCCGACGAGAGAAATGAATTTGGCTATGCTAGCAAAAGGTTGTTGGCGCATTATGCAGGACAAAGAGGCTCTTTGGGTCCAGCTGGGGAGCGCCAAGTATGGGAAAGGGAGAGAGGACCTTGAGCTGCTCAAACGAGTTCAGGGAAGTTCCTTTACCTGGTGTAGTCTTTCCAAGGCCTCATCTTTGATTAATCAGGGATGTGCCTGGAATATTCATAACGGGAAACATGCTACATTTTGGACTGACGTGTGGATTTTGCAGGTTCCTCTCCAAGATATGGCCACGGGTCCGATTCCGGTAGAAGACCAAAGCACTAGGGTAGCAGATTTCATTGATGATGAAAGGTGTTGGAGGATCGAGAAGTTTGAGGGATTGCTGACGACGGAAGTGCAACATCAAATTACAGCAACCGCAGTAGATCCCCTTTGCTTCTGAGAAGGATATTCTGTTTTGGAAGCCGACATCGGATGGGAAATTCTCTACGAAGACCGCTTATCACCTGTTGAGACCTCCCCCTGGTGATGCGAATCAATAGTGGTGGAAAGGAATTTGGAAGCTCCTGGTCCCAGAGCGGATTCGTTGCTTCATTTGGCTAGTGGCGCATGGGAGGATCAACTGCAACGACCATAGAATGAAGAGACATGTGACTCAGAATCCTTGTTGTTACAGATGCCCTTCGCAACGAGAGACCATTCCTCTGGGCACGTAATGTGCAGACTGATCTGCAGGCAGAGTTCTTTAGCCTTCCTGTTGAGCTGTGGCTGCGGATGAATCTTTCTTGTGAAGATAGTTCCCCCTCAGGCGCTCCTTGGAATGCTTTTTTCAGCATCGCCCTCTGGGTCATTTGGAAGAACAGAAATGAAGGATGCTTCGGTGGGATGACCAAGACACTTTCTCCCCCGTCCCTCAATCAAGCGATTAAGATCAAAGCTGGCATGTGGCACCAAGCTTGGATAACGCCAATTGCTATTCCAGGACGGCCCGTTGCCCCTCCATCTCGAACGTTGGCAGCTATTGGGTGGAAGCCCCCTCCTGCAGAAAACAGAACGTAGCAATTTTGGATTGGGAAATTAAAGAAGGTAGCCCAAGATATTTATCGTGCACCCCCACCGCTCCTACGCCTAAAACCTGGTCCAGAAATTCTTGGTCCGACTGAGAAACATTCTTACTGAAGCATACTGCCGACTTTGCCAAGTTAACCCTCTGACCACTTAACTCCTCATATTCATTCAACACCTCAATTAAGTTCTCACACTCCTGTAGAGACCCTCTGAGGAAAAGATAGGAATCATCCGCAAAGAAAAGATGCATAATCCTAGGGGCTCGAGGGGCAACCTTCACCCCTGCTAGCTTTCCCTCATCAATAGCCCTCCACAGAAGAGCCGCAAAACCCTCCGTGCAGATAACAAAAAGGAGGGGTGATAGTGGGTCCCCTTGACGAAGCCCCCTAGAAGGGGAGAAGTAACCAGAGGGCATGTCATTCATGAGGAGCGAGAACGAAGTTGAGGTAAGACATTCATGGACCCACCTGCGCTAGGTATCATTAAAGCCCAGCTTATCCAAAACCGTCATAAGAAATGGCCATTCCACTCTATCATAGACCTTTTCCATGTCAACCTTTAGAGACATGTACCCTTTCTTACCACGGGTTTTGATTTTAAGATGATGCATGAGCTCATGCCCTAGCAAGATTTTTTCCACAATTTGTCTTTCCCGAATGAAAGCATTTTGCCCCTCGGATATGATCTGGGGCAGCAAGCAAGCTAGCCTCTCCGACATGAGTTTAGTGATGATCTTATACAAAAACTGGCAGAGACTTATGGGTCGGAGTTGGCGCATGTTCTCAACGTTGTCCACTTTAGGGATCAGCGTGAGTTAGGTGGGGTTAAAGCTTCGGAGGAGTTTATTAGTCCAAAAAAGGAACAAAAAGCTTCTGTGACAGAGTTCCCCACAATATCCCAATAGGACTTAAAAAAACTTCCTTGCAAAATCATCCGAGCTTGGAACTTGCTTAGAGCCCATAGCAAACAAAGTTTGGCGAACCTCACTAGGGAGGACGTCCGCTGTCAGCGTGACATTCATGGCAGGTGTCACTTTCCAAGGAATTGGTAATTCGGCCACCCTAGCTTCCATGTTCATAATTTGGTTTTTGGAAGTGAAGAGGTGTTGATAGAAATCAGTGGCGATGTCTGCCTTCCCTCTCTTGTCTGTAACCCAGAGACAAAGTTACGTTTCCTTCTTGTATGCGTCACCGCATGGAAGTAGGAGGTATCCTTATCACCCTTTTTTAACCAGTGAACCTGCGACTTTTGTTGCTAGTATTCCTCTTCCGCTTCCCATTGCCGATTCAACTCAAATTCCAGCTGGCGCACTTCATCCCAGTTTATTGGATGAATTGCTTTGACTCTGTCGATTTCCAACTGCAACGTTTTGATGTTAAGCAAAGAATTGGTCATACCGGCCCGAATCCAATCATAGAGTAGGTGGCAGAGTTTTTTCAACTTTTCCCAGAGTTGATACATGAGGTTGCCGGAGATTTCTTCTTGCCAAACATACGAGACCATAGTGCGAACCTCCGGATTTTTAGCGCAACGGGCATCAAATCGAAAGAGAGTTCTGCAGTTTCAAACAAAGGGGTTGTCCAATAGGAGTAGAGCACGATGGTCAGAACCCTGGTTCGTAAAATTCTTCACCAGAGTATCTGGGAAAAGGTCAATCCATGTCTGGGAACACAATGATCTGTTCAACCTCTCTCTAATGCAGGCAGAACCCATGCGTCTATTTGTCCATGTGAAAGGGTCACCTTAGAACCCAGGGTCATGGAGACCCAATTCAAGGAAAAAATTTCGGAGACCGAGGGATTGGTTAACATTCCTTGGTTTGCCACCATCCTTTTCACTTGAATTCAGTGTCACGTTAAAGTCACCTATGACCACAAAGGGTAAATGGATATCTTCGCAAATGGTACGAAGTTGAGCCAACTGCATGGCTCTTATTGGTTCCGAACAACTAATATAGACGCAAACCATGACATAAGAAAAGTCCATCTCATTAAGAATAAAAATGGAAAAATCCGAATGAAACAACACCGAAGTATGTAATCCGGGGGACCAACCTGCTACAAGACCACCCGATGCATTAACCGCATCAACAAAAAAACAACAAGAAGATTCAAAACCCAAACCCCGCATGCGACGGGAGACAACTTTCCGAGAGGATCTTGTTTCTGAAAAGAACACAATCTTCGGATTATTCGAGAGAATTAGACCTACAGCAGTTTGGAATATGAGGGAGGGTCCAATTCCCCGCACATTCTAGGCCAGTAGCCTCATTTATCCTCTTGGGGCCACTCTAGGTTGGCTTCCTCCACCTTATCATCATCATCAGCGGTCACTTCCACAAATTGTCGCTTTGGAGAAGGGCTATCATCAATGGCCCCTATCGCCTCCAAGAGATCTAGCTTCCTTCCCCCTGTCTCCACACCATTCATATTGGTACCATACTCATTTAGCTTCATAACCATGGTCACCTCATCTTCACTTGGGGATCGAGGAGGTAGCATAGATACCTAACGATTAGGTTCTTATTTCCGATTATCAATATCTCCCCCATTGGCTAGCCGACCATTTTCAAAAATTTCCACTACCTGACGGACATGGCCATTACGTCGGCGCAGTTCATAAGGATGTGTCGCCGAAGGTGAGATTGGGCTGGTAACCCCATTATACGACAACGTCTCTTCAGAATTCGTGAGGGCCTAGCTTGCGGGCCTCCCACCAATGAGAATGGGGTCTCATTTTTGGTTAATGTGGGTCGGAAAGGACCCATTAGCGGCATCCTCATTTTGGAACTATGGCATCCATTCTTCCTCAGAGTCGTCCGCCAAGAGCTGCATCATCTGCGACCGTTTCAACGTCTCTTGCTGGGCTTTGGCAGGGAACTTGTACCAGCAGAAGGTCGACGAGGCATATCCTGCTGATGAACAGAGGGTTGGGTAGGGGGAGCTGGTGGAATGACCTGCCTAGTACACCCAGTCCAGCGGACCACGACCCTGGACTGGCGGCATCGGGATCTCCCCATCATTGTCTTCCTGAAGCAGGAGCCGACGGCTCCAAGTCGGACGAACAGCAGTCCGATCTGAGCGAGCCTCAACTGGCAGCGCGGCGGGTTTCTGTAAATCTTGATGATTCCTCGCTAATTTCTTGGACCGCTGGCCTGAGCTTTGAAATGAGTTTGGTGGCGCCAATCATGCTAGACGCAACCCCACGGTGATTTTCATCCGCCAATTCATCCCGCCTCCGACCAAAAGCAGCACCTCGAGTAACACCCCCTGTCCCATTGTTCACAGCTCGCTTCTGTCCCTGGAATTGCGCAATCTATGGTGCACGAGCAATCGGGAATCCCTTTGGACTCTTCGCACGGAGATCAGGCTTCATCCCAGCCGGCGAGTGACAGGCCGCTTGAGTGGTCCCATCCAAATGCCCCCGTCTGGTCGGAATTTCAGAGTGCACACCATCAGTGGTCGATCGGTGGGCAGGGAGCGTGAGTTTAGGGGCGGTTCGTTCTTTGTTAACCCTGACCGTCTTTGGAGGGCCACGAAACGGTGGCCTGTCATCAGTTTCATCATAGATTTTGATCCCCACCTTTTTAGTAGTCATATGGGGGCCGAATTTTTCCTTTTGGGAGGGGGGTCAAAATTGCAAGATCGATTAGTGTGTGCCACTCTTCCACAGTGGAAGCAAAATCTCGGAAGGTATTCGTACTTCAAAATTACCAAAAAATAGCCCGTTTCGTCACTTGTTGTCATAATTTGTGATCGCAGAGGCTTGGTGAAGTTAATTAACGCCTTCACCTTAACAAACCCACGACCGGTGTCTTGGCAGGCGAACACCCCAGCTTCCATGACCTTCCCAATCTTAGTATCAGCCATCTTTCATCCAAATTGATGAGTGCAGCAATCGGTCGGGATGTCCCACAATTGGACACGGAATGGAGCTACCGCAAGATCATCAAAGAGTCGCATGGTGACGTATTGGGACCAGGTTGTTAAGTTGATAATTTTTTCCTTCAACACCCATGGTGCCCTTTTCAAAACCCATATTTTCGAGGCTTCGCATGGGCGACCAAATTCGAACAGGCCGAAGCGAGCTTCTGACACCCTAATTTGATCTTTGCATTACCACGGGACATTGACTGCCTCGCAAAGCTCGACCGTCGTTAGCTTGCTGTTCGTTAAGACCCGATCGAGCAAAGATCGAGAAGCCCTGAAAGTGGCCGATTGAACATCTTCCATAGAGAATTGGACGATTTGATCTTCCGTGACGTGTGCCATTGCGTTAACCTGGACAATCAAAGGAGTATTAAATTCATAATTCCAGGAGACCACATTCTCTCCGACTTGGAACGTAAGAGAAGAAGGATGGTTCTTAGGGAGGCGATATGGCCATGCAGGGTACGTGGGATGCGAAGGGATTTTCAAAAGAAAATATGGAAACGCACCAGTAAAAAGATGCGTATGAGGACGGGAATGGCTTTTAGCCTGCACACTTTTACCTGAGCAATGCTGAGTGATGATCCCTATAGCGTGTATCTTCCTCCCCCACTGGCTGCCGAAATTGAGAAGAGGGCAGATGGGAGAGTAGCATGCTTTTAAAGGGGACGCCAATCTTAGAGTCCTGCCCCAATTAGGTAGCAGATGGGAGTCTATCTCCATGAAGGATCGTACCAGGGGCGGATTGCATATGGTTAAAGATATATTATCCAATATCTTATTGTTAAACCGAAACTGAAAACCCCCTAGCGAGAGATCCGGAGAAGATTGGCCCAAGGAATCAACGGCTAAGCCGTTACCGTGATCATGTGGCATTTGATCACTTGAAACCCTACCGTTGGTCAGATTATCCTCGTCTGACTTCGACGTCATCATCGGAGTCTCTGCCGCCGGTGTAGGGCTAGTAATAGATGGGTCTACTGTGGGAGTCTGACCACATCCAGTGAACGACCATTGTTGGGGGTCGGCCGTTCTTTTCTTCCGATTAGATGGACAGGGTACGTTACTGACCCATCCTTCCTTGTCGAACTTTGATTGAGATGGAATTAGAAATCTCCACACCGCCACAACCAATGAGTAGGATCATTTTTTTCTTGAAAATTAGAGGCGGATCACAATCTTCAGAGGCCTCTTGATAAACCATATCCTCAGTTTCGAGGATCAACCCTATCTTTCTTTTGCCCGTAAAGTAACTTGGTTTGCGGGGGAGATCACTTCGACGATGCCGAAATCGTTCCGGCAGGGCTATGCGATTTTCCGTTCTGGTGATGCATCGAGATCCTCCCATGCGAGTGGTAGGCGGCCATCATGGCTTTCTTTCTCAATTAACTCCCATATTCTGAAGACTAACCTGAAGCACGACGAGGGTCGCCGAGAAAAGACATCGACGAAGAAACCGACAGAAGCTTAGGAGAGAGGAGAGAGCTCTCCTCATCAATTTGGAAATATTTTATGAATAGTTTCATATTGGGAAATTATTTTAAAAAATACAATATATTATGAAAAAAACCTTTTTCAATTCCGTCTCAGTTTCGAGGAATTTTACAATGCTATATAGTATTGGTGCTATAGATTTTTGCTTTATTGTGCAACTTGAAGTTGTACCTATATTATTTTGTGGTAAAGCTTGAACTTGTACCTTTATGTGATACAACTTTAACTTGTAAAATTGTACCACAACCTGAACTTATACATTTAACTTTATAGTATAATTTCAAGTTGTACATTAAAGCACCAATTCTTTAGAGCATAGTAGAAGTGCTCATTAGTTCCTGTTCGTAAGATCGAGGCGATTGAGAGACCTAGGGATGACAACAAAACCCAAACCCACGGGTACCCTACCCGATCCAACCCGCGTTTACGGGTTTTGAGCCGGGTTCGAGTTTAAACCCGCTACACTATTCACGGGTTGGGTTTGGGTTTAGGTAAACCCGCCCCATGGGTACATGCCCACACCCATATAATTAATTTTTACGATATATTTAATATTCTAAACAATATATATTCCTTAAACAACTAATCTTCTTTATGTTTGTGGAGACATGTCTAATTTGTTATTTCTAATTGTGTAGAATGAAGTTGATATTATGGAGTGGAGAGTAAAGAAGGTTAGTTGACGAGGAAGAAGCTTTCAACATGATATAGAGTAAATATTATTAATGTGAACTTAGGACACATTATAAAACTATTGCACATGCGATTCCTCTTCATTTGAGGAGTTTAAGGTAGAACATGATCTGAATGAATAAGAAGTCATTTTTAAATAAATAATTGTAGCTACGCGATCAAGATTATACTATGATATTTTGCTAAATAATACTTGTTTTATTTTATAGACATATACTTTACGAATAAGAGAGTGTTTCATTGCAACAAAATATAAAGCAATATAGTTTATTTTTCAAAGGTAATTGAATGTCAAATGTTTATTTTCTCATTGAAACAAAAGATATAAAGTAATATATGTTTAATCGATAAAAACATTATAGTTTATGTGTATGTTTGTTTAATTTTTTCATCAAAATGTAACTTACCATTCAATTTTAGTAAATATGAGTACAAATTTTACTTCATAAGGTTTAATCACATATTTTTTATTTAAAAAATATGATATATGTCACTCTCTGTTTTTTATTTATATTTTGTTTTTTGACAAAAAATTATTATTATGTGTGTTTGGTTAAGTTTATCAACATGTAACTTATTATCAAAGCAAAAAAAAAAAAGAATAATTAGATAAAAGAAATGGAAATATTAAAGAAGAGAGGTAGCTCCATAAATACATTAATAACTAATTTTTTTTGCATATTGTATATACACAGGGAAGTAGTGGTATGTTTAAGTGATTTGCTCGTCTAATGAACATAGTTAGGAAAATACGGTACGGGAAAGTTACGTTAAAAATATGTACGAGTATTTTACTTTTAATAGTAAGTTAAAAGTCACAAATATATAAAATTAATTATTTAATAAATAAATATATAAATAATAGTAAAGTTAACAATTTAATTCATTAAATACGATATTAAACGTTTTATACGGATTTTATAGGTGTTTAATGCGGAAGCAATCAAATGAACGGAAAATATGAAACGGCTTGGCAATAATACGAATACGAAAGTTTAAACAAATAAATTACATACGGGTACATATACGCAAATTAAACAAAATATTTACTAACTATGCTAATAAAGGCTCATTGCTAGGTTGCTGTGCATCAGAACCACACCAGCCATCATATGTTTTAAGTCATAAAGTAGCACCAAAAGGGGTTTGGTTTGTCATTCTTCCTTGTGGTTGCTAATATTTTCTGTTAAAGTATCCTTTTTTACGATTGCTCATGATCTTTTGTTCATGAAGCTGTAATTTATTTATCCTTTGTTTAGTGTAGGATGAAATCCAAAATACACATGTTTAAAAAAAAAATTCAAAATACACACGTTATGAAAAAATTTCCAAAATACACATGTCTGGCCATCACTGCGGTTGTCAACCGCAGTGAATGCATTCACCGCGGCCGACGAAACGTTCGGTTATCCGATTGTAGAGAATTTTTTTGATTCCGCATAACTTTTCAAGATCTTCAATCTGCAACAAACGTTCATCGCATTTTGGGAACTTTTTTTGGAAAACTTTTTGATGCATTCACCGCAGTGATGGTTAAACATGTATATTTTGGGAAATGTTTTTATAACGTGTATATTTTAAAAATTTATTTAAGAACATGTGTATTTTGGGATTTTTTTCCACGCATTGGGGAGGATGATGCCGTTGATACATTCGTTGAATGGGATGCTGAGAGTATAGATAGATAGATAGCATTCACAAATCACAATGGATCAGTGGTTCGCCGGGTTAATTGTATAGTTGGTCACTGAGATTACAAAAAACGTTCAAGTTTGGTCACTCGAATTATTTAAATCCATTGGTGGTACTTCACTTTACTAAAACCGTTCATGTTTGGTCACTCTCCATCCAACTCCGTTAACTTTGGCTGATGTGGCAGTCAACTCTCAAAGTTGACCGTGAACATAGTGACGTGGCAATTAAGAAATAATAAATAAAATAAATTTTAATCTATTTTAATGTTCAACTCATTTTTACCATAAATAAGTAAATATAATAGAAAAATATTATAATTATTAATTACCAAATTAAAAGAGGCGCCACATCCCTTCCCCACAATCACTACTTCTCCGCTCTTCCTCCTCAAATTCCCTCCGCCATAAAATTGAAGAACAATGTTTTTACCCTGTCGAATCAAATCCTCCTCCGCGGTAAGTCAATTCATCGAGCGCTTTCTCCGGCAGCGAAGCACTGGCAAGCGACAAACAGTCGGAGGCGTAAGCTTGATCGGAGCAATAGCAAACGAACGAACGCGTCGCCATCTCGTTGAAACCGCACTTCCCACCGGATCCCTTACAATTGCGGCAAGCGTCCTCGTAATCCCCACTCCTCTGGCGCCGCCGTCGGCCGCCGGATCCCCAGCTTCGTCTGATTCGCCGGCATCCCCAGTTCCGACCGATTCGCCGACATCCTAACTATAATCTCGCACGATCTCGACCAACTTCTGACGAAATTCTCGAATTCCCCAAGCAGGTACTCGCTCGGCAGAAAGTAACCCCTGGACCGCTGCTGTAATTGAACTGGCCGATGCTCGGCGGGAGTCGAACGCCGGCGTGCGGCGGCGGGCAATAGTAGTAGAGCAGAGCAAATTGAGTGTCCGGCGCAAAATCGAACAAACCCAGATCCAAGGTGGTGTTTCGCAGAGGGTAGCAGAGGAAGGATAGCCAATTCGGAAGTCGCCGCATTTGAACTGCCGGCTATAGTTTGGATAATCTTGTGCTGTAGCGCTGATTATGATGATGGTGACTGTGCCGGCAAAAATTGAGTAACAGAGCATTACTCTTCTTCGACCATTCCCATCCATTTGGCCATTTATGACAATAACCAAAATTACCAACTCTGTATGAAGCACAGAAAATGGAAAAGGATGAAGCATTGTTAATTGATTTCATCGCAGGAAAAAAACATTGTTCTTCAATTTTAATGGCAGAGGGAATTGGAGGAGGAAGAGCGGAGAAGAAGTGATTCGGGGAAGGGATGTGGTGTTTGGAGTCTCTTTTAATTATAATAATTACTTTATTTATTTATTTTTATGGTGAAAATGATTTGGACATTCAAATATATTAAATTTTATTTTATTTATTATTTCTTAATTGCCACGTCACTAAGTTAACGGTCAACTATGAGAGTTGACTGCCACATCAGCCAAAGTTAACGGAGTTGGACGGAGAGTGACCAAACATGAACGGTTTTAGTAAAGTGAAGTACCACCAATGGATTTAAATATTTCGAGTGACCAAACTTGAACGTTTTTTGTAATCTCAGTGACCAACCATACAATTAACCCGTGGTTCGCCAGTTTGCCTCTCAAAGGAGTTAAAAGGTCCGTACCATCACTTCTGAATAAATGTTTGTTGTGTGTATATATAATTCTCGAGTGTCTTGCTCTCTTGTATCTAGATGTTCTGGGCTGAATTGAACCATTGTTGCACCATAACCCCAACTGTTTTGTATTTAGCTTTTTTATGTTTTTCTTTTGGATTCTGAGGATTTAGTTTCTTATGCTTGTTTCTCGAGGTGTACTACCATAACTAAACTGGTCTTTTATAGTTACCTTGTGAATTTTCTGGTTTGTAACAATTATGCAATTAGCCGTTTGGGTTTTTTTCTCAATGTTGTGTGTATTCGAATGGGACCGGTTACTATGACAACACTCCTTGTGTTGTTATTGTAACAACACTAGTCTCCAACCAATAGGAAGATAGGATTGTGATGACTTTTTATTAGATGAGTTGACCTAGTGTAAAATCAAAGCAGGGGTATAATTGTCATTATGAAAAATCTGTTTAAATAATAAAAAAAGTAAAAAAATTATTTTTTTTATTTTCTGCCAAAAAATTTGGTCGCCGGAGTTCTGACACCGGTCGCCGGAATATGCTATTTGTCGCCAAAATATGCTTACCGGCGTCGGAATCTAGTAATCGGGGCCGGAATATGCTTATCGGCGCCGGAATCTGCTCACTGACGGTCACCGGAGTTCGGTCAACGAACTTCGTTGACCGGTCAACGGTCTTCATTGACCGGTCAACGGTCAACAATCACCGGATGTTATGGTTAGCATTGTGAGATTTATGGTTTGGTTTCTCATATTTTTTTATGTCTTTTGTGGTTTGCTTTATCGTTGTTGTGGTTTGCATTGAGAAGTTTCTGGTTTGCTTTCAAAAACTTTGTGGTTTGCATTGTGAGGTTTTTGGTTTGTTTAAATATATTTGTGGTTTGCATTAGGACGTTTATGGTTTGCTTTTTTGTGGTTTGATTTACTATGTTTGTGGTTTGCGATAGGAGGTTTCTGGTGTGCTTTCACAAATGTTGTGGTTTGCTTTGTGAGGTTTGTGGTTTGGTTTAGGAGATTTGTGGTATGCATTAGGAGGTTTCTGGTTTGCATTAAGAAGTTTCTGGTGTGCTTTCAAAATATTTGTGGTTTGGGTTGTGAGGTTTGTGGTTTGTTTTAATATATTTGTGGTCTGCACTAGAACGTGTTTGGTTTGCTTTACCGTCTTTGTGGTTTGTATTAGGGGGTTTCTGGTGCGTTTATAAAAATATTTGTGGTTTGCTTTTTGAATTTTTTGGTCTTTTTTAGGCAATTTGTGGTCTGGATTAAGAGGTTTCTGGTGTTTTTGGTATGCTTTACGGAATTAGTGGTATGCATTAGGGATTTCTAGTATGCATTAAAAATACTGAATGGCTAAACATTACACTAATTTTACTATTATTGCACTAATTTAAAGTATACAATTACTCTTACTAAAAAAAAGTATACAATTACTAAAATTTCCTTTACCGAAATTGACAAAACAAACAAAGCCTTAAATCCCTAAATAGTCATCTTCGTCAAAACAAAGTGGCTAAACTCCCTCCGCCGCTGCACTCCAAGCGATTTCCACTGCTGACAGGCGATCACCTCCAACCGACCCGCAGACAACGGCCCTCCTCTTTCTTGCCGCCATCATGGTCCTCCATCAGCACCCCCCTCCTCTATACTGCCGCAATTGGGCATTGGTTCAATCATGAAGTTGCGGGTGATCAGGATTTTGAAATCCTACGAACACAGTGGTCGACGGTGGGCAACACCATGGGGGGGAGGGGGTTGAGTCTGATTTTTATAGAGATCCAGAACAACTTGATTGTGTTGAGAGAAGTGGATGATTTGGCTAAATCGTGGTTGGATGGTTGCTGAATTTATCGAGCAGCCAGAGGGCCCAGATCAGTGGCGATTGCAGGCGCTATTGGAGGGATTGCGGCCGTCGTTGCTGTCCCTGGAGATACGGGTTATTTTTAAACATCAAGATCAGGGATCCATCGTCACTTTTCATTGCCGGAGATCGGGTTTGCGATTCTGAGGAGCTGCTTGAGGGTTGTGATTTGGTGGAGATTGCAGGGACAAGCAAAGTGGAAGTCGAAAATGCAAAGTTGAGAGCTGAACTTGCGTCTAAGATAGCCCTCATCTGTTCTCTCGGCTCAAGATAGGGTGCATAACCATGGGTTATGCACCCATCAATAACCAAATCTGGACCCTTCATTTAGAAAATCCAGATCTAAGGATGGAGAATTAAAGGTTATTTTTATTTACACTAGCTTTCTTAATTGACTCATATCTTTTTCGTTTTAACTCGGATTTTAATTTTTTTTGCACAGATGGAAAGAGTTCACCGTGCTCTACAAAATGAGATCAATTTTCAATATTTTTTTAGGAAGAAAAAATTCTGGCCTCTCGGTACCAACTGCATACCATATGTTATCTTCTTCGTTTTTAATTCCTTTTTGAAAACGTTTGCACAACAGGGATGAGTTCATCATGATCTACTGGATCTACAAATTTCTGGGTGAAAAAATTACAGGACCAAAAAATACCACACAATACCATACAATACCACCCTGGTACGGGGTGGTATTGTATGGTATCTTCTTCGTTTTTAATTCTTTTTTGAAAACGTTTGCACAGAAGGGACGAGTTCATCATGATCTATTGGATCTACAATTTTCTGGGTGAACAAATTATAGGACCAAAAAATACCACACAATACCATACAATACCACCTGGTACGGGGTGGTATTGTGTGGTATACAATGTTAAAAGTCGTAAATTACAATTAATATACTTCTACTATCATGTATTCAACCATCCTACAGTATTGGTTTGTTCATACCACCATGGTACGTTTTTCAAAACATAGGTATGCTTTTATTTCAATACCAGTCAATACCATATGGTATAGGCTGGTAAAAAATGGCTCAATTATTTTTGTTCGAAAAATATAGTAAATTGGATATCATTTTGAAGAGCACAATTAATCTGATCTAACTGTGCAAAAAAAAATTAAATTTCGACTTAAAATGAGCGAAAAATCGTCCGTCAAAGATTAAAGAGAGAAAAATTAAAGGCTTTCCATGAGAGAGAGGATGCTGATGTCATGCTGATGTGGATGGGTTACTCATGGTTACTCACCATAAGGTTACTGACCTCATCCATTCCCTGTTCTCTCATGCCAGAAGTGGAACTCGAGTGTCTTGATGATAGCAAAATGGAAAGTCTATTGAAAAATGCAGCAGAGAAGACAACCGAGGCTTTGCAGCTGAAAGATGAGTACGGAAAGCATCTCCAGTTTATGCTCAAGGAGAAGCAATTGCAGTGCTTATCATATGAGAAGCACATTCAGGAACTTGAGCAGAGATTATCTGATCAATACATGCAGGAGCAGAAACTGGTGGCACCGCATCCAGTCCACCGCCGCCGGAGAAGCCCTCCGCTGTGGGGAGGAGGTATCAAGAACGCGCGTGAGAAGATCGAGAGTGATAGAAATTGGGAAATATTAATTTAATTTTTATTTTATTAAATATATGAGTATATTTACCCTTATACCCTTAATAAATCCTGTTGTTAGTATAACAACACTTAAGGTGTTGTTATACTATCCGGATCCTATTCGAATCTTATATTGTATGAAGGATGTCAATTTAGCACCAACAAGTTGTATGCAGGATTTAAGTTTCGCAGGGGCCGAAGTTGTTGTATCGTAATAGCAAAAGGATTAATAGTTTTTGTTATTATAAAGGCATAAAATATTATTAGAAATAATCAAAGCACTCTAATCTAAAGTTTATACTATGTTATGTTTAATATAAATGAGAAAACTACGAATAAAAACAAATTATGCATTTCAATGTGTAGCATGTTTTTTCAAAATTTCATGTTTGGAAAATGACCATCCATCGTTGTAAATAGATCACACGTTCATTTGCCAATCGTTGGTGAGTTGAACTCTCTCCGTTCTCATGTACAACACATGATCTAGTTCCGAGATGAGATTTTTCCAAAAATAGCACTGTTTAAAAAAAATTTCCGAAAATAGCATCCAACTCCGAAAAATTCCAAAAATAGCACCCTTTTTGTAAAACCGCCACCCGGAGGTGCGCTTTTCGATGAAAACCGCACTGGTAGCAGACCGCACCCCCACGATGCGTTCTGTTTTTTTTTTTTTTTTTTTTTTGAAAAATCCTTACCTAGGTGAAAACTTCAAATGAACGTATCTTTATGTTCGGGTATCCGATCGTCGTGATTTTTTTTTTTATTCTGCATAAATTTTTGAGATCTTGCAAGCCGAAGACTGCCAAAGGTGGTTTGGTCTGTTGCCTTCGTCCCAAAAAATGTCGTTTGCTACCCCGAACGAACTTTTTTCCGATTTCGTCAAACTTTGGACAACCATAACTTTGTGCTCCAAAATCCAAACGGCATGAATTTTTTTTTATTTCGCATAAATTTTTAAGGAATACAACTTTTATCATAGACATAATTTCAAAATGTACGTGGATTGCTGAGAAGGGAAAATAAGCTATTCTCAAAATCCTGTATATCCAAAAATAATTCCTGTTTTGAAAATTCATTCCTGGTAAAAATTTTAGTCCTTAAAAAATTATGCGAAATAAAAAAAAATTCATGTCGTTGGATTTTGGAGCACAAAGTTACGGTTGTCCAAAGTTTGACGAAATCGAAAAAAGCTCGTTCGGGGTAGCAAACAACATTTTTTGGGACGAATGCGGGACCAAACCACCTTTGGCAGTCTTCGGCTTACAAGATCTCAAAAAGTTATGCGGAATCAAAAAAAAAAAAAATCGCGACGATCGGATGCCCGAACATAAAGATACGTTCGTTTGAAGTTTCCACCTAGGTTAGGATTTTTCAAAAAAAAAAAAAAACAGACCGCATCTTGGGGGTGCGGTCTGCAAAACCGCACCCTACTAGTGCGGTTTGCATCGAAAAACGCGCCCCCGGGTGGCGGTTTTCGCCTAAACCGCTGGTACGGGTGGCGGTTTTGCAAAAAGGGTGTTATTTTGGAATTTTCATAATTGGGTGCTATTTTTGGATATTTTTTTTAACAGTGCTATTTCTGAAAAAATCTCTTTCCTCTTAACTTATTGTTGAAAATTTTAATCAAATGTATGACCAAAAAAATAGTTAAGCATACATATTTAAAAGTTAAAGAACTTGATTGAGCTAGTTTAAAATCACAAGACAAGCATAAATTGTACAATGCAAAGAAGTTCTAAATAATTGTCATTCACCCGAAGTCATGGGTTCATACACATAGTTTAAAAACACAAAACAAGTATAACTTGTAAAATGCAAAAACTGTTCTCAATGAAAGCTTCCACCAGAATCGAACCAGGAATCATTGGAGTGAAATACAAACTTTCTCCATTGACTACCATCATCTCTTATTCTATTCCTTGCTCACTAATATATTTAATATATACCTTAAATTTATACATAATTTTTCTAAACCGTAAAAAAATTTGTATGAGAATTCTCGGGGCCCACCTAGTTCCGCCCATGGTTGTATGGAACGGTTCCCCTGATGGCCTGATATTATCATATTAATGCCTGCAAAATCATGTCTCACTGCTACTGCTAGTGTATATGCGCAAGAAAGATGGAACAAAACCAGCTGAGATAACCAGTCATCGGTCTGCACAAGTCATTGCAATAACTGTGGCGGAGCTGAAAGTTCCGCAAAAGCTGCAAAGGGTCTAGCAGCTCCAGTCGTGGCGTGCTTATTCACATGTACCAATGCTCGATGCGAGGCTCTGTTTGCAATCCGAAAGCAAGGCAGGTGACATTTTTGCTAGAGAGATAGAAGCACAAACAGATCACATCAACGAATATCACAGCATCTCCCTCCAACATTCTGTCTTACAGGCACCTCAAACGAAACTTGGTGTCAGAAAGCAAATGAAACATTTTACAGAGATAGACTGTCAATGGCTTTCCATTCAAACTGATGGGATTTGGCGTGAAATCCTCTATGGCACAACAAACGCATGTTTCTATTGGAGAGACATATCAGATCTCATCGTGCCTCGAGTTGTGCCTCAGCAGCCTATCAGACTCATTCCGATATCCATTCTGTATCGGTGTTACTTCTGCATCTTCATGTCGCGACTTCTGCTGTTGAGCAGTGGGGGAACTGGTGAGAGCCGTTGCGGAGAGACCAGGTTCACCTGATTGTCGACTTCAGCACTGGTTGACGGTTTTGTCCCGTTGGTGACAAGGTTCTTGAACCAAGTTGCTTGAACCCTAGGAGATCCTCCATTCGAGTTTCCAGGTGATTCAGGAGTAGAACCATTGTTGGATGCCACGCCTAGAAGAAAACGATAGGCTACCTTGCTAGCTGATACAATCTCAGTTTTAGCTTGTCTGAACTGCAAGCAAAGTGATGCAAACACACAATTGCAATCAATCGCTCTATCTTGTAAAAATATTAGACCCACATTTACTAGCAATGAGAGGATGAACAATACGAGACATGTTAGAAGGATAAAGCAGCACACATGCAGTCTGAAAACACGGGGGTCAATCGATCAAAGCCTAGACACTACAGACTGTGATAGTCTGCACTCTAATATGATAAGATTGAATCAAAGTACTGAACCCGCACTGTAAGCTACTTCCATGTCCAAGAAAAATAAGCTGGAAATGTTACAGAGAAGAGGGAACTGGAAAATGGGATCTTACTCTTAAGGCTGTGGTTCCAGCTATTTCAACAGCAGCATCCCCAGCATTGGCAAATCGGTTCACCCAACCTGTGAATAAGGTGAAAACAGAAAGAATGTCAAATTTGCATGAACTGACTCCTGGATGGTTGAGAAGGGGACAAACATAAGGCAAAGAACTAGGTTCATGATCTAAACAAAAGTCAATTCCTTCTAAACATTTCAGCAAAGAAGATGCCGGTTAAATCTTGAGAGGATCTGTGGGTATTCACCCATCCCATTCATATTTACTTAAGATCAAGGTACAGCACAATTCAAGTTTATATTTACGAGAAAGGCGTTAGTGGACTTCCCTAATAATTTTTAAATCACACACCATTCAAAGGAACCCAGAAAAACATGCAGTTAAACAACAGAAGACAAGGGCAGATGGAACTTTCCAGTGAACAGAAAGCTCCAGTTGTTTCTCCGCCTATCTTAAACAGCCACTAAAGCATATAACTGTGCACCCATCATAACTACACATTTCAGCAAAACAGACATTCAATGTATAGTAGCCAACAACAATATCAAGCTTTTAAAGGAGAGGATATTACTAGCAAGTATAAAAGATCATTTACCTGGAAGCTTTGGGACTCCCAACTTCTCACAGAACTCATCACAGAAGTGATTACAGTTCTTGGCCAACAAATCATAAGAGCTTCCAGGCCACTCCCTACTAAGTTCACGAAGGATCTGATTCACTTTATAGATTGAGAAATTGGTTCTTCCAAGTATAATGCTTTCACGGTAAGTATACATTGGGTTCTTTCCTGACGGGCAACTAAAAACTCCCGTTCCATGTTCACAAAAGCCAAATGACCATTCATCTTCTCCATACACCTGTCACAAGGTGCGAACAACTCAATAATCTATAAGCAATTGAACATTAGTGCAAATAGACGCAACAGTTGATCATGGAAGGATGTAGTCACTTAAACCGATACCTTCATCATTGTAGAAGGGTCTTGCATATACAACTTATAAGAATACGTCATTACAGTATTATGTTACGAACTCTGAATTGATTATTGATTATATTGGTCTTATTCATTAGTTGATGTGTTAAACTAATAGCTTCATTTCTCACAATCTTCTAGCAAGTTCAGTTTCTAATATGTTAGACGTTCGGTTGCTGGCAAGATAGGTTTAAGTCAGAAATCCATATAAAAGGCATGGCCATTGTACTGATTCTTGCCTAGCTCTATACTCTATATTGCCTGTCCATACGTTCTCCGTTGCCTTAACTGTAATACCATACAAGGTTGAGGCATAACACATACAGCATAGGAAAAATAACAACAATAATTTTTGCCAGGGATGGGAAACATTGTGGTGAAAGGTTTGAACGACTTAACGATCTCAAAATACCTCATTGTTCTATCCATTCTAGTCCTCAACCATCTCACCACTCCCGATATCCACTTCCAAAATCTAAGCAGATGAGAAAATACCTACTCATTGACCACAAACTATTGTGCAGCCTAACCATGCAACCCAGCAGCTATTGGAACCATTAACCAACTGTCATCAATGAACATCACCAACAGACTCACTAGCTTCCAATGTCATCAAATTCAGCAACAAGACCAAGGCACAAACCTGAATAAGCATTCAATTATCTATAATAACATTGTCAGCCACTGCATCTACCAAAATCCATCGTGTAAATTGACTCCGGTGTCTACTCAGAAAGTCTACAAGGCATTACGAACTACATGGCCATTCCAGTTTACAGAAAACCTCACGCCATAGAAAAAGCACGACACGATTCTACATCCACAAAGCGAAGCCCAAAGTCTCACTTACAACACTCCACTAGTACACATACTCCATCAAAACACAAAAGAATCACAGTGCTGAGATCAGTTTTCTGAGTTCCTTTTCCCTCAGAGCCCAAGATCTTGTCTAGAACAACTCTCTTGCAGAAAATCAACAGAAACGCAGATATAAACTGTTCAGCAGCAAGCCATAAGGTTATGCGAACAGTAGTACACTACACTACACTACACTACAATTCCGCAGAAAAGCCGATTGAGAGTGAGAGAGAGGAAAAGAAGGAGAGAAGGAGAACCTGAACAGCACTGTGAAAGATGCCGCCGATGCCAATACCGTCCTTGAAGATCTTATTGATCTGCATGATTGTGGTGTTCGTCTTCTCCGATCCACTGTTGGTCACATCGTATATGTGCAATATCACATCCGTCATCCTTCTTCCTCCACGAACGTACAAAAATCAACAATCCCTAACCTTAACCGTCGAGCTCCAGCAACCTCCTCCCGTGCTTCTCTCCTATTTTGGCGGAAATTTCTCCCCTTCCGCCTCCGGGTTCCGGCACAGCTTCTTGCTCCGGCGTCCCTCTTCTGTTCCCTCTCCTTCCTCGCCCAACTTTACCACTACCAAGAAATGATTCGCTCTGGGTTTTTTCTTCCCTTTTTTTTTTCAATTTGCTGGCGCGCAGTTGATTTTTTTACACTTTCCTTTTCGGTTTAAAACCTTTTTCTCTTTTTTCCCCTCTTCTTTTATTTCGATTTTATTTTTCTGTCGACTCGCTCGATTTGGAGTTTGGACTTCGGTGCTGGATCTTCTTTTTCGATCTTGCTGTTCTTTGCTTGAGTTTGGGGGAACTGTAGATTAAAAGCTAAGAAACTGTAGAAATCAACACTGTAAAACTTATTCAGCATTAGAGTTATAGATATAATATGTTATTTTATCAAACATACCTCTTTATTATTTTTTACATCAAACGTGCTCCTATATTTTGGAAAAAGGATCAAACATACCATTTTGTTAAAATTTTCATCCAAAAACCGTTAACCACAACCAAACTTTCAGTTGGCGTAGCCAGGATTTTATGCAAGGGGTGTCATTTTCTTAATTAAAATAAATATATCTTATATGATAAATTAGTAATCCTATGTAGTGACTCACAACGTTTTTTCCACTATATATACATTTTAAAATATTTGTTCATATAAACTACCAAAGATATTATTGTCAATATATCCTACCAAATTATTCATGATTTTCCTTATCATTCCATCCACAGAGAGTTACATTAAAGTCACTCTAGTGATTATGGATAGCCGAGGAACATCAATTGGAATGAGATGGTAGAGGTGAACGACTTAGTAACCATGTTTGAGTGGATAGTTAGATATTGGACGCATAGTGGTGTTGTGAGAGGTTAATAGTCACCACAATTTAGAGTTAACAATTATCTAAAACATTAGAAATTTAAGATATTGAGTTAATCATATATGAATTTTATTTAATTCGTGTACAAACTATGATATCGTTGATATAATTGAAAATAATTTAAATGTACTTTCTTAATTTAGTTTGATAATAGAAATAATTAAGTACAAGGAATAACCTTCTATATTCAAGTTCCATTGCAACCAAAGTACTATATATATATACTAATTTTTAACCATTTCTCCAATCCAAGGGGGTGCAGGGGCACCCCCTCCCTACACACTCCCTCCGACCTCCGCCCCTGCAAACTTTGGTTTGGGCGACACAAATGTCTAAAATATCCCCAATAATTTCACTTTTTATAATTTTTTGGTTCTTTTGTATAGCCAAATAATTCTAATAATTTCACTTTGACGAGACTCAGGGAAATAAAACAAGGGACAAAACTGACATTTCCCTCTCATTTGCCGATATCGGATCGTTTAAATCTTGGTTCAATCATGGTTGATGATTTTTTCAATTCAAATTTTAACAAAAGGTCATGTTTGATCATTTTTCCAAAGTACAGAGGCATGTTTGATGTAAAAAATAGTAGAGGGGCATGTTTGATAAAACGACATAGTAAATGGGCATATTATACCTATAACCCTTCAGCATTATGGCTTGTGAAAGTATATGAAAATTTACATGGAACAAGTTTTCGAAGTAGTTGCTTAACGGTATAAGGTGTGACAACTTAGACGAATTCCACGGGAGAGATATATGATTCATAAGAAATCGATCTTAACTGACAATACATGTTTTGGGGTGAAATGGAGAAGTTCTTGAGAACTCCAAATTCAAACGAGCTCCCAATGGAGTACAACAAGCCAAGGATATGTGATCTCCTGGGGTAGTGACCTTGAATTGTACCACAAGTCGAAAATCGTGAGAGTCTCCATACAAAGCGGATGATATCTTGCTCGAGAAAAGATATGGGATGTTACATAAGATTTTTAAAATAAAACGAAACAAAATAATTGATTCAACTAGCATTCAAGCTATTGGCATGCTATCGGCATATTATCGTCAAACATAACATGTCAATACAAATTGTATGTTTAATCACATAAAACTAACCGACATAATTCTTATAATACATACTAGTTGGCTTGTGGCCGCGCTTTGCAGCGGCCTTAGATGGGCCTTTAGTTTGTTGTTTACAGGCCCAAGTAATAAAGGGTTTCTTTCTCCTCCATGAAAATAAAAACTGGTTATTCTTTCTTTCCCCAGCCAGTTTGTTGCAGTGCTGGCCGCCACCCTCTCTCTAGTCTCCACCATCGATCCCTTTTTGCTAAGATGAAACGAACTTTGCCCATCGATCTTGCCACTCTCACTCAATTAATCTATCCATCCACCTCTATCCCACCATCGATTGAGGGAAATCCCCTTATGAAAGAAAAGGGAAAACTGGGAGCTGTCGTTCGATCGTCTTCCCATGAGGATGAGGGGCCAATCTAATCAATTTCATATGCATGTACTCCACTATTTCACTTTCCTCTTGGGAGATGACGATGGATGTGAAGCCGGAGGTCTAGCTATGTCCCACGCCATCATCTTCTTCGATCCCCATCCCTTCGTCAAAATTGCGATATTTGTTCTTGGATAGATCTAATGGCATGCATGTACGGACTCAAAAGGTGGCTTCTCCGTTTATATGGTGGGTATGATAGCGTTGTGGTCCCAGTCTAGTTTCTGGGTAAGATTCATCTACGTTTTAATTTTCTTACTAAATTCCAATTTGGTGTTTCCATGAGGCCAATGGGAATTGTGTGTGCTTTTTTTCCTGTCCTTTGCCGTTAAAAAAATTGGGGGATTTTTCAAAAAAAAAATCTTTATACTATGAATTTGGATTGACGATATCACTATTTGAGCCCTCTCGTGGTTCTGTTTATGGCTTTATGCACAATAAGGGGTGGGATAGAAGAATGGCTATGGATGAATTTGTTTGGTGTTATTTTTTTTTAATAAAATTTTCAATTGTGTGCCAGTATTAGTTAATGGTTTTAAATCGATTGTTTTCCACATTCATCATTTATTGCTAATGCTTATGGAAATAGGGGAATTTTCGAAGATTGCAGCAGGGAAGCGGTGAAGAAGAAAAGAGGCAGCAGAAGCGGCACCAGGAAGGTTAAAAATCGAGAAAGGGGCTGAGGACATATGGAAGAAATTGACCAAACGGATGCCAAACACATATGAAAAGGATAAATTACAAGGTTGGTCACTGAAAGTACAAAAAAATTCACGTTTGGTCATTAAAAGTGTTTTATTTCATTTGTAGTCACTAAAAGTGGTTAAGCGTTTCACGTTTGGTCACTCTCCGTTAGTCTCCATTAAGTTTAGCTGATGTGGCAGTCAATTCCGATAGTTGACCGTTAAATGAATGACGTGGCAATCAAAAAATAATTAAAAAATAAAAATTAAATTTGTATAATTTTCACAAATATTAAAAAATATAATTCATTTTCTATCCCCCGCCGTCCACCTCCTCTGTCGGTACCCTTCTCTCCTCGACCTCCATTTCACCACCGTTGCTCACCATACTTCCACCAGTGTCAACAACCTGCAGATAGTTCCCGCGGCGAACCAGCAGCTACAGACTACGACGAGCACAAAAGCCGCCGCCCAAGTGAACCTCCACCATAGATCGACACATCAAAATCGACTAGTTAGACCTCTAATTAACCGGTCAGCAAGAATGGGAAGTGTCCCATATAGAGCTCCAACAGAGTCAAACCCATGCTCTAGATGTCGGTGACGTATCCGTCGTAGTTCTTGCCGTACAAATCAAGATCGAACCGCGTTCGGGACGACTGTGGACGCCACCGCATGTAGAGACAGCTGGAGAACCCGCAATTAATACACAACAATTACTCACTGGTCTTCCCAACCATATTCACCAATCACTACTGCTGCCAGTTCTTTGGATCCAGCAACTGGCCATCACCTCCAATTCTTATCTTCTCTTTTATTTCTTTCCATACCTACACATCTGTACATCATGTGCTAGCTATTATATTTTACTCATCTGTTCTTCTGCTGCTGTATAAATATAGGATCAATCACTTGTAATAAGATTAAGAGAGAAACAGTCCATTCAATAGAAATCAGTCTATACAGATTTCTACATGGTATCAGAGCAGGTTTTCTAAAATCCTGCAAAACTCTTTTCCCTTCTCATTCCTTTTCTTGAGTGAAATTCACGATGAGTGACCTACAAACCTCAGCTCTCAAGAATGAGCAAAATAGAGAGGAGAGTTCCATCGTGAAAACCATGAAAAGAGAGGAGGCAGCTTCCGCTTACAGTCTGCATAATTCAGACAATCCTGGTCAAATGTTTGTAAGTGATCCACTCACCGATCAAAACTACGGAGAATGGGTCAGCGACATGACCAACTCTCTTTTGGCAAAGCACAAAATGGGCTTTGTCGATGGCAGCATACAAAAACCAGCAGAGGGGGATGAATACCTCGGAGCTTGGATCCAGTGTGACGCCATGGTTAAAGGGTGGCTCAAGACCGCCATGGACAAAGAGGTGAGAACCAGTGTTCGATACGCGAAAACAGCCCGCGAGATATGGGTTGATCTTCAAGAGCGATTTGGAAAGGGAAGTGCACCTCGTGCCTATGAGTTGAGGCGAGCCATCTCACTCCTGCAGCAAGAGAAACTTACAGTTTCAGCCTACTATACGAAGCTAAGAGGGCTGTGGGAGGAATCCAACTCTATCACACCACAACCAACATGTGTTTGCAATCGCTGCACATGTGGTCTTGAAAAGCGGGTGAGGGAGATAAGTGAAAATGCAAGGGTCTTCGACTTCCTAATGGGACTTGCTGATGTATTTTCTACTGTGAGATCTCAAGCACTCAACGTTAAGCCCACTCCAACACTTGGAGAGGTTTATCACATGGTAGCTGAGGATGAACAGCAAAGAAACATCTCAGCAAGCAGGAAATTAATGGTGGAGGCAGCAGCTTACCAAGTAAATGCAACCACAAGAGACGGTGGTGAACGCCGCAATGATGGGAAAGAACAGCTAAAGTGCACTCACTGCAACAAGCTCGGACACACCAAAGAACGATGTTATGAGCTGATAGGCTACCCACCAAAGGGAGGGAGGCCAGGATATAAAGGAAATCGTCTCAAATATGATCACAAGAGTGGCCCCAAGGCTGCCCATGTCACTGAAGTAGAAGGCAGCCCAATTCCTGGACTATCAGTGGACCAATATCATCAACTTGTGCGATTTCTGAGCGGTGGGAGTTCATCAAAGGCTTCTTCATCCGGAGAACCTGCAGTGAACATGGCTGGTAAGAAATTCTTAGACCAAGAATGGATTATAGACTCCGGGTGCAATGAACATATCACTAACAATGCTGATATTATGGAAAGTAGTGGTGATTCTCATACTTATATGCCCGTGACTATTCCTAATGGCGATAAGATACCAGTTCAGCAAATAGGAAATGTTCATCTACCTAATGGGATGAAGTTAAGCCGTGTGCTAAGCATACCCAACTTCAAGTGCAGCCTATTATCAGTGAGTAAGCTTACCCGTGATTACGACGTCGCCTTGATATTCTTGAGTGATTTTTGTGTAATCCAGGACTTACACTCGAAGAAGCTGATTGGAATGGGTAAGTTGAAAGATGGTTTGTACTATCTAAACCTCTTTGTCGCAAAACATCAGGCTTTGGCAGTACACGGCAGCAACATAAATGAGTCGGAACTTTGGCACTCTCGGCTCGGGCACCCCTCTGAAAAGAAGATGCAGTTTTTCAACACTTCAATAAAAAATAAGTGTAAAATCTCACACTGTGATGCTTGTTTACGAGCTAAACAAGCACGATTGCCTTTTCCTAATAGTTCAATAAAGACGACTTCATGTTTTGAACTTTTACATGTTGATATTTGGGGCGGTTATAGGTCGGCTTCCTTAAGCGGAGCACGATATTTCCTCACTATTGTTGATGATTTCAGCAGAACAATATGGGTATACCTCTTACGTTACAAGTAAGAAGTTGAGCGATACTTACTCATGTTTTGTCGGATGATCAAGACGCAATTCCACAAAAGCATTGCTCGTATCCGTGCAGACAATGGGCTTGAATTTCAAACGCAGGCATTGCAACAATTCTACGAGGAGAATGGAATCCTACTCCAGACTAGCTGCACAGATACTCCACAACAAAATGGAGTTGTTGAGAGGAAGCACCGCCATCTACTCGAAACCGCTCGAGCATTGAGATTTCAAGCAAATTTGCCAATCGACTACTGGGGAGAATGCATCCTCACAGCCACTTACCTTCTCAATCGAATGCCCTCCAGAGCCATTCATAACAAATCGCCGTATGAAATTCTTTTCGGCAAATCACCACCACTTGAGCACCTCAAAGTCTTCGGATGCCTGGCATACGCTAGGGATAATCACAAGAACGTTGAGAAATTTGCAGAAAGGGGGAGACCAGCTGTGTTCCTTGGATATCCAGCCAACCAGAAGGGTTACAGATTGCTCGATCTTTCCACTGGCAGAATCTACATCTCCCGTGACGTTGTTTTCGTCGAATAGACATTTCCATTCAAAAATCCATCAAACTCAAAGTTTGATTCTCAATTGATGCCTTCAACTGGAAGCTCTTCGTCTCCAGAGTACTCAGACACAGTGGCGGCGCGTGCCACTCCACCAGCGGCTCCGTCATCTTCTTATGCGGCGCCGGCTGCACCACCAATTGTGGCGGCCTCTCCCAGCGGCAACAACGAGACGCGGCCGAGTCCATCAGTCACGGCGCCATCCTCCCCAGCAGATTTTCTCATAGCCGATGCTGCGGAACCAGAGGCTGCCGCACAAAACTCGTCGGAATCCCCTCTTATTCGAGTAACAGAGGAACAAGAAGGGAAAGCGAGCTCCCCATGTGAGCTAAATGGACTTCCTACGAGTGGGCCTGATGGTGGGAGCCATTGGCCACATTTTAGATCAGCAATTTGTGAATCTCCAATTTATGATGGGTCACATTTGGAGAGCCCAACGGATGAAATAGAAGACCCACAAGCAGGCCATGGAGTTAATTCATTACCTTCTCCACCAATTCGACACAGTAATCGGATTTCCAAGCTGCCTGCTCACTTCGATGGATATGAAGTGGACCACCCTAAAACTCGGTCAACTCGCTATCCTCTTTCTAATTATATCGCATATAATTGTTTCTCATCACAACATCGATCTTTTTTGGCGTCCATCACAGCTCATACGGAACCAAAATTCTTCCATGAAGCGGTTCGTAATTATCTTTGGCGAGAGGCCATGCAAAAGGAAATTATCGCTCTGGAAGAAAATGGTACTTGGGTTCTTACATATCTACCTCCGGGTAAACGTGTCATCGACTGTAAATGGGTTTACAAGATCAAGTATAAGCCCGATGGCACCATTGAACGATACAAGGCTCGTTTGATTGCAAAAGGGTATACACAAGTCGAAGGTATTGACTTTCATGATACTTTTGCTCCTGTTGCCAAACTCGTTACAGTTCGTTGTCTATTAGCTATTTCAGCGGCTCGTAATTGGGTCGTTCATCAACTTGACGTGAACAATGCCTTTTTACATGGAGATCTCGACGAAGAAGTGTATATGAAAATTCCACAAGGTTTTCGTCGTACAGGTGATAATCGTGTGTGTAAGCTTCAAAAATCTCTTTATGGACTTCGGCAGGCTTCACGAAATTGGTACACAAAATTTACTTCTGCTCTTCTTTCCATGGGATTTGTATTGTCCCGAGCCGATCACTCTATGTTCATCTATCGTACCTCGTCAAGTTTTGTCGTAGCTCTCATTTATGTTGACGATGTCCTTCTTGCCGGTGATGATGCCCAATTCATTGAGCATGTCAAAGGTACTCTCCATCAACGTTTTAGCATCAAGAATCTTGGTCCCTTGAAGTATTTTCTTGGTATTGAAGTGGCTCGTTCTAATAATGGGATTGTACTCTCTCAAAGGAAGTATACTCTTGATATTTTACAAGAGGTTGGGTTATGTGGTGCACGACCTAGCTCCTTCCCCATTGAGCAAAATCATTGTTTAACTCGTTCCACTTCTGAGGATGTTGTCTCTCCTCAAGATGCAGCTTCTTATCGTCGACTGGTTGGTCGTCTTCTATACTTGACCGTCACACGTCCTGATATTACTTATGCTGTCAATATATTGAGCCAGTTTGTCCACTCTCCAGGATCAAAACACATCTTTGCTGCACATCGTGTTCTACGTTATCTTAAACGGGCTCCCGGTCAGGGCATCTTTTTACCATCTAACGGATCACTTGAACTAACTGCCTTTTGTGATTCTGATTGGGGTGGTTGTCCCCTTACTCGCAGATCCACTACTGGTTACTTTATCACCCTTGGTGCAGCACCCATTTCCTGGCGCACCAAGAAGCAAAGTGTCGTCGCTCGCTCCTCTGCCGAAGCCGAGTATCGCGCCATGGCCAGCACTACTAGTGAACTTCTCTGGCTTCGATGGTTGTTACGTGAACTTGGGGCACCTCAACCTCAACCAAGCATTCTCTATTGTGATAATCAAGCGGCTCTTCATATTGCAGCTAATCCAGTATTTCATGAACGCACGAAACACGTCGAAATGGATTGTTATTTTGTTCGTGAGCGTGTACTCTCCCGTGATATCCTTCCAAACAAAATACCAACCCATGATCAATTAGCAGACATTTTTACCAAGGGTCTCGGTGGGGATCGATTCCAATTTCTTCTTTCCAAGTTGGGCACTCGAGATCTTCATGCTCCAACTTGAGGGGGAGTGTAGAGACAGCTGGAGAACCCGCAATTAATACACAACAATTACTCACTGGTCTTCCCAACCATATTCACCAATCACTACTGCTGCCAGTTCTTTGGATCCAGCAACTGGCCATCACCTCCAATTCTTATCTTCTCTTTTATTTCTTTCCATACCTACACATCTGTACATCATGTGCTAGCTATTATATTTTACTCATCTGTTCTTCTGCTGCTGTATAAATATAGGATCAATCGCTTGTAATAAGATTAAGAGAGAAACAGTCCATTCAATAGAAATCAGTCTATACAGATTTCTACACCGCAAGCCATAAAAAAAATCCCATTACCGTCAAACAAAAATTTGGGCCAAATTATCGCAACTGTCGGAGTAATTCCTCCACAATTCCTCGAGCCCAAAGCTTTAGCTCTGTGCTGCTCCGATGGCCTCTCTTCTTCCTTATTCATCATGCTTCTCTCGGAGAGGATTGACCTCTTCGTCGCCTCCTTGTCCACTCGGTTCTTCTAAGCCTTCGATTGGTCGAAATTCGGCGATTCCGTCCTCGGTGGAGTCGCATTAGAGAAGAAGGCGTCGAGCGGAAGTCAAAGCGTCGGTAGGGTTCCTCCTGTTTGTAGAGCGTCGTCTTCTTCCTCCTCCTCCCTGTTTCGCGACTGAAAAATCAAACCTTAGATTTCAGGCATCCTCTCTTTAAACAGCTCACGACTTAAAATCAAACCTCCGATCGATGAGTTTCTGGTTTTGAATTGCGAAGTGTTCTGGAAGATTTTCACCGAAGAGAGAAAGGTGGAGAGCAACGGTAGATCTGCCATCACCGAAGAGAGAGAAGGATAGAAACCGATGACTGTGACGATTCTCCCAAACCTATTTAAGGATTATAGAAAATAGATTTTTCATTTTTAATAGTTGTTGAAAATGAAATGGAAATTGTAGAAGTTTAATTTTTATTTTTAATTATTTTTAATTGCCACGTCATTCATTTAACGGTCAACTATCAGATTTGACTGCCACATCAGCTAAACTTAACGGAGACTAACGGAGAGTGACCAAACGTGAAACGCTTAACCACTTTTAGTGACTACAAATGGAATAAAACACTTTTAATGACCAAACTTGAATTTTTTAGTACTTCCAGTGACCAACCTTGAAATTTACCCCATATGAAAAGAATGTAAAATTCCAAGTCAGCCACGTGTTGAAGAGTAGCTGGCTGTTACCAAAGAAAAAAAACCTACTAAGCATATTAACAAAGCTCTTATGCTACAATAACCCAATTGTTACTTTAATAAATAATAAGTATTAAGATATGTATTGTAAATGACGAAAAGTGTTTTTTGTACTCCAATCAACCGATACGATAAAATCATCTTGACACGAAGTTGTGATGGATGGGTGATCTTCCAGCTGTTGTCACTATGGTTGACTCATATTTTTTTAAGAGTGTTTGTTGGTTATATGATTCGACCCACTGGGAGGGATACTGACAACCCGTATCCCATTACGCAAATGTTTCAATCAATAATAAGCACAGGAGAATTTGATTATTATATATTTTGATGTGTTGTTGTTATTTATAATATGTAATTTTTTGGTATAGTCGTATAGATAAAAAAAATTCTAAATACAGAAATGTATAACAAATATAAACAGCTAATAGCGATATTTAGAAAGTAAATAGTGTCTATTTATTTTGTATGTAATGACGTTGAACTCGATCCACCGTAGATCGAGTGTTCAAGACTCGATCTCACCCGTTCGATTTGCCCTACCGCGAACTAGGGTTGACACATATCGATTGCAGAAAAATTGATCCACTAGTTCGAGTTTCCTTCACTCGATCCACTACCACTCACAGAACCTATAAATACCCAACCCCCCCCCCCCCCACCCCCCTTTTCCACCAAAACTCACACCACTCCACTCTTCTTCCTCTCTTCCTTCCGCCACTCTAGAAGAAAAAAATATGCTCTGTGGTTGCGGCTAATCCCCATTTTCCGCATCAAAATTTTTTTCTTTAGTTTGGTACCTCTATCACTCAAAATTGCCGAAATGTCCTCGAGTATTTACGATCCTAGATTATACATTCAAGGTAGACCGCGAGAAACTGATTTGTTGGATGAGCAACCTTACCATCGGTCTGAAAGTGTTTGGGCGGCATTTGCAGAACATGAAACTCCACCGGATCCTTCACCTTGTTCAGTATAACCCCCCACTACCATACTAGCCAACATCTTCAATCTCAACATACACCTCGTCAATTGGCAATATATTTTCTGCAATAAATCTCACCATCATATTAATGTCATCATTGTCATACAGAATTGGTCCTTCATATACAAGTGTATATCCTTTGTAAACCGGCATACGATAAGTCATCTTGCATACTCTTCGCCCCCTATGCAACATCTTTTCGCACAAATGTGGCAGAGATCGTGCCAAGTAAATATGCTCTCAATTCGGATAGTACATGATTCACCATCTTCGTAGTCAAAACTATTATGAAAATATGTAATTCGACCATTCCACCGAATCAATAGGTCAAAATTTTGAAATTTTCTACCCATTTCTGCAGTTTGTTTTGGGAAGAAAGAAGATAGAAAGTATATGAGCTGCCAGAATGTGCTGAGAGTTTGGTTTTTATTTCCGTAAACTGATGACGTGGTTCGAGGCCGTGGCCATCGAACTAGTGCAGATCGAGTTCAAATGACTCGATCCACTAGTGTAGTTCGAGTGCAAATGACTCGATCCACGAGGACCAAAAATCTTATCCCAGCACCCTATCCTGAAACATGTCGAACGAAAAGCGACTTGGCAGAATAATTGGAAAGTGATTATAGTCTTAAGAACTCGAACTAAATGCAGTCCGAGTCCACAATTCTCGATCTTGTGCCACCAATAATCGTCGTGTAATAATTCATGTGGATCGAGTCATAGAGCCACAATCAACATAGATCGAGTTAGGGAAACTCGATGCAGGTGCAAATCGAGTCCAGAAATATCGATCCTACTTTATCGAGTTTTTTTGCAATCGATCCACATATGATCGAGTTGCTAACCCTCAATTCATAACTTGATCGAGTTTTTAAACGTCGATCCAGCTTGTAGTTCGAGTTTAGAAAACTCAAGCCGTGCCAAACTTTGGTATTTTTGGGAAATATTTTTAAAAGTTATGTATTGTAGGAATTAATTTTAATTCCTACAGTATTTTGAGGAAAATTCCGCACCAAGATAGCTGCGATAAAGAACAAACTATGACCTTGGAAGTATGGTTGAAAATTTCCCTGACTCGTTCCTGACCCGTCCCTAACCCTGTCTGACTCGTCCCTAAAGGGTCAAGATGTATAACTAACCCGTTCCATCCCTGTCTTCTTCTTGACCCTGTCTAACCCTCAAGGGTCAGAACGGGTCGGGTCAGTGGGTCGACCCTAATCAACACACTACTTTTTACAAATTATGTTTTGGTACCCAAAATTTTTTTTCTTAGAATTTATTACCTAATTTTTTTATTTTTTTACAAACAAGGCCATAAATTGTTTTGGTAAAATTACGTTTTGGTACCCAATATTTTTTAATTTTTACAATTTTTGTGCCTAAACTTTTATAACTTTACAAAGAGATCCAATATGGTACGAGTCATTTGTTGACCGGCTAAGGGTCGGGGCAGGTAGAGAAAACTTAGGAACTAGTCACTTTTTGACACTGTGACCCTTTTACCTTTTTTTGTTTTTTTCTTTCCTTTTTTCCCAATTAGTTGGTTTTTCTTATTTTAACCTTTCATTTTTTAATTCTTATTGAATTAAAAGTGTTTCGTAAAGCTCCCGTAATGACTTAGCTCTTTACGTAACACGACATTAATACTCATTACGTAAAAAGACCTTCCATTATGTAAGCCTTCAGTAATGACATTTTATACTGTTACGTAAAATACTCATTCATTACGTAAAGGTTTAACGACAATTATTTCTTACGTAACAGTTAAATAAGTAGCGTCGCGTAAGGCTTCCGCAATGACTTAGTATTTTACGTAACGCGAGATTAATACTCATTACGTAAATACACTATCTAATACGTAAGGCTTTCATAATGAACTTTTACAACTCTTACGTAACCATTACGTAATGCCTATTGTATTTTACGTAATGCGACCTGTGAAACTTGCTATAGCAGGTAAAAAAATACAAGTTACCTTACTTCAAGTTAACGTAGGAAATCCCATAATCCACTATTATGTTCTATTGATATCATCATAATTCCCCCTCAATGGATTGTCCATATATATGTTTGAAGCAATATTATTGCTTTAATTTTTTGTTTTTATGGTATGAATTTAGGTTGTGCATATAATCTTTTGTATAATTTCTTTTATTGCACTTCTTCTATGGTACAACGTGAATTTGTACTTTTATATTATGGTACGATTTCAGGTTAGGTTGTACCATAATATAAAGTTCAAATTCCTATATTGTACAAACTGAATTTGTACATTTCACGTCATCGGACAACTTCAAGTTGCACATTAAAACACCAATTCATTAAAGCATAGTAGAAATGCACATATACGTGTACTTTCGATATACCCCCACAAGATACTTACCGGGTTGACTTCGCTAGCAAAAGTTTATAGAACTTTTATTTCCCGGGGTCTGCAATGTTTTGTTTCACGTAAGACTGTACGGAACCAAACCGACGCTTGGACAGATAATTTCAAACCAAATATAATATGTTATGTTTCTTGATTTCATAAATTTTATAGAATTTTGAAAAAAAATTAATCGGATTGACATTTGGACCCGATCAAAACGAACCTAAGACAATGTTAGTCTGGTCTTTGATGCTAAAACGTTTCACTATCAAATCGTGATTATCATGAGTTATACCATACCAAAACTATGAATATAACTAAGTAGATAAAAATTGTCACTAAAGCACACAAGAAATTGAAAATGTATCGATCATTCCTTACTTATCCACTTGATGGCTCCCGGTTGCTCCGTCGCCAATAAAACCCCTCCCCTGCTACCTTCCTCCAACTGCAGTTCCTTCATCGCCGCCGCCGGCGTTACACGCTTCTCCACCACAACCAACCGGAAACTACTTTCTCCTCCTACTCCCACTCGCTGCCAACTCACCACCATCGATTCCTCCGGCGCCGCCACGACACACATATATTCTCGCTTACAAAGCTCCCCAGACAACAGGGGAGCCGCCGCCACCAGCATCCTCCGCTCCCCGCTATTGGAGAACTAGGTTGATCTCATGTCCCAGCAGTGACCATGGTCTTTTGCATTCCTCTGCTCTTGCAGGTCGCTGCTGAAGTGAAGAGAAGAAGCAGAGGAAGAAGGTCTCTTAGTGGAAGCTGCACTTCACTGGAACAGTGTCGTTCACCTTCTATCCATAAACAAGGATTGGAGCAGAAACGCAGCAGTTCCACTATCCAGAGAGTCTTCGTTTATTTAAACATACTTAGTTGATCATTGGCCACGTGTACATAAGGCATTGGTTATTTTTTTTTATGTTTTCCTTTACTGTTTATTAGCCGTTGCTAATCACAAACTCTGTTTTTGTCCTGCTGTACAGTCTTCATCTATAATGGAATACAGAAAACCATAAGGTCTCAAGTTGAGAACCCTTCACCAAAACCCTAATCCTATTTTCTTCTCATGGTATCAGAGTCTGGTTGCTCTAGCAACTAGGTCTCGATTTGTCTCAACTCTTCTTTGCTGGTTTCGGATCGTTCTCCTACATCCTTTCCTCGCTATGGCTGATCTAGTGATTGACACCGATGGCGCTATTTCAGATGGATCTGAATCAACTGACTTCACAACCCAAGATCTACCAAACCCTACGTCGCCTGGTGGTGGAACTAGTTCGTCTACGGTTGCTCCTCTGCCTGGTGGATCTAGGTTTGTTCATCTAGCTCAAATACCTCGCTATGAGGATCCTTATCTAAATCCTTACTACCTGCCGCCTCATGATGGTGGGCTAACAACAATCATCTCCATGAAATTGACTGATCAGAACTACAACCTCTGGAGTCAGGTAATGGAATTAGCTCTCAGTAAAGAACAAGCTTGAATTTGTGCATGGTGCCATTCTTCAGCCGAATAAGAGTGACCCAACTTGGAAATCTTGGCATAGATGTGATAGTACTCTGAGATGCTGGCTTTACAATTCATTATCTGATGACATCGCCCACAGTGTAGTCCATTTTAAGGTTGCTAAGGTGGTTTAGGATAATTTGAAAGATAGGTTTGGGCAGGAGGACAACATTCGTGTGTATGAATTGAAGGAACAGATTGTTAAATGTGTTCAGGGATACATGTCAGTGTCTCAATACTACACAACCCTCACTACCAAGTGGCAATAATATGCTATGTATAGGCCAATCTCGTGTTTTCCATGTCCTAACAGTCCTTACCACAATGTGAAGCGATATCAGGATCAAGATTTCATTATCAAATTATGCAAGGTCGAAATGATGTATACCAATCTGCTCGCACACAAGTGCTTATGAACTCTCAGTTGCCAAGTATTGAAGTTGTGTTTAAGCAAATGGTACAACTTGAAAGGCAGGTGAAGGGTCTTAGTTCTGCCAAATCTTGAGTGAATTCTCTAGCCTTGCTGGCTCATGTTGGTTCTCAGTCTAAACAAGGATCACCTCAAGGCAAAAATCCTCGTGATTATACTCCAGAGGGCAGAGGGCAGAAAATGGTGCAGATATTGCAAGAAGGAAAATCACACTATCCAGTAACATGCAAGTAATTGTATATCAGTTAAAATTTTAACTCCAATATATATTAAACACTTATGATTCAATAAAACCATACCATATTTTTTGACAACAATAAAACCATACCATATGTTGTTCTCTTGAATGTCAATTATACCAATTCATAATGCTAATGCATAAGAACACGAATTACATAGCTGATTGTGGAGGTACGGGATCGGCACTACAAATGATGTTGTTGAGAAAAAGAAAAACATTGTTCATGTAGAAGATACAAAGACTCGAGATGGGGAGAAATCAAGAAAGAATAAATCCTTGATATTGTTTATAACTTGTACGAGATAAATTCTACTCTAATTAAAAATATAATTTGAAAATATTTTACCATAAATTTTTTCCCTCAACGAAATGAAAAAATTGAAAAGAAGAGATTATTGAAAATAAATGCAAGAGAAGAAGCAAGATGCAGCCATTATTATTAGCGGAGATGAAGACATTACTATTGGCAGAGATGATGATGTTGCTCTTGGAGATGAAACTTCAAACAAGTCAGAAAGAAAACGTACATTAAGCTCTGACAATGAGGAGTTATAAATAGAATGGTTATTTGAAAATGGCTTTAGAAGTCATTTCCTTGCCAGGGGTTTGTCTTTCCCTTTCGTAAAAGGATTTTAGTCGACGAGTCATTAAAATGGGGGTTGCTAATTATCGCCCTAGTTTTCTCTAATCGCCCTAATTTGAAAGTTGAAATTACCACTTTACCCTTCTATATTATTTTTATTTTACGATATAATATATATATATATATATATATTATAACAATAAAATAATTAGCAGTTGACATTCTCCGCCCTACCACTACTTGCCGCCGTCAGTGACGGCCCGTCACCACTGCACCCGCCACCACAACCATTCATCTCCCGGCGTCATAACCGCATCGATCACCAATTCCCGTAGCGCATAGGCTCCCGTAGTCATTGCGAACCATCGAGATACCACTCATCAATTCATTAATTGATTTAATTCTCATCGCTAGTCCACTCCGTCATTGTTCTATCTTCCATTAATCCTCGATGTAATTGCGAGAGCGTTGGCAGGCTGCTGCTACCGCCATTGTCGGAACATGATCGCCGCTTGGAATAATTCTCCCTCGTTGAATTTGAAGGACTGATGCGCCGCTTATTTGTTTAATTTCCCTCCACCTGTCTCAAGTGTTATATATAGCAACCCCAAACATAATTACATAATCCCTATATATACATACACATAGTGATGCTGGGGAAAAACAACGACGGCATGACAGAAGAGGTGGATTTGGATTTGGGTGGATGCAGAAAGTACGTCGATGATGGATTAGGTGTTTTTTTTATAGGATGAATTTGATTTGTAATTTTTGTTTTGTTAGTTTTTGGACAATTAGGTAATTTCCATTTTTAAGTTAGGGCGATAGTAGTAGAACTAGGGCAACGTTTAGCCATTCAGTTAAAATATTGGAAGACATTGTGATATTAATCTTTAGGGTGTGCCTATGGTGACATGCATGTCACGGTGACTTGCACTTTCCGGTCGACCTCAGTTAGGATTAGGTCGACCTCATTTAGGATTCGGTCGACCTCATATAGGATCAGGTCGACCTCATTTAGGATTCGGTCGACCTCATATAGGATCAGGTCGACCTAATCTGTTGTTTCAGTGTAAAAACAGTTCATGGTGCCTACTTTGGAGATTCATATCATACAATTGGCTAGATGGAAATTGAAGACTAATGGCTTGTTTTGAAGCTGGAGTGTCCATATACATATTGAAGTGATTAAGAGCTCGATAGGAAGTCCAGAAGACCATTTTTTAACCTCATCAAAAGGCTATGCCAAAACTGGAAAACTGCCTGGAAATGGCTAAGTCTGGAAACGTGTTTGTGAAGCCTATTTTGGAGCTCAATTCGAGAAGCATGAATGCGAGTCGAGTCCAGGAGCATCTACCACGTTAAATTAGGTATGTTTGTATACAAAGTCAAAGCATTGGATAAAAGATTGGATATATGTAAGGCTTCAAACAAAATGGTCGAAATTGCTTCGAAGGCTGTTTTTCTGGTAGACTTCGAGCACAAGCAAGCTACCAGAAAAACATCCTTCGTAGCAACTTCGAGCCTTTTGTTTGAAGCTTTAAAGATATTCAATCTTTCATCCAATGCCTTTACTTTGTAGAAAAAAATACTTAATTTAACGTGGAAGAGGCCTTTGGACTTGACTCGCATCCATGCTTCTCAAATTGAGCTCCAAAGTAGGCTTCACAAACACGTTCCCAGACTTAACCATTTTCAGGCAGTTTTCCAGTTTTGCATAGCCTTTTGATCAGGTTAAAAAATGGTCTTCTGGACTTTCTATTGAGTTTCCAAGTACTTTAATGTGTAGAGGGACACTTCAGCTTCAAAACAAGTCATTAATCTCCAATTTCCATATAGCCAATTGTAAGATATGAATCTTCAAAATAGGCACCATGGAATGCTTTTACACTGAAACAACAGATTATGTCGACCTAATCCTATATGAGGTCGACCGAAAAGTGCATGTCACCGTGACATGCATGTCACCGTAGCAAAGTCCTAATCTTTATGAATTGTTGAACCATTTTTATAATTTGAATTTTTTTAATTCTACCTATCAATTCAAATGTTCCGAGTAGTTGAATAATTTAAATTTTATTATACTACCAAAGATACGAGTATCTCGAATACAAATTGTTACTGTTGTTTAGGTGATTGACAACTGAATCCGTCCAACTGGCCGGGCCCATGACTAGTTCTTTCCATAAAAAAATTCTATTAATTGTGATCCCTCTACGGTCTCATTGTAACATTGTAATACAACATTGAAAAAAAATGATGGGTAAATCGTGAAAAAAATTTCCCCAAAATATAAATATAAATATTTATTTTATAAAATAGATTTTTTTATTTATATGAGCGTGAATGTATTATGTTATTAAAAGAGAGAACGTGCATTTCGTTGAAATTTTCCTTAACCGTTTTACTCTATTGTATTGTTTTTTGGGTAAACACAATTTATTAGCCAAATCTTTCATTTTAAACAAAATAATAGTCAAATCTTTTTTAAAACAATTTATTCGCCAAACTGTTAACTTTTCATCTGGTCAACCTTTAGTTGACTATGACGTGACAATTTGGTTGCTGAGGTGGAAAAAGAGGGGTGACTGGACAACCGACACCAAATTAAATATATAAATTATAAAAAATAAAAGAAAATAAGGGATCTTTCCAGAGAAGATAGAGATGCCGCCGGAGGAGAGCAACGACGAAATCAAGAACCGAAGAGGGTGGGTGATTTTAAAAATCATTATAAATAATGGGGTTCTTCTCCAATCTCTCAAGCCTCCATTTTCATGACTGATTCAAGTGGTTTTTGGAAGAGAAATCGACTGACGAGAGAAAATCCATCGGAGGAAAGGAAAACTGACACTGAAATCAAAGCATCGCGAAGTACCCGGTGATAGATCGAAATTCGGCGTTCACCAAGGTCGCCGACAACTTCAACGCTTTGGGTTACCTCCGATTCACCACCATCATCGGGATCTCCGTCACCGTATTCTAACTCCTAGGTTTGTGCTCTGTTTCACAATCGTTACCGCTGAAACTCGAGATCGGAGCGGAGTAAGGATTGAAACCCGCTGTTCCATCTCAGTAAACATTTTACCACTTCAGAGCCAACTAACGGTTAACTGGACGAAAAGTTAACAGTTTGACTAATTAATTATTTTTGAAAAGATTTGGTTATTATTTTGTGTAAAACAAAAGATTTGACTATTAAATTGTATTTATTCTTGTTTTTTTAATAAAAGGGAAGTCCAAGGTTGAAAATGGATGCTTTGCAGACACGTGTCCAAAAGGTCCAAAAAACTTTTCTCCAATTGTATTAATTACGTTTATGCCATTGTATTGTTTTTGTTTCCACCAATTTACAGACGGGCGGTAAAGTTTGAGGTGGCGGCTAGAGAGTGAAGTGTAGAAGATATCGCTCAGTCTCATCCGATTGTCGTCCTGTCCCTCGATAGGAGGCCAAATGGGAGCAAATCGGTGGAAAGAGGAATGAAACGACGTCACGGGCGAGGCAATTCAAGAGACCCCAAATCGGAGCCAGGGACTGCTATAATAGATAGGGTGAACAAATACACCCGCAAACCGACTCACCCGTTCAACCCGACCCAACCCATCCGTATTTATCGCTAAAATGAAGGTTTTGGGTTGGGTGAAGGTTTTATTTTGTACAACCCGCCTCTTTTGGGTTGGGTTTGGATTTTGGATTATACAACCCGTAGAACCCGACCCAACCCGTGTTCCAACTATTAGTATGAGTTCGGATCTAAAAAATATTTATGTCGTTTATAGTCATATACTTATGAGAAAATTAAGATATTTCGCCATGTTTTTCTCTCATGGTCTCCCTAATCTAATGCATTTTTCGACTTAAAGTTTAGACATAAATTGAATATAGTTATGGTTCACATAATCCTTTTTCTTGTGTACAATTTTAATAGAATAACATAAGATGGATGCGTTTGTTTATAACATTTTTAGCCTATTTCAACAAATATCGTGAAAAAAACAAGACATATGTTGAAGTAAATCATATTTTATTAAAATTTAAATAACATTTGTGAATTTTGATACCTTTCACTTTGGTTCATTCGTTTGAAATTTTAATTAGTTATAAAATATTTTTATGATGTAGAATAATTATATATTTTATGTTGGGTTGGGTTTTACTTAAAAATATCGCCAACCCGACCCAACCCAATTAGAAACAAACCGTAGAGTTTAAATTTTTTTGGGTGGGTTTGGATTTGATATTTCCCAAACCGTAGTGTATGGGTCGGATGATTAAAATGACTAAACCCGAACCACCCGACCCATGTACACCCCTAATAATAGAGTTGAGCTTGCAATGTTATTCTTGCCATTTGATGTGGAGTCTATGCTCTCTTGTTTCTCTTCCTCTGAAATTGACGAAACCACAAAGGAAAGTAAAAAAATTGGCAGCCCACGAGCTCGACTCCACCATCGTCTTCCGACCCGTCATTGCTTGGATTCGCTCCTTTGAGAGGGAGGAAACCCATACCATCATCCGGGGGAACCCCAGAGCTACTTCCCCACTTATTCAATGATACAATTCCAGATTACGTTCTCTTGAGCCATGGCATAAAAAAATTGGACCTGCTACATCGATTACCTTGCCACAGTTAATTGTCTTCCCGTTAACACTTTAAAGGACCATCAAGAGAGGAGGCAGGGAGGACGCCGGCGGCGCTAGGTTATGTATATTTGAGAGGGAGGTGATCGGAATTTAGAATTTTTTGTTTTGTTTTTAATAATTTTATTTTATATTGATTTTAAATATTTTGACAAAAAATAATCGCTATTTCTTTTTAACGGTAGATGGACGGAATTTTAGACGGATGCACAATTCAGTGACATTAGTGGTACCCGACGCGCTATTCTTACTTAAGTGGTACATCTCCCCCAATTCTCATACTTAATTTAGTGGTACCCGAGATATTTTATCCGCAAATAGACAAGGATTCTATGAGGATGTGAGTGAGGGTGAGTGTGAGGTTGATGATGTGTGAGGGATGTCAATGTTGATTGTAACGATGTTATGTGATTTTCTACTCTTAACTATTAATCCAATTAAGTATTCTTTCAACAACAAAAAAAAGAGATTAAGTAATTCCTATGTGGTTTCGGGTTTGCTTATTTGCGAGTTTATGTTGTGTACAAGAATAAATCTATGAACTTATTTGTGTTTATGTAATAAACAAACTTCTGTTGGGAAATAATTAAGTTATATGTGGTTGATTGTTATACAGGATGTGAGTTAATATTACTATATGGAGTCTTAGTGTTCATTTTAATATGAATCTTAAAATTTATGATTATACGATTTTAATCAACGATTTCGATTTTACCTCATTATTCGATTTTACGTAAAATCTTGATTTTAACTGCATTGTTTACTACACTCATATACATTCATATCACCATGACACACTTTCATATTAAAGTGGTATAATTTATGAACTGTCAATCATTACCACATGGGATGGACCGATAATAAATGACTCAATTTGTTTCAACAGTATCATTTATAGCTGAAAAGTAAAACTGCTACCACCATTCAAAATTCCCTACTCTTAGAGTGATTTTCGGAGGCTGATATGGCAGCCCATTTAGGCGGGCTTTCTTTCCTCTTTCATCTTCCGTCAATTGGGTTTCTCTTCCCTCAACTATTCCCGTAACCATCCTCCCCCGTATTTCTCTATTCTTCTTGCAGTAAAGGGCACGTCGGTTCCCTATCTCCCCTGAAACCTATTCCCCTTCCCGCAACAACGACAAACTCAACCATGATCTGTCGGCGACCAAACTCTTTCCTTCCCATCACCCAACCAGTAACCAAGTTTCCGATCCGGTTGCATTTGTAGGCAGAGGGAGAGCGCCTTCGCCAGTCAAGGACGGCACCCCAGACCGTCAGACGACCATTTTCAGCCCTTTGTTTCGTGAGTTTAGCTTTCATGCAGATCGTCGCCACTGGCCGCACAGCTTTTGATTGGCAGCTAATATTGGTTTCGTGGGATGACTTCTTCAGAACGATCGGCGCCTTATATTTGAGGTCAGTATCTCAATTTCAGATATCTATGAATCTCCATTTTATCGGCGCCTCCTTTAGAAAATGCAAACTTACTCCTTCCCTCCTATCGATGAACCACAAAAAACTGGAGAGCCATAATCCTCATCTCCGATTGATGAACCACAACGACGTTGATAAAGCAGTGCGTAGCGATGGTGTGGATCAGACTTGCTTCCCCCCACAGTACTAAAAGACAAGTGGATAGAACCAAAACAATCTCAACCAATTAAAGCAGTCGCAGCGCAGACCCCTACCTCCACCAATCGAGAAGTAAACGAGGGAATCGAATTGTTGTGAGAAAAGTCTGAAAGGGGAACCTAACGAGAAGAAGAAGCAGAGATATGGCTATGGCTTTCTCGAATAATATGTACTAATTCCCGGGTATGTGCTCCTCCCTGCACCAATGTTTATTTTGGTTCTTTCACCTTCCTTCATTGTTCGCATAAGGTTTGTCAAACCTGGGGTTGTACTCACTTATTGAAAATGTGGACTACAATTGACTTGGTAATGGGGTACTACCAATACTGTTGGCCCTAGACAGCAGGACCTTTCACACATCGTACTTCTTACTGAATGCATATGACCTTTCTCACAAAGGGGTTTTACTTCGTTTGCCATGACTTTCTAGTGTGATGGGTTGGATTGGTTGTGAAGTTCCTTGGTTTAAGATGGGTGTAATCTTCCAGAGTTGAAGTTGGTGTCTTGAGTTATATAAAAGAAAAAAAAATTGCTCCTGAGATTTTCAAGGAGAACAACGAGCTACATTCTTTGTTCTGCAATTCCACCATGTATCCTACATTCTTTAGTTGAGATCAAGTTTTGAATGTTATGTCCTCGATTTACTTTGACCCACAGTTTGAGAAGGAATCTTTCTACTGTGACTCCTTTCCTTATACTTTCAACCGTCTTATCTTATGCTCGGTGTTTGTTTGTGCCCCCAATATGGGTTTGTCAATGATCTATAAGTTCAAAGACATTAGTTATACAAGCCTTCTGAAACAAGCATAGTAAAAGGTATTTTCCACATCTAGGCTCCCGTTGATTTTGCACACTCTTATATGCATATTTGGGTGGATGGTTGAAGGTTTGTTAGGTTGAGTTCATTGCAAGTCAATGTGGATATGCCCCTATCAAAAAATCAATTACGGAGGATTATTATTAGTAGAAATTGGGTTAATTACAACAAGATGACATACCATGACCGACACAAGAAATGAAGTGTGTCATTATCAAGGGCAGAGAGAGGTCAACGAAGATCCTCTATTAGGGAACTGGTGGTACTAGTTTGCAGTTCTTGGCGATTACAGGTATTTGCATCCTTAGGAGGCCTTTTGAGTGGGTTTGCATTTGTGGGAAGATGGGAGTAATGTGATAGAATGAGTGTTATAGTTGCTAGTCTCCTGTCTTCTTTAGCTTGCTGCCCCTTAACAGCTTGGTTTTAGTTGGTTTGTAGAATTTCTTAAATTTTTTTCCTTGATTGGAACTGATCATGAGTGGTTGTGAATGAGGGGAATCATAGTTCTGATGTATGTAGTTGTTAAGGTATGTGGTTTTTTACATGTATGTAATTATGCTATTTCGGAATGCTTAACTTTGAGTTTGAGAATGGTTTCTGCTGAATGGTTATCTTACGTTATGATTGATCTTTTTGTATTTTCACAGCTCTCTATCCATGTATTGGAATCCCAAGGTGTGATTGCAAGGGCAACGAGAAAATGTGTAATGAATAATGATATACTCTCTTCTAGATAAAAGAAGCAGCAACACATGTATGGAAGCTTAGCTTATGAGCGACCACTCTTGAGTAAATTCCATTTTGATTTTGGCTTAAGTTAGTCTTCTGGCAGTAACTATATATAATACCCAACATCTTCGCTTAATTATATTACAGCATACAACTATGCAGAGGCATGCACCTTTTATTTCTCTTTGTGGGCTGCTAGAGCTTTGTGTGTTCATTTGGTGGAATCTGGGTTGAGTGCTTATGATGGGGAAATAGATTGACGTGGATGTAGTAATTCATTTAATTTGTTAAGTTACTTGATTTACAAATGTTGGATTCAGGGAACAAGTTGATGAGTTGGGAGGAGTGGTCATAGATGCACAAAATCAACTACAACTTCGTCGTGGGATAAATGAGAATGAGATTGTAGAGGCCACTATAGTTGGAGTTTCAGCGAGGTGGAGAGAAGTTGATGAGCTGTGGAGAAAATCGAGGTAAAGATCGAGTGGGTGGGAGAGAACCAGGAGGATTGGAGGGTTATGCGAGTCCAATGGAAAATCTTCAATGCAAAGTTCATCGCAATGAAAACAAAGCAAAGAAATTTTAGGGTCGTACAAACCAATGGGGCGACAGGAGGTCTGATTGGGTGCCCACGCTTCAATTTGGCATTTGTCTCCTCATTAGCGTTTATTTTTCAGCAAACCAATATTTTTTTTTGTAGTAGGGCGGAGCGAGACGGCGCTCCAACCGATTAGCTTAACACAAAGCGAGGGGTCTGGATACCCATTACATCATAGAGCAGTAGGTGATTCAACGTCGGGGATGGTGCCGTGATCGTATGCTCGCCCACGCTAAGAGAATGGCCCAGCGAGGCTAGAAAGTCTGCTGCCACGTTCCCCTCCCTGTAAACATGCTTGAGCTCCACCTGCCAATCTCTACTCAAAAGCTGCCGAATCTGGGAGATCAAGATGTGGTGCGGATGCGTCCCAACGGACTCCCGAATCAGCTCCAAAGCAGTTCTCGAGTCAGTCTGCACTTCAACTTGCCTTGCGCCCTCTTCCCAAGCCATCCTCAATCCAATTGTGATCCCCATTAGTTTCGCTCCCGTGATAGAACTTCCCCCCAAGTTGGATGTGAAAACTCGGACAAACCGCCCATCATCTCTACGTAGCACCCCTCCTGCTGCAGCGCTTCCCTGGGCATACACCACCGACCCATCACAATTTAGGCAGAGCCAGTCTCTCGGTGGTGGCGTCCAGGCTATGAGCTCCCTTCTTCTCGTCCTTCCATATGGTTCTATGTCCTTTTCTTTCGCCCATGCTAGCTGAATTTGATGATACCACCAATCCGCACGTTTTTGAACTTCCACCTCTGACCCAAGAGCTTTTTCAAAGACCCATGTATTTTTGTTTTTCCAAAGTGACCAGCAAACTATTGCGAAGAGCGTGGCATCCACCTTCCAGCCTCTCCCTGTCAAGTAGTGTAACAACCACCTATCCATGTTCTCCTGGAAGAATGCTTCATCATCCTCCCCTTCCAAGAAGCCCGTCCCCACCGCCCTTGCGTAGGGGCAATCCCGAAGCACGTGGAAAGTGGATTCCGGACCCTTTCCGCAAATGGAGCAGCTGTCGTCATTAGTTAAATGGCGTCTCTTCCTTTTTTCATTAGTGAGCAGCCTGCGGTGGGCTGCCAGCCAAAGAAAAGACCGTATACGCTATGTAGTCGGAGCTCGCCATATTGACTTCCACAACGCGCGACTCCTGGATGGCATATATTCTTCATCTGTGAGTTCATAAGCTGTTTTGACTGAGAATTTTCCCGAGTCGGTAAGCCTCCACAGTGGCACATCTTCTTCTGTTTCATTGGGTGGCGGGTATAGTAGGACCTGTTGCACCACCTGCTGTGGGAGAAAGGCCTGAATATACTGCACATTCCATTCACCGTTCAGCACCAGGTCCGCCACCGACAAGGACCTCGCTACCTCTGGTAATTCCCCCGCCATATCGCCTAATGGGGGGGACCATCATATAACCATTTATCTTCCCAGAAGCGTACACTTTTCCCATTTTTGACGTTCCACATGAGGGCCTCCGGAATTAGGTGGATAACTCGTAATACCCCTCGCCACAAGTTCGAGATTCTCCCTGATGTACGCGGCTGCCATCCTCCGCCTCTCTCCCGTAAGTATTTGGCCCTAACAACTCGTGCCCATAAAGCTTCTGGTTCTGAGAGGAGGCGCCAAGCGATCTTTAGCATAAAAGCTTCGTTCATCCTCGTAGCCGTTCGCAAACCAAGCCCACCTTCCTCTTTATGTCTGCAAACCGTACTCCAGTCAACAAGGTGGATCTTTTTCCCCATCTCCGAACTTCCCCAAACGAAAGCTCTGATCTTCTTGTCAACATAGTCTCTAACACTCGCGGGGAGAAACGAGGTCTGCATCGTGTAAGCAGGCAAAGAGGTAGCACTGATTGAGCAAGTGTAATCCTGGCGGCTAGACTGAGGGATTTAACTTTCCATCCTGCAAGACGAGAGTCAATTCGGTCAATGAGCGCATTATAAGTAGCTTTCGAGACTCGATCGTGTATTACAGGCACCCCCAAATATCTTCCCAAGTTCTTCGTCTCCTGTATTCCCAGTTCTGCACTAATGGAAGCGCCCACCACTTCCGTGACATTGCCCGAGAAAAACACCCTCGACTTCGGGCGGCTGACCTGCTGGCCCGACGCTGAACCAAAACACTCAAGGCAACTGTTAATGATCTCCTCTTGCTCGATTGTCGCCTCCCCCATCAAAATTAGATCATCTGCAAAAAACAAGTGAGACAAATCCGCCCCTTTACTCGAAATCCGGATGGGTTTCCATGATTTATTCTCCACCGAGTCTCTGATCAGATGACCCAGCCTTTCCATGCACAGAGTAAAAATGTACGGCGAGAGTGGGCATCCTTGGCGTAGCCCTTGTGATGGTAAGTACTCCTCGGTAAACCCTCCATTCCACTACACCTGCATCGTCGATGAGGTTATACACTGCATGGTCAGCTTACTGAACTCATCCGGTACTCCTGCGGCTTGAAGAGTGTCTCGAACAAAGCACCACCGGATTCGGTCGTAGGCCTTGGCGAGATCGATCTTTAGTACCATCCAACTTGTTCTCCCCTTCTTAGCACGCATAGAGTGAACTACCTCCTGCAAAATACAGATATTGTCAGTAATGTGACGACCCGGGACAAAGCTGGTCTGGGTTTCGGCCACCAGACGTGGCATGAGGGGCTTCAACTTCTCTTCCAGGCCTTTCGTAATAATTTTATACACCACGTTGCACAAGCTGATCGGACAAAACTGCTCGATGAGGGTCAGTTTAGCAGCCTTGGGGATGAGAACTAAAATGATAGCATTCATCCTCTTCACTTCCCGCGGATCCTCCCAGCAGATCCGTGCAAACTGGATCACATCCTTGCCCACGAACTCCCAACACTTCTTGTAGAAGAGTGGATTAAGACCATCCTTCCCCGGTGCCTTCAAGGAGCCCATTGCAGCAACTGCTTTATAGACCTCATCATCCGTTAAGTTCATTGTAAGAGTACCCCACGCATCCTGCGGCAGGTTGCTGAATCCGGATGGTAAGCTTGCGGCAGGTTCGCCATTATCCAGGTATAGCTGGGCATAATAGTTGCGTGCCAAGTCCTGCAGTTTAGCCTGATCTTCTTCCCAGTTACCCAATTCGTCCTTTAAAGCCACAATGCGGTTTCGCTGCCTCCTTTGCATCACTCGGTTATGAAAAAAATTTGTGTTTCTATCCCCCGACACTATCCCTTCTGCTCGAGCGTTCTGGCACCAAAGGAGTTCTTCTTGTAGAAGAATTTCTTCGAGCTCATTCCGTAAGGTATTTAGCTGTTCTACGTCCATATCCCCTCTCCCCGAATTTTCTACTCGCTCGATCTGTAGGAGCAGTCTATTCTTCTTCCTTATTATGTGTCCGAATACCTCCACATTCCACCGTCTCGCCTCGTCCACAAAGGAGTTAATCGAACTAGTAAGGTCACTTCCTTTGTTCCAAGCTAAGCACGCCATATCTCGAAAGGGTTCGTGAGTCAGCCATGCTGCCAGGAACTTGAAGGGTTTAGGCCCTCCTGGACCAAATTGAGGGGCAGTACTTATAAGTAACGGTCGGTGATCATATTTGATTCTAGGTAGATGGCGCACCGTGGTTTCAGGGTACTCGGTAGACCACAGGAGATTCCCCAAACCCCTATCTAATCGTTCCCGCACCCCTGTCTTGAACCAGGTGAATGGGGGACCCACAAACCTTAGATCGATCAGACCCGTATCCAACACACACGCCTGTAAATCCCTCGCTCTATGACTGTTGAAGGCTGCTCCCCCGGACTTTTCCGATGCATGTAGGATCGTATTATAATCACCCGCTAGAAGCCACGGTTTATCTACATCTTCAACGAGCGCCCGGATTGATGCCCAGAGTTCCTGTCGCTAACCTAAAGCTGGATTGCCATAAATTGCTGTAAAAAGCCAGCAGCTCATCCCACAAGTCACATCCACATGGAGAAGTTGAGAAGAACGAGACACTTCCGTAATGGTTGTTGTTGCCGAGTCCCATAATAACCAAATCCCACCAGAAAACCCCACTGCCTCAACTACTAATTTCTTCTCAAAACCCATTTTGCTAATAACCTCCTCTGCTTTGACTCCACTGATTCGCGACTCTACAATCACCACAATACCCGGTTGGTACCGTCTCTTGTATTCTCTAAAAACACGCAAGAAGCGTTTGCTTCCTGCTCCCCTGCTATTCCATACAAATATCTTCTGGTCCATTAAACACACAATGGAGATAACCAGGGTGCCCCTTCCTTCCAAACTAGTTGGAGGCTAGAGAAGGAGCCAAGCATGGCTCCTCTCCTGCAATATTCTTACATTTCGCGAAAGCATCCCCTTCCAATGCTCCTGGTTGATTCTCGTCTACCATAGTATCTTTATCTGGGGGTAAGCCATCGGGTTTGGCTGCTCCTCCTCCTGGATTGTCAATGCATTCCTTTTCCACCATCTTACTTTGTTCTTGGGTTCTGGTTGGTATCAAACTAGCTCTTCCCTGGTCAGCCAGCTCATTTCGATTCTCCCCTGTATGCAACTTGTTTGTATCAGTATTTCCTCCACTTCGCGGTTGCGCCTCCACCGATTTCTCGGGGTTTCTGGTTCCCTCTTGGCTTCCGCTAGTCTGGGTGTGCGTTCTTAGGACCCATTTCTGGGTACCCTGCATAGCAGCTTGTCTCTTCCCTTCCTGTCTCAGCTCGGGGTTCCTCTGCATGTTCTCTTTGGGCTTGTGGTTTCGTTGATCGCCTGCAAGGTCCTGGTCACCCTCTGTTTCGTCCTTTACCAACACACCAAAACGAGAGCCTGAGATTTCAGTGCGACTTTGGGTTTGTTTGCCATTGGATTTGTCGTTTTCCTTGCTCTGTACAGCACTCCTTGTCTCTTATCACGTCGGCGGGCTACCATCCATTCCCCATAAGGCTCAGCGTGACCTGCCTGCGATGAGAGGGGGGTCTCTTGGCTTGGTAGTGGATCCTCTTCCTGATGGAGAGTAGGACAGCGTAATGTCTGATGACCATATGTACCACACTCAAAGCATATATTGTCCAATCCCTCGTAACGGATATCATACTCAATGCCCTCTATCTTGAAGTGGGATAGTAGAGGTTTGGTAAGGTCAACTTCAACACAGACTCGAGTAAAGCCCCCTCTAGCACCCAACTCCGTAGCTCGATCGAGGTGAATAGGTGTTCCTACTCGTTTAGCAATGCGTAACACAGCTTCCGGGTGAGAGAATTCAATGGGCAGGTCAGGGAACTGTACCCACACACACGTTGACTTAACTTCATGGTTCCTTGGATTAAAGCTCTTCTGCCAACTTTGTGTAGTTAAATAATGCTCCCCTATCATCCACGGGCCTCCAGTTAACGCTAGTTCGTAATCCGCTTTACTAGTAAAACGGACAAAGTAGTAGACGTGGGATTTGTTCGCAATCTGTATGGTTCCTGATTTGGCCCACAACATGTTCAGCCGTTTTGCTAGCACAGGATAGGAGAACGTCCGTCCAAGAACTTTAACTATCAAAGCAGATCGCCATTCCCGACGATAGTTTCTCAGTTCCGCCGATGTAAACAGTATTGTCGGGGAACGAGGATCTTCTTCTTCCGAGATCTCTTCATCCTTGTTATCCTCACGCATAGCTTCTGCCACGTCCTCCGAGTCAGATTCCTCAATATACCACTTGGTCTCTTTCAGTGCCTCACTGAACAGCTTCCTTCGTCCGGACCCCCAAGTCGGGCCCTGTGGTGTACTTCGGGTCTTGGTCTCAGCATGATCATGTTGGCTATCCTCTCCCCCCTTCTTGCATCTCTTCCTCTATGATATCTTCTATCAAGACCTCTTCCATAGTTGTTGAGTCGACCACCGGACCCATAGGTCGTACTCTCTTTCTCGGATGCTGTGATTCTTTCTCTTTCTTTCCATCCGGCGATGAGGAGACTTCCGGTGGACGTCTACTCCCCGTAATCGGGTCTGGAGGTTTATCCTCCCCCACTGGCGATGGGGCAGCAGGCGGGCCCATGGCTGCCATGCAACGGAGAGACGGACGCAGCGTGCAAACCCGTATCGCCCAAAAATTCCCTCCGAAAACTTCTTTTCAACTTTTCAGCAAACCAAATTAAGCTATGCGCAACCCAATTTACACGTTAAGAAAATAGATTTGGAATATTTGTTGGGATATTATTTTGGTGAAATACCCGTTAAACACAAATTATACCATCTAATTAATTTTCATATTGAATTAAAAATCACAAAAAACTAATTGGAGATAAGTTATGAAAAAATTGGTTGAAATATTCCGGCCAAAGAACGGGTTCAAGCTAGTTTACAAAATATATCAAAGTGGGTGTGATTTTGAAGAACACAGTTAATAATCTAATTTTCTGTACAAAAAATTAAATTACGATATAAATCGAAAGAATAACCCATCAAAATTATTCCGATAAAAATTAGATTTTTGTTTTTTATAAATAATAAATGTACTCTCATTACTGACCCTTATTTCCAATCCTAACCAAATAAAACACAGTGAAGGAATAAACCCCTACCCAAAAAAAAAAGTAAAGAGTCCAGCAAACATGACGAATGGCTATCCACTTGACCACTCCCGGTTGCTCCCTCGCCATTAAAACCCCTCCCCTGCTTCCTTCCTCCAACTCCAATTCTTCTACCTCCCCCGCCGCCGTTTTCCACCTCTCCACCGTCATCAGCCGTAACCTCCCATCTCCGCCGCCGCTTCCTCGCCCCCAACTTACCACCAAAGAAGACTCCTCCTCCTCCACGGCCGCCACGACCCGCAAATTTTCCCGCCGGGACAGCTCCCCTGCCAGCAGCGGAGGAACTCCCACCACCAGCATCCTCCGCTCCCCGCCATCAATTCCGAAGACCAAAACGTCTCCCGTGTTGAAAAGGAGAAAGAATCTCCCCTCCCTGTACCCGATTCCCTCGCAAATTCTCGCCCCTGCCTCTAATTCCCCCTTCCGGCAGTAAGTGTAGCTGTTCCACCACCATCCCCCGCCACCGCGGCCGCGGCGGAACGTGCTGAAACTCCGGCGGCTGTGTACGACCAAGATCGTCCAGCTCCGGTTCCTCGACGGCGGGGCCGAGAACGCCGCTTTTATGGGAATTTCGGGGATCTCGTCGAAAGGGCGGAGCCCCAAATTGGGAAGCTTATGGTAGCAGGACGGCCATGGAAGCAGGGGATTGAAGCAGGCGCAGATTACCCGATTCGATTCCAGAAGCCACCACCCGCTGGACCACGTGTACACCACGTGCAGTTGCGGCAGACTCAATAACCGGCGGGCATGACAAAATAACCAGCGGACCCTTCCGCCGGGAATGTCGTCGCCGATGTGAGATCGGACGTGGATCGGGTGATTTCGTCCGCCGGCGAGAGGAGCCGTCAGCGGCGGGGTCCCGGCGGCTGCGTGGATCCGATGCCAGTTCCTGCATACCGATCCGAAATCAGTCCGGCCGTAGTGGCCGGGAGGGAGCTTGCCGTAGATCGAATTCAAGAGATCCGGGCAAAGCTCATCCCATCGATGACGAGGCACCCCTGGCGTTACTACTTCTCCGGCGAGGGTCGCTTGTCGTTTGGTGGAACAAACTGGTGCCCAGCATGAAATCATCACCGCCGGTCGATTTTTTCCACTCTCTTCCTTACCTCGTCCGGTTGATTTCGAACTCTACCTGAATTCTGACTCTGGTAGTATGAGGTGATTGGTGAATCCATTACCTCGAATTTTCTGTCTTAATAGAAGGGGGTTTTCTTAATAAGGATTGGAATTTCGTCTTATCATATAATAACTAATTAGTCCTTGAACGTTTAGGACTCTTATTTTCTTCTAATTAGTGATTGATCTCAATTGTGAATGAGAATAATCATGTTTTAGGACTTGAAAATGAGATAGAAGCTAAACTTAAGAGAAGTGTCTAGGAATATATTTTAGTTCGTGCCTTAAATTCAGCTTTTGTTTATAGTTGGTGTCTCAAACCGATTATTTACCCATTGGCATCTTAAGTCGGGGGCATAGGTTATATATGACTAATCAATTTGGTTTGGTTAACGGTACCATTTAGTATGAAAAATTAAAAATAAAATCATATAAATTCTCATAAACCAAAATCGTTATTGGTTAATCGAAAATCGACTTAATAGTTTTAATTTGGTTTGGATAAACCAAAAAATCTAAAACCAAACTCATAGTTTGTGAAGTTTGAATAGACAACAAGAAGTATGAAGATAGGAAAGAAGAGTATTACACATAAGTTGGTGACAACGTGTGTTGTTGATGGGTATTTACTTAATTAGGGTTTTATATATTTTTTGTTGATTTTAACCGAAACCAAAATCATTAAGATGCTAGACGGTGTAAAATCGAAAACAAAAACCATTAAACTTCTTAATGATTTGGTTTCGATTAAAACTGATAAAACAAATCAAATTGAAAATATGATGGGTTTAAAAGACTAAATAACTTCTGAGTTCCATATGGATAACCTAGCAAGAAATTTTGGAAAAAAAGTAAAAGACCAAAGAGCAATATTTTTAACCCGCAGGTGACCCACCAGTTGACCTTGACCCAGTGAGAAAAACGGGCTACACATACCTGCGAGTTGACCCGTTGTAAGGTTATCAAATTGGAAGTCACACGACATTGTTTTCTCCTTCGGTTTGTGAAATGAGTCTTTCTTCGAATTTTCCTCTTCGTCTTAACCCTATCTTTGGAATTCTAAATCGAACTTTTGAATGTTGATGTTTAATAAGTGTGCGAATTCTCATCATATGTTTGATTCAAGTACGACGTATTATTTTGGTGTAATATTATCTGCTATTAGTGATATGTTAGATGAGATTTGATATAATTTATAAATGGATGAACATTATAATGATTTTTTTCCATATATTCAAGCTAAAGTGGACTAAAAAGATTGGACCATTAACCTTTAACGTACTTTTTTCAACTGTGCCAAAGTGCCAAACCGGGTTGACACTAAACTAGTTATTAAGGCGCTATTCCTACCTACTAAGCGCTACCAGCGCCTTTTACAATGCCTATGGCCAAGTCAAGGCGATCCTCCACCGCCTAGCGTCTAATTGAGCCTAGGCGTGCGCCTAGGCGCGCCTTCTTGAACCCTGTGGACTAATCGATCTAATTTGGACTTTCATAATTCATAAGATTGTTAAATTATATATCTCACATCATGTGAAGTTTAACATGTTGAACAAGTAAGAAAATATGCCTTATTTTTAATTCTATAAAGAATTTATGTACAAAATTGTTTCGATACTATGAAATAACATGATTTGAACTAGTTAAAATTTATTAACTAAACAATATGACACCTAAAAGTTATAATATAAGATTGATTAATGTTGAACATTTGATTATTTTTTTATCACTACATCAATCACATGTACCATACACGACATACAAAATGAATGTATTAAATACGATCTAAGAATTTAGTAAACAAGCCTAGCTCGAACTCGACTCGACTCGGCTCGCTAATAAATGGCTCGGGCTCGAGCTCAGCTCATTTGTTAACGAGTCAAGCTCAAGCTGGGGTAAAACTCGGCTCAGCTCGGCTCATTTGCAGCCCTAGTAGTGATAAGTGAATCGATCCGATGTGGACTCCGGCGATGGAAACTGCATCGTAGCGTCGCCACGTGGAAGATTCCCTCGTCAGCAGGCAAAGGAGCCAAATTCCAATCGCAAACAAACGACGGAAAGGCCCGGAATAATGATACCAATTTCTCCGTTCAAAATCGCTACTGGCCGAATAGTTCAGTCACTAAACAACCCTCCTGGCCGGCGGATTCCTTGGCCAATTCATCATCCATGGCTTCCGCCTCCACCTGCGCTACGCCGCCGTTGCGTCGTTGCCCTTTCTTCTTCCCACCGACGTCAACCTCTCCATGCCGCCGCCTGCTCCTATTCCCAATCCCACCTTCCGGCCGCATCTTCTTCACCATTTCAGCACTAATCGACGAATCTCCAAGCGCCAGCAGGACGGCGGCATTCTTCTCTCATCCGGCACGGCGGGAGAGGAGGCCACGTGTACCTGCGAAAGTGTTTTCGCAGCTGGGGTATCCGATTATTTCCCCCGACGACCACTGGGGAACGTGGACGGCGCTCTTCGGGGCCGGAGCTTTCGGTGTCTGGTAAGGAATTGGTGGGAGGAAATTCCTTTGGTTTTTAATCGGAAGGGAAAACTGATTTTTGATTCTGTGAATGTTTTGGGGAAAGGTCCGAGAAGACGAAGCTGGGGAGCATGGTGAGCGCGGCGTTAGTGAGCACGTTGGTAGGGCTTGCGGGGAGCAATTTGGGGATAATCCCTCATGAAGCGAAAACGTATTCAATCGTGCTGGAGTTTCTGCTTCCAATTACGATTCCCCTGTTGCTGTTCAGAGCAGACTTGCGGAGTGTGATTCAATCTACTGGGAAACTGCTATTGGCTTTCCTTCTTGGTTCAGGTTTGGCTCCCTTTCCCCACTCTTTCTGTTTGAATTGCCAATAGAGAAAAGTATGGTAAACTGAAAGAAAGTTCTGGTCGATTTGATGAGAGTCTCTCTCAATGTTGTTGTATAGGGTAGTTGATGGAAGCAATAGGATCTTAATGGTGGAGCAGATGCCAAGGCTCTGTTTTTATATAGTAAGTGCCTTTGAGCTTCTGGTTGTGCTGAGTTTGATGGGTTGGTTGAACATTCTGTTATTGTTATCCATATGCTGCCGAGTACTAGGAAATTAGTCTTCCCACATTGTTGTCATGTAATAGTGAATGAAATGTCTGATGGGTCTTCCTTAAAAAATGGTTCACAACCATTAATCTTCCATCCCCTCTGATTCTTCACTGCAATGTCTTGTGCTGGACAGCGGCCACTGTTATTGGAACTTTAGTGGCTTTTCTGCTGGTGCCTATGAGATCACTTGGCCAGGACAACTGGAAGATAGCTTCTGCTTTGATGGGGAGTTACATTGGTGGAGGTCAGTTGCTGAATTTTGTCATTTCAGCTATGTTGTTCATGATTAAAATAATTTCAATTTGCTGTAACAATCAGTCTAGGAAGCTAACTCTTTCAGCTTTTTTCCCCTATCTGGCGCAGCTGTTAATTATGTCGCAGTTTCAGAAGCTCTGGGGACTTCCCCGTCTGTTGTGGCAGCAGGAATAGCTGCGGACAATGTGCTTACTGCTATATACTTCATGGTTCTATTTGCAATGGCTGCTAAAATACCGCGTGAGCCATCAATGTCAACTAATGGTAACTATATCCAGGCTATGCCATCAAATGGGTTAGTTGGTTCATTCCTCGTGACAATCAGCTGTAACCGCTTCATCAACCTGTGAATCTCTTGGCAGAGGTTGAAGGGACTGCCAAATCGGATTCTGAAGCAAAGACGACTGTGCTACAGATGGCTACAGCTATTGCCATCTCTATCTCCATATGCAAGGCTGCAACATTTCTCACCCAGTCATTCAAGATCCAAGGAGGCACTCTCCCAGCTGTGACAGCTCTTGTTGTCATCCTAGCAACAGCTTTTCCTGCTCAATTCAGTTTTCTAGCCCCTGCTGGCGACACCCTTGCTGTAATTCTGATGCAGGTAAAAAAACAAGAGCAAAATCAACCCATTTATGTAACTGATCCACCAATCAAGACGACCTCATTACTAAAATGGCTTGCTTATACAACACCAGGTGTTCTTCGCCGTGGTGGGAGCTGGTGGGAGCATAATGAATGTCATCAACACAGCACCTAGCATATTCCTTTTTGCTCTCATTCAAGTAACGGTCCATCTTGCTGTGGTTCTGGGTTTGGGAAAGCTGTTCCGGTTTGACCTGAAGCTATTACTTCTAGCGTCCAATGCCAACGTTGGAGGCCCTACGACGGCTTGTGGGATGGCAACAGCTAAAGGATGGAGTTCCCTGGTCGTCCCTGCGATCCTCGCAGGCATCTTTGGTGTCTCTATCGCAACGTTTCTTGGCATTGGGTTCGGCATGATGGTCCTCAGACACTTGTGATCATCAGATTTCAGCAGTATAGAGGAAACCTAAATCTTTTTCTTGGTTTCCTGCATTTCCTTAGAGCAAAGCATATTCTGTTGCTCATTGGATGCTCCTGAATAGAATATGGTTGCTTGCTGGAAAGTCCTCTTCTGGCAAAGTCAACTGCTTGTACTTTGTTTTTATCAGGTCAACTGTACTTTCATTATTTGCCCAACTGTACTGCTTTTCTTAGCAGTCAGTGATTACTGTACTGGCAGTAACATACAATGTTAGGAGGAGACTGAATAGTGAATACTGTTTGATAATTCCGACGAGGGTTTATGTCGTAGTGGTAATGTTACGAACTTAATAGATCATCGAATGAAGTACAGTATGCTACCTGAATACAAAAACCAGTACAGTATGCTTCATCGAAGACTTTTTTTTCCCTGTACGATTTCACGGATGACGTGGACTTGGGGATGTATTATAAAAACGTGGTACAGAATGAAGTGCAGAGGATCACCCATCCCTCTTTTAGAAGAGAACAAACAAATGAGGAACCTAAACGCCGTCGTTGGGGCAGTCTTGCTGGTTGCCTTAGTGGGATGGCTGATGATATGGGTAATGCTGCCCACAAAGGCTTACAAGAATTCATGGGATCCAAACCTTTCATCCACCCACTTCAACTCGGTTTATTTCCAGGGACAAGGTAATTGGTGTTTTAGTAGTATTAGCATTAATCTTGTTTATTGTACCATTAGGGGGTGATAAAAATTGTGTAATTACCATTCTGCTCCTCTGTTAATCTGCAGGGACGAACCTTCTGCTCTTCTCCTTTCCTGTCATGTTCATAGCTGCTTTGGGATGTGTTTATCTTCATTTCCACACCAGACTCCAGGAACCCTTCTCATCCTCCAAAAGGTTTCGTTGATAAATCATAATTCGGTCGAAATTGTTGTGTCTTATTGTACTGAAAGTCTGAAACAACGATGAGTTTATATAGATTACAACAATGACGACCGACTTCTGTAACCACCATATATAACATTAATACTATGGAAAATACCTAACTTATAGGAATATAATAAGGAACATAACTCCGCATCCGATTACATATCAATACTCGTAATACTACTTGCATTACTCATAATCCTTTACTCTCCCAAATTGATGGGGTAGTTAACTCAGACACTCTAATAAAATTTGTTGGCTGCAGAGAAGTCAAACCCAAACTAATTTCTCCCTTGTGGAGGCCATATGTGATCTCCCCGCTGGGCATAGTCACAGGAGTGGAGCTGGCTTTCATGGCGATGTTCATAGCACTCCTCATCTGGTCCCTGGCCAATTACGTATACGTTAGTTTTGGCCACCTCCACATGCACAAACAAGGAGAAAAGATGTAAGCAGCCCTAAATTAAAGCTGCATACATATCTGTGTACTCTTTTAAATTTTTTTCCTGATAAAACAGCATTAATTAGCTGGTCGTTTCATTTTCTGAATGCATGCATGCAGTTGGCAGGCCAAGTTTCGCAGCGTATCACTGAGGCTAGGCTACGTTGGGAACATATGCTGGGCGTTTCTCTTCTTCCCTGTAACTAGAGGGTCGTCGTTGCTGCCTCTTCTAGGGCTCACTTCGGAGTCCACCATCAAGTACCATATTTGGCTAGGCCACGTTTCTAATGTCCTCTTTGCTCTCCACACAATTGGGTTCGTCGTGTATTGGGGGATGACTAACCAGATGTCCGAGGTAAAATATTTCATATATAGGAGACTCCTTACACCGTACATCTTTCTGTGTTCGATAATATAGTTAAAGAAGTCATGAACCAAAATAGAAGAGCTTGCTCTCCACCCATAAGTAAATATTTCGTTGTAGGCTTATCAGATCGTTCATCTTTTTTTTTTTTTTGTATGTTTAAATGATAAGATAGGAGTATGAACTGAAACATTCTAGAGCTACACAAATAGTTATTAAATCGTTAGCACCGCATAGAAACATTATTTCCTTCTAGAGTAGTTGTTGATACGAATAAGAGAAAGGATGTTATAGCCATTTACTTGCACATTCAATGTACCCTACAAGATAGACAAGGCATAGACTTGAGTATAGTAAAAATAAGAAATTGAAGGATTTCATTAATACGAATAAGAAGAAACTATGAATAGCCGTTTAGTGTGCAATCAATGTACCCACTCTACGGATAGAAGAATACATGGAGTTGGATATAGTAAAAATAAGAAATTGAAAGATCTCAATAAGAGAAACTATGTTAAAACCATTTAATGTACTCTACGGATGGAGGAATAGAAAGAGTTGGATATAGTAAAATGAGAAATTGACAGATTTCGTTGAAATTATTGCTCATTTGGAAATTTCATGAAAAAGCTAATCATAAGTTCTTCTCTCCATTGAAACAATAGGGTCATTACACTCAATACTAAACTCGTTAAAGAGATGAAATAAACAAGGTATATCTTTTTTCCCCAATGTTGGATCGATCGTCAGAAGAAGAACTAGCCCATGACTAATAATATGATTGAATTTCCGGAAAATTTGAAAAATTAGAAACGAAACTACATGTCACGCGACATGTCTAATTAAATAATTTTTTTTTTTTTCCTTTTCAAATACGTGTGTACAGATGTTGGAGTGGAGCAGGACATATGTATCGAATGTGGCTGGAGAAATAGCAATGGTGATAGCGGTGGTAATGTGGGTGACCAGTTTTGGTCGTGTTAGGAGAAAGATGTTCGAAGTCTTCTTCTACACTCACCATCTCTACGTTTTGTACATACTGTTCTACCTGCTCCACGTTGGTGCTGATTACCTGTGCATGATCCTTCCTGGGATGTTCCTTTTCATGATCGATCGTTACTTGAGGTTCTTGCAGTCTCAAAGGAATGCCAGATTGATCTCTGCTCGACTCTTGCCTTGTGGTAGCGTTGAACTCAACTTCTCCAAGTGCCCTGGTAAGGACATATGATCATATAATTAACAACCATGCCTGGATTTTGATTGATATGTTTAAAACCGAATTGATAAGAAGTTTAACAATTTCAATTTTAGTTTAAACGGTAAAAAAGACATCGAAAAGAAGAAGAAAAGCATATTATGACCATTGTAAGTGGGGGATGATTCGGTTTTTGGGTTTGTTCAGATCGATGAAATGAAATCGATAAGGATGATTATCATCAGTTTCAGAGACTTATTTATTTTGGGTTTTGATTTTTCTTTGTTCGACGATTCGATTAACCAAACCGACAGTTCTACGTGACAATTATGGGTTGTTTTTTTTTTTTGTGCAGGGTTGAAATATAATCCAACAAGCATATTGTTCATAAATATCCCCACCATTTCCAAGCTGCAATGGCATCCTTTCACTGTCACTTCAAATAGCAACTTGGAGCCCAATAATCTCAGTTTGGTCGTAAAAAGTCTTGGAAGTTGGTCACGAAAACTTTCCCAACAAATATCCTCCTCCGTAGATCGTCTCCAAGTCTCAGTTGAAGGCCCCTACGGACCCATTTCATCCCATTTTCTCCGGTTCGATACACAATCTTTCTTTCTGATTTTACGTTTACTAGTATATATATTATTGCATACTCTAAAGCGTACTCTTTTTTTTTTTTTTTTTGTAAACTCTCCTAGGCACGAGGAACTAGTACTAATCAGTGGCGGAAGCGGAATCACTCCCTTCATTTCCATAATCCGCGAAATCATCTTCCAGAGCTCAAACCCTAACCCACAAATCCCATCACGAATCCTTCTGATTTGCGCTTTCAAGAACTCCACGGATCTCGCCATGCTCGACCTCCTGCTGCCCTTCGATGGCACGCCCCATCCGATTCCCGAGTTGTTGAACCTTCAGATCGAAGCCTACATCACCAGAGAGAAAGACCAGCCCACCGATTCTGAGAAACAACCGGCCCAAACCAAACGGTTCAACCCGGCCCAATCGGACGGCCCCATCTCGGCGAATCTCGGGCCCAACGCATGGCTCTGGCTCGGTGCAATAATACTGTCATCTTTCGCCCTGTTCGTCGTCCTCCTCGGGGTTGTGACTCGGTTTTATATCTACCCGATTGACCGGAATGCCCACGACGGCAGCTACCACTACTCCTACTTCGTCCTCTGGGACGGCTTCCTCGCCTGTGCCGGCGTACTCGCTGTGTCTTCTGCGGTTTTCCTCGTCAAGAAAAGGAGGGATTTGGCGGAAGGGAATAGAGTGAAAGGCCTGGAAGTGGGAGTTTCGCCGCCGCCGCCGGGAAGTTTTGTCGGAGAGGTGGAAAGTGTGCCGGTGCAGTGCGTTGCTGGAGCTACCAACGTGCATTTTGGGCGGAGGCCTGATCTCAAGAGTAAGCAAACGCTAAAACGTTACCGTTTTACCCCATAAAAAATATCAGAACCTTTTTTTTTCCTTGGAGGGAGGATTTATTAATTTGTTTCATTCATGTATGCAGGGATACTGTTGGATTGCGGAGCGTCGGACGTTGGGGTGATGGCTTGTGGGTCGAGATCGTTGCGGCATGAAGTAGCCCAGATCTGTTCGCCTGGCTCGGCCCAAAATCTGCACTTTGAGTCCATTAGTTTTAATTGGTGATCCACTACTGTCTTCTCAAATTCCTCACTTTTCTGTGTCAATTATGGATTTGGAGTTGTCAGAAGTTTGAAAAGGTAAATCCTTTGTGTACTCAAAGACAAATAAGAGAATAAGAAGCTGTATTCTGTACAATATGGTGTTTGTTTGGGTTTAAGTATTGCATTTTATCTCTCAATTGTTTTGGTTTCTGATATAAATAAATAATGTTACCGATAACATATGTGGCAAATGTTGATGATCGAATGTTTAAACAATATAGTATGTATATATTGTGTCATATGTACGGTGTGAAATAAGCATACATGAACAAAATCAACATTTAAATATATATAAACGAGACAAAGGAGATAGAAATATACAAGTTTCTCTTTAAAGAGTTTTGTTCACCTCAATTGGTACTGTCACGTGTGGCAGATGACATGGCGCCAACAAGGTGACAACATGGCGGCTGCACATGTGGCATGTATGGAAGACTAGTAGCATAGAGATGCTCCTAGGATTATCCACCTTAATAGAGAGCTTAATGGTGCACTTATGAGTCACATAATGGGTGACATTTATAGAGTGCATAATGGGGGGACTTAATGGGGTGTATTGATGTAGAGGGACATTATGAGGGGTATTGATGCCTTGTATGAGGAGAGGCTTATATAAGGAGACATCTCCCTCACTTGTAACTCATCTCATTATTTTTTAGAGTAATACACACTAGAGAGTTCTCACAATCCTTTGTCTTTGTTCTTGTTTCTTTGCTTGCAAGTGAGTTGAGAGAAAGACTGCCTAGCGCTCTAACGGATTTGAGAGCTAGGGCCGCACGATTGAGAGTAAGGTCGTGACAAGTGGTATCAGAACCCCGTTCGGCTTTGTGCTAGCAAAGTAGAAGCTATAGCCAGAAGGAAAGGAAGAGCCTCACCAAAAATGTCGGGATCAGATAGCGGCGTTACCGAGCATGAGAAGCGTGGAAGGGATCACACGAAGAATCCCAAGCCAAAGGGTGACAAGTCAAGCACTCGTGATCCTATGGCGGCTCTAGAGAGGCGTGTCTCTCGAGTAGAAGTGAAGTTGGGGGAAGATATCACTGCCATTAGGGGTGGGCATACGGTTCGGTAAAACCGAACCTAACTGAACCGAACCGAATTCAAACCGAACCGAATAACATTAATTCGGTTCGGAATTCGGAAGAGAAAATGGTATATTTCGGAAACCAAGGTCCTTTCGACCGAACCGAATTTCCGAATTCCGAACCGAATTTCCGAATTACTATAATTGCAAGTTTCAAATGGTGTATTTTTATGTTTGTACTTATTATGAGTCTTAAATATTTGAATTATGTTAGTATTTTATGACTTATATGTTGAAATGTTTGATTTTATCATTGATGATGCATTTAATTGCATATTTATTGTTTACATTAAGGGTGAAAATAATTTAAAAGAGCAAAAATACAAGCTAACCTCACAAGTTCGGTTTTTCATACAAAACCGAACCGAACCGAATTATAATTCGGTTTGAACCGACCGAACCGAATTATAATTCGGTTCGAATTCGGTTTGAGGTTTGATGAAACTCGGAAACCCGGTATACATTATTTCGGTTCGGTTTGAACCGAACCGACCGAATGCCCACCCCTAACTGCCATCGAGGATTTGGGAGGTAACTTTGCCCAAGTCCAAAGCGATGTTCAAGGAATGGCTGGTAGGTTGACAAGCTTGGAGATCAACCATGATGGGATGCGAGAAGAGCTTGTGGCCCTCATCAACAACACCATCACCGCCTCCATAAACAACGCCATTGAAGTTGTGAAAGAGCATGTCCAGGCTGAGCTGGTCGGCGTGAAGAAGGAGATTGCAGACCTCAAGAGTGAGGTCACTCTCGTGAAGAGAGCCATGGCTAGCGGACCAGCCCCGGTGCAATCCGTCCCACGTGCTGATGTTCCAATACCGAAGAACTTCGGAGGTTCAAGGAACGCGAGGGAGTTAGAGAACTTCCTTTGGAGTCTTGAGCAATACTTCAAGGCATCCGGCATCCAAGAGGATGAGGTAAAACTTCGTACCGCTCCACTATACTTGGTTGATGTTGTAATGGTGTGGTGGAGGCGACGTGAAGCGAACGTAGAAAGAGGTACTTGTGTGATGGTAACGTGGGAAGATTTCAAGAGAGAAATCAAGAAGCAGTTCTACCCGAAGAACGTGGAGTTTGAAGCCCGTTCGAAGTTGAGAAGACTCACCCAGAGGGGTGGAGTTCGAGAATATGTGAAAGAATTCTCGGAGCTGCTTCTAGAGACCCCGGACATCACGGACAAGGAGGCTATGCACGGCTTTCTTGATGGGCTGCAACCATGGGCCAAGATAGAGATGCAACGTCGAGGAGTGCAAGACCTTGCAACTGCCATGGCCACGGTGGAGTCTTTTGTTGAGTACAAAAGGCAAGAGAGCAGCGGCAAAGAGAAGAGTTCAAAGCCCAACAAGGGTGGAGAACAGCAGAAGCCTTTCAAGGAAGGTTCTCGCACTCAACACCAAGGTGGTTCGAGCAAAGGGGGTAAGTACGAGCCAAAACCCATGTCTTGCTTCCTTTGCGATGGACCACATCGAGTGCGGGATTGCCCAAGGAAGGCGAGATTGGTAGCCATGGAAGCTCAAGATGAGGAGCCCAAGGCGGCGGAGGCCAAGATTGTCTCAATCCGCAAGCTTGGCGCGGTGAAGACCGACGTCAAGGAGAGAAAGCGTGGGAGGTGCTATGTTCTGGCGCAATTCATGCAAGGCGATTCAAAAGCCTTGGTGGATACCGGTGCCACGGACAACTTCCTTCGCATCGAGGAGGCAAACCGACTGGGTATTGCCTACGAGAAGGGGCAAGGGAGGCTCAAGACGATCAACTCGGAGTCCATTCCAATCCATGGAGTTGCTCACAACGTGCCAGTGAAGCTCAGCGAGTGGGAAGGCCTCATCGACTTTTCCGTCGTCACCATGGACGATCACCCTGTCATCCTCGGCATCAACTTCCTCGACAAGGAGGGAGTGCTCTTGAAGCCCAACTCCAACACGATGTGCTTGGAGAAGGAGGGGGAGTTCCATGCGGTCCATCTCTTGAGAGAAGATGGCCCCCATAGTGCTCTATCGGCCATGCAGGTATTGAAGGGGTTCAAGAAGAATGAACCAACCTTTCTTGTGTCCTTGAAAATGGAGGAAGAAGGAGGCACAATGGGAATCACAACTCCCATCATCGAAGGCGTCCTCGAAGAATTCGACGACGTGATGCCATCGGAGTTGCCCAAGAAGCTGCCACCAAGAAGAGAGGTGGACCACAAGATCGAGTTGGAGCCCGGAGCGAAGCCCCCTTCGCGAGCACCATACCGCATGTCACCACCGGAGTTAGAAGAGTTGCGGAGGCAGCTCAAGGACTTGGTGGACGCAGTCACCTTTTGGAGCACCGGTGTTGTTCCAAAAGAAGAAGGAAGGGTCGTTGTGGATGTGCATCGACTATAGAGCCATCAACAAGTTGACGGTGAAGAACAAGTGGTCGATTCCCAACATTGCCGACTTGTTCGACCAGCTTGGAGAGGCGATGTGGTTCATCAAGCTTGATCTTCGCTCGGGCTACTATCAAGTGCGGATAGCAGAGGGCGACGAGCCAAAGACGGCTTGTGTGACGAGGTATGGCTCTTACGAGTTTCTTATGATGCCATTCGGTCTCACCAATGCACCAGACACGTTTTGCACTTTGATGAATCAAGTGTTCGAGCCATTCTTGGACCGGTTTGTCGTGGTCTACTTGGATGACATCGTCGTGTATAGTAAAACACTCGATGAGCATATGCCAAGAATCTACGCCAAGTCTTCCAAGTCCTTCGCGGCAACGAGTTGTACGTCAAGAGGGAGAAGTGCACATTTGCCGCCACGGAGGTTCCATTCTTGGGGCACATCATTGGTGGAGGCAAGTTGAAGATGGATGGGGCGAAGGTGCAGGCAATCCAAGAATGGGAGCCGCCGACGAAGGTGCCAGAGTTGCAGTCATTCCTCGGCCTTGCCAACTACTATCGGAGGTTTATCAAGGGCTACTCCAACATTGCAGCACCCTTGACGGATCTCTTGAAGAATAACAAGGCGTGGGATTGGCCGGAAAGGTGCCAAGAAGCATTCGAGGCCTTGAAGGCAGCGGTGATGAAGGAGCCCGTGCTCGTGCTCCCCAACCCGATGTTGGCCTACGAAGTGCAGACCGACGCATCCGACTTCGCGATTGGAGGTGTGTTGATGCAAGATGGGCATCCCATTGCCTTCGAGAGTCGGAAGCTCAGCGAGACAGAGAGGCGATACACCGTTCAAGAGAAGGAGATGACGGTCGTGGTGCATTGCTTGCGCACATGGAGGCACTACTTGTTGGGATCAAAGTTCGTAGTGAAGACGGACAACGTGGCAACGAGCTACTTTCTGACGCAGAAGAAGCTCACCCCTAAGCAAGTGAGGTGGCAAGACTTTTTGGCCGAGTTCGATTTCGTCATGGAGTATAATACAGGCAAGGCGAACTCCGTTGCAGATGCTCTTAGCCGCAAAAGTGTCGCCGCAAGCATCATCCAGCCCACGTTTCCTTTGAAGGAGCGGATCGTCGAAGGCCTTGGCCATGACCCCTTCACCAAAACCGTAGCGGAGTACATCGAGCAAGGCAAGACTCGACGGTTTTGGATGAAGGATGGGCTCATCATGACCAAGGGAGAGCGAGTGTTCGTGCCAAGATGGGCCAACTTACGAAAGGAGATCATGAAGGAGTGCCATGATTCCAAGTGGGCGGGCCATCCCGGCATCGAGAGAACGCAAGCGCTCATCGAAGAAGCATACTTCTGGCCGCGTATGAGAGACGACGTGGAGATGTATGTGAAGACTTGTCTTGTGTGCCATCAAGACAAGATGGAGCAGAGAAGCCCAGCAAGCTTGCTAGAGCCCTTGCCCACGCCTCAACGACTATGGGAGAGTGTAAGCATGGACTTCATCATCAGACTTTCCAAAGTCGATGGATGCGGTTGCATCATGGTTGTGGTGGACAGGTTCTCAAAGTATGGAGTGTTCATTCCTGGGCCAAAAGACATGACGGCAGAGGATGCAACGCGGCTATTCTTCAAGAACATGGTCAAGTATTGGGGCATTCCTAGCAACATTGTGAGCGACAGAGATGGGCGTTTCACGGGCAGATTTTGGCGAGAGCTGTTCAAGATCATGGGCTCAGACTTGAAATTCTCGACGACATTTCATCCTCAAAGCGATGGACAGACGGAGCGGGTGAATGCCTTGTTGGAGGTGTACTTGCGGCACTACGTGAGTGCAAACCAACGAGATTGGGTGAAGTTGATGGATACGACACAATTCTCCTACAACTTGCACCGTAGCGAGTCGACCAACACGAGTCCATTTGAGTTGGCGACGGGGCAGCAACCTTTGACACCTACGACGGTGGCAACGGGATATAGAGGCAACAGTCCGGCAGCCTACAAGTTCGCTAAAGGCTGGCACGAGAAGATGGAGATGGTCAAGTCTTACTTAGCCCGCGCTAGTAAGAAGATGAAGAAATGGGCGGACAAGAAGAGGCGGCACTTAGAGTTTGAAGAGGGAGACATGGTGATGGTCAAGTTCTACCCTCATCGCTTCAAGCATCTCAAGAATGTGCACAAGGGACTGCTTCGCCGCTATGAAGGGCCATTCCTCATCGTGAAGAGGATTGGCAAGGTGGCGTACAAGGTGGAGGAGCCGTCGCACTTGGAGATCCATCCAGTGTTTCATGTGAGCCAACTCAAGGCTTTCCAAGAAGACAAGGAGGACGAGCAGCGAAGAGAGTCGCAGCGCGCACCAACACTCATCACCAAGACAAACGACCATGAAGTTGAAGAAATCATGGCACGTCGTGTCATTCCTCGTCGTGGCGTACATCCAAGCTTTGTGGAGTACTTGGTCAAGTGGCGCAACCTTCCGGAGAGTGAAGCAACTTGGGAGAAAGAGCTCACACTTTGGAAGAACAAGGACTTGATCGAGGCATTCCATCAAGAGGACACGACGAGGGCGTCGCGAGCATAGATGGGGGAGGATGTCACGTGTGGCAGATGACATGGCCCCAACAAGGTGACAACATGGCGGCTGCACATGTGGCATTTATGGAAGACTAGTAGCATAGAGATGCTCCTAGAATGCTCCACCTTAATAGAGAGCTTAATGGTGCACTTATGAGTCACATAATGGGTGATATTTATAGAGTGCATAATAGGGGGACTTAATGGGGTGTATTGATGTAGAGGGACATTATGAGGGGCATTGATGCCTTGTATGAGGAGAGGCCTATATAAGGAGCCATCTCTCTCACTTGTAACTCATCCCATCATTTTTTAGAGTAATACACACGAGAGAGTTCTCCCAATCCTTTGTCTTTGTTCTTGTTTCTTTGCTTGCAAGTGAGTTGAGAGAAAGGCTGCCTAGCGCTCTAACGGATTTGAGAGCTAGGGCCGCACGATTGAGAGTAAGGTCGTGAAAGTACCCACAAATAGAAGCGTCATTTAAATATATAGACAAGACAAAAAAATATGCAAATATACGAATTTATCATTAAAGAATTTTGTTTCCCTCCATCGGTACCCAAAATGACGAAACAAATTCCTACTGAAATAGAACGACGAACACATATGCTCGGTTGGAGAAATTGGTCTTATATGCAACATAGTCTTCTTTAAGTTGAAACATCCAAAAGTGTGAAAGGAGAGTAGAAAAGGGAACAAAAGTAGAGAAAATCAAAGAGATTCTTTTGCCGTTACCCTGACTAATAATTCGTCTGTCATAGGAAAAAATCCCAAGTTACGCATGTTTTTAAAAAAAATTCTCAAAATACACACGTTATGAAAATAATTCCCAATCTACGTTAGTTTGGGCCATCACCGCTGTCGACGAAGACAGTGATTGCATCACCGCTGTCGACGAAGACAGTGATTGCATCACCGCTGTCGACAAAGACAGTGATTGCATCACTGCAGTACACGGCCGCGGTGAAGGCCTGACCAGCGTCGAAACTTTAAACAAACGTAACTTTGTGCTCGGTTATCCGATCGTAGCGAAATTTTTTTTGATTCCGCATAATTTTTCGAGATCTTGCAAGCCGCAAATTGCCGTAGGCGGTTTGGTACCGCCTTCGTCTCGAAAATATGTCGTTTGCTACCCCGAACGAGCCTTTTTTCGATTTCGTCAAACTTTGAACGACCATAACTTTGTGCTCCACAATCCGAAAATCATAAATTTTTTTTTATTTCGCATAAATTTTTAAGGACTACAATTTTTATCATAGACATATTTTCGGAATGTACTTGGATTCCTGAAAAGGAAGGTAATGTTATTCCCAAAACCCCTTATATCCATAAATAATTCATTTTTTGAAAATTCTCTCCTAATAAATATTGTAGTCCTTAAAAAGTTATGCGAAATAAAAAAAATTCATGATTTTCGGATTGTGGAGCACAAAGTTATGGTCGTTCAAAGTTTGACGAAATCGAAAAAAGGCTCGTTCGGGGTAGCAAACGACATATTTTCGAGACGAAGGCGGGACCAAACCGCCTACGGCAATTTGCAGCTTGCAAGATCTCGAAAAATTATGCGGAATCAAAAAAAATTTCGCTACGATCGGATAACCGAGCACAAAGTTACGTTTGTTTAAAGTTTCGACGCAGGTCAGGCCTTCACCGCGGCCGTGTACTGCAGTGATGCAATCACTGTCTTCGTCGACAACAGTGATGCAATCACTGTCTTCGTCGACAGCGGTGATGCAATCACTGTCTTCGTCGACAACAGTGATGCAATCACTGTCTTCGTCGACAGCGGTGATGGCCCAAACTAACGTAGATTGGGAATTATTTTCATAACTTGTGTATTTTGAGAATTTTTTTTAAAAACATGTGTAACTTGGGATTTTTTCCTCTGTCATAAGACTTCCCTAAACCCATAAGCCATTCCATTCAAAGCTTCATAGCTCTCTTGTGTTTGTCCATCTTTTCCTACTTGCACGCCATGTTTGCCCCTGTCCGCCAGGAATAGTGATGGCAATTTCAACCCGCCCCGCGGGTATTACCTGACCCGTGATGTGACGGGTATTATCCGACCGGCAGTAGCGTGGGGCGGGGTGGGTGTCTACTTCCCACCCGCCCCGTTTTAGACTCATTTTATCTCAATTTCTTACAATATCTATACATATTTCTCCTATTTTGACTTTTCTTCAACTAGTTAGAGTCGATCTTTCAACTTGTTAGACTCAATTACCCATTCTATTATCACTATTTGTCATTCTTAAAGTGTTTTTCCCTTCGTTTTATCGTAAAATTTAAAATTTACTTGTATTTTTTCCGAATAACATGTAAGAGTGGGTCGACCCGCCCCACCCCGTACCCGCACGGGTTTTACCCGCGCCGTCCCGTAGTAGCGTTGGACAGGGCATGGGAATTGAGGTACCCGCCCCGCCCCGTTGCCATTACTAGCCAGGAAGCTGCAATCGAAGGATTGAAAGTGTAAGACATCTCTGTTGCATCGCTCTCACGCTTTCAAATCAGTATGTTTGATTGGTTGTTTTAGTAATTGGTAGCACTTGAAACACAGAGATGGGAGGTAAAGTTGTCAAGCTTGTGATTATGATCGTAGACAAAACAGCCTCTCCAAGGTAAGAAGATCACACATGTAAACATTCATTTTTCTGTAGAAAATCACTTACCAATTCTGTTACACGGGGGATGATGAGAAGATATTGAAATGGGACGATTTCTTAGTATCGAGTGTCGCCGGAGAAACAGTTGTAATTGCTGGATTGGTCATGTGGGCGATAAGCTTTACTTGCATCAGAAGATATGTTCGAGCTCTTCTTCTACACACACCATCTCTACATTGTCTTTGTTATGTTCCATGTCAGCTTCTCCTCCGCCTGCACAAGCCTTCCTAGTTTCTACCTCTTTACGATGGATCGGTTCCTGAGATTGCTTGTATCCCACCAGAAGGTTTGTTTGGTTTCAGCTAGAGTATTAATATTTTTTATGACATATCATGCTGATGGCAAAAGTAAAGGAATTTCGGATGGAAGTAGACGGATTGATCTCTTTGTTATTCACTCAAACTTGTTTGACTGAAACGTGCAAAATTAAAAAATTGTAACCATTTTGTACAATAACTAACGGCAACAAGAGACATGTTCACGTCCCATGTATCAAACTCCGAATCGCTTTAAACTTAATTTTCCTTTGGCCAATTTGGGTAATGAGTAGATGTGGTCTGGGAACTGGAAAGGTGTTACCCTTTCAGCAATAGGACAGAGTATTGTAGCTAGTAGGACTTGGCGAAAATGGCGATTTCTTCAGCTGGTTGTCCTGTCATCAAGCAAGTCTTGGTTCCAGCGGGCTGTTCGAACGGGAAGCAACGGATGGTTGCTCCGGTTTCTTCTTTCACTCTTGCTTCGTCTTCATCGCTGCGACGAGGGAGCAACAAATGTGAGGGGAAGGGAACTGAAAAAGAGAATGGCAGAAGGAAGATGAGAATAATACGATTACCTTGCGGACCAAGGACCCCTTGCCCATTTGCCCTGCGATATTGCTTCTTTGAGTTCATCATACGAGCTCACGTCGACAATGTTACTGCAAACGAGTGAGAAGGAAGCAGTGAATTTGATTTCTCGAGTGAAAAGCAATGAATGGAAAAAAAAAATCTTATATGTCCTATGTCTAATCAGAAGGAAGATCACAGAGCTGTTCTGTAGACGATACTAGGACGAGAATATACCTATCTCGAAATGATGTGGCTTTAGCCAGCAGGGATGCTTGGATCTCATCCAGCTTGTCTTTTACGTAACCTACTAAAGTTGAAGGCTCCATTGATATTCCAAAAACTTTTCCTTGCTTTCCAGGAACATCTCTCCTTGATATCACAACACTTCCGCTTGCAACATCTCGAGGACCAATCTCAATCCTAATAGGGACCCCCTGTGAAAACCCGGGCCAACTATTTTACTTGATGGATTCGAAGTTGGGGGCTAACAATTATGTGTATAGCTTAGGTTTAGAAGAGTTACCTTCATCTCCCAGAAATTGAACTTCCATCCAGGGGTTCTCGTGTCTGAGTCATCAAGTTTGACTTTCACACCAGCAGAGTGCAGAACTTCTTTTACAGAGGACGCAGCATTCAGAACCCCAACCTTTTCATCGTCCTTTTTCCATATGGGCACGATCACAACCTGTAACGCAAATCCATATATCAGGAGGCCACGGCAATTGCAATACAAGTTCCCTTTCCCTATTCATTATCACTTGTAAAGGCAAGAGGGATTTTATACAAGTAAGTTCAAATGTATTAACAGGAAAATATATACTGCTATTTGGTATCCTTGGGTGAAAATATATCAGGGTTGAAATGTTTTCATATCTAATAAGATCCTTGAAAAGAGCAAATCAAAGTGTCCCGGTAGAGTGGAGCACAAGTACCTGAACTGGTGCAAGTTTGGGAGGAAGCATTAGGCCAGCATCATCTCCATGTGTCATGATAATCCCACCAACAAATCTTGTACTGACAGCCCATGATGTTTGCCATATATGTTGCCTCTGGCCATTCTCATCCATAAACTGAATAAAGAGAAAAAAGAACATAAGTGGACTATTTGGAATATAACCTTTTTTTCTCGTATGTGGAATATTTGGATTGCCATTTAACAAAGCAACTAAGCCAGTATTAATGCAGGAAACTCAAATTGGTCCCGGAAGGATTCAGAAGATCGATTATTTCATAACAAAGAAAGTTCCTTGGTACTTGACTGTAACCATGACCCTACTGATTAAAGAGATCCGAATAAATGGAGACACCCGGACTAAATGCAAACAGGAAACAGTGAGAAGGAAGCTAAAACAAGTATAGAAAGTTACACAGTCAAAGCAGTGGGCAACAAGAAACATCGGGACACGGTACTGAAAACTAAACTAAGTTACTTGCTACAGAAGTTCATGCAGTATCAACTTCAGTCTCCACAAACTAAAGCCCATCACAGAAAACTACCTAAAAAACTCAAGTACCGGGACTATATAGACATGGAGGACAGAATGCAGAATACCAAGACCAAAAAAGCGAGAAATACATTTCTCTGACCATCTATTGTTTCTACTGTCCAAATATTCTCACGCTAGTTAATATTTTACTCCAATCACAGTTTGACAAAGTTGACCATCAAGCTATGGTGATTTAACACAGTTAGAAAAAAGTCATATATACATCATATCAAACGAATAAACGATGGATCATGTTGAAGAAACTAATTCAAACGTTGAGTTTTTTTTATAGCTTTCTGCAAGCGTGATGAAGGTTGACTGAAAAGGATATCCAATTCTCAACATTACTTTTAAGAGTAAAGATCTTACAATAAACATCCAGAAGTTACCTGCGTATCAAAAGCCCGAGAAAAGTTCTGGCCGAGGTTATGGCTGGTTCCAGCCTGTAAGGCCTTTCTATCACCCATCATAGCCTCTATTGTATATGTTCGAACAGCTCCGGCAAATGTTTCTTCTCTGGACTTCCTACCTACTACCACTGGTATCGCAGCCTCCTCATAAGCAAACTTTGTATAGACATCAATCATTTTCATAGCCTACAGTTCAGCAGTAGGAAGCCCATAAGCAAAATACTAAGTTTGCGTACAAATGCACGTCCTAGTAAATAAATTAGATACTATGATTGCATACAACTGCACATTCTTGTAAACAAATGAGATGCAAACCTCTTCTTCTGCCTCCTCTGGAGTTGCATGAGCAGTATGACCCTCCTGCCACAGAAACTCGAGAGTCCTCACAAATGGCTTCGTGCGCATTTCCCATCTAGTGACATTTGCCCACTGCAGTAGCGGAACAAAGCTTCATATACAAATGAGATGAGCTAACCAGATATCTCAAACCCTTCATATAAGATTTTAAACCCTCACCTGATTGATCAATAGAGGCAGATCACGATAACTATGAATCCACTGAGTAAACATGTGATTCACTATGGTTTCGCTGGTGGGTCGAACCTGCCACAACAACCTCGACGAGTGCAGAAATCAAAGACCAAAACTCAGACCACAGTTGTGTTTAACAAACTTAACCAACATTCACATCTCTCAACATGTAACACTAGGGTACTAGATTCTGAAGCAAGAAAGGCCAAGGTTGAATCTTCGTACCACAAGCTTTTCTTCGAGTTCCTTTCCTCCACCAATAGTTACAACAGCCAGTTCAGGACTGAATCCCTCAACATGACTAGCTTCTTTTTCAATAAAGGAATACGGTATAAACTGCAACCACAATTGAATCACGATTCCTTGCTTGCTGACAAGCATAAATGGCTTATCTGACACATACAAGCTGTGAATTGGGGAAGACAGGATTACCTGTGGGAAGTACATGTTGCTATGCCCGGTCTCCTTGAATTTGACATTCAAATAGTCCTGAATCAATAGCAAAACCAATTCAAACCAGTTATATTCAAGCATAAAAACCATATGAGAAATCTTCATAGCAGCTTACCGCACCTGAATTGCCTCCCAGATGGCGTAACCATAAGGGCGAATGACCATAGTTCCACGAACGGGGCCATAATCAGCGAGCTCAGCATTAGCAATCACATCAAGGTACCAAGCATTGAAGTCCTGCGAACGAGGGGTGATGACTCGGTCCTGGTTGGTCTTACTACTCTTCTTCTGGTTTACAGCTAGCTCCTCGGTGGTCTCCGGCGGACTGGACGCGGCACTCTGGGCCGAAAACTTCGCCGCGGCGAGGAAAGGCTGCCGCCGGCAGCTGTGGCGCCGGCGGAATAGAGCAGCCGGAGCCCGATGAGATGACCGAGAAGAGGCGGAGAAGAGAGAGGTCAGCGACGGCAGCCGGAGAGACGCTACTACTACCATTTCTCGGCGAGCGGAGAAGCAGGGAAGCCTTTCCCGTGGGGTTTAGCAGATTGGGAGCAGCTGCTTTGGAAAGGAAGATGAGGCTTTGCGAAGAAGCGCGGAGAGAGAGAGAGAGAGAGAAAGCAGTTTAGCTGATTCACAACTGATTGGGCTGCACCTGTTTAATGAGCCCAAGAATACGAGTTGTTGGATCGAAGTTCTAAATTGGTAAATCCATAATAAGCGTTCCAAATGGACCTTCAGGCCCAAAAATGAGAAGCTCTAGCAAATCCACTACTGACATAAGAAGGAAGAAGAAGCCGTCTACATTACTATTTACTGGCCACAGGCTACAGTCAAGTGCTTTAGGTCAGCAGCTAAGCACGATTTGATCAATTAACAAAAGTCAAAGGACATTGATCAAAGAGAACCTAGAGAGATGCCAAACAAAATTGGCAACATTCAATAAGTTTCAACAACAAAATTCACATCTAGTGCTTCAGGAAGGGTAGATTTCCAATGCTCCAGTTTGATCAACAGCAGTTAAGGAGAAGCGATCAGCTGGAAGTTGACGAAGCCGTGGTCATTATCCAACCAGCTTGAATCGGATTTGGGCGATGATGGACTGGAACAGGGGGGAGAATGAAGATTGCGCGTTGTTGGAAACTCAAAGTCCCAACTTTCCTCTTCTTCCATTAGCTCGTAGTGCCGCTTAGGACTGCCAGGCTGAAACACAGGGTAAAATGAAGCAAACATGTTAACATGGTTAGATGAAGGTTTTGCCCCAATTGGGTAGCTAGGGATATTCTTCCAACTGACCTCTACATGGTTTGAACGCTGGTTCTCGAAGTGCTCAGAACAATCTGGAGAAAAAGATACAGCAAAGGGTGTTCAATGAAACTCAACATGGTAGGAATTATGATATCATGCATAACAAACAAACAGTGAATCAATTGATTTACCTTTGTCTAAACCAAGGATCTTCAAGAACTCATCCAAATCCATCTGTCTGTTCTGGGCCTTGATGCATTCGTCATGATTGTGCAGAAACCCTTCCTCACCAATTGCACATGGATGCATTGGGTCTTCCTCCTGCACAACACTCAGCCTCTTGCTGTTCTTCACCGCCTTCTTCTGCGATATATCACTTCCCTTTGGCACGTTGGACGAGTTTGAGATATCAGAAAGGACCTTCCTATTCCCAGAAGCTTTAACACTCGTTTTCCCGCTTGCAGCATTGGCTCCTCCAGCGAGAACAGCAGATTTCTTTTTTCCATTCAATCCTGCAATTCCTGAACGAGTCTGCTGCTGCTTCTTGGATGTGTTGTTCAGAGAAGAAGAGTTCTTCAATGCGTTTGACAAATCACCCAGCGGTGTCCTCCCACCTAACCCTCCTCCTTTCTTGGATGTCTTGGAGACATCTGTTTTCAGTCAGTCAGCAGATAATTTTGGGTAAGTTGAAAACCTAGCCGAGTTGCCAAGAAGTAGACACACATGGTACAGTAAAAGATGAGAATTGAGAAATAGTCAATTACCTTTGTAGTCAACAGTTCGAACCGGAGCAACACCTCCGCCAACTCTTGTCGCCATTGTCGTAAGATTCCGAAGGGTGGTTCTAAACTTCTAATTACCCAGAAAAATCAGTGATGGAACGTCGTTAATTGTAGTTCCACACGTATGGATCAAAATTCTCTAAAAGGATTCGAAGTGGGCACGATCTATGCTAAATCCCTAAAATCAGAAGAACCCAGAAATGGAACCCTCAACAATCTATAAAATCAGAACCAAAAACTTAAATCCCTAAAATTAGAAGAACCCAGAATTCGAAACCCTAAAATCAGAAAAGCCCAACACTTGAATCCCTAGAATCAGAGGAACCCAAAACTTGAACCCCTAAAATCAACGAGAAACACAGAGGGTTCTCACGAGAAAGATACTTACAGTCACAGAGATTGATCACCCTTTCCTAAACTTGCTTCGCAACTCTGAGACCTAGGGTAATTTTCCAATAATCCTGTAGAAAAATCAGGACAGAACAGCGATTGTACGCTTCCAAACGATCGATTCTCTAAGTGGGTTCCAAGGGGGGAAAGAATCATTGCTACTAAGTTCCTGAACTTTGAGAACCCAGAACTCGAGTCCCTAAAAGCAGCGATAGCAACGAACAGAAATCTCAAAGAGGAAGAAGACACTTACGGACACGAGCGCGATTGATCTTTCTGGAACTGCTTCACAGACTCTGAGAACTCGGGTTGCTGTCTTGAGAGTTTAGAGTAATGGGAAATCGGGGAAGGAAATCGGATAACTGAAAAAATGACCTTTGTTCTTCTTCCAACGGCTCCTTTCTTGAAATATATACGCCGAGGCGGGGGAAAGTGGGAAAGGCGGTATGTCTCGTGGCAAATTTTCTGAACGTTGGGCCGGCCAGCCCAATATACAAGCTCAACGGCTACTGAGCAGATCATCCTCCTTGACTTGGGCCAAGACAACAAGTGAGGTTCGACTTTGCTCGTTGGTTATGTACCCGTTAACTTTGTACATTTTTATTCCTCTTAATTGAGTGACTTATTAGCAAAAAAAAAAAAAAAAGACTTGGGCTAAAACAGGCTTTGATTATTTATATTTTTATGTTACATTTAAGTCTATCAATCTGTTTAATTTTATTGAAAATCTTTCGATCGAAATAATATATAAAGAAAAAATATATAGGTCGAAAATTCAGAGAAACATCACAATCATTTAAGAATATGAAATATAAAAATGTATCATTGATCCCATTTTCATAGTGATAATAAAGCCCCCGTTAAAATGCTATTGATTAGTTGATCACTTGATTGTCAAGAAAGATAGAGCATAAAAGCTCACACGACCTGTAGAAATCAACCTCACAATCCTACATAAGGGATTTTTTTTTTACAAAAGATAATCGTATATTGATTAAAAAATGCTCTCATTTTAGGAAAAACATGCCACTAATCCTAAAGAAATGGAGAGTTGTTGATTCAAGTCAATTATATACTAACAACTCAGCTAAGAGGACCATCAAAACTTGAGAGCAAACGAATAATTAGGGTTACCTCCAATATACTAACAGACTCGATCAAAGTAATAAGACACAAAATTAGATACTCCTTATCTATCAGTTCCAGTAGGTTGAATCGAGCTCCTTCGGTACATCAATCCATCAATGATTCCTCTTTTTAAGACAGAAATAGGTTGTGATAGATGCAAAAATCATAAACCTAAAGATCCAATAGCCACCACTCTTTGTCGTACAACCAAAATTTTATCCACTCTATCGTCAATTTCAAGAGGCATGTTTCAACCAAAAAATCAATTTCTAATCCTCCTTCTGCAACTCCATTTATTGAACTCGATTCTGTTCGGATTGATATCAGAGTTGACATCTTCTACTTGCCCAGCTTAAATTCCCAACAATAAATTCGTAGTGCCAAGACATATCGGAAGATTAATTTTCAAAGACGGCCTTGTACTGGCAAGTGAAAGTGGCGCAAACTATTGCACGCTGTAGGGAATTTCAGAGAAAGTTAGAAAGTGATAAGAACAAAGATAAAAAAAACACAAAATTTAAATTGAATACTACATATGGTAGACTTAGTGGGCTTGCTAATCATGATGGAAAAGTCCTCATATTCTCAGAGTTTAACTTCGTGTATGTTTTGTATTCAAAAAGATACAACAAATTTATTTAGTGTAATTGGTTGTGATTGTTGACTTTGTTTAAAGAGACCCGGGTTTAAATCCTGATATTAATATTTTTATATGAAATAAATAATTAGTTGTAAAGACCAAAGTGTCCTTATTACATTCACTCTCATTGCAGAAAATTTGAAATGGAGAAAAATAGACAAATTTCTATTATATATTATTGGAGGATTCGAAGAAATGGGTTAGGAAAATATATAAAAGGTTGTATGAAATTGTTCATAATCCATATTCGCTTGTGGCGAGGGGTTAATCCTTATTATTTGGATGGCTAAGTTTATTTGTTAACAGTTTTTTTTGGGTAAGATTTGGATGGATAAGTTGGTCGGTCACGCCGTGACGCGATGGTCACGGCTGGGACCTTACTGGAACTTCCCTGAATCGCCTGAAATGACGCATTTGGACTCCGTCTTTAAATTACGAGATAGCGGCCTCTTTCATAAGATCGTGGTCGCGATCTTTGTGTCCTGGGCGCGATCTTATTTTGCTGTCAAAATACGCCATGCCCTCGATTCAACTGGGGAAACTTTTTGCCTTCTTATTGGTCGCCTTCTGCGGTTCACGGATAACTGTTCACGACCGCGATCTTCAGGCTGCGAACTTGGTCTCGACCGTGACGTGTAGTCGTGACCTGTTCCTTTTATTCCCTTCTTGCTCATATGCTTCCCAATCGTGCTCGCATGAACTCCAATCGATTCCCTAAAAATCTCGAATGCATATAAGACCTAGAATTTTATCACAAAATCACAAAATCCGACAAATTGGGGTCAATTCCCCTATGAAAACCTACATATCAATAATACCTATGCCAAAACGCATGTTTTGCAAATATGAACGAATATGGAGCATAAATAACTTGACATGTGGCCTCGACACGGTGAATTAGCATGCAAATGCTTTGAGAATAGGGGCTAAATAACACCTATTTGAGGTGCTTTCAGTCCACAAAGGGGAATACAGGCAAACACCACTAATAATGAAAAAGAAAACTACTACTATAGCCCATTTATAGGAGACCAAACAGTATTGCTCAAGCAAACCAAAAAAAATTGCGCCCACGAAACATTCAACCTCAGTTTTAATAGTCTTTAGCAAGCTATAAATATCTCTATTGTTACTTGCATACAGGCGGCAACATCATTTCCTCCATATGTGACTCACCCATGATTGCCAGATAATCTTCCTATTTTAATAGTCTCATCAGTGCCTCCAAAAGTACTCACCACCTAGTTAAGCTCACCCTCCCAGCTAAGACTAAGACAATGTTGTGAGAATCTGCTGAAGAGTTTAATTAACAACTGCTTTGTTAACAAACAGTCTGCTATACAAATGCTCTATGTCTTCCAACCCAACATTACATAAGCAACAACCAAGAGAACCTTTATATCTCCATTTTAGCATCTTCATTTTTGTGTTTATGTTCCCTTTAATAACTAACCAAATTAAAACCCTCTTCCTGGGAATAGCCTTGCATTTCCATACAATTTTCCTAGTAATTGATCATAGGTGAACCATTCCACGGAATCATTCCATTAAACACAGGGAACCAACTGAATATCTTATTTTAAGAGTTCTCCTCCCGTTCCAGGAACCATAACTATAAGTATAATCCCAGAAATTCTTACCCTTCAATTTATAGTTGTTAACGTAGAGAGATCCATGCCGCAATAAGATCGGCCAAATATGCCTCACCATATATGCAATGCAACATTCAAACTGTTCATGTCACAAAAACCCAATCCAACCTCCTTCTTTGGAAAAGTAAGCTTCTGCGGTACCATATTAGCTCTTAACTTGAAGTCAGTTTCGATCCCCCAAATGAAGTTACTACATATCTTTTCCACCTTTGTAATACCTACCTTAGGTAATAGGAATACTGACATCCAAGCCTTTTATTCTCAAACAACAAATAAGCACATGAACTCTGGAAGGTGCTCTTTATTCTCTCTTTAGATTTAGGGGTTGTCGTTTATTGGTCTCCTTTTTCGACATTGACACGCATTGCATAAAGCTTTTGCAAACTAGCTTCTCTCCCTCATATGACCAAGACCAGATGAATCATAGCCTTCCCTTTCAAGGTCACATGTGGGGGAGTTGATGGGCAGATTCGTCTTAGCCCGAGCACCACTTCCCAACCTGCACTCCACATTGGGTTGTCACACATGTTGCGTACAAATGAGAGCTATGAGATCTCATGAATATCTAAAAGGTACTTTGGACCTTATTGCTATTTGACACATCTGATCAACCTCTTGAGTTTGGAACCCCTGCTCATCCTTCAGTACTCGAATCTTACTTCTTTCTATTTTGTTCAAACTGAGCGATGAAAGTATGGAGAATTTGTATCTCCAGCTTTTAACCATATCCCTCTCGAATTTTTCCTAAAAAAGCACTCATCAGCATTCAACAGAACATAGAGTTCCTGCATTGCATCATCTGAGAACTCCTCTATTTGGTTTCCTCAACAGATTTTTCAAATTCTTCAGTTTTTTGCACACCCTTATTAATGGGTGGCCTGTCACCACACTTCTTCTCTATTTAGTTTCCTCAACAGATTTTCCAAATTCCCCAGTTTCTTGCAGACCCTTATTAATGGGTGGCCTGTCACCACACTACTCCACGCCTCTTTCAGAAGATCATCAAATTTAGGTGATCAATCCAAAACTTTAAGAGTTTAAAAGGGTTGGTTACAGACTTCATAGGGGCTTCAGTTTCCACATACATGAGATAATGGTCTGACACTCTCGGGGAATGGAAATAAACCTTACTTTCTTTAATTTTTCTAGCCATTCCAAATTGACAAGTATCTTGTCATGTCTCTTAGAAATTGGATTAGCTAACTGTTTGTTCAACCAGGTATACCAAGGACTAGCTTGCTGCTCTTCCAGTTGCAAATCCACAATCCACTTACTGAAATTTTGTATACTAGAGTCAGGTTGGGGGAAATTTGATGCTTCAGAGGGATGTCTAATATCATCCAAGGCTCATGAGTGACTTGTGTCCTACGCAACTCATCATATAATAACAGTTTACTACTCTCATCATTTAACACATACACAAATGTGGCAAAAAATGGCGGATTATCTCCCACCGTAACTTGAATGAACTGATCCAAGGAGTGAAGGACACTAAATTTGCTTTCCGGCTTCCATTGCAACCACATCTTCCCCAATCCTGTAAAATTGTGTTTCACCTTTCACTCCCAACTAGGGAATTGCTTCTTAAGCAACTTTTTTTTCTTCTTTAAAATAGCTAGTATGTCTATATTATATTTATTTATTTTTCTTAGTAGTGTTGTATATTTACCATCTGCATTAATATTTTTAGTATTCTAGGTCAAACTTTTCATCTCTTTTCACGTCCCCTGCCACCCTTATCTTCGTTCTTCACATTTCGTTGAGGCACAATAGGCGAATCCACCCAAATCCTCTTCCCTATATCCTCGGGAGGTTTTAAATTCTCCTTGCCAACTCTGCTAATGAGTGGTGTGATCCCTTTTAGCTGTTTAGTTAAATCTCGTCTTTGAGTTGGCTGAGGTCTTGACATACAAATAAGAGGTTGGTATATTGTAATACGATTAGTCTTGAATCTGGAGGTTTCAGGTTCGAATCTTTTAACTAGTACTTAATCACGTAAAAAATTTCTATATCACCCTTATAAAAGAATATATCGTCACATCCTATCTTATATGTGTTGTTTTTTCTTCAGTGATCAATGTAAAATTTAGTGTAGAATTATTTATGAATTATAATTTGATAACTTAATTAAAGTATAGTGCAAAATTATTTATGAATTATAATGAGATAACTTAAAATATAATGCAAAATTATTTATGAATATAATTTGAAAACTTAAAACTAGGGCTGAGTAACGGTGCGGTCTGGTACAGACCAGACCATATATACGATCTATGGTCCCGACTGATAGACTAGAGTATAAACTAGAGACAAGACCAAGTACTATACGATCCAAACCACGCATGTGTGATCTGTTCAAGTACGGTCTAGTCCAGATAGACCACAATGAACGAAAAATGAACAATTTATTTTGTCAACCACACAAAAAAACCAAATCAATAACCATGAAACAATTGTTTTTTTGCCTTATAACATAAACTCCAACATGCATGAAGAATTTTGTCACCATAAATCTCAGTAAACAAAAAAATACAAAGTCCAACTTGCACCATAATGTCATAAACATTAATATAATATCTTATAGAGACACGATCGTCTTTACTCTCTGGTGAAATGTGGTTGTGAATGAAAAAGGGGACGAATTTCTCAAAATTAGGGATGAGATTTGGGTCTTGTTGGGGAATCAAGAGAGTGGTAAAGTGGGCTGCTAACACGTATAGGGAAGAAGTCGACTGGGTCCACGATTTGGTTCGGTAAACCGCGGTCTAGACCAAGAGATCAAACCATCATATAATACAAAGTTACAAACCATGAACCATACCAGACCATTCTTAACGGTATACGATCCGAACCAAATTGTGTTGGTCCATAATTTTTCAAATGTTTGGTATATTTTCTCAGCCCTACTTAAAACCCCAAACTAATTTTCTTATAACAAGCTCGAATGTTGTTGGACATAGCATAATTTATTAATTAAGCAATATATATTTATTGCATTAAGTTGTGTGGAAATGATGCCAATTTAGTCATTTACAAACCATATATCCGACTAAAAGAATGAGATTGATTGAAGTGAAACCGTACAGCAATTAATGGCCGAAATGGGACATAGCCTGGCCCAAAAATAATGTCCTTTTGGATGAATATTGCTGGCTATAGAAAAATATATGCCTTTTACCTCTATATATATATATATATGCCAGGCTTAATTTTTCTTCTTCCTATTTACGGGTAATTTTTATTTACAAGAAAATACGTGAAATATAAGAGTCGAGTTATTATTGAAACGCATACTAAAAGCTAAACGATACGGATCAGATTAGATCAAATAAATATCCTATTCGATTTGGTTCACTTTTTATTTTATTCATAAGAAACTACAAGAAATAGATCTTGACTTTACTCATAACATTTTTTTCCAATGCAATTCCATTTAACGTTTGTTCGGCAAACACATGATCAAACCCCACCCCACTAACAAGCAGAAGCAGAATGTATGTTATCTGACATCACAAGTATTTTTCTTGTTTTAATATGTACGATTATCATGTATCTTGTACTTCACGCGCGATCTCATGTTACATGCCAACATATATTGTTGAATGTCTTATCATATGAAACCAAACCAAATACCATATTCTATCTTTCATTACATTCATTCTTACAATCAAGTTGCAAATTAACGCATATGGTTGAAATTCATGTAACATACATTATTTGGTAGACGTCCCAAATGCGTACCATATTCTATCATATTATTTGTTTGCTGCAACATGAGAGAAAAGAAGGCGCCGAAGTGAAGAACGTCGAGAAGAAGGGTGGATACATGTATATATGTATGTGCCGAAGCTTTGACTTCTGATGCGGTACCGTGTTGGCCAGCACAGTTGGTTGGTCCTTTCGATTATCATCATCGTAAAACAGACAGGCCCTGTTTTTTTGGAGGGCGACAGATCCGTGGGCGTGGCTATGAAAAAGCTCAATGAGCTTAGGGTTTGTAGAGGAAGAAGATAGTGAAGGCGGCACAGAATTGAGGGAACCCGCAAGGAGTGATTCTCCTCTGTTTCATTGTATTTATAGCAAAGTGAAAAGGTAAAGTGCAGAAACAGTAAAACTGGAAATGTCTGTTAAAACAGAAATTCGAAATGCAGTAAATAAAGAACGCCACTTGTCTTCGTGTGATTGGCCTCCGGAGCTCCACCCAACGTTACACTTATAAACCTCCACGACGTCGCTTTGGTCTTCACTGAAACATCGGATGGAGGGGAAGGCAGAAACGTTTCGTTTCTGCCTGATTCGTTTCTTCTTCAAAAGTCCAGCTCGCGCCTTCTGCAATCGACCGTTGGAGATCACTCGTCTTCTTCCTGGTTTGATACGCCCCCGCAAGCTGGCGAGTAAGCGTTGAAGACTCCCAGCTTGTCCAAGAGGAATTTCAGTCGATAACGAGTGACTCCCTTCGTAAAGATGTCAGCAATTTGATCATCAGTTCTGACATGGCTCAACTTAATCAACCCAGATTTCAGTCTTTCCCTTGTAACATGGCAATCGATCTCGATGTGCTTTGTTCTTTCATGGAAAACTGGGTTTTCTGCAATATGTAAGGCTGACTTGTTATCACAGAAAAGAGGAATTGGAAGTGGAACCTGAACTCCCATTTCCAGCAACAAATTCCTGAGCCACTGGACTTCACAAACAACTTGTGCCAGAGCTCTGTACTCGGCTTCAGAGGATGAACGTGACACAGTTGTTTGCTTCTTTGTCTTCCAAGTGATGAGAGATGTCCCCAGAAAAGTGCAATAACCAGTCAGAGACCTTCTTGAATCAGGGCAACTAGCCCAGTCAGCATCACAGAACCCTGACAATTCTAATTTAGAGTCAGACTTGAAAATGAGACCCTGTCCTGGTGTGTGCTTCAAATACCTGATAACCCTATGAGCTGCTTGGAGGTGTTCGACAGTTGGAGTTCCTTGGAATTGAGCCAACTGCTGAACAGCATAGGTAATATCAGGCCTAGTGATTGTCAGATAATGGAGTTTACCAATCAATCTCCTGTAAACAGTAGGATCAGGCAAAGCTTCTCCTTGTGTAGCTGTTAACTTCAAGTTGCAATCAACAGGGGACAAACATCCTTTTGCATCAATGTACCCTGTATCAGTAATCAATTCCAGGCAATATTTCTTCTGACTCAATGAGATTCCCTTGTGATCTCTCAGAACCTCTAACCCCAGGAAGTAACTCATTTGGCCAAGGTCCTTGACCTTAAATTCCTTCCCAAGAAACAACTTTAATTGCTCAATATCACCCAGATAACTCCCTGCAATTAGGATATCATCAACATACACAAGGACCACAACAATTCTGCCTTGAATCCATCTCACAAACATGGAATAGTCTGAAGAGGTTTGAGAAAAACCATTCTTCATTAATGCAGTGGTCAGTTTGGCAAACCACTGCCTGCTAGCCTGCTTAAGCCCATAGAGAGACTTCTTAAGTCTATAAACCAGGCCTTGACCTCTAGGAACATTAGCTCCAGGAGGAATTTCAAGGTAAACCTCTTCTTATAAGTCTCCATGCAGAAATGCATTGGAGACATCCATCTGGTGAATGTGCCAGTCTTTTGAAGCTGCTACTGCCAGCAGTGTTTTCACAGAGTTAATCTTGGCCACTGGTGAGTATGTGTCTAGGAAGTCAATCCCATATATCTGTGTGTATCCCTTGGCAACAACTCTGGACTTAAATCTCTCAATAGTCCCATCTGACTTGTGTTTAATCTTGAACACCCATTTAGAACCTACAGCCTTCTTACCCTCAGGTAACTTCACAACTTCCCAAGTCTGGTTTTCTTCCAATGCTGCCAACTCTTCATTACAAGCCTGGTTCCATCTGGGATCTTTGCAAGCTTCAGCATAGGAAGTAGGCTCTACATCCATCATGACACTGAATGCAAAGGATCTCTGTGCAGGAGTAAGGTTGTCATAAGAAAAGGTCTTCCAGATTTGATGTTTGGAACATGATGCAGAAATGTTCATGTCATAGTCTTTATGCCATGCTAGGACATTTCTGGTTCTAGTGGACTTTCTGAGGAGTTCAGCCTCATTATGATCATCATCATCAGGGAAAACTTCAATCTCAACCTCCCCCCCCCACCAGAATGCAAACCAGGAGACTCTGAACAGGAAGTGTGTTTAGAAGAAGAAGAAGTTGGAGATGGGAAGAAATTGTGAGGAGTAGATGAACTGGGAGCATTCTGGGAAGTGGATGTGGTAGGTGGTGAAGAAGTAGAAGGGCTGTCTGAAGGTATGGGTGGCAAGATAGGATGAATAGGATCTGAAAGGAGATTAGGAGTAGCAGAAGAGGAGGAAGAAATGTGGAAAGGTAGAATTGTCTCATAGAATGTAACATCTCTAGAGACAAAGAAACTGTGGGAGTTTAGGTCATAGAGTTTAAAACCCTTAATTCCAGAAGGAAAACCAAGGAATATGCATTGCCTTGCACGAGAATCAAACTTGGTTCTATCCCTATGCAAGGTGGCAGCATAGCACAAACAACCAAAGACTTTTAGGCCAGAAAGGCTAGGAGGTTTATGGTAGAGCAGTTCATAGGGGGAAGTGTTGTTTAAGGCAGATGTAGGAATTCTGTTAATGAGATACACAGCATGCAACACACAGTCACTCCAGAATTGAAGGGGAACTCCAGATTGGAACCTCAATGATCTGGCAACATTCAGTATATGCTGATGTTTCCTTTCAACCCTGGCATTCTGTTCAGGGGTTTCAACACAAGAAAGTTGATGCTCAATCCCATTAGCAGCATAGAATTCTGTCATATGAAACTCACCACCCTGGTCACTTCTAACAACCTTAACATGTTTGGAATACTCCTTAGACACCATTACACAGAATGATTCCAGCAGTCTACTAGCTTCAGATTTATACTTCATCAAGTAGGTCCAGACACCTCTTGAGTAATCATCAACGATTGTTAGAAAATATGAGTAACCATCATGTGATTTAACAGCCAATGGACCCCATATGTCCACATGAATAAGAGAAAAAGCATCCTGTGCACGAGAAGAACTAACAGGGAAAGGTAGCCTTTTATGTTTGGCAAAATGACAAGTTTCACAGTGTAAACTAGGGACCCTATTACATGGTACTAATAGTTTCTCTTTCTCTCTATGAACATGTCCAAGTCTCCAGTGCCACAGGTCAAAGGTTTGAGGGGAAAAGTTGTAGATGGCTGCTGCCTGAGGTTGTGATTGAGGTGGTGAAGAAGATGAAGTAGTCTTGAAGTTTAGCTGATATAGGCCTCTAATCTGCTTTGCCAAACCAGTCCTGTTGAGGGTCATTAGGTCCTGAATTTGGCAAGAGTCAGATTCAAAATGTAAAGATATTGGTAAGTCATTTGTAAGTTTACTCACAGACACTAGGTTGAATGAGAAACTGGGCACAAGAAGGACATTATCAAGTACTAGTCCTGAGGGAAGCTTAACTCTCCCTATATGACTTACAGAGACTTTGGTTCCATTAGGTAAGAAAACAAATTGGTTCTGAACTGGGGTGGATTCAAAGAAAAGGTCTAGGCTGCAGGCTATATGGTCAGAGGCACCAGTGTCGAGTATCCATATACCAAGCAACCCATTAGATTGTTGTGGAAGATAAGAAGAGAGAATGTATTTACCAGCATGATTTGGGAAATGAGGGATGTGCTGAGCCACTGAGAAAGCATGATGATTAATGGAGGGAGAGGCTGGTGGAGATGGACTTGGTGAAGGTGGAACTGAGTTCAGGAGGAACCTCAACTTGTTTAACTCATCAGAAGATAAACCAAAACTGCCACTGGAAGGTCTGGTGTCAATGCTGAGTTTGGTTTCTGAACCAGCAGAGTCACTGTCAGTAGATGAGTCACTTTGAGAAACAGTTGCAGCCACATTTCCTCCTGCCATTCTTGCCTTCTTACGCTTGAGACTGTAACATTCATCAATGGTATGGTTTTCTTTCTTGCAGTACCTGCAGAACTTCTTTCCATCAGAGATGTCCATACCCTTCTGTTGATTACTTGAATTCCCTGTAACAGCAAGTGCTACAGTTTGAACTCCCTTAGACCCTCCAGCCTTGTCTCCTTTAATCTTCTGTTCATGCTGCAGTAAGTCATTTACAGCACTGTCCACTGTGGGTAGTGGCTTCATCATCAGCAGCTGTGTATGCACAATCTCATATTCAGGCCTCAACCCTTTCAGAAAACGGATGAGATATTCCACTTCTTGCTTCTGTTTGAAAGCTTCTACAGCTGCACAAGGTCGAGTACGTTGAGCCACACAATCACACTCAACGATGGGATTAAACTGAGAGTTTTCTTCCCATAGACCCTTGAATGCTGTGTAGTACTGTGTGATGTTCATGGATCCTTGCTTACAAGCAATGATCTGGTCCTGTAGGTTAGCCAATTTAATGGCATTAGGAAGCCCAAATCTCCTTTTCAACTCTTCCCAGAGTACCTGGGCATTCTCATGCTGCATAACACTTCTCCTGATTTCCTTTTCAATTGAATTAAGAATCCAGCATAAAACCAAAGTGTTCGAGGCATCCCACAACCCAAAATTAGGATCATCAGCAGGTGGCATGACAATCGTACCATCAATGAATCCTATCTTATGCTTAGTCTTCAAAGCCATACGAATTGCTCGTTGCCACATTTGATAGTTTGAACCATCCAGATTTTCAGAAACAATCGATTGTGAGATGTTTTCATTTGGGTTTATGTAAAATGGGTTACCAAACAGTAGATCTGCTCGTCCGTTGTTGCCATTGTTGCTGTTGTTGTTGTTGTTGGTTGTCCCAGTGTTGTTGTTGCTCCCTCCACTCGTCTGACCATCAAAGCTGCCGAAAGGAATTGGTCCAGTATTGAGTGGAGTGCCACCAGGAGTGGTTGGACGAGGTGTATTCGCCATTGCAAGTCACTGGAGTTGTTCCAGCTCTGATACCATATGAAAAAGCTCAATGAGCTTAGGGTTTGTAGAGGAAGAAGATAGTGAAGGAAGCACAGAATTGAGGGAACCCGCAAGGAGTGATTCTCCTCTGTTTCATTGTATTTATAGCAAAGTGAAAAGGTAAAGTGCAGAAACAGTAAAACTGGAAATGTCTGTTAAAACAGAAATTCGAAATGCAGTAAATAAAGAACGCCACTTGTCTTCGTGTGATTGGCCTCCGGAGCTCCACCCAACGTTACACTTATAAACCTCCACGACGTCGCTTTGGTCTTCACTGAAACATCGGATGGAGGGGAAGGCAGAAACGTTTCGTTTCTGCCTGATTCGTTTCTTCTTCAAAAGTCCAGCTCGCGCCTTCTGCAATCGACCGTTGGAGATCACTCGTCTTCTTCCTGGTTTGATATGGCACCACTCTGTCCATGAGCTTCGGTCCATCCATCCGTCCCATAGAAATCCAAACTTAACTCGGTGAATTTGTGGTACGATGAATCGCGAGAATCATCCCACAAAAACAAGGAAGTATTGTTACTCTTCGAAATGGTTGTTAACTACTTACTCCAAGCTTCGACTTTGATAAAATGATGGAAAACAAACCATATGTTAATTGCGAACTAGGGGACTAATAAAGAGATCAGTAATGACAACAACTTAATTACCTCTGGACCAACCTGCACAATTGGGGACCCGACTCTATATCCATAATCCACTCCCAAAGTCGAACCCTATAAGAAGAAGAGTTGTGCGCATGGTTGTTATGTCGGTGTCGATGCCCGTTTGTACAATCGGGTTAATCGGAGTCAGTAACAAAATCGTCATGATCGGTTTTGTTAGCTTTAGATAAAATTATGTTGTTTTGGTGAGTTTTAATTAATTATAAGAATTCATTTTTTATTTGTTCCTTGAGTTTGAAAGTTAAATGTTTTGATGTTATTTGTTGGATTTAAGTATGGATGTTTATATATTTATGTTATTTATTCGATTCAATATAAACATTTGAATGTTTGCGCTAAATGTTATATTTAAATATGAGGACTTCCATTTTGTTTGGGATGTTGTATTTTATTTAAATATATATGTAGATTTTAGAGAGATTGTCTTCAAATATGTCATATATATTACTAAATTCGTTTGTTGTTAACGATTTTCCACTTTTCTATGTTTTTATTAAAATTGGAATAAACTCATTATACACCACCGATCAGATCATAAGCATAATAATATAAACGAGTTTGACGACAGTATACGTCATTCACAAGGCTATAAACTTATCATTTTATGTCGATGGCACATTCACAGTGATCACATTCTCATGGCATGGAGGATACAGATGGGGTGGGTAAGTAGGCATTAGGTGGAGACCGGTGGCCAATGAAAGTGCATGTAGCTCAACTGAAACATTCATCACCTATTCAGTCATTTACTCATTTGACATTTCAGTCTGAAAAAATGTCTTCTTTAATTTGGTTTCACCAGTGGTGTAAACGAATGATATGAAATTGTAAATAAGATATTAATCCTATTGTACAACTTTAAAACACTAATGTTGTAAAACATAGTAGAAGTGCTCTTACATGAATCCAATGAAAAATCTTATATCAAGTGCATTGTCTTACACTATTTTCAAATGAAAAACTATTTATAAATAGGAATCATAACGAGTTTGGGTTATGTCGGTTTTAGGGGAAAATCCAAAAGTACCACCGTTAAAAAAAAATTAAAAAACTAGCACCTATGTACGAAAAATTCCAAAAATACCACCCTTTCTCGAAAACCATTGGGTGGGGGCGCGGTTTTCGATGAAAACCACACGGGTAGGGGACGGTTTTACGAACCGCATGGGGCCGGGGCGGTTTTGTTGAAAACCGCACCCCCACCCGACGGTTTTCAGTATATATATATTTTTTTATCAACATAAATCTCATAAGTGGTCTTGGCACAATTTGTTTAGTTGTTTCCTTGTGTACAAGAGGTCCTAGATTTGAATCAACATCATTCCAATTAAATCTTTTTATTTAGTAGTATATATTTTTTTTTATCAACATAAATCTCATAAGTGGTCTTGGCACAATTTGTTTAGTTGTTTCCTTGTGTACAAGAGGTCCTAGATTTGAATCAACATCATTCCAATTAAATCTTTTTATTTAGTAGTATATATATTTTTTTATCAACATAAATCTCATAAGTGGTCTTAGCACAATTTGTTTAGTTGTTTCCTTGTGTACAAGAGGTCCTAGATTTAAATCAACATCATTCCAATTAAATCTTTTTATTTAGTAAAGAGATTAAAAAAAGTAGCAGTGGTGGTTCGAACCCAAATTCATTAAATATAGTTAACTAAATTCACCCCAACATCTAAACCACCACACTACAACTCCTCTTTTGAAACAACTATATATTAACAAAGTTTTAATCCTTGAACGCTAAAAATCCTCAATAACTTTGGACGGCCATAATTTGTGCTTCAAAATCCGAATGTCATAATTTTATTTTATTCCGCATAACTTTTCAATTACTACAATTTTTAACATAACCATAATTTCGAAATGTACATGGATTTGTGAAAATTAAAGGTAAAGTTATTCCCAAGATCCCGTATATCCAAAACTAATTCCTGTTTTGAAAGTTTCATCCTAGTAAAACTTGTAGATCTAAAAAATTCATGCAAAATGAAAAAACAAATTCATGACGTTCGGATTTTGGAGCACAAAGTTATGATCGTCCAAAGTTTGACGAAATCGAAAAAGACTCGTTGGGGGTAGCAAATGACGTTTTTTCGAGATGAAGGCGGGACCAAACCGCCTATGGCATTTGCAGCTTGCTAGATCTCGAAAAGTTATGTGGATTCAAAAAAAATCGCTACGATCGGATACCCGAGTGCAATTGCGTTAGTTTGAAGTTTCGGCCGAAGATAGGAGTTGATCGGAAAAAAAATTGGACCAAAACCACTGGGTGGGGTGGCGGTTTGGCCCAAAACCGCCGCCCCACCCAACGGTTTTCAATACCTCCCCATAGCCCAGCGGTTTTCGTGTAAACCGCAAGGTGGGGTGGCAGTTTTCGGAAAAGAGTGGTATTTTTGGAATTTTTTGGGGTTGAGTGGTATTTTTGTAATTTCTTTTTTAAACAGTGCTATTTCTGGAAAAAGTCCTAGTTTTAGTATATAAAACTAATATTAAAATCATAACCATCTCCTAACCAAAAGTAGACCATGATGTATCATAATATCCGTATAATGATGAGGCTCATGTGGCAACAGGATACATGTATAAAGAAATTGTATTTGAGACTTATGGATGAATTGAAACATGCTTCATATGAACTAATTTAATCAAGCTTATGATCACAAAAACCAATACATCTTAGATTATGGCTATGATCTGCTTCTTTTTTCATCACATTTTAACTTACATTATCCCTTACATCCAAATCATGACAAAGTAAAAGGCTATCACCTTTTTTCTAGCCTTTTTTCTGGAAAGTATGCCAACTTGGAATTTAATTTTAATCTCAATAGATTGGCCTAGTGACAAATTACGGATGAGAATTTTCATCATCCTGAGTTAGAATATTGAGGTCAACAACCAACGAAAAAAAAAATTAATGGCTTACCCTTTTCCGCTGATTAATAATGGAAAATTCTAAACTATTACTAAATTCATATGCTAATTATTTTTCAGTTGTAAGATTAATGCCCCGCAAATTATTTTCCGAAGGGTTTAGGACATGCTCAATGGGTTAGCAACCACCTTGCTGTCTCAACTTTCGATAACTTGGAGAAATTTTCAATCATGAATAATATATCACATTCTACTACGCCTCTTCAAACGAAAGTCACTCATATGAACTTGAAGTTTGCACATATTTAGAATACATATGCTTCACAAATTGAGTCATCGAAAATTCGAACAGAAGACCTCTATTATAAAATGTTCTCATTTGTTGTGTCTTGTAAGAAGTTGAGTAATAAAGCTTATATCACATATTAACCCAATGTCAGGAATGCCCTATCCGAGGGTACCAAAAACGGACAAACAGTTCACTTTTCCTACTCGGCTGCTTGTTGTGTACATTCCAAGAGCTGACAAGTATGCTATACTACTTAGGGTGGAAGTTTGATTTGCGAATTGCAGTTAATCTGCAAATCACACACTTTGTGGGTAACATACCCACAATTTGTGGATAGTGGGTTGGGTGTGGGTAGTAAAATATTAATTTTTCCATAGCGGTTAACCCACAATAACCACACTAAGTATATTTATTTATTAATAATACTTTGTAATATTCAAGTATGTGAAAAGTTGAATGCTACAAATTAAAGTAGTCTCCAAAATCAAATACGTACTTATTTTATAAAAAAACCATGTCGATACACAATGTCTGTATGAGATACTTTTATTAAATAAGCATTGTCCTCGTGGTATGTGTTTATTTTATAACAACACCAAGTCAATAAATGTGGTTTGTAGTTTATTTAACACTTTATTAACCTTCTTTTATGTAGATTTTTGTTTTTGCGTAAGAAGACGTTAATTCCACAACTTGGGAGAGAATTCCATTTATCCCTAAAAATTCAAATAAAAAAACAAATGAATCATGCTGCTAATAAAGATGCTATGTATATTTAGATTAGATCCCCTCCAACCCATACTCGTTATCAATCTGCATTTGCTAAAGAAAGTGAAGTGACCTGTAAGCGAGTGAAGTGAATAGAGGAGAGAAGGTTGACTACTTAGGAAGTTGCGAATACCGGATCCTCGCTCGTTCCATGTCCTGGGCTTCTTTGACTTGTTTTAAACTCAATGTGTGTATTTTGTTGTCACTCGACCGATATGTTTATCATATACGAGTCCGAATGGCGAATGAACGAAAGTTTTTGTGGGTATCCACTTCCAACCCACAGTGGGTATTGGTAACCACTACCCATTGTGGTGCAAGTTATGGGTATCATAATTCTATATTTGTGGGTGTGGTTAACTGCAAAATGTGGGGCGGGTTGGTGCATTATAGCATCCATGGGCCTTGGTGCCTAGTTGGGCTTAGTCATTAGGGTATTATTATTAGTTAATTGTCATGTTATTGTGATTATTTAGGAATATTCGTATTAGTTAATTGTGTCTTGTTGAGTACGTTATTAGTTACCTTGTTAGAGTGGGATAGGGTTAGCTATAAGGTTTTCCTACGTTTTCTTATAAATATGTACTTTGTGGTTCAGTTATGATTACGAGAAGAAAAATATTTCAGTTTATAGTTATGTTTCTTAAGGAGTAGACGTAATTTAGCTAAAGATTCCTCGGGCAGGAAACTATAATACATCACGGGTAACCACACCACCCCAATGAAGAATGACCTTCATTCAATCGGCAAAACACGCAACTACGTGGTCGATTTGTCACTTGTTGATGTCGTAAAATTGAGGGGGATGTAGGGTTAAGCAAGACAGTTTTGAGATAAGCGATACTAGTGGTTCTGCAAATTGTTCTCTGGGATGAAGTTGGTAAAACAATGCAAGTGGAATTTTACAATGCTCATGAACTACCGGTGTTTTGAGATATAGATTGAATTTGTAGCATAAAGTTGAAGTTACAAGTTTAGTTTGTATTAGAAATAAATATGTACGAAAAACATTTAGGTACGAATTAAATTTGTATCATGACATTAAGGTACATGTTTAGTTTGTAAAGTAAAAAAAAATTGAACGAAAATGTATAAATTACAAAGTGGACTTGTACTATATATAATGTTAAAAGGTACAAATTTACTTTGTACCATATATTTGTTTTTTCTATACCAAAACACTTTTGCTAACATGAGATATTGAAAGATCAATTTAAGACTCGACTCGCAACCCCGAATTTGAGAAAATAAATCCTAAACCAGAACTACAATTAACCGACATTCAAATTCACCTCCAAAAATTACAAGCCAAAACCCCGTAAAACCAGAACAAGTCAACTCAACTCATAATATGTATAAATCTGAAGCCAGCAAGCCAAGTTTAGTAGAAGAAACCAAGAACTTTACCACCAACGTTCTTCAGTATCTCCTGTTTGTGAGATTGTGGTCGCGGGTCTAGTCTTGAATTGATCTTTTAGTATCTCCTGTTATGTTCTTATGAGTATAGCAGTGGAACTCAAGAATCAAAGGTAAAGAAAGGATACTAAAATTGTTGGCGTGTATATAGTAACCGATTGATATTTCGGGTACTATTGTATAATTTGTCAATGGCCTTACCCTGAGATGCACGTAGAAGGGTATTTAGCAAAGCCTCCTTCTGTAGGTCACCATGCAAAAATGCATTGTTGACATCGAGATGGTGTAAAGGCCAACCACGACTCACATCAACTGCAATAAGAACCCGAATGGTAACGAGCTTCGCACCGATGCAAAAGTGTCATGAAAGTCGACATCCTCGATCTGAGTGAAACTTTGGCAACGAGCCGCGCTTTATAGCACTAAATCGACCCATCCGGGTTATACTTAATTTTGTAGACCCACTTGCAATCGATCGCCCTCTTGCCAGGGGATAAAAACTAAAAACTCTAAGATCCTCATTATCAAAAGGGTTACCGCGTTTATGACCTCGATACCCGAAAATTTCATACTGACACGCCAAAACACAACACCAAACTGCGACCAAGTGTAATCGCAATCCGGGAATGCAGTAACAGGCAAGTTTAATTATCAACCCGGGGTCTAGATCTACTGCTTACTCCGTGATTCTCTATTATCTAGCAAACTAGTTCGAGTGATTGTTGTGAAAAGTAAAAGCAACAAGAAAGCAGTAAATTGTTCGGTTTTCTTAAGCAGGAAAGAGTCACTCGGGATTGAGTCCCCCTATCCCCTTAGTTAGGTTCAATTGCAATTCCCTGGGTTGATTTACTGTTGATTAGACTGCGGAAGATCCGACAGTAGCTTGGAATCTGTTAAGCTGACCAAGCCCTCTCAGTCTAACTACCCGGGAGACGACTAGTCTTCACCGGGATAGAAATCTGAGGCTATGAACACAGAACTCCACTACTGGCGCCAAGAACACCAGTACAAAGCAGTAAACTGGCTAACTCTCGTATAGCCAATCTCCTACTATCGAATGAAGAGGCTCTAACAACCTAATCAGATTCTATCTATCTCAGGTTGCAGCAGAAATTGAGAAAAGCTGATCAGACTCCAATCAATTCGATAAACATGCATCATTCGATTAAAATCAAGCAGTAATATCATCCCAAGTCATTACAATCAAATCCCTAACACAAGGAACTAGGGTTCTTCATACCCAAGTGAGAGAAGGGTTCTACTCCATAGAGAGAGAAGAGAAAACAAGAATCGGATTAGTCATACTCATAACGATGAGGATAATCTGCTCCGGGACGATGATTTTCACTCCTATGACGATGTCCAAGCTCGATTCGATGAAATCCAGCTCTAAGACAGCTTCTAGGATGTGTTCTTCGTACTTTCTCTCTCTAGGGCTCTGTTTTTGCTCTGGAAACACGATTCTCCCACTTTTGGCTCGGATTAGGCTCTAAAACCAGATTTTCCGACTTGCACGGCCAGGGTGCACGGCCGTGCACATCACCCACTTGGCCGTGCAGCTCCAAAACGCGACGTATCAACTAACTCGATCCTCAGGCTTCTCGCACGGCCATGCAGGGATCCCGGCCAGCCCGTGCTCGGCCTCGGCCTAAACCGCACGGCCAGGGTGCACTTTGCACGGCCGTGTGGTTTCCATTGCTTGCCCGTGCGTGTCCTCGGCATAAGGCGCACGGCCATCTTGCACACGTGCACGGCCGTGCAGCCTCCCTGGTCTGCCCGTGCAGCTCCCCAAAAATCTCGCCATTCGTCCGATCTTCGTCCAATCGACCCCAGACTCGCTCCTAAGCCTTCATTCACGTACTAGGACCTGAAATATCACAAACAAGCACAACCTAGCGTGAAATCGGCCTAAAACACGAGAATCAACACCTCAAACGGTGTAAGAACGGGGGTAAAAACATGTGTAAATGACGGTCTATCAAACTCCCCCACACTTAACCGTTTGCTTGTCCCCAAGCAAACCAAGTCAGACACTAGGTAAGCTTACATATCCAATCAACCAACATTGGGGACAAGTCATAAAGGCACAGAACACGTGAATCGCACTGGTTTTCAAACATCAATACATGCATAACCTCAATAACAACCTGGACAACCACCACAAAGGACATTCGAGTGCAGCAAATCGAGTAAAGGAAGAGTCTCCCTTCTGTTCACTAGCCAACCTAGACTTGATTCAACCGCTTACTCAAAACAGTCAACTCATGCATCCAACTCAAGACATCAGAATAGAGACCGAGCAATCTAGGTCCTCACCGGGGTACAAGAGCATATAGAAAATGAAAATGAATCACTCACTCTCGACCAGTGGGGTCAGGACAATTTGATGCGAAAGATGCGCATGTTATTTCTCTCAATACCTATCATCTCTTCACCATGATGGCAGCCTCTAAATGCTAGAGTTCACATATGGGGTGTCACCACTAACTAATCAGGAGGTCTTAGACACAGGTTCAAATGACTGGCTAGGGTCTTGGACATGGGGAAAAGGCCTTTTAGGTGGTGGAAGTATTCATAGCAAAAGGTTCCACATTTTCCAAACACACAATCACAGTCAAACAACCCGGTATTTTCTTTCTGCTATTCTGCATTACTCAACATCTCAAGAGCACAAGAGCGAAGGAGGCATAAACATCAGCATTTCCAAGCCAGACTGCTAAGAAACACTGCTTACTGGGCATTATTCAGATTTTTGGTAGTGGCTCTCTTTTGCTTTCAATTTTTTTTCTTTGTTTCACTTTCATTTGTCTTTTCATTTCTTAAGAGAGCCACCACTTCTGCATAAATTTCAAACACCTGCCCAACTTTTAAGCACTACCTCCAACACTCACATAGACTTTAGCAGAAACAGTAGAGAATATATAAAAACCACTCTGTGGAACCTTCTAAAAGATGCAACAAGGGTGATTTTTTCCATTATAGACCAAAAGAAAGGATAACACACGGCTCAAAGGGGCTGACTAGGGGATATGACACATCAGGACAGTCAGTTTTGGGCGTGGGCTAATCCTATGCCCCCATCATCTTAGCTAATGACAACGTGAATGCTACACATCATGGAAGAGGGATCTATCGCACAAGAAAGAAACGAGCAGGCTCAAATCTCACATGGCTACCTATATGCTCTATCTCACATTCTGATACCCTGAACTAGATGCATAAACGACTGTCAAGAACAAGTAATCAGCTCAAGTCAGATCAAGTCACAGTTGGCAAGCAAACAGTTGGAAAACTAAACCCCTACATCGTTCTACTGCACATCTCAGTCCTCATCATAGGTTGTCCTAGTCGCAAACAAGTTATCATGCATTAATCCGAAAACCAATCAATTCATCCATCAAAACACAGTGCCAATATGAGCAAACAGCAGTACTTGGAGCCCTCAAATCGTAAGATTCGGACAGCGGACTAGGCTCCAGGCACCATCATAAATATTCCAACCGATACAAAGCACCCCCCCCCCACACTTAAGCACGACATTGCCCTCAATGGAGTAGAGGGAAAGATAAGGGGAACGATGTTACCGGATTGAAACACTGTTGGGGGACTGGAAGTGGACCAGTCAGCGGGCTAGCATCAGCAAAACACACTGGGTGATAGAAACCATAGTTCCAAGTGGACAAACCGACAAAAACAAACGAAAGAAAAACAAACCTTGGTTGGGTTGCCTCCCCACAAGTGCTTCTTTTACGTCTTAGCTAGACGATGGCTCCTAAGTTTCGGTCCACCCCAAAACCTCCTTGAAGTTGAGGTTCTCGTCGATAATGTGGAGTCTCAAGTCACAAGCAAGTGAAGTGATAGGTGATGAAGACGGCTCGTGACCTTGAGGAAGATGAAGTCTCCACTCACGAGACCTCTCCTTCGCATCTGCTCTTGTCTCATTGCCCCAAACCAGATAAGATATATTCGATTGACCACCATCGTATCCACCAAGAGGGATTGATGTTGATGGGGTCTTAGTTGGGCAAAGAGACACTGCAAATGGGTCCTTGCCAAGCAGCTCCTCGAAGTTTGGTGGAGATATCAAGTGTAACATAGGCTCGGTGCAAGCCTCTTCCACCTCAACTTCATCCTCAGCCTGGACGCCAATTGCTTCCACAACCCTCCTACCTTCTTCAAAATGTGGTCTCTCCCCTTGGAAAAGATCAAGAACTACCTCTTCTTTACTTTCTTCCTCATCCTCCACAACTTTCTTCCTCATCCTTGCTCGCTCTTCTTCTTCTAGAACATATTGGAGAGCAAGTCGCCAAGCAATTTCTTCAAGGGAATCATCTTGCATCTCCTCGCACAGGTTCAGCATGTTAGAGCAAAAATGAGGAACGGTGTGATCTGCCACCAGAGGACTTTCATGATCATGATTATCATGGAAGTTCTCTGTGATAACTTCTATAGGCTCCTCAACGCCCCCGCTGCCCTTGTCATCCTCCGCCTCTTCTAGCGAAGTAGCAGAAAGGTGATCTTGAGCAGGCTGTGAGCAAATTTGCTTCACCCACTCTGTTTGCTTTGCTGAGCACTGAACAGTCTGCTCCATGTCATGGAGCAATGAGGGATCGGAAGAGGCAAGGGCTTGGATTTGAAGATCCATCTTGGAGCATGCTCTCTCAGTGTCTCGAGCAAGCTGCTCCACGAGAAGCCTTAATTGTTTGTTCGGATCTTCCAGTGAAGTGTAGCATGGCTCTGCTGGTTGTGGCAGGAACTCTTCTTGAAAAGGATATTGTTCTTGAGGTTCCCAAGGGTTTGGTTGTTCTCCATAGTAGGGGGGTTGGTACTGACATCCGACTCCATAGTCTTCTCCTCCTTGATTGCTCTAAGAGGTCTCGGGGTAATACCACACGGATGGTGGTTGATACCCCCAATGGTTGTAGAAGCCATGAGGATCCATGTTTCAGAGCTGCACCAACAAAAACAAAACACCCAAGTGAAAAGCAAGGGTGGAAAGGAAAAGAAATGCAATAAATAAAAAGCTAGAGTAACAAATTTTCACGTTTCCCCAATAACCTAGAGGGTCCCCGGCAACGGCGCCAAAAACTTGACACGCCAAAACACAACACCAAACTGCGACCAAGTGTAATCGCAGTCCGGGAATGCAGTAACAGGCAAGTTTAATTATCAACCCGGGGTCTAGATCTACTGCTTACTCCGTGATTCTCTATTATCTAGCAAACTAGTTCGAGTGATTGTTGTGAAAAGTAAAAGCAACAAGAAAGCAGTAAATTGTTCGGTTTTCTTAAGCAGGAAAGAGTCACTCGGGATTGAGTCCCCCTAGCCCCTTAGTTAGGTTCAATTGCAATTCCCTGGGTTGATTTACTGTTGATTAGACTGCGGAAGATCCGACAGTAGCTTGGAATCTCTTAAGCTGACCAAGCCCTCTCAGTCTAACTACCCGGCAGATGACTAGTCTTCACCGGGATAGAAATCTGAGGCTATGAACACAGAACTCCACTACTGGCGCCAAGAACACCAGTACAAAGCAGTAAACTGGCTAACTCTCGTATAGCCAATCTCCTACTATCGAATGAAGAGGCTCTAACAACCTAATCAGATTCCATCTATCTCAGGTTGCAGCAGAAATTGAGAAAAGCTGATCAGACTCCAATCAATTCAATAAACATGCATCATTCGATTAAAATCAAGCAGTAATATCATCCCAAGTCATTACAATCAAATCCCTAACACAAGGAACTAGGGTTCTTCATACCCAAGTGAGAGAAGGGTTCTACTCCATAGAGAGAGAAGAGAAAACAAGAATCGGATTAGTCATACTCATAACGATGAGGATAATCTGCTCCGGGACGATGATTTTCACTCCTATGACGATCTCCAAGCTCTATTCGATGAAATCCAGCTCTAAGACAGCTTCTAGGATGTGTTCTTCGTACTTTCTCTCTCTAGGGCTCTGTTTTTGCTCTGGAAACACGATTCTCCCACTTTTGGCTCGGATTAGGCTCTAAAACCAGATTTCCCGACTTGCACGGCCAGGGTGCACGGCCGTGCACATCACCCACTTGGCCGTGCAGCTCCAAAACGCGGCGTATCAACTAACTCGATCCTCAGGCTTCTCGCACGGCCAGGGTGCACGGCCATGCAGGGATCCCGGCCAGCCCGTGCTCGGCCTCGGCCAAAACCGCACGGCCAGGGTGCACTTTGCACGGCCGTGTGGTTTCCATTGCTTGCCCGTGCGTGTCCTCGGCATAAGGCGCACGGCCATCTTGCACACGTGCACGGCCGTGCAGCCTCCCTGGTCTGCCCGTGCAGCTCCCCAAAAACCTCGCCATTCGTCCGATCTTCGTCCAATCGACCCCAGACTCGCTCCTAAGCCTTCATTCACGTACTAGGACCTGAAATATCACAAACAAGCACAACCTAGCGTGAAATCGGCCTAGAACACGAGAATCAACACCTCAAATGGTGTAAGAACGGGGGTAAAAACATGTGTAAATGACGGTCTATCACATACCTCTCAGGATGTTCACTTTGTGGAATCCGAGTTCCCCTTCTAGCTCAGTGGTGTTTCACCGCCTGCCGCTCCGGGTAATCTTACGCGCGGCTCTTCCACTTCTGGTGCTTTGCCTGAGGGGGAGTTGGACCAGCTCGACACTCTTGTAGCTAATCGCGTCACAGTTGTTGACGAAATCCATGAGCCTTTTGACCTTGGAGACGAATTACTTGATGCCGCCTCTCCCTTGCATGGTGCTCACATTGGCGAAACTTCGCCCCATGCAAGTTCGACCTCGGATGGTGGAAAATCTTTGTCTGCTTCTTCCTCACAAGAATCTCAGGTGCTCCCTCTTTCTGTGGACGCTGAACCAACTCATCATGCCTCCCCTCCTTTGCACCGCAATAACCGTGATCGTCATCCACCATCCAAGTTAGTTATTTATGATGTTGAGTTGCCCGGTTCTTCTGCTCAAGTTGTCTCTTATCCTATCTCTAATCACGTCTGCTACCATCGTTTTTCTTACATGATGTCAGAGCTATAATCGATCCTCTCAACGATTACTGTAATCATGGGTTCTAGCTCTGGAGAAGATATTGCGGCCGATTCCCAGGCAGCCGTCACTGGCCCTGCCTCGATCCCGCTCACCTCTCCTCTCTTCTTACACCCGTGGGAAAACCCAGGGCAGTTGTTCGGATCTGATCTCTTGACTTATCAGAATAACGGAGAATGAGTTAATGATATGTAGGAGACTCTCTTCGCCAAAAATAAGTTGGCCTTTGTTAACGGCACTTTACCGCGTTCTTCTGCCGATAGCGGTATGCGCCTCGATGCATGGGGATCGGTGTGACGCTATGGTTAAAGGGTGGCTTAAGACCGCCATGCATAAAGAAGTCCGGAATAGCGTACGTGGGGCCAAAACAGCCCGCGAGATATGGTCGGATCTTCGGCAAAGGTTTGAAACAAGCTCTGCCGCCCGGGCATATGAACTTCGGGGGCTTATTGGTTCACTTCGTCAGGAGAAACTCTCTGTAAGTGCTTTCTATACCAAACTTCGTACCTATTGGGATGAACTGCATGCTATTAGCACCAATCCCATGTGCAGCTGCAATGGATGTTCTTGTGATATAGCAAAACAGACCCGTGAGAAACTTGAGACAAAGCAACTCTTCGACTTTTTACTTGGCCTCCATGATATGTTTTCGGTGGTCCGTACTCAAATTCTAAGTCTCAAACCCATTCCCTCACTGGCCGAGGCTTATCAAATGGTGGCTGCCGAGGAACAACAGTGCCAGCTTACTACCGCGCGCCGTCCCACCATTGAATCGGCTGAGTTTCAAACTCGTGGGGACAAGGAGGCTTTGCTAAATACCCTTCTACGTGCTTCTTAGGGTAAAGCCATTAACAAATTACACAATAGTACCCGAAATATCAATCGGTTACTATATACACGCCAACAAAAATTATCTAACTTCTACGACTCTGATATGAAATGTAACTTTGACCAATTACATAACAGTACTCGTCGTATAATACAATACTACTCGTATTACATATACTCTAATAAATCGTTATATAATTGTTAGCTAACTGTTGATAAAATTGTTAATCCGCTATAACATAAAAGACAATATATAATACATAATTTGGGACTGAATTATTCACTAACTAGAAACCAATTTAAAAAATATATCATTATCATCAAACTTTTGAATAAATCATTCAAACGGTCTCATAAAAAATCACTCTTTTCATTAAAATCAACTTATTAATTAATGTGACAATCCGTAATAGACCGCATAAAGCAGACAAGGAGTTTGTGAATTGAAGAAAATGAAGGATAAATAAAATGAATTCAAAATGAATTAGTAATTCAGATTGGATGATTTTAGTCTGCCTTAAAAGTTTCCTTTCCCTTAATTTTTTCTGGTTAAAATAATAAATATGTGAACCAGTGAAACCGCAGTAATTCATCTTGTTTCATGCCCAATTGTTAAGAACAATTCGATTCATCTCTAATCATCCAAACAAATGTACTCTATCACTATTCTAACGGCTTTACTAACTCTACAGGTCCATACGCTGATATACTACAATTTTACGATCAAATTTTGAATATGTTAGTCAACATGTTGTAACGAATTTGCAGCTCGGAATGGGAAGTGCATTGGAAACCCTCTGCGGCCAAGCTTTCGGGACAGGACAAGTCTACATGCTATATTACGTATACGTACGTGTGTGTTTGAGTTCTATCCTCACACGTATCTCATCGGTTCCTTGCAGCCCAAGTCACAGGAGTTACTTTCATGTTCAAAGTGTAACTCTTCTCCCTTTTCTACGTGACTTAGGTTTCTGTAGCTCTCATGCTACTCTTTTCTTATAAATGGCTTACTGCTGAACGTTGTAAAGTAAGTCATTAAATCATCAAATCAATGAAAGAAAGGACTAAGAGCCCTAAGCTCTTCGTGGACTAGTCCTACTCACACCGAGTAGGGAAACCACGTAAATCGTGTGTCGTTACTTCCGCATTTAATTATTTTACATGGTATCAGAGCGAACCTCGATCCATTAAGGTTTTGCAATCTCTTCGTCTTCAATCCATCGTTTCCAGTCAAGATTGCGGCTGTCATCCGCTTCTCTCGTTCGTCTTCAGCACCATCTGATTCTCTCGTTCGTCTTCAGCACCATCTGATTCTCTCGTTCGTCTTCAGCATCATCCTTCGCCTCCAGCATCAGCCGTCTTTTCCTTGATCCCGAACCGCCTCCATGGCCAAGGACGAGGAACCAACTGGTTCTGGGGACACCGATGATATGCCTCCTCTCACCAACGACGATGTCATTGGTCCGACATCACCACTTTATCTCCATCCCTCTGATGCTCCCAACCAGGCATTTGTTGGGGATCCGCTCACGGATGTCAATTATGGAGAATGGTCTGCTGAAATTTCAAATGCGCTCATTGCAAAGAACAAGCTCGGGTTTGTTCTTGGGACTGTTCCCCGCCCCAAGTCAGGTGACAAACTTGACGCTTGGACCCGCTGCAACGCCATGGTGGTCGGATGGTTGCGTAGCACCATGACACGAGAGCTCCGCAGCAGCCTGAGCACCGGATTCACGTCCAAGCAGATATGGGACGAGCTCAAGGAGCGCTTCAGCACTGGTAATCTCCCTCGCAGGTATAAGATCCGCCGCGAAATCACAAGTCTGCGTCAAGATCGTTCCACTGTGTCTAGTTTCTATGCCAAGTTAAAACGTCTCTGGGACGATTGGCTTACACTGGACCCACCAGCGGCATGTACCTGTGGAAAATGTGAGTGTGGTGTTGAGCAACGTACACGTAGCTCACATGAAAGCATGCGCCTCCTGGACTTCCTCGTCGGTCTTGACGATGGTTTCTCGGCAGTTCGCACTCACCTTCTATCTCTCAAGCCCATACCCACGCTTGGCGAGGCTTATCATGCCGTCGCTAACGACGAACAGCAGCGTAGCATCTCCAACGAACTCCATCCACGAACTGAAGCAGCCGCCTTTCAAGGCAAGGGGGAGAAATCACGATCAGAGGAAAGGACTCCTGAAGGGCGTCCCTTTTGTACGCACTGTGAAAAGCCAGGTCATTTCAAGTCAACTTGCTACGAGCTTGTCGGCTATCCAGTCCGCACCAATGAGAAGGGAGACAAGCCCCGTAGAAGGAATCAGGGGAGGCAGCAGCCTCGCAACGAACCTCAAGCAGCAGCGGTTGATGGCTTCCTTGATTCGCCAATTCCGGGACTTTCTGCAGCTCAAGTAGCCCAGCTCAAGGCGTTCCTCTCCTCTGGATCCCCTTCTTCGACTGATCCTAAGAGCAATCTCGCAGGTAACCCTCTTCGTTTTCAAACTGATTGGGTCATTGATTCCGGTTGTACCGAACATATCGCTAAACATACCTCTTTGTTTGATGGTGAGATCGAGCCTCACCCCTCATTACAGGTCACGATCCCTAATGGAAAGGGAATCCCGGTTCGTGGGATCGGGTCTTCTAGATTATCGAATGGATTGGTTCTACGTCGTGTTTTATATGTCCCTGATTTTCAGTGCAATCTGCTCTCGGTCAGTCGTCTCACAGCGGATCATTCTGTTGCTGTAATCTTCATCAGTAATTTCTGTGTCATTCAGGACGTGCACTCGAAGAAGATGATTGGGATGGGGAAGTACGTTGACGGGCTATACTACTTACGTGTGCTTGACGGTGATCATCCAGTAGCTTTCAGTACGCGTAAGGCAACTCGAGAGTCGGCGGTATGGCATTCACGGCTCGGTCATCCATCTCCGGCGAAGCTCATGTTGTTGCAGCCACACATTTCCAGTATTTTAATTTCCAATAAGGACCCGTGCCCCTCCTGTTTACGGGCCAAGCAAACTCGGCTTCCTTTTTCGGCTAGTTCCATTAATACATCATCTTGTTTCGAACTTATTCATGTCGATATCTGGGGTGGATACAAACAGGCTTCTTTTAGTGGAGCACACTATTTTCTTACCATCGTTGATGATTACAGCAGGGCTGTCTGGGTTTATTTGTTGAAATACAAGTCGGAAGTTGCTCGGTATTTGCTCCTTTTTCTCAATCAAGTTTGTACTCAATATAATGGACGTGTCAAAAGAATTCAAAGTGACAACGGTCGAGAGTTTAGTGTTGCCGCTTTACAAGATTATTATGAGACGGAAGGGGTTATTCTTCAAACCTCATGCGTCGACACTCCACAACAGAACGGAGTCGTCGAACGCAAGCATCGGCACCTGCTCGATACAGCTCGCGCCCTTCGCTTTCACTCCGGCTTATCGACTCGCTTCTGGGGTGAATGTGTTCTCACCGCAGCCTATTTGATCAACAGGCTGCCCCTCTCCTCCATTGGTAATCGGACTCCTTTTGAGCTCATTCATGGGCGAGCACCCAAGTACGAGCATCTCCGCAGCTTCGGGTGCCTTCTTTACGCCAAGGACACGCACCCCCATCTCTCCAAGTTTGAACCAAGAGGACGAGCTGGCATTTTTGTAGGCTATCCAGCCTCACAACGGGGTTACAAAATTTACGATCTTGAGCGCCATCACATCTACACATCCCGGGACGTATTATTCCTCGAGAATGTCTTTCCTTTTCGCAAGGGGATTGACACTCTCAGCCACATATCTTGCAGCCCAGATTCCGATGATGATGGTACCAATGATCACCCTCTCATTGAAGGGCAGCCCACTGCCATCGATGATGATCCACTCCGCGCCACTCCACAGCCTGTTCCCGTTGTGCCCACGACCTTCTCGACACCAGCGGCCACCTCTCACAATCATGGCAGCTCACCCTCGCCCCTGTCATCAGCTCACGGCAATGAGGCCATGGATAACCCCCAGCCTTCGCCACCTCACTCTCCAGCAGCGCCTACCTCCCCAACAGCGCCTCACTCCTCATCGCTGCCGGAGGCACCCAGCTCCGTTCCAAGCCCATCCTCGCCTGCTCCACTTCGTCGCAGCACGCGTGAGACTCGCCCCTCCGTCCGTCTCGATGGTTACGAGACATATGCTCCTGGTCGTGCCCATGCAACTCACGTACGCCACCCACTGGAGCATTACGTGGGCTACGACCGTCTCTCTGCATCCCACCATGCCTTCCTCGCGGCAGTCGATCTTCACACCGAGCCGCGGCACTTCCATCAAGCAGTGCGACACAAGGAATGGCGGGCAGCCATGCGAGCCGAAATAGAGGCTCTCGTCGCCAATGGTACGTGGTTTCTCACCCATCTGCCTCCTGGAAAACGTACCATCAAGTGCAAATGGGTTTATAAAATCAAGTATAAACCCGACGGATCCATCGATCGCTTCAAGGCTCGCCTCGTGGCAAAAGGGTACACACAGGTCGAAGGGATTGACTATCACGACACCTTCGCCCCTGTAGCTAAACTTGTGACGGTTCGTTGTCTCATCGTTGTTGCCGTCAGCAAGGGTTGGACACTCCACCAGCTCGATGTCAATAACGCATTTCTTCACGGGGATCTCACCGAAGAAGTCTACATGGAACTACCTCAAGGCTTCGCTCAAGACGGTGATACTCGTGTTTGTCGCCTGCGTAAGTCTATCTATGGATTGAAGCAGGCCTCCCGAAATTGGTACCACAAATTTTCGGCTGCTCTACTCAGTCTTGGCTTCGTTCAAAGTCATGCCGATCACTCCCTCTTCCTCCGCAAGACAGCCACGAGTTTTGTTGCTGCCTTGATTTACGTCGACGATGTGATTCTCGCCGGCGATGATCCATCCTTCATTCAACGCGTTAAGAGCTTCCTTCATCAACGCTTCACCATCAAAGATCTTGGCCCTCTTAAGTACTTCCTCGGTATCGAAGTAGCTCGCTCCAAGCACGGTATTGTTCTAAATCAAAGGAAATACGTGCTAGACATCTTGAGCGATTGTGGAATTGAAGGGGGGTCGTCCCATTGCCACAACCATTGAGCAAAATCATCATTTGGGCCGACTGCCTTCTCCACCGGCCGTTGATCCTTCTAGTTACCGTCGTCTCGTTGGCCGCCTGATGTATCTTGCAGTCAGCCGGCCGGACATTCAGTATGCTGTCAATCTATTGAGCCAGGGTGTTCACAGTCCAACCCAGGCGCATGTGGATGCTGCCACAAGGGTACTCCGCTACCTCAAGCAATCTCCCGGGAATGGCCTCTTTTTCCCTACCCAGTCCGACCTCACTCTCACTGCCTATTGCGATGCAGATTGGGGAGGGTGTCCCACCACTCGTCGCTCCACTACTGGGTACTTCGTTCGTCTGGGTAATGCTCCTATATCATGGCGCACAAAGAAGCAATCTGTCGTTGCTCGGTCCTCTGCTGAGGCTGAGTATCGTGCCATGGCCACCACCGTTAGTGAGTTGATCTGGCTTCGCTGGTTACTTACCCAACTTGGTTGCCCTCAACACGATGCCACTCCTTTATACTGTGACAGTCAGGCTGCTCTTCACATCGCAGCAAACCCGGTCTTCCATGAACGCACCAAACATGTTGAAATGGATTGCCATTTTGTTCGTGAGCGAGTTCAAGCCTCTCATATTGCTCCTCGTAAGATCTCCACTGCCGACCAGCCCGCCGATCTCCTCACCAAAGGTCTCGGTCTTGAGCAGTTTCGTCACCTCCTTTCCAAGCTCGGCATGCTCGACATCCACGCCTTCGCTTGAGGGGGAGTATTACGTATACGTACGTGTGTGTTTGAGTTCTATCCTCACACGTATCTCATCGGTTCCTTGCAGCCCAAGTCACAGGAGTTACTTTCATGTTCAAAGTGTAACTCTTCTCCCTTTTCTACGTGACTTAGGTTTCTGTAGCTCTCATGCTACTCTTTTCTTATAAATGGCTTACTGCTGAACGTTGTAAAGTAAGTCATCAAATCATCAAATCAATGAAAGAAAGGACTAAGAGCCCTAAGCTCTTCGTGGACTAGTCCTACTCACACCGAGTAGGGAAACCACGTAAATCGTGTGTCGTTACTTCCGCATTTAATTATTTTACATGCTAGGCATCTACATGCAAAGATCATGGATCATCCTCTTAGTCTACTGTCTCTTTCTTCTACTTCTCTACATCTTCGCCACTCCAATTCTCAAAGCTCCTGGATCAAGAAGAACATATAGCCAACCTAGCCGGCCAGTTCACCCTTCTCATAATCCCACAGCTCTTCTCTCTCGGAGTGATATTCCTGACCCAGAAGTTCCTGCAGGCGCAGAGCAAGGTCACTGCTCTGGCCTGGATCTCACTCGCGGCCCTGATCATACAGATCCCTCTTCTCTGGATCCTCGTCTTCTGGTTCGATTGGGGTACAACCGGAGCGGCTCTGGCCTACGACATAACCAGCTGGTGCGTGGCCATAGCCCAAGTGGTTTATGTAATTGGTTGGTGCAAGGAAGGGTGGACCGGGCTGTCGTGGTTGACGTTCGACGACATTTGGGGGTTTGTCAGGCTCTCGTTGGCCACTGCTGTCATACTAGCACTAGAGATTTGGTACTTCATGGGTGTCATTGTGATTACGGGCCATCTCGACAATGTTGTCACTGCCGTTGGCTCCCTTTCCATATGGTGAGCATTTTCTGGTTACCCAATCTGTTTACTTGTTGTTCAAGATTTGTTATTTGTATATTTTGGTGATTTCTGCAGTATGAATTTCAATGGATGGGAAGCTACGGTGTTAATTGGTATAAACATAGCTATAAGGTAAGTTAAAAGGTTCAACCGTGAAAATGTTGTTATGCTCACATTACTACCGCACGGTTGTTTTTTTACCTAGTATTCGTCGATTTCTCCAGCGTTCGAGTATCGAATGAGCTAGGAGCAGGGCATCCCAGAGCAGCAAAATACGCGGTCTACATCGGTCGTGTTTCAATCCTTCCTAATCAGGTTGTTGTGCATGGTAGTCGTCGAATGATTACTTCTCCATCAATTTCACCAACGACAAGGACCTGCAAGTAGCTGTGTCTAAGCTAGCGTTCCTGGTGGGTATCACCATGGTTCTCAACAGTGTTCAGCCAATCATTTCGGGTAGGGGAGAAACATGTTAGTGTTGTGATATATGATCCACGATTGAATCTCTCCCAACAACTCGAGTTATTGGGACCAACTGGTTCATGACATGGTATCAGAGCCTTCTGTGACCGAGAGGTCTTGTGTTCGATTCCCGGTGACCCCCATTTGTTAAGCACATGGTATTCTTGTTTTCAGACCTGTGTAAACTTCAAGCCCTTGTGAGTGGAATGAAAACCCGCCCTTCTTTTGTTCATCATATCCGACACCCTCGATCGTTCATGTGGATTCATCGATGCTTTGTTTGAACGTTGTGGCAGGGGATATGGGGAGGGATGATTGCAGGTACGGCGTTGCAGACTCTGATACTCTTGTTCATCCTCTACAGAACCAACTGGAACAAAGAGGTAAGAAAGTATAAACTAATTGGTTTCACTTTCCATCTCTCACATTTCGTCATCTCTTGCTGAGTATGAAGGTACAAAATTGGGTGGTGATTTTGAAGGTGGAGCAAACAACATAACAAATGAAGAAATGGGGTGGCCATGAAATCAACGGTGACCGTCAGGAGAAGAAGATCAATGGAGCTTGAAAACAGGGGATAAGAAAATGAAAGCTTTTGAGGACGATAATGTAAAGGATTTCCTTCTGTGGGCAGTTCTTCTAGTTCCCCTGACTTTTTGAGAACTGTTGTATTAGGAGAAAGGAAGTTACTTTTTGCCATGGGAATTCATATTGATAGCTAGTTAGATGGTGACATAAATCATTATCTATCGATGTCTATGTCTTTATTATTACCCAAAAGGACAAAACAAAACATTGTGGGAGGTTTGCAAATTTTAAAAATGTTCCAAATCCCAGCCGCTATTAATAATCCCAAGAAATATTGTGTTTCTTTTTCCCATCCAATGTTCCGAAGACGTATAAAACAATAGATAGAGAACTACAACGATTACTTTAAAAATGGAGAAGAGGAAAGTGGGAAATTTTAAAAATGAAGAAGAGGAAAGTGGGAAAATTTAAAAATAACTTGTGAAAGGAAGGTTGTTATTTTCAGTGGTTAACCGTCAAATTAATCATCAACCGAACCCATAATTTGTAGTGCTTAAGTGAGCGAGCGAACTGGAATATATTTATAACTTATAATATGTATTAGGATGTGTTCGGTACGTATTAGGACGTGTTCATAAAACCCTAACAAAAATATCTATCGGATCTTTCTTGACAAAATTTGTTCGAATTCGAGTCGGTACCTAATCTTAGGGCCTTTCCGGAACTTACCCCCAACTTGACATGGGGCACGCAGAAATTAAATAAATGTGGAGCCATCCTCGCGCCCATCGCCATTTACTACCTGCTACTTCTTGCCTTGGTCCCCAATGACAATTTTGCGTCTCTCTTCGCCATTTATAACCAACAGTAGTTGGCCTCTTGAGCTCTCCAATCCTCATCAGTACTTCAGCCTCTTCTTGCCTTTTCTAGCTGTCCCACCGCTCCCGTCATGGAGGCGCCGCTGCTCGCCGACGTCCTCTCCGCCGCCGGCAAGGATGGCGACTACGCCGCGGTCAGGACTTGGCCGGAGCTGCGGTCGGTGTTCTGGACGGAGACGCAGAAGCTGTGGAAGATTGCCGGGCCGATTGCCTTCAACACGGTGTGCCAGTTCGGGCTCAACTCCGTCACGGTCATGTTCGTCGGGCACATCGGCGACGTCGAGCTCTCCGGCGTGTCCATTTCACTCTCGGTCATCGGCACTTTCGTCTTCGGATTCTTGGTGAGTGAGTGACTGCTGAAAAGTGGAATTTGTTGGATTTTATTCTCCTCCCCTTCTCTTAGTTGACAAAAAAGCGCATATATTTTAGCCCAAAATTTGATTTTTTTTTTCTCTTAACCACAGCTGATCGTTAATCGATTATGTATAATAAGATCATTTCGGGTCCAAATTACTCAAAATTAATTAAATTTAGGTCAAACAAACGAGTCAGATTGCGAAAATTGTCTTTGAATATTATTCTAAATTCATAATCTACATACAAAGGATTCGTACATTAAATATCCATAAAATTCAAATTCATACAGTAATTAGCATGTGATGTGACATGTGAGTTCGTCCAGCAGAGAAGCCCACCCAGAAATTGACAATTCCCCGACCGGGAAATCAAGTGAGGAGTCCGGGTTTGAGTCCAGGAATTTTCTCCGGCCAGTCGATCAAGTATTCTCCGTGATCGTGGTCGGGCATCTATCCTGATCAAGTATTCTCCGTGATCGTGGTCGGGCATCTATCCTGATATTGTTCGAGTTTCTTCCCGTGTGTTGAAGTTGCACGACAATCATTTTCCATCCTATTCTTTTATTTTTGTGTTTTTGAGAAAATCCCAGAAAAACCCTAAAAAGTGAGAATTGAGCTGTGTATTCTTATTCGTGAGCGAGTTCGGATTCCCGGATTCCGCTTACATCAGCATGTCAATGGGTTGATTAAGAATCTCTATAAATTCACAATTTAGTGCCTATTTTTCACATTTTACATTTCAAAACATACATTTCTTTAATTTAGACCATGTTCGAATTCTTTAACTATCACCTAATTAAGAGAATCAAACCTATATCACTCTTATAATTAAAAAAAGCTTTCATAAAAAGCTCGAATTAAAATTATATTTGACTATATAAAAGTTTTTTCTTTAAACATATGTAATTAAATGCAACTGGAATTCGCAAAATCAATCGATCCAATCTGGTAATTCATTACATTAACCCACAAAACATATCGACAAATTCACAAATCCAATACATTTTGACACATCTTATCGAAAAACGACCTAACTAACACGTCGTACGAAAATAACAGTTGGGCATGGGCAGCGCGTTGGAGACGCTGTGCGGTCAAGCTTTCGGAGCCGGACAAGTTCACATGCTAGGCATCTACATGCAAAGATCATGGATCATCCTCTTAGTCTCCTGTCTCTTCCTCCTCCCCATCTTCTTCTTCGCCTCTCCAATCCTCAAGCTACTCGGCCAAGAAGAAGAGATCGCCAACTTAGCCGGAAGATTCACCGTGCAGACAATCCCACAGCTGTTCTCCCTCGCCATAACTTTCCCGACCCAGAAGTTCCTCCAGGCCCAGAGCAAGGTCAGCGCTCTGGCCTGGATCGCCCTCGCGGCCCTGATCGTGCAGGTCCCATTGCTCTGGCTCCTCATCTTTGGGCTGGGCTGGGGCACGACGGGTGCCGCCGTGGCCTACAACGTGACCAGCTGGGGAATCGCCGTAGCCCAAGTCGTTTATGTGGTCCGCTGGTGCGACGAAGGATGGACTGGGCTTTCGTGGGCCGCGTTCAGGGACATGTGGAGCTTCGTCAGGCTCTCCATCGCCTCTGCTGTCATGCTCTGCCTCGAGGTTTGGTACTTTATGAGCATCAACGTTCTTACTGGCCATCTCGACAACGCTGTCATTGCCGTTGGCTCGCTTTCTATATGGTGAGTGATGAGCACCCCATTTGTTCAATTCTTGAACAGAAATGGTGACTTTCTGTAATTGATACTCTGTTCATTTGGCAGTATGAATATCAATGGCTGGGAAGCAATGCTGTTCATTGGTATCAATATAGCTATAAGGTGAAAACTAAACGCGAATGTTTTTATCGGTTGATGATTTGATTGTTTCACCGTCGATTCTTGCTTGCCAATCAAGCCAAAAGGCGGAATGGGGAGGAGGACCCAATTGAGGTTGATTGATGTTGTGTTGTTGTTTTGTTCTTAAATGGTTGTCCAGTGTTCGTGTCTCTAATGAGCTCGGAGCAGGACGGCCTAGAGCAGCGAAATACGCGGTCTACATCGTTGTCTTCCAGTCCTTCCTAATCGGGTTGCTATCCATGGTAGTTGTGCTTGTATCGAAGGACTACTTTGCCATAATTTTCACCAACAGCCAGGAGATGCAAAGAGCTGTGTCTAAGCTAGCATTCCTGCTAGGCATCACCATGGTTCTCAACAGTGTTCAGCCTGTCATCTCAGGTAAGGGTAGCACCAATCTCCTTCAACAATGGCTAGATCGACTACTCCGTTGCAGAAATCTCTTAAAACCGTTGGCAAAAAAAATCAGGTGTGGCTATTGGTGCTGGGTGGCAAGGTCTGGTGGCCTACATCAACATATTCTGCTACTATGTATTTGGGGTGCCTCTAGGGTTTCTGCTGGGTTACAAGCTTAACTTGGGTGTCACGGTACCTACAAAAGTTCTTCCCTTTCATTGGGCATCTTTGCTCCAAAAGGTGGGGGAGTTTTTTTATGCTATGCTTAGTTTGTTTTGGTTGTTTGATAGGGGATTTGGGGAGGAATGATAGCAGGGACGGCATTGCAAACTCTGATTCTCTTATTCATCCTCTACAGAACAAACTGGAACAAAGAGGTAAACAAACTGAGACTAAATTTTTTGCCTTGTAACCTCTCCATTTTCGTCTCTGGCTGAATGTTGCAGTAAGGAAAACTTGGGTGGTTTGCAGGTGGAGCAAACAACAGAGAGAATGAAGAAGTGGGGTGGGCAGGAAACCCGCGGTGGTGATCGTATCACTGGAGCTGTGTGAAGATGATGAGTTCAGGGAAAAAGACACTGAATGTGGAATGATGAACTAGAAAAAGACTGATCACTCCACTGCAGCATGAAAGCCAGATTTTGATTTTTCATCTAGAGTTTCCCTCTTTCTTTTTTTTTTTTTTTTTTTTTTTTGTTGCAGCTTGGAACTGTTACCTTCGATGTTTAGATGCATAGGGGAACAGTCTAGTGAGTAGTCGCCAATTGTTTGTTTTTGTGGAAGGAGTGAGCAGCGAACAGCTAGTCTTAGTCTTAAACCACGTATTTTTCATCGATAGGTGTAATAAGCGCTGCCAAATTATTGGCCACTGATGTCAGGATGGCCGAGTGGTCTAAGGCGCCAGACTCAAGTTCTGGTCTTCGAGAGAGGGCGTGGGTTCAAATCCCACTTCTGACAAATTTTTATTGCTTTTTTCAAAATCACTTTAATGGCATGAGTCGCCTTTTATATTCTGTAGGCTTTGTTCAGGTCAACATATATACTCTCTTACCATGTACTTGGGTGGCTTTGAAGGTTTGCTAAGCTACACTTTTAATTTGAGAATCATAGAGTCATGAACTAGTGTCTTTTGAGAAGCAACAAAATCAGTTCTTCATTTTGTAATGGCTAAATTGCAAGTTTGGTCACTCGAATTGCCACAAAATTTTACGTTTGGTCACTCGAATTCGTTTATTCTATTCGTAGTCACTTAAATTAGTTGAACAGTCCAAGTTCGGTCACTCTCCGTTAACCTCCGTCAAACTCCGTTAGTGCCGTCAGTTAACTGCTGACGTGACTAACAGAGATGCCTAGTCACCCAATTTTAACCCAAGAAAAAACAAAAATTGACCCGCCACGTCAGAAAAACATGCCACCTCATATAAACACAACCCAAACTACCCAACCTAAAAAAACCATAAACCCACCCAGAAATCGAACCCGTGACCCATCCACCATTCTTCTTCTTCCTCTATACCTGCTTCCGCCGCCGCCGGGGGATTTCCCCTCGATCTACCTGCTGCAGCCCCCGTCGCCGGATGAGCAGCAGAAGCGATTCGAGACATCTACGCAATGAACTGGAGCGTCCGCCACGACAAGAAGTACCGGCTCGCCATAGCTAGCCTCATGGAGCAGTACCAGAACCGCGTTGAGATTGTTATGCTCGACGACAGCTTGTAACTAACCTCCTTGTTCTTCTCCGCGTTGAGATTGGTGACTGGTTTCTGCTGTTGTTTGTTGGGGTTAGGCTAATGAGATTGAGGAGTTTGGTCAATTGTATATATAACCCAGAAAAGCAGACGATTCCAATGGCGAGATCCGCTGCGACCAAAACCTTTCCTTCGAGCACCCTTTCCCTCCGACGAAGACCATGTTCATCCCTGACAAGGACTGCCAGAAGCCGGACCTCCTGGCCACCTCCAGCGACTTCCTCCGCGTCTGACGAATCTCCGACGACCGGGTGGAGCTCAAGAGCCTCCTCAACGGCAACAAGAACAGCGAGTATTGCGGCCCTCTCACCTCCTTTGACTGGAACGAGGCCGAGCCCAAGCGAATTGGAACCTCCAGCATCGACACCACCTGCACCATCTGGGACATAGAACACGAAACAATCGATGAAATCGGAGGCCGTGTAGGAAACCTCGAGGAGTCGCGCCAGTGATTTGTGCGGGCGACTGTTGTTCCTCTTGGCGGCGACGGTTGGGGGTTATTGGATCCGACGGCGGGGGCTGCAGCAGGGAGATCGAGGAGAAATCCCCCGGCGGCGGCGTAAGCAGGGTGTAGAGGAAGAAGAAGGGTGGATGGGTGACGGGTTTGATTTCTGGGTGGGTTAATGATTTTTTTAGGTTGGGTGGATTGGGTTGTGTTTATATGAGGTGGCATGTTTTTCTGATGTGGCGGGTCAAATTTTGTTTTTTCTTGGGTTAAAATTGGGTGACTAGGCATCTCTGTTAGCCACGTCAGCAGTTAACTGACGGTACTAACGGAGTCTGACGGAGGTTAACGGAGAGTGACCGAACTTGAACTGTTCAACTAATTTAAGTGACTACGAATGGAATAAACGAATTCGAGTGACCAAACATAAAATTTTGTAGCAATTCGAGTGACCAAACTTGCAGTTTAGCCATTTTGTAATATTATGTTCTTTAATGCTCTGATTTGATTGTTGACTCCTGAGAATTCAGGAAGAAATGATAGCAGCAACAACATTACAAAATCTTGCCGTGCTGCCTCCTTGTAGAGTTGCTCTCCAGTTTGACATCCCTTCTATTCTAGCAAAGCCACTAGAGGTGGCAATTTCAATCCAATCCACCAATCCAATCCATCAATCCATTAAAAATATCCACCTAATCCAATCCATTTAAATCCAATCCATTTGATCCAAATCCAATTGGATTGGTGGATTCATGGATTGGATCCATGGATCATTGGCAAATTACGGTTTAGTACCTATAATTTTTATTTGTTACATTTTGGTACCTAAAATTTTATTTTTCATACGAAAAATATCATTGGAAAATTACGTTTTGGTACCTAAAATTTTTCATTGTGACATTTTAGTACCTAAACTTTTTACATTTTACATATTGGTCCTTAGTTGAGGATGTCATTTGGATTCATGGATAATCCACCAATCCACTTGATCCAATCCATGAATCCACCAATCCATTAAATCCAATCCATTTGATCCATGGATACACCAATCCAATCCACCAATCCAATCCATTTGCCACCTCTAAAAGCCACTAAGCCAGGAGTTCTTGTTCAGATTGACAATCAACTCCAGTTCTCATACTAGGTTTTGCTGTTTTAGCTCAAGCGCTGCTGTACCTTGATTGTTCGGCCAGTTACTGGGTTGGACGTAATGGATGCTACTACTGGCTGCTTGTTAAACTGTTTTCACTTTCCTTCAATCATATTTTCGCATAAGAGGAGAATTGCATAGGCACAAATGCTTATATAGTTGGCACAAAATATATAACTTAGGCAGTCCAGCTTTTCATCCCACAAAATTCTGACTCGCACCAAAGGAGTAGTAGTTATAAAAAAAAATACAAGGCCCCAATAACAAGGGGGCATGCAAGCTATCTAAGCTACAAAGTCATCAAGGATCTCAAGATATCGAAATACTACAGGTCCAGCAAAAAGACTTCAAGCTTTCTGCTTCTTAGGAACACGATAAGCACCAATGACACAGGCATGGTCTCTCTCGAATGGCTCCAGTGTCACCTGCTCGGCAGGCTTGAACTGCTCCTGTGTCATCTTCTTCACTTCACTCTCAAACACTGCCTCAGCGGGCACTGTGGAGTCAATGCAGTTTGCCTGAATCAACAATGAAAGATTGCATTAATGTCGGTTCGTGTTCATGAGTACTTGCCAGCTATTACTAGCTGGTAGGAAAAGACTCTGAGAGAATCAGGACCAACCTTGATAGAGATGACAAAGTGACCACCGGCCTTCAAGAAGTAAGATGCGTTCAGGGCTAGAATCCTAGCCTGCACAATCAAAATTAAACAGACCATGACACCATAAATCTACAAGGCTTACACGCAAACAAAATACCAGCACCCCACAAGACAGCATAGGCTGGCTAACCCAATAACGAGAGTTTTATAAGGGGTACTATAGACAATTGTAGAAGATTCAATACGAAGTACGCTGAAACAAAATTACATGGTACCAACCAACATTTACAAAAGTTGGGCTATTAGCATAGATGCATAAGCAATGCGAGGCATTGAGTTTGTAAATGGAAAACACAAATCCAGCAGAGAAAAACAAATGTATGGATACACAGTAAAAGGAGTTGCTAATTTTAAACAACAGATTTTGTAAAAGAATGATGAATCCCTTTTCAGCATCAGCAACTCGGACCCTGCATCACTTAAGATGACTGGAAGGGGAATCCGAGTACCTCGTCATATGCAGGATTACAACACTACAGTAGTTGGAAACAAAGAAAACACAGAAACGGATTGCTGAATAGAATAGAGATAACTATTGAAGATTGCATCAGAAACTCGTGTTTTCATCACTCCATAAGTCGTGTAGGGGAATCCGAGTGAAGTCTCTTCATTTGCAAGACAACATAATTCACAGACAAAAAGCCAAAAGAAATACTTTATTTTCAAAGAAAAGTTCGAACCAAGATATGCCAATCTAGAATAACTAACACCAGGCCAGTTTAAGAATAAAACAGCGGCCATAGGATTATCTAAAGGGTCGTCTAAGAGATCTCTCGAATGGTTACCAAATGAGAACTCGTACAGATGTTGAAACAGATAAAAAGAAGGGCAAACCTGATCAGGTTGAGCAACATCAGAAAATATGACATCAACCATGCCTACTAGCATGCGGTACTTGGCTGGATGCCTAGCATCTTCAATGATGGGAATAACATTTGTGCGCTTTTTAGCCATGTTCACCAAATCCCTACCACTTCTATGTGAAAACTCCACTGCATAAACCACTCCAGTCTGCATAAATCCCATCACAGTTCATCAGCAAACTAAACCATAAATGAAAAAGCATACCTCAAACCCGTTCAATAAAAAAAAACTTACGGGGCCAACAAGATCTGACACGTGAGACACAGTAGTTCCTGATGCAGCTCCAAGGTAGAGAACCTTAGCACCTGGTTTCTGCCATCATTAAAGAACACCACCTTAATCGCTACAAGTTCATAAGCAAGACAGACGAATAATTAGATGATCAAATCAAATGGAAGCAGTAAACAGTTGCTTACAATCCAGATATTATCAACACCACCAAGGATTGCAGCTGCCAACTTCGACCTGAAGGGGTTCCAAACCCTGTACTCGACCTTAGTCCCATCTTCATTCTAAGGTAAAACCAAAAATAAAGATCAAACCTTTAGAACAAAAACTAACACTTCAGTCAAATAACTATTAAGTGGGGAGTCGGTGAGGGCGAAGATACTGACCTGCACAGAGACCCTCTTCTCATTGTAGACAGCCTCGCCAGGAACAAGATTCTTTGTAACAAGAGCATCTTCTTTCCCCTTGGCAATAAACACACCTTCGTGTCTATGAGGCTCAACCACAACTTTGCTCCCACCTTTCATTCCGCCACCTCCACGGCCACCGCCACGACCCCTTCCTCCACCACGGCCACCGAAACCGCCGCGACCTCCGCCACGGGGCTTCATCCCACTCCCGCCTCGGTCGCCGAATCTACCGCCGCCGCGGCCGCCGCCTCTTCCTCGGCCGCCGCTATCACCGCCCCTTCCACCTCTGAAACCACCGGATCTTCCTGCATGTTACAAAACGAGAAAAAATCGCTTAATTTCCATCCAATTCAAAACCAGGGGAACACGAACAGAGCTAAGTAAAGAGCTGAACTCCACGATATAGCAATAATCAAGAAGGAGAATATACCTCTTGGAGGTGCCATTGCAGCTCGATTAGAACAGTAAACGAACGAGATTGGGGCTAGGTTTCGTGCGCTCTGTAAATTAGGAGGCGGGCGAGGGTCTTATAGGCTCTAGCGGATGGAAGCTTTAAGGGTTTTAGGGTTTAGAGGTCGCAGGTTGGGGAGTGATGAAGCAAGTTGCTCCGTCCCTGGGTTTTTGACTTGCATTGCATGTCATGGACTACTTGGGCTGATGAGCTTTTCATAAAAGGCCCACTCAGCTAAAGCCCAACAATATCAGAAAGAGGTTCCTCTCCTCCCAGCGCGGTCATTACTCATATGTTTGTTTCAATTTCCAAGATAGTCTCCCACTTGTTCAGGCTGTTCATGAATGCCCGGGATCATGGCCGTGGAGAGCTGCCGCGTGGATTGGTTCTATCAAAAGAGATGATGGAGTCCAACCCTCTGATTCGGATCAAGCACATTGCCCGTAAGAGCAACTGTAAAGCGAATTGGGTAGCTAGATTATGTGCCAAGAATTCTTTACCCTCTGAATGGGTACAGATACTTGATGTTGTATCCCCCCTTTTGTAACACTTGGTTTCACAAAGTAATGGAAATGCAGTGTCCACTTGTCAAAAAAAAATTCCAAGATAGTGATGGCAACAAAATCGGTCATCGGAATTCACGGATATCCTACTCTATTCAACCCGATCAAAGCGAGTAAAATCTAGGGCTAATATCACAGGGAAACCCGAACTATTAACTTTGTGTCATTTGTGTCCTAAAGTATTCGATACGACATTTGTGTCCCAACCTATTATAGTTTTGTGTCATTTATGTCCTGACGATTTTGTTGACTGTTATATATAACGGTTGATCAAACAGAAGTCAACATTAACATTGACTTTTGTTGACGTGGCAGCCACGTAGATGCCATGTCAATGACACCTCATATTTTTAATTAAAAATTAAATTAAAAATTAAAAAAAATGTAAACTTAATTAATTAATATTGTTTCTAAAAATCGCCAGCACCGAGAAATCCTTCGCCGTTAACAACTCCGGCAACATCTCCGTCCTCCCCCACGGCGGAGAAACCCTCCCCCACCAGGAAATCGATTTGCTCAGATGCCTCTCCTCGCCATGAGCTGCCTCTGTAAAGGAAACCCAGATGCCTTCCTGGTCTGCAATTTCCCTCGCTCTCCTCGCGAGGAAGCTCGCTCTCAACACGGTGATTGTTCTTGAGCAGGAAGAGGAGCTCGATTTGGTGATTCCTCTCAGCCAGAAGCTCTCAATTCGCCCTGTAATCGGCGTTCGCGCCAAGCTGAGGACTAAGCACTTATCCCCTGCTTCTTCCATGCCGCCGCCGCCATGGAAACCAAATCGATGAACATAAACCTGCAAATCAACTGCCCCGACATGAGTAGAGATGAAGCGGTTGCGGAAGAATCTAGGGCCGGCGCTCTCTCGCTCTCTCTTCTCTAGATTTCCGGTACCAGTCGAGATACATTAGCAATCAGCCGTCGGTGAAGGATTCAGAGGAATAAGCAGGTGAGAAGATTGTTTTTTTTTTTTTTTTTGTGATTCAATCTCAGACAGAGAACATTGTAGATCTAACGATGGAGAACATAGATATTCCTCACTTCCTCGACTTCCCGGCGCTCGTGCTCAGCCTCGTCACCCCCTTGTCCCTTTGCTCGACTTGCAGCTCTCGTCGAACATCTGGGTCGCGCTTGTAGAGCTCTGTGGCTTTGGTGACGGCGCCGGCGGCTGGCTCTTCAAGATATTGCTCTAGCACATCGGAGCCGCGGCGAAAGATGACGAGTTCACGACGGCCTCCTCCATTTCTACGGCGATGGTGCGAGTAAGCGACAAAGTCCCAAAATCAGACGCTTCTGGTGGCGGATCTGTCGAGGAGGAAGAAGGATAAGAGGAAGGGTTTCCTAGTGGATTTTTGTAATTTTTTAATTTTTTTATATGAAAAATAATTATAAATTAATATTATAAAATCCACTTCAGATGCCACATCAGCGCTTACTGGATTTTCTATTAAAAACTAACGGTCCACGCCGGTCAACTCTAACGGTGAAATAATTTAGGACACAAATGTCGTATCGAATACTTTAGGACACAAATGACACAAAGTTAATAGTTCGGGTTTACTAGTGGTATTAGCCCTAAATTCTATATTGGCAAAATATGGGTTGGGTTCGGGTTGAAACCCGCTGCACTATTCAATGGTTGGATTGGATTCGAATTTGAGTGTATCCAACTCATGGATACCCACCCACACTCATACTCTCACAACCCGTCGGTTAGCCGTGTTGTTTGTGGATGTCTACTTTTAATATTGAACAATATGTATAAATAATTTGTGGGTTTTGTTTGTATGTACTAGATTGGTGTTTTTTGTATGAATCATTTGTATGGACAAATTAGTATTAGACTTTTATTTTGAAGGAAAAGAGATCGTCGTAGTCGGCAACCTTGACTCCTCGGCTTTTGGTGACTCCATGGTCCCCTCCCCTCACTCCCACAAAAAAATTCCCACGGTACATCGGCGGCGAAATCCAGAAGGTTATCGTTCACCGATTTACAACCTTCTTCTCCGATTTCTTCATCGACACGATTAATGTGGGAAAAGGAACAACCTCCAGATCTTTCCCCACAGCATCAATCTTGATTAGCTTGTTGTGGCAGCTAGAGACAAGCAAAATGCCTCCATGACCGACGAACGATAGGCACATACTCCCCTTAGTCTGATCTCCTTGACTACTTGACCAACGACCGAACTCCTTCTCTCTTCCTGTGGCCGAAGCATTGACGTGGCAGCGGTCGTTGGCGAGAACTCTGGTTTATTATCCTCCTCTATCTGGCAAAAACATACTCATGGCATGTCAATTTTTTTATTTTATTGTGACATGTCATTAAGTTAACGGTCCAATCAGTAGTCTCGTTGACCAAGTCATAAAAAAAAACTGATCGAGTTAACGGAGTTTAACAAAGAATAATGACAGAGACTAATGGTGAAATGATTCATAAAGTTAGTGGCTAATTAGAAAAGTAATTTGGGTGGAAAATATGAAAGATTTATATAATTTAAGTGACCAAACGTGTAATTTAGCCCATTTTGTCCACTAAATTCCATGGATATCCATAAACCCGAGGATACCCAGTGGGGTTGGGTCGAGTTTGAGGTTCGAGAACCCATTGCATTTTTTTCCTTTTTTTTTTTTTTTTGCGGATATACCTATTGGATTGGGTCTAGATTTGGCAGAACCCAACTCAACCCGACCCTTTGTCATCCCTATTTCAAGGAGTGAAAACTCGTACCGTACCGACGGTTCATCCAGAAAAACATCCTACCAGAGGCTAAATCGATAAGTAGTATTTAGCGGTATAGAAAGGTTAAACCATAATTAAACTACGATTTCAACATTAAATACCTTATCGCTGACTTTTTTAATATAACATCCGATACGGTTTATACCTATCAATTAGGTGTATCAACTATTGAAGTTATATATTGTAAAAAAAACTTTTGAAGTTATTAATTAACAACGCTAAATCACAAATATAATACCGGAAAAACTATGGGGAAAATACGCATTAACTTCAAATTGAGGCGTGAACATGAAGTTTAAAATATTGGGGATAAGCATGAATCATTCGCAACTACAACGAGTTCGGATATAAGTTTTAATCAAAGAACTAGAAATAAACAAAAGGCCTAGTGATATGAGGTATTTGTACAAAATGACAAGTCTAGTGATTGGTTTATTTACTTTTATCCACAATAATTTTTACTTTTTAGGATAAACTATCTTGCACATTACTCAAATTTGAGAATAAGGTAGACATACCACTTAAATTAGAATAGGTCGTCGAGTACCGTTAAAATCTAATAAAATTGCATCCATTCCATTTTCTGCCTAGCCAAAAAAATTCTTAATTTTTAATTACATTTTGATCCTTATAACTTTATTGACAGTAATTTTCTTCATAAATTACCATAGAAACCGAAAAGTCTTTCTAATTCTAATGTAAACTAAAATTCCACAAATCTGGCACATCTATAAGTTGAAGTAATATAATTAAGTAAATGCTTTGGTTGAAAAATGTATTCACAATTCCTGAAGATTGTATGAGTGAACAAAAAAATGGTAGAAAGTGGAGTTCAAGATTTAGTTAACGAAAAACTAGACAGGGTAGAAGCTAGAAAAAAAAGGAAATTCTTTGCTCCAATTTTGGTTGGACGCAGAAGGTCCAACCATTCAAGGTGTCAGTTTGTTATTGGTGGATTCACCTTTTTTTTAATATTTAATTATGTTAAGTAAATCAAGAATTAAAATATTAAAAAAATAATGAAATCATCAATAGGAAACTGACACGTGGCTAGTTGGAGTTTATGCGTCCAACCAAGGTTGGAGCTAAGAATTTTCCGGAAAAAAAACGAAAGCTAAATAAAAGATTTGTGAATTTGATATTTCAAAACTTAGACAGAAAAATATTCTATGCATGCTTGACATGGCTAAGAGAATGACTAATTCTAAATGCGAAACCTTTGGCAACTATCAAAGGCTCAATAGATTCGATAAGAGAGTAAAATATAGTTTACTTCATAAAATATAGCAAAGTAGTTTCTATGGAGGAACAGACTCCCATCAATGCCCTTGTGGAAAAAAAAATAAAGAAAAAGGTAAAATAGGATTCCGTATCCACAACTTTTATGTTTGTTTTAGATATATCATATAGCCACAATTTTTCAAATACATGAAATAGTAAAAAATTTGATAATTGTTTGACAAATCTAGTCATATTCGTTACAATAACTTTAACGGTGTCAGAGATTTCATTAGCTAGGTTAACGGCACAATGACTAAGATACCAAGTTGACGCACACGTCAGCGACAGCTTAGCCTCGCTTGCCACGTAGATGTCACGTCATAATTTACGTTAAAATTATTTTAGGCAAAATACACTTTCATAGCCGCAACTTTCACATTTGTGACAGTTATAGCACAACTTTTGAAATACAAGAAATAGCAAGATTTTTTTACGGTTGTTTGGCAAATCTAGTTATTTTCGTTACAAATTCTCAAAATACACGAAGCAATCGCGACCATGTCCTTGATTTCTTATCAAGGCTTTGGTTGAGAGGGAATACAACAAATCGAGCCATTTGAATCCGGCGAATCAAGCTTCGCCGAAAACAAGAACAACCGCAGTCGCGGCGAATTTGAGGAATTGGAGGGGGAAATGAACTACGAGCTGCCACATTCTTCATTCCCGACCCATCAGTTTTATGTCGCCATCAGAGACACTGTCTCATCTTTCACTGTCGCCGTCGATGCCTCCTTCTTCGCGGTTGTCATCGAGCTTCTTCCCGTCAGCCTTCTTGCCCTCTACCTCGCCTTTTTTTGTGACTCCACCAAGCTTCTCAGGCCTTCTTCTTCAATCTAGCGATTGGGGATCTCAATCTATAATCTGGGAAATAAGGCCCCCTTTCTCTAGTCATACTGTTAAGTGACACCATTAAAAGGATGGATGGAAGTGGTTATTTTGTGTATTTCGGAAGTTGTGGCTATAACTATCACAAACGTGAAAGTTGTGACTATGAAAGTGTATTTTGCTGTTTTTTTAATCCACATGGATCACCAACTTAGAATTTCCGTTAGTCTAGTCATATTATTAAGTGACACCGTTAAAGGGATGGACGTAAGTGACTATTTTTGTGTTTATGAAAAGTTGTGGCTATAATTGTCACAAAAATGAAAGTTTTCACTATGAAAGTGTATCTTGAAAAAAAAAGCTCTTGATAACTTAATAATTTTTGGTAGAAAGGAAAAGAAGAGGGACTACTTTCGAAATTCAGAAAAAGCAAAATATTCTTACAGACCGTTTTTTTTACAATGGAAAATCTTGCATTGCACTATGAATGATCAGTTACAGAGAGGGAAAATGAAAAACAATGGAATCAAACCAAACAAAGGCACCTCAAAGCAAACAACTGACACAAACTGTGCTTGAGAGATACATCAAATAAGAGAAAAACACTGAGTGAAATCAACAACCCAAAGGGACCGAACACTTGATCCAAAACCAGAAAATTCCAAACCTCTCTCGCATCCGAACCAAATAGAGTAGCAACAAGATCAAGATCAACTCGTCTGATCACACAAAAGTCCATAACAATTGAGCAAAGCAATGTCATAAGCCCCTCATGGGGAAAACTCAAAGGAATCCAACACAGTGAATCTCAGAAATGAAATTACATGGCGGTGGGCAAGGATGTGAAACAAATTGCTTCGAGCTGAAAAAGGCACAGGGAGTCGAGGCAGAGAGGTCAATCCATAGAGAGCAGAAGATCGAAATTGAGCCCTCAAACTCTGAAGATCGAATGATTCACCCTGCCCACCACAATCCGATGAACGGCCAAGCAACATTCATACAACAAGGGAAGATCGGAAGGGGAAACGTAAGGAATGACTACACCAAAAAGATGAAACCACCAGCCTGGGAGCATCAACCACCAAAACAGAGCATGACGAGGCTCCCAAGCTGCCAACTTTAGATCCATACATGAGCAAGTCGCGAACAAGAACCCCAATCAATGACCGAAGAGCATAAAGCTCAACTGGAGTGAAAGATGAAAATCCAGATCAGCTGGGAACTGAAAGGCCATAGAGGCTGTAAACTGGAAAGCCATATCGGCTGGAAAAGGGGGGAAAACGACTGCAATCCGAGGGGAAAACACCTAGAACGAAGCTAAGAGAAGCAGGATCATGAAAGGAAGGGAAAGCAAGGAAGGAGGGGACTTGAGCTGCCGCCGGTCACCAAAAAAGGAGTCGGCGACAGCCCCGGAAAAGAAGAAAATGGAACCGGCTAGAGAGAAGACAGAGAGAATCAATTCAAATTAAAGTAAGTTCTTACATACCGTTTGGTATAAATGAATTCCATAAGTTTTTTTTTTTTGAAAATCAACACCTGTTTTATTTAATCATCAATGTTTAGACAAGCTAGTTCCTCATTAAGGAGAGCAACTAGAATAATTGGTGGTCTATCCACCCAACACTCAATTTCCTCCCAATTACAAGCTATATGGGCCATTTCATGTGACACTCTATTTTGCTTCCTAGGAATATGGATCTATTCTATGTGTTGGAAGGCCTGGCCCATCTCCTTGATCTCTTTTGTTATCTGGCCCACTTCAACTTGGAAACCACCTGGCCTGTAATGAGACGCTCCACCTGCTGATAGTCGGTCTGGATTGCGATTGAGTGTAGATGAAACCGATGAGCCATCTCCATCCCGAACTTCACCGCCATCGCCTCTGCTTCCATCGCCTCTAACTGCCTCCGCGACCTCTTCACCGCCGCCGCCACAAAACCGCCATTCCTCTTCCTAATTACAGCTCCCAGTCCCGTTCCTTGTCCCGCCAGGCATCCCGCATCCACCGAGATCGTAAAGTCAGTCGACTGGGCAGGTCTCCATTTCCTTTCGCTTTGGTGACTTGCTTCGGATTCCCCTACCTGCATGTCCAGGTACTCTTCCAGCCATCCAAATGCTCTGGGAATAATTTCCCTTTCCTCCAATTTCCTTTTATTCCACATCTGACTGTTGCGTTGGTCTCAGATGAACCATAGTGCGACGATGAATTTTCCCAGCTGCTCATCATTCTCCGTCTCTTGTAAGCTGCAGTACCATTCTTCACAAGTGAGTGTCTCCCCCCTCACGAACAATAGATCCATAGGAGTAGCTCTCGAGACCCTCCTCACCCACGCACAGTCCCTAAAAATGTGATATTGGGTCTCTGGGAGGTCGCAAAAAGGACATCCTACATGGCCCCTTTGTGTTCTTTCCACAATTCTTGCTCTCGTAGGCAGAATGTCCCTTATCCATCTCCACGCAAATAATCTCACCTTCGGTGGAATCTTTAGCTTCCAAAACCTTTCCCAATTAACTGGTGTATATAATTCCCCAAATTCCTCCTCATGTCTGTTCTTCCAAAGCTTGTATGCAGATCGCACCGAATATATCCATGTGGTTTCTATTGTCCAAACCTTTTCATCCTGGTAAGGCTGTCGAGGGATTGGGATTTTCTCTATCTGTCTTTGGTCTTCCATATTGAAATAGGTCTGAAGTAAATCAGATCTCCAGGTTCTTGTCTCTACATCCATCAACTCAGCCACTGACGTTGTTTCTCCGATTCTCGTCCCTGGGGATGTCACCTTGTATCCTTCACTATTGGGAATCCACCGATCCAGCCAGATATCGATACTTTCCCCATTCCCTACCCTCCATCGGTATCCCTTCTTGATTAGGTCCTGTGCTTCCATCAATCCCCTCCAAACAAAACTGGAGTTCCTTCCTTTTTCAGCTTCCAACACATCCCTTGTGGGAAATATTTTGCCTTCAAAACTCGAGCTTCTAGTGACTGAGGTTCTTTTATTATCCTCCATAGTTGTTTGCCTAGGAGAGCTATATTGAAGCATTTAAGATCTCTAAATCCCAACCCTCCCTGTTTCTTAGGTCTACTCAATTCCTCCCACCTTAACCAGTGGGTTTTCTTCTCTTCTTGATGCTGTCCCCACCAGAAATTGGTGATCAAACTTTGGATTTCTTTAATTATTGCCATCGGGATAGAGAAGATCGACATAGCATATGTCATCTGTGATTGTGCAACTGCCTTGATTAGCACTTCTTTACCCGCAATAGATAGGAGTTTGCTCTTCCAATGTTTCACCTTGCTTCTCACTCTGTCGACCAGATAACCAAACGCTGCTCTTTTCCCTCTTCCCACTCTTGTTGGAAGACCCAAATATTTCTCATGAAACCCCACTCCCTTCATACCAAGGATTCCAGTCAGTTCATCTCTTCTGTTTGCCTCAATGTTTGGGCTAAATGATACTTCTGACTTCACCAGGTTTACTTGTTGACCCGACTCTATCTTATAGAGGTTTAGTATCCTTTTCACATGTTCACTTTCTTGCTTAGTAGCCCTGGTGAATAGAATGCTATCATCTGCAAACAGTAGGTGGGATATACTAGGTGCCCCACGCTTGACTTTTATACCAGTTATCTTCTTCTCCCTTTCCGCCAAAGAGATCAGCCCTGATAGTCCTTCTGCCACTAGGAGGAAGAGGTAGGGGGAAATGGGGTCCCCTTGCCTCAATCCTCTCGTGGGTCTAAACCAATCAGTCTGATGACCATTTACTAAAAGGCTAAAAGATACAGTGGTAACACACTCCATAATCAAATGCACCCAGCGGTCATTGAACCCCAGTTTGGTCTTAACAGCCTCCAAACTTCCAATCCACTCGATCATAGGCCTTAGTGATGTCCAATTTTGCTGTCATCCATCCACTCTTTCCCTTCTTCTTTTGTTCCATTGTATGAAAGCATTCAGATGCTACAATGATATTGTCTGTGATTAATCTTCCCGGCACAAATGCACTTTGATTGGCCACAATAATCTCAGGGAGAATTCCCTTCAACCTATTTGCCAATACTTTGGATAGAATCTTATAGAGAACCCTGCATAAACTTATAGGCCGAAAGTCAGAGGGGCTGCCAGGGGTCTTCTTCTTAGGGATTAAAGTGATCAAAGTCTGATTCAGCTCCTCTGGAAAGAAACCCCCTTCTAGATAACCTTGTAACTCCCTAGTGACATCATCCCCAATTATGTCCCAGTTTTTTTGAAAGAAAAGAGCAGGCATACCATCCACTCCTGGCGCTTTTAAAGGTCCCATCTGTTTCAATGTTGCCCAAATCTCTTCTCTTGTGAAAGGTTTTAGCAAGCTCTCATTCATTTCCTCTTTGACCTTCCTGAGAATTGAGTCAATGATCTGACTCCCCTGTCTTTGTAGACCTGCCAAAAATAATTACTTGTAGTAGGCAACCAGACAGGCTGCTACTCGCTCCTGCCCTTCAAAAAGTTCTCCATTCATGTCTCTCAGTTTTCTTATTGTATTTCTCTCCCTTCTTTCTGAAGCTCGATGGTGGAAATATTTGGTATTCTTATCCCCCTCATTGAGCCATTCAGTTCTCGATCGCTGTTTCCACTTCATCTCTTCAATTTCAAAAATCATATCCAGCTCCTTCTCTAATGCATCACGCTGCTGGATGAGGGCTTGGTTCATTTGAAGTTTACCAATCCTTCCCAGAACCCTCTCTATCTCTTTCCTTCGATGTTTCAGGTTACCAAAAGTTGCCTTGCTCCAATGCTTTAGCTTCTCCTCACATTCTCGGATCTTATGCAGAACTGATCCAGCCCCATTCCTTTTCCATCCCTCCTCCACGACTTCTTTGATTTCCTTATGCTTTTGCCAATATGCTTCAAACCTAAAAAAGGTTCCCCATCTAACTTCTGGTTCTCCCAATTGTGTCTGCAAAAACAGAGGATTGTGATCTGACCCACATCTATTCAAATGGTACACCCTTGCCTGAGGATAGAGAGTCATCCACTGGTTTGTAGCCACCATTCTATCCAACCTCTCTCCCAAAAAAGTGTCATCCTTGTGGTTGTTGTCCCAAGTGAACCGTCGCCCATAGAAGCCTAGATCCTCTAGATTACAGTCTTCCAATGCTTTGTTAAAACCTTCCATTTCCTGTTCATTAGCATCATATTTTCCATTCTTCTCTGCATAACACTGCACCAGATTGAAATCCCCTGTCATTAGCCATGGCAGGTCTGTGAGATCCCCCAATTGCCTTATTAAGTTCCATGTACGAGGTTTATTACCCTGTTCTGGCCATCCATAGACTTCTGTTAATCTCCATTCCTTTCCTTCATCGTTAACCTTCATATCAATGTGGTTGTTTGAGTATCCCTTGATTTCCACCTTGATTTCTGGTTGCCATAGGACCATAAGTCCCCCTGCCCTTCCTATCGACCCGACACCAAAACCATCCTTCCAACCCAGATTCCTCATTGTTTCCCTCCACTCGTGAGGCATTCTTTTAGTTTCCATCTAGCATGCTATTTGGGGATTTTTTCTTTGCAATAAAGACTTAAATTTTTTAATTGCCGAGGGATTCCCCAACCCTCGACAATTATAACTGAGGATATTCATTGGGCTGGACGGCTCTGCTCTACTGCAGAGTCCGCCAATTCGCCATCCATATTCTTTTGTAATCCCTGCTGTTCCTCTACCTGACCCATCTGAAAGTCCAAAACTCGAGCCTTCTTTGAATATTTTGGGAACTCCAGATCAATATCCATGTCACCTTCCTGTGTATCTACATTTCTTTTCTGTGGAGTAAGTTGAGTTGCTTGTTGCTGTCTCTCCTTGTTCTGTTCCTGTCTACGCCAGACATTTCCTGGATGTCTCCTTGTTATCAGCCCCACTTCCTTGCCCATCTTAAATTTCTGTAGAGCCCCCACTACTGCTGCTTTCTTTTCTTTATTTGTTTCCTCCCCTTGTCTTGTTGTAAGTGGCGCCTTGTCTCCATTGTGCTTCTGTGTTATGTTTTCCTTTCTCGCCCCTTCCAGTGTTGCATCAGGCTGTTTCAGTTCTCTAGCATTTTCTTCTCCGCCCATTCTTTTCCCACACTAGTTCCTGCCTCCTCTTCTCCTACTCGATGTGCTTCGCTCTCAAAGTTTGCCCCAGTGCATTCCATCTCAAAGTTCTTTTTTAGAATGGCCCAAATTTCAGCATCTTCTCTCTTGGCAGTATGAGATAGCCAGTTCCTTGGTCCAGGCACCCCCGCTCGCATCTCAAACCCAAAAGGATCCACCTGAAGGTTCGATGGTCGCGGGCATCTGAGTTTGGGGTGGCCAATTCTGCCACATGAATAACAAAACAAAGGCAGCTTCTCATATTTGACTACATATTCTACCAGTTCCCCACCGATATTGAGTTTCAATTTCTTTTTGAGGGGATTGTTGATAGAGAGATTAACTCTTATTCTCATAAAATCATCCCACATTGTTCCTGTGCTATCATCAAACCACACTAGTTTGCCAAAACGTGATGCCAGCTTTTCTGCCATTTTTTGAGTTCGCAACTCTGCTGGAAATCCTCTAATTTGTATCCATAAATCTATCATGTGCAGGTCTTCTGGCGATGGATTCTTTATCAGGTAACTTGATGCAAGAACAAGAATATTGTTCTCGTAGTGCCACGGCCCTCCATAGCACGCTTTATTACGATCGTCCATATCCAGAAACTGAAACGCAAAGATGTTTTCACCCAGGTCAGTTATTTGAAAACCCTTTCTTGTGTTCCACGCTTTTGCTAGAGCTATCTTCAATGATTTGATATTTGGTTGCTTTTCAGCTACCAGTCTTCCTATCAATCCCAGTTTTCGCACCGCTTCCATCCTTACTACATCAACATCGGAATCCTCCACTACCAGAGGCTCTTCATCCTCCTCTCCAATCGCTATATGATCGAGCTTCTCTGCCAGATCTCCTTCTTGGTTGATTCCATGATACCCGACCTCAGGAGAGGTCCCCGAGTCTCCCTGCTCAACGCTCTCTGCCATTGTAACCTTATTGCTGCTAACAAATCCAAACTCACCAGACTCCTATTGTATTATTTCCTTCTCACAATAAGGCTGTGAAGAGAAAATCTTCCTTGCCGTTAGCTCCTCTACCTTATAAAGACCTTGACCAGCTACGATTGTTCACAAAGAACTTCTATCCTTCTCCTTCTCAGGCTCGAAAACCTAAAAACCTTCGGAAAACCCTAGGGTTCCGCCGCAGTGCCGCTCTCGCTAAACGAGAGAGAAAAAAAACATGATCATTCCTATGAATTCCATAAGTTTTGAGGAATTCATTTTGAAATGAAATATTTTTGTGTTTGGTATTCAAAAGAATTCATTTTCAATTCTAAATTTTGAATCCTATGGAATTGTAACTAGTTATAGCAATTCTGAGGACTTGAGATGGAACATCCCACAAGAAATTACTAATTATAATAGAATGATATAATTATCCTCTTCTGTTAACAAAATTCTTTGTACATATTCTTTATACGTATGACGTACCAAACATAGGCTTTCATTTGACAATGAATTTCACATGGCAATTCATTTTATTTCTTTGAATATGACATATTAAACGCCGGATTTCATTTGACAATGAATTCTATATGATAATTTATTTTCAATGAAATGAATTCTTGATTCATTTGATACCAAATGGTCTATTAAGAATATTGTGTTAACTCTAACGGAATACACTTAACATAAAGTTAAGTAATGCACGGTACAGAAAAGGGCGAACGAATTTAGTGTTACCCGAAATTAATATATATAAAGGTGAAGTTAGTTTACTGTTGCCTAACAATTTACCATTTGATACCCAAAATTTAATATATCACAACTTAGTCACTAAAATGTAAATTTTACGTTTTGATACTCCAACTTTAATTTAAATATAAAATTATTGAAAATTATGTTTTGGTATGTAAATTTTATGAGATTTTCGTACCTACAATTTAAGAATCCATTAATCCAATCCACCATAACATTAATATATATAAAGCTGAAGTTAGGTTAATGTTGCCTAACAATTTACCATTTGATACAACAAATTTAATTAAATCACAATTTAGTCACTATAATGTAAATTTTACGTTTTGATACCCCAAATTAAATTTAAATATAAAATTATTGAACAATTATGTTTTGGTAACTAAATTTTATGAGATTTTCGCACCTATAATTTTTTTAATTTACATATTGGCCCAATAGTTAGATGTCACTTGAATCAATGATTCCAAATAAAATCCAATAATCCTTTCCAATCAATCCATGAATCCAATCCACCATAACATAAAAAGTATAAATTTAGTTTGTACAATACAAGATGTTGTATCACTCAACTGTAGGAGAAGATTCGACCATTTTATATTTGCTCATTCCGTGAAATATTAAATAAATGATAAAAGAGATACGACTCTAAAATATTGGAAGAGCGAATTTCTAAACTCATTTAGTACATTTATGGGGTACTAAACAAACTTTTACTGACTACATGTAACAAAATATGCGACATCTAAATAGGCAAGTGTTGATAAATCGCTACGGTGAAAATGGTTGACTGTTGTATTGACGGCCAACTAAGAGAATTGGTCAAAACATTTCCGTCATCTGCTTCTTTTTCGTTTCATTTTTCATTCGTCTTTTATAACCCTTTCTTTATTTATTTCTTTGCCTTCTTCGTCTAACCCTAATTAGTATACTATTTTTATATATTCTAATCACAAGTATGAACGGGTCTATACAAGACTCACCAACAATCTAGAGAACTAATAATTGAATTATGAACCACTAATTTTTTCAGCTCAATGTCGAGCCCAATTAAAAGTAAATATATATGGTTATTACTTATTAGAAAGTCGTCATTTTCCACTATAGGATTTGATATGTGTAGATATCTAGCTAAACATTTCATGTATATTTGTTGAAAATTCTAGCCCGGGTGAAAAAGAAAAAATCTGGAGAGAAGCAAAAAGAATACAAGCTTCCATCTACGAACTTCCAAACCCATATATATGTCACCCGTACCCTTCCCATAATCAATGTATCTACTTGGGTATAGGTAAACATCATTTACTAGCCAAAAGTTTTAAAAAAAATTTAAATTGGATGTTGATCGCCATATATCTCATTTCAGTCCATATCATATTGTCAAATCAATATTACTAACTCCTTCAAAAAAAAAAATCAATATTACTAACAAAACTGCTAACGAAAAATTAATTTTAGACTAATAATACTAACAATACATCATAACGGGCCACATAATAAATGCCTATAGGCCATCTCCGTCCGCGACAAGACGCGGCATCCCCGTCTAGTATTTGTTAAACTTAAAATGATATGTAGTTTTTACACACACTGGTTACCTTGAAAGCTTCTTGTTGTACTGGTAGTGAGTAAACTCAAAACTCTAATGAACCGAAAGGGAGGGAATTTACCATGTTAGCATGTTAGGGAAAGATACTACTCCATTGCATAAGCAACCTTATTAAGTGTGGCAGCCTGAGATGAACCTTTCAAGCAAATCACTATATTATTGGTCACAGCAACTAATCAAAATCTGAAACTTAGGGAGCAAGTTACAACTCTTTCTAACTCGACTCCTACAAGAAAATAATAAGGGATATCCCAGCAATCACACTACAAATCTGGAGAACACAAAAGGGCATCTGCTTCTTTTTCGGGTATTCATTCTGAAGTTGTATCCCTCTTCGTTTCAAGCAACTGCCACTAAAGTTTTAGACTGAATCGACTGCTACAAGCTTGTTCTCATTTTCTGAAAATGATTTTCAGTTGAGCACCAGCAAATAAATGAACCTTTGTGAGCTTTTGTGGAGTCGCTACAGGTTTAATGAATTCTACAAGACATGAGGCAGACAGCTTCGAAAGGATTGAGCTTGTGTGCAATTCATCCAAAACAACAAAGCTTGCAAACAATCCATCAACGCTTGACCCATTGGAAGCTCTTCCTTGCTTTTGCTTTGCCAGGTTTCTTTCTTTCAACCACACGTGAGTCCCTCGTCAAGAAACCGGCTGCCAAACAACGCCAGAAACAAGGAATCAAGATGGGGACTGGTAGAAGTAGTAGATAAGAGCGGATATTATATAAATTTCATAACCAAGTTGAACACTCGTGCTAATCCCCTTCCACTAACAGTAGATAGAATGGTATCTCATAATTTGCATTAAACAGGAGATGGGAAAAATTCATTTGTCTAGAGAACATAGTGAAACTTGCATAAAACCCATACCATTTCGGAGTGGAGGCCGCAAGTCAGGTTCCCAGTTTTGCAATGCTCGGCTTATACCCAATTGAATAGCTCCAACTTGACCTGTGTTTTAATTCATATAACGAGGTGAGCATAAATCGATGAGCTTAAACACTTGGAGAAAACATCAACGATACAACTTCTACTACTACCTGTATGCTGCTATCAATCCTCGACTACTTATAGACACTTCCTGAGAAAAAATGAAATCTCTACCCTAGCACTCATCACAACTCACAAGCTTATATTGATTTAAAAAAATATGAGGCCTGTCCTTCTAAACTCAACATATGTGATCGAGTGGTTATTGAAAGACACTATGGAACAATCTCCTTCCCTTTTCTATACTCCAAAACTGTGCAAACTGAGCATAAAGGTTCTTGAACATAGGAAGAACCAAGGAACTAGATATAGCGATTATGGAATCGGATAGAAAAGGCATCATGCTTAGCAATCAAGACTATACAACATCTAGTAACCATACAACTCAAAGAAACCTTCTCAAGACTCACCTGAAACACCACCTCCTTTGACAGTACAATCAATATCAAAACGACCCAGAGTCTTTGTCTCTGAGAAAGGGCGCAGAAGAGCAGCACGATGATCAAGCATCGGGAAATACACATCAAATTGTTTCTCATTCACTGTGAAGTTCCCCTCTCCAGGTTGAATCCAAACACGGGCAATGCTGCATTTCCTTCTCCCCGTCCCATAAGCCCTACCATTGTCATCCACTTGTCTCACCCTCGCCTTGGCAATTTCCTCCTGCTTCTGCCTTTCCATTTCAGCTCTCGTGGATTTCCTCCTACTCTTTTCGTATCGAATGTCCTCTATCTCGCCCAATGTGGGCAACCCCTCAATCCCTTCAAAGTCCTTCAAAGCAATCAAACTGTCCAACATTTCATCCGTGATTCCAGATGCCGCAATGAGATCACCAAATGCACGAGTCGGACCTGCAGCAGTACATCATTTGCTATTACCAAACCCTACTGAAATGGCGACTAAAGCACAAAGAAGCAAGCAAAATTGATTCTAAAGCTTGCCTTTTTTCAAAATGGCGGTGAGCTTCTCCTCTTCCAATTCCAGCTTCTTCATCTCTTCCTCTCTCTTCTCAATCTCCTCTTTCAAACTAATACCCGTCCTGCTCTCAGCCCCAAACACCGAGCCCGGATCAAAGATCTCGCTCTTCTCCTCTCCCGCAGCATTCTTCAAGTCCCACGGCATGAAATCCTTTGACGGCCCCCAATTGTTCGCCCCAGCTACAGAGCCCGCATCGCTCTCAATTTTCCCGAAAACGTCCCCACCGGCACTCACGCCTTCCCCATCCTCGATTGCCCACTTCTCGACCGCCGCCTTCGGCTCCGGAGCGTCGGATATCCCCTGAAAGTCACCGCCGTAGCCGCCGGCATCCTCGCTGAAGAACGGATCGGAGAACCCGCCGCTGGTGTCCGACGATAGCTTCCAGAGGTCGGAGAAGGAGCCGCCGCCCTTCCCGGTGCCGTCGTTGTCATTATTGCCGCCGGTGGAAAGAGGGCGGAAGAGCGAAGAGAAGCCGGAAGTAGGAAGGCGAGGTGGGAGAGGAGAAGTGGATTGGGGTTTTGGGTAGAGATTGGTGAGATGTCGGAGCTGTGAAGGTTTAGGAAGGAGTCGGGACAGCATCGTGGAAGACGATCGGAGAGCGGGGGGAGAATATGGAAGGCAGGAAGCTCAGATTTTTTGGCAGGGTTTTAGTTGGGGGGAGATTTCGTGCTCTGAGTGGGCCTAATTTGTATTGGCAGGCTCGGCCCACTGTTTTTATTGGGCTGAGAATGGGCTTCATTTTATTTATACAGAATGACAACAAAATCTGAATTCACGGGTATCATACTCGACTCAACCTGGTCAACACGAGTAAAACTTGTGTTGACAGATATGGGCCAGATTCGAGTTTAAACACGTTACACTGTTCACCAGATTGGGTTGGATTTGGTTTAGATACATTCGTTCCATAAATACCGGTCCACACCCATATAAATAATTTTCCCAGACCACAAGCCCACTGCCCAACCCACCACAAAGGCCAAAGCCCACTAAATCAGGTCTTGGCCCATTAAGCAATTAGGAAACCCCTAATTTCCCCATCCTAATCCCACCAAACGGGCGGCCTCCCTCTATCCCTCACTCGAAGTCGATCAAGCTTCCAGTGAAAGGAGCTCCATCTCTCGCTGCGTAACCGTCTGGCGTCTATGCGACCTATTTATGAATGTTTATTTTTGATGTTGAACAATTTGTAAGGATAATTTGTGGTTTGTTTGTATGCTATAGATTGATGTTTTTTGTATGAGACGATTGATGTTAGACTTTTATTTTATAGGAACTTGTTATTGTGCATTTTTTATTACAGAACCCATGGATATCCATGAATCCGCGGATACCCATTGGGTTGGGTTGTGTTTGAGCTTTCCAAACCCAATGAATTTTATCTTGGGTTTTTTGGTAGATGTACCCATGTGTTTGGGTTTGGCACAACCCAACCCTACCCAACCCATTGCCACCCTAAGCTCGTAGTTCTAACTTACGGTCATTAAATTTGAATATAAGACATTTCTTCAAATGAGTTTAACGCATTGATGTAAGTGGTTTTAACTTTTCTATGCATCTATCCACCACTTATAGAATATATTGCAATGCCATGAATGATGGATTTTAGAAATGAGGTAATTCCACTAATTCTTTCGAAATTATCACGTCTTACAATTGATGCATCATTTTGAAATACTATACCCTATAGTACGTCCGTCGAGTTTAGTAGTCCTTGTCTTGAGGGGAGGATTGTTATGGGACAATCCAAGTACCACATCGAAAATACAAGGGAAGAAACACTTGTATATATTAGTGTCCACCAATCTCATTAATACGAGGCCTTTTGGGGAAGATACCCAAAAGTAAAACCGTGTGTGCTTGGCCCAAAGAGGAGAATATCGTACTAATGGAGTTGCCCGATTGTGACAAGTGGTATAAGAGCTTGGTTCGAGGTGGTGGACGTTAGTTTGGTGGGACCCTCATTCGGTGGTCTAAGGATTTGAGATCTGCGTGTATTTTGGTGGATCCGGGAGAGATCCACGTCTGTTTGGCAGATCAAGGGAGGTCGCGTCTGTCTGGTAGATCAAATGTGATCTACATCAAGTTTGGCAGATCAAGATAATCGCTGAGGTGAGGACACAAAGTTCGTGGTCCTTGTTTTGAGGGGAGGATTGTTATGGGACAATCCAAGTACTAGATCGAAATATAAGGGAAGAAACCCTTGTATATTAGTATCCACCAAGCTCATTAATAGGAGGCCTTTTAGGGAGAATACCCAAAAGTAAAACCGTGCGAGCTTGGCCCAAAGTGGACAATATCGTACTAATCGAGCTGCCCGACTGCGACAAGTGGTATCAGAACCTGGTTCGGGGTGTTGGACGTCATTTTTGTGGGACCCTCATTCGGTGACCTTAGGATTTGAGATTTGCGTTTGTTTGGTGGATCCAGGAGAGATCCACATCTGTTTGGCAAATCAAGAGAGGTCCGCGTCTGTTTGGTAGATCAAATGTGATCTACATCTGGTTTGGCGGTTCAAGATAATCGCTAAGCTGAGGACACAAAGTTTATGGTCCTTGTCTTGAGGGGAGGATTGTTATTGGACAATCCAAGTACCACATCGGAAATACAAGGGAAGGAACCCTTGTATATTACTATTCATCAAGCACATTAGTACCTTTTGGGGAGGACACCCAAAAAAATAAAACCGTGTGGGCTTGGCCCAAAGCTGACAATATCGTACTAATGAAGCTGCCCGATTTCGACGGTTAGTTTAGAGTTGCGTATGTTTGACGAGGATGAAAGAAAATTCAATGGAGGATTATTTACTTTGACAATTTGGTTAAAACATATTCACATTAGTCTAGACCTTAGGTAAATAAATATTAACAAAGATATATTTTTTCTTTTTTGGGAAACTTTGAACTAACAATCTCAGGCAAACATTGAGTGTGTAAGACCTATGATAATACATGGTTAGGGTGCTATTTTAATGGCGAGAGTCCTTAGCCACAACAAAATGTTATAGTAACTCCATGTTAATGATAGAGCATTTTTAGTACAATTGTAAATTTCTGTTAAGAACTAAATGATCATTTTAACAAACCTTTTTATGAATCATGATAACTAATAGCTAAGAATATTTGGTTGATAAAAGTGGAGGACGGTCTGCTCATGAAGTTGACATGAGCAATTTCAGAGATTATCTTACTGAAGTGGGGCTCCAGGACTTGGGTTTTTATGAATATCCATACACGTGGAAGAATAGAAGAAGTCGAGGTGGGTTGATTGAGGAGGGGTTGGATAGGTTTGTGGCTAATGAGAGTTGGCAACATCAGCTAGTTCCGACCATCACCCGATTATTTGTGACACTCGTGGTGTGGAGGGTGTAGAAATCAAGTGGGGATGGTCGTTCCGTTTTGAGCCACACTAGATGAAACACGAGGAATTCCCTCGCGTGATCGAAGAAGTTTGGAAAGAAAATGGGTCCTCGGATATATTTATGAAGATGGATTGTTGTTGCACGAAGTTGGAGACCTGGAATGAGCAGGCATTCCCCACCTTTTCGAATCATAAGAATAAAATTGAAAGAGCATTGTGTGCGCTGGATAGAGAAGTAAAGACGGCGAAAGTATTAAGACAAATCCGACATCTTGAGAGTGAGATGGCATATGTACTAGATAGTGAAGAACGATACTGGAAGCAGAGATCTCGGGCTGATTGGTTGAAAGAGGGTGAGTACCAAAGGCTGCTTTTGCTTGCTTTCATAAAGGGGTTGTTCACTACAAGCTATCATCGCTGTCTTAGATTGAACGGTAATAAGATAAGTCGACGTTACTCGAATACTTAATTGAGGTAGTAGATTCTTCATAGCGATACCAATGGTACCATCAGTATCAAAGAATCTTGATAACCCTTTTCGGAGATTGCCAGCTCGTTCTACTCTGGATAAATATATAGCTTGCCAAATAGGCTTGGAAGGTTTGGAAGGATTCGGACTTGCAGGTTATTTGCCAAATAGGCTGAGCAAAGAAGAAAAATATTGGAGGTAAGTTCTGCTTACGTTGTTGAATGACCATTAGAATTTTGGATTAATTTAGTATTGTTTGAACTGTATGTAATGGGCTACTTCTATAAACTGCAGAAATGGGTAGAAAATTTTGAAAATTCGACCTATTGATTCGGTGGAATGGTCGAATTACACATTTTCATAATAGTATTGACTACGAAGATGGTGAATCAAGTACTGTTCGGATTGAGAGCATATTCACTTGGCAAGAACTCAGCCACATTTGTGCGGAACGATGTTGCATAGGAGGGCGAAGAGTATGCAAGATGACTTACCGTATGCCGGTTTACAAGGATTATGCACTTGTATATGAAGGATCAGTTCTGTCTGACGATGATGACATTAATATGATGGTGAGATTTATTGCAGGAAACAGATTTCCAATTGCTGAGGTGTATGTCGATACAGAAGTTATTGGCCAATATGGTGGTGGCGGTTATACTGAACAAGGTGAAGGATTGGGAGGGATTTCCGGTTCAGGAGATTTCAGAGTTCTGCATGATGTACCATGGCCAAGATATGAGGATCTAATTGCACCTGGTCCATTGGTGGAACATGATGGACATGAGTGGCCAGTATGGGGTGAAGAATGGGATTACATAAGGGCACCCAGACAGGTACCCAGACAAGCATCTACACCCGCATTTGGCATCAACAATGATCCATATGTGGATAAACCAAGTCCTCTGTACACTAGCGAGGCAAGTGACGTGGAAGATGAAGATTTAGAATCAATGAGTAGTTCAGATGGTGAAAATATGAGAGTTGATGAGGGGGAATTGGAGCCCCCACACCTCACTACACGATGGTGCCACAACATCCTCTCTATGCTCATAACGACGATCCTGAACTTCCTCCTATACCTATATGGACTCCTGATTCTGGGTTCGTGGTTTGCCAAACATTTGGAGGAAAGCCTCTGGTGGTCGATGCATTGAAAGAAACTGCTATGCGAAGAAGCTTTCAATATCGTGTCATCACTTCCGATACTAAACAAATTCATGTTCATTGCTAGAACCATGGAGACAGATGTACTTGGCAATGTTCGGGAGACATATGTTAAAAGAAATGGGGCTTGGCTCATTCGTAAGACAGACAACAACCACACTTGTAGGTCGTCGCTAATTTCTCTAGATCACCGACAATTGAGTGCAAGGAAGGTTGCACAAACAATCAAACATCTGATTGAGGCACAACCTGGGATCACCGTGAAGAGTGTCATCGCTGAAGTGAAGAATCGACATGGCTAGACCATCAGTTACAATAAAGCATGGCATGGAAAGCAAAAAGCTATGGCGGAGGTGTATGGCGATTGGGAAGAGTCATTTGCTAACCTGCCTCGTTTAATTCTTGCAATGGTGGACAAGAATTCTGTGTATGTTTTTGTGCCTAGTTACGAAGATTTTGGAGGGGGTGTTAAACACGTGTTTAATCGACTATTTTGGGCATTCAAACCATGCATTGATGGTTTCACCCATTGTCTACCAATAATCCAAGTTGATGGCACCTTTACTAACCCTATTTTTCTTAGAAAAAATGAAGAAAATAAGGGAGGTCCACCATGAAGGTGCAGATTGGCTAGAAACTCATCCTTTTGAGAAGTGGACGTTACATCAAGACAAAGGGTATAGGTATGGCATAACAACAACGAACATGGGTGAATGCCTCAATGGTTTGTACGTTGGTCTTCGTGCAATGTCTATGTCATCTATAGTCTTGCATACCTTCTTTCGTACGTTGACATGGTTCGTTGGACGCTACCAAGCAGCATATCAGATGCTGAAGAGATTCTCGCTTCGCAGTAGAAACAGGAAGGTCACCAGATAGTTCAAAGGGTGGTAATGCTCAGATAGTTATATTGGATGCAATGAATGGAACAGGAGAGTGTACTTGAGGTAAGTTTCAAAGGAGAAACCTGCCTTGCTCTCATGCATATGCAGCTGCGAGAAGCGTTAATATGGACCCAACTATATTTGTTAGTCCATTCTACAGGACTCCATACGTGGCTAAGTTTGGGAAGGGTCGTTGATGACTTGATATATACACATGTTTTTGTCCACCATTCCTTTACCGTTTGAGTCTCATCTCTCGTGTTTTAGGCCCATTTCACGCTTGGTTGTTCGTGTTTGTGATATTTCAGGTCCTAGTATGTGAAGGAAGGTTCGGGCACGAGTTCGGGGTCGATTGGAAGAAGTTGGAGCGATTGACGAGAAGCTTGGGAAACCACACGGCTAGACCTAAATACCACACGGTCGTGTGACGTGGCTGTGTGGAACCCCTTTGGGCGAGCAAACCACAGTGGCAGTGTAAAGGATCCTTTGTGGCCATGTGGAATTCCCAAGGAGCTCACACGGGCAGACTAAGATTTCACACGGCCGTGTAGCATGCGTGAAGGCACTTAAGTGAAACACGACATTCTATACTTCCACACGGGCAACTGAAAATTCTACACGACCATGTGGCTTGGCCGTGTAGTCGTGGAATTCTGGGTTTTAAACCAATTTTGCGTGTTTTGAAGGGGGGACTTTGGAGCTGGGTTTCATCAATCAAGCTTGGATTTCATCCTTGGAGTGAAGATTATCATCCCATAGCAGATTCTTCCCATCTTGATGAGTATGACTGCTTTGTTTTCTATTTTCAGCTCTCTCTCCCTATGGAGTAGAACCCTCTCTCACTTGGGTATGAAGAACCCTAGTTCCATGTGTTAGGGATATCGATTGTAATGACGTTTGGATTGTGATACTGCTTGATTATAATCGATTGAAGTCTTTTGATTGAGTCAATTGAAGCCTGATCATCTTTTATTGATTTCTGCTGCAACCTGAGATAGATAGAATCTGATTAGGTTGTTAGATCTTCTTCAATCGGTAGTAGTGAATCGATTACACTAGATTTAGTCGATTCACCGCTTTGTACTGGAATCCAATTCCAGTAGTGGAGTTATGTGTTAATTGCCTCAGCGTTCTATCCCGGTGAAGACTAGTCGTCTTCCGGGTAGTTTGTCTGAGAGGGTTTGGCCAGCTTAAGAGATTCCAAACTACTGTCGGATCTTCCGCAGTTTAATCAACAGTAAATCAACCAAAGGTAATTACAACTTTGACCTAACTAAGGAGCTAGGAGGACTCATTCCCGAGTTACTCTTCCCCTGCTTAAGAAATTCGAACCATTTCCTACTTTCTTACTGCTTTATCTAAAATCACATTCACTCAACTTAGTCGGCTAGATAATAGATAATCACGGAGTAGGCAGTAGATCTAGACTCCGAGTTGATAAATAGAAATTGCCACTATTCTGCATTTTCGTACTGCGATTACACTTGGTTTCAGTTTGGTGTTGTGTTTTAGCGTGTCAGTCGTTTATTCCCTTAGCTCATGAAGCATATTGGCCCCATCATGATGCACTTGTAGTGTACCCTCCCGAGCACAGGAAGCGTACCAAAGGTCGAACTAGAGTTAACCAGATTAAAAATGAGATGGATAGATCAAGGAGATAGCAACGCCACTCGAAGAAGTGCTGTGCATGTCGAGTTGAAGGGCATGATAGGCGCCAGTGTCCAGGGCCATCAACTGACAATTGAAAGTTTATGTTGTAATTTGAATTTTATGTTGTGATTTGAAGTTTAAGTTGTACTTTGAGGACTTTATATTGCAATTTGAAGTTTAAGTTGTAGAAAATAGAATAATAGAACAACTCGAACATACGAACAAACTCTAGATAATTAGAACAACTTAACAACTCTAGAAAATAGCAACTCGATAAATCACACTGCTCACTCTTGTGCACCACGTCCGCGTCCCTCTCTTCGGTGTCTATTCCTTGAACGAACTCCATATCCAATTCAGTATTTCGTGGCAGTGGAGGCAGGGGCGGACCCAGGTGGGACACCCCTAAATTTTGGGGAAACGATTATTCAACCCCCGGTGGTAATTTATGTATGGTCAAAAAATTTATAATTTATAGTGAGGGACACCCCTGAAATTTGAAAAAATGATGATCCTACTGTCAATTTTTAAATTTGTGTATAAGAATATCAGTAGTAGGTTGGGTAATTCAAACCTGGAACACTATTATCATTAATAAACTTAATTTTCATTAAATTGCAACTCATTTGTTGTTCGATTTTGAACACTGTGTAATAGTAAAATGTCATTTCCTATCTCTAATTATTTTCAAAACCTAACAATTAAACTAATTTCAAGCTACCCTTAATTTGTATTGATTTTATGGTTGTAAGGCAAGTATTGAAAGAGTCTTTCAACTTTGGGTTACATTAAGAGCAAGTTTACAAATCGAATATGCGATAAGTTCGTGAATGATTGTTTAGTAGGATATTTAGAGACAATGTTTTTAACACTGTAGACATCAAGTGTATTCTACAATTTTTCCGAATATGAAAACACATCATGAACTTTTTTAACCTGTATGAGTAATGTATTTTCTTATTTACAATTTTATTTTTAAAATGGGACACCCCTATGAAATTTTTTTGGGTGAGTGGAGGTGGGGTTGCAGCGGCTGGAGGAGAATAGTAGACATGGCCCATCGGAGGCTGGAAGCTTTGTTGCGGGGTTTGGAATTGTGGGTCGACATTGGGATACCCGTAATACGGGGGGAGCATAGTTGTCTCCTCCTACCCCTCCTTGAGCCGAAGCTGATGATCCCTCTCTGAATTCCCTTCTGACCGGGGTGGGGGGGGGGGGTGGTGGGGAAAATCCAACCTCGTATGGGTCAGGAAGTGTCACATCTTCTCGTACTTGCACATGGACTATAACTGGCTCTTGCCGACGTTTACTCCTCCTTGGTGGCGGTGGCGATGGCGGGAGGGATTCAAATTCAATGACATCGGAGGAAGGACGTGGCGGTGCATGTGGATATGCAATAACATCCCTTCGAATTTCCTGCGAACATGACAGGAGATTCTTGAAGAGCTTTTTCAAGAATGAAAATTTCTCAGGTCCCAAAGTTTGTTCTGGTTCACTCTCCATAGTCATTGATGCAAGTTCCAACCTATCAACCTAAATAATAAACACGTTAGTCAAACACTCTTTGTGTAGCTAAAGTAATTATAGAAATAGATGTCCTTACCAACGAACCGATCACGACACCACGTTTGGTTACCATCTTTTTGTGAACTTGCGGTACCAAACCATGTATTCATCTTGGTACCCCCATTGGCCTCGTCATTGGGATGCCATCATTTGCAGACGTAAGACGAGACTCCCACATACCAATCATCTATGGTGCTTGGTTGGCCAATCATAACTGTACCCCGCAGATCCTTGTTGTACTTGTGGAGTGACTTATGTACGTCCGGTGGTGGGAGAGGAATCGGTTGCGCCCAATTATATTGCCAGACACATCTATCAGGGAGGTGTCACTCGACAATGTTGTGGCAAATCATAGGCAACTTGCACGACTAGAGTTGACGATACTCAGGGTATCGCAACTCGTACAAATCCTTTGATCCGTTCGGATACAGATTCCACTCCACCTAAGTTTCAACAAATAAATTAAAATCCATACAAATAATTTCAACAAATAAAATCGTATTCATATTCATAAAGAATTAATCATGGGCCATGACAAATAATTTCAACAAATAAAATAGCATTCACGTTCATAAAAATAAATCATGAGTCATGACAAATAATTTCAACAAATAAATTAGCATTCATATTCGTAAAAATAAATCATGGCCAAGACAAATAATTTCAACAAATAAAATAACATTCATGTTAATAAGCTAGAATGTTACCTCGTTGAACTCTATACGGTCAAGATGTTGGCGGTACCCGTCTAGAGAGGCGCGTCTCGTGATAGCTCCAATTATCTAGCACCATAAGCCGCTTGTCGTAGTGGCTCTTCAGGACCCCAATTGTTGGCAGGGCAGATCGGAGCGAAAGTAGGAAGGTGCTCCCAAACCCATAGTTGGAGGATGAACATGGCACCACCCGCTTGCTTTGTTTTCGGGTCCATACACTTGCACAGCTCCACATATATCATCGCCAAACAAGTAGATCCCCAGCTTTTTCTCCCAATCTTGTTCCAATCTTCCAAAAGAACTCGGAGCCGCATACAATTCATATTTCCACCAGACTTGTTCGGAAACAAAAATCCTCCAACCAAACAAATCAGGGAGATGCGAGCATACCTCTCTATCTGAGCATTTGTGGCATCCTCCGGTAACTCTCCAGCGGTCCTCACTAGCCAAGGGATCGATAGCATAGACTTGTGTAGAGGTGGTCTATGACGACCTTGTTGTGCTTCCTTGGGGATGTTGATGCCTAAACGCTCGCTTATAAATTGGCACCAACCATTCAATGGTTTCTGTGAACTCTCTATTATGGCATCACCATTGATTGGAAGCTCTGTCAGCATGGCCACGTCATTCAACGTAATCGTCATCTCTCCCTCCAGAAGGTGGAATGTGTGCATTTCTTTTCTCCATCTTTCCACGATTGTCGTAAGAAGGTTGTTGTCCATGTAAAAAAAACCCTTAATTATTATACGAAAAAAATAAAAGAATACTATCGCATTTTAAAAAAAAAATGTACACGAGGAAATGCTTACCTGATCTGCCGCCCAAACACTTTCAGACCGATGGTAAGGTTGCTCATCCAACAAATCGGTTTCTCGCGGTTCGCCTTGAATGTATAATCTAGGATCGTAAATACTCGGGTCCATCTCGATAATTTTGAGTGATAGAAGTACCAAACTAAAGAAGAAAAAATTGATGTGGAAGATCGGGGTTAGCCGCAACCACATAGCATATTTTTTTTCAAGAGTGGTGGGAGGAAGAGAGGAAGAAGAATGGAGTGGCGTGAGTTTTAGTGGAATGGAGGGGGAATTTATAGGTTATGTGGGAGGAAGTGGATCGAGTTTAGTACACTCGAACCACTGGATCGAGTTTAGGACACTCGAACCACTGGATCGAGTTTCGTGTCGTCGATCCGTGTCAAAAGCTGTTTGAGGGAAGGCTGATCGAACGACCCGGATCGCATTTTGAGTACTCGATCTACGGTGGAGCGTGTCTACATCATCGATCCGCGTCTAGGAGATCGATTCCCAAAGAGTGGATCCGCGTAGATCGAGTTTCGCACACTCGATCCGAGTCACTACTACTTCGCGACAGTGGTCATCGAAAGGACCAAATCAATTCTCGAAAACACGATCTAGAGTGGAACGCTTCCTATGTCATCGATCCGCGTCACTCTGATTGAGCCTTCTCTCATCGATCTACGTAGATCGAGTTTTCTAAACTCGATCCGCTTCGTCACGTTCCAGCCAATCGTGGCCTTTTCACTCGATGTACATGGATCGATGGCCCGGCATTCGATCTAGCTGTAGTTCGAGTTTATTGAACTCGATTTGTACCAAACTTTGGTATTTTGGGAAATTTTTATAAAAGTTATGTATTGTAGGAATTTTTCAATTATTATTGTATTTAGGGAAAAAATCATTTACTTCGCCGCCTCAACAAATAAGCCGCCAAAATTGGGTTGTGAAAGACCCAGAAAGCGAGAGCTCATCTACATCTACAAAATATATAATGGCAAAACATGTGTTGGAATTCTTCCATTTCAAATTTCGTGGCCCGAGAGTGATTCTAGAAAGGTTGTTTTTGTCATTGCACTCAGTTCATGTTTATATATTAAAATTTTTTATCATTAGAGTTTGATCCTTGGTCACTTGAATGAAGAAACAATATGACAACCAATTAGACTACATTTCATTTATTGATTTTTCTTTGATTGAACTCTAGGAATATGTTTGGTGATGATGCTTCTATATTTATATTTTATCGAAAGAAATTAGTTCTCAAATTGGAACTCAAGTAGTAGTGATTCAAACATTAATATTAAATTGTATGTGTTGTTTAGTTCAGACAAAAAACAGAAGTGTAACCAAAACATGGACCTTTGTGATGAGTATAATCTTTTTTTTTGTGACAAATCTACACATAATATAATGATAAAATTGGGAAATGAGTCTCATTTCAAATTTCGTGGCCTGTGAGTGATTCTAGGAAGCTCCTTTTCATCATAGTGCCCAATTTATCTTTATATTATGTATAGATTTGTGACAAAAAAATAACTATATTTGTCACAAATATCCATATTTTGGTTACACACATGTATTTTGTCTAAACTGAACCACACATGCAAATTTATTATTTAATGTTTGAATCAATGTTACTTGAGTTCCGATTTCACAATTGATCAGTAATACTTTCTATAAGATATAATAATTTCAGGTAAAATACATTTCCTAGCCTATTAAATCTTCTGAAAAGCAAAGTTTAATACGCGGTTTATAATTTTTATAACCTATAAAATGACGGGTAATCTTAAAATTGCAACACAAATTTCATTGCTTGAAATATTCATATCGAATTGCAGTATTGAATATGCAAAAGCGATGTAGAATTCTTTAAATTAATATGAATTTTCAGAACTAATACGAAACAAGAATATTTTGTACAAACTATAGGTGACTGGTTCTCTAAAATTTCAGCATGGTTAACTGCTAAATGTTAAGCTCCTGCTAATCGGGCATGAATGGACCCGACAATAATTGGACAATATCGAGTTTAATGTGATTTTCATTTCGTCAGTTTTGGATCTGATGTGTTGATCAATTTATAGGGCATGAACATATAAATGTATTATAATTAACCTCACTATACAATTTTTACTCTTTATAACAATTAATTTAATCTTAATATTTGCGATGTTTGAAATATTTATGTATGTTTAGAGGTATAATTATTATGTGTGACATCCTTTGTAATTTATTCAAATGTAGTATTTCATCAGGTAGTCAAAATTGAATACTGGGTGCATTTATTACTATTTTTATCTTGATGTTGTGAATAGGTAGAAACTTAATTATTATAATGCATATAACTATACCTAGGTACATGGTCGAGCTAGCACGACACAGTTAGAGCATACCATGAAGACAATGTATATGGATCGGCTATGTACAAGCAAGAATGCTTCATGGGTCGTACCAGACTTAAACTTCAAGGGCTTTCGCACAAGTGCAAGCACCACACAGTCTATAATGGTGAGCACCTGTTTTTATGGAGAAACGCATCATTTGATAAAAATAAAATATTCTAAAAATAACATATAAAACTTGAATTATTTAGTAGTTTCTCACATCAATGTGTGACGGCTCATATTCTAAAAGCTTTATAGAATACATTCACTATTTATTTTGAGAGTCAAACCTTTTCAATGTATACAACTAAAAATTCATTTATAAAATCATTCTTGATTAACTTCATAGCTGAAAAGTCTTTTTTAACAGCTTGCAGTAATAACAAACAACGTCAACAATAATTTTAGAAGCAAGTAAAGTGAAAAAGAAATTGGAATTTAGTATTTCGTTGCAAAGGTGTGTGAGGAATGTGGGGAAAAATTTGAGCAAGGGTTGAAACTCATATATCATTTGTTTGAATATTGGATATTGCATACTGAATTGGAGTATTGAACATTTTGGAAGCGATATATAATTCTTAAATTATTATTAATTTTCAGTCTGGTTGACCAATAGCCTTAGAAGTTAGAACTTTTGCTAATCTGACATGGATCCCATAATCATAAGATGAGATTTATCTTAATATGGCTTCAGTTCAAAACCATTTTTTATGTGTAATGAATTTTTACGACAAATACATGTAAAGTGAAGATGAACCTGATTACGCATTTTGATTCTTTAGATAAATACAATGGTTTAAGGCTTTAAGCGATGAACTAATGTTACACTCACTCGATTGGTTTAACGAGTTCTGATTTTTATCATTTTTAAAAATTAGTTTATTCACAAACTATCAAGCTACTTTGCTCCGTCGATGAATAAGCGACCATCTATTCGCCAGGTTTCAGGTACTCTGATTCACACTATCGATTGTGAATTGAGAATAAGTATTTCGAATGCAAAATTGGAGAAGTAGTTGAGATGTTTATAGGTTTCTTTCTATTCCAAACGGTAGAAAGAAAAAATAAGGGAAAAGGGGGTGAGTTGTGAGATACAAAATTGAGAGAGAGATGGAATAACAAATGGAAAAACAAAGAGTAAGGCAAAGAGAGAGTGAGAGGACATTTAAAAGAGGAGAAAAATTAGATAGTGTGAAATAATTGCCCTTATGTTTTGATTAGTGGATATTCTTGGCCCTATTATGTTGAGTTTTGATTTATTTTAGGAGATGACATTATATTTGAAATATTTTTTCCATTCAATTTAAAATACTAAATCAATATTATCATTTGGAAGATTTTCCTTAATACGATTATTGTAATTTCTGAGATTTAAGGAGCATTTGATAATGATAATATTTTAGTGGTTTTTTATTTAAAGTTTGTATTGAAAGCAATGCAGTCAAAAGCGCGATTCTACCTAGAAACAGAAAAGGGGTAAAATCGTAAAACATAGAATTAAAGCGTAAAAGCGTAAGTTTTTGCATGCTCTAAAATAACTACAAAACTGTTAAGTACGACATATACTATGTAAAATATGAGTGCACATAATTTAGAAAAGTTAATAAGCACCCGCAATTCATACCTAAAGTAGAGAAGCTAATAGCCTCTTAATAATAAGTTCATAAACATAAATCTTAACAATAAGCCACCTTCCCCTCTATGCTAATGAATTTGGGAAGAGCCTAGCTGTAGCTAGTGAATTAGATTACTCTATTGAAGCTGAGAATGCGTCCAAGTACCTGTTATGTATCTTTTAATCTCAAATGTATCACATTGTTGGTAATTTACTATTAAAATATACTTTTATAATTAATATCATGAAAATAATACCCATTTAGTGAATTAGAAGCGTAAAAGTGTAAAGCGTTTTGGTGAACTAGAAGCGTAAAAGCGTAAGCTTTTAAGCTTTAAAACGCAATTTAGTCCGATTTTGTGCACTAAAGTTTTTATATGGAAACGAAAGCGTTTTGGTGACCTGGAAGCGTAAAACCGTAAGTTTTTAAGTTTTAAATCGCGATTTTAACTGCATTGATTGAAAGATCGTACGTACCGACGGTTAGACCATAAAACTTCACATCATATGCTAAATCGATAGGTAATATTAGCAATATGAAACGGACGTTGAACCAGATTTAAATTATGACTTTAGTATAAAATACTCTACTACCAACTTTTTCGATACGATTTTACAATCCTTTGGTTCAAAAAATTCTTTTACACTGGTGGAAACAAAAGATTTAAAGCACATTTTGAACTATCTATTGCAAAAAAGCATAAGTCAGTTAGCGATAATGAGAATATGTGATCTCATGCAACCCAAAAGACACTTTGCAACTTCTTTCTTTTTAAAATAAATGTATGTTACACATACTCTCGCTCATTCATCAACTAACGAGTAACATATATTTTAAGTAACATTATATTCATACATTTTTATTTATTGAATTATTTCATGAAAAAAATATTTGCTGCATGAAAATTACTACATTGTTTCTAGACATGTCTGCGATTTGAGAATAATTTGGGAAGTCCGTACACAACACGTTGTCCAACTAACTATTAGCGACAACTTAACATCATGTTCTATATATTTCAAATCAAGCAACTTCATATTCATTACCAACAGTGTAGTAAAAAAGAATGCTCTCTATTGGGAAAAACTTAAAAGACATATTAAACTCTATGACACAATTTCTTTCATCCTAAAGGTTGATTATGTATGTATATATGTATGTATGTATGTATTATGAGAAGCAACTCTAATATTCAACTATATGGTTTAATTAAGTAATGAATGATAATTAGTTATTTTTTTCATTCAATAATTATATGTAATGCTTATATTATATTTTTTTTTCTCTTTTCATTAAGGTCAAAAGTCTAAACATATTATGCATAGTTGGATCACTTTCAAAAATGTTATGTGCATAACTAAAGTATAAAACAATCATTTCATGCATTTCAAATAATCTATTATATTCATTATTATATATCATATTCCTCGACAAAATTCTTCCGGGCAATGAGCCGGGCCCTGTGCTAGTGAGTAATAAAAGACCATCTCCTTATTTCTGTTTTGGGGATTAATCGTAAATTATTTAGCAATGATAATTGCACAAATATGGAATTTATTTCCTTGTTCATCATATTTGTAATGCGTATTTGATCAAGCAGTAGCTATTTGTGTAACCTGAAGGTCTTCGAATCCTCATTGCATGTAAGCAATAACAAATAAAAGTTAATTTAACCACACAATAGGCCAAGAACTAGTCAAAGTCTAAACTTAATGATAGACTTCAACAAGAAGCTAGCTATCTCCAAGCAAGTTTAATTACCAATGCTGTCAAAGCCGAGCCGGAGTATGACCCGGTAACGTGAACGGCTCGGTCATTAGTGGTCCAGCCGGCATTAGACCGTTTAAAAACCGTTTGAGAACCGGTACCTAATAAACAGTCATCTGTAATAGTCAATGTTGTCAAAACCGAGCCGGGACATGACCCGGTAACGTGAACAGTTCGCATTTTAGTGGTCCAACTGATAATGAATCGTTAAAAATCTGTTAGAAAACCGATACTTATAAATAATAATATTATTAGTAGAAGACATATATGATAGTATATTAACAATTCAGTAATTAAAATAAAATGTATTTTACGGGTACCACTTAATAATTTTATATTATATAACAAATTAATAACTAAAAAGTTAAAAGCGTACTCTACACCCCACCTAGCAGCAACCGTAAACTAAACGGCACACCCCATCTCTCTATTTTTTAATATCTAACAAATAAAGAGCCAAACAGTGAAAACAAAAACCCTACTCCTCACCAGTCACCCCCACCAAACAGCAGCGCCGCTCACACCCTCTCTTTAGCTATCTTTTAATTTCATCCCCCTCCTTTTGCAAAAAACACGAACCAAAATAAACTCCTCAATAATCATTTCACCTTCTACTTCTATTCTAATGCTCTGGAATTGAATTCTTCTAATACTGCACTATGAACGATCGACCTCCATCACCCTCTCTGTTTCGTTTCTCGATCTGCCTCTCTAACTTTTGAAGACGGTGAAGACGACGAAGATGGAGGACAGAGATCGGCCGGCGGCGGCTGTCTGCTTGTGAGCATATAGCGGCTTCAAACACATTTTTTTTTAAGCAGACGGGTCGTGTGCCAAAAACCGACCGCTCGAAAACCGCCCTTCTGGGCCGTTCCGACTATCTGAGTGTACCGAGCCGAACTGACGACCGGGTGACGGTTTTACCGGTCCGACCGGCCGGTCCGGCTCGGTTTTAATAGCACTGCTAATTACCGAAACGATTAAGTTGAAAAATCTGCGTGGAACAAAAGATTTGACGTGGTCCAACCATTTGTGAAACTACATGATAAAGGCACGTACGTACTCCAAGCCATTTTGTTCCGGCAAATTTAGCCGCCGAAGGAGAAAGAAGTCAATCGTAACCGCCCAAATCCCCCTCTTCTGCTTTCTTCTCATTCAGTTTCCTTTCTCACTACCCATCTACTTCATTTCCCCTTCTTTCAACCCAAACATGGCCAGCGCCGCAGTCAAGGAAAATCTGGAGGAAGGACTACCAGTTGGTCACCTTCGACCTCCCTTACCTCGCCTTCTACTACAACCAGAAGCTCCTCATCTACCAATCCCACGCCGAATTCGCCGACGTGGCGGCCAAGCTCAAGGAAGGCCTGGCCAGTGTCCTCGACGACGTCTACCAGCTCGCCGGCCGGTTGGGGAAGGACGACGAAGGCGTCTTCAGGGTCGAGTACGACGACGACGACATGGATGGCACCGGCGTCGAATTCTCTGAGGCCGCCGCTGACGATAGTACCACGGCGTTCAAGGACTTGATTCCGTACAGTGGCGTCCTCAACGTCCAAGGCCTCCACCGCCCCTTGTTCGGCATTTAGGTTAAAAACAAAAAAAATTACCGTCTGTTGACTTTAATTAACTATTTTGACCGCCGATCTGCATGGGTCGTATTCCGTCATTATATTAGCTTAGTATGGCCCTGCTGTAGGTTTTGCAGAAACAGCTCCTGTCTTGAGCTTTTAGAGAAGTACTTTTAAAAAAAGCAGTTGAGTGTTTGGCTGAAAAACTATTAGAAGTGTTTTTTAATATGAGAGGTTATATAAAATGACTATAAAGGACTTATAATATGAACTATGAATAAAAATTCTAAACAATTAACAGTAGTCAAAATGGATCTTGTTAGATTTATTTAATATTAAATAATATGATTTTATCATTTATTTTATTTTTAAAATGATATAAATGAAAGAAAATTAAAATATGGTAAGGATAATCTTGTATTTTCAAAACAGTTTTTCGCAGAAGCTCCAAATCGGAGCTTCTGCATTTATGTTATACAAAAATGCTTTTCGGCTTTTTTAAAAATAGAGGTTTTAGAGGTGTTTGCCCCTACTTCAACTTTTGAAGCCGAAAAGCATTTCTAAAAGCAGGGTCAAATATATGAATTACTGATTGGTAGTAAATTGTGTGGGACCCATTTACAGAGGAGTAGTAAATAATCTGTATATTACAAATATGTATTTTATTTATTTACCACCTGCTTTGTCGTGCAGCTGACGAAGCTAAGAGACGGGCTGGCGATGGGCTTGGCGTTCAACCACGCGATCCTGGACGGGACGTCCACATGGCCGAGATATGCAGCGAGTCCACTTCCATCTCGGTCCCACCGTTTCTGGAACGGACCAAGGTCCGCAACACGCGGGTGAAGCTGGACCTCTCCCCGCCGGACCCGCTCACCAAGCCCAACAACGACAATTCCGTGGCGAAAATCCTCAGAGAGAAGGTGTTCAAGTTCCCCGAAGCAGCAATCGCCAAGATCAAGTCAACGGTCAACTCCACCCCGGCATCGAACGGCTCGAAGTTGTTCTCGACGTTCCAGTCGCTGGGGGCCCACATCTGGCGCCACGCAACCCGGGCGAGGGAGCTAAACCCGGAGGACTACACAGTGTTCACGATCTTCATCGATTGCAGGAAGCGGGTCAACCCGGCGATGCCGGAGAGCTACTTCGGGAACCTGATCCAGGCGATCTTCACGGTCCTGCCCGCCGGGTTGCTGTCGGGGAAACCGTCGGAGTTCGGGGCGACGATGATTCAGGGGGCAATCGAGCAGAACGACACGGAGGAACGAGGAGTGGGAGGCGAAGCCCAAGGTGTTTGATAACTCGATATTTGCACATGTTTTCCTCTTTGTTTCTTGATCGTTTAAGCTTGCATTATCGCTTCTTTGGCCTATTTTATGCTAGGTTGTGTTCCTTTGTCACATTTCAGGTTCTAGCACATAAAGTGAAGCATAGGCGCAAGTTTCAAGTCAATCAGAGATCAATTGGCGATTAGGGAGAAGAAACTCGGGCATGACCTGAAGAAGAATGGATTTCTACCTCACTTTATGGACAAATAATCATGCAAGCTTGTCATGAAAAGAAAGAGGACGAGACTACGAGCGTCTAGGATCAAACGGCGACTGATTCGGAGTCCGGACGAGGGAGAAACGAAGCATTGAATATAGGGGAACAGGTTCGGCAGTAAAAACACGGGCGCGCCTAAATCAAAACACGGCCATGCCCATATTTAGGCACGACCGTGTTTTGGCCAACGCGCGCGAACGTGTTTTTAACACGGGGCAAAACACGGGCGGGCAAAAGCAAAACACGGCCGTGTCCGCGGCAGTGTTTTGCCCAGAATCGAGTTTTTTAGGCAGATTGAAGCCAAAGGAAAGGGAGAGCTGGGTTTTGGATCCCAAACACCCAAGGGACGAACCAAAGAAAGAGAGGCCGATTTGAGGGCATTCTTGGAGTGGAATTGGAGGATTTCTTTGCCTTGGAAGCTCGAGGAACAAGCCCGGACTTGAAGACTGATCATCTGAAGATTCTTACTGCAGTCTCTCTCTTCTCTATGGAGTAACTTCCCTTCACTTAGGTTTTGAGGAACCCTAGCTATGTTTGTTTGATTGGATGATTGTATGAGTACTCCTGCTTGATAATCTTGAGTTCATATTCAATCTATGCATGTTTTCATGATTCAATTCTGCTTTAGTCGAGATTATTGATTCTGCTTTGATCCTATGAGAGCGAATACCTGATTAGGTCAATAGAGCACCATAGATTGATAGTATTGGATCGATTGCTTTAGTCGAGGGTTGATTCAATGCTTTGTATCGATTGAGAACCTCATTCGATAGAGGGAATCTAGTTCAGAACGCCTTGATCGGTTGTTCTAGAGAAGGATACGTCCCTCTAGGAAATTGACTCAAGAGGGCCTTGTTCCTTTAGTCGAGACTCAAGGTCTAGTCAAGGATTCTCCGCATTGTGAATGAAAGTGAAACAAGTTAGAGATCATCAATCGTTAATCTGGCTAGTGGCTAGGGGGAATCATACCTAAGTGAGTTCCCAACCTGTAATTAGATTAACTTTAACTGTAGTTTGCTAGAGTAGTTTTAGTTCTTTCAACTTAATCTGGTTTGCTAGATAATGAACTGAAGCTGAGTAATAGTAACTCTAGAGACCCATGGATTCGATATTTATTATTTGAGCCACTATACTGCAGTCCCTTTCATTGGTTACTCTTGGCCTTTGTTAGGAGTTGTGTCATAGCGAGTCAGTGTTCCAATACAAGGACGCTGGGGCGAACTGCGTGGCCGTTAGGAGCTCGCCGCGGTTTCGGGTCTACGAGGTGGATTTCGGGTTCGGGCGACCCGAGAGCGTGTGGAGCGGGTCGAACAACCGGTTCGACGGGATGGTGTTTTTGTATCGGGGGAAGGAAGGCGGGATCGACGTGGAGATTAGCTTGGAGAGTGGGGCCATGGAGAAGCTGGAGAAGGATCAGGAGTTTCTTTCTCCAGGAGGGGATTAGTGTTGGTAATTGTTTCACCCTAGAATGTACCCAGGGCTAACATAATAATTACGCGCTCCGATCTGGACTCCGCCGCTCAATCTCCTAGGGAGTGGAAGAACCTGTGAGGCAGGGGTGGCCCCCGGGATCTACGCTCCGACGCTCAAGTTAGTACGATATAAGAGAGAGTGTGTGGTATGTAGAGAGATAAAGTAGAGAGAGACTTTACGAGAAAGTGAGTAAGAGAAGGAGAGGATCCCCCTTGGTTTGGAGGCATGAGTCTCCTTTTATAGGAGTCTTGGGCTTCCTTTCGTGGGCTTGGGCCCGATAAGATGTATGGGGTGATGGGCTTGGGCCCGTTGATGACGTAGTTGTTTGTCGTATTTGGCGGATTAATACCACACCCAACAATTGCCTCTTTACTTCTTGTATTCTGTAAGAATGGAAGGAGTAAAATAATATTTTAAACCGTATTAATTTGCCTTACTTTTTAGACTGGATGATGCATTTTCCTTTTGAGCCTGTCGAGAGGAGTTGTGCTTCTGAGTGTGGTTGACGTGCTTCTGGATTATGCATTTTCCCATTGTTGTTAACTATGTGCTAGGGGGGGGGGGGGGGGTGGCCCCCATGACTTGGGAGGTGTAATTCAAGACATTCACAGGGACGGGAGATGTGGGTTTTTTAGACTGGTCCGGAGTTCTGTCTTCCAGCTTGTGTGGATGCGTTTCTTATTTTGAGCCAGTCGGAAGGCGTTTAAGCTCTAAGTCTGCCGGGAAGCATGTATTCTCTTAGCCTATCGGAAGGCGTTTCTCCTTTGAGCCTGTCGGAAAGCATTTAAGCTTTGAGCCTGTCGAGAGGTGTTTTATGTTTAGCCTGTTGAGAGGCGTGTCTTCTCTTAGCCAGTCGGGAGGCGTTTCTCCTCTGAGCCTGTTGGGAGGCATTTTTATGCCTATTGGAAGGCGTTTCTCCTCTGAGCCCATCGGAAGACGTTTAAGCTTTGAGCCTATCGGGAGGCGTTTATGCCTATCGGAAGGCGTTTAAACTTTGAGCCTATCGGGAGGCGTTTATGCCTGTCGGAAGGCGTTTGATAGACCGTCATTTACACATGTTTTTAACCCCGTTCTTACACCATTTGAGGTGTTTGATTCTCGTGTTTTTAGGCCGATTTCACGCTAGGTTGTGCTTGTTTGTGATATTTCAGGTCCTAGTACGTGAATGGAGGCTTAGGAGCGAGTCTGGGGTCGATTGGACGAAGATCGGACGCGCGGCGAGGTTTCAAGGAAGCCGCACGGGCAGACCGTGGCATCACACGGCCGTGCAAGTGACAAGCCAGGCCGTGTGGGATTGTGCGAGAGCAAACACGGGCACAAGTGGGTATCACACGGCCGTGCAAATTGCACCTGTGGCCGTGTGATTTTTGCCGAGGCTAAACACGGGCAGACTGGAGTTTCCACACGGCCGTGCACCCTGGCCGTGTGAGAAGCCTGAAGATCGAACTAAACCATACGCTGCGTTTTAAGCCGCACGGCCAAGTGGGTGAGTCACACGGCCGTGTGGCCTGCCCGTGTGAGTCGGGAAATTCTGGTTTTAGAGCCAATTCCGAGCAAAAAGTGGGAGAATCGTGTTTTCAGAGCAAAAACAGAGCCCTAGAGAGAGAAAGTACGAAGAACACATCCTAGAAGCCATCTTGGAGCTGGGTTTCATCGAATCGAGCTTGGAGATAGTCATAGGAGTGGAAATCATTATCCCGGAGCAGATTTTCCTCATCATTATGAGTATGACTACTCCGATTACTGTTTTCTCTTCTCTCTCTATGGAGTAGAACCCTTCTCTCACTTGGGTATGAAGAACCCTAGTTCCTTGTGTTAGGGATTTGATTGTAATAACTTGGGATGATATTACTGTTTGATTTTAATCGAATGATGCATGTTTATTGAATTGATTGGAGTCTGATAAGCTTTTCTCAATTTCTGCTGCAACCTGAGATAGATAGAATCTGATTAGGTTGTTAGAGCCTCTTCATTCGGTAGTAGGAGATTGGCTATACGAGAGTTAGCCAGTTTACTGCTTTGTAGTGGAATTCAATTCCAGTAGTGGAGTTCTGTGTTCATAGCCTCAGCTTTCCATCCCGGTGAAGACCAGTCATCTGCCGGGTAGTTAGACTGAGAGGGCTTGGTCAGCTTAAGAGATTCCAAGCTACTGTCGGAACTTCCACAGTCTAATCAACAGTGAATCAACCCAGGGTAATTACAATTGGACCTAACTAAGGGGCTAGGGGGACTCAATCCCGAGTGACTCTTTCCTGACTTTGAAAACCGAACAATTTACTGCTTTCTTACTGCTTTTGCTTTTAAACAACAATCACTCGAATTAGTTTGCTAGATAATAGAGAATCACGGAGTAAGCAGTAGATCTAGACCCCGGGTTGATAATATAACTTGCCTGTTACTGCATTCCCGGACTGCGATTACACTTGGTCGCAGTTTGGTGTTGTGTTTTGGCGTGTCAAGTTTTTGGCGCCGTTGCCGGGGAACCTCTAGATTATTGGGGAAACGTGAGAATTTGTTACTCTAGCTTTTTATTTACTGCATTTTATCTCTTCCACCTGTGTGCCTTCACGGGTTGCTTCTGCTGAGTGTGTGCAGGTAGTGCATGACCCGTAGCCAGTCGGGAGAACTACTACCATTAGACCAGGAGCTTGAACGAACTTGCAGGAACTTCAAGCGGGGTCTAAAGGCGCGACTGGCTGCGGAGGAGGAGCTATCACAGCTGCAGTTAGAAGAAGAAGAAGAGATGGCTGGGCCAGAGAACCGTGATGTGATCCCGGAAGAGCAGACCATGGGATCCTACTGGACCGCTAGGGCTGCGGACATGAGGTCACCCATTCAACACCCTCATGTCCCAGCCAACAACTTTGAGGTGAGCACCTCAGTAATCACTATGCTGCGCGGTTCAGTGGTGTTCCGTGGTAAGGAGGGAGAGTGCCCCCGATCACATCTCAGGCGATTCCACGAGCTCATCGATGGAATCAAGATCAATGGGGTACCAGCAGATGCCATCCAGCTGAGGTACTTCCCATTCACTCTGGAGGGGCAGGCCAAGGAGTGGCTAGACACTCGACCTCCGGGCTCCATCACCACGTTCGCCAACCTGGCGGACAAGTTCCTCACCCGCTACCATCCTCCATCCAAGACAGTTGACCTGCAGAAGCAAATTACACATTTTGCTCAGGATGAGGATGAGACCATCAGGGATGCTTGGGAGAGATACACCAGTCTCTTTCTCAGGTGTCCCAATCATGGTTTCAATGATGCATTCAAGGTGGGCACTTTCTATAACGCCCTCTTCCCGGAGGACAAGCAGCTGATTGATTCGGTTTGTGGCGGGAACATGCTGACAAAAACCCCGCCGTAGCTGAATCAACTCTTTGAGGAGATGGCGGAGAATGGGTACGACTGGGGCACTGCCAGGAGATCAAGACGAGCACCAGGACGGGGTGTGCATGCTGTAGGCACCCAGTCATCTGATTTGGTGCAGGTGGTATCGAAGCTGGTCTCAGCTATCGATCGTTCCGGGATGATTCCAGGGACCGGACAGCAGCAGGCGATGCTCTGCCACTGGTGCGAAAGCACCCATCACACGGTGGAAGACTGCCAGGCGATGAAGGAATCAACCACACCCCAGGAGATGGTGAACTTCATCAATAATGTCAGGCGCAATGACCCCTACAGCAACACCTATAACGAGGGGTGGCGCCAGCATCCTAACTTCTCCTGGGGTGGGGCAAATGCCAGACCACCAGTCCCCCAGGGACCACCGGGCTTCCAGAGGCCACCATATCAGCCCAAACAGGGGCAATTCTAGCAGCAGCAACAGTCTCTTTATCAGCCCATGCAGGGGCATGCTGCTCAATCACAGCCGCGACCTTTCCAGCAGCCAGGTGCAGCCCCTGCTCCCCCAGTGCAGAATGATCAGATGGCCGAACTGCGGGACTTGGTGGGTTCTCTCGCCAGTTCTAGTGCTCAGAAATTCAACACTATTGAGCAGTTCATGGAGAAGGCCTCGGGTAAATTCCTGGCTCTTGAAGCTGGTCAGAGGAACACATAGGCTGTTTTGCAGGATATCCAGACCCAGCTGGGGAGCGTGGCCCAGGCAGTGGCTCAAAGGGCTCTTGGTACTCTACCCGGGCAGACCATCCCTCACCCGCCGACCCCGGATGAGCGCTGCAATGCCATCATGACCAGGAGTGGCAAGATGACTATTGATCCCCCTGCTCGGGAACCGGAGAGAGAGAGCCCTGTTTTAGCGTCCCCAGCGGTTGAACAAGAAGTAGAGAAGGAGGTTGAGGTGCCTGCACCTAAACCACAACCAGTAGTGAAGGAGTATATCCCTAAACTCCCCTTCCCTACTCGGTTGCACAGAGATAGGCTGGAGGCAGAGTTCGAAAACTTCATGGCTATGCTTAAGAAGCTGAATCCAAGTGCCCTTCCTGGAGGCACTATCGCAAATGCCTAAGTATGAAAGAGCTTCTCTCAAAGAAGCAGAGGCTGAGCGAGCTGGCCACGGTGGAGCTCAGCGAGGAGTGCTCGGCTATTCTGCAGAACAAGCTTCCGCAGAAGAAAAAGGACCCGGGTAGTTTTACTATCCCGTGCTCTATCGATAAATTGCATGTAGAGAAGTCCTTGGCGGATTTAGGTGCTAGTATCAATGTTATGCCATATCAACTGTTCAAGAAACTAGGCCTAGGCGAACCCCGTGCTACTAGGATGACCCTTCAATTAGCTGACAGATCTGTAGTGCATCCTAGGGGCATAGTGGAAGACCTTCTGGTTAAGGTTGGCAAATTCACATATCCTGTGGATTTTGTCATCCTGGACATCAATGAGGACACAGAAGTGCCTCTTATACTGGGAAGGCCTTTCCTGGCCACCGCCAAGGCTCTCATAGATGTGCATGATGGGACCTTAGTTTTGAGGGATGGCGCGGAGCGAATAACGTTTTCAGTTGCTAACACTATACCTGCTTCGTTACCTCTGCATGCTGTATCTCACCAGGAGCACGAGTCTGTCGTGTATCCTTCTGTGCTGCCTATTTTGCAGGACCCGCCTCCCACACCTTCGCCGCCACTCCTGACCACTCCACCACCAAAAATACATATCAAGGAGGAGTGGCGACCGAAACTGCAGGCAGCTAAGCCTGCTCGAAAGAGCGCCGGAGACCACTACGAGCTGGTCCCGCCCCCGCCTTGGCCATCCGAGTATTCACTCGCTTGCATCTTGCCGGATGGCCAAGTCGAGCTGGCAAATGCAGGTGGCCACATTCGTCGCGTACATGGCCACCATTTGAAGCTGTACCTCAAGAGCGATGTGGATCCGCTCTTGAAGGCACCTTATCCTACACTCCCCTGAGCATCCACTCTGGCGTCCAGCTAAAAGACGGTAAAGAAGCGCTTGTGGGGAGGCAACCCCACCCTGGTTTGCATTTTCTTACTCTTTTTCCTTTGATTTTTTGTTATTTTGAGTCTTGAGACGTTGATCCAGAGTCAAGTGTCGTTTTTGAGTGAACACAGGTTGAATTCGGGGCTCCAGCACTGCACACGGCCAGGCCACCAACAAGCACGGCCATGCGAAATTTTTCCCAGGCCGTGCAAGCTCTCGGCAAAAATCGCACGGCCAAATGTGCATAATTGCACGGCCGTGTGACTCAGCCTGGCCTGGCCGTGTGGCCGACACGGGCAAAAATTGACTCGCACGGCCGTGTGAAATTTTCCCCCTGGCCGTGCGAGCTCTCGGCAAAATCCGCACGGCCAAATGTACACATTGCACGGCCGTGCGGAATCCCTCGGCCAGGCCGTGTCGGCCAGCACGGGCTAAAGCACCCCCTGCGCAGCCGTGCGAGCCTGCCCGTGCGGCCGAGGCACGGCCTATATATTCGGCCAGCACGGCCAATCTGGTCAGAATTTCCAATTTCCTCGCCGGAATCCTCTGTCCTCGCCGGAAAACCGCGACAAAACCCCCCTTTTTCGATTTTTTCGGCCACTTTGGGTCATTTTTTCACCAAATCAACAACAAACCCACCCTTTCTACACCCAAAGCGGCCTATCCCTTCATTTTGAGCGAATTTGGACGACGTTTTTGTCGCCGGAGGCGATTTCCGGCGAGACTCCGGCGAGGCTCCGACGAGCACTTCCGGCCACTTTTTCGGCTTTTCGTCGTTTCCATCGCCTTCCCCTCATCTTCCCCTACACCTCTACTTGAGTCTCCAGGTTTGATTTTTCCCTTAACTATGTTAATTGTGAAGAATTGAGTGTGTAGGGTGCATGTTAGGGAACCTTATTGAATCTTGTGATTTTTGTGCAATTGATTGAGGGGAATGCATGGAATGTGTTCGAATTGTGTTGGGCAAAGTCCCCCTTGATTGTTTGAGCCCTTGTGTGCAAGAATTGTGCCAATTTCATGCTTAGCTTAATAGTGCACACAAGGTGTTCGATGAAATGCCTGTCGTTCATGCCATGTTGTGGCCACCGGTTGGGGCCCTTAATGATGTAGTTTGAGGGTGTATTTGCTATGGATGTGAACCTTAAGTTGCCTATTTTCTTGTGAATGTGCACCCCGACTCAGATATTGCTTGATTTATCGAGTTTGTGACCCCCGAACTATGGATGAAACTATGGTTCGGCTGTTTTTCTGTTCTTAAGTGTGGGGGTGTGATTAACATTTTCTTTGGCTCTTTTGGTTCCACTTTGGGTTACTCTTTTGCAGGACAATGTCGAAACCTAACCTCAAGCACCCGTTCATCCGGGATCTACGGAGGGGCCCCCACGAGACTCACTTCAAGGAGGTCCTGGCCACCCCGTTTGGGCAACACCACTGCTGGTCCAAACGGGAGTTCAGGAAATTGAACTGCTACGAGCAACTTTCTGCCGCCCTCGCCAACCGCACATGGCGCCGTCTGCTCACCGTCTGCGAGAAGGTCTATTACGAGCCCGTCCTGGAGTTCTACACGACCTTCAGGCACACACAGACGACTGATTGGAAAGACGGTACAGCCGTCAGATTCCGGCTAGGCGGTGCCCCCCGGTCGATGAGCTACCATGAGCTGGCCGAGGCTCTCGACCTCGACCTGGATGACAGTGCGGACTACGTCACGGAGGTTAACGACCCGCCGGAGGTGGACTTTATGAGGCTGTACACCCGCCTGGCTCAGCCAGGCCAGAGGAAACCCTTCTGGGCCTGGAGGACGAAGGCCAGTACCCTGCTAGTCGAGAACCGCCTTCTCCACCACCTGCTGGCGAAGTCCTACACCCCAGCGGCCGATAGTGCCAGCGCCCTCACCAAGAGGGCCATGTACCTCATCTCTTCGATGCGCCAGTACGACCATCCTCTCCACTTGGGATCGGTGGTGGCTAGGACCTTGGAGAAGACTGCCACGGAACTGAAGAGCCTCCACTGCGCCCCTCTCATCACCCGCATTGCCACCTACTTCGGGCTTTCGCTGTAGGGGTGCACACAGCAGGGAGACACCGTCGTCTTTGGCAGGAAGACGCTCGGTCACATGCACCTGCTGCGAGAGAACCGCGGCATTCTATGGGTCGAGGGGTTTCCAGAACCTCAGATCCCCGCGGAGCCCAAGCCAAAGGACCAGCCAGAGGGCCAGGAGGAGGAGGCTGCTGATGAGGTGGATCCCGAGGAGGTGGATGCTGCTGCTGTTGCTGCTGATGCTGATGCTGCCCCCCGCCCTACCACCTTCGAGTATGGCGGTGGCAGCTCCGCTTTCCAGGGCCAGGATTACTTCTCTTCCTAGTTCGAGCAGCTGCGGATCCAGAACCAGCAGATCCTCGACCAGCAGATGCAGTTCCATCAGCAGTACGCGGCAGACCAGGCCGAGTACCGGAACAGGATGGCGGCCTATGATGAGCGCCTGGACATACTCCAGACCCAGCAGGGAGTGACTCTCGCCCACATCGAGCGGGAGAAGCGCCGCTTACGGCGCATGCAGGAGGTTCAACAGCACTTGCTCCAGCTGCTCCCGGGCGAGCATCCCGTCTGGAGGACTCCGTGGGATGACTCGCCCCTTCCACATGCCCCAGCTGACGGGGATGATGGTGCTGATGGCGCTGCTGGTGATGACGCCTTCATGGCCGACATCGACATCGACTTGGATGATCTTGGCGACGAGTAGGTTGTACTCGTTGCCCGTCTCAGTGTGTTTTATTTTTCGTTTTAGACGTTTGTGTGTTTGCTCCATGTGTGAGGAGCTTGAACTTAGTGTCGTTTGTTTTTGTTTTTGGTTTTCCTTTGTGGTTTGTTTATGATGTAGCCGTCTGGGCTAACACTTATCCCTAACGCACAGTGTGCTAGTGTGTTTCTGGTGTTCGATTTGTGCAGCATTGTCCACTCTCCCGTTTGTTTCTCGCTGACTGGTCCACTTCCAGTCCCCCAGCAGTGTTTCAATCCGGTAACATCGTTCCCCTTATCTTTCCCTCTACTCCATTGAGGGCAATGTCGTGCTTAAGTGTGGGGGGGGTGCTTTGTATCGGTTGGAATATATATTTGGGTGCTTGGAGCCTAGTCCGCTGTCCGAATCTTACGATTTGAGGGCTCCAAGTACTGCTGTTTGATCATATTGGCACTGTGTTTTGATGTATGAATTGATTGGTTTTCGGATTAATGCATGACAACTTGTTTGCGACTAGCACAACCTATGATGAGGACTGAGATGTGCAGTAGAACGATGTAGGAGTTCAGTTTTTCAACTGTTTGCTCGCCAACTGTGACTTGGATTGATTACTTGTTCTTGACAGTCGTTTATGCATCTAGTTCAGGGTATCAGAATGTGAGATAGAGCATATAGGTAGCCATGTGAGATTTGAGCCTGCTCGTTTCTTTCTTGTGCGATAGATCCCTCTTCCATGATGTGTAGCATTCACGTTGTCATTAGCTAAGATGATGGGGGCATAGGATTAGCCCACGCCAAAACTGACTGTCCTGATGTGTCATATCCCCTAGTCAGCCCCTTTGAGCCGTGTGTTATCCTTTCTTTTGGTCTATAACGAAAAAATCACCCTTGTTGCATCTTTTAGAAGGTTCCACAAAGTGGTTGTTACTTATTCTCTGCTGTTTCTGCTAAAGTTTATGTGAGTGTTGGAGGTAGTGCTTAAAAGTTGGGCAGATGTTTGAAATATGTGCAGAAGTGATGGCTCTCTTAAGAAATGAAAAGAAAAATGAAAGAAAAACAAAGAAAAATTGAAAGCAAAAGAGAGCCACTACCAAAAATCTGAATAATGCCCATTAAGTAGTGTTTCTTAGCAGTCTGGCTTGGAAATGCTGATGTTTATGCCTCCTTCGCTTTTGTGCTCTTGAGATGTTGAGTAATGCAGAATAGCAGAAAGAAAGTACCGGTTTGTTTGACTGTGATTGTGTGGGTTTGAAAATGTGGAACCTTTTGCCATGAATACTTCCACCACTTAAAAGGCCTTTTCCCCATGTCCAAGACCCTAGCCAGTCATTTGAACCTGTGTCTAAGACCTCCTGATTAGTTAGTGGTAACACCCCTTATGTGAACTCTAGCATTTAGAGGCTGCCATCATGGTGAAGAGATGATAGGGATTGAGAGAAATAACATGCGCATTTTTCGCATCAAATTGTCCTGACCCCACTGGTCGAGAGTGAGTGATTCATTTTCATATTCTTTATACTCTTGTACCCCGGTGAGGACCTAGACTGCTCGGTCTCTGTTCTGATGTCTTGAGTTGGATGCATGAGTTGACTGTTTTGAGTGAGTGGTTGAGTCAAGTCTAGGTTGGCTGGTGAACAGAAGGGAGACTCTTCCTTTACTCGATTTTGCTGCACTCGAATGTCCTTTGTGGTGGTTGTCCAGGTTGCTATTGAGGTTGTTCATGTGTTGATGTTTGAAAACCAGTACGATTCACGTGTTCTGTGCCTTTATGACTTGTCCCCAATGTTGATTGATTGAAATTTGTAAGCTTACCTGGTATCTGACTTGGTTTGCTTGGGGACAAGCAAACGGTTAAGTGTGGGGGAGTTTGATAGACCGTCATTTACACATGTTTTTACCCCCGTTCTTACACCGTTTGAGGTGTTGATTCTCGTGTTTTTAGGCCGATTTCACGCTAGGTTGTGCTTGTTTGTGATATTTCAGGTCCTAGTACGTGAATGGAGGCTTAGGAGCGAGTCTGGGGTCGATTGGACGAAGATCGGACGCGCGGCGAGGTTTCAAGGAAGCCGCACGGGCAGACCGTGGCATCACACGGTCGTGCAAGTGACAAGCCAGGCCGTGTGGGATTGTGCGAGAGCAAACACGGGCACAAGTGGGTATCACACGGCCGTGCAAATTGCACCTGTGGCCGTGTGATTTTTGCCGAGGCTAAACACGGGCAGACTGGAGTTTCCACACGGCCGTGCACCCTGGCCGTGTGAGAAGCCTGAAGATCGAACTAAACCATACGCTGCGTTTTAAGCCGCATGGCCAAGTGGGTGAGTCACACGGCCGTGTGGCCTGCCCGTGTGAGTTGGGAAATTCTGGTTTTAGAGCCAATTCCGAGCAAAAAGTGGGAGAATCGAGTTTTCAGAGCAAAAACAGAGCCCTAGCGAGAGAAAGTACGAAGAACACATCCTAGAAGCCATCTTGGAGCTGGGTTTCATCGAATCGAGCTTGGAGATCGTCATAGGAGTGGAAATCATTATCCCGGAGCAGATTTTCCTCATCATTATGAGTATGACTACTCCGATTACTGTTTTCTCTTCTCTCTCTATGGAGTAGAACCCTTCTCTCACTTGGGTATGAAGAACCCTAGTTCCTTGTGTTAGGGATTTGATTGTAATAACTTGGGATGATATTACTGTTTGATTTTAATCGAATGATGCATGTTTATTGAATTGATTGGAGTCTGATAAGCTTTTCTCAATTTCTGCTGCAACCTGAGATAGATAGAATCTGATTAGGTTGTTAGAGCCTCTTCATTCGGTAGTAGGAGATTGGCTATACGAGAGTTAGCCAGTTTACTGCTTTGTACTGGAATTCAATTCCAGTAGTGGAGTTCTGTGTTCATAGCCTCAGCTTTCCATCCCGGTGAAGACCAGTCGTCTGCCGGGTAGTTAGACTGAGAGGGCTTGGTCAGCTTAAGAGATTCCAAGCTACTGTCGGAACTTCCGCAGTCTAATCAACAGTGAATCAACCCAGGGTAATTACAATTGGACCTAACTAAGGGGCTAGGGGGACTCAATCCCGAGTGACTCTTTCCTGACTTTGAAAACTGAACAATTTACTGCTTTCTTACTGCTTTTGCTTTTAAACAACAATCACTCGAATTAGTTTGCTAGATAATAGAGAATCACGGAGTAAGCAGTAGATCTAGACCCCGGGTTGATAATATAACTTGCCTGTTACTGCATTCTCGGACTGCGATTACACTTGGTCGTAGTTTGGTGTTGTGTTTTGGCGTGTCAGCGTTTCTCTTCTGAGCCTATCGGAAGGCGTTTCTCTTCTGAGCCTGTCGGGAGGCGTTTAAGCTTTGAACTTGTCGGGAGGCCTTTATGCCTGTCGGGAGGCGTGTCTCCTCTTAGCCTATCGGGAGGCATTTTATGTTTAGCCCGTCGGGAGGCGTTTATTCTTGTCGGAAGGCATTTCTCCTCTGAGCCTGTCGGAAGACGTTTAAGCTTTGAGAATGTGTGTCGCTGACCCGCCTGTGAAAAGCGGGATCGGGCTTTACCTCCATACCGATGATCCGCCTGTGAAAAGTGGGATCCGGTTTTACCTCCGTACCGATGAGCTGCCTATGAAAAGCGGGATCGGGGTTTCCCTCTGTACCGATGACCCGCCTGTGCAAAGCGGGATCAGGTTTTACCTCCGTACCGATAACTCGCCTGTGAAAAGCGGGATCGGGTTTACCTCCGTGCCGATGTGAGATTGGGCTTTCATTTTCCAGGTGAAGCATTCCCGCGATGGGAGCAACGCCCGTCGGCGGAACATTCATGTGATGGGAGCATCGCCCGTCGGCGGGACATTCTTGCGATGAGAGCATCGCCCAAAGGCGGGACTTTCTCGTGATGAGAGCATCACACGGAGGTGGAATCCTTCCCTCGATGGGAGCATCGCCGCGAGGCGGAACATCCTCATGCTAGTATCTTCATCCGAAGGCAGGATGAATGTATAACTGTGAAAGGTGTCAGTGGCTAGTGCCCAATATTTGTAGAGCATAAATATGAGCATAAGATGATTTGGGAATGTCGAGCCTCTTCATGACACGACATTGCATTCGAAATTTTTCTATCATGGTAATGATCTTCATGGCATGGTATTTGAAAGATATATTCTTGAAGAATATACTTAGCTTTGCGGTGAGTTGGATGAGCAACATGGATATTGATAAAAACCTAGGAGTTGAGCAATTGAGCACCAACATGTCTTCTAGCCTACTGGTTGGATGCTTTGCTTCTGAATTCTTGGTCTCAAGTTCGATTCGAATCGGAGCTGACTTTTATTTTGATTGAAGTTGTTCTTCTTTGGAGGGCTTTGAATGCAAAGTGAGCCTCGTCATTGCTTGCTAGAGCGTAGAGGGAGGCGTAGCGGCTGCGTGGAGCTGTCGATTAGAGACAGGTCACGGTGATCATATATGGCATTGCAAAACTTTGAACACATGGTGTTCTTCTAGTCTACTGGTAGGCAGCCTTCGGATTGGGGGACATCACGCGGGTTTGAAACTCGGAGAAGGTGCTTTCTCTTTCATTTTTGTAATTAAATGCAAAGCGGGTCGTCCTTCAGACCTGACCCGGGTTGTGGTCGGAGGCGGGCCTTGTTGTGGAGCGGGCCAAACAAAGATGGGTCGCACTGTGGACTTGAATGCGGATTGGGTTGGCGGAGGCGGCTTGTAGGTCCGATGCGGTTGGTCACAAAATGTGGGTTGTGGTCGGAGGCGGGCCTTGTTGTGGGCCGGACGCGTGGACTTGCCGGGCTTTAGCGGGTCTATGCGGTAAAGTGGAGGGCGGTCCGGGTCTCGGAATTGGAGACAGACTCTTTTGTGATTCAATGTTCGCGGCGGTCTTTGTGAATGGAAGACACGCGTTGTGATAATGAAGGCGAGAGTGGGCTGTAAACTAGGTGGACCTTGGGTCGGACTTAGTGTCGTGAATTTGATGCAGTTGAGCGGGTTGACTTCTGAAGACGATGCATGCTTGATCAGTTGATGCACGTGATTTGGTTGGATCTTGGAAAGAAGTAAATAAAGGATATCCGTCATTTAGACACAAGTGAACATTGTAGCCAACCGGTTGGCTTTCCCGCTTGTGAACTGGTGAACATGTGTTCGAAGCTTGGCAGAGGCGGTTTTTGTTTAAGGGCTGGCGAAGCTGAATGGATGCAGAGCACATGCCTAATGGAGGCTGGCCCATTCGACGTGAGGGGGTACTGTTTCATGCAACCAAATATGAAGCGGGCTGACACTGTGGTGGTCGTGTTTGGGGTCGGATGCGTTGGCGCCTAGGCAAGCTGTGCTTCAGCTTTGTTGAAGGCGTTTGCGGGCCAATGCGGTCTCAAATAATGTGGGTTTGATCATAAGTTGTAAGCGGTTGCGACCTAAGACATGGAGGCCGCGCATGGATGGGCTGGTTATTGGTGGCGGGCAGCGTCTTGATGGGCTGGTGGGATGCTTTGGGCCTGACGCGTTTGAGTGGGTTGATTTCCCTGGCGGGCCGGATTGGCCTGGACTGGATTGGTTGCCTATGCTTGATCACGGGCTGGAGGCGGTCTCAAATAATGTGGGTCTGACCGTAAGTTGGAAGCGGTTGCGACCTAAGACATGGAGGCCGCGTCTGGATGGCTGGCTATTGGTGGCGGGCTGCGTCTTGATGGGATGGTGGGATGCTTTGGGCCAGACGCGTTTGAGTGGGTTGATTTCCTTGGCGGGCCGGATTGGCCTGGACTAGATGCCTTTGGTTTCTTCTCCCTCTCTTGGCGTTTCCACTGAATGATGCTTACAGCCTGCCTCGGGAACTTCGTCGATCTGCTTTTCACGATGGAGAGAGAAAAATCGTTGTTGACAGCTAGGATGACATGACAAGGAGGAAGGACCAAAGCTGACTGCAAGCACTCTAGCGGAGCGGGGCAGGTTCAGCGTTGGAGAAGGAGAAGGGCGTGATGTTGACTACGGCCTCTTCTCTTTTCGTCGGAGGCCCGACGTCGGACCTTATTTCAGTGGTAAGAATTTGGAAAATTTGCATTTTCTTTCACCGGTTGCTATTTCTTGTCGTCGATTGCGGCGACGGAGTGATGTTGACGACCGGAGAATCTTCGAGAATGGCTCAGGCGAGAATGATGGCTGCTGGTTTTTCTTTTCGTCTTTCTTCGGGTCAGAATGGACGAGGTACTGGTTTTGGGTGGCGATGCAGAGTGGCTGGCGGCAACCGGTGACGATGGTGACCTGTTCCGGCGGTGATGTGTGACTGGCCGACATGGATGCGTTTCGGTCGCCGTCTGGAAATTTCGCACTTCCTTTTTCCATTTTGCTCGTTGAAACTTCTGTTGCCCATTTTACTTCTCCTTTATAAAGATTGATTTTCTTATTCTTGTTGCTGCCGATTGCTTGTAGAGGTAGGTAGCCGATCCGAGCTTCTTTCCCCGACTTGCTTGCGGCTCCTGTTTCTTTGTTGTCTTTGCTCCGGCGAACCTTGGCGGCAAATGTTTTTAGAGGAAGAATAGATTTTCTTCCCTCCTTCGGAAACCAAAATCAAAATATCCAAATCATTGTCCACGGTGGGCGCCAAATTGTTTCACCCTAGAATGTACCTAGGGTTAACATAGTAATTACGGGCTCCGATTTGGAATCCATCGCTCGATCTCCTCGAGATTGGAAGAACCTGTTAGGCGTCGGTGGCCCCCAGGATCTATGCTCCGACGCTCAAGTTAATACGATATAAGAGAGAGTGTGTGGTATGTAGAGAGATAAAGTAGAGAGAGACCTTAGGGGAAAGTGAGTAAGAGAATGAGAGGATCCCCCTTGTGTTGGAGGCATGAGTCTCCTTTTATAGGAGTCTTGGGCTTCCTTTCGTGGGCTTGGGCCCGATAAGATGTGTGGGGTGATGGGCTTGGGCCCGTTGATGACGTAGTTGTTTTTCGTACTAGGGTGTTTTTGTACCGGGGGAAGGAAGGCGGGATCGACGTGGAGATTAGCTTGGAGAGTACGGCCATGGAGAAGCTGGAGAAGGATCAGGAGTTTCTTTCTCCAGGAGGGGATTAGTGTTGGTAATGGTAATTAATTAAATTGGCCCTACCATCGAATCGAGGCCTACTCACCATTAAGCCTTTCTTGCTGTTGTGCTTAGTACCGCAATCATCATGATGTTATGATTTGTGAATTTTTATAACTCGTTATCAAGTAGCGCTTTTACCCTACTCAAATGGATGAGTGAGAGTGCACATTCGATAGTGTTCTCATAAGCAAAAGCACCCGTGAGTCAAAACCACGCAAATTCAAAACCTTACGGTTTTACGCTCTTAGGTCACCATAACTATAGGTGTCAATCGGGCGTGTTTGGGCGAGGTTCAATCGGGTTCGGGTTCAATCGGGTTGCGGGTAAATCGGGTTGCGGATTCATCGGGTTGCGGGTTGGGCGGGTTGCGGGCGGATTGGGTTTCGGGTTGTTCGGGTCAGCGCATCGAGTAACTTACTCATTACTCGTTACCAACTTACACATTTTATTACACTAATTTAAAATATTTTTCTCAACTTTTTAACCAATTTATTTCTACCTCGTATATATATACTTAATTTTTTTGAAAAAAAAAACTAGTCAAAATGTGGGGTAAAATACCTCGTGTACCACTTAAATTTGAGAATTGGGACAGACATACCACTTAAGTTTGAATAGGGCGTCGGGTACCATTAAAGTCGCCAAAATGTGCATCCGTCTAGTTTTTCATCCAACCCAAAATTTTAATTACTTTTTGGTACCCAAAACTTTTAAAAACATCCAAAACTATATTTTAACAAGTTTTTATCTAATATAAAAATTAAAAACCTTCTAAACATAATATTACTAAAATGACCAATCAAAATTGTCAATAAAATAGATAAATTAGTAAAAATAATAAACAAATATCAGGAAGAAGAATAAATATATAGAATATAATAATAAATATTTAAAATTAATATTAGAAGATCTATTTAAATAGCTAATCCAATTATAAGTACTATCAAAAATAGTTAAATAGAACCTTATCGATCATCAATATATCAAGATCAAAGAAGGATAAATGGAACTCAGTCTGAAAAAATTAAACATATTCCAGTAATTGAAGAAAATTTAGAACGAAAAGAGAACGAAAGTAAACAACTAATAAATAAATAAAATCTACAACATTCCGTAACAAATCTAGAAAAGAAAATACGACTATAGGAAGAGAATTATAATTAGTAAATTTAATTAATATGGAACATCTAAAATATAATATTAGAAAATTACAAGGATATTTAACATAAAAAATTATAAAACATCAGCATGATGTACGAGAATTAAATATAATATCCTCAGATTATTTATATCTGTTTGTGCCACATACGCCTTGCGCCCTCCAAGTCCCTCGAGCTCCTTCCACTCCCTCTGCGCCTTGACCACGCGTTCGCCCCCTGCACACGGCGGCGCGCACCGAGCCCCTTTGCAAGGGCTCGTTAGCACTCCGACGCCCAAGTTAGAACAGATTCTAGAGAGAGAAGTGAGATGTAAGCTTTAGAGAGAAGTTGGAACCTGAGTAAATGAGCTCCACCCACTTCACTATTTATACTCGAGGTAGGGCCGACCAATGCCCCCCAAATCCGCCCTACGTCATCACCTCATTAAATGCACTGTACCTCACTCCCCCCAGGCGCCCCGACACTCTGACACCGGCCGGCACCACGGAGGCGCACGGCCCTACCCCTTGTCTCCTCCGTACACTTCTGACCGTTACCCCCCCCCCCCCCTTTTGTCGTCATGCGCCCCACCGTAGGCCCGGTCCCACTGCTTGGGCCATGGCCTCTGCCCCTCTCTTGGGCCACGTCTCCTCCTTGCCAGGCCCACACATCAGGCCCATGGTGACACCTTGGCCCTCTACTTGGGCCTTTCCTTGTATGCCCCCAACAATTGCCCCCCAGTTAGGCGCCTACCGCTTGGTGGGGGCCTAACTAACCTATGCGCCTCCGGCCGCACCACCCTGCTTACAGTGCGCCCCCTGGTTCTCCGGCTCTTCCCGGGGAGCGCGCCTTGCCATCGCTCCCCCTCGGTGGTGCGCCTTTGGGTTTCATCATTCCTGCCGATTGAGGCGCCCTTTTTTCCCCTCTTTCTTCATTAAAAAATTTTCATTTATTGTAGGCCGACTGTTGGGCTTCCGCCTTGATTACGGGCTGACCTTTCGGCTTCCGCCTCGGTCACTGGACCCTTCTCCTTTCCCCCCAGGCTGAAGCGATTTCAAATTTCAAATTTTGAATTCGCTTCAGTCTACCTGACGGTTCGGCTCCTCTGCCCCGCTCTCTCTCCCCTTTTTCTTGGATTTTTTTCCAAAAATACGACTAAACAATAAAAAATTTCCAAAAATACCACTCATTTTCGAAAAATTCCAAAAATACCACATTTTTTCGAAAACCGCTTGGGTAGAGCGCGGTTTTCGATGAAAACCACATTGGAGCGGGGCGGTTTAATAAACCGCGCCGGGAAGCAGCGGTATATATATGCAAACCGCCCCCCTAAGCAGCGGTTTGCATGTTTATATTTTTTTCATGTCCATTTCTTCTGTTGTACCTGCTGTATCTTTGGTAATGGAAATTAAAGGAGGGAGCACTAATGGATTCCCTTCTCCCCACAAGCCACTCGACAACACCCCTCCCAGTCCCTCGTACAACTAGCAGCAGCCGAGCCTCCCTTAATATTTATAACAATCACTCAACGAATATATATAATTACGATAAACTTAATCACCGGGAACGAGGAGGTCTAGCTCGTTTCCTCAACTTCGTGCCTATATAGCTCGTGATAACGATTGTTCGAACTAAAATGGACGATGAGCTCCTCTATTTATCAGCCACTCACTCACGAAACTATAATTTTAATACGCACGTACAACGATTAGTTACGCACAACTTAACTCGAAGAACACTAGGGTTCGAGATTCTCACCGCTCGGGATTCGTATTAATATCGAACGAGGAGGTCGGGGAAGTGACGGGGCTGCTCGATTGAGTTTCGGTATGTGTTACGAGGGCCCGAGGGAAGGAGTGATCGTGGCGGCCTGTTTGCTCGACCTTGCCTCTGCTCTTGCTCGAGACGGCTGCACGTCGAGGGAGAGAAGGAAGGCTGCCGCTATTGCTTTGTGTTGTCGAGGAAAAAGGTATGAACAACCCTCGTTGCTTGCTAAGGAGGAGAAGGAGGACTCTCCTGCCTCTGCTGCTACTGCCGAGAGAAGATGAAGCTGCTACTGCTGCCTGCTGCCGTGGAGAAGAAGAAAGGAATGGGAGGATGGTGGCTGCTGCCTGCTGCTTGTTGGCTTCTTGTGCTTCGAGGGAAGAAAGAAGGGAGGCTCGGCTGCTGCTAGTTGTACGAGGAATTGGGAGGGGTGCCCGTCGAGCTGTGGGGACGCACGTAAAGTACACAGGGACGTACAACAAAAGAAATGGTTATGAAATAAATATATACATGCAAACCGCTGCTTAGGGGAGCAGTTTGCATATATACCGCTGCTTCCAGGCGCGGTTTATTAAACCGCCCCGCCCCAATGCGGTTTTCATCGAAAACCGCGCTCTACCCAAGCGGTTTTCGAAAAAATGTGGTATTTTTGGAATTTTTCGAAAATGAGTGGTATTTTTGGAAATTTTTTATTGTTTAGTGGTATTTTTGGAAAAAAATCCCTTTTTCTTCGCCTATAAATTGCCCCTCCCTACTTCTGTCCCTCTCACTTTCGCAAAAACTCCCTCTCTCTACTTCCTCTCTCTAAGATCTCTTTGCTCTGCGACAAGTGATTTTGCTCGGTCTTCGGCCATTTCCCTCGGCCACTCAGCTAGGCGCCTTACATTGCTCTACACCCCCCGCTTTGCACCTTTGTTCATCGGGACCCATGGCCTCCTCGAACCAACCGGGCTCTTCAAAGATGGCGCCTTCCGCTGCTACTCCGTCCACCGTGGTGCCTCCCACTTCGGGGCCCACCACTATTGCGCCTTCCGACGTCCCCAGCTCTGCGCCTTCGGTCGTGCCCCCCGCAGCGCCTTCCACCGCTCCTGCTGCCGCCCAAGGTACCCCCGCGCTTTGTCCATCTCCTTGTATGCGCGTTTTATGTTTGTACGTCGCGCCTTTCGTTGGTCGTCCGTAAAAAGAGGCCGTTATTCCTCCTTTCCTTCCTCCTTTGTTCCCTCGTGTCATGATTTGAGCGCCTTTCCTCGTTACTCGAGTCTTCTCTCCGTGAGCGCCCTTCTTGATCTCCTCATTTCTTTCTGATTTAGGCACCCGCGCGCCTCGAGAGTATGGGATAAGCCAGTGGGGCAACATGTGGCCTCCTGGGTATATGCCCACGGATATCGACCGTATGCCCGAGGAAACCTCCGGGCCGCCTTACGCCTCAAAAATCTTATATTCCCGTTTCACCTCACTCATACGGGCGGCGCAAATGCCCGCTGACTGGCGTTACGCGCACCCCTCCCCTGTTGCGCGTGTGGGGGTGTGCGGGGAAGGTTGGATAGGCGTATACCAGGAGTACGCCCGCTTCGGGCTTCGCTTTCCGATCGACCCCATCCTCGAAGGCGTGCTGCACCTGTGTCAGTGCTCTCTTGGGCGCCTCTCCCCCGTCATCATATTATACACCGTCCTTTTCCGCCTCAAGTGCCGCCAACACAATATCCTTCTTTCAAACTTTTTCAACATTTCTTTACTATGATCAAGAGCCCCAACTGCTTCAGCCTACAAAGGCGCTCGACGCTGGGTTATCACTTCATAAGCCAGGGCAAGAAGATGGGGCGCTCGTGGTTTGAGTCTTTCTTCTTTGTCCGCCCCGCGACACGCCTTTCTTCGAGAGCGGTGCCGCCCCTCTGACTCAGTGGACCTTCGGGGACGAAACTGAGTTCAATAAGCGCCCTACCCTCAACAAGGCGGAGGAAGATATGGCGCGGCTCCTCTCTACTGCACCAATAAGCCTTAAGAAGGACGATGTGTACGCCCAGTACTTAGCAGAGTTCTACGATGATGGTAGTGTTTGCGCCTACCCCCCTTTGTGCGCCTGGCTAACCTTGTTTTTGTCTTTCTCGCAGGTACTGTGTTTACCAACATTTCGGACCTCATACGTTCGAAAATGCATCTCATTCCCCCGAAGGCGCCGCGCAAGCGCGGCAAGTCCAGCAAAGCCAAGGCCGCTTCCTCCCAAACTGCGCCTAAACGGCCAGTGCGTGTGAGGATCATCGCTTACCCTCCGGCGCACACAGGAGGCGCTCCCTCTCCCTCTGCTCCCGACGTGCCCCAACCGTCCTACAACTCCCCCATCCACCTGGATGACGAGCGGGGCGCCTCCCATTCTCAGCAAAGTCAAGGCGCCTCGCATTCCCACCAAAGCCGAGGCGCCTCCCTCTCTCCTCGCAGTCAGGGCGCGACGTCCCAGACCCCCACTCGCGCCTCCAATCGAGCCGAGGCGTCGAAGAAGAGATCCGCGGAGCCCCTGCTGTCGGCCGCCAAGAAGGCCAAGCTTGACCACGTCATAGCATCGGGCGTGCCAGCCAGCCTGGTGATGCCCAGTGTGGGGGAGCATACGGGGAAGACCTTGCCCCCTACTTCCAGCCGCCCTCACGACCCCTCGAGAAGGTCAACGTGGGGGTGCCAGTCAGGGCGGCTAAGGATCCAAGCACCGCGATGCAAATGGTGCTATCCCATGCCGCCGTGATCGAGCGCCCCGATCACCTGAACTCCAACAGGCCCCTGCGTACCATGGCCAATCTCTCCGTGCAGGTAAGGCGCCTGTTCCCTCGGCTTCCTTTGTTGATCATCAAATTTTTTGGCTCGCAAATTCTAACTTTGTTGCCTTGTACATGTGTTAGATGATGATGCTGATCGAGTCCACTGCACGTGAATTCGATCGGATGGCCAAAGAGAGCTTGGCCTCCGACGGCGCTGCTGAGCGCCTTCGAGAGGAGCTAGCCTCCGCCCGCGAGGCGCAGGAGGCATTGAGCAAGGCGCGGGACGACGCGTAGAAGGAGACCCAGGCGTGGGTGGCTAAGCTCTCTACCGACATTAAGGCGGAGCACGAAAGGATCAAGGCCTCCGTCGAGGAGGAGTGCAAGAAGCGCTACGAGGCGCAGACCGCCGCAAATCAAGCCGAGGCGGCCGAGGTAGAGAGGGAGCTGCGTGAGAGGGAGGCGTCTCTTCTTGCCGAGCGTGACAAGTACTACGCTGAGGCGCGGAAGTTCTCGGAGGATCTGTTGAGGGCCTCCAAGGCCAAGGAGCAGTGCCAGAAGGAATTGAAGGCGGCCACTGCGGAGGCGGAGCGCCTCAAGAAGGACCTCTCCGACTACCCCAAGTCGGCAGCCGGGAAGAGCCTCCAGGCGGACACCGTGATCGACACGGTGAAAATCCTTCGAGACAAGTTCAATAAGGACGTCCCTGAGGTGGAGTTCGACCCGATGGCAAAGATCATGCACATCCTCAAGTTTATGTACAGTGGCCGCCGGGCTAGTGAGCTGGCGCCTATCGTCGGGTTGGACGTCCCGCCGCCGAATGAGGAGGAGGAAGAAGCCGAGAGTGGTGAAGAGGAGGAGGAGGAAGAAGGCGCCTATGCGGAAGGCGCCGATGAGGAAGGTGCCGATGGAGAAGGCGCAGGTGATGGAGAGGGGCGCTCTCCCGGGCAGCAGGGGACGTTCGGATTAAGGTATTTAGCGTTGTGCATACGCCTTTCTTTGGCGTTTTCATGTCCGATGCTGTTTAATCACAAGTTCGGCTGAGGTATTCCCGAAGCGTATTGTATTTTATGCCGAAGACGATCATGATTCTTAAGGCGCGAAAGTAGGGCGCTTTACGATGTTAGGGCGCAAAAGTAGGGCGCTTTACCAACAACGCTACCACGATATTAAGGCGCAAAAGTAGGGCGCTTTACGATATTAAGGCGCAAAAGTAGGGCGCTTTACCAATAACATTGTTACCATGTTGAGGTGCAGAAGAGGGCGCTTTACGATACATGTTGCTATCGACCTATGGCGCAAAAGGAAGGCGCTTTGCGATACTTCACTATGGCGCGTGGGGCGACGCGCTTGCAGTAATAATAGTCCCCTTACCTCTAAACAACTTACTATCCATTACCAACCAAAACATAGACGCCTTCCCTTTTGTTGTCGCCTCGTCACTCGGAGGCTTCCCCCACCTCGGTCCCATGGTACACCCTGAGGTTCTGCGCGTTCCATGTTCGCTTGATGGCCTTCCCCCCAAGGCGCTCCAGCTTAAACGTGGCCGGTCCTACCACCTCTCGAACGCGGTACGGACCTTTCCACTTGGGAGCGAGCTTTCCCTCACATGGATTCGGTCGGAAGTCCCGTCGAAGCACCATACTGCCCAGGCGTATCTGATGGGGACGCATCTTACGGTAGTACTTGGCCACCTGATGCTTCATAGCCTCGAGTCGTGCTGAAGCAATGTCTCGGCGCTCCTCCAGCATGTTGAGATCGTGAATGCGCTCCTCTCCGTTGGCCGACTCCTCATATTCCGCCATACGATGCGTGGGGAAGCGCATCTCCACCGGGATAACTGCCTCACTGCCGTAAGTTAACGCAAACGGCGTCTCCCAGGTTGCCACCTTGTGTGTCGTCCTATGTGCCCAGAGCACACCCGGGAGCTCCTCCACCCATCTCCCTTTGGCCTCCAGTAACCTCGTATGGAGCCCATGTAAGATGCTCTTGTTGGCCGCCTCTGCTTGCCCGTTGGCCTGGGGGTAGGCCACCGACGAGAAACGGAGGACTACCCCGCTTTCGTCGCAGAAGTCGATGAACTGGCGGTAGTCAAACTGCTTGCCATGGTCAGCGATGATCGATTCTGGCAGCCCGAACCGTGAGAAGATGTTCCTAGTCGTAAACTTCCTGACCTGAGCCTGGGTGATGGATGCCAAGTGTTCAGCTTCCACCCACTTCGAGAAGTAGTCAACCGCCACGATGAGATACTTCATCTGCCCGGGCGCCTTTGGGAAGGGTCCCAGCAGATCCATCCCCCATTGTGAAAATGGCCAAGCTCCCACGTTACCCTGCATGGGCGCCTGTGGAATGTGCACGTCGTGGGAATGGATCTGGCACTAGTGACAGCTCTCCACGTGCTTCTTGGCATCCTTTCTGATTGAGGGCCAGTAATAACCTTGGCGCAACAACACCTTCTCAAGACTTCGTGCACCTGCATGCATGCCGCAGGCGCCCTGGTGTACTTCCGCTATTGCCTCTGCTCCTTCCGCCTCCGTGAGGCACCTCAGGTAAGCTCCCGAATGCGACCTCTTGTACAGATGTCCCTCCAGTATCATGCAACGGGCTGCCTTACGCCTCACCTGCCACGCCTGCCTAGCGTCTTCGGGGATCGTTCCGTGGGTCAGGTAGGCCTTGATCGGACCCATCCATCCTTGCTCCTTACTATCCTGCACCCCTATCACTCCCACCATTGGTTCGCCTGACGGGTGCTCCTTTGTGACGATGACGTGCCTTTCGTTCTCAAAGTCAGTAGCCGTGGCCAGCTTTGACAGCGCGTCTGCGTGGGAATTCTCCTCCCTCGGGACATGAGTGAATTCCACGTGATCGAACCAATCGCGCATCCCCTCTATCCTTTTCAGGTGCTCGCTCAACGACTCCTCCTTCACCTCAAACACGCCGTTCAACTGGTTCACCACTAAGGCTGAGTCAGAGCGGACCTGAATCCTTCGCGCCCCCAGTTCTCGCGCCGTGTTCAACCCCGCTATTACGGCCTCATACTCTGCCGCGTTGTTGGTCTTCAACGTGGAGAACCGAAGCGCCAACTCATGCATAGCGCCCGTGGGGTTGATGACCACTATTCCTGCTCCTGCTCCGACTCGGCTGGCCGCTCCGTCGACGTAGACCTGCCAATTTTCGTTTATCCCTTCTCCTTTGCTTACCACTCCCTCTGCCGCAAAGTCCGCCAATACTTGCGCCTTGATTGCTGGGCGGGGCGTGTACTTAATGTCATATTCGCTCAGCTGTACCGCCCACTTCACCATACGCCCCGCCACGTCCATGGAGCCCAGGGTGCGCTTCAATGGCAAGTTCGCGAGCACCACGACGGGGTGCGCCTGAAAATACGGGCGCAGTTTCTCTGCCGCGGCTACCACAGCCAAGGCCGCCTTCTCTATGGGTGCATACCGCGTCTCGGGACTCGTCATCACCTTGCTCACATAGTACAAGGGATGCTCCTCTCCATCCGCCTCCGCTCTCGAGACTAGCACTGCGCTCACCGCCGTCCGCGACACCGCTATATAGAGGTATAGCACTTCGCCTGCTCGAGGCGCCGTCATAACGGTCGGTGATACCAAGAGACTCTTCAACCTTTCGAACGCCTCGTCGCATTCCTCAGTCCACTTGAATCGAGCCGCCTTCTTCAAGACTCTGAAAAAGGGGGCCCCCTTGTCGGCCGATCGGGGTATGAACCGCCCTAGCGCAGCCAGGCGCCCATTTAGACTCTGCACCTCCTTAGGCGTCCTTGGGGGCTCGAGGCGCCTAATCGCCTCCACCTGCCTCGGGTTGGCCTCAATTCCCCTTTTAGTGATCATGGAGCCTAAAAACTTGCCCGCCTCCGCTCCGAAAACGCACTTGAGGGGGTTGAGACGGAGGGAATGAAAGCGCATAGTCTCGAACGTCTCGCGCAGGTCTTTTAGGTGATCCTCCTTCCTCTTACTCTTGACCACCAGGTCATCCACGTATGCCTCGACATTCCTCCCGATCTGCCTTTGGAACACAGTGTTCACCATGCGCTGGTATGTTGCTCCCGCGTTTTTCAACCCGAAGGACATGACCTTATAACGGAAATTGCCAAATGAAGTCATGAACGTCGTCTTCTCCCGATCCTCCTCGCACATGAGGATTTGGTGATAGCCAGAAAACATGTCTAAGAAGCTCAGCGCCTCATGGTAGGCAGTCGCGTCCACCAGCTGATCAATGCGGGGCATCGGATATGTATCAGAGGGGCACACTCGGTTAAGGCTTGTGTAGTCGACGCACATCCTCCAATCACCCAGCGCCTTCGGGACTAGCACCACATTGGATAACCAAGTCGTATACTTGGCTTCCTCCACGAACCCTGCGTCAAGCAACTTCCTCACTTCCCTACGCAGCGCCTCCTCCTTTTCTTCTGACAACGGCCGCCTTTTCTGCTGCACAGGGCGCACCCCCTTCTCGACTGACAAACGATGCACCGCCACTTCCGGACTCACCCCAGGCATCTCGCGCGCGCTCCAAGCGAACAGGTCCGCGAACTCTTTCAGCAACCCTACCAGTGACTCGGCCGCCTCCCCACTCGTATGGGCGGAGATACGCACACACCTCTCGGGGCGCCCGTCGTCCAGGGGCACTTGGATCTCTGCGTCCGCCGCCTCCGCTCTCGGTAAGTCTTCGGGTCGCACGTCTATATTGTACATCCGCATCCTTTTGACAAGACGGGCTTCCTGCGACGCTTCGCCCCTTGACACTCCTACCCCCCTAGGGGTTACGAATTTCAGGACTTGGTGGCATGGCGACGCCACCCCGTTAAACAGGGCCAAGGGTGGGCGTCCCAGAATGGCGTTGTAGTTGGAGGGGCAATCCACGATGCCAAAATCGACAGTGTGCGTGACCCGGTGCTCTTCCTCCCTCAGCGTGACGGGGAGGCTCACGATGATTGGCGACAATTGCATCTTCTCAAAGGTGGACCGGAACAGCACATCTATTGAACTTCCAGTGTCCACCAGCATCCTCTTCACCTCGCATCCCGCAACCACTCCCCTGATCTCCAATGCCTCCACCGACGGAACCCGACACGCCTCCTCGGGCGTTTCGTTGAAGTGGATCCGTACAGCGGCGCGTGCGCTGGCGGTGGCAGACTTCAGCCGCCTGCCCTCTTCCAACTTCTGCCTAGGTCGATCGTGCCAGTAATTGCCTCGATCGTCAACCTACCCTGGCAGGGTTAGTCTCTGGCTCAACATCGAAGGGAGGGGGCGGCAGCTCCACGCCCCCGCCCAGAGCTCCGATCCGGACACACTCTGTTCCCACTTCGTCCACGCTTCTCTGAGGCGCCGCCACCTTCTCTTCCTGTGCCATGAAGGTTCGCTGCGCCTTGTCCTCAACCTTCTTTACAAAGTCGTTCAACATCCCTTTATCCACCAGCCCTTGGATCTCCGACTTGAGCTGATAGCAGTCGGTCGTGTGATGCCCCCTCTCGCGATGGAACTCGCAAAATCTGTCCAAGTTTTGCTCGTTCGGCGTCCCCGCATGGGACCCGGCCAGCGAAGGTGATATCCCTTATCTCTCGCGTATTACAGTACATTCCTCAGGGTAACGTTGAGCTCGGTGAAGTTCGTTGCGCTCCTGGGCGGAAAGCGCGGTGGTTCGGGCCGGCGTGCACTCTAAAGATAGCCCTGCGAGCCCGGCGGGGCGGAGAGTGGTCGGGCTGTCCGGGCCGCCTCCGCCTCGTCGGGACGCGCCTCTCTTCGCTCCGACCTCCTTGCCGCTAACGTTTCCTCCAGCATGATGACCTTCTGCACCCGGCGGTCCAAGTCCTCCGTGGACACCACGTCGCGCTTCGAAAGCGCACGGCAAAGCTCCTCGCTACTAGTACACTCGTCCAAGCAACACCCCAGGACCGGGGGCTTGACATCCTTGACCGCCATTGCAACTGACATCCATCGCTCGTAGAAATCTCGAAGCGCTTCGCCCTTTCGCTGCCTGACCTTAAACAACACGCTGATCGTCAAGCTCCTGCGCTTCCGGCTGGCAAATTTTGAGAGAAACATGGCCGCGAATTGCTCAAAGCTGTCGATCCTCCCCTCTTCGATCTGGTGATACCAGTCTAGCACCACGCCGACAAAGGTCGAGGGAAAGGCGCGACAGAGCGTGGCGTCCGAGCTATTGTACAACTGCATCTTGGTGAAATAATTGTTTAGGTGGTCCTCTGGGTCGGATGTGCCGTCGTAGCTGGGAAGCGCCGGTATGACTGAGTTTGCCTGTTCCGCCAAGATACTTCGCGCCAGCGGCTGCCTTACTCCCCACGGGCGCCCCGGGCGCCTGGGTGCCCACGTATTGCGCTCCTCGAGGTCCGGCGCCTCGTGCCGTACATGGTGACCCGCATCTTCTGTGCGCCTCCATGCGCTGTACATTTCCTCTTCTTCTTCCTCTCGGTCTCTCTTCCTTCCGCCGTGAGGAGGCACAGCGTCCCCTCCTTTCTTCATGACCTCCACTTCTTTCCTCAGAGCTTCGAGCGCCTGGGCCTGTTCCTCAATGATGCTGATCAAGTGTTCCTTGGTCAGCGTGTCTCCCTCCGAATGTGCCATTCCCTGCGCCTCCTCTTCTCCCCCTTGCGCCTCTTCGGAGGCATGGGGCGCCTCCTCCGAGCCAGCTTCATTCAGGCTCGGTTCCCCTCGCCTTCCATCTCGGCCGCCTCTTCCATCATCGTGACGCTTGCTATGGTTATATTCCCCTATCTGGCACGCCAATTGTTTGTGCCATGTACGCCTTGCGCCCTCCAAGTCCCTCGAGCTCCTTCCACTCCCTCTGCGCCTTGATTCTAGAGAGAGAAGTGAGATGTAAGCTTTAGAGAGAAGTTGGAACCTGAGAAAATGAGCTCCACCCACTTCACTATTTATACTCGAGGTAGGGCCGACTAATGCCCCCCAAATCTGCCCTACGTCATCACCTCATTAAATGCACTGTACCTCACTCCCCCCAGGCGCCCCGACACCCTGACACCGGCCGGCGCCACGGAGGCGCACGGCCCTACCCCTTGTCTCCTCCGTACGCTTATGACCGTTACCCCCCCTTTTGTCGTCATGCGCCCCACCGTAGGCCCGGTCCCACTGCTTGGGCCATGGCCTCTGCCCCTCTCTTGGGCCACGTCTCCTCATTGCCAGGCCCACACATCAGGCCCATGGTGACACCTTGGCCCTCTACTTGGGCCTTTCCTTGTATCCCCCCAACAATATCTATATAGAATTCATAGGATATATTTTCTTCAGCAAATTATTCAATTATTATAACATATAATGCTAATTGAAAATACTTATAATGATAATTGATTCGACATTTTCTATTCAAAAATTGGTTTAGTATCAAAGTCTTCAAAAGAGGATTCCAACTAAACAGAATTTATAGGATATATTTGCTTTAGAGAATAATTCAATTATTAGAAAAAATAATGATAATTGAAAATACTTATAATGATAGTTGATTCTAAATTTTCTATTAAAAATTAATTTGGTATCAAGTTTTCAAAAGAGTATACCAACTAAAAAATAAAAATTGATGTTTTTCATAAGTCAAAATGATTTTTTTACAATAAGAAAAGTAGAAGGACCAATTAAGAATTTAGAAAACAGAATATTCCAAGAATATTCTGTTAATTTTAACGGAATGCACCTAACATTAAACTTAAGTGGTACTGGGTGCACAAATAATAGACTTCAGTGGTACCCGACGCCCTATTCAAACTTAAGTGGTATCTCTACCGCGATTCTCAAACTTAAGTGGTACCCGAGGTATTTTACCCTCAAAATGTTAAATCAATTTGTATGAATTGCAAACTTGTTATGTAATTAATCGTAATTGGTAAAATACACTAGCTAATAGTAATGGTGATATCAATATTTGCAACAAAAAGACACCATCAATTGTTTATTTGATATTTTAGTATTATTTCAGTAGTAATTGGATTAAAGTATCTCTTTTAGTATAACATTGCAAATCTGGTATTTGGCGTGTGGTATTTGGCAAAAGAAGAGTGATAATATGAGTTATTTCGAAATAACTCATTGCAAAAATAACTTCAAGGGTCGTTTGGCTGAAGTATTTGTATGAGTTATTTTGACACAAATAACTCACATTGAGTTATTTTGACACAAATAACTCACATTAAGTTATTTTGACACAAATAACTTATTTGGTAACGTTTTACTGAAATAAGTTATTTGGACCGTGAATTATTTACAAATAACTCAAAAGAGTTATTTGAAATAACTTATACTCGTGCGATCACTCGTTTTATCACTCTAAAATTCCAATCTTTTTAATCTAAGGGTCTAAATTCTCGTCGGCGACACAATAAACAAAGGAAGAAAAAACAAATCCCGATCGCGAGGCCATCTCCAATCTCTCCGTGGGCTGTTGGGAGAGAGAAAGCTCTGCAAACTTGCTGGAAACCTGAATAAGCCCTACTTCGGCGCCTACTCTAGGGTTTCTCCACTTCCTCCCTTCTTCCCCAATTCGCATATCTCAGGTACGCTTCCCCTCCATACTTCTTCATCTCCACTTCGTCACTTCCCTTCGGTCTCTCGACGTATCTCTCGCTGTGTAGCCGTCTTGTTCGATCAGTAGCTTCCTCCATGGAAACCGAGTAATTGAGCCGGAAGTAAGTAGGGGTTAGGGTTATGGAGCTTTCTTTCATTCAATCTGCATCCTCGCTTAGTTTTGATTCACTCGCGTTGCTCATTCCTGTTTCGCGAGAATGGAATCTTGCAGTTTTTTGCTCTTGTCAGTCTAGTTCATTGAACATTTTTCATAATGGTATAGATGCAGGCTAAGAACTAGAAGTTCGTAATCCTAGTGGTTTGCTTTAGGTTGTAGGCTAGCAATTTCTGCAAAGTTAGTGACTTTCGAGATGCCACTATGCCAGTTAACAATTAAAGGTTGTTGATTTCAATTAAGATCTCGTTTGCACTCTTGAATAGGGATATATTAATGGAAAGTTGAAAAGGTGGTGTTGTTCTAACTGAAAGTAGGGGTGCAGTTATTTGCAGGATATATGGATTCCCCTGAATGTGGCAGAAGCCATTCGAAGCAAGATGTAGATGATAGTTCGGACATAAAGAGTGATAGGGCTGGAGATGATGAAGATTTCGAGGGAAGTGATAAAAGGAAGCACAGGTCAAGCAAGTCTAGAAAGTTGAACAATGGGGATGAAGGTGATGGATTGGATGGTAGTGGGAGACGGAGAAGTAGTGGTGGGGATAGAAGCGAGAGCCGTAAGAGGTCAGGTGTTGGAAGCTGTAGCAGGGTTGAGAGTGACGAGGATGATTACGAGGCTCGGAAAGATTCGAGGTCAAAACAAGCGAAGAAGAAACAAGAAGAGAGTAGCTTGGAGAAGTTGAGTAGTTGGTACCAAGATGGAGAGTTAGAAACTAGGGGCGATAAGTCCGGAGGTAAAGCACATGGGCTTCGTCCTGATGAAAGTGACAGAAGGAAGGCGACTTCAAAAGTTTCTGAACATGAAAGTTCTAGAAGTAAAAAAGATGAAATGTCGGTGGATGGAGAACATGAGAAGGTACTAGATAAAGAGGCAAAGCATTCTGAGAGGAGAGAGAGCAGTCGAGAGAAGGGTCATGGCTCTTCTGAACAGGGGAAATCCTCAAGGAAGAAATTGGATGAATTAGATCCTGATAGGAAAGCTGAAGAAAACGAGAAGGCTGAAACGCGAGTGGGCAAGTCTTCTGATTCTAAGCATGAGAATTCCAAAGAGAAAAGTGCTTCTGCAAAAGCTGAACAAAGTGAAACCAAAGGCAGAAATGTGGATGTGAGCAGTGAGAAAAGTTTGAAAAGCACCAGCAAAGATGATAAGAAAGTCGACGCTGAAAGAAGTAAGAGCAAAAACAGATCAGAAGCTGTAGAGGAAGACAATAAAGGTAGTCCTGCCAGTCGTGAGGACAGGTTGGGTCGTGAGAAAACTGAGAAGCACAGGCAGCAGAGGTCTTCTTCTGGTAAAGATGTTACTGAAAATCGTGAAAGATCCTCCCATTTAGAGGAAGATGGGAATGTATGGACAAGAGAGAAGGGTTCAAGAGAAGTACCCCGTTCTAACAGGTCTAGGACGCCTGAGAGGAATGAAAGAAATGTTGATGCCAGACGACGAGACAACGAGAAAGATAATCACAGGGATGATAGAACAAAAGCAAGGGATGACAACCGGAATGATCGGAATAGAGATAGGGAATCTTCTAAAGACAACTGGAAAAGAAGGCAACCAATAAATAATGACAGAGATTCAAAAGATGGAGATGTTATGTATGATCGTGGGAGAGACTGGGAGCAGCCAAGACATGGTCGGGAAAGGATTGACAATGAAAGGCCCCATGGTCGAAACAGAGGTGAAGCTGTAAAAACCTCATCAAATTTTGGTATCTCAAACGAGAATTATGATGTTATAGAGATCCAAACCAAGCCTCTTGAGTATGGACGGCCAGATTCTGCTTCCAACTTTGCTAGGAGAAGTGAGACTAGTCATGACACAAAATCAGCAACCAATCTTGAGGGTAGAAGGCATGATTCATATGGGTCTGGATCAGCAGCTGAGGATTCTAGAGAGAGATATGGGGATGATCCTACATCAATGCAGGATGCAACTTCATGGAGAGACGACAATGAAAGCCAAGGAGGAAAAGGAAGAGGCCAGAAGGGCACTTTCTCTGGTCGTGGTGGTTCAAGTTCTTCTGGTGGTTCACAACCTCCATATGGAAACCAGGATCACGGTTCCTTTGGCAGAGCTCTTCCACAGGGTGTAAAAGGAAATAGGCTGGGCAGAGGAGGAAGAGGGAGACCTGGTGGGAGAGACAATCAACAGGTTGGACTTCCGTTGCCCATAATGGCATCTCCCTTTGGACTTGGACCTCCTCCTGGTGCATTGCAGCCGCTTGGTCCTGGTATGTCACCAGCTCCGGGCGCTCAGATCCCCCCTGGAGTTTTTATCCCATCCTTTTCACCACCTCTTGTTTGGCCCGGTTCTCGTGGAGTTGACATGAATTTGCTTGTTGCTCCACCCTCTCTATCTCCTATCCCTCCTGGACCTTCAGGCTCAAGATTCCACCCTAATTTAGGGACTCCAGCATCAAACCCTGCTATGTTTTTCAATCAGGCAGGAGCTGGAAGAGGAGTAGTGCCTGGTAGTATGCTAGGTCCTGCCTTTAATGCTTCAGGACCAGCAGGACGGGGGGCTCCACCAGATAAAACCCCTGGGAGCTGGGCACCTTCCAGAAGTGGTGGACCTCCTGGTAAGGCTCCTTCGAGGGGTGAGCAAAATGACTACTCCCAGAATTTTGTTGATACTGGTATGCGACCTCAGAATTTTATTAGGGAGCTGGAGCTGACTAATGTTGTGGAGGATTATCCAAAACTCAGGGAGCTGATACAGAAGAAGGATGAGATTGTGGCTAAAGCTGCATCTGCTCCCATGTATTTACAAGGCGATCTTCGTGAACTTGAGCTCTCCCCCGAGTTGTTTGGGACCAAGTTTGATGTTATCCTGGTAGACCCGCCATGGGAGGAGTATGTTCATCGTGCTCCAGGTGCTGCTGATCATATGGATTATTGGACATTTGAAGAAATTTTGAATCTTAAGATTGAGGTAGTGGCGTTACATGCACATGCCTCTATAGTCTTAGCACTTGCATTGCATATGTCATGGTGATTATAGTTGAGAAATGTTGTTTTCTCTTCTAAAATATTTGCCTTCCATTGTATAGGCGATTGCAGATACACCGTCTTTCATCTTCCTTTGGGTGGGGGATGGTGTGGGTCTTGAACAAGGTCGTCAATGTTTGAAAAAGGTACTAGCTCTGAGATTTGAATCAATTAAATATGTTGTTAACTCTTACATATCTATAGCTGAGCCTGATAGCGGGTCTCTCCAATTGTGCTTTAGTGGGGCTTCCGAAGATGCGAGGATATTTGTTGGGTAAAAACCAACAAAAGTAATGCAGCACCAGGATTGCGACATGATTCTCATACTCTTTTTCAGCACTCAAAGGTTAGTAACAATGTCATGTTTTGCCTTTGCACATAACTGTCCCTTTACCTTCGCTAAAACTTGGGTCATTTTGCCCTGAAACATCCAGGAACATTGCCTGATGGGGATTAAAGGAACAGTTCGCCGCAGCACTGATGGCCATATCATACACGCCAACATTGATACCGATGTAATCATTGCTGAGGAACCTCCATACGGTTAGTTGCCCTTTAACTTCATGCCCTCCAGGATTTGGAGAATCTGAATACAGAAGTGGAAACTACTTTCTTTTTGTGATTGAGTGCCCTTCTTCTGCATAGTTGCTGAAGAGTATAATTGAAAAGCACTATAATCTGAAGAGTAGAATTGAAAAGCACTATAATCTTAGAGTTGTATCGTGAAATTGTATAATTTTGATTAATTTCAAATTATGATTCTCACTTAATTGTAGATCGTGAAAAAAATAGTAAGATTCTTCAAGTGGAGTCTTAAATCGTCGATTCCAACAAGGCTTGCCTATCTAGAATCTTAAATCTTTAAGATTTATGGACTCATGCTGCCTTGTCGAGTTGTTTTTAATGAGGATTTTTTGACACCATGGTGCCTTAACGAGTATTTTACAATCAAATTGTAGGTTCTACTCAGAAGCCTGAAGATATGTATAGAATCATAGAGCACTTCTCCCTTGGCCGAAGAAGGCTTGAACTCTTCGGTGAGGATCATAACATCAGAGCTGGCTGGTTGACAGTTGGTAAAGAACTATCATCATCAAATTTCAATGCTGAGGTACAAACATCTTTCATCACAACACTTGATGTTCCAACCTCCTGCTATCGTTCACCCTTAAACAAGAAATCTGTTTTTATCTTTTCTCAGACGTATGTGAAGAACTTTGCCGACAAGGACGGGAAAGTCTGGCAAGGAGGCGGTGGCCGGAACCCTCCCCCAGAGGCACCGCATTTGGTAGTAACCACGCCAGAGATAGAGTCGCTTCGGCCAAAGTCGCCAATGAAGAACCAGCAGCAGCAATCAGCCTCGATTTCTCTGACAGCTGCTAATTCCTCCAGCAGACGACCACCAGCTGCCAACTCACCACAGAATCCAGTTGGATTTGCGCTGAACCCTGAGGCATCTAGTTCGAATCCTTCGACTCCAGCTCCATGGTCAGGACCACCTCCCTTGGAAGGAGGGTTTCGAGGGAGAGAAGGTATGACTATGGCGCCAGCGGAGGAGAAGATTTTTGAAATGTATGGATTTAGTGGCCCTCCTAATGGAGAGCACCTAGATTTTGACGCTCACAGACCGATGAATTTGATGTAGCGAAAACGCTAGGCTTGTGGTTATTGTAACTTTTCTGTGTAATTCTTTTTCCCGGTTATAAATATAACTGAAAGAGAGAAAATGCAGAATGTGCATCAGTGTAGCATGGTGGGCAATGATTAGGGTGCTGCAAAAATTAAGTCGAATTGAAAGTTAGATCGAATCAGATTGTATCATAGGTATTTTAATTTCGCTTTTATTCCAAGAATTGACGTTTAGAGAGATTCAGATTGAACCAAAGGTATATGGACTCCAAAAACTCACGTGGATTGAATCGGATCAAATACGATTACAATCAAATAACCATTATTATTTGGGTTGATTTGGAATGACTGTAAATCCAGTCCTTGGTCAATTTGGAACGATTCTGTGCCGGCAGATGAATAGAAGAGGGACAAACAACATTGGCCCTGAACAATAAGGTATGTTTTGCAACAAGTCCATTTTTCTACAACAAAATTGTAATTTACATCTTCAACATATTTCACTGGCTTTGATAGCTTTCAAGCTGGCTGCATATATCTCATCTCTATCCTAACAACTACAAAACCAGACATCTAGCAGGGCCTCATTTCCTCTAGGACTTTGCGGTGCCAGGGCTTTCGAGCATTGACATCAATTCCAAGAGGATTCTCATGTCTCACTTTCTGACTTTGCTGAGCCGGGCGATAAGGCAGCTGCAGCATCTTTGACTGTTGCAAGTAATTGAACAAGAATGTGAGCGAATGGGAAAGGAGCCAGATAGAGTGATTTTGTCATGCATTACTAATAACCTGTGGGTTGAGCTTGAGCTTCCTCTACTTGGCTATCGGCCATGTCAGGAGTCGGCATTTGTTGTTGAGCAACAGATGCTTCCGGCTGCTCTTCTGCGACTTTAGCTTCTGGCTGGTTATCGAGGACAGGCATCTCAGATTGCTGCTGGCTAGCGGATGCCTTGAGCTGTTCTTCTGTGACTTCTAATAACTCATCGCTGGTATATGCATTGTTCGGGGCTGGAGTACCATCTGTAAATTTTTCAGGGACATGCAACCAGTCAACCACTACTGAGATTATATAGATCGGAGCTACTGACAAAGACAAGAACTACTACTCTGTCTCTGCTCTGTGGCTTAAGACATCAATGTCAATGATACCATTGGCTTTCTATCCAACCATCGAAGTATTCAGCAGAAAAGCTCCGGAAATTCCAGGCAGATTCTGACCCGTCTACTCACTCAAGCAAGGTAGTGCTAAATTTCAAACTCATTGGTTTGACAATGGCGAAGCAGAAAACATGTCCAAGCTTCTGCTCTTGTAACAGTAACGGAAACACGAAATATGGTTGCTGAAGAGTAGCATGGGCGAACTTACTGGGTTCAGCTTGAGCTGGAGAATCTGCAGTGCTGGTAACTGATGAAGAAGGTGATGAAGCAGCAGGAGGAGCACTAGGTGTTCTGTTGGAGAAATTTGTGGTTTGTGTAACATTTGTTATCTCGTCAAGCCCAATCTCCTTCTCAAGGGTGCTTTTGAACTCTCTAGAAACTTCCTAAATTAGTAGATGTAAGTGAATCGACCATAGCATATATAAAACAACAGCAGTGAAAGAAGACACTACCACTGGAAAACCACAGAGGTTAATCACTATCTACCTGGAGTTCTCTAATGGTAGGTTGAAATGCCCGCAAAGTCTTGCCCAAGTTGCGGGCAACCTGCATATAAGAAGCTCAAAATTAAGGATACCGGAACCATTTTCCGTTCTCTATTGGCTATTGCTATACAACTATAGCTGCCATATCTCAAATTCTTTCGTCCTACTTTGAACCACGGTGACAAGTAACGTATGATGATTCCCTAAACTTACAAATAAGCTCCATTAACCCATTCCTTTCCGGTTTAAACTTTCAGCTACAGAGTAACGAAAGGGAATTCAACAGTAACTAACCTCGGCGAGACCTTTTGGACCAAACACTAGTAAAGCCACCACTCCAATGACCAAAGCTTCCGGAGCTCCAACTCCGAACAAAGAAGCACGAACTACCCTGCTGCCATTACACCTCCTTTTCCTTTCTGAAAACGCCAAATTCCCAGATCCCCCAATCGATAAAAACACATCATTTCCCATCACTACGAAGCAAAAATGGAAAGTATAAGTACACCCAACTTAGAAACACTCTACTTACTACCTTTATGAAGAGACTTTGGAGTAATTGAGATGCTGAGCTGTTTTAATCCACTCCATTGAGACAAATTCCCTGAACCCAGTTGAGGTACCCAAGTAGAAATGCCAAAGTTGGGAGCTTTACAGCAGGAAATCGAAGAACAAGGGTGAAGAAGAGATCTTGCTCTGGTGGAAGTTGAAAATGAAGTGGTTGTAGTTGAAACCAGAGTCGCCATCGCCATTCACGAACTATTCCAGTGGGATTATGATGTAGAGGAAGGAGTGGGAGATGGGATGTTTAGAACGCTGGGATTCATCAACTGCTGCTTGGTAATGAGACGAACAGAGACCGGTAATGCCCGGAGAAGATGGAATGAAATGAAGCCACTCTCTGCTTCAGAATCGGATCAGCTTTGTTCGTGTCCCGACATTCTTGTTGGGCTCTAGGCCCAGTAAAAAGCTGTTACTATCGATCTCTGTACGACCAAGGTGTTGGACTCGGCCAGTCCTTTGGGCCGGCCCGTAAAGAAAGTGAGATTGGAAGGTCGTTCTATGGTAAGTTGGAAGCGATACCTGAAATGAACTTTTGTGCACGTGGTCTTCATTTCAGAATGTGCTTTCATATACTGATATACTCCACATAATAGAAGTATGATGCAAAATACAGATATAGGTTTACTTTTTGTAGTTGAAGAAATTTGAATCCGAGAACTTTAGGTTCAAAGCTAATGGTATTACCATTAGACTAATTTTTTACTCATGTTATACACAACAATTGTTGCTGGAACCATAAATTCAAAATGTGGCGGATCATACAAACACGATTTCAGGAATTTGAAATCTATTTATCTCTATCCACCTTACCCTCTCAGCTCTAGGCATGTCAACCTGCTACAAGGTAGGTTTACAAGTGCCCTAAATGAGCGTCAAATTCGTCAACTCCTCGTAAAAGTTTATGACACAACACCTCAACCTGTCCGAGAATCAACGGAAGCAGGCAAGATTCATCCAACACTATAAAATGCTTGAAACTAGGGAAATGAGCTGCACTTTACTCGTGTAAATTTACAAACAAGCATGCCTTCCACCCCACTTCGAATAAGGTTTTGAACAAACTCCTTTAAAACACAAGCAAATTACAAACTTATTTATGTGTAAATTTATACATTTTTCTCATTCATTATCATGTGATTAAATTTTGAGTTCATTCTAGCACAAACCAAGTTATTAATACAACGTACGTGTAGCATATCGTATATTCTCGTAATCGAGGGGTGTACCATAAACACCGCGATACAAAACAATATAAACATTAATAAGAAGGGAATTAGGAGGGGACGATCAATCCCTCCCACCTACTTGATAAGTTGGAACATGTGGTGTGTCCGGTTTGGCTTTTTGGTTTGTAGGACCATATTTCCATTTTTTTCTATAATTAATTCCCCCACGCAACACTAATAAAGCCATAATAAGATTCAACCCCAATTTTCATTTCATTTTATTTTTTAGGTTGCCCCCCCATCTTATTAGAAATATCCAGTGCATCATTTGTCATCTTACTTGGACCCATTCCAACCTCCAGTTCTAACGCTAACTTGATTAGCTTAAAATAATAATCCCCAATCATTCATCTTTGCACTTACTTAAACTACATTAATGATTAATCATAAATTAATCCGCATTCTGGAACCCTAAAAAAGAAGGATAGAGGCTAGAGAGAGATGGAGAGAGCAAGTTGCAGGAATCTGATTTGGTAGACCAATTACTAGGCAATTATGCTTAACACCCCCTTTCTCTAGCACATGGTGTTTCCCTTTTCTGAGGTGTTTAACATATGTAAGCGACGTAGACATTGTCAAATTTGTCGATGAAGGTTGTAGATCTAATTTGGGAAGCATCCAGGAATTCCACCACTTAATATGTAGATTTGGTTGAATTTGTCTATTAATTTTTTTTAAATTGGGTTTTGAACAAACACGTCCCACATAACATCATTTTCGAGGAGATACCTATTCTATTAACCAATGAAATCAAGCGGTCCACTATGTTCATTCTCATTATATGCAACTATAAGTAGAATTGCCTATGATAAGATCCCTAATAAGCAAGGAGAACCCAACAATTTGATCTTTAAAGTTATTGAAAAAAACAACATTTTATCCATATTGTTGACAAGATGAAAAAGCATGCCTTGAAGGTGTCACAATATTTTTTATATCACGACGAAGTAAGTTTTCTTATCGATAGATCCACTTATGATTTGACCATTATCCCTATCTTTTCTTTTTTTTATGATTTGGCCATCAAAGATGATATTTTCATACTCGTGTATAGTTGCTTCCCCAAAAATATTTTTTGCAAGAAAAAAGAGAGGAAAAACTGCATTCAATTTGAGATTTATAAAAATTCGAAATTTGAACTTGACTAGCATAACACATAAAGATTTAAAGTAATAAATCTATTATCCTCATTATAGAGAAACGCTCTATTATTCTCATTATAGAGAAACACAAAAAAAAAAAAAAAATATTGCATGACGAAAATTCGTTCAATTTTTTCTAAAATAGCTACGAGATCCCAACAACATCAGCAGATAATGAATTGAAAAACAATATTTATGTTACTGGAAGTCAGCAGTATTGTGATGGTCATTTGTGAGTGAAGTATGAAGTATGAACTAATGGCAATGATGCATGGTGCAAAGTGCAACCCAAAATCGCCCTTCATAATATATAGGTACAATTTTAGTTTGTACCATAAAAAGAATTATACAAAATAGTATAATTACAATCTAAATATTGTACGGTGTTAAAAAGCACAACTTCGAGTATACTATAAAAATAAAAACTAAAGCACTACGATTTAAACCATATTAAAATTCCTCGACCCAAAACCCACTTTTGAGTACAATGTTTTTACATTGCCACACCGATTGAGAAGCACACGAGGATGAAGAAGAAAAAGTTTTTGAGGAGGTTAAAGTTGGAGCAGTAGTAGTGTTCGTTCCAATCAAAGAAAAGGCTCCCTTTTGAAGTTTTAATTCTTTTCACTCGTATCGTCACAAAACCAGAGCAAATGGATAACATGGTGACGACGAACAATGAGAAAAGGAATACACTCGTGCAAGTTTCTCCTTTTTTCGTAAAAGAAAGAGAAAGAAGGGGAAAAAAAGGCTTTCTTTCTTTTCTCCATAGGGGGAACTGGAAAGGCTTATTATTATTCATCCAGGAAAACGAGAGGAATTCCTTTTCTGTTTTTTTTTTTTGTTTTGCTGTCGTCTTTGTTTGGTGCTGGGCTTCCACACGAGGGTTGGGTTGTGTTGTGGTTGTGCACGAAACCCCATCTCAGCAGCAAGCTAGTGGGTGGGAAAGGGAACCCACACGTGCGCACGCTTTTTCACGACGCTCGATAAGATACCATACCACTAAAAAGAAAGGAGGGAGGGAATTAACGCCACAATTGTTGTTTTGTTTTTGCTAATCGCAAGAAAAGGAAATATTTTGTGTTAACCCCGAAGTTAAAGTATCTTTAAAAAAAAAATGTATGTAAGCTATTTTGCTTCATAATCCGAGCTGAATTGGTGCAAATGTGCAATGCAATCCCCCCCTCTGCTTCATGTCTTCTGGAAAGCGCCTACACCTAATGATTTAAGCCGTTGTTCTCATTTCCTCGCTAACCCACCATACAAGAAAGAGGAAGTCAAATCCCTTCTCCAAATAAGTGACATCAAGACTTATTTGTTCATGTACGAATTCATTCATTCATTCAGTAACATCTAATTATATTATTCTTATAAAAAAATGTGATATAAAAAACAAGTTTTTTTTTTTTGATCAAAATATAAAAAACAAGTTTTATAAACAAAAGAAAAGGATAAACAGTAGGGCAGCAGTACTTGGACAGTAGTAGCTAGCATTTACATTTGCAGCCGACCCGCATATGTCCACTTGGCTAAAGCTGCCATCTCCGCCGCCCGATCCAGCGCATCCCATACTATTTATTCACCTTCACCCCCGCCGGAAAGTCAACCACTTTAACGGTCGCGATTCCCCCCCCCCCTAGATTAATTTTTTAACGCCCAGATCTCCTCCCTTCCCTTCCCTTAATAATGAATTTTTTTTCTATTTATTTAAAATTAGTGGTGGTGAGTAGCAAGTCTGCAAGCAGGGCACATGGGCTTGGTGGTGGTGTGGGAGGAATGAGAAGGGTCACGAGTCCCACGCGCTCTCCCATTCCCTTCTGTCTTCTTCACTTTCCTTTTTCTTGAGGGATAATTATTTTTGGGGCAGGTTCGGCGTACCGAAAGCAACTCGCTACCCGCAAATTTAAATTACACTCTCAAGAGTAGGGATGCCAATGGGTCGGGTTGGGTCGGGTTTTGCCAAACCCAAACCCAAATCCATGGGTTTGTCTTTGAAAAAAACCCGGGGTAAAACCCATTGGGTTTGAAAAACTCAAACCTAACCCAACCCGTTGGGTATCCGCGGGTTCGTGGGTACCCACGGGTTTTGTCGTAAAAAATTTACAGTTACAAGTTCTTATCAAAATTAAAGTCAAATATCAATCTCTCAATACAAATTATCCATATATAAAACACCATTCTAGAAAATTCAAGTAAATCACAAATTAACTATACAAATTGTTCAACACCAATCTAGAAAACTCAAGAAAATTGAAGCAAATCACAAATTATCCATAAATAACATGTTCAATTGAAAGCTTCTTCCTTTCAATTAAGTTTCTTTACTCTCCACTCCATAACATCAACTTCATTCTACACAATTAAAAAGAAAAAATTAGACTTGTCTCCACAAACATAAATAAGATTAGTTGTTTAGAATATTAAATATACCGAAAAAATTAATTATATGGGTGGGCGGGTACCCACGGGCCGGGTTTGCCTAAACCCAAACCCAACCCAACCCAACCCAGTGAATAGTGAACGGGTTTAAACCCAAACCCAGCCCAAAACCCGTCAACACGGATTTTACCCGCGTTGACCGGGTTGGGTCGGGTGGGTACCCATGGGTTCGGGTTTTGTTGCCATCCCTACTCAAGAGATCAAACCACACGAGTTTCTCACCCCCTCCATTACTCTTCTCGTGATCCCCCTAACAAAAACAAAAACCATAAAAAAAATTTGTATTCAGGACCAACGATTAAATGTGGTCATACGTTCAATTCCTACAAAAATCCTTGACTCGATGGAATGTGCTTAGTTAATGGCCGCTATCTGAGTTTTTTTTTCACAAAGTGATATTCTAGATCCCCAATTTCGAACTATGAAGCCCGCAATGGACATGATGATCCATCTTCAGATGTTATTAAAACGAAATATTAAAGATGTGGTTTTTTAGTGGTTATGTAAAACCATACCGTAACAGTAGTTCGACAAAAAAAATATTGTATACAAAAACTGAATCACTAACAAATTTTAACAATATAAAATGATTGAACCATAGTTAAATCACAATTTCAAATAATATACTATACCATTAATGTTTCCAACACAATTATTAATTTTACAATTTTACAAATAATATACAATTTTACAATTATTAATTTTTCAATATAAAATTTGATTTACCTTCCCCTAATTTAATTTACTTCATGTTGCCACAAAAGCGCGCATACGGCATACACAATAATAAGCGGGAAGAAGTGGTGGTGGGGTCCATGTCATCTCCTCCTAATATCGCCTGACGTGGCAATTATTAATCTCACGAAATGGACGGCCGCTGCAAGATAAGGACCGGAGACGACGGGCAGAGAGAGAGAGAAAGGAAAGAAGAAGGAAGAGAGCTGTAACGTAAACTCAACCAACAAACCAACTTCATTAGACAGCCAAATAGAGAGAAGAGAGAGAGAAAGCATTTCCGATTTGATCTCTGCGTGTTCAAAGCTCACACAGTTCCCCCCCTTCTTCTCCTTCAATCTTCGCTCTGTTTCTATCTGGTGCGGATTCAGATTCCATTTCGTCTGTCCGCGGCTTTACATTCTCTCTAGATCGAATCGCGGGAGAGCATGATACGCCATCTGCGCTGCTCGTCTTTCTGAATCCCGAGATGAGAGGCGCTACGACGGCCACTGTCGCCAACACCACCACCGTCGACACCGTCAACGCTGCCGCCACCGCCATCGTCTCCGCCGAGACTCGCCTCCAGCAGCCCTCCGTTCCGGTAATTATTTCCTCTCTGGTTGGTTGCATGTTTTCTTCTATCTGCTTTGATTGATTACGGCGGCTCTCTTTTTTTACGACGACTGTAGTGATTTCTTGCAATGATTATTGGAAAAATTTTGACGAGGAAATTTGGTCTTTGCTTTTACCTTTTTCTGTATTGGTAACTCCGATTAGTCCCTCTGTTTGGAAAGTCAAAAGCTAAAGCCGGAAAGGAGATAGGGAGAGCAAATACCTGCTTTGCTGAATCGAGTGATTTTCTTTTCCTTTTTCTTTCACTTCAGCTAGAGTGGTTCCTGATACTGTTTGGCTCTGCTGGATGTAGTTCTTCGCAGCTGTTTGGCTGCTTATTTCCTCTTTGACCCCGATCATTTCCTGTTTGCTAGCTGAGAGTGAAAATTCTGGATCTGGATTGGAATTAGGAAGCTTCCGGATCTTATTCAGTTCAATTTTGGTACGATCTTGATAGTTTAGATTTACAGCTTTGCGGACGATTATCCTTCTTGTGGAATTTTGGCCTCAAGTTAATGATCTTCAATGTGTAGCTGATCTGCTTTCGTTTAGTCTAAGCTCGCACGGTATTGCCTGGAAATTGATAGAAATTAAGAGAACAGTGATGCTGACTTTCCTTTGCTAGTGAAATTCAGAATGCCGAGGTTTTCTTCTTACGGTAGTTATTTTCAAGGTGTTAGAAGGTTGTTTTCAAGGTGTTAGAAGGCTATCGTAATCAAAATCCTTCAGATGACAGATCGTTGCCTGTGTCGTTATAACTGCTTTATCCAATTTCTTTGGGTTAGTTTTGCTCGATTGAAATTGGACCCAATTCCCTTTCCCTTTCCATTGATTTCTTGTTTGTGTTTGAAGCATAGGAATAGCAGATTCTCATGCTTTCTGTTTCAAGAATGGATAGATACTTACATTGCTATCTTTTCTCTCTCTCAATATGCTATCTTTGGTACAGAAAAGAAGATGGAAAGGCTGTTGGAGTATGTACTGGTGCTTTGGTTCCCAGAAAAGCAACAAGCGCATTGGTCATGCTGTCCTTGTACCCGAACCAGAAGCATCACGAGTAGCACAACCTTCTCCCACCCAGACTCAAATCCAAACTCACTCAACCACAGTTGTCCTTCCCTTTATAGCTCCTCCTTCCTCCCCTGCTTCATTCCTTCAATCCGATCCTCCTTCAGTCACTCAGTCACCTGGAGGGCTATTGTCTCTTAATTCTCTTTCTGCCAATGCCTATTCCCCTCGTGGACCTCCGTCCATGTTTGCTATAGGCCCTTATGCGCATGAGACTCAGCTAGTGACACCCCCTGTGTTTTCTGCCTTCACCACTCAACCATCCACTGCTCCTTTCACCCCACCACCTGAATCAGTTCAACTAACAACACCGTCTTCACCTGAGGTGCCCTTTGCCCAGCTTCTGACATCTTCTCTTGAACGCGCTCGAAGGAACAGCGGGGGAACCACTTCAAAGTTTGGATTCTACAACTATGAATTCCCTCAAATATACTCAGGAAGCCCCGGTGGTCAACTCATCTCCCCAGGGTCAGTTATCTCAAACTCAGGGACTTCTTCTCCTTTCCCTGATAGACACCCGATTCTTGAGTTCCGTACTGGGGAGGCTACTAAGCTCATTGGGTTTGAGCATTTTAATACTCGCAAATGGGGTTCCAGATTGGGTTCTGGAACTGTGACCCCTGATGGGGTGGGTCGGGGTTCAAAGTTTGGTTCTGGAACTGCAACTCCAGATGGGGTGGGTTTGGGTTCAAGGCTGGGGTCAGGAACTGTGACTCCAGATGGCGTGGGTTTGGGTTCAAGGCTTGGTTCAGGAACTGTGACTCCGGATGGCGTGGGTTTGGGTTCCAGGCTAGGGTCAGGAACCACAACTCCAGATGGAATGTGGGTAGTGGGTCCAAGGCTTGGTTCTGGAACTGCTACTCCAGATGGCGTGGGTTTGGGTTCGAGGCTTGGGTCTGGAACCGCGACTCCGGATGGGATGTGGGTAGTAGGTGGTTCAAGGCTTGGTTCAGGAACTGCAACTCCAGAAGGTGGTGGTCTGTATTCAAGGCTGGGCTCAGGAGCCCTGACGCCAATATCTGTGGTTCCTGAGAACCTGGTCACTGATATTGCACATCTTCCCCTCTTGGGAAATGTTGCTAAAACCAACGAGACTATAGTTGATCACAGAGTCTCTTTTGAGTTGAGTGGTGAAGACGTAGCACGTTGCCTACAAAGCAAATCTATGGCTTCAAACAGAACCTTCCTAGAGCATGACCGCGCCGAAGAAAATCACTTCTCAAGATGTGAAGGCTCTTTCAGAGTTGGGGAGACCTTCAATGAGACACCTGGCAAATCGTTGGCTGAAGCAGAAGAGGAGCCTAGCTACAGAAGGCAGCGGTCAGTCACACTTGGATCAATCAAAGAGTTCAACTTCGATAGCTCGAAGGGAGAATCCCTCGACAATAAGCCTGCTGTCAGCTCGGAGTGGTGGGCTAACGAGACCATTGCTGGGAAGGAATCCAAACCTGCCGCCGATGGCTGGACTTTCTTCCCAATTCTACAGCCAGAGGTCAGTTAACAATTTTCGTGACGCATATTAACCGATGAACCTGCCACCCCTATACATGAACAACTATATATCAGCTGTACTTTTGACTATGACCTGTCAGATGCAAGTCTGTAAGGCAAACCGTGTCAAATCGGATACATGTTTTGCACAGATAAAAATACTCGCAATGCCTCAAGGGACCTGTTTTGTAGGTATGATTGTTGAAAGTGTGGGCAAATTTATTTGATTTTTTTTTGCTTCTGTTTCTCTCCCCCATCTCTTTTTAGAGCTATGTATGTATACAGCATTAGAACTTGGGTACATGCCTACAGCCTACAGGGTATTATTGATCATTCTGGATTAGTTATCCTGTTTTATGATGTGTAATAATCGAAAGGAATGGTTTTTCGGTTTCGAGTTCTACCTTGTCATCCTGTTTATGAACTCCTTTTCCTTAAGAAACTCTCCCCTGCAATTTCATATTTTGGTAAGACTGCATGCCGTCTTTAGGATCATTCTGCATCACCCAATCGGTATCTAATACGCTGCGTGAATGATACCGATTCAGTCTGTTCACCTGCCATTTTAAGTCATCTCTCAAGTTTCCAGGCAAGTTGTATCCTATAAGCAAAGAGTATTGTACTATTGTATTGTTAGTTAGTCCCACTCCCTAGAGTGGGTAGGAAGTAGGAATTGCATATAATGTAAGCTAGATTCACTTATGGAAGAAACGATATTAATTGCTCTGCTCTGAATCTATATATGGTCACACAACTGAGTACAGTACGTGTACATTAAGAGGTACACAGAAAACCAAGGCGGGCAATGAAGAGGTAAGGGACTGAGCCACTGAGGAGGGTATGTATAACAGTAGTATAAGTAGGAATACTAGAATGGAATTCTTTTTTGTGATTAAAAGGTGGATGAGATTGAGATGTGGGCTATTGCCATTTATGGCTGGATCCCATGCCAGCAGATCTGCCAATGGTGGCCAGCCTGTAGTCAATTAAGCAATGAAATCGGAAATTGGTAATTGTTGTTCGGTAACAACACTAGCAGCCAACACACTATTAATGGTCTCTGTCTCTACCTACCTTTCATTATCGTTTCCCAAAGATGAACCGACAGACATGAAATCGCACACCCTGTAGCCATGCCCCGCTTCTTCTCTTCTACCAAAGGTGCAATGGTCTAGTCTGAATCAGATCAAACTTATGAAAACAGCGGTCCATTAATGAATGAATGATATTTTAGGATCAAGGATTATATCATTTTTACATTCGGTCCATTTGGTCTGGTTCAGTCCGGTACAAATATATATTCGGTCCCTTATTTCTGCCGTAATTATAAAATTCATGGAAACTAAAGACCAGACCACATTATACTCAGTTTCATCTGGTCCAATCTTAACATCGATTTGATCCGATGTGGCCCGATACAGACTAGACCATTGCACCCCCTACTTCTCCCCCTTTCCACCTTCAAAGCGGGCTACTACTTCTGACGGGTCTCTTGCTTTTGGGCATGAACCCATTTTCATGGGCCTCGGTCCTATGGGCTCACACTAGTCCAGACCCGTCATGATGATAAGTGTGAATAGTGACACAAGTAGACAACGTAAGTCTGTATCGAGAATGGATTGGAGGGGACGGTGGAAGATTCCTGATTTTTTTTTCAGAGATATCACAATTGTTTTTCTTAAAATACCATACATTTTTGAAAATTTTTCAAAAATACCGTCCTTTTTCACAAACCGCCACCTACGCCGTGGTTAAGGTGAAAACCGCCATCTCACCCCGCAATTTTCCTTCTCGTCGCCAAAAGACCGCATGATGACGGCCTGACGGGGCATTATGATCAACCACGGAGGGTAGGGGCTGACTGGGCGTTAAGATAAACCGTGGGGGTAGGGGCGGTTACCATGTAGACCGTCCCCCACACAACAGTTTGCATATATTTTTTTTTCACTCAACGCCTAACCTAGGTCGAAACTTCAAACGAACTTAACTTTGCGCTCAGGTATCCGATCATAGCGATTTTTTTTATTCTACGTACATTTCTAGATCTTGCAAGCTTCAAGCTGCAAACTGTCATAGGTCCCGCCTTCGTCGCAAAGAAAAGTCGTTTGCTACCCCGAACGAGCAATTTTTCGATTTCGGCAAACTTTGGACGACCATAACTTTGTACTCCAAAATCCGAACGTCATGAACTGTTTTTGATTCCACATAACTTTTTAAGGAATACAAGTTTTACTAGGAAGGAATTGCTAGTCTTTAAACAGTTATGCAAAATAAAAATAATTCATGACGTTCGGAGTGTAGAGCGCAAAGTTATGGTCATTCAAGTTTGGCAAAATAAAAAAATTGCTCGTTCGGGGTAGCAAACGACGTTTTTTCGGGATGAAGGAGGGACGAGGCGGTTTGCGGCTTGCAAGATCTCGAAAAGATATGCAAAATCAACAAAAATTCGCTATGATAGGATACCCGAGCGCAAAGTTAAGTTTGTTTGAAATTTTGGCTTAGGTTAGGCGTTGAGGAAAAAAAATGCAAACCGCTAGGTGTTCGGCGGTTTTCATGGTAAACCCCCCCTCCCCCCAAGGGTTTATCATAATGCTTCGTCACCATGCGGTCTTTTGGCGGCAGGAAGGAAAACCGCGGGGTGTGGGTGGCGATTTCACCTTAACCGCGAGGTGAGGTGGCGGTTTGAGGGAAAGGGTGGTATTTTTGAATTTTTTTTGAAAATGGGTGTTATTTTTGGATTTTTTTGTTTTAGGTGGTATAGTTGGAAAAAATCTTTTTTGATGAATAAGCAAGTTGTATTCCGTCTAAGTAATGTCCTTACAACACAAGCCAAAAGAGGGTTCATCAATCCAAACTTTCAGCTAATACAAACTATAAAGAAAATATAGATGCTACAAGGAATAAGACCATTTATGGAAACTATTTTGTTTTGCCAACTACTGCTCCTATTGAATCTGTCTACATGAACCAGAGTTTTTTCTTATCAACCTCTACACTTAGTTGCATATTGCCTAGTATCAGACCCTCCAACGTACTCTTCATTTTAGCAATCAAAGCTGCTGCAGTCAAAGACTTCTTACCATATACTCTACAACACCTCTCTCTCCAGATTTCACTTACCATTAAATTCCAAAGTTACCTCCCTACACAATACCCTTGGAACTTACCCACTGCTTCCTGCAAACCTTCATGCTATTCTGCCAGAGGCTGATAGTCCCAGATTGCAGGGAAGACAACTCAAGGCACCTCCTGCACAAATGGGCACTTGAGGAATTTTACAATGCTATATAGTATTGGTGCTTTGATTTTTGTCTTTATGGTACAACTTAAAATTGTATCTTTAACGTTATGGTACAATTTCAGATTGTATCTATACTTTTTGTACAAATTCTTTAGGTAATGTCTATTTTTATCCAAACCTTTTTCGGATTTTTTTTATCATCCAAACCTATTAAAATGCTGTTAATTAGCTAAATTTTTCGTAATGCATCAAAATATTAGCCATTTTTACGTTATTGTTAATAATTTTGTAACTCTTTTTTTGGTTAAAATACTAAAATTTTGGAATGTTGACCTTCATGTGTCTCTTCCAAGTCATTATCATGTTGCCAAGTCAATATTACTAACAAAATTGCTAACTGAAAGCTAACATTTGGTTAATTCTTAGTATTTCGATAGATTTGACTAATAAAAAAGAATCCGAAAAAGATTTGGCTAATAAATAGTCATTATTCTTTTATGGTACAACTTGAACTTGTACCTTTATGTGATGGTACAACTTCAAGTTGTGAAGTTGTACGATAACATAATGGTACAATTTCTTTATGGTACAATCTGAACTTATACATTTAATGTTATGGTACAACTTTAAGTTGTACATTAAAGCACCAATGTTTTATAACATAGTAGAAGTGTTCATGACTTCATGCGCACTCAAAGTGAATGTGGTCCCTGGATTCTTCCTACCCCAAACACAAAGGACATTTATTGACTATATCTAGCTGCCATTTCTTGATTTTATCAAAGGTGGAGATTCTATCAAGTGTGACTAGCCAAGTGATCAAGGATTTCTTTGGTATTTGTACTTTCTTTCAAATAAGTTGAGCCCATGCATTACCATCCTACTTAGCCCATGCATTACCATTCTCATACTAGCTGGATAGTATATTTAGCCATCAGCTTTCCTTCCCATGTCACTCCAACCCTTGTTTTATCTAGGCAACCCTGTATTTGACTCCTCAACTTCAACACCTTATTCCACAAGCAAGCACCTGGAGTACATGATTCCCATATAATGACATTCCTTAACCTATATTCTTTAAGCCAGGCTATCCACATGGTCTCCTGGTCTGATAGAACATTCTAGAGATGCCTCACTAGACAAGCTTTGTTCCAACTGTATAGATCCTTAAACTCTAAAACTCCCTCATTCTTTGGCAAGACCACAATCTTCCATGTAACATTTGCTTTCCCTTCTTTTGACCCCTAGAGAAATGCAGAACTCTGTTTCTCTATCTCCCTGATTACTTTTTTGGGCAATTGGAAAATCATCATCCAAAATTGAGCAATGCTAGCTATCACAGATGTCACTTACTGAAATTTGTCTGTATAAGATAGGGTAAGAGCCTGCCAACATGTAGTTCGCTTCATTATTCGATCAACCAAAGCTTTACAGTCCACAACTTAAAGCTTGCTTGCTATCAGGGGGACCACAAGATATCTGACTAGTAATTTGCCTTCCTGGAGCACCGAGTGTCTAATTAATTCAACCTTCAGATCCTCCTCTATTCTAGCACGAAAGAGTTTACTCTTCTGTGGATTGCATTTAAGACTAGAGATCTAGTAGAGCTGCTTCAGTACTTCAGCCGCCCCTTGTACCCCTTCCATTGTCCCTTTCATGAAGATAAGTAAGTCATCTACAAAACACAAATGTGACAGCCCTATCTTCTGGCACAACGAATGAAATTGCAGAGGTTAGGTAACTAGTTCATGGAGCGAGAGCGGGAACAGGAGCGTGGGAGCGTATCTGATGGAATAATTTAATATTGAAAGCGTGAAGAGAGCATTATTATATTATTTATAATATTATTATTTTAAAGATTATAAAAAATTAGTATACAAAAAATTTATCTAAATATATTACTTAGTTTACTATATTACTAATAAGAAACCATAAAAAATAAGGGATATATGTTAAATAATATGAAAGTTTAATGGGCGTTTAATGGGCTTTTGCTTGATTTGCATCCCAATACTGTTCCAAAAGTCCATTGTTTTGTTTATATACGACAAAGAAAGATAATAATACCTGTCCAGCAACTATAAGCTTCTAGGCAAGGATGCTTTTTCTCATTCCAATTCCAAAGGTGCTGTCGTGGTGGTATTTCCAGGTCTCCATCAACTGTTGGCCGCCGAATCTCCCCGACGCAGAAACTCCTAGCTTCTTCAAGAACAAAGCAGTCATGCATCATATACCCTTATCTCATTGCTTGATGGTAGTTTATTCCTTTTTTAGTTCGACAATCTCTCAATTAATCGGTGATCTCCATCACCGGGTCGAAGCTTATGGTTGGAGTGTTGTGGGTGAATCTATTCCCACTTCACCCACTCAGCCAATTAATAACTCGAAGCTCATTGTGTCAAAACTAGTGTGAAAGGGTTATGTCAATAGGATTCGGGTTGTCCACCAACAAATTCGTGCTCTGACTAAAAGTAATTCGCGAAATTTTTAATCTCTTCCTTCAATTCGCGGTTTAACGCTCCAAAGCAAGAACGTCCGACCAAATATCACGAATTAGGTTACCTAAAGCAGAACCTTCATTTCAGTTGCTCTAGTACACATACAACTTAGTATTTTCATCGAGATAACAAACAGATAAGGGGACAAGGGGTCCCCTTGTCTCAATCCATTTTGAGCTTGGAAGTGCCCTGTTAACCCTACATTGACGCAAACAGTAAAAGTAGTTGATTCCAGCCATGTTTTGATCCACTTAATAAACTGAATAGGAAACCTCATAGCCTCTAACACAGACAACAAAAACTCCCAGTCAACACTATCAAATGCCTTGATTATGTCCACCTTAACAGCACATCTAGGTGTCACATTCTTCCTCTGATACCCTTTAACTAGTTCATGAGCCAGTATGATGTTATCACTAATCATCCTCCCTTTTATAAATGCAGATTGGTTCTTGCTAATCACTAGAGGTAATACCAACAGGAGATTGGTCTATATTGCTTAAGAGAGCCTGCATTGGGGGTTTTTTGGATTAAAGTGAGTATCATACCATTCACCTCTTTTAATAATCGTCCAGAGACGCAGAAGTCATTTACTACTTCAATGGCAAGATCACCAACTAGCTCCCAATTATGTTGAAAGAACTCGACCGTGAAACCGTCTGGGCCAGATGCTTTGTCCCTAGGCATACCAAAAACCAATGCCTTTATTTCATCTGATGAAACAGGATCACATAGATTTGTGATCTCAGGGGGAAGGTGATGTATAAGCAACTTTTTTATCATGTTGATATGGTATTTCCTCACATCTACATCTTTCACTCCCAACAATGTTTTGTAGAACTTAATAGCTTCTTCCCCTGTCTCCTCAACATTCGTAATAGTCTTCCCTTCTTCAAAAATCAACTGTCTTATGGTGTTTCTATTATTTCTGAACTTCACAAAGATATGGAAAAATCTTGAGCTCGTGTCACCTTATAATAACCATGTTTGCCTTGACTTCTGCCAAAGAACACTCTCTTCATCTTTCTGCAGCTTCAGAAGGTGGACATTACAGTCCTGCTCTCTTGCAAAAGAGGTTGGAGTAGGATGCTCCAAGGCTTCAATTTGTGTTGCAGCAAAGGATTCTTTTGAACACCCTCTCGTGTATATCAGAATAGTGGACCATATTCAGTTTCTTCAGGCGAGCTTTTACTTGCTTTAACTTTTGATACAAACGAAAAATATCACATCCTCTTACTGGAGATTCCCATACTTCCCTTACTAACCTCTCATAATCCGGGTGCTCTCTACAGAAACTAAAGTACTTAAAAGGTCTTGGAAGGGTTTTGGCTTGGATATTCGTAGGACACCACAATGATTTGAAAGAACTGGAGGAAGGATTTTACTACACTTCGCGGGAACTTACTTAGCCAATCAAGACTCATCATTGATATGTCTAGTCGCTTAGCTAATGGGTTTGCATATTACCTGTTAGATCAGGTGGACCAGGTTCATCCACCCTATGGTCTTCCAGCTACATATCTGCTATTCATTTACAGAAGTCTAATGTGATTTTCCCGCAGATCAACTTCTCTAGAGGCTTCCTGACTACTAAAATAGCGTTGAAATCTCCAACTACCATCCATAACTTACTCAGGTCAACCACTCTTCTTCACTTGTGATATAAGTCTAGTCTTTCCTTTTCTTCATTGGAGCTATAGACCAGGGGAATTTGCATCTCTTCTACCCCCTGTACCTCCCCCATGAACAAACTGATCACCACTATCAAGTATGAAAAATGAAATTTCTGGTCTCCACAGGACCCACATTCTCCCTACTTAAGAAGTTGAATAAATGTCTTTCACCTGCCAATCTGGAAACCACTTATCTTTTATAGCTTGCATTTTCTCTCTTTTAATTCTTGTTTCAAGTATTGCTACTAAATCTACCTTATACTTCTTAACCATCTCCACTAGTTCTTCATGTTTATCAGGGCTATTGAATCCCCTCATATTTCAGGACAACACTATCATTTACCATTCTTGCTGTTCTTTGAAGGTCTCCCAACCTTATTCTTATCACCCTTCTGCTGGGCCATACTTACTGCAATTCAGGAAATTCCTTAGGATTCTTTAGGGGAGAAACAACTAGAGACTCTACCTCAAACTGATCCAGAGAGGACAATGTGTGAAAAGAATTTGAAGATGAAGTATCCAAACCACGAGTAGCTACTGCTGTCTGGAAATCAGAATCAGATGGAAGAACCACACTGGAAGCTTGCCAATTCTCTCCAACAGTATCCAAGCACGTAACAAGATTATCCACTTCCATATAAAGACCTGCTCCTTCAGCTGCGGCCTCTGCCACCTAACCCCCACCCCCCAATGACTTGCTTGCAAGGTACCTTTTTCATACAATTCCCCCTGACCACCAGCCTCCCCAGAGTTATCCCAGGCATCACCACAATATCATTCCTCTCACAGCTTAATGCCTCCCCTTTCTCCTACCAAACTGGATTCGCCTCCACTTGTTGGACATGGATCACCTTAACACAGTCATGCCCAAACTTACAACACTTCTCACAAGCGACCGATTTATTACAGTATTCTAGTTGGACATGGAAAGCAAGCCTTATATATGGGACAAGCTTTAGAGTCTTCGGAAACACACTATCCAATCCAACCTCCACACACACCTTAGGATACCCAACCTTTTCCCAATATGGGATGACTTATCAAACTACAAGGGCCTCCCAGTCATACTAGCTCGACGAGTTAGGATTCTTCCAGTGACATTTTCCAGCGACAAATCAATGAATTTAACCCACAGTGGAATAGTTAGTTTGGGACTCTCTGCTCTGATCCGCGGTTCCCATTTTTGCAGATAGCACATGTCATTATGGAGATGCATATAGCACATGTCATTTATGATCAACCACGGAGGGTAGGGGCTGACGGGGCGTTAAGATAAACCGTGGGGGTAGGGGCGGTTACCATGTAGACCGTCCCCCACACAACAGTTTGCATATATTTTTTTTTCACTCAACGCCTAACCTAGGTCGAAACTTCAAACGAACTTAACTTTGCGCTCAGATATCCGATCATAGCGATTTTTTTTATTCTGCATACATTTCTAGATCTTGCAAGCTTCAAGCTGCAAACTGTCATAGGTCCCGCCTTCGTCGCAAAGAAAAGTCGTTTGCTACCCCGAACGAGCAATATTTCGATTTCGGCAAACTTTGGACGACCATAACTTTGTACTCCAAAATCTGAACGTCATGAACTGTTTTTGATTCCACATAACTTTTTAAGGACTACAAGTTTTACTAGGAAGGAATTGCTAGTCTTTAAAAAGTTATGCAAAATAAAAATAATTCATGACGTTCGGAGTGTAGAGCGCAAAGTTATGGTCATTCAAAGTTTGGCAAAATAAAAAAATTGCTCGTTCGGGGTAGAAAATGACGTTTTTTCGGGATGAAGGAGGGACGAGGCGGTTTGCGGCTTGCAAGATCTCGAAAAGATATGCAAAATCAACAAAAATTCGCTATGATAGGATACCCGAGCGCAAAGTTAAGTTTGTTTGAAATTTTGGCTTAGGTTAGGCGTTGAGGAAAAAAAATGCAAACCGCTAGGTGTTCGGCGGTTTTCATGGTAAACCCCCCCTCCCCCCAAGGGTTTATCATAATGCTTCGTCACCATGCGGTCTTTTGGCGGCAGGAAGGAAAACCGCGGGGTGTGGGTGGCGATTTCACCTTAACCGCGAGGTGAGGTGGCGGTTTGAGGGAAAGGGTGGTATTTTTGAATTTTTTTTGAAAATGGGTGTTATTTTTGGATTTTTTTGTTTTAGGTGGTATAGTTGGAAAAAATCTTTTTTGATGAATAAGCAAGTTGTATTCCGTCTAAGTAATGTCCTTACAACACAAGCCAAAAGAGGGTTCATCAATCCAAACTTTCAGCTAATACAAACTATAAAGAAAATATAGATGCTACAAGGAATAAGACCATTTATGGAAACTATTTTGTTTTGCCAACTACTGCTCCTATTGAATCTGTCTACATGAACCAGAGTTTTTTCTTATCAACCTCTACACTTAGTTGCATATTGCCTAGTATCAGACCCTCCAACGTACTCTTCATTTTAGCAATCAAAGCTGCTGCAGTCAAAGACTTCTTACCATATACTCTACAACACCTCTCTCTCCAGATTTCACTTACCATTAAATTCCAAAGTTACCTCCCTACACAATACCCTTGGAACTTACCCACTGCTTCCTGCAAACCTTCATGCTATTCTGCCAGAGGCTGATAGTCCCAGATTGCAGGGAAGACAACTCAAGGCACCTCCTGCACAAATGGGCACTTGAGGAATTTTACAATGCTATATAGTATTGGTGCTTTGATTTTTGTCTTTATGGTACAACTTAAAATTGTATCTTTAACGTTATGGTACAATTTCAGATTGTATCTATACTTTTTGTACAAATTCTTTAGGTAATGTCTATTTTTATCCAAACCTTTTTCGGATTTTTTTTATCATCCAAACCTATTAAAATGCTGTTAATTAGCTAAATTTTTCGTAATGCATCAAAATATTAGCCATTTTTACGTTATTGTTAATAATTTTGTAACTCTTTTTTTGGTTAAAATACTAAAATTTTGGAATGTTGACCTTCATGTGTCTCTTCCAAGTCATTATCATGTTGCCAAGTCAATATTACTAACAAAATTGCTAACTGAAAGCTAACATTTGGTTAATTCTTAGTATTTCGATAGATTTGACTAATAAAAAAGAATCCGAAAAAGATTTGGCTAATAAATAGTCATTATTCTTTTATGGTACAACTTGAACTTGTACCTTTATGTGATGGTACAACTTCAAGTTGTGAAGTTGTACGATAACATAATGGTACAATTTCTTTATGGTACAATCTGAACTTATACATTTAATGTTATGGTACAACTTTAAGTTGTACATTAAAGCACCAATGTTTTATAACATAGTAGAAGTGTTCATGACTTCATGCGCACTCAAAGTGAATGTGGTCCCTGGATTCTTCCTACCCCAAACACAAAGGACATTTATTGACTATATCTAGCTGCCATTTCTTGATTTTATCAAAGGTGGAGATTCTATCAAGTGTGACTAGCCAAGTGATCAAGGATTTCTTTGGTATTTGTACTTTCTTTCAAATAAGTTGAGCCCATGCATTACCATCCTACTTAGCCCATGCATTACCATTCTCATACTAGCTGGATAGTATATTTAGCCATCAGCTTTCCTTCCCATGTCACTCCAACCCTTGTTTTATCTAGGCAACCCTGTATTTGACTCCTCAACTTCAACACCTTATTCCACAAGCAAGCACCTGGAGTACATGATTCCCATATAATGACATTCCTTAACCTATATTCTTTAAGCCAGGCTATCCACATGGTCTCCTGGTCTGATAGAACATTCTAGAGATGCCTCACTAGACAAGCTTTGTTCCAGCTGTATAGATCCTTAAACTCTAAAACTCCCTCATTCTTTGGCAAGACCACAATCTTCCATGTAACATTTGCTTTCCCTTCTTTTGACCCCTAGAGAAATGCAGAACTCTGTTTCTCTATCTCCCTGATTACTTTTTTGGGCAATTGGAAAATCATCATCCAAAATTGAGCAATGCTAGCTATCACAGATGTCACTTACTGAAATTTGTCTGTATAAGATAGGGTAAGAGCCTGCCAACATGTAGTTCGCTTCATTATTCGATCAACCAAAGCTTTACAGTCCACAACTTAAAGCTTGCTTGCTATCAGGGGGACCACAAGATATCTGACTAGTAATTTGCCTTCCTGGAGCACCGAGTGTCTAATTAATTCAACCTTCAGATCCTCCTCTATTCTAGCACGAAAGAGTTTACTCTTCTGTGGATTGCATTTAAGACTAGAGATCTAGTAGAGCTGCTTCAGTACTTCAGCCGCCCCTTGTACCCCTTCCATTGTCCCTTTCATGAAGATAAGTAAGTCATCTACAAAACACAAATGTGACAGCCCTATCTTCTGGCACAACGAATGAAATTGCAGAGGTTAGGTAACTAGTTCATGGAGCGAGAGCGGGAACAGGAGCGTGGGAGCGTATCTGATGGAAGAATTTAATATTGAAAGCGTGAAGAGAGCATTATTATATTATTTTTAAAATTATTATTTTAAAGATTATAAAAAATTAGTATACAAAAAATTTATCTAAATATATTACTTAGTTTACTATATTACTAATAAGAAACCATAAAAAATAAGGGATATATGTTAAATAATATGAAAGTTTAATGGGCGTTTAATGGGCTTTTGCTTGATTTGCATCCCAATACTGTTCCAAAAGTCCATTGTTTTGTTTATATACGACAAAGAAAGATAATAATACCTGTCCAGCAACTATAAGCTTCTAGGCAAGGATGCTTTTTCTCATTCTAATTCCAAAGGTGCTGTCGTGGTGGTATTTCCAGGTCTCCATCAACTGTTGGCCGCCGAATCTCCCCGACGCAGAAACTCCTAGCTTCTTCAAGAACAAAGCAGTCATGCATCACATACCCTTATCTCATTGCTTGATGGTAGTTTATTCCTTTTTTATTTCGACAATCTCTCAATTAATCGGTGATCTCCATCACCGGGTCGAAGCTTATGGTTGGAGTGTTGTGGGTGAATCTATTCCCACTTCACCCACTCAGCCAATTAATAACTCGAAGCTCATTGTGTCAAAACTAGTGTGAAAGGGTTATGTCAATAGGATTCGGGTTGTCCACCAACAAATTTGTGCTCTAACTAAAAGTAATTCGCGAAATTTTTAATCTCTTCCTTCAATTCGCGGTTTAACGCTCCAAAGCAAGAACGTCCGACCAAATATCACGAATTAGGTTACCTAAAGCAGAACCTTCATTTCAGTTGCTCTAGTCAACATACAGCTTAGTATTTTCATCGAGATAACAAACAGATAAGGGGACAAGGGGTCCCCTTGTCTCAATCCATTTTGAGCTTGGAAGTGCCCTGTTAACCCTACATTGACGCAAACAGTAAAAGTAGTTGATTCCAGACATGTTTTGATCCACTTAATAAACTGAATAGGAAACCTCATAGCCTCTAACACAGACAACAAAAACTCCCAGTCAACACTATCAAATGCCTTGATTATGTCCACCTTAACAGCACATCTAGGTGTCACATTCTTCCTCTGATACCCTTTAACTAGTTCATGAGCCTGTATGATGTTATCACTAATCATCCTCCCTTTTATAAATGCAGATTGGTTCTTGCTAATCACTAGAGGTAAGACCAACAGGAGATTGGTCTATATTGCTTAAGCGAGCCTGCATTGGGGATTTTTTGGATTAAAGTGAGTATCATACCATTCACCTCTTTTAATAATCGTCCAGAGACGCAGAAGTCATTTACTACTTCAATGGCAAGATCACCAACTAGCTCCCAATTATGTTGAAAGAACTCGACCGTGAAACCGTCTGGGCCAGATGCTTTGTCCCTAGGCATACCAAAAACCAATGCCTTGATTTCATCTGATGAAACAGGATCACATAGATTTGTGATCTCAGGGGGAAGGTGATGTATAAGCAACTTTTTTATCATGTTGATATGGTATTTCCTCACATCTACATCTTTCACTCCCAACAATGTTTTGTAGAACTTAATAGCTTCTTCCCCTGTCTCCTCAACATTCGTAATAGTCTTCCCTTCTTCAAAAATCAACTGTCTTATGGTGTTTCTATTATTTCTGAACTTCACAAAGATATGGGAAAATCTTGAGCTCGTGTCACCTTATAATAACCATGTTTGCCTTGACTTCTGCCAAAGAACACTCTCTTCATCTTTCTGCAGCTTCAGAAGGTGGACCTTACAGTCCTGCTCTCTTGCAAAAGAGGTTGGAGTAGGATGCTCCAAGGCTTCAATTTGTGTTGCAGCAAAGGATGCTTTTGAACACCCTCTCGTGTATATCAAAATAGTGGACCATATTCAGTTTTTTCAGGCGAGCTTTTACTTGCTTTAACTTTTGATACAAACGAAAAATATCACATCCTCTTACTGGAGATTCCCATACTTCCCTTACTAACCTCTCATAATCCGGGTGCTCTCTACAGAAACTAAAGTACTTAAAAGGTCTTGGAAGGGTTTTGGCTTGGATATTCGTAGGACACCACAATGATTTGAAAGAACTGGAGGAAGGATTTTACTGCACTTCGCGGGAACTTACTTAGCCAATCAAGACTCATCATTGATATGTCTAGTCGCTTAGCTAATGGGTTTGCATATTACCTGTTAGATCAGGTGAACCAGGTTCATCCACCCTATGGTCTTCCAGCTACATATCTGCTATTCATTTACAGAAGTCTAATGTGCTTTTCCCGCAGATCAACTTCTCTAGAGGCTTCCTGACTACTAAAATAGCGTTGAAATCTCCAACTACCATCCATAACTTACTCAGGTCAACCACTCTTCTTCACTTGTGATATAAGTCTAGTCTTTCCTTTTCGTCATTGGAGCTATAGACCAAGGGAATTTGCATCTCTTCTACCCCCTGTACCTCTCCCATGAACAAACTGATCACCACTATCAAGTATGAAAAATGAAATTTCTGGTCTCCACAGGACCCACATTCTCCCTACTTAAGAAGTTGAATAAATGTCTTTCACCTGCCAATCTGGAAACCACTTATCTTTTATAGCTTGCATTTTCTCTCTTCTAATTCTTGTTTCAAGTATTGCTACTAAATCTACCTTATACTTCTTAACCATCTCCACTAGTTCTTCATGTTTATCAGGGCTATTGAATCCCCTCATATTTCAGGACAACACTATCATTTACCATTCTTGCTGTTCTTTGAAGGTCTCCCAACCTTATTCTTATCACCCTTCTGCTGGGCCATACTTACTGCAATTCAGGAAATTCCTTAGGATTCTTTAGGGGAGAAACAACTAGAGACTCTACCTCAAACTGATCCAGAGAGGACAGTGTGTGAAAAGAATTTGAAGATGAAGTATCCAAACCACGAGTAGCTACTGCTGTCTGGAAATCAGAATCAGATGGAAGAACCACACTTGAAGCTTGCCAATTCTCTCCAACAGTATCCAAGCACGTAACAAGATTATCCACTTCCATATAAAAACCTGCTCCTTCAGCTGCGGCCTCTGCCACCTAACCCCCACCCCCCAATGACTTGCTTGCAAGGTACATTTTTCATACAATTCCCCCTGACCACCAGCCTCCCCAGAGTTATCCCAGGCATCACCACAACATCATTCCTCTCACAGCTTAATGCCTCCCCTTTCTCCTACCAAACTGGATTCGCCTCCACTTGTTGGACATGGATCACCTTAACACAGTCATGCCCAAACTTACAACACTTCTCACAAGCGACCGATTTATTACAGTATTCTAGTTGGACATGGAAAGCAAGCCTTATATATGGGACAAGCTTTAGAGTCTTCGGAAACACACTATCCAATCCAACCTCCACACACACCTTAGGATACCCAACCTTTTCCCAATATGGGATGACTTATCAAACTACAAGGGCCTCCCAGTCATACTAGCTCGACGAGTTAGGATTCTTCTAGTGACATTTTCCAGCGACAAATCAATGAACTTAACCCACAGTGGAATAGTTAGTTTGGGACTCTCTGCTCTGATCCGCGGTTCCCATTTTTGCAGATAGCACATGTCATTATGGAGATGCCAATGGCCGCTTGTAAACACCAGTGCGCTACCTGCTCCGTTGGAAACTGAAAAAGCAGCAGACGGTAGGGGTGTTCAAACGGTGTGGTTACCGTGTCAACCGTTTTAACCAGTTGTATTTGGCTAATTTGGTTTGGATAATTGGTTTGGTTTGGTTAAAAAATTTAGCCTGTTTGGTTTAGTTGGTATGGTTTGGTTTAAGACACTCCTAACTAATCAAACCAACTTAACTACTTAAGTAATTATTCATATATCTCATATATATTATATACACATATTTAATACTTTGCATAATCACTCAAGAGCCAAACATTCCTTCCTTTTAGGCTCATTAACAATAAAGTTCAATATTGTTCATATACTGTATATTTGTATTTGTAGAGTGTAGACCATGGTATATGAACGCCCAATTTAGATAAAAATCATACAAGATATTAGATGAAAACTTGAAAGGAAGGTCTTTTTCGACTTATGATAATTGCTAAGAGACTAATTCAATTCAAACAATCACAACAATTAATTAGCTCCAGACTATTGACATATACTTTTGTTAAGTGAATATTTCTATTGACGGTAAGACAATTGTATTAGCTGAATGTATTTCTGTAAGGGTTAACTATACCTATGAGTTCATTGTAATGTTTTATCCATCATATAAATTTTGAATTGTTTCACTAACCAAAAAATTTCTCACTTAATGATAATGTGATGTTATATTGATTAATTTGGTTAACCAATTAACCAAACCGAATAAACTAGTTAGGTTAATTCGGTTGTTGTATTAGTTTGGACGGTTTGGTTATGATATTATATTCCATGGTGAATAGAATTTAGGCTTATTTGGTTTAGTAATTACCATAGTAACCATTTAAATCTCCCTAGTGAACAGGCGTCGATCTGGGTATAAAAGGAGAAGTGAGCTGAAGGAAAAGGAGGAGAGCTTTTGGTAGAGTTTTAGTTTTCAGAATAAAGGAGGGTTTTTAGTGAGAGATTAGGGTTTACTCTTCCTATTATAGAGAGAGGCAGAGCCATTTAAAGGAGGAATAAGGAGATTTGGGCTTGCCTTAAGCTAGAGGAAAGGTTTCTTCTTCTCAACGAAGATTCAAGCAACAAGGAAGGAATATTGTCATCTCTTCATGGTTCTTTCTCTCCTTTCTGTTTATTTCCTTTGCCTAGCTATGGAATAGCCTACCTCTTCACTTAGGTGTTGTGAACCCTAGCTTGAAATAAGTGATATATTGTAAGGATTGAATGCTATGTGTGTGAGTTTGTGTTTAATGCAAAGTTTGAGATATTTTCATGATGTTTGGGTTGTGTTCTTCATTTCTCATTATTATGCCAATTTGGCCTAGGTAGAGGGAATTCCGCTTTTGTTAGGAGGCTTTGATGAGCTTCCTTGGCCAATTGAGTCACCTACCTAGGGAAAATTAGGACAAATCTCAAACTTTGATTTAGCACTTTAACTTGGGTGTTACTTTGCCTTCCGGATTAAGTTCCGAGGGATTGGTTTTGCAACCCTTAGGTTTATCGGTTAAGAGAGCTAGGACTCCTGGCTTATTGTTGCAATTCTTAGCCGAAAGGTTAAGAGAGCCAGACTCCCCAGTTTATTGTAGTAATTCTTAATCCATTGATTGAGAGAGCTAAAGTTCCTAACTTAATTATTTTTCTTAACCGATTGATTAAGAGAGTGAGGTTTCCTTCACTTGTTGCGCCTTCCTACGGTGTATTAACACACCTGCACACATTTGCATTCGATTTGGGCGATCTTGATATGTAGCTAGGGGGAGCAATGCCTGAGTGAACTCTTCTCTTATTGGGACAACCTCGATTTACTTTACTTGCTTGTATTCATTTGTAGTTGTCTTAGTTTTAAACCCAAAAACGTTTGCTAGATAACAAACTAAGCGATTAAAGTAGGGGTACATGGATCGTCCCAGGTTTGACAATTAAAACATACTTTCCATATACTACACCTGGCTAGAGTTTATACGTGGGATCTAGTCGGAATTTAATTCGCGGTGTAGTCCGTGGTGAGCCAAAATCCTAATCGATCCTTTCTTTCCCAACGATCGATTCGACCAGGATTGAACTTGCTTGATATGCATAGAAGAGGAGAGAAACTGACATACCAGGCAATGTTGCCAGCGAGCAATGCCCTCGTCTTCGAGCTCTACCGTGATACAGAGCTCTCTATCCATAATTTTAGGCTCGATGTAGACCAATCGATTCTCCTCTGCAATACCAAAGTTATCTGACCAGGAGCGTTCCCTCGCCATTGCAAGGGGTAGAAGGAGGAGAAGAGAAGGGAGAAGAAAATAAGATTTTGGCGGCGAGGAGAGCCCACTGGAGAGAATGCTGCCAGTAAGGAGCGTAGCAAGCGGGAAACCGTTGGCCGAGCTAACGGATTAGAGAGAGAAAGCGAAGAGAGAAAACTCAGGATCCTCTTGGCTAAAGGGTTGCAGTTTGCTGATATTGATGATCCTATGGTTGCTGAGCTACTCGTTCTCTGGGAGGCGATTCTCTGGTGTCTGGAGAATGGGTTTACACAAATGAGGTTCTGTTGGGCTTTGGATCGCCAAAACTACTTCGAACCAACATTGTCTTCTAGCAATGTTGATCCGATAAGAGTCACAACTTATTATCAGTATCATGCGCAGAAGACATGATTAAAAAATAAAGTAGCAAAATAATTTTCAACATCAAACCTGCAATGACATTTCCAATTTCCATTCTGTAAGAAACTAAGAATGCAATCTTCTTTTTGCTACCACTAACCTAGAAACCCTTCTAAATCATTGCAAAATAATTAATGATCTTACATCAATTATAATAATTAATAATATTTAAGTTGACCTTATGTATATTGACTTTTATACCCAAACCACTCAGTACTTTGAGAACAAAGACATCAACCAATTAGGGATATGGCCATCTCGTAAGAGGTCATGCCATGCGACAACAATAATAACCCATGATCCTCCAAGTGGCGTAAAACTAAGTCTAGGAGGTCCATGGTCACCTCAAGGAGGTTCATGGTCATCTCGTGAGAGGAACCATTGACGCAAGTAAGAAGTCCCTATCGTGAGTCACAAGGTCTATGGTTGCAAGATAAGTACATGCCACAACGAGAAGCATCTAAGAAAATGGAAAAAATTACTAATCTTGAGAGGTCCATGACCGTTTACAAGGCAGGATCTGAAAGTATTTATATCCTCTTTCCATAATATAAATATAAAGGGTAAATACAATTTACTCGCGAAACCTTTAATCTTAAACAAAATAATATCCAAACCTTTCAAAAATATTAGTCAAACCGTTAACTTTCCATCCGGTGAACCGTCAGTTGACTCTGACATGGAAAATTTCATTACACGTTAGCTTATATTATTTTTCATTACCACCTTATTGGCTAACATAATTTTTTTTTTCATAGGTAGATCGTAAATAGATAGGGCATTACTAATTCTTGAAAAGCAAAAGCATTATTCAACCTAATGTTGAGCTACAAATGCAAGGAACGCTTTTGCCACACAATGGGCAGCCCGGTTAGTATGCATAGAACCATATTATAATGAATAAACGCAAAGGAAGTCTTCCATTCGCAAACTTCTTGATGCACCCATCTGCCTAATATAAACTTCATGACAAATTTCATTACACGTCAGCTTATAATTATTTTTCCTTACCACCTTATTGACTAACGAAATTATTCTCTTTTTTTTTTGCCATGGATAGATTGTAAATAGATAGGGAATTATAAATTCTTGAAAAGTAAAAGCAGTAGTCAACCTAATGTTGACCTACCGATGCAAGGGCTGTTTTGCCACACAATGGGCAGCCTTGTTAGTATGCCTAGAACCACATATAAACGAATAAATGCAAAGGAAGTATTCCATTCGCAAACTTCTTGATGCACCATCCGCCTAATATAAACTTCACATATCCTGTAAGTCAAGTTCCAATAGGCCAACAATAGAGTTGATGTGCAAACTACCTGCAAGAAGAACCCACAAACGATCCCTAAAGAAACAAATAAAAATTCAAGTACTAACAAACCTCTATCAGGTATGCTCCACAAGCTATACGGACTATTCGCCTGTAAAACAAAAAACAAAACATGCCAAAACCAATGCAATTTCACCCTATTGGATGAAATACTCTCCATGTCTGATGACAAGCAAATCCACACTATCAATAAGAGGCGTCAAGTACAAAAATCAATGCAACACTTCAACAAGAAAACCAAACACAATACTCAACAATAGGCAGTCTGAGAGAAAGCATCTCAACCGAGGCCATATCGCAAACGAGGCAAGCAACCTCCGAAAGTCTATATGGGCAATCAACACCCAAAATGCACGCAGTAACCCGTGTCTTCACTCCACAAAGAACACTAAGAAGAACAAATATTGCTCCTACACTACTAGCTCACATAAGGAAAGAAAAGACAATACGTAAGGTGCAACTACTAGAAATAGCAAGTTAGCAACTCACCAAACAGGCAAACACCATTTCTGAATGGCCCAAAGTTATTGAATTTAGAATTATATAAATGAGAAAAAAAAAAACAAAAATCAAGATACTCTTCGTCTTCCGTCTCCTCTGCTTCCGCTTCATCTTCTTCCTCTGCCATTTTTTTTTCCCGGACATCTGACCATCGCAATCGTCGAACCCCAGCGAGGTTAGTGGCCTCCCCATAAGCTTTCCTCCTCCATCAACCGACTTCCTCTTGATTTCCATATCACTACCACCCAAATCAACGCAGATCTAGATTCACAACTTCTAGGGGTCGTTTGGATTAAGGATTTTAAAATGAGAGATTTAATGCCCAAATCTCTCATTAAAAACCCTGGAAATTTAGGACAAGGGATTTAGCCCAATTATGCGTTTGGCAATCAATTAGAGATTTAACCCAATTTAACTCAATTACTCCTTTACCCCTCTTTCTTCGTTCCTTCTTCTTCCTCTCATCTTCTTTACCTGATCTCTGCCTAAGGAGCTCGACATCTCCCAAGGGGTAGATCCAGATCCCCAAGCTCCCCTCCCTGGATTCTTCTACTCGCGATGATCTGAAAACCCGGATGCCGTTGTTCGACACCAAAATCCCCGGCCATGTTTGCTGCATCTAGGACCAGAGTCGTTTTAATCGAGCGGCGGCGGCGTTGGCAAGGAACCCAGAAACCGGCGATGAAAATTGACCCAAAAACCACCGATGGGAATGAACAGGAGTGCCCGAGAGAAGTCGAGCTGTGAGCTCCAGGTTCGATTCGAAAAGGAATCGGCAGAAAACCTCCACCGCCGAACAGATTCATCTCCCCAAAAACCTCCTCCGTTCTTCTCGTCGTCTTCTTCCTTACAAACCCAGCTACACAGAACTTACAATCTCCCCGTCGCCAAAATCCCATTTCTGAATCGCCGCCGCCGACGGTTGCTTGAGCAGCGACCTTCTTCAGTTGCGGGGAAGTAAGGCGCCGAGAGGGGTCGGGAGGGAAGGGAGAATCATAGCTTCCACTCAACGACATCCCGCCGCAATCCTTATCCTTATCCTTGGTCGTCGTCGGAGGAGGTTAGTGATTATTTCATTGTTGTTGTCAGCTGAGGAGGGTCGGAGAAAAAAAAGAAGTCGGAAGCTGATCTGAGAAGAGGTATAACCCAGAGGAGAATATGCTTTTAAAAAATGCATGAGAGAGATTTTAAAATCTCTAATCCTTACAATCTCTCGTTTTCCCAAACGCATAATTATATTAAAATCCTGCATAATGAGGGATTGTTTTAAAATCCCTCACAAATCACTCACTACAAACCTTAATCCAAACGACCCGAGCGACCCATCAATTTTCACACTGAGGAACCGCCTACGTGTTCCCGGTGATGATAACCTCTCGATATGGATGTTGGCCTGGATTTTCAACCACCGTACAAGTTCAAGCTCCGCAAATTCACTTCCGACCAACATCGAATCTACGTCCCTCTCTCACCGCCAAAAAGCAGAATGTCGCGCCATAATCTTTAGCGCCGACCTTCATCGATATCTTTCCCCTCCCTAACTCCATTGCACAACATTCCACCGTGCAAACCAACCAACCAAGAAAATAAATTTTCAATTTTGATTTTGCCACACCTTCTCCACACAGCTACCAGCGTTCTTTGGTTATGTACAATTCCATGGTTAACGAGTTTAGTCCTTGATAATGGTTGCTTCCAATTCGTCGAAAAGAAAGGAAATGGAAGAGTTCACATATTTCTTTTTTTTCCCCGTTGAATAGAGTTCACATATTTCCTTTGATGCACGAGAGGTAAATGGATAAGAAGGGTAATTTGTGTGGTTGCTAGCCGACTCAAGTTAGGGTATATAATCTTTGGTTATTAATAACTAATTCTGGATCTTCCTTTTTTAGTTGACTAATAAAATTCAAATTTAAGTGCTAGAAATTAAAGACATTTTATTTTTTCTAGTTTTCTTAATAAGCTCTTATGTTCTTCGTTCTAACTCGGATTTTTTTTTGTGCATAATTGAAACAAATTTTTTGTGCTCTACAAAATGATATCCATTTTCAATATTTTTTGAGAAAAAAATTTCATACCTCTCGTTACCAACTCCATATCATATTGTATCTTCTACGTTTGTAAGTCGTTTTTGAAAATTTTTGCACAAAGGAACAAGTTCATAATGATTTATTGTATTTAAACATTTCTGGGTGAAAAAATAGAGGACCAAAGAATACCACACAATATAGCACCCTGATATGGGGGTGGTACCTTGTGCTACACAATGTTGAAAGTCGTGAATGATAATTAGTATACTCTTACTATAATGTATTCAACCATCCTACAGTCTTGGTATGTTCATAGGCTAAATCCACATTTGGTCACTTGGAATACACAATTGTGTCATGTCTAGTCACTAGAAAAAATTAATATCAATTTTGGTCACCCAAATTACTGAAACCGGTCACATTTAGTCACTCTCTGTTAGTCTTCGTCAGTCTCCGTTAACACCATCAGTCAATTGCTTAAGTGGCTAACAGAAGTGCTGACTCGCCCTTTTTTAACCCGCCACTTCACCAAACCCGACCAGCCACGTCACTCAACCCGCCATGTCATCTTTCCCAACCCAATCCTTAAACCCAACCTATTAAACCAAATCAAATGCAAAAAAAGGGTTGGATTTAACAACAAAACAATCTAAAATTGTAGGTTCGACAACATTGAATTGCAAATTCATCAACAAATTAACAAAGCTTTGCCCCAAACAATTTGATGGCGGCATATGCTGCTCTGGCAGTAGAGGAGATGAACGCAGGGCAGAGGCTAGTCTGAAGAGGAGATTAGCAAAGCGAAACTCTTGGTCAACGACGAGGATTCACAAGCGGGGAGAAGATGCAGGGACCGAGACTCTCGGTTAGCAGCGGAGATTCCGACTGAGCGTAATGACTAAGGAGAAGAAGTAGCGGAGTGGGCGGGTTCCCATCGTCCTCGATATGGATTCTGGCAAGAAGAAAGTGAAGGCGCTATGGGATAGAGGAGAGGCCGACTAGGGGTTTTGGAGGGGAAAGAGAGCTCAAATTCAGAATGGAAAGAAGCATCACGAGAGGTGGTTGTCCCAGATCTTGACCTTATTCGTCGGATAGAGAGGCTCATAGCCGCCACCAACGAAGCAGAGCCAGTTGCGTTGGAAGAGCATGGTGATGAGTTCAGTTCCGCAGCTCGAGGACAAGGAAAAGGGAGAAGAGGAATCCATGTCGCAGAACCCGTTGTCGGTGTTGTAGATCCGAAGTCCGTTGTTGAGACATGCGGTTAAGCATCCGCAGTCCTGGTTGAAGGAGAGCTGGTTGACGGAAGGGACCTCTGCGGTGGGGGGAGGGGGCGTCTTCGACGGGTGCATGGAAATGGGTGGCGGCGGAGGAGAAAGAACCGTCGGGGTCAGGAACCCATTCTTCGATTCGCGAGGAAGATAAAGGGTTTGGTTAAATGGGTCAAAAGATTTGGCTAATATATTGTATTTACCCAAATATAAATGAATAAATAATTATTTAATAAATATAATTAAAACATATAATATTCAAATAATTCATTCATAGATAATAAAGAAATATCTGACTAATATAATCATTGTTTCATAAACAATCATAATGCATTTTGGTATTCGGAAAGAAATGCAAAATACATTGGCTGTCTACACTCTTAAGTAAGTCTTTCTCAATGTATCCAATGACTCGCTCCTAATATCACAATTAATTATCTCCTAAGGTCCAAGTATAAACCTTAGTAGGGTGCAATACAGGGAAAGTATGTTCAAATATCGACTCGGGCCGGTTCGTGTACCCCTACTTCAATTGTTTGAAACATTATCTAGCAAATCAGTTTTGGTTGAAAAGTTTGCTAATTAAATTAAAACAAGGCAAAAGTAAATGGTTTTGAAAGCTCTTTGTGAGAAGGATCACTCGGGTGTCGCTTCCCCTTAACTACTACCATAGCATGTGAATCGAAGTGATTGTTATGGGCAAGGTGACCGCGAATCGCTAGGAAATGCAACAATGGTCATAGACCACACTCTCGATTGCCAACCCAAGGGATACATTATAGGCTACTCAAGTAGCCCTCTTGGTTAAGGCAATCGATGGTTGACTTACTGTCTCACTCAACCCAAGGGTTGGTCGGCTTAATCGCGCTTAACCAAATTGCTAAATTCAACATAGAGGTTTGCCCTATATTAACCTAGATTGTTGACTTTAAAAGCCCAATGAATCCCAACTGAATTGAGCCCCCCTTGAAAGGGGGTTTTCCCTCTAATCTAGGTTAGAATGGCCAATTGGATTGCTAAGCACAAACATGCACAATCAACATGAAAAATACCTCAATCATTGAATTAAACAACACCCATAAACAATCATTCAAACCACACAACAACTACATGGTAAATAGTTAGGGTTTCACAACACCCAAGTGAAAAAGGAAACTACTCCATGCTAGAAAGGGGAAGAACACAAGAGGAAGAGGTAGAAACCATCATGGTGATGCCTTCTTTCTTTTTTTGTTCGTTCTTTCTCTCCAAAATATGAAGAAGAAGACACTTTCTCACTCTTGGGCTCTCCCCCTCTCTCTTCCTTTCAGCTCTCCTTTTAAATAGGGATTGGGCTCAGTTCACGGCCGTGAACTCTTGAACGCGTCTGTGAACTCAAGGTTGGCGTCGAAACTCACCGCTTCGCTTGCTCAGGTTCACGGGCAACAGCTCCAGTTCACGGTGACCGTGAACTCGCCTGGCGTCAGTAACTTCTGGAATTGCCCTGGACGCCTTGATGTTCACGACCCATGCCTCCTCTTCACGGTCTTAGCAGACCGTGAACTCACAAGGGAAACCGTGAACTACCGGGTCTTCACCTCTTCTTCCGGTTTTCGCTCCTTTTCGTCCAACTTTTGACTCCGGGGCTGTATTCACCTGTTAGATCCTGAAACGTGCTAAAACACAAGAAACCTGGCGTAAAACCACCCTTTTAGGAGCACAATTGCCACAAAAACCCATGGAAAACGGGGATAAAATGCGTACAATTGGGCCCGAATCACTCCCCCACACTTAGACGTTTGCTTGTCCCCAAGCAAACCATTTCACACAAGGTAATATTTCAACCTACAAAAATACTTTGGGGACAACTCAAAGGGCACAAAGTGGGAATTATCAATGGCTATTGGCAATTAATATATGGACCGTTGCAAGCAATACCGACATCCAGCACAAACGACATTCGAGGCCACCAAAAGTGGGCAAACGAAAAGTTCTCACCTTGTTCATGGATCAATGCAAGTCTCAACAAGAACACTTATCAAACTATCACCCATCGTGAACTACATTTAAGCGCTCTTCCTCGGTCTACTCTTGCTATCACATTATGGTTTAGTAGTGAAGGAGTTGTAAAACAATGTGGGGGTTTCAATGGCTTGAGTGCCAAGAACCTCCTAGAGCATACACTTTGGTTTTCCGTGGCACTCTACTTTATTTACCCATTTTATTACCTCTTTTTCGATTATTTTTTTTCTTTTTAGGGGGGTACTAGTGATTAAAAACACTTGCCACCTATACATTTAATGACCAATGCTCTCTTTTCAAGAATTCACTCCAACACTACACTTCCTTTTCCATTCCTAGCAAGAATCGCACACAAATCTCCTATGCAGAACCTCTATGGAAACTCAAAAGTGAGAGCTCCGGGACACAAGGACGACTAATGTTTAGACACGAAGAAAGGATTGGGGGTCGTTCTATCAACACCATTAAGCTCACAAGCATGAAGTTCCTAACTTAAGAACGACCCTCGAAGTCATAAGGCTCAAAGGGGTTGACTAGTGGATAACACATTTTGGGACAATCAGCATTTGGGCGTGGACTAATCCTATGCCTCCATCATACTCACTAGTGACAACTGTGATGTTACTCGCCATGGTAAGAGGGATCTAAGCACACAAGAATAAAACGATAAGCTGAAAGCTCACATGGCTACTGATAGACCGATAATTGCACATGTTTTTACCCCTATTCTTGAGCCGTTTGAGATGTTGATTCTCATGTTTTAAGCCGATTTCATGCGAGGTTGTACGTTTATGTCATATTTCAGGACCCGGCGTTGCAATCGAAGCGAAGGAACGAGATTCGGGTCGAAAGGAGCTAGTGAGGCTTGAAGTGTGCTGGAGAGCAAAAATACCCGGCCATGAGTAGAAATACCCGACCGGGTATATTATCTGGCCATGACCGAGGATTTTTGGCTTTGGGCGTCCGTGAGAAACAGAAGGGGGCCCGGGTAGGAGGCGAATATCCCCGGTCGGGGATTATTGGAAGAGACCGGGGATTTCCCCTGAGGCAAAAACGGTGCGCTTCAATTATACCCGGTTGCTACCCAAAATACTCGACCGGGTATTTCGACCAGGTATCGCGACAGGCAGCAGTTTTAAAGGAAAAGAAGGCAAAAAATCAAGGGTTTCGAGTTTTAGAGAGACAGAGCGATTCCTAGAGAGAGATAGCGACGAACCAGAGTTCCCAAGTGCCATAGTAGAGCACCCTTAATTGAAGGTAGTGAATTGGCGACTTTAGTCGAGGAGCCAATTCGTTATTCTATACCGAATTCAATTCGGTAGTGGAGGTTTGGTTCGTTAGGGCCTCAATCTGTTTACTCTGGTGGAGGTTAGTCGCCCGCTGGAGACTCTGATTGAGAGGGTCTGGAGACCTTTAGTCGAGACTTCAGACCATTTAAGAACCTTCCGCAGTATATCTTTCATGAAAACTGAACTTGATAAATTGCAATCCGGCTTAACTGCAGTCTAGGGGGAACCATATCCGGGTGACCTCTCTCGACTTGAAAATAACCGTTTAACTTGCTTTGTTTGTTTGCTAATTTGGACTTGCACTAAAGTTTCACTGCTAGATAATAAGGATTCACTGAGTAGTCATCAAATCTAGGACACGGGTTGACATTAAAACCCAAAACCGCTATACTACGCTTTAGGAAGTGGTTACACTTGGCCATTTTCTAGAGTGACAGTAGGAGTGAGTCAAGTTTTTGGTGCCGTTGCCGGGGACGGCTAGGTTGTTGAAGAAAACTGATTTCTGTTACTTTAGCATTTTCATTTTCGCATTGATTGTTTGTTCTTTCCCACTTGTGCCTTCACGGGTTTGCATTGCTTGAGTGTGTGCAGATAGTGCATGACCCGTAGCCAGTCGGGAGGTTTACTGCCGTTGGATCCAGAGCTTGAACGCACCTGCCGCCAGCTTAGGAGACAACAACGAGCTAGACTGGCTACGGAAGAGCGCATAGACGGCCATTTGAGCAGCGAGTCCGAGGACGAGTACGTGATGGAAGGAGAACACAACCCACCCCCGGGGAATCCTCTCCAGGTTCCCCCGGTGAATCACCTCTTGGGGAACAACCCCATACCCCAGGCAGATGGGGTTCATCATCATCCACCTCGGCCGGGTCCTACCTTGGAGTACTACTACACTCCACGGATTGCTGACATCCGCCCGGTCATCCTCTATCCGCCCATTCCAGCGAACAACTTCGAGATCAAGCCATGCTGGATTCAACTCATTACATCCTCTATCCAGTTCCATGGCTTGAAGGATGAGGAGGCAAGGGTGCACCTTTCCCGTTTTCTGCAGCTGACGAACGGGTTCAAGCTAAACGGTGTCCCTGATGACGCAATCCGCCTTCATCTCTTCCCTCATTCTCTGGCGAGGAATGCTAAGAGGTGGTTGGAGACCCAGCCCCCATTGTCCATCACTTCTTGGGACGATCTGGCAGACAAGTTCGTGAACAGGTACTATCAAACATCGAAGACCACAGAGATTCAGCGGGAGATCACTCACTTCCGCCAAGAGCCAGACGAGTCACTTCGTGATGCATGGGAGCGGTACATGGGATATTTTTGACAGTGTCCCCATCATGGCTTCAGTGATGCATTCACAGTAGGGAACTTCTACAGTGCTCTCTCCCCGGAAAGCCAGAGGGTGATTGAGTCTCTATGCCCAGGAGGGGATATTCTCACTAAGACTCCACCCGAGCTGAACCAGATGATCAGTACCTTGGCTGCCCGAGATCATTCCTGGGGGCAGAGCAGCAGAGGCAGAAATTCCCGGGACCGTGGTGTGCATGCTATGGAGTCCAGGTCCGGGTTAGAGCAGCAGGTGGTTGAGTTGGTGCAGACATTGAAGCAGCCGAACAGTCTTATTCCGGGCCGAGGTACAGGTACGCCTCCAGTAGCTCAGTGTAAGTGGTGTGAGAGCCCGAATCTTCTGGTGGAGGATTGTCAGGCTATGAGGGAGTCCTCTACTCCCCAAGAATAGGTGGACTTCATTGCCAATGCTCGGCGCCTTGACCCATACAGCAACACATACAACGAGGGGTGGCGCCAACATCCCAACTTCGCTTGGGGTAACAACACCACTAAACCACCTGGTTTCCCAGCACCAGCGGGTGGTTTTCAGCAGAGGCAGCCCTTCCAGGCTAGGCAGGGGCCACCACCACAGCAGCAGCCTTACCAGTCTAGGCAGGGACAGCCATTCCAGCAGCCCCAGCGTCAGTATGCCGAGCCAGCAGCAGCTCCGGCTCCCGATAATCAGATGACCGAGCTGAAGAACATTTTGGCGGCATTCATGACCACCAGTCAGGAGAATTTCACAAGGGTGGACCAGAGCATAGCCTCACTGGAGGCAGGATAGAGGAACCAGGGTGCCATTTTGCAAGATTTACAGAACCAGGTTGGTGCCATAGCTCGCCAAATTACTACCCGGGCCCCGGGGACTCTACCTGCCACCACCATCCCCAATCCACGGGAGCCGCACCAGCAGCTGGATGCCATTTTTACCTGGAGCAGCAAGACCATATCCGCTGATCCTGCCCCGGCCAGGCAGGAAGAACCACTACCTGCTTCAGCACTTCCAGCCGACGATGCAGAAGTGCGGGTGGAGAAGGAAGCCCCTGCTCCCAAGCCACAACCAGTGGTTAAGGAGCATGTTCCCTAGCTTCCCTTCCCCACTCACCTACACAAAGACAAGTTGGAGACTGAGTTTGCCAAGTTTATGGCAATGTTGAAGGAGCTCACCATCAGCGTACCGTTTGTGGAGGCACTGTCGAAGATGCCCAAGTACGCAAAGTTCATGAAAGATCTCCTCACCAACAAGAAGAAACTTGGGGATCTCTCGACAGTGCTTCTGAGCGAGGAGTGTTATGCTATCCTACAGAACAAGCTGCCCGAAAAGCGCAAAGACCCAGGGAGTTTTACTATTCCTCTTACTATTGGCAGCATGCATGTAGGCAAGTCCTTGGCGGACCTAGGCGCTAGCATAAATGTCATGCCATATAAGTTGTTTAAAAAGCTAGACCTAGGTGAACTTAGCCCTACTAGGATGAGCATTCAGCTAGCTGATCGTTCCGTTGTGCGTCCTAGGGGTATCATAGAGGATCTGCTTGTTAATGTGGGTGCATTCACATATCCTGTTGACTTTGTTATTCTGGACATAAATGAGGATGTGGATGTGCCTTTGATTCTGGGTAGACCATTTCTTGCCACCGCCAAGGCACTTATTGATGTGCATGATGGTAAACTGATCCTGCGTGCTGGGAATGAACAAGCTACTTTTTCTGTGACTGAATTCGATCACTGTGCTATGATTGCTGTCACACCTGTGCATGCCATTTCTGACCAGGTACACGAGCCTGTCGTGTATCCTTCTGCATCTCTCATTTTGCAGGACCCTCCTCTCACTCCTTCGCCGCCACTCCATCCAGCTTCGCCTCCGAACAAAAAGATCAAGGAGGAGTGGCGGCCGAAGCAGCAGGTTGCTAAGCCTGCTCGGAAGAAAGGTGGAGACCACTACGAGCTGGTTCCACCTTCTGCGCCACGACCACCTTGGCCATTCGAGTACTCACTCGCCTGCATCTTGCCGGATGGCCAGGTCGAGCTGAACAATGCTGGAGGTCGCACCCGTCGGGTGCATGGCCACACTCTGAAGCTGTACCTCAAGAGCGACGTGGATCCGCTCTTGGAGTCACCTGTTCCTGCACCCCGCTGAGTATCCACCATGGGCGTCCAGCTACAAGACGGTAAAGAAGCGCTTTTGGGGAGGCAACCCCACCATGGTTTTCATTTGTTTCTTTTGTTTTGGGTCAGATTGCCAATAGCTTTGGCTTTGGTTTGTTTTCTTTCGTTTTGGATGATATAATATTGGGCTGACCATTGGACCTAACGTATTGTGTTGGAGTTCGTCTGTTCCCTTTAGCTGTGCCTGTGTACCTGACTGGTCCTCTCTCCAGTCCGCTTCTCTCTGACTGGTCCACTTCAAGTCTCCTGCAGTCCGTGCGAACCGGTAACATCATTCCCCTTGTCCTTCCCTCTTCTCCATTAAGGGCAATGTCGATCTTAAGTGTGGGGGGGGGATGTTTATCCTTTGACTGCATTAGATCTGTTTGTGTGCTTGGAGCCTAGTTCACTGTCCAAATTTTTAAATTTGAGGGCTCCAAGTACGCGTTCCTTGCAATTGCCTGCTCAGTATGCTTTGAATTGACAGTCTCTTTAGTAATGTGCAACCCAGGGAGGTAGTGTAGCACTATGGAGGATGTTGATGCATTTAAGAAGTTTCATTTCTTCTTCATATTGTGTTGGTTGATTGAGTGAATTAGTGATCTTAGGACCCTTGAATGGTGTGGTGTTGTGGACTCTCTACCTGTCATGGACTCTTGTATCATGTTTTGAAAATAACAGGTGCTCGAAAATGTGCTTTAAAATAACGTCTCCTGTGCGAATAGGGCGAAAGTGTGTAAGGGGAGACGGGAATCCGTTCCCAATTTCCACCTACTACCTCTAGCCCCCTTACATGTCTTTCCCCCGCACGAGGCTCGAGACATCCGCTCCTGGCATGGCCGGTAAGAGCCGGGCTCCCGCAAAACCTCTGCTAGGTGGGAGCCCCCATTTTCTGAAAAACAGGTTGGAACCTTTGAAAAAAAAAAACAAGAAGAAAAAGCAGAAAAACAAGCAAAAAAAAAAGTGAGTCCATGATCATTTGTTTTTGAGAGTCCATTCATCCACGATTCATTTGTCCTCTGTTCACTATTTGTCATGATGCCGACTCGAGACTAGCGCTCTCGCCGAAGAAGCTATGAGATGACTTGTGCGTCGGTTGACCTCGTAAGCTGCTAAATGATCTAGGAAATCCTCTACCTATGATCGGGGTTGTTGGTTTCTAAAGAGGTCTGGAGAGTTGCATTGGTTTGAGTTAGGTTTGCTTGGGGACAAGCAAACGGTTAAGTGTGGGAGAGTTTGATAGACTGATAATTGCACATGTTTTTACCCCTATTCTTGAGCCGTTTGAGATGTTGATTCTCGTGTTTTAAGCCGATTTCACGCGAGGTTGTACGTTTATGTCATATTTCAGGACCCGGCGTTGGAATCGAAGCGAAGGAACGAGATTCGGAACGAAAGGAGCTAGTGAGGCTTGAAGTGTGCTGGAGAGCAAAAATACCCGGCCATGAGCAGAAATACCCGACCGGGTATTATCTGGCCATGACCGGGGATTTTTGGCTTTGGGCGTCCGTGAGAAACAGAAGGGGGCCCGGGCAGGAGGCGAAAATCCCCGGTCGGGGATTATTGGAAGAGACCGGGGATTTCCCCTTAGGCAAAAACGGTGCGCTTCAATTATACCCGGTCGCTACGCAAAATACCCGACCGGGTATTTCGATCGGGTATCGCGACAGGCAGCATTTTTAAAGGAAAATAAGGCCAAAAATCAAGGGTTCCGAGTTTTAGAGAGACAGAGCGATTCCTAGAGAGAGAAAGCGACGAACCAGAGTTCCCAAGTGCCATAGCTTGATCTTCATCACCATTGGAGCCCGGCTTGAGCTTGGAGAAGTGTCGACTGACAACCAGGAGCAGAAACTCATCCTTCACAGTATGATTTCCGCGTCTGAATATGCTTTTGCTTCTCTCTCCATGGAGTAGTTTCCCCTTTCATCTGGGTATGGGGAACCTTAGATTTGTATGTTAGGTTTGATTGTATGAACCCAAGTACAGATTTTATGATCTGATCATATTCGATTGAGGCTTGAATGATTGAATGACTTAAATCCTGATCAAATTCCTATTGTTTCTGCTTTAACCTAGAATGAGAATATCTGCCTAGGTTGATAGAGCACCCTTAATTGAAGGTAGTGAATTGGCGACTTTAGTCGAGGAGCCAATTCGTTATTCTGTATCGAATTCAATTCGGTAGTGGAGGTTTGGTTCGTTAGGGCCTCAATCTGTTTACTCCGGTGGAGGTTAGTCGCCCGCTGGAGACTCAGATTGAGAGGGTCTGGAGACCTTTAGTCGAGACTTAAGACCGTTTAAGAACCTTTCGCAGTATATCTTTCATGAAAACTGAACTTGGTAAATTGCAATCCGGCTTAACTGCAATCTAGGGGGGACCATATCCGGGTGACCTCTCTCGACTTGAAAACAATCGTTTAACTTGCTTTGTTTGTTTGCTAATTTGGACTTGCACTAAAGTTTCACTGCTAGATAATAAGGATTCACTGAGTAGTCATCAAATCTAGGACCCGGGTTGACATTAAAACCCAAACCCGCTATACTACGCTTTAGGAAGTGGTTACACTTGGCCATTTTCTAGAGTGACAGTAGGAGTGAGTCAGCTACCTAGTCACCCAACCATCTATTCCAATTCACAAAATACAAAGCATGGCAAATTGTAGTCAACAAGTAATCAAGTCAAGACATCCATTCATTTATGCACACATGAGAACTAAACTTCCGGACTATCCTAATGGACCTCTCAGTCATCATCATAGGATATACTCGATCACATGCAACAAATCAAGATCAATGCCAATAAACACGAGATTTTCCCACAAACCGGCCACTTTGATCATGCATATAATGCTTGGACCCCTCAAAATTTTCAAAATTGGACATACATCAAGGCTCCAAGCACAAATCTCACTCACACAAGCATAATAGTAAACTATCCCCCCACACTTAAGCTCGACATTGTCCTCAATGGCGTAAGATATGGTAGAAAGATGTTACCGCTTGGGCTTGTTGAGTGGAAGTTGGAATCGATTCCGGGGTAGGATATTTGGAGCTTCAAGGAGAGAAAAAAAGCACACACAGAAACACAGTACGACTCGCTCGAGGCGAGATTATTACGAAACACAATACGATAATAGTAATTGCAGGACAAACTTGCTAACCTCCATTGGGTTGCCTCCCAACAAGAGCTAAGTTATCGTCATTAGCTTGACGGTTGGGGATCAATCACGTCTTGGAACGTGATGCCACCAAGAGTGGATCCACCACACTCTAGGGGTGAGGCTTGTAGCCTCCCATCTTAAGCTCCATGAGTTGGCCCTCTTAGGTTTGGCCTTCTCCTTCCTTTGGGCCAAAGCTTGCTTCATCTTTTGCCTCCAAGCATTCTTCCTCTTTTCCTTGGGCATAGTACCCTCCTTGACTTCCTGCTCAACATCACCACAAGCAACACAAGTAAGAGTGGGGTTCGCCTTGAGAGGCTCTCCTCCACTCGCATTCACATCATTCGAAACCAATTCCTTCACTTCCTCACTTCTAGCCTTAGGGTCGATTTCAAGCTTGATTCTCTCCTCACCATCCCTTAGAATTAAGGTTCCCTCATTAACGTCTATCAATGCGTTGGCGGTGGCGAGGAATGGACGACCAAGTATGAGCGACATATCCGATTCCTCGCTTATGTCGAGAATCATGAAATCGGTCGGATAGCAAAACTTGCCTACTCGCACCAACATGTCCTCTATAATGCCTCTCGGGCTAATGACCGAACGGTCGGCTAAAGTGCTGCTAAGCTTAGTGGTCTTAAGTTCACCTACTTCTAACTTTTTGAAAAGCTTATAGGGCATCACATTAACACTAGCTCCTAGGTCCGCCAAGGCATTGTCTATATGATGGTTACCAATACCAAGAGGGATAGTAAAGCTACCTGGGTCGGATCGCTTTTTGGGCAAGCGGTTGAGGAGGAAAGCCGAACACTCCTCGCCAAGAGTCACGTTGGCGAGGCCTTTAAGCTTTGGTTTCTTGGTGATGAATCCTTTTAGGTACTTTGCATATCTTGGCATTTGATCCATGGCTTCAAGGAAAGGGATATTAAGGTGGAGGTTGCAGATCATTTCCATAAAACCTCCACACTCGTTCTCCAACCTCTCCTTGTACATCCGCATGGGGAAAGGAATAGGTGGCTTGTACTCAACAACCAGAGGTGGTGTCGGCGATGCCTTCCTTGCCGCTCTCCTCTCTCTCCCAGAGGGCCCTTTCTCTCCATCCTTCGGGTTGGCATATTCCTTCTCAATCACTTCTTTAGCGGTGACGCCCGGAGTCACCTTTCCACTTCCCACTTGAATTGCATTCACCCCGGCATGATCCTTGGGGTGCGCCACGGTTTGGGAAGGTAGGGCTCCCTTTGGTCTCTCGGTGAGGATCCCAAAAAGATTGCCGATTTGCACTTCCAAGCTTTGGAGGCTCGCTTGATGGCTTCGGAGTCCCGCCTCCACCGAGGTAAACTTGGTAGTCACCACATCCATAAATTGCTCAATCTTCTCAAAATTTTGAGCACTCGTGCTCACAAAGGTGTTCACTAGGTCTTCAAGCTTGGATAGCTTGTCGAGTTGTTGTTATTGTTGAAACCCTTGAACACCTTGTGCGAGATATAGTTGTTGGAAGTTTGAGCTTTGGACTTGAGGCCTTTGTTTGATGAAGGTTGGCCGAGGTTTATAATTGCCCATGGCGCCTTGAAAACCCGGGGGCCTCCGATTAGTCGGTGATGGCCAAGCAAAATTGGGGTGGTTCCTCCATCCAGGATTATAAGTATTGCTATATGGGTTATTAGCCCTAGCATTTGCCATGAAATTGACTTGCTCCTCCGGAGTGGTCGCCTCCTTCATTGCTTGGCACTCCGCCATCTCATGGCTAGTGCTCAAACACCAATCACAAGACATCACTGACCTCTTTCCTTGCTTCTTATCTTCAAGAATGACCTCTATCAACTTGTACAACTTTTCCTCAAGTGGAGCGCTCACTCCCACACTTCTCACTCCCCTATCATTGCTTCTCCTCCCACTTCTCGTCAATCCCCAATTGTATCCCTTGAGGGTCATGTCTTCAAGTAGCTCGGTCACTTGGGGTGGAGTCATATTCATCAATTTCCCTAGACATAGTGAGTTAATGAGAATCTTGTCTTCTTGGATTAGACCAACGTAGAAAGTTTCAATCCGAAACTGTTCTTCGAACCCATGGTGAGGGCATTAAAGAAAATAATTGGAGTATCTCTCCCAAGCATCCCTCAAGGTCTCGTCTTCTTCTTGCTATAAATGGGTAATCTTCTTTCTCCACTCGACCGTCTTCGAAGGCGGGCAGTAGCGGGACATGAATCTGTTGAGAAGATCGTCACATGAGGTGATTGAACAAGGCAGGCGGTTGTTTAGCCACCAGAGTGCTTTCCCCGCAAGTGAATAGGGAAAAAGCCTCGGTTGCAAAGCTTCAGTCGACATGCCATTGATTTTCAAAATCCCCGCGAGCTCCAGGAATCTTTGCACATGCTCTCTTGGTGACTCGGTCGAATGACAGTGGAACAAAGCATTGTTCTTTATCATGGTCACTATAGCCGGCTTGATCTCGAAATTGTTGGCCGCCACGAGAGGATGTAGGATTGGCGATTGAATGTCTGCCGGTCGTGGGGACATATAGTATCCCATTGTCCTTGGGGCTTCCTCTTCTGCCGCCACATCGATTAGGTTACGAGCTTGGGCGACTCCTGCTTCTCTTTGGTTCCCCACCATTTCTACTACAATGTCGGGTTCACCTTCCACTTCTTCAACTTCTACTCCACTAACACTGGGACCAAATTGTTGTCCCCTTTCTTCACTTCTCCTCCTTCCTCAGATAGCTCCCTCTCCCGTGCTAGGAGTCGGAGAGTTCGGTTTATGTCCTCGTCACGGGGAAGTCAAGGTGTCGGATTGCTCCAGGTCATGCACCTCCCTACACACAATCAGAAAACAACACCAAATCTAGCACAAGCAAAGTACACACACTTTCAAAAATGGAAATTAAAGGCTAGATTAACACCAAACAACTTTTTCAAGATAACAGACCATTGTCCCTAGCAACGACTCCAAAAACTTGACTCTCTCCGAATATCAATATAAATACCCTCCTAAGGTCCATGTATAAACCTTAGTAGGGTGCAATACAGGGCAAGTGTGTTTATATATCGACTCGGGCTGGTCCGTGTACCCCTACTTCAATTGTTTGAAACATTAACTAGCGGGAAAAATCCCTAAATACAGCTAATAATAAAACAAATTCTTAAACTATAACAGTTATAACAATAAAATCCTAAAATACCCAACTTTGAAGCCGATCGATGCCCATATACTCGAAGCACACACTGGATCGAGGCCCATACACTCGAACAACTGGATCGACAGTGACAATCTCGAACCAACTCAAGTATTCTGCGAAAAAAATTTGGAGGAGCTTTGCTGCTTAGATGCCTCATCCTCTTCTCGCCTATGATTATTACTATCCCTCGAGACGGCATCGTCGCTTTCTTTACCCGCAGAGGACATATCTTCAATCGACGGCTTGAGATGCGGCAGAGGCAGAGACGGTTTGGGGTGGACGACGCTGCGGTTGCTGCTGTGGTCTTGATGGCGGTGGGGGGGGGGGGGGATTTTGTCGTCGGCGGAAGAGGTTGGTGCCGGGCAAGGTGGATCGGTAAGGTTGTTATTGTTGGTGGTGTTGATCGAATTCAGAGAGGAAGGAATCGTGAGAGAAGGCAATCCGGTGACTGATTCCCGAATTAGGTACGAAACAGAGATCAATCGCCATCATTGATGATTCTTGAGGTGGTTCGAGGTTATAACCCTCGATCCATGTTGTTCGAGTGTTTATGGCTCGATCTACTCTGTGCTTTGAGTAGTTCGAGTGTTTGTGTCTCGATCCGCTTCAAACATTGGTATTTCGGGAAATTATTTTATAACTGCAGTAGTTTAGGGATTTGTTTTATTATTAGTTGTATTTAGGGATATTCTCCTTATCTAGCAAATCGGTTTTGGTTAAAAAGTTTGCTAATTAAAGTAAAACAAGGCAAAAGTAAATGGTTTTGAAAGCTCTTTGTGAGAAGGATTACTCGGGTGTCGCTTCCCCCTAACTACTACCATGGCATGTGAATTGAAGTGATTGCTATGGGCAAGGTAACGGCGAACCGCTAGGAAATGCAAAAATGGTCGTAGACGACACTCTCGATTGCGAAACCAAGGGATACGTTATAGGCTACTCAAGTAGCCCTCTTGGTTAAGGCAATCAATGGTTGACTTACTCTCTCACTCAACCCAAGGGTTGGTCGGCTTAATCGCGCTTAACCAAATTTCTTAATTCAACATAGCGGTTTGCCCTACATTAACCTAGATTGATGACTTAAAAAGCCCAAGGAATCCCAACTCAATCGAGCCTCCCTTGAAAGGGGATTTTCCCTCTAATCTAGGTTAGAATGGGCAATTGGATTGCTAAGCACAAACATGCACAATCACATGAAAAATACCTCAATTATTGAATTAAACAACACCCATAAACAATCATTGAAACCACACAACAACTACATGGTAAATAGTTAGGGTTTCACAACACCCAAGTGAAAAAGGAAACTACTCCATGCTAGAAAGGGGAAGAACACAAGAGGAAGAGGTAGAAACCATCATGGTGATGCCTCCAATCTCCTTTGAGCTTGTGTTGATCTTCTCTTGGGGAGAATCTTCCCAATTCACCACTTGGAGCAACCCGCCTTCTTTCTTCTTTTGTTCGTTCTTTCTCTCTCTAAAATCTGAAGAAGAAAACACTTTCTCACTCTTGGGCTCTCCCTCTCTCTCTTCCTTTCAGCTCTACTTTTAAACAGGGATTGGGCTCAGTTCACGGCCTCAGTTCACGGTCGTGAACTCTTAAACGCGTCCGGGAACTCAAGGTTGGCGTTGAAACGCACCGCTTCGCTTGCTCAGGTTCACGGGCAACAGCTCCAGTTCACGATCTTAGTAATCGTGAACTCGCCTACCGTTAGTAACTTCGGGAAGTGCCTTGGACGCCTTGATGTTCACAACCCATGCCTCCTCTTCAAGGTCTTAGCAGACCGTGAACTCACAAGGGAAACCATGAACTGCAGGTTTTTCACCTCTTCTCCTTGTTTTCGCTCCTTTTCATCCAACTTTCGACCTCGGGGCTGGTTTCACCTGTTAGATCCTGAAACGTGCTAAAACACAAGAAATCTGGCGTAAAACCACCCTTTTAGAAGAACAATTGCCACAATCGCTTAAGAAAAATAGGGGTAAAATGCGTACAATTAGGCCTGAATCATCCAACTAAACAAACATTAGTACACTACTTGCCAATTCGACTTCAAAGCTATTTCTTAATATAAATCAAAGTTGAAAATGATCTTTCTGCACTTGCAGTTGCAATGGGTAGAGTCAAAACTAGTTTTAGAAGCAAATACACTGACGTATATGACTGATGCACTTTTGTCTTCACCATTACTTGAGATAATTCATCAACTGGACTTGACAATGAGTGTACACCTTTAGCACATTGATTGTTGCCAAATACTACGTAGAGCAGTGATGTCCACTCTTTACCATAATAATTAAATAATATATTTATATAATATAAGAAATCTCGACCGATGCGTGCATGTCATGCCACCTTGTCGAGGTGACCACTAGCTTCATGTGGTAGCCATGGTGTGAAGGCATGTTGGTCTGGACTTGGGTGGTTGCATATAAGCAATGTGGATAAGTGGGTTTGACATCCTCTACCAGTAATCTAGAAGAGGTCTAGACTGATTTGTTGAAGGTGAGACCAACAAAGAAAAACAAGGGATTAAGCGGCCATGAATGATGAGTTGTCGTGGGAGATACGGGGTTGTTTGCTTCGCGGATTTGAAAAATAAAGGTTTTGGTATAATTTGGATTTTGAAAAACCATTGATATATGAGGTTTTGGGTGCATTATGAATTTGATAAACACCATTGTTTTTTTATGGATTTCATGATGGATTTTGTTAATTAAATTTGTATGTATAAAGTGTAACTTACCTTTATTGCCCTCAATGATATATGAAGAGAGAAAATATGAGGGGTAGGTTTGGTAAAAAAATTATGGATTTCAAAGTCTATGATCAATTCCCACCTAAAGAGGTGGGATTCTCAAGTCTGTGGGCCCCACGGATTTGGACCCTCAAAGTCCATGGGTCCCACGGATGTTACCTTTAAATACTTGAAGCAAACAATGGATTTTGGACAAGTATATCGTGGATTCAAATCCATTACAAAATCCTTCACCAAATCCATCAAGCAAACAAGTCGTAGCCTAGGCATGTAAGAAGAAAAAATTCGTGTCCCGGTGCGATTGAGTAGGCAAGCAAGGCAGCTCGGCTATTGATTATAGAGAAGGTGGTCCATGGGCTCTTTGACGAAATAGCACAACAAGAACTTGACAGTACAACTATTGAACTTTTTGTGGCTAAAATATAAACTTGTGTGGTTAAATTATATAGCTACGAAATAATTATTTTGTAGCTCATGTAGTTAGAAGTGGCGCAGCTAAAAGTTAGCCACAAATTTTTTCAGTTGTGTAACTAACAAACAAAAAATTTAGTTATAAAAGTATCATAATATAGATGCCTTGGTACAAAGAGTATTTGATGTAGCTGCATCCTTCGTATATTTTGCGCCATAAGGAATATAATTTGTGGCTTTATCAAACAATTTGTTACTCGGTAACAATTTGAGACTAAATTATGATAATTTTTCCTCACAATTAGCTATAACTGTTATCACATATTATTTTAAAACTAGAGGAAATTAATTTATTACCACCAAAAGAGTTGTGGCTACAAATTTATTAATAGCTACAAAATACCTCATATGGTTAGAATTCATGTTTTTGTTACTGTGTAGTCATCATGGCAAAAAGAAATTGAGATTTAGCTTTATATACACAAGTTGTGGTAATATAATATATTTTATGCTCGTAGTGATACCAAGCTATGGTTGCATATGCTTCAAAATTGGACTATTAGAGGAACATATGATTCAAAATTAATTGTTCTTAAATAAGCTTGTTTGGTGTTGGAAGAAGAATGAAATTTTTTTTTGTTAGACTCAAAGAATTAGCTAAGCATTTTATTCAAACAAATATAGAACTAGAATGGATGGTTTTATGCCTATTACCAGCTTTTCCTCTTGAGTTGAGACTCATCATTCAGATAGATGGGGCAACGACTAATATTGCGTTTGTGGGAAAAAGAGTAATTAAATAAACATTGAATAAGACTGTTCCTAAAGGTTCACAATCGATCGAATTTTTATTTCATATGGCCTTATTCAATCCAATTGTACCATGTAATATGTTAAAACTTAAAACGTGTTCTGATTGAGTTATTTCAACCCTACACTAGAAATTTCTATTTGTCTAAATTGATCATAGATCAATACCACTTTTTATTGTGGAGTATTGAATACACCTATAATTATAAGCTTCATGTTACTCTTCCCAAAGACATGTCAGGGTCGAGGCATCCCAATTCAATTAAACGAGATGACAATTTTTCATTCTGTGAAATCAAAATTACCCTATACTTTATGATTCATAATAATAAGCATCAAGCTCGGAATTAGGTTTATTATTATCTAAATATTTATATATGGATGACCAATGACCTACCACATTAGATGCTCACTTGGGAGTTACATGTAACTCCTATTCCTATATAATTATCTCTAATTCATATGCATTGATGTAAGGATGTAGTGATTACCAAAGGGTGTCTATAAATAGAGCACACTATTGTATCACAAATGAAGTATGAATAAGAAGAACTATTCCCCCTCTTCTCTTGTGTCTTTCCCTCTCTAATCTTCTCTGTAGAGTTTATATTTTCCATTAGTTTCATAATACGTTATCAGCACTAGACTCTCCCTTTTAAAAAGGTTAAATCCATAATTGTTCTGCTCAAGGTATGTCGATTCTTCCAAATTGTTTCTTTTATTGACCTATTTCAATTTACATATCATTTCCTTTATTATTAATCAACACATGAAATCTTTGTTTGAGAATGCAAATGTATAATTTCCTTCTTAATAATTTTTTTAGCAAGTCATGATTATATATACTTCGTAGTAGTATAAAAATCTCAATATATTTTGCCTTTATAATTTGTTTATTTTGAAATTCGAATTTATTTATATATTTGTAAAAATATCAAATTGTTATATCATGGGTCACATAAGTCGTTTGTCTTGATAGTAATCTATATTTATTTATTGAATTTTGTCTTTAATTTGTGTATATTTTTATGATAGTATGTCGAATCTTTCAAAGCTTGAATTTTGACTTTAATTTGTGTATATTTTTATGATAGTAAGTCACTGGAAAGAATTACCTATCACGGGTGCTAGATGCTGAAATTCATTTAGCTGCCAACGGTCTTGGAGACACGATTAAAGAGGGCAATGAAGCATCAGATCAAGACAAAGCTAAGCAATGATCTTTCTTCGACATCACCTCCACGAGAGATTGAAGAATGAGTATCTTACGGTAAAAGATCCACTTATTTTGTGGACTAATTTGAAGGAGCAGTATGACCCCAAAAAAATCTGTGATTCTTCCTAAGGCTCGTTATGATTAGATGCATTTGAGGTTACAAGATTTTAAATCTGTGAGTGATTATAATTCAGATCTATTCAAAATAACCTCACAACTACTGTTATGTGGAGAAAATATTACCGACGAAGATATGTTGGAAAAAACATTCTCCACGTTTCATGCATCCAATGTGCTCCTGCAGCAGCAATACCGTGAGAAAGGTTTCAAGAAATATTCTGACTGATTTCTTGTCTCCTTGTTGCTGAACAAAATAATGAGCTCCTAATGAAAAATCACCAATCTCGTCCTACTGGTGCCGCCCCATTCCCAGAAGCGAATGCAACGACGTTCACCCAATATCCTTATGGGCAAATACATGACGTGGGTGTGGGCGAGGACGTGGGCGTGGTCATGCTCAAGGCCGTGGCCGTGGCCGAGATCTTGGTCATGGTAGTGGTCGTGGTGAAAGTTTCAAAAGCTCATTTTTCCCCAGAAGTGGAAAAAATGATGGTAGAAGAAGCAAGAAACAAAGTGTTCATGGTAACAAACACGTCGAAAATGTGTGTTACCTTTGTGGTGGAAAAGGTCATTGGTCTCGTACATGTCGTACACCAAAACACTTGGTTAACCTCTACCAAGAATCACTGAAAGGGAAGAAGATAGAAACCAATTATATTTTTGAGGAAGATGATTCAGGAAAAGACTATAATGATGCTACTCATCTAGACGTGTCCGACTTCTTTGCCACCTTGAAGGAAAAATAGATCACCTGATTGGGCTTGAGTTCAAGTCCTTAAGCCTCATTTCTTAAGGAGAATCTTAAAGCATTCCTATTGGCTGATAGTGGATTAGGTAGTTAATGGGGGTTAGTAGTTAATAGGTAGTTAAGGATAAATGGGGTTATGCAAATATAATTAATATAATTAATTAATAATTCTCTTTCTCTCTCATCCCATGATTTTCTCCATCACCCTCTCTCTACATTATAATTAAAAAGAAATATAAAATTAATTTTATTGAATATTTAATAAAATCCGAATTTAATAATTTTCTTTTTCTAAAATGGAAATTTGAAATTTAAAATTTATGCCTCTCTCACATCTCGGCAAATTCCGATTAGTATTAACATTTTGTAATGACATTATCAATATTTATAAATTGAATTATCTTTAAGGCTTTTCGTTGCATGGGTTCAGGATTTTTCGTTGTTAGATATTTGTTTGTGTTATTATTAATGTTATTCGACATGTTTTTTAATAATTTTATATGACATTATTAACTTTTTATGTTATGTTATGTTTGTAACATTAGCAAAAGTGAAATTGTGTTTTCAATTTGTTGGTGCTTGAAGTTTATTTACTATTACATCGTATTATCAATTTGGTTCGCAATGATTTATAATCATTTGAAGTGTTATTATCTATGTGTTTTTTTTTCAAGCACAATACAACCATTAGCAAAAATTTATTTCATTTGTAACATTGCTTATGTTTAGTGATTTGAATTATTAATATTTTTTTCGTTTATGTTTGTAACTTTGTCAAATGTCATTATCAAGAAGCATACTTGTTAGGTATTCGTTTGTTTATGACATTAGCAAAAGTGAATTTACATTTAATGATATAACTATGGTTATTAATCTTTCAGTCTAAGTTAGTAACGCAATTGGTGTCATTATTAATAGGTGTGTATAAGCATTATCAATGTTTGAAAAATAAGATATTAATAATATCTAGTAAGGTATTTAACAATCATTAGTTATTAATGATTTTTAATATATTTATTAAAAGCTTGATGTCATTTATAATGTTGAAGTCGCACATTGTTACATTGATGTTTTGTGTTTATTTTCAACGAAATACTTTTCGTTATCAATGATTTATTGTATTGTTATTAAAAGTTTGGTGTTGAGGCGTGAATGTTGGTTTGCTTGAGCTAATATTTTTCTTGACAATGTTTGCTTGACTGAATCACACAGGTGCACTATGTCACAAGTACCCATGATGTTGAAAATCAGTATTGTGCTTTATGATCATTGAGAATGATAATGTAAAGCAATATTAATTGATCATTAAACGTTAATAATGTCATTAGAAATCATTGGAAGAGGTCATCACTAGTTAGTTATAAACATGATGTGAAAATGTGAATCATTAGTACTAAAGATGTTGTAAATCAATGATATTGTTATTCAAACTGTTAATGACCATGTTACATAACTTTAATGATTCATTCATAGGCGTTGATGATGAAACTATAAAACAGTAACAATTGATCCAAAATTGTTAATAATGTAATTGTAAGGAATTGATAAGTATATTGAAGTCGTTAATAATGATGAGGTATAATAATAAAGATTCATTTCATAAATGTTGATAACGTCATTGCAAAATGTTAATACTGCATTACACGTTGCCACGAAGTGAGAGAGAGCATATATTTTTAATTTCTCATTTTTAATTTTCATTTTAAAAAATAAAAAATATTAAGTTCAAATTTATTAAATATTAAATAATAATATTTAATTAAATTAAATTAATTTCGAATTTACTTTTTATGGTAGTGGAGAGAGAGGGTTATGGAGAAGATTAAGGGGAGAGAGAAAGAGAATCATTAATGAGTAATATTGATTATATTTTCATAATATCTTATTTATTCCAACTAACTATTAACTACTAACCCCTTATTAACTATCTAATCTAGTATCAGCCAATAAAAATGGTTTAAGTACCTCCTTAAACAATGAGGCTTAAGGACCGGATTCAACCCGACCTGATTGGTGATGGGAATGTTCGCAAGTGAAAAACTTAGCATTTTCATTTGAAATTTCTATTTCGTTGTCGCTTTGTTCACAAGTTAAAAGTTTAGGTTTCCCATTTGAAATTTCACTTTCTTTGTTATTTTCCTTGAGTGTGTTTTTCCTATTAATGTGTCAGTTTAATATAATTTCCTCTTTATAATCCTTATGTGGTATAATTTCATTTATTTATTATAATCATGTCATTATTTTTATATTTATTTGGAGATATTTTCTTATATTGATTTACTTTCTATCTTTTGTGAAGAATGAATATTCTCATGCTTAGCACCAAGATAAAAAACCATGATGTGTGTCTTATCGATAATGCATCGACACACACAATCTTGAAGGATAAGAAATATTTTTCTCATCTTGAAATGTGAGAAGCAAATGTTAGTATTATATCTGGAAGTACAAAATTAATTGAAGACTCCGGAAGAGCTAGTGTATTGTTACCAGAAGAAACCAAATTATATATCAATGAAGCCTTATACTCTTCAAAGTCTCAAAGAAATTTATTGAGTTACAAAGATATTCGCCGAAATGGACATCATATTGAGACAAAGGAAGAAGAGAATAAAGAGTATATTATGATAACAAATATGGTCTCCGATAAGAAATACAAATTGGAGAAATTGCCTGCTATTTCTTCTGGGTTGTACTACACATTTATTAGTACAATTGAAACACATGCAGTGGTAAATCAGAAGTTTATAAATCTTGATAATTTTATAGTCTGGCATGACCAGTTAGGTCATCCCAGATTGATTATGATGCGAAAAAATCATTGCTAATACATGTGGACATCCATTGAAAGGTCACAAAATTTATCAGTTTAAAGATGTACCATGTGTTGCATGTTCTCGTGGTAAGTTGATTATACGGCCATCACCCGTAAAAGTGAGGAGTGAATCTCTTACATTTTTAGAACGTATACAGGGTGATATATGCGGGCCAATTCGACCACCATGTGGACCATTTAGATATTTTATGGTTTTAGTTGATGCATCAACTAGATGGTCACATGTGTGCTTACTATCAACTCGCAACCTGGCATTTGCAAGATTACTTGCCCAATTGATACAACTACGAGCACATTTTCCTGATTTTCCAATCAATAAAATACGTCTAGATAATGCTGGTGAATTTACTTCACAAACTTTCAATGACTATTTTATGTCCAATGGGATTGATGTTGAACATCCTGTAGCACATCTTCATACACAAAATGGCATTGCAGAGTCATTTATTAAGCGTTTGCAACTTATTGCAAGACCATTGCTTATGAAAACAAACTTGCCAATTTCTTGTTGGGAGACATGCTATATTGCATGTGGCAACATTAATTCGCATAAGGCCAACAAGTTGTCATGAAATTTCTCCCTTGCAAATGGTTTTTGGTCAGGAACCTAATATTTCCCATCTAAAAATATTTGGGTGTGCCGTCTACATCCCTATTGCTCCACCACAACGTGTTAAGATGGGTCCTCAAAGGAGGTTGGGAATTTATGTTGGATATGAGTCCTCGTCAATCATAAAATACTTAGAAACCTTGACAGAAGATTTATTCACTACTCGTTTTGCTGATTGTCATTTTGACGAATCAATTTTTCCAACATTAGGGGGTGAGTACAAACAACTGGGAAAAGATATTTATTGGAATGAATTATCATTATCTCACCTTGATCCTCGTACTAGACAATGTGAACTGGAAGTTCAAAAGATAATTCATTTACAAGGTTTAGCAAACCAACTACCGGATTCTTTTACTGACCAGAAGAGAGTGACAAAGTCACACATACCAGCTGTAAATGCTCCAGTGAAAGTTGATGTCGCTATTGGACAATCTGAAATTGCAAATGAATCTAAACCACGAATGAAGCGTGGTAGACCAGTAGGTTCAAAGGATAAAAATCCTCGAAAAAGAAAAAGGAGCTATGAATCAAGTTGGTCAAATCGAGGATATGAAAGCTTAAGAAGAGTCCCCAAGCATAACTAAGATTGTAGTTCCTGAAGAACATCGGGTACCTAAAAGTTTTGATAATGAAGAGATCTCAATCAATTATGTCTTGGATGGAAAATGTTAGAATCGAAGTGAAATAATCGCCGACGATGTTTTTGCTTACGCTGCAGCGTTGAGTGTGATGAATGAAAATGATGATCATGAACCAAGATCTATTGATGAATGCAAGTCAAGAGATGATTGGCCAAAGTGGAAAGATGTCATTGAGGCGGAATTAACTCGCTTTCAAAGCGAAAGGTTTTTGGACCGGTAGTCCTTACACCAGAAAATGTAAAGCCAGTGGGATACAAATGGGTTTTTGTGCGGAAAAGAAATGAAAAGGGTGAAGTCATGAGATAAAAAGCACGTCTTGTCGCACAAGGATTCTCACAGAGACCTGGCATTGATTATGAGGAGACATACTCCCATGTTGTGGATGCAACTACGTTTCGATACTTGATTAGTCTGGCAGTTCGAGAAGGATTAGATCTGTGTCTAATGGATGTTGTGACAGTCTATTTGTATGGATCACTTGAGAATGATATATATATGAAACTCCCTGAAGGATTCACTTTGCTAGAAGCAAACAAAACACATTCTCGAGAAAATTTTTCTATCAAATTGAACAAATCCTTGTATGGATTGAAACAATCTGGACGAATGTGGTACAATCATCTCAGTGAATAATTGATGAAAGAAGGATACAAGAATGACCTTATTTGTCCATGTGTTTTTCTAAAGAGATCGGGTAGTGAGTTTGTTATAATATCAGTTTATGTTGATGACATAAACATCATTGGAACTCCCGAAGAGCTTCCAAAAGCAGTTGATTGCTTGAAGAAAGAGTTTGAAATGAAAGATTTAGGAAGAACAAAGTTCTATCTTGGATTACAGATTGAACATTTGAAGGATGGTATTTTTGTGCATCAAGAACGATATGTTGAAAAGTAGCTTAAGCGATTTTATGTGGACAATTCACACCCGTTGAGTAATCCAATGGTTGTAAGATCACTTGATGTGAAAAGAGATCCATTTAGACCTCGAGAAAGTGATGAAGATCTGTTTGGCCCTGAAGTGCCATATCTTAGTGCGATAGGAGCATTAATGTATCTAGCCAATCACACACGACCCGATATATCGTTTGCTGTGAATATATATGCAAGATATAGCTCTTCTCCCACTAAAAGACATTGGAATGGAGTTAAACATTTACTCATTACCTTCAAGGAACGACGGATATGATCTTGTTCTATTCGAGTGCATCGAAGTTGGATTTAGTGGGATATGCAGATGCATGATATCTCTCAGATCCCCACAATGGTAGATCTCAGACAGGATATTTGTTCACTTGTGGTGGTACAACCATTTAGTGGCGATCCACAAAACAAACTATAACAGCCACATCATCCAATCATGCTTAGCAATTCACTAGGCAAGTCGTGAATGTGTTTGGTTAAGATCTATAATTCGACACATCAAAGAATCGTGTGGACTATCTCTAAGAAAAATGATCCTGACGATAATGTATGAAGATAATGCAGCATGCATTGCTCAATTAAAGGAAGGATACATTAAAGGAGATAGAACAAAACATATTCCACCCAAGTTCTTTTTCACTCATGATCTTCAAAAGAGTGGTGAAATAATTGTTCAACAAATTCGTTCAAGTGAGAATCGAGCAGATTTATTCACCAAGTCATTCCCATCGACAATCTTTGTAAAGCTTGTTCGTGAAATTGGAGTTCGACGACTCAAAGGCCTGAGCTGATGTGGTCATGAGGGGGAGCATATACGCGCTGCACTCTTTTTCCCTTAACCATGGTGTTTCCCACTGGGTTTTCCTAGTAAGGTTTTTAATGAGGCAACATGAGATAGCGTAATAATGCAATCTAGTGGTCATCTAAGGGGGATTATTATGTAAATATTTATATATGGATGACCAATGACCTACCACATTAGATGCTCACTTGGGAGTTACATGTAACTCCTATTCCTATATAATTATCTCTAATTCATATGCATTGATGTAAGGATGTAGTGGTTACCAAAGGGTGTCTATAAATAGAGCACACTATTGTATCACAAATGAAGTATGAATAAGAAGAACTATTCCCCTCTCTTCTCTTGTGTTTTTCCCTCTCTAATCTTCTCTTGTAGAGTTTATATTTTCCATTAGTTTCATAATAATTGACTTTTAATCTGAATTGGTCCCTTGACAGAAGCAACTCACTTTCAATTGGGCGTTTTAACGGCCCAAATTACGAGCCTACCCTTCAACGTTTTTGCGAGGCTTATTGTTGTCGGTGTGGGCTGCGTTCACTTGAGGATAATAAAAAAATCAATTTTTTTTGCTAAATAATTTTTTATATATATCTCCACTTGAACATCCATTCAAATTCAATCATAGCCATTAGCCAGGAAAGTGTTGGGACTCGAACGGATGAGGGTCTAAATACGATAGTCCGAGATTGGGTGACTAGGATTATAATAGAGTCGTAAACAATGTTTACTTTCCGTACAAAATATTTCCACCCTCTACAAAACCTTGGGTTACAAGAAATTTCTTCATAAGATAAAACTATCACCACTTTAGATTCCAGGCTTAAGAACCTAAAGCATACCTATAAGTTTCATACGAAGAAAAAATGAATTTTTGGTATGTCCTTTCCACCATCCAAGCCACTCTATTTATAGTCGACAAAGGAGGGTCTCGAAAGATTGCAATCCTTCATTTTTGGCTGGTACATCTTCCCAAACGTTGCAAATATTTGAAATTTGTTTTTGGCTCGACCGATTTGGTTATTCCAACCGCCACATCGATTCGGTTCGATTTGGTTCAACTCCGTTTGGTCTGGTTGGTTACACAAACCAATATTATTGATTATCAACATATTACATCAAATCGACCGAATTCACGGCCATGCCTTCCCACAGATTACCAACATGGTATTTCAAAAGATTTTCTTGGATCTTTCCCCTTTTATTTCCATTCACACCATTAAAAATCCCAATAGTTAACCATAAGTTCCATACTTGGATCCATTAGGATTTTTACTCACGACAATTTCCACTATGAAATTTAGCAAGCACATTCTCGATGCAAAAAATTTGAGAGAAGGAAATCTTCTTTGTCGTTCCGCTTGATTCAATACATAGAATCACATTTTCCTCCCCCATGTCCTACATGGAGAATTTAGATAACAATAACTTTTTTTAGTAAAGTCCTCTTATCTTTGAATAGTCCCCAAGATAAGCATGTTATCCACATACACATATATGATGAATCTATTACCAGAATCGTCAAACATTGTACATACAATTTTGTCTCCTTGGTTTAAAATAACATAAACCACTAGACAAAATCACACCATCAAACCACTTAGACAAATCAAAATTTGTCTAAGACTTCGTAAATGTGAAAATAGAGAATCAGACAAATTGCACCATTGAGTATGAGACCTACACAAAGGTAATTGTCATTCTCTTATTTCTTTATTTTATTAAGCATTCTCCTTCTTCCTCATCTTCGAATCATCCCTCTTCCAAGTTACCTTCCAGATATGGAACATACCATGAGACTAGTACGAAGAAAACACATGTTTTACTACCATCGATGAAATACTCGCCATAAAAAATTCTCAAATTTTTCATAGACCGGAACCGTTTCTTGTAAAGAGCGGTTCAAGCCATCGTACCGGAAAATATTCTTTAGGATTGTTGGGACTCTAACGGACGAGGATCTAAGTACGATAGCCCGAGACAGGGTAACTAGGACTATGATAGAGTCGTGAACTATGTTAACTTTTCGTAAATAATATTTTCACCCTCAACAAAGCCTTGGGTTACAGAAAATATTTTCGTAGAATAAAACTATCACCACTTTATTTTAGGCTTAAAAACCTAAAGCATACTTAGAATTTTCATAGAAAGAAAGAATGAATTTTTGGTATGTACTTTCCACCATCCAAAGCCACTCTATTTAAAGTGAACAAAGGAGGGTCTCGAAGGATTGCAATCCTTCATTTTTGGCCGGTACATCCTCCCAAACGTTGTAAATATTTGGAATTCGTTTTTGGCTTAACTGCCATCCAAAATCGGCTCCAGAACATTGCATCTCATGGAGAAAATGAGTTCCTTCTAGTGGGAATAGATAATGACACAAGATTCATTTGAAATGAAACAATGCCTAGGAAACGTTGTCAATTCCATGCAATTATTGGCTCATGTATTTCATATTTGAAACATTGCCAATTTCTTGTCCAATCCAAACGTTGCAGGCTTCATTTCACAAAATAGAACATTGCATTGCTTGGTAAAAGGGAGCATTTCTACTATGCTATATAGTATTGGTGCTTTAATGTACAATTTTAGGTTGTATCATAACAATAAATGTATAAATTTAGGTTGTACCATAAAAGAATTTGTACCATTATGTTATGGTACAACTTTACAACTTGAAGTTGTACCATCACATAAAGGTACAAGTTCAAGTTGTACCATAAAAGAATTTGCACAAAAAGTATAGGTACATTTTGAAGTTGTACCATAACGTTAAAGGTACAATTTCAAGTTGTACCATAAAGACAAAAATCTATAGCACCAATGCTATATAGTATGGTAAAATTCCTCGGTAAAAGGACACGTTCCTTTTCAAAATGGACACATGTCTCGGCTCGAGTTACCTTAGTCGGTTTGGTTGGTCTTGTCAACCGATCCAAGTTTCCAACAGAGAAGAATATGTGTGGAAACCGATTATTTTGTACCTATTCAAGTTGGAATTAATAAGGAGATAAAAGGCATGTTCTAATTAACGAGTAAAAACTATACAAATTAATAAAATTAAAACTAAATGGATACTCCACAAATTAAGTACATAACCCCATGTAAAATGTCAACTTGCACGAATAAACCACCTTTGTTTTTCACTTTGATGGTTAAAGCCTAAAGGGGGACTCTATGGGCTCATTAAAAGTCATAGAAAGCTACTAAAAAAGTCAATGAAAATATATTATAACAAAATTTTGGATGATTGATAATCTTGCCATCAAACATATTTGGTACAACTGTCTCTGAATTCACATTAGTAAAATAATCATTCAGACGAATGATTCTCTCTCTTCATATAACATCGTACTAACAAAATAAAATAGCGTATACATCAAATACACGATTGACAAAAAATGAGATTGAATTTTGATATTATGTTTTTTATGTGGGTAGAGAAAGAAACATACTCGCGTGTGGAGAGCCTAGCTACATGCAGTTCAGGATATGAATATAATCCTCCAACGTTTATATATGGCTTGAGATTATAACATGTGTAGATATATGTGAGGATTAGATTGGTGTAATACTATACTTCAGATATTTTTAGTGAGATATTTTTATTTAGACCATGAATTAAACTGAATTTGGGGTATGATACTATACCCTAATCTCTAATGGATAAACCCCATGCCCCGATTCTCAAAACTCGAACCATAAATTCAATTTAATAGAAAATACTAATTGACCGTCGAGATTGGCCGGAGCTTAAAAAAGAAAAATCTAACAGGCATATCACATGGAGTATAGTATACTCCTAAAGTATATCAGTCATTACCCTATATGTGATAAAAGAGGGCAAAATACACTTGTATAGTCAAAACTTTCGCGTTTCTGCCAATAATTTCATCGTCAAACATGAGACGGCCAGATGCCGACGATGAATTCGACATTCGCCGGCCTATTCCCCTCAGTTGATGAGCAGTAGCGTCAGCAGTACGTCAGAATTCCCGGGGAGAGTGGAGCTCGATTTCAATTCCGCAAACTCTGTCCGCTCTTCTTCAACTTATTGGAGAAGCTCCTCGCAGTTGTCGCGGAATCCCGGGCAACTTCGTCAAATTCTCCGTCCAATCGCTTGCAGTTCGTCGAAGAAGAATCCTCCATTTCTCTCTCTCTCTAACTTTTTGAAACCCCCAATCTATGAACCCTAATCTCTGTGCCAATAATCTGGGTTTGTTGATGGCGGTGGAGGATTTGGGTATGGGGGTTTAAGAATCTGGGTGGGGTTTTCATTATTGAGAGCTCGTAGAGAGGGATTTGGGAATGTGGGGGATTTTTAGGGTGGCGGCGGTCGGATTTTCAAGGCGGTAGGGAGGTTTGCGATGGTAGGAAGAAGAAGATGAAGGGGACAGATCCCTCTTCTTCTTATTATTTTTTTTTTGTCTTGGAAATAGATGGAGATGGAGAAGAGATCTTTAAAATTAAATGGAATGACATAAAAAAATTACTTTAAATTGTGGCATGACAAGATTTATGTGGACATGATGTGTCGTCTAGGAGGTAGCCACATCAGCCTAACGTTCATTTCACTGACGGAATAGATGACGGTGTTAAAGTATTTGATGAAAATGGCTAAATTAGTCTAATAAGCTTTAAAAATGTAGCTAATAAGTAGTATTTCTCCAAATTCGGCTATTATTCGCACAAACACGAAAGTTTTAACTATACAAGTGTATTTTGCCCAAATAAACACCAAGAGACAAAGGACAAGCTATTCATCGACAACAAAAAGTTCTATTTACTCCAAAAATTAAAATATTTTGACTTTGTCTACTCCCATATCTTGATTGAGTCCAACCAACCTCCCTATTTGCCTCTCTTTTGCTGCGCAATTGGCCACTATGTACTTAAATATAATTATGCCCACGTACTCTGTTATAAATTCTGTCAAAATAGTCGCAGTTTTGTATACAATTTTAAAATATAAAAAGGGACCATATTTGAATTTGTCATATACCCAGGTGGGAAATCAAAACAAAAAAAAAAGCCACGTAAGTCAATTGCATTGCATGGGATCGGATTTTCCTTAATCGCCCAACCAGTAGTGACGTTTACCATTTCAACCAAAACATTCCAAGAAATTATTTTCTTTTTAAAATTTGGATATATGCGGCGAATAGTAATATATATAATATGTTTTTATTATTAAAAAGAGTCAAATTTTCCGAATCTTGCGTAATCTTTTAAACTAATTATGGGGAAATCTTTGCAATATACTTTCTTCCGTCGCAGGTCTCTCTTAATTGAATAATTAGGTTACAATCAATTAGCATAAAACAATTTATGTGTTCATATTAGTAGTTAAATTAGTTTTTTTAGGCAATCATACCAGCACTAATGTGTCGAATCATATAAGTTATTTTGAAGTTAAATGTGTGAGGATAAGAAATGTTGAGCTGAGTGACCTCTTGAAAAACTCCCATATTGTATCCTTTTAAAGACCAATAAGAAGATTCTTCCTAATATTAATTGCATTAAAAACCAAAACAATAAAACTTTTTTTTCCGTTGAATCAGTTGCTTTATTCCAAATACGAACCGAACGAAGTGGAATCACAAAGGATCCCAAATAAACCTTTCACTGCAACCTTCCTCTATATATGAGACTACTTACAGAAACTTCAAAACAAAAATTCTATAAGTAGCTAAGTCTTGCAAGTGCATATCGTAAGCTTCTATTTCCACTAGATAAAAACTGTAGATCCACCCTAATTTGTTCAGCAACTATCACAGGGTCTCGACTGGGAGTTCCATGGACCACTTTGCACCGTTCTTTCCAAACAAATGTCACTGTAAGACACCACAAAAGAGCATGCCATTTCCCAGCATGTGCATTCCTGACTAATTCTGTGTTGAGAGCCTGCACCATTGCATCCCAGTTCTGGAAATGTAGAAACCTGAATCGCAGTTGTGCAGCAAGGCTGAGGGAGAAAGAGCACCTGAGAAATAAATGATCCCGACTCTCAACTTCCACACCACATAGAGGACAAGATGCATCTGGAATCTTGCCCCATTGCAATAGTTTGTCTCTGGTAACAATTGTGTTTCTCATTAACAGCCAAGTGATTAGGCTATATCGTGGGGGACAGCAGCTACTCCAAAATAAGCTTGTACAAAGAGACAGGTGGTGTCTTTCTTCTTAGAGTGTCCCATACTCTGCGAACTGAGGAAACCATCATCTCTTGGGAATCACAAAAAATAACACCTCCCTGCTGAGATATCCATGATGAAATGATATCCCGCAGCTTGAGCAGCCTCCTCCATGTCTATGAACTACTATACTGCACCCTCAAAGACCAAAGATCACCCTATCCACACTTATATTCATACATCCATGCAACCCACAATGCTCCAGCCTTCATCAGAAATAACCAGAGCATGAAAATTGTGCAGGTCTGGTTCCATACCATCAAATCTTTGACTCCAAGTCCACCCTCCTTCTTTGGCAATGCCACAAAATCCCACACCACCTTAGCTCTCCCAGCATCAGTCTCATGCCAAAGGAATTGAGAACAAACCTGTTGAATCCGCTTCAGCGCCTTCTTAGGAAGCACAAAGAGTTGCATCCAATACTGCACAACTCCTAATAAGACTGAATTAATTAATTGCAATCTCCCAGGATAGGTCAGCTTCTTTGCTCTCCAAGATTTAATCCATTTTGTGATCTTTTCCACTAAAATGTCCACCTCTTTGGATGATAGCTTGCCTGTCATCAATGGCAGCCCCAAATATCTTACTGGTAGCTTATCCTTGTACTTGACAGACTCTCCCCCAAAATAAACTTCACATTTAGCTGGGTTGCTTTTAAGTCCTGATAGCTTATAAAACTGTTGCAGCACCTCTTTTACCTGAAGAATCGCTTGAGCTGAACCAGTGGTGAAAACCAGAATATCATCAGCAAAGCACATGTGATTGAGGCCAACTCTTCGACACTGGAGGTGGAAAGGGATCTGTCCTGATTGACCTGCAACTACCAACATGGTCGAGAGGCCCTCCATGACACTAGTAAATAAGTTGGTGATAAATGATCACCTTGACGAACCCCTTTCCTAGCTCTAAAGAAGCCACAAAGGCCTCCATTGATGCTTATAGTGTAATAGGCAGTTTGCAAACAAGCCTTGATCCATTTCATGAACCTCTCAGGGAATCCCATGGCATACATCATAAGAAACAGGTAATTCCAACTAACCGAGTCAAAAGCTTTCATGATATCTATTTTATTGCGCATCTAGAAGATAAAGTACTCATGTTATACCCACTAACCAACTCCTGAGCCAGCAATATATTATCCATTATGCTTCTCCCCTTAACAAATGCTAATTGAGTGTTACTGATAATCAGAGGCATAACCTCACTAATCCTCATAGCAAGAATCTTAACCACTATTTTATATAAAAGGTTCACACACGAGATGGGTCTAAAATTCTTCAAAGTGTCAGCATTCGAAACTTTGGGAATCAATGAAACAGCAGTAGCATTTACTCCACTAGGAAGATTAACTGTTTGAAAGAAGTAGATAACCCCTCTGATCACATCATCTCCAATAATTGGTCATGCCTTTTTGTAGAAACCAACAGAAAACCCATTCGGCCCTGGAGCTTTCTGTGGATTCATGCTAAAAACCACACTCCTAATCTCCTATGATGTGATGTCTTTGACAAGATTCTCACAGTCAGAAGCTGGAATGTGATGACGGACCAATTGAGATACCTCCTTATTCCCAGGGTTAATCTCCAGATTTGCCTCCCCCAGTAACTTTTTATAAAACCCAATGGCTTCCTCAACAATCTGGTCCGATTGAAAATTTTCCTCTCCTGACTCCTTCACCAGCTTCTTGATAGCCCTTTTGGAGTTGCGGATCTTTATAGCCTGATGAAAGAAACGTTACTCTGATCTCACACTGTTAACCAAGACACCCTAGATTTCTGCCAACAAAAACTTTCATAAGCTAAAGAGACATGATCATAGTGATCTTTTGCAAGTGTAACAGCCTCAAAGTGCTCTGAGGTAGGATCCGAGTAAGCTCTGGTTTGAACTTTCAGTAGTTCAACCTCAGCCTCCTTTACTTTATCCTGCAGGTCACCTTAGACTTCTTTATTAAACTTCTTGAGAGCCTGTTTAACTCTGGACAGTTTACCCTGTAGAATTTGCAAGGGTGACCTAAAACCTCAGTGCCCCATGCTTCTGCTACTATATCCAGGAACCGCAGATGGTCCGTCCAAAACTCAAAATAACGGAAAGGTTTAGGTAATGACTTCACTGGTGCAACTGTACAGACTTGTATTCCACAATGATCAGAAAATTGTGAAGGGAGAGCCTCCACATCACAATCCTTAAATGTTCTATATAGTCCAGATTAACCAACCCTCTGTCTAACCGCCTGGCAATAGGATGATGAGCCTGCCTGTTAGTCCAAGTGAATTGCGGACTCGTAGTTCTATAATCCACCAATTCCATCTCCCCAATCCAGTGATTAAAATCATTCATGCTTTGAATAGAAGATCGCTGATTTGAGGTCTCCTGAGGAACTCTAACAGTATTAAAGTCACCCCCAACTATCCAAGGATGACCAACGACTTTTAATTGCGAAATTTCCTTGTAAGTGCTCTGCCTCTCCACCTCATCATTAGAAGCGTAAACAGCAGTCACAAAGAAGCTATCCCTGTTTAAATCCTCTACCAAGCAGTGTATGAAGTTCTTCCTTGGTTTGAGGATCCGAATCTTAATTGCAGGATCCCAAAAAAGCCAGACACGACCCAAATTTGAGTCAAAACAATTGAGACATTTCTCCCATCCAGCAAAAACCTCCTCCTCCACCTCCTCAGCTTTACTAGCCTGTACTCTAGTCTCAAGAACTGCAACTACATCCACCTTATTCCTACGTAGGAGTTGCAACAAGTCCCTCTGTTTGGAGGTTTTATTAAACCCCCTTACATTCCAGAATAAAACTATCATTTCGAAGTTTGGGGTTTCCCCCCACCCTTCTTCATATCCTTTTTAACTTCCTTTTTCTTTCGAGCATCTTGAACCTTGCTTGCTTCTCTATCACCAAGCTTTCCTAATACACTGAAAGATGAGTTAGAAACTTGAATGCCCTTTGAACTATCTTGAGAGAGCCAGACCCGAGGTCAAGCCCCATTTACAACTCTCTGAAATTCATCCTCAGAGGGTAATTTAGGCGAAGATGAAGTAGCCAACTCCTGAAATGACTTTTCTAAGTTATGTGGAGCAATCTGGCCTCCCCCCATCGATATTGGACTAGTAAATATGGCCGTCATTTGGGGGTCATCATCATATACTACCACCTCCTTACCCTTTTCACTTGTAGCTTGAATATAAACAATTGCTTCCTGACACACTTGCACAACCATAGCAGCCTGCCCCTGATCAATGCTAACTACCTGCTCTGTCTGAACTGGTTTTGTCACCCATTTCTTACCCTGATGTGCAGCACATGAGCCAGTGATCCCAAATAGATGACAAACTTGACATACTGGGGGCAAATTGCAGTAAGTGACCCCAATACGGATAAACGAATCATCATCTGGCCACAGAAGTACATGATCAGGACAATCACTATCCACTGTAAGCTCCACCAGGACTTTGGCAAATCCATGTCTGTCTCCCATTCGAGTAGTATGATCCATCCCCAGTGGAACCCCAATCCATCTTGCTATTCTGCTCAGTCCTTGGAAATCATTATACTCTAAGAGAACATTTGCTAAATTCACCCAAATCGGCAAAGCTTTCCTTCCCTGATCCTCGATACTAATACCAGGCACCCAAGGTCGAAGATAAAGCAAATTATTGAACTAAAACCACAGACAATTCTCAAGAATCCACTCGCAAACCTTTTGATTAGGCAATTGAATAAGCAGCATCTTATCGTATAACAGAGAAACCCTAACCAGACCATCCCGCCCCCAAAGCTTGTTGACCCATAGACGCAGAACGTACAGCGGGGGCGGATCTTGAAGAAATTGGCCGACAAGGCTGTTTTTTCAACAAGCCGCTCCCGCTTCTCGGATCGCTTTAGGCATCCGCAATCCTCCATTGACAATCTTAGGCGGAATGTACGTAAGGCGCTTGGCCTCAAAGATTTCGAATAGCGACGCCTAGGGTTTCGAAGGAATCCCCCGAGGATCACCACTCAGTCCCTCTGATGCCTGAGTAGAAACCGCAGCACTCTTGTCACACATAAGAACAGAATAAGAGGGGAGAAGGAGCTGCTCCGGCGCAGATGCCGGAGCCGGCAACGGGGAATGCACAAAAACCCTCAGTCACCGGAATCACACTCACTCTCTCACTACTCTCTCACTATTATGATATTTTAGTAAAAATTATTCATAATTTTTTAATAGGTTATCATCATGTGTGAATAAAATATATCTTCGGTTCGTGATATTAGTGCATTTGTACAAAAAAATTATGTTTGGTTAGTGCATTTGTAAGTTTGTAACCCTTACTTAAATCTCTTATACTTATATTAATAGATATAATTTTAGTTGATTGATGTCAATCCTCGAAAGTTCGTCTTTCCTCATGTAACGTCACGTGAACAGGTCGATCCCCATAAGGATGCAATGAATATACACCTTAATTTTGATGTTTCATGTCAAATTCAAGTGGCCATCAAACCGAACTCGAGCATTAATCGAATTCATAGCACCAACCTCGTTAATTTTTTTATACAAAATTCACGTCCCCGTTTTCATGGTTTAGGCTGCTCCCATTTCGCTCGCCGCTACTACGGGAATCGCTTTTGCTTTCTTTTCCTCTGGTTACTAAGATGTTTCAGTTCTCCAGGTTGTCTCTTGCCTGCCCATGGATTCAGCAGTTTGAAAGGTTGACCTATTTGGGAATCTCCGAATCTACACTTATTTTCAACTCCCCGAAGCATTTCGTCGTTTACTACGCCCTTCAGTGAAATAAAGTTACATAGTGTCTACTTTTCGTTGCTAAATAGGTATTTCCATAGGTTTGCCTTGGTATCATGTTCATACCGTCTTATTGAATGATCCCGGTCGTTTGCTGTCTGTTCATATAATGCATACAGCTTTTTCACGAACACTATACATGAGAATCACAATCAACTCATTTATCAATTACTTGTATCAACTTGTGAAGTATTCTAGAATCACAATCAATCTGAGTATTTAAACATGTACACTAAACCAATAATACATTTAGGATGCTTTTGCATTAATAATATGTGATCAAATTTGGAAAACAATTGTAAAGAGAATAAAAGGGAACCGGAAAGCGATTATTCGAGCAAAAGTTTACAGAAAAAACCAAGAAACAGAACAATGAAAATGAAAGAAATATAAATAATATATATATAAATAAACTATTAATTTTTTCATTAAAAAAAGAGATGTCAGTAGTCGAACATTACTCTCTTCCTAATTTTCTCTACTTTCTCTCTCTTTCTCATTTCTTTCATCAAATCCCACCTCTCCTACTCTTCTTCTTCTTACCTTCCGCAATCTTTTTTCACGAACTCCCATCAATTCACAGCAATCCCGGCACTTCCTTCTTCCCCGAATCGTTCTTGCCGATCCCATTCTTCTCAAATACCTAGGGCTTCCCTGCACTGTCCCAGCGAAGGATTTGCATTACCTTCCCTCTCCCCGCCTCCAGTTTCGCGCTCTGATCAATTACTCAGAGGAGGAGTTGAGCTTCACAGCTTCAGGCATGTGAAATGAGTTCAAATTTCCTTTCTTTTCTGCCTTCCCGTGTTCTTTTTTGGTGGGGTTCTTTTTACAGTCCCCTGGTTCAGTTCATTTCGGGGTGTTTGGAGATCGTCTGTGAATTTTTTTTACCTTGTTGTGCTTCTCAATTTCTGGGGTTTAGATCTGCTTCTGATGAGGTGGTTGTGCTTTCTCGTTTAGGGTGGTTGCGATTGTGATGGGTTGTTTGGCTTCAGAGAGAAGGGGAAATGAAAGGATGACTGAGTGAAGCCCATTACTTCGGATGAGTGGTGAATTTTAAGGGCAGGAACTGGTTTTGATTACTTGTTGAGGTGGAGGCTAAGTTATTGTTGTGAAATGCTAGCAATGGGCTTTTCCTTCGCTATAGTGTAGTGGGTACTGGGTTATGAAGGCTATCTAGGACTTCCCCTTTTCTCTTTCCGGATTGATAGCTGTTTTGGCAGTTGGGCAGTTGGGTGTATTTGGAGTTTCAGTTCGGTATTTGAGAGTATTAAAGAGGTAGTTTTTCTAGCTGCACACTTCTGTTTCTGCCTTGGGTGGAGGTCATATGGAAAAGCCTCTAGGATGAGATGCTTATGCTGAACATGCCCTGCTACTTCTTCTCTATGCAGGTTAATCGTTTCTGGTAAATGTTGGGTTCTTGCTTAATATTTGCAGTGAACTTGAATCATTTTCTTTTTGCCCTTGAGTTTTGTAATCCGTGCTTGTGGATTTCCTTAAACTAGGTGCGAATGTGATTAGACTAGGACTATTAGTCTGAGTGATAGCTTAGGTTCCTGGAAGTGGGGAAACATGCGTCCGTGGTGGGGGAAGTCGTCGTCTAAAGAAGTGAAGAAGAAAGGAAGCAAGGAAAGTTTCATTGATACATTGCACCGGAGATTCAAGAGTCCATCTGATGGTAAATTAAGCAGTAGATCAGGAGTTTCCAGGAGACATTTAAATGACACCGTGTCAGAGATGGGAGCACAATCTCGGCCTGATTCCAGATCACCATCTCCTCCTTCCAAACATGTCTCTAGATGTCAAAGTTTTGCTGAAAGGCTTAGTGCGCAACCACTTCCTCGTCCTGGAGTTCATCCTGCAGCTGTGGGGCGTACAGATTCTGAGCTTGGTGTAACCACAAAACCCAGGTTGGAGAAAGCCCCTAAGTCTTTTTTGCCTCTACCTAGACCTGCATGCATCCGGAATAAATCGAATCAGGCAGATTTAGATGGAGATTTGATCACTGCATCAGTCTCAAGTGCAAGTTCAACTGATATTGATGATCCTGTTGATCTTAATCAACCTAGTCCTCGGGCAACTGACTGTGACCTTGGAACAAGAACAACGGTCAGCAGCCCTTCAAGGTGAGGCCAAGTGATATTTCTATGCGATACTATTGTTAATTTGTTATCATTACTGTAGTTATTTATTCTTTTTTCTCATCCGTGACCAAAATTTCCCCTTGTCATTCTGAAGTGGGGTGCTCAAGGATCATGCCTCTACTGCATCAACTATGAAGCCAAGAGAGGCGAAGAAACCAGCAAAGCTCTCTTTGTGTACTTTCACCACTCCCACATCACCCAACAGGAGACCTCTAAGAGGTCATGTGCCAAATCTGCAGGTTCCCCATCACGGTGCTTTCTGTAGTGCTCCTGACAGTTCAATGTCAAGTCCTTCAAGAAGTCCATTGAGAGGTTTTGGAACTGATCATGCTGCTAATTCTGCTCTGTGGGCTGGGAGGCCTTATACCGATGTCACATTGCTTGGATCTGGCCATTGTTCTAGCCCTGGATCCGGTTACAACTCTGGACAAAATTCAATGGGAGGGGACATGACAGGCCAGCTATTCTGGTACCAAACCAGAGGTAGCCCTGAATGTTCTCCGATACCGAGTCCTCGAATGGCTAGCCCGGGCCCCAGTTCCAGAGTCCAAAGTGGTGCTGTCACACCTATACACCCCAGAGCAGGAGGTAGTGGCACTATTGAGTCGCAAACAAGCTGGCCTGAGGATGGAAAACAACAAACTCACCGGTTACCACTTCCTCCTGTTACCATTTCCAATTCGTCTCCTTTCTCTCATCCCAACTCAACTGCCACATCTCCATCTGTGCCAAGAAGTCCAGGAAGGGCGGAAAATCCAACAAGTCCTGGATCACGCTGGAAGAAGGGGAAATTGCTAGGTAGAGGGACATTTGGCCATGTTTATGTTGGCTTTAACAGGTATGACGCTTACATATCTAGCTACAATTTGCTTCAAAGAATCACATTTTGGGCTATCTCCTGGTAGTAATTTGCTATGTTGCATGAAAAGTGTGAACTTTTGAATTTATTCAGCATAAAGAACACTAGAATTTTCAGCTGAGGTTGTCACTTGATTATTTTACTTTCTTGAAAGTCGAAACTTTATCTTCCCTATTTTGATCATGTAGCAAAACCGTTAAATTAATATCTGATTCTGTGCCTTTGAATTGCTTAGTGAAAGTGGGGAAATGTGTGCAATGAAGGAGGTGACCTTATTTTCAGATGATGCCAAGTCACGCGAGAGTGCCAAACAATTAATGCAGGTACATTGAACTCTGTGGTCTTTCTTTGTCCACCCTCTATAATCTTAGAGGGAATTTCTTACTGTTGAGCTTTGTAACAGGAAATTGCTTTGTTGAGCCGGTTACGGCATCCAAACATTGTGCAATATTATGGGTCAGAGCAAGTCGATGACAAACTATACATATATCTGGAGTATGTATCTGGTGGGTCTATCTATAAAATTCTCCAGGACTATGGTCAGTTGGGCGAGCTGGCAATTCGTAGCTACACCCAGCAAATCTTGTCTGGCCTGGCATTTTTACATTCCAAAAGCACTGTACATAGGTGAACCAAGTTATATCTGTTAACCAGATGCAGTTAGTTTCCCTGAGCTTTGACATTGCTCACTCCCCCCTTGGTATTTGGTTTGCAGAGACATTAAAGGAGCAAACATTCTTGTGGATCCAAATGGCCGTGTTAAACTGGCAGATTTTGGGATGGCAAAGCATGTAAGAAAAGAGCAAACTTTGATCTAGGAGGGCATAGTGTTTGTGTATTGAATTCGTGCTATCTAGACTTACCATCTTTGTTTTGCAGATCACTGGGCAGTCATGTCCTTTATCTTTTAAGGGAAGCCCTTATTGGATGGCACCTGAGGTCAGCATTTTTCTTGTGTTTTTTGAAGTGCTATGCCCTTAACAGATCGTGCTCATTATTCATATCCCTCATCTCTCATAGGTTATAAAAAACTCAAGTGGCTGCAACCTTGCTGTGGACATATGGAGTCTTGGATGTACTGTTCTGGAAATGGCTACAACTAAACCACCATGGAGCCAGTTCGAAGGGGTAAATAGTCTATCGATTATGATTTTGAAAATCCTAATAGGACGCGGTCAAGCCTCTTATTCTACTTGGTGTGCCTTGAAACACAGAAGTAGTGGAATATGATTTACTCTGTTGTGTTCATCTTCTTGATAATGGAATCATTACTGTTTTTTAAGGTTGCTGCAATGTTTAAGATTGGAAATAGTAAAGATCTCCCTGCAATCCCGGATCAACTCTCGGATGAAGGAAAGGATTTTGTCAGGCAATGCTTGCAAAGGAACCCATCACATCGTCCTACCGCCGCCCAGCTTTTGGACCACCCATTTGTCAAATCTGCTGCACCTGTGGAAAGATCTCTACCCAGCCCTGAATTTACAGATACACCCCCTGGTTTGACCAACGGGGTGAAAGCTCTGGTATTTGTTCATAAACTTTCCCTGGTTTAAATTGTCAAAACTTTGCTTCAGTGAGATTCTACTTGCAAACCAATTATCAAGTCCTTTTTCTTGAATTGCGGGATCTGATAATGTTTCAGGGAATTAGTCAAGCTAGAAATTTCCCTACCTTGGATACAGAGAGACTTGCTGTTCATTCATCTAGAGTCTCCAGAAGCGGCCTTCATGCCAGGTCTCTCTCTCTCTTACTATCTCTTACTCCCTCACACTCACACGAACAAGGCACCGCCACACATTTTTTCTCGGAACTAAGCTTTTGACATGATTTAAGCTTTTGAATTTTGTAGCGATATCCATATCCCAAGGAACATATCTTGCCCAGTCTCGCCCATTGGTAGTCCTCTTCTGCATTCAAGGTCTCCACAACATCTTAATGGAAGAATGTCTCCGTCGCCAATATCTAGCCCCAGAACAACCTCAGGCTCTTCAACACCTCTTACAGGTGGCATCGGTGCTATTCCTTTCAATCACATGAAACACTTGGTTTATTTCCAAGATGGAACTTATGCAAACATATCAAAGCCAACATCAAATGGTATGTACCCAAACGGCTCATCATATCATGAGACCGATATTTTCAGAGGAATGCAGCAGCCTGGGAATGGGCCTAACATGTCCGAGCTGGGGCCACGACTAGCTCTTGGGGAAACTTATGATGGGCAGTTGGTGTTGGCTGATCGGGTATCTCGCCAGCTTTTGAAGGATCATTCGAAGTTGAATACACCCTTGGACCTTAGCCCTAAGTCGCCTTTGCCCAGCCGGACCACCGACGGTATCTAACTTCCATTCATAGTTTTTTGGCGATCCTACTACCCTATCGGAGTAACTTCTAAGCTAGCCTCTCCAGGACGGTATTATTTGGTTCTAACAGGATCAATTTATCCAACTTTTGGGATTCTTTTCTGTCAGGATGCTAATGTAAACAATAAGGTCGCGTGAGGATGGAAATGAGGAATAAGGTTGGTTGGTTCAGATTTGAGAGAGAGAGAGAGAACAATGCTAAGCTGGCTGATGCTAGGTTCTTCTGGTAATGTTATTTTGGGTCGATTTACTAGGGCCAGCTTGTGGCTGCATTGTTCCAATGTGTGGCAGTTGGTTAGCTTGGAATGCAAGGCAGGTATATTCTTTTAGAAGATCGCGGCGAGATAACAGAAGACGGAGAAGGGAATTTGGCGCCTTTGTTAAGTTTTGTTCAGATTGATGTACAGAAGTTGGATAAAGTGAAGTGAATGTGCCAATTGGAACTGAAGAATCTGTTTGGGAAATGGAGCCTTGTGCATATCTATCTTGCTGGCTTCTTATAACTGTCCTGTTGTATAACTGAACTCTGTTTTCTGTTGGAAACTGAATTTGTTGTTGTATGTACACACCACTAAGAGTATATGGACGCTGAGAAGCTGTTGATTCCCATGATTTTTCTGCTCTTACCTGTCATTCTGCAGGTAATTGAGATAGACCATTGCCAACTAGAACATAGGTGTTTCTTGGGACTCAAGTTATCCCTGCACAACGCCACTGCATACTAAACTATTATAGGTAATCACACTACACAAATCCATACATTTACACGACCTTGAGATGTCCAGTAAATTCATGAACCCCTTAATACGCTACAAACACCTGTCCATTGAAAATCTCGACTTTTACTCGTAAGCCAGCAACTTCCATTACCATATACATGAGGAACTGTAGAGGTCAGCTGAAAGTCTCTGGTGCTTCGAGACAATTACTTCTACTAGTCTTTTCTATCTTTCATGTTTTTCTATAAAATAAAATAACAAGGAGAGATTGGATATAAATAATTGTCGTGGAAAAAAAACATTTATTTTTTGAAGGGTCCTGTAATAATCTGTGGCTTTTTCATGGATGATTACTTGACCAACTCCATGCTGAAGTCCCATAGCTTCTTTCCCAAGGCAGCATCCTGCCCAAAAGAGGTTGGTTTCGACAAATTACTGTCAGAGAAATACTCGCCACTTATCCCTTTCACCTGTGGATGCAATGCGACGTAGCAGGTTGTAGCTGCACCCTGCAGATCATGAATCAACCATTTTGAACACCAAGACAGTTCGGGTTAATGGGGGATTCAAACTAACCAAGGAGGGTCAATGATCACTCACCTGCTCAACATTCTTGAATGCAAGCTTACCAACTGCTTCGATTACGCCTGAAACCACAGGAACTGTATGTACTTTATGATTTTTAAGAGACCATGTAAGAAAGAAATCTGTAAGAGATTACTCGTATTAAGGCAAATACCAGAGATGAGAGTCATGTGACGGAAAAGATTGGTGGCAATTACTCCAGGATGAAGAGAATTTGCAGTTACATTTGCCCCTTCTTCCTGTTTATTAAGACAATTGGTGATCATTCTTTAGCAAAAGCGCATGCTACTCTAGTTGACATGTTTATTTCAATTGAACAGGCATTCGATTGCAGAGCAATTCACATCACTTAATTGAAATATGGTACTAACAAGCTTGTACCTTTAAACGTCTGGAAAGCTCCTTTGCATGCAAGATATTAGCAAGCTTTGATTGCCCGTATGCAAGGTAAGAGGAATATCTGTACACAGGTAAAACCAATGACTTCTTTTTCACTCTGAGGTCAATATATTGAACCATGCATGAAAATGACGCACTAGATTCTGAATGTTACGCAAAATGACCAAAGTCTTCACCGTCCCTATGGCTGTTTGGAAAGTTATTTGCATAAAAACTAAGAAACTGCAGCCCATGAAGCTTAATATAGAATAGAATTCCGTCTAATGGCAGCCAAACAGTCGAAACTCGTGAGTTGATGGACGAAGATCCACTATATTAACTTAAGTGCATTCCAGAAACCAAAGCTCATTCAGAAAATTATTACAAGATGGCCATTAGACATCTTGCGCACAAACTGGAACTAAGTTTGAGCAAAACAATTAGACAATCAAATTGCATAAGACCTGGTGAGGGATGAACTATGGAAAATTCATGCAGTGGTTGATGTATGACAGCATAATTACCCTGACTTGTCATTAATTTTATCGAAACGGATGCCGTTAGGATATGTAGCCCGGTGAGCCTCTGACGCAACCACTACAATCCTTCCTTCCTTCTTACTTTCGACAGCAGTTTTTTTCATATTCTCCAACAGTAGATTGGTCAGGAGAAAATGACCTGCAGCGTTTTAATCATCTTTACTACTGAAAAAGCCCCCAGAAAGTAATCACTAGACTAGATTATGAACCAAAAGCATACCCAAATGGTTAGTTGCGAACTGCAGCTCAATCTTGTCTTTGGAAAGTGTGAAGGGGGTTGCCATAACGCCTGCATTGTTACTTTCAAGTAAACCAAAGTGGAGAGTTCAGTAATCCATCTACAAAAAGAGTAAGGGGAATGAGGTAACATATGTTTAACAATAAATACTAGTGGTGTTGTACATACATAAGAAGGTTGAGACGACGACCAGAGGAGTTGAAAGCTGAGGCAAATTTCCGGACGGAGGCCAAAGAACTGAGGTCCAATTCCATGGCATCAACTTTGGCAGAGGGGGCTTGTTTAACAATTTCTTCTCTCACTTTTTTACCTGAATCCATATTCCTTACCCCCATGACTACATTAACTCCCCTCACTGCCAAAACACGAGCTGTTTCAGCACCAATCCCACTGGATGCTCCTATATTAACAAGAGAACAGTGAAATTGATAGTCAGCACAAACAAAGTCATAATTTCCTTATCTGCACATGAGAGAAATACAACTTAAACGGCTCCAAGTCAACTGTACTCATTTTCCGCAGTTGTTTTCCATCAAAATTGTCCTACCGGCAAGCAGAGATAGTCAGTTAAGGAAAGAAGCAAAACCCCGAAATCCAGATTCCAGAATGACAAAAACCCACCATCAACCTGAAAGGTGAACTTTTTATAGACAGTGTACAACCCAGAGTTGGAGATCCCTTTGCTAAAAACATTCATATATACTTCTACGCCTAACTTCAGATGGGGAGGTGTCAGCCCATAAATGAAGTTGGAGTTCCAGAAATGGGCAGGCCACAATTCCAAAAGAAGGGAACAACGTTCCACCATGAACATATCAACAGAACCATGTCGGCAGAAACCGAACCCACAAGAGGCCCCATTACCCACTCCCCTACAACCTGATGAATCTACCACAAGAAACATCGAACACCACAGACCCCTTTCCCAATTCGTCTTTCTTTCGTTCCATTACTTATACACATGAGTTCGAATATGCAACACAGTTAGGAAATGAAAAGAAACGAGGGATAACAAAAGAACCTGTAACAATGGCGGTGAGAGAAGAGGCATCAATCCCAGAAGTGACTTGCTCGGCAGTGGAAGAAGAAGAGAACCCAGATGGCCCATTCTTCTTGAACAGCCACATCCCGCTTCCCTCCCTCGCCTGACGACGTCTCCTCCGTTTATGGGTCAAGAAACTGTAAAGATAGTGGCAAGGAGAGTAGAGCGTTAAATATTATGATTCAGGGGCCAGCCAAAGCCAGGCAGGCTTGCTCACTTCTTCTAGCACAACTCCCAGCAGTTAGAGTAGTGGAGGCCCTCTGTCGTTTCCCAACTGGTAACCCCCAAACTTAATTCTATTAAACATCGACCCTAGATTTGGGACCATCCCCCATTTTCGTAGGACCTTCTTCCGCTGTTCCTGCACACAGACACATCATCCCCACTCCCTTCTCACTAGTCAATTATCTTCCTCCCCTTTCTTAATCACGCCATTAAAGTTTTTGCCTTCACCCACTAATTCTGTGTCAGCTGTCTTCTTACCTGTTTTAATCTGTTGGGTAGGGTTATTCAGACCATGCGTTGATCTCAGGAGCTCGATCATGCTGCCATAGCCATCCCCATCAATCGTTCATCGCCTACCTTTTTGGCAGGAGCAGGCTCTGATTTCAACTTGATCCGCGATTCTGTTCTGTTGGGGTTTGGCTCACTCAACCCGCTTAGTCGTCCATCACTCGATAATTATTACCTTCGCAAGAAGCGGGGACTTATCCTGATTCAACATGGATTCTGAAGAGTTATAGACCGCATATTGCGCCGGGATAATATCTTTCCTTTTTGACAAAATACACTTCTATAGCCATGGCCCATGACTTTCACGTTTGTGACAAATATAGCCATAACTATTCGAAAACCAAAAATAGCCAATTCCGTCCATTTTATTAACGGCGTCAGTTGACGATATGACTGTAGAAGATGCTGATCTGGCGATTTACTGTCCCCACCAACTGACGTGGATTAAAAAAATAAAAAAAAATCATAAAGCAACGGGGCAACTGGGTCGAAAAATTAAAATAAAAAAATCATAAAGCAATCTGGGCAACTCTTATCTTCTTCGCCTCCCACTCTCTATCAACATCCTCGTCGTCATCCAAGAACCGACCACCACCTCCGGCTGGGCCACCAGCTCGTCACCTCTTCCCCAGCGGAAGCCGTCAAAATCTTGAGAACCCACGACCACCTCCTCTCCGGTAGATATGTCCCTACAGTTAAATCTCACTTCTTAATCGTCGTTCCCAATCCAAAGCCCACGGCGGCGACGGCGGCGGCTGCAACTACTCCACAGGCCTTCTTCTTCCCCTACCAACAATGGGACTGCGAATCAAGACTTGAAGTAGGATTTCGATCCCATCTTCTGAAGGCTACACATGTTGCTATTCAGACGAGATCCAGCGCCGTTGTTGCCGCAAAAGATTGGGAATGCTGTTTCTTGTTGTGGTCCTGTATTCTCTTTCGAGGAACGCGTTCGCGAGATCAAAGAGGTCAGCGACAGGGAAGGATCGGACATCATCGTTGTAGCCTTCAGATACGCCGACTGGGTAGCAGGAAAGGAAGGGACTAAAACGGCAGGAATGAAGACCAAACCCCAATTCTTGATTCCGATAATATTGACCCTGCCGGCGAGAGATTCTCCTCTCTGGATCAACGACTCCACCACTACTCTGTTGGCGAACATAATAAATTGGTGGATTTGGATGAGGAAGGGGATTTGAGCTTATTATAAGGGTTCTGGTTAAAAGAATAGGGGTAATTTTTTTGGGGTTTTCTGGTGAACAATGGGTTTGGGTAGCAGGCGGCAGGGAGTGTCTGGGGTTGATGCTAGTTGAATCGGTAGGGAAGGGAAAAAATTAGTGAATTTTTTTATTTCAAAATTAATTATTTTAATATTTCAAAATTAATTATTTAAATAATTTAAAATGACGTAGCAATGATACGCTGACTAGTCGCTGACGTGTGCGATGATTTGGGATCCTAGTCAGCCTAACGTTAACCTAACTAACGGAGTTTCTAACACCGTTAAAGTTTCTAACGGAAATGGCTAGATTTGTCACACGACCATCCATTTTCTTGGCTATTTCGTGTTTTCGAATAGATATGGCTATATTTGTCAAAAACGTGAAAGTTATGGCTATACAAGTGTATTTTGCCTTCCTTTTTCCTTTGCATCTCCCTTTTGAGCTTTGCCATTTAGAAAGCCCATAACAGACGGTCAGCCCGTTTGTGTTTACAAGTTACAGTGAATCATAATGGGCCGGGGAGGAGGAAGAAGCATTTGAATAGTAACTGTAAGACCAACTTAAAAAAAAAACAGAGCGCAAATGGGCGTTCTAATCCTTAATTGTTAAAATATCTTGGGGTTTGAACCCCAATAGCATCGAAATACAGCCAGTATCTTAGGTCAGCACCTGGATTTTCAACATAGTGAACATCAACAGTCAGGGAGTGCCCCACCTAAGCTAGATGATCCGCCACAAAGTTAGCCTCCCGAAAAACATGGCCAATCGAGACTTCCCATTCCCGCTCTAGCATCTGCCAAATAAAAGACACCATCGTGAAGTGAGGATGTGAAGTATTAGTTGACTATAAGAGCGATATAGTTGTAGAGGAGTCAGTCTGCACCACTATTTTACGATGCCCTCGGTCCCAAGCAGTTTGCATTCCATAAGCGATCCCCGCCAGCTCTGCATAAGTAATGGATCCTCCTCCTAAATTTATCGAGTAAGCAGCCACAAAACGGCCATCGTTATCTCTTAAGATTCCTCCCGCCGCCGAGCTTCCCTGCGCCAGATTGACTGATCCATCTGAGTTCATACTTATCCATCCAAGAGGGGGACGCTGCCATCCAATGTAACTTTGCATATTATGGCTGCCATCCTCCAGTATTGACCCTCTATTCTCAAATGCCTTCTTACTATGCTCTCCCAAATGCCTCGCCATAACAGAAAGTTGATCCGCACATGCAAGCTTTTCCTCAAATACCCACAGGTTGCGGTTTTTCCACAACTGCCAACACAAAATTGCAAACACTGACGGATCCACAATTCTGCTTTTGACCGATAAGTAGTAGAGCACCCATATCGTTAGATCATACTGGGAAAAACTCTGTCACGTTCGCCCTCCAACACGTGCGACCACACTTCACGAGCGTACGGGCAGTCACGTAGTACATGGAGGAATGATTCCGGTTCAGCCCCGCATATCGGACAATTATCGGAAGTAGTCATGTGTCTTCTGCAGCGCTCCCCATTGGTTAGTAGCTTTTTGTGTAAAACTATCCAGAAGAAAGTGCGCTGCGCTGGGGTCCTTGAATTTTCCAAACAGATTTCCATGCGGGGTGCTGTTCCCGGGGCTCATCCTCGTCTAGAAGCAATTCATAGGCTGTGCGTACCGTAAACTTCCCCAAATCCGAAAACCTGCAGATAGGGATGTCCGGTTCAACTCCATGTGGCACCGGATGAAGTTGCAGCTGGAGAACAAATGCCTCCGGAAGAAAGGAGAGAACAAAAGCTAGGTTCCACTCGCCGTTGAGGACAAGTTCAGCTACCCGCCAAATTTTTGCCGCTTCGAGAAGATTCTAGGCAAAGTTCTCTAGGGGCGGTCCATCCTGCAACCATCTATCCAATCAAAACCGAGTTTGCATACCGCCCTTACGTTCCACATAGTGCCTTCTGGGATATAGTTCAATACTCGAAGAACTCCTCGCCATAAATTCGATAATCGACCATTCCTTCTAGGCTGCCACATACCATCCACTTCTCTAAGATACTTCCCTCGAATAACTTGAGCCCATAGACTAGTTGGTTCAGTAAATAGCTCCCAGGCAATCTTCAACATAAATGCATCATTCATCTTCGTCGCACTCCTCAAACTCAAACCTCCTTCTTCCTTAGGTTTACATAGAGAGTCCCCATTAACTAAATGGACCTTCCTTCCCTGCTCCGAGCTCCCCTAGATGAAACCCCTTATCTTCTTATCAATATACTCCCTGACTGAGGCCGGGAGAAGGGATGTCTGCATCGTGTAAGCTGGAAGAGAGGACAACACTGCCTGGGCTAGCGTAATGCGTCCTGCTAATGACAGCAAGTTAACCTTCCACCCCGCAAGTCTGGAGTCAATTCGATCAATAGGCTCGGTATAAGTTGCTTTTGACACCCTTCCATGGCTCACAGGGATGCCTAGGTACCGACCCAAATTCTTAGTCTCGGGTATATCCAGTGTATTACTCAAACTTGCTCCTACTACTCCTGATACGTTGGAGAAGAAGATTCTCGATTTAGGTTTACTGATTGCCTGCCCGGAAGCTACACCAAAATCCTCCAAGCACTTCAAAATTACTTGTACTTGCTGCATAGACGCTGCACTGAACACGATCAAGTCATCCATGAAGAACAAGTGTGACAACTTCGGTCCATGTTGTGATAAACTTATAGGCTTCCACTCTTCTGCATCAATCGCAGCATCAATCAAGTGACCCAATCTCCCCATACATAGAGTGAACAGATAGGGTGACAGTGGGCATTTCGGTCTAAGCCCCCTGGACGGAGAGAAAGCTTCGATGAGGCCACCATTCCATTGGATCTGCATTTTGGCGGATGAGATGCAGCTCATAGTCAGCTCTATGAATTTCGTCGGCGCGTCCACAACTTCTAGCATATCCTGAACAAAGCTCCACTTATCCTGTCATACGCCTTAGCCAAGTCAACTTTTAGTACCATCCAGCCCACCTTGCTCTGCTTTGCCTGCATCTAGTGGACAACTTCCTGCAAAAGACATATGTTATCAGTAATATGCCTGCCCGACACAAAACTCGTCTGTGTAGCATGAACCAAACTCGGCATCAAGGGCTTGATCCGCTCTGCCAACACTTTGTTACCATCTTATACGCTACATTGCAGAGACTAATTGGTCTAAAATGTTCTATCAAAGAGGGCATCTGGATTTTCGGAATCAGTGCAACGATGGTCTCATTCACTTCCTGGACTTGCAATGGTGTATGCCAGCAAGACTTCACAAACTCCACCACTGCAGTGTAACATTCTCCACCATGTCTAGCTTCCAATAGCTCAATCCTAGGAAGAATAGCATTCTTCCTTCTAATAATATGACCAAAAGTCTCCACGTTCCACTTCTTTGCTTCCGTAATGAACTCATTAATGGATGAGAGAAAATCCACCCCTCTCGCCCACGCCTGACTAGCCATCTCGTTGAACCACTCATGAGTTAACCATGCTGCCAGGAATTTAAACGGTTTTGGGCAATAGGTGGGATGTCGGGTTCATTGCCACCAGGAGTGGTCAATGATCGCTTTTGACCTTGGGAAGATGCCGCACAGTTGCCTCAGGGAACATGTCACTCCAGGCAGCATTACCAATACCTCTATCCAGCCTTTCCTTCACACCATGCTTAAACCACGTGAACGATGGTCCAGCAAACCCCAAATCCACTAGCCCGACATCTAGAACGCAATCCTGAAATTCCTTCGCACGGCTAGCATCAAACGGTGCCCCACCAGACTTATTTGACGGTTGCAGAATGGAGTTAAAATCTCCTACAAGAAGCTATGGATCCTCCATAGTGTCAGCAATCTCCCTAACCGACTGCCATAATGCCCGCCTCTGAACCAAGGCTGGATTAGCATACACAGCCGATAGATACCAGCTAGCATCTTTCGTCGTAACATGAGCCAGAAGCATTTGAGCCGATCTGTCCACTTCTGTAATCGTGGCAATGGACGAGTCCCAGACCAACCAAATACCTCCCAAGAAACCCACTACGTCAACGATCAGGTACTTGTCGAACCCCAATCCCTCGACCACTTGTACCGCCTTGACCCCACTAATTCTCGGTTCTACAATGATCACAATGCTCGGACGATATCTTCTCCGATATTCCTTAAACACTCTTAGGAAGCGCTTGCTCCTTGTACCCCTACAATTCCACGTAAAAATGTTCATCATTAAATACGTAGGAAGAGTAGACTCTAGCTTTCGCCCCGACAACTCAGCTCGGAGGAACCTCATTTGTGAGATTCTCCGTAGTACTCTATGTGTTCTTCCCTATTGAAAACTCCATTGGAACATCTTTCAGCTTACACGCTTGATCAGGGGGTCTAATGAAATGTCCTTTCATGGCTGCTATGTCACTTTGGAGATCCCTGTTTCCTTTATTCTCCTGCTTTTGTGGTGGTGGGGGTGGGGGGCATACTCACTGTCTGGATGGCACTGCTCGGTCCAGAGGAGGATACCGCCTCCCCTGATCGGGGAAGGGTACTTGAGGTGGTCCCATTAGATTGCTTTTGTCACTGTCCCTGCTCCATCCTTAGATTATTATTCCCTGAGTTATGACCTGCATCTCCCAAAGATATCTCAGCTTCTTTCGTGCCATCCCTCGTCACTTTCCCAGCATTGTGCACCTTTTGGTGAGCTGCTACAGTGGTGTCGGGCTGTTCCTGGGAGTGGACATTCATATTTGCACTGGTCTTCTCATTCCCATCAGTATCCTCTTCACTCAAAGCGCTAAATCTAGAGTCGCCCAGCCCTTGTCGTACCTCATTCCCACTACTCACCTTTCCTTTCCCAGCTTCCACAGCTCGTCCCACCTGGTCTTTGCACGTACGAGTTCTCTTTTTTGCTATCATCCACTCCCCGTAGGCAGCATCAGTTTCTTGGGGAGTTGACTCACCATCCGGCATGATAATTTCCGTCTCCATTTCCACTGACGACAACGTGCATGAGCACCGACCCTGCGCACGATAAGTCTCACATTGCAAACAAATGTGTTCTAATCCTGCATACTGAATAAAATACTTCTTCCCATGCAGAGAAAACTTCGACAGGAGTGGTTTAGTAAGGTCAACCTGGACGCACACTCTGGCGTAATCACTGCAAGCCCTCGTACTTGTTGCATGGTCCACTCTTATCGGCTTCCCAATGCGCTGTCCTATTTTCATAACCGCCACATGATGGAAGTATTGGATGGGTATTTCCAAAAGGCGAGCCCAGACGAGAGTAGAGGAGATCTCATGCTCATAGGGGTTAAAGTCCTGAGTCCTAGGGTGGACGGTCAAATAGTTTTCGCCCACCATCCAAGGGCCACCTGTTACCGCCCGTTCATAGCCCACCCACTAGTAAATCTGACTAGGAAATAACCGTTTTTCACCGAGGTCACATGGATTGTACTCACTCTAGCCCAGATGGTCGTCAAACGCTTCGACATGAGAGTGTAGGAAACTGAATGTCCCAATGCTTTTACCACCAACGCCGAGCGCCATTCCCTATTAAACATCCTTTCTTCTGCTGCTGCAAAGTTGATCGGAGGGCATTTTGGGTCTACCACTTCATCACAGCCTTCATCTCGCCCCTTCTGTCTCATGGATTCTGCAATATCTTCAGAGTCCGACTCCGCAATATACCATGTGCTAGTACGCGAAGAGTCGCCGAAAAGCTTCCTTGCCCCCCGCGCAAGCACCCCACACCGAGGGTCGAGGGCTAGAGGGTTGAGGGTTGCGTTGTCTCGTCATACCGGCATCGTCCAGGTCTACATCACCGTTATCATCAACCAACGGCACCATTTGCTTAGCTCGTTTTTTTGTTTGTTGCGCTGACACTCTAAAACACAACACCTAACAATGGCCAAGTGTAACCAATGAAAGGGACTGTAGTATAGTGGCACAAGTAATAAATATCGAATCCACGGGTCTCTAGAGTTACTATTACTCAGCTTCAGTTCATTATCTAGCAAACTAGATTAATGATTGATTTACTAAACTACTCTACTAACTACTCTACTAATTACAAGTTGGGAACTCACTTAGGTATGATTCCCCCTAGCTCCTCAATTAGGTCCAAGTTGCAATTACATTTGGTTGATCTACTGTTGATTAAACTGCGGAAGATCCTAAATTAGCTTGGAATCTCTTAAGCTGACCAAGCCCTCTCAAACAGAATACCCGACAAACGACTAGCCTTCACCAGGATAGAAAGCTGAGGCTATGAACACAGAACTCCACTACCGGAATTGGATTCCAGTACAAAGCAGTAGATTGACTAACTCTCGTATAACCAATTCACCACTATCAATCAAGGAAGCTCTCTTAACCTAATCAGATTCTATCTATCATAGGTTAAAGCAGAAATCAAGAGAATTTGATCAGGATTCAATTGACTCAATAAATCATGCCTCAATCGATTATAATCAAACAATAAAGAATCCAAAACTTCATACAAGAAAGATCCTAACTCATGGAACTAGGGTTCCTCAAAACCTAAGTGAAGGGAAGTTACTCCATAGAGAAGAGAGAGACTGCAGAAATCTGATCTAGATCTTCAATCTCCATCTCCAAGCTTGATTCCCGAGCTCCAATGGCGAAGAAATCCTCCAAAATAGCTCCAAGAATGTCTCCAAGTCGCTCTCTCTCTAGGGTTCGTCCCTTGGGTGTTTGGGATCCAAAACCCAGCTCTCTCTCTCCAAAAATCGCAAAACAGCTTTTATACCCGCTGAAACTCGCACCCCCTACTTGCACGGCCGTGAAAATTGAGGTTTTGGCCGTGCAGACCCCTTGGGAAACCCGCACGACCGTGCAGAATTGTGCACGGCCGTGCACAATTTCCAGCATGCACTCCTAAGCTTCGTTGATCTCGTTTGAGCTCGTTTGACCTCCGATTCAGTCACCGTTTGATCCCACACGCTCGTAGTCTCGTCCTCTTTATTTTCATGACAAAATTGCATGATTCTTTGTCCATAAAGTGAGTTCGAAATCCATTCTTCTTCAGGTCATGCCCGAGTTTCTTCTCCCAAATCGTCAATTGATCTCTGATTGTCTTGAAACTTGCGCCTATACTTCACTTTATGTGCTAGGACCTGAAATGTGACAAAGGAACACAACCTAGCATAAAATAGGCCAAAGAAACGATAATTCAAGCTGAAACAATCAAGAAACAAAGGGGAAAACATGTGCAAATACCGAGTCATCAAATCCCCCCACACTTAACTGTTTGCTTGTCCCCAAGTAAACCTAACTCAAACCAATGCAGCTCTCCAGAGCTCTATAGCAACATACAACCCCGATCGTCGGTAGAGGATTTCCTAGATCATATAGCAGCTTACGAGGTCAACTGGTCTTCTAAGACGTTCCCTATCTCTCTCAATGCGAGTACTAGACTCAAGCCAGGATCATGAGAAAAAGTAGAAGTAAGACAGTCAGTTCATGGATAAAGGGACTCACACCATTCACAACCAAGGACTCGTTGTACCGGGTGCTCTTTCACTTCATTTCACCGTTGGAACCCCTTTTTGCACTTTCATTCACATTTTCCTTGTTTTTTTTTTCTTTCACTTAGCAGGGGTTCCAACTGCAGTCCTTTGCACGGTCGACCCTTATTAGTCGAACAAGAGCAATTTCTGTACACCTGGCGCTCGCCAGGGTACTTCTTTTAACTCCTTTTCCTCAACTCGTGTGGAGGGTCAATGAAATTAAGGGGGGTCGGAAGCTCTATCCGTGCCCTTAAAAACACATCCTCAAGTAGGCAAACCGTTCAACGGGTGGAAGTTTTACTTGTACTAGAGACAACTTAGCTTCACCTTGTAGGAGTACCCCACTAAGGATCACTAAAATCTCTTCCAAAACCCGATTTTGTGCAATGAACGGTGCCACACACGTTGGGCTTACCCCATGTTTAAGATTTCAATGATTTCGACATGGAGGACCAACTGCTTTTCATTTCTCACATGAGCACCCTGTTCGATACACTAGTCCATAACACAATCCAAACAGAGTCCACATTACCACATGAATTCAATGGTCTTAGCTCCACTAATTCACAAAATCAACTGGCACAGCAAAGAGCTAGATAGGAAAAATCTTATACTTCAACATCCTCCAAAGTGCTACACTACCTCCCCAGGTTGCACATTACTATAGAGTCTGTCAATTCAAAGCATACTGAGCAGGCAATTTGCATGGAAACACGTACTTGGAGCCCTCAAATTTAAAAATTTGGACAGTGGACTAGGCTCCAAGCACACAAACAGCCAAATATTCACCCGCATACATAATCGAACACCCCCCCACACTTAAGCACGACATTGTCCTCAATGGAGGAAAGATAAGGAGGGTAGAACGAAGTTACCAGATCAAGGGTGAATGATGATGTACGGGTCAGGCGGTGCATTCCAGGAAGAGAGAGTAATCAGAACACAAACACCACACAAAATCTCACAAAGGTTGAGTTATTGACTCTAAAATCAAATAACAAAACTGACTCAACCGAGGAGAAATAGAGAAAGAAATGCAAACCGACTGGTTGGGTTGCCTCCCAACAAGCGCTTCTTTCGCGTCGTGAGCCGGACGATGGCTCCTAAGTTTCGGTCCATGCTAGAACCTCCTTGAAGTTGAGGTTCTCATCCATGAGGTGGAGTCTCAAGTCACAAGCAGGTGGTGTGGCAGGTGATGAAGGCTCGTGCACTTGATGCAGATGAAGTCTCCACCCTCGAGACCTCTTCTTCTCTTCTCTCGTCTCATTGCCCCAAACCAGATAAGACAGCATCGATTAGCCACCATCGCGTCACCAAGAGGGACCGATGTCGATGTGGCCTTGGTCTGGCAAAGAGACACTGCAAATGGGTCCTTGCCAAGCAGCTCCTCGAAGTTTGGTGGAGATATCACATGTAACTCATGGCCGGTGCAGGCCTCTTCCACCTTAAAATCCGTCCTCAGCCTGGACGCCAATTTCTTCTTCAACCTCCCTTTCTTCTTCATGTGGTATCACCCATGGGAAATGATCAAGAACTCCTCCTGATTCACTTTCGTCATCCTCCACAACTTCTTTCTGCACCCTTTCTTGCTCTTCTTCTTCTAGCACGGATTGGAGAGCAAGTTGCCAAGCAATTTCTTTCATGAGATCTTCTTGCATCTCCTCACTCATGCCCGCCTCTTCAAAGCTCGGTGTGGGATGTGGGAAGGTGTGGTCGGCTACGACAGGACATTCCTGATCATGATCATCACGGGAGCTCTCCGTGACAACTTCAGTGTGCTCCACAATGTCCTTGTAGCCTTCTTCCTCCTCCTCCTCTTCTAGTATGGTAGCAGAAGGGTAATCTAGAGCAGGTTGTGCACAAGATCGCTCAAGATCATCGACGCTCTTTTTAAGGCTCAGGAGGATCTCCTCTGTTTCACGATAGGCCTGGACACAATGATCCATCCTGGAGCATGATCTCTCACAGTCTCGAGCAAACTGCTCCATGAGAAGCCTCAATTCATAGTTTGGATCTGGCTGTGGAGTGTAGCATGGCTCTGCAGAATGGCCCGTGAAGGCCGCCATGGGTAACTCCAGCTCCAATGGCCCTTCTGGTTGTGGAAGAAAGTCTTCTTGGTAAAGAGGTTGTTCTTGATATGCCTAGGGGTCTGATTGTTCTCCGTAGTAAGGGGGTTGGTACTGGAACCCGACTCCATAGTCTTCTCCTCCTTGGTTACTCCATGGAGTCTGGGGGTAATACCACTCGGATGGTGGTGGATACCCCCAATGATTGGAGAAGCCATGAGGGTCCATGATTCAGATCTGCACCAACAAAAACAAAAACACCCAAGTGAAAAGCAAGGGTGGAAAAGAAAAGAAAAAAGCTAAAGTAACAAACTTCTGCCTTTCCTAATAATCTAGAAAGTCCCCGGCAACGGCGCCAAAAACTTGACACTCTAAAACACAACACCTAACAATGGCCAAGTGTAACCAATGAAAGGGACTGCAGTATAGTGGCACAAGTAATAAATATCGAATCCACGGGTCTCTAGAGTTACTATTACTCAGCTTCAGTTCATTATCTAGCAAACTAGATTAAGGATTGATTTCCTAAACTACTCTACTAACTACTCTACTAATTACAAGTTGGGAACTCACTTAGGTATGATTCCCCCTAGCTCCTCAATTAGGTCCAAGTTGCAATTACCTTTGGTTGATCTACTGTTGATTAAACTGCGGAAGATCCTAAATTAGATTGGAATCTCTTAAGCTGACCAAGCCCTCTCAAACAGAATACCCGACAGACGACTAGCCTTCACCAGGATAGAAAGCTGAGGCTATGAACACAGAACTCCACTACTGGAATTGGATTCCAGTACAAAGCAGTAGATTGACTAACTCTCGTATAACCAATTCACCACTATCAATCAAGGAAGCTCTCTTAACCTAATCAGATTCTATCTATCATAGGTTAAAGCATAAATCAAGAGAATTTGATCAAGATTCAATTGACTCAATAAATCATGCCTCAATCGATTATAATCAAACAATAAAGAATCCAAAACTTCATACAAGAAAGATCCTAACTCATGGAACTAGGGTTCCTCAAAACCTAAGTGAAGGGAAGTTACTCCATAGAGAAGAGAGAGAGACTGCAGAAATCTGATCTAGATCTTCAATCTCCATCTCCAAGCTTGATTCCCGAGCTCCAATGGCGAAGAAATCCTCCAAAATAGCTCCAAGAATGTCTCCAAGTCGCTCTCTCTCTCTCTAGGGTTCGTCCCTTGGGTGTTTGGGATCCAAAACTCAGCTCTCTCTCTCCAAAAATCGCAAAACAGCTTTTATACCCGCTGAAACTCGCACCCCCTACTTGCACGGCCGTGCAAATTGAGGTTTTGGCCGTGCAGACCCCTTGGGAAACCCGCACGGCCGTGCAGAATTGTGCACGGCCGTGCACAATTTCCAGCATGCACTCCTAAGCTTCGTTGATCTCGTTTGAGCTCGTTTGACCTCCGATTCAGTCACCGTTTGATCCCACACGCTCGTAGTCTCGTCCTCTTTCTTTTCATGACAAGCTTGCATGATTCTTTGTCCATAAAGTGAGTTATAAATCCATTCTTCTTCAGGGCATGCCCGAGTTTCTTCTCCCAAATCGTCAATTGATCTCTGATTGACTTGAAACTTGCGCCTATACTTCACTTTATGTGCTAGGACCTGAAATGTGACAAAGGAACACAACCTAGCATAAAATAGGCCAAAGACACGATAATTCAAGCTGAAACAATCAAGAAACAAAGGGGAAAACATGTGCAAATACCGAGTCATAATGCGCCTCCCTCTCGCCCTTCGGATTTGGCAAGGTTGAATCAGTCGGAGGTCGGCGTTGCCCCTTCATTGTCTCTGTGGCCATGGGGCTATCTACAGCCCCTTCCCCGGCCAGCGGCGGTTTTCATCGCCTGCATGGGCCGGAAACCCTAGTTCGTACGCTGTGACTTCGTCGGCGCCCTCCTATTATTGCGGAGAGAAGAAAAAAACGGTCCCTGCCAATCTTAATTCCTATAACTGTAAGACCAACTTGAATACTAGTCCCAAAATTTGGGGATTGTTCTCAATTTCATAATTGTTGTTCCAATGTTATCATCTCTTGGGGATTCTTTCTCTTTAGTTTTTCTTTATTTAAAAATGTACTTTTGACCATTTTAATATAATTTGTACATGTTAATTTTTGTATAATTCGTCATCATTTTTAAATATAAATTTTTCGATAGAATTTTTTCAAATTTTGAGAACGAATTTACATTTCAAGAATTTTTGTATTGTTTTGTAATTCAAGAACGCATTTACATTTCAATAATATACTTTCCATTATTACATCGGTCTGATTTTGCCTACACACAATTTCAAGATGATAAATTTAAATTTTAAATAGAATGAATTTAATTTAAGTAATTTTATCAAGTAAACATACTTTGAAATATTTTGAAGACATCAAATTAATTCCAAATTTCACAATTAACCCCACCATTAAAATAACCATTACTTGTATTATCTTAAAACAACCATTAATTTCATTCTTAACCCCAAATTTAACCAATAATTAAACCCATAATTAATTTAAAGAACAATAAGAAAAAAGAGAGTTGGCGTGCTGCTAGGCAGAGCCCCTTTTATATGCGTCAATCGGGCGGGTTTATCGGTTCGGGTTCAATCGGGTTGCAGATTTATCGGGGTTTGTGTCAGGCGGGTTGCGAGTGGATTGAGTTGCGGGTTGTTTGGGACAACACATCGAGTTACTTACTCCTTACTCGCTACCAACTTACACATTTTATTCAGAAAAGGGGTTGGGAAAGTTAACCTACATTGAGCTTGGCCAAGGGAATTGGACTTCGTTATGGCATGACACTTGGTTGGTTGGCATCCACTTGGCTGAAAAGTTTCCGAGAGTTTTTGCTGCCGCTGAGTCTCCGTCTTCCATCATTGTCGACTACCTTGTTCTTTCTGAGGGAAACTATCACTGGAATATTCCTTTAATCTATTCTCTTCGGGGTGGGGCTGAAAGAGAGAGAGTGAGTCTTTTCATACTTCTTGATTCTGTTGCTTTTCAAAGTTTTTATGCAGGACCAGAAAGGCCGAACTGGACTGTTGCTGCAAATGGAGGATTTAGCGTACACTCTGCCTTCGAGCATCTTGCCTCATCTCGTTACGCGGGTTTGGACCATTTCCCGGCAAAGATGGTTTTGCAAAGCACAATCCCGTCGAAGATTTGCATCTTCTTATGGTTGGTGTGTCACAAGAAGATACTAACCATTGACAACCTTAAGAAGAGAAGGTTCTGTCTCCCCAATCGGTGCGTGCTGTGCAAAAAAGAGGAAGAATATGCTAATCACATCTTCATCAGCTGCGAGTACTCAAGGCAGGTTTGATCACGTTGAAATGCTTTGTCAAGTTTGATGATTCTGTTGAAGCAGCGACTGATATCACCGAGAGAATCAAGCGTTGGACCATTACCAAACCAGCTAATCCTTTGCAGTGGTGTTCGAAAGTCACAGTCCACGCTTTCTGCTGGTTCGTTTGGCTCGAGAGAAACATTAGAATCTTCAGAGTGGAGGAGTGCCCTGTCCGGCCGCTCGTGTTTAAAATGGGGAATGCTGTTGCCTGGTGGTTGACTGTCGCTGGGAAGGTTGATAAGGATATCGCTGACCTTTGGATTAAAGAGATGAATGGCAGGTTGTTTCCTTCCAATCCCCGCCTTCCACTGAACATGGGTTCTTGATCGTCTTCGGTTGCTGGTTTTCTTTGCATTTTTGCCTCGCTACTCTGTTGTAGCTGTTCCTGCTCCTGCTTCTGTTGCGAGTGTCGTGGTTTTGGATGTAGTGGCGATGATGTTTTGTTTTGTTCCTTTCTAGGCTTTCGAATCGTTTGTAGAGCCTGTGCTTTGTGGACTTTGCCTTTCTTTCTCGATCTTTTTCGCTTTTTTTCTGCTGCCTGTTTGTTTTGTGGGCAGGAGACTGTTGGAGGGCTTCTGCCTCTTTTCTTTTCCTTTCTTTTGTCATCTAATAAAATTTATATCATCCTTATAAAAAAAAACTTACACATTTTATTACACTAATTTAAAATATTTTTCATCATTTTTAACCAACTTATTTCTACCTCATATATATACTTAATTTAAAAAATAGTCAAGATGTTGAATAATTTTGTATGATTTGCAAACTTTCCATGTAATTAATCATAATTGGTAAAGTGCACTAGATAATAGTAATGATGATATCTACATTTGCAACCAATAGACACTATTAGCAAACCAAACAAAACACCACTCTAAAAACAAAAAAGAAAAATACTTTTTCTTATCCCAACATTTTTCGGCAGCAATATGGATTAATCCAGACGAAAAAATGGGCGGCAATATAGATCAATCCAAACGAAAATTAGGTGACCTTTTGGAGCGAGAATGAAGAAGTTGGACGGCAATATATATCAAGCAAAAAGATAATTGGGCGGCAATGCAACGGGAAACAAAATTGAGTAATAAAAAAAGACATGAATTATATATATAATAAATAACAAGCTTAATTCTTAGTGAAGTATAAACCTTTTGTTTAACCAAAATGAAACACCCTAACCCGGCCGGGTACTACTTTTAGTAAAATGCCCTTGATAAATAAAATACTCAAATCTTAAATTGCAACGGGAAAAATTTTCATAAATAAAATACTAAAAACACACACTTGTAGTTCAAAGCAAAGCCCTAACAGGTGGGCAAATTAAACTCAAACTTTAAAAACTCAACTTGATCTCCAGTCTATACTCATAATCATAAAACATAATAACTGACTAGTCTCAAGTGTTGCTGCTTGTGTGAAAAACTCTTACTAGACATCCTTTGTGACGCTCGTACCGTCCTCCTCTACCTAGCTTCACTCGAACTGTTTCTCTCTATCCCGCTGCTCTCTAACTGCTCCTATAGCTTCTTCCTCTTCAAACTGGTGAGTGAGTTGGGGTCAGTCTACGCCCTTACGTTTTAAAAATCTAGTACTTGAGTACTTTACTTAAACACTTAACTTTAACTAGTGGAAGTTGTTTATACTTCCAATCTTAAAATCTTAACTCTTAAACTGTATGGGAGTTGTTGTTACTCTCCATTCTTAAATCTCAAATCTTGACTTAAATACTTGACTGACACAGGGATCCCTCACTAGCTAGTCCGGTTGCCAACTCATAAGCATGAGAAGCCATCAAGGCTTTCCTTAAACTTAAACTTAGTTAGGGAAGTCGTAACGATTCATCCCCCTAACATCTTAAACTTATCGTGGTGGCTCTTCACCACGATTCTCAAGAGCATAATTGCTGCTCATCTTAAAAGTCTCAAGAGCATAACTGCTGCTCTATCTCAAAATGTCTCAAAAGGCAACAGACTGACGCTAGTGACTAAAACACTTAAGACGACTTCACCTTCTTGAAGGTGAGTTACTTCTTAAAAGGGACTTGTTTCTTAAACTTTAACCATAACTCAAACATAACGCTTTAAGGTAAATAGCACAAAATCACCTCAAATAGCACAAAATCACTTCAATCATAGCTCAAGCAAAGCACAAATAAGCAATCATAAATATAAGCAAGCAACGGTAACCAATTCGCTAAAATACTCAAAATCATAATACTTAAAAAAATACGCAAGGCATAGAATTTACCCCCTTTACACTCACCTGACTAGCCATGCTCTCGATCTTATTAAATCCATAGCGAATAACCTTGCAGCCTCGATTACTTCCCCACTTTACAGAGCCCGTCGATCAAAGTTTCCAGGCATGCCCAATACGTATCCATGCTGAACTGAATCCTTTTTCACCGAAAGCGGAGGATCGCTTTGTTTTGTCCTGCGATCGACCGACTTCGCCCGTAAAAATGATTCTATAGAAGCTAGGCTTCCCCATTGTTCACTCTTCAAGAAGCCTCTTCGTTAATCGATCTCTTTTCCAAGCCACCTCACTCCAGTCCACCAGTACCTTAACTTCTTATTTTTCAAGGCGACATGTCGACTTGAATTTACCCCCATCTCCTCGCAAGCTCCACCTCAAAGAAATTGAATTCGTCAATAACCCATATACCGAGCTCAACCCCCTGGTCTTCCAAAGGGACGTGCCCGAAAAAAAAATCATAGTTATACGTATTAGGCTTGAAGATTGGTCTTAGTTTTCTTACACTGATCTCGTAGTGCCCATTCTGTTGCCTCATCCACTGATCACACTAGAATTACGTGGCATCCATCATTTGAATCGAGCTCACAAGCTACCGCATTGTGTCCCTCCCAATCTCTCTCGCCGAGAAACTCCTCGTCCACTGGGCACCCCTGTCCACGAGTTATGTCCCCATCTTCTCGCTACCCTATTCCTTTCCCTGCCCATGGCTACACGCATGAATCATGGGGGTTGTCCGCTAGTATGGAAAAGGGAGTCTCGCAGGCGGCAGTGCTAAGTGAAGACTAGAAGCGGCAACTATTGGGGTTTTAATTAGTTTTGGGTGAGGCGCTGTGAGAAGTAGGGTTAGGTTTAATTTCCTCGGGGTCATTTTGGTAAATTCCTAATTACGGGTGAGTTTAATCCGAAATTCAGTTAACGTCCATAATTTTCTCACTTCACGTCGAAACTCGACACCGTTTGAACTATTAGTTCACATTTTTAATCCTCATCGATAATACGGTGGAACTTGACCCAAGGGTATAATAGTCATTTTGACTTTTGGGAAGAGCGGGGTGTAACATTTCCTCCACCCTTATAAAAATTTCATCCCCGAAATTTGATCGGGCTCATCCTTCCATGATCCTCATTCTCGTGCTTCTTAGGGTCAATATTTCACTCTTGCTATATGAACTTCAAGGGCGTGCCCTTACCTTCTCTTAAATAGCTTACTATAGTTCTTATATGTACTCTTGACCATAACAAGTATTCTCATCTAGCTCGGTAGCATCGAATAGGTTGAGTGACTCATTGCTCTTTTCAAAATTTTCCAACTTGGGCTGGTAGTGCGATTTCGATTCTGTTTGATACGTCTACTCAACTCATTCAATACTTGTTGTTAAATCTAAATCGAAGCCGAGGTAACACATTTCCTCCCCACTTATAGAAATTTTGCCCTCGAAATTTGTCCATTGTAATTACTCCAAGCCTCACTTGTGTAATCCTTGATTTTTTTCCACGAGGATTCTTACTTCCTTTAATTTGTACGACATGACCTATAAATCCTTCTTGTCCGATCATAAAACTCTTTTAGCATAAACCTCGTCTTAGCCATTAACCATAAACTGAATGGTCACCTTCTCGTTACTTGCTGCTTAGTGCTGGAACCTCATACTACTGCTTCAACTTTCTGTATGCATTAGAGGCATCCTCTGCATTTTTTTCTTGCTTGCGATCAACTTTATGACTTCTTTCCATAATCATGACCTTCCATTTTGAGTACTTGTTCACTCCTGACGCCTAACTTAACACTTCCTTATCGCCACCTGAATTTGAGGTTCTCATACTATCCATTCTGCTACTCTTAGACCCTAGTTGAAATTCCTCGTATGGTTTCCCCATCCATAGAGTCTTACCTGAGAGATTGACACCTTTCACCAGCATAGGCGATCTTGGTTTCACTTTGTGGTATTCTAGCAGGTTCTCTAAACTTATAGCCCTCTTACTTCGTTACTCGTGACTCTTCTTCTTGATGTTCCTTTCTTGATTTAGGTGTCCCTTGTTCGCGACGTAGTCCTCCAGGTTCCTATATCCACTTCTCACTTATGTACTATGGCCTACAAGGTTTTCCCTTCCACTATTCTTCACGACCCTAATTCCACCTTAAAATTGGCCAAAATTTCTTGATGGACTTCCTATGGATCACTTGTTCTCCGTTGGTAGTCAACCTATAGCTTCCTGGTAGTCTTTTGTATTCCTGCTTCGACATTTCCTAACTATTTTCCTCCGCGCACACTCCTTGAACTCGAGTCACTTACACATATTCCCACCCCTTTATCAAGAACTTCCATGTCCTTTCTTGACTTCATACACTCTACGACATCTCTAATACCACTTTACCTTTATGGGCTTATGGCTTCCCAAAGTCCAGTACTACTTCTAGATTGCTCGCCAATCATTAAGCTATTTTAACTATAAATTCGCACAAAGAATCTTGCAAATCCCACCTGAGACTTGACCAATTGACTTCTTGAAATCTCGTCAAACTTGCTCTAGCCTTCTTGCTCTTTCCTGGTATTGTACGCAAACTCTCTTTATTACAATCGTTGAGACTTCTCCTCGAATTCTCTAACATCTATTGGAACTTCCAATAAACATTCTAATTCCTTGTCTATTCTCGGTTGGTTGACTGACTTACTCCTCCAGCTGTTTCCGAGACTCCAGCTCTTAGCCCTCTAGTTCCAACTTATTACAGGTGGCTAGATGTTCTCTAGCTGGTTCCTCCTTCTGTCAACCCTCATGTACCCTAGGTGGCTAGATGTTCCCTCCGTTTAGGATAGGACAATCCCATAACAAATCATCACGAACTCTTGCATTCCCCTTTCAACGGTCCCAACGACCTCCGGACCTTTCATGATCTGGGTAGTTTGTAGAGTCTCTCATATACCCATCCATCCTATTTCTAGCTTGGCATTGTTAACAAGCACATTTTTATTCTTGATCCAAGCTCGTCCTCTACCTCGATCATCTTGACTCTTGTCTTGTTCCTTATAAAGGCTTGCTACCGGCCTAATTGCCCAGGTCATGTACCCTCTTCGCGAGTGACGTAGTTTATCTACAAGAGTTTCTTTATCGTCATTATGCAAATGACCATGACTCCTCTCCGCCTTGACCTTTTAACTTTTTGACGTCCTTTCATACCCCATGTAGCCTACTTATTTCCTCCTTTGCTTCCTTTATAATACCCTAGCATTTCTTAAAGTCTAAACATTCCTCTGCTCCTTGTCACTGTGTTGTAATGGCGTTGAGCCATCGACCACAAAAACTAGCTGAGGGACTTCTCGGGGTACCTCTTCGTTTCTCGACCCGTTGCCCACTTTCCACTGTTTAAGACCAAAGACCCTAACATCATCCTATTATCATAGCTACTGGCATCTGGTGATTGTTCCTCTTCCTTTGGAGATTTATATTTCTCCCCTTTGTTTGTCTTAGCTTATTAGATCATCCACTTGTTTCCTAGTAGTAAAATCCTCGTACTACTCTCTCAACTCCTTCAAAATCCTTGACGTATTCCCTTTCAATTGGCACCTCATTGCTGGTGTTTGGAGTTGAAATCCTCGCACATTTGATTCTACCACCACAGACCTTTGCAACGTTCCTCCTTCCTTCTCTAGGTTGATGGTGATGATCTGTTTGCTAACGCCCGAGTAGTTGGTTAACTAATTGAAAAACTACTATCCATCATGTCGATGAGATACTTGGTCTTGAGAGCCTTTGAGATTCTACTTGGGTTGGTCACATTTCTTTCACCCTTTCTTTCTTACTGGCGATCACCATATGCCTAAATCTCTCATTTGACAAACCACGACATGTTAACTAAATCGCGTCCCCTAGCTTATTCATAAACCAAGTGCACCCTCATGCTACCATTGTGTCGTGTCGTATTGTCATAGCTATTCACCTTATTATGATTAGAGTAGACTGGAGATTCTATAAACTCTTAAAAGAAGATCCTTGACTCATTTTTCCTTTCCTTTAAAAAACAAAAACCTTTAAAACTGAGACCGATATTCCAGTATTCCTTGGGGGACCAAGGAACAGAGGAAGACCAGGCTCTGATACCAAAATGAAACACACTAACACGGCCGGGTACTACTTTTACTAAAATGCCCTTGATAAATAAAATACTCAAATTTTAAATTGCAACGGGAAAAATTTTCATAAATAAAATACTGAAAACACACACTTGTAGTTCAAAGCAAAGCCCTAACAGGTTGGCAAATTAAACTCAAACTTTAAAAACTCAACTTGATCTCCAGTCTATACTCATAATCATAAAACATAATAACTGACTAGTCTCAAGTGTTGCTGCTTGTGTGAAAAACTCTGACTAGACATCCTTTGTGACGCTCGTACCGTCCTCCTCTACCTAGCTTCACTCAAACTGTTTCTCTCTATCCCGCTGCTCTCTAACTGCTCCTCTAGCTTCTTCCTCTTCAAACTGGTGAGTGAGTTGGGGTCAGTCTACGCCCTTACGTTTTAAAAATCTAGTACTTGAGTACTTTACTTAAACACTTAACTTTAACTGGTGGAAGTTGTTTATACTTCCAATCTTAAAATCTTAACTCTTAAACTGTATGGGAGTTGTTGTTACTCTCCATTCTTAAATCTCAAATCTTGACTTAAATACTTGACTGACACAGGGATCCCTCACTAGCTAGTCCGGTTGCCAACTCATATGTATGAGAAGCCATCAAGGCTTTCCTTAAACTTAAACTTAGTTAGGGAAGTCGTAACGATTCATCCCCCTAACATCTTAAACTTATCGTGGTGGCTCTTCACCACGATTCTCAAGAGCATAATTGCTGCTAATCTTAAAAGTCTCAAGAGCATAACTGCTGCTCTATCTCAAAATGTCTGAAAAGGCAACAGACTGGCGCTAGTGACTAAAACACTTAAGACAACTTCACCTTCTTGAAGGTGAGTTACTTCTTAAAAGGGACTTGTTTCTTAAACTTTAACCATAACTCAAACATAACGCTTTAAGGTAAATAGCACAAAATCACCTCAAATAGCACAAAATCACCTCAATCATAGCTCAAGCAAAGCACAAATAAGCAATCATAAATATAAGCAAGCAACGGTAACCAATTCGCTAAAATACTCAAAATCATAATACTTACAAGAATACGTAAGGCATAGAATTTACCCCCTTTACACTCACCTGGCTAGCCATGCTCTCGATCGTATTAAATCCATAGCGAATAACCTTGCAGCCTCGATTACTTCCCCACTTTACAGAGCCCGTCGATCAAAGTTTCCAGGCATGCCCAATACGTATCCATGCTGAACTGAATCCTTTTTCATCGAAATCGGAGGATCGCTTTATTTTGTCCTGCGATCGACCGACTTCGCCTGTAAAAATGATTCTATAGAAGCTAGGCTTCCCCATTGTTCACTCTTCAAGAAGCCTCTTCGTTAATAAATCTCTTTTCCAAGCCTTCACCTCACTCCAGTCCACCAGTACCTTAACTTCTTATTTTTCAAGGCGACATGTCGACTTGAATTTACCCCCATCTCCTCGCAAGCTCCACCTCAAAGAAATTGAATTCGTCAATAACCCATATACCGAGCTCAACCCCCTGGTCTTCCAAAGGGACGTGCCCGGAAAAAAAAAATCATAGTTATACGTATTAGGCTTGAAGATTGGTCTTAGTTTTCTTACACTGATCTCGTAGTGCCCATTCTGTTGCCTCATCCACTGATCACGCTAGAATTACGTGGCATCCATCATTTGAATCGAGCTCACAAGCTACCGCATTGTGTCCCTCCCAATCTCTCTCGCCGAGAAACTCCTCGTCCACTGGGCACCCCTGTCCACGAGTTATGTCCCCATCTTCTCGCTACCCTATTCCTTTCCCCTGCCCATGGCTACACGCATGAATCATGGGGGTTGTCCGCTAGTATGGAAAAGGGAGTCTCGCAGGCGGCAGTGCTAAGTGAAGACTAGAAGCGGCAGCTATTGGGGTTTTAATTAGTTTTGGGTGAGGCGCTGTGAGAAGTAGGGTTAGGTTTAATTTCCTCGGGGTCATTTTGATAAATTCCTAATTACGGGTGAGTTTAATCCGAAATTCAGTTAACGTCCATAATTTTCTCACTTCATGTCGAAACTCGACACCGTTTGAACTATTAGTTCACATTTTTAATCCTCATCGATAATACGGTGGAACTTGACCCAAGGGTATAATAGTCATTTTGACTTTTGGGAAGAGCGGGGTGTAACACCGTGAAGGGGAGCTGTTGCCCGTGAACACCCATGCGTCCAGGGCCAAATCTTAAGTTACTGACGCGAGGTGAATTCACGGTCACTAAGACCGTGAACTGGAGTTGTTGTCCGTGAACCCGTGCAAGCAAAGCGGTGCGTTTCGACGTTAATCTTGAGTTCACGGACGCGTTCAAGAGTTCACGACTGTGAACTGAGGCCGTGAACTGAGCCCGATCCCTGTTTAAAAGGAGAGCTGAAAGGAAGAGAGAAGGGAGAGCCCAAGTGTGAGAAAGTGCCTTCTTCAGATTTTAGAGAGAGAAAGAATGAACCAAGGAAGGAAGAAGGCTAGGGTTTGCTCCAAGTGGTGAATTGGGAAGATTCTCCCCAAGAGAAGTTCAACACAAGCTCAAGGAAGATTGGAAGCATCTCCATTATGGTTTCTACCTCTTCCTCTTGTGTTTCTCCCCTTTCTAGCATGGAGTAGTTCCCCTTTTCACTTGGGTCTTGTGAAACCCTAACTATCTACCATGTAGTTTTTATTATGTGAATTGAATGATTGTTTATGGGTGTTGTTTAATTCAATGATTGAGGTATTTTTCATGTTGATTATGCATGTTTGTGCTTAGCAATCTAATTGGCCAATTTAACCTAGATTAGAGAGGGAAGAGCCCCTTTCAAGGGAGGCTTAATTGAGTTGGGATTCCTAGGGATTTCTAAGCCACCTAACTAGGTTAATGTAGGGCAAGCCTCCAATCAACCATCGACTGCCATAACGAGAGGGCCTCTTGAGTTGGGATTCCTAGGGCTTAATTGAGTTGGGATTCCTAGGGCTTTCTAATCAACCATCGATTGCCTTAACGAGAGGGCCTCTTGAAGAGCCTATAATGTATCCCTCGTTTTGGCAATCGAGAGTGTGGTCTACGACCATATTTGCGTCCCCTAGCGGTTCGCGGTCACCTTGCCCATAGCAATAACTTTGATACACATACCATGGTAGTGGTTAGGGGGAAGCGACACCCGAGTGATCATTCTCGCAAAGAGCTTTCAAAACCATTTACTTTTGCCTTTCTTTACTTTAATTAGGAAAATTTTCAACCAAAACCGATTCGCTAGATAATGATTCAAATAACTGAAGTAGAGGTACACAGACCGGCCCCAAGTCGATATTTAAACATACTTGCCTTGTATTGCACCCAACTAAGGTTTACACTTTAACTTTAGGCGGGAATTAATTGTGATATTCGGGACGAGTCAGTGTCCTTGGGCATTCTATGCCTCCTATTATAGGTTAGTCAAAGGACAAACCTCCTAATTCTCATTAGCACTTAGGGTTTGGTTGTGGGTGGCAGTCCGAACTCCAATTCGAGGGTGAAGTCTAACCATTCCTTAGTTGATAGGTTGAGAGGGTCACATTAGTGGCTTGGATTGTATCCCATTCCTCAACCTAGAGGCTAAGAGGGCAACTTTGACTGATTGTTAGACTTCCCTACGGTTTATGACCCCCTAACCACACACGGTCGTTCGATTCTTCAAGTTATAATTGTTAGCTAGGGGGAGGAACTCCCGGGTGAAGCTTTCTCAACTAGAGTCAAATCCATCTTACCTTTACAAAACAAATTAGTTTTAGACCTTTGTTTTCACCAAAACCAATCCGCTAGATAATGTTTCAAACAGTCAAAGTAGCGGTACATGGACCTGCCCGTGTCGATATTTAAACATATTTGCCCTATACCGCACCCATCTAAGGTTTATACTTGGACCTTAGTTGAGATTTTATTGTAATAATCAGAGCGAGTCAAGCACCAAATTTCCATCTTCTTTTTGTCTTCAAAAAGTTGAAAACACCAATGTTTTCCACTTCTTTCTCTTTCTGTAAACCAAAACACCAAACCTCCCCCTTCTTTCTTTTCCCAAAAATTTAAGCACCAAATTTTCCTTTTCTTTTCCCACCAAAAAGTAGAAAACACCAAAATTTCCCAATTCTTTCTCTTCTTATAAACCAAAGAATCAAAACTCCCCCTATATCTTTCTCTTCTTTCTTTTATTAAAAATACATAATTTCAACGCAATATCATTTTTTGAACTTTCCTTTATAAAATGAAAAATAGTTTTACTCAGTCTTACAACAAACAAACTTTCTTTTTGAAAATTTATATAATATATAATATAGTAATTATTCGGGTCAATTGGGCGGTTACGGGTTAGTAGGATTCGGGCCAATCGGGGTCAGGCCAATCGGGTTACGGGTTTAATCGGGTTGCGGATCAATCAGGTTTGGGTTAATCGGGTTGCACTTTATTCGGGTTACAGGTTAATCGGGTCACGGGTCAACTGGGTTGCGCGTCGGGCGGTTTGTGGGTCATTGACTTTTAATCAATTCGGATTGCGGTTGGTTTGTGGGTTAGGTTAGTCGGGTCGGGTTCTGTTTTGACACCTATAGCCCCTTTCCTTCCTGGAATCGCCAAACACTTCCCCATTTTTGGGATGCTTTTGTCGATTTCTCAATCTCTTCCCCATTTATAAAAACTCCATTGGAGTTAACCTAATAATGGGCTAAGATGGTTCAATGCTATAGTGGAGGTGGGAGAATTAGGAAATTATCTCCATACTCATATTTGTCTTGCGTTTAGTGGATGATAAATTGAGTAATATTAACATGGTTACATAATACATAGGTTTGAATAGGTTTGAGTGGTTACAAATATTTAAAATATAACAAAAACTCATGTGTATATGGTTTTGCAAAGTACGTTTAGGCACTCGTCTCGTCTAAACTCGTCTAGGTGTTAGGCAGAAGAAAAATGCCTCGTCCTGACCATAAATAGCAGACAATGCATCTCAGAAATGTTGTGGCCCCAATGGTGTCTAGTCAAAAATGAGTTGCGCCTCAAAATGACGTTAAGGTGTTTCTTTTCTGCCTTCTCTATGTGCTACTAGGTTATAAAGAAATCAATATTGTCCTCTCTTTTCCTCTTCCCTGTGTTCTAGCCGTTAGGCTAAAATTAGAGACGATCATATTTAAAGTAGCTTCTTCTTTCTTTTTTTTTACATTTATTCTCTCTCAATCTGCTTCGCTTTTGTCCAGCTTCTTCTTCCCATTTCATTGCTTCAAACTATATTTTATACTTTACCATGTGTTGTTGATGAGAGTTTAGAAATGAGATGTAAACACGATGATATTGGTTCACAAACTTGTGATTCAAGGCAAATGTAAGATATTTTGCTACATTTACATCCAACACTTAGACACGCCTAGACGATGCCTAGGCATGCTAGGCACTAGAAAGAAGAGTCTCAACGCCTGCCTTACACCTAACATTTTAATTAACAATTAATTATATAACAAAACAATTATTTCGTGTCTTCCCATTCAAAATGCTCACTTAGATGACTAACTCAAGCAAAAACTAATAACAATATCATACAGATAATCAACCATTAAAACCTACCTCTTCTCCAAAGCAAGCTAACTTGACATTTTGGATAGAAATTTTGAAGAAAAATTATAGAATGATTGTTTTGTTTTGTCGTGATATATATGTGATTTGTGATACTTTGATTAGGTTGTAAACGTTTATAGCCATTTTGAGCTGGCCCAATTAATATATGGTGTGCCGTATGAGCGGAGCAACTCAACTAATTTTTTGTACCATCCGCTGAAAATGTATACAACAATTTTAAAATTCGCATGGAAACACAAAGATCAAGATGCACCATTTTAGCTTGTGGCCAAACATTTATCACTTCATGCGTCGAAGAACAGGGCATGAGATGTGAGAAGCGATGACGTGAAATCAGAGAAATCGGGTCGGGTCAACGGATCACTTTTACAAACGGTCTCTCCTAATCAAAAGCCTGAAACAGAAACAGAGACATGTCTCCCCTGCATCCACTTGCAACGTTTTTTCCCCCCTCTCTCTCTTTCAAATCGTCTCCTTTCATTCCTGGCTTCCTGCTCTAGCTAGCTTTGTTCAGTCTTTGGAGACTTTGCTAAGAGAAGCGGCGTAGTACTTCTTGAGACAAATCGGGACGGCAACAGGCAACAGAAGCCCAAACAGGTTGAACCCCCAGAACGCCATGTTCGACACCGCCAGAGCCCTCCCGAAATACAGCCTCCTTGCGCCGGACCACCCCTGCCCGCCGCCGCCGCCACCGACGCCCTCTGATTTCGAGAGCTCGCTGCGGAGCCAGTCTGCGAGGCTGAAGATGCGGCGGGAGTTGTAGAACACGGGGACGAAGACCCCGACGGGGAGCGAGAATCGGTCGGAGAAGGCGACGCCTTCCATGAACAGCTGGCTCGCGAGCAGGAAAACGTGAGGTGCGGCGGCCTTGATCCCGTCCTTGTCCCCCTCGAGGATCCCCTCGCAGATGTAGGCGACGGGGAGGAAGATCCCCAGGACGGCGCCGAAGAAGACGTAGAGGCGGAGGGTTCTGGATCTGGTGTCGAGATTCATGGCGTCCTTTTGAGGGAGCGGGGGGAAGGCGAATCGGGAGAGGAGGAAGATGTAGAAGAGGGAGAAGACGACGAATGCGAAGTCGGAGATCCCCACGAGTCCGCTGGCGGCGAGGACGATGATCGCGGCGAGGGAATTGAGCTGGTAGAAGCTGAGGAGGGATGCTCTGTTTCTTGGGGCGGCGGTGGAATTCGGTGGCAATTGGGTCTTTTTGTTGTCTTGGACAAATTTGTGGCCTTGTTCTTGCTCTTGTTGGTCCTTCGGTAGGGTTATGTCTGCGCTCGGCCCGACTCCTCCTGACATTTCTTCTTCTTCTTAGATTTTCACTCTTTACTCTGGTTGTGGTTTGCTTCTCTGTTTCTGGGGACTCTGATCTTTTTTGTTTTTTGTTTAGGTCTGGAGGGGAGGACACGTGGAGGGAGATGAGGAAGGGCAGTTGTTTAAAGATTGATTAGTGGAGTGGACGGTCTTATCGGCGTTGCTGAGGGAGAAGACAGTGGAGTAGAGGGGCCTGGTCAATTTGGACAAATGTTTTTGTTTCCCGGCAAGTCGGAGTTCGTATTTTCCGGTGGAAGAATGAATGGTACGAGTGAAAAGTTTACACAGTCTATGCCTCTATGGTGCACGACGGACACTATAGAGTATAGAGTCGCACTAATAAATGGTTGAATTTAGGGATTTGACATTAGAGTGCGGTCAAACTTGAATTGCGTTTGTGGTCGAGTCAACTCGCACGTCTAACATTCGATTAGTTTTTAGCGTTATATGCGCGGGTTTGCAATCGGGTTGAAGTGAAACCGCCTGGTTGCGGTTCAAAAGGACAAAAAGAATTCACTCATCGAACGACAAGTTGAACTTTCCATAAGCAAATGCACTAGGTACTCTGGCAATCGTTGGTGATCAGAGAACTCTATGCCAATTCGACCACATTGTCAATTCAAATATTAATTATGGTGAAATATGCGTTTTTCGATCTAAACCGCACCAAAACCTCATACCTGTGTGGTTCGATATGACCGCGCCAAACTAAATCATTGTCAAGTATGCGGTGCAACCAAATTGATAAGTGATGCGATGAAGTTTGTGTACGGTTTTGACAACAACAATTGCCCACCCCTTGTTGAATTTATGCACAATTTGAATGAATAGGTCACACACGACAAATCACCAATCTAGTAATCACTCAAATTCAAATCATGAAATTGAAAATGTAACCTAAATCCCGATAATGTTTTGTCGTCATTAACTACTTTATCTCATTCAAAAATCTCATCCAAATAACGCATAATATCAACACTGTGAGTCTGTGACGAGGTTGGAGAATGGGAAGGCAGGAAAGGAAGAACTCTGCCAGAAAATATGTATCGTGTATGTCAACAAGACCTACAAGTAAGAGACACTAAAACTTATTAGTACAGGTAAAACAATCGAGACTGAATCAATGAGAGACCCCAACCCCAAAAAATTTAACCAAAAATGGAGAATACCGAAAAAAAAAAGGGAAAATAACACTATAAACTGCTCTGCCTCTGCTAAGTAAATTAATACCAACCAAAACCTCCAGCTGTTGCTAAAGCCACTGGTAAAAAAAGGACGAAACTGAAAAATGACTCCTGGCAAAAACCCTTTTTTTTTCAGATCACTCTCGTTTTCTCGTTCTTGTCTATCAATTTTTTTGTCCTGACAGAAGACCATGGCTGTAAAACTGGAACCCTCTGCTAAGAATGTAGTAAAATGACAAAATCAAAATCTGTGCACGTTTGTATGAGAAAACCCCCCGAAAAGATGAAAAGAGAAATGAGTTTTGCTCCTCCTTCCTTCCCTCTTCTTTGGTTTATTAGCTCAACGTTCTTTGTTTCGGTATGTACTTTAGCTTCACCCCTTTCTCAGGTTTTGCTCTGAACTTGCCCTTCAAACCAGCACCTCCATCGACCATCATATCCTCCTCCGATCCTCTGGTACCAAGCTCTATACCTCTACGAACATCTGACGACTCAGCTGCAACAGCACAGCCATTTTGTTGAACACCCTTACCGGCTTTGAATGGTTCAGGTGCGAGAACCAATTTCACATGCTCCGCTGCCATTGCCTCCTTCCACCCTGCATTGGCACTAATGGTTATTCTCTGACATGAAATGGTATAAAAAAACAGAAGAATAGAAATATGTTGAGCTTACTCTCTGCAAGAAAAGCTTTAGCCGCCTGGCATGAGAATTGAGACCTCCCAGGAGGTAGACTTCCATCTGGTGATTCTCTAGAGCCACTTTCATCTTGTGGTTGGCCTTTGGTGCCATTTCGGCTAACAGGCCTCCACTGCTGCTTCACTGTTGAACGATTCGAGTGTTTGTCCTGAACATTATTATTGCTCTTCCTCGGAACTTGCTGCTGCTGGTCTGCTTGACCATCCTGTTGGCTAGAATTCCCAAGTGCAACAGAGATAGAGCCAATAAGAACTTCGCGTTTCTTGGCATGATGATCTGGCTGCTGGCTTGTCATTGCTGCTTCCCTATCAACTCTGGGTTTCAAGGTCTCCCCGGTGGCATATTCTACTCTAGCTTTCCTGCTCCACTTTCTGTTCCCGTTAACCATTGCCGCTTGTTTCGGATCCCTGTAAGTTCCGTGATAACCGTTAGGAATATGATTCCACTGGGATTTTGGAGGCACGTGCCACCGACCTACGTGCCTACTACGGTTGCATCCCGGTACTGTCGTGTGCCGTTCGACAAAATAATCTCTGCATGGATCACCAGCAGCTCCAGTATCGTATAGAATCTGATTCTCCAAATCCAACAACTCTTCATCTTGATATGTGAGTTGGAGAGGTTCAGAAGATGATGAAAAGGGATCTGGCTGAATTTCGACGTCGTGTGAATTAGAACTGCATGCAGTTGAACAGGGTAGTTCAGCTGGGGGCTCCTCCATGGTCTCATCACTGTGCTCCTCGATGTCAGGTTTCTCCTCCAGCCTCTGCTCCTTAGCTCTCTGTTCTTTCTGCCTGAGCTTCTTCTGCCTTTTCCGTTCCACAAGTTCAGCTTGCCTACAAGCATTCGGGAAACATGTCGTTGTAAAACACAAATGGTACTAAAAAACATAGTATGGCAAGTTTATTTCGAAATTCAGGTAAGCAGGGACCTTCTCTGGGCAGCTTCTTCCTCCTCCACAAGCAATTTCTGGCACCTCAGAGCTTCCGCATCCTTGTCTGCAACCCATGCCTTAATCTGAATGGAGGGAAACCAAGATGCATCGCAATTTATTTTTCTACAAAAAAAAAAAAAACACCAACTTATTTGATGGATACAATTAGCTAAACTAACCAGTTTCTGTTCCACCAAGAAGCTGGTGCATGCAACTATGTTCTTTGTCTCGAGACCAGTTTTAGCGGCTTCCCCATCAAAAATATACTTCTGCATTGAGATTGCTGCTCCACACAGAAATGTCTTTTCACTGGCATCATCGAGAATACTAAACAGTTCCTCTGAAGATAAAGGATACCTAAATCTCCCTTGGATAATATCCTGCAGAGAAGTCACAGATCCCATTAGCTTAAGCATAGAGCAGGAACAGAATAAAGCAGCAATCTTAAGAAAATAAGACAACTTTGCCTCACCAGAAGAGCAGTACCAGCCCTCAAACAGTACTGTGGAAGGGGAGAAAACCCCTGTTTCCGGTTAAGAGCCATCAATGACTTTATAATTGAAGATCCCGACACTTCCTGGTGATTTACAGGGAAAGAGATATGCATTTAAGCCAAATCAGAGATATGCAATAAAACCAAATCATTATTACGACGCAACAGAAAAATGGAGAAAATGTGGAGGGTGATGGGAAAGTGAATGACTCCCAACAACATGGATTTTAGAGGCAGATAAACTAAACGACCGACCCAAGTCTGCAAGCTGTGACATCCTCGCAGCAAATACAAAACAACATACCTCCAGCGCCACATCCTTGAATGACAAAATCTCCTTTGCTTCATCTTCAGAGAGCTGCAAAATACACTGATCGATCAGCAAAGAGACAAAGCCGCAGCACATCAGAACCACTTAAGACAGAAACTTTACCTTTTCCCAAAAGGCTCCTAACAGATTCCTGTTTTTTGTGGTATCCTGACCAAGGGAAAAAAGTTTTTTTTCAGAATGATTCCAATCAACATATGTTACATATAAAGCCTCAAAAGGGAAGTTTAAAACATATACTCTTATAACCGTTGAGCGAACAACGACAAAAAAATCAGGTACTAAATGCAAGGATACCTTGTCAAGCTTTTTCAGTCGATGGTGAACACGTATGTGCCTCCTATAGTTTATGGAGGAACAAAACTCCCGTGAACACTTGTCACATTTTTGCATCTGAACCTTCAAAGGAGTCAGTAAAGGCCACCCAGGTCCATCTGCAACAATCCATTGGCATATAATCTCAGAACAAAATGCAATTATAACAACAACCACAGACAACACAGCCACATTTTTACATGTTGTTCTGAGTATGGATGAAAGAGCAGCTAGTAGTACCTTGCTGGTCTAGAGCTTGAAGCAGTTGGATCCACTGTACGGGGCTGTCGTTAGTCCTTGGGAAGGAAAGTAGAGGCTCCTTCCCCATTGCTTGCCTGATAAACGTGTCGAGGGAATCATTCCCCTCTTCTGATTTCATCACATCTGTAGCGTTGGCCCCTTTGAGTTTCGCAACTGGCATTTATGCACACAGGAAAAGTACAGGATACGACTACCTCGCTGAAACGCCACTGCACAAAGAACAGCAATGTCAGTTGAAGCAATGTGGCTTTGACTCTGAATTGCCTCCACTCCACATTTTCGTTATTAACAAGCAAAATAACAAGCCATTGATGTCCAAAAAAACAGCAATGCCAAAGTTTCGAAAGGTTGGGTCAGATAATTGGTATATTCATTCGCTAGATACCACCTACAACATATACAGTTTCGAATTTCCCACTTCCCCCATTGACCATTCCCGTCGCCAACCAAAAGACCTTCCGCACCCTGCAGAATTTCAACCGACCTAATTTGATTAGTTCGAGATTTCGCCCCCACCCGGATTCAACCAACGAGACAAAAATCTCTCGGCATCTTTACCCTCGTTCTTGCTCAGCTCCACCAATCGAAAGAGAAAATCGAAACAGCGCCGCGAAATCAATGGTGAAAAAGCTCAATCAGGAATGCCAATACAAAAAGAACAGAAAATTTCGTTCGGTATCGTGTCGGTGACGTGATCTATGAAAAGGGAAGATTGTATTGACGGAACGTATACGCCTGAGCGCCTTTTTTACATGTAGAGGGGAAAAGGAAAAACACTAGCAGTAAGTGAAGTGATCGGCGATACGTACCAGTTGGAACAAGTGAGAGGCGGAGGGAGGAGAGATCGGTAGAGAGGAGGAAGCAATCTCCGGCGATCAGAGGGATTGAGAGGGGAAGAAGCGGAGTGATTTTGAAAGGAGAGAAAATCGGGAGAGAAAGTGCGAGAAAGGTGATCGGCCGAGAACTAGTAGAGGAAGAAAAAGAGAGGAAAAAATTGAAAAGAGAGTTTCCAGGGAGAGAGGGTAAAATTTCAGAAGGAGGGAGCCAAAAAGAAAAAAAGAAAGAACAGTGTTTATTTAATATTTGGGCAATGTCTATTTTTTACCCAAACCTTTTCAAACTTCTTTTATTTTACCCAAACCTATCAAAATTCTATTTTTTATCCAAACTTATTGTAATTGACCAAAGTCTGGGCATTCGTTCTGTTACCGTTACTTATTTCGTAACGGAACTCCACGTCAGCGTACACGTAAGCGTACACGTCTGAAATTAATAATTTTAATATTATAAATTAAAAACAAATATATTTATTTATCTCATTAATTGGGTGATTCTTACCCTCTCTTCGTTTGAAAACCCAGAAAGGGCTCGAAGCCTCGCAGCCTCCGCCTTGCAGCCTCCGTCGTCTGTCTTCAAAGCATCGCCGTCGCCGTTCGAAGAATCGCCGTCGCCGCTCGAAGACTCGCCGCCGCCGGTCGAGTCTTGTGCTGCCGTTGCTCGTCTTTGAACCAAAAATTCAGAAAACCTAGGGTTTGAATCGAAAACCTAGAACCATCTTACCTTGCTCGAACAGAGATAGCTGTCCGGAAGAGTTGGAGGCGATTCGGCGACGCGACCCTTGCTTGCTTTCTCTGGGTGCTGGGACCGTCGACGCTGGGTGCTTGCTGGGAGGCGATTCGGGGAGAGAGATGGAAGCGCGGCGCTGGGTGCTGGGACTGTCGACGCAGGGAGGTTTAACAGGCGACGGCAGCTTGCTGCCTCGCCTGCCGGGAACTGGGCTTCGTCGTCGCGATGGAATGGAGAAGGAAAGGCGAAGCTCGGGAGAAAGAAGAGGATGGGAATCGAAATGGTTCTGTTTTTTTTTTTTACTTTTACTTTACTAGCCGCTATTATTATTTACTTTAGAAATCATTTTTTTTAATTAAAGGGCACCGCCACGTAGGATTCCACCTCATTCGGACGCTGCTGAGTCAATAAACGTAACAGAACAGTTAACGGTGGGATAACGATTGGATAAAAAATAGAATTTTGATAGGTTTGGGTAAAATAAAAGAAGTTTGAAAAGGTTTGGATAAAAAATAGACATTGCCCTTAATATTTTATTGGACGTCACATAAAAAAAATTATTGGATGTCTCTGCTTTGTTCTTATGCCGCGCAAGGAGCGTACTAAACTCACTACTAAGACAGCCAGATGTGTGTTCCTAGGTTATAGACTTATAGTAACATCCACAAGGATTATAGCTTAGTTTGGCCTTGCTGTAGTTTTTGCAGAAGCAGCTTCTGGCTGGAGCTTTTAGATAAGTACTTTTCAAAAAAGCAGTTAATTGTTTGGCTGTAAAACTATTAGAAGTGCTTTTTAATAGGAGAGGTTGTGTAAAATGACTATAAAGTACTTATAATATAAAATATCAATAAAAATTCTAAACAATAAAAGTAGTCAAAATGGATCTTGTTAGATTTCTTTTATATTAAATGATATAATTTTATAATTTATTTTATTTTTAAAATGATATAAATGAAGGAAAATTATATTTTCTGAAATAAAATTAAAATATGGTAAGGATAATCTTGTATTTTTAAAACAGCTTTTCGCAGCTTTTATGTTATATAAAAGCGCTTTTCGGCTTTTCAAAAGCCGAGCTTTTACAGGTGTTTGGCCCTGCTTCAGCTTTTGAAGTCGAAAAGCACTTCTAAAAGCCGGGCCAAAGATAGGGTATATTTGCTATGATCCTATCATGTATCGTGTTCGTATTGCTGCCACGGTTGTTTTCTTTGAAAACTTTCATTTTTATTCTCCCGAGAGTTCTAATCTTTTGTTCCTTCCTGTCTCTTCCACTCTTCCCACGTTTAATGATGATGATGAAGATCTTGATGTGGATATGCTGCCCCCTATCGACCCACCTTCTCCTCCACCGTATCTGCCTCCCACATCAAACCTTTCATCCTCTGCGAGTTCCTCTACTTCGGCGCCGAGTAATGCCTCATCTTCGACTACGTCATCACCGGACAGTTCATCATCCACATCTCCAGCGTCTTGAGATTTTGATGAGTCCCCATCTCTCGTCGCTCCTTTGGCTCTTCATCGATCACTATGTGCCACGCGTGGGCAACCTCCTCAACGGTATGATGATTTTGTGTCATACGGGGTTGATGCTTATGTTGTGCCTACACGTTATCAGCAGGCACGTGGTGATCCAATGTCGGATCAGGCTATGCAGACTAAGATAGATGATGTTCACGCCAACAAGACTTGAACGGTAGTGGACCGTCCACCCCCAGAGGTTCCGGTGATTGGTTCACGGTGGCTGTACTCCATTAAGATGACTCTTGGCGGGTGAGATTGAGCGTCACAAAGCTAGGATCGTAGCCCAAGCGGTTTCACAAGAACATGGTGTTGACTTTGGCGAGAAATTTGCTTCGGTCGCTAAAATGGCTACGGTCCGTACTCTTTTGGCAGTTGCAGCTCTTCGCCGGTGGTCTTTCTTTCAACTCGATGTCTGAAACGCGTTCTTGCATGGCGACTTGAAGGAGGTAGTGTACATAGATAAGCCCCCGGGGGTATAATGTTGGTGCTCCTAGTTGGGTCTGTCTTCTCCACCGCTCCTTGTTTGGTCTCAAACAGGCTCCTCGCGCCTGGTTTGAGAAATTTCAGTCTACTATACCGCAGCTCGGGATGCGCCAGAGTTTGAGTGCTCCATCATTGTTTACCAAGACTTCATCTTCACGTTTTGTTATCCTCCTCTTGTATGTCAATGATATGGTGGTCACAGGTGATGGTGTTTAGGGTATTGCGCATCTCAAGACAGGGATTCAGCCGACATTCAGTTTGAAGGACTTGGGGGAGTTATCTTATTTCCTGGAACTCGAGATTACTCGAGATGGTGGCGGGATATTCATTGGTCAGCGAAAGTATATTAGTGACTTATTAAATGATCATCAGTTTGTCGATTGTCAACCAGTTAGTACTCCTATGGAGCTCAATTTGAAATTGGGCCGTGATTCAGGAGAACTCCTTCCTGTTGGTTCGCAGTACCAGAGTCTTATAGGTAGTCTAATATACCTTGCTGCCACCCGTCCACACATTTCGTACGCTGTTCAAGTAGTGAGCCAGTTCATTGTTGTCCCGCGTCAAGATCACCTTGCCGCTGCTCATCAGATCCTGAGATATCTTCAGGGCACTCAGGACGTTGGTATGTTCTTCCCATCTACTGGTTCTAACGTCCTTCATGCATACTGGGTTTCTGATTTTGCAGGTTGCATTGATACACGACGCTCCACTACCGGGTGGTGTGTTCAGTTTGCTGGGGCCTTCATTTCATGGCGTTGTAAGAAGCAGGATAAAGTGTCGAAGTCTTCTACTAAAGCAGAGTATCACGCCATATTTGATGTCTATTCTAAACTTGTCTGGATTCGGCGATTGCTTGGTTATTTGGGTGTGACGTGCTTCGTTCCCCTCGAGTTGTTTGTGGATAATACTAGCGCTATCCAGATCACGATTAACCCAGTCCTCCACGACCGAATGAAGCATATAGAGCTTCATATTCATTATGTTCGTGGCTTGGTTCGGGACGATTTGGTTAAGCTTCACTATGTTCGGACTGAACACCAGATCGCTGGCATTCTTACTAAGCCGTTTACTAGCAGTCGTCACTGGTACCTCTCAAGCAAATTGGTGCTTCGTCCCCGACATCAATTTGGGAAGGTCGTTAGCGGATTAGATGTATTAATGGGCCAACGTTGATGTTTGGTGATTGGCCCATGTAATAGCCCAAGCACCCATGCACCTGCTGACGTGATTGTGTAGGGTTTGTGTGGTCTATTTATGTTGCTTGTAATCCTCCGTCGAAAACTCGAGAAAGCTAGTACGATTTTGTGCTTGCAGAGTCATACTCTCTCGTGGAATAAAATATGTGTGTTTGTCTCTGTGCGTTTGATTTATGTTTAGTTCGTTAACTTATATTAGAAGAATTTGGATGGGAAATTTATCGAGTGGAATCCTTTCCGCCCACTAGATGACACAAACGCAACTCTTATTGATGATGCTCCTGAGGTCGACTATTCCTACTCGTCAGTTTGCACCTCTCAAGGAGCCTTACACCTGATTATCCATGGGACACAATGCATTGAGCGTTTGGAGACGGGAAGAAGAAGACCCTAACAGAGGTTGGAGGAGAAGTCATGAAGTGTTGTTGAGTATGCTAACGTTTGGCATTGTCATCGACGACATAGATCGTGAGATTAATGGCTCGAAGTTTACAACACTTTATGTGGTTGGTCAACAATGCATTAAGAAAAGCCGGAATTTCTGTTTCCGTGGGGTGTTCTTCCTGATTTTGGCAGGTCTCTTGATTCTGCTTTCTTCTCTTGCAATTTGAGAGGCAAAGAATTAGAGTTCTTTGCTTACCCAACAGGGTTAAGACTATATCAGATGGTGTTCCAGCCTAGGGTTATTTTATGCCCCACTCGAATTTTAGGTTTCGAAAAATTGTGCGGTGGCTACAATGGAAGCTTAAGTTGTTGGAAACAACCAATTAACTGCTTTAGTCCAAGTTCATAGTAGAAACAAGTCTTAACAAGTTCACATCTTGGAAAATGTTAGAACGGTACCAATTTCATATGTAATTTGAGTAATGTTTTTTTTTTGTCTTCTATTATTCTTTCTTTTACGTTTGCTTGGCGGCGAATTTGACAGTGACCAGAGATATCTGTTGGCTAGCTGCTGACTTAGACCTTTGGTTGTTTGCTCGAAGTTGGAGAGCAACGACGAAACTGGAAAATTTAGAGATTTTTAAATCTCTAAAATTCATTAATATAAAATCTAGATGAATTGAGACTCTCTATTTATTATTATGCACGAATTTGAGGATGATAGAAATCTGATCAGTCAGGTTACTAACATTCTATTTATTATTATGCACGTATTTGAGAATTGGATATTTGATTATTTTGGAAGTCATTTGATTATTTCGGGATGAGGTGAAAGAATGGGTAATTATCGAGATTATATATACTGAGTAAGTGGGATTTACTCACTAGTTTTTGACATAATCCTCCAAACAATATAAGGAGGTTCTCCTTCGTAACCCATTTCATTCTATTTTCTCAGGCTTCTGCGCAGTCTTTTTTTTTTTTTGACAAAAGATAATCATATATTATATCAAAATGATAGTTACATCCTGGAGATCAGCCAGGCCTGATAATCAAAATAACGGTTCATAGCCGGGTACAGAGTGAGGGCCTGACGAGCCACTAAGTGGGCTACCCTATTGGCACGCCGACCTACAAACCGAAGAGTAAACCCTTGATTGCAGGACAAATAATGCAGCACCTCCTTCAGTATTGCTCCAATCCTGCCGTCTCTATTATCCACCAGTTGGATTTTCTCAATGACAACCTTGGAGTCCCCCTCGAATCGTACACTAGAGAAACCATGCCCTATGCACCAAAGAATCGCTTCACGCAAGACCAGCAATTCCACTACCAGAGGATCATCAATGACGGGAATCTGCATCCCAGTGGCCATCAGGAGGTCTCAGTTCGGGGTCATTAGCACCGCTCCTCCTGCTGAATGCGATCCCCTCCGAGTAGCCCCATCCCAACCACAGATAACCCCGGCACCTCGTCCTGGTTCGAATGGTGGGCCGCCGCAGCAGCAGGGACCACGATAGGCTTATCGACCGGGAGGCGCACCCATTCCTCGTATTGCTGCGTGAACTGGCGCATCAGTGCATCCACTCTATACTATTTGCCTTCAAAGACCACCCCTGGAGCCGCTCCAGGAGTTTCTCTTCTAAATAACGGAAGGTTTCCATTTTCGATCTTGCTATCAGGGATGGGAGCCCAAGGTATTTATCATGGACCCCAATTGCCCCTAGCCCCATAATTGCGGCTAGGAATTCATGGTCTGGCATCGTAATATTTCGACTGAAGCACACCGCTGATTTTGCCAGGTTCACTCTTTGGCCACTCAGTTCCTCATATTCATTCCAAACTTCGATTAGATTTTCACATTCTTTGAGCGTTCCACGCAAGAATAAATATGAGTCATCAGCAAAGAATAAGTGCGAGATTCTCGGGGCTCTGGGGGCCACCTTAATCCCCGCCAATTTCTTGTCTGAGATAGCCTTTCGTAGGAGAGCCGCAAACCCCTCTGTACAAAGTACAAATAAAAGGGGCGACAGGAGATCTCCCTGACGAAGCCCCCTGGAGGGAGTGAAGTAGCCAGACGGAGTACCATTCATCATTACCGTAAAGGACGTAGACCGAAGACACTCCTGAATCCACCCTCTCCAGACGGAATTAAAACCCATCTTCTCTAAAACCGTAAGGAGAAAAGTCCATTCGACTCTATCAGACGGAATTAAAACCCATCTTCCCACGTTTTTTGATTTTCAGGTAATGCATAAGTTCATGTCCGAGGAGGATATTTTCGACAATTTGTCTTTCTCGAATAAAAGCATTTTGACCAGCCGAGACAATCGTAGGTAAAATACAGGCCAGCCGCTCAGCCAGAATTTTGGTTATGATTTTGTACACAAATTGGCATAGGCTGATAGGCCGCAATTGCCTCATTGATTCAACATTATCCACTTTCGGGATTAGAGTGAGCCAGGTATGATTGAAACTACGAAGCATTTTCCCCGTTGAGAAGAACGAGCAGACTGCTTCAATCACTGACGGCCCCACAATATCCCAAATGGATTTGAAGAATTTGCCAGTAAACCCATCCGACCCCGCCGCCTGTTTTGATCCCATAGCAAAAACTGTCTTACGCACTTCCTTCGGGAGAACTGTCGCAGTTAAGGTATCATTCATAGCCGGAGTAACATTTTGGGCAATGGGCAGGGAAAAAACACGATCTCTCAAATTTGGGACCTGATTTTCGGATGTGAAAAGGTGACGATAGAAATTTGTCGCAACCTCTGCTTTACCCTTCTCATCAGTGACCCAGTCCCCATTATCAGTTTGGAGCCCAGCTACAAAATTCCTTTTGCGTCGGGTTCTAGTTACTGTGTGGAAGTACGAGGTATTTTTATCACCCTTCTTGAGCCAATGGACCCTGGAATTCTGTTGCCAGTAGACCTCCTCGGCTTCCCATTGCCTATTCAATTCTATCTCCAACTCACGGATCTCATCCCAGTTAATCGGGTGAATACTTTTGATCCTCTCAATTTCGCCTTGCAGCGTACGAATATTCCGCAGCGAATTCATGGTCCCAGTTCTGCTCCAGTCATAAAGAAGATGGCGGAGCTTTTTGAGCCGTTCCCAAAGTCGAAACATAGGGGTGCCTTCAATACTCTCTTGCCAGACGTACGAAACCATAGCTTTCACCTCAGGGTTATCCGCCCATCGCGCATCAAACCGGAAGAGAGGGCGACTATGGCGAGTGTACGATTTATCTGATAACAAGAGGGCCCGATGATCCGAGCCTTGATCAGTAAAATGTTTAACCAGAGTTTCCGGGAAGCGGTCCTGCCACGATTGGGAACACAAAGCCCTATCCAGCCTTTCACGAATACAGGCCACCCCATTCTTTTATTCGTCCAAGTGAACGGGTCCCCTTGATACCCTGGATCAAAAAGCCCCAGATCCTGAATGAGATTTCGAAGTCTAAGGGCCTGGCCCACATTCCATTGAGTCCCCCCGTCTTTCTCATTCTCCTGGAGAGTAGTATTAAAGTCTCCAATAATCACATAGGGATCAAGGATGCCATTGCAAAGACCTTGTAACAGGTCCAATTGGGTGTTACGAATAGCGTTATTACAGCTAATGTAAACGAAAAAGACCACATAGGCAAAGTTTATTTCATTAATGCGGACACCAATACAAAAATTTGAATGATAAAACACCGAAGCATTGACTTCGGGGGACCAAGCGACGACCAAACCACCTGATGCATCAACCGCATCGACGAAAAAACAACAAGAAGAAGGGAAACCTAACCACCGCATACGGCGGGCAACTACTCTCCGTCTCGATCGTGTTTCCGAAAAAAACACGAGATCCGGTTTATTCGAATGAACTAAACTAAAAGCATATTGAAATGTGAGGGATGGTCCAATTCCTCTCACATTCCAAGCCAGAAGTCTCATGTAATCGGGTGGGGCCACTCTAGGCTGGCTTCCTCCACCTTATCCATTCCTTCCTTATCCTCCACAAACTGCTTTTTTGGAGTTGGTACTTCAGCTAATTCTCCCATGACCTCATCAAGATGACGTTTTTTAGTCCCCCTTTCCTGATCGAGAATATTGGTGCCATATTCATTAATACCAATACATGAAATGTTGGCAGGAGGTTGTTGCTGAAGTATTTCAACCGGTGATTCCACCTCCTTCAGGGCCAAACCCTTCTCAAAAGCTTGCACCACCTGATTCACCCTGTTTGAGCGGGCTAAGCGGCGCAGAGTTCCCTTCTCCTCAGGCACCCTCCTACGAACTTCAAACAAACAAGATTCCTCCTCTGAGCTCGTGCCCTCCGAATCACACAGCTCCGGGGCCAAAGGCGAGCTCTCCAAATTCTTCGGAGCCACCCGCGGCTGTTTGTCTTTCCTTTTCCACTCATCCTCTGTCCCCGAACTCGAGTTCTGCCCATTACCCTCTTTGCCGTGGGCTGAGCCTGTCCTAGGAAGTTGGCGTCGAAGGGTTCGCGTCTCCCTGAGGGGAGGAACCCTATCTTCAATATACCACGGATCCAGGGCCAACATCCGCAGAGGGACGGCATCCACAATTTCGCCAGCAATCGGGCACTGATGTTTGGAAACTATGGTCGGATTTGCCCCATTAACAGGAGACGGGACTTCATGGACAACGAACTCCTCTTCCGACTCTTCCTCCAATATCAGGCGGCGGCGGCGAGAGTTTCCATCAGGTGCTGTCACCGGGGTCGGCGACACAATCGGTTCCTCCGAAGGGATTGATGGACGAGCTACCCTGCGCCCAGTCTTCTTTCGGCCCAATTTACCCGGCTCTTCCTTAGTCGTTGGTTTCAGAGACGAAAACCGGCCCGAGGCTCGATGGGCTTCAGAGGGGTTACCCCCGGTCTTTGGGCCGCTAATGGTTTTCCTTCAGTAGTCCGGCCCATACGCCTCTCCACTTGTGTTGGGCAGTCGACCTGCATTGGGTCATCAGAAGGCCCGCGTCTAGAATTCCCACGCCGAGTATGCCTGCCGATAGCCAGCTTTGGGCTTTTGGCCATCTGGAAGCGCCCCGGGCTTCTCCCCCTTTTTATTCTGGGCCTCAGTTGTAAGGAAAGGGTCCAATGAGGTCCCCATCCACAGTGGGCTGCCCACCTTAGCTTGAAGATTAGTAGCTGGCAGATTAGTGGGTTTCTGGGAACGAAGATTGGCAGCCGCCCCTCTCACCTGGGTATCATGCGTGGCTGTGTTTACCCAAACAGAGCTTGGGTGATGGCGGGATTGATTGCGTAGCTCCCCCCATCAAAGAGCTTACTCCCCATATTTTTAGTAGACATATGGGGGGCAAATCTTTCCTTTCTCGTCGGCGGATCAAAATTGCATGATTGGCGAGCGTGACTCACACGGCCGCAGTTGAAGCAAAAACTGGGGAGGAATTCGTATTTGAATCGAATCCAAAAGCCACCAGTCTCATCATTTGTTGCCATGATTTGGGAACGTAGAGGCTTAGAAAAGTCAATAAGCGTCTTCACTTTGATAAACTTCCGCGCCGTGGCAGAGCACAAGAAGACGCCAGCCTCCAACACGCGGCCAATCATAGAGCTGACTATCTTGCGGCCAAATTGGTGAGTGCAACAATCCTCCTGAACATCCCAGAGTTGGACGCGAAAAGGAGACTGCCGGAATCCATGTCTGAAGATGAAGGACTCTATCTACAACGATCCATGGAGTTCTCTGTAGCACCCAAGTTCTAGCTTCCTCAGACGGGAGGGTGAACTCCAGGAGCTCATGCTTCAGTTCCCGAACGATAATACCTCCTTGTCCTTGCCATGGGCGATTGACCGCGTCCCGAATCTCGGTGAGTGAGAGACGGTCATCAGAGAAGAGGCGACCAATAAGCATTCGGGACTTGGGCGCGCGGGTCGCTTGGATCTCCTCCAGCGAGAAAGCCACTACTTGATCGCTAGCAATACGAGCCATGGTGTTCACCTGCAACGAAAGAGGAACAACAACGATGTTCAAAGGGAATTCAACAAGGTTGTCCAACGACCAAGGGAAGCTCCATAACAAGTTTCGAATCGCAAGCTTGGGGACAGGGTCCAACCAAATAAAGAAGTAGATATCCAAGGAAGAAACCAACCACTCACCGGTTAAAGCACTTTGCCGAAGCTGAACTGCTTTGTTTTGCCATTCCACACGAGTGTTATGCTTTTGTGAGCGTATGAAACCCGACGGGTATGGAGGCCGGTTTAAATAACACAGTGAGGGTTGGTTGAAAAACGGATTGGAGAGACAACTTTGCATTAGGAGTCTCCTGATATGGTCGTTACACTCGTTTGGGGTGAATACTCCAGCGCTTCTTTTATTTTTTGAAAAGATTTGGCTGTTGAGCAGAATATCCCCAGGACAAAAAAAACCGAGGGTCGTTGCGGCGGTTAGGAAGTGTCCAACTCTTAGCAGGAAAGCTCAGACCCACAGACTCGCTGATTCAAGCGCGACCAGGTAGATCTCACCGGACGATCGCCGGACGATCGACCAGGGAGAGAACATAGTAACATCTCCGTCTCGTCTCCCTCATCAATTTCATCCGACGACGGGAGTTTGAAATGCCATCTCTGTATGCCGACCGACCTCGCCCCAACCTGGGATCTGAATTCAGTCGAAGAAGAGATATTTTGCCAATGTTTTTCACTGGCCGGATCCATAGGTAGATCCCGTTCCTCCCAATCCCAATCATCTGGAGACGGGATAAAGAACCGTCATCCCTGGCTTTTGCCGTCTTGATAATTCCTTTTTTTCTTTCTCAGCACTTCGCTGTGGATTGGTTCCGTGGTTGGATGCTTTTGCGTTTGCGAGGGCCAGGATGCACTTCACCCTCCTTCGCCTTCGAGTTTGAGGGTTTGCAAGGAGTAGGCTTAGGAGATTTACTCCATCGCCGGAGCACGGAGGTCAAATCTGAGCTATCTTCACGAGGTTGTTGATCATTCTCTTGATCACAATGGAGGCGTACATTGTAGTTGATTCCTTGGTTCGTTAGCGCCACGTCCAAGAAGAAGGCTACCGATCTAATGATGAGCCAGCCGGCCGTCGTGAGCAGACAACCGATCGCCGACCAGCCAGCGATGAGGAGAGAGGAGAGAGCTCCTCTTTCCATTTTTTTGTTTGAAGTGAAAGCAACACAATAATCAAAGCTACCACACCAATAGGAAGGAGTCCTTGGTATTTTATTGTTTTATTTTTTAATTCAGAAAATTGGCTTCTTGGGCTCGGTGTTTATAACTTTATATTTGTGGTCTTAATGTTTTATGGTCCTGGAAACTTTTTATTTTAATTATTGTTTTCAAATTTAGAACTTGGGTTTCAATTCTCTACGTGGGTCTGATGCTTTGATTTAGGATAAATCCAAATATGAAAAAGGTTACATTGCAAGTATTGATAATATGTTAGATTAAAAATTAGGGTTAATATATTTGTATGACTCGAACTTTTGACAAATTAAACATTCTGATTAATCTTTTCGATTTATTGTGACATCAACTATGCATCAAAGTTAAGAAATTGGTCAAATCTGAGATTTAAATATTATCTTAGAAGGTCAAAAGCATTGACTAACGGTCAATGTGCCACGTCACTGCCGAGTCAGCACAAACCACTTAAAAGTTTTGGTTTTTTCCACGTATCACCATTTATGTTTTTCAAAATAAAAAAGGACGTTCCTTTTTTCCTTCTTTTGTTCAAAATAAAAAAGATAAATGGTAATAGGTGGAAAAAACCAAATTTTTAAGTGGTTTGTGCTGACTTTGCAGTGATGTGGCGAATTGACCGTTAGTCAACGCGTTTGACCGTCCAAGATAACGGTCAAATCTCGGATTTGGCCAATTTCGTAACCTTGATGCATAGTTCAGGCCACGATATTATAGATCGAAAAGATTAGCCAGTATATTTAATTTGTGAAAAGTTTGGGCCATCTAAATATATTAACCCTAAAAATCACTCAAAGTATGTGAATATTTCCAACTTAATCATCAACTCATGATATAGGTAAGTGAATATATTAGGATAACAACAACACATGGTTAAAGATGGGTGATTTCAAAGAACGACATGAGTCTAAGGTTGGGCATATTAATTTTTTTAGGGTAAATACAATTTATTAGTAAAAGCGTTCGAATTTTTTAATTATTAGCTAAAACTTTCGAAATACAAAGTGTGGCCAAATATTAGCTTCCCATTAGCAGTTTTATTAGTAACAATGACGTGGCAACATGATATTGGATTGGAAAAGACAAGTGGAGGTCGACCTTCCAAAATTTAGTATTTTAATTAATAAAAGTGTTACAAAATTATTAACAATAACAGACAGATAGCTAATGTTTTGATACGTTACAAAAGATTTGTCGAATACTTTGTATTTTGAAGTATTTGGCTAATAATTTGATTAACCCTAAAAATTATTAAAGTATGTGGATATTTACAACTTAATCTTGAACTCATGATATAGGTAAGTGATATATTAGGATAACAACAACACATGGTTAAAGATGGGTGATTTCAAAGGACAACATGCGTCTAAGGTTGGGCATATTAATTTTTTTAGGATAAATACAAATTATTAGTAAAAGCGTTCGAATTATTTAAATTATTAGTCAAACTTTCGAAATACAAAGTGTTAGCTAAAGAAAATGAAAATAAAGCCAACAAAATAAGTGGTAATTTCTAAAAAAAAAAAGGAGTAAATAGAATTATAGAAGTGTCATTTGAATGAGCGTTTAGGAGTCGACTCCTTGGTTTAGGATTTGTCTTTTATGTTAAGGATTTTAGTAAATGAACTAGCATGATTTTTGAAAATACTATGATGTTAATTATTTTGACTGTTTTCAACTACTAAATAATTTGGATTCTCTTATATTGCCTAACTTTTGCTATTATTTTTATGTAATTTTAAAAAATAAATCCGGCCAACTGGTCAAGCCTATCTTGCTGCAAACCATTACTATTGGTATTTATAAATATATCCGGCCAACGGGCCGGGTTGAGATCTAGTAATAATTAAACCCCAAAATCTACTCTCTCTACTCGAAATCTATCTCTTCCCTTGGTTGCCGCCACTAGGGATGGCAATCAAACCCATGGCCGCGGGTATCCGACCGCCCCCGACCCAGTCAACGCGGGGAATCCCCGCTTTGACCGGGTATGGGGCGGGTATGGGTAAAACCCGCAAAAAGTTTGATGGGTATGGGGCGGTATGGTTTTAGCCTCCCCCGCCCCATACCCGCCCCACCAAGATAATTTCTTCATATATAAAAAAATATGTTCATCAAATTATAATCTATCAATGATGATGAGGATAACTTGAGAAAATAAATAGTAGAAATGCAATTGAGTGATCACCTTAATCAAAATCTAATTCATTTCTCTCAATTCTCATTTCACTGTTTCACTTTCCCCCTTGTCAACAAGATTATGTTAGTTAATTATTATTTAGTAGGTGTATCAGAGTTAGAACATAATAATTTGAAAAATATTATACTATATATTATGTATTAATGGATATTTTAGGATCATAATCTTTCATGATATAATATGTTCGTTTAGAGTTATAATTAGAACTTTTATTGTAAGGTTTAGGTATAATAACGTTGGATGTACGGGTATGGGTATTACCCATGGGTACCCGAAACCCACGGGTACGGGGATGGATTTGCAAAACATTCTCCCACATAGGTATGGGGCGAATATAGATTTGGGTATTTGAATATGGGTATGGGAATGATTTAAACAAACCCGCCCCAAACCCGACCCATTGCCATCCCTAGCCGCCACCCTCCCCTCTTCTTCCTCAACTTCTTCTGCGAATTCTAATTCCAAAATCTCTTTTCCAAGCTCTAGGACGATCAATCCCTAATTGATATCTCATTCCCAATTCTTTATCCCGACCCGGGAGCACTGAGATCAAGGTTCAATCTGAGATATGGCACAAACTATAACGGTACACACAGGAGGCTTCAAGAAATGTTAACCCTTGCTCACTTATATGGCTAGACTCTCCTTTTTATGTTCTTAAAGAATAAAGCACAATAACTGTTTTTATGATTGGACGTGAAATAAGGATAGAAGTATTTCCATTATTTACTTGATATTACGATAACGATGGTCTTGTAAGTAGAAGTACTTTTCAAGCTTAGCTACAACATAAATTAGAAGGTGGCAACTTTATGCATTGCCAATCAAGACAACTCTAGAAGTAACTTAGACAACAGTCTAGTGAAAAAGCCCTCCTAATACATCCTTGCTCACCATGTCCTTGATCTGCAGTCCATAAAAAAAGTAGAAGAGAAGAAAATAAATGAAAATATCCAATTTCATGCGATAATTTTGCATTCAAACGAAGTCGAGATGGTCATTACCTGTTTAGCTGAGAGCCCCACAACATCTTTCAACTCGTCAAGCTGTTAACAAACATGTTATATTTATCATGAGTACATATAATGAACAATAATGTCAAGGAACTCCATAATGTATATAACTTACATCCATAAAAGGTGATTCATCACGAAACTCCATAATGTATGTTGCACGTTTTTCTCCGATCCCCTACACCAAGGCAACGATGTTAGTTTCAAATTTAAGATGCTCATATAAGAACTAAAATATCTGACACCATTAAAAGCCATTAGTTACCTTTAGTTTCTTCAAATCTTCCCTGATAATGACAAAAGAAATTACCACAAATCAGTTCGCCTTGTCTAGTACATTTACAGATTGAGAAAGATGCTCAAGAATGGTCCAACACTTACTTGTTCGCTGTGTTGAAGAAATTAAGGTACTCCTGAACAAGCGAGTTCTGAAATTGAACAATGATGTATAAGCACCAAATACTAGTCTTATGGTATGTTGATATGGAGGAGAAAGGTGTCGAGATCAACCTTCACTCCGCAATTGCTTCTATTCAACTTCTCCCAGGGACTGCAGAAGCTTGCAATGTCCAAGTTCTTATTCACTTTTACATTGCATTCGGGCGTCAATGGCTCCACAGAAGCAGTTGTAAACTGATCTTGGAGAGGAAGATCATTGCTTGAGGGCATCACCGTGCGCAATGGGGTTGACGTGTAGAGCTGCTTTGGGGTTGAATTGTAGAGCTGCTTCAGATTGTTTGAGATCTCCTGCAACCGCAAGCTGATTGGTGGAGATTCATTTTTGTTGGCCAGAGATATGTCATTCTCCTTATCGAGACTTTGGCCTATCAATACACAGAAACAAGTTAACAGATTTATCAAAGACAACAAAAAGTGGGAAGACAAGATGTAAAGCAAAATTAGATCCTAACAACGGTCACTATTTTTCGTACCTTCATCCACCACTGATAATGTCGTAGTGGTTGGTGTTATCATGTCCACATGCTTGTCTAAACTTTGGCCTACTATTATAGAGAAAGTTCACAAATTCATGAAAGACCACAAAAGTGAGAAATAAGATGTTGAGCAAAATTATAACTAATAACATTCACTGTCTCTCGTACCTTCATCAACCACAGGTAAAGCTGTAGTGGCCGGTGTTATCATGTCCACGTGCTTGTTTTCTTCAGTGAGCTCCATTGATACCTAAACCACCATGATGTTATGTTCTTAAGCAACCCAGCTCAAAGACTACAAAACCAACTACAATAGCATCTTCTCGTTTGTTCTAAAATTAGAGGTTCGTTTGTTCCATAACCCTAGGCTGGGTTAAGCTTTTGGTGTTACACTCTTGGACCACATTTTTCTGCTGATTTTCCAACCAATAGAACTCGAACTAGGCATTCTACATGGGGAAAAAAGTTCTCTATACATACCCGTACCTCCAGGGAAGCAAGAGCATTTTCCAACGAAGCAGGAGTATTCTCTAGTTCTAATGATGAAGCTTCCTGCAAACCATACCAAAGTTTCAGACATCTGCCATGGTATAATGCAAACAGACAGCAAGGAGAGAAAGGATAAACCATAAACCAAAACCACATTTTCCTTTATGGAATTCGAAGTGTGCTTTTCCTAAACAAATGATAGACAAAGTAGTTTATAAGCGAGTAGCTTGTTTAAATATGCAAAGCTTACCTCTTCTTGTGCAGAAATCCCAGTATTCAAGCCAATGAAAGAACTTGCCTGGGTTTCAATTCAGACTACAGTTAGGAAATTCCTGAAGGTCCGGAACTCTATCTGAAGTCTGAACAATAGCTTTGAGATATAAGAAAACTTCAGAAAGACTTACCTCTTCTGGTAGAGAAGATTCAGTTCTTGAAACAGTTGCAGAGGCATTTACCTGCACAGCATATGAGTCATTGGTCTTCCGTCTTTAAGATTAACTAAATAAGAATCTCTCTCTTCCTATTGTTGGTTTACTTTACTAATAAGCTTCTAATTCATAATCTTTCTTTCCTTTGGTCAAAGAAAGCAAGTACCTTATTAGGTTTCTCATGACCTTTGTCGGCAAACAATTCCCTGTTAACAAAAAAATCAAGAACCTTAGACAGAGAGAGTAGGAAGATAAAGTACCCCTATATAGAATAGAAGCAGTGCCATCTAATAATTACCTTGCTTTCAGCGCAGAAGCATTTCCACTGGATTTCTTACCATGAATAGGAAAATGGGAGGGAGTTGGCTGCTTCCTCATGGAGGAAGCACTCCCAGGTAGCCTGCTTCTATGTGAAGCAAATACCTTGGATCTTGCCGTGCTATCTGTTTTTCTTGCAGAATCCACCACAATCTTGGTAGTAATGGTATTACTCTGGGAGCAACGAGAAGCCAACTTTAACATGTTCATTGAGTCTTGGCAGGAGAAGGGGTTCTGCGATTAGATAAAAGTACGTTATTAAACAACCTATAAGAAGAATTAGTAAGGAATTTACTGAGGTATAGAACTGAGAAACCAACCAAGCATGTAAGGATCAGAATGCTACTCTTCCCTCCAAGTGAATCTTCCAACATCCGGCTAAGCTTACTCTCTCGATATGGCACATGAATTTCATTGGCATGTAATGAATACGCCACTTTGATGAATGCATGGATGGACTTATTAATTTGAGCATTCTCCCCAAAGTTACCAACATCACTTTTTCTTTTCGCATCCTCATAACCTGATAGAACAAAATGCAATCAGGGACCTAAATGTTTTGATAGTGATAAACAAGAAACACTCGGGTTTCCAGTTAAGGTCTTCAACCTGCTAACTCAACAAAATTGATCTTGCCAACAGGAGCACTGGCCAGCTTATCGGCTTGTGATGATATGTATAAGATCAACCCTTTTGTGCTTCTGGGAGGAAATGAATGAGTTATCTTTTGATTTGCTTTACGCACGGTCCTGCTTTGTCTACGATATAGTTTGTGAAATTCATACAAGGACTTCACTTGAACCTGAAAAAGATAGAACCAAGAACAAGATTAGGGCAAACACTTCATTACCTTCCTGTCCAATTCACTGGAAAATAAAGATCGAAACACATACACAAGAAAGTCCTTTGAGTTGCACTCGTCCTTGGCCATCTTTCAACACTGATACTTCCTGCGATTTTGGTTCCAGCAGATCATAAGCATGCTCTTGAAGGATCTCGTAGCATGAAACCGCAACGAACTTGTTACTTTCCTCAGATATTCGTAGTATTTCGGCCATAGATAAGGCTGCCAAACCCAAATCCCCTTCAGTACCCTGTGAGGAAAATAAACGACCATTCCAACTCATCAATCTCTCTCACCTATAAACACAAATTCCGAACAAATACAACACGCGAACGATGCAGACAAGCAGAGCAAGCCTTGACCTGAATGACATGAGTCTTTCCAGAACCTCTAGCTCCGCAAGCCACAACAGTGACACTGCGACCGTTGAACACTTCGGGTAATAGAAACTGCACCTCTCTTCTAAACATTTCTTCATTGCCTTCATTCTCTTGGTAGCAGTAACCAATCTCATAACACTCTCTAGAGCTGCCAAACATAATAATAATCTCTCAGAACAGTTGGAATACATTGAACATATGCTTCCATTTCACACATTTCCAGCTACAAAACTAGTTATGCAACATCGACATTTAGGTATACTGCTTTGAATTCATTGAACAGTTCAAATACATTAAACTTTGGCTTTCATTTCACACATTTCCAGCCATAAAACTATTTAAGCAACATCGACATAATTTTTTTTTTTGGGATAATATGAATCCATAATTGCAGCCATGGGGAAATTAACGAAGAAGGGTACCAGCACCTTATTGTATATAGTCAGTAGAACCAATTCAATTGAAAATTGACATTCGGAAGATTGTCTGAAGTGAAAATTCACAGAACTTAGTGGCTCACCTGGCCGATTGCTCTCCCAAGGTCACCTTTACGCGGTCAGATGCATCTCCATTAGGCTTGTTTACTGAAATCCACGGCGCCGGAGCTTTCTTTCCGGGCAAGACCTCTGAATCCGTTGAATTCCGGATTTTGGCTACTACACGAACCTTCCCGCTCAACGACGGGACCGTCCTCGCCGCGGCGGATCTACCGATATGGTCGGTAGTCGGAGCAGCCATGGAAGATTGAACGCGTACAGAGATTCTCAACGGTGAATATGCTTGTGAGGAGGAGTGAGAGAAGCGGGTTTGGGAGGAAGTTTGAGATTGCTCGTTTGTTTATGGAAAGGAAAGAAAGAAGCCGTTAGGCTGCTCTCAATTCGAGCAATAATTTTTTAGCGGTTTTTCAAATTAAGTCCTTCTGGCGCTCCTCTGGTGGCAGATTTGCCTTCTAAGTTCTACCTGCCATATAAGAGGGTAGTATCGTCATTAACTCGAAGAGCGTCTGGTACGAAGACAAAGAGTACAGAACACACTTCTCAACAAAAACGACGCCGTTGACATCCCTCTGGTCCTCTTCTTCTTTCTCCTCCCAAATCGGTTACCAGAAAAACAAAATCGGCGGGAGGAAGAAGGAGAGACTAGCATGGAAGGAAGGACGGCCGTAAGCGACGGCGCCGATGCCGGGAAGAAGAAGATTGCTCCGGCGTGCGATGTGGAGGCGCTGAAGAAGTGCTTGGAGGAGAACAAGGGGAACTACGCTAAATGTCAATCCCAGATCGAAGCTTTCAAGTCCTCGTGCTCCGTCAAGAAACCAACTACTTCGTCGTAAAACCTGCAGCCACCACGTAGAACGGTCAGAGCTACTTTATTCTCCGTCCTGCTGTTTGTCGATTCAACAAAAGCGCAATAAGAAGAATTCACTAGGAACCTTTTTTCCCTTCTATTTTTTTACACATACTTGAAATTATGCAGTGAAATTTCAGTTGCAGGGCTATTTTAATGGCAATTTGATCACTTTGCTTGATTAGCTACTTCTGAAAAGCTCGAATTTCCGCTGATTATATCTAATTTAAGCTCGAGAACAGTCGAGCATTCCGCAATAATTAGATTGGTAAGACTTCTATCTTACCATCAAACTAGCTATAGATTAGTTCAGCAGACTTTACAACTCTTACGACAAGTTCCAAAGTAGTCATCAGAACCAATCATGTAAATCGGATTCTTCTCGCATTCTCCTTTAGCGGCCCATGCGGGGCAGTTGTCGTCCTCGTCGGAGCATTCATCGCTGCTGCTACCTGATTGATGAGGTGGAGGGTTCCCGGCAATGGTGGGTCTAAGGAAGAAGAATTTGGTGGCGACCCACATTTCAGATTCCTGGACTGGGCACCTAGAGTGGAAGCTGCTCGGGTCAGGGGAAGTGTTGAGGTGAAGATTGAAGAACAGCATCGCATTCCCTTTTATCGGTCTTAGAATCTCGCTGCTCTTTGTGCAATCGGTCCATATCTTGCTCTTGTCCTGTCAAAAGTCAGTTTTCCATGAGCTCCAAAGATGAACTAAGGGAGGCAGGGGAATCATGTGGGTTTTGGATTGTTTTGAAAGCTAACCTCTGAGTTAGGGAAGAGAATTTGCCCACCATGAGTCACATTTGAGAGATAGAACACAAGAGTGGCTACCAGAGCCTCATTTGAGGTCGATAAGGATTGGTTGCTGAAGTAACTAAGGTTCTGAGCGGTGTGCTCTTCGACTCCATACTGTGTGACCTGTAACGACTGCCCGTTATCTGAAATAAGGACAAGTGAGGTTGATCACTGAACTGGGTTGTAACTGGTGAAACAAAGGACAAGTTACAGTAGGATGAGGCTGGGCAAGAGGCAAGCACCACTAGGAAGCAAAGTCCATGCTGCAACTCTTTCCTCAATCCTTGTTATAACATTGTCCTGCAGAACAGAAAGGCCACGTAGCAGTGGCTTAGCGTCTACATAGCGAACTGAACCGCGATCTGCACGCATAGAGACTAAGCAAAACTACCAACATATTGAAAAGAGGACTTACATCTGTATCTGGAAGAAGCTTTGTACTAGCCAACATCCTCTTCTTCACTGTCTGCCTGGAATTATCACCATTTCCCGCAATACCCACTTTAGGATCTTGTGCCTGAGCCCAATTATAAGCATTTTGGAATCATCCAGTTCCATAGTAGATGACTAAAATGGGATTCAGAGGAGAAGAAAGTGTACCAAATAAATAAGATGATCACATTCCTCATCTGTCAGAAAGCCTTGATATAGGAACACCCTGACCCAGCAACGTCAACAGTACAAGAGCACATCAACTTTCCAAGCAGACATTAATATTTTCAGCTTATCAATTTTTAACGAAATAAGACATCTTCAGTTAATCAAGTACCTGACCTTGGTCGCCAAGACAGCGAAATAACGCGTGATGGATCAACCCTATTCAATGGCGTGGAGCTTCTTAACTGAATGACAGTTTCGTGGTTGAAATCCGCCTTACCCCTCAACTCCTTCCGGCTGAACCAAGCAAAAACTAGCAGGTGAAACTATAAACTACAGTACAATTTCGAACAAACAGAAGTAAGGCTAGCACAGTTACTACCTGCAGCATATGTTATTGCTATACAAAGACTAATCTATGAGATGGTAATAGATCCTAGTAGTTCCTACAAGCACTAATCAGTAAGAAAAAGTAGTTAACTAACAAAGCTGGAAGAAGCAATTCAGCCAGAAAACGAACAAAAATGCTATCAGGCGACAAGTACAGCAAATCCGCCCAGCTAGGGAACACCATTAATCTAGCGGCATGGTCAAGAAATCGCCAGAGTTCCAGCGATGCACATTTTTTCGCGAGTAGTAGCAGAAAACAAGGATCAAGTTCAAGAGCAACAACGAAATGCAACTGCGGAATCTCCGTTTTCAACGAGAGTACCTAATCAGACCAAAAGAAATCGGGGGAAGCGATCGCAGCAAACGAAACTGGAGCTTCTGAAGAGGCCGAAATGAGGTTTCGTTATTTACCTCTCGGCGAAACAGTTGAAGTGCACACCGGTGAGGGCGATGAAAAGGAGGAAGCGTAGGAAGTCCGCCATTGATGAAGAGAGAAGGTGATCCCCGCTGCTTAAGAATCACACTGGAAGGCGAACAATGTCTGAAGATCGAAGAACTATGTCATCGATTCGACAGCGATTGATCCCGTGCTCAACATTAGTGTTCCATAAATGGAGGCAAATTCCGATCAACGAACTTGTAGGAGCAGCTTAATCGGTTAATGTACGAGAGAATGGTTAGCGGGCTGGGATGATGGGCTGATGCTTTGCTCTCCATTCGATAAAAAGCCCAATCGTACCGGGCCTTGAACTTTAGTGGAGTCGTTATCTGGTTCAAATTTTAGCGAGAAGGAATAATTTCTCCAAATCATTACGGTATTATCTTATCTCTCAGCAAATTGACATTTCATGCACAATCATGCAAATGAACCAATCTACAGTTCTATACTTAAGTATCTAAAATGTACATGCATAGAAGGAAAGGTAATCGGCATGGAATATGTCGGCATGGTAAATAGATTGGATTGGTGGATCAATAGATCAAATGGATTGGATCCAACGAATTGGTAGATTATCCATTAATCCAAATAACATCTTCAACCAAGGACCAATATGTAAAATGCAAAAAATTTAGGTACTAAAATGTTATAATAAAAATTTTAGGTACCAAAATGTAAAAAGTAAAAATTATAGGTACTAAACTAATTTGCCAATGATCCATTGGATCAAATGAATGGATTGGATCGGTGAATTGGATTGAGAATTGTTACCTCTACTCCCCACATATCTCCAGGAATGTTCTCGTACTTTTTTTTTTAATTCCTTCTTCATAATACTATCAAATGCATGGCAAAACACTAGCCGAGCTCAATCAGACCATCCACAATAGCAAGTAGGAAATTTAGACATACTAGGTAACGATCCTTCCATTGATGGATGGATGCTATGGGGTAGACCATTTTGCGCATAAACTTTGGACAATGCAGGAGGAGTGGAGGGTGTTCCAACAATGTTCCATCTTTCATTCCTTCTTCATGTCCGCCATGAAGATAGCATTCCCTTGTTCAACCTAGTTAATGAATTCAATTAAAAATTCATAAATATGACACAGGGAGTTGCTAAAGGTCGCCCTTAAAATTGCTAAAGATCGCCCTAAAAATATGAAAGTTACACTTTTGACCCTTTAGCTTCTTTATTTTTCCTTAGGAAACAAACACCACTTAGATTAGGGAAAAAAAACTATCCAATAAGAGGGAACGAAGAATCCACTTATTATTATATTTGTAAATAATTAATTAAATTACAATTTATTATATATTTAAATAATTAATTAAAATGCAAAAAAAAAAAACACCAACCGCGGTCAACGCACGGTTTGACCGTCGGCCAACCGCGACCAACATGCGGTTGGTCCATAGGCCGACCGCAAGTTGACCGCGTCCAACCGATGGTGCAACCGCGAGATGACTGCGGTCGGCCGATGGACCAACCGCGCGTTGATCGCGGTTGTCCGATGGATCAACAGCACTTTGACGGCGGTCAAGGTCTCTGGCGACAACTGGCGCGCGGGTGGGAGCGTAGCCGGTGACGACGACGGACGACGGGAAAGGAGATCGGTTTCATGTTATTGTTTTGTTTCAGGAGGACACACAATTGGGACGACGGCGTGCTTCTTCATGCCCAAAAGGCTCTACAACTTCACCGGCCGGAGCCATTCCGGTGGGCGGTGAGGAGAAAGAGAAGAATGGGTTGGGTTCGATCGGATAGGGTGGTGGGTTGGTTAGGGTTTAATTGATTTCTATTTTATTTTTTACTGATTATTTTGATGATGTGGATGCTGACGGGATGGCTGATTGGACCAAACTAACAGAATTTTGGATGGAAATGGACGGAATTACCTTTTTGTTATTAGTCCAAACATATGTTATTGAAACGTACAAAATTAAAGATTTGTGACCGTTTTGTACAAAGTGAATAGTTTTGTGACCATTTATGATAACTACCCAATAACTATCTGGCCTACTCCACTTCCAAACTATGAGAAATTGCGTGGTACCTACAATGGAAGTTTCGATTGTTGGTTCCAACCGAGCAAAGAATCAACCTAGGAAGCAAATTAAAGAGAATTTATTTCTTTCCCTCCTCATTTTCCATGTTACTTGTATCTTATCAAAAGTTTATGTTAAAATTATAAGTTCAAATAATAAGAATTATTATTATTTTATCCTGTTAAAAGAACAAGTAAGGATGATACTGTCGCAACCATAAATCGGGTCAGGTCGCGTTCGCTTTTGCGAGTCGGCATCGATCTTTTGGAGTGGATCGAACACTCTTTGGTAGGCTCTAGCCTTAGAGTTAGAACCGAGACATGGTCTGTGATTAAGATATAATGGTTCGGGAGTACGGTTATGTGTGGGAAAGTGAAATCACACCCCATGACGCCCCGAAATCGGTACTACTTAAGTTTGATAAGTTTTAAAGATAAAGTTAATTGGTTAGTTGGACTCGAACCTTATCGGTTGTCTACATACGTACCCGTAACACGGCATCAAAGTCCATATAGTTCGTTAAAACTTAGATAATTTTTAAATGTAACTTTTACCACATTCCATTGATCGTGGTATTCGCATTCTGCATTTTTTGAGAAAATATAAAAATGATACTATGAATTTTAGTTATTAAGAAAAGATGTGACGTATTAGAAAACAAATGGTATTAATCCAATCTAGAATCTCTTATTGTTATAATTTCGTATCAAGAATATTAAATGAATATATATTATTGGAATCACCTAATTGACGCATGATGGGCCGGCAGCCCAATTGGCTCTATTGTCGCTTGATAATGGCATATAAGCTAGACCAAACAAGTTCAAAACTCGTTGGAGAAGTTTTTCTTAAGCAAGGGTAATTTTGTAAATGACCGAAAAAAGCAGTGGCAAGGCCGAGTAATAAACGATAAACCCTAGGGATAATTTGGTTGTATCAAAAGTCAAGGTATATAAACGTCTCTAAAAAATCCTAATCGACTCTAATCTAGGGTCGAGCGGCCGCCTGCCCTCTCTCTCTCTCTCTCTCTCTTCTGTTGTTCTCTTCTCTCTATCTCGTTTTACCACTACCGAAACATAAACCCTCTGATTTCTCTTCCAGAGCCGCCGCCCCATCCTTCTTCCTTCCTCTCGCGTCCTCTCTCTCTCTCTAAACCGAGGAAGAGAACGGGACTAACCTTCTCTTCTATACGATCTACCTCTCTCCCTCACATTATTTCTGAAAATAACGAGGAGAACGAAGAGGGTCGTCGGCGGTGACGACTGGAGGCATACACCGCCGACGATGACAACGACGACAATGAGGGTGAATATTCTAATCGGCAACACGAAGTCCGATTTAACCTCGCTGTCGGTCGCTGCTCTTCTATCACGTCACTGGTGACTAGTCTAGGAATCCGATCGCGATGACCCTAAATCGGAGACTTCCTCTCAAGATGAAGGTAAAATAGAAATGCATGGCTTCTCATTCCTATCTTTCTGATTTTCGTATGGGATTCTACTAATTTTTGAGGTTTTGGTATGTTTGATTTTAGGATTTCTGGGTTTTGGTTCGATCGAGGAAAGAAGACAAGGGTCAAAAGTCGTTGGCAATAGAGTTATTTCGTCGATGCCAACAAAATCTTGGTGAGGTTTTGATTTGCATGTAGAGTTTTATTTTGATTTTCGAGTCCAAAGACGAGTTTCTAATTATCTTCTTTTTCTTGGTTTTGGTCGGGGCGAGACCCTGACGACCACAACCTTATCTCAAAAAGAAAGGTAAGATTTTTACTCCTAAATTAACGTTAATCTGTCATTTTTATTTAGTAATAAAAAAATTTAAATCTAATTCAAAACTTTATTCTTCTTTCTCGCAGGTTTTAGAAAAGGCAGAACTTGGGTGAGGTTCCTCTAAACCCGAGACATTAATCTAAAAATGAATTTTATGGTTTATAGATTCTAGAGTAGCTACCAGATCCGGGTTTTTGGGGAAATCGTTATTTCTATGTTTTTAGGCTCTTATTATCTTGCTTATTAATTTCATAAGAACAAAGTAGTTTAGACAAAATCTAGATCATTAATGATCGCCGCCGCTGCTTGCAATCACTAAACTAAACTAAAGGTTTCACAAATCTTATTACTACTGGTTTAATTGGGATCTTTATGATGTATTAATTTGAAAGCTTATGAGGGTTTTATGAAAACGAAATAGGTCATAATATAGCAATTTGTTGGATTTAGATCGAGTTCATATGATCTAGAGCTTTAGAGATGATTTCTGATTCTAGGCTAGTAAAACTCTTCATATGTGTGTTTGATAATACGTGAGAGGTTTGTTTGGTTAGGTTCCAGTGTTTAGTTATGTTTTTTATATTTGTGTTTGGAAGATAGATGTTTTAAATATACTAATCTGAAATCCTGATTCGGTTCTATGTGGGATCTATGTTGGATTTTTGGCTGCTATTACTCTAATTCACATAAGACAATAGTGGTGTTCCTATGAAAATAAAGGAATTTAAACATGGTGAAGACTAAACTAGGCAAAATATATAACTCTGTAGCGAAGGTAAGCTATTGAATACCATAAGTAGAACTCAAACTATATGAAGATGGCATGAGGAGATCATATAAATGGAAATAGATTATGGAAGCAAGCAGATAAGTAATTCATCGGACATTAAAAGGAGCTTGACAACATGGATTAACAGTAGAATCAATCTATAGATGTTATTAACCAGAATATAGTAACAAAGTATAGAAATCACCAACCTCATATTCGAAGAGCACACTCCCTTCGCTTCTGTATTGGATGCTCCGTATGGAAAGATTGATCACTCTTGTTGGTTTGAGAACTTTGGATCTCTAATTCCTTTTTCTTCTACTATTACAAGCTTTGAGCTGGAACTTTTTGTAGAAGGCCAAAAGCAAAAGTATTTCTCTATAGCTCTCCCTATTTCCTGCGTCCCCCCTCCTTCAACACAGAGCCCAAAGGGCTCATTTATAGCAAAAATTGCGCGACACGTGTCATGTTGTGATTGATGATGAGCATGACATGCTTCTCTCTTATTGGTAGATCCTCAAGGCTGCATCTGAAGCCTCCACTAGGGATGGCAATTTCGACCTGACCTGATTTACCCGACCTGTTTGACCTGTTTTGGGGCAGGTCTGACCCGCCCCGTAGGCGGGGCGGGGCGGGAATGGGTACCTCTCATCGACCTGACCTGCCCTGACCGGCCCCATTCTCGACCTGTTCTGGCCTAAGTTACATGTAATCTTAGTCAAATTACTTAGTATTTTCCTCTTATTACATCATATTTTAGGTATAATGAAGTTGTATAAGTGTGAAAAAACTCAATTTCTTCAATAATTTAGCTACATTTTATCAAATTATGTTTTCATTCTTGGTCTTTTAATTAAAATAATAAATAATTCTAATGTTTTCGCATAAATCAAATACCCAATGGGTCGACCTGCCCCGACCCGCGCCCCATAATAAATTACCCGACCCGGACCCGACCTGCCACGGGGCGGGTATGGGTATCGAGATACCCGTCCCGGACCTGCCCCATTGCCATTCCTAGCCTCCACCTTGCTTAGTCGGTTATGACTGGCCAAGATAGGTGTTGTCCAAGCCGTTTGTGGATAAGATTGGGCCGAGTTGTGACTTGGTCGAATTGAGTCTTGGTCGAACGTGGGTCGAGCTTGGATCCTTGCTCGGGCTTTATTTGTCTATAGCTTGGAGTGGACAGTGGGTTGTGATTCAGGGCTTCATTTGCTGATTTCCTTTCTTTGTTTTGCAGATACTTTGCTGGTGTGGGCGGAGAGATAGACTTTTGTTTTATTTTCCAGCTTTGTATTTGTGACACTTGATTCCACATTTGTAGTGACAAATGTTCTTGAATCGGTGTAATTATGTCGGATCATTGTATTAAGCTTCAAACTCTTCCATGAAACTTTTCGCGCTTTTTCTTGCCATCGAACTCAATCACTTCACCTCGTACAAAACTTGAACTTGGGGTAGTCTTCTCAAATAACATCACGATTCAAATGCGACTATATGTTTAGGACCGAGACAAAATGTGGTGTCTACAAATACTATTACTTAGAGTCAAATCACAAGGGGCGATCTTTTCGTAATTAACCAAAGTTTGGAAGAGTTGTGCCATTAAGGTTCTAATTAATTAATTTATGAAAATTAAACTCAAATTGAACCAAAATCAATGGGTACTCGATATACTTCAACCCGGTTAAAGTGAGTGGAACCGGTTGTTGACGAATTTTGACTCAACAATGAGTTTTGCACACTTTCGTAATTAACCAAAGTTTGGAAGAGTTTTTGTGGCATTAACGTTCTAATTAATTAACTTATGAAAATTAAACCCAAATTGAACCAAAATCAATGAGTAATTGACCTACTTCAACACGATAAAGCGGTTTGAACCCGTGTTCACAAAATTTGGCTCAACAATGAGTTTTGCACGCTTTCGTAATTAACCAAAGTTTGGAAGAGTTTTTGTGGCACTAACGTTCTAATTAATTAACTTATGAAAATTAAACCCAAATTGAACCAAAATCAATGGGCATTCGACCTACTTCGACCCGATTAAAGCGAGTTGAACCCAATGTTCACGGATTTTGGCTCAACAACGAGTGTGATTTCCGTACACGTTAAGAAGGAACAATGAAAGCTGTGTATTGGTGAGCTCCTCTATTTGTTTTTCGCTATTTTTCTTTTATTTTTGTTTGCCTCATAGATGATGATGGAAGAGAAGATAGCTTCTTTGTTTGAAATCTTAATCGTAGCCCTTGAGGGTTTATATGTTTGCCATTGATTTCACTCGAGACTTCGTTGTGGATGAGCTTGTGAGCTATATATCTGGTGTTGATTTTTCCAGCTAGTGTAATACTTAGGCCATGATAGACCGATAATTGCACATGTTTTTACCCCTATTCTTGAGCTGTTTGAGATGTTGATTTACGTGTTTTAAGCCGATTTCACGCGAGGTTGTACGTTTATGTCATATTTCAGGACCCGGCGTTGGAATCGAGGCGAAGGAACGAGATTCGGGTCGAAAGGAGTAAGTGAGGCTTGAAGTGTGCTGGAGAGCAAAAATACCCGGCCATGAGCATAAATACCCGACCAGGTATTATCTAGCCATGGTCGGGGATTTTTGGCTTTGGGCGTCCGTGAGAAACAGAAGGGGGCCCGGGCAGGAGGCGAAAATACCCGGTCGAGGATTATTGGCCATGACCAGGGATTGTCCCTGAGGCAAAACGACGCGTTTCCATTATACCCGGCCGAGACCCAAAATACCCGACCGGGTATCGCGACAGTCAACCTTTTAAAGGAAAAGAAGGCCAAAAATCAAGGGTTCCGAGTTTTAGAGAGACAAAGGGATTCCTAGAGAGAGAAAGCGACGAACCAGAGTTCCCAAATGCCATAGCTTGATCTTCATCACCATTGGAGCCCGGCTTGAGCTTGGAGAAGTGCCGATTGACAACCAGGAGCAGAAACTCATCCTTCACAGTATGATTTCCGCGTCTGAATCTGCTTTTGCTTCTCTCTCCATGGAGTAGTTTCCCCATTCATCTGGGTATGGAGAACCCTAGATTTGTATGTTAGGTATGATTGTATGCAGTGGCGGACCCAGAAAATTTTCATAGGGGTGTCATCTTTTAAAAAATAAATTAAATAAAAATAAAAATAAATGATAAAAATAAAATTGTAAATATGAAAATACCTTACTCATATATGTTAAAAAGTCCATGATATGTTTTCATATTCGGAAATAATTGTAGAATACACTTGGTGTCTATAGTTTTAAAAAAATGGTTTCTATATACACTGCTAGCTAGACAATCATTCACGAACTTATCGCATATTCAATTTGTAAACTTGTTCTTGATGTAACCCAAAGCTAAAAGACTCTTTCAACACTTGCCGTACAATCATAAAATCAATACAAATTAAGGGTAGTTTGAAATTAGTTTAATTGTTAGGTTTTTAAAATAATTAGAGATAGGGAATGTCATTTTACTATTACACATTGTTCAAAATCGAACAACAAATGAGTTTAGCTCAACAGAAATTAAGTTTATTAATAATAATAGTGTTCTATATTTGAATTATCCAACCTACCACTTATATTCCTATACACAAATGACAGTAGGATAATCATTTTTTCAAATTTAAGGGGTGTCCTCACTATCAATTATATTTTTTTGTCCATACGTAAATTACCACTGGGGGTTGGATAATCGTTTTCCCAAAATTTAGGGGTGTCCGGGGACACCCCTAAACCTCCATGGGTCCGCCCCTGATTGTATGAACCCAAGTACAGATTTTATGAGTTGATTATATTCGATTGAGGCTTGAATGATTGAATGACTTGAATCCTGATCAAATTCCTGTTGTTTCTGCTTTAACCTAGAATGAGAATATCTACCTAGGTTGATAGAGAACCCTTAATTGAAGGTAGTGAATTGGCGACTTTAGTCGAGGAGCCAATTCACTATTCTGTACCGAATTCAATTCGGTAGTGGAGGTTTGGTTCGTTAGGGCCTCAATCTGTTTACTCCGGTGGATGTTAGCCGCCCGCTGGAGACTCAGATTGAGAGGGTCTGGAGACCTTTAGTCGAGACTTCAGACTGTTTAAGAACCTTCCGCAGTTTAACTTTCATGAAAACTGAACTTGGTAAATTGCAATCCGGCTTAACTGCAGTCTATGGGGAACCATATCCGGGTGACCTCTCTCGACTTGAAAACAACCGTTTAACTTGCTTTGTTTGTTTGTTAATTTGGACTTGCACTAAAGTTTCACTGCTAGATAACAAGAATTCACCGAGTAGTCATCAAATCTAGGACCCGGGTTGACATTAAAACCCAAACCCGCTATACTACGCTTTAGGAAGTGGTTACACTTGGCCAATTTCTAGAGTGACAGTAGGAGTGAGCCAGACCAACATTTGCATCTATGTTGAACATGGACGTTGTCGCAGGAGGGATGTTTTCAAGTTCAACAACAAAAAACAAAGATAATGGGTTGCAGTTGTACATGGGCACCGGGGGCCGCCCATGGGCTAGCACGACACGACACGGTTAGAGCACGACACGAGTATGGGCACAAAATATATGGGTAAGCCTGGCACGAGCACGGACAATTTATGGGCCGTGTCGGGTCTAAATTTCATGGGCGGCACAACACGATATATAAGTGGGTTGTGTCGGGCTTAATGTTTTCGAGACTTTATTGAGTATAAGAACGGACATTGCACGAAAAAAATAATTATTTGTTGTTTTTAAAAGTGTCATAAAGATATATATGTAATTACTACCTTAAGTAAAAACTAACAAAGAATTAAACAAAGCCAAATCACACCCACTATACTTCCAATTTTCATTCCCCCCCTTATTTGTTACTTTTCTCAAACATTCTCGGTTAATACTATCTTTCTCCACCCAATTTTCTCCTTCTTTTTCATTCACTCTTTTATTTTCTTCCTTTTCATTAAACACGAATACGAGCACGACATGAGCACGAATAGGCACGACACGATTCGAACCGTGCCCGGGCCTGGGTCGGGCCTAGCAATGTTAACAAATGTGCTTGCACGGCACGACATGAAAAATGACGGGTCGTGCCAAGCACTACACGAAATAAATGGGTTTGAAGCGTGCCCGTGCCATGCCGGCCCAAGCACGGCCCTCAACCATGTCAGTTGCAGTCCATGAGGAATAAATGATTTGTGAGTCTCTACAAAACTGACCAGTAGCTGTTCGGATTTTGAGTTTGTTTTATTGTTTCCATCTCAGACTGGTTTATCATTCTCTTATGGGTGCTTGTCATGTTTGTGGGATTTTGGGTTGGTTTGTCTGTGAGCTTCTTGTGGTTAATTAGTATAAGTATTTTTAATTATTTGTTTCAGTTTGATGCAGAGTGCGGACTACATATCCAAGGAAGCACCTCTTGGTTGCAGAGGATAAGTTTTTAGTGACACAAAGGATAGTTTATGATCTTCCTTTCAAACCCAACAACACGGTATCCTTAATTCCTTATGGCCTTTGTTTTTCATTCTTAACCTTCATTCTCCAATTTTTGTGTGCTTGGGTTTGTTTTCCATCTCTTTTCTATTTGAGAATCATTATTTGTTTATAGACTGAGTTCGGTTATAGTTGGTGGTTTAGTTATCTCTGGTTGTTTAGGCGGTATTGGCCTCAATTAACTACTAAGTATGTAGAGATTTGAAAGGATACTATGTTGTTGGTTCTTATAGGGTTATCTTATTGGTTTGTAGCTTTGGTCTAAAAATTCTACAATATTATACCATGTTGCCTTCATAAACGTCTACCTATTATAGTATTTGTACTTTATTATCCATTGGAAATTGCCTCATAAATAGTAATCTTTCTTCATCTCTTCCGATCACAGCTCCAAAGCAACTCAAACGAGAGATGAGGAGATATACAAAATTGACAAGAGTAGGTATATCATATTTCAGGTTCCCATTTGGTTTGGTTGAATTTGCTTTGAGGATTGAAGTTTGCATTCTTCTTACACTTTATAATCCATACTAAATCATTACGTTCCGTGTTCCTAAATAGTTGCTAAATTGTAGGTTTAGTTATGGTAGCTATGGCAATTTAACTACGCGTTTAACGAATCAAGATGCAATTAATTTTTGGAGATGCATAGTGACCATGATGACCATTGTAGTTGTGTTTGCTATTTATTTTCAGTTATGATGTTATTTTCGCTATATATGTTATTCTTAAAGAAATCGCCTTCCACTATATTGTCATGGGATTAAAACAAAAGAAGCTATATCATTTTGTTAATATGGTTTGAAAGAGAACTATGTAGTATAATGATCCTGAAATTTCAGAACAACTCTACCAATGGTAATTGTTGATTGCATATGTTTATGAACAGAATAAGCCTAACAAAGCTATCTCGACGCTCAAAGCTATTTAGACTTCAATGATGGTGATATGTCCATGGAGATAAACTTTCCATAGTGTTCACTCTCATATATTTGCATATGCTTCTGTTACTGCCCTTTATGTCTGAATTATGCCAATTTGAAACTTAGCAACATACTTTTACTTTCAGTCGATGTTACTCTTTTTATTACACATTAGTGAACTGCATTGCTAATACTCTTAGCCTCACATACTTAGCTTTGGAAGTCACATATGACGCTTCATTGCCTTGGTGTTTCTACGAATAAAGGATGTGTGGCCTCATCGTCGATAAATATAACTCCTTTCTGCAAGTTAGAGAGATGAAAATTTTAATTCCTTGGCTTTAGAAAACTGATGTACCTAAGGAAGTCAAAGGCAATTCCTTTTTTTACCTTATATTGCATTTTGTGAATTCAACAAGGTTGGCATAATGAAAATGTGAAGCTGAGGAGAGGTGTCTTTGATAATTGAAATAATCCTACTTGCTTGATAGTACTGTTGGTCTTGCTCCCTATTCCAGTAAGGTAATGTTTCCTGCTTATTGTTCTAACATAATGTGGAATTGGGATCCTCTCATTGTTGGAATTAGATGGCACTGGGGACACCGGACACACATCTTAGGACTCTAAATCTCATTAGTTACGATTAGATGCTCTGTATATCGAGAAATGCTTTTACTTATCCAAATTCTGTATCATCATGTGCAGCAGGTGATCAGGATGATGGGGGCTTGGGGTATGAACCAATGGGAGCTGGAGTGCAGGATGATGGAAGCTGCAATATTGTGTTTTAAGGGCTGTAAGGTATGAAGGAAGCCTGGGTTGTAATATGCTAATCAATAAGATATGGTAAGAGAGGTGCAGGAAGTTGTACAGAGGGAGAAGTATGAATGTTGTAGAACTGCTGAAAAGGGTGCAGCCGTTGTGGTAGTGGAAGATCCTTGGCAGCTTGAAAATAGAAGAGCTTCTCAAAGGAAGAAGTCGTGGTTTCAGTCTTAGATGGTCTGATTTTTATATCTTCATGTACATAGTAGGGATAGGAGTCCATATTTTTAATAGGGCAATGTCTATTTTTTACCCAAACCTTTTTCAGATTCTTTTATTTTAACCAAACCTATAGAATTCCTAAAAATTATCCAAACGTTAACTCTCCGTCAACTTTTCTGTTAGTAATGTTGACTAAGTATGACCATAATGAGTTGACTTCCTACGTGGCGGTCAGAATACCATCATTTACTATTTTTAATATAAAGATTATCAAAAAACAAAACAAAATCCCACCCCTCACGTGGACGAAATAAGTAACGGTAACAGAATGAATGCCCAGACTTTGATAAATTATAATACGTTTGGATAATAAATAGAATTTCTATAGGTTTGGTTAAAATAAAAGAATCTGAAAAAGGTTTGGGTAAAAAATAGACATTGCCCTTTTTAATACTGTGGTATGTTTTTTAGGTTTAAACTAGTTGTACTTTGCTCCAATATAGAGCTCTTTTATGAAATAAAGTCTAAAAAAAAATCAAATTGCTCAGATGATCGAGAGGATATTTGTACTAAATGTCTATATTTGATATCACATCGTGTATGGTTTCATAATTTGCTTTTAATAAATATTCTTTTCCTATCACTTTTCTGTGCAATGTTAGTTTATGATCTATCATACAATCACTTTGTTTCCAAGTTTAAACCCTACGTTGTATTTCTCATTATTACAGACCAAACAACATCACAATTCTACTGGTAGCTACTGGGAGAAGCAATTGATTCTGAGATCCACAACAATGTTAGTGTTTTTGATACTACAATAAATTCGGTCTATTAGGACAAAAAAATTGTTTTGTCATTTTCTGTTTGTCACAATAGGTACGGTGATATGACAAAAATAATATATGTCCTATTTGGTATTGACAAAAAAATGTTGTCAGAATAAGTCGTCATTTAAAGTGAGTAATGTGACAAATATTTCGTGCCACGATTAATTTTGTCATAATAGGCGTCCCATATCGGGATGTAAGAGAATCAAAAGTGACAATTTCTTGTTGTCAGAATAGTTTGTCATTTAAAGTGAGTAATGTGACAAATATTTCGTGTCACAATTAAGTTTGTCAAAATAGGCATCCCATATCGTTACAATTCAGTTCCCCCACCCAAATTTCAGTCCCTCCCAATTTTTAACTGTCCACTTTTCAATCCCTCTCAATTTTTAGACCCAAATTTTCAGTCTGTCCAAAAATCGAAATTCCCTCTGCGCCAACCAAATTTTCATTTATCCTAATAGTGCAGTCAAATCGCGCTTTAAAGCGTAATATCATACGTTTTTACCTATATAGACCACAAAAATGTTTGAGTTTCTACCTAAAGTCGATAATTACACAAAATTGTAAAACCGACAGTAAAATCAGTAAAAGCGTAAAAAATGGTAAATCACATTTGTTCTCTACCAACAACGTCGTTTAATGATGAATTTTGGACAGAAAAACAAGCATGGTCGTTCGCCTACCTCTAGGGCTCTAACTACCGTCGAGAGAGCCAAAAGAACCCTAAATCTACCTTCTCCATCTTCTCCTCAAAACCAGACCTAGCAGTTGCACGCCTCCGCCCAGACCTCCTTCCATCTTCGCCAGTGCCCGGTGGAACTTACCGCGTCTCGCTGTCCGACCCGATTCCGACGGACTGCACATAACCGATCTCACAAGCCGGCGACACTTCTCTGTCTCCAATCTCCACCCTGCCGTCAGTCCAAACTTCATCGGTCACCGCCTCCGGTAGCCGCGCCTGCAACCTTGGAACTTGGAAGGTAAGCCTAGTCTGTCTTCTCTCAATCGCAACCCATAAACTAGTATGAACAGGATCTTTGTCCGATTGCATTTCGCACAAATTAACAATCTCATAGGGAAGCGATGAGCAGGGATTCAATTCACGACTGGCTGAATCAACCTTCGTTGAAGTATTAGTAGCAGTGTTTTTCACATTCCCTCTTTTAACGCCAGTTTGCTTTGGAGATGCATCCTTCTCAAGCAGCTCGAGGAGATGGACGATTTAGTAGAGCTCTTTCTCTAGATCCATCGCCTTTGAACTGGGTGCTTTCTCCAGCTCACCAATAATTGAGTTCAGTAGTACCTTAATGATCCCTGATAGAACCAAGGCCAAGTATCTTTTCTTTTCTTCTTTAGGGGAAGTAAAGCTGTTACCATCCTTATTCTGGTCGGGATACCTTTACATAATAAAATGCGATGGAAATAGTATAAGCGGCTGGAAGTTTGTCGATCATGTAGATGTTTACTTGTACAAAGAAGGACAAATCTTTACTAACCCTCCAGCTTTCCCATTCTCGCGAACTTCTGAATCTTTGTCACTGCGTCAGAGAATGACTCACTGGACAGATTTCTTTGTGCCTGGCATGAAACTTTACTAACTTAGGTTATATTTATTCACGTGAACAGAAGATAGAAGAGGATGAAGAACCCTTGGTAGTTACTTTACCTCATCATCTTAGGAAAGGGCATTTACTCTTGGGATGAAGAGCCAATCTAGTGGCTCTTCAACTAAAACATTGCCACGTTTTGATTTAATGATCATTTGGATGGAAAAGTTGAAGACAAAGCTTTAATGTAGTTTTTTTATTTAATTGATGTTAAAGAATTTGCTTATAGGTTCTTGAAGATAAATGTATGAGAGCTGACTTAGCAATTTGTGATGAGGAACACATTTGGTCGAATTGTGTGGTAATAGGGTTTTCTCAACCCGTGATAGGTTTCAGCTGCTGTTCTGGCAGAAAGGGAATTTCTGAGGAACCTAGGCAAAACTATGTGAGCTCTTTGTCATGAATTGCCTTGTTTCATTATGATTAGTTCATAGCAAACCATGTGGCCTATATCATTAACATTTGTTGTTCAATGTCTAGCTGGAGATGCATTCCATTTGGATAGAAGCAAAGGCAGAGGGGAAGCCTGTATCGGGCTGTGAGATTGTTCCGAAGGTCCTGAAGAAAAAGGTGAAGTATGAACCGAAGGATAACCCAAGATCCACAAAGGAGTTAGAATGTTTTGTTATGGTGGACAACTTAGAATTATTGGTTATGCTAAACAAGGGGTTAGATAGTTATGGAAATGGTTGTATTTGGTCTTTGTAATCTTTCCATTATCAGGTTGCAATGCAGGAAACAAGGAGTTAAACCACATTTCCTGACAACCAATACTTGTCATAATATACCTTTATGACAAAATATATTGGTCATAATATTCAGTTATGACAAAATAATGTCGTCACAATAAACACTTGTGACAAAACGTAGTCGTCACAATAAACACTTCTGACATAAAATAGCCGTCACAATATATAGTTATGACAAAATATAACCGTGTAATATGACGAATAATTCTCCCAAAGTAACCAGATTATGACAACCGTATTGACAAAATATGGCATCATAACATCTCCGTTTGTCATAATAGACTACCCAGAACCTCAGATATACTGAAAGCAAATGTGACAACCTTGTTCTAAATTTTTCACATTTGACCTATCCTGACGGCGATAAAATGACAAACCTTTGTGACAACACCTTTTGTCATATAATACATAATATGACAAAATGGGTATCTAAAATGACAATATTGCCTCGTCATAATAGACCGAATTTGTTGTAGTGAGATCCACAAAAGTGTTACTCTTTTATGAAATCAAATTTTATGAAGACTAATTATGCCCCGCCGCGAAGCGCGGGCTTTCCGTCCTAGTTATTATTACTTGGCCAGTAGCAATGAGGAATGTGATGCAATGTGTCATGCTTTTCCTTGGCATGATAACAACAAGTACTACAAACGAGCAATTGCTTTTTTATGTGCACGCATCATAATGCACACGATGGAATTAGGAGAGCTCGTATTGCTCTCTTTGGTTTAGGTGGCATTTGCTGAAAATCAATTGCATACATAATTCTGAGATAAGTTTTATAGTTAGACGATTTATCTATGAGAATAGTGAAAAAAGTTATTATGAATGTTATATAGTGATATTTACTATTAACTTCAAGAGGTTGATTGGGTTTTTACAATAAGGTTGATTGGTTGAGACCTACAACTTTAGCATCCATCATCGCTACCTCGTAAATCATAATAGTTTGAAATTGTTTCTGGGTTCCTGCAGTGGATGTCAATACATAGATATAGAGAGAGAGAGAGAGAGAGAGAGAGAGAAATGGTACCAAATGATCGAACTCAGGATCAAGGCTATGTTAACAAGTAACCTAACCAAAGCCACCATCGAGCATTCCATAATAGCTTGAAATTGGTGTAGGCCAAAGAGTAACTCTAAACTCTAACATTATTAGATCTTTTTTATCAAGGAAAAACTATAGTACTTCTCTCCTATAGTTGTAGCACCCTCACCCTGTAGAAGATAACAATTAAAAAACACAAGTACAAAAAATTGTTTTGGATATTGGTTAACTGCACGAGATATTCTCAAAGTAATCTTCTTTGTAACTATTCTAAAAATAATGGGTAATAACATCTTCAATCACAATTCAACAATATTACTATATCCTCCAACTTCTACTACATCCTTTTTCTTTCTCGAGTCACCAGACACTAAGATCGTACAATGGGTTCCCCGTATACATTGCATGATTATATTAATAACATTTAAGACATCTACAGTGGTGAGACTTAAATGGATGACCAACATTAGAGCTCAGGAATATCAACTAAAATCGGATCTATCTCATCGTCCTCGAGCTATTGGCTTGCAACACCAAATATCATTTGGTATCATGCAACTCAAGCTTTTCCTCACTTAATTGGACCATCCCAACAACTAGACTGAGATAAGAGATTCGCCTGATCGAATGAAAATATAATGAGTTAACTCGAAGAAGAATGGAAGATAATTAAATATGTCTTCTAGTAGATGGATACAATAATAGTTATGTCGAAGAATGACTAAAGAAAGAAAAGAAAAAAAATTCTGCTGTGGACTTGAATCCAAGAGGTTAAGTGGTTGTCCATTGAAGTAAAAAAATGTACATTCCATCATTGGCTTCTTGTAATTTTGCGTACCTTAGAATTAGGGTAGGCAACAGAGTTACCCTTGGTTGGAGCACCGTAGGATCATTTCCAAACCATAATCCATCACAAGTAATGAACTTTAGTTCTTTCCTCTTCAAATTGCAAGAGAAGACAACATAACCATAATAATGAGGAAGCATGCATCATAAAAATACAATTTTTGATTTTTTGTAATGCTGACCAACCACATGTAACCCGTCACTCTCTAAGACTTTAAATCCGTGATGTCTTCCGGTGACAAGGGTAAACTTATTCAACAACATCTCATATCGTGCCCTCCAACCTTTCTCCCATCCCCAAAATCTCAATGCATCCGTTGGATGACCAATTTCCCTGGCATGTAGGAGAATCATGTGCAAGGCCTTGGGAGGTCCAAACAGAGGTTCGGTAATTGTTGATCTCATGAGCATCTATAAGAGTTCGGTCATCTCGTGGGCGAAAAGGATTTCATTTGAAAACTTTCCTTTGTCTATTCTTCCAATACAACTTCCCATTGTGTGAAACTACAACTTTATCATAACTTGAATTCGGTGCTGATCGATAGCACGATCAAGACGCAGTGAATTTCAACTTTCATATTTTGAAGAGAACACATCCAACCAATTGTAATACATTCGCACCATGCAAAATTGCTACTCCAAATCATGAGTGAATGATTTCTCTTCAAATTCCCTTGTATCTAGAGAAATAGAATTACAGGGCTCGCACACTAATCTTGTAGTAAGATGCCTTCCACTGGCCTTCGAGGTGCTAGAGGAAGGCAAACCCATTGCTTCATGAATGGATTGTAGATGAAGTATGTTCTATCAAATTTGTCCTTGTTGCTGGTGTACCCCATTCTCGAAGCTGATTAAGAGCAAGTTGTTATGAAAATGTTCACGTATACTATGTTTCTTGCAACACAAGTCATATATAGAAACAAAATGAACAAAAAGTTAAGGAGAAGAATTGATACTCATGCATAGAAAGTTATCAAAACATGCGTAAACACCGTCCGAGCCAATAGAATGCACTATTTCTCTTTAAAGAATTTAGTTCCCCTCTATGGTACCCAAGGTCATGGAACTATTTCTCGCTGGATATAATGGACGTACCTTTTCTGGCATACCGATCCTTGAAACCCCAAAAAATCAACAAACGCAACGAATGACGAGAAGTCGTACCACTCTGTTTGCTTGTATGCGCTTGTAGGGAGGAAAGTGCAATGAAGAAGAAAACTATTTTTCTTTCTTTCATAAAAAATTATATTGGGAAAAACTTATGTATGAAAACATAGGGTTGGAGCTATTTATAGAAAATGAAGGGGTATTGTGTGAAGGATGTGACTCTTCGAGTGGGTGGTTACACCCCAACCATTGCAATTGTTCATTAAAAAATTCTCAACCACGACATCGGTTTGGCCCATGATAGTTGGACTGGTTGGTTATTCCAATTGTCACATCAATTTGGTTCAACTCGATTCTGGTCAAGGTTGTCAACCCACGGGTTGACCCGGACCCGGTCGAGCTAGTGGGTCAAGGGTTAATGGGTCAACCGTTTTAGCCCGGTTTGGCCTGGAAATATGGAAAAAGTCATTATATTGTACTTATCCTCATAAATTATATCAAAATCTTATCTAACATATAAGTTATAACATATAATATTACACCAAAATAACATATCGTATATAGATCCAACATATAGTGAAAATTCACACGCACTTATATAACATAAATATTCAAATGTTCAACTTAGCATTCCAAAAGTTGAGCTAGGCGAAAAGAAAAATCGGAAAATAGGCGCATTTCGCAAACCAAAGAAAAAAATGACACAATTTCACCTCCAACCCGGTCCCTTGTAGCGGTCGGCCCGGCGAGTGCGTGCGGCCTGTTTTTCTCACCTGGTCAGGGTTAAAGTGGGTCAACCCGCGGGTTGACAACCTTGGTTCTGGTGGGTTACACAAACCAACATAACCAATTATCGAAGAGATTTAATGAAATAAAATCGACCAACCGAGGCCACCTTCCCACATCTCACCTATATGGTATTTCAAGAGCTTCTCTTATCTCATTCCCCTTTCATTCCCATTCACACCATTCAAAATTCCAACACAAGTCCATGAAGCAATCAAGAATTAGAAGTAATGGGGTCGAATTTAGTTTATAGGCATGGGTAGGATGAAGCTACTTATACCAATTTATGGGAGTCCATGGGACTCAGAATAGGTGGTTCTGCTCCTGCGGTGGCGGCGAAGGATTTGCATTGGAGAGGAAAGGAGAAGGGAGTGAAGATGAGAGAGTTTCAACGATTGCAGAAGGATTTGTATTGGAAGGCGAATAAGGATCTCTATGAGGAGTTCGTCGTCTTCGAGTTTGCTAATGGAGTAGTCTGTGGTCGTCATGGCGATGGTGGACTTGTAGAGGGTGAGATTAATTGGGAGAAAAGATAACAGAGTGTCGAATGAAGCACACAAATTCCTAACCCCTAGATTAGTTAATAATTTATTTATAAGTCTGCTGTTTTAAATTTGCCTTCTTTAGGTTGTTATATCATTATATGTATTGGGTAACACAAGCTCGACACCGCTGGCCTAGTGGGTTAGTTTTGGAACCCTTTCGGCCTAACCTAATCGAAATCTGCAGTAGGTGAATGATGATTCCAATCTTCTGCTCCACTGGTGGGATCTTCTCCAATAGCTGTCATAAGGGAAGGGGGAGATGGAGGGTTGGTGAAGGGGGAAACGAAGCTTGGTCCGAGCTGGGGAAGTGGGGGAAGCAAGGTACATAGGGTAGCCTGGATAAGGGGTTGTTGTTGCTGAGAACTAAAACGTTGTCGCAATGAGATACATGAGTTGGAAATCTAAAACGCATAGCGACACTTAAAAGGGAGTGAAAAGTCAAGATTACCCATCCGGGAAACACTCTCCTTCCAGCAAATTCAAAATGGAGAAAAGTTGGAGCATGAATCTCCATCTTATATTTTGTTGTAGATAATAATTTAAAATTTTAATGATTAAATGAAATTTATCTTATATGTATATATTAGAATATATCTCTCATAAAAGAAAACTTACCTAACCCCATATCACTCATTATTTCCCTTCCCTCTCTCTTTCTTCTCCCTCTTTAAGGGTCAGACCCAGAGTTTTTCGGAGGCCATTTTGATTTTTGAAATATGACTTTAGTCGAACCGGGTCCAACCGAGGGGTCGGTAGGGGTTTCATAGCCTTGGTATATAGGCTATATGTTCCCTAGTTAGCACGCCTAGCAGATGCTGCTTGAAGCTTTGAACTATGATTTTAAATAATAATTAGTCTTTTGCTAAGCAATTAATCCGAATCATGTTACTTCGCCGACTCCCTTCGGTTATGTCTATGGATGGTAACGAGTCGGTTCGGAGATTGATAGTGTATATCCATTAGCAATTTAGCATACTTAAGTGGTTCATGTTGTATCTATATTCATACTTGTTCTTGATTTAAGTAGTAAACAAAAATCATACTTATTTATGTTCGAGTTTCGGTTAGTAGATGATTAATAGTATATATTACAAATGCCAAATATCTTGTGAGAGAGAATGATGATTCATAGAAAAATGTACTTATGAATTTCTAATCGAGCGACTTCGAGTTGGATAGTACAAAAATTATGTCTGTTCATTACTTATAATGTTCGGGTGTGGATACCACCAAGTATTTGGTTTAATTAGAGAATTACCATATTTAATTGGATCAGGTTCAAATGATTAACCATGTCAGTGGATGTTTTTTAATAGGTCTCAAACCTCATACCAAGTAGTCATCACCATAAAACATATTGTATCTCATCAACTAAATATTTTCAACCTTACAAGAGACACTTTTTCTTCTACCAAATGCATTTGCCCCCTTAAGATATCGAGTTGCACTACAGAATTCAGACAGAAAAAAATCCGTCTCCCTTTGCTCATCATCCAACACCTATATAACATTCTATTTCAAGTTTAGAAGAAGATAGTTTTCAAAAAGTTTAGAAGAAGATAAAGTATAACGAGATAAAAATGGAATAAAATAAAATAATGCAATTCGTCTTCCGATCCCTCTTGAGTTCACAAGGTTGTTACTTGATAGACGGTTTGGTTGAATTGAAGTCTAGTGTAGGTAAATTTTTGTAGTTTGGAATTGCAGTAGATAAGAGAGTAATTTTTTATTAAAACCCTATCGAACTACATTCATGCGATTTTCGATAAACTAAATTTTTTATCAAAGAACAATTTTCTATTGGAACTCCTTCCAACTCATTCATGCAATTTTTGATAAGTTAAGAATTTCACTGCTGCCGTCCTCAAATTCATGATCAACAAATAACATAATGATGACGACTTTGAAGAAAACTGTATAGATGAACAATTTATGACTTTTGTGAATGTTGACTAACTACATCGAATGTTCCTAATTGAACACTCAATTTTGCAACAAGATCCATCAACAACAATGCCATTCAGAGCGATCAATTGCTTTGTGTTCTAACCCGTTCTACCTCCAGTTGTCACTTGATTCGCATCAAGAAATCCAGCTTAAACTGTAACTAGCCTATGTTAAGAAACTAACCTGAATCTGGTTCCTTGAGCCCCTTAGGTAGCACAAAACTCCCTGCAGAACACAGAACTCCTTTCTACTGTAACAACTCAGAATGACTGCTCAGTTCCGGGATGAAGGATTTGAGAAAACGAACCCTTCGCCTCCAAACTCTATTACCACGCTGACACATTACCACAAAACTTACTGCTACACAAATTATTATAACCATGATCTGATCAACCATATTTTACTAATAATATAATATATCTTCAACCTCCCTGCAGCATATACTTTCTCTTCTACTAAATGCTATTTCCACTGAAGAGAATATTTACTAGACAATAAATTAGAACATTGGATATCGAACTCGAAAATACAAGATATTGCTCTGTAACAAGGTTGCATGAAGATGAAGGTAACAAGATAAAAGGGTTAAGGAACAATTATTCTCCTAATTATCATCTTCATTCACAAGGTTTTCACAGTCTAAAATTGTTGTAGATCAGATATCAATTCTCGGTGGGAACACCATTCTATTACATTGTTTATCGCGATAAGCCAAGAACTCCAGCTCTTTCATCCTCAAATTACACGAGAGGAGAACATAACATTCTTTGTCGGGATGAAAAGCTGTAAGATATATAATTTCCGGCTTGTGTGAATGTTGACCAACAACATTGAGCGCCTCTAACTCTGAGCACTTAATTTTACTATCCCATTTGTCGGTAGCCGGAATGTTGTACTTCAACGAGACTTCATAATGTCTCCTCCAACCTTCTTCTTTTTCTAGTCTCCAAACACTCAAACTATCCATTTCGCTGTCCATGTCAATCATGTACAGAGCACCCTGCGAGCTGCAAATGGAGGTGGAACAATTTGACGCACGCTTGGGTTTAACCCAGCTCTCGATACCCTGTAATCTCTCGTAGTTTGGAATCGCGGTAGGCCAGAGATCCATCCTTGGTTGGAAAACCATATGATTATAGTGCTGTCTTCCACGAGCCAAGAACTCCAACTCTTCCACGCTCAAATTGCACGAGAGGATGACATAACGATCGCTCTTGGGATAAAAACCTTTCAGATAGATAACTTCCGGCTTCTGTGAATGTTGACCCACGACAACAAGCCTCACTAGCTCCGAGCACTTGATATCGAGACCGCATTCGTCAATAACAACACCACACATTAACTTCTTGAACGACACTTCGAAATGCCTCTTCCAGCCTTCTTCTTCCAGCCTCCAAACGATCAAGCCATCCACTTGTTTCACCCGGCCTGGAGGCCGAGTACCTTCCATGTTAATAATGTACAGAGCACCCTGCGAGACACAAATGGAGGGGGACTGATGGGATGGCAAACGGATCAAAGTTCGAGGACGATTATCCTTCTCCAGGCGAAAAGGATTCCACTCAACCACCTGACCCATCCAAGTCATCCAGTATAGTTTTCCATCAAACGAGACTACAACCTTGTGTAAATGCCTCAGCCAATTTGATGGGTTGTAATCCAAATCAAGAACCACTTTCGTCCATTCAACCGAATTCGAACAGAACACGTCGAGGATTACAGCAATTGGATCTTCTCGTCTATACATACGCACCACGCGAAATCGATAGTCGGAACTATGAGTGATTACTTCTCCTTCCCCGTCGCCCGAATCCAGAGTAATAGAGTTACCGGCCTCGCACACTAATCTTGCATTCTCACATCGATGTTCCAGCGGAGGCGCTAAAGGAAGAGCTACCCATTGCTTCGTAAACGGATTGCAGAGGATGAATGTTCGGCCCAGTTCGTCGTACTTCCACTTGCTGAACCCGACCAAGAGCAGGTCCTTGAAGCAATCCGAAACGTAGGAGCGGGATCGGATTTCATCGCTAGGCACAGGTAGCAAGCTGGACATCAATTCGTCGCAATCTGAGGGAAGTAGTAGAGGGGGTTCGCCGGCGGAAATAGTCCGCTGGTGAGAAACCAAACGGCGAGAGAAGCAAGGAGCGGAGATGATGGAATTCCAGCGCTTGCAGATGGATTTGCACCGGAAGGCGGATCTAGGGTTTGGAAGGCGGATAAGAACATCCACCAGCAGATCATCTCCGAAGTTGCTGATGGAGGCAGGGGTGGTAACTTGTCGTTTCCCGCGTCCGTTTGCAGCCGAGCTGCGGTAGTTCTCGGCCGCCATGGCTAGCCGTCAACGCGGAGGTTAGGAGAAAAGAAGACGGAGCTTCTGTATCTGACGGACGGACAGGAATCCCGAACCCTCCAATTCCTATTTTATTTTTCCGTAGTGTACCTGCATTCTGGATACACCTCGTGTATAACATGTCTAATTTGTAGAATAATTGTTTTATATATTAATGTATTAATAAATATATAATAAATTTAGGAACGAAGTAAAATATTCATAAATATTTTAAATGTAACTTACTGGTACCTTATTTTATTAATTATGTTGTATAGTCGCCTTAGGTTTAGTACTAGGATGCATAATTCTTAAGTTATTTATTTGTGCAAAATTAAATATGTCATCTTAATTTTAAGTGGCCCACTTTGGAGGGTGATATTAATTTTTTCATTTTATTTACTTTTTTAAGTCGTCAGATTTTTTTTTTTTTTGTTTTACTTTGAATTTTAATTTTTTTTTACAAATAAAATCATTTTATTGTGATTTACAGAGTTATATCAATTTTCAAAATATTTCAATAAAAAAATTCCAAACCACTCATTATCACTTTATACCACATTCGTTTGTAACTCAAATTTGAAGCAAAAATATAAAAAGAACGAGATTTGATATATTTCTAAAAAAATTACCACCATAGTAGAAGGTGGTAACTGATAAGTGGTAGGTGGTGAATTGGTTAGACTAACTTCAATTCAGGACGTTATATTTAGCCTCCCAAACTTTCAAATGTGTATTTTTATCTTCCGAAATACATTTTTTTCTAACCCTACAAACTTCCGGATTTTGTTTTCTATCCCATTTTTTCAAATTTTTTCAATAAATCATACTTATTTGCACCCCATTTTTTGGTGGGTTGGGGAAAGAAAAGGAAAAAAACTCCATTTCTCCAAATTTGACCCCCAAGGTTGGACATATAGGTGTCAATTGGGCGGGTTCGGGCTGGGTTCAATCGAATTGCGGGTTAGTTGGGTTGCGAGTTCGTTGGGTCGGGTTCATTGGGTTTTGGATTGGGCGGGCTGCAGGTGGATTGGGTTACGAGTTGTTCGGGTCAACGCATCGAGTTACTTACTCGTTACCAACTTACACATTTATTACACTAATTTAAAATATTTTTCACAATTTTTAACCAATTTCTTTCTACCTCGTATATGTACTTAATTTTAAAAAAAAACTAGTCAAAATGTTGAATCAATTTGTATGACTTGCAAATTTGTCATGTACTTAATCATAACAGGTAAAGTTCAGTAGCTAATAGTAATTGTGATATCAACATTTATAACCAATACACTATTTACAAACCATACATTCTGTAAACAAAAAACTACTCTAAAAAAAAGAAAAGAAGAAAACATTTTTCCTATCTCAACATTTTTGTGCAGCAATATAAATTAACATAAACAAAATTTGGGCACCAATATAGATCAATCCAAACAAAAATTGGGTGGCCTTTTGGAACGGGAAGGAAGAAGTTGGGTGGCAATATATATCAAGAAAAAATAAAATTGGGCAGCATTTTGCAATGAGAAGGAAATGGCCAAATGGGTAACAAAAAAGACATATTTTGTTGTTAACCAAAATCACAAATCTCTAAATACCCTCCTCACAAAATGCACCACTGTGGTTAGTGGTAACCACTAACCGATGCGGTTCAGTGTGGTTAGTTTGTGGTTAATCGCAAAAACCAATTTACCAACCTCAAAAAATTGATCTATATTTTTCTTATAAGTTCGTTACCAATAAAAATAAGAGAGATATGAAGGATAACAAAAATGGTAAAATATGTGAATCATATATCACATATGAAAGATATATCCCTAACCACAAAATTCATAATTTACTAATCACAATAAAACCACTAACCACAAAATGCGGTTAGTGGTTAACCAACTACGTGTGATTCGGTGTGGTTTGTGGTTAAACCGCAAACCACAAAGCAAACTTTCACCCTATCTATAATATTAAGGTTTACTATAGATAATGACTTAGTAACTAATGTTGAGACAAAAAGCTTGACTTAACAAATCTAATATTTTAGGTCAACATGTTTGGAATATATGTTATTGTATTTCCATGTTGGACTAACAATTTATGTAGGGAAGAATCAAAAGATGCAAATCAATGTAAAAGTGAAAGAAGCTATTTAGAAAAAGGAAAGTATTCAAATTGATTGCTTGCCTACAAAAGAGTTACCATAAAAAGGGAAAATATTCAAATTGATTGTTTGCCCCCAAAAGAGTAACCATATCAACAAGGATCCTTACCATAAGAAGTATTACAAAAGAAAGGAAATGGAGCTAACACTGCCACTATAATTAGTAGAGTTCTTTGTAGGCTAGAGCACCTTTTGTAAAGTTATCTTCTCCCTTGTAATAACGAAATACAATGATCATATTTCGTGGTGTGAATAGCTTGATATCTCGGAGGTTGAGATAGTCAAGCTAGGTCGGGTTTTAGTGTAGGAAGGGTATTTGTAATTGGGACTAGTGCAAGAGCAAGAGAGGATTCTTGCTTGGAAGTTGCACTAGGTGGATTGCTCTTCACTCAATTCAAACTAAGAGTGTTGGCTTGATTGATTGAGTGGGTAGCTTAGCTTGGGTTTAGCTAAGGGTTGAATAGGTGTAGAGTTGCACCTATTTGGTTCTTGACACGAGGTGTCAAGGTTGTTTTTATTTCATAGGTTAGAGAGTCTTTTATTTTAATAAAAGTTAGAGTCTCTCGTGAGATAGTGGCAACTATCCACGGGACGTGGATGTAAAGCCATATTGACCTAGCCACGTTAAAATCGTGTGTCCCGACTCATCTCTCTCTCTCTATACCTTCTCTAACTTTGTTCTCTTCATCAGTGCAAAGAAGTGAAAGCTTCTATCATATGTGGAACACGTTCGTCATAACAAATTAATCATTTCAAGAAAGATTTTTAGCAGGCCATTTTAGTTTGCTCAATCAAGCTAGTTCTAGTCTCTTACTATTGAAATTTGAATTAATTTGTGCATTGACCACGTCAAAAGTATTCATTATTGACCCTACTTGGTCTAACAACTAAATGCTAAACTCTTAACTCATAACTACAAATATTGTGATAATCTCAATGATAAAAAATTAAGTATATGATCTAAAATGTAAAATATAAATTAAGTGAACCGACACAAAATTTATGATTCGTTTCGGGTAACCGACACAATTTTTTAGCTATTAGTGTCGGTTTAAACCAACACAAAATTATAAATTACGTTGGTTTTTCACCGATACAAAATAAAATTTTTTATTTTGGGAATAAGTTTCACATTATCAGTCAAACTTAAATTTGATTTTTTCAGAGGTTTGGCTCTACAAATTTCACAATTACCATTCACCACCCAACATTTCATCATCACCCGCTTACCACAATTGAAATTTGAAATTCTGCCTTCCCAACACAACTAAAATTGGGCCGCCCAAAATTTCATCATCACCCGCCCAAAATTGCTTCTTATCCCGTCATCTTCTCCAATAATAAAGTTTAGGGTGTGCCTACGTTGACATGCATGTCACGGTGACTTGCACTTTCCGGTCGACCTCAGTTAGGATTAGGTCGACCTCATTTAGAATTCGGTCGACCTCATATAGGATCCGGCAGAGCTCATTTTGGATTCGGTCGACCTCATATAGGATAAGGTCGACCTAATCTGTTGTTTCAGTGTCAAAACAGTTCATGGTGCCTACTTTGGATATTCATATCATACAATTGGCTAGATGGAAATGGAAGACTAATGACTTGTTTTGAAGCTGGAGTGTCCCTCTACATATTGAAGTGATTGAGAGCTCGATAGGAAGTCCGGAAGACTATTTTTGAACCTCATCAAAAGGCTATGCCAAAACTGGGAAACTGCCTGGAAATGGCCAATTCGAGAAGCATGAATGCGGGTCGAGTCCAGGAGCCTCTACCACGTTAAATTAGGTATGTTTTTATACAAATTCAAGGCATTGGATGAAAGATTGGATATCTGTAAGGCTTCAAACAAAAGGGTCGAAGTTGCTATTAGGGCTGGCAACCGGTCGGTTTCGGTTTAACCGAAAACCGAATTCTCGGTTATCGGTTAAACCGAGACACGACCAACTGCTGCCGACAACCGACCGTCCTCCAGCCTCGGTTACCCGCCGACCGACCGGCCGATTTTCGGTTTTGGCGCGGTTTAACCGGAGCGGCCGAAAAACGAAGGCCGATTCGGCTGACACCTAAACCAACCGATCAGTAACCGACCAACCAGCAGGGGGAAAAAAACTAAATTAATAAAATTATATAAAAAAACCCCTCTAATTAGAAAAAGAATCCTTCTGCTCCCCTTCTCCTTTTCTTTTCCTTTACCCAGCTCTCTCTTTTAATTCCCACTCGACTCACTTCCTCCCTCCCTCCTTCCCCCTTTGCCAAAATCGGAATTCCAATCGCCAATCCCAGGAAGAAAGATGATAGCAACAAAACCCCTAATTCCCACAATCAGAATTATTCACCATGGTGCCATACGAGACCGCCGCGATTCCAATCGCCAACCCGCCGACGACTTCGTCCTCCTCCACGACCACCACCACCATCTCCAAGTCGCCTGAAATCGACGGCCTCCTCGCCATAGCCGGGTACAAGGTCCGCTCATTCGACCTCCGCCACATCGCCCAGCGGCTCGAGACCGCCATGCATGCTCAACTCGCCCTCCCAGCACCTCTCCCTCCTCGCCTCCGACGCCGTCCTCTACAACCCTTCCGATCTCTCCACCTGGGGTACTGCCGATTGGATCAGCCGAGATGGTAGGGTGGAGGCGAGGCAGTGAGGGCGGAGGAACGCGCGGGAGTCGTCGCCGACGGGCTGGCCGAGATGGGAGTGTGGAGGCGGCGGGGCGCAGGGGAGGGGAGTCGTCACCGCTGCTGAGGAGGCGGCTGGGCGATGGATGTGAGGGAGGAACGAAGGCCAGGCTGCTAGGGTTGGGTTTTAAGGTATGGCAAAACGACGTAGTTTAGGTCGGTCGGTTAGCGTCGGATAGCCGGTTAACCGGCATTGGTTTTTCGGCTAACCGCCTAACCACTAACCACTTCCGACAACCGACCGCCACTTATTTTTTTCGGTTTCCGGTTAGCCGCTAACCGGCGGTTAACGGTTAGACCGGCCGGTTAGCCGCTAACCGGCAACCGAAATGACAGCCCTAGTTGCTATGAAGGCTGTTTTTCTGGCAGACTTCGAGCACAAGCAAGCTGCCAGAAAAACAGCCTTCGTAGCAACTTCGAGCCTTTTGTTTGAAGCCTTAAAGATATTCAATCTTTCATCCAATGCCTTGCCTTTGTATAAAAACATATGTTATTTAACGTGGTAGAGGCCCCTGGACTTGACTCGCATCTATGCTTCTCAAATTGAGCTCCAAAGTAGGCTTGACAAACACGTTGCCAGACTTAGCCATTTTCAGGCAGTTTCCCAGTTTTGGCATAGCCTTTTGGTCAGGTTCAAAAATGGTCTTCTGGACTTTCTATTGAGCTCCCAAGTACTTTAATGTGTAGAGGGACAATTCAGCTTCAAAACAAGCCTTTAATCTCCAATTTCCATCTAGCCAATTGTAAGATATGAATCTCCAAAGTAGGCACCATGAAACTGTTTTTACACTGAAACAACAGATTAGGTCGACCTGATCCTAAATGAGGTCGACGAAAAAGTGCATGTCACCGTAGCAAAGTCCTAAAGTTTATTACTATAGACAAATGTCTTAGTTATTATTTATTATAAATATTAGCATTGTGCTGATTTAAAATATTTACTTTTTTTAATTTGGTCAAAGAAATTTATGCTATAATTTTTGTAACTAAAGAGCATAATTCCAAGTGAATTTCAGATTTTGAACTTTCTTTACTAAATGATAAATGATTTTACTTAGGTTAAGAATGAATTTTTTTTTTTGAAAGACAATATATTATATAATATAGTAATTATTCAGGACAATCGGGCGGGTTCGGGTTAGTCGGATTCGATTCAATAGGGTTTCGGGTTAATCAGTTTATAGTTTAATCGGGTTTCGGGTCAATCGGGTTCGGATTTATCGGGTTGGTCAGTCGGGTTGCAGGTTAATCGGGTTACAGGTCGGGCTGGTTGCGGATCGTTAATTTTTAGGGGTCATTTGGATCCAGGTTTTTAATTTGTGGGATTTTGGCTCAAATAACTGGTTTAAAAACCCAGTTTTTTAATTTGTGGAATTTGTGTGGGATTTTAAAATAGCTGATCACCATCAGCTATTTTATAATCCCACAATTGTGGGTTTCTGTAATCTCTAATATTTAAAATCTCTTATCATATAATTGCTTTCCAAACGAGTGATTTTAATTAAAATCCCACACTATGTAGGATTGTGCCCAAATCCCACACCCAAAACCTGTGGATGACCCCTTAGTCAATTCGGGTTGCGGGGCGGGTTGAACGGATTGGACACAGCCTTATAGACCTCGTTTATTCATCGCAGCCCGCTGATTGGCTGCATATTTGCTTGACTAATTATGATAACTCCGATAATTTGCTATTGGAGTAAGTAAAAGCTGAAGTTTATTGTATAAGTATTGAACATGAAGCTCTACAATTCTCCACTCTCTGTTTTCATGTTTTGGTTGCCATGTTAACAAACCACTACCCCGTGTGAGAAGTTGATGATGGTACAAAGTACAAACAATTATACAGTTCTGGCCGAATCCTCAGCAGCCAAGGAGAAAGCTTTATTCACTAGTCCAAAAATGGGGGAAATGGTGGAGAAAACACGGTACGGTTATCGTTGTGGAGTTGTGTATATTCAAGATGACTTGACGAACCTCTGCGTCAGCTTCTCTACTCCTACCCTGCAGTCGCCGGCTACTCGTTTCACCCCTTCCTTCACCGTCGACCCAAATTCTGCAGTGCTTTGCTGCATCTCCTCGAGTGAGCCACTTGCCCTTTCCTTCACTGCAGTGCTGAACTCTGTTACCTTCGAGACAGCAGCTTCTTTAGCTTGTTCAGCTTGTGCTCCAGTCTTTGAAGCCCACTCTCTAAGAGCTGAAATGAAGGTCAGGATCTTCTGCACGATGGTGTTGATGATTTCTTTTGATTTTCCCGTCACTCTAGCGGACAGGAGCTTGAGCTTGTCGGTCAAGGTTTCCGCTCGGGCGACTGTTTCTTCGGCGGAGAATTGCTCGGAGGCAGACACCCATGTTCCGGCAGCAGATGTCTCTTCTTCCTGGAGGTCGCTGTCGACGACTACTTTGATCCCTTGTTTCCCCCACCTGTCGCGGGCTTCTTCGAGGGCTTTCGCTTGGTCTCTTGCTCGTTTAGCCTCGTCCTCAGCCCAAACCCTGAAAAGTGAGACAGGAAGATGGTGCCAATTTGATTGTTAGAATAAGTGTTTTGAGAATGAGTTGATTACAACGTGTTTAAAAAAAATAAAAATTTGTGAATCGAGACTATGCATTGTCATAACTCATAAATACACGTATTTCTTGAGCACATCTTTCTCACACGGGACAGTCATAAGTTATGCAATATGAAATATTGAGCAGTGAAATCTGGAAGCATTACCTAGCCATGGACAAGGCTCTACGCTCAACCTCCAACTCATACTGGAGACGGGAAACCTCCTGCTTTTCTTCCTCTGCCTGTTTCTGAAGCTTGCTGATCCTTTCCTTTTCATACGATATCTCCACCTTATCCTTCAAAAGGTTTTCCAATTGCTCCTCCATCTCGCCTCTGATTTTTGTTAGAACCTCCATTTCCGATTCGATAGCAGCACGTTCCTTTACTAGAGAAATATTGTCTTCCTCCCTCTGAGCCTTTAGCTTAGCTAGTTCACTCTTTGCCTCTTCAGCCATTCTCTCCACAGCATTAATCTTTTCCCTCTCTATGGAGAGCTCCTTCTCAAAGCTAGCATTGATGTCCTGTTCGACTTCAGCCACTATGGCATTATGGGCAGACACTGCATTTTCCGCCATGGATTCTGCTTCAATGCGAGCGAGCTCCTCGCTAACTAAGTCGGAAGCTTCACCAAGTGCGAGAGCTATGGCAGCTTGAGCCTTTGTAACAGGTTTATCTGGTTGGAAGAGCCTTGTGCAACCTGTGAATAACAAGAGAGAGGAAGAAGGCCGTGATGAGTTATTCAGGACGAACAAGGGAGAGAAAGAGAGATGGAAGGTGATGATGATTTATCCAAGACGAACAAGGGAGAAAGAGATATGGGAAGGGAGATGGAAGATGGAAGATGAAGACTGACCAAAAGCAAGAGAGACTATTCCTTGGTCTCCTGATGATAAGTCGGCTACTAGTGCCGGCCATGCATCTGGATGAATTCTATCGATGTCTCTGAAACCAGAGACTTGATACAAGATCTGCATATGACAATGTATCATACAGATTTGTGAGACTCATTGCCTAAAGAGCATCAGAAGTAGAAAACATGAGAAATTTTAACGCCAGACAACCTTTTTATCAGCTTCTGGAAGTTGTCTCTTCTCCAAGGCCACCTTCCAACTTACAAGATCCTGACGTGATAAAGGGCTGCATTATAAGCGCTCATGAGCATACACAAGTAGAGGAAGGCTGCTTTACAGAAAAATTGAATACTCATGATAAGTTCACACAAAAGGCCTAGGCAATCACCTTTCGGGGGAGAAGTGAAATGGAACTTCTTCCTCTTCTACTGATGCAGACTTCAAATCATGGCTTGACAGCTTGCTTGAAATAAGTCCTGCTTCAGCCAAACCTGAAATACTTAACTTATTTAGGGACCACACGGTCAATAGAGCTTCATCAATCATATTTGCAAGGCAAAAAATTCTGAATTACAGTTTTCTCACCTTGAATGGATGCAAAGTCGGGATCATCAGGAGTAACATCATCAAATGCCAGTTCAGTAACATTCTCTATGTACATGGCGGGATATACTTTTGATACAGGGTTTCTTCAACAATGAATAAAAAAAAAGTCAATCCTGAAATTCTATAGTTTGATAGGAGCTATTTTCCATTTAAGAAGAAAAACGATTCACCTTGAAAGACCACTGGCAGAAATCAACCAGCGAGCATATTCACGACGTGAGCATAAATCACCAGGTTGAGCATCAGCCTCAATAACCTGGAACAAAAAGGTTCAATAAATAGTCCGTCTCGCTTGCAGTCTGTATAGTCAAGCTTCGTGATATAGACACAAAAACCAGCAACAAATTGTACCTTCAGAACTTGCAGGGCTGCAAGTGTTTGACCCTGACCTTGATCAATAGCAGCAGGAACCAGAAGCTTGCCAGGTGGCACACGGAGAGCCTCAAAAACTGCAGATGGAGCAGGTATGCCCACAGAGGAGAAAGCACTCAAGGGCACTTGTGATTCACCAAACAATCTACTTTCATCTGGCTCAGATAAAATTCTCTCTAGCACATTTGTGGAAGCAGATGATGAAGGCAAAGATGTTTCAGGAGACACGTTTTCTTGCAAGTAATTCACATCTACAGTTGAGGTAGTACTCTCCATTTTTAACGGTACAGTTTCACTCTGGTCAAGGTTCTCACTTGGTGAACTGTCAGAAACAAGTGCAGCATTTGGCTCCACAACTTCATCAACCACAGATTGAGAGGAAGTCAAGGAAATGGAATTTCCTTCAAACTTCAAGGCAGACAAATCCACAACTTCATCGATGTTACTGTTCACTGAATCGGATTCAGCGCCAGGCTTATCAACTACCAAGGTTTCTTCAGCCACAGCAACCGATTGCATAAGACTTGAGATGCTTCTTCCGCTTTCAATTTCAGCACTCAACTCATTCTGGGAAGAGCAGGACTTCATCTCACGCACAACCGAATCAACATCAATAGACAAAACAGTTTCTAGCTCTTCTACCGCGGAAGCATGAATAGCTGCAACAGCCGAGCCAATAGACAATTCACCATTTCCTTCTGGAGGAAGCTGATAATTATTACCAAGCTTATTTTCACTTGGCATTTCGTCAAGTTCGGGCGATGAAGCTATATCTTCCTCAGTCTCAAGGCCATTTACACCAGTCTTCCCATGATCTTCTGCAGTTTTATCATCCACAGCTCTATCATCGTCCCTCTCGGATGACAAAAATGCTTCCTTTTGAGGCGTTAATGGCTCCATATGTTGATCTGGTTCTGTTTGTTGCAACATAAATTTAATCATACACTAATATTTGACATAAAATCTTACCTCTGAGACCTCAAAAATTGAGGAAATTGTCAAAAAGAAATTATCCAAATCTTAGAATTTAACAACCAGCAAGTCAACGACTTACTACTTGATGTGCTCCGGTTGTTAAGCGCTAAGCCGGCCAATGTAACGCCAGCGACCAAGACGAGCCCAGCTGCTCCGGCGGTCACATACCCTGAAAGCAAACTACTCTCAACTACTTATTCTGGTCCAAGATATGGTAGAGCAGTCGACTCGATTAACTAGTGAAACGCACACGATCATAGATTTTCTCAGGCACCAAAAAGGTCTCCATCTCGTACCTCCAAACCAATTCTTCCCTTCGGACTTGGACTGATCTTCTCCATTGGCGGAATCGGACCATCCAGCGAAATTATCCTTGGTGGAGGACGAGGAGGAGGAAACAGCCCAGGAGCTCCAATTGCGAGACCGTCCCGTTCCGCTCTGAGCTACACAGAGCAGGCGAACATTACGATTGAGCTTCCCTGGACGACCTCTCACCAGAAGCGCCGGACTTGAAGCTCCTCGACATTTCCCGGAGTTGAAGGCTAATCGAAGCTGAGGGCAGTTCGGCGACGCAGCGGACGCCATGGAATATCGCAGAAGAGTTCAGCAATCGACGACGCAAAAGGGGAAGCTGAGTAATTGGATTGGGAAGGGGAAGATTTCTAGGGTTATTCCTTTCTCAGTGAGCGTCCGGTGTGTTGAGTGGGGAAGATGGAGATATCCGATAATGGGATTTTTTTTTGGCAACGCCTTTTCTTTTTTCTATAATGTCGTCTCTCCACCTACTTAATCTAACAGTAACTGATAGTTTTTTCTGTTTTCGCTTTTCTTTTTATTATTTTTACGAGGAATGCAGAATCCCACCGTCTACACGGACACTGCCGCACTCGGCCATGCATGGGCCGGCACGGCACGGGCACGCTTCGGGCCCATTTATTTCATGTTGTGTTTGGCACGGCTCGTCAGTTTTCGTGTCATGTCATGTAAATTCATTTGTCATCTTTGCTAGGCCCGACACAGGTTCGGGCATGGTTCTAATCGTGTCGTGCCTATTCGTGCTCGTGTCATGCTCGTATTCGTGTTTAATGAAAATGACAAAAACAAAAGAGAGAATGAAAAAGAAGGTGAAAATTGGACGGGGAAGATAGTATTAACCGATAATATTTGATAAAAGTAACAAATAGGGGGGAAAAGAAGATTGAAAGTATAGCGAGTGTGATTTGGCTTTGTTTAATTCTTTGTTCATTTTTACTTATGTTAGTAATTACGTATATATCTTTATGACACTTCTAACTAGGGGTGGGCAATGGGCGGGTTGGGTAGGTTTTGATTTCAAATTGACTCGCCCACTTATTAGCGAGTTGGAATAACTGTGACCCGCAATCCTCCCACATACTTTTGCGGATTGGGTTGGGTGGGTGGCGGTTGGGTGCGGTTGGGTCGTGGGTCAACCCGCAAAAACAATTCTCCAACTAGCCATTAAGAAAGGTGACTAACATTTCTAATAAGTTCATAGCAAATTAGTAAGATTGTATAAAATATTTGTGATTTTGATACAATTAATAATTTATACTTTGCATCCCTATATTTAATAGATATTAACAATAATTTGCATACATATATCCAATGTCTAATGGATATTGCACAACACAGTAGCCAATAATAATAGTCAAAACTATTATATATTCTCCACCTTTAGAAATATATGGTCAGACTGTAGTGCGGTTCAAAAATATGATGAATATTTGATACTGTAAGACACAACATTTTGCATGTATCAATCGGATGCGAGTCATACGGGTGACCCGCAATCCACCCACCACCCACCCACATAAGTGCGGGTGGGAGATTTATCAATCCGCAATCCACCCACATCAATCACCCACTATATGCGGGTCGGGTTATTTGCGGGTGGATTGATATCAATCCGCGGATTACCCACCCACGTGCCCACCCCTACTTCTAACAACAACAAATAATTATTTTTCTACTTGTGTTTTGTAATATTTGAACCTATAATTCTTTTTATACTTATTTTCTATCAAATAAATAGTATTTTCCTGCCATGTCCGTTCTTATACTCAATAAAGTCTCGAAAATGTTAGGCCCGACACGGCCCACTTATATACCGTGCTCGTGCCCGTGCCCATGAAGTTTAGACCCGGCACGACCCATAAATTATTCATGCTCGTGGCGGGCTGATCCATTTATTTCGCGCCCGTGCTCGTGTCGTGCTCTAACCGTACCGTGCCGTGCTAGCCCATGAGCGGCACGACCCGGTGCCACGTACACACCGGCTGGACGTCATTTTCAGTTTGGACTTTCGAAATTTTGCGAGGACGACAAAAGAACGCTGCCGTTTTTGTGCCACTGCACCCATGCCCTGGAACTGGAAGTCCGAAGGCTACACGCCTACACCATATTCTCGTTCTCAGCCTCTGAAAAAAGGACTGTGGTCTATGTGGTTTCCAACGAATAAAAATCATCCATTATTTACATTCAACATGATCTTATGGAAGTATTAGTGGAATCTTCTCGTATATGTATAAAATTAGATATCTCAAACAAAACAAAAAATAGTGAAAGTGTATAATAAGAGATATCACGATATAACAAAAATATCCTTCCGTTAGAAATGTTGTTTAGTCACCATTGTTAATTGGGCTGCGAAGTGACCCAATTACCTCTTATTGAAATTCAAATTTAATTCTCTTTGTGCAGACGGATTAAAAAAAAATCTCTAATCTAACTTGCCTGTCGACCACACCACCGAGTCTGGCGATCATCTTCACCTCCGCCGTCCACCAACTTGTCCCGGCGCCCGGCGCCCACCTAATGGCTATTGGTGAAGCTTGGTCGACGAGATGAAGGAATTAGGAAGGGGTTGGGTTTTCTTCGATAGCTTAAGGGGGAGGGATGGTAGTAAAGAATCAATTGGGGGTAATTGGGTCATTCCCTACCCCAATTAACGACGACTAAACAAAATCATTGACAGAAGATGATATTAGAAGAGTATATTTGTGCAAACAAATAATACAGACGCATGTTTGTTAATTTGCAATAGTAGAGGGGGTACAAAATGCTATTAACCCTATTTTGATTTATTAGACACCGATTCATTAACGAATTTATAACAGCTTCATACACCGGTTCGGTTCCGACAACATTGCTTAACATGAATACTAAGTAGCAAATCAACTAACAAATCTCAGCAGTAAATCTGTAAATGACTAACAAATCCCAAGCACCAAACAATTACGCTCAACAGAATACCAAAGGTAGCAATTTCAATAGTAAATGCCTAACAAAGCCAAACGAAGTACTAAACATAATTCTTCAATTCTACTCCAACAAAATACCAGAAGTACAAATCAACCTCAATATCAACAATAACATGACTACCAACTGTTAGTTGCCCTCGGTACTGTCGTTACTCCCTCCCCTCCCTCAACCATTCTCTTGGTTAAGTATTGACTGCTATATCAAAGGCTGCAAGGGGCACCGGGAACACAAGTAACGAAAACACATCAAAATTACATATATATATCCTACCATCTCAAATTCCAATTGAAAAAAATACAGATCTAAAATACAAAAGGAAAAAAAAGCAATATACCAGATACTTCAGATTCTCCAGTAGGAGCTGGCTCAATAGGAATATTGGCCTGGGGATTAGCAATCCCACCTCCAGCAACTGATGACAACAGAAAACATCAATATATAAATGTATTCAATGACAACTAGAAGAAGTATAAAAAAAGAGTATATACTTCAAACAGTTTCGAATTGAAAAAATTAAAATAAGAAACACTTGGTTACTGTCAAGGATGTAAAGAACAATGAGAAAATAAATGAACAGTTACATGGGGGGAGTATTGCTCCAATTACTAAAACAATGTCTATTATCCTGACCTATATTAGCATTAGAGGGATTCAAATGTTTTACTGACTTACCAAACTTCAATTCAACAACCTTCCGATACAAACAAGCATTATAACCAGTCACAGCACGGTAGGAAATACCGCGGGGGATAACATGTGCTAGATACTCATCACACAGTGTGCACTCGGATCTGACAACGTTAAGAATATCTGCACCTAAATTCACAAGGATCAAATAACACCAACAGTATACAAATTTAGCGCACAAAGACATTACAATTATTCAGTAGTTCATCATATAAATTTAGCACTATCAGCAGTTCATTTAAGCAAACATCCAGACAGAATTACCAAACCTTGAACATTAGCTCCTGGAACAAGGACTTGCAGGTGATCATCCAAAACAGAGAGATTGGTAAGGGATAGGTTAACCTCATTGGGCACTACACTTTCATCAACAAGACTAAGCTTCTTGGCTACAAGAAGCTGATGGAATTGGAGTGCCCGACCAAGGATATCAGGCATCTCAGGAAACTGGTGGATCACGTTAGCTACTGAAACCAACTCTTCACTGAGCGCAGTTCTAAGCGCAGCTGATGTTGGAACAACATTGAATTGTGCAGATGCCATCAGATGAAAAACGCCAACTCTTAAGAAAGACAGACGATCCTGAAACCAAAAAAATGGAACTTCAATTAAAAGCAAGAACAAAACCAAGTCAGCACAAAACAGGACAACGACCACCACAATCATCGCAATACAAGGAAACGACAAGAAAAGAAAACAAAAAAATCTCGATCTAGGAATTAGAGATGCAGAATCAGGGAAACGTGCTAATATTTTAATGTCGCAAAACAGAACGACCGTTTCAATCATCTCTATACGTAATACGTCTAAAGGCAGACTAAGAACCACATGAAAGGCAGATCTAGCATTTTTAAAGACGAAGAACCATAGGAAGAATGCTGAATTCGTGGACAAAAAGAACACTAATAATGCCGTAAATAAAATCGGAAGAAGCAACCGCAGAACTAGTATTTGGAGACGAAGAATCATAGGTGTAAAACTAAATTCGTCGACAAAAAGAACACTAATTCTGCACGCACACTGCGCTAGACAGAGAAGCCATGGATTAAAACAGAGCGAGAACTTACGAACAGTGGAAATCGGAATGAAAACAGAGAGCAGAAGTTGTTCTCCTGCTTACGGAAAATTGGAGAGGAGGACTGTAAATATGCCGCTAGTTTCAACTATTAGGATTTTAGCGAGTAAATCCGAATAACAATTACTGGGCTACAACCCATTTAACAAGCGAGCCCGGTAACTTGAATAAAAATGGTCTCATTCGGTTTACTGGGCTGCAATCCGGTGAGAGCCCAGTAAAAATTGCTTCTTATGTTTATGTTTAAAAACAAGAAAATGACTGAATTGAAATGAAATAGACGCACCAAAATCCCAAACTGGGCTGTAACAAAGTTAGAAAAGAAGCCCAGCCAACTAAAATCTTTCTTTCACATAAACCACAACACAATCACTAAAATAACTTGAAGAGAAGTAAACGAAGAACCAACCTGGTTGCTGGAGATCTCATCTCACCCAGAATAGAAGTACCTCCCGATCTTCAAAGAGAATGAATACACGCTTCAACTCGGATGTTCAAAACAAGGGATGGTAAGAACCATCAGAAAAGAAGAGAGCAATTTCATGAGGAAAGTATTGCTCCGATTACTCATATCAAATGAATTTAACTACAAGAGGGAGGGAGGGAGGGAGCTTCAAGATAGAAGAAAAACGAGAGGAAAAGCAGAGGGGGAGGAAAGGTAGGGGTATACGAATAACAACAAAGCTCTAATTATCAGGTTGTCAAAACCGAACCGGCCATCGTTCCGGATTAATAAGAGGTTTAAGGTTTATTGAATAACTGGTAGTTAATCGGTATTAGAAACCGGTCATAAACCGATGCTGGCCTATAATATCTCCACTCTAGTCTCTACAAATAAGGAAGAATAGAGAGAATTAATGAATTCAACACTGAAAATGTAGATTGTAGAAGGTTAGGGACTGTAAATGCTAGGATACGACAGGAAGTGGGGATGAGAATTAAATTTTGTTTCCTTTTTCTCTTATTTTTAATGTAAGTTTTCCTTTTCATGTTGCCTTGTTCTTTGTTCCAAAATTTTAATTGCAAGGAACATAAAGGGAGATTTTTCCAATAATAGCACCTTTAAAAAGAAAAATTACAATACTAGCACCCTTCCAAAAATAATTACAAAACTAGCACCTATTTTAATGGAACGCACCTTAGAAGTGCGTTTTATAAATGAAACGCAGCCTAAGAATGCGTTTCCACCATAAATCGCACCCCTAAGATGCGATTTATGCTGTAAAACGCATCCCCAAGATGCGTTCAATATTTGGTGGCCAGCGACCTTCCAGTTCGCATTATTGAGGTGCGATCCAACGGGCTGGAGCATAGCCACGTCAGCAATCCGCGCAGTGGATTGTGGATCGCACTGGCGAGGTGCGATTTCTCGCCTGGAAAAGTGGAGCGTCAGTTTCCAGAGCGTTCAACGCCTCGGGACGCGGAGATCGCATCGGGGAGATGCGATTTCGACGGGGTAAAATTAATGAGGGGTGCGATCTGTTGGGTATAAATACCCCCCTTCCCCCTCTCATTTCTTCACTCCACACCACCATTCTTCCTTCTCTCTCTAGATATAATCTCTCTAAACCCTCCCCTCCCAAAAGCCTAGGAAATAAAAGTCTGTTGGTTGCGGCTAAGTCCGATCTGCCATCAGAAAATATTTCTTAGGTTTTTTTTCTCAAAAACCCGCCGAGCCGAGCTGAAGCTCTGTCCGAATTACGCCAAAAAAATGGCCGATTGGTGGCAAGGAGAAGGAGTTTATGTTGATGAATTTCAAGCGGTATGTACTCATTATCCATGTTTAATTTTTATTGTTGTTATAAGTTTTTTAATTAATCTATGTACTAACCTCGTTGTTATTTTCTCGTAGGTTGGGGAGGACGTCGATATATACAACCAACGGTATTATCTCGAGCAAGGACCGGTGGATCCAACCGACTTGTACGACCAACCCAACCATCGGTCAAGGGATGTTTGGAACGATCACCCGGTACATACAATTCTTCACCATTTGTCCTTCTTTTATTTTGTTAATATAAAATAAATTTATGTTTATTTTTTAATCGTGTTGGTGGTTTTCAATAATTTAATCGAATACATAGCGCCACTTACTTCGACTCTTTATAAAGAGATGCACGTCTAAGGAAATGGGGTTTTAGCGATTATCATATCCTCCCATTACCTGGGAAAATCGGGTATTAAGAGATCCTCGGATCCCCCCTTTTTCTGTCAAAAAGACTGTGTTTCTAAGAAGATGTATACCTCTTCTAAGAGTCTAACGAGTGTTGCTTTGTATTCGATTAAATTATTTAAAACAACTAATACGATTAAATTATTTACCAAACATTTGAATATGTATGTTTCTACTTAAATTATTATTCATTAACAATGTTATTTATGTTAATTAATTTAGTATGTTTGTTTTACGATAATATGTATGTACCTCTTTAAATTATTATTCATTGACAATGTTATTATGTTAATTAATTTAGGACGTTTGTTTTATGATAATATGATAATATGAAATGTCTTTTTATGATAATAAAACTATGTTTTATGTCGCATAATTTAATTTAATTAATTTAGTTATACGAAAAAAAACCCTTACTAATAATAATTAACGTGTACATTTTTGCTAGGAGGCACAAACAATAATCCGCTACAGGGGTACCACCAATGTGCTCCCATTCCACCCAGCTATCTTGCCATTTCTCAAAAGGGCACGGTTAGACTCGATTCGGCATTTTAACGGCATCCAAATCGATCGCCAACTCATCACCGCATTAGCCGAGAGATGGAGAAAGGAGACCCATTGTTTCAACTTTAGAGAAGGAGAGGCCACCATCACGCTACAGGATGTCGCCATCCTAACCCATCTGCCCATCGACGGCAAACCGGTGTGCGTGAGTGATCATCCCCCCGAGGATTGTGACGGTATGCCCGGTTGGCAGCATTTCATCCACAGTCATTTGGGAGTGAGAGTATCGGTGAAGGGTTGCGTTGATGCGACCGATCGCATGCCACCAATGAGGAAGCACCAAGTCTCAATTACATGGTTGACGAAGTATTTTAGAGATCATTACGAGAGTCATCCGCTTACCGAGGAAAGTCCGGAGGATGAGAAGGAGAGATATGCTCGTGTCTATCTCATAGGCATGATCGGAGGAGTGTTCTTCTCCAAGAAAGCAAGCAATCTCCTTAGTTGTGGATGGCTTAGGATCATCTTCAGTAGTTGGGAGGAGATGGGGGAGTATAGTTGGGCATCCGCTTGCCTAGCTATGATCTACCACAACTTGTGCAATGCATCTCTAAAAGCCGTGAGGGAGGTCAGCGGCGCAATGTTCATCGTCCAATTTTGGGCTTGGGAGCATATGCCATGGCTTGCACCGGCCCAACGTCCAGACAGGGATTGGCCAATCGATCATCCCCTAAGAGGTGAAGCTTATGGAGCAAGGTAAACTTCTCATACCCCATCATGTAGTCATAACACATTTTGCCTTGTGTTTTATCTTATTGTAGTTTCATTCTTGTCTTATTAATAAGGTGGCTTGGACACACAACATGCGACAACCTTGCCCAACACAAGTTGGAGGAGTATCGGAGGAGGTTTGAGCGACTTTGGCAAGGAGAGGTAACTTCTATACTGCGATCCATTTATATTTGTTTTTAATGGGACTACATGTATTTTTCTAATTAATTAATCTTACGTTACTCATTTCTTTCTTGTAGATTGTCTTCGATCCATACCCGGAGAACATCATTCAATGGCATCTCCAGCAATTCCCCGGTCATATCGGGCAATGGTGCACGAGGGTTCCTCTAATTTGTTTTGGGACCGTGGAGTGGCACTTGCCGGATCGATGCCTCCGTCAGTTTGGTCGGGAACAGTGCATTCCGTTGGAGGTCCCCGAAAGTCAAAATGCCTTCCATGGCCGAGATGGTCGGCAAGGTACTCGCGATTGGCCCACGAAGTTGAGGGAATTCATCGTGATTTGGGAGAACCGACAACTACAGGATATTGTCACTCCAAATCAAGTGGGCCGAATGGGGTATCATGACCCATACTTGGATCGATATCGGCAAACATCGGTTCGTTACATGACTCCGGAGGGTGCGGCCGATGGTGCATTAGTAAGTATAACCAGTCTAAACATACTATGATTTATTACTTGGTTCCTAAAATCTCTTTGTAAATTTTTTTTTTTTTGTGATTTAGGCTGATGGGGTCGAGCGGATTAAAGATATTACTACCGGAAGAAATGAGTTGGGCAATGAAGATGTGGGCTTCATCAGGAGGATTGCAAACAGTCTACTTGGCTGTATCAGAGCTCAGGGCCGGGATCATCGTAGATATCCGCCCCGTGCCGCACCCCCACCACCTCCGGTACAACTTGATGTCCCCGCACCCCCACCACCATACGAGAGAAAGAAGAGCAAGAGGGTTCGGGAAAGGCCCATCGAGCCCGAGGTAACGCCATTTGGGGGGGTGGAGAGTGGCGCCCCCATTGGTTGTCACCCAAGGTGCCAGACAAAGTTCCACCCAAGGTGCCGGACCGAGTTCCACCCAAGGTCCCCGCCCGTCCTCCGCCCCATCTCCCCGCCCGACTATTTCACAAGATGCCGGCCCGACTTCATCCCAAGATTTCCGCCCCTTCTTCCACAACGATCACCACCAAAGCTCATACTACGATCCCCGCTCGACCTACCATCAATCCTCTCAGAGTTTCCACCAAGCCCCATTATCTCCCACCCCGATCTCATACAACGATCCCCGCCAAACATACTACGATTCCCGGCAATCTCCCCGCCAAACATCATCTGGGACTTGGCATGATGGCTCCTCCACGACAGGCCAACACGAGTTCACCCCATGGAATCGACCTCCTCATCAGTGGCCTCCTACTCCTCACCGTATGAGCGCCGATGTCGCCCGCTCGACCCCGGAAGTGCCGCTTCCCCGCCGACATAACACCGACGAGCGCCACACTACCTCGGCCGCTCGAAACTTGCCACCTCTACCACCCGTTGTTACTCCCGTCGGCAAACATACAAGGAGCAAGAAAACTGTGGGTTCCGCATCCGCTCGTGGACTTCCTTGAGATGTATTTTGAGTTTATTTTTATCTCTATGTACTTTGAACTATTCCCTTTAATTTAATCTATCGTATTTCGTTGAGTTTCATCCTCTTTTGTTATTATCATGATTCCACTTCACTTGATATAATCCCAATTCGTTCAATCAACAATACACAATTAAATGCAACATAAGAGTTACAAATAGCTTGACGAATGATAATCGAAAATTATGTCGCATTAGCTGATTCCGGCACATCATCACCCGGATTTTGCGAACCAATCGGTCCTGGACACCTTCGTTTATCATGTCCTGGAACTTTGCATACTGAACACCGTCTTGGGCCTCGTGGTGGTCTTCCACTTTGATCCATTTCATTCTGAATTCTCTTTTTCCTCGGGCGCCCCGGTTCACGCCTCTGTCCGAATGGCGGGAAGATCAATTTCCCTTCGTACAGCGGCCAATAAGCTTCATCAGGCAATGCACGGAAACTCCGTCCATAGGTGCTTTTGAGTGAGTCGATATTGAAGAATGGACTAACGAAGTGACGGGGGTCTTTGCTCCTCTTTTTAATTATGGCCATTGCATGAGAACAAGGCCATCCTCTCCCCTGATACTTCTGGCATGAGCACTCACCAACTTTGGTCCTGAAATTGACCAAAACTTCGTGACGGTGGCCCCCCCGTCTACCATCCTCCCGATGTCCGGTCGTCACGCTATACTCACCAGTTGCCCGATTCATAACGGTTCCACTATGTCGACTGCTCTTGCGATTGTCACTATCCATTATTTCAGTGACTTTATAGGCATGGACCTTTCCCTGTGCCTCGTTTGTCCTTGCCCAGTGGAGACGGTTCACGAACCATGCATTCGTTTTCCAAAAAGTAATCTCCACAATGGCAGAGATTCGCAGTGCACGGACGGCCTTGTAGACAGAGTTGATACTCTCACTTGAGTTGGTTGTGGCAATACCCCATCTTTTCCCTCCATCTTTATGAAATGTCCACATGGATAGGTCGTGTCCATCCAGCCACTGTGCCCCTTCAGGGCATAACTCGCGCAGCTTTTGCAACTTCTCCTGAAATTTTTTCTCCTGGTATGCAACCGCTGAATAACACACAGAAAAGTCGTATGTTAGTTAATGATCCTCAATTTAGTACAATTTAAAACTGCACGGTCAGACTCTCGTTAGACTCTTAGGAGAGGTATACATCTCCTTAGAAACACAGCCTGTTTGACAGAAAAAGGGGGGATCCGAAGATCGCTTAAAACCCGATTTTCCCAGGAAATGGGAGGACCATCATAATCGCTTAAAACCCCATTTCCTTAGGCATGCATCTCTTTAGAAAGAGTCTAACAAGTGCACCACTCCAGATATTACAAGATATTGTTAATTGAGAGCAATAGAGAGGTTACCAATCCACCACAAATTATCAGCTAGCTTCTTGCGTTTGAAATGATGGTTCCAGTTGCTTTTGAAGTGTCGTATGCACCACCTTTGGGACCAATTCCAGGCTGGATCCAGGCCTAAGATGGCTGCTCTAATGCCGGCGTGCCGATCAGAGATTATTGTCAGGTTCGTCCTCCAGGTGACCTGGATTTGGATTTGTCGGAAAAACCATCCATAGCTATCAGCATTCTCTCCCTCAAAAATGGCGAAGGCTAAAGGAAAGACTTGTCTGTTTGCATCCGCCCCACTGGCAATCAGGAGAGTGCCCTTGTACTTGCCGGTAAGGAATGTACCATCCACAGTAATCACAGGGATACAAAAGCCAAAACCATCAATAGAAGGCTTGAATGCCCAAAACAGTCTGCGAAAATGGCGTTCGTTACCTGCCTCTGGGGGTTGTATCTCTTCATCTTGGTATCGAGGGGAGAACACAGTCCCAGGGTTAGACGCCTCCAATGCCAGTATTAGTCTTGGAAGGAATGCATATGATTCTTCCCAATCACCGTAGACGGCGGCCATAGCTTTCTGCTTTCCATGCCATGCCTTCTTATAGTTAATCATATAACCAAAACGACTTGCAATGTCAGCGATTATGACTTTCACCTTCAGATCCGGTTCAGCCTCAATCAGATGCTTGATAGCCGCAGCAACCACCCTGGATTTCAACTGTCGATGGCCTTGGGAAGTTATGGATGACACACATGTGTGTGTGTTGACCGCACGGGATATGACCCAGTGGCCGTGTCTCTTGCTGTTGATTGCCCGAATCCTAACATTGCACCCCTCGTGATGATTACGACATCTGACTATGAGCCTTTTGGTGTTGGAATGAGTTGTGTCCCATTCAAAATGCCGAGTCATTGCTTCAGTCTCAAGGGCGTGCCGCACATCCTTCTTCGAGCCAAATTGTTGGCCCTTCGTAAACCCAGTGAGTGGGCCCCATATTGGGACCTCTGGCGGCTCCATGTCGCTGTCGACCATCCAATTGTCCTATGGAATGTGATTGTAGTAGGGGACTGGTACACGGTCAGGAGCCACATCATGATCATTATCTGAATCTGAATCTGGTGCTGAATCATCAGCACCTTCAAGAGGGTCTGAGCTGTCTGTACTGACGTTGTTCTCTCCTTCTTCATCAGAGGGGTCGCTGACTGGTGCTGGTGTGGCAGCCTCCATCTGATCCTGCTCATGAAAGGCACCTTCATCAGCTCCATAATGGTAGTTGTGAAAACTACCGCTGCCTGTCAGGAAGTTGTACTGGGCTTGGTTGGGGATGTCCGGTTGAACTTCTTCTTCATATGACGAGAAAGATTGATGATGGCCTGCACCTTGCCCTCCATCTTGGTACTGAAAATAGGAATGAGGATCATGGTAACTTTGGTAGGGATGATCGTCATATAATTCACCTCCACCATGGATACCAGATGTTTGACCGTGTCCAGAATGACCTCCAACACCAACGGCTGGCTCGGTGTAAACGAACATCTCGGCTTTGGATAATTTGTTGGACCTCAAGAATTCGAGCATGGAATCTACGTCATCTTGAGTGGTTATGGTATATTCCTCATGCCACAATGACCCAGTTGCTCTGTTTGGGTATCGGTACACCATACGATCTACTCTTCTCGTGCCATCCATGCAAGTAACGTCAGTGCATATTTGATGGAGGTCTTCAAGCTTCGGTCTGGTACCGACCGTTATTTTCTGAAAATTGCCACCGACGTAGGTGGCCCCCTTTCCGGTCTCTTCCGTGTAACCATTCCACCGTAAGCCAAGCGTTAACTGACGGAATGCCATCTGCACACAAACAAACCGTAGTTAGGGCTGGCTATTTGGACCGGGACCGGATGAAAAACCGGAAACCGGACCGTATAACCCGGACCGAGACCGGACCGGGACCGGATAGTAAACAATCCAATCCAATATTTGGGCTTAGATTTGAGGTAAAAAACCGGATAAAGACCGGATAAGAGAGCTCAACACCCAAAACTTAAGGGTAATTTGCATAAACGGTCACAAACCTTTGCACTTAGTACAAAACTTAACCAACTCCTCACCCTTTTAGGCCTTAGGCCACTCAAATTCCCACAATCTCAATATAAAATCAAGACCGAATTGGGACCGGACCGGGTCAAGACCGGACCGGATCAAGACCGGACTGTATCCAATCCAATCTTCGGTCCTTATATTTTCAAAAAAACCGGACTGGACCGGATCAATTTGGGCCAATTTAACCAGACCGGACCGTATAGCCACCCCTAACCGTAGTTTAGTTAATATCATAAAAATCACAAATCACAAATAACAATAAAAAGTAACACAAAATAAAGTTACGAGTTAATGTTAATGACATAAAAAGTAACACAAAATAAACTTACGAGTTAATGTTAATTGCATAAAAAGTAACACAAAATAAACTTACGAGTTAATGTTAATGGCAAAAACACTAAATAAATATAGACATACAACAGAAAAATGAAAGAGAGAAGGAGAGGTGTGAAGAGTAGAGGTTTTCCGACAAGTCTTATATAGGGGAAAAAATGACGAAAACCGCACCTCTAGGGTGCGGTTTTAGTCTGCCATGCAGCCCTACGTCCATAATTCTCTGCATGGCTGTGTCGGGTGTCGGAAAATTATTGACACATAGATCGCATTTGGGGGGTGCGTTCTACCTGCGCAAACCGCACCTTAGAGATGCGGTTTGTTTTTGGAGAAAGAAAACGCATCACTAAGGTGCGGTTTGCGTAGGTCAGGCCTAAATCGCACCTCGGTCATGCGTTTTATGTAGGCCAGACCTGAAAACGCATGGCCAAAGTGCGTTTTAGGCCCACCAAAATGGAAAGCACCCTCCAGGTGCGGTTTACATATAAAACGCACCTGGAGGATGCGATTTATATGTAAAACGCTTCACAAGGGTGCGATCAATAAAAAAGGGTGCTAGTTTTGTAAATATTTTTGGAAGGGTGTTAGTTTTGTAATTTTTTTTAAAGGTGCTATTTCTGGAAAAATCTCCATAAAAGGCAGGCATCCAATGTTTTTGGAAGGTGTGCTTTGATCCAGTGATAGAACGACCGTTTTTTCACTTCCGGGACTGGATTAGTGGCCAGGTGCGAGTTTTTCCGGTCTGACCGGTCGGTCCAGCTCGGGTTTCTACTATATCAAATTAGTCATGCCTATAAGACTATAATAAGATTTGTTATAGAGTATACACAATATTTTAGTCACTAAATGTTACACTCCTAAATCATCGTATGTAAATTTTGTGATAATCAAATCAATAATTAATTAAACACGTAAACCATAATATGTAAACATTCTGATAAGCTTTCTCTCTTCTTTCTCTTAAAAAATTGAAAATACAAGATTTTTCCCTTATTTTTTTTCCATAAATAAAAAACATCAAAAGTTCCCACCCTTTTCTGTTCCTATAAATCAAAAGCACCAAAACTCTCTCTTCTTTCTTTTTCCAAAACTTGAAGCATCAAATTTCCCTCATTTTTTCCTCAAAAAGTTGAAAACATCAAACATTTTCACATCTTTCTCTTCTATAAACCAAAGCACCAAAATTTCCCCTTCTTTCTTTTCCCAAAACGTAAAGCACCAAATTTCTCTTTTTTTTCTCTTAAAAAAATTGAAAATACCAATATTTCTCACTTCTTTCTCTTACTATAAACCAAAACAATAAAAACTCCCCCTTCTTTCTTTTCCCAAAAATTTAAGTACCAAATTTTCCTCTTCTTTTTTCCACAAAAAATTGAAAATTTCAAAGTTTCCCACTTCTTTCACTTCCTATAAACCAAAGCATCAAACTCCCTCTTATTTCTTTCTCTTCTTTCTTTTATTAAAAATATATAATTTCAACACAATATCATTTTTTGAACTTTCCTTTATAAAATAAAAAAAATAGTTTTACTTAGTCTTACAACAAACTTCATTTTGAAATTTTAGATAATATATAATATAGTAATTATTTGGGTCAATCGGGCGGGTTACGGGTTAGTCGGGTTCGGGCCAATCGGGTTCGGACCTTTCGGATTGTGGGTCAATCGGGTTCGGGTTAATCGGGTTGCGGGTTAATCGAATTACGGGTTAAACGGGTCACGATTTACTGGGGTTACGAGTCAGGCGGGTTGCGGGTCATTGACTTTTAGTCAATTCGGGTTGCAGGTCGGGTTAATCAGGCGGGTTAGTCCGGTCGGGTTCTCTTTTGACACCTATACTTGAAATATATTGAAAATTGATCTCATTTTGTAGAATCCTCTGACCTCTTTCAAAATTTTTTTTATTTCTAGTTCTCCTTGGGGGCTGCTGGTGGCGTCCCTCCAGCGACCGGCGACAGCCCTAGGGATGACAACAAAACCCGAACCCACGGGTACCCACCCGACCCAACCCGGTCAACGCGGGTAAAACCCGTACATCAATATTCCGCAGATCTAACAAGATAGTATTGAGTTGATCTAGATGATTCCTGAGAGAAGTACCTTCCTCCATACGCAAACTGAACAAACGTTGCTTCATATGCAACTTGTTGGTTAAAGACTTTGTCATGTATAGACTTTCAAGCTTCAACCACAAACCTGCGGCAGTCTTCTCAGCAGCAACCTCAGTGATGATATCATCAGCCAAACAAAGCTAGATTGTAGAGTGAGCTTTCTCCTCCAAAGTAATCCACTCTTCTTCATCTATGTTTTCCTTCTTCGATTTTCCAGACAACGGAGCCCACAAACCGTGTTGTTTCAACAGTGCTTGCATCTTGATCTGCCACAAACTGAAATTGTTTCTTCCGGTAAACTTCTCAATCTTCATACTGATAGCAGCCATTCTTATTATCAAACAAACTCCAACCAAACTCCACAAAGCAAAACTTCAGTCCAGTGCCAAATTCCCAAAATCGCAACCAGGCTCTGATACCACTTGCCAGAACAGAAGCGTGGCAAACGATAATCCAAACCAACACGAACGAACACAAATTTAACGTGGTTCACTAACACAATGTGTGCTAGCTAATCCACGGGCAAGGGAGAACAAATTTCACTGATTTTGAGGAGAGTACAGGTTACAAACCAAATTCCAAACGGACAAACCAAACAAACAAACTTGACTGTTGTGCAACCGTCTTCTTCTCTTTTTTTACCTTCGCTGTTGTGCAACCGTCTCCACAGTTTTTGGCTAAGAGGAGTCACTCGAGTCCTTGCAGCAATCTTTGGACAAGTCGGGCGCCGGAGATCTAAATATGGAAGGATCGTTCCTTAAAGATGAGTTCTGATGACGAAATGGCCATGGTGGGCGCCTAGTTACAACTACCCAGTCTTCGTTCCGACTCCAATAACTCGACGCACGCCTACGACTACATGGATGGATATCATGGATAAAATTTTTCAAAGAATAAAGAGAGGAGCTAGCTGCGATGTTGATGTGGCAGGTTTAGCAATTAATTAGTTAGTCACAAAAATTGCAAAGTTATCATGGTTATCTTCACGTCAGCTTGGTCGTGATGGTGTTATATGCTGTATGCATACTTATGGGAGTGACTAACAGTATACTTTATGGGACTTTAGTGGTTTAGTTCTATTAAAAATCTGTTTAGTGGTGAACATAAATTTATTTGTCGAGTACAGTGACCAACAATAATTTTCACTCGCCTTCTGAGCATTTGTAGATTGGTTAGTTTTCTAAATTTAATTATTAAAGATGAAATAATAAATAGGAAAAAAAAACAAAAAACAAAATCCGCACTATCCCCTAAATTTCTAATAATCAGCTAAGTCTCCGAACAAAGATATTAATCAGAAAACATATTCCTTATGTCCGTGAGTAGATTTATGTGTTCAGTAAGAACACTTCTTTCATTTTAATTAGTAACAATTCCTTATAAAACATATTACAATTGATCACTTCTACTATGCTATATAGTATTAGTGCTTTAATGTACAACTTAAAGTTGTACCATAACATTAAATGTACAAGTTTAGGTTGTACCATAAAGCAATTTGTACCATTATGTTATGGTACAACTTTACAACTTGAAGTTGTACCATCATATAAAGGTACAAGTTCAAGTTGTACCATAAAAAAAATTTGTACAAAAAGTATAGGTACAATCTGAAGTTGTACCATAACGTAAATGTACAATTTTAAGTTGTACCATAAAGACAAAACCCTACAGCACCAATACTATATAGCATTGTAAAATTTCTCATCACAATTAATGTTTCTAAGAATTTGTAAATTTAATTTACGTAATACTTTGTTTAAAATAATAAACCTACTATTCATGTAGTACAACGTTTATATGCTCGCAATGTGTTGTAGATGCACCCTATCAATTACTTATATTAATAAGAAAGTTTTACTTTAAAAAATTTAATCATAATATATAAACCAAATATATATACAAAATTAATCCAAAGATCAAACATCTTCACTAAGAAATCCTATGATTTACTAAGCCAATGGTGAATAAGCATTGGTTGAAGTTAATACTAACTTTTAAGAGTCATCGGTTAACAAATTGAGGTGTTGGTTGGAAGTTGCTTCATATTGTATAAGACAATAATTTTGAGTATCGTGGTTGACAAATCAAGGTATAATGTCTTAGAGAGTTAACAAATTGAGGCATTGGTTGAAACTTGAAAGTTACTTCATATTATATACAAAAATAAATTTGAGTATCATGGTGTGGAAAAATCGAGACATAATGTATTATATCGAGACAACAAATTTCGGGATTAATTAAAATTTACTTCACATTGTATAAGATAACAAGTTTGATTATCATGATTTACAAATCCAGGCATAAAGTAGTCTTACATTTAGAACTTACAAACCTTAGTTCTGGAAACGAAAGAAGATTAGATAATTGAACAATAATAAGTGGGTATGATATATGCAGGAAATTTTGAACATATTCATATGATAGGCATAACAAGCAATCAATAACTATTGATTAATCATCATATATAACTTATAAATATATATAGTTATGACAACGATAAAAATCATTGATGGATTGTTGAGTATTTTTTATTGAGAAATGAGTCTATAATATGTCAATATCCCATAAACCTACATCAAATGTATACACAAAAGACTACGAATATTCAATAGTAGGATGTTACCACAACACAAACTATTTCAGATATTGAAAATAGTAAGGTACAAGGACAAGTTGATTTTACATAAACATAATTGATCCGACCAACAATAGTTCTATAAATTTAAGAAATATTCTCTGCAGAATATCAATCAATTAGCAATACAATGATTCTTGGCCATTTTATGTAAATTTATACCCTCTATGATTTATGATTAATGGCAGTTTCAATGTTGACAATAAAGAAGAGAATATTGATGGTTTGGTTAGATAAGTTTTTTTTTAATTATTTTTAGTTTTGATCTCAACTTTATGTTGATGAATCATTTAAGTTGTCAGAAAACTCTATCGTACCAAATAAAAATATATATTTGGTTTGAATAATTTCCATCGATAAAATGTAGCCGTCCAACGGGCGGGCCCAAATCAAGTTTAATAAACAGAGAAGCATACACTCGACACACTTTGTGCTTTCTTTCTTTTGTTTTTTTACAAGCTCTCTCTTACACTCTCTACTTCCCATACATACACTTATATAATGAATATGAAAGAACCAATAACTATTACATGACATTGCATGTGGATGCGAATGGATAAGCAAACATGGTCTTTATTATATATGTCTCATGCATTATTTCTCATCTAGTTGAGCTTCTCAATTCATTTGCTGGACATGTGAGGTGCCTGTGCATAATTCACCGGTTGTTGAATCTTCTTGTCATCAATCAACTAGTCTCTCATATCATAACCAACTTGCATAATTTGACAGCTAGTTCTAACTAATGAGTTATTGTATGTCTCCTTGAGATGATGGCAATGGGGGCAACTTTAGATAAGTTTACCATATTGCAAATTACCTTTTAACACCCCCTCTTAATTTGCAATCTGATTTTGCTCCTTGAACTTCTCCAACTTTTCATGGGTGACCGCCTTTGTCACGATATCTGCTGGCTGGTCGTCGGTGTTGATGAATTCCATCACAATTAATCCTTCACTGACGAGGTCTCGGATGAAATGATGATGCAACTCGATATGCTTCGATCTTGAGTGAAATACTGGATTTTTTGTCATGGCTATGGTTGACATGTTGTCACAATGAATAATGGTTGGACCATTTTCATTTTGCTGCAAATCACAAATTAATCATTTTAGCCATAGCGCTTCGCATGCTGCATCTGTAGCTGTGATATATTCTGCTTCCGCTGAAAATAAAGCCACAGTCTTCTGCTTCTTTGAACTCCATGAAATGAATTTTGAACCCAGACAGAATATGTTCCCCGATGTGCTTTTTTATCATCTAGTGATCCAGCCCAGTCACTATCGGTAAATCCAGTCAACTTGCTTTCTGATTCTTTCTTGTACATCAGGCCCAGTTTCTTCGTTCCTTGAAGATATCACAAAATTCTTTTGGCTGCTGCAAAATGAAGTTTGCTAGGTTCATTCATAAATCTTGATATAAGACTTACTGAATGACATATAATCGTCCTCCTATGTGTCAGGTATATGAATGACCCGACGAGACTTATGTATAGCTTTCCATTGACTTTTTCAGCTCCATCATTGCATTGTAATTTCTTGTTTAACGCCATCGGTGTTGAGATTGGTTTGCACGTTGCCATGTGAAATCTTTTCAGCATATCTTCGGTGTACTTCTCCTGTGAAATAAATATTTCTCCAGGTGACTGCTTCACTTGAATCCCAAGAAAATACTTCATGAGTCCCAAGTCCTTCATCTCGAATTCTTTCATCATGGTACTTTTGAATTCTTCAATCATCCGCTGACTTGTTCCTGTGTAAATCAAGTCATCAACATACAAACAAACCATTAGAAAATCTTTTCCTTCTCCCTTTTTGATTTAGAGAGATGCTTCACTCGGACTTCTTTGAAATTCGTTTTGCTGAAAATATCGATCGATTCTGCTGTTCTAGGCTCTCGGTGATTGCTTTAGCCCGTATAAAGCCTTTAGGAGATGATAGACTTTGTCTTCTTCTCCTTTTTTATAATAGTCTTGTGGTTGTTCCCCATAGACTTCTTCTTCCAGCCGTCCATTCAGAAATGTTGATTTGACATCCAGCTGGTATACTGGTAACTCCAGTTGAGCAGCTAGAGCGAGAACTGTTCTGATGGTCTCCATCCTCGCTACTGGTGCATATATCTCGTGAAAATCAATACTGACATGTTGTGGATAGCCCTTTGCTACCAGTCGAGCTTTGTACTTCTGGATAGAGCCATCTTCATTGAATTTAATCTTATAGATCCATTTGAGACCTGTAACCGGCCTGCCTCCGGTTGATCAACAAGCTCCCATGTCTTGTTTTTCTCGATTATGGAAATTTCTGCATCCATTGCCTCATTCCAGACTTCTTCTTTGGCTGCTTCTTCAAAGACTTGAGGTTCACAAGAAAAATAAGCAACATGACTTGTTTCATAAATTTCTTGTAAAGACCTTGTTTTTAACGGAGGTGAATCCGAGTCTGTTATGACGTCTGTGAAGTTGTATCCTTCTGAGCTAGGTGCAGAATTTCATTATGGACTAGCAACTGGATCTGGGTCGTTGCTGGGGTCTTCTGGAGTTGTTGCGTCCTCCAGAATTTCATAACTTGGTGGAGATTAAGAAATGGGATTTTCCCAATTCCACTCAGCCATCTCATCAAAAAGCACATCTCGGGAAACCACCACTTCGTTCTTTACTGGATTGTAAAGACGATAGCCTTTGGATTCATCACTGTAGCCGGTGAAGATCAGCTTCTCTCCCTTCTAGTCAAACTTGTCTCGGTTTGGAGTAGAGATATGTGCATACGATATGCACCCAAAGACTTTGAGGTGATTCACCTGTGGCCTCCTTTGGTGCACGCATGTATCGGTGTCTTGTTCCGTACTACTTTGGTTGGTGATCTATTGAGGATGTAAATTGTCGTGTTGACTGCTTCTGCCCACAAGTTGTTGGGAATCTTTTATTCTTTGAGCATACTTCTCGCTATCTCCACAATCGTGCGGTTTTTCCGTTCTGCCATGCCATTTTGTTGTGGTGTGTAACGGACCGTCAACTGCCTTTTGATTTCGTTGTTGCGGCAATACTCCATGAACGGAATATAAATAAATTCTCCTCCACGATCTGTTTGGAGAGTTTTTATCTAATGGCCGCTTTCCTTCTCAACTACTGACTCGCACGAAACTACACTACAAATTAATCTCGACTAGAGCCCAAGTTTTTAAACTCTAGCCGGATGCAGTATAGAGCAAGTATTTAAATTGTTAACTGGGCCGATCCATGTACCCCTACTTCAATCGCTTAGGTTGTTATCTAGCAAGCAACTTTAGGGTTTAGAACTAATGGAACTACAAAATAAACAAGCAAGGAAAAGTAAATAAAGGAAAATCCTAACTAAGGAGCTTCACCCAGGAGTTGCTTCCACCTAACTAGCTACCACTACTCGTTGGATTGATTGGATTCGTGTGGCGTAGGTGGTTGTGAACCGCGGGGGTGAGCAACTAGTGATCAATTTGTCACGGGATTGATTCACTAGAGATCGATTTGTCATGGGATCGATCCACTCACCAAGTCTAGGGGAACTACTAGGAGGAGCAACTAGGGATCCATTTGTCACGGGATGGATTCACTAGAGATCGAATTGTCACGGGATCGATCTCTCACTCAGTCACTAGTTGTTGCCTAGGTCTCTCCCTCAAACCGGAGTTTGAGTGCCTTATTCACAACCAACCTAGATGAAAACTTGAGTCAAGGGGAATGCTCATCTCTAACCTAGATAGGAGGCACAAAGTGCCCAGGAAAACCAAGCTTGTCAAGCCTACCTAAAAAGGTGTGGATTTCCCCGAATCTTGGTTAGGCAAGCACACAAGATTTGGAAAGCACAACTAAGCACAATCACTATGAAAACACCTATAGTACTCAAATTGATGCAAACCCACACAAAATCATTCAATCTAAGCAAGTAATTACAAAGTATTAGTTAAGGATCTACAACACCCAAGAGAAAAGAGTGAGTTTCTAGAGAGAAAGAGAGAGGGATTACAAATTTGAGCTCAAGATCTTCTTCTTCTTCTAGGCTTGAATCCTTGTCCACCCAAGCCTCTAATGATGCTCCAAGGTCACACTAGCACTCTCTCTCTCTCACTCACTAGAAATCCCCTTTTGGTGTTTTGGGCAAACCCTAGAGAGGGAATTGAATTTCTCTGCCAAAAACCAGCTCGCCCCTCCTCTCTCCCCGTTGTTGTCTTCATACTTGCCCGAAAGTGATCAATTCACGGACGCGTTGGCCATTTCACGGCCGTGAACACCTAAACGCGTCCGTGAACTCAGCGTCGCCCAAAACGCAGCGCTTCACTATCCTGGACTCACGGTCAATGGCCCCAGTTCAAGGTCATAAAGACCGTGAACTGCCTTGTCCTCAGTAACTTCTGGAACCTCGTTGGACGCCTCAGTGTTCACGGTTTGTGGTCCATGTTCACAGTCTTAGGGGACCGTAAACTGCCTTGTCCGGCCGTGAACTGCAGCTGTTTCCTGGACGCCTTCACTTCATTGCTACGATGCAATTTTCACGGTCTGGCGACCGCTTCGGAATTTTCTTCTGTTTTTGCACTTTTTGACCTCCAATTATCCCAAAATTCGACCTCGACCCTTCCACACGTGCTAGGACCTGAAATGTATCAAAACATGCACAACCTAGCGTGAAATATGTCGAGGAACGATGAAATGCAAAGCCAAATCAAGAAATTAGGGGTAAAATGTGTACATTTGGGTCCGAGTCACTCCCCCACACTTAGACGTTTGCTTGTCCCCAAGCAAACCATTCTCAACCTAGGTAATATTTCAACCTACAAAGATAGCTAGGGGACATTTAAAAAGGCACAAGGCTGTGAATCTCAAATGAATATTTGGGCATCGACACTCGAACCGTCTCAAACAATTCCGGCATCCACCACAAATGACATTCAATTGCTTAAAAAATGAGCACATGAAAAGTTCTCATTCTATCCACAATCAATGCAAGTCTCAACAGGGCCACTAATCAATCACAACCGACCGTGCATAGAATTCAAGTCAAAGGAACAGACAACGGGGCAACATAGGTCCTCATCGGGATAGATATGAACATGCAAGAACAAGAATGAATCGCTCACTCTCGACCAGCCGGGTCAGGACCCTTTGGTGCAAAAGATGTACACAAGTCGTCACTCATTCCTACCATCTCACCACCACGGCGGGGCAACCTCTAAACACTAGAGTTCACGAGATAGTTGTCGTCACTAGCTCGTCTGGAGGTCTTAAACGCGAGTTCAGATGACTGGAAATTGTCTTGACATGGTGAAAAGGCCTTTTGGGTGGTGGCAAACACAACACGAGGTTCTACATCTTCAACCTAAACCCGAAGGTTCTATGGTTTCTACTAATAACCTTCTCTACAAACAAAGACCAATAGGATCGGCCAAAAGCCTTACTTCTCCCTTCCAAACTATCACCCACCATGAACTACATTTAAGAGCTCTTCCTCGGTCTTCTCTTGCTATCACATTTCGATTTGGTAGTGAAGGAGTTCTAAAACAATGTGGGTGTCTCAATGGATTGAGTGCCAAGAAACCCCTCCTAGAGCATACACTTTGGTTTTTCATGGCACTCTCTACTTTATTTACCCCGTTTTATTACCTCTTTTCTTTTTGAGAGGGGGGGGGGTACTAAAGAGTAGAAAATTTTCCACTTTAACATTTAACAACCAATGCTCTCTTTTTAAGAACTCACTCCAACACTACACTTCATTTTTCATTCCTAGCAAGAACCGCACGCAAACCTCCTATGTAGAACCTCAATGGAACTCGAAAGTGGATACAAGGACGACTCATGTAAAGACACGAAGAAAGGATGACGGTCGTTCTATTAACACCATTAAGCTCACGAGCAAGAAGCTCCTAATTTAAGAACGAACCTCTAAGTCACAAGGCTCAAAGGGGTTGACTAAGGGTTAACACATTTCGGGACAATCAACATTTAGGCAAGAACACAAGATTTGGAAAGCACAACTAAGCACAATCACCATGAAAACACCTCTAATACTCAAACTGATGTAAACCCACACAAAATCACTCAATCTAAGCAAGTAATTACAAAGTATTAGTTAGGGATCTACAACACCGAAGAGAAAAGAGTGAGTTTCTAGAGAGAGAGAGAGAGAGAGAGGGATTACAAATTTGAGATCAAGATATTCTTCTTCTTCTCGGCTTGAATCCTTGTCCACCCAAGCCTCCAATGATGCTCCAAGATCACTCTACCACTCTCACTCTCTCACTAGAACTCCGCTTTTGGTGTTTTGGGCAAACCCTAGAGAGGGAATTGAATTTCTCTCCCAAAAACCAGCTCGCCCCTCCTCTCTCCCCCCTGTTGTCTTCATATTTGCCCGAAAGTGATCAGTTCACGGACGCGTTGGCCATTTCACGGCCGTGAACACTTAAACGCGTCCGTGAACTCTTCGTCCTCCAAAACGCACCGCTTCACTATCCTGGGTTCACTGTCAATGGCCCCAGTTCACATTCTTAGAGACCGTGAACTGCCTTGTCATCAGTAACTTTTGGAACCTCGCTGGACGCCTCGGTGTTCACGGTTTGTGGTCCATGTTCACAGTGTTCGGGGACCGTGAACTGCCTTGACCGGCCGTGAACTGGAGCTGTTTCCTGGACACCTTCACTTCACTGCTACGATGCAATTGTCACGGTCACCTTCAGAATTTTATTCTGTTTTTGTACTTTTTGAACTCCAATTATCCCAAAATTCGACCTCGACCTTTCCACACGTGCTAGGACCTGAAATGTATCAAAACAAGCACAATCTAGCGTGAAATACGTCGAGGAATGATGAAATGCAAAGCCGAACGATCAAGAAATAAGGGGTAAAATGTGTACATTTGCGCCCGAATCAGCTACTGCTTGGAATTGAAGGAACTTGGGAAAAGCTTCTGACTTTTGCTCCAGAAAAAATACCCACATCATTCTGGTGAAGTCATCTACAAATAGTAGAAAATATCTTTTACAGCTGAGTGATTGTGTTCGGGTTGGACCGCATATGTCTGCATGTACCAACTCTAGTGGCGTTTTTGCTCTCCAAGATGTCTTTGGAAATGGCAAACGATGCATTTTGTCATATATGCACCCTTCACAGATCATGTCTTCTCTGTTGATCTAGGGAAGTCCCACCACCATATTTTTCTGTCTCAACAATTTGAGACCTTTGAAGTTGAGATGACCGTATCTGAGATGCCATAGGAAGGACTGATCTAGATTTTCACTCTTGAATGCTAATTCACCATTTTGTGACATAGCAAGAGAGAAAATTCGGTTGGAAGTCATCAGGACTTTGGCCACCATGAAATTGTATGCTTTGTTGATAATCTCGCATACGCCAAGTAGATTGAGAGTTAGCTCTGGAACATACAAAACATCTTGGATGAGAGTTTTGTTACCTTCTTCTGTGCATACAACAACTATGCCTTTTCCTTCCACTTTTAGCTTCTTCCCGTCTCCCAACTTGACTTGAGAGCGATATTTGTCATTGATGTTAGTGAAGGACTCCAGATCTCCACTCATGTGGTTACTGCAACCACTATCCACCATCCAGGGAAGCTATGATTTTTGCTCACCATTCAAGCATGAAAAGGCCACCATATTGCTTTCTTCATTTTTTGTGCCGCTTGACTCGCCTTCTTCTTGCTTGTTCTGGAACCAACAATCTCTCTGGGAGTGGTTTTGAATTCTGCACTTGGTGCACTTGAATCTGCAGTCTTTTGTTGCATGACCCGCCTTTTGTAAATTATGCAACTCGAGCCGGTATAGCCCACTCTTTTTTGTTGATAATTTTGTATGTTGTTTCCTATGTAATTGGATCTTCATCTTCCTCTTCCTTGTGAGTTTCCCCCTCTCCGACCTTGTCCGATTTGGCATATTTACTTTTCTTTATGTTGACTTTTGCCTGGAAAGCTTGCTCTAATGGCAGTTTGGTGAAGCGGCTTAGTTTTTGCTCATGTGCTACAAGTGAGCCCATCAACTCGCCCATTGGTAGATTTGCCAAATCTTTGGTTTCTTATATAACAACAACAATGTGTTCGAACTTCGATGATAAGCTTCGGAGAATTCTATCCACGGCTTTCCTTTATTCCATGACATCATCAGTAGCTTTGATCTGGTTGACTGTCTCCGCCACACGCGAATGGAAGTCTTTGATGGTGTCGGTTTCCTTCCTCATCAAGTTGTCGAACTAACGACATAAACTTTGACGCCTGATGGAGATTGCCTTTTTCATAACCTTGAAATTGTTTTCGCAAGACATCCCAAGCTTCTTTGGCCTTTTTGATGCCATAGATTCTTGGGTAAATAGATTTTCTCACTGCTTGCTGAATGATTCTCAAGGCGCTGGCATTTTGCTTGGCATTCTCTTTATACTCCTTTGTCCGCTTGCCTGCTCGTTTCTTCGAGTCTTCATCCTCGTCTTGTGGATATGCATATCCTTCTTGGACGATATCCCACAGATCTTGAGAGATGAAAATTGGCTCCATTTGGGCACTCCAGTACTCGTACAATTCTCCATTGAAAATGGAAATTCGATTAGAGGAGGTAGCAAACATGGTATGTGATGAAGTTGTTGCCATGGCTTTTTTGAGAAAATTGTGTAGGCTAGAAATTTGGGGATATTTTAGAGGATAGAATGGTATTAGCTCTGATACCAAATTTGTTGGGGATTAGCGGAATTGTGGTAGAAAATAGGATCAAGACAAAGGAAACAATTGGTGTTTAATCACTCACTTTTAGAAAACACTCAAACAAACATAGCCTTATAATTTTGGCTTATGTTTAATAAACAGAGAAGCATACACTCGGCACACTTTGTGATTTCTTTCTTTTGTTTTTTACAAGCTCTCTCTAACACTCTACTTCCTATACATACACTTATATAATGAATATGAAAGAATCAATAACTATTACATTACATTGCTTGTGGACGTAAATGGATAAGCAAACATGGTCTTTAATATATATGTCCCGTGCATTATTTCTCATCTAGTTGAGCTTCTCAATTCATTTGCTGGACATGTGAGGTGCCTGCATAATTCACCGGTTGTTGAATCTTCTTGTCATCAATCAACTAGCGTCTCCTGTCATAACCAACTTGCATAATTTGATAGCTAGTTCTAACTAATGAGTTATTGTATGTCTCCTTGAGATGATGGCAATGGGGACAACTTTAGATAAGTTTACTATATTGCAAATTACCTTTTAACAAAGAACCGGCATGACCTTCATTTATTGCAGGGGAAGAACACATTAAATTGATCTGTAGAAGACGGAGAGTTCTCTGTAGATATGTTTCTGTTACACAATAATTAGAAACACAAACATCAAAACCATACAAATTGTATGTAGTGTAATTGGTGTGGACTCTCGTGAACATGTGGTCCTAGGTTCGATTTGCATCAATGACTTTTTTTTAAGTTGTTTTTTATTACCAACCCCGCTAATCTACTATTTTTTAAATCAATATTTCTGACTAATTATTTCTAACGAATTCATTTTAACAATTGAAAAAGATGATTAGAAGGGTAAAAAGGTATATTTTAAAAAAAATTCCGACGACATCATAAATCGTCGGTAATGCTCTGTTTTTTATGATTATTTTAATATTATTGACGAACACGAGTTTGCTCACTAATATTGTTTTTCTTCCGTAAGTTTTTCAAACGAACACGAGTAATGCTCTGAAATCAATATTTCTGACTAATTATTTCTAACGAATTCATTTTAACAATTGAAAAAGATGTCTCTGAAGGGTAAAAATAGTATATTAAAAAAAATTCCTACGACATCATAAATCGTCAGTAATGCTCTGTTTTTTACAATTATTTTAATATTATTGACGAACACGAGTTTGCTCACTAATATTGTTTTTCTTCCGTAAGTTTTTCAAACCAACTATTCATTACCGATGGAAACTATGTAGTCATTAAGACAGGTCGGGTAGCTGCATGCAGTGTGCATTTGTTCTAACCATCTTTTATCGACGACCTTATTATCATCAAAGAAAAAAAAAGTTTCTCTAAGGAGTAAATAAAATCCTCGAAAAAATAATTATACCAAACTATACGTTTCCGAGTAGATCATTTTGGCGTAAAAAAATGAACGATAGACCAGTTTTTTGGCATCACAAAAAATAATATTTCGACATTTTTTATAATACAGTGAGTAATGCTATTAATTATTGACGAAAATTAAAAATTCATCAATAAAAGTGACACAACCTTCATCATATATGTGAAACTCACTTTTAATGAGGAATGATTTCAACATTTCTTATGAATTTAATTGTTAGTCGGAAATAACATAAGGTTTTATGATACAAAGAAAAGTTTGTCACGATAACTGTTATTTCCAACAAAAAAACAGTGTCGTCAGAAGGTTCTGGTTACTTCTGCCAGTCTTGTTTGTAGTGGATGCTCACAGAAGGGAAATGGAATTTCAAGTAGGTGACAAGGTGTTTTGAAAGTTTCACCATGGAGGGGTGTCTTCAGATTCCAGAAGAAAGGGAAACTGATTCCTAGGTATATTGGGCCTTACGAAATTCTGGAAAGAATAGGTCCAGTAGCCTACCAATTTGCTTTGCCATCGGAATTATCACAGGTTCATAATGTCTTCCATATAAGCTTGCTTCGAAGATACCGATCAAATATTTCTCATATACTAGAACCGGAGCAAATCGAGATCTAGAAGGATATTAGTTATGTCGAAGAACCAGTAGAGACTGTTGACCAAAAAATGAAGCAACTGAGGAATCGAAGCATTCCTATGGTAAATGTGGTATGGAAGAATCATACCGGAGAAGAAGCTACTTGGGAGATAGAAGAGAACATGAAAAATTAATACCCATACTTACTCCAAGGTAAATTTCGAGGACGGAATTTGTTTTAGAGGAGAGGAATTGTTACACCTCTTCTTCCATGAGGTTAATGCATATCATACCATGAATGAAAATTAAAGTATGAAGAGGCATGACTTTGGCGCTCCATTTCTCATTAGTTTCATAAATGCTAGGTTAGCAATTAGTATGGAATTGTTAAGTTTATGAACTTCTAAATGCATGATTTAGTTCCCTCATTTAGTTCTGTAGGTGGACTAGCTAGCCTAGGTATTAAATAAGGGGAAATGTGTCATTGACCTATGTAATTACCCTCTCCCATTTACACGTACCCTGGCAAATCTTCCAATCCATTCAAGTAAACTCCACGTGGACTATATCTTATTGAAGGGGAAATGGGACATATAGAAAGAATGAGCTACTGAGAAGGAGTGGTCATGGAGAGAAGAAAGTGAAACCATCTTTGTCAAACTTCCCCTTTTCATCTGAAACACCCAAATCATTTTCCTTCCTTCTGGTATTTTATTCGCCACTGTTCCTGGTAAACAGCTAGCACTAGCAAGTAGCAACAAAGACACCAATTTTACAAGGAACGGAGCAAGCTGGAGGGTCATCTAAAGTCTAGGGAATAGTGGAATGATTATGAAACAGTGAGTAAATTCTAACCTATTAACCGAATGGATACAAATATGGTATTCGGGTCATGAAGCGGCCCAAATATGGAACATGAAATGTGAGATTTATACTTGGCTATGATTATGTGTGTGTGAATTAAATGATATGTGATGGATGAGGAATAAATGTGATATGTGCATGATTATGTGACGATGTATGTGTGATACGTGATAAATGATGATTATGAACGAATATCGTGATGTATGTGTGATATGGAAAGGGCCTGGAAGGTAATGTTATAGTATTGGAAAGCCTATAAGGTGATGAGGGGAGTATAGCTAGAATGGCTTTGTGATGATACTGGGATAGTCTAACTGGATATCGTGTTATACTGGAAAGCTTGTAAGGCGAAAATGTGATGATGGGAAGTTTATAAGGTGATGATATGCTTATATGAAATGATGAATGTGACTATGTGAATGTTATAATTCGTGAATGGATATGTGTTACATGATTGATGATACTACTTGATTGACTAACTAAATAATTATCTGAGCACCTAAATTAAATTAAAAGGGGCTTGTTATGTACTGTATGATATGAGGGTCCAACCGGCTCGACACTTGATGCCAAAAGCTGCGAAGTGATATAGGGTCCGACCCTCCCGACACTTGATGCCAAAAGATGCAAATGATATGGGGTCCGAATGGCCCAGCATATGATGTAAAAAACTGCGAGATGATATAGGGCCATAATGGCCCGACACTGGATGCCAAAAGCTGTGAAATACCCGGGGATGTACATGACGTGGCAACCTAAAGGCGAAAATACACGTAATTTGGCTAACACCATTATATGTATATGTATGTGTATGCGTATATGTGTAGTGCTATGTTCTCAATTGGTTACGGAATCGTGATGATTTTTTGTATGGGATGAAAGAACAAAGTGAATCTGAATGGTCGGTCATGTCGGGGGGAAAGGAAACAAGAATGGGGTTTGACTTCACCAGATACTATGTTTGTGTTGATACTGTTGGTAGGTTAGCTTTTACTTATTGAGGTGACGTCTCAACCCCGTCAAAAAAAATTCCCCAGATTAGAAGTTTTGAACTAGAAGTCAAGGGAACTCAACAAGGCTCACTCGGGATCAATGAGGTGGGATGGTGGACTCGGAATCTGACATGACTTGTTTATAGTATTTTGAGAGAAGATAATCTTCTCTATTGTCATGTGTTCTGATGTTTTAAAAGTTTATGTAAATTATGGTTTGGTTTGTACACTAAACGAAATTGTAAAAGGTGTTATGGGGGCCCATCTTCTTCAGTGCATACCTGATCTCCTCCTGAGTGATAGGTTTAAGCAAAACCTCATTCATTTCTTGCGTTACTTTTCTTGGGATAAATTCTATAATTCTAGCCACAAATATAGAGTTCCCTGCAGCAAAAAGAGACTTGTAATAGTTAGTTAAACAATCAAAAACTTGTTGTTGGCCTTCATGAGTTCTCCCTCCTTTCAACTAATCAATGCGGGATCTTTGCCTCTATCTCAGCTCTTCTTGCATCATAATTTCATTGAGTTCCTTTTCAATGGCATTTCTTTGTATGACAACCGCGACATCTGATCTCTTCTTCTCGGGTACTTCCAACGCTCGTTTTGCTTTAATTTTCCTTTGGCGTATGTCACCGAAAGTCTGCTTACTCCACTTGCTTAGCCTTCCCTCACTGTGTGACAACTATTCCAAAACTGGAATCCCCCCCTCCTGAAATCCATCTTTTTGTAATGACATGTTTACATTCTTCATGATCCTACCAATATGGTTCGAATCTAAAATGCCACCCCCACCTCACCACTCTCTCCACTAGGTCTTTGTTTAGAATAATTGGAGAGTGGTCAGACCCACATCTCCGTAGGTGGTGTACCCTCGCATGAGGAAATAATCCTTGCCAATCTGAGGTTGCCACCATCCTATCCAATCTTTCCTCCAAGTAGGTTTCATCAGTGTGGTTGTTGTCCCCGGTGAAAGGTTTACCATAGTATCCCAGATCTTCCATATTACAATAGTCTAAAGTTTCGTTGAAAATTTCCATATCCCTCGTATCTATCATGTTCATTCCATTCTTTTCTTCATACCCCTGAATAAGATTGAAGTCACCACTCATTAGCCAAGGTATATTGATAACGATGTAATTGCACATTTTTGTACCCCTAGTTCTTATCCATTTGCGGGGCATAGTCGTGTGTTTTGGCCTATTTTACGCCGGGTTGTGTTACTTTGTCATATTTCAGGTTCCAGACGTCGAAGGAAAGGCTAAGCACGAGTTTCGGGGCATTTGGAAGTCAATCGGTTGAGCTGGAGCCAAAGCACGGGCGCGCCTAAATCAAAACACGGCCGTGTTCCTGGACCGTGTTTTTACTACCGAGGCTTGATCCAAGATTGTCCTGCGATGACTCAAAACACGGGCGGGACTAATTCAAAACACGGTCGTGTCCAACTTTAGACACGACCATGTTCTACCCCAAGGCGTGGCCGTGTTTTTAACACGTGGCAAGGGCACGGGCGGGCAAAACCAAAGCATGGCCGTGCCCTCGACCGTGTTTTGCCCAGGGTAAGCTTTTTTAGGCAGATTTGAGCCAAAGGAGAAGGGGTTCCGAGTTTTAGAGAGCCAGAGCGATTCCTAGAGAGAGAAAGCGACGAACCAGAGTTCCCAAGTGCCCTAGCTTGATCTTCATCACCATTGGAGCCCGACTTGAGCTTGGAGAAGTGCCGATTGACGACCAGGAGCAGAAACTCATCCTTCACAGTATGATATCCGCATCTGAATATGCTTTTGCTTCTCTCTCCATGGAGTAGTTCTCCCATTCATCTGGGTATGGAGAACCCTAGATTTGTATGTTAGGTCTGATTGTATGAACCCAAGTACAGATTTTATGATTTGATTATATTCGATTGAGGTGAATGATTGAATGACTTGAATCTTGATCAAATTCCTGTTGTTTCTGCTTTAACCTAGAAAGAGAATATCTGCCTAGGTTGATAGAGCACCCTTAATTGAAGGTAGTGAATTGGCGACTTTAGTCGAGGAGCCAATTCACTATTCTGTATTGAATTTACTTCGGTAGTGGAGGTTTGGTTCGTTAGGGCCTCAATCTGTTTACTCCGGTGGAGGTTAGTCGCCCGCTGGGGACTCAGATTGAGAGGGTCTGGAGACCTTTAGTCGAGACTTCAGACTGTTTAAGAACCTTCCGCAGTATAACTATCATGAAAGCTGAACTTGGTAAATTGCAATCCGGCTTAACTGCAGTCTAGGGGGAACCATGTCCGGGTGACCTCTCTCGACTTGAAAAAAACCGTTAAACTTGCTTTGTTTGTTTGTTAATTTGGACCTGCACTAAAGTTTCACTGCTAGATAATAAGAATTCACTAAGTAGCCATCACATCTAGGACCCGGGTTGACATTAAAACCCAAACCCGCTATACTACACTTTAGGAAGTGGTTACACTTGGCCAATTTCTAGAGTGACAGTATGAGTGAGTCAAGTTTTTGGCGCCGTTGCCGGGGACGGCTAGGTTGTTGAAGAAAAGTGATTTCTCTTACTTTAGCATTTTCATCTTCGCATTGACTGTTTGTTCTTTCCCGCTTGTGCCTTCACGGGTTTGCATTGCTTGATTGTGTGCAGATAGTGCATGACCCGTAGCCAGTCGGGAGGTTTACTACCGTTGGATCCGGAGCTTGAACGCACCTGCCGCCAACTTAGGAGACAACAGCGAGCTAGACTGGCTACGAAAGAGCGCATAGACGGCCACTTGAGCAGCGATTCTGAGGAAGAGTACGAGATGGAAGGCGAACACAACCCGCCCCATGGGAATCCTCTCCAAGTTCCCCCGGTGAATCAGTTCTTGGGGAACAACCCCATACCTCAGCCAGATGGGGTTCATCATCATCCACCGCCGCCGGGTCGCACCTTGGAGTACTACTACACTCCATGGATTGCTGATATCCGCCCTGCCATCCTCTACCCGCCTATCCCAGCGAACAACTTCGAGATCAAGCCATGCTGGATTCAACTCATTACATCCTCTATCCAGTTTCATGGCTTGAAGGATGAGGAGGCAAGGGTGCATCTTTCCCTTTTTCTACAGCTGACGAATGGGTTCAAGCTAAACGGTGTCCCCTATGACGCAATCCGCCTTCACCTCTTCCCCCATTCTCTGGCGGGGAATGCTAAGAGGTGGTTGGAGACCCAGCCCCCATTGTCCATCACCTCTTGGGATGATCTGGCTGATAAGTTCGTGCACATGTACTATCCGGCATCGAAGACTACAGAGATCCAGCGGGAGATCACTCACTTCCGCCAAGAGCCAGATGAGTCACTTCTTGATGCATGGGAGCGGTACATGGGATTTTTATGGCAGTGTCCCCATCACGGCTTCAGTGATGCATTCACCGTGGGGAACTTCTACAGTGCCCTCTCTCCAGACAGCTAGAGGGTGATTGAGTCTCTATGCCCGGGAGGGGATATTCTTACTAAGACTCCACCCAAACTAAACCAGATGATCAGTACATTGGCTGCCAGAGATCACTCTTGGGGGCAGAGCAGCAGAGGAAGAAATTTCTGGGATCGTGGTGTGCACGCCATGGAGGTCAGGTACGGGCTCGAGCAGCAGGTGGCCGAGTTAGTGCAGACATTGAAGTAGCCCAACAGTCTTGTTCCGGGCCGAGGTTTGGCTACGCCTCTAGTAGCTCAATGTTAGTGGTGTGAGAGCCCGAATCATGTGGTGGAGGACTGTCAGGCTATGCGGGAGGCTTCTACTCCCCAAGAACAGGTGGACTTCATCGCCAATGCAGGCGCCTTGACCCATACAACAACACATACAACGAGGGGTGGCGCTAGCATCCCAACTTCGCTTGGGGTAACAACACCACTAAACCACCTGGTTTCCCAGCACCAGCGGGTGGTTTTCAGCAGAGGCAGCCCTTCCAGGCTAGGCAGGGGCCACCACCACAGCAGCAGCCAAACCAGCCTAGGCAGGGGCAGCCATTCCAGCAGCCCCAACGTCAGTATGCCCAGCCTCCAGCAGCTGCAGCTCCAGATACTCAGATGATGGAGCTGAAAAATATTTTGCAAGCATTCATGACCACTAGCCAGGAAAATTTCACGAGGATGGATCAGAACATAGCCTCACTAGAGGCAGGCTAGAGAAACCAAGGTGCCATTTTGCAAGATCTACAAAATCAGATTGGGGGCATAACTCGCCAAAACACTACCAGGGCAGCGGGGACTCTGCCTGCAACCACTATTCCGAACCCTCGTGAGCCTCACCAGCAGCTGGATGCCATCACTACCAGGAGTGGCAAGACCATATCTGCTGCTCCTGCACAACCCGGGCGAAAACCACCTGCTGGTGCTGGGAAACCAGGTGGTTTATTGCTGTTGTTGCTCCAGGCGAAGTTGGGGTGCTGGCGCCACCCCTCATTGTATGTGTTACTGTATGGATCGAGGCGCCGAGCATTGGCGATGAAGGCCAACTGTTCTTGGGGAGTAGAGGACTCCCGCATAGCCTGGCAGTCCTCCACCAGATGGTTTGGACTCTCACACCACTGACACTTAGCTACTGGGGGCGTAGCTGCACCTCGGCCCGGAAGGAGACCGTTAGGCTGCTTCAATGTCTGCACCAACTCCGCCACCTGCTGCTCTAACCTGGACCTGGCCTCCACAGCATGCACACCACGGTCCCGGGAATGCCTGCCTCTGCTGCTCTGCCCCCAGGAATGATCACGGGCAGCCAAAGTACTGATCATCTGGTTCAGCTCAGGTGGAGTCTTAGTGAGAATATCCCCTCCTGGGCATAGGGACTCGATCACCCTCTGGCTGTCTGGGGTGAGGGCGCTGTAGAAGTTCGCTACTGTGAAAGCATCGCTGAAGCCATGATGGGGACACTGCCAGAAGTATCCCATGTACCGCTCCCATGCATCACGAAGGGACTCATCTGGCTCTTGGCGGAAGTGAGTGATCTCCCACTGAATCTCCGTGGTCTTCGATGCAGGATAATACCGGTGCACGAACTTGTCAGCCAGATCGTCCCAAGAGGTGATGGACAATGGGGGCTGGGTCTCCAACCACCTCTTAGCATTCCCCGCCAGAGAATGGGGGAAGAGGTGAAGGCGGATTGCATCATCCGGAACACCATTCAGCTTGAACCCGTTCGTCAGCTGCAGAAAACGGGAAAGGTGCGCCCGGGCTTCCTCATCCTTCAAGCCATGGAACTGGATAGAGGATGTGATGAGCTGAATCCAGCCTGGCTTGATCTCGAAGTTGTTTGCAGGAATGGGTGGATAGAGGATGACCGGGCGGATGTCAGCAATCCGTGGAGTGTAGTAGTAGTCCAAGGTGGGACCCGGCGGTGGTGGTGGATGCTGATTCACCGGGGGAGCCTGTCGGGCATTCCCCGGTTGTGGGATGTCTTCGCCTTCCATCTCGCGCTCGTCCTCGGATTCGCTGCTCAATTGGCGGTCTCTGTACTCCACCGTAGCCAGTCTAGACCTAGGTTCAAGTATACCTCGCTGTTGTCTCCGAAGTTGGTTGCAGGTGCGTTCAATCTCTGGATCCAACGGCAGTAAACCTCCCGACTGGCTACGGGTCATGCACTAGTTGCACACACTCAAGCAAAGCAAACCCGTGAAGGCACAAGTGGGAAAAACAAAAACTCAATGCAAAAAAAATGAAAATGCTAAAGTTACAGAAATCACTTTTCTTCAACAACCTAGCCGTCCCCGGCAACGGAGCCAAAAACTTGACTCGCTGTTACTGTCACTCTAGAAAATGGCCAAGTGTAACCACTTCCTAAAGCGTAGTATAGCGGGTTTGGGTTTTAATGTCAACCCGGGTCCTAGATGTGATGACTACTCAGTGAATTCGTATTATCTAGCAATGAAACTTTAGTGAAGGTCTAAACTAACAAGCAAGCAAAGCAACTAAACGGTTGTATTCAGGTTAAGAGAGGTCACCCGGATATGGTTCCCCCTAGTCTGCAGTTAAGCCGGATTGTAATTACCAAGTTCAATTTCTATGATAGTTATACTGCGGAAGGTTCTCAAACAGTCTGAAGTCTCGACTAAAGGTCTTCAGACCCTCTCAATCTGAGTCTCTAGCTGGCGACTAACCTACACCGGAGTAAACAGATTGAGGCCCTAAGAACAAAACCTCCACTACCGGAGTAAAACCGGTACAGAATAGTGAATTGGCTCCTCGACTAAAGTCACCAATTCACTACCTTCGATTAAGGATACTCTATCAACCTAGGCAGATATTATCATTCTAGGTTAAAGCAGAAACAACAGGAATTTGATCAGGATTCAAGTCATTCAATCATTCAAACCTCAATCGAATATAATCAATTCATCGAAACAATACTTGGGTTCATACAATCAAACCTAACATACAGAACTAGGGTTTCCCATACCCAGATGAATGGGAGAACTACTCCATGGAGAGAGAAGCAAAAGCAGAATCAGATGCGGAAATCATACTGTGAAGATGGATTTCTGCTCCTGGACGTTGAATCGGCACTTCTCCAAGCTCAAACCAAGCTCCAATGGTGTTGAAGATCGATCTAGGGCACTTGGAGGCTCTTGTTCGTCGCTTTCTCTCTCTAGGAACCACTCTGTCTCTCAAAAACTCGAATCCCCTTCTGTTTGGCTCGGAATCCGCTTAAAAACCAGACTTTCCCGACTCGCACGGCCAGGGTGCACGGCCGTGCACCTCACCATTCTGGCCGTGCACTCCAAAACGCGGCGTATCAATTAGTTGAACCTCAGCCAACTCGCACGGCCAGGATTGCACCTTGCACGGCCGTGCGGATTTCACTTGTGCCCGTGCGTGCCCACGCACAATCCCGCACGGCCAGAATTATGTGTTGCACGGCCGTGCGTGGCCACGCACAATCCCGTGCGTGCCCACGCACAATCCCGCACGGCCAAACTGGTCACTTGCACGGCCGTGCGGGTTGTGGGTGTGCCCGTGCGACTTCCTCAGAACCTCGCCATGCGTCCGATCCTTGTCCAATCGACCTCAAACTCGCTCCCAAGCCTCCATTCACGTACTAGGACTTGAAATATCATAAACAAGCACAACCTAGCGTGAAATCGGCCTAAAACACGAGAATCAATACCTCAAACGGAGTACGAGCAGGGGTAAAAACATGTGTAACTAACGGTCTATCAAGCCACTACCTGCTTCAACACCTCCAGCTGATAATGTAGAAGTGGGGGAAGACGAAGAAGCACCTGCTCCCAAGCCACAGCCAGTGGTTAAGGAGCATGTACCCCAGCTTCCTTTCCCCACTCGCCTACATAAAGACAAGCTGGAGACAGAGTTTGCCAAGTTCTTGGCAATGTTGAAGCTGGTCAACATCAGCATGTCGTTCATTGAGGCACTGTCGAAGATGCCCAAGTATGCCAAGTTCATGAAAGACCTCCTCACCAACAAGAAGAAACTTGGGGATCTTTCGATAGTGATGCTGAGCGAGGAGTGTTCTGCTATCCTGTAGAACAAGCTGCCAGAGAAGCGCAAAGACCCAGGGAGTTTCACTATCCCTCTTGTTATTGGCAGCATGCATGTAGGAAAGTCCTTGGCGGACCTAGGCGGTAGCATAAATGTCATGCCCTACAAATTGTTTAAAAAGCTAGACCTAGGTGAACCTAGAGCTACTAGGATGAGCATTCAGTTCGCTTATCGTTCTACCGTGCATCCTAGGGGTGTCATTAAGGATCTGCTTGTTAATGTAGGTGCATTCACATATCCTGTTGACTTTGTTATTTTGGATATAAATGAGGATGTGGATGTGCCTTTGATTTTGGGTAGGCCGTTTCTCGCCACTGCCAAGGCGCTTATTGATGTGCATAGTGGTAAATTGATCCTGCGTGCTGGTGATGAACAGGCTACTTTTTTTGTGTCTGAGAATGGGAAACACTCTCATTTGCATGATGACATAGATTACTGTGATGTGCTTACTGATTTTGAGACCGTTCTCGCCATAACGAGTGCGGGTACTGACGATGCTCTTCAGCGTTGTATTTTGCTAGGTGAGCAGGCATCGGAGGAGCCACAACTGGCGGAGATGTTGGTCGCGCTGGAGAGTGGCCCATTCTTGGAGGGCGACAGGCTGTTCAAACCGATCTCATCCTCAACCCGCATCACTACCTCCTTGGAGGAACCACCAGAGCTGGAGCTTAAGCCCCTCCCTCCTCATTTGGAGTATGCATTTCTCCGGGAGGGGAATAAGCTGCCAGTCATCATCAGCTCGACCCTCACACCCGAGCAAAAGGGCAGACTGGAGGCATTGCTGAAGCAGTACGAGCGAGCTCTAGCGTGGAAGATCACAGATATCCGGGGGATCAGCCCCTCCTTTTGCTCCCACGGATACTGCTGGAGGATGAGATGTGGCCAGTGAGACAGCCGCAGAGGAGATTGACACCGAACCTGGAGGCGGTGGTTCGGGCAGAGATCGTGAAGCTGATGGACGCAGGGATCATCTTCGCCATTTCCGACAGCGAGTGGGTTAGTCCCACCCAGGTGGTACCCAAAAAGGGTGGGATGACCGTGGTGCCTAACGAGAAGAATGAGCTCATTCCGATGCGCATGGTGACTGGGTACCGTGTCTGCATTGATTATAGGCGTCTCAACGACGCCACTCGGAAGGACCACTTCCCGCTGATGTTCATTGACCAGATGCTGGAGAGATTGGCGGGGCACGAGTTCTACTGTTTCCTGGATGGGATGTCCGGGTACTTCCAGATCCCTATTGCACCGGAGGACCAGGCGAAGACCACTTTCACCTGTCCCTTCGGCACATTTGCGTACCGGAGGATCCCATTCGGGCTATGCAATGCCCCGACCACTTTTCAGGGATGCATGCTCGCCATCTTTGACCGTCTGGTCGGCGAGATTATGGAGGTGTTTATGGACGATTTCTCGGTTTATGGAGACTCATTCTCTCACTGTCTCCATAACCTGGAACTCGTCCTTAAACGGTGTGAAGAAACGAACCTGGCACTAAGTTAGGAGAAATGTCATTTCATGGTTCGTGAAGGCATAGTTCTGGGGCATAAGATCTCTAAGAACTACACCACCACGGAGAAGGAGCTGCTCGCAATGGTGTTTGCCTTCGACAAATTTCGTCTCTATCTGGTCTTGTCCCACGTGACCGTGTATACAGACCACTCCGCGATTCGGTACCTGATGAGCAAGGACGATGCCAAGCCTAGGCTCATACGACGGATCTTATTATTGCAGGAGTCCGACATTGAGATTCGGGACAAGAAGGGGGCGGAGAATGTTGCAGCTGATTACCTTTCCCGGTTGGACGCACCTCCTGCGGACAACCTTGTGGAAGAGATCAACGACTCCTTCCCAGATGAGAGACTGATGATGATGTGCCTGGTGGAGAGTGTCACCCCCTGGTATTCCGATTTTGCAAACTATTTGGTGGGCCAGCAGCTGCCCAAGGGGATGACAACTCACACCAAGAGGAAGTTTTTCTCCGACCTGAAGCATTACTTCTGGGATGATCCTCATCTCTTCAGGATCGGAGCCGACGGGATCATCCATCGCTGTGTTATGGAGAGTGAGATGGAGGGCATTCTATCTCACTGTCCTGAAGGACCTACTGGCGGTCACCACGGAGGAAACCGCACGGCGAGGAAGGTGCTCCAATCGGGCTTTTACTGGCCCACGCTCTTCAAGGACGCAGACGCCTTCGCACGCAGGTGCGACCGATGCCAGAGGTCAGGTAACATTTCTGCCCGTGATGAGATGCCCCAGAATGTGTTTATAAATTGTGAAATTTTTGATGTCTGGGGTATCAACTTCATGGGCCCTTTCCCTCCATCTTTTGGCAATACCTATATTCTGGTTGCTGTTGACTACGTCTCTAGGTGGGCTGAGGCGCAAGCTTTGCCCACTAATGATGCTAGACGTGTTTGTGGTTTTCTGAAGCAGCTATTCTCCTGGTTCGGGACACCTAGAGCCATCATAAGCGATCGGGGCACCCATTTCCAGGGCCAGTTTGATAAGTTACTGTCTCGCTATGGTGTGACTCACAAGGTGTCCGTGGCCTATCACCCTCAGACCAGTCGCCAGGCCAAGCTGACGAACTGGGAGCTCAAGCGAATCCTGGAGAAGACGGTGGATCAGTCCCGCAAGGATTGGTCCACCAAGCTCGATGATGCTCTCTGGGCGTATCGCACTGCCTACAAGACACCCATTGGTACTTCGCCGTACCGGCTTATCTATGGAAAGGCATGCCATTTGCCCGTGGAGCTAGAGCACAAGGCCTTTTGGGCCCTTAAGCTGCTCAACTTGGATGTTAGTGTTGCAGGTGTTGAGCGCAAAATGCAGATGCTGGAGCTGGAGGAGTTGCGTTATCACGCCTATGAGAACACCAAGCTGTACAAGGAGCGCACTAAGTGCCTGCACGATGCACGGTTGCGGGGTCTGAAAGAGTTCCAGGTTGGTGATCGAGTTCTCCTTTATAACTCTCGCCTGAAGCTCTTTCCCGGAAAACTCCGTTCCCGGTGGTCTGGACCGTTCACGGTCACCCAGGTGTTCCCGTATGGCACGATTGAAATTGCCAACCCGCAAACTGAGCCGTTTAAAGTGAATGGCCATCGTCTCAAGCTCTACCTGGGAGACGAGGTCGAACGTGCGGTGTTGGTAGTGGAACTCGCGGACCCTTAGTTCCGCGATGGTCATCCAGCTAAAAGATGGTAAAGAAGCGCTTGTGGGGAGGCAAACCCACCACGGTTTTCATTTCTACCCTTTTTCCTTTTTCATTTTTGTCGGTTTTTGGAGTCTTTGAGTCTGTCTGGAGTCTGTCTGGAAAGTATTTCGTGCCTCGGGCGATTCGTTTTAATATATGACTTGGTAATATTTAGAGCCAGGGAACGAATGAGTTTTGGTGGTTCGAAATTGAGATTTTGAAAATTGCAGAACTGGGCTCGGCAGTAAAAACACGGGCGCCAGGGGTTCAAAACACGGCCGTGTTTTGACCCCTACCCGCCTGTGTTTTAAAAGGAGGCCTGCATGCTCTCGGCAATAAAAACACGGGCGCCAGGGGTTCAAAACACGGCCGTGTTTTGACCCCAGCCCGCCCGTGTTTTAAAAGGGGGGAGCACGCCCTCGGTAGTAAAAACACGGGCGCGTAGCATGGAAAACACGGTCGTGTTCAAGCCAGCCCGTGTTTTACTCCCCCCCCCCCTATAAAAATCGATTTTCAGTCTCTCTCTCCCCCCAGATTCATTTTTTCAAAAACTCACCGCCCCCCTCGCCGGATTTTCGGCCTTTTCCTCTTCTCCTCCGCTTTTTTGGCCATAACTCCCTCTCCCGACCTCCAAATCACAAACCGCGACCGTGCCCACGCTCCTGGCGTTGAGGAGCACAATCTCCAGAGGTTTGGGCTTGTTTGGCTGAGGTTGGGTCGCCGGCGGCGAGTTCTCCGGCGAGTCTCCAGTGGGTTTTCCGGCGACTTGGGGTGTTTTCTTCCACTTTCTTCACGTCTCTTGCGGTATCTACTTGCGTCTCCTGGTATGTTTTGAATGCCTATTATTTTGTTTTTGGAGAACCGATACCTAGAGTTAGGTGAAGAATTTGGGATTGTGGCATGATTTGGGATTGATTTGGTAGGCCGATGGCGCTCTTTCCTTGGTATATTTTTTTCCCGGGATTTCAGTTCTTCGGCCTACCATATGCATGTTGGCATTGTATGTTTGCTTGTGTGGATTTTTTGTGGTGGATCGATTAGTAAATATTTAGTCTGGATTTGGTGTTTGTTCCACCGGGGGGCTAGTCCACTGTCCAAATCGCTCGATTTGAGGGTCCCCGATGTATTTGTTTGTGTGATTCTCGTGTGAGGGGTATGCTTGTTTCACCGGGAGCCTAGTCCACTGTCCATATCTTTTGATATGAGGGCTCCCCGTGTGGTTTTGACTAACATTGACCCTGTTCGCTTGTGTGCCATTTGTACATCCTTGTACTTTGCAGGATCATGGAAGCTTACCTCAACCAGTTGAGCATCACACAACGCCATCTGCTGCGGACCATCCGTAACCACCATATCGCCGAGCACCTGCATCTCGATTTTGAGGTGTTCGAGGCGCTTCATGCCCGGTCACAGATGGAGGCAGTTGTTCGCCCCTATGGTTGGCGGCGCCTTCTCTGCCTCGCCGAGCCGACATACCAGGAGCTCGTCTGGGAGTTCTACGCATCCTTCCGCCACTCCCCGAGGGGGTCAGCCGACCATTCTGATGCGGTTCATTTCACGCTCAGTGGGGTGGAGCACTCCGTCAGTTACTAGGAGTTGTCCTCTGCACTTCGGCTCAACTCCCCGCACCCCAGCGACTAGCCCCTGTGGGTGGATGTGACCGATCCCACCGACTTTGCTTGCCAGGCTTACTTCCAGCGGATCTGCCTGCCGAACCACGTGGATGAGCAATACGTCGCCAGCCAGACGCGGGCCACTCTCCTCCGGCCTGAGTGGCGAATCCTCAACCACCTGCTCACCAGTTCCTACACTCCCAGCTGGGGCTCGGCCAATCGGGTCACCCTCCGGACCCTGTTCTTCATGCACGCGATGGGTCGCTTTGAGGACACCATCCAGCTGGGCTCGGTCCTCGCCCGGACATTCGCCAAAGCCTCCGCTAGCCAGGATCTCCACCTTGTCGGTGGCCCGGTGATCACAGCCCTAGCCCGCTACTACGGGGTCGACACCACTGGGATGACGCTGGTCCACCAACCGACCCCACTCAGCGAAGCCACCCTCCGCCATTAGCACATGGTGGCTCGCCAAGGGCGTTTGCAGTGGATTGTGGGTCTCCGACGGCCGCCTGAACCTGCAGAGGGCGACCAGCCAGAGTCTAGCGCGGCTGGGGGACGCCAGGTTCCCCGTCGTACTGTTCCTCGTGCCCAGGATCCCGCGAGCCCCTCCGCTGCTCCCCGGTCTCCTGCTCCTGGGTCTCCTGCTGTCGTGGTGCCCATTTCTGATCAGCTGGTGGCCATCGCTCAGCAGAACGAGCGCATTCTGTCGGCCAGGAGAGCCTTCACACCCGCCTCGATCGTGAGCGGGACCGCGGCCGTCGTTTGTCCGGCCAACACTACATCATGTCCTACCTGGGCCTGGACCCGAACGTAGTTCACTACCCCTTCGTGCAGTCCCTGGGGTATGAGGACGAGTACCCCCCCACCCACCGGCGATGGTGGCGATGCGTTCTAGCGGCGAGTGACTGGTTCTGTACTTGATTTCTTTTCCAGACTGAGACTCCATGTTTTTGTTGTTTCTTTCTGTTTTTTCTTTTGGATTGTAGACATGGAACTCCGGTTCTTTCACCCAGTGTGTGTCTTTTGATGACTTTAGCTCTGTGCCTTGGCCTTGGATTGGTCTGCCTTCCCGTCCCTATTCCTGATCTCATTTCACGGTAACATCGTCCCCCTTCCCTCTACTCCATTGAGGACATTGTCGCATTTAAGTGTGTGTGCTCCCCGGTCTCCTGCTCCATTGAGGACAATTGGAACGTATTTATGTGTGCTTGGAGCCTAGTCCGCTGTCCAAATCTCGAGATTTGAGGGCTCCAAGTATTGTTGTTTGCTTGATGTTTGATCGTATTGGCACTGTGGATGTGATTGGTGAATGAATGGCTTTTGACTTGATGCATGACAACTTGAGTATGACTAAGACAGCTTATTATGATGACTGAGATGTGCAGTAGAGTTGTGTAGGGGTTCAGTTTTTCAACTGTTTGCTTACCAACTGTGACTTGAATTGATCACTTCCTCTTGACAGTCGTTTATGCATCTAGTTCAGCAAAATCAGAATGAGAGATAGAGCATATAGGTAGCCATGTGAGATTTGAGCCTGCTCGTTTCTTTCTTGTGCGATAGATCCCTCTTCCATGATGTGTAGCATTCACGTTGTCATTAGCTAAGATGATGGAGGCATAGGATTAGCCCACGACCAAATTGACTGTCCTGCTGTGTCATATCCCCTAGTCAGCCCTTTGAGCCGTGTGTTATCCTTTCTTTCGGTCTACAATGAAAAAAATCACCCTTTTTGCATTTTTTAGAAGGTTCCACAGAGTGGTTTTTACATGTTCTCTGCTGTTTCTGCTAAATATAATGTGAGGGTTGGAGGTAGTGCTTAAAAAAATTGGGCATGTGTTTGAAAAATGTGCAGAGGTGGTGGTTCTCTTAAGAAATGAAAAAAAAATGAAAGAAAAACAAAGAAAAAATGAAAGCAAAAGAGAGCCACTACCAAAAATCTGAATAGAGTCCATTTAGTAGTGTTTCTTAGCAGTCTGGCTTGGAAATGCTAACATTTATATGACCTCCTTCGCTCTTGTACTCTAGAAAACTCGAGTAATGCTGAACGGCAGAAAGAAAGTAAGTGGTTTGATTGGCTGTAATTGTGTTGGGTTTGGAATTGTGGAACCTTGTGCTATGAATACTTCCACCACCTAAAAGGCCTTTTCCCCATGCCCAAGACCCTAGCCACTCATTTGAACCTGTGTCTAAGACCTCCAGATTAGTTAGTGGTGACACCCCGTATGTGAACTCTAGCATTTAGAGGCTGCATTCATGGTGAAGAGACGTTAGGGATTGAGAGAATAAGCATGCGCATTTTTCGCATCAAATTGTCCTGACCCCACTGGTCGAGAGTGAGTGATTCATTTTCTCATATTCTATATACTCTTTATCCCGGTGAGGACCTAGATTGCTCGGTCTTAATTCTGATATCCTGAGTTTTATGCATGAAGTGATTATCTGGAATAAGTGGTTGAGTCGAGTCTATGTTGGTTGGTGAACAGAAGGGAGATTTTTTCTTTGCTCAACTTTGCTACATTCGAATGTCATTTGTGGTGGTTTTCTAGGTTGTCGTTGAGGTTGTCCATGTGTTAATGACCAAAAGCCAGTATGATCCACGTGTTTTGTGCCGATATGATATGTCCTAAAGCCTGCTTGATTGAAACGTTTTGAGCCTACCTGGTGTCTGACTTGGTTTGCTTGGGGACAAGCAAACGGTTAAGTGTGGGGGAGTTTGATAACGATGTAATTGCACATTTTTGTACCCCTAGTTCTTATCCATTTGCGGGGCATAGTCGTGTGTTTTGGCCTATTTTACGCCGGGTTGTGCTACTTTGTCATATTTCAGGTCCCAGACGTCGAAGGAAAGGCTAAGAAGAGCTTCGGGGCATTTGGAAGTCAATCGGTTGAGTTGGAGCCAAAGCACAGGCGCGCCTAAATCAAAACACGGCCGTGTTCCTGGACCGTGTTTTTACTACCGAGGCTTGATCCAAGATTGTCCTGCGATGACTCAAAACACGGGCGGGACTGATTCAAAACACGGCCGTGTCCAACTTTAGACACGACCGTGTTTTACCCCAAGGCTTGGCCGTGTTTTTAACACGTGGCAAGGGCTCGGGCGGGCCAAACCAAAGCACGGCCGTGCCCTCAACCGTGTTTTGCCCAGGGTCAGCTTTTTTAGGCAGATTTGAGCTAAATGAGAAGGGGTTCCGAGTTTTAGAGAGACAGAGCGATTCCTAGAGAGAAAGTGACGAACCAGAACCTTTTTTCATCTTTTGAAGGATCCCGGTAACGACAGAACCTTTTCGTATGCCCAATTATTTATATCATTTGCCACTCTCACCCGCATGAATGAGCGCCAGAGCCCTGAGTTCCATCCGTCAAAGAGTAAGAATCTTCCAAACTTGCTTGCCACTTTCTCTGTCGTTCCCTGATTTATATAGGCTAGTGGTATATCCAGAATCTGGATCCAGACTTCTATCTCATTAAGATCCTCCAACTTTGGTTTTTTTGTTAAGGTCACCCTCTTTAAATATTAGTAAACTCCATCATGGTGCCACGGCCTCCTGTACCTAACTCTATTATGATCATCCTGATCCCGAAACTGAAAAGCAAACAACTTCTCTTCCACCTCTGTGATGGTAAAGTCTTGTTTTAAATTCAATTCCTTCATAAGTGAAATCTTCTTTGGCTTGATATTAGGGTTTCGCAAGGAGACCAATCTCCTTATTAACCCTAGTTTTTGTATAGTTGTATCGATCCCCACTGTCTTGTCTTTCTCTTCTATTATTATTGGTTCCTCCTCATCATCATCAAGCGTAAATTATTTTAACTGTAGTTCTAAATCCATCTCTGGAGGTACTGGATTGTTCTGCGTAGCCATGTTTCTTTGTTTTCCAAGGTACCTACACCCTCGAGAATAGGTAGAAAAGAACGCTCCCTTTCAGACTAGCAAGCAGGAGGCAAGCTAGCTATGGTCAAGACCTGAGGAAGACAAAGTTATCTGCCCTCGCAAACTCTCTCTCGATCTCACTCATATGACAAAACTCTTTCATCGGGGTTAGGGTTTTTAGAAAAACTTATCCGCGCTTGCTCTCTCAAAACACTCTCGATAGGGACGAGAGAAAATCTGCTTGAGGACATACTTGAGCACCAAGTTAAGTTCCATCCCCTATCTCTTCTTTGCTGCTCTCTGATCCTTCTGTAATGATGACCTTTTCCAAAGCCCCTTCCGTAACCAGTCTCTCCTTTTGGTGCTTTCTTGAACAAGTGAAGAATTTGTTTAAGCTCGTGGTCCAAAGACAATAAGTCTCCCGACTGGCTACCGGTCAGGCACTACCTTCACACAGACTAGAAACACAACCTATGAAGGCAAACAAGGGGAAGAAAGAAATTGCAGAAAAGTAAATGCTAGAGTAACAGATTTTCACGTTGCCTCAATAACCTTGCCGTCCCCGGCAACGACGACAAAGAGTTGACTCACTTTTACCGACATAATGAAATTACAACCAAGAATAATCGCAAAATAAGAATGTAGTATAGTGGTTTAGGCTCTATATGTCAACTCGGGTCCTAGGTGTACCAGTTACTCCGTGAAGTTCTATTATTCAGTGTTCATAGTTGAGTGAAGTTGATTGTACGCAAAAGTAGGAAGAAAGCAAGTAAACTGTTCTAGTTATCAAGTTCGAGGAAGACCACTCAGGTAATGATACCCCTAGTCTGCAGTTAGGTCAAGTTGTAATTCACCCAATTCAATCAATACTTATACTGCAAAAGATCCAAAGCAAGCTTGGAATATCTTAGCCTGACCAAGCCCTCTTATGCACAATACCTAGTGGGCGACTAACCTCCACCAATATAAAATGATAAGACAATAAACACATATCTCCTCTACTGGGATGAATCCCAGTATAGAGTAATGAATTGATTAAATCACGAACAATCGATTCACTTTTTATAGTTCAGGTTGCTCTGTTGGGCTATTCACATTCTATCGTTCTAGGTCAAAGCATAAGTCGCGGGAATGTGATCAAGATTCAAGAAATTCTAGAAAATTGCCTTAATTGGATATAATAATCACAAAGTCATGAACTCGGGTACATACAATTGTTCCTAACATACTAATCTAGGGTTCATCATACCCATGTGGAAGAGAGTGGTTTACTCCATGGAGAAAGGGGAAAACACAATCGAAGGAGTCATACTCATGAAGATGTGTATGATAAGCTCCGAAATGTCAATTTGCTCTTCGAGGAGCGAAGTCCAAGCTTCAATTATGAAGTATCGGCTCAAATCAGCCCCCAAGTCTTCTTGTTTGTCCTTTCTCTCTCTAGGTCTCTCTTAGGTGTTTCTTGAGGTAAAAAACCGGATACGGAGTCAAGTGCCTGAGTTTTGGCTTAGTAGTCGCGATAGCGGAATTCCCCGGTTCCATTACACAATCGTGGAATTGAGTTCCAAACCGTGTTACAGCAAAATGATGCGCTTCGATAATTTCCTCGAATGATTTCCCCAGTCTGACTTCTTCATTCCCTGGTCGTGGAATAACATACACCAAACCGAGGATCTTTCCTGCCTAGAATCACAACCCTAGTGCTTGATCCATGGTTGTGGAAATGACTCTCCAGACCATGGATTTTTACTATACACACCCTCCAAATCCCGTCCGCTCTCTAGTTGCACCGAAACTTGCTCCCAAGCCTCCATTCACGCATTAGGACCTGAAACATCACAAATATGCACAACCTAGCGTAAAATCGGGATCAAACGCAAGAAATCGATCATAAACTCCCAAGAAATGAGGGAATAAATATGTGTAATTAGAGCGTTATCACACATAGTAAGCAAAACAAGGCAAAGCTTATCAACCATTCCCACCGCACACTATAAAATGGACATTGTCATCAATGGACTAAAAGACAGTGAACCGTGATAGGGTTTGAATAATTAACCTTGAATGTCGTTCAAATCCAAACTCATACTTCATAGTTGCTAGTTCTCCATGATTGTTTAGGAGAGACTCAAAATAGTCAAACAAAAGAAAATAAAAGTGGCTTCCTCGAAGTCTTGATATCGTAACTGTTGGCTCTTCTCGGTGGTGGTCCGCTGCTTGTGAAGAGGTTTTGAAATGAGCTATTAAAGTCCTCCATCCACGACTGGCTCCACTTTTGATCTGCTTCTTTGTCTTGCTCGCCAAGCTTGAGTCTCCTTAGGCTCTATCTGTCTCTCCTACTCAAAGACATCCTAATGTTGCTCGTTCAAGGTCTCGTAGGTGTTCATGTTCTTATCTTGTCTCTCCATGGCTTCTCTCAACTCTTCCAGATGGACTCTATAGTTTCCATGCTGAGGTGGTGGTGGCAATGGATGATCAGCTCCATATCCATGCTCGTTTATCCTCACTAAGTGCACTGTTGGTCTTGCTGTCAGTTTCCCTGCTGAGTATCATGGATATTTATCTAAAGTGAGGTCTACTCCCTTTATGTGTCACCCTTTCAACACCAAAGGTGAAAGCTAGTTTTCGATTGATTTACCCTCAACGTGTTGTCAACCCCCAACCATTCTAGGTCAAGACACCAATTTTTCAGCAATGCATGATATAGGATCATGTCACTGGTGATCACCTTTCCAACTTCTCCTCTCTACCTCAAATGAAAACTGGTTCGGGCAAAGTAGTGCACGAACCTCTGGAATGGCAGCCGAATGTGGGTTGGTGGTGAATACACATGACTCCAATGTTGTCAGAGCCGAGCCGGAGCATGACCCGGTATACTGAACGGCTCGCACTTTAGTGGTCCAACCGATATTGAGCCGTTAAAAAATCGTTAGAGAACCAATACTTGATATAAACAATAATACCATAAGTAGAAGATATATAAGGTAATAATTTAATTATTTAATGACTATAACAAAATTTACTAGGTACCATTTAGTAATATTACATTCTATATATATATATATATGGGCAGTTCTAGGGTGCCGAGGGCAAAATCCGGGGTACGGGTAACCGAGGGCAAGGAAAATTACCAAAAGCATCACGAAGCGTTAAACCTTTTTTAATTGGACTTCAACCTAACTGTACCCGGTTTAATTATATCGATTAAGAGGTTAAACCCTATGGATACGACCCGCCGCCCTAACCAATTTCCAGTCTCCCTTCTACGATCCCTCATTCATCTTGGCGGGTCCCCTCTTAGTTCGAAGTTCGATCATAAGCTGCCTATCAAATCTGAAATCTCCAACAAAATCATCATTTCGAAACCAAAATCCTTTTATTATTTGATCCACATTCAATTTAGCTCCCTATCCAATCTCAAATCCCCAACATCATCATGTTTCATACCCCAAATCTATGTATCCACATTCGAAGAGAAGATCCCAAATCCTTGTATCCACAAATCGACGTTTTGTTCCTCGCCATTTTATTTCCGGGCGGAATTTACTCACCTATCTCTTTCTAACACGATTACGGCGACCATGTCTATTATTGTGTTCATCAAACTTTTCATTTGCAAAAGAACCCTTGAAAGAGGTTCGCTAAACCTAGGGTTCATGTCACTAGTGCTTTGTCATCTTGTCTTAGCGCTATTATCATTTGCAAAATAACTTCTATCTCTAGGTGAAATTTAGGTTTCCTGATATGTAGTGTTCGTCTCGCCCAGAGGATTGATGAAGAAGATGAAGAAGACAGAATTTGATTCGAATCGGATGGAGAGGTCTCCTTAATTTGTGTTTATGTATTAACGGTGCGTTTAGGACTAATTCTAGTTGGAATGGGTCTGATCATTGATTTTTGCAGGCTTTTAAATAACATTCAAAAGTGGGCTTGTACATGAACCATGGCACCTAGTTTGTTGATAATAGATACTGAGTTCCGGATTGTCGTTATGTTTGGGCCTTTGATAATTGTCTATCTCAGTGGCGGTTCTTTGTTTTACTTAATTTCATCTGCTTCTGCTTCTAAAATCCCGATCATGCCTTGAGTTCACGCAATTTAAACATAATTATGTGTTCCATCTTTTTTTGGGATTTGGTAAATGCTAGCGTGTCTCTTTACACATTTAGAGGTACGAGGTAAACTACAATCCGCCCAATTTAACTCTTCATTAATTGATTGCCCCTCTTTATGCAATGCACTCGTACATAACAAACCCCTTGTAGACTAATTAGAGGCTTGTGGTTGGATACTGAGTGAAGATATTTTTTTAATTTATGTTTTGAAACGAAAGTTAGAATTTCACTTTTTAAGTACCTATGTACTTTAGTTGGGCAAGTATTTTCAAAATGTAAAATTTTATCAGCGTATAGGTATACGATTGTTGTATAAGGTGTTGATGTTAAAGGAAATGGGTACTGACTGCTTAGGGTATTAGGTTGTTGATGGTATAGAGTATATGGTATATGAGTAGGTTATAAGGTGTTGATGGTTTAGATCATATGGTATTGATTGGTTAAAGGGTGAGGGTAGGTGTTGTTTTATTTTTTCTCGATTTTATATTTTCTTTATATCTGCTTATGAATGCTGATCATGCCTTATTACTAAAAAAACTTAGACATAATTATTGTAGCGTGACACATTTATCGGTACGAGCTAAAATGATTTGGTGTGTGCAAGGTAGGTTCCTATTATCTATTTTGCCTTGTTGGTTATCCTTTTTGGTGATCCCGGCCATTAGCGATTCGCCACATATGGAATGAAAATTAGTTAGAGTTATTAAGTTCATCTTTCTTCATTTATTGTTTGATTTGAACCTGCATGTTTTTGCTCCGAAGAATTTTGTAGTGGCGTGGTAAAGACAATCCGTCCAATTTAACTCTTCATTAATTCCCACTTTTCCACTCTCTCACTTCCCCACGAAGCAGAAACAATCCACTATGATATATTTACCGTTCATTTTAACCCTTCACTTAATAAGAAAGCGAAATTTCACATGATAATTATAAATGTCATGTAGCTTAATTGGTTAATTGTCCTTTAGTTGCTGAGTTAATAAAGTAGAGGTTTGTGGTTTGATACTTAGCGACTATCAATTTTTAATTTATGTTTTGAACAGAAAGTTAGAATTTCAATTTTGAAGTACCTATGTACTTTAGTTGGGCAAGAAAAGTTAATAAACAATAAAATAGAAAAAGAGAATAGTTATCTATGCGGCATTGCTAGAAGAATTCCTAATTTAGCAATCTTGCTAGTTTAGAAAGAACTCCTCCATCCCTAAACCATTGCTAAGTTTTTGCCATCTAAGCTCCACCTCATCTTTAGCAATTGCTAAAAGTTGGGGATGGAGATGGTGACAATCAATAAGCAATTTCTAAAGTTAGGGTTTAGGGTTACAATAACATATACCAAATCAGCAGATTAATTTTGCTAAAACGAAAAAGTTAGTTATTCTACAAAGCCAATCTAAAAGCACATCCCCATCTCCCGCCGTCAATTCCTAAAATTTTTCTTTAATCCGATGGTGAAAGAGCTTCAATCCTTGTCGCGGGGTGTCACCCAATCAGATTTCGCCGTTTTCGGAAAGTCGCATTTGCCCATAACCAGTGCTGACGTTACCAAGGCCGAGGCAGTGGTAGGGAGTGTGATTTTCAGTAAATGGGAAGGGCTGGAAAGGCAAAGTAATTTTAGGAGTCCATTTATAAATTATTTAATTGAAGGAGGAGAAACCATGCTCCGAAACCCGAGAGGCACTCATCTCCTGCTGTTGTTCGTTCCTCCTCCTCTCAATCCCTTAAAAGACCCCTTTCTCCCATCTTCTCGATATGAAACTCTGAAAATCAACCCCATCCGCCTCTTCGTCCTCCTATCCCATGCTTTATTTTCGGGTGTAGTGGTAATGATGAGACTGCGTATTATTTTAGATCTCAGTTCCTTTCATTATGTCATTGTTAGATCATGACTGTTAAACTAACTCCTTCGTTTTATTGTTTCTTCTTTTCTCTCCATACATGGTCTTTGTTAGAGGCAGGGAGGGGAGCAATGACAATAAGTCGCCGTCTGAATATTGCCGAAAGAATCATCATATGTTGTTACGATTCCATAATAGGTGTTGTGGAACCCTACGTCATATGATGGTTCTTTTGTGCGATATTGATGCGTACATGTTGATCATGCTCCGAAAATATATACAAGAGGGGAAAGTTGCCATATGTATAGTATAAAAGTGGGAGGAGGGAAAGTACATTGTTTTGTTTTTTAAGATTTGTACTTTTAGTGTTTGAGATCTTAATAATATATCGGTGAGTGATCTTTCACACAATAAAAATACTGTAGTTTATTTCTTGATTACTGACTATCGCCGCATGCTCTTTTCATTTCACGCCTAAAATAATAAAGTGAAATGGAAAAAGGAAAATTTCATTTCATAATTTTAGTAGCCAAGATTAAATAAATTTATAAACAAGTAAAAATTACTATATAATAATTCAATAAAAAAATGAGTGAGAAAAATTATTCAACTGAAATGTTGCACATGATTTATTTAGGGAGCAGCGTCCATATCGAATTAAATCAAATCTATCCGAACTAAATAAAACGACACCGTAGAAGGCTGTAGTCTTCTTGTAAACCAAAGAGACACATAAATAAAACGACACCGCATAAACCAGCAGTCTTCTTATAAACCAATTAGACACATCAATAAAACGACACCGCAGAAGGCAACAGTCTTCTTATAAACCAAACGACGCCGCTTCAAGCTAACAGTGGCAGTCTCCACATAATCCTAATCCGAATAGGATAAGGACTTCCATCTTCACTTCAAGTTTTCAACACTGATCAAATAGTTGCAGCCCTTTTACGCACGCATTCCGAAGAACTCAAGTGTCCGAAACTCTGGTCCATAGGTTGCTACTTCTTGTAACAGGCCTCTTCTGCAAATTCGATAACGACGATTTTAGTCGTACAAAAATATTGGATGCAACTGCATTGTGTAGACACGAACGATTATATTTTATTCTTACCCTAGGTTGCTCGTAATCGTCATCATCGTCATTTTCATCATCGGATGGCCCAGACCTAGTACACGTTCTTGTATTACGATTGGTAGAACCGCACTTACTGCAATGTTTGTGCCTTCCCTAAACCATTGCTAATTTTTTGCCATCTAAGCTCCACCTCATCTTTAGCAATTGCTAAAAGTTGGGGATGGAGATGGTCTTAGACAAGCAATAAGCAATTTCTAAAGTGGGCCCTTATCGCCACATCACCAATCAAGCAAAAAACCCATTCAATAATTTCCAAACCCCTACATCCCTAAAACCAATAAGCAATTGCCAATAGTGGGCCCATACAAAGAAAGAAAAAAGTAATTGAAAAATAAAAAATATCCTAGGTGGCATTGTAATCTTGCTAAATAATGGTGCCACCTAGGATTCCACTAAATAAGCAATGGGATGGAGATGTTCTAAGGTGTTTATGGTTTATAGCATAAGCCTATAAGGTATTGAAGGTTAGGGTATAAGGTAGGTAGCAAGGTGTTGATGGTTTAGAGTATATATGGTATTGATTGGTTAGGGTATAAGGTGTTATTGTTGTAGAGTATATGGTATTGATTGGTTCGGGTATTAGGGTTTAGGGTTACAATAACATATACCAAATCAGCAGATTAATTTTGCTAAAACGAAAAAGTTAGTTAATCTACAAAGACAGTCTAAAAGCACATCCCCATCTCCTGCTGTCAATTCCTAAACTTTTCCTTTAATCCGATGGTGAAAGAGCTTCAATCCTTGTCGCGGCGTGTCACCCAATCAGATTTTGCCATTTTCGGAAAGTCGCATTTGCCCATAACCAGTGTTGACGTTACCAAGGCCGAGGCAGCGGTAGGGAGTGTGATTTTCAGTAAATGGGAAGAGCTGTAAAGGCAAAGTAATTTATGAGTCCATTTATAAATTCTTTAATCAGAGAAGGAGAGACCATGCTCCGAAACCAGAGAGGCACTCATCTCCTGCTGTTGTTCGTTACTCCTCCTCTCAATCCCTGAAAAGACCCCTTTCTCCCATCTTCTCGATATGAAACTCTGAAAATCAACCCCATCTGCCTCTCGTCCTCCTGTCCGATGCTTTATTTTCGGGTGCAGTGGTAATGATGAGACTGCGTATTATTTTAGATCTCGGTTCCTTTCATTATGTCATTGTTAGATCATGACTGTTAAACTAACTCCTTCGTTTTATTGTTTCTTCTTTTCTCTCCATACAGGGTCTTTGTTAGAGGCAGGGAGGGGAGCAATGACAATAAGTCGCCGTCTGAATATAGCCGAAAGAATCATCATATGTTGTTACGATTCCATAATAGGTGTTGTGGAACCCTACGTCATATGGTGGTTCTTTTGTGCTATATTGACGCATACATGTTGATCATGCTCCGAAAATGTATACAAGAGGGGAAAGTTGCCATATGTATAGTATAAAAGTGGGAGGAGGGAAAGTACATTGTTTTGTTTTTCAAGATTTGTACTTTTAGTGTTTGAGATCTTATTAGATCGGCGAGGGATCTTTCACTCAATAAGAATACTGTAGTTTATTTCTTGATTACTGTCTCCATTTTCAGAAGTCTTTTACTATTGGGCCAACAGTATTTTTTCCGGATTTCGAACTCTGCTCCTCTGTCGTCGCATGCTCTTGTCATTTCACGCGTAAAATAATAAAGTGAAATGGAAAAAGGAAAATTTTTATTTCATAATTTAAGTCATTAAAATTATATAAATTTATAAAAAAGTAAAAAATACGATATAATAATTCAATAAAAAAAAACGAGTGAGAAAAATTATTCAACTGAAATGTTGCACATGATTTATTTAGGGAGCAACCTCAATATCGAATTAAATCAAATCCATCCGAACTAAATAAAACGACACTGTAGAAGGTAGTAGTCTTCTTATAAACCAAAGAGACACATAAATAAAACGGCACCGCATAAACCAGCAGTCTTCTCATAAACCAAACAGACACATAAGTAAAATGACAACGCAGAAGGCAGCAGTCTTCTTATAAACCAAACGACGCTGCTTCAAGCTGACAGTGGCAGTCTTCACATAGTCCTAATCCGAATAGGATAAGGACTTCCATCTTCACTTCAAGTTTTCAACACTGATCAAATAGTTGCAGCCCTTTTACACACGTATTCCGAAGAACTCAAGTGTCCAAAACTCTGGTTCTTAGGTTGCTACTTCTGGTAACAGGCCTCTTCTGCAAAATCGAGAACGACGATTTTAGTCGTACAAAAATATTGGATGCAACTGCATTGTGTAGACATGAACAATTATATTTTATTCTTACCCTAGGTTGCTCATAATCGTCGTCATCGTCATTTTCATCATCGGATGGCCCAGACCCAGTACACGTTCTTGCATTATGATTGGTAGAACCACACTTACTGCAATGCTTTTGATTTCTCTTCGGTACTATTTCCGACTGATCTTGAGTGGTGGGAGGATCAACATCGGTGTCATTGCCACAGCCACCTTCTTCCGAAACACCAACATTCGGGGCATCACCGTTTGAGGTTGGCTTCACATAGCCAACAGGATGTGGGCATCGGGTCCTATAGTGGCGCCATTCACCGCAATTGCTACACTGTCGTGGTTCTCCTTTTTTCCTTTTAGATTTTTTAGCCCTCGAACCTTTAGCTTTGACCTGTAATGGATCCAACAAAATTTCATTCTCCTTCAGTCTATTAATGCCGGGTATGTCCACGTTGCCTGTGTCCACCATGTCCAGCTTTTCACATAATGATTGAATTCCCTCACGAGCAATCTTGAAGCACTCACTAGATTTTGCCCCTTTTGACAATAGTTGTAAGATGTTTTGTTGAATAGTACCATACCTGATTGACACAATATTTTATACAAAGTGAGTAAAATTAACGTTCACCTAGCTTCGAACCAATATTAAAAAAAAAATAAGGGGTCGTTTGGAAGTTATGATTCTAGATGAATGATTCTTTGAATTCATGTATTCTAGAGAATCAATCGTTTTTTTGTTCCAAAAATTATTTCAATACATGCATTTGAGGTGGGCCCTCAAATCTCATATCATCCACAATCACTCATTTTAAATCTCAACAAAAAGGTGAGATTCTTTCTTTGAGATTGTTGGCTTTAATTTGTTCCACTTTTAGCTCATAAAGTGATTTTTTCTTTTCTTTAAATTTTTTGAATGGCTTCAACCAAACAAGACATTCTTCCAATCATCCAATTCTTACAATCTTTGTATTTACAATAGATGTATTCATCAAATACACATATTTGAAAAATCTCAACTTCCAAACGACCCCTAAAAGTGATAGTCATGGCAAACCTCAATGCGAAAAGTTGCGATTCATCTATTATGTCTGGTTCCTCCAAGCTCTCTAGTGTCTTCGGCTTCTTTGACCATCTTTGACGTACTAGGCCTTCAGGAAGTTCCAGTATGCTCTCTGCTTTCAGTACAAAAATCATATGACGGCATGGTATTCCCATATAATCGTAGTGATTACAACTACACTCCATTGCAAAGGGTTCTACTGTGTACGTGACTTGAAAAACCTTATCCATGCCAGACACCTTGACCTTGTACACACGCTCAATTTTCGATCGCTCTGACTCCACCCTTATGCAACATGCCGAATTTTCAACCTCGTCTCTGAATAAGAAGAATGCGTTCTTTGTGAAAACCGCCGCTCCACTCTTCTAAAGTCAGACTAAGACATGCTTGTGATGGTTCGTTCTCGATGAATGGATTCAAAATCAACATGATGCTCATTCTCCCTCATATCCCTAGTCCAACGATCAAAGTGAATAAAGAACTCAAGGAGATTTTTATCCTTCTCGATATAATTGGCAAGTTGAGAGTTCAGTCCTTCACATCTTGATGTTGTACTCAAGCCTGCGAAGAACTTCGAACGCAAATATGCATACCCCCATTCATGTCTTTGCTCAAATAAATTGGAGACCCAATTCTTGTGCTGAAGGGAGCATTCCTCAACCACCGATTTCCACTTTTCTTCGAATTCTGAAGGTTCCTAGACAGCTGACACAAAATGCTTCCATCGGGGTCAAAAAAGTAGGATGATTCTTCACATTTCTGGTTATAGTCTTGTCTATATGCCAGGAACATAGACGATGTGTTGCATCGGGAAATACTTTCTGAATAGCATTACGCATTGCTCTATCCCCATCTGTAATAACAATAACAGTCTTGGGATCTACACCGCCTAGCCTTCTCTTCAAAGCTCCCAACACCCAAATATAATTTTCCTCTCTCTCGTTAGCCAAGAAAGCACATGCAAATACGCAAGTTTGCGAATGGTGGTTGACACCTAAAAAGGTAAAAAATAAGTTAGATTATGCAAACTGCTAGGGTTATTTTAGCATGCTCGGGATAATTCTATGTGTGAAGGAAAAGAACCTGAAAAAATCACGAGAGGCATCTGGTAAATGTTCCTTTTGTAAGTAGCATCGAATGACAGTAATTCTCCAAAGCATGCATAATCAGCAACAGAAATACTATCGGCCCACAAGATGTTAATAAGCCGGTCGTCGTCATCCTTCTTTAGTTCAATAATGAAATGATCGTCCGCGCTACATTTAGCTTGCAGGTAGGCTAGGGCTGTTGCGGCATCACCTTCAATGCAATTCAAAGTTGCAATTGCAACTTATTGCCACATCAGCTTGCAAGTCACTATAATTGCACCATTGGAGATGCTCTTATGCAAATTTGCACCCTTGCAATAGCTTCTCACATTCATAGCAATTTAGAGATGCAATTGCACCTCCTTGCCACATCATCTTGCAAGTCACAAAAATTGCACCATTGGAGATGACCATTACTGCATCTCGTCACCTGTCTTAGGGAACTTAGCTATGGCAAATTCAAAAAATACTGCATGCATAGAAAAATATTGGTCTGGACAATTCAAAAAATGGGAGACTTTCCTAGTCAAATGATGTACTGGCTCCCCTCAGTACCTGACAGTTTTGAGTGCTGGAGAATTAAGGAAAAGACAAAAGACTGGAAAAAAACCCAACAAAGACCTAGGAAACTTGTTAACAGAAGACATCCATTGCTGGCCCCTTTGCTGCTCCAATGCTCCACCCCGCCCTGCATCATTCGACTCTCATCTAAGCCGAGGTCGTTTGCTTGAGGAGGCCTCAGGGGTCTCTTGATGCTCCGTGTGTCGAAGGTCAATAAAAGTATTGGTAAATTCGGCTATACGGTACACCGGCAAATAAGCGCACTGGTCCTCCTTAACATAAACCCCCATATCCATCCCAACCCTTTCAAGAAAGGTGGTCACGAAGGTGGCATATGGAAAGGCAGTGTGCCAGTTTTTCCCTTTAGGAGCAGCCTCAACCATGTTCATGCACATGAGAGATGCGAGGTTAACAGGAACACCTCTTTGAGCTTGCACAAGGATAAACAAGTCAAGTTTACGAATAATCGAATGACAACGGTACCTTGGCAGGAAGCAGTTGACGATCATCCAGTGGAGGAATCGAAGAGGATCTGGGAGGAAAGAAGCCTGGATGCGCCCCTTCGTGAGTTTCGCCAGTTCAACTTCAAACTCAAAATCGTACAGCCGCCCAAGATCGCTTCTGCTCTCAATGGGGTGTCCTCCGGCGGGAAGATCGAGGATCTCAGCAAACTGATGAGGCTGGAAGCAGACTCTATGTCCCAGGAAGATCGACACGAGATGAGAATCACAGGGACCAGAAAGCTGTAAATTGTGGTAGAACTCCTGACTCGCTGTTACTGTCACTCTAGAAATTGGCCAAGTGTAACCACTTCCTAAAGCGTAGTATAGCGGGTTTGGGTTTTAATGTCAACCCGGGTCCTAGATGTGATGACTACTCAGTGAATTCGTATTATCTAGCAATGAAACTTTACTAAAGTTCTAAACTAACAAGCAAACAAAACAACTAAACGGTTGTATTCAGGTTAAGAGAGGTCACCCAGATATGGTTCCCCCTAGTCTGCAGCTAAGCCGGATTGTAATTGCCAAGTTCGATTTCTATGAAAGTTATACTGCGGAAGGTTCTCAAACAGTCTAAAGTCTCGACTAAAGGTCTTCAGACCCTCTCAATCTGAGTCTCTAGCTGGCGACTAACCTACACCGGAGTAAACAGATTGAGGCCCTATGAACAAAACCTCCACTACCGAATTGAATTCGGTACAAAATAGTGAATTGGCTCCTCGACTAAAGTCACCAATTCACTACCTTCGATTAAGGATACTCTATCAACCTAGGCAGATATTATCATTCTAGGTTAAAGCAGAAACAACAGGAATTTGATCAGGATTCATGCCATTCAATCATTCAAACCTCAATCGAATATAATCAATTCATAGAAACAATACATGGGTTCATACAATCAAACCTAACATACAGAACTAGGGTTCCCCACACCCAGATGAATGGGAGAACTACTCCATGGAGAGAGAAGCAAAAGCAGAATCAGACGCGGAAATCATACTGTGAAGATGGATTTCTGCTCCTGGACGTTGAATCGGCACTTCTCCAAGCTCAAACCAAGCTCCAATGGTGTTGAAGATCGATCTAGGGCACTTGGAGGCTCTTGTTTGTCGCTTTCTCTCTCTAGGAACCGCTCTGTCTCTCCAAAACTCGAATCCCCTTCTGTTTGGCTCGGAATCCGCTTAAAAACCAAACTTTCCCGACTCGCACGGCCAGGGTGCACGGCCGTGCACATCACCATTCTGGCCGTGCGACTCAAAACGCGGCGTACCATTAAGTCGAACCTCAGCCATCTCGCACGGCCAGGATTGCACCTTGCACGGCCGTGCGAATTTCACTTGTGCCCGTGCGTGCTCGCATAATGTCGCACGACCACAATTGTATGTTGCACGGCCGTGCGACTTCCATGGCTTGACCGTGCATGGCCTCGGCAAAAAGCGCACGGCCAACTTGCTCACATGCACGGTCGTGCGACTCCCTGGTCTGGCCGTGCAGCCTCCTTGGAACCTCGCCATGCGTCCGACCTTCGTCCAATCGACCCCAGACTCGCTCCTAAGCCTTCATTCACGTCCTAGGACCTGAAATATCAACCAAGCACAACCTAGCGTGAAATCGGCCTAAAACACGAGAATCAATACATCAAACGGTGTAAGAACAGGGATGAAAACATGTGTAAATCACCCCCCCACACTTAAGATCGACATTGCCCTCAATGGAGAAGAGGGAAGGAAAGGGGAACGATGTTACCGGTATGCACGGACTACAGGAGACTGGAAATGGACCAGTCGGGAACACAGCACAGCTCAAGGGGAACAGAAGAGCTCAACCAGAATATGTTAGGTCCGATGTCAGCCCAATAAGACATCATCCAGAACAAAGGAAACAAACCAAAACAAAACCAAACCGCAATCCGACACGAAACATAAGAAAGAAAGTCAAACCGTGGTGGGGTTGCCTCCCCACAAGCGCTTCTTTACCGTCTTTTAGCTGGACGCCCATGGTAGATACTCAGGGAGGTGCAGGAACATGACTCGCTATGACACAACACCTAACAATGGCCAAGTGTAACCAATGAAAGGACTGCAGTATAGTGGCTCAAGTAATAAATATCGAATCCACGGGTCTCTAGAGTTACTATTACTTAGCTTCAGTTCATTATCTAGCAAACCAGATTAAGATGAAAGAACTAAAACTACTCTAGCAAACTACAGTTAAAGTTAATCTAATCACAGGTTGGGAACGCACTTAGGTATGATTCCCCCTAGCCACTAGCCGGATTAACAATTGATGATCTCTAACTTGTTTCACTTTCATTCACAATGCGGAGAATCCTTGACTAGACCTTGAGTCTCGACTAAAGGAACAAGGCCCTCTTGAGTCAATTGCCTAGAGGGACGTATCCTTCTCTAGAACAACCGATCAAGGCGTTCTGAACTAGACTCCCTCTATCGAAAGAGGTTCTCAATCGATACAAAGCAGTGAATCAACCCTCGACTAAAGCAATCGATCCAATACTATCAATCTATGGTGCTCTATTGACCTAATCAGGTATTCGCTCTCATAGGATCAAAGCAGAATCAATAATCTCGACTAAAGCAGAATTGAATCATGAAAACATGCATAGATTGAATATGAACTCAAGATTATCAAGTCAGAGTACTCATACAATCATCCAATCAAACAAACATAGCTAGGGTTCCTCAAAACCTAAGTGAAGGGAAGTTACTCCATAGAGAAGAGAGAGACTGCAGTAAGAATCTTTAGATGATCAGTCTTCAAGTCCGGGCTTGTTCCTCGAGCTTCCAAGGCGAAGAAATCCTCCAATTCCATTCCAAGAATGCCCTCAAATCGCCCTCTCTTTCTTTGGTTCGTCCCTTGGGTGTTTGGGATCCAAAACCCAGCTCTCTCTTGCAAAAACGCACAAAACAGGCTTTTAACAGCCTGCTGTCAAAATCCCCTGTCGGGTATTTTGGTTCACGATAGGGGATTTTTGGGAAAATCCCCTATCAAGGCCAAAAATCCCCTACCGGGGATTTTAGCGTCACGATAGGGCCCCCTTCTGTTTCTCAGAGAAGCCCGAAACCAATTTTCCCCTATCTTTGATTCTTCGTTTCTCCCTCGTTCGGACTCCAAATCAGGTGCCGTTTGATCCCAGACGCTCGTAGTCTCGTCCTCTTTCTTCTCTTGACAAGATTACATGATTATATTGTCACAAACTGAGGTAGAAATCCATTCTTCTTCAAGTCATACCCGAGTTTCTTCCCCCGAGTCGCCAATTGATCTCCGATTGACTTGAAACTTGCGCCCACGCTTCACTTTATGTGCTAGGACCTAAAATGTGACAAAGGAACACAACCTAGCGTAAAATAGGCCAAATAAGCGATAATGCAAGCTTAAATGATCAAGAAACAAAGGGGAAAACATGTGCAAATATCGAGTCATCACTTGTACTTTGCAGGATCATGGAAGCTTACCTCAACCAGTTGAGCATCACACAACGCCATCTGCTGCGGACCATCCGTAACCACCATATCGCCGAGCACCTGCACCTCGATTTTGAGGTGTTCGAGGCGCTTCATGCCCGGCCACAGATGGAGGCAGTTGTTCGCCCCTATGGTTGGCGGCGCCTTCTCTGCCTCGCCGAGCCGACATACCAGGAGCTCGTCTGGGAGTTCTACGCATCCTTCCGCCACTCCCCGAGGGGGTCAGCCGACCATTCTGATGCGGTTCATTTCACGCTCGGCGCGGTGGAGCACTCCGTCAGTTACTAGGAGTTGACCTCTACACTTCGGCTCAACTCCCCGCACCCCAGCGACTAGCCCCTGTGGGTGGATGTGACCGATCCCACCGACTTTGCTTGCCAGGCTTACTTCCAGCGGATCTGCCTGCCGAACCACGTGGATGAGCAATACGTCGCCAGCCAGACGCGGGCCACTCTCCTCCGGCCGGAGTGGCGAATCCTCAACCACCTGCTCACCAGTTCCTACACTCCCAGCTGGGGCTCGGCCAACCGGGTCACCCTCCGGACCCTGTTCTTCATGCACGCGATGGGTCGCTCTGAGGACACCATCCAGCTGGGCTCGGTGCTCGCCCGGACATTCGCCAAAGCCTCCGCTAGCCAGGATCGCCACCTTGTCGGTGGCCCGGTGATCACAGCCCTAGCCCGCTACTACGGGGTCGACACCACTGGGATGACGCTGGTCCACCAACCGACCCCACTCAGCGAAGCCACCCTCCGCCATTAGCACATGGTGGCTCGCCAAGGGCGTTTGCACTGGATTGTGGGTCTCCCACGGCCGCCTGAACCTGCAGAGGGCGACCAGCCAGAGTCTAGCGCGGCTGGGGGACGTCAGGTTCCCCGCCGTACTATTCCTCGTGCCCAGGATCCCACGAGCCCTTCCGCTGCTCCCCGGTCTCCTGCTCCTGGGTCTCCTGCTGTCGTGGTGCCCATTTTTGATCAGCTGGCGGCCATCGCTCAGCAGAACGAGCGCATTCTGGCCGGCCAGGAGAGCCTTCACACCCGCCTCGATCGTGAGCGGGACCGCGGCCGTCATCTGTCCGGCCAGCACTACATCATGTCCTACCTGGGCCTGGACCCGAACGTAGTTCACTACCCCTTCGTGCAGTCCCTGGGGTATGAGGACGAGTACCCCCCCCACCCACCGGCGATGGTGGCGATGCGTTCTAGCGGCGAGTGACTGGTTCTGTACTTGATTTCTTTTCCAGACTGAGACTCCATGTTTTTGTTGTTTCTTTCTGTTTTGTCTTTTGGATTGTAGACATGGAACTCCGGTTCTTTCACCCAGTGTGTGTCTTTTGATGACTTTAGCTCTGTGCCTTGGCCTTGGATTGGTCTGCCTTCCCGTCCCTATTCCTGATCTCATTTCACGGTAACATCGTCCCCCTTCCCTCTACTCCATTGAGGACATTGTCGCATTTAAGTGTGTGTGCTCCCCGGTCTCCTGCTCCATTGAGGACAATTGGAACGTATTTATGTGTGCTTGGAGCCTAGTCCGCTGTCCAAATCTCGAGATTTGAGGGCTCCAAGTACTGCTGTTTGCTTGATGTTTGATCGTATTGGCACTGTGGATGTGATTGGTGAATGATGGCTTTTGACTTGATGCATGACAGCTTGAGTATGACTAAGACAGCTTATTATGATGACTCAGATGTGCAGTAGAGTTGTGTAGGGGTTCAGTTTTTCAACTGTTTGCTTACCAACTGTGACTTGAATTGATCACTTCCTCTTGACAGTCGTTTATGCATCTAGTTCAGCAAAATCAGAATGAGAGATAGAGCATATAGGTAGCCATGTGAGATTTGAGCCTGCTCGTTTCTTTCTTGTGCGATAGATCCCTCTCCCATGATGTGTAGCATTCACGTTGTCATTAGCTAAGATGATGGAGGCATAGGATTAGCCCACGACCAAATTGACTGTCCTGATGTGTCATATCCCCTAGTCAGCCCTTTGAGCCGTGTGTTATCCTTTCTTTTGGTCTACAATGAAAAAAATCACCCTTTTTGAATCTCTTAGAAGGTTCCACAGAGTGGTTTTTACATGTTCTCTGCTAAATATAATGTGAGGGTTGGAGGTAGTGCTTAAAAAAATTGGGCATGTGTTTGAAAAATGTGCAGAGGTGGTGGTTCTCTTAAGAAATGAAAGAAAAAATGAAAGAAAAACAAAGAAAAAATGAAAGCAAAAGAGAGCCACTACCAAAAATCTGAATAGAGTCTATTTAGTAGTGTTTCTTAGCAGTCTGGCTTGGAAATGCTAACATTTATATGACCTCCTTCGCTCTTGTGCTCTAGAAAACTCGAGTAATGCTGAACGGCAGAAAGAAAGTAAGTGGTTTGATTGGCTGTGTGTTGGGTTTGGAATTGTGGAACCTTGTGCTATGAATACTTCCACCACCTAAAAGGCCTTTTCCCCATGCCCAAGACCATAGCCACTCATTTGAACCTGTGTCTAAGACCTCCAGATTAGTTAGTGGTGACACCACGTATGTGAACTCTAGCATTTAGAGGCTGCATTCATGGTGAAGAGACGTTAGGGATTGAGAGAATAAGCATGCGCATTTTTCGCATCAAATTGTCCTGACCCCACTGGTCGAGAGTGAGTGATTCGTTTTCTCATATTCTATACACTCTTTATCCCGGTGAGGACCTAGATTGCTCGGTCTTAATTCTGATATCCTGAGTTTTATGCATGAAGTGACTGTCTGGAATAAGTGGTTGAGCCGAGTCTATGTTGGTTGGTGAACAGAAGGGAGATTTTTTCTTTGCTCAACTTTGCTACATTCGAATGTCATTTGTGGTGGTTGTCTAGGTTGTCGTTGAGGTTGTCCATGTGTTATTGACCAAAAGCCAGTATGATCCACGTGTTTTGTGCCGATATGATATGTCCTAAAGCCTGCTTGATTGAAACGTTTTGAGCCTACCTGGTGTCTGACTTGGTTTGCTTGGGGACAAGCAAACTGTTAAGTGTGGGGGAGTTTGATAACGATGTAATTGCACATTTTTGTACCCCTAGTTCTTATCCATTTGCGGGGAATAGTCGTGTGTTTTGGCCTATTTTACGCCGGGTTGTGCTACTTTCTCATATTTCAGGTCCCAGACGTCGAAGGAAAGGCTAAGAAGATTTTCGGGGCATTTGGAAGTCAATCGGTTGAGCTGGAGCCAAAGCACAGGCGCGCCTAAATCAAAACACGGCTGTGTTCCTGGACCGTGTTTTTACTACCGAGGCTTGATCCAAGATTGTCCTGCGATGACTCAAAACACGGGCGGGACTGATTCAAAACACGGTCGTGTCCAACTTTAGACACGACCGTGTTTTACCCCAAGGCTTGGCCGTGTTTTTAACACGTGGCAAGGGCACGGGCGGGCCAAACCAAAGCACGGCCTTGCCCTCGACCGTGTTTTGCCCAGGGTCAGCTTTTTTAGGCAGATTTGAGCCAAATGAGAAGGGGTTCCGAGTTTTAGAGAGATAGAGCGATTCCTAGAGAGAGAAAGTGACGAACCAGAACCTTTTTCATCTTTTGAAGGATCCCGGTAACGACAGAACCTTTTCGTATTCCCAATTGTACTAGAACAGAAGCAAATGTTAGGCATTCTCTCATATTTAGCTTCAAAATCTATAGCTTTGCCTTCTATTTACAGACTGACCCCCTTTCTGATGGGTTTATTTATATCATTTGCCACTCTCACCCGCATGAATGAGCGCCAGAGCCCTGAGTTCCATCCGTCAAAGAGTAAGAATCTTCCAAACTTGCTTGCCACTTTCTCTGTCGTTCCCTGATTTATATAGGCTGGTGGTATATCCAGAATCTGGATCTAGACTTCTATCTCATTAAGATCCTCCAACTTTGGTTTTTTTTAAGGTCACCCTCTTTAAATATTAGTAAACTCCATCATGGTGCCACGGCCTCCTGTACCTAACTCTATTATGATCATCCTGATCCCGAAACTGAAAAGCAAACAACTTCTCTTCCACCTCTGTGATGGTAAAGTCTTGTTTTAAATTCAATTCCTTCATAAGTGAAATCTTCTTTGACTTGATATTAGGGTTTCACAAGGAGACCAATTTCCTTATTAACCCTAGTTTTTGCATAGTTGTATCGATCCCCACTGTCTTGTCTTTCTCTTCTATTATTATTGGTTCCTCCTCATCATCATCAAGCGTAAATTGTTTTAACTGTAGTTCTAAATCCATCTCTGGAGGTACTGGATTGTTCTGCGTAGCCATGTTTCTTTGTTTCCAAGGTACCTACACCCTCGAGAATAGGTAGAAAAGAACGCTCCCTTTCAGACTAGCAAGCAGAAGGCAAGCTAGCAATGGTCAAGACCAGAGGAAGACAAAGTTATCTGCCCTCGCAAACTCTCTCTCGATCTCACTCAGATGACAAAAATATTTCATCAGGGTTAGGGTTTTTAGAAAAACTTAGCCGCGCTTGCTCTCTCAAAACACTCTCGATAGGGACGAGAGAAAATCTGCTTGAGAACATACTTGAGCACCAAGTTAAGTTCCATCCCCTATCTCTTCTTTGCTGCTCTCTGATCCTTCTGTAATGACGACCTTTTCCAAAGCCCCTTCTGTAACCAGTCTCTCCTTTTGGTGCTTTCTTGAACAAGTGAAGAATTTGTTTAAGCTCGTGGTCCAAAGACAATAAGTCTCCCGACTGGCTACCGGTCAGGCACTACCTTCACACAGACTAGAAACACAACCTGTGAAGGCAAACAAGGGGAAGAAAGAAATTGCAAAAAAGTAAATGCTAGAGTAACAGATTTTCACGTTGCCTCAATAACCTAGCCGTCCCCGGCAACGACGACAAAGAGTTGACTCACTTTTACCGACATAATGAAATTACAACCAAGAATAATCGCAAAATAAGAATGTAGTATAGTGGTTTAGGCTCTAAATGTCAACTCGGGTCCTAGGTGTACCAGTTACTCCGTGAAGTTCTATTATTCATTGTTCATAGTTGAGTGAAGTTGATTGTACGAAAAAGTAGGAAGAAAGCAAGTAAACTGTTCTAGTTATCAAGTTCGAGGAAGACCACTCAGGTAATGATACCCCTAGTCTGCAGTTAGGTCAAGTTGTAATTCACCCAATTCAATCAATACTTATACTTCAAAAGATCCAAAGCAAGCTTGGAATATCTTACCCTGACCAAGCCCTCTTATGCACAATACCCAGTGGGCGACTAACCTCCACCAATATAAAATGATAAGACAATAAACACATATCTCCTCTACTGGGATGAATCCCAGTATAGAGTAATGAATTGATTAAATCACGAACAATCGATTCACTTTTTATAGTTCAGGTTGCTCTGTTGGGCTATTCACATTCTATCGTTCTAGGTCAAAGCATAAGTCGCGGGAATGTGATCAAGATTCAAGAAATTCTAGAAAATTTCCTTAATTGGATATAATAATCACAAAGTCATGAACTCGGGTACATACAATTATTCCTAACATACTAATCTAGGGTTCATCATACCCATGTGGAAGAGAGTGGTTTACTCCATTGAGAAAGGGGAAAACACAATCGAAGGAGTCATACTCATGAAGATGTGTATGATAAGCTCCAAAATGTCAATTTGCTCTTCGAGGAGCGAAGTCCAAGCTTCAATTATGAAGTATCGGCTCAAATCAGCCCCCAAGTCTTCATGTTTGTCCTTTCTCTCTCTAGGTCTCTCTTAGGTGTTTCTTGAGGTAAAAAACCGGATACAGAGTCAAGTGCCTGAGTTTTGGCTTAGTAGTCGCGATAGCAGAATTCCCCGGTTCCATTACAAAATCGTGGAATTGAGTTCCAAACCGTGTTACAGCAAAATGATGCGCTTCGGTAATTTCCTCGAATGATTTCCCCAGTCTGACTTCTTCATTCCCTGGTCGTGGAATAACATACACCAAACCGAGGATCTTTCCTGCCTAGAATCACAACCCTAGTGCTTGATCCATGGTTGTGGAAATGACTCCCCAGACCATGGATTTTTACTATACACACCCTCCATATGTATAGTATAAAAGTGGGAGGAGGGAAAGTACATTGTTTTGTTTTTCAAGATTTGTACTTTTAGTGTTTGAGATCTTATTAGATCGGCGAGAGATCTTTCACTCAATAAAAATACTGTAGTTTATTTCTTGATTACTGTCTCCATTTTCAGAAGTCTTTTACTATTGGGCCAACAGTATTTTTTCCGGATTTCGAACTCTGCTCCTCTGTCGCCGCATGCTCTTGTCATTTCACACCTAAAATAATAAAGTGAAATGGAAAAAGGAAAATTTTCATTTCATAATTTTAGTCACCAAAATTATATAAAGTTATAAAAAAGTAAAAAATACGATATAATAATTCAATAAAAAAAAACGAGTGAGAAAAATTATTCAACTGAAATGTTGCACATGATTTATTTAGGGAGCAACCTCAATATCGAATTAAATCAAATCCATCCGAACTAAATAAAACGACAATGTAGAAGGTAGTAGTCTTCTTATAAACCAAAGAGACACATAAGTAAAATGACAACGCAGAAGGCAGCAGTCTTCTTATAAACCAAACGACGCTGCTTCAAGCTGACAGTGTCAGTCTTCACATAGTCCTAATCCGAATAGGATAAGGACTTCCATCTTCACTTCAAGTTTTCAACACTGATCAAATAGTTGCAGCCCTTTTACACACGTATTCCGAAGAACTCAAGTGTCCATAACTCTGGTCCTTAGGTTGCTACTTTTGGTAACAGGCCTCTTCTGCAAAATCGATAACGGCGATTATAGTCGTAGAAAAATATTGGATGCAACTGCATTGTGTAGACACGAACAATTATATTTTATTCTTACCCAAGGTTGCTCGTAATCGTCGTCATCGTCATTTTCATCATCGGATGGCCCAGACCCAGTACACGTTCTTGCATTATGATTGGTAGAACCGCACTTACTGCAATGCTTTTGATTTCTCTTCGGTACTGTTTGCGACTGATCTTGAGTGGTGGGAGGATCAACATCGGTGTCATTGCCACCGCCACCTTCTTCCGAAACCCCAACATTCGGGGCATCACCATTTGAGGTTGGCTTCACATAGCCAACAGGATGTGGGCATCGGGTCCTATAGTGGCGCCATTCACCGCAATTGCTACACTTTCGTGGTTCTCCTTTTTTCCTTTTAGATTTTTTAGCCCTCGAACCTTTAGCTTTGACCTGTAATGGATCCAACAAAATTTCATTCGCCTTCGGTCTATTAATGCCGGGTATGTCCACGTTGCCTGTGTCCACCATGTCCAGCTTTTCACATAATGATTGAATTCCCTCACGAGCAATCTTGAAGCACTCACTAGATTTTGCCCCTTTTGACAATAGTTGTAAGATGTTTTGTTGAATAGTACCATACCTGATTGACACAATATTTTATACAAAGTGAGTAAAATTAACGTTCACCTAGCTTCGAACCAATATTAAAAAAAAATTAAGGGGTCGTTTGGAAGTTATGATTCTAGATGAATGATTCTTTGAGTTCATGTATTCTAGAGAATCAATATTTTTTTGTTCCAAAAATTATTTCAATACATGCATTTGAGGTGGGCCCTCAAATCTCATATCATCCACAATCACTCATTTTAAATCTCAACAAAAAGGTGAGATTCTTTCTTTGAGATTGTTGGCTTTAATTTGTTCCACTTTTAGCTCATAAAGTGATTTTTTCTTTTCTTTAAATTTTTTGAATGGCTTCAACCAAACAAGACATTCTTCCAATCATCCAATTCTTACAATCTTTGTATTTACAATAGATGTATTCATCAAATACACATATTTGAAAAATCTCAACTTCCAAACGACCCCTAAAAGTGATAGCCATGGCAAACCTCAATGCGAAAAGTTGCGATTCATCTATTATGTCCGGTTCCGCCAAGCTCTCTAGTGTCTTCGGCTTCTTTGACCATCTTTGACGTACTAGGCCTTCAGGAAGTTCCAGTATGCTCTCTGCTTTCAGTACAAAAATCATATGACGGCATGGTATTCCCATATAATCGTAGTGATTACAACTACACTCCATTGCAAAGGGTTCTACTGTGTACGTGACTTGAAAAACCTTATCCATGCCAGACACCTTGACCTTGTACACACGCTCAATTTTCGATCGCTCTGACTCCACCCTTATGCAACATGCCGAATTTTCAACCTCGTCTCTGAATAAGAAGAATGCGTTCTTTGTGAAAACCGTCGCTCCACTCTTCTGAAGTCAGACTAAGACATGCTTGTGATGGTTTGTTCTCGATGAATGGATTCAAAATCAACATGACGCTCATTCTCCCTCATATCCCTAGTCCAACGATCAAAGTGAATAAAGAACTCAAGGAGATTTTTATCCTTCTCGATATAATTGGCAAGTTGAGAGTTCAGTCCTTCACATCTTGATGTTGTACTCAAGCCTGCGAAGAACTTCGAACGCAAATATGCAAACCCCCATTCATGTCTTTGCTCAAATAAATTTGAGACCCAATTCTTGTGCTGAAGGGAGCATTCCTCAACCACCGATTTCCACTTTTCTTCGAATTCTGAAGGTTCCTAGTCAGCTGACACAAAATGCTTCCATCGGGGTCAAAAAAGTAGGATGATTCTTCACATTTCTGGTTATAGTCTTGTCTATATGCCAGGAACATAGACGATGTGTTGCATCAGGAAATACTTTCTGAATAGCATTACGCATTGCTCTATCCCCATCTGTAATAACAGTCTTGGGATCTACACCGCCTAGCCTTCTCTTCAAAGCTCCCAACACCCAAATATAATTTTCCTCTCTCTCGTTAGCCAAGAAAGCACATGCAAATACGCAAGTTTGCGAATGGTGGTTGACACCTAAAAAAGTAAAAAATAAGTTAGATTATGCAAACTGCTAGGGTTATTTTAGCATGCTCGGGATAATTCTATGCATAAGCATGCATAATTCTCGAATGACAGTAATTCTCCACAAGATGTTAATAAGCCGGTCGTCGTCATCCTTCTTTAGTTCAATAATGAAATGATCGTCCGCGCTACATTTAGCTTGCAGGTAGGCTAGGGCTGTTGCGGCATCACCTTCAATGCAAAGTTGCAATTGCAACTTATTGCCACATCAGCTTGCAAGTCACTATAATTGCACCGTTGGAGATGCTCTTATGCAAATTTGCACCTTTGCAATAGCTTCTCACATAAGATCATCTCCATTGGAATTGCAATTAGAATTGCATTATGATATGGCATTCATTTGCAATTGCATTATGCAATTGCATTGATGTAGATGACAATTGCATCTTTGCAAGCTTGCATATAATGCAATTATGGAATGCAAGACATATCATCTTTTTTATTATTAAATTATTCATTAATTTTATATTTGAGTGTTTTATGTTTTAATAAATTAAATCAAAAAAATTAGTTGCAATTGCAAGTTAATTGCATTGATGTGGTGCAATGCAAGTAAGATGAGTTGGATTGCAAAAAAATGAAGTAACAATAAAAAAAATATATGCAATTCCACCAATGGAGATGCTCTCATAGCAATTTAGAGATGCAATTGCACCTCCTTGCCACATCATCTTGCAAGTCACAAAAATTGCACCATTGGAGATGACCATTACTGCATCTCGTCACCTGTCTTAGGGAACTTAGCTATGGCAAATTCAAAAAATACTGCATGCATAGAAAAATATTGTTCTGGACAATTCAAAAAATGGGAGACTTTCCTAGTCAAATGATGTACTGGCTCCCCTCAGTACCTGACAGTTTTGAGTGCTGGAGAATTAAGGAAAAGACAAAAGACTGGAAAAAAACCCAACAAAGACCTAGGAAACTTGTTAACAGAAGACATCCATTGCTGGCCCCTTTGCTGCTCCAATGCTCCACCCCGCCCTGCATCATTCGACTCTCATGTAAGCCGAGGTCGTTTGCTTGAGGAGGCCTCAGGGGTCTCTTGATGCTCCGTGTGTCGAAGGTCAATAAAAGTATTGGTCAATTCGGCTATACGGTACACCGGCAAATAAGCGCACTGGTCCTCCTTAACATAAACCCCCATATCCATCCCAACCCTTTCAAGAAAGGTGGTCACGAAGGTGGCATAATGGAAAGGCAGTGTGCCAGTTTTTCCCTTTAGGAGCAGCCTCAACCATTTTCAGGCACATGAGAGATGCGAGGTTAACAGGAACACCTCTTTGAGCTTGCACAAGGATAAACAAGTCAAGTTTACGAATAATCGAATGACAACGGTACCTTGGCAGGAAGCAGTTGACGATCACCAGTGGAGGAATCGAAGAGGATCTGGGAGGAAAGAAGCCTGGATGCGCCCCTTCGTGAGTTTCGCCAGTTCAACTTCAAACTCAAAATCGTACAGCCGCCCAAGATCGCTTCTGCTCTCAATGGGGTGTCCTCCGGTGGGAAGATCGAGGATCTCAGCAAACTGATGAGGCTGGAAGCAGACTCTATGTCCCAGGAAGATCGACACGAGATGAGAATCACAGGGACCAGAAAGCTGTAAATTGTGGTAGAACTCCCTCACCACATGGGGGCAGTAACTGGTGCTTCCTCGACTCCGGAGATCAAAGAAATTTTCCCAACCAAGATTTTTTATTAACGTCTTCACTTCTGGAGGGAAAGGACTTAGGTGGATGAACTCATACTCGGCGACAATTGCTGTTTTGCTTGTAAATGAAAGATAGTCACCGAGATTGGCGGTGGATCGGCAGTCTTCATTTGATAGAGACCCCATTTCAGCAAACGATTTACCTTTGTTTGCCATGGCATCTGGAGGAAGAAGGAACAAGGGGAAGGTGAAGATGGAGGAAAGAGAGAATGTAGGTATAAGAAAAAGTGATCGTGGGGGTTGAGTCTGGAGACGTGAGTGTGATGGAGACGGTTGAGTCTGGAATGTCAAGAGTTAGAAGATTTCGGAAGATATGTAATGATGATGGTAACTCGTGTAGGTTAAACTAGGGTAAGTAAACCTAGTTAAACTAGGGTTGGCGCACGAATTGATACGGCAGGAGAAATGAAATGGGCTCGCACGTTCCAGACCCACTTTTGAATATTGCATGGGTCATGTACAAGCCCACTTTTGAATGTTATTTAAAAGCCTGCAAAAATCAATGATCAGACCCAGTCCAACTAGAATTAGTCCTAACACACTGTTAATACATAAACACAAATTAAGGAGACCTCTCCATCCGATTCGAATCAAATTATGTCTTCTTCATCTCCTTCCTCAATCCTTTGGGCGAGACGAACACTACATATCAGGAAACCTTAATTTCACCGAGTACTAGAAGTTTCGAGAAAATGACAATAACGCTAAGACAAGATGACAAAGCACTAGCGACATGAGCCCTAGGGTTAGCAAACCTCTTTCAAGGGTTCTTTTGCAAATGAAAAGTTTGATGAACACAATAATAGACATGGTCGCCGTAATTGTGTTAGAAAGAGATAGGCGAGGGGAAATAAAATGGCGAAGAACAAACAAGACAAAATAAATTGGGAAATTCAATCTACGTCGAATGTGGATGCAAGTAATTGAGATTCAAAAAGATGATTAAGTTTGGGAGTTAAAATTGGATGGGGAGCTTCTCTTGGAACTGTGAAGGGGCGTCCCTCCAAGACGAGAGAGGGATCGTGTAATTGGTTAGGGAGAATGGAAATTGGTTAGGGCGGCAGTGGGTCTACCTAATTGGGTTTGCAGTCTTAATCCATTTAATTTAATCGGGGCAGTTAGTTGGACTAGGATGAAAACAAGCTTAACACGACAGGAGGATTTTTGTAATTTGTTTAGTTATTTAGCGACGCAGTTAGGTTTAACAAACGTGAGCCGTGGAGATTGAAAATGAATGGTTAAGATCGACCAAGGTACACGTACCCGGATTTTCCCATGGGCACCGTAGAAGTCACCATATATATATATGGTGACTTCTACGGTGCCCAGGGCAAAACCCGGGTACGGGTACCTTGGCCGATCTTAACCATTCATTTTCAATCTCCATGGCTCACGTTTGTTAAACCTAGCTGCGCCACTAAATAACTAAACAAATTACAAAATGCCTCCTCCGCGTTAAGTTAGTTTTCATCCTAGTCCAACTAACTGCCCCGATTAAATTAAATGGATTAAGACCCAAACCCAATTGGGTAGACCAACTGCCGCCCAAACCAATTTCCAGTCTCCCTAACCAATTACACGATCCCTCTCTCGTCTTGGAGGGACGCCCCTTCACAGTTCCAAGAGAAGCTCCCCATCCACATTCGACGTAGATTGAATTTCCCAAAATAATTTTGTCTTGTTTCTTCTTCGCCATTGTATTTCCCCTCGCCTATCTCTTTCTAACACGATTACGGCGACCATGTCTATTATTGTGTTCATCGAACTTTTCATTTGGAAAAGAACCCTTGAAAGAGGTTTGCTAACCCTAGGGTTCATGTCACTAGTGCTTTGTCATCTTGTCTTAGCGTTATTGTGATTATATCTCTCGGTGAAATTAAGGTTTCCTGATATGCAGTGTTCGTCTCGCCCAGAGGATTGAGGAAGGAGATGAAGAAGACCTAATTTGATTCGAATCAGATGGAGAGGTCTCCTTAATTTGTGTTTATGTATTAACGGTGCGTTTAGGACTAATTCTAGTTGGACTGGGTCTGAACATTGATTTTTGCAGGCTTTTAAATAACATTCAAACGTGGGCTTGTACATGACCCATGCAATATTCAAAAGTGGGCCTGGAACGTGCGAGCCCATTAGTTTTCTCCTGCGGTATCAGCGCCAACCCTAGTTTAACTAGATTTAGTTACCCTAGTTTAACCTACACGAGTTAACATCATCATTACTATATATCTTCCCAAATCTTCTAACTCTTGACATTCCAGACTCAACCGTCTCCATCACACGTCTCCACACTCAACCCCCACGATCACTTTTTCTTACAGCTACAAATACAATCTCTCTTCCTCCATCTGCACACACTCAACCCCCACGATCACTTTTTCTTACACCTAGAATCTCTCTTTCCCTACAATTTTTTCCTCCATATCTTCACCTTCCCTTGTTCCTTCTTCCTCTGACTCCATGGCAAACATGGGCATTCTAACTCTATCAAACGACGACTGCCGAACCACCACAAGTCTCGCGGACTATCTTTCATTCACGAGCAAGACATCTATTGTGGCCGAGTACGAGTTCATCAACCTGAGTCCTTTCCCTCAAGAAGTTAAGAAGTTAATTAAAAATCTTGGCTGGGAAAAGTTCTTCGATCTCCGGAGTCGAGGAAGCACCAGTTACTGCCCGCATGTGGTGAGGAAGTTCTACCACAATTTAGAGCTGTCTGGTCCCTCCGATTCTCATCTCGTGTCGATCTTCCTGGGTCATAGAGTCTGCTTCCAGCCTCATCAGTTTGCTGAGATCCTCGATCTCCCCGCCGCAGGACACCACATTGATAGCAAAAGCGATCTTCGGCGGCTGTACGATTTTGATTTTGAAGTTGAACTGGGGAAACTGACGAATGGGCGCATCCAGGCTTCTTACCTCCCAGATCCTCTTCGATTCCTCCATTGGATGATCGTCAACTGCTTCATGCCAAGGTACAGAGGTCATTCGATAATTTGTACACTTGACCTGTTTATCCTTGTGCAAGCTCAAAGAGGTGTTCCTCTTAACCTCGCATCTCTCATGTGCGTGAACATGGTTGAGGCGGCTCCTAGAGGGGAAAACTGGTACACTGCCTTTCCATATGCCACCTTCTTGACCACCTTTCTTGGAAGGATTGGGATGGATATGGGGGTTTATGCTAGGGAGGACCATTCCGCCTATTTGCCAGTCTACCGTATCGTCGAAGTGACCAATACTTTTTATGAACTTCGGCATACGGAGCATGAAGAGACCCCTGAGGCATCCTCAAGCAAACGTCCTCGGCTTACATGAGAGTCGATTGATGCAGGGCGGGGTGGAGTAGTGCAGGGCGGGGTGGAGCAGTGCAGGGCGGGATGGAGCAGTGAAGGGGCCAGCATTGGATGTGTTTTGTTGAGAAGTTTACTGTAAGGCTTCGTTGTTTTTTTTTTCCAGTCTTTTTCTCCAGCACTCAAAACTGTCAGGTACTGAGGGGAGCCAGTACATCATCTGACTAGGAAAGTCTCCCATTTTTTTAATTATCCAGACAAATATTTTTCTATGCATGCAGTATTTTGTGAATTTGCCATGGCTAATTTCCCTAAGACAGGTGACGAGATGCAGTAATGGTCATCCCTAAGCAAGGAGGTGCAATTGCATCCTACACTTGCTATGATGTGAGAAGCTATTGCAAGGGTGCAAATTTGGTTGCAATTGAAATTGGCCCACGAGTGGGGACTATTGATGAAATTGCAATGTTTTCTCAAAATTATAGAAGTGGAAGTAGGGACTACCTATGAAATTGCAAATGAATTTCATTGGGGGAGATTTTAATCCGCTTTTGTTCTAAGCAGTTCCAATTAGGTTGATTATAATGATTTTTTATCTATGGTGATTTTTTCCCCTTTTTCATCAAGACTCATGCTTCTTTTATCCCCCTGTGGATCTATCATGCTTCGTTTATAGTAAAATATCCTTTTAATTATACACAATAAAGAATCCATTAATTATGTATGCCTTTTTATTGTATTTATTACTACAATGAATTCTCTGACTAAAAGGGGAGTGAAAACATCGTTGGTGGAAATTCAAGGAATGGAATGATAAGGGCTGTGCATAAATTCAATTTCTGTAAATAATTAATTTTATTATTATTAGTTAGTAACGTCATTAGTTTTAGTTAGTGGGTTAGTGGCTCCTACTTTGTAGCTTCAATCTGTTCAAGAGTTGGTACTTAAGCCACTCTCCTCATCAATGTAAATCACTACTTTCAATCCTTTACATGGAAGCCTTTCCATATCCTAGGAACATTAAATTAATTACATAAGAATTTTCTATCTGCCTTGTACTGGGTTTGGTCATTATTTATACTGATTGGGAGTCAATCAGTTTTACCTTTTGGGTTACCTATACATGAATGCAAATTTAATTATACGATTGGGAGCCAATCAGTTTAACTATACATGATCCCAATTAAACCTCTCTACAAGATACAATGGCTTGAAGCCTTGAACAGACGCAACCTCACTCACAAGTTGGAAGCTGGAATTTTGGTGAAGTCCCTTTGCCATTTCCACGAAAAAACAAACCAAACCAAACCAAATATAGAAAGCATTCACAATACCAAAAACCAAATATACAAAGCATTCACCAAACCAAAAACCAAATATTAAAACCATTCACCAAACCAAACCAAAAACCAAATATAAAAAGCATTCACCAAACCAAAAACCAAATATAAAAACCAAAAATAATAAGCATTCACCGAACCAAATAAAAAACGGTTGTCCATCATCCTGAGAAAAAAAAAACATAACTGTTGTCCTTCATCAAAACCAAAAACTAAAACTCAAAATCAGGTTTTTTGGGCTCGTTGACTGGGTTTCCTTGTGCTCTTCTCTTTCCTTTTTCCTCTTTTCATGGGTTGTCTTGTACTCTTCCACTGCAGCTTCAACTTGAGGTGCAACTCTTCTTGCTTCCGTGAGCACCATATGCCTTATGTAGTTCATGGGCTCTCGAACAAGGTACAAAGCGATCTGCATCCTCCTCACTTGAGTGCATGGCTATCAACATCAACAAACATGGTGCTTACCACATGATTCAAAAATAACAATCAATTGTGGTTTTCTAATATGCGAATTAGAATTGTCTTTACCCAAATATAAGAGGAGTCCCAGCTTGCGCCATACATCCACATGCATACCCAGACTCCACTGTCAGACCTACATAAAATAAAAGCATTGCGTGATAAGAACCAAGTTGTTAAGTCGTCGTTTAATATCACAAAAAAATGGGCATACTTACCGATGAAGTTGTTCTTGATCCTTTGAAGGAGTTGGGTACGAAAACTCCGCAATCCTTGGTGGCGACAATCCCGGACCTTGTTCACGATAGAGAATCTTCCACAAGGCTTGCATAAAGCACATCTGTACAAATTAAGAAACGTTTGTACTTAGAAAGAGTTATTTACATTTTGTTGCGTTATAACGGCACAATGTCACAAATTTACCATTGTTTGAACAGATTGTAGTCGAAAGGAATTGCGGTCTTCATTTGGTTGTGGATCCAAGATATGGACTTCTTCCTTGTCCAACTTAATGACAACCAAGTACCAATGGGCATTATCTCTCATCGGAACACACACCTACATATGCGGAAATTGTCAACACGTATTAAAAAAATAAACTGCAAACCATGTAATACTTATTAAGACGAACAGTTTACCTTGTTCACCATATTGGTTCGACTAAGGAATTTTGATTGGTATAGGTCTAATGCCATCATGGGTGTTATTCCACATGAAATCACTAGTTCCTGCCCATGTGGTAGTTGCACAATTGAAATTTTGTCAACACAATATGATTCACGTTAAAAAACATGTGTTGTAATTTTTTTGGTGAGAGGAAATTGTCATTAAGTATAATCGGAACACAACCTGTAGTTCAGCAGGCAGATAGCACACTCCTTTTCCGTCCTTGGAATTTGTCCACAACTCTTCTAGAGTCAAGTGGCAGGCCATCGCTGTTATAACCTAATATAACATGGACAAAAAACACTTCATGATACTATCGAGTTGTTATAAAATAATTCTACGTAGAAAGCATTGATAGTGGACATGTAAAATTTTTTTTTGGAGTTCCGTTGATTACATCAGCATCTACGAATGAGCGAGGGCTTAAGGACCACAATGACTTCCTCGTACAAGAGTTGTTGGAGGTTTTGACCAATACTTCGTCAGGTGGCAGATGGGCTAAAAATATATAGTGAGCAAGCTGGATTTGCTCATCATCGTATTCCATAGCGGTAGGTAGCTTAAACTTCAAAACAACCTGGAATAGGGGCCACAATAAACACGAGTTGAAATGCATTCGTCATGATGGAATAACGGCAAAGAACACTTCAATGGCAAACATGACACCTTTATTACCTTGTCAACAGAAGGTAGACAAATACTTTTTCCATTTGGCTTCTTTGGTGTGACCTCAGAGTCAGATTCATCGTCCGAAATAAAAACAATGACTGAAGCAGGAGTGGGTGGAGTGCTTACACCTTTGCCTTTGGGTATCCTTGGTTTCTTTGTTGGAGTCACAAATTCGGCTGTCTCCTACAATGACAGTGAACCTGCGATTAATAAATTAACTAGAATGAATTTCAATGGTAAAAAGAGCTATTATACATACCACGAGCTTGGACGAAGAGCGAGTAAATCTCCTATTTTCCATGTTGTGCCTCTAATCTAAGCTTTACTCTGTACTCAAAATCGCGGCAAAGAAGGATATGGAACCACTGCTCTACCGATGAAGGTTAATTATATATACAAGGTTAGGATAAATTGTGGCGCCATATTTTTCCCGCGGAAAAATAGTTAGGGTTTAGTCTAAGGTACATGAACTTGGGATAAACATGGGTAGTTATTAAACCTAAAATTAAAAAGATACTTTCTTCGATTGAATAGAGAATTGAGTGCTATTAGTAAATATTCGCTCATATTAATATTTGATCCTTCCCCATACACGTAGTAGACACCTAGAGTCAGCTGGCGTTTGGCTTTACTACGAAAGGTTTTTCATTTTAAATATTTTCGTTATTTGTGAAAATGGTAAAGAAATCACTAAGATAAAGAACAGAAAGTGCAACTCGTTCCTACCAAAAATAAAAGATATCACAAATCGTGTTATTAATGGGGATAATTATTAAGTGGCCCGTTGAATCATTAATTCGGCCATCATTCCCAGTAGGGTTTTGTAATCTACGTCCTTGGTTCCCCAAAATTTCCAGCCGTGACAATGACGTCGGAGGCAGACTCACCATTGACGTCGGAGGGAGTCCTAGTATTGACGTCGGAGGGAGTCCAAGAAAACGCTGGTGCCGGAACCAGTCACACCACCCAGGAAGATAATGTCGCCGATCTCTTATTGCTACAGCCTGAAGATATTAAAAAAATGAAGTTCGATGATACAGAAGAAGCCTATGATTTCTACATGGACTACGGGTTAGTCAAAGGCTTCGACATCAGAAAATCAGACATTGGTCGTGATAAGAACAAAGTTATGATATGGCGTGACTATGTATGCTCTGGCGAGGGAAAGAGGCGCATGAAGAGCACAGAACGAAAGAGAGAAGCAAGAGGGGAGACCAGATTTAACTGCAGAGCCAAGATGCGTGTTAAACAACACAATGTCGATGGGAAGTGGTACGTGCACCAGTTTGATGATGTACACACACATGAAACGATCCCGAGAGAATATAGACACTACATGAAAGGGAAACGTCGTATGAGTGATGCAGTCAAAGCAGCGATAAATTTTAGAAGAGCTGCAGGTATGAAAACTTCTCAAATTGTGAATCTGGCCGTATCAGAAGCAGGAGGCTACGACAATTTGGGGTACACGAGGAAGGATGCATATAATTATGTGGACAAAGAGAGGAAAGAACAAATCAGTGAAGGTGATGCCGCAACAGCCCTAGCCTACCTGCAAGCTAAATGCACCGCGGACGAGCATTTCGTTATTGAACTAAAGAAGGATGACGACGACCGGCTTATTAACATTTTTTGGGCCGATAGTATTTCTGTTGCTGATTATGCATGCTTTGGTGAATTACTGTCATTCGATGCTACTTACAAAAGGAACATTTACCAGATGCCTCTCGTGATTTTTTCAGGTACTTTTCCTTCACACATAGAATTATCTCGAGCATGCTAAAATAACCCTAGAAGTTTGCATAATCTAACTTTGTTTGAACTTTTTAAGGTGTCAACCACCATTCGCAAACTTGCGTATTTGCATGTGCTTTCTTGGCTAACGAGAGAGAGGACAATTATATTTGGGTGTTGGGAGCTTTGAAGAGAAGGCTAGGCGGTGTAGATCCCAAGACTGTTATTACAGATGGGGATAGAGCAATGCGTAATGCTATTCACAAAGTATTTCCCGATGCAACACATCGTCTATGTTCCTGGCATATAGACAAGACTATAACCAGAAATGTGAAGAATCATCCTACTTTTTTGCCCCGATGGAAGCATTTTGTGTCAGCTGACTGGGAACCTTCAGAATTCGAAGAAAAGTGGGAAACAGTGGTTGAGGAATTCTCCCTTCAGCACAACAATTGGGTCTCCAATTTATTTGACCAAAGACATGAATGGGGGTATGCATATTTGCGTTCGAAGTTCTTCGCAGGCTTGAGTACAACATCAAGATGTGAAGGACTGAACTCTCAACTTGCCAACTATATCGAGAAGGATAAAAATCTCCTTGAGTTCTTTATTCACTTTGATCGTTGGACTAGGGATATGAGGGAGAATGAGCGTCATGCTGATTTTGAATCCATTCATCGAGAACGAACCATCACAAGCAATGTCTTAGTCTCACTTCAGAAGAGTGGAGCGGCGGTTTTCACAAAGAACGCATTCTTCTTATTCAGAGACGAGGTTGAAAAGTCGGCATGTTGCATAAGGTTGGAGACAGAGCGATCGGAAATTGAGCATGTGTACAAGGTCAAGGTGTCTGGCATGGCTAAGGTATTTCAAGTCACGTACGCAGTTGAACCCTTTGCAATGGAATGTAGTTGTAATCACTACAATTATATGGGAATACCATGTCGTCATATGATTTTTGTACTGAAAGAAGAGAGCATACTGGAACTTCCGGAAGGCCTAGTACGTCGAAGATGGTCAAAGAAGCCGAAGACACTAGAGAGCTTGGACGAACCGGGCAGACTAGATGAATCGCAACTTTTCGCATTGAGGTTTGCCATGACTATCACTTTTAATTTTTTTTTTTAGTATTGGTTCGAAGCTAGGTGAACATTAATTTTACTCACTTTGTATAAAATCTTGTGTCAATCAGGTATGGTACTATTCAACAACACAGCTTACAACTAATGTTAAAAGGGGCAAAATCTAGTGAGTGCTTCAAGATTGCTCGTGAGGGAATTCAATCATTATGTGAACAGTTGGACATGGTGGACACTGGCAACGTGGACATACCCGGCATTAATAGGCCGAAGGCGAATGAAATTTGGTTGGATCCATTACAAGTCAAAGCTAAAGGTTTGGGGGCTAAAAAATCTAAACGGAAGAAAGGAGAACCACGACAGTGTAGCAATTGCCAGGAATTTGGCCACTATAGGACCCGATGCCCACATCCTGTTGGCTATGTGAAGCCAACCTCAAACGGTGATGCCCCGAATGATGGTGTTTCGGAAGAAGGTGGCGGTGGCGATGACAACGATGTTGATCCTCCCACCACTCAAGATCAGTCGGAAACAGTACAGAAGAGAAGGCAAAAGCATTGCAGTAAGTGCGGTTCTACCAATCATAATGCAAGAACATGTACTGGGTCAGGACCATCGGATGATGAAAATGACGATGATGAAAATGACGATGACGACTATTATGAGCAACCTAGGGTAAGAATAAGATATAATTGTTCGTGTCTACACAATGCAGTTGCATCCAATATTTGTGTACGTCTAAAATCGTCGTTATCGATTTTGCAGAAGAGGCCTGTTACAAGAAGTAGCAAACTAAGGATTGTTGAAAACTTGGAGTGAAGATGGACGTCCTTATCCTATTCGGATTAGGACTAATGGACTATGTGAAGACTGCCAGTATCATCTTGAAGCGGCGTCGTTTGATTTATAAGAAGACTGTTGCCATCTGCGGTATCGTTTTACTTGTGTGTCGTTTTAACGGTGTGTCTCTTTGGTTTATAAGAAGACTACTGCCTGCTACGGTGTCGTTTTATTTAGTTCGGATGGATTTGATTGAATTCGACCTGGAGGTTTTTCCCTAAATATATCATGTGCAACATTTCAGTTGAATTATTTTTCTCACTCGTTTTTTTTTTATTGAATTATTAGATCGGATTTTTTACTTGTTTATAAATTTACTTACTTTTGGCCACTAAAATTATGACATGTAATTTGGGCGTGAAATGACAAGAGCATGCGCCGACAGAGGACTTCTGAAAATGGAGGCAGTAATCAAGAAATAAAATACAGTATTTTTATTGAGTGAAATATCCCTCACCGATATATTATTAATATCTCAAACACTAAAAGTACAAATCTTGAAAAACAAAACAATGTACTTTCCCTCCTCCCACTTTTATACTATACATATGGCAACTTTTCCCTCTTGTATATATTTTGGGAGCATGATCAACAAGTACGCGTCAATGTCGCACAAAAGAACCATCATATGACGTAGGGTTCCACAACACCTATTATGGAATCGTAACAACATATGATGATTCTTTAGGCGATATTCAAACGGCGACTTATTGTCATTGCTCCCCTCCCTGCCTCTAACAAAGACCCTGCATGGAGAGAAAAGGAGAAACATTACAACGAAGGATTTAGTTTAACAGTCATGATCTAACAATGACATAACTAAAGGAACTGAGATCTAAAATAATACGCAGTCTCATCTTTACCACTGAACCCGAAAATAAAGCATGGACAGGAGGACGGAGAGGCGGATGGGGATGATTTTCGGGGTTGAGAAGATGGGAGAAAGGGGTCTTTTCAGGGATTGAGAGGAGGAACGGACAACAGCAGGAGATGAGTGCCTCTTGGGTTTCGGAGCATGGTCTCTCCCTCTCTGATTAAAGAATTTATAAATGAGCTCATAAATTTACTTTGCCTTTCCAGCCCTTCCCATTTCCTGAAAATCACACTCCCTACCGCTGCCTCGGCCTTGGTAACGTCAGCACTGGTTAGGGGCAAATGCGACTTTCCGAAAACGGCGATATCTGATTGGGTGACACGCCGCGGTTAGGATTGAAGCTCTTTCACCATCGGATTAAACGAAAATTTAGGAATTGACGGCGGGAGATGGGGATGTGCTTTTAGACTGGCTTTGTAGATTAAATAACTTTTTCGTTTACCAAAATTAATCTACAGATTTGGTACATGTAATTGTAACCCTAAACCCTAAACCCGAACCAATCAATACCATATACTCTACAACAATAACACCTTAGAGCATCTCCATCCCATTGCTAAACCAACCTTTAGCAATTGGCAAAGTCTAGGTGGCAAATCACTTGGCAATTGCAAGGGATGGAGAGCCAATTGCTTATTTAGAAATTACAAAGAAAACTTAGGGATGTACGTGGTTTGCAATTCTTTTAACTGAAATTGCTAAATATGATGATGTGGCTATAGGGACCACGTTTAGAAATTGCTAGGGATGGAGATGGTCTTACCCGAACCAATCCAACCCATTGCTTATTTAGTGGAATCCTAGGTGGCACCATTATTTAGCAAGATTGCTAAATTAGGAATTCTTCTTGCAATGCCAAACCCTAATACACGAACCAATCAATAACATATACACTAAACCATCAACACCTTGCTTATTTAGACCATCTCCAATGGTGCAATTCTTGAGAATTGCAAGCTGATGTGGCAAAGGAGTGAAAGTGGGACGGTGAGTTGCATTGACGTGGGATCAATTACAAAAGTTGCAAATTTGCATCTGATGAATGTTTTCATGCAGTTGCAAATTTTCATGCAGCACACACATATATACAATTCCAATCACAATACTTTACATAATTCGAATAACACAACGACAAAAAACAACTTGAGAGATGCACTCAAATTAATATAATACACTCACCAATTAATATTGAATTGCATTGAAAATTAAGTAGGACCCACGGTCACAATTGATATATAGTTAAAGTTGCTAAAGTGGCATTTGGGACCATATATTTGCTCGGTGTTGGAAACTTGAACTGAAACTGGAAGTCCTCCTATGCCGAGTCGTTTGGTATATAAGAAGACTGTTGGCTCTTGCGGTGTCGTTTAATTTATGCACTCATTAATGGTCACTTGATGGCAATTTGTAAGCACTTGATGGTAATTGAGAATACTACACCTCCCCCTAGTAATTTGACATTACCACGTTTTCTTACTTCTTTTTCCAAATTCCATACCATCAATTCTCACAAAACTAAACCTTATCCAAACGTGAGTTTTTTTTTCAATTTCCACAAGTCAATTCCTTGGTTTTGTAAAACATGGAAATTCAGACAAATTTCAACGTTTTAAAATTTCCACATCCAAACGACCCTAAATAAATCATGTGCAACATTTCAGTTGAATAATCTTGAGAACTAGTTTTTTTTATTCAATTATTACATCGTATTTTTTGCACTAATTTTGAGCACTCATTAAATGTGTAGAGCATGTGGCTACAGAGGAGCAGAGTTCGAAATCCGGCAAAAAATCCGGTTGGCCCAATCGTAAAGACTTCTAAAAATGGAGTCAGTAGCCAACAAATAAAGTACAGTATTTTTATTGGGACTGTAGGATCCCCTCCAGATTTTAGAAGATCTCAAACGCTAAAGTACAAAGTACAGTATTTTTATTGGGAGTGTAGGATCCCCTGCAGATTTAGAAGATCTCAAACGCTAATAGTACAAAGTACAGTATTTTTATTGGGAGTGGAGGATCCCTCGCATATTTAGAATATCTCAAACACTTTTGGAAGCCGCCATGGAAGCGAAGAGAGAAGCAGAAGAAAAAATCACAAAACAGTATACAAACATAAACAAATGTTACATAGAGTCGAACAAAAACAAAAAGCTGTACTTTCCCTAACTATTTTATCCTATTATACATATGGCAACTTTCCTATCTTGTATACATTTTGGGAGCATGATCAACAAGTACGCGTCAATATGGCGCAGAAGAATCATCACATGAAGTAGGGTTCCACAACACCTATTATGGAATCGCAACAACATGTGATGATTCTTCTGGCTATATTCAGACGTCGACTTATTGTCATTGCTCCCCTCCCTGCCTCTAACAAAGACCCTGCATGGAGAGAAAAGGAGAAACAATACAACGAAGGATTTAGTTTAACAGTCATGATCTAACAATGACATAATGAAAGGAAATGAGATCTAAAATAATACGCAGTCTCATCATTACCACTGCACCCGAAAATAAAGCATGGGATAGGAGGACGAGAGGCGGATGGAGTTGATTTTCGGAGTTTCATATTGAGAAGATGGAAGAAAGGGTTCTTTTCAGGGATTGAGAGGAGGAGGAACGAACAGCAGCAGGAGATGGTTTTCGGAGTCTCATATTGAGAAGATGGAAGAAAGGGTTCTTTTCAGGGATCGGAGCACGGTCTCTCCTTCACTGATTAACGAATTTATAGATTGACTCGTAATTACTTTTACTTTCCCTCCCTTCACATTTACTGAAAATTACAGTCCCTACCACTGCCTCGGCCTTGGTAACGCCAGCATTGGTTATGGGCAAAAGCGACTTTCCAAATTCGGCAATATCTGATTGGGTGACACGCACGCGACGAGGATCGAAGGTATTTCACCATCGGATTAAGGGAAAAGTTTAGGAATTGACGGTGGGAAATGGGGATGTACTTTTATAAATAGTCTGAATTTGTAGATTAACTAACTTTTTCGTTTACCAACATTACTCTATTGATCTGGTTTATGTTATTCTAACTTGAAACCCTAAACCCTAAACCCTAAACCCTAAACCCTAAACTAAACCCTAATACACGAACCAATCAATATCATATACTCTACAACAATAACAACACCTTATAGGCTTATACCGTAACCAATCAATAACATATATACTTTAAACCATCAACACCTTGCTCCTCACTTATACGTCCATAACCTTCAAGACCTTATACTGTATACCAACAACACCTTCTTCTATCTCTATCCCCAACTTTCAATTTATAATAAGTGTTTCCTTTGAAATATAAAATGGAACCCACCTTGGCAATTACGTACTAGCATAATGTAGGGATGTAGATGAATAGAAATTGCTAAGTGATGAATTGCTAAAATTGATGATGTGGCGGTAGGGACCTCGTTTAGAAATTGTTGTTCAATTTTAGGGATGAAGATGATCAATACACTAACCCAATACCATATACTCTAAACCATCAAAACCTTATACAATATCTTATTTTAGGGATGGAGATGATCAATACACTAACCCAATACCATGTACTCTAAACCATCAACACCTTATACAATATCGTATACCTATACGCTGATAAATTAAAATTATAACTTGCTTTTCAAAACATAAATTAAAAATTGATACTCACTAAGTATCGAACCACAAACCTCTACTTTATTGACTAAGCAAATAAGAGACAATTAACCAATTAAGCTACATCACATTGATGACCATCTTGCATAATTTCGCTTTCTTATTAAGTGAAGGGTTAAAATGAACGATAAATATATCACAGGGGATTGTTTCAACTTCGGCGGGGACTGAGAGAGTGGAAAAGGGGTAATTATTCTACCAAACAGAAAAGAAAAGGGGGAATTAATGAAGAGTTAAATTGGACGGATTGTCTTTACCACGCCACTACAAAATCATTCGGAGCAAAAACACGCAGGTTCAAATCAAATAATAAATTATCAGCATTTATAAGCAGATATAACGAATTATGTCTTAGTAATAAGGCATGATCAGCATTTATAAGCAAATATAAAGAAAATATATAATCGAGAAAAAATAAGACAACACCTACCCTCACCCTTTAACCAATCGATACCATATGCTCTAAACCATCAACACCTTATAACCTACCCATATACCATATACTCTATACCATCAACAACCTAATACCCTAAGCAGTCAGTACCCATTTCCTTTAACATCAACACCTTATACAACAATCGTATACCTATACGCTGATAAAATTTTACATTTTGAAAATACTTGCCCAACTAAAGTACATAGGTACTTCAAAAGTGAAACTCTAACTTTTGTTTCAAAACATAAATTCAAAAAATATCCTCACTCAGTATCCAACCACAAGCCTCTAATTAGTCTACAAGAGGTTTGTTATGTACGAGTGCATTGCATAAAGAGGGGAAATCGGTGAGAGAGTGGAATGGGATCTCAATTAATGAAGAGTTAAATTGGGCGGATTGTAGTTTACCTCGTACCGCTAAATGTGTAAAGAGACACGCTAGCATTTACCAAATCCCAAAAAAGATGGAACATAGAATTATGTTTAAATTGCGTGAACTCAATGAATGATCAGGATTTTAGAAGCAGAAGCAGATGAAAATAAGTAAAACAAAGAATCGTCACTGAGAGTCTGAGATAGACAATTATCAAAGGCCCAACCTAATGACAATCCGGAACTCAGTATCTATTATCAACAAACTAGGTGTCATGGGTCCATGTACAAGCCCACGTTTGAATGTTATTTAAAAGCCTGCAAAAATCAATGATCAGACCCAGTCCAACTAGAATTAGTCCTAAACGCACCGTTAATACATAAACACAAATTAAGGAGACCTCTCTGATTCGAATCAAATTAGGTCTTCTTCATCTCCTTCCTCAATCCTCTGGGCGAGACGAACACTGCATATCAGGAAACCTTAATTTCACCGAGTGATAGAAGTTTCGAGAAAATGACAATAACGCTAAGACAAGATGACAAAGCACTAGCGACATGAACCCTAGGGTTAGCAAATCTCTTTCAAGGGTTCTTTTGCAAACGAAAAGTTTGATGAACACAATAATAGACATGGTCGCCGTAATCGTGTTAGAAAGAGATAGGCGAGTAAATTCCGCACGGAAATAAAATGGCGATGAACAAAACGTCGATTTGTGGATAAAAGGATTTGGGGTTCAAAACGATGATTATGTGAGGATTTCATATTGGATGGGGATCTTCTCTTCGAATGTGGATACATAGATTTGGCGTATGAAACATGATGATGTTGGGGATTTGAGATTGGATAGGGAGCTAAATCGAATGTGGATCAAATAATAAAAGGATTTGGGTTTCGAAACGATGATTTTGTTGGAGATTTCAGATTTGATAGGCAGCTTATGATCGAACTTCGAACTTAGAGTTAGAGGGGACCCTCCAAGGCGAATGAGGGATCGTAGAAGGGAGACAGGAAATTGGTTAGGGCGGCGGGTCGTATCCATAGGGTTTAACCTCTTAATCGCTATCATTAAACCGGGTACAGTTAGGTTGAAGTCCGTAGAAGTCACCATAAACGCTTCGTGATGCATTTGGTAATTTTCCTTGCCCCCGGTTACCCGTACCCCGGATTTTGCCCTGGGCACCGTAGAACAATAATTTTGACAAATCAAAACCGTTGATTTTCATTTCAAGATTAAATGAATATTATGCATTGGATTAGTGAATTAGGGACTGGGTTTTATCCATTAGAGGTTAAGGTATAGTATCATGCCAAAAACTCCGGTTAATTCATTGTCTAAATAGCAAAACTCAACGGGCGTACGGTAGACTAAGGTACGTCCGGGCGTACGCTAGCCTTTGCCATATATATATATATATATCAAATAACAAAAAGAAAAGGAAAACCCTACCCCACGCCCACCTGCCACCCACACCCTAATCGGCATTAATGCCCCTGTCTTTCTCAAACTCACAATTGCGATTTTCTTTCACCCACCCGGCAGTGCCGCCTCACCGCCCCCTCTCTCTCTCTCTCTCTCTCTCTCTCTCTCTCTCTCTCTCTCAAGCTATCGATCGTATTTTCTTCCTTTCTTCTTCTGCGATTCTTCTTCTTTCGTTTTCCTTTGCTTGAACGTGGAGGCGGCGTAGTACAGAGGATCTGGGACGTGGAGGGCCAGAGGGGGCTCTCTGGCGGCCACCAGAGTTTCGACAAACCCTTCGGAAGAGCAGAAGGAGGTTCAACGACTGCTTAGCTTTTTGTATTTTAGGGTTCATAATGAAACCAAATCGACTGCGAGGAGAATTCATTTTTTTCTCACGTTTTTTTTTAATTTCTGGATCTATGGGAAAAAACCACTTGGGCGGTTCGAATGGCTAACCATTTCGGCCGCTCAAAAACCGCCCTTTCTAGTCGCTGCAGTTATTTGAGTGTACCAAGCCGGACTGGAGGCTGGGTACCAGTTTTACCGGTCCCACCAACCGGCTCGGCTCCGTCTTAACAACACTGCATGACTCGTCCCAAATATCACAATAAAACTCCCAATTAAGGCCCAAGTATAAACCTCAATTGGGTGCAATATAGGGCAAGTATGTTCAAATGTCAACCCGGGCCGGTCCATGTACACTTACTTCAATTGTTTGAAACATTATCTAGTTGTTGGTTGTTTGATTGAAAACTATGGTCTACTATTAAACCGAAGGCAAAAGTAATTGGCACTACCACAACTTGTCGAAATGATTGAAAATGTATTGTGGAGGTGACTCGGAACCGTAAGCGAAGTGTAGCAAGTCATGAAGCATCACTCTCTCGGTCGCTAGGCCAAAGAAATTGGGATAAGTTACTAGGATAGCTCTCTTGGCCTATTCGACTAAGGGCTATTAACCTTCCCTCTCGGGTCGGAATTCGGACGGCTAAAACACAATCAAGCTAGATGCGAACACAAATGAGGAGGGTTTCCCTACATTAACCTAGATAGGATACATGATTTGCCTAAGAAAACCCAGCTTTACAAGCCTCTTTTACCAAAGGGGGTTTTCTCTCTACCTAGGTTAGAATGGCAAATGGATTGATAGGAAAACACACAACACAATCTTCCATGAAAATACCTCCAAACTCGTATTAAAACACACCCTCACACAAACAATCATTCCATACAATCAATCATATGGCAGAAGTTAGGGTTCACAAACACCCAAGTGAAAAGGGAAACTACTCCATGCTAGGAGAGGGGAAAACACAAGGAGAAAGAACAAAAACCATCATGGAGATACTTGAATCCTTCCTTATGAAGAAGAGATCTTCCTTTGGGGAAGATTTTTCCCAAATCCTTCCTTGGAATGAAACCCTAGCTTTTTCTCCCTTCTTGTTCATCACTTTCTCTCTCTAGAATTCTTAAGAAAAAACTTTCTCACTCAAGTTCTCTTCCCCCTATCTTCCTTAAGCTCAAGCCTCCTTTTATACCCAGATCAGGCTCAAATCGCGGTCCCAGTTCACGACTGTGAAATGAAAGCACGGACGGTGATCTCAAGTCAAAACGCGCCAATTCACGAGCAATGACCTGAGTTCACGGTCTTACAACCGTGAACTGACTTGAGTCCAGTGAGACTGAAAAATGCTCCGGAAGTCTGGCGGTTCACGGCTAGGGGCTCCAGTTCACGGTCTTAGTGACTGTGAACTCAAAGCTTCCACCGTGATCTGCTGCTGCTTCCACCCTTTGACCCGATTTTTTCCCCTTTCGTCCAACTTTTGACTCCGGGGTTGGTTCCACCTGCCATAGTCTGGAAAACACCAAAACAAGGCAAAACCCGACGTAAAACCAAACCTCCCGGAGAGCAAATGAGCCCGAATCACTCCCCCCCCCACCCACACACACACTTAGACGTTTGCTTGTCCCCAAGCAAACCATTTCCAACCTAGGTGGTATCTCTACCTAACAAAATAACTTGGGGAAAAATCAAAAGGCACCAAGTGGTGAATCTCAATGGCTATTGGGAATCAACACATGAACCGTTGCAAGCAATACCGACATCCACCACAAATGACATTTGAATGCCTCAAGAATATGCAAATGAAAAGTTCTCACCCTGTTCATAAATCAATGCAAGTCCCGACAAGACCACTCACCAACCACAACTAACCGTGCATAGAGTTCAAGTCCAAGGCTCAAATAACGGGGCAACATAGGTCCTCACGGAGGTTAGATATGAACATGAAAAACAAGAATGAATCACTCACTCTCGACTAGTGGGGTCGAGACCTTTTTGTTCAAAAGATGTGCACAATCATCAACACTCAACCCTATCTTCTCTCCACCAAGGCAGCAACCTCTAAATGCTAGAGTTCACGGGATGGTTGTCATCACTAGCTTGTCCGGAGGTCTTAGACACGGGTTCAAATGACTGGCTATTGTCTTGTACATGGTTAAAAGCCCTTTTGGGTGGTGGCAAGCATAGCATGAGGTTCTACATCTTCAACCTAAGACCAAAGGTTCCAAGGTTTTGACTAGAACCTTTCCTCCAATCAACGACCACTAGCATCAGCCAAAAATCACACTTCCCTACTTCCAAACCACTACCAATCATGAACTACATTCAAGCACACTTCTTCGGCCTATTCTTGCTATTCACATTCCACACTTAGTAGTGAAGGAGTTGAACAATGGCTTAGGTTTTTCAATGGCATGAGTGCCAAGAAACCCTTTCTAAACACTAAGACTTTTGTGTAAAATCTCAACTTTTATTTACCCCATTTTGGGTTAATTGCATGGTTGGTCACTGAGATTACAAAAAACGTTCAAGTTTGGTCACTCGAAATATTTAAATCCATTTATGGTACTTCAGTTTACTGAAACCGTTCACGTTTGGTCACTCTCCGTCCAACTCCGTTAACTTTGGCTGATGTGGCAGTCAACTCTCAAAGTTGACCGTTAACTTAGTGACGTGGCAACTAAAAAATTATTAAAAAATAAAAAATAAATTTTTATTATTTCCACCTCATTATTACATTCATTAAAAAAATAAAAAAATAAAAAACCTAATTAGGTTTTTTCCACCTCTCATAATTCTGGATTATTAAGAATTAAGGAGTAAAAAAAGAAACAGATACAAAAAAAAAATTGTTGAATCAATGAATAGGCGCAAGCTGTTCGGAAAATATCAACAGGCTCCCCCCTTCATCGGCATGGTAGGATGATGAATCAACACCTCCTTGTTCTTCCCCTTGAGATGAAGCAATTTCGTCCAGAACCCTTTCTTCTTCTTCCCACCTGCGTACCCAAAATCACCCCCGCCGCCCTTGTCGTTGTAATTACTAAACATCGCCTTCTCTCCTCCCGGCCCGCCACGGCGTCTCGTCGCCTTCGGCGGCTGGGGAGTGAACGAATACGAAGCCGCCACAAATCGACACTTCTTCAACCCCGACGACGACTACTACGTCACATCCGGCGGCGCTAGCCGGAACGACATGGAGCCTATGTCGGAGGACGACGCGCTCCGGTGGTGGTCGTGTCCCACGCGCTTCTTCTCCGCCCCCTTATTGTTGTTGTCGTCATCGTCAATGTTGTTGTTATTGACAGTATCGTGGTAATCGTCGTGACTTGATGGAGCTGAAGAAGAAGAACAAGAAGAAGCGGAAGCAGCAGAGGACGGCACAGAAGCAGAGAGTCGCGGCGGGGCGGCGTGGTTGAGGCGGAAGAGGCGATCCCTGAGGCTGGAAGGGCAAACCCCTTGCTTCTCCTTGTGGGTGGAAAAAACCTAATTAAGTTTTTTATTTTTTTATTATTTTTTAGTGAATGTAATAATGAGGTGGAAATTATAAAAATTTATTTTGTATTTTTTTAATAATTTTTTAGTTGCCACGTCACTAAGTTAACGGTCAACTTTGAGAGTTGACTGCCACATCAGCCAAAGTTAACGGAGTTGGACGGAGAGTGACCAAACGTGAACGGTTTCAGTAAACTGAAGTACCATCAATGGATTTAAATATTTCGAGTGACCAAACTTGAACGTTTTTTGTAATCTCAGTGACCAATCATACAATTAACCCACCCCATTTTATTACCTCTTTTTCATTTCTTTTTTCTTTTCCTACTTTCCTCATTTTTTTTAGGAGGGTGCTAGAGAGTAAAACACACGCCACTTTCATTTAAAAAACAATGCTCTCTATCAAGAACTTTCCTACAACACTACCTTTTCATTCCTAGCAAGAACCGTGCAAAATCCTCATATGTAGAACCTCAAAGGAGCTCCAAGCGAGAGATCCGAGACACAAGGATGACTCACACATTGACACAAAGAAAGGATAAGGGTCGTTCTATCAATCACCATTAAGATCAATAAGCCCGAAGATCCTAACACTAGAACGACCCAATGTCGCACGTCTCAAAGGGGTTGACTAAGGGATAAAATGTTTCTAGACAATCAACTTTTGAGCGTGGACTAATCATATGCCTCCATCATACTCAATAGTGACAACGGTGAATGTTACACACCATCACGAGAGGGATCTATCACACATGAAAAAACGATCGATACAAATCTCACATGGCTACCTAGCCACCCAATCATCTATTCCAATTTCACAAACTTCTTTTCAAGGCAATTGTGAGCAAAGAGTAATCAAGTCAAGAAATCCATTCATTCAAGCACACATGAGAAATAAACTTTTGCACATACGTAATGCAACTCTCAGTCATCATAATAGGATGCACTCAATCACATGCAACAATTGAAGGTCAATGCCAAATAAACACGAGATTCAACCCAAGCTGGCCATTTTGATTATGCATTGCTTGGAGCCCTCAAATTTTTCAAATGCATTCAGTCACACACACATGCTTAATAATAAACTACCCCCCCCCCCCACTTAAGATCGACATTGCCCTCAATGGTGTAAAATAGGGGGCAGAACGATGTTACCGCATGGCTTGGTGATTGAAAGTTGGACAATTTCCCGGGGGTAGGAGATTTGAGCTTCAAAGGGAAGACTACACAAAACACGAACACACGCACATTCTCGCTCGAGGAGAGTTTATTACCCATAATAAAGGTTCACAATACGATAAAAAGACAAAACATTACTAACCTCCATTGGGTTGCCTCCCAACAAGCGCTAGTTTTACATCTTAAGATAGACGGATACTTCAAACTAAACATCTTCTGGGAGCACCACCTCATTTGGGGCATTACCGCTCCTCCAAGATAGGGCTTGAGGTGGTGTTCGTTCACCTTAAATATCCCTTGCTCTGGGTGAGAAATCTCTACCACCCAGTATGGAAACACTTTGACGACCAAATAGGGGTCCGACCATTTTAACCTCAACTTCCCGAGGAATAGACGTAACCGAGAGTTGTACAAAAGCACATGCTCCCCCAGTTGAAATTATTTCCCCCCTTTGAGTCTAGCATCATGCAGGCTTTTTGTCTTCTCCTTATAGATCTTGGTGTTCTCGTAGGCCTGAAGACGCCACTCCTCGAGTTCAAACACCTGCAACTTTCTTTCATTTGCACATAAAGTAGGGTCCATATTTAGCAATTTGGTGGCCCATAAGGCCCTATGCTCTAGCTCTACAGACAAATGGAACACTTTGCCATACACCAATTGGTAAGGCGAAACGCTTATTGGTGTTTTATGGGCCGTGCGGTATGCCCATGGAGCATCATCGAGTTTCGCGGAGCAATCCTTACGGGATTGGTCCACCGTCTTCTTCGGTATCCTTTTCAGATCCATATTTGATAACTCCAGTTGGCCACTTGTTTGAGGGTGGTAGGGCATGGAAACCCGGTGGGTGACACCAAATCGATCGAGGAGTTTGTCAAATTGCCCTTGGAAATGGGTTTCTCGATCACTAATAATGGCCCTTGGGGTGCCAAAACGTGAAAAAATTTCTTAAGAAACCCACAGACTCGTCTAGCATCATTAGCGGGGAGAGCTGTTGCGTGAAGCTCCACAACAACCATACTCCACCATCAGAATGATGTAGCCCAAGCTTCGTTCTGATGTACTAAATATGGAAGTTTCCTCAATATGGAATCATGGAAGAAAAATGAGAATGGAGAGATTTGAGCAGAAGGCAACTTGGAGAGAAATCAGCTCAAAACAAAGGTTGTCAACCAATTTGTTGGAAGCAATCAAGAAATAATGCACAACCCTTGAACTGCAAGCTAATGAAGACCCACTAACAGCTCGACAATGACGTGCTGAGGAGGAGCATGTCTATTTGATCAATATCCTGTAGATGGAAAGCTCGGAAATGATGAGAAACTCCTTGATTTAAGTTGGCACCAGCCTGGCATCCGTAGTTGCTGAATCGGGCATGCAAAGAGACCAAGAAATAGAAAGATCAACTCCAACGGTCAAGTTAACAAGAAAAGGAAAGAGGATCAGATTGCATCAAGGAGGAATCAATCACGCAAAACACATCAAGGAAAGAAAGCTCAGCAAATGAACTCCAAGAGGCAGTATAAAAGAAACTATAAGAATGAGGAATATGCAGACTTTTCGGATGAGACAAAATCAAGAGTGCAATAGAGTTTTGCGTGGGATTTTGTAGAGAAAGGTCAGCACAGAAGTCAGGGGGCTTCTGGGGTTTTGTACAGGATTGTATCAAGGTCTCTGTTAGTTGGATAGCTAATAGAGAGTGAAAAGAGTGAGGTTTGATCTTGCAACTCAGAACTCGGGGAGAATGCTGGTTTTTGGTTTCTGGGTATACAGAAGTTCTATTGGTAGGGTAGCTAATAGGGGAGATAGGTCGATTGTAGCGGGGAGCTAATAGATCTATGAAGTGTGTAATCCTAATTCGTTCAGGCTTCAAGATACATCCATAGTGAAATGTCAAAGATCGCGGTTTGCGAGTCTTTGACCGTGGAATAGTTAGTATCACATTCAACGGTACTGGAAACCACGTAAAATCCTTGTGTCCTGACTCACCTTCTTTCCTTATCGTTTGTGTATTGTTCTTGTACTTTATTACTGGTGTGCTCTGTTTTTGTTCTTGAATTGCAGGAGAGAACAGACCGAAGAACGAAGAAGAAGAGTCCAGCTATTTGGGTATAAAACACACCGTTTAAATCAATCCTTCATTCTGCAGAAGGCTTGAAACTCGTTGGGCTTGACAAGGTCTATAATTGGTGGGTCGTGGGTAAGCATTGTGCTTGAGAGAAATAGTTATTCAAGCCCATTCCAATATTCCATTTCATATACACGAGTCTGAAAGTCAGTCTGATTGATTCTCGATCAAACCCCCTTATGTATCATCTCTCACTTCTTCTTGGCGAAAGCTCGACGAGGGTGTTTCTGCAGGTGGTAGAATCGAAGAGAAGCTGGGTGATAAATAACCAACAAAGAGTACTGATTGTCTCGCGCTTGACGCACCAACAAGAGCTTGAGCCTCGTACCACCTCGAGACGTAGTACACGGCCACCACAATGTACTTGTTTCCAAAATATGAAGGAAAAGGGTCCATGAAATTGATACCCCAAACATAAAAAATCTAGCATGTAATAGAAACCGTTTGGCGAATCACATTTCAGTTAGAAACATTACATGTTCTTTGGCAACTATCGTAGTGTTGGAAAAATGCATTCGCATCCCGAAACAGCGACGACCAGTAGAATCCTGATTAGAGCACCTTCCTTGCGGTGTGGTTTCCACCATGGTGGCCTCCAATCGGTCCCTCGGGACATTGACTTAGAATATCCATCATTACTGTCTCCAGCACACACCTCCGAATGATCTCATCAGCTCCTACCCGAAAGAGGTAAGGATCATCGCGAAAATTACTATCTGAGATCGGAAAGAAACTTCCTTTTCACATTCGTATGCATTCCCTTTGGAAGTTGCCTTCCGACAAAATAATTAGCAAATTCAACGAACCACGGGGCGGCACTCTCAACGACGGCGAGCACAAACAACCTCTCATCTGGGAAGGTATCATTTATTTGGTCGTGGAAAGTGCTCCCCCCCCCCCCGGGACCTTGAAGACGGGAGAGGTGGTATGCCGATAGATTCATAGCTCCTTTCTTATCTTTGATCTCCACATCGAACTCTTGGAGAAGTAGGATCCATCTGATCAAACGGCGTTTGGCATCGTTCTTGCTTGTCAAGAAGCAAATAGCGGAATGATCCGTGTACACAATAAACTTCGAAAGCACGAGGTACGACCAAAACTTATCGAAGACAAAGATGACTGCCAAAAATTCCTTCTTTGTGGTTGTGTAGTTATCTTGCGCCGCATTCAACATCTTCGAGGCATAGCATATGGGTTGGAAATGTTTGCTCCGCCTTTGGCCCAACACTGCCCCCCCCCCCACTTCATAATCGCTAGCATCACACTTAAGCTCGAAAGGGAGTGCCCAATCTAGAGAAACCATGATCGGGGCATTCGTGAGCCTAGTCTTGAGGATGTTGAAAGCTTCGAAACATTCCTTCGTGAAGATGAAAGGTGCATCCTTCTCTAGAAGCTTCGTAATGGGTAGCTCTATCTTTGAAAAGTTTTCAATGAACCGACGATAGAATCCCATGCCCTAGGAAGCTCCGGATTCCCTTAATTGATGTCGGAGGGGGAAAGTTGCTTATGGTCTCGACCTTAGCGCAGTCCACCTCAATGCCTCTCTTTGAAATTTTATGCCCCAATACAATGCCTTCCCGCACCATAAAATGTGACTTCTCCCAACTTAAAGCCAAGTTGGTCTCCTCGCATCGTGCAAGAACCTTCTCCAAATTGGCCAAACAGTGATCAAAGAATCCCTGTATACCGAGAAGCCGTCCATGAACACCTCCCTGAATACTAAGAAGTCATCCATGAACAAATCCATTGATCTTCCAGGGGAATTGGTATTTGGAAATATCCGGACATCCCATCCAGGAAGCAGTAGTAGTTGTGACCTACGAGCCTTTCCAAAATTTGGCCGATGAAAGGAAAAGGGAAATAATCTTTATGAGTGGCATCGTTCAATCGACGATAGTCAATGCACACCCTCCACCTCGTCACCGTCCTTGTGGGAATAGGCTCTTCCTTCTCGTTAACCACCGTCATCCCTCCTTCCTTAGGAACCAACTGAGTCGGGCTTACCCATTGACTGTCGGAAATAGGGTAGATGATGCCAGCGTCCAAGAGCTTAATCACCTCGGCTTTCACCACTTCCTCCAGGTTAAGATTCACACACCTATGAGGTTGGCGGACTGGTTTGGCACCCTCTTCCATGAGGATCTTATGCGAACAAAATGAGGGTACAATTCCTCGAATGTCGGTGATTTTCCATGCAAGGGCCCGCTCATGCTGATGTATGACCTCAATAAACTTGGTCTTCTGGTCCGCTGTGAGGTTGGATTTGATGATAACTGGGAGCTTGTCGCCATCCCTCAGGAAGGCATACTCGAGGTGGGAGGCAATGGTTTCAACTCCAACTCGGGTGGCTCTTCCAAAGAAGTAGGGGTTTTGGGAAGGGGGACAAGGCTTCCACTTCCACTTCGTGGGCCTCGATGCAAACTTCCTCAACTTGTGCCGGATTTTCCTCCTCTGCCTGGAGCTCCGGGTCATCACTACCTACTAAAAAAACACTCCTCGAAAGGGTCATTACTGCGAGTGTCGCAATGAAATCGGACATATCATCACAGTATTCAATATCATCATGAAAGTAGGAGAACTTTATGTTATCATCTATTGACAAAGTAACCTCTTCCTCCCCTGCCCGGAGTACCAACTTTCCCGCATACACATCAATCAATGTTTTGGCAGTAGCCAAAAAATATCTACCGAGAATAAGGGGGACATCCACATTATCGTCGATGTCTAGAATGACGAAGTCGACTGGGTAAATGAGGGTCCCAACCTTAACGAGTAGATCCTCAACCACACCCTTAGGATGCACGATGGATCGATCAGCTAATTGGATATTCATCCTAGTAGCCCTAGGTTCTCTTAGGTCTAACTTCTTAAACAACCTATACGGCATCACATTAATACTAGCCCCCAGATCCGCCAAAGAATTTCCTATACACATATTGCCTATAAAACAAGGGATAATGAAACTCCCTGGATCTTTGCGCTTTGCGGGAAGGTGGCTCTTTAGGATGGCAGAGCAGTCCTCGTTTAGGGTCACAGTAGTCATTCCTTCCACCTTCTTCTTGTTGTGAGAAGGTCTTTCAATTACTTTGCGTACTTGAGCATCTGGGTGAGGGCTTCGAAAAATGGAATGTTGAGGAGCAATTGGTTCATCAATTCCTTGAAGTAAGCAAACTCTACCGCCATGCGATCGTTGTGGAGTCTGGAGGGGTAAGGAAGAGTTTGAATCGTTTTTCCCCTTCTTCGTTCTAATTGAGGAGTCAAGTCCACCTTGTCCCCACCAGTTGCACTCGTGTCTTCTTCTTGCTAAGGCAAGGCAGTGGCTTCATCTCGCTCTTTTGTCCTGTGAGGATTCTTCTAAAGGGGTATTTCTCTAGCCTCCTTCTCACTATGGAGGGTCACCGCCCCTAATTCGTCTTCATATAGTTGTCTTCAGGAGAGAGCAGCTTGCGAGATAGCCCCCATCCTTGTGGTCAAGGTTGTCAAAAGCGATTGATGACTTTGCAGTCCTGCCTCATTGAACGAGAACCTCTTTGTCGCCTCTTCATGAACCTTTCTATTTTTTGAACTTCTTATAGCTAGAACTAGCAAAGGTGGTCAGAAGCTCCTCCAGTGCAAACATCTTGTCGGAACATGGAGGGGACATAGAGCACAACTGCACACTAGAAGCCTCTTCCTTGTCCATCAGTGGAGATGCTGCTTCCTCATGTCTCGTACTCTCATTCCAATCACACGCCATAACCGACCTTTTCCCATGCTTCTTGTCCTCTAGGAGCGCATTAATTAATCGATCAATCTTAGCTTCAACCGGAGGATTCGCTCCTACGCTTTGCACTTGCCTTTCGGTGTTCCTCTTGCCACTTCTTGTCTATTATACCCTTTTTATCGCCATGTCTTCGAGCAACTCGGTCACCTGAATCGAAGTCATATTCATTAACTTCCCTTGACCTAAGGAGTCAATGAGTATCTTGTCGTCTTGGTGGAGATCGCCATAAAAGGTCTCAATCAGGAATTGCTTCTCGAATCCATGGTGTGGGCACTAGAGGAAGTCATCCGGGTATCTTTCCCATGCATCTCTCAATATCTCGTCTTCCTCTTGCTTGAAGTAGGTGATCTTCTCGCGCCACTCTGCCGTCTTTGATGGTGGGCAATACCGATTCATAAAAGTTTTGAGCATATCATCCCACGAGGTGATTGAGAGAGTTTGTCTATTGTTGAGCCACCGAGATGCATCTCCCGCAAGAGAGTAGGGAAATAGCTTCAACTTCAAAGCATCCTCGGGAACACCATTGATCTTAAAACTTCCTGCAAGCTCGATGAACTTCTGAGCGTGCTCCTTTGGGGACTCATTGCTAAGCCCATGGAACAAAGCGTTATTTCGGATCATGGTGATGAGGGCAGGCTTGATCTCGAAATTGTTGGCGGCCACGGACGGATGTCGAATGGCGGGTTGTATATCCGCCGCCCTTGGGGCCATATAGTAGCCGATGCTCCTCGGTTGCTCCTCCGGGGCTGCTCCAGCTTGAGCATTTTGATTAGCCTCAATATCCACTTCTCTTCTTTTCTCAACTTCCACTTCAGGTCCAGCTTGCGGTTGACCCCTCTCTTCTATCCTTCTTCTTGCTTCCACTAGCTCCCTCTCACAAGCCAAGAGTCGGAGAGTGCGGTATAGGTTCTCGTCTAGTGGCGCCAAAGGTGTCGGATTGCTTTGGGTCATACACCTCCCTGCGCACACTCAAAAAGAAACAGAACTCGTCTAACACAAGCAAGATTCACAAACACAAGCAAAAAATAGAAGCTAGATTAATACCAAACAATATTTTTGAAATAATGGAACGAATGCTCCCCGACAACGGCGCCAAAAGCTTGACTCATCCTAAATATCACAATAAAACTCCCAATTAAGGCCCAATTATAAACCTCAATTGGGTGCAATATAGGGCAAGTATGTTTAAATGTCAACCGGAGTCGGTCCATGTATACCTACTTCAATTGTTTAAAACATTATCTATTGGTTGGTTGTTTGATTAAAAACTATGGTCTACTATTAAAATGAAGGCAAAAGTAATTGGTTTTGAAACTTAAATGAGAAGGATTCACTTAGGTGTAGCTCCCCCAAACTCACTACCACGACTTGTCAAAATGATTGAAAATGTATGGTGGAGTGATTGAGAACCGTAAGCGAAGTGTAGCAAGTGATGAAGCATCACTATCTCGGTCCCTACGCCAAGGAAATTGGAATAAGCTACTAGGGTAGCTCTCTTGGCCTATTAGACTAAGGGCTACTAACCTTCCCTCTGGAATCAGAATTCGGACGGCTAAAACACAATCGACCTAGGTGCCAACACAAACAAGAGGGTTGCCCTACATTAACCCAGCTTTACAAGCCTTTTTTACCAAAGGGGGTTTTCTCTCTACCTAGGTTAGAATGGCAAATAGATTGATAGGCGAACACGCAACACTATCTTCCATGAAAATACCTCCAAATTCGTATTAAAACACACCAACTTACACAAACAATCATTCCATACGATCAATCACATGGTAGAAGTTAGGGTTCACAAACACCCAAGTGAAAAGGAAAACTACTCCATGCTATGGGAAGGGAAACACAAGGAGAAAGAGGAAAAACCATCATGGAGATGCTCGAATCCTTCCTTGTGAAGAAGAGATCTTCCTTTGGGGAAGATTATTCCCAAATCCTTCCTTGGAATGAAACCCTATCTTCTTCTCCCTTCTTGTTCTCCACTTTCTCTCTCTAGAATTACAAAGAAGAAGCTTTCTCACTCAAGGTCTCTCCCCACTTTCTTCCTTCAGCTCAAGCCTCCTTTTATACCCAAATCGGGCTTAGATCACGGTCCCAGTTCACGATCGTGAACTGAAAGCACGGACCGTGATCTCAAGTCAAAATGTGTCGCATCACTTAATCTAGTTCACGGGCAATGGCCTGAATTCACGATCTTACGATCGTGAACTTACTTGAGTCCAGTGAGACTGAAAAATGCTATGGACGCTTGGCGGTCCACGGCTAGCGGTTCCAGTTCACGGTCTTAGTGACCGTGAACTCACAGCTTCCACCGTGATTTGCTGCTGCTTCCACCCTTTGACCTGATTTTTCGCCCTTACGTCCAACTTTTGACTCCGAGGTTGGTTCCACATGCCATAGTCTGAAAAACACCAAAACAAGGAAAAACCCGGCATAAAACCAAATCTCTTGGAGAGCAAATGCCTCAAACGACTAAGGAAAGAGGGATAAAAAGATGTACAAATAAGCCTGAATCAACACAATAGGAAACTCGACGTCATTGTCCCTTATAATCGTCTTTCAAAGCTCCCAGAAGATAGCTATATGCGTCGTGGGCTCCTAATAAACTCAAAGTATAGCATTGGAGATTGGTCCTCTCTATGGTTGATGGGATCCCAAGGTTCTCGATGAAGTTATCATAATTTCTGTTGAATCTTCATCCCGCAAATTTATAGGAGATACATGTCTGGATCGAGTCCTTTGTTTTGGATATTGTCAATGTGGCAAGGAACTCCCTTTTGAGAACATCATCGCTCTCTCCTCTAATCTTGAATAAGGACAAAAGACTGGCATCATCGAGTCTCTGTCTCACTACTACGTCTCATCCCTAGTACTGGTAAGAGTTTGTCCATTCAAGCTCTCCTTGAGCGTCCAATCTCCATCCCTAGTACCTTCTTGGCAGGAGAAATGCAGTGAAGAAAGTGGAATAAAGGATGCATGGCTTCCTCTGGTGTGTCTTCTCAAATCTCCAGCTCGCTATTGGTCTCTAAAACCTCGGTCTAATGTGACAGCTGCCCACTCCTGCCCCTCAATATCCTGCAATCAAGCGATAGCCTTCTTCTGTTGTTACTAGAATATCTTTGAGAAAATATAACCTAAGAAGTAGACTCCCTCGAAGTCTCCTCCTTCTCTATCAAGATCACTGTCCTCATCCTGTTGAGTCGTGCCGACCTTTGAGGTGCTACATGCTCCTGCTCCGCTTGTGGTAGACTAGGATGTCGTGGTCCTCATGAAGAAGAAGCGCAATCATCTCCTTTATTTTTCTTATGCCTCTTAAGCCATCCTAGCATTCGATCCATTCTACTTCTCAATAGAAAAGAAACCAAATAAGGTAATAGGGGAATAACTCCACACTTTAACAACGTGGCTTCTTCTATAAGCTAATCATATAACTTTTCAAACACATATCAAGTTAAGTAACTCGTACACCTCATAATTTATTTAATCACATGCAAAGATAGAAAATATTCAAGCTCATAATGTAGAAGTAGCATGAACTATTTATCTTGATAATTTTGAAAACTTTGAAAACTTAAGTTGTATGAGTAGGCAAAGATCAATTAATAAGTTGGCACAAATAAATTTCCCATAATTTTATCCAACTTAGTAATGAAATCTAAAGCTAACAGTGCCCTACTCCCATTGAAAACTCAAATATTTTAAAACTTAAACCAAAGAAATTCAAAAGCGAGCATAGCTTGATGTTTAAAGCTCAATTTGAAAGATGCTACGCTAGAGTTTTGAAAATTTTGGCATGACCTTTGCTAAAAGTCATCTATCCACCCAAGCATTCATGTAGTTAAGATCATGATAAGCACCCCATGCAATAGTGGTGTAGCTAGGATTTCATTTAAGTGGGCGCCACACAAAAAAGTTACATATGCAGCTTCACGTTTCATATTATGAAATTATTCTTAAACTATATGAATCGGTAAAACTATCAAGATTGCACACTTAATGTATCCCACCAATAACCATTCAAAATTTCAATTCACTTTATGTGAAAGGTTGGCCAATCGTTTCAGTGCAAAAATTGTTATCAACGTGTGCATTGACAACTGGTAGTAGCAAATCAAATCAATTTTCACAAGCAAATACATTGACGAGAACTAATTTTCTCTTCTGACTATTGTTATCATAAAAATTTAATGATTTCCTATAATAGTTTGCTCTTCTTATCCATCTTGATAAACTAGAATGTAGAAATTAGTAGATGACATTAATTCATATAGTCTTTTGTGGTTTAACGGTTAGAATATTTGACGATTGACATTGAAATTTAGGATTTAAATATCATTATTAACATATTAATAATATTAATTTTTTGTGTTTTTCTACAAATCTAAGGGGTGTCATGGAACAACCTTATTTGCCTCTACTTCGCCTCTAATTCTAGCTATCATTATTCATTCATAAACATTGATTGCGCCTAGAATAGGCCGAAAATTAACAAGTGAACACCTACCTTTTGCAAGCAATTTTAAACTTGTTAATCCTCAATCGAAGTCCTAAATTCAAGATTCAAACTTCTAAAATCATCTAAGGAATATGGGTTCTTACTTGGATTGATGAGAAGTGCACAAAAATTGAAGAAAAGTCGAAGAACGAAGAGAGAGAAGAGGCGGCAGTGGCGTGGGATTTTCCAATGAGGTTTCTGGAATTTATTTGCTTGGGCTTTTTTGTTTAGTGATTTTTAAGTTGTATCTTGAATTTGAAGGGAAATTTTTGAGTTTTGGAAGTGGATTTGGTGAATGGAAGTTGAGGAAGTTGGGAGCAATTTTGAAACTGAGAGAGAAATGAGAGGTTTTCAGCTAATAGAGAGAAATGAAAGTTAAAGTGAAGGGTTGTGGGGTGATGGTGTCCGAAAATGTCATTTTTATAAGGCCTAAGGAAGGGATGGTGTTACGGCGGGTGGAGCCGCTGCAGCTTCCATTTGCCTTATGCATCGGTTTCCAGCATTCTCTCGTTAGAACACTTACCTCGACAGTACAAAAGTTGATTTTGTACTATTTTTCGTGTCAACAAATCCTTCTTTCTCATCGTAAGTTCAAAACTTTGCTCAAAATATAACACTTATCCAAGGGATACAATATTTTCCTCCAATTAGTAACTCAAAATTTCAAGCAAAAAAAAAACTTTGAAATTGAAAATTAATCTAGGAAAGAGAAATCCGGGTTGTCTCCACGGTAGCATTTCTGTTAACGTCATTAAGTTTGACGCCATGCATGAGATGTCTCGTTAGAACACTTATCTTTTATGCCTTTGAGCTAGGCTCAGCTAGGCTCCTTTTTAATTGATTCCACGATTAAGCTCCACTTCATCTTTATCTCCCCATCCCATTGCAAAGATTGGTTCGTGGTTGGTCCCATATGATTGATAACGATGGATAAAGTCTTAATTCTCCTTTGATGTCTCATACTTCATCTCCTCGATCATTCTAGCATTGTCTTTTCCCTTGTACTGGCTATCCTAAGTGCCCTTTGAGCTAGCTTAAGATTAGGAATTGGTGGAATTTCCTTCACCTCGCATCCATACTTTGGATCTTGACATGGTAATGAACTATTATGTTTGCCAAATTCTCAAATAGAGAATCAAATTGAAATTTTATCTCCTTCTCTGGATATTTTTCAAGTTCATCACTTCTTTTGATTGGCTTCTCTACTTTGTATAGGATCTTTATCACATGTAATGTTACTTCTCCGATGATGGAATCAATTCTTGCTCCAATAGTGGTAAGGAATGGTCTTCCAAAGAGGGTTGAATACTCTTTGTTTGACTCCATGTCAATCAAAAGGTAGTCGGGGAAGAAAATGAGTGGCCAACCTAGGTTCTTAAGCCTCGAACAACTCCAAGAGCCCTACAAGAGGTGTTGTTGGCTAGCGTGATCTCTATATTGGTATATATCATGTTAGCTAGTCCCATCTCTTAGTATTTATGCAATGGTAGTATGTTAACACTTGAGCCGAGGTCAGCTGACCTTTTTCCACGTGATAGTCATCTAGAAGACATTTGATGATGATGTGCCCGGTATGTTCCTTTATTCCATTGACTAAGTGAATTCTTTGTAAACCCAAGGGGTTTTCTTGCTTTTGGTATCCTTATCTTCAACCATGTCATCTCCATCCATGAATATCTTGAGATACCCTTGAATATCTTGCATGAAAATAATTTTCTCCAATACTGCAATGCCGCTTCTGATCCTCCTAAAGCTTTTATAAGATTTCTCAAGAGGGATGGATACTCAGCTCCTTCACTCTCCTCTTCCTCCTTTTTCATGCTCAAGAAACTTTTGGATGCTCTCATCCTTGTCAAGATTACTTGTACTTCCTCCTTTGGAGTGTTTTCTTTGTTGCTTGGGAGGTTGATTTTAGGCTTTTGAGATTGGGCATTGATAAGGAGTGCAAGTTGTCTTTCGATATTCTTGTAGTTCATTTTGCATTCATTTCACTGTTGACTCTAGCTTTTCAAATCTGGTGAGTTGTAGCTTGGAGACACCTTGTCCTTGCGCCTTGTGGTTGATTTCCAAATAAGGGTGGACTTAGTATATTGTGCCATTGTGCTTCATAAACATAAGGTGCATTGGTAAAGGTAATGTCGAGGTAGTACTTGGGCTTCTTTCCTCCTGGGGTAGGCCCTTGACCATACAACATGTGAGGTTGGTGATGTGTAATCTAGTGATAAAATCCTAGGAGGCCCTAGGGCCGTATTCCTCGACGTCTTCTAATGCGCAACGACTCACACTGCCCATCCATGACATACACAAAAATTATAAATATATTTAGGGGTTTTCATTTAACAAATAGGCAAAGCAAGAAGAGTAATGTTGTTGTTTTCTATTTATAGATGCATAAAGTAAAGATACTTATTGTAGAAGGTAGTGAACTCAAAAACTATCATGCATACTAGTAGGGCTCATTCATATAATGCATCAATGGCTCGTCTATTTCTACATACTATCCCTTCTTCTAAGGCCAATCTCTACTCGTGCATGAGAATCTTGTGATAGAGATTTAACAAGCTAATACGTGTTTTTACTTCATGCCATTACCTAACAATCAAGCATTGATACTACTCAAAACATAGATTGTTGATCATTCCCTCTATACTCGTGTAGTATCAATGGGGTATCCCTATATGATAATTTCTTGACAACCTAGGTAATACTATGCACAATGCATATGAAAGCATCAAATAGGATCATAAGCATCGATTATTAGTAAGAATTCATGCTATAGAAACATCAATGACCGTCACATTAGCATAGAAACTAAAAGCATTCATACATAGGCAATAGCATTGAAAATTGCATAGACAAACACAAGTATGAGATGAAATCATAACATTCATTCACATAACAATAAACAAGATCACATCCTTATACAATCAATTTAGACTAGCTACATTGAGGAGAAGGAAGGTACCACCATTGATGATGACGAAATATTCTTAGTTGCAGACTCCTCTACTTTGACTAGACTAACCCCTCGTGTAAAAGTTTCAAAAAAATGTATGTTTATGCAGCCTTACTAAGCTAATGCCATGCCCCCTATTTATAGGAGAAAATCCAGGCCTAAAACATTGAGAACTGACTAGGAAAGAGTCTCCTAATTCTTATTGTCTGAGAAATTTCTTCAAAAAAGCAAGGGAAAAACAGCGGTAGGGTGGTGGTTGGACCCGTTGCTGTTATTTCTTTGTGGGTTAGGCTTCATGGTCCATGGATTTCTTCTCCTGGCGATTTTGGTGAAACTCTTGATGCCTCCTGACTCGCTCCTACCGTCACTCTAGAAAATGGACAAAGTGTAACCACCTCCTAAAGCGTTGTATAACGGGTTTGGGTTTTAATGTCAACCCGGGTCCTAAGTATGATGACTACTCCGTGAGTTCTTATTATTTAGCAGTGAAAGTGTAGTGAGGATCCAAACAAGCAAAGCAAGTAAAAAGGTTGTTTCCAAGTCGAGAGAGGTCACCCGGATATGGTTCCCCCTAGACTGCAGTTAAGCCGGATTGTAATTTACCAAGTTCAATTCCAATGATAGTTATACTGCGGGAGGTTCTTAAACAGTCTGCATTCTCGACTAAAGGTCTCCAGACCCTCTCAATCTGAGTCCCTAGCGGGCGAATAACCTCCACCGGAGTAAACAGATTGAGACCCTAACGAACCAAACCTCCACTACCGAAGTAAATTCGGTACAGAATAGTGAATTGACTCCTCGACTAAAGTCACCAATTCACTACCTACAATCAAGGGTGCTCTATCAACCTAGGCAGATATTCTCTTTCTAGGTTAAAGCAGAAACAACAAGAATTTAATCAGGATTCATGCCATTCATCAAATCAAACCTCAATTGAACATAATCATACCACTAAATCTGTACTTGGGTTCATACAATCAGACCTAACATACAAATCTAGGGTTCTTCATACCCAGGTGAATAGGAACGTTACTTGATAACACCTAAATTATACATATATTTGCCTACACTTTTACATCCTAAAATAACATAAATTGTATTAAGTTCATTTGATTTCCCGATTTTATGTTTGGTTTTGTGTTTGAGTCATGTTTCAGGGTATTCTATCCAATAAGAACGGAATAACGTGTCAATTCCACAAAAAGATGGTTAGGGTTCGAAATCTGGCGTCGGTGGAACTCGAGCCCGCGACGTCCCGGGCGAGGGCAAAGAGCCGTACCACTTCGGCCGCGTCCCCTTTTGTTATCAATATACGAGATCCATCGTGTATTATGGTGATGAATCACGGAAAGAGAGCTAATTAACAATGCAGAGTCAAACCGCAAACTGCCTATTGCTAAACATAAGGAAAAGCTGGTCCATTTTGGGATTCTCATGTGAAGCTAGTAGCTGAAGCAAGCTGGTCCATTTTGGGATTCTCGTGTGAAGCTAGTAGCTGAAGCAAGCTGGTCCAAATAAAGAAGCAAGCAGTTGGAGGATGGTTGGTGTCAAATGAAGAAGCAAGTTGGTCCCAAAAATAGAAGCTAGCAGGTCCATTATTCGGGAAGCAAGCAGCTGCATCGTCTTAAGCAAGCAGCTCCTCCTCCCTTGCCTTCTGAAGCTAGTAGCTGAAGCTAGTAGCTAGTGCAAATCACGTTAAGTGGGAGCAAGCTACCAGGTCAATTTAATGGAAGCAAGCCGGAGAATTAAATGGACAAGCAAGCTCGTCCAAATAATGAAGCAAGCACGTCCATTAAGCTCGTCCATACCTGAAAGCTGCCTCGTCCATTATTTGAAAGCAAGCAGCTGCCTCCATGAATGAAAGCAAGCAGCTGACCATTGAAAGCAAGCAGCTGGCCATTATCAAAGCGAGGGACAAGCAAGTAGCTGGTCCATTTATTAAAAGCAAGTAGCTCATTTTGTACTATAAATAGAGGGAGAGGACACACACTAGAGAGACTACCATTTTTCTTCACTTTGCTCTTCCTTTCTTGTATTTGAAGTTAGCCAAAACTCTGTCCACTTTTCATTCCAAACTCTTGTTACTTCGTTTCATTTCGTTAGTCATATCTCGTATTTCATCCATCGTGGTTCTCATGTTCGTGTTTGTATTTGGGAATACCGTGGTATATTGCGTTATTGAGATTACCAAAGTAAGCTTCTGTTCTGTGGGGTTTTGATAATCATTTGTGGTGGTAGATTGGTCGGTTTCCACCGTCTTCGCCCAACGATTATTCCCCCGTCAGATGTTTGCTAGGTGTAGTCTATTAACTCAATATACATACCGTATTCTCGACCCCTCCGTCTTTGTCGTCATCATCATCATGGTTATGTTCTCAACCTTCATCTTTCTAAATCTCATCATGTCCGGCTAATCTTCTAGTTGTTCCGGATTTGATGAACCCTAATATGTTTTACTTTGATTGAGTGGTATCTTTGATATAGACGTGTTGTTCTCGTTCTTACGATCTTTTCTCGACTTATCATGTGCAAGTATCAATAGTACGCGTCTATTGTATATTTTATCTGATACATGTAAATGAGACTGCGAGGTAATTTTGCATGTTAGATCCCTCGTGAAAAGAAGGAATTGATCGGAGCCACCGGCAATGGGGTCACGTAGTTCCTCTGGATTAGCTTAAAAACCTAATACGAAAGTTCATAAATCTGGTTATTGCTTTGGTTTAAGATTTTTGTAAGCCACGGTTTCACTTAATTCTTAAGTCAAAAGGGTGTTAATACATGTGCGAACGGGTTAACACTAAATTGGGAATTTTCACGGTCTAAGATATTAACACTCGTCTATGTTAAATTCAACTTGTCTGTAAAATGCATATTAGGGGGATTCACTTCCAGGACAACGCCTTCTCCACTTGATTTTACTTTGAAAACTACTTTATTGTGTTTTTATTATTGCGTGTGTTTTTATTTCTAAACGAAAATCAACTAAAAACGATTGACTAGATAATAGGTAAAAGCTGAGTACTAGTACACGAAGTCTCTGTGGATACGACCTTGCTTCCTGCTATACTACATTAGAACGATAGGTACCCTTGCCTAATTTTCCTGTGATAGTTACGGGCGATCAAGTTTTTGGCGCCGTTGCCGGGGACTAAGTTATTAGAAAAAGCTTTGAACTGTTAATTTAGTCGCTTTATTTTTCTTGTTACTTGTTATATCACACTTGTTGCTTTCACGGGTTGTTCTTGTTTTTGTGCATGAAATAGTGCATGACCCGAAACCACCCACGTGGACTAGTCGACCTTGATCCTGAGATCGAGAGAACTCTTCGTTAACGAAGGAGAGAGCAACAAGTGCAGCCACACACAATGGCGGAAGAACACGCCGAAGTGAACAATCGGACAATGTCTGATTATGCCCGTCCTACCTTGGACGGAACTCACTCAAGCATCCGAAGGCCCAATATCGAAGCCAACAACTTCGAAATAAAAACTGGGATGCTACAAATGATCCAAAATCGGGTGCAATTCAATGGGATGCCCGACGAAGATCCCAACACTCATATCAAGAAGTTTCTGGAGCTCTGTGACACCATCAAAATCAATGGTGCATCCGTCGATGCTATTCGCCTTCGACTATTCCCGTTCTCTCTCGACAACAGAGCACGGGAGTGGCTTGACAGTCAACCACGGAATTCCATCACAACGTGGGACGGCTTAGCTGAAAAATTCTTAGCAAAATATTTCCCACCAAGTAAGACGGCGAAGCTGAGGAAAGACATCGCTGCCTACCGCCAAGAAGACTCTGAAACTCTCTACGAAACTTGGGAGAGATTCAAGAACACCCTCAGGAGATGCCCTCATCATGGCATTCCCCATTGGCTGCAAATGCAAACTTTCTACAATGGGCTAAATCCAGAGACGAAACAATCAATTGATGCAGCAGGGGGTGGCACCATCAACAACAAAACACCTCCCCAAGTAGAGCAGCTAATCGAAGACATGGCAATGAATAGCTATGAATGGTATTCCCCCCGAAACAAGTGCCGACCACAGCCAACCAGAAGTGCCGGACTACACCAAGTCGACCCAGTTACAGCCTTGGCCGCACAAGTTGAAAACCTCAACAAAAAGTTCGACCATCTCACTGTATCCGGCAAGGTGTTCAAGTGCGAATGGTGTGCTGGTGACCACAACACTACCGAGTGCAAGTTGATCTCCTCAACATCTACCACCGAGCATGTTGATTATATCAACAATCCTCAGAGGAGCGGAAATCCATATAGCGGCACATACAATCCAGGATGGCGAAACCATCCAAACTTCTCTTGGTCCAACCAAGGGAATCAACGAGCTCCACCCGGATTTAATCAAGCATCATCAAGCAATTCCAATCAGCACCATCAACAACTGCCACCACAAGAAAAGAAATCTAGTCTCGAAGATATGATTGGCAAGTTCATCTCCACCTCCGACTCCAAATTCCAAGCTTTGGACAAATACATTTCCGTCTCCGAGGATCGATTCCAAAACCTTGAAGCAGGCCAACGACATATTCAAGCTTCTGTGCATAATTTGGAAACACAAGTTGGGCAAATAGCCAAGCTACTTTCTGAGAGAAATCAAGGTAGCCTGCCGAGCGACACCGAAATCAATCCGAAGCAGAAGCAACATTTGAAGGCCATCTCACTCCGGAGCGGCAAAAAGTTGCAACCAAGCAACTCCCCTCAAACCGACAAAGATACAAATCTAGAAAAAGATGCGGACACTACTCAGCCCCAAAAGCTCGTGGTGCCAGAATACAAGCCGAAAATTCCATTCCCATCACGAATCCACAAGGATCGCCTTGACGCACACTTCGGCAAATTCCTGGACCTCCTGAAGCAAATTCATGTTAACATCCCATTTGTGGAGGCCATGTTTCAAATGCCAAAGTATGCTCGCTTCCTGAAAGAAATCCTCACCAACAAGCGAAAATTGGAGGATCTGTCAACAGTGATGCTGAATGAGGAATGTTCGGCCATCCTCCAAAACAAGCTTCCGGAGAAACGAAAAGACCCAGGGAGTTTTACTATACCTTGCTTAATTGGTTCTGTGTATATTGATAAATCTTTAGCTGACCTTGGAGCAAGTATAAATGTTATGCCATATAAAATGTTTAAACGTTTAGGGCTAGGCGAACCTAATCCTACACGAATGAGCATCCAGTTGGCTGATCGTTCCATAGTGCATCCTAGGGGAATCATAGAAGATTTAATTGTTAAAATTGGCTCATTCATATTCCCAGTCGATTTTGTGATCCTAGATATTGATGAGGATGTCAATGTGTCATTAATTCTTGGTAGACCGTTTCTTGCAACTGCAAAGGCTCTAATTGATGTGAATGATGGAAAATTGATTTTGAGAGTCGGGGAAGAACAAATGACATTCAAAATTCCAGAAAGCATGAAATATGCTCGTGAAAATGATGATGCCAATTTTTGTTCGGATATAATTGATGCTGAGACTGCTAACTTTGTTTCTGAGATTCTTCATTCAGATGCTTTACAGCTTTGCCTTACTCAAGGACAGGAAACAACGGGATCTGTCCAAATTGAGCAAGCTGCACTATTGGAGGAATCCAAAGAATTGGAGCAGGAGGAGAAGGTGGTAGAACTCCCTAAATCGGAGAAAATCAAGTCCTCCATCGAAGAACCACCGACTCTCGAACGGAAGTAGTTACCAAACCACCTCGAGTATGCTTTCCTTCGAGAGAACTCCAAGCTCCCCGTCATCATCAACGCGGCCCTAACTAAGGAGCAGAAGGGGAGATTGATCAAACTACTGAAAAGTCATGAACGAGCCTTGGCTTGGAAGATCTCCGACATTCGAGGAATCAATCCCTCATTTTGCACGCACAAAATTCTGATGGAGGATGACTATAAGCCGGTGGTCCAGCCCCAACGTCGACTCAATCCGAACATGAAGGAAGTAGTGAAAGCTGAGGTGATCAAGTTACTCGACGCTGGAGTAATTTACCCCATCTCCGACAGTTCATGGGTGAGCCCTATCCAGGTAGTCCCGAAAAAAGGCGGGATGACCGTCATCACCAATGAAAAGAATGAGCTCATCCCCACCAGAACAGTCACCGGTTGGAGAGTCTGCATCGACTATCGTCGCCTGAATGATGCCACAAGAAAAGATCACTTCCCACTCCCATTCATTGATCAAATGCTCGAGCGATTGGCCGGCCACAATTACTATTGCTTCCTCGATGGGATGTCTGGCTACTTTCATATTCCCATCTCACCAGAAGATCAAGACAAAACCACATTCACTTGTCCGTACGAAACTTTTGCGTATCGGCGCATTCCTTTCGGATTGTGCAATGCACCAGCAACCTTTCAACGGTGTATGATTGCCATCTTTGACGAGTTGGTGGGAGATATCATGGAAGTCTTCATGGATGACTTCTCAGTATTCGGAGATTCCTTCGACAAATGCCTCCACAACCTCGAAAAAGTTCTAATCCGATGCGAAGAGACGAATCTCGCTCTCAATTGGGAGAAATGCCACTTTATGGTGACCGAGGGCATTGTCCTTGGACACAAAATTTCATCACAAGGCATCGAGGTTGATCGAGCCAAAATTGACGTCATCTCCAACCTTCCACCACCAGTCAATGTGAAAGCAATAAGGAGTTTTCTGGGGCATGCTGGCTTCTATCGACGCTTCATCAAAGACTTCTCCAAAATTTCTCGACCATTGACAAAGCTTCTCGAGAAGGATGCTCCATTTGACTTTACGGCGGAATGCAACGACGCATTTGCGGCACTAAAGCACAAACTGACCCACGCCCCGATTATGGTGGGTCCCGACTGGAGCCTCCCGTTCGAACTCATGTGTGATGCATCTGACTACGCCGTAGGAGCTGTCCTCGGCCAAAGGTATGACAAACATTTCAAACCAATTTCCTATGCAAGTAAAACCTTAAATGATTCTCAAGAAAATTACACAACAACTGAAAAGGAATTACTAGCTGTGGTGTTTGCATTTGATAAGTTCCGATCATACCTTGTTTTATCACGATGCGTTGTTTTTACTGATCACTCTGCTTTGAAGTATTTAATGAACAAAACAGATGCTAAACCTCGTCTGATTCGATGGATTCTTCTTCTCCAAGAATTCGACATCGAAATTCGAGATAAAAAAGGAGCAGAAAATTTGGCAGCAGATCACCTTTCCCGACTGGAAAATCCAAAAGATGATGTTTCGGATGAAATCAATGAAACATTTCCGGATGAACGACTCTACACTGTAGGAAGAGTTGAACTTGACACCCCGTGGTATGCGGATTTTGCCAATTACTTGGTGGGAAAGACTCTGCCAACTGGGCTCTCGTATCAACAAAAGAAGAAATTCTTTTCTGACCTTAAATCTTATTTTTGGGAAGAGCCATATATGTTTAAAGTCTGTGCAGATTGTATCATCCGCCGATGCATCCCGCAACCCGAAGCATGGAGCATAATTTCTCATTGCCACCAAGGTTCGACCGGAGGACACCACGGAGCCAACCGCACAGCGCGAAAGGTATTGGAATGTGGATTTTATTGGCCAACAATCTTCAAAGATTGTGATGCATATGTACGCACCTGTGATGCGTGTCAACGATCAGGTAATATTTCCCAACGTGATGAAAAGCCACAAACAATGTCCATTGTTTGTGAAATATTTGATATTTGGGGAATTGACTTCATGGGACCTTTCCCGACCTCCTTCGGGAACAAATACATACTCGTGGCAGTGGATTATGTATCCAAGTGGGCCGAGGCACAAGCCTTGCCAACTAATGACTCTCGAAGTGTTGGAAAGTTTTTGCAGAAACTGTTTTCCAGGTTTGGATCACCGCGAGCAATCATCAGCGACCAAGGAACCCATTTCCAAGGTCAATTCGACAAAGTTCTCCAACGATTTGGTGTAACTCACCGGGTCTCCACCGCGTACCATCCTCAAACTAGTGGTCAGGTGGAGGTCACCAACCGTGAGCTCAAAAGGATATTGGAGAAAACAGTCAGTCAATCAAGAAAGGACTGGGCAACAAAGCTCGACACTGCACTATGGGCTTACCGTACGGCATACAAAACACCAATCGGCACCTCACCATATCGATTGGTGTATGGCAAAGCCTGTCACCTCCCCGTCGAGTTGGAACACAAAGCTTACTGGGCGCTCAAATACCTCAACCTCGACGGAGATGCTACCCAGGACCATCGTCAGGCCCAAATCAATGAGCTTGACGAAATGCGCCTACAAGCCTATGAAAACGCCAAGTTATACAAGGAACGAACGAAACGACTCCACGATTCCAAGATAAAGCAAGACAAAAAATTCCACGTTGGAGATCAAGTCTTGCTGTACAACTCTCGTCTTCGTTTGTTTCCTGGGAAGCTCAAGTCCAGATGGACAGGTCCTTATGTGATCACACAAGTATTTCCCTACGGCGTTGCTGAAATTTCGCATCCCGAGAGGGGGACTTTCAAAGTCAACGGTCATCGTCTGAAACCATACCTCGGTGGCAATTTCGACCCCAATACCGAGGCACTTCATCTTCAGAAACCTTGACAAAGTACACTACAATCCAGCTAATACGACGTTAAAGAAGCGCTATTGGGAGGCAACCCAATGCTGGTTTGCATTTTTCTTCCCTTTCTTTTATTTTACATTTCTTTGAGTTTTTCAATTTCAAGAATAAAAACCGTCACGAAACATCGACCAAAGAACTCGCCAAGTGGAACCACAATCACCGAACATCATGCCACTATATCCCATGACAAGGAAAATTGTAACAGTTCGAATCCTTACTCCCTATATTTTCGTCCATTGAGGACAATGTCCAATTCAAGTGTGGGGGGGTATATTCGTTCGTTTTCATGTGTTTTGACAAAGAATCACTGTGATTGTTTTCAATAATCTCATCATCCATAAAAAAATGGGTTTGAAAAATCATAAAATTAAAAAAAAATTGAAATAAATACTAAAAATAGTGTTTTGTTTTGAGTCTCATCTTTGTCTAAAATTGTTACAAGAATAGTGCAATTTGGATGCATGTCAACCTATAATGACGACTGAGGGATTAAAAAAATGTTTCTCGTGCTACTCATTCTTTGATGGAAAGAACTATCTGATATCTTGAAAAAGAAATTTATCATCTTTGATTGTTGTTGCATAATGTTTGGGAAGCATAGCATGGGAAACAGAGCATATAGTAAACCACGTGAGACTTGAGCATGATCGTTTCTTTCTTGTGTGTTAGATCCCTCTCTGTGCATGATGATATGCTTGATTTATACATGTTTGAGTCGTGACACCACTGACAAGGATGACGGAGGCAATAGGTTCTACCCCTACAACCAAAATGACTACCCTGAACATCATATCCCTTAGTCAAACCCCGTTGAGACGAGCCTTTTTTTTCGGTGACAACCAGTTTTAAACCAATCCCTGTTCTTCAAGACTCAATTTATTTTGAACCCTTTTTCAAGGTTCCGTGTGAATGGTTTAAACGAATGACTTTCTGCTTCATTTATTAAATACAAAAGTTGAGATAGGAAGAAACGATTTCTGTAAGTGCATTTTTCAAAAATGGAATTGTTGGCCACTCGGAAAAAAATTAACAAAAAAAAAAGAAGAAAAAAAAGTGATCAGTTGGCCACCATCTTTCATGCACTTATGATAAATAGGAGTCATTCTTCAAAAGCCACACTGGCTACATTTTAAACTCCTATTAATCCTCAAAATCTTCTCCCTTGTCTATATTTTCATCTTACAAAGATAAGCAGAAAATTCATGGTTTTGAAAAAAAAAAAAAAAATTTGGAACCTTGAACTTACCACCAGATCAAAAGTACTTCCACATGTCCGTACCCCTAACCCCATTTTGACACCCGAACAAAGACCTATCTGACAAGTCAGTGGTGACACAACTTTGGACACTCGAACAATAAGCTCATGGCAGAGAGATGGTAGGGAAAGAGTGATAAATACATGCTACATGCATTTACCCTGACCCCACTGGTCGAGTGAGAGAGACTTTCCAAGTTCTAAAATCCCAAGTAAGATCTATTGGCTCGATCTCTCATGCTATGTTTTGTGAACCTTATGCTTGAACAATTGATTGTGTCGAATGACTAATAAAGATAGAAGAATGTTCTTATAAATCTAAGTCAGAGTTGCCAATGTCACAGGAGTATTACGATCGAATGTTGTTTGTGGTGGTTGAACGCATCCATAACTCGCTACCTATTGCACCATCTTTAGCAATCATATGAAATTCACATTTTCCCAACTCACGGTTAGAACTCTTGTGAAATTGGTTTTGATTGAACTTACATTTTTCGTGCTTTGCTTGAGGGCAAGCAAAGGATTAAGTGTGGGGGAATTTGATAACACCTAAATTATACATATTTGCCTACACTTTTACATCCTAAAATAACATAAATTGTATTAAGTTCATTCGATTTCCCGATTTTATGTTTGGTTTTGTGTTTGAGTCATGTTTCAGGGTATTCTATCCAATAAGAACGGAATAACGTGTCAATTCCACAAAAAGATGGTTAGGGTTCGAAATCTGGCGTCGGTGGAACTCGAGCCCGCGACGTCCCGGGCGAGGGCAAAGAGCCGTACCACTCCGGCCGCGTCCCCTTTTGTTATCAATATACGTGATCCATCGTGTATTATGGTGATGAATCACGGAAAGAGAGCTAATTAACAATGCAGAGTCAAACCGCAAACTGCCTATTGCTAAACATAAGGAAAAGCTGGTCATTTTGGGATTCTCGTGTGAAGCTAGTAGCTGAAGCAAGCTGGTCCATTTTGGGATTCTCGTGTGAAGCTAGTAGCTGAAGCAAGCTGGTCCAAATAAAGAAGCAAGCAGCTGGAGGATGGTTGGTGTCAAATGAAGAAGCAAGTTGGTCCCAAAAAATAGAAGCTAGCAGGTCCATTATTCGGGAAGCAAGCAGCTGCATCGTCCTAAGCAAGCAGCTCCTCCTCCTTGCCTTCGCTAGTAGCTGAAGCTAGTAGCTGGTGCAAATCACGTTAAGTGGGAGCAAGCTACCAGGTCAATTTAATGGAAGCAAGCTGGAGAATTAAATGGACAAGCAAGCTCGTCCAAATAATGAAGCAAGCACGTCCATTAAGCTTGTCCATACCTGAAAGCTGCCTCGTCCATTATTTGAAAGCAAGTAGCTGACCATTGAAAGCAAGCAGCTGGCCATTATCAAAGCGAGGGACAAGCAAGTAGCTGGTCCATTTATTACAAGCAAGTAGCTCATTTTGTACTATAAATAGAGGGAGAGGACACACACTAGAGAGCCTACCATTTTTCTTCACTTTGCTCTTCCTTTCTTGTATTTGAAGTTAGCCAAAACTCTGTCCACTTTTCATTCCAAACTCTTGTTACTTCTTTTCATTTCGTTAGTCATATCTCGTATTTCATCCATCGTGGTTCTCATGTTCGTGTTCGTATTTGGGAATACCGTGGTATATTGCTTTATTGAGATTACCGAAGTAAGCTTCTGTTCTGTGGGGTTTTGATAATCATTTGTGGTGGTAGATTGGTCGGTTTCCACCGTCTTCGCCCAACGATTATTCCCCCGTCAGATGTTTGCTAGGTGTAGTCTATTAGCTCAATATACATACCGTATTCTCGACCCCTCCGTCTTTGTCGTCGTCATCATCATGGTTATGTTCTCAACCTTCATCTTTCTAAATCTCATCATGTCCGGCTAATCTTCTAGTTGTTCCGGATTTGATGAACCCTAATATGTTTTACTTTGATTGAGTGGTATCTTTGATATAGACGTGTTGTTCTCGTTCTTACGATCTTTTCTCGACTTATCATGTGCAAGTATCAATAGTACGCGTCTATTGTATTTTATCTGATACATGTAAATGAGACTGCGAGGTAATTTTGCATGTTAGATCCCTCGTGAAAAGAAGGAATTGATCGGAGCCACCGGCAATGGGGTCACGTAGTTCCTCTGGATTAGCTTAAAAACCTAATACGAAAGTTCATAAATCTGGTTATTGCTTTGGTTTAAGATTTTTGTAAGCCACGGTTTCACTTGATTCTTAAGTCAAAAGGGTGTTAATACATGTGCGGACGGGTTAACACTAAATTGGGAATTTTCACGGTCTAAGATATTAACACTCGTCTATGTTAAATTCAACTTGTCTGTAAAATGCATATTAGGGGGATTCACTTCCAGGACAACGCCTTCTCCACTTGATTTTACTTTGAAAACTACTTTATTGTGTTTTTATTATTGCGTGTGTTTTTATTTCTAAACGAAAATCAACTAAAAACGATTGACTAGATAATAGGTAAAAGCTGAGTACTAGTACACGAAGTCTCTGTGGATACGACCTTGCTTCCTGCTATACTACATTAGAACGATAGGTACCCTTGCCTAATTTTCCTGTGATAGTTACGGGTGATCATTACTCCATAGAGAGAGATGGGAAATCTAGCTCAAATGCGGAAACCATACTGTGAAGGATGAGAGTCTGCTTCTGACACTCAATCAGCTCTTCTCCAAGCTCAAGTCGGGCTCCAATGGTGATAGAGATTGATCAAGGACACTTGCATAATCAGGTTCGTCACTTTCTCTCTAGGTATCGCTTTTTCTCTCTAAAACTCGGAACCCTTCACTTTTGCCCTTCTTTTCCCTTAAGAAGCTGTCTGCCGTGATCCCCGGTCTGAATACCCGGTCGGGTATTTTGGGTGGAACCGGGTATATTCAAAACGCACCGTCAGGGAGCAGGGGTTAATCCCTGGTCTGGGTCAAGAATACCCGACCGGGGATTTATGATTACTGTCTAGGCCCCCTTCTGCTTCTCAGACGCCCAAAGCATGAATTCGCTGGTCTGCTCCAAATATTACTCGGCTGGGTATATCTGCTCATGGCCTGGTATGTTGCTCCTCCAGCACACTTCAACCCAAACGTGATCCTTTCGACTCGAAACTCGTTTCTTCGCCTCGATGCCAACGCTAAGCCCTGAAATATGAAATAAACGCACAACCTAGCGTGAAATCGGCTTAAAACACGAGCATCAACATCTCAAACAGCTCAAGAATAGGGGTAAAAACATGTGTAATCAATGGTCTATCAAATTCCCCCACACTTAACCGTTTGCTTGTCCCCAAGCAAACCTAACTCAAACCAATGCAACTCTCCGGACCTCTACAGCAACAAACAACCCCGATCGTCGGTAGAGGATTTCCTAGATCATAAAGCAGCTTACGAGGTCAACTAGTCTTCTAAGACGTCCCCTATCTCTCTCAATGCGAGTACTAGACTCAAGCTAGGATCATGAGAAGAAGTAGAAGTAAGACAATCAGTTCATGGATAAAGGGACTTACACCATTCACAACCAAGGACTCGTTGTACCGGGGTGCTCTTTCACTTCATTTCACCGTTGGAACCCCCTTTTTTTGCATTTTCATTTACATTTCTCTTGTTTTTTTATCACTTAGCGGGGTTCCAACTGCAGCCTTTTGCACGATCGACCCTTATTATTCGAGCAAGAGCAATTTCTGTACATCTGGCGCTCGCCAGAGTACTTCTTTTAACTACTTTTCCTCAACTCGTGTGGAGGGAATGAAATTAAGGTGGGTCGGACGCTCTATCCGTGCCCTTTAAAAACACATCCTCGAGTAGGCAAACCATTAAACGGGTGGAAGTTTTACTTGTACTAGAGACAACTTAGCTTCACCTTGTAGGAGTACCCCACTAAGGATCACTAAAATCTCCTCCAAAACCCGATTTTGTGCAATGAACGGTGCCACACACGTTGGGCTTACCCCATGTTTAAGATTTCGATGATTTCGACATGGAGGACCAACTGCTTTTCATTTCCCACATGAGCACCCTATTCGATACACGAGTCCATAACACAATCCAAACAGAGTCACCATTACCACATGAATTCAACGGTCTTAGCTCCACTAATTCACAAAATCAACTGGCACATCAGACAGCTAGATAGGAAAAATCTTATACTTCAAAATCCTCCATAGTGCTACACTACCTCCCTAGGTTTCACATTACTATAGAGACTGTCAATTCAAAGCATACTGAGCAGGCAATTTGCAAGGAAACATGTTCTTGGAGCCCTCAAATTTAAAATTTTGGAAAGTGGACTAGGCTCCAAGCACACAAACAGATCTCATGCAGTCAAAAGAGAAACATCCCCCCACACTTAAGATCGACATTGCCCTCAATGGAGAAGAGGGAAGGATAAGGGGAACGATGTTACCGGTGTGCACGGACTGCATGAGACTGGAAGGGGACCAGTCTGAGTGAAGCGGACTGGAGAAGGGACCAGTCAGGAACAAAGCACAGCTAAAGGGAACAGAAGAACTCAAACACAATACGTTAGGTCCAATGGTTAGCCCAATAGTACATCATCCAAAAGAAAAAGAATGAAAAGAAACCAACACACAAGACAGTTCGCACTCTGACAGAAAAAAAAAATAACACAAAACGGGGCCACGAGTACAGCCTACTCGAACCCAATGAAGTCGATCAGGTTTATGAGGTCGTCAACCTCATCTGTCAGTGGTGGTGGGGGTGGTGAGTGGTCCCACCGGGTGGTTTAGTGGTGCTCCTCTGGTGGGTGACAAGACTGGAGTAGGCTCCTGGTACTCCATCAATCGGCGGCCACGATCCCGCTCCCGCTCGATGAGAGCACCAGTGACTCCCATCTGGGCCTCCATCCGATCGAGGCGCTCATCTACAACCGTCAGCCTTGACTGGTACTCGGCCTGGTGGGCCGAATACTACTGGTAGAACTGGACCTGATGGTCCATGAGCTGCTGGTTCTGAAGTTCGAGCTGCTGGAACTGCGCCGTGAAGAAGTCCATCGACGGTCCAGAAGCCATCGACGGACCAGACAGACCGGAGGAGGACTCGCCTCTCTCGGTTCTCCGTCGTGGTTGAAGGTCCCTTGGTGGAGAAAGTGGGGGCTCCGGCTCATCAGCATCCATGGCCCCGCCATCATCATCATCGGCCTCTTCCTCGCCGGAGTAGTCGTCGTCCTCCTCATCCTCCTCCGGGGGCAAAGACAGCCCATCCACCCAGGAGCGGGTGCCATCAGAAGTCAGGAGGAGGACATTGTGAAGCACGTCCCGGCTGAGAGGGGTGGAGCCGCCCCGTGGTGAGCAATCTGTTAGTCCCTCGAAGTCAATCTCGAAGTGGCGCGCCAAGCGGGTGATCAGGGGACCACAGAAGAGGTGATTGGGTTTCCCGTGGCACCGAGAGAAGGTGGTGGCCACGAAAGAACCCAAGTGCAGCATGTGCTCCGGGTCCCCCATCGAGTACATGGCGTAGAGCACCCGCTTCGGGATCTTGTGCGACCCACTGGCATTAGGGACGATCGAGCGGGTGATGAGCAAGTTCAGGATGTGCCACTGCAGCCTGAGGGTGGAGACGGATGTCTGGCCGGCGTCGAAGAAGTCTCCCCTGTAGTCGCCCCGAGCTATCCGGCGGGTAGAACTCATCCTGGTTCCAGTCCGTCGGGTGCGGGATCTCTAACTCGTGGCGTTAGAAGGGGTGGTACTGGATCCCCATGGCATAGGCCAACCCGTCAATGGTCAGCTTTCGTGGCCGGCCACCCAGCCGGAAAGTGACTGCATAGGAGTCTCGTGCCGCCTTGGGGAGGTAGTGGTAGGTGGTGTAGAACTCCCACACCAGCTCTGTGTAAGTGGGCTCCTCGATGGACAGCAGCGTCCGCCAATCCCGGTGGCTGATGGCGGTGGAGATCTCGTTCAAGCAGTGCAGCTGCTCGAATACTCCCCGCTCCAGATGGTAGTGGCGCTCCAGTCTCCCGCTGGTGACCTTGCCGAACTGGTCCGCGTAATCCGGGTGCAGGCGCAGGTCCTGCACGAACGGATGGTCGAGTGGTATGCTCATACAAAATCAACAAACCAAAGGTGGACCCAAGAAAAACTCGTCACGACCAACAGTATGGGTTCATCACTTCCCCCACACTTAAGGACCACCTAGGCTAATAGTTTAAGCATAACCGGTTGAATCGCAAGCAACTCAACAGTAATCAAGGCAAGAAGCAAACATAACCGACCAATTCAATCACACGGGTAGCACGCACACAATAGCCATAGCCATTCATACTCAAGGCATCCCTCACCCTATCCTAATTCAATCATGCCAGGCAAACACAGTTCTCGGTCCTACAATCTACAGTTCAATTTTCTAGAAAGAGAATAGATAACAAGAAACACACCTGGAAACTCAAGTGGAAATGTAGATGATATGCAAAGAGATGGGTGAGGGACGCGAAATGACGCTAAAAAATGACCCGGGAAGCTCGCCGGAAAATTGGCCGGAAAACCGTCGGAAAGTCGTAGGAAAACCACCGGAAGGTCGCTGGAAAAGCGGCTGGCGGCGGCGGATGGTGGGCGGCGGGCGACGGAGGCGGCGGCCCGCAGCGACCAAGGGAGGAGAGAGGGCGGAGGATTGAGAGGAGGAGAGGGGAAGTTTTGAAAAAAATGAGAGGAGAAAGAGAGAAATGACCGGGTGTTTGCTTAAATAGCAAAAATCCCCGGTTGGGCCTCAAAAATACCCGGTCGGGTATTTTCAGGCCACGACCGGGGGTTTTGGAAACGCGGCGTTTCAAGTACTGGAAAATCCCCGGCCTTGAGCCAAAAATACCCGGTCGGGTATTTTTGGGTCAAGGTCGGGGGTTTCGGAAATGCGGCGTTCCATGGCTGGGAAATCCCCGGCCGTGAGCCAAAATTACCCGGTCGCATATTTTTGGGTCAAGGTCGGGGATTTGCCCTTTTGGCGCCCCGGAAGGCAGAAGGGATCCCAGTCATGAGCCAAAAATACCCGGTCGGGTATTTTTGGCCACTACCGGGTATTTTCCCCTTCCGGCCAAAAAACTCATTCTCCCAATTTTTCGACCTCCCCTGCACGAAAACACCAAACCGAGGCATAACAGACGACCAAACTTCAACACAGACATGCAACTGACTTAACACGACACAAAAACACAGAAAAAGGGAAAAGAAATGCAAACCGTGGTGGGGTTGCCTCCCCAAAAGCGCTTCTTTACCGTCTTTTAGCTGGATGCCCATGGCGGAACTAAGGGTCTGCGAGTTCCACTACCAACTCCGCACGTTCGACCTCGTCCCCCAAGTAGAACTTGAGACGATGGCCGTTTACTTTAAATGGTTCAGTCTGCGGGTTGGCAAATTCAATCGTGCCATACGGGAACACCTGTGTGACCATGAACAGTCCAGACCACCGGGAACGGAGTTTTCCATGAAAGAGCTTCAGACGAGAGTTATAAAGGAGAACTCGATCACCAACCTGGAACTCTTTCGGACCCCACAACAGTGCATCGTGCAGGCGCTTAGTGCGCTACTTGTACAGCTTGGTGTTTTCGTAGGCGTGGTAACGCCATTCCTCTAGCTCTAGCGTCTGCATTTTGCGCTCAACACCTGCAACACTAACATCCAAGTTGAGCAGCTTAAGGGCCCAATAGGCCTTGTGCTCTAGCTCCATGGGCATATGACATGCCTTTCCATAGACATGCCGGTACGGTGAAGTACCAATGGGTGTCTTGTAGAAGTGCGGTATGCCCAGAGAGCAACATCGAGCTTGGTGGACCAATCCTTGCGGGATTGATCCACCATCTTTTCCACGATACGCTTGAGCTCCCGATTCGTCAGTTTGGCCTGGCCACTTGTTTGGGGGTGATAGGCCACGGACACCTTATGAGTCACACCATAGTGAGACAGTAACTTATCAAACTGGCCCTGGAAAAGGGTGCCTCAATCGCTTATGATGGCTCTAGGTGTCCCGAACCGAGAGAATAACTGCTTCAGAAAACCACAAACACGTCTAGCATCATTAGTGGGCAAAGCTTGCGCCTCATCCCACCTAGAGACGTAGTCAACAGCAACCAAGATATAAGTATTGCCAAAGGACGAAGGGAAGGGGCCCATGAAGTCGATACCCCGGACATAAAAAAATTCACAAGTTATAAACACATTCTGGGGCATCTCATCACGGGCAGAGATGTTACCTGACCTCTGGCATCGGTCGCACCTGCGTGCGAACGCATCTACTTCCTTGAACAGCGTGGGCCAATAAAAGCCCGATTGTAGCACCTTCCTCGCCATGTGGTTTCCTCCGTTGTGACCGCCAGTAGGTCCTTCATGACAGTGAGATAGAATGCCCTCCATCTCACTCTCCATAACGCAGCGACGGATGATCCCGTCGGCTCCGATCCTGAAGAGATGAGGGTCATCCTAGAAGTAATGCTTCAGGTCGGAGAAGAATTTCCTCTTGGTGTGGGTTTTCATCCCCTTTGGCAGTGCTGGCCCACCAGATAGTTCGCAAAATCAGAGTACCAAGGGGTGACACTCTCCACCAGGCACATCATCATCAGTCTCTAATCTGGAAAGGAGTCGTTGATCTCCTCCTCGAGGTTGTCCGCAGGAGGTGCGTCCAACAGGGAGAGGTGATCGGCTGCAACATTCTCCGCTCCCTTCTTGTCCCGAATCTCAATGTCGAACTCCTGCAACAGTAAGATCCATCGTATGAGCCTAGGCTTGGCATCGGCCTTGCTCATTAGGTACCGAATCGCGGAGTGATCTGTATACACGGTCACATGGGACAAGACTAGATAAGGACGAAATTTGTCGAAGGCAAACACCACCATACGCAGCTCCTTCTCCGTGGTGGTGTAGTTCTCCTGGGCATCATTTAGGGTCTTCGAGGCGTAGTAGATAGGTCGGAAATGTTGATCTCGCCTCTGCCCCAAGACAGCTCCAACATTAAAGTCACTGGCATCGCACATCAGCTCAAATGGTAGGGACCAGTCAGGAACTTGGGTGAGCTTCTCCTTCAAGGTCGTGAATGCATGATCGGAGCTTGGGTGAGCTTCTCCTTCAAGGTCGTGAATGCCGCTGTGCATGCATCAGTGAACTGGAAGGGGGCATCCTTCTCAAGAAGCTTAGTTAGGGGCAGGGCGATCTTCAAAAAATCCTTGATGAACCGCCTGTAGAACCTTACATGGCCTAAAAAACTCTGGATCCCCTTAACAGATGTAGGAGGAGGCAGCTGGCTGATAGTCTTAATCTTTGCTCGGTCCACCTCAATCCCCATCTTGGAGATCTTATGCCCTAGAACTATGCCTTCGCGAACCATGAAGTGGCACTTCTCCCAACTCCGTGCCAGGTTCGTTTCTTCACACCGTTTAAGGACGAGTTCCAGGTTATGGAGACAGTGAGAGAATGAGTCTCCATAAACCAAGAAATCGTCCATAAACACCTCCATAATCTCGCCGACCAGACGGTCAAAGGTGGCGAGCATGCATCGCTGAAAAGTGGTCGGGTCATTGCACAGCACGAATGGGATCCTCCGGTAGGCAAATGTGCCGAAGGGGCAGGTGAAGGTGGTTGACTCACTCCTACTGTCACTCTAGAAAATGGCCAAGTGTAACCACTTCCTAAAGCGTAGTATAGCGAGTTTGGGTTTTAATGTCAACCCGGGTCCTAGATGTGATGACTACTCAGTGAATTCTTATTATCTAGCGGTGAAACTTTAGTGCAAGTCCAAATTAACAAACAAACAAAGCAAGTTAAACGGTTGTTTTCAAGTCGAGAGAGGTCACCCGGATATGGTTCCTCCTAGACAGCAGTTAAGCCGGATTGCAATTCACGAAGTTCAGTTTCTATGATAGTTATACTGCTGGAGGTTCTTAAACAGTCTGAAGTCTCGACTAAAGGTCTCCAGACCCTCTCAACCTGAGTCTCCAGCGGGCGACTAACCTACACCGGAGTAAACAGATTGAGGCCCTAATGAACAAAACCTCCTCTACCGAAGTGAATTCGGTACAGAATAGTGAGGTGGCTCGTCGACTAAATTCGCCAACTCCCTACCTTCAATCCAGGGTGCTCTATCAACCTAGGAAGATATTCTCTTTCTAGGTTAAAGCATAAACAAGAGGAATTTGATCAGGATTCATGCCATTCAACAATTCAAACCTCAATTGAACATAATCATATCAAAGAATCTATACTTGGGTTCATACAATCAGACCTAAAACACAAATCTAGGGTTCTCCATACTCAGATGAATGAGGAAGTTACTCCATGGAGAGAGAAGCAAGAGCAAGTTCAGATGCAGAAATCCTGCTGTGAAGGATGAGAATCTGCTCCTGGTCGTCAATCGGCACTTCTCCAAGTGTGGGTTGATCTCCAATGGTGATGAAGATTAAGCTAGGGCACTTGTCCCCAAGCAAACCTAACTCAAACCAATGCAACTCTCCGGACCTCTATAGCAACAAACAACCCCGATCGTCGGTAGAGGATTTTCTAGAACATAATGCAGCTTACGAGGTCAACTGGTCTTCTAAGACGTCCCCTATCTCTCTTAATGCGAGTACTAGACTCAAGCCAGGATCATGAGAAGCAGTGGAAGTAAGACAGTTAGTTCATGGACAAAGGGACTCACAACATTCACAACCAAGGACTCGTTGTACCGGGGTGCTCTTTCACTTCATTTCACCGTTGGAACCCCTTTTTGCACTTTCATTCACATTTTTCTTGTTTTTTTTTTTACCTTCTTTCACTTAGCAGGGGTTCCAACTGCAGTCTTTTGCACGGTCGACCCTTATTAGTCGAGCAAGAGCAATTTCTGTACACCTGGCGCTTGCCAGGGTACTTCTTTTAACTCCTTTTCCTCAACTCGTATGGAGGGTCAATGAAATTAAGGGGGGTCGGAAGCTCTATCCGTGCCCTTAAAAACACATCCTCAAGTAGGCAAACCGTTCAACGGGTGGAAGTTTTACTTGTATTGGAAACAGCTTAGCTTCACCTTGTAGGAGTACGCCACTAAGGATCAATAAAATCTCCTCCAAAACTCGATTTTGTGCAATGAACGGTGCCACACACGTTGGGCTTACCCCATGTTTAAGATTTTTGATGATTTCGACATGGAGGACCAACTGCTTTTCATTTGCCACATGAGCACCCTGTTCGATACACGAGTCCATAACACAATTCACACAGAGTCCACATTACCACATTAATTCAACGGTCTTAGCTCCACTAATTCACAAAATCAACTGGCACAGCAGAGAGCTAGATAGGAAAAATCTTATACTTCAACATCCTCCATAGTGCTACACTACCTCCCTAGGTTGCACATTACTACAGAGACTGTCAATTCAAAGCATACTGAGTAGGCAATTTTCATGGGAACACGTACTTGGAGCCCTCAAATTTAAAAATTTGGACAGTGGACTAGGCTCCAAGCACACAAACATATCTAATGCAGTCAAAAGAGAAACACCCCCCCCCCCACACACACACTTAAGTTCGACATTGCCCTCAATGGAGAAGAGGGTAGGATAAGGGGAACGATGTTAGCGGTGTGCACGGACTGCATGAAACTGGAAGTGGACCAGTCAGCGGGAAACATATGGTACGACGGACAGTTCTGCACGAAGGGAACAAGGAGAACATACTAGCACACTGTGAGTTAGGGATCAAAGTCAGCCCAGATGGCCCCAAAATAGACAATCCACAGAGAAGAGAAACAAAGCAAACGACAGACTAAGTTCACGTTCCGCACACACATGTAGCAAATACGAAAAGTCTAAAATAAAAACACACTCAGAGGGGCGACGAGTACAGCCTACTCGTTGCCAAGGTTGTCTAGATCGATTTCGTTCATTAAGGCATCATCGTCATCAGCTGGTGGAGGTGGAGGTGGAAGTGGAGAGTCCTTCTAGGGAGTCCTCCAGACTGGCTGCTCGCCCGGGAGCAGCTGGAGCAGGTGCTGCTGGACCTCCTGCATACGCCGAGATTGGGCCTTCTCGCGCTCGATGTGAGCCAGGGTCACCGCCTGCTGGGTCTCCATACGGTCCAGATGCTCATCATAAGCAGCCATCCGGGTCTGGTACTCGGCATGGTGAGCCGAATACTGCTGCTGGAACTGGAGCTGATGGTCGAAGAGCTGCTGATTCTGGAGACGCAGCTGCTCGAACTGGTGAGTGAAGTAGTCCTGGCCGGGGAAAGTGGAGCTGCCACCCCCATACTCGAAGGTGGTGGGGCTGGGGGCAGTAGCATCATCCACATCCTCGGGCTGGTCATCCGCAACAGCCTCATCCTCAGTAGCATCGGGCTGGTCCTCCGCTGGGATCTGAGGTTGAGGAAACCCCACGATCCACTTGACGCTGCGCTCCTCTCGCAGCAGGTGCATGCTCTTGATCGTGTCCTTGCCAAAGGCACTGGTGCTCCCCTACTCTGTGCAACCCTGCAGTGATATCTGGAAGTAGATGGCCAGGCGGGTGATGAGGGGAGTGCAGTGGATGCTCTTCAATTCTGAAGCACTCTTCTCAAAGGTTCTGGCCACCACAGAACCCAAGTGGAGAAGATGGTCCTCCTGGCGGATGGACTGGATGAAGTACAAGCCTCTCCTGGTGATGGTGCTAGCACTTTCCCCAGCTGGAGTGTAGGACTTCGCCAACACGTGGTGTAGAAAGTGGTTATCGAGCTGCAGGGTGCTGGCCTTCGTCCGCCCTGCCACGAATGGACCCTGGCCTGGCTGAGCTAGGCGGGTGTACAGCGTCTTGAAGTTCACTCCCACCGGATCGTTGAGCTCGGTGACGTAGTCCTCATCATTGGCCAGGCCGAGGTCGAGAGCGGTCGCCAGGTCGTGGTAGCTCATGGAGCGGGGTGCACCGCCGAGCCTGAACTTGACGGCTTCACCGTCTGCCCAATTCTCTGTGTCGTGGTGCTTGAAGGTCGTGTAGAACTCAAGCACAAGCTCGTGGTAAACCTTCTCGCGAATGGAGAGCAGACGGCGCCAAGGGCGGTTGGTGACAATGGCGGAGAAGTGCTCGTAGCAGTGCAACTTCTCAAACTCCCGCCTGGACCAGCAATGATGCTGCCCAAACGAGCATGCCAAGACGCGCTTAAAACGATCCTGGTGGGATCCCCTCTTCAAATCCCGGATGAACGGGTGCTTGAGGTCGGGTTTCGTCATGGTCCTGCAAAAGAACAACCCAAACTGGAGCCAAAGGAAAGGTTAGTCACACCCCCACACTTAAGAACAGAAAACAGTCGAACCACGGTTTCATCCATAGTTTGGGGGTCAATAACTCAATCAAACAAGCATAATCTGGGTGGGGGTGCACATCCACGATAAAGTAGGCAACTTAAGGTTCACATCCATAGCAAATACACCCTCAAAGCACATCATTAAGGGCCCCAACCGGCTCCCACAACATGGTATGAAAAACTGGCATTTCATCGAACACCTTGTGTGCACACAAGGTGTTCGATGAAATGCCACAAGTTAAGCATGGAATTGACAAATTTCTTGCACACAAGGGCCCAAACAAGCAAGGGGGACATTGCCCAACACAATTCACACAAAAACCAAGCCTTCCCCTCAATCAATTGCACACAATTCACATGATTCAAAGTTGTTCTCTAAACATGCACCCTAACACCCAATTCTCCATAAATCGCAAGGTTAAGGTCAAAATCAAACCTGGAGACACAAGTAGAGGTGTAGGGGATGATGAGGGGTAGGCAATGGAAGCGACAAAAAGCCCAAAATCTGCCCAGAATTGCTCGTCGGAACCTCACCGGAAATCGCCTTCGGCGACTCAAAGTCGGTCCAAATCGCCTCAAAGTCGAGGGATAGGCCAAAAATGGAGAGAAAAGGATGGGTGTGGAGGTGGTTTGGTGAAAAATCGACCAAAAATGGCCGAAAATTGCCAAAGAGGGCGAAAGGTCGCGGTTTTCCGTGGAGGGGGTTTGGGGGTTTCTAGCCGCGCGGCCGTGTCGGCCGATTTTTAAAGGCTGGGCTCGGCCACACGGGCAACTCACACGGCCGTGTGAGGTGCAGTGGTGCCCGTGTGGGCCGACACGGCCTGGCCGAGAATTTCCACACGGCCGTGTCGAATGCAAAACCGGCCGTGTGAAAATTGTCGAGCCTTCACACGGGCAGGGTCCAAAATCCACACGGCCGTGTGATGGACCCCTCCAGCCCGTGTGAGGTTTAGGACTGGCCGTGTGGGTTGCCAGAACCCCGAATTTTACCTGTTTTCACTCAAAAACGACATTAGACTCTTGGACAACACCTCAAGACTAAAAAAACACAAAAAATCAAAAGGAAAAATGTTAGAAAATGCAAACCGAGGTGGGGTTGCCTCCCTACAAGAGCTTCTTTACTATCTTTTAGATGGACGCCCATGGCGGAACTAAGGGTCCGCGAGAACAGGTGCCTCCAAGAGCGGATCCACATCGCTCTTGAGGTACAGCTTCAGGTGGTGCCCGTGCACCCGACAGGTGCAACCACCAGCATTGGTCAGCTCAACCTGGCCATCCCGCAAGATGCAGGCAAGCGAGTACTCTGATGGCCAGGGTGGTCGTGGTGGAGGAGGTGGGACCAGCTCATAGAGGTCGCCACCTTTCTTCGAGCAGGCTTAGCAACCTGCTGCTTCGGGCTCCAATCCTCCTTGATCTTTTTGTTCGGAGGCGAGACTGGATGGAGTGGCGGCGAAGGGGTGAGAGGAGCGTCCTGCAAAATGAGAGATGCAGAAGGATACACGACAGGCTCGTGTACCTGATCAGAAATAGCATGCACATGTGTGTGAGCAATCATAGCACAGTGATCGAATTCAGTCACAGAAAAAGTAGCCTGTTCATTCCCAGCATGCAGGATCAGTTTACCATCATGCACATCAATAAGTGCCTTGGCGGTGGCAAGAATGGTCTACCCAGAATCAAAGGCACATCCACATCCTCATTTATGTCCAGAATAACAAAGTCAACAAGATATGTGAATGCACCCACATTAACAAGCAGATTTCTATGATACCCCTAGGATGCACAATGGAACGATCAGCTAGCTGAATGCTCATCCTAGTAGGGCTAAGTTCACCTAGGTCTAGCTTTTTAAACAACTTATATGGCATGACAATTATGCTAGCGCCTAGGTCCACCAAGGACTTGCCTACATGCATGCTGCCAATAGTAAGAGGGATAGTAAAACTCCCTGGGTCCTTGCGCTTTTCGGGCAGCTTGTTCTGCAGGATAGTAGAACACTCCTCCCTCAGCAGCACTGTCGAGAGATCCCCAAGTTTCTTCTTGTTTGTGAGGATGTCTTTCATGAACTTAGCGTACTTGGGCATCTTCGACAGTGCCTCCACGAATGGCATACTGATGTTGAGTTGTTTCAACATTGCCATAAACTTGGCAAACTCAGTCTCCAGCTTGTCTTTGTGTAGGCGAGTGGGGAAGGGAAGCTGGGGCACATGCTCCTTAACCACTGGCTGTGGCTTGGGGGCAGGGGCTTCCTTCTCCACCCTCACTTCTGCATCGTCGGCTGGAAGTGCTAAAGCAGGTAGTGGTTCCTCCTCCCTGGCCGGCGCAGGAGCAGCAGATATGGACTTACCACACCGGGTAAAAATGGCATTCAGCTGTTGGTGAGGCTCGCGAGGATTAGGAATGGTAGTGGCAGGTAGAGTCCCCGGGGCCCGGGTAGTAATTTGGCGAGCTATGTCACCAACCTGGTTCTGTAAATCTTGCAAAATGGCACCCAGGTTCCTCTGGCCTGCCTCCAGTGAGGCTATGTTCTGGTCCATCCTCGTGAAATTCGCCTGACTGGTAGTCATGAATGCCGCCAAAATGTTCTTCAGCTCGGTCATCTGATTATCGAAAGCTGGAGCTGCTGCTGGCTCGGCATACTAACGCTGGGGCTGCTGGAATGGCTACCCTTGCCTAGGCTGGTAGGGCTGCTGCTAAGGCGGTGGCCCCTGCCTGGCCTAGAAAGGCTTCCTTTGCTGAAAACCACCTGCTGGTGCCGGGAAACCAGGTGGTTTAGTGGTGTTGCTACTCCAAGCAAAGTTGGGATGCTGGCGCCACCCCTCATTGTATGTGTTACTGTATGGATCGAGGTGCCGAGCATTGGCGATGAAGGCCAACTGCTCTTGGGGAGTGGGAGACTCCCGCATAGCCTGGCAGTCTTCCACCAGATGGTTCGGGCTCTCACACCACTGACATTGAGCTACTGGAGGTATAGCCGCACCTCTGCCCGGAATAAGACTGTTGGGCTGCTTCAATGTCTGCACTAACTCAGCCACCTGCTGCTCGAGCCCGGACATGGCCTCCATGGCGAGCACACCACGGTCCCGGGAATTCCTGCCTCTGCTGCTCTGCCCCCAGGAATGATCTCTGGCAGCCAATGTACTGGTCATCTGGTTCAGTTCGGGTGGAGTCTTAGTAAGAATATCCCCTCCTAGGCATAGAGACTCAATCACCTCTGGCTTTCCGGAGAGAGGGCACTGTAGAAGTTCCCCACGGTGAATGCATCACTGAAGCCATGATGGGGACACTGCCAGAAAAATCCCAGGTACCGCTCCCATGCATCACAAAGTGACTCGTCTGGCTCTTGCCGGAAGTGAGTGATCTCCCGCTGGATCTCTGTAGTCTTCGATGCCGGATAGTACCTGTGCACGAACTTATCAGCCAGATCGTCCCAAGAAGTGATGGACAATGGGGGATGGGTCTCCAACCACCTCTTATCATGCCCCACCAGAGAATGGGGGAAGAGGTGAAGGCGGATTGCATCATCAGGGACACTGTTAAGCTTGAACCCATTCGTCAGCTGCAGGAAACGGGACAGGTGCACCCTTGCCTCCTCATCCTTCAAGCCATGAAACTGGACAGAGGATGTAATGAGTTGAATCCAGCATGGCTTGATCTCGAAGTTGTTCGCTGCAATGGGCGGGTAGAGGATGACAGGGCGGATGTCAGCAACCCGTGGAGTGTAGTAGTACTCCAAGGTGGGACCCGGCGGCGGTGGATGATGATGAACCCCATCTGCCTGGGGTATGGGGTTGTTCCCCAAGAGCTGATTCACCGGGGGAACCTGGAGAGGATTCCCCTGGGGTGGGTTGTGTTCGCCTTCCATCTCATACTCTTCCTCAGAATCGCTGCTCAAGTTGTCGTCTATACGCTCTTCCGTAGCCAGTCTAGCTCGCTGTTGTCTCCAAAGTTGGCGGCAGGTGCGTTCAAGCTCCAGATCCAATGGCAGTAAACCTCCCGACTGGCTACGGGTCATGCACTATCTGCACATAGTCAAGCAATGCAAAACCCGTGAAGGCACAAGTGGGAAAGAACAAACAATCAATGCGAAAATGAAAATGCTAAAGTAACAGAAATCACTTTTCTTCAACAACCTAGCCGTCCCCGGCAACGGCGCCAAAAACTTGACTCACTCCTACTGTCACTCTAGAAAATGGCCAAGTGTAACCACTTCCTAAAGCGTAGTATAGCGAGTTTGGGTTTTAATGTCAACCTGGGTCCTAGATGTGATGACTACTCAGTGAATTCTTATTATCTAGCGGTGATACTTTAGTGCAAGTCCAAATTAACAAACAAACAAAGCAAGTTAAACGGTTGTTTTCAAGTCGAGAGAGGTCACCCAGATATGGTTCCCCCTAGACTGCAGTTAAGCCGGATTGCAATTCACCAAGTTCAGTTTCTATGATAGTTATACTGCGGGAGGTTCTTAAATAGTCTGAAGTCTCGACTAAAGTCCTCCAGACCCTCTCAACCTGAGTCTCCAGCGGGCGACTAACCTCCACCGGCGTAAACAGATTGAGGCCCTAATGAACAAAACCTCCTCTACCGAAGTGCATTCGGTACAGAATAGTGAGTTGGCTCCTCGACTAAAGTCGCCAACTCCCTACCTTCAATCAAGGGTGCTCTATCAACCTAGGCAGATATTCTCTTTATAGGTTAAAGCAGAAACAACAGGAATTTGATCAGGATTCATGCCATTCAACAATTCAAACCTCAATTGAACATAATCATATCAAAGAATCTGTACTTGGGTTCATACAATCAAACCTAACACACAAATCTAGGGTTCTCCATACCTAGATGAATGAGGAAGTTCCTCCATGGAGAGAGAAGCAAGAGCAAGTTCAGATGCAGAAATCATGCTGTGAAGTATGAGAATCTGCTCCTGGTCGTCAATCGGCACTTCTCCAAGTGTGGGTTGAGCTCCAATGGTGATGAAGATCAATCTAGGGCACTTGGGAACTCTGGTTCGTCGCCCTCTCTCTCTATGAATCGCTTTCTTTCTCTAAAACTCGGAACCGCTCACTTGTGGCTGGAAATTGGTTTAAAAACCAGAAAATCCCGACTCACACGACCAGGCCACATGGCCGTGTGACATCCCCAGTTGCCCGTGTGAGTTTTGCAAACCGCGGCGTTTTGATAAGTGACTCGGGCTTCCCACACGGCCATGACCCACACGGCCGTGTGAGTGACCAGACTGCCCGTGTGGCTTTTGCCGAGCCTTCACATGACCACAATGGGTCTCCTACACGGCCGTGTGGCCTTTAGGCATGCCCGTGTGGCTTCTCAGCTTCTCGCTAAACGTCCAAACTTCGTCCAATCGACCCCGAACTCGTTCCTAAACCTTCATTCACGTACTAGGACCTGAAATATCACAAAAAAGAACAACCTAGCGTGAAATCGGCCTAAAACGCGAGAATCGACATCTTAAACGGCTCAAGAAGAGGGGTAAAAACATGTGCAATCAATGGTCTATCAGTGGTCTTCACCTGGTCCTCCGGTGCAATGGTGATCTGGAAATACCCAGACATCCCATCCAGGAAATAGTAGAACTCGTGCCCTGCCAGTCTCTTCAGCATTTGATCAATGAACGGCAGCGGAAAGTGGTCCTTCCGAGTGGCGTCGTTGAGACGCCGATAATCAATGCAAACACGATACACAGTCACTGTGCGCATCAGGATGAGCTCATTCTTCTCGTTAGGAACCACGGTATCCCACCCTTTTTGGGTACCACCTGGGTGGGACTGACCGACTCGCTGCCGGAAATGGCGAAGATGATCCTCGCGTCCATCAGCTTCAGGATCTCTACCCGAACCACAACGTCCAGGTTCGGTGTCAGTCTTCTCTGCGGCTGTCTCACTGGCCGCATCTCATCCTCCAGCAGTATCCGGTGGGAGCAAAAGGAGGGGTTGATCCCCCGGATATCTGTGATCTTCCACGCTAGAGCTCGCTCGTACTGCTTCAGCAAGGCCACCAGTCTGTCCTTCTGCTCGGTGTGAGGGTCGAGCTGATGATGACTGGAAGCTTATTCCCCTCCCGGAGAAACGCATACTCCAAATGAGGAGGGAGGGGCTTTAGCTCAAGCTCTGGTGGTTCCTCCAAGGACGTAGTGAGGCGGGGTGAGGATGAGATCGGTTTGAACAGCCGGTCGCCCTCCAGAAATGTGCCACTCTCTAGCGCGGGCAACTGCTCTGCCAACTGTGGCTCCTGCGATGCCTGCTCACCTAGCAAAATACAACGCTCAAGAGCATCGTCAGTACCTGCACTCGTTATAGCGAGTGCGGTCTCAAAATCAGCAAGCACATCACAGTAATCTAAGTCATCATGCAAATGGGAGTGTTTCCCATTCTCAGACACAGAAAAAGTAGCATGTTCATCACCAGCACGCAGGATCAATTTACCACTATGCACATCAATAAGTGCATTGGCGGTGGCGAGAAACGGTCTACCCAAAATCAAAGGTACATCCACATCCTCATTTATATCCAGAATGACAAAGTCAACAAGATATGTGAATGCACCTACATTAACAAGCAGATCCTCTATGATACCCCTAGGATGCACAATGGAACGGTCAGCTAACTGAATGCTCATCCTAGTAGCTCTAGGTTCACCTAGGTCTAGCTTTTTAAACAATTTGTAGGGCATGACATTTATGCTAGCGCCTAGGTCCGCCAAGGACTTTTCTACATGCATGCTGCCAATAACAAGAGGGATAGTGAAACTCTCTGGGTCTTTACGCTTCTCGGGCAGCTTGTTCTACAGGATAGCAGAACACTCCTCGCTCAGCATCACTGTCGAAAGATCCCCAAGTTTCTTTTTGTTGGTGAGGAGGTCTTTCATGAACTTGGCGTACTTGGGCATCTTCGAAAGTGCCTCCACGAACGGCATGCTGATGTTGACCTGCTTCAACATTGCCATGAACTTGGCAAACTCAGTCTCCAGCTTGTCTTTATGTAGGCGAGTAGGGAAAGGAAGATGGGGTACATGCTCCTTAACCACTGGCTGTGGCTTGGGAGCAGGTACTTCTTTGTCCATCCCCACTTCTGCATTGTCAGCTGGAAGTGTTGAAGCAGGTAGTGGCTCGTCCTGCCTGGGCTGGGCAGGAGCAGCAGATTGGTCTTGCCAATCCTGGTAGTGATGGCATCCAGCTGCTGGTGCTGGTGAGGCTCACGAGGGTTCGGAATGGCACCTTGGTTCCTCTGGCCTGCCTCCAGTGAGGCTATGTTCTGGTCCATCCTCGTAAAATTCGCCTGGCTGGTGGTCATGAATGCCTGCAAAATATTTTTCAGCTCTGTCATCTGATTATCTGGAGCTGCAGCTGCTGGAGGCTGGGCATACTGACGCTGGGGCTGCTGGAATGGTTGCCCCTGCCTAGGCTGGTAAGGCTGCTGCTGTGGAACTGGACCCTGTCTAGCCTGGAAAGGCTGCCTCTGCTGAAAACCACCTGCTAGTGCTGGGAAACCAGGTGGTTTAGTGGTGTTGCTATTCCAAGCGAAGTTGGGATGCTGGCGCCACCCCTCATTGTCCGTATTGCTGTATGGGTCAAGGCGCCGAGCATTGGCGATGAAGTCCAACTGCTCTTAGGGAGTAGAAGACTCCCGCATAGCTTGCCAGTCTTCCACCAGATGGTTCGAGCTCTCACATCACTGAGATTGAGCTACTGGAGGTATAGCCAAACCTCTGCCCGGAATAAGACTGTTGGGCTGCTTCAATGTCTGCACCAACTCAGCCACCTCTCGCTCTAGCCCGGACCTGGCCTCCATGGCGTGCACACCACGATCCCGGGAATTCCTGCCTCTAGTGCTCTGCCCCCAGGAATGATCTTTGGCAGCCAAGGTACTGATCATCTGGTTTAGTTCGGGTGAAGTCTTAGTGAGAATATCCCCTCCTCGGCATAGAGACTCAATCACCCTCTGGCTTTCCGGAGAGAGAGCACTGTAAAAGTTGCCCACGATGAATGCATCGTTGAACCCATGATGGGGGCACTGCCAGAAAAACCCTGAGTACCGCTCCCATGCATCACAAAGTGACTCATCTGGCTCTTGGCGGAAGTGAGGGATCTCCCGCTGGAATTATGTGGTCTTCGATGCTAGATAGTACCTGTGCACGAACTTGTCGGCCAGATTGTCCCAAGAAGTGATGGACAATGGGGGCTGGCTCTCTAGCCACCTCTTCGCATGCCCTGCCAGAGAATGAGGGAAGAGGTGAAGACGGATCGCATCATGAGGGACACCGTTCATCTTGAACCCGTTCGTTAGCTGCAGGAAACGAGAAAGATGCACCCTTGCCTCCTCATCCTTCAAGCCATGAAACTGGATAGAGGATGTAATGAGTTGAATCCAGCATGGCTTGATCTCGAAGTTGTTCGCTGGGATGGGTGGATAGAGGATGACAGGGCGGATATCAGCGACCCGTGGAGTGTAGTAATACTCCAGGGTGGGACCCGGCGGTGGTGGTTGATGCTAAACCCCATCTACCTGGGGTATGGGGTTGTTCCCCAAGATCTGATTCATCGGGGGAACCTGGAGAGGTATCCCCTGGGGCGGGTTATGTTCGCCTTCCATCTCTTACCAGTCTAGCTCGCTGTTGTCTCCTAAGTTGGCGACAGATGCGTTCAAGCTCAGAATCCAACGGCAGTAAACCTCCTGACTGGCTACGGGTCATGCACTACCTGCACACAGTCAAGCAGCAAACCCGTGAAGGCACAAGTGTGACAAAGCAAACAATGCTAAAAAGAAAAGCTAAATTAACAGAAACCACGTTTCTTCACCAACCTAGTCGTTTCCAAATCCCCGGCAACGGCGCCAAAAACTTGACTCGCTCCTACCATCACTCTAGAAAATGGCCAAGTTTAACCACCTCGTAAAGCGTAGTATACCGGGTTTGGGTTTTAATGTCAACCCGGGTCCTAAGTGTGATGACTACTCCGTGAGTTCTTATTATTTAGCAGTGAAAGTGTAGTGAGGATCAAAACAAGAAAAGCAAGTAAATAGGTTGTTTTCAAGTCGAGAGAGGTCACCCGAACATGGTTCCCCATAGACTGCAGTTAAGCCGGATTGTAATTTACCAAGTTCAATTCCGATGATAGTTATATTGCGGGAGGTTCTTAAACAGTCTGCAGTCTCGACTAAAGGTCTCCAGACCCTCTCAATCTGATTCCCCAGCGGGTGACTAACCTCTACCGGAGTAAACAGATTGAGGCCCTAACGAACCAAACCTCCACTACCGAAGTAAATTCGGTACAGAATAGTGAATTGACTCCTCGACTAAAGTCGCCAATTCACTACCTTCACTCAAGGGTGCTCTATCAACCTAGGCAGATATTCTCTTTCTAGGTTAAAGCATAAATCAAACCTCAATTGAACATAATCACACCACTGAATCTATACTTGGGTTCATACAATCAGACCTAACATACAAATCTAGGGTTCTTCATACCCAGGTGAAAAGAAAAGTTACTCCATAGAGAGAGATGGGAAATCTAGCTCAGATGCGGAAACCATACTGTGAAGGATGAGTAATGCTTCTGGCATTCAATCAGCTCTTCTCCAAGCTCAAGACGGGCTCCAATGGTGATGGAGATCGATCAAGGACACTTGCAGAATCAGGTTCGTCACTTTCTCTCCCTAGGTATCGCTTTTTCTCTCTAAAACTCGGAACCCTTCACTTTTGCCCTTCTTTTCCCTTAAGAAGCTGTCTGCCGCGATCCCCTGTCTGAATACCCGGTCGGGTATTTTGGGTGGAGACCGGGTATCTTCAAAACAAACCGTCGGGGAGCAAGGGTTAATCCCCGGTCTGGGTCAAGAATACCCGACCGGGGATTTATGATTACTGCCCGGGCCCCCTTCTGCTTCTCAGACGCCCAAAGCATGAATTCCCCGGTCTGCTCCAAATAATACCCGACCGGGTATTTCTGCTCATGGCCGGGTATTTTGCTCCTCCAGCACACTTCGACTCAAACGTGCTCCTTTCGACACGAAACTCGTTTCTTCGCCTCGATGCCAACGCTAAGCCTTGAAATATGACATAAACGCACAACCTAGCGTGAAATCGGCTTAAAACACGAGAATCAACATCTCAAACGGCTCAAGAATAGGGGTAAAAACATGTGCAATCAATGGTCTATCACCTCCCATAGCTGCGGTTAGATTTGTTGCTTGGGTCGTCGAACGTTCCTTTGTCCATATAGGATGAGTCTTCTTCCTATGGGCACGTCTTCGGATAATGTAGCAACTTCTAGTTGACTTCTCTATCACTAGACCTCTTCTTTCTCATGAAAGCTCCTTAATCTTCTCTTTATAGCTCATTCGGTCCTCCAGAGTTCTCCAATGATTGATCCAATCCTTCTTAAGTTGCTTTGCACATTCAAAACCATCAAAATCTGGATCAACTTACTTAGGAGACAGAAGTCAGAGCTTTCACATCACCCATTTGAAAGTTACCCCGTCGTGGCATAGCAGCTTAACATACTGGCTTTGTTGCAGCTTTTCCCCACATGTGAAGATTAAATTCTCTATCCTAATATTCTATTCAACGAATATCTTTATGATAAAGAGATTCATTATGCCCAAGAGAAGCAGTCTTTTCATGTGATTTGTTGGAATCTAACATATACAAGTTAAGTTAGCAATTCTAAAAGCTAGTTGGATTAAAAAAAAAACCTTTTAAAATATTTTGAGACATCTACAGATAAAAAATATGTATACCCATATATATACTTGACCCTCTATTACCAAGGACAGAGTTCTCACTCACATAATTAGTTAGTTGTCGCTGTTTAGAAGTCTCTATAGCACAAACCAACCGAAAGAGATGTATCGTCGAAGAGGTTGGGGAAGCGTGCAATTGCTCGAAGTGTGATTGTGTGTGTTACTAAATCATAAATAAAAAAGAGGTGCTGAAGCACAATTAGCGTAAAATTGGGCTCACTTATTCTCCCCCTCCCCCTCTCCTTTCAGTCTAGCAACTTGGTTCCTTAGGTCGTGCACCAAGAAGCCATCAAAGAGTACAAGAACATTTCCTAGGTCTATTAAAGCTCATTGATCAAATATTTTTTATTTATACAATAAATTTCATTGAAATGACTAAAGATGCTTTGATTGAAGGAAAAATGTATCAAGAATGGTAGTGACAAACACTATAAATAAAGTGTCATCGGAAGTACCCCACACTTGAACTTTGCTTGTCGCTAAGCAAACACTACTCATAACAATATACAACTCATTATAATCTAGCCACCATCACTCAACCCCGATCTTAGGTAGTGGATCATTAGTAACTTACAAGGTCGACAGTAGCATGAGAGAATCCTAACCACATCAATATGCAAGAACATCATACCACATAATCGTGGCATCAATCAGTATTCATGCATCAGATTTTCAAAACATAAGGGTGAAGCAAAGCAGTCAAAATCGAAGATTTTACATAAAATCGAAAGTGGGGGTAAAATCGGAATCGTAAAATTGAATCATAAAATCGTAGGATTTTAAGCTCCATATAAAAATGAAGATGGAATAATATTAGTAAGGAAAATCATGAATAACACAAAAGCACATAACACTTGCAATGATAATTTCTCAAGGTTAATGTTCCAATTTATCAAGGTTAATGTTAAGATGTGGTGAATCGATGATGATTAATACGTCGATGTGAATTAATTATAGTCGATGGTGGTTAGTGTGAGAGAACAAGATGAAGTTGGTGGAGTAGAAGAAAAAGAGGCGTAACTTTGCAAAATTTGAGGAAAATAAGTAAAGTTGACTCAAAGCTTTGAATCGTAAAATCGTAAGATTTTAAGGATTTTAAAGATTTAAATCGTGAATAGTGTAGGATTTTAAGGTACATAAATTTTATAGTGAAATCAGAATCAAAATAGTTAAGTAAAATCGTAAAAATTTAAGATTTTAGGATTTAAATCGGGATTTTGACTACTCTGGGGTGAAGCTTTTGACAAACTTTTAAGCTTGGAATACTCTCTACATCAACTTGACATAAATTTAAAGCACTTTGTCCTATTCAAACCCAATTTCTTTTATGATATTATTATTTTTCTTCCTCATATGACCAACTATTTTTCTTTCTTCTGATTTTTCTCACGGTGGAGAGCTCTTTTGAGCTTTACCCTTACTAGTCGAGCAGTTTTACATTTTTCCTCAACTCGTGTGGATGGTCAAGGAAAATAAGGGGTGTCAAATCACTCGTTTTAAAACCCAGGTTGAGCTTAACACACACTTTATTTCTCAAAATACCATGAGGTCGTTTGGATGCAGGTTTTTAATTCGAGAGATTTGGAATCAAATCACTCGTTTTAAAACCCAGATTTTTAATTCGAGATATTTGTGTAGGATTTTTGAAAAATCACTCTTTTTGCAAAAAATATGGAATTTCAAACTAGAGAACAAAAGAGAAGCGAAGTGGGTTCCTTCTTCCTCTTGTCGAGCTCTTCTTTTCCGCCATTCCTCCCCTCATTCTCCCTTGACTTTTTGTCATTCTACCGGCCACCGTCCTCTCCATCTCCCCAGCAACCCTCGCCAGGAGATCCAAGGATTAAAGTGGAGGTGTGGCGGAGGCAGTTGGGATTACGGTGGTGGGACGAGAAAAGGAAGAAGGAAGGGTAGTCGGGTGAGGGAAAGGATGGGAAAAGATGGAATAAAAATGAGAGATTTGGAAATAGCGGATGGTCATTAGCTATTTCACAAGTCCACAATTGTGGGTTTTTTAATTCTCTAATGTTTAAATTCTTAATCGTATAAAGCTTTCTCAAACGAGTAATCTTATTAAAATCTCTCATTGTGAGAGATTGTTTTAAAATTACTCACAGAAAACCTTAATCCAAACGGCCCCATGGAAATTTTTGAATGAAACAATATCTTGATGAGTAGAAATTTTGCATTTTTCTAAAGATACAGTTTACCCTATGAAAATTTTGGAAAACAGGAGATTCTTGTGTATAATCAAAAATCTTTGATAGATCATACAATATGACATTGAAATACATCAGGAGGTCATTTCATTCATCTCATTGACTATGACATCCTTCATAATCACTATACTAGTCTTCCTAGATCAAGTGATGATAACTAAACTCAATGATTCAAAGTAAGATGAGAAGTGATCATGCTTGTAGGGGATGAATAAGGTCATTAGATGGAAACACATCTTTAGTCAATTCAAAAACTTTTAAGCAAATATCACAAAGCATAAAAAATTCAAATTTTTAACGACTACAGATATAAAACATACCAAGCATAACAAGGTAAAACAGAACAACCATTCTTATCCCATCCTTTAAAGTGATGTACTAAAAGATAGTGATTCATGGTTAAATTGGAACGAATTACCTAGAATGTTGACACGCTAAAACACAACACCCAAACTGCGACCAAGTGTAATCGCAGTCCGGGAATGCAGTAACAGGCAAGTTCAATTATCAACCCGGGGTCTAGATCTACTGCTTACTCCGTGATTCTTTATTATCTAGCAAACTAGTTCGAGTGATTGTTGTTAAAAGTAAAAGCAACAAGAAAGCAGTAAATTGTTCGGTTTTCAAAAGCAGGTAAGAGTCACTCGGGATTGAGTCCCCCTAGCCCCTTAGTTAGGTTCAATTGCAATTCCCTGGGTTGATTTATTGTTGATTAGACTTCGGAAGATCCGACAGTAGCTTGGAATCTCTTAAGCTGACCAAGCCCTCTCAGTCTAACTACCCGGCAGACGACTAGCCTTCACCGGGATAGAAAGCTGAGGCTATGAACACAGAACTCCACTACTGGAATTAAATTCCAGTACAAAGCAGTAAACTGGCTAACTCTCGTATAACCAATCTCCTACTATCGAATGAAGAGGCTCTAGCAACCTAATCAGATTCTATCTATCTCAGGTTGCAGCAGAAATTGAGAAAAGCTGATCAGACTCCAATCAATTCAATAAACATGCATCATTCGATTAAAATCAAACAGTAACATCATCCCAAGTCATTACAATCAATTCCCTAACACAAGGAACTAGGGTTCTTCATACCCAAGTGAGAGAGAGGTTCTACTCCATAGAGAGAGAAGAGAAAACAGAAATCAGAGTAGTCATACTCATAAAGATGAGGAAAATCTGCTCTGGGATGTCAATCTTCACTCCTAGGGACGCAATCTGGGCTTCAATGATGAGAAATCCACTCCAAAATAGCTCCTAGGGTTTGTTCTTCGCTCTTTCTCTCTCTAAAACTCTGTTTTTGCCCAGAAAATCGAATTCCTCCCCCTTGGCTCGAATCTGCCTCCAAAAACCCGACTCTGGGCGAATTACGGGCAGAATTACGGCCGTAATCACGTCCTGCCCGTAATTCGCACCAAAACGCACGTTTCACTTAAGCTGCAGGAGGAGGAGATACGCCCGTAATTTCCCAATTACCGCCAGTAATTTGGGAATTACGGTCGTAATTCTTGGGGTCTTGACCGTAATTTCATCGCCGAGAGGGAATTCTGGGGAGAAGGCTCGGCTATTTAATTACGGGCATGCCCTGGCCAATTACGGCCGTAATTTGGCAGGGGCTGCCCGTAATTCTGTCTGTGCTTCGCCATTTGACCTCCAAATGACCCGAAACTTGCGCCTATGCACCTCTTTACTTGCTAGGACCTGAAATACGACAAAACAACACAACCTAGCGTAAAATAGGCCAATGAACAATCAATTCGAGCCAAAATGGACAGGAAACCAGAGTGAAAACACGTGCAAATACGATGCTATCAAATTCCCCCACACTTAACTGTTTGCTTGTCCCCAAGCAAACCAAGTACTACACAAGGTAAGCTCACATATTTCATTCAACCAACATTGGGGACAAGTCATAAAGGCACAGAACACGTGAATCAAACTGGTTTTCAAACATCAACACATGAACAACTTTAATAACAACCTGGACAACCACCACAAAGGACATTCGAGTGCAGCAAAATCGAGCAACGGAAGAATTTCCCTTCTGTTCACCAACCAACCCAGACTTGACTCGACCACTCACTCAAAACAGTCAACTCATGCATCCAACTCAAGACATCAGAACAGAGACCGAGCAATCTAGGTCCTCACCGGGGTACAAGAGTATAGAGAATATGAAAATGAATCACTCGCTCTCGACCAGTGGGGTCAGGACAATTTAATGCGAAAAATGCGCATGCTATTTCTCTCAATCCCTAAGATCTCTTCACCATGATGGCAGCCTCTAAATGCTAGAGTTCACATACATAATGTCATCACTATCTAATCAGGAGGTCTTAGACACAGGTTCAAATGACTGGCTAGGGTCTTGGACATGGGGAAAAGGCCTTTTAGGTGGTGGAAGTATTCATAGCAAAAGGTTCCACATTTCCAAACACACAATCACAGTCAAACAAACCGGTATTTTCTTTCTGCTATTCTGCATTACTCAACATCTCAAGAGCACAAGAGCGAAGGAGGCATAAACATCAGCATTTCCAAGCCAGACTGCTAAGAAACACTACTTAATGGGCATTATTCAGATTTTTGGTAGTGGCTCTCTTTTGCTTTCAATTTTTCTTTGTTTTTCTTTCATTTTTCTTTTCATTTCTTAAGAGAGCCACCACTTCTGCACAAATTTCAAACACCTGCCCAACTTTTAAGCACTACCTCCAACACTCACATAAACTTCAGCAGAAACAGCAGAGAATATGTAACAACCACTCTGTGGAACCTTCTAAAAGATGCAACAAGGGTGATTTTTTCCGTTATAGACCAAAAGAAAGGATAACACACGGCTCAAAGGGGCTGACTAGGGGATATGACACATCAGGACAGTCAGTTTTTGGGCGTGGGCTAATCCTATGCCCCCATCATTTTAGCTAATGACAACGTGAATGCTACACATCATGGAAGAGGGATCTATCGCACAAGAAAGAAACGAGCAGGCTCAAATCTCACATGGCTACCTATATGCTCTATCTCACATTCTGATACCCTGAACTAGATGCATAAACGACTGTCAAGAACAAGTAATCAGATCAAGTCACAGTTGGTAAGCAAACAGCTGAAAAACTGAACCCCTACATCGTTCTACTGCACATCTCAGTCCTCATCATAGGTTGTCCTAGTCGCAAACAAGTTGTCATGCATTAATCCGAAAACCAATCAATTCATCAATCAATACACAGTGCCAATATGATCAAACAACAGTACTTGGAGCCCTCAAATCGTAAGATTCGGACAGCGGACTAGGCTCCAAGCACCCATATATACGTTCCAATAAATACAAAGAACCCCCCCCCCACACTTAAATGCGACAGTGTCCTCAATGGAGCGAAGGGAAGGGGAACGATGTTACCGTGAAACAGTGGTCAGGAAGGTTGACTGGATGGCGGACCAGTCAAAAGCAGAGGACTGGACAAGGACCAGTCCGAGGGGCACAGAGCTAGAACCAATAGAACACACACATTGGGTGAAATAAACCATAGTTCCAAGTCAACAGTCCACACAACGGGAACAAGAAATAAAATCACACACAATCCGGAGTCTAAATCTGGAAAGATAGACAAAGGCCGAGCGGGTTTTTAAAAATTTTCGGGGGTAATTACGGGCACGATTACGGCCGTAATTCCCCCTTGGCATGCCCGTAATTTCTATGCCGAGAGCATATTGCCCCTGTGAATTAATTACGGGCAGGGGGTCGAAGAATTACGACCGTAATTTGGCCCCCCATGCCCGTAATTTCATCGCCGAGGGCCCTTTTTCTCCAGTTTTTGAGCTGCAATTTTGAACAACCAAACCCAAACGTGCCCCGGCTCAAAAAAATACATCACCATAGACCAAAATAGACCATCCGGGGCACGAGAAACATTCCCGAAAGACTCCAGACAAACTCAATGACTCGAAAACGACAAAAATTAAAAAGGAAAAAGGGTAGAAATGCAAACCGTGGTGGGGTTGCCTCCCCACAAGCGCTTCTTTACCGTATTTTAGCTGGACGCCAGTATGGATGCTCAGGGAAGTGTAGGATCAGGTGCCTTCAAGAGCGGATCCACATCGCTCTTGAGGTACAGCTTCAAATGGTGGCCATGTACGCGACGAATGTGGCCACCTGCATTTGCCAGCTCGACTTGGCCATCCGGCAAGATGCAAGCGAGTGAATACTCGGATGGCCAAGGTGGGGGCGGGACCAGCTCATAGTGGTCTCCGGCTTTCTTTCGAGCGAGCTTAGCTGCCTGCAGTTTCGGCCGCCACTCCTCCTTGATCTGTATTTTTGGTGATGGAGTGGTCAGGAGTGGCGGCGAAGGTGTGGGAGGCGGGTCCTGCAAAATAGGCAGCAAAGAAGGATACACGACAGACTCGTGCTCCTGGTGAGATACAACATGCAGAGGTAACGAAGCAGGTATAGTGTTAGCAACTGAAAACGTTATTCGCTCCTCGCCATCCCTCAAAACTAAGGTCCCATCATGCACATCTATGAGAGCCTTGGCGGTGGCCAGGAAAGGCCTTCCCAGTATAAGAGGCACTTCTGTGTCCTCATTGATGTCCAGGATAACAAAATCCACAGGATATGTGAATTTGCCAACCTTAACCAGAAGGTCTTCCACTATGCCCTTAGGATGCACTACAGATCTGTCAGCTAATTGAAGGGTCATCCTAGTAGCACGGGGTTCGCCTAGGACTAGTTTCTTGAACAGTTGATATGGCATAACATTGATACTAGCACCTAAATCCGCCAAGGACTTCTCTACATGCAATTTATCAATAGAGCACGGGATAGTAAAACTACCTGGGTCCTTTTTCTTCTGCGGAAGCTTGTTCTGCAGAATAGCCGAGCATTCCTCGCTGAGCTCCACAGTGGCCAGCTCACTCAGCTTCTGCTTCTTTGAGAGAAGCTCTTTCAGAAACTTCGCATACTTCGGCATTTGCGATAGTGCCTCCAGGAAGGGCACTTGGACATTCAGCTTCTTGAGCATGGCCATGAAGTTCTCAAACTCTGCCTCCAGCCTGTCTTTGTGCAACCGAGTAGGGAAGGGGAGTTTAAGGATATACTCCTTCACTACTGGTTGCGGTTTAGGTGCAGGCACCTCAACCTCCTTCTCTACTTCTTGTTCAACCGCTGGAGGCGCTAAAACAGGGCTTTCTCTCTCCGGTTCCCGAGCAGGTGGATCAACAGTCATCTTGCCACTCCTGGTCATGATGGCATTGCAGCGCTCATCCGGGGTCTGCGGGTGAGGGATGGTCTGCCCGGGTAGAGTACCAGGAGCCCTTTGAGCCACTGCTTGGGCCACGCTCCCCAGCTGGGTCTGGATATCCTGCAAAACAGCCTGTGGCGAGAGAACCAGGAGTTTACCCGAGGCCTTCTCCATGAACTGCTCAAAGGTGTTGAATTTCTGAGCACTAGCACTGGCGAGAGAACCCACCAAGTCCCGCAGTTCAGCCATCTGATCATTCTGCACTGGGGCAGCAGGGGCTGCACCTGGCTGCTGGAGAGGCCGCGGCTGTGATTGAGTAGCATGCCCCTGCATGGGCTGATAGAGAGACTGTTGTTGCTGCTGGAATTGCCCCTGTCTGGGCTGATATGGTGGCCGCTGGAAGCCTGGTGGTCCCTAGGGAGCTGCTGGTCTGGGATTTGGCCCAGCCCAGGAGAAGTTAGGATGCTGGCGCCACCCCTCATTGTACGTGTTGCTGTAGGGGTCATTGCGCCTGACATTATTGATGAAGTTCACCTGCTCCTGGGGTGTGGTTGATTCCTTCATCGCCTGGCAGTCTTCCACCGTGTGATGGGTGCTTTCGCACCATTGGCAGAGCATCGCCTGCTGCTCCCCGGTCCCTGGAATCATTCCTGAACGATCGATAGCTGAGACCAGCTTCGATACTACCTGCACCAAATCAGAGGGATGGTCTCCCACAGAATGTACACCTCGGCTGGGTGCTCTCCTCGACCTCCTGGCAGTGCCCCAATCATAACCATTCTCCGCCATCTCTTCAAAGAGTTGATTCAGTTGTGGCGGGGTTTTGGTCAGCATGTTCCCGCCACAAACCGAATCGATCAGCTGCTTGTCCTCCGGGAAGAGAGCGTGATAGAAGTTGCCCACCTTGAATGCATCATTGAAACCATGATTGGGACACCTGAGAAAGAGACTGTTGTATCTCTCCCAAGCATCCCTAATGGTCTCATCCTCATCCTGAGCAAAATGTGTAATTTGCTTCTGCAGGTCAGCTGTCTTGGATGGAGGATGGTAGCGGGTGAGGAACTTGTCCGCCAGGTTGGCGAAAATGGTGATGGAGCCCGGAGGTCGAGTGTCTAGCCACTCCTTGGCCTGCCCCTCCAAAGTAAATGGAAAGTACCTCAGCTGGATGGCATCTGCTGGTACCCCATTGATCTTGATCCCATCGATGAGCTCGTGGAATCGCCTGAGATGTGATCTAGGGCACTCTCCCTCCTTACCACGGAACACCACTGAACCGCGCAGCATGGTGATCACTGAGGTGCTCACCTCAAAGTTGTTGGCTGGGACCTGAGGGTGTTGAATGGCTGACCTCATGTCCGCAGCCCTGGCGGTCCACTAGGATCCCATGGTCTGCTCATCTGGGTTGATCATTTCGTGGTTCTACGGATCACCCATCTCTCCTTCTTCTTCTTCTCCGATCTGCAGCTGTGATAGCGCCTCCTCCGCAGCCAGTCGCTCCTTTAGAGCCCGCTTGAAGTTCCTGCAAGTTCGTTCAAGCTCCTGGTCTAATGGTAGTAGTTCTCCCGACTGGCTACGGGTCATGCACTACCTGCACACAATCAGCAGAAGCAACCCGTGAAGGCACACAGGTGGAAAAGATAAAATGCAGTAAATAAAAAGCTAGAGTAACAAATTCTCACGTTTCCCCAATAACCTAGAGGGTTCCCCGGCAACGGCGCCAAAAACTTGACACGCTAAAACACAACACCCAAACTGCGACCAAGTGTAATCGCAGTCCGGGAATGCAGTAACAGGCAAGTTCAATTATCAACCCGGGGTCTAGATCTACTGCTTACTCCGTGATTCTCTATTATCTAGCAAACTAGTTCGAGTGATTGTTGTTAAAAGTAAAAGCAACAAGAAAGCAGTAAATTGTTCGATTTTCAAAAGCAGGTAAGAGTCACTCGGGATTGAGTCCCCCTAGCCCCTTATTTAGGTTCAATTGCAATTCCCTGGGTTGATTTACTGTTGATTAGACTGCGGAATATCCGACAGTAGCTTGGAATCTCTTAAGCTGACCAAGCCCTCTCAGTCTAACTACCCGGCAGACGACTAGCCTTCACCGGGATAGAAAGCTGAGGCTATGAACACAGAACTCCACTACTGGAATTAAATTCCAGTACAAAGCAGTAAACTGGCTAACTCTCGTATAACCAATCTCCTACTATCGAATGAAGAGGCTCTAACAACCTAATCAGATTCTATCTATCTCAGGTTGCAGCAGAAATTGAGAAAAGCTGATCAGACTCCAATCAATTCAATAAACATGCATCATTCGATTAAAATCAAACAGTAACATCATCCCAAGTCATTACAATCAATTCCCTAACACAAGGAACTAGGGTTCTTCATACCCAAGTGAGAGAGAGGTTCTACTCCATAGAGAGAGAAGAGAAAACAGAAATCAGAGTAGTCATACTCATAAAGATGAGGAAAATCTGCTCTGGGATGTCAATCTTCACTCCTAGGGACGCAATCTGGGCTTCAATGATGAGAAATCCACTCCAAAATAGCTCCTAGGGTTTGTTCTTCGCTCTTTCTCTCTCTAAAACTCTGTTTTTGCCCAGAAAATCGAATTCCTCCCCCTTGGCTCGAATCTGCCTCCAAAAACCCGACTCTGGGCGAATTACGGGCAGAATTACGGCCGTAATCACGTCCTGCCCGTAATTCGCACCAAAACGCACGTTTCACTTAAGCTGCAGGAGGAGGAGATACGCCCGTAATTTCCCAATTACCGCCAGTAATTTGGGAATTACGGTCGTAATTCTTGGGGTCTTGACCGTAATTTCATCGCCGAGAGGGAATTCTGGGGAGAAGGCTCGGCCATTTAATTACGGGCATGCCCTGGCCAATTACGGCCGTAATTTGGCAGGGGCTGCCCGTAATTCTGTCTCTGCTTCGCCATTTGACCTCCAAATGACCCGAAACTTGCGCCTATGCACCTCTTTACTTGCTAGGACCTGAAATACGACAAAACAACACAACCTAGCGTAAAATAGGCCAAGGAACAATCAATTCGAGCCAAAATGGACAGGAAACCAGAGTGAAAACACGTGCAAATACGATGCTATCAATGTGCAAGTTTGAGAAAAACCCATAGTAGAGGGATAATTTTTACTATTAACTCTTAAGAATATAATTATTGGAATAGCTCCGTTGTAGTGTTTGAGAACTATGTATTCGTTCATTCAAGTGATTCATTATTATACAGTACAAACCACATTGTGGCAGGGCAATACTGATCTCACTGTGGACAGGGTAAGAAAGTGCTGTCAGTGGCCTTTTTGTTAGGGATGACAATTTGAACCCGTCCCGCTAGATATTACCCGACCTGACTCGCGATGGGGCGGGTATTACCCGACCCGCAGTAGCGTGGGGCAGGGCATGGTATCAACTTCCGACCCACCCTGCTCCGTTCTTGGCCCATTCTAGGTTAATTTCTTACGTCATCCATTCATATATCTCCGATTTTGGTTGTTCTTCAACTAGTTAGACTTGATCTTTCAACTAGATAGACTCAATTACCCATTATATTATCACTATTATTCATTAATGAAATCTTTTCCCCTTTGTTTTATCGTAAAAAGTAAAATTTTGTATGTATTTTTTTCAAATAGCATGTAACAATGGGTCGACCCGCCCCACCGCGTACTAGCGCGGGTATTACCCGCCCCGCCTCGTAGTAGCGTGGGGCGGGGCATGGGTATTGAGGTACCCGCCCCGCCGCATTGTCATCACTACTATTGGTAATCCTCAAACACGTGATAGCTGGAGAAAGGAGGCGAGAAGACTAAAGTTCAAATAAGACTGTTTATGTCAAAGTTCTGCCATTTTGTCAATTTATGTTTTTGATGGTCTTGTTTTGTTTTGAGTCAATTTCCAAATTGAGTATCATGGATTGTTTCTGCTTCGTGATCAAGTCCATTAGTTTGTTAGCTAAGCTAGTGGTTTCTTATTAGTAGGAAACAAGGGCTAATGAGTTAAAAGGTTTGGTGGAGGCTGGATCTGTTGGTTGAAACCTTTGTATTTATTTTCCAATGTTTTCATTCGATGAAGATTTGTTAGTTTGCTTCCAAATTGTTCTAACATTGTGTATTAGAGCATTAAGCAAACTGCAACCAACCATTGTGATTATTGAGAGATTTTGTCAGCAAGCCCGATTGAAGCCTCAGTACATAAGTCACTGAGATTTCTGAGTGAAAGAGTGAAAATGGGAGAGAATGGGAGTTTTCCATAGGTTTGGATTCCAAAGTTTGATCGTGATATGATAATTGTAGTATGTTATTGGGGAATTTGCTGAGATCAGTGAAGTCCTGGGATGTGATTCTTGATGGCTTCAAAGAACCCGCTAACAATGAAGAACTTATTGTTGTTCAACTCGAAAGTTGGAACAACTCAAGATTGAAAGATCATAAAGCTAAGAACTATCTCTTCAGCTCCATTGATAAAACAATTTTGAAAACCATCACAAAGAAAGGAACAACCAAAGAAATTTTGGATGCTATAAAGGTCACGTTCACAGAAAGTGCTAGGGTTTAGAAGGAACTGTTTTAAGCTCTAAGAAGAAACTTTGAGCTTCTAGAGATGAAGGATGGTGAGAAAGTCAATGAATACTTTGGTAGAGTATTATGGAGATATGAAATATGTTGTACTCATGATGACTCAAATTGTAGTTGAATTACAAGAATTTGAAGTCTTTGATCTCATGGCTTTCATGGATGAAGGAAATGAAGGGAAGAGAATGTTGGATGGTGGTTTTTAGAATCAGACTGAAACAATCATATGACCGAAACAAACAATGGTTCACAAAGATGGATCCAAACTTTGAAGATACTTGGAAACTTGGAAATGATGCTAAATTGAATTTAATTTTCAAAGGCACGATGAAGTTGATGAAAGACCATGTCATTTTAAGTGTTCAAAATGTTTTCTATGTTCCTGGTATGACTACAAACCTTCTTAATTATTGTGGGCCGAATTCAAGAAAGAAACTTGACCTTGGCGATCAAAGGAGGAGATTTTAAGATATTTCATGAAGAGCAATAAAATTGGTATGTATATGGTTCGATGCATGCTAGAGGATAGACAGTTACCTGCAATGATCTGGCATCAAGTAGTAGCCTGAAAAAGTCATGTTGTCAATAGAAATCCAACTAGCTAACTAGGGGAGGACACCACAAGAGCTTTGAACTGGTAGCATCCCTTCAGTATTACACTTTAGGGGTGTTTGATAACATCTAAATTTGTGTTATTTCACCTTTGATTTCTTAGGTGTTTCATGTAAGTTTAAGTGTATTTATATCACTTAAATATCATTTGTAGTCTATAAAGGTTCATGTTAACACTTAAAATAGGTGTCATTTACCCTTATTATTAAAGCATCTGCATGTTAAATCAGTGTGTCTAGGCCACATATCAAGTTATTCATGCCTATTTTTGTTCCTATTTGCAAAACTTGCGTTTTGGCATATGCGTTATTCATATGAAAGTTTTCATAGGGGAACCGACCCCACTTTGCCATATTTTATGCTTTTCTAGTGTTTGTGATGAAATTCAGGTCTTATATGCATTTGGGATTGCTCGAGAATTGATTGGAGTTCATCCGAACGAAGCATTGAGCAAAAAGGGGAGAAAGGCACAGGTCACGGCCTCGTCACGACCGTGACCAGGTCATGACCATGTTCCCGATCTCGAAGATCGCGTCTGGGAGAAGTGCCCTATAACTTCAAAAGGGAACCGTCAAGGGAAAAAAGTTTTGACATCCGAGTCACGGTCTTGGTGCTTTTGGACCGCAAAAAAGATCGTGCACGGGACACAAAGATCGCGGACGTGATCTCATGAAGGAGGCCGCGATCTCGAAACTTAAAGATGAGACAAAATGACTCATTTTGGGTGATTCGAAGAAGTTCCAGCTAGTCATGACCAGGTCACACCCTCGAGGTTTTGACCACTAACAGTATCCTATAAATAGCCCTTTTCTTCACTTGGAAAAAGAAGAGCCGCCCTAAAGTGAGAAAGTTAGGGTTTGGAGCATTTTAGAGAGGGAAACACCTTGGGAGAGCTTCATTGAAGATCCAATCCACCCAAGGAGCAAGAAGAAGGTGCAAGCAAGGAGAAGAAGATTGATTCCATCATTCCCTCTCTTCTAGTTTGTGTTTTCTTTCTCTCTCTATGACTTGAATCTCTAATGGTTGTTTAGAATAGATGAACCCTAGATTGTAGTAGTTATTTGAATGAGTTTATTTATGGGTATGTTGTTCTAGTGAATTTATGCCTCATGTGTATTTAGTTATGCTTGGGTAAGTCGCTTTAATCTTCTCTACTAGCCTACTTGAGCTTCTACGCTGGGTACAGAGTTTTAGGGTTTGACAAGTATGCGCCATACGACAAACTAAGGATAATGAGTAATCTTAGGGCTTTGAGGTGGACAAGGCGAACAAACCCCTGCCTCTATAGTGCCTTACAAGCAAAAAAGGCAAAGAAAGGGCGCTCATGTGTAGGAAAGAAGGGGAAAATGAGGCAAAACAGAGTTCACAGTCGGGATCACCAAATTCAAGACCGAGATCTCCAGAGGCAGCAAAGAGATCACGACATGCACAAGAATTTACGTCCGTGATCTCAAATCTTCTAGATGCTATCGTGAGGAGGCTATAAAAAAATAAAGAAACAAAAGGTATTGCGGTTTGTTTCACGACCCTTCATATCTGAGCCCGCGACAAAGTGTGCGGCCACGACTTCCTCTTCACGATCGTGTATACAAGGACTTAAACTTGATGACAAATTCATGCAAGTGATAAAATTCTAGGATGCCCTATAGTCGTATTCCACAAGGTCTTCTAATGCACCTATAACTATTCACACCATACCATCTATGCTCAACAAGAAATAGTAAAGAGTTCTTTAGGGGTTTTCATTTGAGTAAACAAAGTAAAGTAAAGTAAAGTAAAGTAAAGTAAAGTAAAGTAAAGCAACGCAAGAAGAGTAAGTTGCTTAGGGGTTTTAAAGTTATATATATAGATGCATAAAAGTAAAGCTAAATTATTGAAAAAGAAGGCAAACTTCGATTATCATAACATATACCAATGTTTAATCATATCATACACCAATGAATCATCTATAGCATCACTCTATCCCTTATACTAAGGCCATCCTACTTGAGTTTTCGTCGCATGCAATAGGAACTTGACTAGCTAATGCGTGAATTCGCTTCATGTCACCATCTAATCAATGAAGAATAGATAAGTGAGGATAACACATAATTAAGTGTGGGCCTTCTTGATCCATAATCAATGGTCTATAGCATTGATAATTTAACAATCAAGCATTGAAACTACTAGAGATATAAACGATTGATAATTTCCTCTATACTCGTGTAGCATCAATAGGGTATCACTAGAGGGTAATTTCATAACATCCTAGATGATACTAAGCAGTAAGCACAATGCATATAGTAGCATACTATATAGTTATAAGCATCAATGTTAAGAAAGTATTGAACTAGATGAGCATCGATAACAAACATATATGCATCAAATACTAAAGCATCAATGCATACACATAGGGCACATAAAATCATAAGAATCAACACAAGCATAATATGAAATTATAACATCAATACATAGATAAATAAACGAGTACACATTCTCGTACAATCAATTTTGAACTAGCAAAACATAGAAGTGAAGGAGGGTACCACCTTCGATGATGAAGGCATCTCCTTAGTTGCACTCTCTCCTACAAATGCTAAGCTCTTATTTGAGTAGAGTGTTTACAAAAGTTTTCAAAGAATTTGTGTGTCCTCCAAAGTTATGAGTCTAGCCCTCTATTTATAGTGGTAGAACTCAGCCAAAACCTTCCTAACCGTACTACTACAAGGTTTCTTTAACTTGGGGTGAAGAATGTCTTAAAGATCTCTTATTTGGGTTTGGTACTTTGAGAGGCGGTTACAACCGACACTATTTTTCTTATTGTGATGGACTTTTTGACCCAAAAGCAACCTCTCCTGAATATTTTGTTGCAATTTATGCAGGTTTGCTTGGGCAGCGGTTGGACCAGTTGCTGGGCTGCTGCTGATTCTTGCTTCTGTTTAAGCCGAGTCTTCTTCCATTGGGATCATCTTAGGATCTATTCATAGTTACTAGCATGCTTCTCCAGTATTGGACCTCATCTTTATCATGAAAGCTCCATATTCTTTTCTTTATAAGTCTTTTAGTCCTCCAGAGTTTCCAATGCTTGATCCAGATCCTCATAGGTGGATTGGTTCCTTGAAAACAATAAAGAAACATGCCATGAAGTCTAATAGAAACCACTATGTGAGCCCAACATAAGCCCAGAGCAGGAAGACTCAGCCCAAACTGCTGAAGAAACCATCAGTAGCCTAACATTGGGTCCAAATGCAGCTGGAGGAGGCATGGCCAAGACACATCTAAATCACAAGGAAAGGTAGTCCATGGGACAAGGATCCCAACCCACGAAGAAAAAGGGAGACAATCTAAACCTTCGACCTAGGACCTACCTCCGCTCAAACCCTAAACTTCTTCAAGAACTTACTTAGTCTACAAGGAGTTGGAAGCCCTTTCCTAGACAGTTTGGGATAGTTTTAGTGGAGTTATTCCCCTATAAATAAAGGTCATGGATCATAAGTTGAAGAAGGTCGCACAACTACACTAAAAACTTCTTTATACTTTGCTAGAGTAAGAGCTTAGATTTCTTATAAGAGTCTGCAACTAAGGTGATGTTGTCATCATCGGTGGTGGTACCTTCATCTCTTTTATGTAGCTAGCTTGAAATTGATTAGATGAGGATGTGAACTCGTTTATCATTATATGTATTGATGCTATGAATTTATGTGTCATGCTTGTGTTTATGCTTGTGGATTTTGATGCTCATTGTATATGCATGGATGCTGGGTTTTCAATGCCTATTTGTTGATCATTGTTGTTTATTTAGTATGAATGCTTCTTTATCATCGATGATTATTATTCTATAATGTGTTACTATATGCATTTTTCTTAGTATTATCCAGGTTGTTAAGACAATACCCTCAAGTGATACCCCATTAATGCTATACGAGTACAGGGGGAATGATCAACCATTTATACCTTGAGTAGTATCAATGCTTGACTATTAGATAATCGATTATATAGACAATTGATTATGGATCTTAGAGGCCCAAACTTAATCATGTGTTATTCTAAATTCCTTGCTTTTCATTAATTAGGGAATGACATGAAACGAAAGCATGCGTTAGCTACTTAAATTTGTATCGCAAGAGGCGCATGCACGAGTATAGAATGACCTTAGTGGAAGGGATAGAGTGATATTATAAAGGAAAACCCCTAAATGCTTCTTTGATTTTCGTGTGAGTTATGGATGGTATGGTGTGTGTAGTTATGCATTGGGAGACCATGTGGATTACAACCTTAGGACTTACTAGGATTATAACTTAGATGTTTAAAACCGCATCAAATTTTTAGCGCCGTTGATGGGGGATTTCTATTCATATATAAACGCATCTAATCATCTTATGTAAATTTTTTAGTTTCTTTTGTTTTGTAGATTTTCATGTGAGTCCAGTTAGTACTAGAAGAAAAACAAAAAACCTAAAGAGCGTGCAAGAGATCCAAGAAGAAGGGATTTTTTTCTCAATATACCAACCAAAAACTAAAAAATTCCAAAAATACCACTATTTCCCATAAATTTCCATCCATACCACGGTTTCAGAAGGACCGTAGCCTCCCATGGTGTTTAAAATCCAATAAGAAAGCCACGAGTTCATCCATTTTGAATACGGAGGAAGAAGCATCTAGCTTACGAGAAGAAGAGCCCTCTCGCCCCACAAATCTTGAGCAAATCTTCGGAGAGGACGAGAAGATTGACCAAGAATAAACTTTGATCTTGAGTAAGAATGAGAATCTTCAACCTCTACAACACTATTAATGTCTGGAGAAGAAGGACAATGACAAGTGGCCATGAGGCTATCCCACTTACTCTTTATGAGTACTCAAGGCCAAGAGCATCCATGATCTATTCATTCTGTGCATGTCATTGTTAGTAGTATGCACGTATCAATAACTACCCCATTCTAGGCCAAGTTAATCTATAATGACGTTATTATATAGTGACAATCAAGGTCGTATTCAATCAGGTCCCGGTACCCTAGCCTACTTCCCAAGTTGTTGTTATCTAGCTGATCGGTTTAAGGGGTAGTGTTAGAGGATTTGAGTGAAATAACTAGTAGAGAGAATAAACAAGGATAAAAGCAGGTATATCGGGGAACTGAACCTCGCCCTAGCCTAGGTCTATCATGAACATGTTTAAATATGTCGGGTTAAGCAAATATAGTGAGTGACCTCTTTTCTGTGGACCTTCATGATTATCCACGTGCCTCCGAGTACTCCCTACCTACCTCGTTGTCACCTCGGTATAGGCTCACATATCTGGAGCTTTAATAACCTAGCTCCTTTCAATGGGTACTACCTATCGTCCACACCGAGGTTTCATCCTAGGTTACATCTAGGAAGGCGATCTCGTGGTAGGGGTATGGTCGTCTCGTCCATCACAAGACCCTATTCATTCATCTGACCCTAACCTGCCAGATGAAAAAAACCCGTCTAACCCTAAAACTCCATACCCAGCGTAGAAGCTCAAGTAGGCTAGTAGAGAAAATTAGAGAGACTTACCCAAGCACAATTAAATCTAGATGAAGCATTAAAACCAACTAGACAAACACATTCATTGAAAACCCTAAGATATTCATTCATTACATAATATCCCTAAAACTAGGGTTTGGGGATTTAAAACCCCTAGTACCTTAAGAGACTATTCCATAAAGGAGGGAAAAAGATACATAGAAGAATTTGGGAAAGGCTTGATGGTGAAGAAGATGGCTCCTCTCCTCTAGCTTCTCCTCCTCCCTTCAGCTTCTCTCTCTCTCTCAACTAGAAATTTCTATATCAATCCAACATCCCTAGAGATTCAAACTCAACTCATCAAGATGGTGCAACAAGCTGGGAGATTTGGAGGAAGGAATGATGATGATTCGGTTCAACACTTGAAGACATTCTTGGAGATCGTCAAGGAGATGATGCTACAAAATATGGAATTCGACTATGACTTTTCTCATTTTCTCTTGGAGGAGGATCAGAGTAGTTTCTCGACTACAATCCACCAGACACCTTTACCATATGGGAGACCCTTGCCCAAGTATTCATCAAGGAGTACTTTCCACCTTGGAACACAAACGAGCTTAAAGATGAGATTACTCAATTTCAGTATAGGGAATGAGAGACTTTCTATGATGCTTGGAGGAGATTCCAGGAGTACATCAAGGCATGCCTCCATCATGGATTCATGCTGGAGCAGATTGCAAAGTAATTTTCCAAAAGGCTCGATCGAGACACCATGAAGATGGCAAACTAGTTGCGCAATGGAGATTTCACAAAAATGATGGGAATGCAATGGCAAGAACATTTCAACACACTAGCAAGGAAGTTAAAGAACTAGTCCAAGCATCCATCAATGATCAAACCATGGAAAGCTTCCCAAGGAAGGGATGATGAAGTCGCCACCCTCTGTGCACAACTAAAGAAGCAAACCCAGTAAATCAAGAAAGCTTTAATTGAGCCAAAGAATGAACCAGTGACATCCTTGTTCATTTGTGAAACATGTGGAAAAGAAGGCCATGTAGATTCGAATGCGATAGCCATGGAGAGCAAGTACATGCTGATGTCAATTACATAAATCAATGCTATCAATCGAGACCTCAATAAGGAAGCTATCCTCCTTATCAAAGATTCAACCAGCTGATGACACTTTATTTATAGTTTTTGTCACTCCCATTCTTGATAAATTTTACACTTCTATCAAAGCATGTTTAGTCATCTCAATGATATTTATTGTCTAAATAACAACTATTTGATCAATGAGCTTTAATAGACCAAGGTAGTGTTCTTGTACTCTTTGATGCAATGTTGGTATATTTTGAAGGTACAAAGAAACCTAACAATGATTGGATCAAGCATTGAAGACATTTGGAGGAGCAAATTAGCTATAAAGAGAAGATTAAAGAGCTTTCAAGAAAAATAAGAGGTTCAATGACAAAGAAGTCAAATAGAAGTTGCTACATTATCACAAGACGAGCCTATAGGAAGAATACTAGGTCTATTTGGACAAAGGAATGAGTGGCGTCCCAAGCAACAGTTCCAGACGCCTTTAGGAGAGACATCGATAGTTGCACCCAAATCATCAGAGAAGAAGTTCATGGACCAGGAAACCCAAACCGCAAAGAAAAAAAGTAGCCCGTCCAACTGCTGCCTTACCGCCGCTACTCCCTTGCCTTGTTGAAGAATTTTCCTTAGCCTACAAGGTTTATGAGACTCTTTCATAGTCCGTTTAGCATATTTTAGCCCATGATTTTCCCCTATAAATAAAGGGCATGACCCATTAGTTTAGTAAGGCTGCACAAACACACAAATTTTCTTTAACACTCTAAACTAGTGGTTAGTATAGTCAAAGTAAAGGGGTATGCAATTTAGGAGATGCTGCCATCATCATTGGTGGTACCTTTCTTCTCCTCTATATAGCTAATCGAAATTGGTTGTATTAGGATGTGATCTTGTTTATTGTTATGTGAATGAATGCAATGATTTCATCTCATGCTTGTGTTTGTCCATTAATATTTCTATGTGAATGAATGTAATGACGGGAGAAGAAGGACAAAGACAAGTGGCCGTTCCACCTACACTTTATGAGTACTCAAGGCAAGATCATCCAACATCACCTCAAGCATTATTGCGCCACCAAAGATCATAGAGATAGGAACTAAACTCGTCCAGATGGTACACCAAGCATGGAAGTTTGGAGGCAGGAATGATGATGAGCGGGTGCAACACTTGAAGTCATTCTTAGTGTTCGTCAATTCCATACCAGGAGATGATGCTGCCAAAGATGGAATCAGACTACGAATCTTTCCATCCTCAAGTTACCCTAGTGGAAGGCTATCAATGGATAGCAAGAGATCAAGGAGAAAGAGTGGACAGTTGCCGCCGAAAGATGAGGTGATGGAGACTGATAAAAATTTGGAGATACGAGAGGAAAAGCTTGAGGCTCCTCTGCATACCTTCCTCCATTTTCCTCGCGAGAGTCTTGGTGCCAAGAAGATAGCAAGATGGGACGAGGTACCAGTGTATCAACAAGGAGAGCTAAAATGGTGAGACTTCTACTAGTACCAAGGATGGGGAACGCACCTAAGATAAAGATTAGATGATGCTGGTCTCCTATCATCATTCAAAATTAGAGGAGAGATCCACGATGTTCTCACTAGAGAGTTCTTGACGACCTTGACAGTGGAAAGCAACAAAAAGCTCGAGTGTGACATGCAAGGATAGTTATGATAACTTTGATGAGAAGCTAGGGATCCCATACCATCATAGGGGAGGAATCTCTCCGATGCTAACCTTGGAGCTTATTGGGAGCCCACAACACAAGTGCCTATCCTCCAGGAGCTTTGGAAGAGGATTACAAGAAACCAAACCCACCAACCCTAATCAAGCTGCCCTTCATCATGTTCATGCACTACTTTTAGCATGAGGTAGATGGGTGATGGTGGGAAGCTAATCACCAGTGATATGATTTTGTATCACTCTTTGATGCATCACTGGTGGATTCTTCCAACATGGTTGGTGGTAGACAACCTTATAAGGATCACATCCATTTTTGCACCTCGAGGACTACCATGATGAACATAGCCCAGTACATTGACGAACATAGAGAGGAGTATGGATTTTCTTTTTGAGACACATTTGCGAGGGAAGGAAATATCTATCGCCAACCAGCTTTCATCTTTGGAGTCAACAAGGTGACAAGCAAGGGAGTTGACCTCGCCAGTGCCGCTTTCACAAAAAATTTTGCATGGCCGTAGGCAGGGAAACCAGCAGTGCATTTAGAGAGGCTACCAGAGCATGGACATGGAGCTGGAACCACCACCTTAGCATGGAGACTTTGGAGCCCAAATGACAGAGATATAAGCATCCATAGACATATGAAGGAGTGCTTGACCAACTACCATACCTTGAACAAGCAGCATTGGGATGCCTTGGAGCGAGAGGAGACTCTAGCTTGGCACAAAAAAAAAAGAAGAGGAATCACAGCAACGGGTCATTCGTGGATGAAAGACCTAAACACATAATTATGATGCCTTCACCCAAGAGATCCAACATCACCAGGAGGTCCATGCATAAAGGAGACGGAGTTTGAGAAAGCCTTTCATAACAATTAAGAGACTATCTATAATGGAGAATGAATTCGAATTTCTAACGACATTCTAGGTAATTCGTTCCAATTTAACCATGAATCACTATCTTTTAGTACATTGTGGACAATGTCCACTTTAAAGGATGGGATAAGAATGGTTGTTCTGTTTTACCTTGTTATGCTTGGTATGTTTTATATCTGTAGTCGTTAAAAATTTGAATTTTTTATGCTTAAATAGTTGTGATATTTGCTTAAAAGTTTTTGAATTGACTAAAGATGTGTTTCCATCTAATGACCTTATTCATCCCCTACAAGCATGATCACTTCTCATCTTACTTTGAATCATTGAGTTTAGTTATCATCACTTGATCTAGGAAGACTAGTATAGTGATTATGAAGGATGTCATAGTCAATGAGATGAATGAAATGACCTCCTGATGTATTTCAATGTCATATTGTATGATCTATCAAAGATTTTTGATTATACACAAGAATCTCCTGTTTTCCAAAATTTTCATAGGGTAAACTGTATCTTTAGAAAAATGCAAAATTTCTATTCATCAAGATATTGTTTCATTCAAAAATTTCCATGGGGCCGTTTGGATTAAGGTTTTCTGTGAGTAATTTTAAAACAATCTCTCACAATGAGAGATTTTAATAAGATTACTCGTTTGAGAAAGCTTTATACGATTAAGAATTTAAACATTAGAGAATTAAAAAACCCACAATTGTGGACTTGTGAAATAGCTAATGACCATCCGCTATTTCCAAATCTCTCATTTTTATTCCATCTTTTCCCATCCTTTCCCTCACCCGACTACCCTTCCTTCTTCCTTTTCTCGTCCCACCACCGTAATCCCAACTGCCTCCTCCACACCTCCACTTTAATCCTTGGATCTCCTGGCGAGGGTTGCTGGGGAGATGGAGAGGACGGTGGCCGGTAGAATGACAAAAAGTCAAGGGAGAATGAGGGGAGGAATGGCGGAAAAGAAGAGCTCGACAAGAGGAAGAAGGAACCCACTTCGCTTCTCTTTTGTTCTCTAGTTTGAAATTCCATTTTTTTGCAAAAAGAGTGATTTTTCAAAAATCCTACACAAATATCTCGAATTAAAAATCTGGGTTTTAAAACGAGTGATTTGATTCCAAATCTCTCGAATTAAAAACCTGCATCCAAACGACCTCATGGTATTTTGAGAAATAAAGTGTGTGTTAAGCTCAACCTGGGTTTTAAAACGAGTGATTTGACACCCCTTATTTTCCTTGACCATCCACACGAGTTGAGGAAAAATGTAAAACTGCTCGACTAGTAAGGGTAACGCTCAAAAGAGCTCTCCACCGTGAGAAAAATCAGAAGAAAGAAAAATAGTTGGTCATATGAGGAAGAAAAATAATAATATCATAAAAGAAATTGGGTTTGAATAGGACAAAGTTCTTTAAATTTATGTCAAGTTGATGTAGAAAGTATTCTAAGCTTAAAAGTTTGTCAAAAGCTTCACCCCAGAGTAGTCAAAATTCCGATTTAAATCCTAAAATCTTAAATTTTTACGATTTTACTTACCTATTTTGATTCTGATTTCACTATAAAATTTATGTACCTTAAAATCCTACACTATTCACGATTTAAATCTTTAAAATCCTTAAAATCTTACGATTTTACGATTCAAATCTTTGAGTCAATTTTACTTATTTTCCTCAAAATTTGCAAAGTTACGCCTCTTTTTCTTCTACTCCACCAACTTCATCTTGTTCTCTCACACTAACCACCATCGACTATAATTAATTCACATCGACGTATTAATCATCATCGATTCACCACATCTTAAAATTAACCTTGATAAATTGGAACATTAACCTTGAGAAATTATCATTGCAAGTGTTATGTGCTTTTGTGTTATTCATGATTTTCCTTACTAATATTATTCCATCTTCATTTTTATATGGAGCTTAAAATCCTACGATTTTATAATTCAATTTTACGATTCCGATTTTACCCCCATTTTCGATTTTATGTAAAATCTTCGATTTTGACTGCTTTGCTTCACCCTTATGTTTTGAAAATCTGATGCATGAATACTGATTGATGCCACGATTATGTGGTATGATGTTCTTGCATATTGATGTGGTTAGGATTCTCTCATGCTACTGTCGACCTTGTAAGTTACTAATGATCCACTACCTAAGATCGGGGTTGAGTGATGGTGGCTAGATTATAATGAGTTGTATATGGTTATGAGTAGTGTTTGCTTAGCGACAAGCAAAGTTCAAGTGTGAGGTACTTCCGATGACACTTTATTTATAGTGTTTGTCACTCCCATTCTTGATACATTTTTCCTTCAATCAAAGCATCTTTAGTCATTTCAATGAAATTTATTGTATAAATAAAAAATATTTGATCAATGAGCTTTAATAGACCTAGGAAATGTTCTTGTACTCTTTGATGGCTTCTTGGTGCACGACCTAAGGAACCAAGTTGCTAGACCGAAAGGAGAGGGGGATGGGGAGAATAAGTGAGCCCAATGTTACGCTAATTGTGCTTCAACACCTCTTTTTTATTTATGATGTAGTAACACACACAATCACACTTCGAGCAATTGCACGCTTCCCCAACCTCTTTGACGATACATCTCTTTCGGTTGGTTTGTGCTATAGAGACTTCTAAACAGCCACAACTAACTAATTATGTGAGTGAGAACTCTGTCCTTGGTAATAGAGGGTAGGGGTGGCTATACAGTCCGGTCCGGTTAAATTGGCCCAAATTGATCCGGTCCAGTCCGGTTTTTTTGAAAATATAAGGACCAAAGATTGGATTGGATACAGTCCGATCTTGATCTGGTCCGGTCTTGACCCGGTCCGGTCCCAATTCGGTCTTGATTTTATATTGAGATTGTGGGAATTTGAGTGGCCTAAGGCCTAAAAGGGCGAGGAGTTGGTTAAGTTTTGTACTAAGTGCAAAGGTTTGTGACCGTTTATGCAAATTACCCTTAAATTTTGGGTGTTAAGCTCTCTTATCTGGTCTTTATCCGGTTTTTACCTCAAATCTAAGCCCAAAGATTGGATTGGATTGTTTACTATCCGGTCCCGGTCCGGTCTCGGTCCGGGTTATACGGTCCGGTTTCCGGTTTTTCATCCGGTCCCGGTCCAAATAGCCAGCCCTAATAGAGGGTCAAGTATATATATGGGTATACATATGTTTTATTTGTAGATGTCTCAAAATATTTTAAAAGATTTTTTTTTTAATTCAACTAGCTTTTAGAATTGCTAACTTAACTTGTATATGTTAGATTCCAACAAATCACATGAAAAGACTGCTTCTCTTGGGCATAATAAATCTCTTTATCATAAAGATATTCGTTGAATAGAATATTAGGATAGAGAATTTAATCTTCACATGTGGGGAAAAGCTGCAACAAAGCCAGTATGTTAAGCTGCTATGCCACGACGGGGTAACTTTCAAATGGGTGATGTGAAAGCTCTGACTTCTGTCTCCTAAGTAAGTTGATCCAGATTTTGATGGTTTTGAATGTGCAAAGCAACTTAAGAAGGATTGGATCAAGCATTGGAGAACTCTGGAGGACCGAATGAGCTATAAAGAGAAGATTAAGGAGCTTTCATGAGAAAGAAGAGGTCTAGTGATAGAGAAGTCAACTAGAAGTTGCTACATTATCCGAAGACGTGCCCATAGGAAGAAGACTCATCCTATATGGACAAAGGAACGTTCGACGACCCAAGTAACAAATCTAACCGCAGCTATGGGAGGTGATAGACCATTGATTGCACATGTTTTTACCCCTATTCTTGAGCCGTTTGAGATGTTGATTCTCGTGTTTTAAACCGATTTCACGCTAGGTTGTGCGTTTATGTCATATTTCAAGGCTTAGCGTTGGCATCGAGGCAAAGAAACGAGTTTCGGGTCGAAAGGAGCACGTTTGAGTCGAAGTGTGCTGGAGGAGCAAAATACCCGGCCATGAGCAGAAATACCCGGTCGGGTATTATTTGGAGCAGACCGAGGAATTCATGCTTTGGGCGTCTGAGAAGCAGAAGGGGGCCCGGGCAGTAATCATAAATCCCCGGTCGGGTATTCTTGACCCAGACCGGGGATTAACCCTTGCTCCCCGACGGTGCGTTTTGAAGATACCCGGTCTCCACCCAAAATACCCGACCGGGTATTCAGACAGGGGATCGCGGCAGACAGCTTCTTAAGGGAAAAGAAGGGCAAAAGTGAAGGGTTCAGAGTTTTAGAGAGAAAAAGCGATACCTAGAGAGAGAAAGTGACGAACCTGATTCTTCAAGTGTCCTTGATCGATCTCCATCACCATTGGAGCTCGGCTTGAGCTTGGAGAAGAGCTGATTGAATGCCAGAAGCATTACTCATCCTTCACAGTATGGTTTCCGCATTTGAGCTAGATTTCCCATCTCTCTCTATGGAGTAACTTTTCTTTTCACCTGGGTATGAAGAACCCTAGATTTGTATGTTAGGTCTGATTGTATGAACCCAATTATAGATTCAGTGGTGTGATTATGTTCAATTGAGGTTTGATTTATGCTTTAACCTAGAAAGAGAATATCTGCCTAGGTTGATAGAGCACCCTTGAGTGAAGGTAGTGAATTGGCGACTTTAGTCGAGGAGTCAATTCACTATTCTGTACCGAATTTACTTCGGTAGTGGAGGTTTGGTTCGTTAGGGCCTCAATCTGTTTACTCCGGTAGAGGTTAGTCACCCGCTGGGGAATCAGATTGAGAGGGTCTGGAGACCTTTAGTCGAGACTGCAGACTGTTTAAGAACCTCCCGCAATATAACTATCATTGGAATTGAACTTGGTAAATTACAATCCGGATTAACTGCAGTCTATGGGGAACCATGTTCGGGTGACCTCTCTCGACTTGAAAACAACCTTTTTACTTGCTTTTCTTGTTTTGATCCTCACTACACTTTCACTGCTAAATAATAAGAACTCACGGAGTAGTCATCACACTTAGGACCCGGGTTGACATGAAAACCCAAACCCGGTATACTACGCTTTACGAGGTGGTTACACTTGGCCATTTTCTAGAGTGATGGTAGGAGCGAGTCAAGTTTTTGGCGCCGTTGCCGGGGATTTGGAAACGACTAGGTTGGTGAAGAAACGTGGTTTCTGTTAATTTAGCTTTTCTTTTTAGCATTGTTTGCTTTGTCACACTTGTGCCTTCACGGGTTTGCTGCTTGACTGTGTGCAGGTAGTGCATGACCCGTAGCCAGTCGGGAGGTTTACTGCCGTTGGATTCGGAGCTTGAACGCAGCTGTCGCCAACTTAGGAGACAACAGCGAGCTAGACTGGTAAGAGATGGAAGGCGAACATAACCCGCCCCAGGGGATACCTCTCCAGGTTCCCCCGATGAATCAGATCTTGGGGAACAACCCCATACCCCAGGTAGATGGGGTTCAGCATCAACCACCACCGCCGGGTCCCAACCTGGAGTATTACTACACTCCACGGGTCGCTGATATCCGCCCTGTCATCCTCTATCCACCCATCACAGCTAACAACTTCGAGATCAAGCCATGCTGGATTCAACTCATTACATCCTCTATCCAGTTTCATGGCTTGAAGGATGAGGAGGCAAGGGTGCATCTTTCTCGTTTCCTGCAGCTGACGAACGAGTTCAAGATGAACAGTGTCCCTCATGATGCGATCCGCCTTCACCTCTTCCCTCATTCTCTGGCAGGGCATGCGAAGAGGTGGCTAGAGAGCCAGCCCCCATTGTCCATCACTTCTTGGGACGATCTGGCCGACAAGTTCGTGCACAGGTACAATCTAGCATCGAAGACCACATAATTCCAGCGGGAGATCACTCACTTCCGCCAAGAGCCAGATGAGTCACTTCGTGATGCATGGGAGCGGTACTCGGGGTTTTTCTGGCAGTGCCCCCATCATGGGTTCAACGATGCATTCATCGTGGGGAACTTTTACAGTGCTCTCTCTCCGGAAAGCCAGAGGGTGATTGAGTCTCTATGCCGAGGAGGGGATATTCTCACTAAGACTCCACCCGAACTGAACTAGATGATAAGTACCTTGGCTGACAGGGATCATTCCTGGGGGCAGAGCACTAGAGGCAGGAATTCCCGGGATCGTGTTGTGCACGTCATGGAGGCCAGGTCCGGGCTAGAGCGAGAGGTGGCTGAGTTGGTGCAGACATTGAAGCAGCCCAACAGTCTTATTCCGGGCAGAGGTTTGGCTATACCTCCAGTAGCTCAATCTCAGTGATGTGAGAGCTCGAACCATCTGGTGGAAGACTGGCAAGCTATGCGGGAGTCTTCTACTCCCTAAGAGCAGTTGGACTTCATCTCCAATGCTCGGCGCCTTGACCCATACAGCAATACAGACAATGAGGGGTGGCGCCAGCATCCCAACTTCGCTTGGAATAGCAACACCACTAAACCTCCTGGTTTCCCAGCACTAGCAGGTGGTTTTCAGCAGAGGCAGCCTTTCCAGGCTAGACAGGGTCCAGTTCCACAGCAGCAGCCTTACCAGCCTAGGCAGGGGCAACCATTCCAGCAGCATCCTTACCAGCCTAGGCAGGGGCAACCATTCCAGCAGCATCCTTACCAGCCTAGGCAGGGGCAACCATTCCAGCAGCCCCAGCGTCAGTATGCCCAGCCTCCAGCAGCTGCAGCTCCAGATAATCAGATGACAGAGCTGAAAAATATTTTGCAGGCATTCATGACCACCAGCCAGGCGAATTTTACGAGGATGGACCAGAACATAGCCTCACTGGAGGCAGGCCAGAGGAACCAAGGTGCCATTTTGCAAGATCTGCAGAATCAGATTGGTGGCATAGCTCGCCACAATACTACTAGGGCACCTGGGACTCTGCCTGCCACCACCATTCCGAACCCTCGTGAGCCTCACCAGCACCAGCAACTAGATGCCATCACTACCAGGATTGGCAAGACCACATCTGCTGCTCCTGCCCAGCCCAGGCAGGACGAGCCACTACCTGCTTCAACACTTCCAGCTGACAATGCAGAAGTGGGGATGGACAAAGAAGTACCTGCTCCCAAGCCACAGCCAGTGGTTAAGGAGCATGTACCCCATCTTCCTTTCCCCACTCGCCTACATAAAGACAAGCTGGAGACTGAGTTTGCCAAGTTCATGGCAATGTTGAAGCAGGTCAACATCAGCATGCCGTTCGTGGAGGCACTTTCGAAGATGCCCAAGTACGCCAAGTTCATGAAAGAAACTTGGGGATCTTTCGACAGTGATGCTGAGCGAGGAGTGTTCTGCTATCCTGCAGAACAAGCTGCCCGAGAAGCGTAAAGACCCAGAGAGTTTCACTATCCCTCTTGTTATTGGCAGCATGCATGTAGGAAAGTCCTTGGCGGAGCTAGGCGCTAGCATAAATGTCATGCCCTACAAATTGTTTAAAAAGCTAGACCTAGGTGAACCTAGAGCTACTAGGATGAGCATTCAGTTAGCTGACCTTTCCATTGTGCATCCTAGGGGTATCATAGAGGATCTGCTTGTTAATGTAGGTGCATTCACATATCCTGTTGACTTTGTCATTCTGGATATAAATGAGGATGTGGATGTACCTTTGATTTTGGGTAGACCGTTTCTCGCCACCGCCAATGCACTTATTGATGTGCATAGTGGTAAATTGATCCTGCGTGCTGGTGATGAACATGCTACTTTTTCTGTGTCTGAGAATGGGAAACACTCCCATTTGCATGATGACTTAGATTACTGTGATGTGCTTGCTGATTTTGAGACCGCACTCGCTATAACGAGTGTAGGTACTGACGATGCTCTTGAGCGTTGTATTTTGCTAGGTGAGCAGGCATCGCAGGAGCCGCAGTTGGCAGAGCAGTTGGCCGCGCTAGAGAGTGGCACATTTCTGGAGGGCGACCGGCTGTTCAAACCGATCTCATCCTCACCCCGCATCAGCACGTCCTTGGAGGAACCACCAGAGCTTGAGCTAAAGCCCCTCCCTCCTCATTTGGAGTATGCATTTCTCCGGGAGGGGAATTAGCTTCCAGTCATCATCAGCTCGACCCTCACACCTGAGCAGAAGGACAGACTGGTGGCCTTGCTGAAGCAGTACGAGCGAGCTCTAGCGTGGAAGATCACAGATATCCGGGGGATCAACCCCTCCTTTTGCTCCCACCGGATACTACTGGAGGATGAGATGCGGCCAGTGAGACAGCCGCAGAGAAGACTAACACCGAACCTGGACGTTGTGGTTCGGGCAGAGATCGTGAAGCTGATGGACGCGGGGATCATCTTCGCCATTTCCGGCAGCGAGTGGGTCAGTCCCACCCAGGTGGTACCCAAAAAGGGTGGGATGACCGTGGTTCCTAACGAGAAGAATGAGCTCATCCCGATGCGCACAGTGACTGTGTACCGTGTTTGCATTGATTATCGGCGTCTCAACGACGCCACTCGGAAGGACCACTTTCCCCTGCCGTTCATTGATCAAATGCTGAAGAGACTGGCTGGGAACGAGTTCTACTATTTCCTGGATGGGATGTCTGGGTATTTCCATATCACCATTGCACCGGAGGACCAGGTGAAGACCACTGATAGACCATTGATTGCACATGTTTTTCCCCTCTTCTTGAGCCGTTTGAGATGTCGATTCTCGCGTTTTAGGCCGATTTCACGCTAGGTTGTTCTTGTTTGTGATATTTCAGGTCCTAGTACGTTAATGAAGGTTTAGGAACGAGTTCGGGGTCGATTGGACGAAGTTTGGACGTTTGGCGAGAAGCTGAGAAGCCACACGGGCATGCCTAAAGGCCACACGGCCGTGTAGGAGACCCATTGTGGTCATGTGAAGGCTCGGCAAAAGCCACACAGGCAGTCTGGTCACTCACACGGCCATGTGGGTCATGGCCGTGTGGGAAGCCCGAGTCACTTATCAAAACGCCGCGGTTTGCAAAAATCACACGGGCAGCTGGGGATGTCACACGGCCATGTGGCCTGGCCGTGTGAGTCGGGATTTTCTGGTTTTTAAACCAATTTCCAGCCACAAGTGAGCGGTTCCGAGTTTTAGAGAAAGAAAGCGATTCCTATAGAGAGAGCGACGAACCAGAGTTCCCAAGTGCCCTAGATTGATCTTCATCACCATTGGAGCTCAACCCACACTTGGAGAAGTGCCGATTGACGACCAGGAGCAGATTCTCATACTTCACAGCATGATTTCTGCATCTGAACTTGCTCTTGCTTCTCTCTCCATGGAGGAACTTCCTCATTCATCTGGGTATGGAGAACCCTAGATTTGTGTGTTAGGTTTGATTGTATGAACCCAAGTACAAATTCTTTGATATGATTATGTTCAATTGAGGTTTGAATTGTTGAATGGCATGAATCCTAATCAAATTCTTGTTGTTTCTGCTTTAACCTATAAAGAGAATATCTGCCTAGGTTGATAGAGCACCCTTGATTGAAGGTAGGGAGTTGGCGACTTTAGTCGAGGAGCCAACTCACTATTCTGTACCGAATTCACTTCGGTAGAGGAGGTTTTGTTCATTAGGGCCTCAATCTGTTTACTCTGGTGGAGGTTAGTCGCCCGCTGGAGACTCAGGTTGAGAGGGTCTGGAGGACTTTAGTCGAGACTTCAGACTGTTTAAGAACCTCCCGCAGTATAACTATCATAGAAACTGAACTTGGTGAATTGCAATCCGGCTTAACTGCAGTCTAGGGGGAACCATATCCGGGTGACCTCTCTCGACTTGAAAACAACCGTTTAACTTGCTTTGTTTGTTTGTTAATTTGGACTTGCACTAAAGTATCACCGCTAGATAATAAGAATTCACTGAGTAGTCATCACATCTAGGACACGGGTTGACATTAAAACCCAAACTCGCTATACTACGCTTTAGGAAGTGGTTACACTTGGCCATTTTCTAGAGTGACAGTAGGAGTGAGTCAAGTTTTTGGCGCCGTTGCCGGGGACGGCTAGGTTGATGAAGAAAAGTGATTTCTGTTACTTTAGCATTTTCATTTTCGCATTGATTGTTTGTTCTTTCCCACTTGTGCCTTCACGGGTTTTGCATTGCTTGACTATGTGCAGATAGTGCATGACCCGTAGCCAGTCGGGAGGTTTACTGCCATTGGATCCGGAGCTTGAACGCACCTGCCGCCAACTTTGGAGACAACAACGAGCTAGACTGGCTACGGAAGAGCGTATAGACGACAACTTGAGCAGCGAGTCTGAGGAAGAGTATGAGATGGAAGGCGAACACAACCCACCCCAGGGGAATCCTCTGCAGGTTCCCCCGATGAATCAGCTCTTGGGGAACAACCCCATACCCCAGGCAGATGGGGTTCATCATTATCCACCGCCGCCGGGTCCCACCTTGGAGTACTACTACACTCCACGGGTTGCTGACATCCGCCCTGTCATCCTCTACCCGCCCATTGCAGCGAACAACTTCGAGATCAAGCCATGCTGGATTCAACTCATTACATCCTCTGTCCAGTTTCATGGCTTGAAGGATGAGGAGGCAAGGGTGCACCTGTTCCGTTTCCTGCAGCTTACGAATGGGTTCAAGCTTAACAGTGTCCCTGATGATGCAATCCACCTTCACCTCTTCCCCCATTCTCTGGTGGGGCATGATAAGAGGTGGTTGGAGACCCAGCCCCCATTGTCCATCACTTCTTGGGACGATCTGGCTGATAAGTTCGTGCACAGGTACTATCCGGCATCGAAGACTACAGAGATCCAGCGGGAGATCACTCACTTCCGCCAAGAGCCAGACGAGTCACTTTGTGATGCATGGGAGCGGTACCTGGGATTTTTCTGGCAGTGTCCCCATCATGGCTTCAGTGATGCATTCACCGTGGGGAACTTCTACAGTGCCCTCTCTCCGGAAAGCCAGAGGTGATTGAGTCTCTATGCCTAGGAGGGGATATTCTTACTAAGACTCCACCCGAACTGAACCAGATGATCAGTACATTGGCTGCATGAGATCATTCCTGGGGGCAGAGCAGCAGAGGCAGGAATTCCCGGGACCGTGGTGTGCTCGCCATGGAGGCCAGGTCCGGGCTTGAGCAGCAGGTGGCTGAGTTAGTGCAGACATTGAAGCAGCCCAACAGTCTTATTCCGGGCAGAGGTGCGGCTATACCTCCAGTAGCTCAATGTCAGTGGTGTGAGAGCCCGAACCATCTGGTGGAAGACTGCCAGGCTATGCGGGAGTCTACCACTCCCCAAGAGCAGTTGGCCTTCATCGCCAATGCTCGGCGCCTCGATCCATACAGTAACACATACAATGAGGGGTGGCGCCAGCATCCCAACTTTGCTTGGAGTAGCAACACCACTAAACCACCTGGTTTCCCGGCACCAGCAGGTGGTTTTCAGCAAAGGCAGCCTTTCTAGGCCAGGCAGGGGCCACCACCTTAGCAGCAGCCCTACCAGCCTAGGCAGGGGCAGCCATTCTAGCAGCCCCAGCGTTAGTATGCCGAGCCAGCAGCAGCTCCAGCTTCCGATAATCAGATGACCGAGCTGAAGAACATTTTGGCGGCATTCATGACTACCAGTCAGGCGAATTTCACGAGGATGGACCAGAACTTAGCCTCACTGGAGGCAGGCCAGAAGAACCTGGGTGCCATTTTGCAAGATTTACAGAACCAGGTTGGTGACATAGCTCACCAAATTACTACCCAGGCCCCGGGGACTCTACCTGCCACTACCATTCCTAATCCTCGCGAGCCTTACCAACAGCTGAATGCCATTTTTACCCGGTGTGGTAAGTCCATATCTGCTGCTCCTGCGCCGGCCAGGGAGGAGGAACCACTACCTGCTTTAGCACTTCCAGCCGACGATGCAGAAGTGAGGGTGGAGAAGGAAGCCCCTGCCCCCAAGCCACAGCCAGTGGTTAAGGAGCATGTGCCCCAGCTTCCCTTCCCCACTCGCCTACACAAAGACAAGCTGGAGACTGAGTTTGCCAAGTTTATTGCAATGTTGAAACAACTCAACATCAGTATGCCATTCGTGGAGGCACTATCGAAGATGCCCAAGTACGTTAAGTTCATGAAAGACATCCTCACAAACAAGAAGAAACTTGGGGATCTCTCGACAGTGCTGCTGAGCGAGGAGTGTTCTGCTATTCTGCAGAACAAGCTGCCCGAAAAGCGCAAGGACCCAGGGAGTTTTACTATCCCTCTTACTATTGGCAGCATGCATGTAGGCAAGTCCTTGGCGGACCTAGGCGCTAGCATAATTGTCATGCCATATAAGTTGTTTAAAAAGCTAGACCTAGGTGAACTTAGCCCTACTAGGATGAGCATTAAGCTAGCTGATCGTTCCATTGTGCATCCTAGGGGTATCATAGAGGATCTGCTTGTTAATGTGGGTGCATTCACATATCCTGTTGACTTTGTTATTCTGGACATAAATGAGGATGTGCCTTTGATTCTGGGTAGACCATTCTTGCCACCGCCAAGGCACTTATTGATGTGCATGATGGTAAACTGATCCTGCATGCTGGGAATGAACAGGCTACTTTTTCTGTGACTGAATTCGATCACTGTGCTATGATTGCTCACACACCTGTGCATGCTATTTCTGACCAGGTACACGAGCCTGTCGTGTATCCTTCTGCATCTCTCATTTTGCAGGACCCTCCTCTCACCCCTTCGCCGCCACTCCATCCAGCCTCGCCTCCGAACAAAAAGATCAAGGAGGAGTGGAGCCCGAAGCAGCAGGTTGCTAAGCCTGCTCGAAGAAAGGTGGCGACCTCTATGAGCTGGTCCCACCTCCTGCACCCCGACCACCCTGTCCATCAGAGTACTCGCTTGCCTGCATCTTGCCGGATGGCCAGGTTGAGCTGACCAATGCTGGTGGTTGCACCCGTCGGGTGCACGGGCACCACCTGAAGCTGTACCTCAAGAGCGATGTGGATCCGCTCTTGGAGGCACCTGTTCTCGCGGACCCTTAGTTCCGCCATGGCGTCCAGCTAAAAGATAGTAAAGAAGCGCTTGTAGGGAGGCAACCCCACCTCGGTTTGCATTTTCTGACCTTTTTCCTTTTGATTTTTTGTTTTTTTGAGTCTTGAGGTGTTGTCCAAGAGTCTAATGTCGTTTTTGAGTGAAACAGGTCAAATTCGGGGTTCTGGCAACCCACACGGCCAGTCCTAAACCTCACACGGCCGTGTGGAATTTGGTTTTGGCCGTGTGGAGTCCCTGGATATCTCACACGGGCAGGAGGGGTCCATCACACGGCCGTGTGTATTTTGGACCCTGCCCGTGTGAAGGCTCGACAATTTTCACACGGCCGGTTTTGCATTCGACACGGCCGTGTGGAAATTCTCGGCTAGGCCGTGTCGGCCCACACGGGCACCACTGCACCTCACACGACCGTGTGAGTTGCCCGTATGGCCGAGCCCAGCCTTTAAAAATCGGCCGACACGGCCGCGCGGCCAGAAACCCCCAAACCCCCTCCACGGAAAACCGCGACCTTTCGCCATCTTTGGCGATTTTCGGCCATTTTTGGTCGATTTTTCACCAAACCACCTCCACACCCATCCTTTTCTCTCCATTTTCGGCCTATCCCTCGACTTTGAGGCGATTTGGACCGACTTTGAGTCGCCGGAGGCGATTTCCGGTGAGGCTCCGACGAGCAATTCCGGGCAGATTTTGGGCTTTTTGTCGCTTCCATTGCCTACCCCTCATCATCCCCTACACCTCTACTTGTGCCTCCAGGTTTGATTTTGACCTTAACCTTGCGATTTATTGAGAATTGGGTGTTAGGGTGCATGTTTAGAGAACAACTTTGAATCATGTGAATTGTGTGCAATTGATTGAGGGGAAGGCTTGGTTTTTGTGTGAATTGTGTTGGGCAATGTCCCCCTTGCTTGTTTGGGCCCTTGTGTGCAAGAAATTTGTCAATTCCATGCTTAACTTAATAGTGCACACAAGGTGTTCGATGAAATGCCAGTTTTCATACCATGTTGTGGGAGCCGGTTGGGGCCCTTAATGATGTGCTTTGAGGGTGTATTTGCTATGGATGTGAACCTTAAGTTGCCTACTTTATCGTGGATGTGCACCCCCACCCAGATTATGCTTGTTTGATTGAGTTATTGACCCCCAAACTATGGATGAAACCGTGGTTCGGCTGTTTTCTGTTCTTAAATGTGGGGGTGTGATTAACCTTTCCTTTGGCTCTTTTGGCTCCACTTTGGGTTGTTCTTTTGCAGGACCATGACGAAACCCGACCTCAAGCACCCGTTCATCCGGGATTTGAAGAGGGGCCCCCACCAGGATCGTTTTAAGCGCGTCTTGGCATGCTCGTTTGGGCAGCATTGTCACCAACCTGGAGTTTGAGAAGTTGCACTGCTACGAGCACTTCTCCGCCATTGTCACCAACCGCCCTTGGCGCCGTCTGCTCTCCATTCGCGAGAAGGTTTACCACGAGCTTGTGCTTGAGTTCTACACGACCTTCAAGCACCACGACACAGAGAATTGGGCAGACGGTGAAGCCGTCAAGTTCAGGCTCGGCGGTGCACCCCGCTCCATGAGCTACCACGACCTGGCGACCGCTCTCGACCTCGGCCTGGCCAATGATGAGGACTACGTCACCGATCTCAATGATCCGGTGGGAGTGAACTTCAAGACGCTGTACACCCGCCTAGCTCAGCCAGGCCAGGGTCCATTCGTGGCAGGGCGGACGAAGGCCAGCACCCTGCAGCTCGATAACCGCTTTCTACACCACGTGTTGGCGAAGTCCTACACTCCAGCTGGGGAAAGTGCCAGCACCATCACCAGGAGAGGCTTGTACTTCATCCAGTCCATCCGCCAGGAGGACCATCTTCTCCACTTGGGTTCTGTGGTGGCCAGAACCTTTGAGAAGAGTGCTTCAGAATTGAAGAGCATCCACTGCACTCCCCTCATCACCTGCCTGGCCATCTACTTCCAGATATCACTGCAGGGTTGCACAGAGTAGGGGAGCACCAGTGCCTTTGGCAAGGACACGATCAAGAGCATGCACCTGCTGCGAGAGGAGCGCGGCGTCAAGTGGATCGTGGGGTTTCCTCAACCTCAGATCCCAGCGGAGGACCAGCCCGATGCTACTGAGGATGAGGCTGCTGCGGATGACCAGCCCGAGGATGTGGATGATGCTACTGCCCCCAGCCCCACCACCTTCGAGTACGGGGTGGCAGCCCCACTTTCCCCGGCCAGGACTACTTCACTCACCAGTTCGAGCAGCTGCGTCTCCAGAATCAGCAGCTCTTCGACCATCAACTCTAGTTCCAGCAGCAGTATTCGGCTCACCATTCTGAGTACCAGACCCGGATGGCTGCTTATGATGAGCGTCTGGACCGTATGGAGACCCAGCAGGCGGTGACCCTGGCTCACATCGAGCGCGAGAAGGCCCGATCTCGGCGTATGAAGGATGTCCAGCAGCACCTGCTCCAGCTGCTCCCGGGCGAGCAGCCAGTCTGGAGGACTCCCTGGAAGGACTCTCCACTTCCACCTCCACCTCCACCAGCTGATGACGATGATGCCTTCATGAACGAAATCGATCTGGACAACCTTGGCGACGAGTAGGCTGTACTCGTCGCCCCTCTGAGTGTGTTTTTATTTTAGACTTTTCGTATTTGCTACATGTGTGTGCGGAGCGTGAACTTAGTCTGTCGTTTGTTTTGTTTCTCTTCTCTGTGGATTGTCTATTTCGTGGCCATCTGGGCTGACTTTGATCCCTAACGCACAGTGTGCTAGTATGTTCTCCTTGTTCCCTTCGTGCAGAACTGTCCGTCGTACCATATGTTTCCCGCTGACTGGTCCACTTCCAGTTTTCATGCAGTCCGTGCACACCGGTAACATCGTTCCCCTTATCCTACCCTGTTCTCCAAAGAGGGCAATGTCGAACTTAAGTGTGTGTGTGGGGGGGGTGTTTCTCTTTTGACTGCATAAGATATGTTTGTGTGCTTGGAGCCTAGTCCACTGTCCAAATTTTTAAATTTGAGGGCTCCAAGTACGTGTTCCCATGAAAATTGCCTACTCAGTATGCTTTGAATTGACAGTCTCTGTAGTAATGTGCAACCTAGGGAGGTAGTGTAGCACTATGGAGGATGTTGAAGTATAAGATTTTTCCTATCTAGCTCTCTGTTGTGCCAGTTGATTTTGTGAATTAGTGGAGCTAAGACCGTTGAATTCATGTGGTAATGTGGACTCTGTGTGAATTGTGTTATGGACTCGTGTATCGAACAGGGTGCTCATGTGGCAAATGAAAAGCAGTTGGTCCTCCATGTCGAAATCATCAAAAATCTTAAACATGGGGTAAGCCCAACGTGTGTGGCACCGTTCATTGCACAAAATCGGGTTTTTGAGGAGATTTTATTGATCCTTAGTGGGGTACTCCTACAAGGTGAAGCTAAGCTGTCTCCAGTACAAGTAAAACTTCCACCCGTTGAACGGTTTGCCTACTTGAGGCTGTGTTTTTAAGGGCACGGATAGAGCTTCCGACCCCCCTTAATTTCATTGACCCTCCATACGAGTTGAGGAAAAGGAGTTAAAAGAAGTACTCTGGCGAGCGCCAGGTGTACAGAAATTGCTCTTGCTCGACTAATAAGGGTCGACCGTGCAAAAGACTGCAGTTGGAACCCCTGCTAAGTGAAAGAAGGTAAAAAAAAACAAGAAAAATGTGAATGAAAGTGCAAAAAGGGGTTCCAACGGTGAAATGAAGTGAAAGAGCACCCCGGTACAACGAGTCCTTGGTTGTGAATGTTGTGAGTCCCTTTGTCCATGAACTGACTGTCTTACTTCCACTGCTTCTCATGATCCTGGCTTGAGTCTAGTACTCTGACACGCCAAAACACAACACCAAACTGCGACCAAGTGTAATCGCAGTCCGGGAATGCAGTAACAGGCAAGTTCTATTATCAACCCGAGGTCTAGATCTACTGCTTACTCCGTGATTATCTATTATCTAGCAACCTAATTCGAGTGATTGTTGTTTAAAGCAAAAGCAGTAAGAAAGCAAGTAATGATTCGGTTTTCAAAGTCAGGAAAGAGTCACTCGGGATTGAGTCCCCCTAGCCCCTTAGTTAGGTTCAATTGTAATTCCCATGGGTTGATTCACTGTTGATTAGACTGCGGAAAATCCGACAGTAGCTTGGAATCTCTTAAGCTGACCAAGCCCTCTCAGTCTAGCTATCCGGCAGACGACTAGTCTTCACCGGGATAGAAAGCTGAAGCAATAAACACAGAACTCCACTACTGGAATTGAATTCCAGTACAAAGCAGTAAACTGGCTAACTCTCGTATTGCCAATCTCCTACTATCGAATGAAGAGGCTCTAACAACCTAATCAGATTCTATCTATCTCAGGTTGTAGCAGAAATCGAGAAAAGCTGATCAGACTTCAAACAATTCAGTAAACATGCATCATTCGATTAAAATCAAACAGTATAATCATCCCAAGTCATTACAAACAAATCCCTAACACAAGGAACTAGGGTTCTTCATACCCAAGTGAGAGAAGGGTTCTACTCCATAGAGAGAGAAGAGAAAACAGTAATCGGAGTAGTCATACTCATAATGATGAGGAAAATCTGCTCCGGGATGATGATTTCCACTCCTATAACGATCTCCAAGCTCGATTCGATGAAACCCAGCTCCAAGGTAGCTTCTAGGATGTGTTCTTCGTACTTTCTCTCTCTAGGGCTCTGTTTTTGCTCTCAAAATCCGATTCCCCCACTTTTGGCTCGAAATTGGCTCAAAAACCAGAATTTCCCGACTCACACGGGCAGGCCACACGGCCGTGTGGCTCACCCAAGTGGCCGTGCGAGTCAAAATGCAGCGTCCCATTAATTCGGTCTTCAGCCATCTCACACGGCCAGGGTTGCACGGCCGTGTGAGAATTCCAGTCTGCCCGTGTTTGCTCTTGGTGGAAATCACACGGTCACAATTGCACTTCTCACGGCCGTGTGATGCCCCGGTCTGCCCGTGTGGCTTCCTTGGAACCTCGCCATGCGTCCGATCTTCGTCCAATCGACCCCAGACTCGCTCCCAAGCCTCCATTCACGTACTAGGACCTGAAATATCACAAACAAGCACAACCTAGCGTGAAATCGGCCTAAAACACGAGAATCAACACCTCAAACGGTGTAAGAACGGGGGTAAAAACATGTGTAATTAACGGTCTATCAAACTCCCCCACACTTAACCGTTTGCTTGTCCCCAAGCAAACCAAGTCAGACACCAGGTAAGCTTACAAATTTCAATCAACCAATATTGGGGACAAGTCATAAAGGCACAGAACACGTGAATCGTAATGGTTTTCAAACATCAATACATGAACAACCTCAATAGCAACCTGGACAACCACCACAAAGGACATTCGAGTGCAGCAAAATCGAGTAAAGGACTAGTCTCCCTTCTGTTCACCAGCCAACCTAGACTTGACTCAACCACTTACCCAAAACAGTCAACTCATGCATCCAACTCACGACATCAGAATAGAGACCAAGCAATCTAGGTCCTCACCGGGGTACAAGAGTATATAGAATATGAAAATGAATCACTCACTCTCGACCAGTGGGGTCAGGACAATTTGATGCGAAAAATGCGCATGCTATTCTCTCAATCCCTAACATCTCTTCACCATGATGGCAGCCTCTAAATGCTAGAGTTCACAAATGGGGTGTCACCACTAACTAATCTGGAGGTCTTAGACACAGGTTCAAATGACTGGCTAGGGTCTTGGACATGGGGAAAAGGCCTTTTAAGTGGTGGAAGTATTCATAGCACAGGTTCCACATTTCCAAACCCACACAATCACAGTCAAACAACCCGATATTTTCTTTCTGCTATTCTGCATTACTCAATATCTCAAGAGCACAAGAGCGAAGGAGGTATAAATGTCAGCATTTCCAAGCCAGACTGCTAAGAAACACTACTTACTAGGCATTATTCAGATTTTTGGTAGTGGCTCTCTTTTGCTTTCAATTTTTTTCTTTGTTTTTCTTTCATTTTCTTTCCATTTCTTAAGAGAGCCACCACTTCTGCACATAATTCAAATACCTGCCCAACTTTTAAGCACTACCTCCAACACTCACATTAACTTTAGCAGAAACAGCAGAGAATATGTAAAAACCACTCTGTGGAACCTTCTAAAAGATGCAAAAGGGTGATTTTCTCATTATAGACCAACAGAAAGGATAACACACGGCTCAAAGGGGCTGACTAGGGGATATGACACATCAGGACAGTCAATTTTGGTCGTGGGCTAATCCTATGCCCCCATCATCTTAGCTAGTGACAACGTGAATGCTACACATCATGGAAGAGGGATCTAAAGCACAAGAAAGAAACGAGCAGGCTCAAATCTCACATGGCTACCTATATGCTCTATCTCACATTCTGATACCCTGAACTAGATGCATAAACGACTGTCAAGAACAAGTAATCAACCCAAGTCACAGTTGGCGAGCAAACAGTTGAAAAACTGAACTCCTACACAATTCTACTGCACGTCTCAGTCCCCATCATAGGTTGTCCTAGTCACAATCAAGCTGTCATGCATCAATCCGAAAACCATTCAATTCATCAATCAAAACACAGTGCCAATATGATCAAACAGCAGTACTTGGAGCCCTCAAATCGTAAGATTCGGACAGCGGACTAGGCTCCAAGCACCCAAATATATATTCCAACTGATACAAAGCACCCCCCCCCCACACTTAAGCACGACATTGCCCTCAATGGAGTAGAGGGAGAGATAAGGGGAACGATGTTATCGGATTGAAACACTGCTGGGGGACTGGAAGGGGACCAGTCAGCGAGAAACAAACGGGAGAATGGACAGTTCTGCACGAATCGAACACCAAAAACACACTAGCACACTGTGCGTTAGGGATAAGTGTTAGCCCAGACGGCTACATCATAAACAAACCACAAAAGAAAAAGAAAAACAAAAACAACGACACTAAGTTCCAGCTCCTCACACATGGAGCAAACACACAAAAGTCTAAAACGAAAAGCAAAACACACTGAGATGGGCGACAAGTACAGCCTACTCGTCGCCAAGATCATCAAAGTCGATGTCGGCCATGAAGGCGTCATCATCAGCAACTCCATCAGTACCATCATCACCGTCAGCTGGGGCATGGGGAAGTGGAGAGTCATCCCAGGGAGTCCTCCAGACGGGCTGCTCGCCCGGGAGCAGGTGCTGCTGAACCTCCTGCATGCGCCGTGAACGGCGCTTCTCCCGCTCGATGTTGGCGAGAGTCACTCCCTGCTGTGTCTGGAGTATGTCCAGAAACTTATCATAAGCCGCCATCCTGTTGCGGTACTCGGCCTGGTGTTCCGCGTACTGCTGATGGAACTGCATCTGCTGGTCGAGGATCTGCTGGTTCTGGATCCGCAGCTGCTCGAACTGGTAGGAGAAGTAATCCTGGCCCGGGAAGGCGGAGCTGCTACTCCCTTAATGGAAGTGAGTCTGTGGTGGATCAGCAGCAGCGTCCACATCCTCTGGGTGGATATCCTCACCTGCCTCACCCTCTGGAACCTCCGGCTGGACCTCCTCTGGAATCTGGGGTTGTGGAAACCCCTCGATCCACTTCACCCCGCGCTCCTCTCGAAGCAGGAGCATCTTCTTGACTGTAAACTCGCCAAAGGTGCTGGTGTCGCCTGCTCTGTGCACCCATGCAGGGAGATATCGAAGTAAGATGCCAGGCGGGTGATGAGGGGGGTGCAGTGGAGTTTCTTCAGCTTAGGACCCGGGTTGACATTAAAACCCAAACCCGCTATACAACGCTTTAGGAGGTGGTTACACTTTGGCCATTTTCTAGAGTGACGGTAGGAGCGAGTCAGGAGGCATCAAAAGTTTCACCAAAATCGCCAGGAGAAGAAATCCATGGACCATGAAGCCTAACCCACAAAGAAAAAACAGCAGCGGGTCCAACCACCACCCTACCGCTGTTTTTCCCTTGACTTTTTGAAGAAATTTCTCAGACAATAAGAATTAGGAGACTCTTTCCTAGTCAGTTCTCAATGTTTTAGGCCTGGATTTTCTCCTATAAATAGGGGGCATGGCATTAGCTTAGTAAGGCTGCATAAACATACATTTTTTTTGTAACTTTTACACGAGGGGTTAGTCTAGTCAAAGTAGAGGAGTCTGCAACTAAGAATATTTCGTCATCATCAATGGTGGTACCTTCCTTCTCCTCAATGTAGCTAGTCTAAATTGATTGTATAAGGATGTGATCTTGTTTATTGTTATGTGAATGAATGTTATAATTTCATCTCATACTTGTGTTTGTCTATGAAATTTTCAATGTTATTGCCTATGTATGAATGCTTTTAGTTTCTATGCTAATGTGACGGTCATTGATGTTTCTATAGCATGAATTCTTACTAATAATCGATGCTTATGATCCTATTTGATGCTTTCATATGCATTGTGCATAGTATTACCTAGGTTGTCAAGAAATTATCATATAGGGATACCCCATTGATACTACACGAGTATAGAGGGAATGATCAACAATCTATGTTTTGAGTAGTATCAATGCTTGATTGTTAGGTAATGGCATGAAGTAAAAACATGTATTAGCTTGTTAAATCTCTATCACAAGATGCTCATGCACGAGTAGAGATTGGCCTTAGAAGAAGGGATAGGATGTAGAAATAGATGAGCCATCGATGCATTATATGAATGAGCCCTACTAGTATGCATGATAGTTTTTGAGTTCACTACCTTCTACAATAAGTATCTTTACTTTATGCATCTATAAATAGAAAACAACAACTTTACTCTTCTTGCTTTGCCTATTTGTTAAATGAAAACCCCTAAATTTATTTATAATTTTTGTGTATGTCATGGATGGGCAGTGTGAGTTGTTGCGCATTAGAAGACGTCGAGGAATACGGCCCTAGGGCCTCCTAGGATTTTATCACTAGATTACACATCACCAACCTCGCATGTTGTATGGTCAAGGGCCTACCCCAGGAGGAAAGAAGCCCAAGGACTACCTCGACATTACCTTTACCAATGCACCTTATGTTTATGAAGCACAATGGCACAATATACTTAGTCCACCCGGATTTGGAAATCAACCACAAGGCGCAAGGACAAGGTGTCTCCAAGCTACAGCTCACCAGATTTGAAAAGCTAGAGTCAACAGTGAAATGAATGCAAAATGAACTACAAGAATATCGAAAGATAACTTGCACTCCTAATCAATGCCCAATCTCAAAAGCCTAAAATCAACCTCCCAAGCAACAAAGAAAACAATCCAAAGGACGAAGTACAAGTAATCTTGACAAGGATGAGAGCATCCAAAAGTTTCTTGAGCATGAAAAAGGAGGAAGAGGAGAGTGAAGGAGCTGAGTATCCATCCCTCTTGAGAAATCTTATAAAAGCTTTAGGAGGATCAGAAGCGGCATTGCAGTATTGGAGAAAATTGTTTTCATGCAAGATATTCAAGGGTATCTCAAGATATTCATGGATGGAGATGACATGGTTGAAGATAAGGATACCAAAAGCAAGAAAACCCCTTGGGTTTACAAAGAATTCACTTAGTCAATGGAATAAAGGAACATACCGGGCACATCATCATCAAATGTCTTCTAGATGACTATCACGTGGAAAAAGGTCAGCTGACCTCGGCTCAAGTGTTAACATACTACCATTGCATAAATACTAAGAGATGGGACTAGCTAACATGATATATACCAACATAGAGATCACGCTAGCCAACAACACCTCTTGTAGGGCTCTTGGAGTTGTTCGAGGCTTAAGAACCTAGGTTGGCCACTCATTTTCTTCCCCGACTACCTTTTGATTGACATGGAGTCAAACAAAGAGTATTCAACCCTCTTTGGAAGACCATTCCTTACCACTATTGGAGCAAGAATTGATTCCATCATCGGAGAAGTAACATTACATGTGATAAAGATCCTATACAAAGTAGAGAAGCCAATCAAAAGAAGTGATGAACTTGAAAAATATCCAGAGAAGGAGATAAAATTTCAATTTGATTCTCTATTTGAGAATTTGGCAAACATAATAGTTCATTACCATGTCAAGATCCAAAGTATGGATGCGAGTTGAAGGAAATTCCACCAATTCCTAATCTTAAGCTAGCTCAAAGGGCACTCAGGATAGCCAGTACAAGGGAAAAGACAATGCTAGAATGATCGAGGAGATGAAGTATGAGACATCAAAGGAGAATTAAGACTTTATCCATCGTTATCAATCATATGGGACCAACCATGAACCAATCTTTGCAATGGGATGGGGAGATAAAGATGAAGTGGAGCTTAATCATGAAATCAATTAAAAGGGAGCCTAGCTGAGCCTAGCTCAAAGGCATAAAAGAGAAGTGTTCTAACGAGACATCTAATGCATGGCGTCAAACTTAATGACGTTAACAGAAATGCTACCGTGGAGACAACCCGGATTTCTCTTTCCTAGATTAATTTTCAATTTCAAAGTTTTTTTTGGCTTGAAATTTTGAGTTACTAATTGGAGGAAAATATTGTATCCCTTGGATAAGTGTTATATTTTGAGCAAAGTTTTGAACTTACGATGAGAAAGAAGGATTTGTTGACACGAAAAATAGTACAAAATCAACTTTTGTACTGTCGAGGTAAGTGTTCTAACGAGAGAATGCTGGAAACCGATGCATAAGGCAAAGGGAAGCTGCAGCGGCTCCACCCGCCGTAACACCATCCCTTCCTTAGGCCTTATAAAAATGACATTTTCGGACACCATCACCCCACAACCCTTCACTTTAACTTTCATTTCTCTCTATTAGCCGAAAACCTCTCATTTCTCTCTCAGTTTCAAAATTGCTCCCAACTTCCTCAACTTCCATTCACCAAATCCACTTCCAAAACTCAAAATTTCCCTTCAAATTCAAGATACAACTTAAAAATTACTAAACAAAAAAGCCCAAGCAAAGAAATTCCAGAAACCTCATTGGAAAATCCCACGCCACTGCCGCCTCTTCTCTCTCTTCGTTCTTCGACTTTTCTTCGATTTTTGTGCACTTCTCATCAATCCAAGTAAGAACCCATATTCCTTGGATGATTTTAGAATTTTGAATCTTTAATTTAGGACTTCGATTGAGGATTAAAAAGTTTAAAATTGCTTGCAAAAGGTAGGTGTTCACTTGTTAATTTTCGGCCTATTCTAGGCGCAATCAATGTTTATGAATGAATAATGATAGCTAGAATTAGAGGCGAAGTAGAGGCAAATAAGGTTGTTCCATGACACCCCTTAGATTTGTAGAAAAACACAAAAAATTAATATTATTAATATGTTAATAATGATATTTAAATCCTAAATTTCAATGTCAATCGTCAAATATTCTAACCGTTAAACCACAAAAGACTATGAATTAATGTCATCTACTAATTTCTACATTCTAGTTTATCAAGATGGATAAGAAGAGCAAACTATTATAGGAAATCATTAAATTTTTATGATAACAATAGTCAGAAGAGAAAATTAGTTCTCGTCAATGTATTTGCTTGTGAAAATTGATTTGATTTGCTACTACCAGTTGTCAATGCACACGTTGATAACAATTTTTGCAGTGAAACGATTGGCCAAACTTTCACATAAAGTGAATTGAAATTTTGAATGGTTATTGGTGGGATACATTAAGTGTGCAATCTTGATAGTTTTACCGATTCATATAGTTTAAGAATAATTTCATAATATGAAACATGAAGCTGCATATGTAATTTTTTTTGTGGCGCCCACTTAAATGAAATCCTAGCTACACCACTATTGCATGGGGTGCTTATCATGATCTTAACTACATGAATGCTTGGGTGGATAGATGACTTTTAGCAAAGGTCATGCCAAAATTTTCAAAACTCTAGCGTAGCATCTTTCAAATTGAGCTTTAAACATCAAGCTATGCTCGCTTTTGAATTTCTTTGGTTTAAGTTTTAAAATATTTGAGTTTTCAATGGGAGTAGGGCACTGTTAGCTTTAGATTTCATTACTAAGTTGGATAAAATTATGGGAAATTTATTTGTGCCAACTTATTAATTGATCTTTGCCTACTCATACAACTTAAGTTTTTCAAAGTTTTCAAAATTATCAAGATAAATAGTTCATGCTACTTCTACATTATGAGCTTGAATATTTTCTATCTTTGCATGTGATTAAATGAATTATGAGGTGTACGAGTTACTTAACTTGATATGTGTTTGAAAAGTTATATGATTAGCTTATAGAAGAAGCCACGCTGTTAAAGTGTGGAGTTATTCCCCTATTACCTTATTTGTTTTCTTTTCTATTGAGAAGTAGAATGGATCGAATGCTAGGATGGCTTAAGAGGCATAAGAAAAATAAAGGAGATGATTGTGCTTCTTCTTCATGAGGACCACGACATCCTAGTCTACCACAAGCGGAGCAGGAGCATGTAGCACCTCAAAGGTCGGCACGACTCAACAGGATGAGGACAGTGATCTTGATAGAGAAGGAGGAGACTTCGAGGGAGTCTACTTCTTAGGTTATATTTTCTCAAAGATATTCTAGTAACAACAGCAGAAGGCTATCGCTTGATTGCAGGAGATTGAGGGGCAGGAGTGGGCAGCTGTCACATGAGACCGAGGTTTTAGAGACCAATAGCGAGCTGGAGATTTGAGAAGACACACCAGAGGAAGCCATGCATCCTTTATTCCACTTTCTTCACTGCATTTCTCCTGCCAAGAAGGTACTAAGGATGGAGATTGGACGCTCAAGGAGAGCTTGAATGGACAAACTCTTACCAGTAATAGGGATGAGACGTAGTAGTGAGACAGAGACTCGATGATGCCAGTCTTTTGTCCTTATTCAAGATTAGAGGAGAGAGGGATGATGTTCTCAAAAGGGATTTCCTTGCCACATTGACAATATCCAAAACAAAGGACTCGATCCAGACATGTATCTCCTATAAATTTGCGGGATGAAGATTCAACATAAATTATGATAACTTCATCGAGAACCTTGGGATCCCATCAACCATAGATAGGACCAATCTCCAATGCTATACTTTGAGTTTATTAGGAGCCCACGACGCATATAGCTATCTTCTGGGAGCTTCGAAAGACGATTATAAGGGACAATGACGTCGAGTGTCCTACTGTGTTGATTCAGGCTTATTTGTACATCTTTTTATCCCTCTTTCCTTAGTCGTTTGAGGCATTTGCTCTCCGAGAGATTTGGTTTTATGCCGGGTTTTTCCTTGTTTTGGTGTTTTTCAGACTTTGGCATGTGGAACCAACCTCGGAGTCAAAAGTTGGATGTAAGGGCGAAAAATCAGGTCAAAGGGTGGAAGCAGCAGCAAATCACGGTGGAAGCTGTGAGTTCACGGTCACTAAGACCGTGAACTGGAACCGATAGCCGTGGACCGCCAAGCGTCCATAGAATTTTTCAGTCTCACTGGACTCAAGTAAGTTCACGATCGTAAGATTGTGAATTCAGGCCATTGCCCGTGAACTAGATTAAGTGATGCGACACATTTTGACTTGAGATCACGGTCCGTGCTTTCAGTTCACGATTGTGAACTGGGACCGTGATCTAAGCCCGATCTGGGTATAAAAGGAGGCTTGAGCTGAAGGAAGAAAGTGGGGAGAGACCTTGAGTGAGAAAGCTTCTTCTTTGTAATTCTAGAGAGAGAAAGTGGAGAACAAGAAGGGAGAAGAAGATAGGGTTTCATTCCAAGGAAGGATTTGGGAATAATCTTCCCCAAAGGAAGATCTCTTCTTCACAAGGAAGGATTCGAGCATCTCCATGATGGTTTTTCCTCTTTCTCCTTGTGTTTCCCTTCCCATAGCATGGAGTAGTTTTCCTTTTCACTTGGGTGTTTGTGAACCCTAACTTCTACCATGTGATTGATCGTATGGAATGATTGTTTGTGTAAGTTGGTGTGTTTTAATACGAATTTGGAGGTATTTTCATGGAAGATAGTGTTGTGTGTTCGCCTATCAATCTATTTGCCATTCTAACCTAGGTAGAGAGAAAACCCCCTTTGGTAAAAGAGGCTTGTAAAGCTGGGTTAATGTAGGGCAACCCTCCTTGTTTGTGTTGGCACCTAGGTCGATTGTGTTTTAGCCGTCCGAATTCTGATTCCAGAGGGAAGGTTAGTAGCCCTTAGTCTAATAGGCCAAGAGAGCTACCCTAGTAGCTTATTCCAATTTCCTTGGCGTAGGGACCGAGATAGTGATGCTTCATCACTTGCTACACTTTGCTTACGGTTCTCAATCACTCCACCATACATTTTCAATCATTTTGACAAGTCGTGGTAGTGAGTTTGGGGGAGCTACACCTAAGTGAATCCTTCTCATTTAAGTGTCAAAACCAATTACTTTTGCCTTCATTTTAATAGTAGACCATAGTTTTCAATCAAACAACCAACCAATAGATAATGTTTTAAACAATTGAAGTAGGTATACATGGACCGACTCCAGTTGACATTTAAACATACTTGCCCTATATTGCACCCAATTGAGGTTTATAATTGGGTCTTAATTGGGAGTTTTATTGTGATATTTAGGATGAGTCGTGCTTTTGGCGCCGTTGTCGGGGAGCATTCGTTCCATTATATCGAAAATATTGTTTGGTATTAATCTAGCTTCTATTTTTTGCTTGTGTTTGTGAATCTTGCTTGTGTTAGACGAGTTCTGTTTCTTTTTGAGTGTGCGTAGGGAGGTGTATGAACCAAAGCAATCCGACACCTTTGGCGCCACTAGACGAGAACCTATACCGCACTCTCCGACTCTTGGCTTGTGAGAGGGAGCTAGTGGAAGCAAGAAGAAGGATAGAAGAGAGGGGTCAACCGCTAGCTGGACCCGAAGTGGAAGTTGAGAAAAGAAGAGAAGTGGATATTGAGGCTAATCAAAATGCTCAAGCTGGAGCAGCCCCGGAGGAGCAACCGAGGACCATCGGCTACTATATGGCCCCAAGGGCGGCGGATATACAACCCGCCATTCGACATCCGTCCGTGGCCGCCAACAATTTCGAGATCAAGCCTGCCCTCATCACCATGATCCGAAACAACGCTTTGTTCCATGGGCTTAGCAATGAGTCCCCAAAGGAGCACGCTCAGAAGTTCATCGAGCTTGCAGGAAGTTTGAAGATCAATGGTGTTCCCGAGGATGCTTTGAAGTTGAAGCTATTTCCCTACTCTCTTGCGGGAGATGCATCTCGGTGGCTCAACAATAGACAAACTCTCTCAATCACCTCGTGGGATGATATGCTCAAAACTTTTATGAATCGGTATTGCCCACCATCAAAGACGGCAGAGTGTCGCAAGAAGATCACCCACTTCAAACAAGAGGAAGACGAGATATTGAGAGATGCATGGGAAAGATACCCGGATGACTTCCTCTAGTGCCCACACCATGGATTCGAGAAACAATTTCTGATTGAGACCTTTTATGGCGATCTCCACCAAGACGACAAGATACTCATTGACTCCTTATGTCAAGGGAAGTTAATGAATATGACTTCGATTCAGGTGACCGAGTTGCTCGAAGACATGGCGATAAAAAGGGTATGATAGACAAGAAGTGGAAAGAGGAACACCGAAAGGCAAGTGCAAAACGTAGGAGCGAATCCTCCGCTTGAAGCTAAGATTGATTGATTAATTAATGCGCTCCTAGAGGACAAGAAGCATGGGAAAAGGTCTGTTATGGTGTGTGATTGGAATGCGAGTACGAGACATGAGGAAGTAGCATCTCCACTGATGGACAAGGAAGAGGCTTCTAGTGTGCAGTTTTGCTCTATGTCCCCTCCATGTTCCGACAAGATGTTTGCACTGGAGGAGCTTGTGACCACCTTTGCTAGTTCTAGCTATAAGAAGTTCAAAAAATAGAAAGGTTCATGAAGAGGCGACAAAGAGGTTCTCGTTCAATGAGGCAGGACTGCAAAGTCATCAATCGCTTTTGACAACCTTGACTACAAGGATGGGGGCTATCTCGCAAGCCGCTCTCTCCTGAAGACAACTATATGAAGACGAATTAGGGGCGGTGACCCTCCATAGTGAGAAGGAGGCTAGAGAAATACCCCTTTAGAAGAATCCTCACAGGACAAAAGAGCGAGATGAAGCCACTGCCTTGCCTTAGCAAGAAGAAGACACGAGTGCAACTGGTGGGGACAAGGTGGACTTGACTCCTCAATTAGAACGAAGAAGGGGAAAAACGATTCAAACTCTTCCTTACCCCTCCAGACTCCACAACGATCGCATGGCGGTAGAGTTTGCTCACTTCATGGAATTGATGAACCAATTGCTCCTCAACATTCCATTTGTCGAAGCCCTCACCCAGATGCTCAAGTACGCAAAGTAATTGAAAGACCTTCTCATAACAAGAAGAAGGTGGAAGGAATGACTACTGTGACCCTAAACGAGGACTGCTCAGCCATCCTAAAGAGCCACCTTCCCGCAAAGCGCAAAGATCCAGGGAGTTTCATTATCCCTTGTTTTATTGGCAATATGTGTATAGGAAATTCTTTGGCGGATCTGGGGGCTAGTATTAATGTGATGCCGTATAGGTTGTTTAAGAAGTTAGACCTAGGAGAACCTAGGGCTACTAGGATGAATATCCAATTAGCTGATAGATCCATCGTGCATCCTAAGGGTGTGGTTGAGGATCTACTCGTTAAGGTTGGGACCCTCATTTACCCAGTCGACTTCGTCATTCTAGACATCGACGATAATGTGGATGTCCCCCTTATTCTCGGTAGATATTTTTTGGCTACTTCCAAAACATTGATTGATGTGTATGCGGGAAAGTTGGTACTCCGGGCAGGGGAGGAAGAGGTTACTTTGTCAATAGATGATAACATAAAGTTATCCTACTTTCATGATGATATTGAATACTGTGATGATATGTCCGATTTCATTGCGACACTCGCAGTAATGACCCTTTCGAGGAGTGTTTTTTTAGTAGGTAGTGATGACCCGGAGCTCCAGGCAGAGGAGGGAAATCCGGCACAAATTGAGGAAGTTTGCATCGAGGCCCACGAAGTGGAAGTGGAAGCCTTGTCCCCCTTCCCAAAACCCCTACTTCTTTGGAAGAGCCACCCGAGTTGGAGTTGAAACCATTGCCTCCCACCTCGAGTATGCCTTCCTGAGGGATGGCGACAAGCTCCCAGTTATCATCAAATCCAACCTCACAGCTGACCAGAAGACCAAGTTTATTGAGGTCATACATCAGCATGAGCGGGCCCTTGCATGGAAAATCACCGACATTCGAGGAATTGTACCCTCATTTTGTTCGCATAAGATCCTCATGGAAGAGGGTGCCAAACTAGTCCGCCAACCTCATCGGTGTGTGAATCTTAACCTGGAGGTGATGACTCGATATTTGGACATGTTTTCCCCTTTGTTTCTTGATCGTTTAAGCTTGCATTATCGCATCTTTGGCCTATTTTACGCCAGGTTGTGTTCCTTTGTCACATTTCAGGCCCTAGCACATAAAGTGAAGCATAGGCGCAAGTTTCAAGTCAATCAGAGATCAATTGACGATTCGGGAGAAGAAACTCGGGCATGACCTGAGGAATAATGGATTTCTACTTCATATTATGGACAAATTATCATGGAAGTTTGTTATGAAAAGAAATAGGATGAGACTACGAGCGTCTGGGTTCAAACAGCGACTGATTTGGAGTCCGGACGAGGGAGAAACGAAGCTTTGAACAGGAGTGGAGGAAGAATTACGGCCAGGAGAATTACGACCGTAATTTGGCCTCCCATGCCCGTAATTTCACTACCGAGAGGAGCTTTGGGTGCGCTGAAATTAACCAAAACGCGTGTTTTGGGCAAAATACGGGCATGGAAGAATTACGACCGTAATTCAGCCCGTAATTCGCCCAGAATCGGGTTTTTGAGGCAGATTCGAGCCAAAGGAAAGGGGGAGCTGGGTTTTGGTTCTCAAACACCCAAGGGACGAACCCTAGAGAGGGAGAACGACTTGGGAACATTCTTGGAGCTATTTTGGAGGATTTCTTCGCCATTGGAGCTCGGGAATCAAGCTTGGAGATGGAGATTGAAGATCTAGATCAGATTTCTGCAGTCTCTCTCTTCTCTATGGAGTAACTTCCCTTCACTTAGGTTTTGAAGAACCCTAGTTCCATGTGTTAGGATCTTTCTTGTATGAAGTTTTGGATGCTATATTGTTTGATTATAATCGATTGAGGCATGATTTATTGAGTCAATTGAATCTTGATCAAATTCTCTTTATTTCTGCTTTAACCTATGATAGATAGAATCTGATTAGGTTAAGAGAGCTTCCTTGATTGATAGTGGTGAATTGGTTAAGCGAGAGTCAACCAATTCACTGCTTTGTATTGGAATTCATTCCAGTAGTGGAGATCTGTGTGAATCGCCTTAGCAGTCTATCCCGGTGAAGGCTAGTCGCCTGCCGGGTATTCTGTCTGAGAGGGCTTGGTCAGCTTAAGAGATTCCAAGCTAATTTAGGATCTTCCGCAGTTTAATCAATAGTAGATCAACCAAAGGTAATTGCAACTTGGACCTAATGAGGAGCTAGGGGGAATCATACCTAAGTGAGTTCCCAAACTGTAATTAGTAGTTTTACTTAGTTTAGTTAGTAGAGTAGTTTAGTTAATCAATCCTTAATCTAGTTTGCTAGATAATGAACTGAAGCTGAGTAATAGTAACTCTAGAGACCCGTGGATTCGATATTTATTACTTGTGCCACTATACTGCAGTCCCTTTCATTGGTTACACTTGGCCAATGTTAGGTGTTGTGTTTTAGCGTGTCAAGTTTTTGGCGCCGTTGCCGGGGACTTTCTAGATTATTAGGAAAGGCAGAAGTTTGTTACTTTAGCGTTTTTCTTTTCTTTTCTACCCTTGCTTTTTTCACTTGGGTGTTTTTGTTTTTGTTGGTGCAGATCTGAATCATGGATCCTCATGGCTTCTCCAATCATTGGGGGTATCCACCACCATCCGAGTGGTATTACCCCGAGACCCCTTGGAGCAATCAAGGAGGAGAAGACTATGGATTCGGGTTCCAGTACCAACCCCCTTACTACGGAGAACAACCAGACCCTTGGGCATATCAAGAACAACCTCATTACCAAGAAGACTTTCTCCCACAACCAGAAGGGCCATCGGAGCTGGAGTTACCCATGGCGGCCTTCACAAGCCATTCTGCAGAGCCATGCTACACTCCACAACCAGATCCAAACTATGAATTGAGGCTTCTCATGGAGCAGTTTGCTCGAGACTGTGAGAGATCATGCTCCAGGATGGATCATTGTGTCCAGGCCTATCGTGAAACAGAGGAGATCCTCCTGAGCCTTAAGAAGAGCGTCGATGATCTTGAGCGATCTTGTGCACAACCAGCTCCAGATCACCCTTCTGCTGCCATACTAGAAGAGGAGGAGGAAGAAGGCTACAAGGACATTGTGGAGCACACTGAAGTTGTCATGGAGAGCTCCCATGATGATCATGATCAGGAATGTCCTGACGTAGCCGACCACACCTTCCCACATCCCAAACTGAGCTTTGAAGAGGCGGGCATGAGTGAGGAGATGCAAGAAGATCTCATGAAAGAAATTGCTTGGAAACTTGCTATCCAATCCGTGCTAGAAGAAGAAGAGCGAGAAAGGGTGCAGAAAGAAGTTGTGGAGGATGACGAAAATGAAGCAGAAGGAGTTCTTGATCATTTCCCAGGGGTGATACCACATGAAGAAGGAAGGGAGGTTGAAGAAGCACTTGGCGTCCAGGCCGAGGACGAAGATGAGGTGGAAGAGGCTTGCACCGGCCATGAGTTACATGTGATATCTCCACCAAACTTCGAGGAGCTGCTTGGCAGGGACCCATTTGCAGTGTCTCTTTGCCAGACCAAGGCCACATTGACATCGGTCCCTCTTGGTGGACGCGATGGTGGTCGGTCAATGCTGTCATATCTGGTTTGGGGCAATGAGACGAGTGAGGAAGAAAAGAAGAAGTCTCGAGGGTGGAGACTTCATCTGCATCAAGTGCACGAGCCTTCATCACCTGCCACACCACATGCTCGTGACTTGAGACTCCACCTCATCGACGAGAACCTCAACTTCAAGGAGGTTCTAGCATGGACCGAAACTTAGGATCCATCGTCCGGCTCACGATGTGAAAGAAGCGCTTGTTGGGAGGCAACCCAACCAGTCGGTTTGCATTTCTTTCTCTATTTCTCCTCGGTTGAGTCAGTTTTGTTATTTGATTTTAGAGTCAATAACTCAACCTTTGTGAGATTTTGTGTGGTGTTTGTGTTCTGATTACTCTCTCTTCCTGGAATGCACCGCCTGACCCGTCCATCATCATTCACCCTTGATCTGGTAACTTCGTTCTACCCTCCTTATCTTTCCTCCATTGAGGACAATGTCGTGCTTAAGTGTGGGGGGGTGTTCGATTATGTATGCGGGTGAATGTTTGGCTGTTTGTGTGCTTGGAGCCTAGTCCACTGTCCAAATTTTTAAATTTGAGGGCTCCAAGTACGTGTTCCCATGCAAATTGCCTGCTCAGTATGCTTTCAATTGACAGTCTCTATAGTAATGTGCAACCTAGGGAGGTAGTGTAGCACTATGGAGGATGTTGAAGTATAAGATTTTTCCTATCTAGCTCTCTGCTGTGTCAGTTGATTTTGTGATTTAGTGGAGCTAAGACCGTTGAATTCATGTGGTAATGTGGACTCTGTTTGAATTGTGTTATGGACTCGTGTATTGAACAGGGTGCTCATGTGGCAAATGAAAAGCAGTTGGTCCTCCATGTCGAAATCATCAAAAATCTTAAACATGGGGTAAGCCCAACGTGTGCGGCACCGTTCATTGCACAAAATCGGGTTTTGGAAGAGATTTTAGTGATCCTTAGTGGGGTACTCCTACAAGGTGAAGCTAAGCGGTCTCTAGTACAAGTAAAACTTCCACCCGTTGAACGGTTTGCCTACGTGAGGATGTGTTTTTAAGGGCACGGATAGAGCTTCCGACCCCCCTTAATTTCATTGACCCTCCACACGAGTTGAGGAAAAGGAGTTCAAAGAAGTACTCTGGCGAGCGCCAGATGTACAGAAATTGCTCTTGCTCGACTAATAAGGGTCAACCGTGCAAAAGACTGTAGTTGGAACCCCCGCTAAGTGAATGAGAAAGATAAAAAAAACATGTAAATGAAAGTGAGAAAAAGAGAATCCAACGGTGAAATGAAGTGAAAGAGCACCCCGGTACAACGAGTCCTTGGTTGTGAATGGTGTGAGTCCCTTTATCCATGAACTGGCTGTCTTACTTCCACTTCTTCTCATGATCCTGGCTTGAGTCTAGTACTCGCATTGAGAAAGATAGGGGACGTCTTAGAAGACCATTTGACCTCGTAAGCTGCTTTATGATCTAGAAAGTCCTCTACCGACGATCGGGGTTGTTTGTTGCTATAGAGGTCTGGAGAGTTGCATTGGTTTGAGTCAGGTTTGCTTGGGGACAAGCAAACAGTTAAGTGTGGGGGGATTTGATGACTCGATATTTGCACATGTTTTCCCCTTTGTTTCTTGATCGTTTAAGCTTGCATTATCTCTTCTTTGGCCTATTTTACGCCAGGTTGTGTTCCTTTGTCACATTTCAGGCCCTAGCACATAAAGTGAAGCATAGGCGCAAGTTTCAAGTCAATCAGAGATCAATTGACAATTCGGGAGAAGAAACTCGGGCATGACCTGAGGAATAATGGATTTCTACCTCATATTATGGACAAATTATCATGGAAGTTTGTTATGAAAAGAAAGAGGACGAGACTACGAGCGTCTGGGTTCAAACAACGACTGATTTGGAGTCCGGACGAGGGAGAAACGAAGCTTTGAACAGGAGCGGAGGAAGAATTACGGGCAGAAGAATTACGACCGTAATTTGGCCTCCCATGCCCGTAATTTCACTGCCGAGAGGAGCTTTGGGTGCGCTGAAATTAACCAAAACGCGTGTTTTGGGCAAAATACGGGCATGGAAGAATTACGACCGTAATTCAGCCCGTAATTCGCCCAGAATCGGGTTTTTGAGGCAGATTCGAGCCAAAGGAAAGGGGGAGCTGGGTTTTGGTTCTCAAACACCCAAGGGACGAACCCTAGAGAGGGAGAACGACTTGGGAACATTCTTGGAGCTATTTTGGAGGATTTCTTCGCCATTGGAGCTCGGGAATCAAGCTTGGAGATGGAGATTGAAGATCTAGATCAGATTTCTGAAGTCTCTCTCTTCTCTATGGAGTAACTTCCCTTCACTTAGGTTTTGAAGAACCCTAGTTCCATGTGTTAGGATCTTTCTTGTATGAAGTTTTGTATGCTATATTGTCTGATTATAATCGATTGAGTCATGATTTATTGAGTCAATTGAATCTTGATCAAATTCTCTTGATTTCTGTTTTAACCTATGATAGATAGAATCTGATTAGGTTAAGAGAGCTTCCTTGATTGATAGTGGTGAATTGGTTGTGCGAGAGTCAACCAATTCATTGGTTTGTATTGGAATTCATTCCAGTAGTGGAGATCTGTGTGAATCGCCTTAGCAGTCTATCCCGGTGAAGGCTAGTCGCCTGCCGGGTATTCTGTCTGAGAGGGCTTGGTCAGCTTAAGAGATTCCAAGCTAATTTAGGATCTTCCGCAGTTTAATCAATAGTAGATCAACCAAAGGTAATTGCAACTTGGACCTAATGAGGAGCTAGGGGGAATCATACCTAAGTGAGTTCCCAAAATGTAATTAGTAGTTTTACTTAGTTTAGTTAGTAGAGTAGTTTAGTTAATCAATCCTTAATCTAGTTTGCTAGATAATGAACTGAAGCTGAGTAATAGTAACTCTAGAGACCCGTGGATTCGATATTTATTACTTGTGCCACTATACTGCAGTCCCTTTCATTGGTTACACTTGGCCAATGTTAGGTGTTGTGTTTTAGCGTGTCAGGAGGAAGTGGTGAAAGCCGAGGTGATTAAGCTCTTGGACGCTGGCATCATCTACCCTATTTCCGACAGTCAATGGGTAAGCCCGACTCAGTTGGTTCCTAAGGAAGGAGGGATGACGGTGGTGGTTAACGAGAAGGAAGAGCCTATTCCCACAAGGACGGTGACGAGGTGGAGGGTGTGCATTGACTATCGTCGGTTGAACGATGCCACTCATTTAGATTATTTCCCTTTTCCTTTCATCGGCCAAATTTTGGAAAGGCTCGTAGGTCACAGCTACTACTGCTTCCTGGATGGGATGTCCGGATATTTCCAAATACCAATTCCCCTGGAAGATCAATGGATTTGTTCATGGATGACTTCTTAGTATTCAGGGAGGTGTTCATGGATGGCTTCTCGGTATACAGGGATTCTTTGATCACTGTTTGGCCAATTTGGAGAAGGTTCTTGCACGATGCGAGGAGACCAACTTGGCTTTAAGTTGGGAGAAGTCACATTTTATGGTGCGGGAAGGCATTGTATTGGGGCATAAAATTTCAAAAAGAGGGATTGAGGTGGACTGCGCTAAGGTCGAGACCATAAGCAACTTTCCCCCTCCGACATCAATTAAGGGAATCCGGAGCTTCCTAGGGCATGGGATTCTATCGTCGGTTCATTGAAAACTTTTCAAAGATAGAGCTACCCATTACGAAGCTTCTGGAGAAGGATGCACCTTTCATCTTCACGAAGGAATGTTTCGAAGCTTTCAACATCCTCAAGACTAGGCTCACGAATGCCCCGATCATGGTTTCTCTAGATTGGGCACTCCCTTTCGAGCTTAAGTGTGATGCTAGCGATTATGAAGTGGGGGGGCAGTGTTGGGCCAAAGGCGGAGCAAACATTTCCAACCCATATGCTATGCCTCGAAGATGTAGAATGTGGCGCAAGAGAACTACACAACCACAAAGAAGGAATTTTTGGCAGTCATCTTTGTCTTCGATAAGTTTTGGTCGTACCTCGTGCTTTCGAAGTTTATTGTGTACACCGATCATTCCGCTATTTGCTTCTTGACAAGCAAGAACGATGCCAAACGTCGTTTAATCAGATGGATCCTACTTCCCCAAGAGTTCGATGTGGAGATCAAAGATAAGAAAGGAGCTATGAATCTATCGGCATACCACCTCTCCCGTCTTGAAGGTCCGGGGGGGGGGGGGGAGCACTTTCCACGACCAAATAAATGATACCTTCCCAGATGAGAGGTTGTTTGTGCTCGCCGTCGTTGAGAGTGCCGCCCCGTGGTTCCTTGAATTTGCTAATTATTTTGTCGGAAGGCAACTTCCAAAGGGAATGCATACGAATGTGAAAAGGAAGTTTCTTTCCGATCTCAGATACTAATTATCGGGATGATCCTTACCTCTTTCGGGTAGGAGCTGATGAGATCATTCGGAGGTGTGTGCTGGAGACAGTAATGATGGATATTCTAAGTCAACGTCCTGAGGGACCGATTGGAGGCCACCATGGTGGAAACCACAGCGCAAGGAAGGTGCTCTAATCTGGATTCTACTGGTCGTCGCTGTTTCGGGATGCGAATGCATTTTTCCAACACTACGATAGTTTCCAAAGAACATGTAATGTTTCTAACTGAAATGTGATTCGCCAAACGGTTTCTATTACATGCTAGATTTTTTATGTTTGGGGTATCGATTTCATGGACCCTTTTCCTTCATATTTTGGAAACAAGTACATTGTGGTGGCCGTGTACTACGTCTCGAGGTGGTACGAGGCTCAAGCTCTTGTTGGTGCGTCAAGCGCGAGACAATCAGTACTCTTTGTTGGTTATTTATCACCCAGCTTCTCTTCGATTCTACCACCTGCAGAAATACCCTCGTCGAGCTGTCGCCAAGAAGAAGTGAGAGATGATACATAAGGGGGTTTGATCGAGAATCAATCACACTGACTTTCAGACTCGTGTATATGAAATGGAATATTGGAATGGGCTTGAATAACTATTTCTCTCAAGCACAATGCTTACCCACGACCCACCAATTATAGACCTTGTCAAGCCCAACGAGTTTCAAGCCTTCTGCAGAATCAAGGATTGATTTAAACGCTGTGTTTTATACCCAAATAGCTGGACTCTTCTTCTTCGTTCTTCAGTCTGTTCTCTCCTGCAATTCAAGAACAAAAACAGAGCACACCAGTAATAAAGTACAAGAACAATACACAAACGATAAGGAAAGAAGGTGAGTCAGGACACAAGGATTTTACGTGGTTTCCAGTACCGTTGAATGTGATACTGACTATTCCACGGTCAAAGACTCGCAAACTGCGATCTTTGACATTTCACTATGGATGTATCTTGAAGCCTGAACGAATTAGGATTACACACTTCATAGATCTATTAGCTCCCTGCTACAATCGACCTATCTCCCCTATTAGCTACCCTACCAATAGAACTTCTGTATACCCAGAAACCAAAAACCAGCATTCTCCCCGAGTTCTGAGTTGCAAGATCAAACCTCACTCTTTTCACTCTCTATTAGCTATCCAACTAACAGAGACCTTGATACAATCCTGTACAAAACCCCAGAAGCCCCCCGACTTCTGTGTTGACCTTTCTCTACAAAATCCCACGCAAAACTCTATTGCACTCTTGATTTTGTCTCATCCGAATAGTCTGCATATTCCTCATCCTTATAGTTTCTTTTATACTGCCTCTTGGAGTTCATTTGCTGAGCTTTCTTTCCTTGATGTGTTTTGCGTGATTGATTCCTCCTTGATGCAATCTGATCATCTTTCCTTTTCTTGTTAACTTGACCGTTGGAGTTGATCTTTCTATTTCTTGGTCTCTTTGCATGCCCGATTCAGCAACTACGGATGCCAGGCTGGTGCCAACTTAAATCAAGGAGTTTCTCATCATTTCCGAGCTTTCCATCTACAGGATATTGATCAAATAGACATGCTCCTCCTCAGCACGTCATTGCCGAGCTATTAGTGGGTCTTCATTAGCTTGCAGTTCAAGGGTTGTGCATTATTTCTTGATTGCTTCCAACAAATTGGTTGACAACCTTTGTTTTGAGCTGATTTCTCTCCAAGTTGCCTTCTGCTCAAATCTCTTCATTCTCATTTTTCTTCCATGATTCCATGATTCCATATTAAGGAAACTTCCATATTTAGTACATCAGAACGAAGCTTGGGCTACATCATTCTGATGGTGGAGTATGGTTGTTGTGGAGCTTCACTCAACAGCTCTCCCCGCCAATGATGCTAGACGAGTCTGTGGGTTTCTTAAGAAATTTTTTCACGTTTTGGCACCCCAAGGGCCATTATTAGTGATCGAGAAACCCATTTCCAAGGGCAATTTGACAAACTCCTCGATCGATTTGGTGTCACCCACCGGGTTTCCATGCCCTACCACCCTCAAACAAGTGGCAAGTGGAGTTATCAAATAGGGATCTGAAAAGGATACCGAAGAAGACGGTGGACCAATCCCGTAAGGATTGCTCCGTGAAACTCGATGATGCTCCATGGGCATACCGCACGGCCCATAAAACACCAATAAGCGTTTCGCCTTACCAATTGGTGTATGGCAAAGTGTTCCATTTGTCTGTAGAGCTAGAGCATAGTGCCTTATGGGCCACCAAATTGCTAAATATGGACCCTACTTTATGTGCAAATGAAAGAAAGTTGCAGGTGTTTGAACTCGAGGAGTGGCGTCTCCAGGCCTACGAGAACACCAAGATCTATAAGGAGAAGACAAAAAGCCTGCATGATGCTAGACTCAAAGGGGGGAAATAATTTCAACTGGGGGAGCAGGTGCTTTTGTACAACTCTCGGTTACGTCTATTCCTCGGGAAGTTGAGGTTAAAATGGTCGGACCCCTATTTGGTCGTCAAAGTGTTTCCATACTGGGTGGTAGATATTTCTCACCTAGAGCAAGGGATATTTAAGGTGAACGAACACCACCTCAAGCCCTATCTTGGAGGAGCGGTAATGCCCCAAATGAGGTGGTGCTCCCAGAAGATGTTTAGTTCGAAGTATCCGTCTAGCTTAAGATGTAAAACTAGCGCTTGTTGGGAGGCAACCCAATGGAGGTTAGTAATGTTTTGTCTTTTTATCGTATTGTGAACCTTTATTATGGGTAATAACCTCTCCTCGAGCGATAATGTGCGTGTGTTTGTGTTTTGTGTAGTCTTCCCTTTGAAGCTCAAATCTCCTACCCCCGGGAAATTGTCCAACTTTCAATCACCAAGCCATGCGGTAACATCGTTCTGCCCCCTATTTTACACCATTGAGGGCAATGTCGATCTTAAGTGGGGGGGGGGGGTAGTTTATTATTAAGCCTGTGCGTGTGACTGAATGCATTTGAAAAATTTGAGGGCTCCAAGCAATGCATGATCAAAATGGCCAGCTTGGGGTTGAATCTCGTGTTTATTTGGCATTGACCTTCAATTGTTGCATGTGATTGAGTGCATCCTATTATGATGACTGAGAGTTGCATTACGTATGTGCAAAAGTTTATTTCTCATGTGTGCTTGAATGAATGGATTTCTTGACTTGATTACTCTTTGCTCACAATTGCCTTGAATAGAAGTTTGTGAAATTGGAATAGATGATTGGGTGGCTAGGTAGCCATGTGAGATTTGTATCGATCGTTTTTTCATGTTTTATATATCCCTCTCGTGATGGTGTGTAACATTCACCGTTGTCACTATTGAGTATGATGGAGGCATATGATTAGTCCACGCTCAAAAGTTGATTGTCTAGAAACATTTTATCCCTTAGTCAACCCCTTTGAGACGTGCGACATTGGGTCATTCTAGTGTTAGGATCTTCGGGCTTGTTGATCTTAATGGTGATTGATAGAATGACCCTTATCCTTTCTTTGTGTCAATGTGTGAGTCATCCTTGTGTCTCGGAGCTCTCGCTTGGAGCTCCTTTGAGGTTCTACATAAGAGGATTTTGCACGGTTCTTGCTAGGAATGAAAAGGTAGTGTTGTAGGAAAGTTCTTGATAGAGAGCATTTTTTTTTAAATGAAAATGGCGTGTGTTTTACTCTCTAGCACCCTCCTAAAAAAAAATGAGGAAAGTAGGAAAAGAAAAAAGAAATGAAAAAGAGGTAATAAAATGGGGTAAATAAAAGTTGAGATTTTCCACAAAAGTCTTAGTGTTTAGAAAGGGTTTCTTGGCACTCATGCCATTGAAAAACCTAAGCCATTGTTCAACTCCTTCACTACTAAGTGTGGAATGTGAATAGCAAGAATAGGCCAAAGAAGTGTGCTTGAATGTAGTTCATGATTGGTAGTGGTTTGGAAGTAGGGAAGTGTGATTTTTGGCTGATGCTAGTGGTCGTTGATTGGAGGAAAGGTTCTAGTCAAAACCTTGGAACCGTTGGTCTTAGGTTGAAGATGTAGAACCTCATGCTATGCTTGCCACCACCCAAAAGGGCTTTTACCCATGTACAAGACAATAGCCAGTCATTTGAACCCGTGTCTAAGACCTCCGGACAAGCTAGTGATTACAACCATCCCGTGAACTCTAGCATTTAGAGGTTGTTGCCTTGGTGGAGAGAAGATAGGGTTGAGTGTTGATGATTGTGCACATCTTTTGAACAAAAAGGTCTTGACCCCACTGGTCGAGAGTGAGTGATTCATTCTTGTTTTTCATGTTCATATCTAACCTCAGTGAGGACCTATGTTGCCCCGTCATTTGAGCCTTGGACTTGAACTCTATGCACGGTTAGTTGTGGTTGGTGAGTGGTCTTGTCGGGACTTGCATTGATTTATGAACAGGGTGAGAACTTTTCATTTGCATATTCTTGAGGCATTCAAATGTCATTTGTGGTGGATGTCGGTATTGCTTGCAATGGTTCATGTGTTGATTCCCAATAACCATTGAGATTCACCACTTGGTGCCTTTTGATTTTTCCCCAAGTTATTTTGTTAGGTAGAGATACCACCTAGGTTGGAAATGGTTTGCTTGGGGACAAGCAAACGTCTAAGTGTGTGTGTGGGGGGGGGGGTGATTCGGGCTCATTTGCTCTCTAGGAGGTTTGGTTTTACGTTGGGTTTTGCCTTGTTTTGGTGTTTTCCAGACTATGGCAGGTGGAACCAACCCCGGAGTCAAAAGTTGGACGAAAGGGGAAAAAATCGGGTCAAAGGGTGGAAGCAGCAGCAGATCACGGTGGAAGCTTTGAGTTCACAGTCACTAAGACCGTGAACTGGAGCCCCTAGCCGTGAACCGCCAGACTTCCGGAGCATTTTTCAGTCTCACTGGACTCAAGTCAGTTCACGGTTGTAAGACCGTGAACTCAGGTCATTGCTCGTGAATTGGCGCGTTTTGACTTGAGATCACCTCCGTGCTTTCATTTCACAGTCGTGAACAGGGACCGCGATTTGAGCCCGATCTGGGTATAAAAGGAGGCTTGAGCTTAAGGAAGATAGGGGGAAGAGAACTTGAGTGAGAAAGTTTTTTCTTAAGAATTCTAGAGAGAGAATGTGATGAACAAGAAGGGAGAAGAAGCTAGGGTTTCATTCCAAGGAAGGATTTGGGAAAAATCTTCCCCAAAGGAAGATCTCTTCTTCATAAGGAAGGATTCAAGTATCTCCATGATGGTTTTTGTTCTTTCTCCTTGTGTTTTCCCCTCTCCTAGCATGGAGTAGTTTCCCTTTTCACTTGGGTGTTTGTGAACCCTAACTTCTGCCATATGATTGATTGTATGGAATGATTGTTTGTGTGAGGGTGTGTTTTAATAGGAGTTTGGAGGTATTTTCATGGAAGATTGTGTTGTGTGTTTTCCTATCAATCCATTTGCCATTCTAACCTAGGTAGAGAGAAAACCCCCTTTGGTAAAAGAGGCTTGTAAAGCTGGGTTTTCTTAGGCAAATCATGTATCCTATCTAGGTTAATGTAAGGAAACCCTCCTCATTTGTGTTCTCATCTAGCTCGATTGTGTTTTAGCCGTCCGAATTCCGACCCGAGAGGGAAGGTTAATAGCCCTTAGTCGAATAGGCCAAGAGAGCTATCCTAGTAACTTATCCCAATTTCTTTGGCCTAGCGACCGAGAGAGTGATGCTTCATGACTTGCTACACTTCGCTTACGGTTCCGAGTCACCTCCACAATACATTTTCAATCATTTCGACAAGTTGTGGTAGTGCCAATTACTTTTGCCTTCGTTTTAATAGTAGACCATAGTTTTCAATCAAACAACCAACAACTAGATAATGTTTCAAACAATTGAAGTAAGTATACATGGACCGGCCCGGGTTGACATTTGAACATACTTGCCCTATATTGCACCCAATTGAGGTTTATACTTGGGCCTTAATTGGGAGTTTTATTGTGATATTCGAGACGAGTCATGCAATGTTGTTAAGACGGAGCCGAGCCGGTTGGTGGGACCGATAAAACCGGTACCCAGCCTCCAGTCCGGCTTGGTACACTCGAATAACTGCAGCGACTAGAAAGGGCGGTTTTTGAGCGGCCAAATGGTTAGCCATTCGAATCGCCCAACTGGTTTTTTCCCATAGATCCAGAAATTAAAAAAAACGTGAGAAAAAAATGCATTCTCCTCGCAGTCGACTTGGTTTCATTATGAACCCTAAAATAAAAAAAGCTAAGCAGTCGTTGAACCTCCTTCTGCTCTTCCGAAGGGTTCGTCGAAACTCCGGTGGCCGCCAGAGAGCCCCCTCTGGCCCTCCACGTCCCAGATCCTCTGTACTACGCCGCCTCCACATTCAAGCAAAGGAAAACGAAAGAAGAAGAATCGCAGAAGAAGAAAGGAAGAAAATACGATCGATAGCTTGAGAGAGAGAGAGAGGGGGGGGGGGGGGTGAGGCGGCACTGCCGGGTGGGTGAAAGAAAATCGCATTTGTGAGTTTGAGAAAGACAGGGGCATTAATGCTGATTAGGGTGTGGGTGGCAGGTGGGCGTGGGGTAGGGTTTTCCTTTTCTTTTTGTTATTTGATATATATATGGTGACTTCTACGGTGCCCATGGAAAAATCCGGGTACGTGTACCTTGGTCGATCTTAACCATTCATTTTCAATCTCCACGGCTCACGTTTGTTAAACCTAACTGCGTCACTAAATAACTAAACAAATTACAAAAATCCTCCTGCCGTGTTAAGTTTGTTTTCATCCTAGTCCAACTAACTGCCCCGATTAAATTAAATGGATTAAGACTGCAAACCCAATTAGGTAGACCCACTGCCGCCCTAACCAATTTCCATTCTCCCTAACCAATTACACGATCCCTCTCTCGTCTTGGAGGGACGCCCCTTCACAGTTCCAAGAGAAGCTCCCCATCCAATTTGAACTCCCAAACTTAATCATCTTTTTTAATCCCAATTACTTGCATCCACATTCGACGTAGATTGAATTTCCCAATTTATTTTGTCTTGTTTGTTCTTCGCCATTTTATTTCCCCTCGCCTATCTCTTTCTAACACGATTACGGCGACCATGTCTATTATTGTGTTCATCAAACTTTTCATTTGCAAAAGAACCCTTGAAAGAGGTTTGCTAACCCTAGGGTTCATGTCGCTAGTGCTTTGTCATCTTGTCTTAGCGTTATTGTCATTTTCTCGAAACTTCTAGTACTCGGTGAAATTAAGGTTCCTGGTATGTAGTGTTCGTCTCGCCCAAAGGATTGAGGAAGGAGATGAAGAAGACATAATTTGATTGGAATCGGATGGAGAGGTCTCCTTAATTTGTGTTTATGTATTAACGGTGTGTTAGGACTAATTCTAGTTGGACTGGGTCTGATCATTGATTTTTGCAGGCTTTTAGATAACATTCAAAAGTGGGCTTGTACATGACCCATGCAATATTCAAAAGTGGGTCTGGAACGTGCGAGCCCATTTCATTTCTCCTGCCGTATCAATTCGTGCGCCAACCCTAGTTTAACTAGGTTTACTTACCCTAGTTTAACCTACACGAGTTACCATCATCATTACATATCTTCCGAAATCTTCTAACTCTTGACATTCCAGACTCAACCGTCTCCATCACACTCACGTCTCCAGACTCAACCCCCACGATCACTTTTTCTTACACCTACATTCTCTCTTTCCTCCATCTTCACCTTCCCCTTGTTCCTTCTTCCTCCAGATGCCATGGCAAACAAAGGTAAATCGTTTGCTGAAATGGGGATACTATCTCTATCAAATGAAGACTGCCGATCCACCGCCAATCTCGGTGACTATCTTTCATTTACAAGCAAAACAGCAATTGTCGCCGAGTATGAGTTCATCCACCTAAGTCCTTTCCCTCCAGAAGTGAAGACGTTAATAAAAAATCTTGGTTGGGAAAATTTCTTTGATCTCCGGAGTCGAGGAAGCACCAGTTACTGCCCCCATGTGGTGAGGGAGTTGATAGACCGTTATTTACACATGTTTTCACCCCTGTTCTTACACCGTTTGATGTATTGATTCTCGTGTTTTAGGCCGATTTCACGCTAGGTTGTGCTTGGTTGTGATATTTCAGGTCCTAGGACGTGAATGAAGCTTAGGAGCGAGTCTGGGGTCGATTGGACGAAGGTCGGACGCATGGCGAGGTTCCAAGGAGGCTGCACGGCCAGACCAGGGAGTCGCACGGCCGTGCATGTGAGCAAGTTGGCCGCGCGCTTTTTGCCGAGGCCACGCACGGTCAAGCCATGGAAGTCGCACGGCCGTGCAACATACAATTGTGGCCGTGCGACATTATGCGAGCACGCACGGGCACAAGTGAAATTCGCACGGCCGTGCAAGGTGCAATCCTGGCCGTGCGAGATGGCTGAGGTTCGACTTAATGGTACGCCGCGTTTTGAGTCGCACGGCCAGAATGGTGATGTGCACGGCCGTGCACCCTGGCCGTGCGAGTCGGGAAAGTCTGGTTTTTAAGCGGATTCCGAGCCAAACAGAAGGGGATTCGAGTTTTGGAGAGACAGAGCGGTTCCTAGAGAGAGAAAGCGACGAACAAGAGCCTCCAAGTGCCCTAGATCGATCTTCAACACCATTGGAGCTTGGTTTGAGCTTGGAGAAGTGCCGATTCAACGTCCAGGAGCAGAAATCCATCTTCACAGTATGATTTCCGCGTCTGATTCTGCTTTTGCTTCTCTCTCCATGGAGTAGTTCTCCCATTCATCTGGGTGTGGGGAACCCTAGTTTTGTATGTTAGGTTTGATTGTATGAACCCAAGTATTGTTTCTATGAATTGATTATATTCGATTGAGGTTTGAATGATTGAATGGCATGAATCCTGATCAAATTCCTGTTGCTTCTGCTTTAACCTAGAATGATAATATCTGCCTAGGTTGATAGAGTATCCTTAATCGAAGGTAGTGAATTCGTGACTTTAGTCGAGGAGCCAATTCACTATTCTGTACCGAATTCAATTCGGTAGTGGAGGTTTTGTTCATAGGGCCTCAATCTGTTTACTCCGGTGTATGTTAGTCGCCAGCTAGAGACTCAGATTGAGAGGGTCTGAAGACTTTTAGTCGAGACTTCAGACTGTTTGAGAACCTTCCGCAGTATAACTTTCATAGAAATCGAACTTGGCAATTACAGTCCGGCTTAGCTGCAGACTAGGGGGAACCATATCTGGGTGACCTCTCTTAACCTGAATACAACCGTTTAGTTGTTTTGTTTGCTTGTTAGTTTAGAACTTCAGTAAAGTTTCATTGCTAGATAATACGAATTCACTGAGTAGTCATCACATCTAGGACCGGGTTGACATTAAAACCCAAACCCGCTATACTACGCTTTAGGAAGTGGTTACACTTGGCCAATTTCTAGAGTGACAGTAACAGCGAGTCAAGTTTTTGGCTCCGTTGCCGGGGACGGCTAGGTTGTTGAAGAAAAGTGATTTCTGTTACTTTAGCATTTTCATTTTTTGCATTGAGTTTTTGTTTTTCCCACTTGTCCCTTCACGGTTTTGCTTTGCTTGATTGTGTGCAGATAGTGCATGACCCGTAGCCAGTCGGGAGGTTTACTGTCGTTGAATCCTGAGATTGAGCGCACCTGCAAACAACTTCGGAGACAACAGCAAGCTAGACTGGCTACGGTGGAGCGCCGAGACGGCCAATTGACCAGCGACTCCGAGGACGAGTACGAGATGGAAGGCGATCAGAACCCACCTCCTCAGAACCAGATCCTGGGGAACGACCAACACCCCCAGGGAGCTGGGCACCATCATCATCCACCACCACCGGGTCCCACCCTGAAGTACTACTATACTCCACGGATTGCTGACATCCGCCCGGTCATCCTCTATCCGCCCATTCCTGCAAACAACTTCGAGATCAAGCCATGCTGGATTCAGCTCATCACATCCTCTATCCAGTTCCATGGCTTGAAGGATGAGGAAGCCCGGGCACACCTTTCCCGTTTTCTGCAGCTGACGAACGGGTTCAAGCTGAATGGTGTTCCGGATGATGCAATCCGCCTTCACCTCTTCCCCCATTCTCTTGCGGGGAATGCTAAGAGGTGGTTGGAGACCCAGCCCCCTTTGTCCATCACTTCTTGGGACGATCTGGCGGATAAGTTCGTGCACAGATATTATCCGGCATCGAAGACTACTGAGATTCAGCGGGAGATCACTCACTTCCGCCAAGAGCCAGATGAGTCCTTTCGTGATGCATGGGAGCGGTACATGGGATACTTCTGGCAGTGTCCCCATCATGGATTCAGCGATGCTTTCACAGTGGGTAACTTCTACAGTGCCCTCACCCCAGACAGCCAGAGGGTGATCGAGTCTCTATGCCCAGGAGGGGATATTCTCACTAAGACTCCACCCGAGATGAACCAGATGATCAGTACCTTGGCTGCCCGTGATCATTCCTGGGGGCAGAGCAGCAGAGGCAGACATTCCCGGGACCGTGGTGTGCATGCCATGGAGGCCAGATCCGGGTTAGAGCAGCAGGTGGCTGAGTTGGTGCAGACATTGAAGCAGCCTAACGGTCTCCTTCCGGGCCGAGGTGCAGCTACGCCTCCAGTAGCTCAGTGTCAGTGGTGTGAGAGTCCAAACCATCTAGTGGAGGACTGCCAGGCTATGCGGGAGTCCTCTACTCCCCAAGAACAGTTGGCCTTCATCGCCAATGCTCGGCGCCTCGATCCATACAGTAACACATACAATGAGGGGTGGCGCCAGCACCCCAACTTCGCCTAGAGCAACAACACCAATAAACCACCTGGTTTCCCAGCACCAGCAGGTGGTTTTCAGCAGAGGCAGCCTTTCCAGGCTAGACAGGGGCAACCATCCCAGCAGCCACAGCGTCAGTATGCCGAGCCAGCAGCAGCGCCAGCTCCCGATAATCAGATGACCGAGCTGAAGAACATTTTGACAGCATTCATGACCACCAGCCAGGCAAGTATCACGAGGATGGATCAGACCATAGCTTCACTGGAGGCAGGCCAGAGAACCGTGGAGGCAGGCCAGAGAAACTAGGGTGCCATTCTGCAAGATTTGCAGAACCAGGTTGGTGCCATAGCTCGCCAGATTACTACTCGGGCCCCGGGGACTCTACCTGCCACCACAATCCCTAATCCACGGGACCCGCACGAGCAGCTGGGTGCCGTTTTCACCAGGAGCGGCAGGCCTACATCAGCTGATCCTGCCCCGACCAGGCAGAAGGAACCACTACCTGCTTCAGCACTTCCAGCCGGTGATGCAGAAGTGCGGGTGGAGAAGGAAGCCCCTGCTCCCAAGCCACAACCAGTGGTGAAGGAGCACGTACCCCAGCTTCCCTTCCCCACTCGCCTTCACAAAGACAAGCTGGAGACTGAGTTTGCCAATTTTATGGCAATGTTGAAGCAGCTCAACATCAGCGTACCATTTGTGGAGGCACTGTCGAAGATGCCCAAGTACGCTAAGTTCATGAAAGATCTCTGCACCAACAAGAAGAAACTTGGGGATCTCTCGACAGTGCTGCTGAGCGACGAATGTTCTGCCATCCTGCAGAACAAGCTGCCCGAAAAGCGCAAGGATCCAGGGAGTTTTACTATCCCTCTTACTATTGGCAGCATGCATGTAGGAAAGTCCTTGGCGGACCTAGGAGCTAGCATTAATGTCATGCCATATAAATTGTTCAAAAAGCTAGACCTAGGTGAACTTCGCCCTACTAGGACGAGCATTCAGCTAGCTGATCGTTCCGTGGTGCATCCTAGGGGTATCATAGAAGATTTGCTTGTTAATGTGGGTGCATTCACATATCCTGTAGATTTTGTTATTCTGGATATAAATGATGATGTGGATGTGCCTTTGATTCTAGGTAGACCATTTCTTGCCACCGCTAAGGCACTGATTGATGTGCATGATGGTAAACTGATCTTGCGTGCTGGAAATGAACAGGCTATTTTCCCTGTGACTGAGTTTGATCATTGTGCTATGATTTCTGTATCGCCTGTGCATGCTATTTCTGATCAGGTACACGAGCCTTTCGTGTATCCTTTTGCACCTCTCATTCTGCAGGACCCTCCTATCATTCCTTCGCCGCCACTCCATCCAGCCTCGCCTCCGAACAAAAAGCTCAAGGAGGAGTGGCGACCGAAGCCGCAGGTGGCTAAGCCTGCACGGAAGAAGGGTGGAGACCACTACGAGCTGGTTCCACCCCCTGCACCACGACCACCCTGGCCATCCGAGTACTCACTCGCCTGCATCTTGCCGGATGGCCAGGTCGAGCTGACCGCTGCTGGTGGTTGCAACCGTCGGGTGCACGGTCACCACCTGAAGCTGTACCTCAAGAGCGACGTGGATCCGCTCTTGGAGGCCCCTGTTCCTGCACCTCCCTGAGTATCTACCATGGGCGTCCAGCTAAAAGACGGTAAAGAAGCGCTTGTGGGGAGGCAACCCCACCACGGTTTGACTTTCTTTCTTATGTTTCGTGTCGGATTGCGGTTTGGTTTTGTTTTGGTTTGTTTCCTTTGTTCTGGATGATGTCTTATTGGGCTGACATCGGACCTAACATATTCTGGTTGAGCTCTTCTGTTCCCCTTGAGCTGTGCTGTGTTCCCGACTGGTCCATTTCCAGTCTCCTGTAGTCCGTGCATACCGGTAACATCGTTCCCCTTTCCTTCCCTCTTCTCCATTGAGGGCAATGTCGATCTTAAGTGTGGGGGTGTTTATCTTTTGACTGCATTAGATCTGTTTGTGTGCTTGGAGCCTAGTCCACTGTCCAAATTTTAAATTTGAGGGCTCCAAGTACGTGTTCCTTGCAATTACCTGCTCAGTATGCTTTGAATTGACAGTCTCTGTAGTGATTTGCAACCTAGGGAGGTAGTGTAGCGCTATGGAGGATGTTGATGCATTTAAGAGTCTCATTTCTTCTTCATATTGTGTTGGTTGATTGAGTGAATTAGTGATCTTAGGACCCTTGAATTGTGTGGTGTTGTGGACTCTCTGCCTGTCATGGACTCTTGTATCATGTTTTGAAAGTAACAGGTGCTCGAAAATGTGCTTTAAAATGACGTCTCCCGTGCGAATAGGGCGAAAGTGTGTAAGGGGAGACGGGAATCCGTTCCCAATTTCCACCTACTACCTCCAGCCCCCTTACATGTCTTTCCCCCGCACGAGGCTCGAGACAACTGCTCCTGGCATGGCCGGTAAGAGCCGGGCTCCCGCAAAACCTTTGCTAGGTGGGAGCCCCGTTTTCTGCAAAAACAGGTTGGAACCCTTGAAAAGAAAAGAGAAAAACAGAAAAACAAGTAAAAAGAAGAAAGAAAAGGGGTTCCAACCATCTTCAAGAAGAAAATCGAGCACCTTGAAAAATGTGAGTCCGTGATCTTTTGTTTTTGAGAGTCTCTTCATCCACGATTCATTTGTCCTCTGTTCACTATTTGCCATGATGCTAACTCGAGACTAGTGCTCTCGCCGAAGAAGCTATGAGATGACTTGTGCGTCGGTTGACCTCGTAAGTTGCTAAATGATCTAGTAAGTCCTCTACCTACGATCGAGGTTGTTTGTTGCTACAGAGGTCTGGAGAGTTGCATTGGTTTGAGATAGGTTTGCTTGGGGACAAGCAAACGGTTAAGTGTGGGGGAGTTTGATAGACCGTTAGTTACACATGTTTTTACCCCTGCTCTTACTCCGTTTGAGGTATTGATTCTCGTGTTTTAGGCCGATTTCACGCTAGGTTGTGCTTGTTTATGATATTTCAGGTCCTAGTACGTGAATGGAGGCTTGGGAGCGAGTTTGAGGTCGATTGGACGAGGATCGGACGCATGGCGAGGTTCTGAGGAAGTCGCACGGGCACACCCACAACCCGCACGGCCGTGCAAGTGACCAGTTTGGCCGTGCGGGATTGTGCGTGGGCACGCACGGGATTGTGCGTGGCCACGCACGGCCGTGCAACACATAATTTGGCCGTGCGGGATTGTGCGTGGGCACGCACGGGCACAAGTGAAATCCGCACGGCCGTGCAAGGTGCAATCCTGGCCGTGCGAGTTGGTTGAGGTTCGACTTATGATACGCCGCGTTTTGGAGTGCACGGCCAGAAGGGTGATGTGCACGGCCGTGCACCCTGGCCGTGCAAGTCGGGAAAGTCTGGTTTTTAAGCGGATTCCGAGCCAAACAGAAGGGGATTCGAGTTTTTGAGAGACAGAGCGGTTCCTAGAGAGAGAAAGCGACGAACAAGAGCCTCCAAGTGCCCTAGATCGATCTTCAACACCATTGGAGCTTGGTTTGAGCTTGGAGAAGTGCCGATTCAACGTCCAGGAGCAGAAATCCATCTTCACAGTATGATTTCCGCGTCTGATTCTGCTTTTGCTTCTCTCTCCATGGAGTAGTTCCCCATTCATCTGGGTATGGGAAACCCTAGTTCTGTATGTTAGGTTTGATTGTATGAACCCAAGTATTGATTCTATGATTTTGATTATATTCGATTGAGGTTTGAATGATTGAATGGCATGAATCCTGATCAAATTCCTGTTGTTTCTGCTTTAACCTAGAATGAATATCTGCCTAGGTTGATAGAGTATCCTTAATCGAAGGTAGTGAATTGGTGACTTTAGTCGAGGAGCCAATTCACTATTCTGTACCGAATTCAATTCGGTAGTGGAGGTTTTGTTCATAGGGCCTCAATCTGTTTACTCCGGTGTAGGTTAGTCGCCAGCAGCTAGAGACTCAGATTGAGAGGGTCTGAAGACCTTTAGTCGAGACTTCAGACTGATTGAGAACCTTCCGCAGTATAACTTTCATAGAAATTGAACTTGGTAATTACAATCCGGCTTAACTGCAGTCTAGGGGGAACCATATCCGGGTGACCTCTCTTAACCTGAATACAACCGTTTAGTTGCTTTGCTTGCTTGTTAGTTTAGAACTTCACTAAAGTTTCATTGCTAGATAATACGAATTCACTGAGTAGTCATCACATCTAGGACCCGGGTTGACATTAAAACCCAAACCCGCTATACTACGCTTTAGGAAGTGGTTACACTTGGCCATTTTCTAGAGTGACGGTAACAGCGAGTCACATGCCAATCACACCTGGACAGTTGTTGATCGCCCACCTCCCTCAGTTCCTGTTGTTGGCTGCAGGTGGGTATAATATCAAGATGACACCAGAAGGATCGATTGAACGACATAAAGCAAGGTTAGTAGCGCTCGGGTACACCTAAGAATATGGTGTAGATTACACATAAACATTTGAACCGGTTGCCAAGATGTCTACAGTTCGACACTTCTTGCTGTTGCTGCTCTTCAAAATTGGCCGCTGTATCAGCTGGATGTGAAGAATGCATTCCTGCATTGTTACCTCGATGAGGTTATCTACATGGAACGAACACCAGGTTATACAGTTGTCATCCTGGGCAAGTATGTCGTCTTCACCGATCTCTCTATGGGCTTAACAGGCACCGCGAGCGTGGTTTGAGAACTTCCAATCCACCTTATTCAGTCTTGGATGTCAGCAGAGTCTCAACGATCCTTCTCTATTTACCAAGGTTACTCCAACCGGCATTGTAGTTCTACTTCTCTACGTCGATGACATGATCCTAACCGCAACTTTACGTGCCTTTTCAGATTCTGATTTTGCAGGGTGCGCTGACACTCGTCGCTCCACCACTGGCTGGTGTGTTCAATTCGAGGAGGCTTTCATTTCCTGGCGCTGCAAGAAACAAGATATAAGTCTCCAAATCCTATACCGAAGTTGAATATCGCGTCATGTCTAATGTTGCTCTGAGGTTGCCTGGCTTCACCGAATTTTGTTAGACTTGGGTATTTCGTGTGCTCTTCCTATGGAAACTGCACGCGATAATACCAGTGCTACGGATTGCAGTTAATCCAGTTCTTCATGATCGCACGAAGCACATTGAGATACATGTGCATTATGTTCGCGATCTCATCCAGGATGGTACTGTTGATCTACGTTATATTAGACAGAAGACCAAGTTGCTGATCTGTTCACGAATTCTTTCTCTACAAGTCGCCACTGGTTTCTGGGAAGCAAATTGATGCTAACCTCTCGGCATCAATTTGGGGAGGCTGTTCGCCAGTTCTGTACCTGTTTGTTTTGTACATTAGTTAGATTGGTGATCTCGGCCCATGCGTAGTGATTACGTACAACCCATTGTTTACGTTTTGGAGTTTGGGCCCATGCAAAGTAGGGTCGTAGCTGGAGAATCCCTAATGTTTGCGGGGATCGAGTATATAGGGGAGTGTGGCGGCCGGCGTCTGTAACACAAATCATATCATCATCTCGTATACATCAGTAGCTGAGGAGTTTCTAGCTCCTCCGTGGATTAGTCCTGGAAAACCGGGGATACCACGTAAATCCGCTTGTCTCGTTTACTGCTTTACATTTCTGATACTGTTTAGATTGTTAACAATTGGGGAATAGTAATGTAGATACAACGGCAACGATTTTGCCATGTAAGAAACTTGAAATCGAAATGAGTGACAGAGCCGTTGTGGGGTTAGGTTTTCGCAAATTTCTCGTTGTTCCTTTTGCGACCCGAAAACAGTATCACTATGTTTGGCAACAAGGGGGGTGCAAATACTAGAGGGTGCAAGTTGAGAGGGTAAATTGCTGTAGGGTGCAAATTGGTAGGGGTGTAAGTGCAAGGGTAAATTATTGTTTGGATGAAAAAGTAGAAGGGCGAAAATAGAGTTAGTAAGTATTATATTATTATAAAATAGATTTATCAAATTTATAAAATATTATTATAAAGTATTATATAATAAATAATATCAATTAAAATGCTTTAATAAAAATAATTATTATATAATAGTGCTTTAATAATAATTAATTATAATAATTATTGGTCGAGCAACCATCGAAGCTTCCATTTCAAAGTTCCAAATTGTCGAAAGGGGTTCTGCCGCTCTGTTCGCGGACGACAGGGAAGCAGAGCATGAGAGAGGAAGAATCGGTTGGAGCTTTCGAGAGTGCTTCAGATCCAACCAAGAACATCGACACATTCCATGACACCCTGGGAAGCTTCGACACTGCTTTGATTGAGACGAATGTCTCTGAATTACCGAATCCAATTCGAGCTAAAATTGCTCTGGAAAGAGCAAACGTGAACAAAATTCGGGTCTATTGGGCGGGGCGAGTGAGGATGATTCGACACGGATGGAAAGAGCAGAACAGTTTGGATGATCCCAGGAACGTATAGGATGCATCAATTCGCCTGGAACATGCTTGGATTAAAGAACCCAATTCGACTTCGAAAATCTGGGTTTGAATTCCGGCGGGCGGGGAAAGAAAGTCTGGTTGATTCGAAGGCTACGGAGACGATTCGAGAATGGAAAGGGGTTCAAAAATTCAATTGGAATCTGGAGAAGAGCTTGGAGTCGTTGAATTGGATTGGGAATGTCGAAATTCAAAAAGCCCCAATTCGTTCGAGTGTGCTCAACGACGGGGATGAAGTCCGGCGACCTGGAAACAACTCCGGCCACTTTCTGGTGCAATTGATCGTCAAGGAAGGTTATTTTAGATCCCAGGAAGAGTTCCCCACAACACTGCAAACTTCAAAGTCCCTAGAACAGATTGGAGGTGCATTTGAAGGTGTAAATTTTATGCAGAAAAAATATGTTCGAGCAGCCACTTTCGATCCAATTTGGATCAATTCTGTGAACGGTTTGAGCAACGAAAGGCTAAAGTGTTGAGGGCAACACTTTTTCAAGAGGGAGGGCCTGATATGATCCCAAATAGGCCACTCTACAAGTTGGAATTACTTGACGAAGAAGCAAGCTCAAGCTGCCTGAAGAACATTCATTTCTGTCAGTGTCATTTCCGTGTTCAAGTACCCAATTTTGGAGGCAAGTTTCTCTCAATTGGCTCAATGGAAATTCAAGTTTAATGGCTTGTATTGAACATGGAGTGATTATCTACAATTGGTATGCTTGGTTGCTCAAGAAAAAGTCATTAAGGTTGTTTTCCAAAGCCTCAAAGTTGCTACCTCAAAACTGGAAAACTGCCAGAAAATGTCTAAGGCAGAAAACTGTGTTGAGATACAAACTTTGAAGGCCTATATCTGGAGTTTGGAGAATGATCTCGGGCTGTTTCAAGTTGGAGGTGAAAGAGAGAGTTTTCTTCTACAGAGGAAAGGAATTGGTTGAGTTCGAATCAACTTGGAAGGCTTTGATCGAGAGGCTCAAAGATGGCATCAAAGCTGTTTGGTTACTTGGAGTTAAAGGCAGATTTTCCTTTTCTTGTTTAGTTAGGATTTCATTGTTTGGTAGTTTTTTATTCCTTTTCGTATTAGACTGTAATTAGGAGTTTATGGGACGTGTTTAACCCTACCTAGGCCTATTTAAACTTTCTATTTCGTTGTACAACTCAGACTTTGTTGAATAGAAATCGAAACCTTTGGGTTTTGCAAGTTTGCGTACTTGTGTGAGCTTGGTGGATTCCAAGCTCGTTGAGCTCTTGTATCGATCAAGAACACGTTGATCGTGGTCGGGCATCTACCTTTGATACCAATCGAGCGTTCCCCAGGTGTGGAATCGTCCTTTGGTTCCGTTTTATCCAAGTTCGTATTAAGAACGCTTCGTTCTTGATTCGAGCTCAATCGATTCTTCAATTGAGTCGTTAGCTGCGTGACTTTGATAACATACACCCCCAGGGGCGTATTAAGTGGTATCAGAGCCCCGTTCTACACAAGGGAGAAGAAGAGGCAAAAATTTGTTGTTCATACAAACAGAATACGCCAAAAACAGGGAGAAGCAGCCCCTGTTTTGAGCAGCTACTGTTGCTGTTTTGGTGATTGAATCTCGATGGAAAACGCTGCCAAAGAGGAGGAGTGTGTTGGAGGCAGTAGCGAGGCCAAAAATCTGCCAAATTGTAGCCAAAAGAAGCAGCCAGCAATCGTCATCAAGCACAGGAGTCCGACGAGCAGCGAGACAACCTATTTCACAGCCGGTGTTTCGTTGAAGAAAAATTGGTGTCTTTGGTGATCGATGGAGGGAGCTGTGCAAATATCATAAGCCTGGAAGCTGTCAACAAGCTTGGATTGACAACGCAACGACATCCCCAGCCTTACCAACTAAGTTGGATCAACGAACACGGAACAATCAATGTGACCAAACAAGCTTTAGTTCGTTTTAATCTCGAAAAGTACGAGGACGAGGTGTTATGTGACGTTTCACCGATGCAAACAGCTCACCTATTGCTTGGTAGGCCTTGGCAATTCGACCGTAAGGTCACACATGAAGGATGGACGAACTATTACAAGTTTCGACACCAAGGAAAGAAGTTCGTTCTGAAACCTCTTTCGCCGGACGAAGTTTACGAAGATCAAAAGCAGTTGGAGAAGAATCGAGCTACGGGAAAGGAGTCCAAGGCTCAATTGTGGGTACAAAGACGCATTGGGTTCAATTTTATGAGTTATCGAAAGCTTCCAAAGGAGGTCCCCGAGCCAACACCAACAGCCTGCAACGACCCCTGTTCTGTGATGGTGAAACAGAGAATGTATTCGGCGACGACCTCGACGAGCTACAGATCGACGCGAATTGGGATAAGGACGTTGGAGTTACTTTTAAAGAAGAAAGCTTAATTATGGCGGGGTTTAAGGAGGTCGAGGTGACCAGAACTTCCAAAGTTCCACGACTCTGTTCTTCGTCGCCAAAAGAGACAAAACAGAATTTGATGACGGCCGAGTCTGTTGTGGGAATCGATAGTGGCTCATCTCCAGTCATCACCGCAGGCACATTCAAAGAGATCCCAGGAGTAAGTTCTCAAACAAATATAGGGCCATCGAAGCTTCCATTTCAAAGTTCCAAATTGTCGAAAGGGGTTCTGCCGCTCTGTTCGCGGACGACAGGGAAGCAGAGCATGAGAGAGGAAGAATCGGTTGGAGCTTTCGAGAGTGCTTCAGATCCAACCAAGAACATCGACACATTCCATGACACCCTGGGAAGCTTCGACACTGCTTTGATTGAGACGAATGTCTCTGAATTACCGAATCCAATTCGAGCTAAAATTGCTCTGGAAAAGAGCAAACGTGAACAAAATTTGGGTCTATTGGGCGGGGCGAGTGAGGATGATTCGACACGGATGGAAAGAGCAGAACAGTTTTGGATGATCCCAGGAACGTATAGGATGCATCAATTCGCCTGGAACATGCTTGGATTAAAGAACCCCAAATTCGACTTCGAAAATCTGGGTTTGAATTCCGGCGACGGCGGGAAAGAAAGTCTGGTTGATTCGAAGGCTACGGAGACGATTCGAGAATGGAAAGGGGTTCAAAAATTCAATTGGAATCCTGGGAGAAGAGCTTGGAGTCGTTGAATTGGATTGGGAATGTCGAAATTCAAAAGCCCCAATTCGTTCGAGTGTGCTCAACGACGGGGATGAAGTCCGGCGACCTGGAAACAACTCCGGCCACTTTCTGGTGCAATTGATCGTCAAGGAAGGTTATTTTAGATCCCAGGAAGAGTTCCCCACAACACTGCAAACTTCAAAGTCCCTAGAACAGATTGGAGGTGCATTTGAAGGTGTAAATTTTATGCAGAAAAATATGTTCGAGCAGCCCACTTTCGATCCAATTTGGGATCAATTCTGTGAACGGTTTGAGCAACGAAAGGCTAAAGTGTTGAGGGCAACACTTTTTCAAGAGGGAGGGCCTGATATGATCCCAAATAGGCCACTCTACAAGTTGGAATTACTTGACGAAGAAGCAAGCTCAAGCTGCCTGAAGAACATTCATTTCTGTCAGTGTCATTTTCCGTGTTCAAGTACCCAATTTTGGAGGCAAGTTTCTCTCAATTGGCTCAATGGAAATTCAAGTTTAATGGTTGTATTGAACATGGAGTGATTATCTACAATTTGGTATGCTTGGTTGCTCAAGAAAAAGTCATTAAGGTTGTTTTCCAAAGTCTCAAAGTTGCTACCTCAAAACTGGAAAACTGCCAGAAAATGTCTAAGGCAGAAAACTGTGTTGAGATACAAACTTTGAAGGCCTATATCTGGAGTTTGGAGAATGATCTCGGGCTGTTTCAAGTTGGAGGTGAAAGAGAGAGTTTTCTTCTACAGAGGAAAGGAATTGGTTGAGTTCGAATCAACTTGGAAGGCTTTGATCGAGAGGCTCAAAGATGGCATCAAAGCTGTTTGGTTACTTGGAGTTAAAGGCAGATTTTCCTTTTCTTGTTTAGTTAGGATTTCATTGTTTTGGTAGTTTTTTATTCCTTTTCGTATTAGACTGTAATTAGGAGTTTATGGGACGTGTTTAACCCTACCTAGGCCTATTTAAACTTTCTATTTCGTTGTACAACTCAGACTTTGTTGAATAGAAATCGAAACCTTTGGGTTTTTGCAAGTTTGCGTACTGTGTGAGCTTTGGTGGATTCCAAGCTCGTTGAGCTCTTGTATCGATCAAGAACACGTTGATCGTGGTCGGGCATCTACCTTTGATACCAATCGAGCGTTCCCCAGGTGTGGAATCGTCCTTTTGGTTCCGTTTTATCCAAGTTCGTATTAAGAACGCTTCGTTCTTGATTCGAGCTCAATCGATTCTTCGATTGAGTCGTTAGCTGCGTGACTTTGATAACATACACCCCCCAGGGGCGTATTACCTACTGTTACAAATTATCCAAACATGTGCAAGTGTTTTGGAAACTGTGTTTACCCCTCCCATTTGCACCTCTTCCCAAACATAGCGTATATGATTGGTCGATCTATGTGCTAGGTGTATATACAAGTTATTTTCCATGTTGTAGTTGGATTGCACCATAACAATCCTTCTTTCAAAACAAGGATCACGACTTTTATATCCACCATTTATCGATTGTCTTTATTCGTCGAGCACCTTGTATTGACAGGATCTTCGACACAAGGATTTATCGATTTACCGTATGTGTATATCCACTTGATCCGCCAGACATATTATTAAACTTGATCTTGACTAGATCCGCCAGACACATGCAAATCTCAAATCTCAAGGTCATCATGTGACGGTCAACTCTGACGTTTACCGCCCTCGATCCAAACCCCAAACCAGGCTCGAATACTGGTTGTTGAAATCGTATAACTTTATTAGTGTAATATTGTCCACTTTAGACCAAACTCGCCGATTTTATTTTTGGTTCCTTTCAAAAAAATTCATACTATTTGAACTAGATGAACAATGATACACATAGTTCTTTCTCTTATATTTCTATTATAATACTTGGATTTGGATTGTACCATAACATATGAACTACAATTTTGGTATGTTCCTTTATGATCTTAGTGTATACTGATTGACCATCAATTCTCAAGCATTATTTGTCTTTCCATGTACACGAAGGCATTAGAAAACTAGTTTTTTACCCGACCAGTTGGCCGGTGAAGTTCATTTTATTATTTATATTAGTTAACTTATCTACATGTTTGAACTTTTTGGATCTGTATACATTTTCTGCTCTCGCTTCATAAGTGAATATGTGGTGTGCCTATATCGAAAATTCTTAATATTTCATAGTTAGCACACTCGCTTGTGATGTTTTTATTCTCTGATCATTAATCATGTCGTAAAGGTTTATCACGTCCCATTTAGGATCGTATATATCAAAATTTTCACCAAGACGCTCAAATTTATTATCTTATACAACATATATCAATTCATGATTCTCGAGTTTGTACGAACTCCCAGCCAATTAATCAGAGTTCAAATTATTGGAAAAAGATACTGATTACTGGATAAATTATGTTTATCCCAATTGAAATTTGACACACATCGTATCCCTTATAATGATTAAATTCTCTAAACATCACTCATTTTTATTGTTGATGTTCATGAAGTCTCTGTATAGCATCTTAGAGCATCTCCATCCAATTGCTTATTGTTATTGCTTATTGGGTGGAATCCTATGTGGCAATAGCTTTAACCAACTGCAAGGATGTAGCACTTCTTTCTTATTTAACAAGATTGCTAAATAAGCAATCCCCTTTGCAATGCCACATAAGCAATTGGGACCCACACATTCATGCACTCAAATTCTTTTTTTTTCTTTCTTTCTTTCTATCCACTTTGTACACATAAAATGTTAAACTTAACAATTCTTGTGCTTATAAGTTGTTAATAAATTAAAATCATAAATTATATGTTAATTATATTGAACATGAAAACTTAATACAAAGATGTATAGTTGAAGAGATTTGGAATCGATTTGGAGGAGAGGAAGATGACAAGTAGTCTAGTATTTTTTTACTTTCATTTTGAATTTTTGTATTTTGTTTGCATTTTTTGTATTTCATTATGTATTTTTCTTTATTTCTATTTGGTGTATGCTATGTATTTTGTGTTTATTGAATTTTCAAAAGTCTATTATCTATTATGCAAATGTATTGTTAAGGAAAAGAATATGTAGTAGGTCCCATCAATTGCATTGCTAACCTATTGCAGGGATGTAGGTGGTTTGAAATGGTTGAATTGAATAGTTGCAAAAATTGGTGATGTTGATGTGGGGTCCATTTATGAAATGGCTAACCTATTGCAGGGATGGAGATGGTCTTATGACAATTTTTCTATCAAGATACAAATTATTATTATCTTACAATATATATCAATTGCTAATATTTTAAGTTTGGACTAACCCTCAACCCATGCCTTTGTCTAGATGTTCGTTTAGAGTCTGAATCCAAGGCATCCATATACACTATCGAAGGTTCTCATCTTAACATGTTCCTTCAATGTATAATTTTTCAACTATTTGAATGTCCATTCGCTAAAATTTCTTTACATTTGGTGTTTGTTCTAAAACAAAATTTTCATTACTTATATTAATAATTGGTCAAGTGTGTATACGACAGACATATATTTCAGGTGCATTCAAAATTATGTATTCCTTGAATAATTAACTTTTAATTTTTTAACAAAATATTTTGTAGCAAAATTTAAAAGTTCATACAAACATTGTGGCTTTTCACATGTATTTGAATGATTTGATGTATTGTAGACACATCTATGGTTAATATCTAAACATATATATATAGTTTATTTACTTTCAACACTAATTAATACCTTTGAACTCAACTCCTTGGGTGGATATGATGTCAATTTTTTTTTGTTATTGCCAAAATTTAGTATGAATCACAGGCTCACAACTATATAGACTTGTTACAATTTTCATACTAAACTCATATTTACAATATTCTTCTTTGACCCAATAGCTCGGTTTACACTATTGTAAATAAATGTTTTTTTGTTATATATGTGAAGTAAACATAATGTTTATTTATTACCTTAATCGTCGAATTTAGATTATTCTTAGCTTGAAATGTGATGTTTAATGTGATGTTTAACATAGCTTGCTCAATCAAGAATTCAAGATGACCTAGAGAAAATATTAGTAATGCGAACTTAGGATATATTATAAATAGTTAAATACTGCACATGCGATTTATATGTTTTCACTTGATGAGAATGAATAAGAAGCTTTTTAATAAAATAACTATTATTTCTTTGTCAAGTTTCTTTCAGACCTTATCGACAAAATATTATTATTTTTGTATGTTTGTTTAAATTATTCATTAAAATGTAAATTATTATTAAGTTTTAGTAAAAATGAGCAGAAATTTACATAGTAATCTTTAATCATATATTTTTGTTTAAAAAGTGTGATATATATGTCACTCTACGAACATTAGTATACTGTTATGTATATCGATATAATGCAAAAACAAAATCTTATATATGTCACTCTCCATCATGATTGTCACTTGGTCGGCTTGCCACCGGTTGAACCATTCACCGACACCGATCATGATATCGACATGACACCATCGGTATGACCGGTATGATCGTTTACAAATTTCTAAGTAAAATACGTAGTTTTAGTGAATTAAGTATGAGTACATGTAATTTTATTTGAAATATCATATTTTATTCAAATATCAATATGAATTTTACGGAAATTGTCTTCAAATATGGTTTATATATGATTAAATTCATTTGATATTTCTACATATTTTATTAACTGACATGAACCGACACAAATCGGTTGTACCACTGGTAAAACCATTCCACTTGCTAAACCGGTTGATAACCTTTCTTTCCATATATATTTATAGATATAATGCAAAACAAAATCAAAATAATTATTGGATAAAAGAGAATTAATATTAAATGAGGAGAGAGGACAGCTCCATAAATAGGTCAAACTATTTTTTTGGTAAAAAATTGTCCATCTTCCCAGGGGCGGAGCTAGGATTCAAGCTTCAGGGGGCCGAATTTTTTTTTGTTCGTATTATCGAAAAAGAAAACAAACTAAAAAAACAATTTGTCAAAGTTAAGAAAACTAATTATTTTGATCATTAAATTTTCCTAGCTACATGCTTGAGACAATTATTTTACTTAAAATATTATTTAAGATAAAAAAAATCATGTCATTCTGACTATGAATGAGTTAATTATCCAAAATTAATAATGTATTTCAATGATAACATGTTTTATTATTTTTATTGCTGAAAATCAATGTGCACTATCCGCTACAAGAAAAAATTTACTCATAATATATTGAAAAGAGTCCTTAAACTTGCAAATACAAAGTTTGCACTGTTTTTCAGAGCTGAAAATGAAGCTTAACTAACAGCAAAAGTAAACTATAATATGAAAACTAGATGATTATATGCGATTTTCATACCAAGTACAACTAAACAAAAAATGAACAAAATATTCTTCATGGAGTATCGAACCAGACCACCACTAAACACCTCCTAATGCTAGAATGCCACTTCGCTAGACTATAACAACAATTGTAAAATAATTTTCAACTTATGTTATATATCATATACTTTATTAATACGTAATTTCCGAATCGTGAACAACTTATACGTCAGTTCAAAAATTCTCGGGGGGCCGAGGCCCCCCCGAGCCATAGTGTAGCTCCGCCCCTGCATCTGGCAACTTGAGATCTCTCCAAGTGCTTATGTGGCAAAAAATTAATTTTGAATTGCCATAATATTATGTATAGATAGATAGATAGATAGTATTTCAAATTCACTTGTGAAATTTCATCAATGAACGTGTAATCAACTAATCATCTTTGGTCGCATTAAACACTCCCCTTACCACCACATCTTTAGCCGGTCGAAAACTCCAAAGAGCTCGAGCTTAGAAATTATCTCTCCATGTGGCCGACAATTTTAACCTCTCAAAGTTTCAATGTGAATGGAGAGCTCTATTATTGGGGGTTTCTTAGCAAGCAATGTTAGACATCATGCACCAAAAAGCCAACAACAATGCAATAATTGGGTTCATTTTTAGTAACTTCTCTTCCTCTTTTTTCCGTACTTTTCTATGATGCTTTACTATTGTTTGAATCTAATGTTTGGAATGTAGGCGTAAAACATTAGAGTGATCAAGTTTCAAAAGCAAAAATACTAAAAGAGAAAAGAAGCTTGTGTTCTCATGGAAGCTTAGGGGGGCAGTCCTAATGTTTAAAGGATGATCCAAAAAAGAAACTAAAGCAGAAAAGCATATAAGTGTCATGGAAGAAATGAATTGGCATCAACTTGTGAATTGTGATTTTACTTCAGTCTTGTGTCTCAAATATAACGAAAATTTAAATGGACTAATTTGTTTTAATATACTTTTTAGGACACTTTCATCCATGCAATTGGTTTTAGAATAAATCATAAATACAAATAGAAAAATGGATGACTACTGATGAAGTAAATGTGTCAATGATCTAATAATTCGAATTGTTGGTAGAGGTGTATAAATGGATCTTATACCACACACTAACACACTTCTTCAAATGAAAAATCGATGCCAATTGGTGAAGTACTTGTTGTCAAGAAATAGTTTCTCTAATAACACTCCAACACATCGCCTCAAATGAAAGCCAGACATAAGGGCTTTGATAGAGGTCACTGGGATTGGAACCGAAAACCTTTTGATCACAGAAGGTTCTGATAGTCTGTTAAATGAAAGTCATTCATAAAGGCTTTGATAGAGGTCATCATGATTCGAACGAAAAATATTTCAATCACAGAAAGCTCTGATACCCTGTCAAAGACTAGTTGATCCAATAACTCGAGTTATCTGTAAAGATTAAATAATGGATCTTATACACACTAATCATTGTTAGTGTAAATGCAAGTTACAAATAGATTAAATTCAAATACCACTGACCCTAAGATTAGATCACTGTTTAATAATTGACCCTACAATTGAACAATAATAGAACCTAGCTCCAAAAAATATACAAAAGAGAAGCTCTCCCTTGCCCCAAAGATTAAAAAAAAACCACATATTACCCCACAAAAATTGCTTTCCCAAAAGCTAACGTCTATTTAAGTACAGAAATTGGGCACACAAGAAAAAAAGTAGTATAAAAACAAAAAAGGAGTAAAAATTCCCCTCCCTCAACATTTCAAAAAACACCCACCATGACAAAATACCAAACCTAATAAACCTTCAACAAAGAAAAGAAGAACCAACAAAGAAGAAAAGGGAAAAAAAAAAAAAAACATAAACCCCACCAAGGAAATATAATAAGAAATGAAACCCAAACCACCAGATTTGCAATTCAAACCGCAACACAAAAACACAACCTGAAAATGGATTAAACCCTCTCCGAATCTCTTCTTGGTTCCTTCCTTTCTTTCCATCTTCTCTTCCTCATTCCTTGTGTTCATGTCTAGGGTTTTTGCTTGAGAGAGAGAGGAATGGAAATTAGGGAATGGGAGTATGGGGTGCCACAAGTGAGTGTGATAGGGGATGGGTATTGTTTCCCATATTGCAAGGAGTTGGTGGTGAAGAAAAAGATTAAGGGACTCTCGAATGCCCAATTCGAAGTCTTCGACCCTTGTGGCAATGTCATACTCCATGTTGAAGGTGGTGTCTGGAACTACCGTATGAAGCGTGTTTTTCGAGAGCCTTCCGGCTTCCCCATCCTCACTATGTATGGCAAGGTAAATTTTCATTGTGCTTTTAACTACATATAGTTGAATGTTGGTTTGGTGATTGATTGGAATGTTCGAGATTTGTTTCATACGTGTTTCGTCCATCTAACCAAATGAGATTATCAATATTATTTAAGGGTGACAAAAAAGAAATAATTAATTAGTTAGTTAATTATCACATCGAATCTTTTCCCTTCCTCCTACCTTAAATTAGAGAGGAGTTGTATGTATACTTGTCCAAATTAACAATGAAATGTTGATGGAGAATGAAATTTTGAATTTTTTTGGTTGTGTAAAATTGGGAAACCTATAAATGAAGCAGACCATAACATTATGGCACAAATGGAGGGCATACATCAACGAGGAGAGCCCATCATCAGAACGAATGAATGACAACAACAATCTTTTGTTCACGGTGAAGCAATCTCACCCTCTCCAAATCAAGAAGGATCTCAATGTTTACCTTTCTGACCATCATATTCTTAGCAACGGCAATATGAACAACCCTACGAAGAAAATCGGTGCGCCCGACTTCAATGTCATTGGCTCCTATACCTCCCTCTCCTTCAAAGTGTACAAAGGCCACAGGATCTTGGCGGAAGTCAAACACAACTTCACCTTGGAGAGCTTCTACAAGGGGAAGGAAAGGTACACCATCAAAGTCTATCCTGAGGTTGATTATGCCTTTATCATCGCCCTCCTTGTTATCATTGACGAGAACGATACTCCTTAGACTAATAATTTTTGTTCCAATTGCTATATGTATAAGTTTGGTTAGTGCGAATCGATCATATGGTCATTTCCCACGTCGAGAGGATTGAATTGACAAACCTTCGAGAAAAATATTTAGTAAAAAATGTCGAGGCTAAACAATCGTGTAAATTGTAACATTATGAGTAATGTTTTTTTTTTTTGTTGTTGTAATATAACTTATTGTGGATTGTTGGTGGCAATGGCGAATTGGCGATGGCAAAAGGTTATGCATTTACCAATACAAATTTGATTGAATGATTGTAAGTTTGTAACGTTAAAATTTAAGTTGAGAAGTTCTCATTACGAACATCCAGGGTTAATTGCATTGTTGGTCACTGAGATTACAAAAAACATTCATTGGTCACTCGAAATATTTAAATCCATTCAGGGTCACTACATTTAGTAAGACAATCCAAATTTGCTCATCTCCGTCCAACTCTGTTAAATTTGGATGATGTGGCAGTCAACTCTCATAGTTACCATTAAATCTGTGACGTGGCAATTAAAAATTAATTTTAAATATTCCACCTCATTATTACTACTATTAAAAATTAAAAAATTAAAAATTATTCATTTTAAATACCTAATGAACTAATCTCGCCCTCTTTCTCACCGTCGACTGAAAGAGGGTGTCGGCCGAATCCCTAAGCCATGACGCATCCGTTGAAGATTGGCTTCAACAGTGCGTACAGACCGAGCAGAGCAATCTAAAAAGTTACCCGCATCCACTGCCACCACCCTAAATTTGGCTCTAAGACCTTGCATTTCTCCCGGATAAAGCTCCGGGAACTCTATTCCTAACTAGTGGAAGTAGAAGATCTGAGCCTGCCTATCCGAAAGTCAGCGATTGAGAATCGAAGCATGGCAAAGCAAAAAGAGTGAGGAGGGATGCCGCTTGATGAAGTGAGAGTGACGAAGACGGATTGCGACAGTGGACGGTTGAAACTGACTAGAACGGCGCCGGAAGCTGTTGTAGATGTTCCGGCTAGCGAGAGAGATGGGGAATCGGAATTCGAAGTGCGGAAGAACGCGAACAGAGAGCTCAGCTTTGGTGAGATCGACGACGACGAGGTCGAGGAGCCGGCCGAAGAGCAGAGGAGCGAAGAGAGGGAGAGCGGGGAGAAGAGGAGGGCAAGGCAGATCGGGAAGAAGAATCGGAAGTCGGCGGAGATCTCGAGGATGAGAAGCAGTGCCGTTGGATTCAACCAATTCCTCTTCCGACTTCGTAGTTTGGAAATTTCAGCCACTGCCACCGGCTTGCTCGGAATCGGATTGTGCTGCCTTCTTCTCTCCGTTATTTCGCTCTACGCTTCCACAATTTCGCATTGGTTCCTGCCCCCGCCGTCGCCTCCAGGTTCCCTCTCTCTTGCTAGTTCTCCGAATCTAGTGTATATTCATCCATTTGTAAAGCAGTAATAAGAAACAGATTGATCCATTTGTAAATGTTGAGCGTAAAATGAAATAATTTTTTAGACATAAGAAACTAGGTTAGTGCATAAAGAGTCAACACAATTTACTTATGTAAATATCGACAATAAACTAAGATAAAACATATCAAGAGCAGTGTTGAACTAAGACCTTAGCTACTAGCAGGGCAGGTAACGTTCGAACATATGTTCAGAACTGATAGCTCTTAATAACTTGATTTGAAAACCAATATCATTTCACTTTATGCATGCTCACTCAAACGATAAGACTTCTTGATCAAACACTCATATACTATATCAAGAACCAATAATTCCTAATAAATCGAATTGAAAGAAATAGAAGTGTGAACTTTAAATCATTACATTACAACAGAAAGTAAAAAATATATAAATTGAAACAATTTGGATCAGATCAAAATCAGCGGCGGATCCCGGGGTGCCTCTGGGCCGCGGCCCAGCCCTTCTCTCGATCAAAGTTAGTATAGTACTTGTAAATTTGTAATTTTTGGTAATCGTTTTAAGTGTTCGTCATCGAGCTATGACCTAGCCCACTATGCCTCTTTTCAAAATGTGGCCTAGTACTCTACCCAATCCTGCGCTGATTAACATTATTATCCGTAATCAAGAAATGATCGGTATTTTAGCAAGAACAATCCACAATCATTATTCAAGTTTGTCGCCATAGCCTATGTCTATCTGTTTCTGATAAAATCATCATACGTATACGCATAATTAATAAACTACAATTAGGTGGAAAAGGATTGAGGTACGTAACTCTGACCATTTGGCTTTTTCTTATACGATATAATCAACTAGAAAAGGAAACAAAGAATATTACAAGGAATTGACAAATACAATTTTAGATTCAATCTACAGTTCTACACCGAAAAATGAGAGAGATACGGTCTATAGTTTTTTTTCCGGGTTAATATCTTATTTTAGTCTGAACTATGACCATATAATTAACTTTGGTTCGTGGTTTCAGAAATAAACATCATGGTATCAACTAGGGGTGGGCAATGGACGGGTTGGGTGGATTTTGGTCTAAAATTGACTCACCCGCTTACTAGTGGGTTGGAATATATGTGACCCGCAATCCACCCACATACTTATGCGGGTTGAGTTGGGTGGGTGACGGATGGGTGCGGTTGGGTCGCGGGTTAACCCGCAAAAGCAATTCTTCAACTAGCCATTAAGAAAATTGACTAACATTTATAACAAGTTCATAGCAAATTAGTAAGATTGTATCAATAATTTGTGATTTTGATACAATTAATGATTTATAGTTTGTATCCCAATATTTAATGGATATTAATAATTATTTGCATACCAATATCCAATATTCAATGGATATTACACAAGATAATAACCAATAATAGTAGTCAAAACTATTCTTTATTCTCCACCTTTTGCAGTATATGGTTAGACTGTAGTGCAGTTCGAAAATATGACGAATATTCGATACTATAAGAAACAACATTTTTCTATATAAAAATAGGACGCGGGTGACCCGCAATCCACCCACCATCCACCCACATAAGTGCGGATGAGAGATTTCACAATCCGCAATCCACCCACATCAATCACCTACTGTGTGCGGGTCGGGTTATTTGCGGGTGGATCGATATCAATCCGCGGATTAACCACCCACGTGCCCACCCTAGTATCAACTATGTACCATATAGTCTCAATTGACCAACACATGGTTTGACCGTCAATTTGGACGGTCAACCATTAACCGTTAGTCAACACGCCATGTCATTGCCTAGTCAACCTAAAAATCATTAAAAAATCAAAATCAAATTATTTTCCTAATTATTATTATTTATCATTTTCAAATTAAACAGAAAATAAAATTTAAAATTTAAAAAATATAAAATAAATTTCATGTTTTATCTTTTGGGACAATTGAAAATGATAAATTTAGAAAATATAATATGATTTTTTATTTTTTAGTAATTTAAATATTCCATAATAATTTGATAATTTTTGGTTAATTTATAAAAAATTTCATTTCCAAATTATAAAAAATAGAAAATAAATTTTATTTTATGTTTTTATAATTTATTTTTGGTTAATTTGAAAATGATAAATAATAAAAATTAGGAAAATAATTTGAATTTGAATTTAAATTTTTTTAATGATTTTTAGGCTGACGAGGCAATGATATAGAATGGTGACCATCCAATTGACGGTCAAACCATGTGTTGGGCCAATTGAGTTTATATGTTACATAGTGACGCCAAGATGTTAATTTCTGAAACCACATGCCAAAGTTGATTATATGATCATAGTTCAAGCCAAATAATGTATTAACCCTTTTTTCCGTTAAATAAGTTCCCATTTATTAACAAGAAAACAGTGCAAAGGCAAACACCTTTCACAAATTCCAGAAGGGAATTTACCCTGTGATCTGTAGAACCAAAAACCCAGTAGCTGCTACCAATTTCTATCTTTCCAACAACTTCCTAGCCAAACAAACTATTACAATTACAATCATCTTCTAAAACTGGATAATATGAAACAAAGTAATGAAAATCCCTCATCCATAACTCCACCACATAGTCATTGTTTCTACAACACAAGGTTAAGTTTGAGAGAGGGAACTCATTTAATATTTGTCGTCAATTATTTTTTAATTCAAAATTTCAGTATTAAATTATATAACTCTACAAAATTTTGCATTAAAAAACATCATCGTCGGTTAAGGAAAGTTTGGCGGTCGGCCAGCATTTCTCGATCGTTTCGAAAACCTCTAGCTCGATCAAGTTCTGGGCGGCAAAACTCTAAAACATCGACTAGACTACGTTCAGACCCACAAATATCTTCGGCCCGACGAGGCTGCGGCCGCTGGAAAACCTTGGCCCGACCAAATTCCAGCTGGCAGAACTCTAGTATCGACTAGACGAAGTTCAGACTGATTGCCCTCTCCTCCTCTCGGTTCTTCGTCCTTTCACACCAAATCTCTCGAGCCGAAAGAAAAGAGAATCTAAGAGACATACTCTCCTACACACACACAAAAACGGGCGAAACTTCTCTCTTCGAGTGGATCGCAATTTGCGCTTCGTGCACCTTCTCCGATACCGGCTTCCACGCCGGAGACGACTTCTCCACTATGGAGCATATAAAGGACCCTCCATGGGTGCCTTCTTCCCTTCTTCTTGTTTCCTACTGGAATTTGACGGTTTCAATTTCCCCAATCCTTCGCTTTGTTAACCCTAATTACGGTTACTCCATGGCGGTTGTTCGCTTTTCTGACGCTATATCGCCGTCGGGGCTCAACGGGAAGAACTCACTCTGATCGGCCGAGTGTGCGGCCCTCTCCCTGCCTTTCATTCACTGAAAGCTGCAATGCGTCGGCTATGGCATTGCTCCGGGGACTTCTCGATATTGTTGTTGGATTGGGGATTGGTTCAAGTGGTTTTTTCTGTTTCTGAGGATGCTTCTCGGATTCGCAAAGGCTCTCCATGGATTCAGCCCAAATATCTCCTCCACTTGGCGCCCTGGTCGAATCCGTCTCAAGCGGTGGTCGACTCCCTTCTTTGTGTTGCTATGTTGGCTCAATTATGGGGGGTTCCTTATGAATGTTGTACAGAACGATTCGGCTCTTTATTGGGCGCATTGTTGGGTCCTGTGGATCTGACTACCATTCATCAATCGGATTTAACCGGGGCTATCTTCCTCCAATCACGAGTGCAGCTGGACCTTTCTGCGGCGCTGCCGGATGAAGTCACCGTAGGGCATAAAGATTGTGGTCAAGGGGATTTCAAAGTAGCAGTCAAATTCCAGCGTCTCCCCCAATTCTGCCTTCTTTGTGGTGTGATTGGGCATATTGGCCAAGTCTGCCCGCAGAAAGCAATTCTTGAGCAGAAGCCACCGAGATATGGGAAGCATATGGTCAGTGGTGAGACTGGGCCTCGGGTTAGTGAGAAAACGCTTGCCAGACGTAAGAAGAACTTCTCTTGGAGACGTACTCCTAGGCTCGGGTCCTCTACGTTTTGTGGAATCTGGGGTTCCTCTTCGGCAAGTTTCGGGGCTTTGGTTGTGAAGTCTCGCCTCCAACTTTTATCTTTATCTGGCAAGGATTCTCCCACTCTCTGCCATGCCCAGCCTGCTCATCAGCAAGTGGAACATGGCCCTGAAGAAGGCAAACTTACCAACTTTAAAGAAGCAGTTGCAAAACGATTTCGTTCCTCTGTATCTGAGTCTGGCCAGGCTGCTGTTGCGACTGAACGGGTGGAGGAAACCAGCCCTGACTGGTCCCAACCCGATAAATGAGCAGTCTGGTATGGAATTGTTGGGGTTTGGGCTCCCTCCTGACAATTCCTTCTCTTCGGAAGATCATCCGCCATCATCTTCCTTTCCTTATTTTCTTGAGTGAAACTAACCGGACTGATGAGTTTGTTGAATTTCAAGTTCATGGTTTGGGATTTCATGAAGTTCGTGTGTTCAATAGATTCTCTAGGGGTAGCGGATTAGCAGTAGCTTGGTCTAGTTTGGTTTCTTGTACAGTTTTAGTCTCCTCTCCTTTATATCTATGTGTTGAATGTCAGCACCCTTCCTTGGGCTGCTTTGTCATAGTTTTTGTTCATCGTGATCGCCAACTTGAACTAAATGCAATTTCGGACTTTGTTTTGTTGTGTGGCTTTCCTCTCTTTGTTGCTGGTGATTTTAATTGCTTATTGTCTTCTTCCGAAAAGGTTGGAGGACAGCCAATTGTGCCATCAGCCTTGAACCAACTCGTCAATTTCCTTCTGTTGTCGAACCTTATCGATATGGGTTGTATTGATTCTCCATTCACGTGTTCTAATCGCCAATCTGGGTCGCGACATATTCTAGACAGACTAGACAGGTGTTTGGCTAACTCGTTTGTTCTCTCTTCTTGGCCTGAACTGCAGGTCCATCATTTGACTGATTTGGGATCCGATCACAGGATGTTATTGATCCGGTTCTTGCGTCCCTCGTAGAACAGAGGGCGTCAATTTCAGTTTGATAAACGATGGGACTCTAATCCTGAAGTGCCTGCTATATCCATGCTTCTTCGGATAAGGTGGGTGGTTCGCGGCACGAGTCAGTTTAAAATGCAGTCCCAATTGAAGAATCTCCGCCATGACATGGTTGACTGGGCGCGTAAGAGCACTTCGAATTCGGCAAGGAAGATGCGAGAGCTACGGATTTCCATTGTTGAAGCTCGTGAGGCCAATTTGGTAGACTGGGATCGGGTCAAAAGTCTAGAAGTTCAATTAGGTGCTACCTACAAACAGGAAGAGGAATACTGGAAGCAAAAATCTCGCACATCTTGGCTGCACACAGGGGACTGCAATTCCAGATTCTTTCATTTAACAACAAAGCAAAGATGGAGAGCTAACACCATTCTCCTCTTGCGTGATGAGCAAGGGATAGTTCACACTAAGGAAGAAGAAAAGGCTGATGTGGCTATTTCCTTCTATCAGCATCTCTTTCTCTCTACAGGAGCAGACCCACAGGAGTTTGTGGGCAACCTGGGAATAGCTAGGGTGGCAAGTGAGGATATGAATAGTACTCTAACTATGCAGGTCACACCAGTGGAGATTTGCAATGCTGTTTTTAGCATTGGGAAATCTCAAGCACCCGGTTCCGATGGCTTCACAACTGCCTTCTACCACAGATTTTGGCCTGAAATATAATCGGCAGTTATAGAAGTGGTCACTTCCTTCTTTCGCACTGGGAGATTGCTTCACAACATCAATCACACATGCCTAGCTCTTATTCCAAAGGTAACTAATGCGGATACCATGCGCCAAATGCATCCGATAAGCCTGTGTCGGGTTCTTTATAAGATTATTGCTAAAATTCTTGCCTCTCGCTTAAGTAATCTCCTTCCTACCATTGTAAGCCCTTATCAAAATGGTTTTATCAAAGGGCGTTGTATTTCCGATAATTTTTTGATTGGTCAAGAAATAATGCAATTCTTGAAAACTAAAGTTCAGGGTAAAGAGAAGTGGATGGCATTGAAACTCGATATGGAGAAGGCCTACGATCGTGTTGAGTGGATTTTCCTCCTCTCTGTGCTTGAGGCTATGGGATTTGCTGCTTGCTAGCTTTGCTGGATTCGCTCCTGCATCACCACAGTTAGCTTCTCCGTTCTCATGAACGGGGTGGAGTTTGGCTATTTCAGACCTCAACGTGGCATCCAGCAAGGTGATCCTCTTTCTCCTTTGTTATTTGCCATGTATTCGGAGGCCTTTTCGACTATCACTTTGGCTGCCATTTTCTCATCGTCTCTTCATGGTTTACGTGTGCATTGACTGACCCCTATTACCTCTCATCTCTTTTTTGCGGATGACACTTATTTGTTTCTCCGTGCCTCTATTCCTGAGTGTGTTAATCTTATGCATTTGCTTCATGAGTTTGGTTATGTTAGCAGGCAGCGAGTGAATTTGCAGAAATCTGCAGTGTGTGTGTGTCATAATGTTTCAGATCAAGAGCTTGATGCAATAACCTTTTTTTTTGGGAGTCTCAAAGATGGAACCTGGAGACAAGTATCTTGGGCTGCCTTCCCAAGTTCAGCGATCCAAAATGCAAAATTTTCAATTTGTTGAGGAGGCGTTGGAGAATCTATTTGAAGCTGGAAATCCAAAGCTCTTTCTTTTGCAGGGAAGGAAGTTGTCATCAAAGTCGTAGGGTCTGCAGGTCATGTTTATGCCATGTCCTCCTTCCGAATACCCTCTTGGACGTGTCGGCGGTGCAATAGCTTGCTGGCCAACTATTGGTGGGCAAGGTAGGATAAAGAAACCGGGATCGATGGCTTTCATGGACAGCGGCATGCCAAAGTAAGTTTCAAGGGGGTTTGGGTTTCTGTGATTTTGACAGATTAAATGTTGTGTTGCTTGCTAAACAGGCTTGGCGAGTGCTTCGGAATCCTAGGGTTGTTTGGCCAAAATTTACAAAGCTAGATATCATCCTCAGCACCACTTTCTTGACACTAAGGCGGGATCTAGACCATCATGGCTGGGCAAGGGGTTCTGGAAGGACGAGATCTTCTCAAATGCGGTCTTCGTTGGCAGATTGGAACTGTTCTTTCGGTCAACATCCTAGAGGATCGGTGGCTACCAACCACTCCACCATCTTCTCCCATCCTCCTCTCTTGTGTGCTCAATCCTCTCCTTAGAGTGGGTGACCTCATTTGCAGTGACCAACCATGCTGGAACCGAGATCTCCTGGCCTCTCTCTTCCCTCTCGACACGGTCATGCTCATTCTAGGCATTCCATTGGCCTTGCACCCATCAGATGATCGTTTGATTTAGCATTTTTCTGCTTCGGGGGAGTATACAGTTAAAACCGGCTATCATATTTTAACTAATGAACTTAAAGCTCGTCACCCCCCCCCCTCCTGTTTTACCTTTTGATTGTAGGCTTTGGAAATTCTTATGGAGCCTGCCCATGCCTCCAAAGTTACGAAACTTTCTATGGCGGTTGGTCTGTGGTTTCCTGCCTATTCAATCGGTCCTCCTCCGCAAAAAGCTGGTCACTACCGCCACTTGTCCTGTTTGCTTGGAGGATGAAGAGTCTTTCACCCACTGTTTTTCCAATGCATAGTGGCTAGGGGAGTTTGGCAGCTTGCTGATCTTATCTCTATCCGTCAACAATTAGAGGTATTGGATCCGATTAATACTTAGAAGCACTTGTTCTTCTCGTTGCACTTGTCCAAACTGCAGGTTGCCGAGATCACCTTCCTTTGTTGGAGGATATGGAAAGGTCGATGCTGGGCAGTTCATGGTGGAATGCAATACCTTCCTTCTGCATTAGTCCGCCAGTTCGTGACTCAACGAGACGAATAGAGTGTTTCTAGCCAGGAATCATCGTAGGTCCCCTTTGCTAGCCGCCGAACTGGGTCTACGGCTGCCCCGGATCCTAGTGCAGGCACCCTGTTATCCCGATTACCGGTGTCTTTGTCCTAACCTGCAGCAGCAATTTCAGTGGGCATTAATGGGTTTGCCCGTAGTCCAAGGGGGTTAGGGACTGCATTTGTGGGTCGTGATCCTTCAGGCACGATTCTGTTCGCAATGGATAAGTTTTATGCTGGCATACTTGATTCGTTTCTTGCAGATTTATTGGCGTGGAGGGATGCGTTGGATTGGTGTTTAACTCATGGGTTTCATTTGCTCATCTTGAATGGGAATCTCACTTGGTTATCTGGCGAATGTTGGCGGGAGACTCTCAACATGTGACGGGTGGAGTGATCCTGGAAGACATTCTACGGTTGTCCAAATCGTTTGAGTTCTGTTCTTGCTCCCATGTTACTCGTCGAGTTAATAAAGCAGCCCATTTTGTGGCCAAAATTTCTCTCTCATCGAAAGTTCGACGATTAGTCGACTTTCGCCCGTGGATTTGTTCCTCTCTTTGACTATGTATCCGGTCTTTCGACTGGTTTTGCCTATGTTAAAAAAAAAAAAATTTGTCCCATTCCCGTAAACCACCTTTGGATTCGTCTGGCCATATTATAATGGAATGCAAAATTCCAAATTTACGAGCATGTTGAGACCTTCATCGTGTCTATCTCCCTCCCCATCAGAATAAGATGACCCGTTGACCCTCTTTCTCCTTCCTTCTCCCCAACCTAGACTCCCCTTTCCCGACATCCTGTCACCTGCTACGGTAACGTCATCGCCTTGCTACTATCCAGTGGTGGAGCCAAAAAGATGGAAATATATATCCTTTTACAAGATATAAATATAAAAATAAATATTTCAAAAAGTTATTCAAGTAATTTATTCATAAATGAAAACTAACCTACTAATATAAGTTCCTTTTGTATAAATAACTGTGATGTGTTTCGTAACCAGAAATAATTTTAAATAAATTTTTTATATTTTTCAAGGTTCAAAAAGGCGCTAAGCGTGAAGGTGAGCGCTCGATTCTTGACTTGTGCCTTGCCCGATTAAGTATAGCCTAGGCGCACCTAGGCTTTGAGAGCAGAAATGAAAAAATACTCAAATGTTTTCTATAAATTGGAATACTTCATATTATCCAAGTTTATATAAAATTAGAAACACCTATTTCTAAAAAGTTAACACTTAACAACACCAAATACAAGCAAGAGAGTGACCATTTACCAGAATCACAAGTTCATAATTGTCAAAATACTAATCAATAGTCAATAAGCTCACAGGAAAAGGTTCATTCTTGATCATCTAAGCAGGTAGGTCCAGCCACCACTTTATCTTCATCATCCTCGAAAGCATCCATCCTCCTCTTCTTCAGACTTGAATTCTTCATCATGGAGCTCTCTCACTCATGTACTCCTACAAAGCTCATTGTTGAGGTTGCACAATGTGCTTCCCCATCCTCATACACGAACACATACATAGCATGGTCATCCTTTCCCTCGAATAGGAAACTTTGTGCTTCATTTGCATCATTACTTAAGAGAATATCAATGTTCTTCTTGGCCGTCAACCTTGAGTTCAACTGTACACCAATTGGTTGAGACGATCTGTTGTAAGCATATTCCTTCTCTTGGTATGCATCTACAACTACAAAATTGCATTGCATGATAAATTGAGAATATGAAATATGAATAATTGAATATACTCAATATAGTATAGATTGAAACTCAAAAAGTAACCAACTCAAAAGTATTCCATATTCTCTCACAACCAGAAGAACTTGAGGTCAATGAAAGGATCCTAGTAGCCAACTTTTGTAAATTTGGTGTGTCAACTTCATACATTCTTCACCAAGTCACTAAGAATTGTATTGGTAATTTGGTACTAAAGTAGAGTCATGAAATAACAAGAAAAGAAGTTAAAGATATGTAGTAGTAACGTAGAACTGACCAGGATTGTAATCGAAGTTTTGAAAAATCCTTGCAAGTTTCTTTCTAAAGGCGCCTTCTCTCTTTTGAAACTTCTGAAATCCACAGTGTTATCAGAACCGAACTGGTGTATGGACCGGTATTAAGTCACTATAAAGCCATTAACGCATCAGTGTCTAATAAATAAAATTATTATAAGTAGACATTAATAGTGTTTTAATTAGGGTTAATATATTTGTCTTACCTGAACTTTTCTCATATTTAACATTCTAGCCAATTATTTTGCTATTTAACATCGTGGCTCGAAATAATCCTACACTTTACTAATTTGACCAAACCCGAGAATTGACAGTGAGTTTTAACAGTCAAGGTTGTTGACTAACGGTCAACTCACCAAATCACTGTCCAATCAGCAGAAATAAACTTTAAAAATTCTTAAATTGCACATAATCCCTCTAAATTATTATAACTAAATAAAATATTAAAATTAAAACAAAGTTGAGAAACATAAAAAATTGATAAACAAAAATTAAGCCTAGGCTTAATTTTTGTTTCTCAAAAAAAAATTGTTTTTTATTTTTGTTTTAGTTTCTAATTTAATTATAATAATTTTGAGAGATTAAAACAAAATTTAAACAAAATTGAGACACATAGCTATAGGATGAAACATTCGATAAAATAATGGTGTCTTGAGGTGCGAAGGCCACTAAGGTGGGAAACGACTCAATGGTAATGCAATCGGCCCCACTCCTAGTTAGGATAGTCGGTCCAATATCACCTCAACCGGGTTACCTAACTATGGGTATGCGCTACCTCTAAACAAATCCTATTCATCCGCATACAAGTTGGACAAGTCGATGGTCACGCACGTTACCCCATATGCATTACTTACGTGGACATCTAATAAACAGGGGTACAGTCGCCTCATCCAGAAACTGACTCCGAAATCATTCATTTGCTCCTAATTAGCTTGAGGAGCTCAAATCCAGTCTAACTCAAAAACTTCTAACTTGTTCAAACACTTAGTGGTAGGCTAGAAGAGAAGAGTTGGAGAGGCAAGCCCAAGCATAAATAATCATAGATGAAGCACAAAATCTCTAGGTAAACTCAAACACACCAAAAACTCATATGTAACATAATGATACTCCCCTACTATCTAAGTTGCAACTAAGCAAATGGGATACAGACAATCTCACACTAGGTGGTATCTATGCAAACCTTAACCTAGAAGTTCTTTTTTTTTTTTTTGTCGAAAGATAATTCGTATTACCGAGACAAAAGAGTTACACTAGAGTCACCCGGACGCACGCAGCCAGGAAGAAAAATCAAAGCCAACCAAACTAGGAAACAACGAGAGGGCTTTTCTAGCCACCAAATGGGCAACCCTATTCTCATACCGTCCTACAAAGCGAATAGAAAAGTAATGCAGACTTTGGAGCAGCATATGAATTCTTCAAAGACCGCTCCGCCACGAAGATCTTGATGTTCTCCATTTGCCACTTTGTCGAGCACCACTTTCGCATCCCTTGCAAAAACCACTTGTCGGATACCGCAAGACACACACCAACCAATGGCATCTCGAAGCGCCAATAAATCCACCAGCAACGGATCCACCACACCATCATAGACCTTTATTGAGGCCTCCAACACCATGCCTGCAGAATCTTACCTAGGCTAATTACTATCAATCACACTAAGCAAGAGATTTATGCACAAACATCAAATAGACATAGATTATAGGTTCATAATCATTCATACACATGACCCATAAACAAACTAAAAATTAGGGTTCATCTTTCCTACACAACATTAGGGATTCAAGTCATATATAGATATAGAAAACACAACTAAGAAGAGAGGAAGTGTTGAAGACTATCTTCTTGTCTTTTCTTGCACCTTCGCCTTGATCCATGGGTGGATTGCAACATCAATTAAGCTCTTCCAAGGTGTTTCTCTCTCTAAAGACTACCCAAAACCCTAATTTTCTCTCTCAAAGTTGGTTCTCCCTTCTCAATCCAGTAGCTCTTCTATTTATAGGCCTTGGAAATCTAAGGCAAGATCATGGTTGTGGGCCGAAAGATCGTGGTCATAATCTCATCGTAAAGCCCGCAATCTTTAGCTTCATCGTTTAGTTTCCGTCCTTGGAGTTGGATGGAAACTAATGGGAGAGTGACTGAATGTGACATGTTTCAGTAATTCGAGTTACCAAAATTGATATTAAATTTTTCTAATGACTAAACATGACACGATTTAGTAATCGCAGTGACCAAATGTGGCAATTACCCATTCTTTTTAACTGCCTCATCATAAATTTAATTGTCAACCAAGAGAATTAACTATCACATTGAAAAATAACAGAAGATAACTAGTTGTTTACCCGGCCCGTTGGCCGGAGAGATTTATTTTATAATTTATATTAATTAACTTATTTATATGTTTAAATCATTTTGGATCTTCTAATTATTTTGTGTACTTGATTCATAACAAAGTTTGAAGTATGTCTATATTGAAAATTTCCAATATTTAGCATACTCAGTTGTGATGCTTTGATTTTCTAATAATAAATTATGTCGTGTCACATCCCTATGTCGAAATTTGTCAACCAAAACACTAATATTTAGCGTACGCCAACCTAAACCACACACACACCCACATCTATATAGTTCAAGCTAGCGTGCGCCAAGAGTACGCTATACTCTTGCGTTCACACTGCCATACGACCATTGAGATTTACTATTTACACCCCGAATTAACCGGAGTTTTTTGGGGCATGATACTATACCCTAACTTGGTGAACTCCAGTCCCTAATTCACTAATCTCTAATTTATGCACATACTTCGTCATACCTATCTTCTATCGTATCTTGAGTAAAATCAAAAGTATAGTATACGTTGATATTTTATATATATATGTATTTGTGTGTGTATATAGTAGACTCAAAATTATACAGATACTTCGTCCGACCTATCTTATCTCGCCAAATACTCATATTAAGAGTACTGCTTGCCTATGCCCCACCCCCGTGATATAGATCCTGCTTTTATCCCCATAACGTCAGACAACCATTGGAGGTTATGTTCTATGTTGCTATTTTTTGGTTTCTTTTCATTCTTCTTTGGCACCTATGGTTGTGATCATAGGTATTTAGCCCCCCGAAAGTGATTGAGATTTTAGGTCCTTTGGAAATCCAATACACATTCATGATCCTCGAGTTTGGACGAACTCTCGACCAATGTTGTAAAGATTAGAACTTTTTAGTGAGAAATTCTTAGTAAAGTTTTTTTTTTATTATGTTCTTAGTAAAGATACTTCGGTATTGGATCAATTTATTTATCTATATTGAAACTTGACACACACCGTAGCCCTCATAATGATTAAATTCTCTAATCTCGACTCATTTCCATTTTGGTTGTTAATTTTTTTTATCAAGACACTTAAATTTAGTATTATACAATATGTATCAATTGTTAATTCTTGAAGTTTAGACTAAACCTCAACCTGTGGTCATTGTTTATATGTTGGTTTAGAATCTCAATCTTAGACACTTACACACACTATCGAGGATTTTGGTCTTAACATGATCGTTGAATGTGTAATTTTCAAAGATTTTATCACTTATATATTAATAATTGATAAAGAGTGTCTCCAATACACACACATTTCAATAATTGATAAGGAAACATGTGTCTCATCCTAGGGTATGAAGTCAAAGTTCGTTAATAATCATACTTAAGTCATTTCGAAAAATTTGATTTATAATCGTCGATGATAACTCCAATCCGAAATAATTTTTTTAGCATAGGACTTGGAACCTCAATAGAGCTTGTTCAATCAACATGATATTGAACAAATATTATTAATGTGAACATATGACACATTATAAAATTATTGCACATGCAATTCCTCTTCACTTGAGGAGTTTAAGGTAGAATATGATCTGAATGAATAAGAAGTCTTTTTTAAATAAATAAATGTAACTACTCGATCAAGATTATACTCTGAAATTTTGCTAAATAATACTTTTTTATTTTATACACATATACTTTACGAATAAGAATTGTTTCATTGCAACAATAGATTATACTCTGAAAGATTTGGATAACTAATAGAATTTTAATATGTTTGGATAATATAAAAGAATCTGAAAAAGATTTGGATAAAAAATAGACATTACCCAAAATATAAAGTAATATAGTTTAATTTTCAAAGATAATTGAATGTCAAATGTTTATTTTCTATATTTTCATATATATTTTGTTTAATCGATAAAAACATTATTGTTTATGTGTATGTTTGTTTAATTTTTTCAGCAAAATTTAACTTATCTTTCAATTTTAGTAAATATGAGTAGAAAATTTACTTCATAAAGTTTAATCAGATATTTTTTATTTAAACAAATGTGATATATGTCACTCTCTGTTATATTATTCATATTTTGTTTACTTGATAAAAAATTATTATTTATGTGTTTGGTTGAGTTTATCAACATATAACTTATTATTAAAGAATAAACGGATAAATAAAAAGAAATAATTTGATAAAAGAAATGGAAATGTTAAAGAAGGGAGAGGTAGCTCCATAAATACTTTAATAACTAATTATTTTGTTTGTAAAAAAATTGTCTAACTTGGCAAATTGTGGATAATCTAAGTGCTTATGTGGCAAGAGATTGGTTTTGAATTGCCATAATATATAGTATAGATAGATAGATAGATAGATAGATATAGATAGATAGATATAGATAGACAAGTTAAAGAGAGTATAGATAACATTAAATACTAAATATTAACCTTGTGTAGCCTTAACAATATACGAAAAGCACCATCGCCAGAAAAAGAGGATCCGGGAGATAGAGGATTCAGAATAACACCCTGTATAGGAACCGCCAGTTGCACACCTTCTGGATGACCTCCAGGATTCGGAATAGCATCTTGTGCATTAACCGACAGCTGCACAACTTCTGGATTACCAACAGGATTCGGAATAACATCCTGTGCAGGATCCGGCAGCTGCACACCCTCTGGACGAGGTACACTTTCTTCAGACACAGCATCGCCCACATCAGGCACAGGGCTCTGCACCAAACCAGTTGCACCTCCAGTGGGGACACGGTTTGCAGATCCAGAGCCTAAGACAATAATAAAAACAATTTAAATGACTAAGGTAAAAACAAACATGATATATAAGTGTTATCAGTAACTTAACCACAGAAACAAATACCTTCACCAGTTTCAAAGGTAATTGAATGTCAAATGTTTATTTTCTATATTTTCATATATATTTTTTTTAATCGATAAAAACATTATTGTTTATGTGTATGTTTGTTTAATTTTTTCAGCAAAATTTAACTTATCTTTCAATTTTAGTAAAAGTGAGTAGGAAAGTTACTTCATAAAGTTTAATCAGATATTTTTTATTTAAACAAATGTTATATATGTCTCTCTGTTATATTATTTATATTTTGTTTACTTGATAAAAAATTATTATTTATGTGTGTTTGGTTGAGTTTATCAACATATAACTTATTATTAAATAATAAACGGATAAATAAAAAGAAATAATTTGATAAAAGAAATGGAAATGTTAAAGAAGGGAGAGGTAGCTCCATAAATACTTTAATAACTAATTTTTTTGTTTGTAAAAAAATTGTCTAACTTGGCAAATTTTGGATAATCTAAGTGCTTATGTGGCAAGAGATTGGTTTTGAATTGCCATAATATATAGATATAGATATAGATAGATATAGATAGACAAGTTAAAGAGAGTATAGATAACATTAAATACTAAATATTAACCTTGTGTAGCCTTAACAATATACGAAAAGCACCATCGCCAGAAAAAGAGGATCCGGGAGATGGAGGATTCAGAATAACACCCTGTATAGGAACCGCCAGTTGCACACCTTCTGGATGACCTCTAAGATTCGGAATAGCATCCTGTGCATTAACCGGCAGCTGCACAACTTCTGGATTACCAACAGGATTCGGAATAACATCCTGTGCAGGATCCAGCAGCTGCACACCCTCTGGACGAGGTACACTTTCTTCAGACACAGCATCGCCCACATCAAGCACAGGGCTCTGCACCAAACCAGTTGCACCTCCAGTGGGGACACGGTTTGCAGATCCAGAGCCTAAGACAATAATAACAACAATTTAAATGACTAAGGTAAAAACAAACATGATATATAAGTGTTATCAGTAACTTAACCACAGAAACAAATACCTTCACCAGTTTCAAAGGTAATTGAATGTCAAATGTTTATTTTCTATATTTTCATATATTTTTTTTTTAATCGATAAAAACATTATTGTTTATGTGTATGTTTGTTTAATTTTTTCAGCAAAATTTAACTTATCTTTCAATTTTAGTAAAAGTGAGTAGGAAAGTTACTTCATAAAGTTTAATCAGATATTTTTTATTTAAACAAATGTTATATATGTCTCTCTGTTATATTATTTATATTTTGTTTACTTGATAAAAAATTATTATTTATGTGTGTTTGGTTGAGTTTATCAACATATAACTTATTATTAAAGAATAAACGGATAAATAAAAAGAAATAATTTGATAAAAGAAATGGAAATGTTAAAGAAGGGAGAGGTAGCTCCATAAATACTTTAATAACTAATTTTTTTGTTTGTAAAAAAATTGTCTAACTTGGCAAATTTTGGATAATCTAAGTGCTTATGTGGCAAGAGATTGGTTTTGAATTGCCATAATATATAGATATAGATAGATATAGATAGACAAGTTAAAGAGAGTATAGATAACATTAAATACTAAATATTAACCTTGTGTAGCCTTAACAATATACGAAAAGCACCATCGCCAGAAAAAGAGGATCCGGGAGATGGAGGATTCAGAATAACACCCTGTATAGGAACCGCCAGTTGCACACCTTCTGGATGACCTCCAGGATTCGGAATAGCATCCTGTGCATTAACCGGCAGCTGCACAACTTCTGGATTACCAACAGGATTCGGAATAACATCCTGTGCAGGATCCAGCAGCTGCACACCCTCTGGACGAGGTACACTTTCTTCAGACACAGCATCGCCCACATCAGGCACAGGGCTCTGCACCAAACCAGTTGCACCTCCAGTGGGGACACGGTTTGCAGATCCAGAGCCTAAGACAATAATAACAACAATTTAAATGACTAAGGTAAAAACAAACATGATATATAAGTGTTATCAGTAACTTAACCACAGAAACAAATACCTTCACCAGTTTCAAAGGTAATTGAATGTCAAATGTTTATTTTCTATATTTTCATATATATTTTGTTTAATCGATAAAAACATTATTGTTTATGTGTATGTTTGTTTAATTTTTTCAGCAAAATTTAACTTATCTTTCAATTTTAGTAAAAGTGAGTAGGAAATTTACTTCATAAAGTTTAATCAGATATTTTTTATTTAAACAAATGTTAAATATGTCACTCTCTGTTATATTATTTATATTTTGTTTACTTGATAAAAAATTATTATTTATGTGTGTTTGGTTGAGTTTATCAACATATAACTTATTATTAAAGAATAAACGGATAAATAAAAAAAAAATTTGATAAAAGAAATGGAAATGTTAAAGAAGGGAGAGGTAGCTCCATAAATACTTTAATAACTAATTTTTTTGTTTGTAAAAAAATTGTCTAACTTGGCAAATTGTGGATAATCTAAGTGCTTATGTGGCAAGAAATTGGTTTTGAATTGCCATAATATATAGTATAGATAGATAGATATAGATAGACAAGTTAAAGAGAGTATAGATAACATTAAATACTAAATATTAACCTTGTGTAGCCTTAACAATATACGAAAAGCACCATCGCCAGAAAAAGAGGATCCGGGAGATGGAGGATTCAGAATAACACCCTGTATAGTAACCGCCAGTTGCACACCTTCTGGATGACCTCCAGGATTCGGAATAGCATCCTGTGCATTAACCGGCAGCTGCACAACTTCTGGATTACCAACAGGATTCGGAATAACATCCTGTGCAGGATCCGGCAGCTGCACACTCAACACCCAAAACTTAAGGGTAATTTGCATAAACGGTCACAAACCTTTGCACTTAGTACAAAACTTAACCAAGTCCTCACCCTTTTAGGCCTTAGGCCACTCAAATTCTCACAATCTCAATATAAAATCAAGACCGAATTGAGACCGGACCGGGTCAAGACCGGACTGTATCCAATCCGGACTGTATCCAATCCAATCTTCGGTCCTTACATTTTCATAAAAACCGGACTGGACCGGATCAATTTGGTCCAATTTAACCGGACCGGACCGTATAGCCACCCCTAGGTTCTTCTGATTTTGGAAAAAGAAGCGGATTTGAGAAATAGCCGGCAAGGAGAGTTTCGATGAAATGGGAAGAGGAGGTGGATGATATCGTGAGATATTGATACATGATCTAAACGGAAAATTAGAAAAAAGAGCTGAATTCCCTGGCGGATTGTTGTCTCTATCGAGGTTGCTGTTCTAGGGTTTCGATCGAGAAGCGGCGGAGGAGGTTGGGTTTTGTTGATGATAGTGGAGGTCGCCGCTCTTGGGGCAACAGAGGCAAAGAGGGTAGCGGGATGCATCCGGCTATGGTTGGGGTAGCTGGAACAGCAGCCCCAATCCCAACCTCATTCCCCCAAGTGACGGCGGCGAGTGGTTGCTGGGGTATTTCTCGATATGGATGGCAGAATGTGAAAGGAAATATAAGGAGATAATAATCTAAATTATATTTGATTTAATTTGCTGTACAATAATTGACAATAAATAATACTACAGTGATCCTACAAATGTCATGACAGAAACTAGAGATGGAAGGATATCTTGTTACGTTGTATTAACAGAATGGTAAGTTATTATTAACAGGGTGGTATGTTAATGCAAAATAATAGTGGAAGATTGCATTTGTTAAAACACAATAATAGAGGGCATGCTATTAACCCAATAATAGAGTAATAATCAATCTTTGCCCATCTCCATGACACCATGACATTAAAATTATCCCACTGAGCATGCTTAAAAATATACGAAAAGCACCAAAAAAGTAGAAAATCTTGACCATCACCACGTTAAAGTTTGAAAGATACTCAAAAGAAATGAGTAGTACAAAACATAGCCGAGTACATAGAGAAGACCATTTCTACCGGAATAACAATAGTAGTCAATGTTTCTACACCTCCATGTTAAAGTTTCCGAGATACTCCACACACTACTTAACAAAATACCATGACGTTGCCAAAAACATGGGCAACCTTGACTACCATAATAGCAAAAGTAGTTCATAGTGAATCTTCCTCCCCATCCGTCGCTGCTGTCAATCCACAATTCAGTTTGGGCTACGGGGGACAACTTGGCCTTTCATAAAAAAAAATGTGAAAATTATGAATGATAATCCAATAGATTCCCCTATCAAAAAGTATTCATTACCCGTAAAATAAACACCAGAAGTTTGCTTACCATCGCCAGAAAAAGAGGATCCGGGAGATGGAGGATTCGGAATAACACCCTGTATAGGAACCGCCAGTTGCACACCTTCTGGATGACCTCCAGGATTCGGAATAGCATCCTGTGCATTAACCGGCAGCTGCACAACTTCTGGATTACCAACAGGATTCGGAATAACATCCTGTGCAGGAACCGGCAGCTGCACACCCTCTGGACGAGGTACACTTTCTTCAGACACAGCATCGCCCACATCAGGCACAGGGCTCTGCACCAAACCAGTTGCACCTCCAGTGGGGACACGGTTTGCAGATCCAGAGCCTAAGACAATAATAAAAACAATTTAAATGACTAAGGTAAAAATAAACATGATATATAACTGTTATCAGTAACTTAACCACAGAAACAAATACCTTCACCAGTTTCAAATGTAATTGAATGTCAAATGTTTATTTTCTATATTTTCATATATATTTTGTTTAATCGATAAAAACATTATTGTTTATGTGTATGTTTGTTTAATTTTTTCAGCAAAATTTAACTTATCTTTCAATTTTAGTAAAAATGAGTAGAAAATTTACTTCATAAAGTTTAATCAGATATTTTTTATTTAAACAAATGTGATATATGTCACTCTCTGTTATATTATTTATATTTTGTTTACTTGATAAAAAATTATTATTTATGTGTGTTTGGTTGAGTTTATCAACATATAACTTATTATTAAAGAATAAATGGATAAATAAAAAGGAATAATTTGATAAAAGAAATGGAAATATTAAAGAAGAGAGAGGTAGCTCCATAAATACTTTAATAACTAATTTTTTTGTTTGTAAAAAAATTGTCTAACTTGGCAAATTGTGGATCATCCAAGTGCTTATGTGGCAAGAGATTGGTTTTGAATTGCCATAATATATAGTATAGATAGATAGATAGATAGATATAGATAGATAGATAGATAGATAGACAAGTTAAAGAGAGTATAGATAACATTAAATACTAAAAGCACAAAAAAAGTAGACAATCTTGACCACAAAATAACATAGGGATAATAGCATTTTATGCTCTTTTCCTATTCCAAATTAACAAAAGTATCCCTATACTATTATTTTGAACAAACATCTCTATTATTGCAGCGAAACAAATATAACCTCACATCCTCATTTCTGTCAGTCATCCGTTAACAAACTTATAAAATGACTATAATAACCTTTGGTGACAATTATTGTACAACTAATTTTCTTTAAAAAGGAGAATCAAATAAATAAATTTTAGGCAAAATACACTTGTATAGCCAAAACTTTCACGTTTGTGTCACTTATAGCCACTTTTGGCGAAATACCACTTATAGTCACTTCCGTCCAATTCTTTAACGGTGTTAGTGTTAGAGTCTGACTGGACAAACAGAGATGCTGACGTGGTGAGCATTACTGGCCAAATTTGCTGATGTGGCAATTTTATATAAAAAACATGTCAAATAGAAAAGTATTACCTTTAATGAGGAAAACAAAAAATAAATAAAAAAACAAAAAAGATTGGACAAATCAACATCTCCCTCTCTCTTCTCCACCACCGTCCAACTTCCTCCTTCCTCCTCCTTTTCTTCTCCACCTCCTTCCTCCTCCTTCTCTTTTCCACGACCCAACTTCCTCCTTCCTTCCTCCTTTTCTTTTCCACGACCATCCCACTTCCTCCTTCATCCTCCTTTTCTTCTCCACCACTGTCAAACTTCCTCCTTCCTCCTCCGCAGGACCTCCACCGCTCCTCTGTTGCTCCAACATTGAACGAAGTAGATCCTAGATCTGGTGGCCATGACTTCTTTCCCTATTCGAATCATTCTTCACGCTCTTCACTGCTGATGTCGTCGACTGATCAGGAATACGCTCCTCCGAGCCCCGATTTTGATTCATCATTGAAGAAAATGGAGTCTGCAGATCCGGATCTCCGCTGGCCGGTGAAGTTGAGGAAGGTGATTCGTCGGAGGGCGACGCGGACGAAGGGGCGATGGTGGGGAAGCGACTAGCAGCGGCAGCAGAAGCCAGAAGATGAAGGTGGTTCATCGGGATCTGAAGCACTCTTTTCTCTCTATTTGTGCGAGATCTGGAGCTGTTGCCTTCCCCCTCTGCTCCGTCAAAAGGAATTTCAGACTTTCTAGATCCGCGGACACCAGATTTGATTCAATCGGGGGAGAGAGATGCACGATGGAGTGTTTCTCTTTTTGCCCTGCGAGTGTATCGCCACCGCCGTCGAGTTCGCCATCTCCGTCTCTGGTGAGAAAACAAAGAGACCTACATGGTGCGGGGGATTCATTAATTAGTTTTTGGAATTGGGGATTCTAAAGCCGATTTTTTTGGGGGGAGTTGGGATAAATCGGTTGTGTACGGAGAGGAATGGAAGGCAATTAAGAGAAACGAGATTTTCATCTCTTTTTTTATTTGTTTTTTATAAATTAATGTAGTAATTAAATATTAATAATTATAATATATGACGTGTCACTGTCCGCTGATTTGGCGCTGACGTGTCCGCTGATTTTTCGCCTAGTCACCAAACCATGAAATAAGTTGACGGTGTTAATAACACCGTTAAAGTATCTAACGGAAATGGCTATATTTGACACACAACATCTTTAAGAAGTGGTTATAAGTGGTATTTCCCCAAAAGTGGCTATAAGTGGCATAAACGTGAAAGTTTTGACTACACAAGTGTATTTTGCCTAAATTTTAAAATATTATCTTCATTATTTTCCCCAATCGTTGAGTTCCCCCATAACCCCTTCAATATTCTCTTTTGGCAAAGCAGCCGCCTGATGGAATCAGATTGGGCTTCCGGCGACTCTCAGGTCACGGCTACCCCTATCGGAAACTCCTAAAGGGCTGCCGAATAAGTTGTTGAAATTGAGAGAGGTTCTTCTAAATTTGGAGAAGGATCCATCGTTGAAGAATCATTGACGGGGTGGGGTTAGTCGAGCGATTCAAATTTGATGGAGCTTCTTCTGATTTTGGAAAAAGAAGCGGATTTGGGAAATAGCCGGCAAGGAGAGTTTCGATGAAATGGGAAGAGGAGGTGGATGATATCGTGAGATATTGATACATGATCTAAACGGAAAATTAGAAAAAGGAGCTGAATTCCCTGGCGGATTGTTGTCTCTATCGAGGTTGTTGTTCTTCTAATATATAGTATAGATAGATATAGATATAGATAGATATAGATAGACAAGTTAAAGAGAGTATAGATAACATTAAATACTAAATATTAACCTTGTGTAGCCTTAACAATATACGAAAAGCATAAAAAAAGTAGACAATCTTGACCACAAAATAACATAGGGATAATAGCATTTTATGCTCTTTTCCTATTCCAAATTAACAAAAGTATCCCTATACTATTATTTTGAACAAACATCTCTATTATTGCAACGAAACAAATATAACCTCACATCCTCATTTCTGTCAGTCATCCGTTAACAAACTTATAAAATGACTATAATAACCTTTGGTGACAATTATTGTACAACTAATTTTCTTTAAAAAGGAGAATCAAATAAATAAATTTTAGGCAAAATACACTTGTATAGCCAAAACTTTCACTTTTGTGTCACTTATAGCCACTTTAACTTCTGGAATTGCATTTGTACAACCATGTGGTGTGTCAAGGCAGCAGGGGAGCCAGAAATTTAAAATATTTGTGTTTGTTATATGATATAAACATATGGATAACTATTTCAAATAATTAATATTAAATAATTAATTCATAAAAGAATAAAAAACCTATTAATACAATTTTTCTTTTGTATAAACAAATGTGACGTGTTTTTATATCCGGAAAGAATCATAGAAAACATTCATTCCCTATATTCTTAAGTAATGATCCAACTAAATTTCATTTACTATATATAACACTTCTCATATTACACAAACGTCTAGTATTTGAATCCTACATATACACCTATGTGTCGTTAATAATGTTTTCTCAAGTTTTTGGCGTGTTAAGGTTCAAAAATGCACTAGACGTAAGGCGAGCGCTCAACCCCTGACTTGTGCCTTATCCGATTAAGTGTAGCTTATGCGCACCTAGGCGTTCGCACTAAAAATGGAAAACATTCTCACAATTTCCTATTTTCTAGAATAACTTCATATTAACCAGGTTCATATAAAATTAGAAACACCTAGAAACTAGTTGAAACTTCTTAACTAACCCAAGGTACGATACAAAGTAGTCATATGATCATAAAGCCTTTAATTTTGGAAGACTCAACTTTCAGTTTCAGTTAGCTTAATTCTACATCAATTAAAGAAACAAGGGAACATCTACGGCAGAAGAAAGATTGGGTTGCTTATGCAAAATTTCACAGCAATGAAGAATTGGCTGCCACTCGTATTCAAATTGCATTTCGTGCATAAAGAGTATGTTTACTTATGAATTATAGATGGTGCGGTTAATTTAACACTTGTACATGCTCGAGTGAAGAACGAGCTGCTCCTAATCGTTTCTCTCTCGGCGGTAGCCACCAAGCAGTGAACTCCTCCCACCATCCCACATCCCAACTCATCAACAACAGCGATTGATGGAGGAAGATAGACCATTGGTGGTAGAGAGAAGAAAAAAGCTCCAACTAAAGAAGATTTAGAATTCTTGTTTTCTGAGTTTCAGATGTAGAGCATCGATGGAGGAAGAGCACAAAGACTCTTGATTTTTTGCAGGTTTCAATTTCTAATTCCCCTTACAATCCTAGCTAGCAGATAATGAGGGTGGGAATTTCAAAACATCAGCGTTGACAATAATTGGGGGGAATGGCTAGCTTAAATTCACCGTGAATAGGCGGCCGCTTAATCACCATCTACGCCGCCTAGTCGCTGCTAGTCACACTTAAGCGCGCCCAATGCTTTTTCCAGCGCTAACGCCCAAAGCGAGGTGTTCTTCCGTTGCTTAGCGCTTAATCAAGCCTGGTGTTACGTGACATAGCCTAGTAGGGTTGGCTCTTTCACTGGTCCAAGATGGAGGATAGAAGAAGAAAGTGAAGAGGAAGAGAAAACTGAAAAGGTATAAGAGCTAGTGATCCATATGGCCCATGAATCATGAGCCAACCATTGAAATGCGGAATTTTACATAACTTATTCTTCACCACAACCTGTATGACCTTAACCAAATTATTCTCCACCCTTCTTGTCCTAAAATCATATATAAAGTTATTCAACGAAAAAAAAAATCATATATAAAGTTACCAATATTGACCTACTAAAATCGGACGTATTCAATTAACAATATTCTTCGGTCTCCTAAACCCACAGGCCACAACCTCATGTGACCTATTTGTTATGACTTACAACTCATGTCAGAAAAAGTTGAGTCCTCCAATTTCTATAAAGAGGTTCTCTTTAAGCACCCACCTCATTCACTTTTTCACAGCTCCTGCGCATAGTAAGGAGGGAGTATTTGGTCTTTTGACCCGTTTAAAATACCCAACTAATTAATTAGAGAAAAAAGGATCCGAAACTCCAACAAAAAAGTTATTGTTTTTTATTTATATATCATTATTAGCCGCAGTGTTTTATTATGTCCATCTAGGCAATGAGATTAGGTGAATAATTCAGACTACATAATCATTTGAATTATGTTTTATTGAATCATTTTTTTTATAGGTATAATATGCCCCTCTACTATGACGTTTTATCAAACATGCCCCTCTATTATTTTTTATATCAAACATGTCCCTGTACTTTGAAAAAATTATCAAACATGCCCTTTTTTTAAAATTCCTTTCAAAAAATCGCCAATCATGGTTGAACCGAGATTTAGACGAACCGACATCGGCAAATGGGAGCGAAAATGTCAGTTTTGTCTCCCGTTTTATTTCTCTGGGTTTATTCAAAGTGAAATTATTCGAATTATTTGGCTATACAAAAGAACTAAAAAAATTATAAAAGTGAAATTATTAGGAATATTTTAGACATTTGTGCCGCCCAAACCAAAGTTCGACATTGGTTAACGTTTTTTGGATGGAATTTTAAATAAAATGGTATGTTTGATCATTTTTACAAAGTACATGGGCATGTTTGATATAAAAAATAGTAGAAAGGCATGTTTGATAAAACGTCATAGTAGAGGGGCATATTATACCTATAACTTTTTTTTAATTTGAATAATAATATTATGTTTATCTGTATCCATCTAGGTAATTATATTAGGTATACAGTTGAAAATGCATAATTATGCGCTATTATTTTTAATGAACCTTATCTCATCTGTCTTAATTTGAATAATTATTTTCCACTGAAAAAATAAATTAATTATCTTCTATAAAATTAAACTATGTTATATAATTTTAAATAAAAAATATTTTAGTCGAACATTCCAGAGTATCATACATAATAGCATTCCCGAACAAGGTTGTCAACCCGCGGGTCGACCCAGTTTGACCCTGACCCGATGAGAAAAACGGGCCGCACGCACCCGCCGGGCCGACCGCTATAAGGTACCGGGTTGGAGGTTAAATTGTGTCATTTTTTCCTTTGATTTGCGAAATGCGCCTATTTTCCGATTTTTCTTTTCGCCAACTCAATCTTTGGAATCCTAAGCTGAACATTTGAATATTTGTGTTATATAAGTGTGTGTGAATTTTCATTATATGTTGGATCTAAATACGAAATGTTATTTTGGTGTAATATTATATGTTATAACTCATATGTTAGATAAGATTTGATATAATTTATGAGGATAAGTACAATATAGTGACTTTTTCCATATTTCCGGGCCAAACCGGACTAAAACGGTTGACCCATTAACCCTTGATCCATTAGCTCGACCAGGTCCGGGTCAACCCGCGGGTTGACAACCTTGTTCCCGAACCATTAATTTCCCTATTGTAGTGCCTGATCTATTTGGCAATTTTTCACTAAGTCCCACCTTCTTTTTCATTAGATTGTCATGAAAGTGGATCTAAAAAAAACAATTTCCTAAGCTTATATTGTTAAAAGTAACCTAGAATGACGATACTACTCCACAATTAATTCACGATCTACAAATTCAAAATAAAAATGGCCATTCCCGGGAGGTGTAGCCATCAGTGACCACTAAACTTTCCTAAGCCGCTTATACAAACTATGCAATAAAATCAAAATATACAAGTATTTTCCATAAATTAATTTATTAGAAGCTTCACCACATCAATTGTTGTCGTTCATTACTAGATTGAACAGTTTGCTCTTTCAAAGGAGTTGAGATGCATTGAAGGAGAAGTAAAGGCTAAGGTCTGCAATCGACGATAATTGTTAATAGTTTATAATCAATGCAAAATTCCCTACCGTTTGAACATACAAACACTTTTGCTTGCATCTTACATTCCATAAATTAATATACATAAAAGTTAGAGTTAAAGAGAATTGTCAACGAAGAGGCAAATGTGTTCTTTACATAAGAAAAAAAATTATTCGATAATTATGATCAGTAGTACTACGGGTAATTCATTAACTTTTCAATCGATAGGTTATAAAAAAAATTAGTTGTTGGTTTTTTTTTTGACAAAAGATAATCGTATATTGATTGGAACGAATAGATAGTTACATCCTGGAATTCAGGCAGGTCTGAAAATCAAAATAACGACACGTAGACGGGAACAAAGACAGGGCATGTCTAGCTACCAAATGAGCTACCCTATTGCTACCCCCGACCTACAAATCGCACACTGAAGCCCGAGCTCAACGCAAAAAACTGCACAATCTCCTCCAAAATAGTCCCCACACGACTATCCCGCACATCGGCTCGACGGACTTTATCAAGGACCACCTTGGCATCACCTTCAAATCGCATTACCGAAAAGCCCTACTCCAAACACCTAGGGACAGCCTCGCGGAGGACAAGTAACTACACCACCATTGGACCATCAATCAAAGGGAACTGGACCCCCACAACCCAAAGAACCTCCCTCGCCTCATTTAGGATAACTATCACCCCTGCGGAGTGAGACCCACTGCAAACTTCCCCATCCCACCGACACACAGGCTCCCCAGACCCATCCAACACCACCGAAGGGGTCATACGAGTAGAGAGTGAGAGGGGTTGAGGATCACATGGCAAGCGGAGCCATTCCCCTACATGCTTGTTATAGTGCCTCATTAAGGCGGGGATCCCAGATTGTTTACCTTCAAAGACAACCCAGTTCCGAGATCTCCATATCCTCCAAAGGACAGCAACCACCGCCATGAATTGCGAAGTTTGGTGTATAATAGACAATAACTTTTTCAGGAAGAAAGGGAACGTATGACGAGGCAAACCTTCGCCAAGATAATCTAATCCAGATTGAGCCCAAAGTGCCCTGGCCAGAGGACAATCAAGGAACAGATGTTACATTGTCCCCGAAGTAGCCCAGCAAACAAGGCAACAAGGAAGAACCACAACCTTTCGCTCAATAAGCGCTTCAGTCATCGGAGAATTCTATTAAAGATATGTCAGACAAACACCTTCAACTTCAGAGGAATGTTAGCATCCCACAACCGGATCCAACTAGGCTTATCCATCCAGCTAGCCTGGGCCCGCCATTGGCCATTCTGTTGATCAAGGCAGACCGCAAAGTGATAAGCTGATTTCACAGTGAATACACCATCCGCAGTGGCATGCCAGACTAAACGATCCTCAATATTTTGCCTCGGAAGGGGCATAGCCTTAATCTCCTCACATGTTTGGGGATCAAACCACTGACTAAGCTTACTATCACACCAGCGACCTTCTCCCGGGAAGAGAACTGCAGACACCGTCAAATCCCCTCCCTCAGGAAGGACTCGCAGGTTATACACTGGGGGGAGAGTATGCTGTTGTGGGATCCAGTTCGAATTATGTAAAGGAGCCGACTGACCATTACCAATATGCCATCGTAACCCCTTAGTTAACAACTGGCGTCCAAATAGTATGCTCTGCCATCCCCAAGACGGGCGGGACCGAGCCGTAGCCGAGAGGAAGAACCCCTTGGGAAAGTACTTCCCTTTATAAACCTGGGCTAAGAGGGACCGAGGTTCATTCAGGATTTGCCATCCTATTTTAGCTAATAAAGCTTGATTAAACTGTTCGAAACGACGAAAACCCATCCCCCCTTCATGTTTGCTTCTGCACAAATTTCGCCAAGAAACACATCGAATCCTGGAGTGGCCGTCCTCCACACCCCACCAAAATCTAGCCACATGTTTGTCTAGGAGGCGAAAAGGAGACAGAGGAAGCCTAAAGCAGGACATAACATGTAGCGGCAGAGCCAAAGCAACAGACTTAATCAATGTCTCTTTAGCCGCCTAAGACAAAGTCCTTCTTTTCCATCCCTGTAGGCGCTCTAAAAGTTTTTCCTCCAGATAGCGGAATGTTTCCATTTTTGACAGAGCTATCAAGGTAGGGAGGCTAAGATATTTATCATGGACCCCCACAGTACCCACCCCAAGAATTGCAACCAAGAACTCCTGATCCTGCAAAGAGATGTTCTTACTGAAACAAACAGCTGATTTATCACAATTCACCTTTTGGCCACTAAGCTCATCATGCTCATTAAGAACTTCTATCAGATTCTCACACTCATGGAGAGATCTGCAGAGGAACAAATAAGAATTATCAGTAAAGAACAAATGAGATATCTGGGGAGCCCGATGAGCTACTTTGACCCCTTCTAGCCTCTTATCGAAAATGGCCTTACGAAGTAGGGCTGCGAACCCCTCCGTACAATGCACAAAGAGCAGAGGAGAAAGAGGATCCCCCTGACGGAGACCCCTGGAAGGCGCAAAGGATCCAGAAGGTGAACCGTTCATGAGAATCGAGAACATTGCAGATTGTAAACATTCATGCACCCATCCTCTCCAGACAGAGTTAAAACCCATCTTTTCCAAAACCGCAAGAAGAAATGACCATTCAACCTATCATAGGCCTTTTCCATGTCAACCTTCACAGCCATGTATCCCTTCTTTCCACGGGTTTTGATTTTCAAATAGTGCATTAACTCATGCCCTATGAGGATGTTTTCCACAATCTTCCTTTCACGGATAAAGGCATTCTACCCTTCCGAGATGATTAGGGGCAGCAGCCCCGCAAGCCTCTCCGCCATAATTTTGGTTATCACTTTGTACACAAATTGGCATAGACTGATGGGTGAAGTTGTCGCATGGACTCCACCTGGTCCATTTTGGGATCAACGTTAGCCAGGTGTGATTGAAGCTACGAAGCATCCTACTTGTTTCAAAGAACGAGCAGACCGCTGCAATCACTGAGTCCCCAACAATCCCCCAGAAGGCTTTAAAGAATTTACTCGTGAAACCATCCGAGCCTGGAACCTGCTTCGAACCCATAGCAAAGACCGTTCTACGAATCTCATCAGGGAGGACCTCAGCAGTTAGGTTGGCATTCATTTCCGGGGTAACACTGGATGCGATGGGAAGTTCCGCCACCCTCTCAACCATATTATGCACCTGATTTTCCGAGGTGAAGAGAGTTTGATAGAACTTGGTCATAATTTCAGCCTACCCATGTTCCTCGGTGATCCAATCACCATCGTCATTATACAGGCTAGAGACAAAGTTCTTTTTACGGCGGGCTCTCGCGACCGTGTAGAAATAGGAAGTATTCTTATCGTGTTACACTCAGCTCTTTCCAAAAGTCAAAAATACTATTTTAACCTTGATGTAAATTGTCAAGTTTCACTATATTATCGACGAGAATTAAATATGTGAACACTCGGTTTGAACGGTGTCGAATTTGATGTAAAACGAGGGAGATATGGGCGTAGATTTATTTTTGGGTTTGAACCAAGACCTAATTAAAAAAATAGGATAATGTCTATTTTTTATCAAAAAAAAATTCAGATTCTTTTATTTTATCCAAACCTATTAAAATTCTATTAATTATCCAAATCTTTCATAATACATCAAAATATTACCAATTTTTACGTTATCGTTAATAATTTTGTAAATCTTTTCTTAGTTAAAATGCTAAAATTTTGAAATGTTCACCTTCATGAGTCTCTTGAAAGTCAGTATCATGTTGCCAAGTCAATATAACTAACAAAATTGCTAACTGAAAGTTAATATTTGGATAATTCTTAGTATTTCGATAAGTTTGGATAATACAAAAAAAGCTAAAAAAGGTTTGGATAAAAAATAGACATTACCCAAAAAGATATATGGGCTGAGTGGGTCTGGTTTGGGGTTCATGGGCTTAGGCCCGAGTTAGATTAAAGAGGAAAAAAGAAGAAGAAGAAGAGAGAGAGCTGGGCTGGCGGCCTAGAGAGATGAAAAGAAAGGGGAGGAAGAAGTGTGCCAGCGGCTCAAAAGGAAGAGATGAGGAAGAAGTGGGCTTAAGCCCGAGTTGGGTTAAAAAGAAAGGAGAAGAGAGAGGCGAATGGGCTGCAGCCTGCTCAAAAGGGAAAAAATTAAAAATTAAATACCCTTCTCCTTGCACCTGCAACGGAACGAAGAGGAAACAAGGGAACGAGAAGACATGGAAACGGCCGGAAAATCAGAGCGTCGGCAGGAGGGATTATCGTGGGAAACGGACGCGTTTAACGGATAGTGATGGGGTAAACGGACGCGTTTAACGGATTATCGTGGCTAAAGTGATAATCGACAAAGTCAATCGGGCTGAAGCCAGAGATAATCAGATGGGTGTTGTTCTTGAAGAGATCATGCAATATTTGGAAGCTCATCCTGGTTTTAGTATTCGATTTGTAGGTCGTGGTAGCAATAAGGTAGCCCATTAGGTGGCTAGAAAGGCCATATCTTTGTATCCGACTATGAGTCACTTCTTCAATTTCCAAACCTGGCTGAATTCCAGGATGTAACTATCTTTGTCTTGATTCAATATATGAATATCTTTTGTAAAAAAAAGGCCTATGACATCGAACTATTATGTCTACTAGGTCAACCCCCAACCCCCCCCCCCCCCAAAAAAAGTCGTAAATTGTGTTTATTCGGGGTTATTTTCTGGTTATCATGCAATTACTAATATTAATTATTGAAGCTTCAAGTGGAATCTCTATCTAGTGGCGGACCCAGAAATTTTGTCAAGGGTATTCACAAAATTAATTAATTAATTAAAAATTAAAATTAAAACATTTAATTCATAAAATACATCGATTCATCGCTTCTCAAAGCAAACCACAACGTGTTTTCATATTCTGAAAATTGGGAATTGCAATTGGGAATCTTGGGAGTCGCAGGGTCGTGAGATGTCTTTTATTGGGGTAGAGTTTTCATCCCCAAAGAGGAGAAGGAGATTTAATAAAATCTTAATGGGCTTAGTACTTGGATTTGGTAGATTATATAGACCTTAATTAGGGTTATTATATATTTTATTTGTAATTTCTATAACAACTATTGGTTAGTTGTTGAAGGAAACTACTATTGGTGCAAGCCTTGTCAAATTGGGAAGGGTTAAAATCTTGCCAATAATAATATCATTTTTAATGTGCTTATTTGGTCTAATTTTGCAGTCAACGTTTATCAATTGACAACCCTTGCCTGTGAATAGGTCCGTCCCTGTCTCTATCATTAGTAGCATGCTTGCATTTAGAGATTGGTTGTAGGATATGGAGCTGACTGATCATCAGGATTCAAGGCCTTTCTTTACCTAGTCAAATCAGCAAAATGGTAAAGTCAATGACTGGGAAACTTGATAGACTTCTCATAAATGGGGATTGGATTGATAGGCTCCCAGATTCAAAAGTGGAATTCCTTGCACCATTATGTTCTTATCACCGTGGAACTATCATGCATCCTAAAGTTCTAAGAAAATCATTTCCCAAGCCACTTAGATTCTTTAATATGTGGCTGCCTCATGAGGACTATCTTAAATAGTTGTTGTGGGGAACAGGTTGCGGGAACTCCACTTCGCAAGATCGAGAAAAAGTTGGTTATGCTAAAAAAGGACTTAAAAAGTTTGAATAAGGAGGGTTCTCAGATATATCAGCAAGGGGGAGAGAAGCACAACTGGAAATGAAGAAACAGCTATTAGCTCTTGAGAATCCCTCTGTTGAAAGTTATGAGAAGAAAGGCTAGCAACTGCACAATACTCACAACTACATCAAGCTGAAGAGAGTATGTCTACCTCAAAGGCTTACAAGATAGAGCACTGTTGGGAGGATACCCAAGAATTTTGACTTTCTTATTTTCTTTTCTTTTCGTTTATCTTCATCAAAACTAATCCGTACACTAATTTTCCTGTGTTCCTAGGCGTAAAATCATGATCCAACATGAAGACCACCTAAAAATGGACTACGCCAAGCTGCGGTCCTATCGCTGGTTTTCTTCAGCTTAGGCCCATCTTTTTCTGTATCCAACACGGACAATGCATTTTTGGAGTGTCGGCCCAAGCCCTTGCGCTGACCGCCACTCCCTAACCTTTTCCTCCTTGTACTAGGACTCACGAGAGTCCTTTTCCTGCAATAAAAAAGGTGGCGATTCCACCCATTTTTAGGGCCACCACTCACCCTACAAATAGGCTTTGTGTACTATGACGAGCTATCAATCTATCAAGCCATCTTCTCGAATAAAATGCCTCATTTTGTATGGGTGGTGGCAACTACTCTAAAGACTGCTAGAGAATGGGATATTATGAAAGGAGCAAGGTTCATCAATACGATAGTCTCAACCATCACTCAACAAGAAAGGAAACTCTGCCTTCGAGTAGTTTCTAGAGCTACAAATGACAAGGCCACCAAATCCTACTATGATCAACTTTGACATCCTAGCGAGGTATGGCATAAATCTGGCCGCCAACTCATGTAATTCTGAAGGAGAGTAAAAGTCCTCTGGATGTTCACTAATTCGTGCAAACCCTATCAAGAAGAAGTCCAAAACAATGGAGGACACACCCTTCAAGAAGAAGGAGTAAAGATCTATCTCTACTAACGACAAGATGGAAAAGAAGTTGAGTGAATACTCTGGGAGTCCTAAAGCAACTGGTGAAAGCTCAAGAAGGGATCAATGGTGTTATAGCTCAATGCACCCAATGAATTACAAAGCTGAATGCTAAGATAGACACGAAGTTCCAACAAAGGAGGATGTGGGAAGCTGATATCATGACCAGACTCGAGCCTTTGCAAGGAGCACCATCACACCTACAACCGAAAGACAATGAGGAGGAAGAAGAGATTGTGTACATCAAGACATAAGGGCGTAGAAGATCTTTAGTTGTCGGTTGTTTGTTTTTCTTTATTTTCACTTTAGATGTACGAGGATCACCTCAAATCAATAAAAAAAGTTTTGTTAGGCCTAAAGTCCCTTTGAACAACGATCGTGGTAACTCGTTCCTACCCTACCATAGCTCACAATCTTTTATACCATTAAGGACAATGTCAATTTTAAAGTATGAGGTGGAAATGGTTGAAAACCTTTACCTTGCCCTGTTCAATATTGCTACACCCTTAGTTGTTCGAAAATTTTCAATGCTACAATAGTTGTAATATGTGCTTAACCGTTTTTGAAAAATGTTTGTCCATAAAAAGAATTTAGTCATCCCCTACAAGCATGATCACTTCTCATCTTAGTTTATATCATTGAGTCTAGTTATCAGCACGAATGTCATATTATGTGATATATTCAAAGATTTCTAATTATGCAAAAACAATCTTCTGCTTTAAAAGGTTTTGAAAGGGTGAACTGTATCTTTAGAAAAATGCAAAAACCTACCAATCAAGACATAATTTCAGTCAAAAAATTGCCTTGGTATTTTGAAAAATAAAATGAGGGTAAGCCCAACGTGTGATGCATCTTTTCATTGCACTCAATCGAGTTTTGGAAGATATACTAGTTGAGTTTTAGTGGGGTAGTCCTACAAGGCGATGTTAGTTCCTCTCCAGTACAAGTAAAATTTGCCCCCGTTGAATTGATTGCCAAGTTAAGGATGTGTTATTAAGTATACGAATAGAGCTTTCAACGACCCTTAATTTCATTGAAAATCCTCACGAGTTGAGGAAAAGAAACTTCTAAGTTCTTACTCGACCAATAAGAGAAAGTTAAAAAGTGCTCTCCGCCATGAGAAAAATCAGAAAAAGAAAAAAATGGTTTGTTGAATGAGGAAACAAATTCAAAAATCGGAAAAAGAGATTGAATTCGAAGAAGGAAATGTGCTTTAAAAGAGATGTTGATTTGATGGTAGAAAGCATTCAAAATTTAAAAGTTTATCAAAAGGTTCAACCTTACGTGTTGAGCCTCTGATGCATGATTAGTAGTTGAGACCTGGATTATATGTATGATATGTTACACCCCGACTTTTGAATGTAGTTTCAACCAACAATAAACGAGTTAGTCGGATCGGGCATATCATACCCATACCCAAAATTGACCCTGCATTTCCGAAATTGCCGTCAGTGGTTACAAAAATGACTTTATAATTGTTCTAATTAAACCTAGATATAAATACTACCCATTTAATCATAGTTTAAACCGGCCGTTTCATTGTGCTTCGGTTATCTCTTTTCCCCTACCATTTAAACAACCTAGTTAAGCTAGAAACCAAAAAGGCGACCTAAGCTGAAGTGAGAGGAGCCGAAGATTTTTTGAGCTCTGTCGGGTTCTCCACGAGCAAGATCAACGCCCTTCCCCATTTTCTTCCTTCGACCAGGACATCAATAGCCCTAGCCTTGAAACCCCCAGATCATTTCGTTCCTTCCTCTCGCACAATGGAAGCCGCTCAGTTCCGCCGCCATCCACATGGTGACAGAAGCTACTCGATCGGCGAAAGAGTGGTCGGACGAAAGAGACTTGTCGAATCCATCTTCAGCCTTTTGGTTCAATTAATTATTGAGAACCTTCCCCTTGCTTCTCGTACAGGTGGTACGCCACTGGAAATTTTCTGTCGGGGAAGAGAATTAATTGGACACAACATAGCTAGGGAGAGGCGGATGGTTTTGCGACCGGGGAAAGAAATTAGTTGCGGCTGCGGTTTTGGTGAAGGCGAGGAGTGGAGGAGCTAATGGTCGACGAAAGACTTCTAAGCGACTAGGTAAGATACTCGCAACCACGTAATGAAAAGCCCATGACAAGTGGAAAGCATGATAGTGACGTGTGTAATGGAATGCAAGGTAGCTTAACTGCTCCAAAGGGGTTGGAATTGATGGAAGCAAGTATGGATTATGATAAAGCCAAGTGTCTGGTAACATGCAAAGAGTGGGACGTGTTCTATCCCGAGGAATTTTACAATACTATAAAGTATTGGTACTATAGTTTTTTTTCTTTATGGTACAATATGAAATTGTACCTTTAATGTTATGGTACAACTTCAAATTTTACCTATACATTTAAATTCCTTCATGGTACAACCTAAACTTATACATTTAATGTTATGGTACAACTTTAAGTTGTACATTAAAGCACCGATACTATATATCATAGTAGAAGTGCTCGTTCTATCCCTAGTTAATGATGCGTATAAAGCTTTTAGGGCTTCAATTTTAAGTAATGACCGTTGTTTTCAGTATTTATTAAAGTTATTTAAGAAAAATTTCCACTATTTTTTTCAAGTATTTGTAGTTATTTTTTTATTTTTTATTTTTTCAGTTTAACAAGGGTATTTTGGTAAAAGTAGTACCTGGCCGGGTTAGGGTGTTACATGATATTCTTGCATATTGACGTGATTAGGATTCTTTGGTGCTATTGTTGATCTTGTAAGTTACTTATACTTCTTATTTATTTATGAAGTCTTTTCTCGGAAAAATCCCACTGTACACACGTTCTTAAAAAAAATTCCCAAAATACATAAGTTATAATTTTTTTCCCCAAAATTACACATGTTTGGCATTCACCGTTTTTGACAAACGCAGTGAAGATTATCACCGCGTTTGACAAAAACGGTGACGTATTCACCGTTCTTCTCTAAAACGGTGAACAACGAGCGAGTCAATCACCGTTTTAGAGGCAAACGCTGAACAGATCACCGTTTTATTGATACACGATGTAAGTTAAACCATTTCTATAGGCCACGATGAAGCAACGCGGATCGATGACGTGGACAAACGCGGTGAATACCCCGTGTTTGTTTTCGTCAGCGATCCGCGTCGCTTTTGCTTTCACCGTGGCCGTCAGATGCGGTGAGGCGCGGATCGTGGTTTTCTTCCCAGATCCTACGCCTCACATCAAGGCACGTCGCCCCTTTCACCGTCTTCGATAAAGGCGGTGTATTCACCGTCTTCGTTAGGGATGGCAATTTACCCACCCATGGGTAATTTTGCCCAAACCCAAGTAGACCCATTTATTATGGGTAGGGTTTGGGTGATGTGTGAATGGGTTTGAGGTTTGTATATGGGTTTGGGTTAGATATGGATATTATCTAAATGGGTATGGGTTGGATATGGATATCCACTTACTTGGGGGTGTTTTAACTACACATACAAAAATTGGACCTATTTGTCAATCTTGAAAAGTTTAGGCACCAAAATGTGAGTCCAAAAAATTTTAGGTACTAAAATGTAATTTTTCATCGATATTTTGAGGATTTATATGCAAAAAAAATTAATTTAGGTACTAAATGTGCATAACTATTAAGTTTAGGTAGCAAACTGTAATTTGCATTTGGGTATGGGTACAAACCCAAATCCATATGTTAAAAACCCAACCCAACCCAAATAAATGGGTATGGGTACAAACCCATCAAACTCTACCCATCTAACATCTATTTGGATTCCATACCCAACCCAATTGGGTTGGATAGCAAAATACCCATGGGTATGGGTAATATTGTCATCCCTAGTCTTCGTCGAACACGGTGATGCTTCCCCAATTAATTTCGGCAGAACCCTTCCCCTCGCTATAAATAGAACTCTTCCCCCCACTTACAAATCACACCACAACAAATTACAATTTTTTCTCCCTCAATTTATCCGCTCTAGTCTCGTTCTAAGTATGCTATGTGGTTGCGGCTAAGTCCGATCTTCCACATCAGAAAGAATTACTAGAGTTTGACCCTAAAGCCTCCGTCCCGCTAAGCTCCCGTCCCTTACAAACCCGAACCTGTCGAACCTCTGTCCGGCTTCTGCCAAAAAATGGACGAAGAGGCTCTTCGTGTAGGTTTTTGGTTTTTTTTATTTGTGTTTTTATTTTTAATCGAAACAATTTGATTTTGTGATTTTTTTTTTATCAATCTCTGATTTCATTACTTTTTTTATAGATGGGTGCCGAGATATACGATCCTCGATTGTATATCCATTATGGGCAAAGAGATATGAGACTCTTAACCGATCAAGAAGCTCATCGCTCCCGTGCTATTTGGGATAACAATCCGGTAATTTGATTATTTATTTGCTTATTTTTATTATTTTCTAAGGTTTTATTTTGCTTGATTTAAACTAACAAATTGATGTTTTTCCTATTTTTTTTGTAGGAATCACTTATTCCCGTCGTTCATAAAGGGATCACAAACTTGCCCGCTTGACGCCCGAAACCCATACATTCCACCTTCTGGAGGGGGAAATGACGATCACCCTCAAAGACGTGGCGATCCTCACCGGGCTGCCGATTTCTGGAGATGCCATCATTGGTTCCACTCCAAACCCGAAGGAGGTTGGGGGCCGCTCGTTCTTGCTGAATTGGGATTTGACATGCCGACCACCACACCAATTCAAGGATGGGGGCATCCACCATTGAATGCGGGACAAGTGTCGGTCCCGTGGCTGGTAACTCACATCCAGAATGAGGTGGAAATCAATGACGAGACTCCGGAAGATCAAGTGAAGCGCTATGCACACATCTACCTCATTGGTTTGGTGGGTGGATTTCTGTTCCCTGACAAGTCAAACCGGTGGATTCAAGGCATATGATTGCCATTGCTCACTGGTGACTGGGACACAATCGGGGAAAAGAGTTGGGGATCGGCCGTGTTAGCTGGCGTATACCGGGAGCTGTGCACTTGCTCGAAGTTGGGAGCAAAACAAGCTGGTGCTGATGTTTATCCTACAGCTGTGGGTATGGGATGGGTTCGTTGGTAAGTCATCCTAATCTCCCTCGTAGTCTAATTATTTTGTTTTAAGGTTTAATTAATTTTGATTTATTATGTGGATTGCTTAGGTTGATGGTTTGGAACATGCCAAGCACACCCTCGATAGTGCTACAACGATGGATGAGCACAAAACTTCTTGGTTGCGAAGGCTTATGAACAACCTCTTGAGTTGTACCCAAGAGCAAAGGAGGGATGTCGTGGCGTACCCTCCCATTCCCGCTCCGGCACGCCTATCATTCCGTGATGGTGAGCCCATTGTGACCCCGGTTGAGCCCCCACGAAGGAGCAAATGCAAGCCTATGCCTACGTTCGAAGAGGTGCGTACAACTCAAGCAACCGAGCTCCTTGAACCATTTGAGTACACGTGGGCACCTGCACCGGATGTCATTGGAGGGTCATCGAGGCACGGTCCATCTCAGGAACCAGACATTTTCCCTCAATGGTTCCCTCATTTCCACCATAACAGAGTGCGATGTATCAGACCCCGCAGCAAAAAACCCCTTACCAGCAAGCTACAAGCCCATCGTAGCTACCGCCACCTCCACCTCCACCGCCATATGTAACTCCAGTTGGGGCTCGGGTTAAGAGAAATCCTCGACTAGTCGTTGAGCGAGCCCGCCAAGAAGCAGAAGCAGAGGGGGGGGGGGAAGAAGGGGTCGAGAACGTCGTGGAGGACGAGGAGGAAGAGGTAGAAATGGGGGCCATAATGAAGCAAATGAGTGAAATTATCGTGTTTATTCTAGTGTTATGTCATTGTAGTGAACTATCCATGTTGTTTTTAAAATTTTTAGGTCTTGTGATTTGAGTTTGCATTGTCTAAAAACTATCCTACGCACTTAAGTTGTCATTGAAACACTTTATTGATGACATTTCAAGTATGAATATTCTGGATCAATTTATCAAGAATTAGTATCTAAGCTCAACACGAAAAAGTTGGGAAAATCAACCACGATCACGTAGAATTCTACAGATCTCAATTCCGAATCCAAACAAGTGAGATAAGTTAGTTCAAAGCTGCACATGTCGTTAGAGTAACGTTTGTCTACTTAAAACTAAAACGAACGTATCTTATTCGTTTGAGGTCGAAATAACGAGCCGTTTGCGGCTAGGCGATCGTATCGAAAATGAGAAAATTTTAGAGTGAACAAATATAACCCATGACATCTATATAATTTTGACGACCACCGACAATTAAACAAGTAATTCAAACAAAGGGGTAATGAAAATTGGGCTAATACCACTCCAACACCCGAACTATCCCGAAAATGTCACTTGTGTCCTATTATTTCCAATATTCCATCTGTGTCCTGAACTATTATTCTGTTAGTGTTGACTGGCGTTGACCGTTAGTATTTAACAGAAAATCTAGTCAGTATTGACATGGCATCTGACGTGGAATTTTTATTATCAATTTTTATTTATTTTTCCATCTAAAATAATAAAAACAAGGAAAACAAAATGAAAAATCCCAAAATCTTTTTAATTCCTCCGTCGGTCCAGCTCCTCTACCTCGCCACTGCACTTCTCCTCTGCCTCCGCAGCATCGCCCTACTACAAGAAGACCACCTGGATTTGCTTCCCAGCTTCCTCGCGTCTCTGGTGTATAGCTCCAGCGCCCAGATAGCTAAATCGGCATAGGAGGAGTAAAGGAGGTGAATCTATTCACCATCGGTCGCCCAGAGAATCCAATCACCTCCTCCGCTATCCCCATACCCTCACTTCCCTCCGCCTTCTTTAGTCGCCGACGGAGGTGGTTGAATCTGGCCCCTTCTAGGGTTTCATCACTGAGATCCATCTGCAAGCACCTCCTAGACGACCGATCTGGTTCTCTGTGAACTGGATTTGAGGCTGCTTGCTCGAGTTCGGCTTCGCCCGATTCAATCTCTGAGTCGCCGCTCGGCGACCTGCCATCCCTCCTCGCCCAATTCAATCTATGACCACAACGCCCTCTCCTCCTCACTTTCGCCTCCTCCTCCGCCGCGGTGAGGTTTTTCATATTTGCATCATCGATTTGAAATACCAGCCACCATCGATCCTAGCCGCCACCACCTCCTAACCCTCCGTTCTGCTTCCTGAACCCAGAAACACGGTGGATTTCATCCAAATCCCAGCCACCGTGGGCTCTGTACAGAGGGATACCCTCCGCCTCCTTAATGAAACCATCTGCCCTCGTCATTTCTCTTTCTGTCTAACTATTCGCTTAAACTGGTGCAAATGGAAAGGCTATGCTCAATCAGCGAGAATGCTTTCAAATGAGTCCTTCAATTTTGCAAATCACAAAGGAAAAAGAGGGAGCAGAGGAAGGCAAACCATCATCGAAGAACTCCGCGACCTCGTTCAGTTTCGTCGCAACGAATATCTTGCACCAAGAAGAAGAATACGAAGAGTTTTTTTTATTATTTTGTTTTAAAATTTTGGCTTAATAATATTATTGAAATTACAATTTTTTAATTTTAATTAAAAAAATATGAGGTGTCAATGACGTGGCATCTATGTGGCAGCCACATTTTTGCCACGTCAACAAAAGTCAATTTCGCTTTGACCACCGTTTGGTCAACCGTTATCTTTAATGGTCAACAAAATCGGCAGGACACAAATGACACAAAGTATAATAGTTCAGGACACATATGGAATATTGGAAAAAATAGGACACAAGTGGCATTTTCGGGATAGTTCGGGTGTTGTAGTGGTATTAGTCCATGAAAATTTAAACAAGCTTACAATTTAGTACCTCATTACAAGTAAATGAAAATTAAGATAGATGACTGTACATCATTGGTCCTCGGTTATATCCGCACCATGCTGGAGTGGTTGTCCTGGGAAACGCCTCTTGTCATGACCAGGTTGTCTGCACTTGGAGCATCGCTTTGGTCCCCGCCTCGTGCGTTCAACTTGATCCATCTCATTGTGTATCCTTTCAACTCTAGGACGACCCTTGGTGCGTTTTAGGTGCAACAGTGGGATAATCAACTTTCCAGCGTATATAGGCCAATACGCTTCATCTGGCATGGGGCTCAAAGCTGCATTATATGAATTCCGTATCTCTTGTTCAGTGTAGTAAGGACTCACCAGGTTGTTTCTTTTCATGGTTATTGAGTTAGCTACTGCCATTGCATGTGAACAGGGTATCCTTTCGTTCTGATACTTTTGACATGTACACTCCCCTAATTCGTAGTGCAATTTAAGCGTTTGACGATTGTGGCCATGTCTCCCTCCACCCCATAGACCTGTTTCAACTACGAATATTCCTTCACTGCGGTCGAAAAGAACAACTTTATGCTTACTTGATTTTTCATCGTTCTTCTGCATTTGAACGAATACGTCATGTGCTATTGCATGACCAGATAGCTCCCTCCCTATAGCTTGCTGAAGCCGAGCAACTCGCCACTCGTTGACCTTCCAGTATGATATCTCCATTATGACAGAAATAGGCATCGCTCGAAGACCCTTGTACACATTATTTATACTTTCTCCATGGTTGGTAGTTGCAATGCCCCATCTGGCCCCATTGTCCATATGGAACGTCCACATGAGCAACTCTTGACCTTCAGCCCATACTGCTCCAGCTCGGTGGGTCTGACGGATCGTCCTCATCTCCTGCTCGTACTTTTTTGGTTGATGTGCAACCGCTAAAAGGTGAACAAACTCAAACTGGTCAATACATGATAAATAACAGCCCATAGTTAAATCGCATAAGATAGACATTAGTACCTGCATGCCACAGTTGATTTTTTATGTCTTTCTTCTTCCCAAATTTGTGCTGGAAATTGGCGAGCCAGTGTCAAATACACCAGCGCCATGTCCATCCCCACTCGTCGGGAAAACCACCCACGACATTCCTAATCCCCGCATGTCAATCGAATATAATCGTAATACCCTCCCGCTGTGTCACGTGTTCGTGTAGTTGGTCAAAGAACCATGCCCAACTTAAGCTGTTCTCCCCTTTCACTAATGTAAATGCAATAGGGAAAATCCGCCTGTTTCCATCAACGCCAGTGGCAATTAGAAGAGTTCCTCTGTACTTCCCAGTAAGGAAAGTTCCGTCAACCTAATTAAAATTTAGGATATGATTTAGTATTAAATATACTTAACAGGAAAGGATACAACATTCAAACAGTAACCAGTTAGTAAAATACCTGAATAACCGGTATGCAGAACCCAAACCCGTCAATGCATGGTTTAAAAGCCCAAAAAAGACGGTGAAACATCGACTTCTCCTGTACTCGAACTTGATCCTCAGTGTATACATTGTTGTATACTGGGACGAAAACAATCCCAGGATTGGACTCCTCCAATGCTCCCATAAGTCTAGGGAGTAAAGCATACGAATCCTCCCAATCACCATACACCTCAGCCATGGCTTTCTACTTTCCATCCCATGCTTTTTTGTACCTTATTGTGTATGAATGTCGGTCCTTCACCTTTGCCATGATAGATTTGACCTTGATATCTGGTTGTGCTTCGATAAGGTGCTTAATAGTTCTCCCAACTTTCTTTGCTTTTAGTTGCCTGTGATCTTGGGAAAGTATGGACGAGGAGCAAGTGTGGTTCGTCTCGACTTTTCGAATCACCCAGGCACCCTTATTCTTCATATTTGCAGCCCGCAGTTGCCACGTACTGCCCTCTGCATCATGCTTGCATATGACATGTAGTTGTTTACTGTCAGAATATTTTACCTTCCACTCGAAATTGCGCCTCAAGGCCTCTTCGGTAAAAGCATCCTGCACAGCGTCCTTCGATGTGAACGCCATACCCACCTCCAAATTGGCTGTCGGATTATACTCTGGCATAGGGACAAAGTCGGGGGCATCATTCTAACTATGTAGAAATTGAGTTGGAACCTTTGTGTAGTATGGCGTGGGTGCCTCACGAAATGTCGTCTCGTCGTCATTATCATCAATATCTTACTCCTTGTCATTGATCTCAAATCTTCCTCAGTATCCTCGTCGCTTGAGTCGAATGGATAGCTGGGGCCAGAAGGATCAACATGACCACCATCACCAACATCGTCTTCTCGCTCATGTGAAGTACGCCCTGATCGAATGGTATTCTCGATTTCAGACCACTCTGGCCCCTAAGCAGGCCATTGAACGCCATCGGCCTCAACAAATGGGGCTGGTTGATCAGGTTGCAAGTATTCTTCTGATGGCACCCATCCTGCACTACTACCTCCACCGTAGTTGCTTGAAATACCACCCTCTCCGTAACCTCCTGTGTAACCACCGCCTTCGTAGTTGCTCGAACTACCACCCCATCCGTACTCTCCTGCAAAACCATCATCATAAGTATACTGGTGAGAATGAGTTTCACCGACCGCCTCGGTCTCAACATACACCTCTTCAAGCCGCATCCCGTTATCGCTTAGGAACTGTAACATCATCGTAACCGCGTCATCATCGTTTATGACAACTTCTTGGTACACAACCCCGCCAGCACTCATGTCTGGATACCGGTAACTAATTTTTCCAAGTCTCGTCTGTCCGCTCGTAGAAACCCTGTCTGCACAAATATCACGGAGTTCTTGAAAATTGAATCACGACTCAATTTTCAGCATAGTGGATTCACCGTCCTCATAATCAATCCCTATGTCAGAGTTTGTCACCCTTCCATTCCACCGAATAATAAGCCGAAATTTCTTGAATTTACCCATATCTACAATTTACAATAAGTTAAACTATTAGCTTAAAGACAGTAAATTTAACCAAAACCATATTGTACGAATAATATTACTCCATCTAATAACTAACGTAACATAAATTCAACTAACTGTCAACAACATAAATTCAAAAATTAAGTACTAAAATTGCTACGATAAGTAATTCATAACATAACAATATAACTACTAAAAACATCATTAGGCTATAATACAAAAATTAAATCATACTATAACTACTAAAAACATCATTAAGCTATAATACGAAAATTAAATCATACCAAAAATTCCTGTTCTGTGTATTATGCTCGGTTTTGGTTGCTGAAATTTGAAGAGGGGGGAGTGGTTATGTTTTTACAACTGCTGGTGGTGTGGTATTTATAGGAAAATCTGCCTACTATTCACCGTTTTTGTCAAACACGGTGAACACCATCACCGCGTTTGTCTGAAACGGTGAACATTAGGTAGCTGTGACCTAATTTTCACCTACTAGGGGTGGGAAACGTGTGAAATACTCACCGTTTTAACCTAGAACGGTGAAGGTATTCACCGTGTTGCCCTAATACGGTGACGAATTCACCATTTTTTACTAAACCGGTGATATCTTCACCGTTCTAGTTTAAAGCGGTGAATATATCACCGTTTTAGAATAAGACGGTGAATACGTCATCGTTTTTTTTTAAACGGTGAAATATTCACCGTGTTTGTCAAACGCGGTGATATTCTTCAGTGCGTTTGTCAAAACCGGTGAATGCCACACATGTGTACCTTGGGAAATGTTTTTATAACTTATGTTTTAGGAATTTTTTTTAAGAACATGTGTACAGTGGGATTTTTTTCCGTGTTTTCTCTGTCTTTTTATTAAAGAGTTAAATATTGACGTTCTTTTTGAAAATAACATATAAGAATGAGCCGGCCCGTCCTACCCCGGTATTACCTATTCTGATCCACACTTAGTTCAAGGTGGGTATGGGTACTTGATAACTCGATATTTGCACATATTTTTTGCCACCATTCTTACACTGTTTGAGGCTCGATTCTCGTGTTTTAAGCCAATTTCACAATAGGTTGTTCTTGTATGGCGTATTTCAAGTCTTGGATCGGCTATGCATGCTTGGAGGCGAGTTTCGGGTCAAAAGCACTAAGTGGATGAAAGGAGGAGCTCGAGGGCTGAAATCCCTGGTCAGTTCATCTCACCCCCAACTGGGGAATTGCAAAGGGGACCGGGGAGGTCGTACAAGGATATCTCTGTCTGTGACCCTTAAATCCCTGATCGGGGCCTTTAACCTAAAACCGGGGAACTGCGTTTGACGACTAATCGTTGTGCGTCGTTTTGGGCAAAACCAGGCCTGGCATCAAAATACCCGACCTGGGAATCACGCCGGGAATGCGGAAGTCGGGTTTAACGAGCCGAACACATGAAATTTCATTCATTCGATTTTGGGAGCTAAAAACAAAGGTTTAGAGAGAGAAAGTGATGAAGAGAGATCCTAGAGTGCCCTAAATCAAATATCCTCACCATTGGAGCTCGATTCAAGCCTCGAGGAGTGATAATTGACAACCCGGAGCATATTTCTTCCATTTACATGATGATTACTGCATTCGACATAGCTTTCCTCTCTCTCTCTCTCTCTCTCTCTCTCTCTCTCTCTCTATGTAGTAATCCCCTCTATCACTTGCGTATGTAAGAATCCTATATTATATGTTAGGAAGAGTTGTATGAACCCTTTTCCATGATTGATTGATTGATTGATTTATATCAAATTGAAGTATATATTCAGACTTGCTTGAGTCTTGATCGAATTCTAGTGGTTCCTGCTTTGAACGAGAAAGATAATCTCTACATAGGTCAATAGAGCATCTTAAATTAGACCCCAGTAGAGGAAGTTTGAATCATATTGCCTCAGTTAGCTTACGCCGATTGAGGTTAGTCGCACACCGAGTATTCAAACTGAGAGGGTCAGGAGCACTTTAGTCGAGACTCCAGACTGTTTTAGAACTTTCCGCAGTTTAAGCATCAATCTAAGTGACTTAGGTGAATTACAACTTGGTCTAACTACGATCTAGGGGGACTCATACCTGAGTGAGCCTTCTTAATATGAATACAACCGTTACTTGCTTTCTGTTTGCTTTTGCTTTTGATAAATTTCACTCAAATTTTACTGCTAGATAACAGAAGTTCACGGAGTAGACATTAAATCTAGGAATCTAGTTGACATTTAAAACAGAACCCACTATACTCCATTTCCATACTGCGATTATACTTGGTCGTAGTTTGGTGTGTGTTTTAACGAGTCAGTACTGAGGTACCCACTTGGCCCCATTGCCATCACTATATTTTGGCCATGACAAACCATGGTTCAAAAAGGTGTGTTTAACCTTATGCTTAGGCACATCTAGGCGATAGGCAACACTAAAATGTCTCACGCCTAGGGGTTCCAGCTAGTTAGGTATCGAGAATACATTGACAAAGTAAGGTGACACCTAGGTGTTTCCGAAGCCTGATTAAATGGATCTAGGAAATCAATATTAAAGGCCCAACTAACAACATCTATGAACTCAATCTTTCAATATAACTAAAAAACTTTGTGAGCTATTGAGATATGATTGTATGAACCTGTGAGTTATTTTGCTTGTTATTAAATGATATATTGTCCAGATTACTTGTTGATGTGACTTGAATCGGACTATCAGCCGCTACGACTGGTAATCGGGGGTGTATGGGCTCAATGTTATTCGGGTTCTGGTTCTGGGCCTGGTCTGTAACCGTTTCCTTTGCCATATTGGATTAGGTTTAGACCCACATGGAGAAGTACTATTACTTCTCATACTCCTCTGTAATCTGTAATCTCCTCGATATAGTGAAATTGGCTCTCTCTCGCCCGTGGACGTAGCTAACACACATCATGTTAGTGAACCACGTAAATCGTGTGTCTTGTTTTCGATTCTCGCTTTCGTATTCTTGCTTTGTCGATTCCGACGATTTCTCGATCCGTAGCAGCGCGTTTATAACATTATTTTTTTTCTTTAAACACCTGGACACGTTTAGACATGCCTAGATGAGCTAGGCACTAAATAAGTCCTCAACTCCAGACTTACCCTGCCGCCTTCTTGAACCTTAGACATACGCCTATCTACCAGCTCTATGAACATTATAATATAGCAATTAGCATGAATATTATTCACTAATAACCGTTTCACTTTTCAAAAGTAAAAAAAAAAAAAGATTACTACATGATTAAAGAAATCAGAACAAGGACAATCATCTTAATTGAATTTGATTCCTCCAGAAAATCTGAAACAATGGTAACAATTCGAAAAACCCTCTCATAACTCTAGCATTTTACTAGTAAATGAAGGAAGCTATGAAGGATGTTCTTGCATTTTTTTACTGAAGATGCATCCTTTTTCTCCTTTCCATGCCCTAAGGTGAATTGCTAAGCCTACAGATGACCCTCCCATGGCAAAAAAGTTTTTGTATATAGTGTATCTATTTTATCTACACTCTTCGAGTAACGAATTATATATATGTTACCATAGTATTATCTAATACAATTTTTTCTTCACAAATCATCATTCTGAACAGTCTGAGGTATAAGGTTATGACAATGTCGATCACATGGATAAGGGCAGTCGATTAACTTGGTTACATTCCTGCCAAAATACCAGTCACCAACAGCCTCTGCTATTGTCTGCGCAAAACCCAATCAACCTCGCAAATGTTACCTTCATTCTACTAAAATATTTAATATGGTGTCAAAACAAAAAACAAAAAATGAATAAGATTGGTGAACCTTGTTGTGTATAGTGGGCGACTCAAGAGTAAGCCATGTGGGTTGCAACTCACTCTGACAATGAGAGAAGCATGAGTTTATGAACATCCCGTCTCTACTTGAACCTCTGTAAACAAATAACATTGCTCGCAACATCTCTCGCCTGAATCCTGAAATTTTAGAATGAACTACAGCTCTTTACATAACATTTTTGCACTTCATATGGTTAAAGATTCCCTTGATAACAATGACTTTATTATGGATAAAGTGTTATGTTATGGTAAATTTTCACCTATCATATATAAAGAAAAACACGATTTAAATATCACATGCATAATATAATTTCATCTAAATCGTAATTAATCCCAAATTGTAATCAGTACAACATATGAGTTTTCATTTTGATAATAAATCGTTTGTATAAGCGAATCTAGTACTTGTTTTCATTTAAACATCTTTCAACCACTCCATATCAATCTATGTGGTGAATGGATGCATGCACGGGAAAGCAAACTGACCTTGCAAGAGGTTAATCTGAGCAGTGCTGCACTCTGACAATTGGGTCTTGCAATTGTTCCAGAGTCCCTGCACATCCGCAGAAGGCGGGACCAATATGTGGTTTATCTGCATATATATTTGCACATGCCCATTTTTTTGTTACAACTCAAGCTGACTTCCCGATTCGAGGACTAAAATTGCCCTTGAGGAATGGGATTTAATAATTTACTAGAGATGAGATTTACCTGGTACACGTCATAAGCTGAATTCAAGAGGAAGAACGGTGCTGTGATGTATCTCAGAGCGTACTGCGGGAAGAAGCACTAACAGCCACGGCGACAAAACAAAAAAAAAAAAACAGCAGGAAACAATTAGAATTTAATTACCAGAAAAAATCATGTTAATCTTTCTGTAATTACAGTTTAAGCAACCAAAAAAACAAGAAAAAAAATTACCAGCTTGGGGTTGGCGAGGGAAGCTTTGCAGTCCTCATTCAGATTCTTCTCTGACCCCTGAAGCGTGACCAGATCCTCGTAGAAGGTCCTCATGGTATAATTTGAAGATATGTCTTTCCTGTAGAGAAATTAAATTATCGTACTCTGTTTTTCCGTTTTCGTTTTTGCATGTGTAAGAATCATGCATATATATGTGAATTAATGGTAGTGCTTACGCGTCCAGGAAGAATCCAGCGTCAGTCAGGCATTTTACCGTGGCGTTGGGTAACTTCCTGGAGAAATCATCGCAGTGGTGAAAAACTGACAATCCACCAGCAGAGCAACCGGAAAGCAGTGCCTACAGATCAGGAGGGACGAGCGGTCGGACCGTAAAAAAGGGGTAAAAACTACAGTGAGTGAGAGCTAGTAATTATTTTGGCCTGGGTAGATTTTTTTTTATTAATTACCTTGCTCGCGTCGGCCAGGCCTTTGGGGAGGAGATCGGTGATGATGGCATCCCAAATCCTCTGCCCTCTGAAGTAAAGAACCGATGACTGGTAATTCAGGCAAAATGATTGAGAAGTAAGAACGTTGATTATGGTAATTGTTAATTACAGAGATAGTAAAGAGTCAATTAAGTAGTGTTAGTTACCTCGTTGCGAAACTGGGAATCTCCGGTGAAGGAGGCTCCGTCGCAGTATCTAAGCTTCACCCGGTTCCAATTGTAAAAGTCTGATGATAATTAAGCCAACAAAAAAAGGATGCGTTACTACCTTAATTAAGGCGTAATTACTTTGTTCATAGTTGACTGTTTGACCCATGTTGCACTCCAATTTGATGTTTCTTGTTAATTAATTGATTTGTTTATTCCAATCATTGGTTCATATTTTTCTTTACATGTTATTGAATGGGGTTTGTAGGGGAAATGAGAAGTTGAGTTCACCTTGTGGTTCAAAGTTAAGACCTCCAAATTATAATTCAATAATGCTGTTGTTAGACTAAACATTTGTTGGTGTTTTTTTTTTTTTTTTTTGTATATGAGAGAATCTAGGAATTTCATATCAAAGGATTTCTCTCCAAGAGGGTTTTCTGTTTTTAGCATGATGCGCATTTAAAACGTATTAGAGCTTGAGATTAATTCTAACAAAAAAGAGCCCCAGATAAATTTATTTTCATATTGTTGAATAAATAGAATGAGGACTGCAAATTTTCCCTCGCCATCCCCAAGCTGGTAAATTGTATGTACAGGGTGATTTGTTTATGGTTTTGTAAAAAAAAAAAGTGATTTTTTTATGGAATGTGTTTGATAGATTTGGTACTCAAATTTCAAGCACCATGAATTTGAACAACTCCATTGTTTATCGAGGTAAAAAAAACTGGAACACATCCTTTCCTCCAAAAAATGCAACACAAATCGATAAGTCCCATGGATTTGAAAATTTTAAATCCAAATCCGTGAATTCTAGGAATTTGTATATCACACATTGTATTTGGAGTTTGATTGATGAAAGGTAAATTTACCAGACCTATGATGCAAAAAGTAATACATTCAATGATAAAAAAAAAAGGGTAATGTCTAGTTTTTACCCAAACCTTTTTTAGATTCTTTTATTTTAACCAAATCTATAGAATTCCTAAAAATTATCCAAACGTTAACTCTCCGTCAACTTTTCTGTTAGTAATGCTGACTAAGTATGACCATAATGAGTTGACTTCCTACATGGCGGTCAGAATACCATCATTTACTATTTTTAATAAAAAGATTATAAAAAAACAAAACAAAATCCCACCCCTCACGTGGACGAAATAAGTAACGGTAACAGAATGAATGCTCAGACTTTGATAAATTATAATACGTTTGGATAATAAATAGAATTTCTATAGGTTTGATTAAAATAAAAGAATATGAAAAAGGTTTGGGTAAAATATAGACATTGCCCTAAAAAAACCCAATTACACAAATAATGGAAAAAATTTAAATTCATAATACAACAAATTCCTAATAATCCAAACAATTCAAAACTCAAACTCTTCACTTTGAAATTCAATAACCAAACGACGGGTAAATTAGCGACGCAAAAGAGCCAGTGCCAGAAGGTTTGGAGGAAGATGCCAGACGTTTCTGTCTGCCCTGCCGGCAATCATTTTCCCTTCTGACAAAGTCTTGTGAATATATTTTTTGGCATTGCCGTTAAATCATCAATCACGTGAATGCACGTGACAAAAGTATCAACAGTAGAACATTGCATGTTCGCCCCATAACAAGTACAAAAATTGGAATTCATGGCCAACTTCAAAGTTGAATTTTGAACATAAAACTATATAGGGGAGTAGTTAGGTTGCAGTTGTAAGAGGCTATAGCGCCTCTAAACTTTAAAATATAGATAAAATTATATATACATTTTGTATCGATAAAGGATTTAGAATAATTAGTAAGACTTTAACCTCAATTGTCAAAATTTAAATAAGCTTCCCTTATTTAAATTTCCGACTTCGCTACTTAAACTAAAACCTAGATAGAAATATATATTGCATAGGAAAATTGTTCACGGCTGCTTTGGCCCATTCAAATAAAATCACGATATCATGTGATTCAATGCGTACAATTTCACAAAATTTTGTATATGTTGTATTAAATATTGATTGGAATATTGACAATTGAATCAAATTTAGTGTAGAGATAAGGGAGGTAATGTACCTGGGTTAAGAGAAACATTGTTGCTCAAGATGCCAGAAAAGACTTCTTGCTTGTTCATCAGTGTGGTGGATCCCCGCCGTGTTCCTGCTCTGATCAGGCACGAATCCACGTCGTTGCACCACCCGCCTCCCTATATGAAAAGGAAAACAAGCATATTCTTAATTACACACTATCATGATCAGGTTCGATGTTCTTTCCCTTTAATGAAACACAAACACAGTAAACTATCAAGGTTGGATGTACTTTCCCTTTATAAAAAAAAAGGAAAACATACACTCTAAACTATAGGAAATTCTTACAATACCTTGAAGTTATGGTAATTTGATGTTTTTTACCTGCTATAACAGGTTTCACAAGTTGCATTACGTAAAATACAATAGACATTACGTAATGGTTACGTAATGTGTGTTTATCTTACGTAATAGTTGAAAAATGTCATTACGGAAACCTTACGTAATAGACACTCATTTTACGTAATGAATATTAACCTTTCGTTACGTAATCTGTTGAATCATTACGAAAGGCTTACGTAACACTTCTAATTTAACTGTTACGTAAGAAATAACTATCGTTACGTAACCTTTACGTAATAGATGCATACTTTACGTAACAGTTGCAAAGTGGCATTACGGAAGCCTTACGTAATGGATGGTCCTTTTACGTAATGATATTAATCAAGTTACGTAATGTGGTAAGTCATTACGGAAGTCTTACATAACACTTCTAATTTAACTGTTACGTAAGAAATAACCTTCGTTACGTAACCTTTACGTAATGAGCGTGTATTTTATGTAACAGTTTTAAAATGTCACTACGGAAGCCTTATGTAATAGACGATGCTTTTGCGTAATGAATATTAATCTAGCGTTACGTAAAATGATAAGTCGTTACGGAAACCTTCCGTAACGCTTCTATTTTAACTGTTACGTAAGACTAAAAAGCATTACGTAATTGTTACGTAATAAACATTAGTTTTACGTAACGCGACCTATAAAACCTGCTATAACAGGTAAAAAACGTCAAGTTATAGTAACTTCAACGCATGGTAGGAGGTCTCTATCATGATCAAGGTTCGATGTTCTTTCCCTTTCGAAAGGCCAGGCCAACGCCAATGAAGAAGAATGCCCATTTCCAAGATTGAAGAAAAGGACTGAAAAAGAACTAACAATACAACAGATTCGATCTTTGAGAGGGCAACTTTTTCTAGTTACTGACTAAACAAGACTTTTGGATTGCGTATGGTGAAAGCGTGGGATATAAACAGAAGGGCCACCAAACTACCAAAGAGGAAAAGGCCGTTCGAGGAAAGTTATAGGTTGGCAACTGGGGTTTGTTTTTGGGTTGGGCTTTAATATTTTTTTTTTATATCTTTTTCTTTTTATGTATCCTTTTTAAAAAAGAATATCTTTGAGCCTCACCAGAACCTCAGAAGGCCTTTTCTTTTGTCTGTTGAAATGGTAAAGCTCTGTTCTTTTATTTTTGGGAACGCATGGCAATTTGCTTGGCAACTTGTTAGGGGCCGGTTGTTTGCTATACACGTCACATAGTAACAACTAACAAGGCGGGAAACGACGTCAGTTACCCGACAACCTAATTAGAATTTGATTTGTCCTATGTAGGGGTAAAGCATTATTATGAATTTATGATGCAATTCACAAATCAACCAAATGAACCAATTAGTCAACACAAGAAACCAAAAGAATTAAACAAATTCACAAGTAGTCAGCACAAGAAACCAAAATTAAATTAGAATGAACACATTTAATTGTCCTAAAAATCGTTATTTAAAACGATTATGCGAGCCGTGATTAGGAATGAGACCATAGATTGCTCGCAGTTGCTTGCACACATAATGACATGAAATTATTAACATTTGGATGAGAATTTATAGTGCCTAGTCCATAATTTTCAACTTATAGTTCTAATAAAGACTGAAAACACCGAGATCGAAGGCTAGCGACTGTACTTCTGTCAAAATTTGAATATTGGTTTCTTTTTCATATTTAATCCAAAAGAATATGTGATTTAATGTATTTTCATAAATAATTTAAAGTATATCTGGGCGGGTAAGGTTACCTCGAACTGCAAAAGCCAATTGGTAGCTCCAGCGCCGGAACCTCGGCGGAGATGATACGCAGGCAAGCTCCCGTCCAAGCAAACTGCCAAAACCCCCAATCCACTCCCCAATTTAATTCATGGAGCTCACCACAACAATGAGATACGACAACAATCATGTATATGTATAAGCATATACCGGCGCCGGCATCGTCGGCGTCGCGGACCAGAGTCATGGGCACCATGAGCCTTTCGTCGTCGTCGGCCGAGCAAAAGCGCGGCAGCAGGAGAAGAACCACCACGACGGTAAAAGAGACCGAGTAACCATAATGAGCTAATGTCAATCCCATCATCTTTACAGAATTCAATTCGGGGGGAGAGAGGAGAGCTCGTATTGGAGGAGGATTGAAAGGGGGGAAAAAACAGGGGATTACTCCGTTAATGGATGTACAAGGAGGAGATAATAATAATAACATTCATGGCCATGGAATGTTATTATATAGGAGAGCGTGAATTATTAAATGGGGAGAAAGCAAGAAAATAAATGCGTAAATGGAGTAATTAAGGCAGTAAAGCCGCGCTCAAAGTTAAACTTGGAAGCTTCGGTTTTGGTTAATGAATGGGGAATTTAGGGGCAGAGTAAGTTATAAAAAAAAAATAGAGTGACCCTCCAGTCCAGAAAAGGAAGAAGGGAACCCGGAATAGGGATGAAGTGAAGGTGGAAATTGGCTTCTTCTTTTGGGTATTTGGAGCTGGGAATGGAAAAGTGGGAGCCAACTAAGATTGGGAGATGAGATTTTTGGGCGGGGGGAAAGAGACGGGAGAGGAACAGAGAGAGCTCTCGTTTTGGCTTGGTGGAGGAAGGAAGGACCCAACTCAACTGGCAGCCTAACTGAAAATGACGGAACAGATGAGGAATAAGATATAGGAAGGAGAAGAAGGTGGTGATGATGAAGATGATTGAGAGTTGGGAGAGAGGCAATCTGATCTTGAAATGTGATATGCTAAATTACCAGCCAGCAGGTGTAGTCTAAGGTGGATGCTGGCGGATCGTGGGCTTTCTTTTCTATCTATCCAAAAAAGGTTGACAACAAGTGATAGCAAACTGATAAGAAGATTCAATAAATCGAAAACAGAAACTGAACACCGGATTTACGTGGTATCCCTGGATAACCAGGACTAATCCACGGAAGAGCGAAAGCTCTTCTAGCTACTGATTTTACTGAGATCTGATTTTAAACGGCTAACAGAATACCCTCTTTCTAGCTACTGATTTTACTGAGATCTGATTTTAAACGGCTAACAGAATACCCCTAACAGCTAGCTATCTCCAGCTACATATACTACTGTGGCCGAGCCTTCTAGGGCAAGCTCTACATCAACGTGCCACCCTAGTGCATGGGCTTTCATGGGCCATTAATATTGGGCCAGCTCGAGTCTCAGCCCAAGTCACGGGCCGAGTCTGTTGGAGAGACAGCCCATAGTGAAGGATCCGCGGCTGCCTGTTGCATGGTCATGAGACCATTCCCACGTAGCATAGAACTTAACCTAGCTGCTGTATCTTTGAGTATAAGTAGACCTGTAATGCCTATTGGCAGTGTAACCTAATCATCAATAAGATCAGTAGCTGGAGAGACTTCTCTCTCCCGTGGACTAGTCCCGATCATCGGGGATACCACGTAAACTCTGTGTTCCTTTTGTTTCCTTGCTCTCGCACAACACAAACTTATCATGGTATCAGAGCGCCGATTCTAGGGCTTGCTCTTTTTCAATCCTTGCGTCGACATGAGTGATTCTGAAGAGTCAAAGAACACCACCGCCGACGGCAAGAAGATCATCAATTTCGGCAGCGGGTCGTCTGGACCATCGACTGTCATGGATCCTTCGTCAGCGCTGTACCTTCACCCGTCGGACACCACGGGACAGCAGCTGTCAGTTGGGGAAGTTCTTACCCCCACCAATTATGGAGAGTGGGTCGTCGATATGACCGACTCACTCATCGTCAAAAACAAGTTTGGATTTGTCGATGGGACTATTCCCAAACCAGTAGATGAGCCCGAGAATGGGCCTTGGAGTCGCTGTGATGCGGTAGTTAAAGGCTGGCTGCGCACATCTATGAACAAAGAAGTTCGCAGCAGCGTTCGGTACGCTAAAACATCAAGGGAGATATGGCTGGATTTGAAAGAGAGGTTTGGCCAAGGCACTCTGACAAGAAGCTATGAGCTTCGCCGCCTCACTGCTGGTCTATGGCAGGAGAAGCATAGTGTGTCTGCTTTTTACACACAATTGAAGAACTACTGGGAAGAAGCACAGTCGATCTATCCGCCCGAGCGATGCACGTGCGGCCAATGTAAATGCGATCTAGAACGTCGGACACGCGATCGCGAAGACTGTACTCGGTTGCTTGATTTTCTTATGGGGCTGGACGAGAGTTTCAGTACTGTCAGAAGCCAAATTTTGGCTATGAAACCTCCGCCGTCCCTAGCTGAAGCTTTTAATATTGTTTCCAATGACGAGAAGCAGCGCCTGCTGGCGCAGCGTCGACGTCCTGGGTCCGAGGCGGCCGCTTTCGCTTCGCACGGAGACACAAAAGGGGATTCTGGTCGTGACCACAACCCTCGCCCATCCCGCAGCGAGTCCGGACGCTCACGATCGGACGATGCGTCACCTGACTCTCGAGGTGACACTGCTGCTAGGCCTCGGATCCGATGCACACACTGCGGCAAGCCGGGCCATCTCAAGGAAGCTTGTTACGAGATTATTGGGTGGCCTCCCCGTGACAAGCAAGGCACATCAGATCGTGGGGAGAGACGACCCCGGCGCGGTACGCGAGATGGGCATCCGCGTGCGTCCCAGGTTGAGGGCGACACGAGTCCGGTTCCAGGCTTCACGATGCAGCAGTTAGAGCAGCTGAAGAAGTTCTTTGATCACTCCAAACCTGCCGATGATCCTTCAGCTAGCATGGCAGGTACTTTCCTTGACTCTCCTGAATGGTTAATTGACTCGGGGTGCAACGAGCATATCACCACCGATTCATCGTTGTTTTGTGATACGGTTTCTCGTATGGGGAGTCAACCCGTTCGGCTGCCAAACGGTGAGCAAGTGCCAGTAAAGCAGGTTGGCACAGTTCGGCTGCCCACGAGGCTTAATCTCGAACGTGTTCTGCATGTCCCACAGTTTCGCTGTAACCTGTTGTCGGTAAGTCGGTTAACTCAAGATAATGATGTTGCATTAATATTTATGCGTGATATGTGCATCCTTCAGGACTTACACTCCAGGAAAGCGATTGGGAAGGGTGAATTGCGTGATGGTCTCTATTACTTGTAGTTGTTCGAAAGTCACGAGTGTTTTGTGTTTGCTGCGGGGAGTGCCGGACGTGTTGCACAGGAACGGTGGCATGAGCGCCTTGGTCATCCATCTTTGGAACTTTTGTCACAGCTTGGTTCCACTATTTGTTTGTCTATTAGCAGACCTTTGAGTCCTTGTCACCCCTGCTCAAGGGCTAAACAGAGTCGCTTGCCTTTTTCCTCTAGTTCCATTAAAACTACATGATGTTTTGATTTAGTTCATATGGATATTTGGGGCCCTTACAGACAGGCTTCACTCAGCGGTGCTTATTGTTTTCTCACCATTGTAGATGATTACAGTCGTGGGGTTTGGGTTTATTTACTCAAGTTCAAATCTGATGTAGCTCGTTTTATATCTATGTTCTGCGAAATGGTCAGGACACAATTTGGCAGGCAGGTACGCCGTATACAGGCGGATAACGGTGCAGAATTTCAGAGCAATGCTCTGCTTGATTTCTATGACCGATCAGGCATTGTGTTGCAAACCAGCTGCACAGATACGCCACAGCAGAATGGCGTTGTGGAGCGAAAGCATCATCACATTCTCGACACCGCTCGAGCACTACGGTTCCACGCTGGCCTACCTTTGCGATTCTGGGGAGAATGCATACTCACTGCAGTCTATCTTCTCAATCGCCTTCCAACCTCGGCAACTGGTAAAACTCCGTTCGAGGTTCTGTTTAATCGGTCAGCTCGTTATGATCATCTTCGGGTTTTTGGCTGTCTTGCCTATGCAAAGGATAATCACAAACATATCCACAAGTTCGCCGAACGGGGGCGTGCCTGCGTCTTCCTGGGCTATGCAGCGACCCAGAAGGGCTATCGCCTCTTCGATCTTGACACTCAAAAGGTACTGGTCTCTCGTGATGTTGTTTTTCATGAGACTCATTTCCCGTTCCGTGCGCAGGACCCCAATGAATACCATTGGCTATCTCCTGCCGTCTTCGACGATGATTCCCGACCAGAGGAAGGGCCAGCTTGCGAATCGCCCTTGGAAGATTTCCCCAGCTCGTCCGTCCCTGCGAACGGGCTGAGTGGGCCGAATGGGCCAGCTCCGTCGTCCGCCCCTGCAAGTGGGCCAAGTGAGTCGCCCCTGTCGTCAGGACCCCGTCCATCTCCCAATCCGCGGCCCAGTCCGTCGCGGTCCAGTCCGCTGCCACCGCCAACTGGATCGGGTCTCGAGTCGGTGGAGCGCCCCTCTGTGGATCATGGGCCAGCTCGTGCTACCCCCTCTAGTCAGCTGGACCAGCCCGCCGTAGAAGATGAGGCCGTTCCAGTCTTGCGGCGTAGTGACCGCCACCGCTCTCGGCCAAAGCGCTTTGATGATCATGAGACCGAGTTCGCTGGCGCAGCTAACATCAGGTACCCGCTGGCCAACTATGTTTCTTATGCTAATGTTTCAAAACACTACCGGGCTTTTCTTGCAGCTGTGTCTAAAGAAGATGAGCCCCGTACCTTCAATCAAGCGTTCCGCCAAGCTTGTTGGCGCGCGGCTATGGCTGCTGAAATAGCAGCTCTTGAACAAAACAAGACATGGACTCTTGTTGATCCTCCTCCCAATCGTCGCATTGTTGATTCGAAGTGGGTGTTCAAAATTAAATACAGGCCGGATGGCTCAATTGAGCGTTACAAAGCGCGGCTGGTCGCAAAGGGTTTTACGCAGGTCGAAGGCGTAGATTTTCACGATACATTCGCACCTGTGGCCAAGCTTGTCACTCTTCGCTGTCTGCTCACAGTTGCTATCAATCGCGGCTGGTTTCTGCACCAGCTTGATGTCAATAACGCATTCTTACACGGAGACTTGGAAGAAGAGGTGTATATGCGTATTCCCCCTGGGTTTGCAGCACCAGGTGATCATCGTGTGTGTAAGTTACACAAGTCCATCTATGGGTTACGGCAGGCGTCACGGAATTGGTATCAAAAGTTCACTGCAGCTCTCTGTGAAATGGGTTTTCGGTCTTCACCAGCCGACCATTCTTTGTTCATCTATCAGCATGGCGCCACCTTTGTTGCTGCTTTGATATATGTTGATGATGTTCTTCTTACAGGAAATGATCTTGACTTCATTTCGCGCGTGAAGGCCTTCCTTGATCGTCAGTTCAGTATTAAGGACTTGGGGCCGATGCGCTACTTCCTTGGCATCGAGGTTGCCCGTTCTCCCCAAGGACTTATTCTCAGTCAGCGGAAGTATGTTCTCGATATTCTCGAGGAAGCCGGGGTTCAGGCTGCTCGTCCCAGTGCTTTTCCAGTAGAGCAGAATCATCAGTTAACTAAAGCAGGTGTGTCCGAGCCGCTCATTGATGGGTCTTCTTATCGACGTCTCATTGGCAGATTGCAGTATCTCACGGTCACCCGGCCGGACATTACGTATGGTGTTAATATTCTGAGCAGGTTCGTGCACTCGCCTACTCAGGCTCACATGGATGCCGCTTTTCGCATCCTCCGGTATCTGAAACAGTCTCCAGGACAAGGCCTCTATCTTCCGGCGCAGGGGGTCTTGATCTTGAAGCTTATTGTGACGCGGATTGGGCTGGTTGTCAGAGTACGCGTCGTTCTACTACAGGTTTTTTCATCACCCTTGGGTCCGCCCCCATCTCTTGGCGCACCAAAAAGCAACAGGTTGTTGCTCGCTCTTCGGCTGAAGCTGAGTACCGTGCTATGGCCAGCACTGTGAGTGAAGTACTGTGGCTTCGCTGGTTGCTCCGTGAGCTTGGGGTTTCCATCACCCATGCCACGCCACTCTACTGTGATAACCAGGCCGCCTTACACATAGCGGCTAATCCGGTGTTCCATGAGCGTACCAAGCATGTGGAGATGGATTGTTATTTCGTTCGGGAGCGGGTTGTTTCTGGTGATATCGCTCCTCGCAAGGTTAGTTCTGAGCTACAACTCACGGATATATTTACCAAAGGGTTGGGTACTGATCGCTTCCGATTTCTGCTCTCCAAGCTGAACGTTCGAGACCTTCACCGTCCAGCTTGCGGGGGCGTATTGGGCCAGCTCGAGTCTCAGCCCAAGTCACGGGCCGAGTCTGTTGGAGAGACAGCCCATAGTGAAGGATCCGCGGCTGCCTGTTGCATGGTCATGAGACCATTCCCATGTAGCATAAAACTTAACCTAGCTGTTGTATCTTTGAGTATAAGTAGACCTGTAATGCCTATTGGCAGTGTAACCTAATCATCAATAAGATCAGTAGATGGAGAGACTTCTCTCTCCCGTGGACTAGTCCCGATCATCGGGGATACCACGTAAACTCTGTGTTCCTTTTGTTTCCTTGCTCTCGCAACACAAACTTATCAATTACTACGTAAGGGCTGCTAATTACAAGATGGGCTAATCATAAGAAAGATACTAATAACTATCCGCTAACAGCCTCCCCCAAATTGATGCCGAGTTCTCAGCATCAATTTGTCTCCCAGATATCAATGACGACTCGTAGAGAAGGCTTTAGTGAATAGATCAGCAACATGTTCCTCAGTCTATATATGTTGTAGCATGATAGTCCCATCTCGAACCAGATCACGTATATAATGCACATGGATTTCAATGTGCTTTGTTCTGTCATGAAGAACGGGATTAGTAGCAATTCTGAGGGCGCTTGTGTTGTCAACATGGAGTTCCATTGGCTTTGGACAGGACACTCCCAAATCTGCAAGAAGACGATGGAGCCACACTAATTCTGAACTGACTTCGGACATTGCACGATACTCTGCTTCGGTGGAGGACTTGGATACTTTATCCTGTTTCTTACAGCGCCAGGAAATGAAAGATCCGTCAAAATGAACACACCAGCCTGAAGTTGAGCGACGTGTATCAACACATCCTGAAAAGTCTGAATCAGAAAAACCGTAAAGAGAGGCATATCCAGTCGAAGGAAATAAAAGACCACAATCTTGAGTCCCCTGCAAATATCTTAAGATACGATGAACTGCAGCCAAATGATCAACTCTCGGATCAGTCATAAACTGACTAACAACCTACACAGCATAGGAGATATCGGGACGAGTAGCAGAGAGATAAATTAAACTCCCCACTATACTCCGATACTGTGACCCATCCTTAAGTCTATCTCCTGAATCACGATGCAGCTTTAAATTGAGTTCCATAGGTGTCTTGACTGGTTTGCAGTCTTCGAACTGATAATCCCCTAGAAGATCGGTGATATACTTTCGTTGACTTAGGAGAATACCTTTGGAGGTGCGACTGACCTCTAACCCCAGGAAGTAAGATAGTTCTCCTAAATCCTTGATACGAAAAGCGGATTTGAGATCGTCTTGAAGTTGAGGGATTCCTTTAGCATCAGACCCTGTGATAATCATGTCATCAACGTAAAGCAAAAGAACCACAATTCCAGCTGAAGTTACCTTGGTGAAAAGAGAAGGATCATTCAAACTCTGTTGGAGACCAAGACTGCAGATAGTCGACTGGAATTTTTCAAACCAGGCTCTAGGAGCCTGTTTAAGCCCGTAGAGAGAACGATGCAGAAGACAGACTTGATCAGGACGGCCGACAGTGTATCCCAGAGGTCTCTCCATATAAATTACTTCCTCCAAGTCACCGTGGAGAAAGACGTTCTTTACATCCATTTGAAGAAGCTTTCAATCCTGTAGAGCAGCCACGGAAATTAGAGTACGAATGGTGGACATCTTGGCGACGGGAGCAAAAGTTTCGTTGTAATCCACCCCTTGCTCCTGGGTGTAGCCAAGAGCCACTAAGCGGGCTTTATGTCGTTCAAGGGAACCATCCGGAAGAAGCTTGATGTCATAAACCCAACGACATCTTATTGTTGGCGGACATGGTACAGGGCGATCGACAACGGTCCAGGTATGATTGGCATGTAGAGCTGCAAATTCTTCATTCATTGCGTTATCCCACACTGGATTACCGCGAGCTTGGCTGAAGCGAGTTGGGACGATATATGTACCCACCCCATGCGCCACATAGTCTTCATAATGAGGGGGAGGGACTCCCTTTGTAGTCCACAGAGATCGCCGAGCAGGAGGGGCCGATACAGGAGGTGGCGATGCTTGAGGAGTACTCTCGGTACTAGATGAGGACACAGGAGGAGAAGTGTTGCTGGTGGGCGCTGCAGAGGAGCTGTCATAAATGCTGGCGGTATTAGGAGGTGTGGCAGAGGGAGTAGTGGTCGAAGAAGTGCTAGCATGCAAGCTGTCGGCGCTGTAAGGAGTGGCAGCTGGGGAAGAAGTTGAAGCACCGCTGGTCTAGCTGGGAGAAGTGACAGGGGGGCAAATCATCATCAGAGGGCGGATCCTCGGGTGTGAGCAGATCAAGATCATCATCAAACACCGGCAAAGGAGACATAGGAAAAGGAGACTCTACTGACTTGGCTTCCTTAGCATAAAACATGAGATGTTCAAAGAACACGACCGTACATGCAATTCTAATGCGTTGAGCAACAGGATCGTAACAAAGATAACCTTTGTGAACGTCACTATACCCTAGAAATGCGCAACGCGCAGTCTTAGAGGTCAATTTCGTGCGTTCACGCTTAGTTAACAGAACAAAACAGAGGCACCCAAAAACACGCAAACGAGAATAGTCCGGGTGACGAGAATACAAAGCATAAAACGGACTCTGATTTTGTACAACAGGAGTAACCTGGTAATTTATTAGCCTCACCGCAGTAGCAACTGCCTCAGGCCAAAAACGACCAGGTATGTTAGACGCAAGAAGCATAGCACGAGTGAGCTCGACAACATGCCGATTTTTCCGCTCAACCAGCCCATTTTGCTGAGATACTCCGGGGCACGACATTTGACTCAAAATACCACGAGACTTATAGACTTCATGCAAAGGATGAGAGCTAAACTCACCACTGGGATCAGACCTAATAATTTTAACAGTATGATCAAACTGAGTCTGAATCATATTTAAAAAATCCACAGCTACAGAACGAAGTTCAGATTTCACATGTAAGAAATATATCCAGGTAAAACGGGTAGCATGATCAATGAACAGAGCGAAATAACGAAATCCTAGACGAGATATAACAGGTGAAGGTCCCCAGAGATCGGTATGAATAACATGAAAAGGCTCGGAGATAACAGTAGTACTTAATGGAAAAGGAATAGACGAGGTTTTGGCTTCAACACAACTCGTACAAAAATGATTTCTAGACTGACTAATAGAATGTTTACCAAGCAAATTTTGTTTAAACATAAAAGAAAGACGACTTGAATGGGGATGACCTAAACGTGCATGCCATAGTTCCCAAACTTTATTAGCAAGACTAGCAAAGACAGGATTCAAACTAGAACTAGGCTCACGAACAACACTACTAGACTGAACAAACGACCGAAGAGATGATGATGACTGATCTTGAAGCTCTTCTAAGTGGAACACCCTTCCCCGTTTACTCCCTCTTCCGATCTGCCTCCCCGTCTTCGTATCCTGTATAAGACAGCCATTTTCCGCAAAAGTAACAGAACAACCATACTCAGTCAATTGTCCAACCGATACCAAGTTTGGAACTAAATCCGGAACATGCAAAGTTTGATGAAGATTAATGCTAGGAGATGACACATTCCCTACGCTTTTGACGTCCAACTTGGTACCATTAGCTACCATTAACCCCATGTGATTAACAGGCTGTATATCATTTAATTGACAAGAGTCTGAGGTCATGTGATTGTAACAAGCCGTGTCAAGCAACCAGGGGGACTGACGTTTACCTGTTCCATGGAGAGTAGCAAAGGCAGATGTAATGGCTGTAGGAAGTGACTCCTGAAGTGCTGCCACCGCTCGTGTTAACTGCGCAATGGATGCATCCGAGGAGGACCCTGCTCTCGAGCTGCCTGCTGTGTCCGAGACCACTCCAAAAGCAGGACGGGCATGGAATCCTTGTGCAGGTCGAGCACCACGAACAGTTGGGGCTGTCGCATCTCCGCCTACATAACGTGTTGCATTTCTCTCCCTGGTACGACACTCGAGTACATAATGCCCCATTTTCTTGCAGTAGACGCAGTAATTTCGGCGGCGGCAATGCTTCACAAGATGTCCCTTCTCATGGCAATGGTGGCATTCAAGTTCAGAGTTTGGCACTCTCCTGTGAAACTGTGGTTTCTCCACTACGTACGCATTGAAATCTGCTCGAGCATTAGATGGGTGAGATGAGATAGCAGCAAAGGTTTCTCCAGCACTTGCCCTGACATCAAACTGCGCCTGGGTTCTCAGCCGAATTTCCTCACTGATAAGGTGTGGAAACACCCCAGTCAAGCTCAAATCATCTCTATTTAATAGACTAGACCGAACATGTTCAAACTCGGGACGCAAGCGCGTAAGGAATTGCATCAATCTTGTTTGTTGTCGTTCACTGATCATCTCATCGGTAACAGCCGCGTTGGGCCACAAGGCCGCATTGAGCAGATCCTGTTCAGTCCAAATCTCTTGGGCTGCATTGAAGTATTCCGCAATGGAGCGGTCTCCTTGTTCCAGCCGGCTCAACGCAGCTTGGATCTCGAACTGGCGTGCCGCGTTGACAGTGGAGTAGAGAGTCGATAGATGGCGCCACATTCGATTTGCAGTGTTGAAAACACGGAGACTTAAACAAGTTGGAGGATCGACAGAACCCAACAACAGTGACCTCACACGAGCGTCATTTTGATTCCAGTCAGATACTGCCTTTTCGGTAGCCGCAGCGCCGGTCGGCTTCGGAGTTGTCCCATCTAAAATACCCAGTAGACCTTTCCCTTCGACACATAACCGGAATTGAAATTCCCACAGAGCATACGTTGTAGGAGTTAATCGAGCAATGCTCCTTTCAGAATCGGTCGCGGTTGGCTCTGATACCATGATAGCACACTGATAAGAAGATTCAATAAATCGAAAACAGAAACTGAACTCCGGATTTACGTGGTATCCCTGGATAACCAGGACTAATCCACGGAAGAGGGAAAGCTCTTCTAGCTACTGATTTTACTGAGATCTGATTTTGAACGGCGAACAGAATACCCCTAACAGCTAGCTATCTCCAGCTATATATACTACTGTGGCCGAGCCTTCTAGGGCAAGCTCTACATCAACGTGCCTCCCTAGTGCATGGGCTTTCATGGGCCATTAATACGTAAGGGCTGCTAATTACAAGATGGGCTAATCATAAGAAAGATACTAATAGCTATCCGCTAACAACAAGAAGCCGTTTTGATGAAAAGTATGGCTTACTTCGTTGATTAGATTCAACACAACTTTGTTAATGAGATTTTAGCGAGATATTGATATATGACACCTAGTCACCTACAGGGTAGATGAGTGATTTTGACAAAATAGTTTAGATATGTTTGCGTATTTAGTTTGTGGGTTTAACTAGAAAATTCGCAATTTGCTTGCTTTTATAACGAGTTGTTGTGCTATGTTCTGAACCGCGTTTTGGTACAATGTAAAATGTGTATAATAGGCTATAGACAGTATGCAAAGAAAAATACAGTTGCATTTATTAATTGCATGGTTGGTCACTGATATTACAAAAAAACGTTCAAGTTTGGTCACTTGAAATATTTAAATCTATTGGTGGTACTTCAGTTTACTGAAACCGTTCACATTTGGTCACTCTCCGTCCAACTCCGTTAACTTTTGGTTAGGTGGCAGTCAACTCTAAAAGTTGAATGTTAAATGTGTAACGTTGCAATATAAAAATAATTAAATAATTAAAATTTAATTTTGTAAAATTTCCACCTCATTTCTAACTATTAATAAAATAAAATAAAATAAAATAATTAATTATTAAAATTAATAAGAATCCTCTCGTCTCCACCAAGGCAGAGGTCCTTCATCCCCTCCCCGCCGCCGTCCACCGCCAAATTCTGCTCCGTCAATGTGAACCTATTCCTCCTGGTCCTCCCGCTGATCCTCTTTTGCCCCTTCTTCTTCCTCACCTCCTCCGCCTTCGTCGATCCTTTCTCCGCCGCGTTCGCGCCGATCGCCTCCTACTTCCTCAACCTCTCTTCCGCCGGTGATCGTTGGGTACCGCGGTATTCTGAAGCGGCGAAGGAGGTGTTGCTAAACCGGTCGAGGATCACGTTGTGCCTGGTCGGCGGAGCGCGGCTGTTCGAGCTCACCGGTCCGTCGATCGTGAGGAACGTCCTGCTCCGGTATCCGAACGTCGATCTCTTCCTCCATAGCCCCCTCGACGAGAACGCGTTCAAGTTCTCGCTCCTCAAATCCGCGCCGAGGATCGCCGTCGTTAGGATCTTCAAGCCCGGTTACATCCCCGAGACCGAGTCGTACCTCCGAGTTCTCACCGCCTCAAACTCGCCTAACGGCATCCAGGTATTTTTTTTTTCTTTAACGGATGATCGATTAATTTAATTAATTAACCCCGCCGGAGGACCTCCGTCTCGACGGAAGAATGTACTCATCCTTCGCGGAGAAGACTATGAACTCGAGCGGCGGCCGCCATTGAGATTCTTCAAAGGAATCTATTAATTATATCTAGGACGCAGCGTCGGAGAAGAGAGGATTCGCGGTTTGTTATTAATTTTAATAATTTTTTTTTTTTTTTAATAGTTAGAAATGAAGTGAAAATTTTAAAAATTTAATTTAATTTATTAAATTATTTTTATATTTCCACGTCACACATTTAACAGTCAACTTTAAGAGTTGACCGCCACCTAAGCAAAAGTTAACGGAGTTGGATGGAGAATGACCAAACGTGAACGGTTTCAGTAAACTGAAGTACCACCAATGAATTTAAATATTTCAAGTGTCCAAACTTGAACGTTTTCTGCAATCTCAGTGACCAACCATGCAATTAACCCATCATAACTGAGAGCGCAAGATAATTTAATTGATACTAATAAAAAAAGAATCGTGAAAGTAAGAACTATCCAACAGTTTTGTGATATGAAGGAAAAGTATTATTCTGCAAGGGCTGAACATTGCCTTTTTCTTTTGGGTTAATACCTTGTTATGGCCTGAACTATGACCAAGTAATCAACTTTGGCCAGTGGTTTGAGAAATTAACATCCTGGCCCGATCTATGCAGCATATTGACAAAATTGGCCTGGAGCGTGGTTTGACCGTTTGTTTGGACGGTCAACACCGTTGACTGTTAGTCAACTGTCCAGGTCACTGCCATGTCAACATAAAAAATTACAATTTCATTTTTCTTTTTATTTCATTTACAAAAATTGAATAATTAAAAAAAAAACAAAATCCAAAAATTTTGGCCCACCCATCCCCACCTTATCCCCTCACCTTCTTTCCTTTTCGGTCAATCCCTATTCCATCTTCTTCCTCCTTCTTCCCCGACGAGCTCTTTCTTCCTCCTTCTTCCTCCTCTTCCGTGGCTCTCGAGGTTGAAATTCTCACTTGCTTAGGAAGATCCGAAGCAGATGTGCTGTAGATATGAAGTTACAGAAACATACCAGAAAGCTTTAAGCTGGAAAGTAAAGAGATGAACCCAAATCAGTAACCACTGACCAACCACAATGCCTCAAACTCGCGCGTAACGTTACAGCCCTCTCCATTTTTTTTTTTTTGGAAATGAACTATGTCATTAAGCACCACAAAGCCAAAGAATTCTTACAACTTACAAGCCAAGAGACTCGGTCAAAATACCACAGGAAACAAACAAACACCCAACAAAATAATCAGCGAAGTTCAATTGCAAAAGCAATTACATCAAACTAGACAGCCACCCAGGTAACAAAAGGCCATTACAAACTCTGCGCGCAATCATATCAGCATCCTTCACAACCTGTCGACGACGAAACACCACCTCGACATCCACCAAACTATCAAGGTTTGAACGAATCTGAGCAATAGTTGCACCGCAACTCAAAGGCCACCCGTCAACATCCTTCCTAAGGGCATCCACTACAAACAAACGAGCTGATATAGTCATACGTCGGGGAAGAAGGAGGAAGAAGATGGAATAGGGATTGACCGAAAAGGAAAGAAGGTGAGGGGATAAGGTGGGGATGGGTGGGCCAAAATTTTTGGATTTTGTTTTTTTTTTAATTATTCAATTTTTGTAAATGAAATAAAAAGAAAAATGAAATTGTAATTTTTTATGTTGACATGGCAGTGACCTGGACAGTTGACTAACGGTCAACGGTGTTGACCGTCCAAACAAACGGTCAAACCACGCTCCAGGCCAATTTTGTCAATATGCTGCATAGATCGGGCCAGGATGTTAATTTCTCAAACCACTAACCAAAGTTGATTACTTGGTCATAGTTCAGGCCATAACAAGGTATTAACCCTTTTCTTTTAGCTTTCATTTTACTTGGCATTTTGATCATAATATCAAGATGTAACGAGAGATTTGGCGTGATTGAGAGAAGCCATAGTGGCTGAAGAAAGGAGGGCGACAACGTTGGCGCCAGGGGAGTCCACAGAGAGGAGAAGCCATAGTAATATATTGTTTATGGGATTGGAAATTTGGATTGGATGAGTTTGATTTTTGAATTTGATTATTTTAATATATTGTTTGGTGAGATGGCAATGTGACATGACAATTTTCGATGGAGAGTTGACGGAATTACTAACTACTAAGTGATCGATTTGTTAAAATTGAATCGTAAGTGACCAATTTGTTAGTTACTGCAAACGTAATTGAACTTTATGCTATTAACCAAAGGAGGCAGATTCTGTGATGCAGGCACGGTACTAGTGCCGCCTGATTTTCAGTCGTTGGATTTATTGTATTTAATGAGCACCATTGATTGTTAACCACCATTTAACCAGAATAGGTTGAACCTATTATCTTTGGTTAAACCTATTTTATTTTATATTTTAATCGTTCACATAATAGCTGCAATCTCCGGCAATCAGATCTCTCCGTGAACCAAAAACTCAATCCCCTCATTTTCTTCTTCTGCCTTTCATCTCATCATTACTTTACCCCCCAAAAATGGCGACGCTGTGAAGATTTATACATTTTTCTTCAAAGTGCGGAGCGTCGTCGGGGAGTCCCACCACCAGCCCGGTCATCCACCTCCACCGCCGCAAGCCCTCTGCATGCTCCTCTCCCGTCGCACGGCCGCCGCCGTCAACCACCATCACTACCCACCAGGCCGCGGCGATGTACACGGGGTCCAGCAACAGGATCTTCCGTCAGATTCTAATAGCAGAAGAACGAAATGGAAGAATTTGTTGGTCCCTTTCCCGCCGCTAGAAGATGAACCGGGCCAAATTCCTGCATCCAATTTTGTTTTCGATGCCCGGGATTTGTTCGGCGGCCGACATTCGAACACCCAATAGTGAACTTGGGAGAATCGAGGGTGAAGGATCTTATCCGAGATTCTAGCTGTTGGCATTAGGGCTGGCAACCGGTCGGTTTCGGTTAAACCGAGACCTGACCAATGCCCACCGTCGACCGACCCCCCCAGCAGTCCTGGTTAGCCGCAAACCGCCCGCGGACCGGGCGGTTTTCGGTTTAGGTGCGGTTTAACGGGGGCAACCGAAAATGTTAAGACCGGTTTGGTTTACATGCATAACCGACCATAGGTTAGGCCACCGCCGTCCAAATCAGCGTCAAAAGTACGCCGCTTGCAAAAATCCCCAAACCGAGACCTTCATCTCCCCTTTCACCTCCTTCCACTCCCCGCTCGCAAAAATCCCCAAAATGCAACCAATCGTCGCCACCGCCGATGGGTAGATCTGCATCTCCACCACCGCCTTCGCCATAACTCTCAGTCCTCCTGGCAGGTCCGAGTCCAGAGTGTGAAGGGTGTTGTTGTCGACAACAGAATTTACTCCGGCAGCGGCGGAGGAGTGGTGGTTTTGCAACTCCACTGCTGCTTCGTCCATCGTTGAATTCTCCTTACCCGGTACGAGGTTGTCGAAGGTGAGCTGGATGAGGGAGAGGTAGAGGGAGTAGGCGGCGGAGGCGCCAACGGTGGTGAGGAATTCGATAGCGTACTTGTAAGTTGTAACCGGGCGGGGCGGCGTCGACGATGGAGGCGGCGGGTGCCGGGTTGTTGCCTGGGTTTCGAATCCCTCAAATGCGCGAGAAGACGAGAAGGGGGAAGGGGAAGTGGGCTGCGCGATTGATTTGGGAATTGGGAGGAGGAGGGCCGACTGCCGAGGTCGATTGCTTAGGGTTAGTGGTAGGGCTGAAGCGAGGTCATTTTTGGGGAAAGGGAAGGGGTTGGTTAGCCGGTTAACCGCCGGTTACCGACCCCGGTTAGTCGGCTAGCCGAACCCCTGCCCTTTCCCACCGCCAACCGACCGCTGTATCCAGAACTGGTTTTTCAGTTAACCGAAAACCGGTCAGTTCGGTTGAAACCGTCCGGTAAATTAGCTAACCGAAAACCATTCTGCCAGCCCTAATTGGCATTGGCTCCGCCACCCAAAAATCATAACCCAACCAACTTGTACCAACCATTCTAAATCAAAGCTATGCTATTTGAACCGGTTACAAAATTTTGTTTCTTGCTGCAATCAAGTATCACTCGTGGACCCTTGTCCCTTGACAAATTAAACGGTTCTCTAGAGAGAACATATGTGATTAGTCAATTTTCTGTTGACTTATGTCCTGATAAAACAGATTAGAATTGTATTAAATTATGGTTATCCGTTGGGCGGATAACCCTGAAGTAAAGGCTATGGTCTCTTATGTCTGGAAGGAGGAGATTCAAGGGACCCCTGTGTATCAACTGTGGGAGAGACTCAAGAAGCTCCGTCATTCGCTCTATGATTGGAGCAGGGCGGGTACTACGAATTCCCTCCGCAATATTAAGACTATCCAGGCGGAAATAGACCGTGTCAAATTGATCCTCCCGATTGACTGGGAGACGGTAAAAACGTTGGAATCTGAGCTGAATAGGCAATGGGAAGCGGAGGAGATCTACTGGAAGCAGAAATCGAGGGTCCACTGGTTAAAGAAAGGGGATAAGAACTCGGCATATTTTCACACGGTCACCCGAGCTCGTCGTAAACATAATTTTGTAGCGTGCCTTCGAAATGAAGCCGGGGAGTGGATCACTGAGGAGGGGGGTAAAGCAGATATTGCTTCAACTTTTTACCAAAACCTCTTCGCCTCAGAGTGCTAGGTGCCTAACATGAGAGACCGAGTGGCCGCTTTACCAATCGATCAGCGGGTCACGGAGGAGATGAATGCCAGTCTCACGGCCGTGGTCCTTCCAGAGGAAGTTAGAAGGACGGTTTTCTCGATGGGATCGAAACAAGCGCCAGGGTCTGATGGTTTTACAGGGAAGTTCTTTAAATCGTTTTGGAGCATTGTTGGCGAGTCGGTCATCGATGCTGTGTGCTCTTTTTTCTCCACTAGGAGAATGCTACGCAGCTTCAATCATACCTGGTTGACTTTGATCCCGAAAGTTGACAATGTGGACAATATAAAGCAACTTCGTCCCATCAGCCTCTGTCAGGTTGTGTATAAGATCATCACCAAAATTATGGCTGAGCGCCTGGCTAGGTGGTTACCCAGAATTATGTCTGAAGGGCAAAATGCTTTCATCCGTGAACGCCAGATTGTGGAAAATGTCCTTCTTGGGCACGAATTGATGCACTACTTGAAAATCAAAACGCGAGGAAAGAAAGGGTACATGGCTCTTAAGGTTGACATGGAAAAGGCCTATGATAGAGTCGAATGGCCGTTTCTCCTGGCGATTCTGGACAAGTTAGGTTTTAATGCTACGTGGCTAGGATGGATTCATGAATGTCTCCGATCGAGCTCTTTCTCGGTTTTGATGAATGGCTCTCCTAAGGGGTTTTTCACCGCCTCGAGGGGGCTCCGGCAGGGAGACCCGTTATCTCCTCTCCTGTTTGTACTATGCACGGAAGGGTTTGCAGCCCTGCTTCGCAAAGCTATCTCGGAAAAGAGATTGGAAGGAGTTAAGGTGGCCCCTAGGGCTCCTCGGATTTCGCATCTGTTTTTCGCTGATGATTCGTACTTGTTCCTCCGGGGATCCCTTCAAGAGTGCGAAAACCTGATTTTGGTGCTTAATGAGTATGAGGAGCTTAGTGGCCAGCGGGTCAATTTGGATAAATCAGCGGTTTGTTTTAGCCGCAATATTTCCCTCCCGGATCAGGAGTTCCTCGCCCAAATTCTCGGCGTGGGGGCAGTGGGAGTCCATGATAAATACCTGGGATTGCCTACCCTGATCGCCCGATCGAAAATGGATACGTTCAGATATCTGGAGGAAAAGTTACTTGCTAGTCTGCAGGGGTGGAAGCAAAGGACCCTATCTTGGGCCGCGAAAGAGACCTTGATCAAATCAGTGGCCTTAGCTCGACCGTTACATGTTATGTCCTGCTTTCGTCTTCCTCTCTCGTTGTGCCGCCTTCTGGATCGACATGTGGCCAGATTTTGGTGGGGAGTGACGAATGGAGAGTCAAAGATCCGATGGATGTCCTAGCGTAACATGTGCAGAAGCAAGCATGATGGGGGGATGGGATTTCGCCGGTTTGAGCACTTCAACCAAGCGCTTCTGGCTAAGATTGGATGGAGGATCCTCAATGATCCCTCGTCCCTGCTGGCTCAGGTGTACAAGGGTAAATATTTCCCCAGGGGGGATTTCCTACGGGCCACGGCTAGATCTCGCCCGTCGTGGGGCTGGCAAAGCATTCTTTTTGGGCGTCAGTTGTTAGTGAATGGCCTTAGGTGGCAAATTGGAAATGGACTGGCCGCCCCGCTGTTGGAAAACAATTGGATTCCTCGGTTGCACCCTGAAAACCCAGTTCCTAACCCGCGCATTATGCCCAGTGGGGGAAACCCGGTGGTGGCTGAGGTAATTGTCTCTGGTGAGGGGCGTTGGTGTGAGGAGATGCTAAGTCAATGGTTTGATCCCCCTACTTGTCGAGCGATTAAGGAGATTCCGCTTCCTAGTGAGAATATTGAGGATCGACGGATCTGGCATATGACAACTTATGGGGTTTTCACTGTGAAGTCAGCTTATCATTTGGCTGTTCTTCTGGATAAAAAAGAAGGCCAGTGGCGATCTACGACCAGTTGGATGGATCGTTCGAGTTGGATTAAGGTTTGGAATGCCCCTATTCCCCCTAAGTTGCGCATCTTCCTCTGGCAACTTCTTAATCGGCTTCTCTCTACGACAGAAGCTCTTATTGAGAAGGAAATTCTTGTCCATCCTCGATGCTCGGTTTGTTGGGCCGAGTCAGAGACAATGGAGCATCTGTTCCTTGAATGTCCAGTGGCCCGGGCGATGTGGGATTATGCGGGGTTGGAGTACCTTGGACAAGCCCTGCCTAGGCATACGTTTCCTTTATTCCTAAAAAGGCTGCTGATGTGTATTCAGCAACCCCACCTGCTGATGGCAGTTGTCGCTGTTCTTTGGCGGATCTGGCGATCGCGGAATTGGGTTGTTTTTTAGGGCAAACAATTTGGGATCCCAGCTCTTATGCGTCAGTTTAATCAGCAGGTTGAGGAGTGGGTAAACCTGCCTGGGGATAGGGCACCTCCTCGTGCCCCTGCTACATCTAGCATGCCGCAGGGTACGGTCACTCCTCCTGGGTCGTTCATTTGTAGGTGGGATGGCGCTACCAGGCGTGGCTCGCATTCGGCAGGTGGGATGGTTATCCTGTCGTCTGATGGGTTGGTGGTAGGGGCGAGGGGTGTTCAGTTTGGTGTCATTGATGATCCTTTGGTTGTTGAAATGCTCACGCTCCGTGAGGCAATTCGTTGGTGCTCTGCGGCGGGGTTGATGGAGGTTTGTTTTGAAGGAGATGCTCTGGTGATAATTGAGAAGCTCTCTAGGGCTGAGGTCCGTGATAGCCGGATTGGAGCTCTTCTCGAGGAAGTTCTGCTTTGCTTATCTAACCAGCAAGGATTTAGTGTTCGGTTTGTAGGTCGGCGTAATAATAGGGTAGCCCACTTGGTGACTCGGAAGGCCCTTCTTTTGTACCCGTCTGCAAGTCGGTTCTTTGATTTTGAGGCCTGGCTCCGTTCCAGGATGTAAAATGATCTCTTTTCTGATCAATATAAGATTATCTTTTTGTCAAAAAAAAAAAAGAATTGTATTAAACTATCAGTAACGTCGAAGATTGGCATTGCCCCACCAGGGAAGTTGGCTATGCGTGCACATGACTTGGTTAGAGTTGTTCTAGTGGAGGTTGTTCTCCACACTTCCACGGGTTTGTCTTAGTGGATGTATATTAATTAAGTTTCGATGATGTTGAGTAGGAAGATGCCCCAACCCAACTTGCCCACTCGACTTTGTGAAGTAGCATTCATGCGTGGTGATCAACCACACTATAGATTTCCTTTCGATTTCTTGGTGTTAGTGCTGCGCTGTTACGGATCGGGAAGTCGTCGAAATCGACAAAGCAATAAATAATGAAAATAGAAAGTACACGACATACGATTTGTCTGGTTCACTAACACGATGTGTATTAGATAGTCTACGCTTCTACATGCAGGAGAGAGCCAGTTTCATTATATCGAGGAAATTACAGATTACAGAGGATGAAATGATAGTTATTTAGTTAGTTTGACTTTAATGAGATCAAATAATATTAGGGTAAGCTTTCTCCTCGCTAGATAAAAAAAAAATTGCCTCATCACGAATGAAATCTAGATTGTATAATCCTAGCAATAAATCATGCAAGTTCTCTTATATCCACAGATACACCATATTTTTAGGTGATCTCTTCAATATCATCAGCTGCTAAAATCGATCAAATTTTGATACAATTCCATAATTCAATTAATCAATCATGTAAATTTCGTCAATCACTTGTTATGTAACCAACATAAGATGGCTAGAAATTTTTTCTAATCTTACTATGAGATATAATCCTAGGGACCTCCTACAGTAACTTGGGTATAATTTCAAGTTAGGTAACTTGTATAGATCTTGACCGTTAAAATAAATTAAAATTATTTTAAACCATTAATTAAAATAATAAAATAAAAAAAGTAAAACGGGCAACCAGCACCGCCGGTCACCACTTTCCCCTTTTAACTTCTTTTTGTTTTTTTTTCCTTTTTCACATCCACGTTTGCTTTGTTTTTTTCTTTTTCTTTTTCATATATTTTTTTAATTCTTACTCTTTTTAATTACATCGGTTACGTAAACTACATATCTATTACGTAAAGATTACGGAACGATAATGGTTTCTTACGTAACAGTTAAATCAAAGTTTTATGTAAGACTTACGTAATGGTTTAATACTTTACGTAACACTAAGTTAATTTTCATTACGTAAAAAGACCGTTCATTACGTAAGTCTTCCGTAATGACATTTTACAACTATTACGTAAAATACACATATATTCCGTAAAGGTTACGTAATGATAGTTATTTCTAACGTAACAGTTAAATCAGAAGCATTACGTAAAGTTTCCGTAATGACTTATCACTTTACGTAACGCAAATGTATTCATTACGTAAAATGATCGTTTATTACGTAAGGCTTCCGTAATGGCACTATTACAACTGTTACGTAAAATACACACTCATTACGTAAAGTCACGAACAACAGTTATTTCTTACGTAACAGTTATATTTGAAGCGTTACGTAAGGATTACGTAATTACTTAACACTTTACGTAATGCATAGTGAATATTCATTACGTAAGAAGACCGTCCATTACGTAAGACTTCCGTAATGACCTTTTACAACTGTTACGTAAGATAAGAATATATTACGTAACCATTACGTAACACCTGTTGTGTTTTACGTAATGTGACCTGTAAAACCTGCTATAGCAGGTAAAAATATTCAAGTCACCTTACTTCAAGTCACCATAGGAAATCCCTGATTTAGTTGTGTCACGCTCACACCAACTCCACAGGGCTGTCGAGTCTGATGGGTTAGTTAGGAGGAAGTAATTGCAAATCTATCCGACTGGCAAATGCCATGCTACTTGCAGGAATGTTCATGCCCAACATTCAAATTCATCAATTAATTGAGTGATTAGACCGATATTCCTTTATTCATTACTCATGGGCCCAAAATTCTAACTATAGTATGCACTTCCAATTTTGGAAACAATATGCATATTTGTCGAAAACAGAATCAACGTGGCTTCTTTATCTTGCTCTTCTCACCATGCGGGCATTGTATAAAATGGTATTAAAAGAGCAGAACATCCTAGTAAATTGTAATACGAGGCAATGCATGATATTGAAATCAGTACAGCCAAAAAAAAATGAATGGGAGGTTAAAAAATTCGAACTTGAGATATTTGAATGAATTTGATTACAATAATGAAAAAGGGAGGAGACTAAAGACTAATTCAAACTATGCAAAAAATTTAGGGCTCATTTGCTTATTTGCTTGTTGGATTGAAATGAGGTTCTTGGGTTTTAAAAATCTTTGAATTTATGATGGGTTTGTTGCATTATGGATTTGGAAAAGTACATTATTTGCTTAGGAATCGTTTGCTTCATGGATTTAAAAATAAGGGTTTTGTAATTTAAAAAACCAAGAATTTATTTTGAGGCACTATGGATTTGTAACAATTCTTTGTTTGTTAAGATGTTTTATCATGGATTTAAAGGTTTGGGACAATTAGTGTATTATCATTTGATGTATTAGGCAAATATCTTGTTTGGAGGTTTAGATTGTGTTTTTGTTCTAAAGGTAAAAAAGTTAGTTTTGAGTGATTGTGAAGAATCTCAACAAAAAGTAGAGATTGTAAATCCCTCAATATTGAGTGATTGTGGTGGGGCCTCCAAAAAGTAAATGCATGTATTCTAGTTCTATATAAGTCAAAAAAACGACTTAGTCTCACAAATACATGAATTATGTCAATACACCATTTGAAATCACAACTTCCAAATGACCCCTTAAAGTCCAAAATTATCATACTATCATTTTCTATTTGCTAGTCATGTATATGATATGTACACAAACAAGGACAATACGTGCTAATAAGAATAACTTTGTCACAAGGACAATAATAATAAACGGGAAAATTCCTTTTAATTTTTAACGTAACTTATATCGGTTACCAATTCTTTGTCCCTGGTAGGGCTGTTAATGAGCCGAGTCGAGCCGAGCTTTGCCATAGTTCGGGCTCGGCTCGTTAATATATTTCCAGGCTCGAGCTCGGCTCGTGTTCGTCACGAGCTTTAATATGCAAGCTCGAGCTCGGCTCGTTTATGAAAATGAAAGCTCGAGCTCGACTCGAGCTCGGCTCGTCAAATAAGTTTAACAAGCCCAAATTCGAGTTCAGCTCATAAAATGTTCATGATAGCTCAAGATTGACCTAGAACTGCGCACAAAATTACATTCTAACCTGTAACAAAGTCTAGCAAAGTAAAACACAATATTTATCCCAATTTCAATACATAAAATCCATGAATTCTAATCCTTTTTTTATGTCAAACCATTAAATGAGCTTGTTCGCGAGCTTTCGAGCTGAACATGGTATGGCTCGAGTTCGGCTCGTTTAGTTAACGAGCTTGTTCGCGAGCCGGCTCGATTAAAACGAATCGAGTGTCGAACGAGTTTTTCTCGAGTCGCACACCGAGCCGTTCATGAGCGGCTTGGTTCATTAACAGCCCTATTCCCTGGTAGGGCAAAAGCGTAATGCCAATTCCTATATTGTAGTAAAACCGGAAAGTCCGGGTATCGTCTCTCAGGGACTGGCACAACCTTATATTCTATTAATTTATAGAGCAAACTGTAAGTGAAAATGGTTTGGTTGATGAGATTATTAACTAAAAGCAAAATAATTAAACAAACAAGCAAATTAAAGTTGTCGGGAGAAATTCAGTGGAGAAAGCTCGGGGAGAAACACCGGGATTCACTATCTATCATATCCAAATTAATTCACATATTCCAATCAATTTAATCCATATCTCTACCCAGAAATTCCACCGTCATGCAAACACCCCCCCCCCCCCCCCCAATTCCAATTTGCTCAAACATTGCGATGGAAGCTCAATTTCAGCTTTACTAGGTGGCGATAGCCGCGCCTTGTCGCGTGCCGGAGATGACCTTTGAACATGTTTTATATGGTCCAATATTGTGTTTTGTTAGTATTATTAATATAAAATTAATTTTTTTGTTAGCAGTTTTATTAGTAATATTGACTGAGAAGAGATATATGGCAGTCAACATCCAATTTAGATATTTTTGAAAATTTAGGCTAATAAATTATATTTACCTAAACCCAAGTAGACCCATTGATTATGGGTAGGGTATGCGTGACGTATATATGAGTTTGAAAGTTTATGGATACCCATTTATTCGAGGGTGTTTTAATTACACATACAAAAATTAGACTATTTGTAAAACTTCAAAAATTTAGGAACCAAAATGTCACACACAAAATTTAGATACTAAAATGTAATGTTTCGTCAATATTTTGAGGACTTATGTGCCAAAAAAAAAAATAATTTAGATTATAAATCTAAAGATCTATTAAGTTTATGTACCAAACTATAATTTGTATACCTGAGGCTTAATTCCTTTATGGTGATGTATTTAAGATGATAATTATTTAATTTTTTTATAAAAAATGGAAACGATTATTCGATATATGTAGATACCTAGCCAAACATTCCATGTATAATTGTTGAAAATTCTAGCTCGGGTGAAAAAAAAAAATTTAGGGAGAAGCAAAATGAATTCAAACTGGAACTCGTTTAAAATTTCACGCCTTCAAATCGAATAGTCGAAAATGATTACTTTCTAATAAGTAATAACCATATATATTTATTTTTAATTATACTCGAAAATGAGCTGAAAAGGTTTGTGGTTCATGGTTCAATTATTAATTCTCTAGACTGTTGGTAAGTCCTGTATGGACCCATTCATACTTGTGATTAGAATACATACCCGTTCATACTTGTGATTAGACCCGTTCATAATCACTGTAGCAATTTATCGATACTTGCTTATGTAGATGTCGCGGGATGGGATTAGGTGCTAACCCTTATAGGGGGTTAGCACCGTGATAACTAGCCAAAAACGCTACTAAAAACAACGAAATCACTACAAATTATTATAAAATCAATACAACATCTAAGCTAAATCACTACTAACCCTTGGTTAGGACGGTGCTAACTCTTGTTCAATTAGCATCGTAACCAGTCGCCTATTTTGTTACATGTAGTTAGTAGAAGTTTGTTTAGTACCCCGTAAATGTATTAAATGAGTTTATAAAATCTCTCTTTCAATATTTTAGAGTCATCTCTCTTTTATCATTTATTTAATTTTTCATGTAATGAGAAACTATAAAATGATAAAATCTTCTCCTACAGTTAAGTGATACAACATCTTGTTTGATACAAACTAATTTTTTGTTTGTTTGGTGGATTGGATTCATGGATTGATTCAAAAGGATTGATGGATTGGATTCATGGATTCAAGTGAAATCTAAAATTTGGACCAATATATAAATTTAAGAAAATAGTAGGTATGAGTTGGGCAGTGAGACAGTGGTCCAACGGTACATGGACTGCAAGTGAAGGCAGATTACGATGGTCTCTTTGTATTAGTTATGTGTGGCGTGAACGTTGCACCAGAACTCATGATGCTGTTATTTACCCCTCAAGTAAGCTAGTTGGAAGGATTGAAGAGGAAGTGAAAGTGGATATTTTAAGCCAAGCCCTGAAGCTGTAACGAAGTAGAGATATGTTGTTTTTGCATGTTTTTAGTAGATAGCTATATTGAGTAGTTCTTATTTTGGTAATGTACTATTTGTACTTGGAGGAGGGGTTCGCAGTTTGCCAGTTTGTAACTGCAGGGCTTAATGAAATTTTTGATTAACCATAAAAAATATAGTCGGTAAAAAAAACTCATAAAATTTAGATACCAAAATATAATTATTCAATAATTTTACATTAAAATTAAATTTGGGGTATCAAAATGTAAAATATACATTATAGTGACTAAGTTGTAATTTAATTAAATTTGGAGTATCAAACGGTAAAATGTACAGCCGCCCAATCAGCTTGCAAATTTAGGCAACAGTAAGTGAACTTCTTCTTTATATATATTAACTAAGCGCAAACCAAAACTCAATCCCGCAGTCGTCCGAGAAATAATCCGATCTCCTCGGCTTCCCCCATCTGCGATCGCTATAACATCCTTCCCTGTTTATACCGACCTAGCTACCGATGGCCTCGTCGCGCCGCCTGTCCAGTCGGTGCAATTAGTGTCATCATCTTCAAAATTGGGAATGAAGAACTCATACAGGTTGCAGATTCTAGAGAATTAATTGGTATTTTGTTTTGGCCATGAAATGTGTCGTATGCAGAGGAGGAAGGCAGCTGCAGTTACAGTATCTGCATATTTCGAGTTAGTGTTTAACCTTGTTAAGTTGATTATTCAGTATTATAAGGAACTGGAATCTGAAGCTGTTCAAGTAACAGAACATGTTACAGCGTGGGAGACACCCATGAAACGACTAGGGGATGGAACACGTTCACATTTTAAATCACAACCAAGGTTGTCAACCCGCGCTAATCCGGACTAAAATGGGTGACCCATTAACCCATGACCCACTAGCTCGTCCGGGTCCGGGTCCGGATCGACCCGCGGATTGACAACCTTATCACAACCCAACCCATCAGTGATCAGTAACAGTCACTAGTGTAAACCTGAAAGTTACTTTTTATTGAAAAAAATTACAGCCATTTAAATTAGGGATTCGGATTGGCAAAAACATTTTCTAGGATTTCGATTATATATGTTCCAGATTCCATCCATGGCGGCCTATAACAGCAACTCGGCTCCGGATCAGCCGCTAAGCTTGCGATTTTTGCCTTGCAGCTCCGCGAAACGACGGCGGATACATTCGACAGAAGGAAACTCTCTTCCGACGAAGATCGTTCAACTGGGAGACGATCTCCTCGTAGAAATCCTGATTCGCCTCCCTAACCCCAGATCAGCTTGTCGCTGCAAAGCCGTCTGCAAGGAATGGAAGTCCCTTATCTCCCATCCAATCCGCTTCAACCGCCGTTTCGTTTCCCACCACCAGAGCAGGAACCGGAAGTCTGTTCTCCTTCTACACTCAGACGACCCGCAAGCGATCATCAGCAGCTTCATCCCCATGGCTACTCCATTTACCCAACGCTCCTTCGAAGTAATCGACTCTTACAAGGACTTGGTTCTATGCGGGTTTGCGGATGTGAGTGCCTCGTGCTGCGATAGCGCATTGTACGGAGAATTGTACCGAACGTACTTCCTCTGCAATCCGTTTACGAAGCAGTGGGTCGCCCTCCCTTTGGCGCCAGAATTGTCAATTGAGTGTGGACACTTCTTTACAAGGTTAGTTTGCGAACCCAGGATTTGTAATGATCTTGATCTAGGAGAGGACCAAGTGTTTGCTTATTCTCCTGAGTATCGATTTCGAGTGGTGTGTCTATACCGGCATGCGGGGTGTACAAAGATAAATATCTTCTGTTCAGATACTGGGGAATGGACGAAGGACATTCTTGTTCTCCATGACTATTGTCAATTCGTAACCAAAAATGTAGTTTCCTGCAACGGGGAGGTGTTTTGGTGTTATGGCGTTCCAAACCAAGATCCTGGTGCTTTCATTGCTGCTTTCAATCCTTTCCGGCCTGATATACCTCCCACTGCTATTGAACCTCCTGCACAAGTATTTGGGAAACCTGGGTGGGATATTTCGTTCGCACAAGGTACCATGCACGTGATTGTATTCGAAGATGGAATTGAACCGGGTCGTGCACAGATTGCATCGAGTGTGTGGAGACTGGAAGAAGACCGTAAATCTTGGGGGAAAGTATGTGATGGGTGGCTGAAGGGACCAAGGTTGTGTGAACTTCACGCCTATGCTCGACCTTGTTTGCATCCAGAGAAGCCGCAAGTCTTCTTCCTCCGTCATTCTGACGGTACTGGTGAGGTTTCTGTCTTGTCCTGCGATTTGGGGGTGGGGGAAGAGCTCGAGTTCTTTGCTGAAGGAAGAGCATTCTTAACTTATTGGAATTTGTTCCGAGCTGAGCTCTCTTGCTGGCCGACTTCGATTCCGAGGTACAAGCAATTGCAGGTTATGTACGATGGAAGATACAGCTGTTGGGTTCAGAGCAACAAGGAACCTGCAACAACTCCTCCGATAGCTGGTACTTACTTTAGAGCAAGAAGTCTTGACGATTTCAAGTGATGCTTGGAGCAGCATCATTCTGTTTCTGCGCCTGTTACTGCTTGATCTGGTTTTTCATTTTAGTACCATTTTGTCGTAGCTACTGAATCAGTTTTTTCCCCTCAAGTGGAATTTTGTCGTAGTGCCATGCTATGGTTGTATCTTCTGTCGTTGTCCTGTCTTTGTTTAGAGTTTTGTAGTTGCATGGTGTGGTTGTAACTTCTCCCTGGTAGCCGTGTCTATTTGCTGTGTAGATCTTTCGTTGGGTAGATAGGCTTCGTCTTCTATTGAGCTTGATTCTATTGTACTCTGTTAGTGCTGTCCCGGAAATTACTAATTTAATTGATTTCCAACATTCTTGTGCTCATTTGTTAATGACAGATTTTCTCTTGTACTTTTTTGTCAAACCATTTCAGGTACCTTCGCAATGGCATCTGCAAAAGTTGATGAGGTACCAGCTGCTCTTTGTGATCTCAAGTCTACGATTACGGATGAACTTTTGGCAGTTGCAGAGCCAATCGTTGGACTTCGACGTGTTCCTGCTCTCGTCCGGCGTGCAGCGGCTTTCTATCAGCGACAGCTGATACAAAAGCTTCAACTTCTTGATTCTGGAATTGTGGCCAATGATGTTCAACTGGTTTCCCGTTTTCCAGGAATCGACCCCGAAAGTGTGTTATTTGTTTGGGTGTAGAAACTCCTGAATAATTCTGATATCTTTTTCCAAGTGTTTTTTTTTTGTTTAATTGTTCAGTGGTTATTGTTAATGCAGGTGTTGTTTTCAAATCCAAGTGCAACGAGGCATCTCACTTTCTAATACACTGTCATCATGACGACGTGACCTATAGAGCAATGACTGTATATCGCGTACACTTGATGGAAGCAGTGAGAGGATTTGAAACTGAAGTCGCGGCAAGTGATAAGCAGCTAAGTGGAAGTGCTGCACAAACCATTCAAGGTAATAGGTTACCCCTGTTTTGTTCATGCATTTGGATGCACTCATGACTCTTGTTTAGCAGTCCTAATTGTTGGGTTTTTTTAGGCACATTTACTCAGCCAACTGCACTCCAGAATGATGTTATTAATGCTGCTGATGCTCAAGGTGAAAGATTCGTGATGTTTAGTGTTACATTATGTGTTTTTTTTTCATAGGAAGTTACATTGTGTTTTGATAAAAAGCTCATATATTATTCTAATTTCTTACCTTTGTGTATTGTTCTAGGTGCCGCTGCACAGTTGATTGTGCCGCAGAATGCTCTTCTGGGTTCAGCTGCTGCTGAAGTTGGGAATCATATTGCGGCGCATAATGCTCTTCTGGATGGTTCTGTTGCTGGAGGTGAGTAAGTTAATGTAGCTGCAGCCCATGTAGCATACGTAGTAGGTCACATTTCAGCCCATGTAACCTTTATACAGGTAGTCCGTAGTCGTAAGTTCACGAATAAGAACATCAGCGCTCAGGAGAAACTCTGACTTTTCAAGATGTAGATGAATTATATGAATTTCAAGATGTAGATCAACAAGGGAACCATTCCTCACAAGCAGTGACAGAACATGGCAGCCCAAAAAGGATGACAACCTGTTCTCAAGGAGGGGAAAGGGGAGGGGAGGAAAATTATGGTGGTAAATGTTAGTCGGTTATCATCGATAACTATATTTAATGATTAATTGATAACCGCTAATTTTTTAGTAATTTGGTTTTGGCGAGCTGTGTTTTGCTTAATGGTTAACTGCTAACCGACTAGTTAATGAGGGGTGATATGTATTCCCCACCCACGTACGTGTGCAATATTAGCCAACAAAAGGAGTGGGAAATATGTATATATTTGGGGTTAAGTGCGTAGTGAAGAAAACCATACACACCACTCCGAAAAATCGGGCCGACCCGGTCAAAAAGCAAGCACAAGGCAAAGAACCTACCCAGCAGTACGGCGCGGGTCTGATTCTCGCGGCCGGCGGCCGGAAATAGAAGTCGCCGCCGGCTGGAATGCTCTAATTCAATTGAAAAAGCGTCTGATAACTTATTATAGGACGGAGGATAGCTAAGCTACCTTCACTTTCCAAGGTTATTAATTTGGTTCTACGATTTCGCAAATCTAGCTACTTGTGGTGTTGACAAAGTGTAGAATTAATGTACAAACAAACCTCTTCTGTTTACACAAATTAAGCGCAATATTTAGTGCTTCCAGATTTTTTTTTTGCCACGATCAGTATATGTATATCAAAGTATTATACAGTGGTTATAGTTTTTTTGTGCCTGACTAACGAACAACATCGTTTATATCATATGCATAGATATATTGAAAAATTCGTGTCGACTTATTTATGGGTCAACCTGACTAACGACCCAAACTGATCAATATGATATGATACAAATCAAATATTTTTTTTATGTATGATACTAGCTAGTAGTACGTAATTAGGTATGAGCCACATTTTTGCGCTACTAAATTATCATTATGCTAACTTATCATGTACGATTTCACAAATCAAGGTTGAAAGCACTTACTAACATTTGAGTTAACCAAAAATAAGTTTTTGAATCAAATCGAGTGATAGATTTTCTTAAATAACGTTAGTGTAAGGAATTCATTTATTTTAGAATTATTTTAGAACGCGAAACACATTATGGTTTATAAAAAAAAATGAAATATGGATTATTCTAATTTCACGAATTGTACCATATAAGTATTAATTATTAGGCATGAGAAAGACGAGAGAAATGTGTGTGAGAGAGAGAGAGAGCTTGAGAGAGAGTAAAAGATGAGAGGAGGATTCGAGCGATTTTGTCTTTCTTTTGCGGGTCTTCGGCAGCAGCGACGACTCGGGTACAACAGGGCGATGACCTTCGGGACAGGCTTGGGCTAACGAGGAAATTGGCAAGAAGTACATCTCCATCCAATTGTACCAGGTGAAAAACTCAAAGCTCATCCGCATCTCGTCGGCCGGAACAGATAACAGGCAACGCTTCATTTACTTCGAAGGGCATCAGGCGGAGTGGCTGGTAATGTGCTTCGGGACCTTAGCAGGAAGACGAAGTGAAACCGATGGAGATGGTAGAATCCAGGCGATGGGCACAAATTTAACGTTGAATGGTTTTCCAACCGATTTGGAGATGGGATTAAAATTACGGAGCGTATTCAAAGTGGTTGCCTTTTCTACTTATTACTTCCTACTGGCACAACGGGGTGGCTGAGTTTCTCTGAAGACCTCTTAAGCTTGGTTCGGAAACCCCTGGTTAGGCCGGCTCATCGCCGCGGTTTGGCGACAGTCCTCCCCGGAAGGAAGGTCTGTCTTATACAGAAGGAGATTGTAAAATAAAAAAAATGGACGGGCTGCGATATATTGAAGTGGAAGAGAAAGGGGTCACGAAAAGACTGATGTTTCTGGATCATTGTCTCACCCTTGAGTTTTTCAGCGTCCAGAACGTGGGCCTTTCAGACAAGTTGAAAATTTCTTTCATTGAATGGGCTCGCCAGAACTGGAAGTTAAATGATGATTTCGCCTTCACCAAGAAGGTTGGAGATTTGTAGATGCTTGTGTGCCCATCGCTGCAAGAGGCAATCCGTGTGCAAATTTGCCGGCACACCAAGTTTCGTGAGTACAATACTATCGTCCGATTTTGGAAAGAAGGTGTTGCAAGATGCTTTGCTACTCAAAAGGTCTGACTTGGATCATGGCCTTTGGGATCAAGCCTCACCTCAAAAGTTTGAATGTTTACAAGAAGATTGTGGAGCTCTGCGGGGGTTTCATTGATGTTAAAAGAAGTTGTTAGGAAGATCCTTTTGTGAGCATCAAAGTTTAGACTAGTGATCGGATTACAAATCAGATCCCTTTATTCTTTGGTACCACTCTCTTTCCGGTCAAGATCTTTGTATCCCCAGTCGCGGAAGAGTCGGTGGCGGATTTGAATCGGCGCTGTCTCCTTGCCCGGAATTGGGGGAAGTCAAGGAGTCTCACTACAAGTCTACAACATGGGAGTCGTCATCATTAGCCTCTCTCTCCACTAACGTGCCTAGTGACGCATCCCTAAGCATATTTGAAATTGACAGGAGTTCTTCATGCATGCAGTCAAGAGACGGGACCAGATCATTGAGGAGAGTTTGTGTCCATAAATTTGGGCCCCTACCGAGCCCTAAGCCCAACCCAGTAAACTACTCAGGCCCTTTTTTTTCCCCCAGCCAGATACCCATCTCCACCTTGACCACCATCCTTCGACAATCCTTAGCCAAAAGGCCTCCCCGCTGCCCATCCTAACACCATCCATAACCGTCACTCCCTCCACCGAGTCTGAACTTGTTCAGTTGACAATACCTGTCAAAAAGACCTTATCTTCCCTCCTTTCCTAGCTATACACCCCACCACATAAAATGCTAATTGAAACTGGCACATTATCCCATAACTAACCTCCTTGTTGTTTTAGGGAACCTGGAATTGATCTCGGAGAATCATATTCTTTTCACATACTTCCCCTCCGTTTTCGAGAATCCTGCTCATTACCCTCTGATGCTCGGTCCTTGTGGACCTCACTAGACTTGCTCCCAGCTTTCTTTTCCTTGATCAAGCCTTTGTAACTAACCTTTCTCTCTACCCAAGTCACCACCCCACCCCTCTGGCCATAGATCTCTCCCCTAAACCCTTTGATTTTGATGAGTCACGACAAGGGACCGTCACGTGAACCTACTTCTTTCACCCTTTCCTCTGCTCCCGCAACCCCTTCCTCAGAAAGCGCTCCTTCTCCTGCTCCCCTTTCCACTGATAGTTCAGCCCATAATCCCCTGGCTATTGTGGTTCACCATTCTATTGGACGAGACTCTTTCCAAGCGTGCCAAGACGACCAGGATCTTTCTCGCCTCACCGAAAGATGCTTGGCCCTATGTCAGTATCTCAACCTATCAACTAAGAACTTAGAGAATGATCTAGAAAGAAGATCGTGGAATTGGAAATTGAAGCCACAAAAAAGAAAGGAGAGCCAAAATCAAAACAACAGATGGAAGAGCATCGGCTGGGTCCTTGGCAGGATGCCTCATCAATGACTCGAAAAAGTAAGAGAACAGTCCGTTATGGGGAACCCAGTGGAAGCTGCGGAGTTGTCTGAATTTTGGTAATGAACTCTATTATAGATTGGAATATTCGTGGTTTGGGCGGTATAGAGAAAAGGGCGAGAATTAATGGAATCATCAGAAAGAAACGACCCAATATTGTAGGCTTAACAGAAACTAAGTGGAATGAATGTTCTTAGCAGTTGATTGTATCAGTTGGTGGTAGCAGGACCTCAAAGTTGGCAAAGAAAGATGCATCTGACTTAAGGGAGGACTTGCAGTGTTCTGGGAACCGGCTGAGTTTAAACTCCTTGTATGCGATTGGAGTTTTATCCATACTGTGTATCTCGGGTTGCCACTTGGTGCTCAACCTACATTGACGTCAACTTGGTATGGAGTCCTATTGAAGACACAGAGGAATTTGAAAGTGTGACAGGGCAAATATTTATCACTAGGTTGTAAAATTACCTTGTGTAATGTAGTCTTGGCCATCCAATAGCTTTACCAAGCTCGCTTTTTCGTACACCAGCCAACATAATCTCAAAGTTGGAGAGAATCGAGAAGGAGTTCATCTGGTCAGGAGTGAGCCAAGAAAAAAAGATCCACTTCGTGGCATGGGAAACTTGCAAGAAACCAAAGAAGCTGGGTGGCTTAGGAATCGCAGATTTAAGGGTCTGAAACAAAGATTTGTTAGCTAAATGGCTATGGAGACTCGCTCATGAAAGAGGTGAGTGGTGGAGGGAACTGATAAGTCTCAAGTATCCTCATAAAGCTTCGGAATGGATCAAGGGTGAGCTTAGAGGTTCGATGGGGTGCAACCCCTAGTCTCATTCTGAAAGTATCAAAGGATTTCTGGAATTTAGCATGGGTAGAACCTGGTGGAGGCGTTTGGGCATCATTCTGGCATGATGATTGGATCAAGGGTCGTCCCTCACTAGCTAAAACCTTTCCAAGGGTTGTCGCTGTTTCCGTGTCACCTTGCTGTAAAAAATCGCAGATGTACTGCGTATCAGGGAGGAAAATATTTCATGGGATTTACCTCTTAATCATAGCTTAAGAGGAGGGGCCGAGGGTGAGAGAATTACTCTTCTAAATTTACTCCAAAACATCCCTTTTAATTTTTTTTCTGCAGGACCATCGAGACTATTTTGGGAGTCGTCTCCTGATTTCCATGTGAAGTCAATGTACGAGAGACTGATTGCCGAGCAAAACAATACTCGACTCGTGTTCCCTGCTGAAATAGTCTTGAAACAGCCTACCCCCTATAAAGTATGCGTGTTTGTGTGGCTAGTTTACCATAAAAAGATCTTGATGCAAGATTTGCTCAATAGGCTTGAATGGGTGTCCCAAACCGTTGTGCTCTGGGCTGTGAAGAGGAAGAAAGTGTGGATCATCTTTTCTTGAGCTGCAGGTTTTCACAGAGGGTGTGGCAAGTTATGAAGAGATTTGTGAAGATACCTGCAGATTTGGCTTCGGATATAACTGCTGTAATTAGTGGGTGGCAACATAAAATCAGAATGTCCGCAAGAGTGGTGCTCTAGAGTGTTTTTGCACGCATTATGTTGGCGACTATGGTTGGAAAGGAATGGCAGGATATTCAGAGACACTATGAAAGCAGTCAACGTGGAGTGTTTCCGTCGAGCCATGGCAGATTGGTTATGCTCTAACGAGAAGGTGGAAATAGCGATAGCAGAAGAATGGATGAGGAACTTGAAAGCACAATTGATGCCAGGAGCAGTTCAGGAACCACAACACTGAATCTTGAGGGAGCTGGGGGCGACTTTGAATGCCTCTGCATATGGGGTTGCTTCATCAAAATTGTTACCCTACTGCCTTATGAGATTCTAGTGATAGTTATTAGTTGGGTACTCCGTTTTTATTATGGCTATTTTGGGATGAATCTCTCGAATGCCCTTTTTTGTTGCTCTGTTTGCCTGGGAGGTTTGAGTTTTTTTGTCGCCTCTTACTGTTAGTTTTATTTTAGTTATCTTTATTTTCTCTTAAATTAATAAATGATTTCACCATTATAAAAAAGTATTAATTTATTCTTTTTATGTTGTATATAATTTCCGGTATTTCATAAAATGAACCTATTAACTCAGGGTAGAGGTAGGTGTATGTGGTCTCAGGGGCTCGGCTCCCCATGAATTTTGAAGCATGTACAAAATTATTTAGAATTTGGAAAATTACAGATTAAGTGTGACTATAAATATTATCAGTGTGCAAAATGAACACAAGAATCCTTGCCTAGTGTAGTGGCGGAAATTCCTAGCTTCTTTCTTGTAGTCGACTAGTTTTTTTTACCCGTTTTATATCATTAACTAAATTCTTTTTCTTAAATTCACCAAAAAAAAATTCTTTTTCTTAACACTTTTTTTTGTAGTGGAGAGAATCCTTGGCTAGTGAAATGAACTGGGCATGTGGGAAGGTGAGGCTGGTGGATCCGTCACTAAAGGTGTGGGAAGTGACACTAAAGGTGTGGAACATGGCTAAGAAAGAGCACCGTGGTGGTGAACTGTATCTACATGCTAAGCTTGTCGTGGAACGACGTCGTTAAGGAGAACGACTCGTTGGAGGATATGTTGTTTCAGTTGTGGGGGTTTAGGATGGTGGGTGAGGACTCGAGGCAGCTAGGGTTGGCCTTGGTTCAGGTCGACCCGCCGGAGGGTGACAGTGGTAGCTAGAAAAGGAGACGCAAAAGAGGTAGTGGTAGTAGACTATTCCCGTAGCTAAACAACATTATTTGTTAATTAATTGATGATTTCCTGTTCTCTATGTGTGTCCTATTGTGGATTTTGTGGTTTAGTTATATGTTATTACTCATAGTGATCTTAGATCAACGGTTTGAATTATCGACGGTGTAAAATCAAATAATAGTATGAGAATGAAAGATAATTACAAAAATATTTGACTGATGTAAGACGAGAAAATTGAAATCTAAAGGAAAAGGGAGAGACAAAATACCAGATCGAAATTTCCAGTCTCCCATTTTCGTACTAAATTGTTTCAAAGATGAAGAGAAGTATCAATATCATCACTTCCACCCATATGATCAAATCTCTTCATCATCTTTTGATCCCCAGGATGATGAACATTACTCATAATATCATATTGCCTAACAACCTTTTCAGCACGATCACTACCATTATTATTTTCCTGCAAAAACTTGACAATATCACAATAGTACTCCAAACTCCTCTTCTCCTTCTCATGACGATGGCGACAATACAAATTTTTTGCCTTATTCCGTTCCCGATCGTGATGATGAGAGTCGTTGCTGTTATGTCTTAATGATAATGATGATGATGACGGTGACGATGAGAACACCAGGGATTGGGACTGACTCGCTCCCGATGAATTGTTAAGAAGACTATCAAATCGTGCGCTTTCAAATCCCAACATCATTGCTTTGGATTTGACCACGATAGACGAGGACGAGGACGAAGACGAAGAGGATTTGAATAGATGAGGATGAAGGTGAAGTTTTCTATTACTAGTATGATTGTTAGTAGGCTTCAAGTCCATTATCTTGGACATCTTCTTCTCTTCCCTCATCTCCTTTGCCCTCCGCAACTGTTTGAACCTCTCCTGCAACAACGTGATCGATGACTGGCCAATGCCCGTGGTGGTCGTGCTGCTCTCTGGCCTTGCCATGTCGAAGGACTCTTTGAAACACTGCATGAAACAATCGATCGTTTCTTTTGTTGATCTTGTTTAGAGATATTGAGACGAGTGGTTTACAAATGATTTTTTTTCTTTCTCATCTTCTTACACTATGGTATATATAGTGGGAGAGAGGTTGGGTGGAAAGGAGGGAATCAACAGGCAATGTAGGAAAATGTTGGGAAGAAAAGGGTTGTGGTTCAAAGGAAGTGTCCAAAAAGAAGGCATTGGGAAAGTGGGAAGTAAAGAGCAGAGGGTGGGGTGGAAGAAACTAAAAGAGTCCCAAAAAATGTGAACAGTATGCTGATATAGGGGATTTTGGGAAGCTAGCTAATGGAAGGGAGTGTTTGGAGGAATCATAGGGTGGCTGTTGCTGCCTTAACAATATCACCTTTGGCCGATTGGATTCTCCTTTTCAGTTCTCAGCAGTTTGGGAGGTATCTTATTTTGAGCCAACAAGCCTTTAATTACTTGTATGCTATTGTTTACAAATATTATTGGGCGGTAACAAGAAATTCGATTGCGTATGTACTTGGAAGTTAGTATGTAATCCGGTCATGTTATTCCAAAACTATTATATTGTACATATATAAAAATTAGGTAAATTACTTGTGGTTTATTGTAGAAGTTAATGATATTAGAGAATAATGATATTAAAAAACACGATATTAATTTCAATTATCAAGGGTCTTGAGATCTATTCCCGAACAATCATGCTCACTCAATCCAAAAGTGAAATTATCTAAAAAAACATCCTGTAAATGAATTGTATATCATCATTCTCAAATTAAATGGTCAAAGGAAATAGCTAACTGGCACGTAGGGTGTATTTAACAGAATTGGAAGGTCGGTGACCAACGATGAAACGATATGTAAAGTGAGTGACTATTAAGAACATAATTTTTTTTTCGATTACAAAAATATATAAATTTTTCGGTAAACTAAGTGGCCGAACATGTATTTTACTATATATATGTTTCAACTTACGGTCTTTACACCCGGAAAACTCAGAGATTGAATGTACAAATACATGGCTCACGAAACGGTTTGGCCATGTAGTGCGACGTGATATGTATTTCTGGGGTTTGATTGTTAGAACTTATCATGGTAGGAAAATATTCTTGATTTACACCAATAAAATTTATAGCCGTGGGTGTATCATCAACTTTCATGAATTTATCAAGTCTTCACTAATTTCAAAACTGGCTTCAAAAAACATATCTACCGTTGTGATAAATAATTCATATAATATATCGACGATGTTGATGTTTGGTCCCAAAGAGATACAATAGAATTGAATTGCAGGATATGTTGAAACTAAAAAGACCGGCAACCGATTATTAACATTTTGCAGCAAAGAAAAAGAAAGATTCGGTCTTGTCGTGGAGGGAATGGAAAGAAGCGGCGTGTTGAAATCAAAGCTGCAAATGATAGAAGGAATTACTGTATTATTCACCCTAAAATACACAAACAATGATATTGTTTTTTTTTTTCTTTCTAATTTGGAATCGACGGCAGGTTGTGTTTGGAAGCTTTGATGGCGGACAAAAACCTCGTTCCAAGAATTCCCCAGAAAGATAGATAGACAGATGGGTTAGTTGGGAACTATTTGGTGGGATTTCGAGGAGATAACTTATTAATTAATTAGATTAAGATGGGTGGAATTCGTTCGGTAATTTAATAGGAATGATTTCGGATTAATTTGGGTCACGTAACAAAACTCAGAAACTACAATCACCGGTCTACCCATCTCTCATATGATCATATGAGGCTAGTTGTATCAAGGGTGGCAAGTCACATAATTTTGCATGTTTTTGTTTTGTAGGTTTTATCGTTTCAGATTATATATCGAAACCCAAATCTTATAATAATGATTTGTGACATTATTATAATACACGAGTTTCTATGCAAAACGCACAACTGAAGAACCTACAAAACTCTATTACTTACAACTTTTGATATGAATCGTACCACTTTTGATATGTTTGTATGGAAAGTAATAATTCGTATTAGAGATAATAAGACAAAATAATTTATAGGTTTTACAGTTTTGAATGTTGCACCCTATTATTTTCCTAGTTGAACTCCCAAAATTATATTTATATATTTCATTCTAGTAGCAATTGGGTGGGTTGGACTAGTATAGCACACGGCCGATTCTCCACCTTCCCTCGGTACAAACTACGAAACATGGAAACTAAATTCATACAGAGTGTTTTTGGTTCGACGGTTTCCACAAACTAGGCCAGCTGATCATCATTACGTGTGTATTTCAAATGAATGAAGGGGTGTGAATGGAGAATCTTCCCGGCAGAAACCCAGGTAGAATAGGAGGTGGTTTCAGCAACCAGATTGTCTCGTTGAGTGAATTATAAATATCCATTCTCGATCTCTGCTTTTGTGATTCGCCTCACATATCAATATATATAAAGCTAAAGTACAGATTACTGTTGCCTAAATAATTTCATTTTGATACCTCAAATTTAATTAAATTACAACTTAGTAATCATAATGTATATTTTACATTTTGGTACTCCAAATTTAATTTTAATGTAAAATTATTAAACAATCATGTTTTGGCATCTTAATTTTATGTGATTTTCTTATCTACAATTTTTTAAATTTACATATTGGTCCAATATGTAGATTTCACTTGAATTCAATCCACCAATCCTTTTGAACCAATCCATGAATTCAATCCACCATTACATAAAAGTATAGATTTACTTTGTACAATACAAGTTGTTGTATCACTCAACTGTAAGAGAAGATTTGACCATTTCATATTTGCTTATTACGTGAAACATTAAATAAACGATAAAAAGAGACGACTCTCAAATATTGCAACATCAAATTTATAAACTCATTTTGTACATTTATGGGGTACTAAATAAACTTCTATGGTGAAAAGGGTTGATTGTTGTACTGACAGCCAAATAAAAGAATTGGTCAAAACCTTTCCATTATCTACTTCCTCTTCGTTTCATTTTCCACTCGCCTTCCATAACCCTTTTTTAATTTCTTTGTTTGCCTTCTTCGTCTAACCCTAATTAGTATACTATTTTTATGTATTCTAATTACAATTATGAACGGGTCATACACGACTCACCAACAGTCTAGAGAATTAATAATTAAACCATAAACTTTCTCAGCTCAATGTCGAGTCCAATTAAAAATAAATAAATATAGTTATTACTTATTAGAAAGTCGTCATCGTCGAATATGGGATTTGAATGCGTGAAATTTTTCACTCGGGCTAGAATTTTCAACTATTATACATGGAATGTTAGACTAGGTATCTACACATATCAAATAAATAGTTTTCATTTCTCTATAAAAAATAAATAATTATCATCTTAAATACATCACCATAAAAGGTATTAAGCCTCAACTATGCAAATTATAATTTTGTACCTAAACTTAATAGATCTTTAGATTTATAAACTAAATTTTTCTTTTTGGCATATAAGTCCTCAAAATATTGATGGAACATTATATTTTAGTACCTATAATTTTAGTGTATTATATTTTGGTACCTAAACTTTTGAAGATCTACAAATAGGTCTAATTTGTGTATGTTGAATTAAAACACCATCGAATAAATGGGTATTCATATTCAACTCATACACATTTAGATTACGTAAGTAAATATCATTACCCTACCAAAAACCCATCTACAAACTTCAAAACCCATATATATGTCACCCATACCCTACTCATGAATTGATCAATGGGTCTACTTGAGTTTAGCTATATATCATTTCCTATCAAAAAATTTCAAATTATTTTAAATTGGATGTTGACCTCCATATATCTCCTCAGTCAATATCATAATTTCAAGTCAATATTACTCATACAACTGTTAATAAAAAATTAATTTTAGACTAATAATACTAATAAAATACTATAAGGGGCCACATAATACATGCCCATATGTCAATGTCGTCTCCGCCTCGCGACAAGACGCGAATCACCGTCTAGTTGACATATATAGTATGAAGGGTGCAAAGATGATTGTTTACTTTGCCTCTCAAGTCACACCATCTTGATTGTTCACGATCCAGATGGTGTGTCTTGACGATCAATCTGGAGCCAGAGCTATGACATAATTTTTCTTTAGAATTTCTGGAAGCATAGGAGAACAAAAGGACGCATAAGGGTCGTTTGTTTGGAACGATAAAGGATATATCTTTTGGGGTTTCAATAGAGTTATATAAAAACAATTAAATGTCGGTGAACGAGATAAACATTAATGGAAGGGTCGCATATCGTTATGTTACAAATTGCTCTGTATCATAGGGAAAGATCATTGTTCGCGCCATGAATCGATGACAATGTCTAGTAAAATAATCTTCCGGATAGGCTATATGCTCGTAAGTTCCTATCCGGTTTTTTTACCTTAAATCTAAGCCCAAAGATTGGATTGGATTGTTTACTATCCGGTCCCGGTCCGGTCTCGGTCCGGGTTATACGGTCCGGTTTCCGGTTTTTCATCCGGTCCCGGTCCAAATAGCCAGCCCTAATCTAATTACTGTCTCGATTGTATGTTTTGCATGCTTCACTTAGACTTTGCTCCGATCTGTCATATTTTGTATTGAAATCAACGGTATTAATATCAGAATTTTAAAAGTTCAAACGTGAAAATTTTGAATTATAAACATTATCAATTTATCATATGTTAATCATCTGAGTGGAAGGAAAGATGATGTACATGGGGTTCTTTGCTATCGGCGGGTTATTATTCCATTTTCCATGATGGTAGATCGATTTCTACGTATACACATATGTACAATGCTAAAAAAGACAAAATTTAGTATATGCTAATTAGTTGCTTACAGGAAAATATAAATTACCAAATAGATTCACGAGCGACGGACACAAATTATAAAATGATATAGATATTATTAATTTTGTCCAGGCGCCATGCAATTGATGTGGAATAGCTAATAAGACAAATTAATAAAAACACACACAAACCTTCCAAAATTCAACTGCCTACGTTACTTACAAGTAATTGCATATTATAAAGTGATATATATTGTGGATGTTTGCTGCCAAAATTTTCTGTTCTGTTGGCCAACTGGGATAATTTTTTGTTTTCTTTATATATAATTTTATGTATTTAGTTGTTTGTTTATTTCCATTTTTTGGTTTATGTGTTTGTAGCATGGTCCATAAAATCGTACCGGAGATTGTACCGGAAAAGTAAGCGGTAGGGTATTTTATGGCAAAATAGTGGTCTAACCATAGTTTATGCGGTAGTACCGTTAAATATCGCCTATCGGTTTAGTATCCGATAGTAGTATTTTGTGGTTGAACCGCAAATACGGTACGGTTTCATGGACCATGGTTTGTAGTGACAAGATCATTGTTAACTTTGTTTGCCGGTGGAATCCCCTTGGCCAAATGGGTATAGAATCATTACAGGCAAAAGAGAAAAAGTTAAACCCTATTGGGAAAACGCTTCGAGGTTGCCAAGAAGCGCAAACCCTTGACCATAGTTATCAACGACTAAAGGAAGATAATGACAGAGATTAAGTATGACTACAAAATAACATTCATTTTGTTATATTTCAGAAAAAAAATAAAAAAATTAAACTAGACTATAACATGATGATAAAGAAGATTATATAATAATGATGAGAATATAACCGTGTAGAATGATGATAAACATGATGACAGAATTATACTCACACCATCTAACCACTACGGTCGAAGGTGTTATATTTCATCACAAAATTTTTCATTCGAAATATTATCGAGAATCAACATAATTTTGCAGATAACACAATTAACTCATTCCTTATGTGATTTTTTCTTCTTCAAATTTTGAATTAAAAGGAAGGAGGTAAAATATAATAGAATATGGTAATGTGTGGTTGAAAAAATTGTAACTCGAAACATATCGAAAATGTATATGATTTTGCATATCACAAACAACTCGTTCCTTCTGTGCAAACATTTTTAAAATTCAAGTTAAAATGAAGGAGATACAAGTCGAATAAAAAAATATGCAAGTTAAAATGTATTTTAATCTCTGCCATTAGATCTGAAGCCACTTAAATTAATTGACCAGATCTAGTTAAACACAAAATGATAACTAATAATAAGCATCCTATCCCAAGCAAAAGTAAAGAAAGTAATAATGCCATTAGAAAGCTTGGATCAAACATCAATCTACTTAACATTGAGCTATGCAATACACACTCACACAATCTGTAGATATCCATTCCTCGTCAGTTACAGCAAAGCATGCACTTTCTTCGAGAATTGTACTTCAGTTAGGAATTCACCAGCATACATTCTTCTACACCTCTCCCTCCAAAGCTCACTCACTGTAGTCACAATATCAACCTACCACAATCTGTCATTGGGTTATTGGCCCTGAATTGTGATATGGCTAAACCCAGAGAAGCATCCCAAATTTCACCTGCAAGAGCTTGTGTCCAGAAGGTAGTATGGAGAATGCTCTTGGAGAATGAGTAGACAACAAACAAGTGGTCCCTGCCCTCTATAGTACAAGAATAGATAAGGCATACATTTGTAGTTGATGAATTCCATAGTTGGATTTTGTCAAGAGTAGAGATCCTATGGAGGATTATTAACGAAACAATCATCTATTCATCTTGTCGCCCCTGGGAGTACATTAGGACTTCCAAACTAAATTATACCAATTGATTGTCTCGTACTTTGGCCTTATAGAGCATTAATTTTACTAACAATATTATGTCGTAATATGAATATATAATTTATTATTAGAATATGAGTTTGAAACTATACAACGTTAGAATGGTTTGAATTCTTGTTTTCCCGATTTGGGAAAACTAAGTTGGATTCCGACTTGGTGGTGGCCTCATTATGGTTGAAATCAGGTCGTTCTTAAATCATAAGGATGACAAGCTTGAAATTGTTAGTTTGTGTTTAATTATCACATGCCTAATCACCATAATGTAACAAATTTTATTTGCAAGGTCCAATGAGTCCAAGTGGTCTCTCTAAACTTCTACTCATACTCTCATTCTATAACTCATCTTTTGAAGAATCCTTCGACACACTATATCATGGATTTTGTATACGAATGATTGACAATAACGAATCAATGTCATTAGTTACAAGTTAATCTGAAACATGTTTCGGTGATTATGGATTTTGTTTCATATAGCTGAAGTACTAATGAAAGGGCGTGGTGTGCCACTAAATGTAGGGGTGGAGTTTCAGTTAGTTCGGTTATAACCGGTAACCGAACTGCCGGCCTCCTTTACCGAAAACCGATCGAAATAGGGATTTAACCTTCGGTTATCTCGGTTTTTGGTCAACCGAACCACCTCCAAGCCAAAATAATCTCGGCCAGCATCCGAACACCGACTGAATTTCGGTTATCTCGGTTATCGGTTACTGGATAACTAGCTGGTAAACCGGTAACCGAACCTCCACCCTTAACTAAATGGGCTGCTCTATGAAATGACGGGACATATAAGTACAGGAAAAAGGAGACAAAATACATAGATAGATAATGAACTTCCTCCAAGACAACTCCTCCAAGACCATGCTCCACGTTGCATGCTCCCACTAGCTGAATAAGAGATTCACAGTTGTGGCAGAAAAGCCATGAGTTAGACACCAGTTAAAAGCATCACGAAGAGCAAGAAGTTCCATAAGAAAAGGATCCTCCAAGACCAACCGCAAACAAAACATCACTTGAGGGGGAAACCCCTACAAACCCATTCTAACCTCTATGGGCTCGCCATAAGGCACCATCAAACCGAACCAAAATGCCTTCTAGTGGACATATCATATCTTGCTCCATGTGGGATCGGCAATGGCCTGCCTCAGGAGGGATTCTCAACAGTAGGACGCCCTTGCTTTAAAGTGAGTATGGATGAGGATGCCCTCTATTCATCAACCTAATCTAGGAATTGCCTACCTAAAGAAGGCTCAAGATAGAGAATATGCTCATGAACTGGCAGCAACGTGCCTTCCATAACCACCAACATAGGAATATGACTTTCACAATCTCTGAACTAAGCAAATGAGAAGAGAAAAACAAGACTTTCCTACACAAATCAGGGGGAAGAGCAGCCAACTTTGCATACAAAGTGCCCAATTCAACACGAAACCAAAGTTCCCTTGCAACCCAATAGAGAAAAAAGAAATGCATGATCGTTTCATGACCATCCGACCAAACTGAACAAGTGTTATCCATTACTAAATTCTTACTTTGTAAAAATGAGCCCGCAAGCAGAAAACCTCTAACTAGCTGCCAACAAAAGAACCTTAATTTTGGCGGCAAGCGAAAATGCCACAAGAATTTCCAAAACCTGTAATCAAATGGCAAGTCATTTGGTGGATGAATAGCATTAAGTTCTGAAGAATGCAATTACCCAGTTTTAACATGAAGATGGGGTGAACAAGGTTTGTAGAAGGTCAATTTTCCATAACCCCGAAGTGCGGCAAATCAAATAAAACACCAAATCACCCAGTACTAACACCCTAGGAAGATCCTTCCCTTGGATTATTTCTTGCAGTGACCATGAAGGTAGGTTACTAGCTGGAGCTTCCATGAAAGAGAATGGGGGTGACACTTTGTGCGATAGATTCTTAGTCTCAAGTGACATAGCCTTGGTTTTCCAAGAACGAATATGAGTATCGAGAATATCCTCCACAAATCGGGATGATAAGGTCTTTGAACATTGCAACTGTACTAGATGACCGAGATACTTATCTTGTTAAGAGGTCAAAGAGACACCAAGGAAGGAGCTAAGGTGATCCCTCAAGATCATCCATATTCCCACTAACAAAGATTGATGATTTCTGCATATTCACCCTCCGGCCACTCATTTGCTCAAATTTCTCAAGCAACTGTAAAAGTTTATCTCATTCTAGCAAAGAGGCACGTATGAAAATATATGAATTGTCGGCAAAAAACAAATGCGAAACAATAGAGACATTTCGATGCACTCTGATACCACGAAGCGAGGAATTTTGCAATGCAAACATCAGTTTGGCCGAAAAGGCCTAAGAATATATGGAAAAGGTAAAAGAGAGAGTGGGTCACCTTGGCATATGCCACGATGTGGCTTGAAATAACCATAGGGACTCCCATTAATCATATCAAGAAGCTTACTATTGTCACACAAGCTGACACCCGCTGCAGCCATGTGTCACAGAATCCCAATTCACCCATAACGGCAAAGAGAAACTTCCATTCGACCCAAATTATAAGGCTTATCCATTTCTAACTTCAAGTCCATTCATTTATCAAGATCCTGCACTTTAGTTTTAAGATATTGCATGACTTCTTGACCAATTAAAATATTATTAGTGATAGACCTTTCCTTAAAAACCATTCAAAATTTATCAAAGTGAATAGCTCTTTATAGAAATCAATGGCCACCCCTACAATGTTCTCATCTCCTTTATGAATCACCCCATTAGAGTCACAAATCCTAGAAATGGAGTGATCGAGAACGTCGTCGCTGCAAAGTAGTGACACGCCAAAACACAACACCAAACTGCGACCAAGTGTAATCGCAGTCCGGGAATGCAGTAACAGGCAAGTTATATTATCAACCCGGGGTCTAGATCTACTGCTTACTCCGTGAGTCTCTATTATCTAGCAAACTAATTCGAGTGATTGTTGTGAAAAGCAAAAGCAGTAAGAAAGCAGGAAATGGTTCGGTTTTCAAAAGCAGGCAAGAGTCACTCGGGAATGAGTCCCCCTAGCCCCTTAGTTAGGTTCAATTGTAATTCCCTGGGTTGATTTACTGTTGATTAGACTGTGGAAGATCCGACAGTAGCTTGGAATCTCTTAAGCTGACCAAGCCCTCTCAGTCTAACTACCCGGCAGACGACTAGTCTTCACCGGGATAGAAAGCTGAGGCTATGAACACAGAACTCCACTACTGGAATTGAAATCCAGTACAAAGCAGTAAACTGGCTAACTCTCGTATAACCAATCTCCTACTATCGAATGAAGAGGCTCTAACAACCTAATCAGATTCTATCTATCTCAGGTTGCAGCAGAAATTGAGAAAAGCTGATCAGACTCCAATCAATTCAATAAACATGCATCATTCGATTAAAATCAAACAGTAATATCATCCCAAGTCATTACAATCAAATCCCTAACACAAGGAACTAGGGTTCTTCATACCCAAGTGAGAGAAAGGTTCTACTCCATAGAGAGAGAAAGGAAAACAGAAATCAGAGTAGTCATACTCATAAAGATGAGGAAAATCTGCTCTGGGATGTCAATCTTCACTCCTAGGGATGCAATCTGGGCTTCAATGATGAGAAATCCACTCCAAAATAGCTCTTAGGGCTTGTTCTTCGCTCTTTATCTCTCTAAAACTCTATTTTTGCCCAGAAAATCGAATTCTCCTTCCTTGGCTCGAATCTGCCTCCAAAAACCCGACTCTGGGCGAATTACGGTCAGGATTACGGCCGTAATCACGTCCTGCCCGTAATTCGCACCAAAACGCACGTTTCACTTAAGCTGCAGGAGGAGGAGATACGCCCGTAATTTCCCAATTACCGCCAGTAATTTGGGAATTACGGCCGTAATTCTTGGGGTCTTGCCCGTAATTTTATCACCGAGAGGGAATTCTGGGGAGAAGGCTCGGCCAATAAATTACGGGCATGCCCTGGCCAATTACGGCCGTAATTTGGCAGGGGCTGCCCGTAATTCTGTCTGTGATTCGCCATTTGACCTCCAAATGACCCGAAACTTGCGCCTATGCACCTCCTTACTTGCTAGGACCTGAAATACGACAAAAAAACACAGCCTAGCGTAAAATAGTCCAAGGAACAATCAATTCGAGCCAAAATGGGCAGGAAACCAGAGTGAAAACACGTGCAAATACGATGCCATCAAATTCCCCCACACTTAACTGTTTGCTTGTCCCCAAGCAAACCAAGTACTACACAATGTAAGCTCACATATTTCAGTCAACCAACATTGGGGACAAGTCATAAAGGCACAGAACACGCGAATCAAACTGGTTTTCAAACATCAACACATGAACAACTTTAATAGCAACCTGGACAACCACCACAAAGGACATTCGAGTGCAGCAAAATCGAGCAACGGAAGAGTTTCCCTTCTGTTCACCAACCAACCCAGACTTGACTCGACCACTCACTCAAAATAGTCAACTCATGCATCCAACTCAAGACATCAGGACAGAGACCGAGCAATCTAGGTCCTCACCGGGGTACAAGAGTATAGAGAATATGAAAATGAATCACTCACTCTCGACCAGTGGGGTCAGGACAATTTAATGCGAAAAATGCGCATGCTATTTCTCTCAATCCCTAACATCTCTTCACCATGATGGCAGCCTCTAAATGCTAGAGTTCACATACATAATGTCATCACTAACTAATCAGGAGGTCTTAGACACAGGTTCAAATGACTGGCTAGGGTCTTGGACATGGGGAAAAAGCCTTTTAGGTGGTGGAAGTATTCATAGCAAAAGGTTCCACATTTCCAAATCCACACAATCACAGTCAAACAAACCGGTATTTCCTTTCTGCTATTCTGCAATACTCAACATCTCAAGAGCACAAGAGCGAAGGAGGCATAAACATCAGCATTTCCAAGCTAGACTGCTAAGAAACACTACTTAATGGGCATTACTCAGATTTTTTGTAGTGGCTCTCTTTTGCTTTCAATTTTTCTTTGTTTTTCTTTCATTTTTCTTTTCATTTCTTAAGAGAGCCACCACTTCTGCACATATTTCAAACATCTGCCCAACTTTAAAGCACTACCTCCAACACTCACATAAACTTTAGCAGAAACAGCAGAAAATATGTAACAACCACTCTGTGGAACCTTCTAAAAGATGCAACAAGGGTGATTTTTTCCGTTATAGACCAAAAGAAAGGATAACACACGGCTCAAAGGGGCTGACTAGGGGATATGACACATCAGGACAGTCAGTTTTTTTGGGCGTGGGCTAATCCTATGCCCCCATCATTTTAGCTAATGACAACGTGAATGCTACACATCATGGAAGAGGGATCTATCGCACAAGAAAGAAACGAGCAGGCTCAAATCTCACATGGCTACCTATATGCTCTATCTCACATTCTGATATCCTGAACTAGATGCATAAACGACTGTCAAGAACAAGTAATCAGATCAAGTCACAGTTGGTAAGCAAACAGTTGAAAAACTGAACCCCTACATCGTTTTACTGCACATCTCAGTCCTTATTATAGGTTGTCCTAGTCGCAAACAAGTTGTCACGCATTAATCCGAAAACCAATCAATTCATCCATCAAAACACAGTGCCAATATGATCAAACAGCAGTACTTGGAGCCCTCAAATCGTAAGATTCGGACAGCGGACTAGGCTCCAAGCACCCATATATACGTTCCAATAAATACAAAGAACCCCCCCACACTTAAATGCGACAGTGTCCTCAATGGAGCGAAGGGAAGGGGAACGATGTTACCGTGAAACAGTGGTCAGGAACGTTGACTGGATGGCGGACCAGTCAAAAGCAGAGGACTGGACAAGGACCAGTCCGATGGGCACAGAGCTAGAACCAACAGAACACACACGTTGGGTGAAATAAACCAAAGTTCCAAGTCAACAATCCACACAACAGAAACAAGAAATAAAATCAAACACAATCCGGAGTCTAAATCTGGAAAGATAGACAAAAGCCAAGCCCCAACTCGATGGGCGGGCATAATCAGATCACAGTTCGTCGCCTCCATCACCAGTGGGAGGTGGGTAGTAGTCTTCACAGCAGCAGGATCCATGTTCCAGTAGCTCATCATGTAATGCTGAGCTGAAATGATGCGGCGGCGACCCTCGCGCTCACGGTCGAGGCGGCCGTTGATGTGCTCCTGGCCAGCAAGGATCTGCTCGTTCTGGCGGGAAAGGGCTGCCAGCTGCTCGGCAATGTAGGTGGTGGGCTGCGCAGCAGACGGGCCGGCACCGGAAGTGGAGTCGCAGGTGCAGAGGGGGTGGGCCGAGTCCTTGTACGACGAGTGGTCCGACGGGCTGCAGCATCACTCGCCTCGGGTAGCTCCTCACCCTCTGGTGCACGAGGAACAGGGCGAGGAAGGCCCCGGATCCAGGTCACGGGCCCGTCGCGCTCCAGTATCAGCTGGCGCCGGAGGGTCTCCCTGGAGAATGGCGTCGCCTCCTGGATGAGAGTGAACCCGGAGAGATCGACGTTGTAGTACCGCGCCAGGGCAGTGACCACCGGCCCACACGCCAGGCGCCGATTACACCGTTTATGCTTGGCAACGGTTTTGGCGATGAGCGAGGACAGATGGAGGTTGTCCACCTCGTGGCTCATGGAGTGCAGGCAATGCAGGGTGCGGAGCTGAAGATGACTGGTGGAGCCCTCGCTGGGAGTGTAGGATTTCCCCAACAGCTGGTTGATGATGCGCCACTCTGGTCGCAACTGAGTGGCCGTGGTGTGGCCCGGTGTGAAAACAGCTCCAGTATACTCCGGGAGGCAGATCCTCTCGAAGAACTGCTGGTCCCGAAAGATGGGACTGTCGGGCTCCTCGATGGCCAGGTGACAGGGGAATGGTGGAAGGAGCCCAGTGCCCGACCAAAGTCGTCATAGCTCAGGGAGTAGAACTCCCCTCCGAGTCGGAACTGGATGGCGTTGCCGTGCTCGCCCGCATGGGTCTGGAAATGCTCGAAGGTGGAGTAGAACTCCCAAAGGAGCTCCTGATAAATCGGCTCAGCAAGGCAGAGGAGGCGGCGCCAAGAGAAAGCGCGGATGGCAGCCTCCATTTCCTCGCGAGCACCCAGCTCCTCGAAGACCCTCCAGTCGAGGTAGTGGTGATGAACGACTTTGCGGCGTCGGATGTCCCGCAAAGTCTTCCTCTAGTCGGCGTCGAGCAGGTTCAAGAATGTGTTCATTTTCCTGCAGGCACAAAACAGCAGAAACCCAACAACATACATGGAAATTCGTCAATGGTGAGGTCACAATCACCCTCACCCGGGGCCCTCGAATCATAAATTCGGACAGTGGACTAGACCCCGAGAAAGGAAAAACATTCATAACCAATCAGATCATTCACCATTCACAACCAATCAGAATCATTCACCATTCACAGAAAATCAAACGCACTTGGAGCCCTCGGATTATAAACCCGGACAGCAAATTAGGCTCCAAGCAGAACAATCACAACTCATATTACTCGGTAGGCCAACCGAAAGATAAGCAAACAAAGCAAGCAACAATGGAGGCCTACCGAATTAATTCAAGCACCAACCAATTCCCGAAATTCCCCACTAAACCCACCATATCAATCCTCCACAAATGACAAGTAAAAGTATAGAGGCAAACCTGGAGGCACAAGAGGATATCGTGGGGAAAGTGGGGGAAGACCGAGAGACCACAAAAGTCGCCGGGAAACTCGCCGGGAGGCTCGCCGGAGTTTCGTCGCCGGCGACTTCACCGGAGCCAAACGGACCCAAAACTTTGGGGAATGAAGCCCCAAGCACCAGGAACTCGGTGGTGGTCGCGGTTTCTCGATCGGAGGTCCGAGGAGGGAGATCGGATCGGAGGAACACCGAAGGATCGCGGTTTTCCGGCGACCCAAATCACCACGAAACTCGACCCCACTGGTATAGACTTGTGGGCGCCGACGAGAGGAGCACGGGGGTGGTCTTGGAATTTAATTTGGACCTCCGATGAGCGAGATATGGCCGGAAAACCACCGGAGAAGAGAGTGGTTCGAGTTTTCCGGTGAGAGGGGAGAGAAACTGACCAGAAAAAAGAGGGAGAGAGAGAGGGAAGTGTCTCGGCCGACACTTTTTAAACGAGGCTCGGGGGGAATTACGGGCAGGAATACGGCCGTAATTCCCCCTGGCCTTGCCCGTAATTTTTAGGCCGAGAGCAAATTGCCCCCTCTGATCGAATTACGGGCAGGGGTGGTTAAAATTACGGCCGTAATTCTTACCCCGTGCCCGTAATTTCTATGCCGTGCCCTTTTTTCAGTTTTTCCTGTTCTGAATTAATTACGGGCAGGGGGTAGATGAATTACGGCCGTAATTACTCCCCCCATGCCCGTAATTTTACTGCCGAGGGCCCTTTTTCTCCAGTTTTTAAGCTGCAAATTCGAACATCCAAACCCAAACTTGCCCCAGTTCAAAAAAATACACCACCATAGACCAAAATAGATCATCCGGGGCACGAGAAACATTCCAGAAAGACTCCAGACAGACTCAATGACTCGAAAACGACAAAAATTAAAAAGGAAAAAGGATAGAAATGCAAACCGTGATGGGGTTGCCTCCCCACAAGCGCTTCTTTACCGTCTTTTAGCTGGACGTCAGTATGGATGCTCAGGGAAGTGTAGGATCAGGTGCCTTCAAGAGCGGATCCACATCGCTCTTGAGGTACAGCTTCAAATGGTGGCCATGCACGCGATGAATGTGGCCACCTGCATTTGCCAGCTCGACTTGGCCATCCGGCAGGATGCAAGCGAGTGAATACTCGGATGGCCAAGGTGGGGGCGGGACCAGCTCATAGTGGTCGCCGGCTTTCTTTCGAGCAGGCTTAGCTGCCTGCAGTTTCGGCCGCCACTCCTCCTTGATCTGTTCTTTTGATGACGGAGTGGTCCGGAGTGGCGGCGAAGGTGTGGGAGGCGGGTCCTGCAAAATAGGCAGCACAGAAGGATACACAACAGACTCGTGCTCCTGGTGAGATACAACATGCAGAGGTAACGAAGCAGGTATAGTGTTAGCAACTGAAAACGTTATTCGCTCCTCGCCATCCCTCAAAACTAAGGTCCCATCATGCACATCTATGAGAGCCTTGGCGGTGGCCAGGAAATGCCTTCCTAGTATAAGAAGCACTTCTGTGTCCTCATTGATGACCAGGATAACAAAATCCACAGGATATGTGAATTTGCCAACCTTAACCAGAAGGTCTTCCACTATGCCCTTAGGATGCACTACAGATCTGTCAGCTAATTGAAGGGTCATCCTAGTAGCACGGGGTTCGCCTAGCCCTAGTTTCTTGAACAGTTGATATGGCATAACATTGATACTAGCACCTAAATCCGCCAAGGACTTCTCTACATGCAATTTATCAATAGAGCACGGGATAGTGAAACTACCTGGGTCCTTTCTCTTCTGCGGAAGCTTGTTCTGCAGAATAACCGAGCACTCCTCGCTGAGCTCCACAGTGGTCAGCTCACTCAGCTTCTGCTTCTTTGAGAGAAGCTTTTTCGGAAACTTCGCATACTTCGGCATTTGCGATAGTGCCTCCAGGAAGGGCACTTGAACATTTAGCTTCTTAAGCATGGCCATGAAGTTCTCGAACTCTGCCTCCAGCCTGTCTTTGTGCAACCGAGTAGGGAAAGGGAGTTTAGGGACATACTCCTTCACTACTGGTTGCGGTTTAGGTGCAGGCACCTCAACCTCCTTCTCTACTTCTTGTTCAACCGCTGGAGACGCTGGAACAGGGCTCTCTCTTCCCGGTTCCCGAGCAGGGGGATCAACAGTCATCTTGCCACTCCTGGTCATGATGGCATTGCAGCGCTCGTCCGGGGTCGGCGGGTGAGGGATGGTCTGCCCGGGTAGAGTACCAGGAGCCCTTTGAGCCACTGCCTGGGCCACGCTCCCCAGCTGGGTCTGGATATCCTGCAAAACAGCCTGTGTGTTCCTCTGACCAGCTTCAAGAGCCAGGAATTTACCCGAGGCCTTCTCCATGAACTGCTCAAAGGTGTTGAATTTCTGAGCACTAGCACTGGCGAGAGAACCCACCAAGTCCCGCAGTTCAGCCATCTGATCATTCTGCACTGGGGCAGCGGGGGCTGCACCTGGCTGCTGGAAAGGCCGCGGCTGTGATTGAGCAGCGTGCCCCTGCATGGGCTGATAAAGAGGCTGTTGTTGCTGCTGGAATTGCCCCTGTCTGGGCTGATATGGTGGCCTCTGGAAGCCCGGTGGTCCCTGGGGAGCTGGTGGTCTGGGATTTGGCCCAGCCCAGGAGAAGTTAGGATGCTGGCGCCACCCCTCATTGTACGTGTTGCTGTAGGGGTCACTGCGCCTGACATTATTGATGAAGTTCACCTGCTCCTGGGGTGTGGTTGATTCCTTCATCGCCTGGCAGTCTTCCACCGTGTGATGGGTGCTTTCGCACCATTGGCAGAGCATCGCCTGCTGCTGCCCGGTCCCTGGAATCATTCCGGAACGATCGATAGCTGAGACCAGCTTCAATACTACCTGCACCAAATCCGAGGGATGGGCTCCCACAGAATGTACACCTCGGCTGGGTGCTCTCCTCGACCTCCTGGCCGTGCCCCAATCATAACCATTCTCCGCCATCTCTTCAAAGAGTTGATTCAGCTGTGGCGGGGTTTTGGTCAGCATGTTCCCACCACAGACCGAATCGATCAGCTGCTTGTCCTCCGGGAAGAGGGCGTGATAGAAGGTGCCCACCTTGAATGCATCTTTGAAACCATGATTGGGACACCTGAGAAAGAGACTGGTGTACCTCTCCCAAACATCCCTGATGGTCTCATCCTCATCCTGAGCAAAATGTGTGATTTGCTTCTGCAGGTCAGTTGTCTTGGATGGAGGATGGTAGCAGGTGAGGAACTTGTCCGCCAGGTTGGCGAACGTGGTGATGGAGCCCGGAGGTCGAGTGTCTAGCCACTCCTTGGCTTGCCCCTCCAGTGTGAATGGGAAGTACCTCAGCTGGATGGCATCTGCTGGTACCCCATTGATCTTGATTCCATCGATGAGCTCGTGGAATCGCCTGAGATGTGATCGAGGGCATTCTCCCTCCTTACCACGGAACACCACTGAACCGCGCAGCATGGTGATCACTGAGGTGCTCACCTCAAAGTTGTTGGCTGGGACATGAGGGTGTTGAATGGGTGACCTCATGTCTGCAGCCCTAGCGGTCCAGTAGGATCCCATGGTCTGCTCATCTGGGTTGATCACCTCGTGGTTCTGCGGATCACCCATCTCTCCTTCTTCCTCTTCTAACTACAGCTGTGTTAACGCCTTCTCCGCAGCCACTCGCGCCTTTAGAACCCGCTTGGAGTTCCTCCAGGTTCGTTCAAGCTCCTGGTCTAATGGCAGTAGTTCTCCCGACTGGCTACGGGTCATGCACTACCTGCACACAATCAGCAGAAGCAACCCGTGAAGGCACACAGGGGGAAGAGATAAAATGCAGTAAATAAAAAGCTAGAGTAACAAATTCTCACGTTTCCCCAATAATCTAGAGGGTCCACGGCAACGGCGCCAAAAACTTGACACGCCAAAACACAACACCAAACTGCGACCAAGTGTAATCGCAGTCCGGGAATGCAGTAACAGGCAAGTTATATTATCAACCCGGGGTGTAGATCTACTGCTTACTCCGTGAGTCTCTATTATCTAGCAAACTAATTCGAGTGATTGTTGTGAAAAGCAAAAGCAGTAAGAAAGCAGGAAATGGTTCGGTTTTCAAAAGCAGGCAAGAGTCACTCGGGAATGAGTCCCCCTAGCCCCTTAGTTAGGTTCAATTGTAATTCCCTGGGTTGATTTACTGTTGATTAGACTGCGGAAGATCCGACAGTAGCTTGGAATCTCTTAAGCTGACCAAGCCCTCTCAGTCTAACTACCCGGCAGACGACTAGTCTTCACCGGGATAGAAAGCTGAGGCTATGAACACAGAACTCCACTACTGGAATTGAAATCCAGTACAAAGCAGTAAACTGGCTAACTCTCGTATAGCCAATCTCCTACTATCGAATGAAGAGGCTCTAACAACCTAATCAGATTCTATCTATCTCAGGTTGCAGCAGAAATTGAGAAAAGCTGATCAGACTCCAATCAATTCAATAAACATGCATCATTCGATTAAAATCAAACAGTAATATCATCCCAAGTCATTACAATCAAATCCCTAACACAAGGAACTAGGGTTCTTCATACCCAAGTGAGAGAAAGGTTCTACTCCATAGAGAGAGAAAGGAAAACAGAAATCAGAGTAGTCATACTCATAAAGATGAGGAAAATCTGCTCTGGGATGTCAATCTTCACTCCTAGGGATGCAATCTGGGCTTCAATGATGAGAAATCCACTCCAAAATAGCTCCTAGGGTTTGTTCTTCGCTCTTTCTCTCTCTAAAACTCTGTATTTGCCCAGAAAATCGAATTCTCCTTCCTTGGCTCGAATCTGCCTCCAAAAACCCGACTCTGGGCGAATTACGGTCAGGATTACGGCCGTAATGACGTCCTGCCCGTAATTCGCACCAAAACGCACGTTTCACTTAAGCTGCAGGAGGAGGAGATACGCCCGTAATTTCCCAATTACCGCCAGTAATTTGGGAATTACGGCCGTAATTCTTGAGGTCTTGCCCGTAATTTTATCACCGAGAGGGAAATCTGGGGAGAAGGCTCGGCCAATAAATTACGGGCATGCCCTCGCCAATTACGGCCGTAATTTGGCAGGGGCTGCCCGTAATTCTGTCTGTGATTCGCCATTTGACCTCCAAATGACCCCGAAACTTGCGCCTATGCACCTCCTTACTTGCTAGGACCTGAAATACGACAAAACAACACAACCTAGCGTAAAATAGGCCAAGGAACAATCAATTCGAGCCAAAATGGGCAGGAAACCAGAGTGAAAACACGTGCAAATACGATGCCATCAAGTAGCTAGATGGGAAACTGAGTATTGGCATCCCCCTCTTATGGCCAGCGTACTCGAGACTTCTGCCTCCAAAAAATCTCTTATCATACATAAGCATCACTAAGTTGAGCTTCCAAGGCCCTAATAGACTCCCAATGAACACACAGAACTAGAGAGTTCCTTGAAAAGCCTTCTGCCAAGTTGTGTGAATTATATCTAGTGCTGATAACTCTCTAATTATACATGTTTGTTCCATCATTTCTTGAGCTTTTTGGAACATGTTTTCCCCCATTATATGTTGATGTCTATTGTACACCAAGAAATCTTCCACGTTAGCATCCATCTTAACGATTAGTTAAAACGCAGTAATTTATTTTATAATCCAAAAAAAAAAAAAAAATAGAACTCGCATTTATGCCGACATAGACAAGTTTTTGCCTGGTGTATAATAGAATTGACCATATATATACATAGATGGCTTCTATCGCACCTAGGGCAAAATCTAGGGTACGTCATACCTTGAGTAGGAAAATTGTATCAAAACCTCGAATTAACCTGATTTTTGGGTATGATACTTTATCCTAAACCTTAATGAGTGAGCCCTAGGTCTTAGGTATCCTAATCATAGAGCCTAACCGCTTAGGTTGTGCATGTAATTTGTTGCATATATTTTGATGAATCATATAACCGTTGATTTTTGTTCATAATTAAATTGATCTTGGTGTATGAGATTTATAAAATTACCTAGGTTTTAATTTAGATATCATATGTCAAACTCCGGTTAATTCAAAATCTAGATATCATTTTCTTACTCAATGTATACCATAACTTTGATTTTACCCAAGGTACGATAAAACCACATAGACATGCATATACTTATGGTGAATTCTATCATACACCAGACATATTTTGGGGTATGTCGTACACCAGCAATCTCCACCATCCGCGTCCATCTCAACGGCCAACATTAATGCGGGTTCTTTTTTTGCGGGGTTAAAAAATAAATTACCTCATTTATACTAGCCGTTGAGATGGACGCGGACGGTGGAGATTGCTTGGTGTACGACATACACCAGATTTAGTCTGGTGTACGATAGAGCCATCCAATAAATGTGTGTGTGTGGTTCAGGCTAGTGTACGTCAGGCGTACATTGTATGCCCGTAGAATTTTACTATTTAGAGCACGAATTAACTGGAATTTGGAGCATGATACTATACCCTAACTTCTAATGTGTGAACTCCAGTCCCTAATTCTCTAACCCAAGCCACAAGATTCATTTAATCTAAAAAATAATAACCAACGATTCTAATTCAGCGAAATATATTAAAGTGCAAAAACCACGATGTACGCCTGACATACGCTAGTCTTTGCTATATATATACCTCGCGAAAAGTACCTGGAGTATAGTATACTCCAGGAGTACACCATTCTGACCCATATATATATATATATATATATATATATATATGGTGGTGTATTCGGTGCACTCACTTTTTCGGGTGCACTCAGTGCACCCGCCTCATAATTGTCATTCTGACCATGCGATTCATGTCAAAACGGTACCAATTGTTGCTTATGATATTATGAACAAGAAGCACATGAATTTGAAAAAAATTCATTCAAAATTTACTTTAATTTGAAGGATTTAGGATATAAGGATTTAGGGTTAGGGTTTAGGTTTACAATTTGGGATTTTGGGGTGGGATTCAAAATTGAAGGTTAAGGGGTTAGGGTAATGGATTGATTTGTTATGATTCTATGTCATATCATCATTTTATATTGAGAGTACTAATTAAAGTTCAAAATTTGATGTATTATGGACGCTTTTAGAGTTGGGTGCACTGAGTGCACCCAAAAAAGTGAGTGCACCGAAGTAGCCACCATATATATATATATATATATATATATATATATATATATATATATATGGGGAGTTCTATGGTACCCCAGATGAAATCCCGGGTACCGCATACCTTGAGTAAGAAAACGCTATCCAGAACTTGAATTGACTGATCTTTCGAACATGATACCATACTCTAATCCTTAAAGATCAAAATCTAGGTCTTAATTCTCTAAATCTTATACCCCAAGATCAATTTAATTAGAAACAATAATCAACGGTTATGATTCGTCCAAATATAGGCAAAAAAATCAATGCACCATCTTAGGATTTATAGTTTATGATTTAGATAATTAGGACCTAGAGTTCACTCATTAAGGGTTAAGGTATAGTATCATGCCCAAAAATCCTATTAATTCGAGGTCTAGATAGCGTTTTCGTACTCAAGGTATGCGGTACCCCGAATTTCACCCGGGGTACCGTAGAAGGCACCATATATATATATATATATATATATAGAACTCGAATTAGCATGATTTTTGGGTCTGATACTATACCCTAACCCTTAATGATTGAACCCTATGTCCTAATTATCTAAATCATAATCTATAAACACTAAGATGGTGCATTCCTCTTTGTGCCTATATTTGGACGAATCATAATCATCGATTATTGTTTCTAATCAAATTGATCTTGGAGTATAAGATTGGGAGAATTAAGACCTAGATTTTGATCTTTAAGGGTTAGAATATAGTATCATGTCCGAAAGATCGGTCAATTCAAGGTCTAGATAGTGTTTTCATACTCAAGGTATGCGATACCCCAGATTTTACCCAGGGTACCGTAGAACTCGCCATATATATATATATATATATATATATATATATATATATATATATATATATATCCATAGCCATAGCCAAATTTCGTCAAACTATGTATTAGTTTATAGTGGCGTCTTCAGTGCACTCACTTTTTTGGGTGCGTTCAATGCACTCGCTTCATAACCATCATTTCAAACATGCGATTTATGTAAAAATGATGTCAATCATCACTTATGATGTGATGAACAATAACGCACATGAATTTGCACAAAAACCATTGAAGATTTACTTTAATTTGAAGGATTTAGAGTTTAGAGATTTAGGGTTATTGTTAGGGTTTACAATTTGGAGTTTAGGGATAGAACTCAAAATTGGAGGTCTAAGGCTTAGGGTAATTGGCTAATTAGTTGTTATCATACGTTATATCATCATATTACACTGATTCTACAAATTAAAATTCAACATCCGACACCTTAAGACTAGTTTTTGAGTTGGGTGCATTGAACGCACCCATTTTTGTGAGTGCACCGAAGTAGTGACCATTAGTTTATAGTTATTGAGTTTGAGCTTATATGTATATAATGTCGTTATTAAACCTAATCAAATTTTCGTTATGGATATAGTTGAACATGGGGAATTTGTCAAAACTTGAGTTTGTGGCACTTAACATTACCGAGAAGAATTATCTATCTTGGATATTGGATGCTTAAATTCATCTAGATGTTAATGGCCTCGGTGATACTATCAAAGGGGGAAACAAAGCCTCAAGAAAAAATAAGGCAAAAGCCATTTTTTTTACGTCACCACCTCCACGAGGGGTTAAATATCTAATACCTTATGGTGAAGATCCAGTCTATCTTTGGCACAATTTAAAGAAAAGATACAACCACGAAAGGATCGTGATTCTCCCAAAAGCTCGATACGACTGGATGCACTTATGATTACATGATTTTAGTACTCTAAGCAAATATAATTATGCACTTTTTAGGATTACTTTGCAACTGAAATTATGTGAAGAGAAAATCATTATGCAGATGTGCTAGAGAAGACATTTTCCACATTTCATGCATCAAGCGTGCTCCTGCAACAGAAATATCGTGAAAGAGGTTTCAAAAGATAATCCCAGCTGATTTCATGTATTTTTATAGCAGAACAAAACAATAAGTTCCTAATGAGGAATCATGGATTCGAACCAACTGGTGCTAGTGCATTCCCAAAAGTGAATACAACCACATTAAATAAGTGTCGACCTCATGGACATGGTCGTGGTCTAACTGGTCGTGGATATGCATATGGTGGAAATCCTATATATATACATAATCGACATAGTATTTATAGACATGCATGTATCCATAGCCAAATTCTGTCAACCTATGGATTAGTTTATAGTTATTAAGTTTGATCTTATATATATAATATTGTTATTAAACCTAATCAAAATTTTGTTATGAATATAGTTGAACATGTTGAATTTGTTGAAACTCGAGTTTGTGGCACTTGACATTACTGAGAAGAATTATCTATCTTCGATATTGGATGTTGAAATACATCTAGATGCTATTGGCCTAGATGATACTATCAAAGGGGAAACAAAGCCTCAAGCAAAAATAAGGCAAAAGCCATGATATTTTTACGTCACCAACTCCACGGGGGGTTAAAGTTTGAATATTTTACGGTGAAAGGTCCAATTGATCTTTCGCACAATTTAAAGGAAAGATATAACCACGAAAGGAATGTGATTCTCCCAAAAGCTCGATACGATTGGATGGGCTTAATATTTCAGGATTTTAAAATTGTAAGCAAATATAATTCTACACTTTATAGGATTACTTTGCAACTGAAATTTTGTGAAGAGAAAATCAATAAGGTAGATCTTCTAGAGAAGAAATTTTCCAGATTTCATGCATCAAACGTGCTCCTACAGCAGCAATATGTTGAAAGCGGTGCCAAAAGATAGTCCAATCCGATTTCATGTCTTTTTGTAGCATATCAAAACAATGCACTCCTAATGAGGAACCATGGATCTCGACCAACCGGTGCTAGTGCATTCCCAGAAGTGAATGCAACCACATTAAACAAATGTCAACCTCATAGACATGTAGTGGTATTGGTCAAAGCATTCGTGGATATGAGTTTACACATTATAATGGTTCAAATGGCACGTACGAACATGGTGGAAGTTACAAAAATACAAATTTTCATTAGAAGTGAAAAAATAATAAAAAAGTTGTGAAGCGGCTAGATGGTCATAAAAATTCCGAGAATACTTGCTATCATTGTGGTGGTCAAGTTCATTGGGCACGTACTTTTCGTACGCCAAAACCTATCATTGATCTTCACTAGGAGTGAATCAAAAGAAAAGGAAAAGTAGCCAGAGAAATATTGTTTGTTAAGAAAATGATCATGAACATGGCCTATATGACTTCACGCATCTGGATGTGGCAGACTTCAATGCCAACCCAGAGGAGAAAAATTGATCATTTGTTTGATGTTTATGACTTCTTTTATCATACCAGTATTTGGTATTTTCCTTGAATAAATGTTGTATTTGAAAACTTGTCATGTTTAGCATATTGTTTGACTGTTTTAAATTAATGTTGTTGTATTTAAAATCTCATTTGGTTGTAAGCATGTTGTTCTCTCAATAAAAGATTTTTTTTAATTGTTGATAGTTTTTTATTGGAGAATGGCTTTAACCATTGTGATCACCGACACCAATAACCAAGATTTATGCCTCATTGATAGTACATCAACACACACAATCCTTAAAAATAAAAAGTGCTTCTCATATTTGAAAATGAGAGAAGTCAGTTTTAGTACTATTTCAGAAAAACAATCATCATTGAAGGCTCCATAAGAGATAATCTTTTATTGGTCGGAGGAACATAGTTATATCTCACTAATGCCTTGTATTTAAGAAAGTCTTATAGAAATTTCTTAAGTTTTAAGAATATTCGCCGAAATGGATATTGTCTTGATACAACAAATAAAGATGATACATAATATATCTTCATCATCAATACGACATTAGTTGAAAAATTCATATTGGAAGATTAACCAAATATTCCTCCGGTTTGGATTATACGTACATTAGCTTGATTGAAACAAATGCAATCGTGAACTCGAAGTTCACAATCCTAACAAATTCTTTATTTGGCATGATCAATTGGGTCATCTTGGATCAGTCATGATGCGAAAGATAATTGAAAGTTCATATGGTCATCCGTTAAAGAATAAAATAATACAACAATGGAAGAAAATATCGTACCATGCTTGTTCCCAAGGAAAATAGGTTGTTAGACCATCACCACAGAAATTGAGAAATTAATCTATCGGATTCTTGGAAAGTTAACAAGGGGATATTTGTGTATCATTACACCCTTTGTGGACCATTTAGGTACTTTATGATTTTAATTGATGTATTAACTAGATGGTCACGCGTTTCATTACTATCTATCCGCAACTTGGCGATTGTGACATTACTTGCTCAACTAATCAGGTTACGAGTCCATTTTTCTGATTACCCAATCATAAAAGTACGATTGTATATTGTTGTTGAATTTACATCCCAAACTTTCAATGATTATACCGCATCGTTGGGAATTGACGTGGAATATCATGTAGCACATGTTCGTACATAAAACAATATGGTTGAGTCATTCATTAAACGCTTAAAGTGAATTGGTAGACCATTATTTATGAGAACAAATCTTCCAGCCTCATTCTGGGGTCATGCTATTTTGCATGCAGCAAGTTTGGTTCACATCAGGCCAACAAGTTATCAGGTGCAATCTACATTGCAGTTGGCTTTCAGAAAGGAGATTGATGTATCCCATTTGAGAATATTAGGTTGTGCGATATATGTACCAAGAAATCCACCACAGCACACAAATATGATAACTCAAAAAAAATTGGGAATTTTAGTTGGATACCCTTCAAAATCGGTAAATAATAGCATTCTCAATAATTGGTCAGAAGTTGTGGTGGACATCCTTCAATATTGGTTAATAGTACCATTAAAAAAGACCAAAATCTATGATGAATAGCCTATAAAGTTGGTGAAAAAAACATTCCCAAATGTTGGCCAAATCTTGTATAATGTTCAAAGTGGTAAAAAATATAATTCCCAAAAGTCAGACAAAATTTGTGACGGATAACTTTATAAATTGATGAATAATAGCATTCAAAAGAATCGGCAAAAACTAAAATGGTTAGCCTTTAAAATCGATGAACAATAGTATTTCCAATAACCAAAGATAATCTGTCATGGATAGCCTTCAAATCCGACAAAATAGCATTGCCAAAATCAGACAGAATCGGTGATGGATTGCTTCGAAATTAGTGAATAATAGCATTAACGAAAATCGGTCAAAATTTGTTAACGATAGCCTTCAAAATAGATTAATAATAACATTAAAAAAATCAACCAAAATATGTGATCAATCACCTTCAAAATTGGTGAATGATATCATTCAAAAGACTCGTCTAAAAGCTGCAATGAATAGCCTTTAAAATTGGTGAACAATATCATTTCAAAGAATTGTACAGAAGCTGTGATTGATAGAATTCATATTGGTGAAATTTAGTATTCTCAAAAATTGATTAGAATCTATGACGGATGGCCTTAAATATTGCTGAAAAATACTAATAAAAAAAGTGGTCAAAATTTGTTATTGATAACTTTCAAAATTGGTTTAAAATAGCATTGAAAATATTCGCTAAATTAGCTTTTCAAAACGGTCAAAATCTGTGATTGATAGCTTTTAAATCGGTGAATATATAATAGCAATCACATTACTCAGACAAGATTTGTGATGCATAGCCTTAAAAATTGGTGAACAATAAAATTAAAAAATAGGCCAAAATCTGTGATGCATAGCCTTCAAATTTTGTGAACAATAAAATTAGAAAAATGGGCAAAAAATTGTCATGTATACTTTCCAACAGGGTCGGATATAGAAACCGATCGGAATCTTTGATGGGTAGCCTTCAAAATTAGTAAATAATAGCATTCAAAATAAACGACGAGGAACTGCGATGGATAGCCTTCATAATCGGCGAACAATAGCATTTCCAAGAATCATACAACATTTGTAATGAATAGCCTTCAAATTTTTTTTTTTGAATAATAGCATTCATAAAAAGCAACCAAAAACTATGATGGATAGCTTTCAAAATTTATGAATAATAGCATTGAAAAAAATTGCCCAAAATCTGTGATGAATAGTGTGCAAAATTGGAGAAATGTATCATCCCAAAAATTGGCCAAAATCTGATTGTTAGCCTTCAAAATCGGTAAAAAATAACATGTCAAAAAATTGGCCAAAATCTGTGATGAATAGCTTTCAAAAGAGATGAAATATAATCTTCCCACAATTGGTCAGAATAAGTGATGGATAGCCTTTTTTAATGAACAATATTTTATGAACAATATCATTGATAAAAATCGGCCAAAATATGTGATTGATGGACTTCAAAATCGGTGAAATATAGCAATCCCAAAACTCAGCAATATCTGTGATTGATATTCTGCAACATCAATGAAAAGTAGCATTACCATAAATCGGTGAAAAATACCAATCCCAAGAATCGATAAAATCTGTGATTGATATTCTGTAACATTAATGAAAAGTAGCATTACTATAAATCAGACATTTGTGATGTATAGCCTGCCAAATCGATGAAAATAGCATTCCAAGAAATTGGCCAAAATATAGGTAGCCTTAAAAAAACGTGAATAATTGCATTAAAAATTGGCCAAAATCTATGAAGGTACACATTAAAATCGGTGAATAATTGCATTCAAATGAATCCAACAAAAACTGTGATGGATAGCCTCTAAAATTGGTGAATAACAGTATGTCTAAGAACCAAACATAATCTGTGATGTATAGCCTTCAAAATCTAAGGAAAGTAGCATTGTCAAAAATCGGCCAAATCTGTGATAGATAGTCTTCAAAATATGTGAAAAGTAGCATTTCAAAATCGGATAAAATTTATGATGGATAGCCTTCAAAATAGGTTCATAATGTTTTTTTCGTTGAATAATAGGTTCATAATTGCTTTACAAAATTGGTCAAAATCTATGATGGATAGCCTTTTCAAAATTGTTGCATAATTGCATTCATATAAATCGGCCAAAAAATTGTGATAGATAGCCTTGAAAATCGGTGAACTATAGTATTTTCCAGAACCGAAAATAATCTTTAATAGATAACCTTCAAAATCTGAGAAATATTGCATTGCCAAAAATTGACCAAAGTTTTGTCATGGATGGCTTTCAAAGTTGGTGAATACTAGGAATAACAAAAATCGGTCAAAATCTGTGGTGGATTGCCTTCAAAATCAGTGAAAAATTGCAATCCAAAAATTTAGCAAAAATATGTTATGGACTGCCTCCAAACTCGTTGAAAATTAGTATTCCAAAAAAATTAACAAAATCTGTGATGGATAGCTTTCAAAATAGATGAAAATAGTATTCCCAAAAATCGGTCAGAATCTATGATAGATAACCTTCGAAATAGATTAATAATAGCATTAAAAAAATCTGTCAGAATATGTGATGGATAGCCTTCAAAATTGGTGTATAATAGCATTCAAAAGAATTGTCCAAAAACTGTGATGGATAGCTTTTAAAATTGGTGAACAATAGCATTTCCAAGAATTGTATATAATTTGTGATGGATAGCCTTCAAATTAGTCAAAAATAACAATCTAAAAAATCGGCCAGAACTTGTGGTGGATAGCCTTAACTATTGCTGAATAATACTAATAAAACAATCAGTCAAATTCTGCTATTGATAGCTTTCAAATTCGGTGAAAATTAGCAATAACAAAAATTTATCAAAATCTATGATGGATACCCCTCACAATTGGTTTAAATATCATTACCAAAAATTAGTTAAAATATGTGATTGATAGCCTTTAAAAATAGGGGATTAATAACATTCCTTTGACTCAAACATAATCAGTAATGGATAGCTTTCAAAATTGGTGAACAATAAATTAAAAAAATAGGCTAAAATCTGTTATGGATGTCTTCAAATTAGTGAAAAATAACATTCCCAAAAATTAACCAAAATATAAAATGGATAGTCTTCAAAATCGGTGAAAATAACTTTCACAAAAACAGGCCAGAATATGTAATAAATAGCCTTCAATATTGATGAACAATACCCTTAAAAAGATCGGATAAACTATATGATAGATAGCCTTCAAAATCAGTAAAAAATAGCAATCCCAAAAATTGGACAACTTTGTGATGGATAGTCTTCAGAATCTGTGAAATATAGCATTCCCAAAAATCAATCAAAATCCTTGATGATAGCCTTCAAAATCGGTGAAAAATAACATTCCAAAAGTTGGCCAAAAATCTATGATAGATGGCCTTAAAAATGGGTGAAAGATCATTCCAAAAAATCGGCCAATATGTGTTGGATAGGCTTCAATATTTGATGAGTAATCTCATTCAAAAAAATAGACCAAAATATGTGATGGATAGCCTTCAAGATTGGTGAAAAATTGCAATCCCAAAAATCTACCAAATCTGGTATGAATAGTCTTTAAAATCAAAATGAAGCATTCTCCAAAATCGGACAAAATTTGTGATTGATAGCCTTTAAAACTGCTAAAAATAGCATTCCAAAAAATCGACCAAAATCGGTGATGGATAACCTTCAAAATAGGTTAATAATTTCATCAAAAATGGCAAAAATTTATAATAGATAGCATTCAATTCGGTGAATTCATTCAATTGAATCCGCCAAAAACTGTGATGGATAGTTTTTTAAATTGGTTAACAATAGTATTTTCAAGAACTAAACATAATCTGTGATTGATAGCCTTCAAAATCTAAGAAATATAGCACTGCGAAAATTAGACAGAATTTGCGATGAATTGCCTTCAAAGTTTGTGAATAGCATTAACAAAATTCGGCCACAATCCATTATTGATAGCTTTCAAAAACGGTGAAAAATAGCATTCACAAGAATCGAGCAAAATTCATGATGGATAGCCTTCAAAATTGGTTAAAAATAGCATTTTCCAAAATCAGTCAAAATATGTTATAGATAACCTTTAAATCGGTGAATAATAGCATTCCCACGATTTATACATAGTCTATGAGGGATAAGTTTGAAAATGGGTGAACAATAAAATATAAAAAAATTCCAAAAATTGTGGTTAGCTTTCAAAATAGGTTAATAGTAGCATTAAAAAAATGACAAATCTTTGATGGGTAGCCTTTAATCGGTGAATAATAGCATTCAAAATAATCGCCCAAAAACTATGATGGATAACCTTCATAATCGGAGAATATCCAAGGATCGGACATAATCTATAATGGATAGCATTCAAATTTTGAATAATATTCCTTCAAAAAAATTGAACAAATTCTGTGATGAATATCCTCTAAAATTGGTGAATAATAACATTACATAAATTGGCCAAAATCTGTGATGGATAGTTTTCAAAAATGGTGAAAAATAACACTAAAAAACTAGGCCAAAATTTGTGATGGGTAGCCTTAAAAAAAGGGTTTCCAAAAATCTTTCCAAAATCTGTGATGAATAGCCTTCAATACTTTATGAATAATTTCATTCAGAAAAACGTCCAAAATTTCTGATGGATAACCTTTAAAATGGATAAAAAAATAGAAATTAAAAAAAAATCAGCGAAACCTACTATGGATAGTCTTCAAAATGAGTGAAAAATAGCATTCCAAAAAATCGAACCAAATCTGTGACGGGTAATTTTCAAAATTAATAAATATAGCATTCTTAAAAATCGACAAAAATCTGTGATGGATAGCCTTCAATATATATTAATAATTGTATTAAAATAATTCCCTAAAAATTGTAAGGGAAAGCATTGAAAATCTACGAGTAATTTTGTTTAAAAGAATCGGGCAAGAGCTTTGATCGATAGGCTTTAAAATCGGTGAACAATAGCATTCAAAATCGATTAATATTGGTGAATAATACTATTCAAACAAATTTGTCAAAATCTACTATGAATAGCGTTCAAAATCAGTGAAAAATATCATTTCCCAAAATTAGTCAAAATTATTGATGTATAGCCTTAAAATTGCTTTCCCAAGAATTTTCCATAATCTGTGATGGATAATCTTCAAATCATTGAACAATAGCATTGAAAAGAATCGGCCAAAAACAATGATGGAGATAACCTTCAAAATTAAGATAGCTTTCAAAATGAAAATAGCATTCTCAAAACTCAGCCATAATATATGATGGATATTCTTCAAAATCGATGAAAAATAGCTTTCCCAAAAATCGTCCTGAATATGTGATGGATGCCTTAAAAATTTGTGAAAATAGCATTCCCATAAATCGACCAAAATCTGAGATGGATAGCATTAAAATCAGTGAGAAAATGACATTAAAAAAATCGGCCAAAATATTTGATGGATAGCTTTCAATATTGATGAATGTACCTTTAAAAAAATTGACCAAAATCTTTGATGAATAGCCTTTCAAATCATAAAAAATAGCATTAAAAAAACTGGACAAGATCTATGATGGATAGCCTTCAAAATTGGTGAATAATAGCATTAAAAATATTGTAAAAAATATGTGATAGATGACATTCAAAATTGGTCAATAATATTATTTAAAAGAATTGGCCAAAATCTATTATGGATGGACTTCAAAATTGGTGAATAATAAAAACATTCAAAATATTGGCCAAAACCTGTGATGGATATTCTTCAAAATTATTGAAAAATAGCACTTTCAAAAAGCATATATAATTTGTGATGGATAGCCTTTAAAAGTTCAAGGAAAATAGTACTATAACTAGAATCAAGGTCGACCGATGGTGAAAGCAGGATTTGAAACGACCCCTATACTCTTTTCATGATATAAATATACAAATATTTAATATATAATTATTTAATAAATGAGGTAATTGTCAAAATTGAGAAATTATGCTCTGATTTTATTTGGCATGGTGAGGGTTATGGAAGGGTAAAGTGGCTTGGGAGGTAATGGTTATGCCGGTTGCTGAAGGTGGTCTGGAATTGAAAGATTTGGGGAACTGGAATGTGGCTTCTAATGCTAGACTTATTTGACTTCTTTTGATGAGAAGTAGCAATATTTGGGTAGCCTGGATATGGCATTATTGATCACTCAGTATGGACAATCCATAACACATGAGCGAGTTTGTGGATTCGGAGGTACCTGCTCAAACTAAGAAGTTGGTTTCAATACCGAATGGACGTGAATGTTGAGGGATCGTCATTTGGGAACGGCTACCTATGGTCAAGTTTTCAGTTAAGCGTGTATGAGAATCAATAAAAAGAAAAAACAATAAAGTAGATTGGTATTAGTGGGTTTGGAAAAAGTATGTTATCCCAGAAACATTTTTTGACCTTATTAGTGGTGTTAAATAGAATTCACTCAAAAGATAAACTAAAGGAATGAGGGTTGAGTTATGATGATACTTGTGTTCTTTGTAAAACAAGTATACAGACTCGAGAACATTTGTTTTGCAGTTGGTTTTTTGCAGGCGATTTTTAATAGGTGTTCAATCTGGCCAATCAGCAGGTCGATCTGCTTTCCAAAATGAGCAAAAACACAAAAGCTGGAGGGAGCATGGGACGTGTCTGCAGCCTCTTATGGTGGTGGTGCATTGCCTGGCCAGATATGTAAGGAACGAAGTGCACGTGTATTTGGTGGCAAGGAGAGATCGTGGCAAATGCTATATGTTCAGCTGCAACAATATTTTTGTTTTTACAGGTTGGGAAATTTAAAAGGTAATAATGAAGTTAGACAGATTCCTCACTTTGGTCACTTGTATATAGTTGAGCTATCTTCAGTTACAATAGTATATGTAAAGAGAGATGTTGGCTGGGGTATGGTTTTCTGGAGCTAGATCAATTTGATCAAGTTGAGCTTAACAGATTTCGACAATTATCCGGAAAATGGAAAATAGTTTTGTATTTATTGCAATGGAAATTTCATTTATTTTATAATAAATAATTTTATTTCAATTTAAAAACAAGTTATGAGATGTGTTGTAGTGACAAAATACTCTCATACAACTTAGGTGTTGTGTTCCATCACCAATATAAATATATAGGGGTATTTTTTTCATCTAAAATTTACCCATGTCCTGTAACAAGGCCCAAAGGAACTACCTCCGCATATGGGCCAGCCATATTTCTTTGTTTCTCATCCTCGTTGTCGCCTTTACCTGATCAACTACATATTGCCTCCCTGATTAATAACTTGAATCTGATAAACTTTTCGTCTCATTCTTTTAGTCACTGTGAATAGTTTTAGAACTTTTGACGATGGTTGGTATGAAAATCAAATTATGTATAACCAATGACAATTGAACCTTAGATATATATAACAAATTTATGCATAAGTGAACATCTAATACTATATACAATGAATTCATCCTCCAATCAATTAGATTAATACTCCAACCCTAACCCTAGATCTATATAAATTCCCTCTCAAAATTGACAGATTCCTACATAGAAATGTTGTCATATCGTACGGATAAAGGGAATGGTCTATTGACCACATGCTCAATATATAAGGCATTATAGAATCTAAAATAGAGTATGAAACTGTTGCTTGACCTTCAAAGGTTCTCCCTTGTATTGTGATTTTTGTGATAGTGTTTCTCTTCTTGTTGTGGTTTGCTACTCGATGAAAGAAAGTAGTATTTTTTTCGCCATCCTTCAACCATAATTCTCTAGACTTTTGCCTCCATAAAATCTCTTCTCGTTTCAGCACTTCATCAAGACCAAACTTGAGCAAGCATCTTTGTAGCCGTTCGTCTTCTAAGAGGTCTCCATGCTCCTCCTTGTTGTCGTAATATTGAATTGCCTGTACTAGTCTTTTCTTTTCAAAATCCGGTGAGATGAGCATCCGGTCGAGTCTTCTCATGATTGGGGTTCAATGCTGATTGCTCCATGTACAATGAGCTCTGGCCAGCGGTAAATCGATTAGAGCATGCTCTTCAATGAAATCATTGAAGATAGCAACCTCAGATGCGACAAAACTGCCTGTGGTTTCCTCCACATATCTTATCAGAGAACTTAAAAAGCTAAACTTTAGAGTAAATTTCAACGATTCACCAACGAAATCAAGGCAACACAAATGTGGTAACACTAATAACCCAACTTATGTCCCTTATGATCATCAATTTGAATATCATGTGGCTCTGTAGCCAGAGCAAACGAGAAAAGGTGAAACATTATCTCAATCTTTGGAAACCAGATCTTATTGGGTTTTTTGAAACTAAGTCCCAAAATATCGACCAGTCTTTCATCAACGACATTGGAGGAAGAGCTCAACATGATTGGGTGTTTAAAATCTCTACTGGTAGCTCCAGCGGCCATCTTATCTTATGGAACAAAGATATCCTCAAATTGGAATATAGCCATATCGGCGAACATTCAGTATCCTGCGAATTCACCACCAAGTTGGACAATTTCATATGGGTATTCATCTCTTATTATGGACCAAAGCGAATGGCCCTCAAAATATAGTTCCTTCATGAATTATCAGAGTTATTCCACAAATGGAAATTTCCAGTTGTATTGGGGGAGATTTCAACATGATAAGATATGTGGAGGAAACCACGGGCAGTTTTGCCGCATCTAAAGCTGCTATCTTGAACGATTTCATTGAAGAGCATGCCCTAATCGATTTACCGCTGACCAGAGCTCGTTTTACATGGAGCAATCAGCATTGAACCCCGATCATAAGCAGACTCGAACGAATGCTCATTTCATAGAATTTCGATAATAACTTCTCTTCTATTTTGCAGAATACTCTAGGGAGGATTCTATTGGACCACAATCCACTTCTACTAAAATGTGGTGATCAAGCTCACATTCTGAGACCATTCCGTTTTGAAGACATGTGGATGAAGCACAAAGACTTCTACTCAATAGCAGAGAAATGGTGGAAAGAATCGCAACCACACCATCAGCAACCGAGGTTCTTTTTTGCCCAAAATCTAGGAATTCTCAAAGCAAGGCTGAAAGAATGGAATCACACTACCTTCCGCAACTTGGAAGATGAAAAGAAAAGACTAGTACTAGCGATTCAAGATTACGACAGAAAGATGAAAAGAATGGAATCACACTACCTTTTGCTTTCTCAAGTTTGATCTTGATGAAGTGCTGAAATGAGAAGAGATTTCATGGAGGCAAAAGTTGAGAGACCATCTACGCATATGTGCATACTCATCTCAAACTCCCAAATGGCTTTCATCTGCGACCGTCAATTTTGGATGCATCTTTGATAGTCAACGAACTAATAGATTCCATAATCAGAAGTGCCAGACCTTGGATAGTTCTCAAGCTGGATATCGAAAAAGCGTTTGATCATGTAAATTGGTCTTATCTATTTTCAGTTATGGAGCAGATGGGTTTTGGAGTAGAATGGATATCTTGAATACATTCCTGCATCACTACACCGTGCTTCTCTGTCTTTATAAATAGAGAAGCTAAGGGATACTTCCACAGTCATCGAGGATAATGCAAGGGGACCCATTATAACCCTTCCTTTTCCTTATGGCTATGGAAGGCCTATCTTTGATCCTTGACAAGCTAAGGGCTACTAGGAAGATATCTGGGTTTTTTTTTATGAATCGTCATTCATCAGTGGGGCAAGTTACACACTTGCTATATGCAGACGATGTCCTACTTTTTTGTGAACCCGACCCTACTGAAATCTTACATCTATGGGCAGCCCTTATATGCTTCTAGGTCTTCTCAAGTCTCAAAATCAATCTCTCCAAATCAACTATGTTTGCGATAGGGCATGTTATGAATACAGATAACTTGGCAAACATATTTGGCTGCCAAATTGGAAGTCTGCCATCCTTATATCTGGGACTACCACTAGGTGCTAACCCAAGCGCTATTACTACTTGGGAGCCAATAATTGAGGCGCTAACTTGTAGATTATCAACATGGAAGAGTCACTTTTTGTCATTTGGAGGCAAGTTTGTACTGCTCAAGACCACCCTTACAAGTATGTGCATATATTATTAATCTCTTTTGGCAAGCCCTACACTTATTATCTCAAGGCTCGAGCAAATCGAGAAGATTCCTATGGTCTGGTGTGAAAGAACTCGAACATACACACTTGGTAAATTGGGAAGTCACTAAGGCAGCAAAAGAAAATGAAATTCTTGGCCTGAAAGACCTTAAATGTCTCAATGCCTCTCTTCTCGCAAAATGTGTATGGCGCTACTTCAACAAACCAGATGCATGGTGGAGGTACTTAATTGGGTGTAAGTTTGAATATCCTTTAAATAGATGGAATATCAGGTCAACTCATTTCTCGTATAGGAGGTCTCAATGGAAGCATATAATTCAAATGCATCAACTTTCTGGACAACCTCGGTCATACGACCAGGAAATGGTGTCTCAATTTCGTTTTGGATAGACAGATGGGTACCAAATTATACTTTCTCTGAAAAATTTCAAGACATTTTCACTGCCTCCACCAACAAGTATGATAAGCTTAGTGAATTCTTTCTCATTCAAGATGGTAGAATTGAATGGTAGATTGGTTTCTCAACCTCCTTCAGAGGTCCAGCTCAAGATTCACTGTAACATCCCGACATTTTGGTTCAGGTTCGACTATAATAAGTGAATGGTTGGATCGTCTGTTACATACACAAATCAAATCAAACCGGATCAAATCAAATGCATCAAGACCCAACTAATAATTTGGCCCGGGTTAAGATCGGATGGGCCACATTCAAGTGACTTCCTTTTATTTGTAAAAATGGACGAATGACTCGAGTAAAAGAAGGCGAGTGGAAGACGGTTATGGTGGTAAATGAATAGAATGCATACTCATTTATATATTACAAGAATACGTAATTGAATTGGTGGGGTGATTAGGGAGGAGGGCGATCCGCATCCTCCTTACGTTAAGGTTGGAAAAAGAATATCGATGGTCTTTCCCCACATAAAATACGGCAGGGGGACTGGGGAGAGAGAGAAGGGCGGCAATGCAAAGGGAGTAGGACGAACATAATTGTTGGACTAATCGTCCCACAGTGAAGGAGAAGAAAGCCTGAGATGATAAGTGATGGTCGGGGTCATCCCCGGTTGAGTGGCGACGGTGATGGATCATGGACTCCGACGACGGGTTCCATGGACAATCAAGCAAGGAGCCCCCATATATCCTTGACGTCGGTGTGGATTCTTAAAGAGTCAGTGAAAGAGGAATCAACGAGATGGGTCCAACGAGAACCCGACTGTCGTGCGATTGGAAGGCACATACGTGAGCTGGTTATGGGATGCCTTCAAGAAACTACGACTGAGTCGTCGATCTGGCCGGTTGAGGTACTAATTAGGTACGTAAGTTCTATTTACTTGGTCGAAGCATTCATACGGAGTAGCATCGTAAAAAGGAATTCGCCTCCAAATGGATTAGGACAGTCGGATTATATAGGACTGTTGGGACATGGCCGGAAACTTGGATGTTTGGTTTATTGTGCGGTTTACCGGTACAACAAGAAAATAAGCATATATGTATACTAAACGTGCATGGAATTGCAGTAATCATTAGTTTAGTGGGCTTATGTGTCGGTTTCATGAATGGGAGGGGATATAAGGAAGGCAAATGGCTATTGGAATTTCACCGGTTCTAGAAAAAATAGCTCACCCCATTAGGAAGGGGAGTGTTTAACGTGGGTGTTGGGTGTGGAAACCCTACTTAGTAAAACTTGGTTTATAAATAACGCACGCAACAACTTGTGCAATTTCAGTTAAGTGCTACGTGCGAGGAGGAGGAGCAAGCGTACTTAACATCTTGATACAGGGCCCATATAATTCGTGGGATATTTCAAGTCGACCAAACTGAGTAATAGAGGTGAGTGTAAAGGGGGTAAAATCTCCGTCGAGGTCTCTTAGTTTATGCCTTTTTAATTCAGTTATGTTATTTAATTTTCAAGTAAGCGCGTTTATGTGTGAGGCATCCCACCGCTTACTTAAGGTGGAGGCACGCGTTGTGCTATGTATGTGTTTGTGATGTATGGATGATGGTAATTGAACCCCCGGGCGGTTGGGCCACTACTAGACGTGGTAGATGGTCGGGTCACCACTGGACGGCGAGACGTAACGCAGTAGTTGACGGGCATGGACTGGACGGCGAGACGTAATGCAGTGCCATTGCCGAGTTTGGGTATGCAACCGGACGGCGAGACGTAACGCGGTTGGCATATTAGGGTAGTACACCGGACGACGAGACGTAACGCGGTGGTCCTAGTGTTTTGCGTTTGAGTTAAGGATAAAAGTTGAGAACCTCTATGAGTTATCGTTGAAATAAGTTTTATAATGAAAGTGAGAACGACTTTCATCTAAAGAAAGGAAATGCTAATAACGTGTTAGTAGAAAGTTTGCTTAAGGCAAGACCTTAGGAAGTAACGACGAGACTGACCCCTTCTCACTCACCAGGTTGAGGAAGGGTTAGCAGAGGTGGATTCCGAGAAGAAGTGAGATGAGGCAAGCGGTCGTGCCAGTACCGATGATGAGTTGTCAAGGAGCTGGGTGAAGAGTATAGTTAAAGTTTGATAGTTATTTTATGTTTACGATTATGAGTATATATGTACTGGAGGTTCAAGGTTCAAGATTCTGGGTTAAGTCGTTTTAAGCGTTTGAGATTGAGATTTTGTCCAAGTGTTTGGGCTTTTTGATTTAAAATTATTAAATAAAGTAAGTTTGTTATTTTAAAATGTGGTTTGGGTTGCTCCGGAGTAACCGGTTTTGGGTTTGAGTTGTGGTTTGGTTTCAAAAAGAGTCGGGACGTTTCATTTTGGTATCAGAGCCGGCACTCCTCTGTTCCTTGGACTCCAAGGAATACTGGAGTGACGATCTGGGTTTTTCAAGGGTTCAGTTTTTTATTAAAGGAAAGGAAAACTGGGAGTGTCATTTAAAAGTTTGGCCAAACGAGTCAAAGTCTTTTGAGGATTTTTAGAATCTCCAGTATACTCTAATCATGACTAAGAAAATAACTATATTAGGCCGCGTGACTCTGATACGTCCCGAAAAGGAGGAAGAGTATATTCCTAAGAGGATCGTTTAGGGGAACCCTTTCATTGGTGAGAAGAAGAGGTTCAATGCAGTTCATATCCTACGGGGACGCGACCTAATAAGTTTAAGTTTCAGGAAGAAGTCGAGTATGTAGTACGTCGACAGGAAATAGGCAAAGAGTTACTACAAGTGGCGGCCAATATCTATGGGGTCACAAGAATCGAGCGTAGGGCTACGACCCAAGGAGTAGGGGGGGTTAGACTTTCAGCAGAGCTATGTAACCAATAAGTGCAAGCTAGAGGATAAGGTATACGAGGGATTCCTACCGGAGGGTGATGCGTTCCGTGATAGTCAAGAGTTCTGACGGAGGGGCACCCAAGGGGAGGGTAGCCAACTTGGCCGAGGTACGATGAGGGATTCGAGAGACCCTAAGGGTTACAGTGGTCATGGGAGGACAAAAAAAAAATTCAAAAGGCGCAAGGGGTATCATCGAACCAAGGTAGGCTAAGAGTTAGAATCTTGAAACTTGCCTAAGAAAAGTCATCAAGCCAGTCGAGGAAAGACAAAAAGTAGAACGTTCGAGAGAAGTTCTAATAAATGTCAAAGAAGGCAAGTAGAACTTTTGAGAAGGAATGACGGGGAGCTAGTGAACTGAGTTCAAGCATCGAAGCAAGAACCAAGCATCGATAAAGTGGTTGTGAAAGTAAAGGAAGTGTAAATCCCTATAGTAGAAGGATTACCACAGTAAGATTTTGAGCTAATGCGATGAACAAATTTCGAGGTCGAAATTTTTCTTAAGGGGGGAGGAAATGTGATACTTCGCCTCCGATTTAAGGGCCAACAACGAGTGCTGAATGAGGTGGACCAACAAAGTGAATCGATAATTTTGTTCCATCGCCAATTGGGGGAATTAAAAGGGACAAGTAGCCACTCAAAGCTACTCGATGCTAATGAGCTTGTTGAGAATACCTCTTATGGTCAAGAGGAAATAACTTGAGGTGAGGTAAACTATACGGGACAAGCAACGGACATCATCAAGGTTCATATAGCGAGAGTAAATTTTGGAGGCAAGGAAATACAAGAATGGTGTTGACAGAGGAATGAGATTCAAGCAAATTTCGTGGACGAAATTTTTATAAGGGTGGAGGAAATGTAACATCCCGACATTTTGGTTCAGGTTCGACTATAATAAGTGAATGGTTGGATCGTCTGTTACATACACAAATCAAATCAAAACGGATTAAATCAAATGCATCAAGACCCAACTAATAATTTGGCCCGGGTTAAGATCGGATGGGCCACATTCAAGTGACTTCCTTTTAATTGTAAAAATGGACGAATGACTCGAGTAAAAGAAGGCGAGTGGAAGACGGTTATGGTGGTAAATGAATAGAATGCATACTCATTTATATATTACAAGAATACGTAATTGAATTGGTGGGGTGATTAGGGAGGAGGGCGATCCGCATCCTCCTTACGTTAAGGTTGGAAAAAGAATATCGATGGTCTTTCCCCACATAAAATACGGCAGGGGGACTGGGGAGAGAGAGAAGGGCGGCAATGCAAAGGGAGTAGGACGAACAGAATTGTTGGACTAATCGTCCCACAGTGAAGGAGAAGAAAGCCTGAGATGATAAGTGATGGTCGGGGTCATCCCCGGTTGAGTGGCGACGGTGATGGATCATGGACTCCGACGACGGGTTCCATGGACGATCAAGCAAGGAGCCCCCATATATCCTTGACGTCGGTGTGGATTCTTAAAGAGTCAGTGAAAGAGGAATCAACGAGATGGGTCCAACGAGAACCCGACTGTCGTGCGATTGGAAGGCACATACGTGAGCTGGTTATGGGATGCCTTCAAGAAACTACGACTGAGTCGTCAATCTGGCCGGTTGAGGTACTAATTAGGTACGTAAGTTCTATTTACTTGGTCGAAGCATTCATACGGAGTAGCATCGTGAAAAGGAATTCGCCTCCAAATGGATTAGGACAGTCGGATTATATACGACTGTTGGGACATGGCCGGAAACTTGGATGTTTGGTTTATTGTGCGGTTTACCGGTACAACAAGAAAATAGGCATATATGTATACTAAACATGCATGGAATTGTAGTAATCATTAGTTTAGTGGGCTTATGTGTCGGTTTCATGAATGGGAGGGGATATAAGGAAGGCAAATGGCTATTGGAATTTCACCGGTTCTAGAAAAAATAGCTCACCCCATTAGGAAGGGGAGTGTTTAACGTGGGTGTTGGGTGTGGAAACCCTACTTAGTAAAACTTGGTTTATAAATAACGCACGCAACAACTTGTGCAATTTCAGTTAAGTGCTACGTGCGAGGAGGAGGAGCAAGCGTACTTAACATCTTGATACAGGGCCCATATAAGTCGTGGGATATTTCAAGTCGACCAAACTGAGTAATAGAGGTGAGTGTAAAGGGGGTAAAATCTCCGTCGAGGTCTCTTAGTTTATGCCTTTTTAATTCAGTTATGTTATTTAATTTTCAAGTAAGCGCGTTTATGTGTGAGGCATCCCACCGCCTACTTAAGGTGGAGGCACACGTTGTGCTATGTATGTGTTTGTGATGTATGGATGATGGTAATTGAACCCCCGGGCGGTTGGGCCACTACTGGACGCGGTAGATGGTCGGGTCACTACTGGACGGCGAGACGTAACGCAGTAGTTGACGGGCATGGATTGGACAGCGAGACGTAACGCAATGCCATTGCCGAGTTTGGGTATGCAACCGGACGGCGAGACGTAACGCGGTTGGCATATTAGGGTAGGACACCGGACGGCGAGACGTAACGCAGTGGTCCTAGTGTTTTGCGTTTGAGTTAAGGATAAAAGTTGAGAACCTCTATGAGTTATCGTTGAAATAAGTTTTAGGATGAAAGTGAGAACGACTTTCATCTAAAGAAAGGAAATGCTAATAACGTGTTAGTAGAAAGTTTGCTTAAGGCAAGACCTTAGGAAGTAACGACGAGACTGACCCCTTCCTCACTCACCAGGTTGAGGAAGGGTTAGCAGAGGTGGATTCCGAGAAGAAGTGAGATGAGGCAAGCGGTCGTGCCAGTACCGATGATGAGTTGTCAAGGAGCTGGGTGAAGAGTATAGTTAAAGTTTGATAGTTATTTTATGTTTACGATTATGAGTATATATGTACTGGAGGTTCAAGGTTCAAGATTCTGGGTTAAGTCGTTTTAAGCGTTTGAGATTGAGATTTTGCCCAAGTGTTGGGGCTTTTTGATTTAAAATTATTAAATAAAGTAAGTTTGTTATTTTAAAATGTGGTTTGGGTTGCTCCGGAGTAACCGGTTTTGGGTTTGAGTTCTGGTTTGGTTTCAAAAAGAGTCGGGACGTTTCATTCACTTACATCACTTACCAACTTGTTAAGAGACATCCCTCCTAATTGGTTTGCAGGTTATGAGGACAAACTAATATGCTTGCCGCCAAGTAATCATATCACAGTTCAGCAGTGTTATAGAAAACTATCCATTGAGAAATTCAATGGGTTGAGACTTGGAGAAGATTTCCCTTGCAATAGTATCCGGATCTCAACTGTACCAAGTAAGATTTGTGCTTTCATCTAGCTAGCTTTTCAAGAAAAGTTTCTTACAATTGACCGGTTACAGCGAAGAGGTTGGCAATCACCAAACAGATGTTGTTTATGTTATCGAGATGCAGAATCTATGAACCACCTCTTATTGCATTGTCCTTTCTCATGACGTATATGGAGTTGTTTCTTGTTTTGCCTGAGCACACATGGGCCCTTGCCATGGAGGTGTGAAAAATTTCTACTGCAATGGAACCATATCAGTCTAGGCTCGAAGCTAAAACAATGTATGAAGCTTCTACCACATGAGGTGTGTTGGAACATCTGGTTAGAAAGAATGCACGAACTTTTCGGGATGTAAGCTGCTCAATGGATCAAGTAACATACAAAATTGTCACTCTTGTTATTCATTGGAGTACAGTACATTGCCTAATCAAAAGAAATCAAGTGCAAGCTCTCAATCAACTCCTACTTGGATACTCTGCAAATGTCTTCCATCCACCTTGAAGATAATATAGCCCATGTTCTCTTATTTTGCTTGTATTGTTTCTCTTGTACAAGAGATTGTTGAAAGAAGCTCACAGTTTGTGAGTTTTCTACTACTTTTAATACAATCAGAAAATCATTCATCAAATATATATTATATTCAAGCAAACAAGGTGGTGTTCAATCTCACGACTGTGATCTGTGCTAATCTATGGTGAGGGACTGGCTAGGATCTAAATGACCATGGTGTTGATTAAGTATTCATATCTAGTGGGAGAGGGACTCATCGAGGGAAGATGAGACGGAGGCCTCGCGCTACTCACATCGAAGCTCGCCAAACCAGTGTACCTTCTTATTCGACCTGTTCCGTGACCTTTTTTCTTCACTCTCTCGCTCCAGATATTTTTTCCTCTAAATTTCTTCAATTAAACCAGCACTCCTATTCTAAGGAAGAAAACAGGGCTATCAAGGAAGAAACATACCAAATACCCGAGAAATCTGACCCTTAACAGTTGACAATTGATTTTTTGCATCCAGTAAGTAGTGGACCTTAAATTCTTTCCTCTCTGTTACGTTTCCTCCTGCTCCATGGTGTTTTTGATTCTTGACGGTAATTTTGATCATCATCGTGTAGTTCTAGGGTTCTTGTTGCCATTGTTGTTCCTTCTGCAGGGACGATGGATCTTTTCAGTTCACTCTCTTTCGTGAGCCTTTGGTATTTTTGTTGGCGGTGAAGCTTCTCCAAGGCGAAGGGAGCAATCGCGAGGAGCTAGCTAGGGGTGGAAATTTGGGTTGTGGGTTGTGGATAACCCACAAACCGCACCAACTCGCATCCATTGTGGGTAATGGGTTGGGTGTGGGTAGTAAAATAATAACTTTTGTGGTTAGTGGTTACCCACTATCCACCGCGGTTAACCCACAAAATCCACAATGACTACACTAATTATATTTATTTACTAATAATACTTCATAATATAATAGTATCTGAAAAGTGGGAGGCAAAAAACTAAAGTATCCACATAATCAAATACGCATCTAAGTAGTTTTAAGTGAGAATTTTTATAGTTTATAAAACACTTTAATCGAGAGAGTGGAAAATAATCGCTCATTAAAAGTTGACACCTTTAGTAACTTTTATTTTTATGTTTTCTATTTTGTGCGAAAGAAATTACAAGATCATATATGAAATCACAACTTCATGATACAAAAGTTGAATACCAAACTCAAAAAGAAAAAATCTCCACTTTGAGTAAGATCGATATACAAAATTATATATCCACAAATGACACAATTGTATATAACTATAGTCTTGCTACTAACAACAAATACGTTGGTGGCGGCCTCAACTCCATACTTGCAAAGATGAATTTTTGCGGGTAACTACACTCAACCCGCACCAACCCGTAGTGGGTATTGGTTACCCACTAACCACTACGATGTGGGTTATGGGTAGCATAATTATAAATTCGTGGATATGGATATCCGCAAAATGTGGGACCGGTAACCACACCCCGCCCAATTTCCACCCTAGAGCTAGCCTCTCGAAAGGAGTCAACTTCTTCGTGTTCGAGATGTCGAGCTTCACCTTCACGTCGTCCATTGGTGAGCAACATGATCGCTAAAGATCGATGGAAGGTTATTAAGAGAATGTTATTGGTTCTCGATGAGTAAATGTTGATTGAAGCAGGAGCTGATTTCCAATGTTTCAAACACTTCAACTACTCTCAGTAAGCAAATTGTTGAGTTTCCCCCCATATCCTCTACCAAACTCTCCTATCAGGAAAACGCAAAGAAAGAAGAGAAAATGGCTTCTTCAAGCCACAGGATCATCAACCTTCTCTTAGCTTCTGTGGTGGCTGCTTCCTTCTTCCTCTCCTCCTCCATGGCCCTGAGCTTCGACGTCGGCGGTAAAGACGGTTGGGTTGTCAAGCCTTCCGAGTCCTACGATCACTGGGCTCAGCGCCTCCGCTTCCAAGTCAACGACTCCCTCGGTTACAGGACAACTTCGTATTTCAACTTATTACCGCAGTAAAAACCTAACCTTGAAAAGATTTTGAAGTGGAAGACAAGGTCATGGTCATTTATTTGCCATCCATTACTTGATTTCAAAGAGAATTGGTGCTTTCGTGCGATTTTCAAGCCCTGTCCGAAGTCGAAGAAGCAATCCAGGACCGAGGCCGCCGCCGCGTCGGCGCTGCACAGAGACTCGTCTTCCTCTTCAAGAAAAAGCGACGCGGCGACGAGTGCGAGCGATATCAGGAACCGGCTGGCGTCAACCGAGAGAGAGGCCGCTCGGAGAACAAACGAAGGTGGTCTTGAAGCCGAACCGGCGGCGGCGGCGGCGAGCTTGGGTGGGATGATGAAATTGTCGTATGGTCGGAGATCTGCAGAATGGGCCAGCCAGCAGAATCGACGTGGCTTGATCGTAATCGTCGAATGGAAGGGATCCGTTTCGTGTGACGAGCGATGCAACGTATTTTCTTAGGGAAGGTGAAAGGTTTTTGTGGTTTCTTAATTGATTACATTTTTCCACCTTTTGGATTGACCTAACTGATCTAGGTACGTAACTCAAACAAACTCCTCATTTTCTTTTTTTACATTATTGCATTTTAGTCATTTTTTTATTTCCTTTATCTTTTTAATTAACCGCTATGCTTTTCCTTCATTATTAATTAGTAATTTTTATTTGTTTTCTTTATTAGTAATTTTATTTATTAGCAATTTCGTCCGTTTTTTTGCTTTTCTTTAACTATTCTTAAAAAAAAAAAAAAAAAAAAAATTTGACATAGTTTTGGTTTCGGTGTATCCGACTAAGCCTTAATGGCTTGTTTAAGTCCATTTGGTGGAGTTTAGTTGCCTTTAGTGGGGACGCTTGTGTGTTTTGTTTGTTTTTTTTTTTTTTGTAGAGGCACGCAAAAGAGAGGCACGCAGAAGAGCTCTCGTTATCCGTGGGACTTCCTCAGACAGGCGACTTGGCTCATGATCAGGATGGAATATCTTGCAGGATGCTCAGAGCTAGGCTTCTCTCTGTAGTTGGGTTTCTTACTGTTTTGGTTCTTCGCTGTCTCAATAGGGCTGCCCATCATGTGGCATAAAAGGCCCTCTCATCGGGAGTTCGACTATTGGTCGACTCCCGCGCTCTTTTTATTTTCTTTGTTTGTCTGATTTTATTACAACTGACTTTGCAAAAAAAAAAAAAATGTTGATTGAAGCAAAGTGGAAGAGGGTGCATCATGCATGTCTAGTTATTAAATTATTATTTATAGGGTTTGGTTCTGATGTTTTTCTAAAAAGAAAAGGGTTAATTTTGTTTTATTAATCCATTTCGTATTTGGAATTTTGGTATGCAGCAATAAAAATAGGGTTTGGTTCTAATGTTTATAGGGTTTGGTTCTGATGTATTTTGGAAAGCCTTGCCTCGTAAGTCCATGTCTTATAGGAAATGCCACAATAAAAATACGTGAATGATTAACTAAATATTTTGTTTATATTAATAATATAATATATGAGGCTAATTTTCACAATGCTATTTTGTAAGTTGTGGATATTTATATGTTGTCAATTTGTTAATGGTGGAAAAACAGGTGGATGGGTTGTGCGTGACTTCTATGAAGGTGACGATTGTTACTATGGTTTACATTCTTTCAAACACTGTTCGAACAAGATTCCTTGAGATCTCTGCGACTACTGCTATGGAGGATCCTAAGGATCCTCCATAGCATGTTAGGATTGTAGCTGTATGTGTTTTGGCTTGTGATTGTCTATCATTACTCAGCAAGGTTGCTTCAAGTTTTGTTGCCAAGCTAGAATCATCCAACTGCTCTCTCTCCTCCTCTAGAAAAGTAGATCTGCTAGCGCGAGTCAGTTGTCACCAAGAAATCTCTGGACACGTCATCATGTCATAATAGTAATCCACCGTGTCATCATGTTAGATTAGATGGTAATCATAACATTGATGGTCACCATACCTCAACCTTATTGGTATCATACAGTTGGTGTCCATGAATGAGGGATGATACCATCCACCATAGAGTTGAGATGGTATCCATGATGTGGGGTGGTAACAATCTACTTAGAGTTTGGATGATGTTCATTATATGGGGATGAAGCCATCCACTTTAGGGTTGGGATGGTACCATCCACCATAATGTTGGGATGATACGTACCATGACACTGGACCAAGGGTGATCAAATTATGGATAATCGGCTCACTCCCAGCTACTACCTATCAATTATATGGTCTGACTGTATTACTCAAGTGGTATTTTAAGGGAAAATATTTTGGTGCAAGGAAAATTACAAGATTCTTATGTTAGAGATAGATTAGGAATAATCTTATATTTCCTTGTCCTTATAGTATAGTCTTAGTATTACCGTGTCCTTTTAGTATTTTGGTTCTCTTACTTATTGTCCAAGTCTTGTAATCTATATAAACCCCTTTGTGGTTTCATAATAATACACACTACTATTCCTAAAACTCCTATATGGTATCAGAGCCTCTAGCTTAACAGCCTTGATCCAAGAACCCTAAAACCTTTTTTTTCCTTCACCACCGAGATGAGTCCTCACTCACCCGGTTAATTCCCGCCTCCCTTCCGCAGTCTTGTTCTTTATCTTGCTTTTTCTTTCCCGTAGCTATAATCCTAATGAGTTTGGTTTTCCTTTCTCAATAAAAAAAAACCCTATGCTAATTGTTTCTTGTCCTGCACCCCTAGCCATTATCGCTAATTGCTTGCTTCCCAGCCCCACGTCCCAAGCAGTAACAATTCTAGCTTCCAATTGCCACTCTCCCAAAAGCATTCCTTCATTCAATATCATCATCATTATTTTTCGTTGCAGATTCTGATAGTTGTTTTGTGCTCTGTCGATTGACCACTGCCGCATTGTCATTGGAGAGGAAGATCCGGTTTTTATAGCCGATGTTATCGTTCTTATCTTATTTTCAGATTGTTGCAGAATTATATGGCGGAGCCACGGTCATCCTCCAGCCATCTCTTCTTCACGTGTATGGAACGAAGAAAGCTTCTCCGACAACGGTCATTCGGATGAATGCCTCGTGTCCTACACCCGTTTACGTTTATTGGTATCGTTAAAACCAATTGATTATTGGTCATCTCGTTTCCGGTCAATTTTTTACGAAGAGTGAGTTTCGTTGCAACGTATGAATTGAAAGTTTGATGATTTCTTCTTCTCCAAGACGACGGTTAGTTGGCTTCGCTCTTCAAGCACGAGAGTTCGACGAGTTTGCAGCACATTATACACCATCACATTGCGGGGGCGTGTTCTTCAAGATTGGCGTATTTTGGTCAAGATTGATGTTGTTCTTCACACCATCATCTTGCGGGGGCGTGTTAGAGATAGATTAGGAATAATCTTATATTTCCTTGTCCTTATAGTATAGTTCTTAGTATTACCGTGTCCTTTTAGTATTGTGGTTGTCTTACTTATTGTCCAAGTCTTGTAATCTATATAAACCCCTTTGTGGTTTCATAATAATACACACTACTATTCCTAAAACTCCTATATGATCCACGATTGAACCTCTCCCAACAACTCGAGTTATTGGGACCAACTGGTTCTTGGCATGGTATCAGAGCCTTCTGTGACCGAGAGGTCCATTTGTTAAGCACATTGTATTCTTGTCTTTAGACCTGTGCAAACTTCAAGCCCTTGTGAGTGGCTTTCATTTGAGGGGGCGTGTTAGTGTTGTGGTATATGATCCACGATTGAACCTCTCCCAATGGTTCTTGGCATCTTATACCTCACTTGCAATTAAATAGTATTAGCATATGCATGTACTATGCTGGGCAAGAATACATAAACTATTGATCAAATCACATGTACGTGTTCGATCTTATGTTTTCCCTCAGATAAGAAATTAAAGAAACCAAACTACGTGCATTGTCCATTGTGCCGATTGATTCAATTAAAAATGAGAAAAGGCAGCGGGATTGATTCTTGCACTTTCTGCCGCATGCATAAACTAACTAGCTACCAACCTTGGAACAGATAACGTGGGTCTCAAATAATCGAAGCCAGCACTACAACTCACGAATTTGGCCAACTTTCACGAAGCTCCTCTGCCTAAATAAAACATTACCATAACAAAAGGGGGATCCAGTCGTCTGCTGTAACACATTATAAATGTGGGGTAATTGATTTGATACAATATTTATATGCACTTGGCTGGTGATGTTAAAATCTGAGTGTTCGGTTGGTAGGTTTGCTAGTACTAACTATAATTAAAGTCACAAGGGATTACTGTTTCATAAGAGGTTTGTTATGTTAAAATCTGAGTGCTCGGTTTGGTAGGTGATATGATCCCAATTGGATCAATCCACAATTCACAATTACTTGCCAAAGAAGTCATATCAATTAACTTGAAGCATTCTGATTTTTGGTTAAGTGTTGAAACAGTTTCAGGTAGCCTACTTTGGAAGCTTGTATCTCACAAATGGCTCGATGAAAATTGGAGATCAAGGGCTTGTTTTACAGATCAAGTTTCCGTGTTTCCAATGATATGCTTTGAGGATACAGAAGATGTCATTAAGGTTGTTTTTCAAGGCCTCAAAGTTGCTACCTCAAAACTGGAAAACTGCCAGAAAATGGTTAAGTCTGGAAACTGTTTTGTGAAGCCTACTTTGGAGCTCAATTCAAGGAGCATGGATGGGATTCAAGTCAAAAGGCTTACACAACGTGAAACTAGGTATGTTTTTGAACAAAGGGAAGGAATTGGATGAAGAATTGGAGTTCGGGAAGGCCTCGAACAAAAGGCGCGAAGTTAGTACGAAAGCTGCCTTTTGACTGTTTTGTGGGCAGATTACTTGTGCGCCAAGAAAGGAAGTTTATGGCCGAATTTTGAGTCCTTTTTAGAGTTTTTTTTTACCTTAATTGTTTCCTTGTTCATCTAGATTTGTATTAGGCTTTATTGGCTATAAATAGCCCTCCATTTACGTTGTAAAAATAGAACACTTTGATTAATCGAATTGAGAACCTTTTGGTTTTGTGCAAGTTGCGACTTGTTTGAGTTTGGTGGATTCCAAGCTTGTGAGCTTTGTATCGATTGAATATTCTCTTCAATCGTGGTCGAGCAGCTACCCTTTTATACCATACGAGCGTTCCCCAGGAGTGGAATCGTCCTTTTGGTTCCGTTTTATCCAAGTTCGTATTAAGAGCGCTTCGTTCTTGATTCGAGCTCAATCGATTCTTCGATTGAGTCGTTTGCTGCGTTACTTTGATAACATACACCCCCTAGGGGCGTATTAGTAGGTTTGCTAGTACTAACTATAATTAAAGTCACAAGGGGTGACTGTTTCATAAGAGGTTTGTTAACCTAAACAATTGTCATCATTTTTTGTATGACCCGCATGGATATCCCTCTTCTTTGTGGTGGGTGACTTTTCCTCTGTCCCTCTTTTACTTCCCTCACTTACGTACGTACCGCTACTTCTGCATGTTTATTTGCTCTTAGATTATTGATATAGCTAGGTTGCATTCAGTAATTGAATCGGAAATAAAGAATAAAGGAGAAGACATATTATTTCTCCAGATTAAGGCTTCTCTGGCTCCTTGATCCACGATACTACCGTTCATTTGTGAAATCATATCAAAGCTCGTATGTGAAAAGTTAACATTAGAACATTTGTACTAAAAGTGTAGTTCAATCATGGTTAAATCAGGCTTGAAATGTTGCTCCAACCCAAGTCTCCTTTTTATTGGACCACTAGTACGGTATAATCGTAGTTCAACTGTGGTTAAATCAAGTTTGACACGCTGCTCCAATTCGGGCCTCGATTTATGTTCATAAAAAACCAAAAAAATTGTAAAGCCATATCAAAGGTCATACAAGAAAAATTAGCATTATGTTATTTTGTGCTAAAATCATAGTTCAACCGTGGTCAAATCAGGCTTGGCACGTTGCTCCAACCCAAGCCTCGATTCATATTAAGAAAAAACAAAAATTGTAAAACCAAACATAAGGATAAGGATGGCAATAAAACCCGGATCCACGGGTAACCTACTCGACCCAACCCGGTCAAAGTGGATAAAACCCACATTGAGGGATTGCGGGTCGGGTTCGAGTTGAAACTCATTGCACTATTCACCTGGTTGGGTTGGACTTGGGATTAGGTATACCTGACCCATGGATAGCCTCCCACAACCCGTTGATTTACCGTATTGTTCATGAATGTTTATCTTTGAACAATTTATATTGATAATTTGTGACTTTTATTTTAACAGGAGATTGGGTATTCATTTTTGTCCATCAAAACCATGTGTATCCATGAACCCACGGATATACAGTGGGTTCAGTGACCTTGAGGTTCTAGAACCCGTTGGATTTTTCATTCCCCTTTTTCTTACATACTTCTTGATCGTAGGACATCAACACTCGGTTTAGATAACAAGTCTCAATACATGTTCAGAAAAAACCAAAATTTGTAAAACCATACCGAAGGTTAGACCGAAAAATTTAGCATTAGGGCATTTTGTGCTAAAATTGTAGTTCAGTTGTGGTTAAATCATTTCATACAGCTAAAATCACCTATTGATATAGATTCCCCTAAAAGTTTTTCTATTGGACCGCCAATATAGTACAATCGTAGTTCAATTGTGAAATCAGACTTGACATGCTGCTCCAATTCGTGACTCGATTTATGTTCATAAAAAACCACAAATTGTAAAACCATATCAAAGGTCATTCTAGAAAAATTAGCATTATTGTATTTTGTGCTAAAATCATAGTTCAACCGTATTTAAATCAGGCTTGACACGTTGCTCCAAACCAAAACTCGATTTATATTAAGAAAAAAATTTTGTAAAACTAAACCTAAGGTTAGGGATGGCAATAAAACCCAGATCCACGGGCACCCTACCCGACCCAACTCGGTCAAAGTGGATAAAACCCGCATTGAAGGATTGCGGGTCGGGTTCGAGTTGAAACTCATTGCACTATTCAGCTGGTTGGGTTGGACTTGAGTTTAGGTATATCTGACCCATGGATAGCCTCCCACAACCCATCGATTAACCATGTTGTTCATGGATGTTTATTGTTGAACAATTTGTATTGATAATTTGTGGGTTTGCTTCTATGTACTAAATTGGTGATAATTTATTCAAGATTCCAAATGAGTCGAGGCGCAAGAAACTTCAAGTCACAGGGGCTTTCAGATCAATTTGCCAACAACAACACTTGAGCCGCAGCGAAGCGCGGCTTCTCATGCTCTAGTACTCAATTAAAAGAAGTAGATAGTCCTATCTAGTGATTGAGGGACTAATGCAAGATAATTAGGCCAGTTCAATACTTTATTGTTGTCCTAAATTAGTGTTCGATTCACAATACGATTATGACACTGCTATATGTAAGTACGTCTGGGCATAGATAGAATTTTATTGAAGCTTACGATGTAAAATAAAAAGATATAAATGAATTTTATTAGAATTTAGAATGATAAACATCGCGTTTAATAGTTTGTCCATAGATTTTCATTTAAAAGTGGAAAATCGGGTAACTATGAATTAGTAAACTCTGAATAAACAATTAGAGATACAATATCTAAAACCTAGAGTAATATGTACCACAAAGTTCTTTACCGTCTGTTAGTACACAAGTCAAACAGGTGAATATGTTGTATTGAGTGCAAGTATTGAGTGCAAGTATTATGTGTTGTATACAAATAAGAATACCTTTATATATTCTAATCAAGAGTCAAGGTAGTTCCCATCACCCATCCAATTTCTAGTTAGCTCTGTCTCTACTTACACTACATTGGGCGCTCCACAAACGTTGGATGAATGCATTGACAATTTTTTAAATAAAATGGCAAGCATTTGGCCTACGGTTACGAAGCGCCCAACAAGCTTTTCGGAGAGTGTAATAAGGACGTTTTTACAAACGATGATGTAAACACCCTAGCCGCGCGTTCACTCAACGCGATTATGACTATAGTGCATATCAAAGATCAAGCAGACATCAGAGAAGAAGGTCAAGCAGAGGGATTTGTTTTTGGTCAATTTACTAACATATATTAGGTTGAAACTGAACTAGGGCACAAACAAAACCTCCTGCAAAATCAAGTCCGCAACACAGGTGACAGTCGTTGTATGTGTTGCTTGAACTTGGTCTCCTGTCGATAAGGTAATGAATATGTTGTGTATGCTTCTGCAGTTGGTTAAGTAACTAAGAGAGCGCACAATGTGGTCTGATGCACCTGTATTAAGAATTCATGTTTGATTATGCGGTGATTTGTCACTCACAATGAGAAGAAATTTACCTAAGGGTTCTGCTGATTTGTTGATGAAATTAGCAGCTGAAAGGGATTTGTTCCCACTGGCTGAAGGCCTTTGATTTGTTTTCTCATTCATTAGAGACATCAACTCATGTAGTCTGCCTTAGTCAGCTTCACTTCCTGGTGTAAATCCTATGTACTTCCTTCATTTGCCTGAGGTTTGTTCCTTACACCCTTGGATTATGAAAACCAATTTTCTGAAGCACCTGTCTTCAGTGTGACCTTGTTTCTTGCAGTAAGTGCACTCCATACCCTTTCCAGAAGGGCTGATTGTCCTTGGATTCGTGTCTGGTGGCCAACCATGCTTGTGAACTGATAACAAGTATCTTCTGTATGTCCCAGCATCTTGCGATGAGTGCAATAATGTCTAGCCCTTTTTTATGTGAGAGTTATAGTTGCTTTGGGCCGCTAGACTCACACTTTCCACAACAAGGGTTTTACTTTGTTGTGTCCCATACTGCTCTCTTTCATATCTAAGCATCCTTTTTGAAAGACTCTATCAATGAATGGCAGAGCATCACCAAACAGGACTTGAGATCTGGCACTTGAGAAGTTCTCATTCAAGCCTCTCAAAAATTGTATAACATAGTTGGTGCACATGTTTCACGACTAGTTGGTATGCAAGTACAGTGTTGAAGAGGCTTATAATTAACTAACTCGTCCCTAATAGCAATTAGGTTACCATAGTATTATGTAACAGACTAACTATGTCTTATTTGAGATTGCTAAAAGCTTTAGTAAGTTCAACCATTCTTAGCACATATCCTTGGCCATTTCTTGCTATGAGGCTTCTCCGGGCTTCAAGGGAAGTTTTGCAAGAAATGATTGTCTTAAGGATGTTGGGTTCAACTGCATGTTTCTTTCCAGGACATTGTTTCTTTCCAGGACCAAACATTATGGTGTTTTTCTCATGGATGTGTAGGTGTGCTATTGACGAAGCCAAACTTTTTTTGGCTCCCAAAGCATTCAACATGGCCTGAGTCCGGTCATTGTAGTTGGCGGTGGTAAGTTTCTCTCCCAACAACACCAATCCCGGTTGCTCAGAACCATGTAGATAATAAGGATCCGCCATGAGATCTACATTTGCTGGGCATTTTCACCAGCATTTGCGGTATTTTCAACCATGGTTGCGGCGGCTAGTATGTAGGAACCAAACTTTGATACCATGATAACACTTTTAGATGGAGAAACCTTACTCACATGAGGTGATCTTATTTCATAACACAGCTTATATAAATAGATTGAGGTGATCTTAAACTCTTTGGACACTACTTGAGAATTTGTGAAGGTACGACGTCCCTCCAAAATCGCTTCTTCTTCTCTGTATAGCTGGAGCTCCCCTATTTTGAAAGGGCGATGATTTGAAGTCAGAGAGGCGCGAAAAAACCTTTTGTTTTCCCCTGATAGTTATGTTAACCATACTCATAAGAAAATCCCAACTCGTTTCCCACGGGATTGCTCTTTACTTTGTTGAAATAACAGCTACATGATACACAGGCCAATTGCTTCAGATTGGCAAAACAAGGAAAATCAAATCTTCTACTTCTATCCTTTCCCCACTTCACGACGACAAAAAGTGAAAACCCCCATAAAGGAGTTAAAAAAAAAAAAATACCCCCACACCCTTAAACATTACAGAGGCCGGAGGACGAGAGGAATTCCATGAGTAGGCCTCAGCGAGAGCACGATGGCCGGAGAATGAACGTACGATGGAGACAAGGAAAAAGAGAACCTTGTGAGGATCATAGACAACACGATCTTGTACTCCATCATCGTCAGGTTCCTCCCAACACACATCCTCCCCCCGAAACCAAACGGCATGAACCCCATCTTGTGTTTGCAACCTCCGTACAGAGGGTCGGCCTCGAACCTCTCCGGCTTGAACTCGTACGCGTCGTCCCCCCACAGCTTCGGGTCGTGGTGCATCGCCACCACGTCGATCCACATGTTCGTCCCCTTGGGTATCGTCCGGTCACCGACGCGAATGTCCTCCTTAGCTTGCCTCTGCACGTTCGGCGCCGGCGAGTACAGCCTCAGCACTTCGTTCATCACGTAACCCATCTGCCCATTCACAAAGCGGACACGTTAGTTAATTTGTTGATGGTGTTAAAAACACGACGAAAATACAAAATTACACTGAAAGGGAACATAGAGGGAGAAAAAAAAAACAACTTGAGAGCACGTGGCGTGACGAATGATGAGTACCCTAAAAGTGGGATTTTGTATTACGATATGCGGCTCTATTCTATGACTATAGTCTATTTTTATACATAGACACGCACGAGGAGTGACGACGTGGACGGGCGAACGCGTACGACTACGAGGACTCCTCCCCATGTCACATTGACCTTGACCTTTTTTTAGTTGAATTAGGCCTCGCCGCACAAATTATCTTTCTAAATGTTATAATTTCCTTATGGTCAAAAGACCACTTGGGCCGTTTCGAAAACAGGTCATAACCCTCGAAACGCAGAAATACAAATCCCATCGTGGAAAAAGTATTGGTCAACAAAATGGAATGGTCACTACTCGTTGCATGGAAAGCACAAGCTTTTGGGCATGCATTAGTGCTTTCCTTTCTATTTGTTATTAAACACAAGAAGAAGATTCAAAGCACCAAAAAGTGAACGTACTTAATTAGGTTAAACTTAGGACATCTAAGGCAGGATCAATAAACCTATGCTTTTCCAAATCCAGCTAACTACTCCAAGATAAATAAGAAAATATCTGCACTGTACATCTCTCCACCTTAATATCTTATCCACTCAATGAATGACTCGTCTCCTTTCAATTGTATATATATTTGTGGTTTACCCAACCAATCATATAACAGAAGCAAACAAACCATGCATGGGAACTTAGGCTAAAATGGACCCCCTTATGGCTTGATGAATATGGTAACAACTCAATAGTGCACATGTTAATGCCATTAATCATAATAAGGTTCATCAATTGGCCATGATTGTTTGCTTTTGTTTGTACGTTTATGTGTCAATCTCCATATGCCATCCACCATATATGCAACCCAATTATGCATGCTAATATGCTAATAATGCTCATTTTCACGTCTCCTAATTTGTTCCGAAGAAAAAACCCGATTTAGTATGTCAAGGTGTTGTCAATTTCATAGTAAATGTAGATCTGATAACATCCAGCATATTTGTATAATAGCATGTTACGAATAATTGTTTTAGCATGATTACCTTCTTGAGGGAAGAGAGGTTGCTGAAATCAATCTGCTTATCCTTCCAAGCAACTTGTCTAATCTCCTCTCTCAACTCCTCTTGCCACTCCGGGTGCCTGGCCAGGAGCATCAAAGTCCAGGAAATAGCCAACGCCGTCGTTTCGTGGCCACCGAAGAAGAAAGTCTTGCACTCGTCCACGAGCTCCCGCGTGGTCAACGTCTTGCCGAGCTTCCCATCCACGTGGTTCTCCTGGAGCAGCAACCCTAGCAAGTCCTTGTTGTTGTTTTTACTGTAACTACTGTTCATCATGTTGTTCTTGCGGGAGGAGATGATGGAGAGAAGAAGGGAGTCGATCTCTCTCCCCAGCTTCTTGGCCTCCATGGTCTTCTTAGGGCACATGACCTTGCTGAAGGGCACTCCTACGTAGCGGTTGGAGTTGAAGAGGGCAAGCTGCATGGCCCTCAGTCTCTCCACCACTTCCCTCCCGGTCTCGTACCCTACACCGAAACTGGTCTTGGCTATGATCTCTCCCGCCGTCGCGGTGACGTGTCCCTCCACGTCGATTATCGGTGAGCCATCGGCGATCAGGTCCGCCCACCTGTCCAGCATTTGGGTCGTGGACTCGACCATGAGGCTTGACATCGCCTGTTTTTAAAATAATAGAGACAAGAGCTTCATTAGTTGATGCGTATAGACATTATGAACCAAGGGAAAATGGAAAAGGAAAAGACTAATAACCCACTAAGTCCATTTACCCTCAGTTTGAAGAGATAAAATTTTCTTTCTTTGGATGATTACTTGTTGATCAATGTTTCGAACCGGGTAAAATTTTTTTAGTAAAATATGGTGGTAATTTCCGGTCTTATTCTTTGGATGTGATAAGTCAAAAGGTACTAAAAAAGCTGTCGTGGATAAATATGTCAAAAGAAGAGAAAACGAGAGATGGTTGAATTAGACAAGTAATAGGTAGGTAGTGAGCAGCACCTTCAAGTTGGGAGCGGTGAAGGCCGGGGTGATGACGTGGCGGTGGCGAACCCATTCTTCGCCTTCGACCATGACGAGCCCATTGCCAAACATGGGCTCCCGGTCCTGCTTGAAGACTCTGGGCTTCCCCCAGCTCTTCCCCATTATTCCGGCGGACATGGCCTTGAGGAACTCCGGGTCGGCGATGTACAGGAACGGCTCCGTTCCCAACCAATACACAAACACCTTCCCTGCAACAAATCGTATATACATTAGTTAGTTAATTACGTGGTGTGACAATTTCCAAAACTTTGCACGTGCCCCGCTCCGCCCGCCATGTTTAATTGTCTCTTTCGATTCTTTGTTAGTACGTACGGTAAACCACATGCACATACACATATATATTAAATTAATGCAAGCTGCTCAACGTCCTTTCATATTTTGTTTTTTTTTTTTTTCATTTATTTATAAAGAAGAGGGTTATTACCGTGGGAATTTTGCCATTGGGCGAAGTAAGGGAAGACGGCGGCATGGATGTCATGGGATATGATATCAGAAGAAGAAGAGCTGGTTTTGCTGACTATGGCGAGTTTTCTCATTTCCTGGATATTGCCGAGAGGGAAAGTGGGAGTTGGGCCGGCGAACCCGTTTCGCCGGAGCTGGGAATAAGCTCCGAGAGGAGAGACCCAGAAGGCAGAGACTACCTTCCAGCAAAAGTAAAGGACAGCGGCCGCCATGGCCGCGGCTATCGCCACCAGCGGAGAAGACACCATTTTATTTTAGCGTAGGTGGACAACTTTGGCTTGCTGTCTGCGACCGATAATATTGAAAGGAGGGGACAAGGCTGGCTGGGAAAACTATGAAAAGCTTTGATTGATTGATGGATTTGTTTGTTTGTTGGTTGGTTGTGTTGTGTTTTTGGGTTGTGGGATAGCTGAAGGGGAAGCAGAGGTTGGGGTATTTATAGACCCGCACGGTGGGTGGCTTGAAAGGTAGAGAGAGATTGGGATGGGCCTTGAGGTGGGCCGAAAGGGGAATAGAAAAAAGGGGTTTGGTTTCCTTTGAAGAAGGTCGGAGGGAGGAGCATATATTTGAGGTTTGACTAACCAGACCGCACATTTACATGGAGTAGCCTTTTCAACATGTTGACAATTGTAGAGAAGCGTAAAATACCATATATACTATACATACGCTCTTCTCTTTCCAATAATTCCCTTCCTGTTCTGGTCTACCGCTCTGCAGCGTATTTCCCACTTCCTTTCTTTTTATTCCGTAAAAATATAATATTATAGAAACTATGTATAGACCATAGAGATGGGAGTCTGATGGCGACTTTTTCTGTTTATTCCCTTTAGTTTTGTTTCTCTGCCCTGAAGTGCTAGTGCCCTTGGTGAAGGACAGCGGCTCCTAGCTCTTGACTACCTCGCTAGTTGAATAATTATTCAGTTTGAATCAAGAAGGGTTTTGTCTGGTGGTAATACCATTAGTCTAGAATCTGGAGGTCTCAGATTCTAATATTTTAGGCCTAATACTAAAAAAGGGCCCATAGTTTAGGGTTTGGGTCACTTGTACCCCTAAGTTTTTACCGTGTCACTTATGTCCCAAAGTTTAATTTCCGTTAACTTTGACCGTTAGTAGTCAACGGTCAAAATTTTTACCGATGATGTGGCATATGATGTGATTTTTTTTTGCCACACCATCTAATATAAAGTAAATAATAATTAATACTTAAAAATAAAATTATATACTTTAATAAAAATTTGTTAAAATAAAAATTCCAAAATAGGATTTTGTCGTTTGCCCCCATTCCTTCATGTTCGTACCATCGTCTTCCTCAGACGAAAACCTAAAAACAAGGAATCCATGGAAGCATATTCAATTGAACCTCATACCAAAATTGGATTCCAGATCCGGTACTCAAATTGGTTTTCCCCATCTTCCATGTGAATCCCAGACCCATATTTTAATTCCAAACCCATCCTCTTCCCCATCCGACCCAATTCTACTCATCTCGATTTCCCCATCGTGCATGTTTGAATTGACGGCGAACGAGAAATAGGGAGTCGGAGCTCGAATCGACGACGAACGAGATTCGACCTTTGATCTTCAATTTTCCCATTCCCGATTCGAGCTTCGAGCTTCTACCCAGAAATCTAGATTCGGCTACCTCCCCTGCTCATGGCCCGACCCGCAGTGTTCAGCCGCCTCGCCTCTAGAGGCAGCTTGTAGAAACAGGGGAGGAATCAGGGCGTTTAGGAGGGTGGACGATTGGTGGAGCTACCCGGTGGTCGATGTCCTCCAAATCTCTCCCAGGCTCAACTCCACCAACCGCCGGTCGAGCTCCAGCTTCGATGTCCTGCCCGGCGGCGCGGAAAGCAACGGCAAGGCGACGGTGAAACAGAGTCTTCCTGGTTCCGGGGAGAAGAAGAAGAGCAGCAGTAGTAGTAGCAAGAAGAAGAAGAAAGTGGAGAAAGTGGAAGAGAATGAATCGAAAGCTGCAATTTTGAGGGAAGAAGAGGAGAAATCCAAGGCTGGGAAATCTGGGTTGCTGCTGAGTAGCTGAAATTTGGAATTTATTAATTTGGGCTAGAAAAAGAAAATGCGGAGTAGCTGAATTTTTTATTTTTTATTTTTAATTAAATTTTAAAAAATATTATTTTCTTATGTGTCAATGGCATGGCAGATATGTTGGCACAAAGTCAACGAAATGTTGACTGCCGTTAGGTTGACCGTCAAATCTAACAGTCAACTAAATGAGGGAGGACAAAATTGACATGAGCACTATAAACTTTGGGACATAAGTGACACGGTAAAAACTTAGGGATACAAGTGATCCAAACCCTAAACTATGAGCCCTTTTCTGGTATTAGGCCGATATTTTAAGTAGTATATTAATGACAACAAAATGAAAATTATATCACCCTTATCCAAAAAATAAAATTATTCAGTTCGACTTTAATATATACATGTGTACATATTCGTATAGCGTATTTCAAATTATCTAATCGTTAGATCCATTTCATTGTACTTTGACAAATTAGAGTGATCTATTGTTATTTTGTATTAATTTGATCTTTTAGTTTTGTTTTACATAATCGATACATGAAGTTTATCCATTAGAAGTTAGAGAGCACTATAATATCATATCATAAACTCTATTTAATTCATAATCTTAATATTTACCTGAAATATCGTATAATATAGAAGTATAGCGGTATCTTATGTTGAAAACTTATTATGGTGATATAATAGCCACTATAATTTAATTCTTTGAATTTTTTAACATTTCGTTCAAACTGTTATCTCCATCTCGTAATGCCATCATTTTATTGAAACATATTTAACGTTGTCATCGCAATAAACATTTTTTTCCATTTGCTTGTAGTTTTTGGTCTTTCTTCTGCTCCTTGACCCCTTCTGTATTTCTCGGTTCAGTGCTGCTGAACCTTTGTACTCTTCTTTTTCTTTTTGTCTATTTAATATCATCATCTTTATCAAAAAAAGTAAAAAGGACTACTAATTATGGTGAATCTAACAGCTACGCCAACTAACAGCTACGCTAATTATCGCAATAAACATTGGCAACGGGTCACTCAGCTAATTGAAGATAGACATGACTCAGTTCACCCTTATGCCACCTTGTTTGCTACCATTCGCAGGAGAGTTAGCCGTGACTGGCTGGTGTGCATTGTTTATGTATATCGGGAAGGGAAGAGAGTCGCGACTGGCTCTCGAAGCATAATCTTGTCTATCCCTACAATATACAAGAGCTTGCACACCCGCCAGCAGGGGTAGTGGTCATCCTTCAGGACGATATAGAGGGAGTCTCTTTTGTTCGGCAGATTGTTTCCCGCGAGTGTAACTCTTCTTCCCCTCACCCCATGTAACTTCTCCTTTTCTTGGCTTTCGCCTACTGCTATGCACAAAAAAAAAAATCTAACAACTACGCTAATTAACAACTCCTCTACCAAATAACAATTGTACAATTGACTCGTCAAATATCTCGTTGATTATCGTAAATTCGATCATTCATAGAGTTATTTATCTAAATCCAGTTAACAAATGATTTAATGGCTATATGATAGCTACATAAATAACATTTAGTTGATGTAGTACTATGCCTAGTCGAACCAATAAGAAGGTTAACAAATTTGGGTTTTGGTTTTGAATCGTATTATCGTATAACATCATAATAATTTTAGTGGTTTAAACCGAAAAATCAATAAAAAGTTGATAACACTCTAACTAAGTTAATATCCATGAACAACACGTTTTGTCGCCAACTTATGTACAGTAAACTCATTTTCTATCTTCATCCTTCTTTTTGTCTTTCCTAACTTCATTTTTGGCTTCCCAAATTATAGGTTTAATTATGTTTATCCAAGCCAAATTAAAATAGTTAAAATGATCTTATCGATTATTGGGTAACCGAAAAATAATTAGACATTTAAATTTTTTGGTTTAGAATCTGAAAATTGACCTTACTTAATTTTCGGTTCTTCATACTTAATTGTCATAGCACAACTTATTTTAATCGATGTTTATCTCCAAAAATTATACATAGTTGAGAACAAAGAATTAGTCTAGTGATAGTCATTAATCTTCAACTTAAAAGTTATAAATATAAATCTCTTAAATAGGATTTTTTAGAACTCTTAAATAGTACCTAAGAAAAAAATAAACCTACAATATAATATCACTCTTAATAAGATCACTTATCAGAAAAGTGGCCAACAACAAAAGTCCTCTAGCTTTTTATCTCCATTTCTCGCTTCGTTTGCATACACGTGGCAGAACTGAAAATAGGAAAAGCCGTCCTCGTGGCCTACGAATACGATAGTACCCGTCCAAAGGACACACTATACACAAGCTGACCGAAAAAGGGTAGGGTCCTCTCCTCGCTCGGCATGGTCCATAATATTGGAAGCCAGCACGTGTGACAATAATGGAACGACACGTAGACATTTTCTGCCCTTTACAAGTTGCGCCACCTGGGTATTTTTGAATTCAGATTTTCCCATTTGTGGTCAAGTTTTTTTTTTTTTTTTTCGTTAGCCATGATCTCACCAAAATTGGTGCCACAGCCACTGTCGACGTTGACTAGCTCCCAACCAACACTTGAGAGAGATACCATCCTGGGATAGTGATGCCAATTTGTTTCCGGTTTGTAGGTATTACATGATCATGTAAGAGTGGGTCGACTCGCCCTGTTTCATACCCGTATAGTATTACCCGTCCTGATCCGTACAAGTGTAAGGCAGGATATGGGTATTGTATACCCGCTCGACCTGCTCATTACCATCACCGGGGAATACATTGTATTTTTTCTTTGAACATTTAAGATTTGAAGATCTTTAAATTAAAAAGTCAAATTAAGGTCGTAGCAGATCGATGTGGATCTACGTAGGCCCAAAAATAAATAATTAGAGTATGAAATCAAAGCGAAAACTGCATGGATAATTGTTAATTAATTATGGTCTTAGGTAAGAACACACCGTGATGAATGAGCGTCTCTACTCGATGATCTAGTTGACCTAATTAATTAATTATTACTTAATTACTATACTATAATACTTACGGCCGTACACACGGGGTATGTGCATGTCATTAATATATTATTATAATTTCAGCTAATTAAATAGTCTAAATAACTATTTCTGCTTAATTAGAGGACCGGATAGGGTGTCAGAAGCCAAAAATCTGAACGAGGGTTGAACGTTTAAGTTTAGAGAATTTGAACTGACGAGGGAGGGCTAAAGCCTAACTCACAACTATATTTCTCAAATTTATTTAAGAAATCACTTGTAATTTTACTTGATTTTAAAAGTTGCCACCTTCAACGCTTTGTGTAGCCATAAATCATATTTTGTATTAATTGAGCTTGTTGACTTTGTATAGCATTCCGTTGTAAATAAATGATCTTATCATAGATCCATTGGGGTCTTGAAATTATAGAATAATGGAAACAGCAACCCTAGTCGCCATTTTTATATCTGGTTTACTTGTAAGAGGGAGGGCTAAAGCCTAACTCACAACTATATTTCTCAAATTTATTTAAGAAATCACTTGTAATTTTACTTGATTTTAAAAGTTGAACTGACGTGGCTCTCTTACTGTAGGGTGCTAACACTCCTTAATATTAGCACCGTGCTAACATATGTATTTTGATAACTACCCACTTATAGGTTATAGCAGCTCCCTTCTCCCTTTCTTTGTCTTTTCTATTTGGGTTTTATAGGTAAATTATAGTATGGTACCTAAAATTATTGATTTAAAATTATATTTTAGCACCTAAACTTGTTTGTCTTACATTTTGATACTAAATTTTTTAAAATTTTAAAATATTTCGAAATTTATGAGATTTATGATATGTTTTAAGAAACTTGTAATATGCCTTTTGAAGTTTGTGGTATGCTTTAAGAAACTTATGACATGTTTTAATAAATTTTGATATGCTTTATGAATTTTTTGGTGTGGTGAGGTTCCTATATGCTTTATAAGCATTCTAATGTGGTTTATGAATTTTGTGATGTGGCGAGGTTGTGCTTCGCTTTATAAATTTGTAAGTATAATGATGAATTTTATGGTATTGATGAAAATTTATATTTTATTACCTAATTTTTTTTTGCATGTAAGTCTTAAAATATTGATGGAAAAGTATATTTTCGTAGCTTTTTTCTTATATTTTTATACCTAAAATTTTGAAAATTTAAAAACAGGTCCAAATTTTATGAGGTTTTTTGTATGCTTTAAGAAATTATTGATATCCTTTATTAAACTTATGCTCTGATTTATGAGGTTTCTAGTCTGCTTTAAGAAATTTATGGTGTACTTGATGAGGTGTCTAGTATGTTTCACGGAATTTGTGTTGTGCTTTAATAAATATGTGTCTGCTTATTAAACTTTAATGAAATTGTGATATGTTTTATGAGGTTTTTGTGTGCTTCAGAAAATTTGTAGACTACTTTAAGAAATTAGTGGTATGCTTCATGCAACTTGTAATATGATCTAAGAAACTTGTGGTTTGTGTTAATAAACTTGTGATCTGCTTTAAGTAACATGTGGTTCCATATAAAAATTACAGTTTGGTACCTAAATTTAATAGATTTTAAGATTTAGTACCAAAATAATTTTTTTCATAGAAGTACTAAAAATATTGATGTAAAATCTAACACCTACAAATTTGTGTCTAACATTTTGATACATAAACTTTTAAATATTTATAGATAGGTCCACATGCAGGTGCCTCCTAATTTCTTATAATGACAAGCATTTCCCTCTATTTATAATTGAAGTCAACCCTTTCTGTTGTTCTTTAATAAATATGTGTCTGGTTTAATAAGCTTGTGGTATGTTTTAATGAATTTGTGATATGCTTTTATGATGAAGAAGTTTTTAATGTGCTTCAAGAAACTTGTGATCAATTTTAAGAAACTTGTGGTCTGCTTCAGAGAACTTATAATATATCTTAACAAACTTGTGGTCCACTTTAATAAACTTGTTGCCTGTTTTATGCGGTTTCCGGTATGTTTCAGGAAACTTATGATCTGCTTCAAGAAACATGTGCTTCCATATACAAATTATAGTTTGGTACATAAACTTAATAGATTTTAAGATTTAGTACCAAAATTATTATTTTTACATATAAGCCCTACAAAAGTTGATTAAAAATACATTGTAGTACGTAAAAATTTATGTCTTACATTTTGATAACTGAGTTTTTAAAAGTTTACAAATAGGTCCACATGCATGTGCCTCCTATTTTTTTATAATGACAAGTGTTCCCTTCCCTTTATAATTTTAGTCAACCCCTTTGAAATAAAAAAAAAGTCATAACAACGAAATTTTCATTTTGGCTAGAATTAGTATTAGCATGATGCTATTGAAAAAACGGCTAGCATCCTAACATCTGCCACTTAATTAACTCCAAACTCTTAATGGTTTAATATAAAATTTCACTTAAACAAGTAATTAATGTTCCTTATAGTTGGATATTGTATAACTGATAGATCTCTTGATCACAACGTTACCACTTTACTAGACGAAAGACACGTATTTTTTTTTTTTTTTTTTTTTTGTTTTACAATGATGATGGGCTTTATTATAGAGAAACAGAGTTCAGAAGCAGATTCCTACAAGGCGTGAACAAGAGTAAAGAAGAACAAGAGCACAAATGCCCAAAAGAAAAAGGAGAGACAATTAAAGAAAAAGGCGTTGAAAGAACCAGCAAAAACGGAAAGGGAAAATACACACAGTCAAAAAACCCCCAAAGAAGAACTTGGGGCCCCTAGCAGAGGAATCCCGACGAACGGCAGCACATCTGCGGAGCCAATTCTGCAAAAAAAGCCATCCCATGAACTTTATCAATCTTTCTATGAGCCGTGATCTACTCAATGGTTTCTCTCATAGGCTTCCTATCTACCACGAAAGGGGTACAACTAGTCTCTTCAAACATCACCTGGTTTCTTTTCTATCATACATGCCAGCATATCACGTGAACAATGCAATAGATGAACCAAGCTTCAATTCCATCCAAGCTGTTGGGCTTATTGCAGTTTATGATAATGAAGATATCGCCAGAAGACAGATCCAGAAGTATGTCGTTGCTAAAAATTCACACGTGTGTGGTATAGCTGCAGTCAACCATGAGGTGATTAATAGATTCTTCTTCATTGTAGCACAAGACGCACCGGTTTGCCAGCTCAAAGCCTTGTCTCTTCACATTGTCGAGAGTGAGAATTTTTTTATGCCAAACAAGCCAAATGAAACGACAGACTTCCGTAGGAATGATGCTCTTCCAGACAGAAGCATACTGAAAATTAGCCACCCCAAGAAACCGCTCCTCAACATGCCACTTGTAAAATGAACTAACCGAAACGTCCTTTTTGTATCCGGATTCCACAACATCCGGGATTGACTATTAGTGATTCTAAAGGAATTGGCATTAATTTATTCAAAGAATGTAGCTCTCTCAATTTTTGCCCCACGCCGCAAATAATTAAAAGAGAAAGGAATTTCCCACAACATTGTCTCACCTGAGAAGGACACGGAGTCGATAGCATTAGGGAAGGAAGCAGCAGCACGCGGAAAGGACTCCGCCATCGACTTCCCAGGGACCCAGTTATCGTGCCAAAGAGAGATGGCGGTACCCGGACCAGGATCCACACTCGCCCTTTCCTAAACAACTCGTTAACCTTGCAAATATTATTCCAAACATAACTGTTAAACCTTCATCCATCTTCTTGGCTTTCCACTCTGAGGTTGGATTAGGAAACTTCATATTGATGAGCTGCCACCACCAACTGTTTCTTTCAAAAGCATACTTTCATAGTCATTTACCTAGAAGAGCATTGTTGAAGCTCTTTAAGTCTATTACTCCCAATCCACCCTTTTGCTTTGATGCTTTGCATAAGACCCATCGGATCAAGTGTCTTGTTATCCCCACACGATCCACACCAAAGGAATCTTCACTGAATCTTTTCGAGAGTGTTCAAGGCAGTCTTAGGCACCTTTAACAATGAGAAATGATAGACCGAAAGGCTGTTGAGAGTGGGTGGCGCTGTTAAGGGTCAGACGAGCTCCAAAAGAAAGGAGCCTGCTTTTCCACCCCTGCATGCGGTCTTGATAGTTGCTCAACACCAGTTACCAAATCAAAACATCATTAAGGCGATCACCCAACGGAAGAAAGAGAGACTTAGAGGGCTCACTACTCCATTTACACCCGAGGATTGTAGCAAAGAAACTGGGTTCAGGAACATTACCAACAGTGAACATCGTACACTTGTCAAGGCTGATCTTGAGTCCCGTAACCGCCTGGAAGCACACCATACGTAATTACCAGGTTTCAATTTGTGGGATATTTGATGAATATTATCTAGACAGGTAAGGTGACTTTCATATTGCACCCATAAAAATGAGTTAACACGTGTACCCACTTTTAAAGTAGGCTTAATTATTGATTTTTTAATCTAATCGCTAGATAACATAATTGTGGTCGGTAGGAATGGCATTTGTGCTGCTTTTCGTACTTGAATTTTCCTTTAATGATAGTGGGTATGAACAGATCGATCCTGATTAGCTAGCTAAGTCTAGGTCCTTTCTCAATAACGCAGTGTGGATAAACCAGTAATTAATAGTAGTGTTTTTGTCTGTCGCCCGTAACTCATCAAAAAGAGAATATATGTCCCCTGACAAATAAACAAAAGGAATGTATGATTTGATTAATCAAAGGGTGTTTGGTCTAATATTTTGAAAACAATCCGTCGAGAAGTCGACATTTGGTGAAATAGAGAAAACCAAAAGTCCTATATAGACGGCAAAAAGGGTCAATTACTCAATTATCAATCAACCTACGTACGTGTTATAAGTACGACCGATGGTTCTATATAAGCTCCTCCATAGGGTAGGGTTAAGGCTCAATATAGGGTGCATATCCAAATCTGGACCCTTCATTTAGAAAATCCAGATCTAAGGATAGAGAATTAAAGACTATTTTTATTTTCACTAGCTTTCTTAATTGATTCATATCTTTTTCGTTTTAACTCGGATTTTTTTTTTTTTTTGCACAGATGGAACGAGTTCACCGTGCTCTACAAAATGAGATCAATTTTCAATATTTTTTGAGGAAAAAAAATTATGGCCTCTCGGTACCAACTGCATACCATATGGTATCTTCTTCGTTTTTAATTCGTTTTTGAAAACGTTTGCACTGCAGGGACGAGTTCATCATGATCTACTGGATCTACAAATTTGTGGGTGAACAAATTACAGGACCAAAAAATACCACACAATACCATACAATACCACCCTGGTACGGGGTGGTATTGTATGGTATGTTCTTCGTTTTTAATTCGTTTTTGAAAATGTTTGCACATAAGGGACGAGTTCATCATGATCTATTGGATCTACAAATTTCTGGCTGAACAAATTACAGGACAAAAAAATACCACACAATACCATACAATACCACCCTGGTACGGGGTGGTATTGTGTGGTATACAATGTTAAAAGTCGTAAATTACAATTAATATACTTCGACTATCATGTATTCAACCATCCTACAGTATTGGTTTGTTCATACCACCATGGTACGTTTTTCAAAACATAGGTATGCTTTTATTTCAATACCAGTCAATACCATATGGTATAGGCTGGTAAAAAATGGCTCAATTTTTTTTGTTCGAAAAATATATTAAAGTGGATATCATTTTGAAGAGCACAAGTAATCTGATCTAACTGTGCAAAAAAAATTAAATTTCGACTTAAAATGAGCGAGAAATCGTCCATCAAAGATTAAAGAGGAAAAAATTAAAGGCTTTCTATGAGAGAGAGGATGCTGATGTCATGCTGATGTGGACTGGTTACTCACCATAAGGTTACTGACCTGATCCATTCCCGGTCGGAGGTACGAGAAGAGGAGAAGGATTACGCGTCACATGCATTGAGACAAGGATTATTGAGTTCAAAGTTTGATGTTGCAAACATCTAATCAAACTTGTGTTGTTTTTTCTTCTTCTTTATGTTATAGTTAAATTTTAGTTAATATATTTTATAGATTTTTGAGTTAATATCATATTTTATCACTCTAACTAATTTTTTTTCCAAAACATGTCCATCTGTTATGTTTCGCGTCAAAATATGTGTCACTCTATCATAACTATATTTTCAAACATGTCTTTTTATTAGTTTTCTGACCATCTACCCCTAATTCAAGAAAATTACAATATAAACCCACTCACCTACCACCACATTATTAAGTTTGATCGAGATTAATGTGAATTGGACGGAAAAATTAAGATGCTCAAACTTAATAGACGAGGATGTCTGATAATATTTTCATAGCAGAGAAATATATTGGTTGTGAAATTTTTTGGTAGAATGAGCATATTTGGAGGGGAAAAGAAACACATCAAAGGCAAAATATAAAATCGGCCCTCAATGTTTGTCTTATTTTGTTTGTTTTATTTTTTATCCTTATAACCGTTAGTATGTTCGGCCTACATTAATGGACAGAAATACTATGGTGTGGTCATCTGTTATCAATCGTTTTTTTCTAATTACGGTTGGTTTTAACTAAAATGTCTTGAGTTCTTACGCATATAGTTGCATGACGAAATATTTGATATCTCAAAGCAAAGGCATAGAAAAATAAGTTTAAGAAATTCGAAAAGTATTAACAAAGCAACGGACTAAAACTTTGCCAACTATTCTGTTTTTCAATTATGTATTTCTAATTGGAATTTTTGTATATGATTTCCAACTAGATTTAGAAGTTGAGAAGAAATATTAATACTCCAAACCAGAACACATCTCCACCAGACCACCACTGCAAAAGCAAACAAAACTGTAGATATATATATACAAGTGTGTGGTATCACACTATCACTAGACCTTGTACGTACATTTCGAGCATGCATGGCTTCGTATTATTTATGCCAACCTCGTGGCCGGTAATTATATAAACGTGGGTTAATAGTGCATTTGGAAACTTAGCATATGCAATTTGAATTATTAGATGATCTTTTTGTGTGATGAGCTCAATCGACTTGCACTGCATCATTACATCATGCCACATGGTCATGATCACCACATGTTTATCTCATGTTTTCCGTATCAACAACCAATTGGTTCCTACCATTCGAGTTGTGGAAAGATGTTCAATAATAGATCGTATACCACACTAACACCCCTTACAGTCATAAGGGCTTTCATTTAGACATGTCCTGAATACAACAATACCATGTGCTTCACGAATAAGTGTCACCGAAATTTAGATAGAAAATTTCTTAGTCACAAAAGTCTATGATATCATGTCAAAAACCAGTTGATTCCAATAACTAACTATTGTTGAAAGATTTCAATAATGAATCATAAAACTAACATCTGACCCACATACGACATGCAATAGCTAACAGGAAGGAGGGAGACATATAATGTAAACGGGAAGTTACCGATATTTCGGATTAAGTTACATGTGTCGTGAAGAAAACCAAACACACCACTCCGGGAAATCGGGCCGACCCGGTCAAAAAGCAAGCACAAACCAGAAAACCGACCACCCACCAGTTGTACGACCCGGGTCATACTCCCGCGGCCGGCGGCCGGAAATGGTTCAAGTCGCCGCCGCCAACGCGCCTGGCATATTGTAAGGACGGAAGATAACTAGCTACCTTCACTTTCGACGGTTTGGTTCGATCCACAGTCCTCCTATAAATTACACTTCACATAGTTGTGGTCTTGACGAAGTGAAAGGGACATTTAGAATTGATGTGCACACACCAATCACTTCTAGTTACATAAATTACGTGTAATATTTGGTGTCGCTTTTGAAGAATGAAAGCGAAGGGTCCATCCAGTATATTTGTTTTTCGAATGTATTATACTAACTAGGTGTATCTGAGCGTTCAAAGCATGGATAATCTTACTGAACAGTACCGTATACTATCAGGCAACAAAAATGTAAACGTCTAATTTTAAGAGAATAGCATAGTAATATTGTAGGGATGAGAACATCGATCATATTCTAAGTACACAATTGGAACCAATAACTATATAAAAAAAAGCGTAACAATATATTGCTAGCTCAAAAAGTTACGGTACACAAATTTCTATCACGAGATTGTGTCGACTGATTTTACGAGGCCAATCTCTCTGCCAACTCAAAGTGACATGTATTATGTTGGTATGATACTAGTCAAACATTTTATTTTATTTTAATAGTATTATTACACCGATACCATCTATAGTTGTATCTTTAAATATTAAGCTGCTAACTTGCATGGTACAATTTCACAAAGAATTATTGATCTATAGTTAGAATGTTAATTTTGGTAATTATAATTAATTTTTATTTTATTTTACTTATTAAACTGCGGTAGAAGTTAAAAAGATTAATTTTATTTTAATTAATTTTTATTTGACATGTCACTCATTTAACGGTCGACTCTCATAGTTGACTGCCACATTAGATAAAATTAACAGAGACTATCGGAGGGTGACCAAACTTGAATAGTTGAACAAATTTAAATAACCATGAATGAAATACAATAATTTTAATAAAAAATGCGAAATGTTCTAGTAATTTCAGTGACCAAACTTGCAATTTACCCTTTTTATTTCATAAAGATTGAGATACTCTCTTCACTAGTTCTTTTCCCCTCAAAAGTTGGTTGACTGTCACTTAAAACTCTAATGAAATTGGAAGGCTATAAATTTTGTCAACAGCAAACGTGAAACAAATTGTAAAACCGAATAACCATACATGCGGTTTAGCTATTTTCCATCAGTTATTAAGGATGGCAATGGGTGGGTAGAGCCAATGGGTCATTGGAACCAATTGTTATGACTCATATGGGTATTGGGTTGAACCCAAATTGACTCACACTTCAATCCTAATAATTTTGGGTTTGAAGTGAGTTCAATTTGGGCTAGACCAAAATGAGTCTATGTACACATGAAAAAGCAATATTGACTATCGATCTCATTATTCGTCTTAAGAAATTCACACATCAATTTTGTCATTTTCACATTTATCTTTGTTTTAGAAAAAAAAAAAAAAACTATCACAATAGAGTTGGTTATCCAATGTACTATGTCTAATCTTTAGATCCAAACTAAAAGGTTGGGTATGGGTCTGCCACAAAAGTGATATTATCGAAACTTGATTTGACCAATAATGTATGAAGTGGTTAAGTACCATACATGGATCTCTCCAAAAAACTTGAGCTATTGAGACCAGCTGGTTTACTTTATGATATCAGAATTTGGTTTGTACTAGAGTCCACATGTGCAAGTCCTCACGACCCCAATATTAGTCGTTGTCTTAAAGCACATGCATGGTATGAGGAGGCTTGTGAAAACTTCAAGCCATGAGTCGACTTCAATTTCTGGGACGTATAAGAAAGTAATTAAATGCTATATATCGATCTCTCCCATCAATTCGTGTTATTGGGATCACTCCCAAATTTGAGTTTGTTTTTTTTTTTTTTGCCATCCCTATCTATTATTAGTATGTATGTATATATACCGTCAAAGGAAAAATCCCCCTCATTGCTAGCTAATATGTATGAAGTATTTCTTTTTTTGAATTATTCTGAGGAACCAACCATATGTTATATGTCCATATATATAGATGTAATACCCTAACTTTGAACAGTCAAGGGGTGGATCAGATTTGCATGGCTTTCAAATATTCTGACCTGCAGCAAGTACTAATTACCTATTGATTTGTATATATACAAATTGAAATGCGTTTCACATTTTCATTGTTTAATATAGTAGTAGCATATGTCCTAGGTTGGGCAAGCAGACATAAACAATTGATCCAATCATGTGTTCGTTTTCCACCAAGAAGAAAGAAACCCAAATTATATATTTTCAATTTGCATGCAAGCTTGCTAGCTAGCAAGTTGATTGATTCAATTAAACATGAGCTCTATATATTCAATCCGGCTATCGTGCTCAGAATCTGTTATGAGGATGTGCTTATAAAAAATTGTTTATTCTCACTAGCAATGACAGGCTGTAGTTGGACTGCATTGGGAGCTCAATCTTGTTTTGGGTTTCTCTCTTTCTTTCCTGTTTCTTTTCTTTTTCATATTAATAAATTATGTCGCCTTTATAATAAATAAATAAATAAATTGTATCGCCGAAGTGGACGCAAAACATATGTGATCATTGCATGAGAACTGAAAATTGCTACCGCATCAGTCCAACATTTAGGAAGCGCCTTGCTTCCAATCAGACAACGCACAAGCTCTGTGAGCATGTGTTCAAAAATTGAGTTGTGAGCTGAAGAAATCGAATATCACGAAAAGTGGAGAGGACACGAACACGAGATTTTACGTGGTATCCTCGTTCTGAGTGAACGAGACTAATCCACGGTGAGCTCGAAAGAGCTCACGGCTGATGACTATTATTGATTGATTGACTCTGTTGCTTGCTTGGACAATGGCCGAAGCAAGACTTATATACAGCAACACTCGACACCCTAGGAAAGGAGAAGACCTACTTCTAGGGGGAGTAAGTTTCCTTCTTCATGAACAACTCGGAAACTTAGACAACAAGTAACATAAAGTCCTAAACAAGACTATTATAATAATAATGACACGTAACACGCCCCCTCAAGCGAAAGCATGGATGTCAAACATGCCGAGCTTGGAGTGAAGATGAGAGAACTGATCCACGCAAAGGCCTTTGGTGAAGAGGTCGGCGGGCTGTTCATGTGTTGAAATCTTCGTAGGAGCAATGTCACCAGAGAGAACTCGTTCACGGACGAAATAACAATCCATTTCGACATGCTTAGTGCGTTCATGAAAGACTGGATTAGCAGAAATGTGAAGAGCAGCTTGATTGTCACAATGAAGAGGGGTAGCAACTGAAGAGGGAACGCCGAGCTCCGAAATCAACCAACGCAACCAGAGAACTTCACTAACAGTGCTAGCCATAGCACGATATTCTGCTTCAGCTGATGAACGAGCAACAACAGACTGTTTCTTGGTACGCCATGACACGGGTGCAGAACCAAGCTGAATAAAATAACCAGTAGTGGAACGGCGAGTCGTGGGACAACCTCCCCAATCAGCATCACAATAAGCAACGAGATCAAGCGAACCACCTGCTGGAAAGAAGAGACCGTGACCAGGTGACTGCTTGAGGTAGCGAAGGATGCGAGCTGCTGCCTCGACGTGAGCCTGAGTAGGAGCATGAACAGCTTGACTCAAAAGGTTGACAGCATAGGTGATGTCAGGACGGGTTACCGTGAGGTAAAGTAGACGTCCTACGAGGCGTCGAAAACCAGAGGGATTTTCTGCAGGAGAAGAGGGAACACGACCCAATTGATGATTTTGCTCAATGGGGGAAGAACAAGGTCGAGTGGCTTGAAGGCCAGAGTCAGCAAGAATATCAAGAACATACTTCCGTTGGTTGAGGATGACTCCTTTGGGTGAGCGAGCAACCTCGATGCCAAGAAAGTACTTGAGAGGTCCCAAGTCCTTGATCGTAAACCGCTGGTGAAGGAAGTCTTTAACCTGTTGGATGAAAGTCATGTCATTGCCTGCTAATATGACGTCATCGACATAGATGAGGGCTGCGACGAAAACCACACCAGACTGATAGATAAAAAGAGAGTGATCGGCCCGACTTTGCCGAAAACCGAGCTCGAGTAGAGCTGCCGAGAATTTTTGGTACCAGTTGCGAGAAGCTTGCCGCAAACCATAGATAGACTTATGCAACTTGCATACACGTGTGTCACCTTTAGCCGCGAAGCCAGGAGGAATCTCCATGTACACTTCCTCATCCAGATCTCCATGCAAAAAAGCATTGTTGACGTCGAGTTGCTGAAGAAACCATCCTTTACTGACAGAGACTGCAATAAGACAACGAACTGTGACAAGCTTAGCCACCGGGGCAAAAGTATCGTGATAATCGATACCTTCTACTTGAGTGAAACCTTTGGCAACCAGTCGCGCTTTGTAGCGTTCAATAGATCCATCCGGCTTATACTTAACTTTGTAGACCCACCTACAAGCGATGGCTTTCTTCCGAGGAGGTAAGTAAAATAGAGACCATGTTTGATTTATTTCCAGGGCCGAGATCTCGGTACGCGTTGCAATGCGCCAATGCTCGTACCGAACCGCCTGGTGAAAATATCTAGGCTCGTCAATGCCAGAGATGCTAGCAAGATAAGCCTGATGCTTGGGAGAGACATGGGAATATGTCACATAGTTGCTGATTGGATATGTGACATTGGATGAAGATTTCGTGCCTGGAAGCTCGACATCAAAGCCCGAGTATCGTTGTGGAAGGGTACCTTGAGTGGTGCGCAAGCTACGTCGAACGGGAGCTTCAGCTGGCACGTGATCTTCCACAAGAGGTGCCATGGGAATAGGCTGAAGGACCGGGACATGTGAAGGTGAGGACTGAGTGGACGTAGTAGAATGAGGCGCACTAGCAGGTGATTCAACAGGGGGAGAGTACTCGGCAGTCTTGGGAGATGAGGTTGGTGGACTCGCAATAGTGGGGGAAGCTGGTGAAGTGTCATCTGTTGCCGAAGGTGATGTGGGAGCTCTAGGGAATTGCATGGGGAAGGTCATATCATCCTCCCATGCAACGTGAGGACTAGAGGAAGACTCCTGGGACAAATTATCTTGGGTTTTGAATGGGAAGATGGATTCCAAGAAAATTACATCCCGTGAAGTATAAATCACATTCTGCCGAGGGTCATAAATCCGATAGCCACGTTGAGTGGCGGGATAACCAACAAAAATACCTGCTCTTCCTCGTTCATCAAACTTGCCGAGTGCATGATTAGTGTTCTTGGCATAGATCAAACAACCAAAGCTTCGTAGATGAGAATAGACAGGCTGTTTGCCGAGGAGAAGTTCAAACGGTGTCTTATTTCCGATGGAGACCAAGGGTAGACGATTGATGAGATAGGCAGAGGTGAGGATGCACTCGCCCCAAAACCTGATTGGCAAGCCGGAATGAAACAGTAAGGCACGAGCTGTATCTAGCAGGTGGCGATGCTTGCGTTCGACGACTCCGTTCTGCTGTGGCGTGTCGGTGCACGAAGTTTGGAGAATCATTCCTGTTTCTGCATAGTAGTCACGTAAAAATGCAGTGTTGAATTCAGGTCCATTATCTGCTTGAATTTTGCGGACCTTTTGTTGATATTGAGTAACCACTTGTTGACAAAACAAATGTAGATACTGTGCTGCCTCGAATTTGTATTTCAGCAAATATACCCAAACACAACGACTGTAGTCATCCACTATAGTGAGAAAGTAACGAGCACCAGTAAAAGATGCTTGCTTATATGGCCCCCAAATATCAACATGTATTAATTCAAAACAGGAAGTTGACTTGATAGAACTCGAACTGAAAGGAAGTCTGGTCTGTTTAGCTCGAAGACAAGATGAACAAGGGTCCTTATTATGAACTAAAGTACTCGAAATAAAAGGCTGCAGAAGTGACAACTTTGCCGATGACGGGTGCCCAAGCCGCGAATGCCACCTCTCTGTATCCTGCATCGCTTGCTTCGCCGATAGTGCTACTGGATGTCGCTGATCTATCAACCGCAAGTGATACAGCCCGTCCACCTGCTTACTTATCCCAATCGGCTTCCTGGAGCGTAAGTCCTGAACCACACAGATATCATCGATGAAAATCAAAGCGACCGGAAGATCGGCCGTGAGACGACTAACAGATAATAGGTTGCACTGAAACCCTGGGACATGCAGAACTCTATCTAGAACAAATCCATTATCCAATTTGGATTTACCAATGCCATTAACCGGAATTCCTTGACCATTAGGAATTCGAACCTGCAAGTTCTCTCCAATTTCCAACTCACCAGACAAAACAGACATGTCCTTAGCTATATGTTCATTACAGCCAGAATCGATAATCCAAGAGTGATTAGAGAGAGGGACATTACCTGCCAGGTTCGATGTGGGATTAGCTGCCGGTGTGATTTCAGCATTGAGGAGAGCTTTGAGCTGGGATATTTGCGTCGCCGTCAGTCCGAGCAGCCCACCTTCAGTAGACTCGAGCTGGGATGCTTGCGGATTTCCTGAACGCGAACCGCGACCTCGACCACGTCTAGAGCGTCCTCCTCTTGCTACGTCCTGCGATGGCCAGCCTATGAGCTCGTAGCAGGTCTCTTTCAGATGTCCCACCTTTTGACAGTGAGTGCATCGTGGGCGGCCGTCAGCTGTGCGATCCGCGTGAGTTGAAAGCTCCCCTTGACTGGAGAGTCCACGATCACCCTGAGCTTGAAGAGCTGCTGCGTCAACGGTGGGACGACGAGTATTGGTTATACTCCGTTGCTGCTCATCATTGACGATCATCTGAAAAGCCTCGCCCAAAGTCGGAGTAGGCTTCATGGAAAGCACTTGCGTTCGGACGGTGGTGAACACATCATCAAGCCCTATAAGGAAATCGAAAAGGCGCCCACTGTCTTGTGTATCACGCATCTTCTTCTCAATTTCACAGGTGCATCCGCCACAGGTGCACTTCGACGGCGGTGATATGGCATGGATCTCGTCCCATAAGCTACGCAACTTGGTGTAGAAACTGGAGACGCTGGCCTTCTCTTGCTGAAGAAGAGCAATGGTACGTCGTAGCTGGTACAACCGAGGTAAACTTCCTGTGCCAAATCGTTCCTTGAGATCCGTCCAAATTTGATGGGCAGTCTCTGCATAACGCACGCTAACCCGGACGTCTCGACTCATCAATGTTTTAAGCCATCCTACTACCATGGCGTTGCAGCGATCCCAGGCATCCAGCTGCCATCCTGTACTTGGACGCTCAAGCTTCCCATTGATGAAGACTATTTTATTTTTGGCCAGGAGTGCCGTGCTCATATCAGAAGCCCACTCACCATAATTGAGTTCCGTCAACGCATCGGCGACAAAGACTTGGCCGGGGTGATCGGAAGGATGAAGATAATACGGTGATGAAGGAACGGGGCCGTCGGATGACAGGGACGACGAACCGGGCTTCATCTCCGTTTGAACCTTTTCTTCGTCGCCCATGATGGATGATTGAGCTCGAAGAGATTGAAAAGAAGCTGGATTTTAAGCCAGCTCTGATACCATGAAGAAATCGAATATCGCGAAAAGTGGAGAGGACACGAACACGAGATTTTACGTGGTATCCTCGTTCTGAGTGAACGAGACTAATCCACGGTGAGCTTGAAAGAGCTCACGGCTGATGACTATTATTGATTGATTGACTCTGTTGCTTGCTTGGACAATGGCCGAAGCAAGACTTATATACAGCAACACTCGACACCCTAGGAAAGGAGAAGACCTACTTCTAGGGGGAGTAAGTTTCCTTCTTCATGAACAACTCGGAAACTTAGACAACAAGTAACATAAAGTCCTAAACAAGACTATTATAATAATAATGACACGTAACATGAGCTAGGAACAGATATCGTGCGTCTCCAAGGCAGAACTCGACCTGACGGATTTGGCCAACTTTCACCAAATTCATCTGGCTAAAACAATCCGGAAAATAATAATACAATCCAGTCGTAACACATTATAAATATGGGTTGATAATTACTATATTTATGTGTACTTTGCTGGTGATACTAAAATAGGTTGTCTGGTAGGTAGGTCTTGCCGGTGATTAACTGCCTAATGCATTTTAAATCGTCCGATTTTTAATTGTCCTAAATCAGGATTCAGTTCTTCATATGTTATCCTGTACATTACAGTGGCCACATCAGTTATTAGCCTTAGTTTTGGTTAATGATACTAAAAATAGGGCTTCTTGTGTAGTAGGGGTTGTCATTAGGTGGTGGACTTGAGTGAGTTTCCATCTCAAACTGACACTCTTGCTTTGTAAATAATTGGTATAATTGTGACCCGATACTCATCCACATTTGTATTCTTTTTTGTGTCACCGTCGATTAGCAAGTGATATCGGCGACAACCCTAATATCATCGATAAGTTTGGCTAGTCGAACAGGTTAAACTCTGTCAAATCTGTTGACACAAAATTTTCATAATAAATTTATGCGCCATATACCAATTTGGCGATGGACAACTTAGCAAGAATGATACTTTTCGTTATGATTTATCGATGCTTTCAATACACCGGAAAAAAATAAATAGCTAGAACTAGGGGTGGGCACGTGCGTGGTTAATCCGCGATTTGATATCGACTCACCTACAAATAACCCGAACTATAGTGGGTGGGTGATTGATGTGCGTGGATTGTGGATTGATGAATCTCCTATCTGCACTTATTAGGGTGGGTAGTGGGTGGATTGCAGGTCATTCGAATTATCCGCACCATATTTTTACACGTTAAGGTTGTTTCTTATTTATGTTATCGAATTGTCATGATCATACTTTTTAACAACATTCCACTAACCATCAACTTCTAAATGTGAAGAATAAATAATATTTTTGGACTACTATTATTGGTTACTATGTTGTGCAATGTCCGTTAGATAGTTTAGTTTGTGTTATGAATTGGGAGTAATCAAAGCAAGCACAAACCAAAGAATTAGTAAAATATGTTACAAGAAAGTTACGTATAAAATAGTAACGGACATTGCACAAAATAATTAGTTTAGTTTGTGTTATGATCCGATGGGTCTTATGAAAAGCATCAAAGCAAAAGGGTGGATTGGGAGTAATCGACTTAAAGAGCTTCAACAATGCTCTTCTGGGTAAATGACTATGGAAGTATGCTTTTGAAAGAAACAGTTGGTGGTGGAAGCTCATCAATATGAAGTTTTCTAATCCAACCTTGGAGTGGAAAGCCAAGAAGATGGATGAAGGTTTTAACAGTTATGTTTGGAATAATATTTGCAAGGTCAACGAGTTGTTTAGGAAAGGGGCGAATGTGGATCCTGGTCCGGGTACCGCCATCTCTCTTTGGCACGATAACTGGGTCCCTGGGAAGTCGATGGCGGAGTCCTTTCCGCGTGCTGCTACTTCCTTCCCTAATGTTGTGTCACCGTCGACTATCACCAGAAGTAGTTTGTTTGTACATTAATTCTACATATCCCCTTCACTTTGTCAACACCACAGCTAGCTAGATGTGCGTAATAGTAGAAGCATATTAACCTTGGAAAGTGAAGGTAGCTTAGCTATCCTCCGTCCTACAATAAGTCATCACACGCGTTGGCGGCGACTTCTATTTACGGCCGCCGGCCGAGAGAGTCAGACCCGCGCCGTACAAGTGGTGGGTGGTAGGTTCTTTGGTTTGTGCTTGCTTTTTGACCGGATCGGCCCGACTTTTACGGAGTGGTGTGTTTGGTTTTCTTCACCACGCACTTAACCCAAAATAATTAGTAAAATACGGTACGAGAAAGTTACGTATAAAATACGTACGGGTATTTTACTTTATTTTTAAGCTAATGTTACATTTAATAGTATGTTCATAGTCATTAATATATAAAATTAATAATTTTTAAAAATATATAAATATATAAAAAAGTAGTAAAGTTAATAATTTAATTGATTAAATACGGATATTAAACGTCTTATATTGGTTTTATACGTGTTTAGTACGGGAGCCGTCAAATGAACGGAAACAAATGAAACGGTTTGACAATAATACGGATACGGAAGTTTTAAACGGATAAAGTACGTATGGGTACATATACGTGTATTAAACGGAGTATTTACTAACTATGCCCCAAATATATACTCCCCCTCCCCTCTTAATTATCATCTTATTGGCTAATATTGCACACCTATCGCCACCTCAGTAGCTAATCGAAACATCACGTAATTAACAAATGAGATCGTCAGGATTAGAACATAATATCATTCTATAACAAGAGATTCTAATAACATATCAAAACCAATCAGTCCCAATAACTCAAACGGTAGAAAAATATTCAATAATAAATCTTTTACTACACAATAACATCACCTAATTCATTAGAAACAGCAAGAACAGAAGTACATGAGTAATTACCGTATCATTGTAGTTGTTTTCTCGGGTTTTTCCTAAATGAATAATATTATGTCACCATTTTCATAAAGTACATGAGATAAACATGAGGTGAGGTGAGGTGAGGATGAGCATGTGGCACGATGGATGGATCCAATGCACGTCGATCTGAGTACTCTAATAATTCAAACTGCATATGCTCAGTTTCCGAATTCACTATTAGTATTTACCCACGTTTATAAAATTATACCGTCCACGAGTTTGGACACATATAATACGACGCCATGCATGTTCGAAATGTACGTACAAGGTTTAGTGAACCACACACGTGTATATATCTACTTACGCTTACGCATGCATGGCTTTCTTGCCATGTAAGGTAGACCACACATACCAACTTTTCTAAACCAAAAAAATAAGACAAAACGGATTAATAGTATATATTTTGCCTTTTTCATATGCATTTCTTCACAAGCATGTTCCAATATACGTCGAATAAGCATCTATACTATTTCTACATTATTTTATATATAATATGGTGCCTTCTACGGTACCCGGGTGAAATTCGGGGTACCACATACCTTGAGTATGAAAACGTTATCTAAACCTCGAATTAGCAGGATTTTTGGGTATGATATTATACCCTAACCCTTAATGAGTGAACCCTAGGTCCTAATTATCTAAATCATAATCTATAAACCCTAAGATGGTGCATTCCTTTTTGTGTCTATATTTGGACGAATCATAACCGTCGATTATTGTTTCTAATTAAATTGATCTTGGAGTACAAGATTGGTAGAATTAAGACCTATATTTTGATCTTTAAGGGTTAGATTATAGTATCATGTCCGAAAGATCGGTCAATTCAAGGTCTAGATAAAGTTTTCATACTCAAGGTATGCGGTACCCCGAATTTTACCCAGGGTACCATAGAACTCGCCATATATATATATATATATATATATATATATATATATATATATATATATATATATATATATATATATATATATATATATATATGTATGTCGTACTGTTAATTGTTTCATCCGGTCCTCGTTATTCGTTAACCTCGATCAAACTCAATACAGGTAGTGACCGACAGGGATGACGGGTTTTTGTTTTTATTGTTATTTTCTTGAATTAGGAGTAGTTGGATGGAAAACCAAGCAAGGGACATATTTGATCCATTAATAACTAAGATAATTATATGTAATTATAATTAAAGATTGTAAAAAATGTATGGGAGGTTGTAGTTGATGATTTAGTCAATATTATCGTATTTTATATTAAACTCATAGTTTAAACCCAATTCAACCATTTCATTCCGGTAAAATCTTATACTGATTTAGATTCCGGTGGACAATTTTTCCAGGTTAGAACAATGGTGCATTACGGTTGTGCAACTAATGCTCAGTTGTAACTTTGTTTATCATTGACTGTTTTTGTCATGATCACTTTTTCTTCCTCTCTATTTCACCCAATATAGTGGAGTTGCGTGTCGACGGATTGTTTTCAATATGAGAGACCAAGACCCTAATTAGCTTTGATTAATCCATCAACGATTCATCATGTATAAACCGCCATTATTTACTTGCTTATCCACACTAAGTGTAATCAGGATCGATCTTTTCATACTTCAAACCATTAGTAACGAATGAAAATCAAGCTCTTACACTACAAAAAAAGGATCCTACGCCAAGGGTTATGTAACAAGGGTTGCACAACCCGTGCTATTTTTTCAGAAATCTATTATAGCAACGCATTTTACCAAGGATTCGTAACCCTTGCTACAGACTAACTATACATTTCACACTTCGCGGATATGAAAACCTCTGTTTACCCTTCTACAATTTTTCTTTTCCTCCTATTTTCTTATTTTATCGGAGTTTTGGTGATTCTGCCGCCATGCGAGAGAGGCCGGAAGAGAGCTCCGGCTGAAGTCGATTGCGGTCTCCTTCACTCGCTCCGACTCGATTCTCTGATCCTCCAGCGGAAAGGTCTAATTCCTTGTCTCCCTCACTCCTGCTCATCGCTCTCTCTCTCTCTTTTTCGGGAAATGGGCGGGATCTTTTTTTAGTGTAGGAATTAGGTTATTTTTTCGGTCTCTCCCTCACTTCAGGCGATTCAATTCTATTTTGAGCTGCAAATTCCGGAAACCTCGGCTCGAGTTTCAGCTTCCTCACTAGAGCGTGAAGACGAGATGGTTCAGATTCTCGAAAGTCCAATTCTACGGGACGTTGACAGAAAGCTTCACAGAGTCAATCTCGATGCCATTCCAGCTTTCCTCGGGCTTGTGTTCCATTATTGCTTCATTGAGGTAACAACAATTAGGTTGTATATCTTGCCTTTCTTTTCTCCCGTGTTGTTTTTTATTCAAGTTGTTGACTTCTTGTTAATGTTTGTAGGTTGAGTTGAAATTGGGGAGTTTCCTGACTTTGTGCTTATGTCCGTCGTGAATTTGGATGTATGTTTGTTTCTAGCTCTAGCATTGGTGGTGATAAGGTTTCAGGGTTTGAGTTCAGGCGATAAGCTTTTGATCTTTATTACAGTACAGTTTTTGCTTTGATTGTTCTTGAACAAAAAGATAACTGATGGAGTCCCATCTGTATGGATTGGTGTGGGTTTGATCCCATGAAGAGAATGAAATTGAAGTGGACGAAGAAGAGTTGAAGGTTGATAGCCATGAGAGTAAGGAGAGTCCTTCTTAGTTCAATGCAGTTATGGCAGCAGGATAAACAGAGATGATGTTTAGGAACAAGAGGAAACCTGCAATGGGCCTAATGTCATTTCTTGACATAGTTTTGGTAAGTATTGGCTTGCTCTCTTTTAGCTCGTCACTATTTTTATCTCTGAAATCCTTCTGAATCTTATAATGGATGAATTCCCTTGATTTTTAAGACTTGTTTTACTGATGAGCTTCTCTTTTTTGCAATGACCCTGGAATCCTAACATTATTTTGGTTGCTTTCGTAGAGGGAAGAGATTGGTTTAGGACATGTTAGGTGCAAAGTCCGTGGTAAGACAGGGTTGATAAATAGGGGAGCTAAATACCGGTATTTGTGTTGAACTCTGCAGTAAAAGTACAACTATTTGGTAAAGTTATGAAGAAGATTGGTTTGTCGTTGTTATGTGATGATGTATGGTGTTGGGGTATCATCTGGGCAGAGTAGGGCACATTGTGTTGAACTATGCAGTAAACATACAGGTATTTGGTAAACTTACGAAGAAGATGAAACTAAAAGTGGACCATTGTGTTTGTCTCTTCTCTGCTATTGAACAGGGCTGGTGCAATGAAAACCAGAACCTTCCTTTTGTTCAATGGCTGAATGCATTTAATGGTTGCAAGTACACAAATTGGGCACGAGCATCTCCATGGTTGGCTGGTGTAAATCCTAAAGATGCCATCATGCCTAAAGGTGGTGATGATGGTTTCTTTCCTACATGTGAGCTGGTACGATTTATGTTGCCATTGTTATGTAATCGGATTGAGTAGTTTCTTATAAGTTCTGAACTCCTTTTGATTGTTATTGCAATTATACCTACCGCCTGTACTTTCAGGCGATTACTTAATGCTTAGTGGTGTTATATTGTTCTGAATTTGTCTATGGATGAATGCATATGTAACCTTATGTACTTCTTGTCCAGGCTTCTGCAAAGGCTAGCTCTCAATCTTCAAAACCAACTGGAGATGAAGAGGATGTGGACCCCACGGTATTGCCTTTGCTAGTACATGTTCTCTCACAAATATTAATCATATAGTTCTATGTTGTGTTTTTTATTGAGAGGGTAGCTCTGTATTGTGCATGATCCTTTCGGCTGATATGTTTGAGCCTATTTGTTTATGTCATTTGTGATGAACAATTTTTTGTATCTGTATCTGTATCATGTTCAAGAATTGAGTTTTTTTTTCATATGATTCAGCAAGTTTGGCATGGAGGAAGCTGACTTATCAAGGTTTCACTCTGCTGTGAAATGTGGGGACATTGTTGGTGTCACTAGATTTCCAAGTCTTAAGGATCAGGTTGTTCAACTAGAAAGCTTTGGATGTACGATAAAGTTGCTGTTATTTCTTACTTCTGTTTTTCTTTTCCTTGGTTTATTTGGTATTAGGAAACACGGTATCGTCAGCGATATCTTGATCTCATACTTTTGGAGATTTCGGACATCAGGCATTATGGAGGTAAGCATTTCTCCCTGTTGTCCCATACTTTTGGAGAATTTGGAATGAAGCTGTTGTGTCTTCGAAATCGACACTTTTCTTCCGGCGGTTGCAGATGATCGATTTGCAAGGAATAAACTGGATTTCAAAGAACAACACCTTGACTCTACTATCGATAGAGCATTCGAAAAGAAGAGAGTTCAATCCATTTCACCGACATATACTGAAAATCACCAAGGTAAAATTTCAGCTCTGCTTGAGATATCTCATATGAATTTACAGATTTTACTTATAAGGATTAGATTGAAGTGGTAGGTAGGACTCTGTATCAGCAGCTTTGGTTTAAACGGGTGCTATTTAATAGCCTACTTGGTGATATTTTAGGGTTGAACAGGAGTTGTCAATTACTTACTAATTAATCAGTTGCCAATCTTAGTAGTATCACTAAACTCTCACTGTTAACCTTGCTGGGAATTTGGGTGCCATTATTTATAGTTTGAAGCACAATAGTCTGGAAGGAAATTCCCTCCTTCAGTGGTCTTTTGCTAGCTTTAGAATTTAATAGCTTTGTTGTAAGTGCAGTAAATACTCTAGTGTTAGAAGTGGAATGGTCTAATTAGAAGCAGGGTCACCGCTCTCATTGGCTGTTGAATCTGTTTTTTTTTAATCAACACATGAAAGTGGTGTGCATGATTGATAGCTTGCCTTCTTGCTTGTTTAGCCTAATGAATACTTGAATTGGTGAACTTGAATTAGTGTTGACAATTCTTTTCTATTATGAACAGGGTGCTACAAGTGAGTTTTGTGATAAGATGTCGTGAGTTTCTTACATGAAAGATTTTGGGATTTTGAGGTATCACGAACGTGCTATTTTTCCTTCGATTATGTTTGAATGTTTGTGGTGATTAGTATTTAGCTATGTAAGATACAATTTTGGTTATGCATTTGTATATAATGACCAGGGTATTTGCAATCAACCTATAGCAACCAATCCTATTTTTCTGTTTAGTAACGACCTTTAGCGACGGGTTTGGTTTCGTCACAAAATATTGTCATGCTTTAGTCACAAATTATGTAAGGGTTTTGACCCTTGCAAGCAACATCTCATAGTTGATACAATACCCTATAGCAAGGGTTATGACCCTTGCTAATTTAAGCAACAAATTATTTACGTAATTGTACACAGATTTGTAGCAAGGGTTTAAACCCCTTGCTATTAGAACAAATTTTACAAAGACGTGTAGCAAGGGTTCCAACCCTTGCTATAACCCTTGCAGGGGACATCCACCAAGGGTTGACAATAACCCTTGCTATACGTAGCAGGGGCAGCTTTGCCAAGGGTCATTTCTAGGGTTGTAGGAACCCTTGCTACGTTATGTAACAAGGGTTAAAACCCTTGCTACAAATGAAAATAACCCTTGCCATAGGTCCTTTTTTTTGTAGTGTTAAATATCGCCAAATTATTTCTCTCGTGGAAGTCTAGTGTATGCAACTTTGTTGGAGGGACCTTAAGACTACTTATTATTATTATTATTATTATTATTATTATTATTATTATTATTTGTTTACACCATAAAATTTGTCTTGTACCACATTGTTGAGTTACGAGATAATTAATGAGTTTATAAGGCCACACCCATTATAACAGTTAATGTTGTTTCAGTTGGGCCTTATGGATATTGATTTTAAGCCCAAGCCACTAAGTCTGGAAGAGGTACATGCCGCTTCAAGGAGAAGGATGTGCCACTTCACAAAGGGGACATGCAGCCTCACGCCCAATGCCGAATGACTGAAAAATATTCTAAGTATGAGAAGACCATGCCGCCTCACGAGAAGGGCCATGTGGATGATTAAGAGGTCCATGGTCGTGCCATATGTGACGACCATGGATACGAGACAAGAGGACCTGGGCACGATGGAAAAATACTAAGTATGAGAAGGCCATGCCGTCTAACGAAAAGAGCCACGGACATGAATGAAAAGTCCATGGTCGTGAATAAGGAGGCCATGCCGCCTCATGATCTAAACCAAACAACCGAAAATATTCTAAGTATAGGGAAGGACTTGCTGCTTCATGAGGGAGGCCATGTCCATGATTGAGAGGTCCATGGGTGCAAACAAGAGGCCATGCCATATTATAATTCTGGGAGGCCATGCCCCCTCACGAGAGGGGCCATGGACACGAAGGAGAATGACATGGGGATGGAATATTATATCACTAGAGACTAAGTCCCAAAAGGGCCATGGACATGAGTAAGAAGTCCATGGCCGCGAGGCAAGAAGACCACGACCCCCTTTGCGAGACACTACATGCTCGTCAAAAGACTAGCATGGCACGAGATCTAGAACAAGACCAGGCGAGGCAAGCTACACTCCAAAACCCAAGACGGTTCCAAGAGAGGCACCTAGGCGGTTGAAGGAGTAACCACCACTCCGAGGAAGCAGGGAGCGGTTCTTTTTGGGAGTTATCCAAGAGGCGGTTTTCTATGGCGGTTACCTCCTCGGGGCTATAAATAAGAGGAGGGGTCGACAGAGGCAAGGGGTTCCAAAACCAACACTCTGACACACATGTCAAGTTTATCCTTTACCTTTTCTCTATCATGTAGCCATAGATGTTGTTCGTAGTTTGGAGCTCTCGCCGAACCTCCATAGGAGTAGAAGTAATTTAATTTAGATCTTGTTCCCAAAAAACCATCAATCGAACACCCTCGTTCGAACTGTGTTTGAAGAGGTGTGAACCGTGTTTAGTGATCGTTGTCCAAAGAAGTCAAAGGTGCAATCAAGTTATTTCAACGCAAGTTTTCTCGCCGGAAAACAAATTTGGCACACCTGGTGGGACCTTGTGTTTGATCTGATGGCTCCAAGACAGAGGCAACAAGAAGGTGATCTCTCACCTGGATTTGTGATGAAGCAAGTGGCTAAGTTTGAATTTGGCCAAGAGATGAAGGATTTTGCCGAAAACAATGGCGTGCTGGACACTTCGTCACCGGCGGCACCAAGTATTGATATAACCACCAACATCAAGTTACTTCACAAAATATTGGAGGAAGACCGCAAGATGATGGTGGAGAATCGTCAAGCCTTGGAGGAGAACCGCAAGATGATGGCGGAAAATCGTCAAGCCATGGAGGAGAACCGCATGTTGAGGGTGGAGAACGTCCGTGCCATGGAGGAACATCGTTATCCCTTGGAGGGATGCCTAGTCGGCCTTCATCGTGGTGCCCAACAAGTAAGCCTCCGCCTAGCATATCTCACTTCTCATCTAGATAATCGTTTAAGTCAACTTATAGAGTTGTTTAACAAAAATAATGATGATTTCAATGATTTGAAACACCTTTTGATAAAGCAAGTGGTTCAATCAAGAGATTTGCCACTAGATGGTACAAACTCTTCTGATAATGACCAGAATGGCCAACTATGGCAGAAGAGCTTGTCACCTCCAGTGGCAAGCAAACCACTCCTTCAATGTGATAGTTATGGTGAGAGGTCCACCTCCACTTTGAACACCAATCATGGGGTCTTGCATGTACAAGGTGATATTCAACCGCTTGTTCTCGAGACAAGATCAGATGAGACACTTGTCAATGGACGAGATGGTGAAGATTCATTCAATGTGGACCAAGTACCACCACCTGCTTGCCAGCCCCCAATGCCACCCCTATTGAGTATGCAAGGAGGCGATTCTGATGGACTCAAAACGCATAGAGCTCGGCAAGGGGGGCATGAAAATATAACTTCCCACAAGCTGAACCCGAGATGTCCGTCTGGGGGGCATGTGGTGTCTAAGAGACCACATCAATCACAAGCAACACATGCTTGTGCTAAGCATGCTAATTTGGCTAAGTCTAGACATGGGGGCATGTCAGTGTCACCCATCATGAAGTATGAAGTAGGGGGCATGTCTTGGAAGACACAACAGCTCCAAGCCACCCATGGTTTTTATAAGTGTAAAACTATGATTAAGTCTGGACAAGAGGGCATCCCACCAATCACCAACAGTGGATATGAGGTCAGGTCCAACAAGAAAAGACGTGGGAAAGCCAAAAAGAGTTCTCGTAGTGTTGAAAATTTAGCTAAATATGGGCAAGGAGGCATGTCACCCACCATGAATAATGGAGTAGGGGGCATGTCCAAGAATCTAAAAGAATTCCAACCTACACATGCTTGTGATAAGTATGCAAGTTTGGCTAAGTGTGGACAGGGGGGCAAGTCCATGTCCATGAGTAGTAAGTACATGCCATCAATCATGAATGATGGACATAGGGGCATGCATAAGAAGGTATCATACGCACAAACCAGACATGGCCTCACAAAGAACCAAGGATGGTCGTGTGCTAAGGGTAGGAGCCAACAAGGTTTGGAGGTTGAAAGACAAAGTCAAGTGGGCCGCATGGGTGGTCGCCAACTTGTCAAGACTGGACATCGTCTCCAACAACATGAGGAGAGTAAGCATGTCTCAACCATGAGGAAACCAAGGCAGAGGAAAACCCATGGTCGTCTTAACAAGTCAAGTGATGTGGCTAAAGCATATGAGCATGAGACCCCATGCAAGGCCACCAAGGCTAGACATGCTGATCATATACCACCCACTGGTAAGCTAGAAGATTCAAAATTAATGTATGGAGAATCATGTTCCATGAAGGAAAATAAGCATGTGGTATATGGATGGCTTGCATGTTTTAATCCGTGGACTTGGCAGTGGGTGTACACCTTTGGCGCATTAGTTGTTGCCAGAGGCGATGGAGAGCAGTGACGTTTGTCACTCCTTGTTATCTTAAGTAAATAAATATCATATATATTAATAAATAAATAAATAAAAGCCAATTATGGCTATATATAAAAAAGATAGAAGGAAAATATCAAAGTGAAGATCTTGAGTCGGAGTTGTTAGACTTCGACATGAAGATCTTACCACCAAGTTATTGTGATGGCTTGAGACGACGAGCCATACATCAGGCCATGCCATGCCATGTTATCTTGTCCCGAGTAGCCACGGCTGGGGGCATGATGGCTTGAAAGTGGTAGTAGAGGAGTGGTGACCATAATGTCTCTACCAACATAAAAATGAACATTATTTTTTCTAAGGCAAAAAGTAGACGACTTGACTTGTCGCGAGGGAACTGTCTAGCCTTGTGACGAGGTGGGATGAGCCAATCTATGCCAAAATAGGTGCGAAAAATTCTAAGTTATTCTCTCAACCATGTGGCCAAGTACGAGATGTCAATGAGGGTGTAGGTGATAAAGTGAAGTTGGCGTCTCGTTGAATGCATTAGGCGGCTTGACCATTAAAAGCCAAAATTTGGCTAAGGCATGAAACAAGTTTTGACGTCAAGTTCCATCCGGCAATGTTGGCTTGATAATTAAAAGCCAAAAATTTGGCTAAGGCATGAGACAAGTTTTGACGTCGAGTACCATCCTACCGTGTTGGCTTGACGTGAAAGCCAAATTTTGGCTAAGGACGAACTAGGTGTGTTGAGTAGACACTAGCCATCTTGTTACTTTCGCTAGCATTGTGTTGTTCAACTACTTAGTCCATAAGCCTTATGCACTAAGTAGTTGGGGGGCATTTGTTTACACCATAAAATTTGTCTTGTACCACATTGTTGAGTTACGAGATAATTAATGAGTTTATAAGGCCACACCCATTATAACAATTAATGTTGTTTCAGTTGGGCCTTATGGATATTGATTTTAAGCCCAAACCACTAAGTCTGGAAGTGGTACATGCCGCTTCAAGGAGAAGGACGTGCCACTTCACAAAGGGGACATGCAGCCTCACGCCCAATGCCGAATGACTGAAAAATATTCTAAGTATGAGAAGACCATGCCGCCTCACGAGAAGGGCCATGTGGATGATTAAGAGGTCCATGGTCGTGCCATATGTCACGACCATGGATACGAGACAAGAGGACCTGGGCACGATGGAAAAATACTAAGTATGAGAAGGCCATGCCGTCTAATGAAAAGAGCCACGGACATGAATGAAAAGTCCATGGTCGTGAATAAGGAAGCCATGCCGCCTCATGATCTAAACCAAACAACCAAAAATATTCTAAGTATAGGGAAGGACTTGCTGCTTCATGAGGGAGGTCATGTCCATGATTGAGAGGTCCATGGGTGCAAACAAGAGGCCATGCCATATGATAATTCTGGGAGGCCATGCCCCCTCACGAGAGGGGCCATGGACACGAAGGAGAATGACATGGGGATGGAATATTATATCACTAGAGACTAAGTCCCAAGAGGGCCATGGACATGAGTAAGAAGTCCATCGCCGCGAGGCAAGAAGACCACGACCCCCTTTGCGAGACACCACATGCTCGTCAAAAGACTAGCATGGCACGAGATTCAGAACAAGACCAGGCGAGGCAAGCTACACTCCAAAACCCAAGACGGTTCCCAGAGAGGCACCTAGGCGGTTGAAGGAGTAACCACCACTCCGAGGAAGCAGGGAGCGGTTCTTTTTGGGAGTTATCCAAGAGGCGGTTTTCTATGGCGGTTACCTCCTCGGGGCTATAAATAAGAGGAGGGGTCGACAGAGGCAAGGGGTTCCAAAACCAACACTCTGACACACATGTCAAGTTTATCCTTTACCTTTTCTCTATCATGTAGCCATAGATGTAGTTCGTAGTTTGGAGCTCTCGCCGAACCTCCATAGGAGTAGAAGTAATTTAATTTAGATCTCGTTCCCAAAAAACCATCAATCGAACACCCTCGTTCGAACTGTGTTTGAAGAGGTGTGAACCGTGTTTAGTGATCGTTGTCCAAAGAAGTCAAAGGTGCAATCAAGTTATTTCAACGCAAGTTTTCTCGCCGGAAAACATTATTATTATTATTATTATTATTATTATTATTATTATTATTATTATTATAGTAATGACACGCATATACCACTTGTCGTGTGCATGGCGGCAGTTAGTGTTATAGTAAGTAATTAATCAATGAATTAGGTCAACTAACTCGTCCAGTATAGACACTGATCATCATTACGGGGCGTATTCATACTTGAGACCATACTTCATTAATTAGTTAATAATTATCCATGCAGTTTGATTGCGGAGCCTCGTCTTGATTTCATACTCTAATTTAGAGCTGAAAATTACTTGACCCGCTCCAGACCCTTTCCTGTGTTTGACCCGTACTTAAAGGGTTAAGATGTATAACTGACTTGACCTATCTTTGTTTTCTTCTTAGTCCTGTGTAACCGGAATGCGTTAGGGTGGTAACTGAAATTCTAGTAGCCACCATGGCTACATCTGTATCCACCATTTATTTTATTTTTTTCTTTTTTTTTATAATCTCACGGTTAAGATTGTTCCAGGGTAATTTTGGAAACAAAAAAGAGACCACACCAGATTATTATATATATTCTACCCAAACCCGACTTCTATCCTCCCTCCAATCAAACCCGCCGCAGCCGACTTCGTGCATCCGACGACGATGACTCTGTGCAGCCCACAATGATGACTCCGTGCAGTCGACGACGACCCCGTGCAGCCGACAACGCCGCTGTCTTTCTCTCCGGGTCGGCGACTGTTTGTTACCCAGCAACGCGTAAGACCCACACGTCGTGTTCAGCTTGTCCTTCGTCCCTATCCCGTCCTTGAGCAGAATCGGAATCCCGTGGAGACCTCCCAATCGTCCCTGATTCTCCGATCTCTCCAGATCGGCCTTCGCTGCTTGATCCAGCGCGTCGGGATTCACTTCCAGTACCCTCCAAGAGGGAAGGATTCAGCTCGGCAATTCGATTGGTAGTGATATATTGTGTTGGTAGTTATCTTGGATTGGTAGTGATATATTGTTTTTGGTAGTTATCTTCTCACATGTATAGCTTGGCGTGGAATGGTAGTGTTCATTGGTATGTTTGCAATGGTAGTGTTCCAGTTTTATGCAATGGTAGTGTTCCAGTTTTGGCAGTGTTCATTGGACTTTTTGTGTGTTCATTGGTATGTTTGTAATGACTGAAATTCATACCAAACTAATCAGACACAACAATACGTTGCACAATAAGGCAAAATCAATACCATTTCAATAATGATAATCACAATACCAATACCAATCCAATTCATACCACCAGAATCAATCCAATATTAAATTTGTACCAATACAATCTGTACAGATTTAAGACAACTACCAATGCAGATCACTACCAATGCAGCCATACAAAGTGATTAACACTACCAATCCAAACGTCACAAAACCTTACGATGGTTTAATTGCTGTCATAATTACTTTTCATAATTATCTCTCCCTAATTATCACGTAATTAATATGATAATTATGATTATAATAAAAGTAAAATATCATTTCTATCCTTAGTAGCCACGGTGATTACTAATACCAAGTAATCACCATAACCTGTCCCCTGTCTAACCTTCTAGGGTCGGGTCAGTGGGTCAACCCTTATCAACACACTGATTTTTTACAAATTATGTTTTGGTACTCACAATTATTTTTCTTACAATTTAGTACATATTTTCTTGCAAATAAGTCCTTCAATTTTGATGGTAAAATTACGTTTTGGTACCCAAATATTTTTTACAATTTAGTACCTATACTTTTAAATTTTTACAAATAAGTCAAATGTGTTGGTATGTGAAATTTCATATATATATATATAAGGGTCACAGGGTCAAAAATGACCCGAACCTAAACTGACTTGACTCTACCCGACCCTTACATGGTCAAAAGATTACCTGACCCTAAACTGACCCTATAGATAAACTTATCCAACACAATCCTCAGGGTCGGGCAGTAGGTTTTTAGGGAGTTTACACTCCTACTCTAATTATATATTTTTGTACGTACTTAGTTCTTTTTTTTTTTTTTTATGGGCTACGTACTTAGTTCCACGTCCAGGTGCTTTGACCTTAATTTGACTTTATAGCTTATACAATTCGAGATCCTCGAAAAAAATACGCAAAAAAAGATGCATTTCCATTAGTATCACTTTCAAGTGTTGGTTGGGAGCTAGTCAACGTCTTCCGTGGCGCCAATTTTGGTGCGATCATGGCTAACGAAAACAAACCTAAAATATATACGTGAACGTGACCACAAAAAGGGACTAGCTATCAATCCTAACTTTTACTACCCCAAATGGGAAAACCTGAATTCCGAATTTCCACGTAGCACCACTTGTAAAGGGCTGAGAGTGCCTACGTGTCATTCCACTATTGCCACACGCGGCTGGCTTCCAAAATTCTGGACCATTCAGAGCGAGGAGAGAACCCTACGCTTTCTCGGTCAGCTTGTTTATAGAGGATTAGTGTCTTTTGGACGGGCGGCTTGACCTGATTCTGTCTCAGCCACGTGTATGGAAAAGAAAGAGATAAATGGAAATACAGAGCAAGAAAGGGACAGCCAGCGATGACTTTTGTTGTTGGCAATATTTTTTACTACTTAGTTGAATCCAATTAGTCCGAGGCCTTTTGGGAGGACATTCAAGAGTAAAATTGTGTGAGCTTGATCTAAAGCGGATAATATAGTACTAATTGAGCTGCCCAGTTATGACAAGTGGTATCAGAGTCTAGTTTGGTTCGGGGCAGTTGACGTCAGTTTCGTGCAGTGGCGGACCCAGAAATTTTACATAGGGGTGTCCTCTTTTAAAAATTAAATCATTCTTAAATAAAAAAATACCTGACTCGTACGAAGTTTAAAAAAATTCCACGATGTGTTTTCATATTCGAAAATAATTGTAGAATACACTTGGTGTTTACACTGCTCAAATTATTGTCTATGTATATCCTACTAGACAATCATTCACGAACCGATCAGAAATTCAATTTTTAAACTTGTTATTGATGTAACTCAAAGTTAAAAAGACTTTTTCAACGCATACAACCTTATAATCAATACAAATTAACGATAGCTTGAAATTAGTTTGATTGTTAGATTTTGAAAATAATTAGAGATAGTGAATGTCATTTTACTATTACACTGTGTTTAAAATCGAGCAAAAAATGAGTTGTAACCTAATGGAAATTACGTTTATTAATAATAATAGTGTTCTATGTTCGAATTGCCCAAACTACCTATATTCTCATACACAAATTAAAAAATGAGAGTAGGATAATCACTTTTTCAAATTTCAGGGGTGTCCCCCACTATCAATTATTATTTTTTTTCCATACGCAAATTATCACTGAGGGTTGGATAATCGTTTTCCCAAAATTTAGGGGTGTCCCGAGACACCCCCAAACTCCCCTGGGTCCGCCCCTGGTTTCGTGGACCCTCATTCGGTGACCTCGAGATTTGAGATCCGCGTCTGGTTGTTTGGGTTAGCGGATCAAGGGAGGTCCGCGTCTGCTTCATATCAAGATAATCTTTGAGGAGAGGACACGAAGTTCGTGATCCTTGTCTTGAGGAGATTATCGTTATGAGAAAATCTGCGTTTCGAAAAATCCTTGTCCCGAGAAGCTCATCTATACAAGGTGTCTGACGGATCAAGATAATCGCTGAGGAGAGGACACGAAGTTTGTGATCCTTGTCTTGAGGGGATGATTGTTATGAGGGGAGAATTGTTATGAGACAATCCAAATACCTCATCGAAAATACAAGGGAAGGAACCCTTGTATTATTTTTCCTAAAAAAGAGGACCTTGTAACTAGGGTGAGAAGCGAGCTGAGCTGCCTCGGATCGCTCCTTCGATTGCTTGAAACCTCTTCGCTAAAAGTGAAACATGAAGTATAATGTGAATATATTCTAAATGAAATAATAGTTGGAATAATGTAAGATATATTCGATATTAGAGTGAAAACATGAGAAAGACTAGAGATTCAGTTGGAGGATGCTTTTATTGGAACTATGTTTCTATTTATTTTTGTTTCTAATTGGTCTGGGGCGCTTTTACCCTGGAAAATCATACAGCTACCTCATGGGGAGTTAGCCGCACCCACGAATGATATAAATACTACCGTTGCTTTAGCTTTACTTACGTCAGTGGCATATTTTTATGCGGGCCTTAGCAAAAAAGGATTAGGTTATTTTGGAACCAAAACAGAAAAGATTCTTCTATCGAGGAAGCCCACGCTTCTTTTGTTGAAGTATATATAAAAGGTTTGATTTGTAATTTCCTCAAATGACGACGTATATAAAGAAGTGGTTGGTTCCTCACCTTTTAGTCGAGCAACTTCATTCCTCACAAAATTTCTCCACCCCCCCCCCACCCACACCGATCGTGATCGAATGAGAATGGATAAGAGGCTTGTGGGATTGACGTGAGGGGGTAGGGATTATATATTGGAATAATTGTTGGAGACTCAAATGGTGAATATGCAAGCATGATAACTTATATGCTCTTCTATATTTTCACAACCAACTCCAATTCTTTTACCTATTAACATTTTAGAAGATTTCACAAAACCTTTATCACTTAGTTTTCGACTTTTCGGAAATATCTTAGCGGATGAATTAGTAGTTGTTGTTCTTGTTTCTTTAGTACCTTCGGTGGTTCCTATACCTGTCATGTTCCTTGGATTATTTACAAGCGGTATTCAAGCTCTTATTTTTGCAACTTTAGCCGCGGCTTATATAGGCGAATCCATGGAAGGACATCATTGATGAATTTTCAAAAATGTATTTTTTATGCTTTCAGGTGCGGTAAAATTAGCTATTGGGAACCTAGTTCACCAACGACATTTCTTTATCATAGTTGGTGGAGATAAATCCCGGAAAGCGAAAAACTAATGAACATGAATCCCATCCATAGAAGTCAATCTGAGTGGTTCCCTCCCGGACGAAAAGTAGCATCCGCGGGTGAAAGAGTGGACGAGCTTCCTGTCAATTACATCGTGTTGGCCGATAACTCGAAGGTATTCGCTCATGGATGGTAGTTTACTGATTGGATTTTGTGGATCAACCCCATCCTTTGAAGTACTTGTGGAGAATCCACACCAGTAAGAAATAGCTTTAGTTGGTGATGGAAGTGACCTATTACATAACTTTGCCCTTTTCTTTTATAAAGTGTCCGCCAAGCCCATTAGTACGAGGCCTTTTGGAGATGATAACAAAGTGTAAAACCGTGTGTGCTTGTACCAAAGTGGACAATATCGTACTAATGGAGCTATCGGCCGGTTTCGAAAAGTGGTATCAAATCCTGGTTCAGTTCTGGGCAATGGACGTCAGTTTGGTGTGACCCTCATTCGGTGACCTTGGGATTTGAGATCTGCATCTGTTTGGCAGATCGAAGAGTGTTCCGCGTTTGGTGGATCAAAGAGAGATCCACGTTTGCTTGGGTTGGCGGATCAAGGGAGGTTTGCGTCTAGGAATCAGATCAAAGGGAGTTCTACGTCTGGGGAAAATTCTTGTACCGAGAAGCCCATCGGTACAAGGTGTCTGGCGGATCAAGATAATCATTAAGGAGAGGACACGAAGTTCGTGGTCCTTGTATTGAGGGGGACTATTGTTATGACTTATGTGACAATCAAGTACCACATCGGAAACACAAGGGAAGGAACCCTTGTATATTACGAGGCCTTTTGGGGAGGATACCGAAGAGTAAAACCGTGTGGACTTGGCCAAAAGCGGACAATATTGTACTAATAGAGCTATCCGATTTTGACACATACTATGTACATCGACTAAATGTTATTTACGTAGTTGTCATATGTATAGCATTAAAATTAGGGGTGAAAATTGATGTGGGTTGTGTTATCTGTCACGTAATAGTTAAAGTGATATATTAAATGATAATGCAAGTCTAGAAATTATTGAGTTGTCACGATAATTTGTCTCGTAAGACTAATCACTACTTATCTGGCGAAGTCAAAAGATCAAAATATTGATTTAAATTTCTGTGTGGTCTTTGATCGAGTGTTAAGTATTTTGATTGATAAATAAGTGTATACTTTATCAAGGTCTCTTAAACCTATATCAAACCGTTTGAAAATTTGTGGATCAAATTGTCATTGGTTCAAATTTTTCTGTGGTTGACTAAACAAATTGTTCATTATTCGATCATTATTGGGAGTGATTTATGCTTGAAATTTTCAACATAGGCCTTTAATAGATTCAAAAAATAGTCAATAATCACTAATTAAAATGTATTGATTTAACAATATAGATCGCTTATGTATATTATTAAAAATCATTGATAGAGTGTTAAGTATTTAGATTGATAAATACATCAATAAGTGTATACTCTATCAAGGTCTCTTAAACCTATATCAAAATTACACGCAAAAGACCATGAGTATTTAACAGTAGAATATTAAAAAATCGATTACAATTGACTCTCACCAATCTCTATTTGAACTACAAAACAAGTTTACTAATGATATGACCATAAATAATAACTCGTATCGGTTTATAATCATTTCAATTATTTTGACTTTCGACATTATAGAATTAATGTTTTTCAAATTAAATTTTCAACAATCGATTCATGTAAGTTAAAATTGAAGATAATTTATCAGCTATTGACAAAATTAGTAAGATAGAAACATTTCTTTCTATCAGAAAAAATTCTAAAAAGATAAAATAAAGCTTAATGAGACATGATTCTTTAAACTTGCATCTTAAAATTGCATGCATTGTTTAAAATTTAATTTGGGTGTACTATATAGTAATATCGATGAGGCGGGAAGGGATGGGTACCTTAATACCCATACCCACTCACTCCATACTAAGCGTTGGTCAGGTTGGATAATACCCGCTCGGGTGTGGGGTGTGGCAGGTCGACCCACTCTTATATGTTATCTGAAAAAAGAACGTCGATATTTAGTTCTTTGACAATAACACATAGAAAAAATAATTCATAAATGGATGAGAAACATAGTAGAAGGAATAATTGAGTCTCAATAGTTGAAAGATAGTATAGAGAAATTCTTTGGGATGCAAACATGATTTTAGAAAGGTCAAAAGAGAAAAAATACATGTAGATATTGATGCGAATCAAGATAGAACGGGTAAAAAATGGGGACGGGGAGGGACAGATGGTAAGCAATATCCATGCCTCGCAACAAGCTACTGGAGGTCGGATGATATCCGCCCCAAACAAGTTGGGACATGTCGGGTCGCACGGTTCATATAAGATATTGTCATCACTACTAATATACAATTTGGGTACATGGGTTAGTTATGAAGGTTCCCCTATAAGGAATGACAATATATATTATTCTCGCAAACATTGGTGACCGTCTTCTCATTTTAGTCACTACATTAAAATTGAAGAGAATTTATTAGCTATTGACAAAGTTAGTAAGAGGGAAACATGTAATTTTATAAGAAAATTTTGTACAGAGATCCAACTAAAGCTTTATGAGTATATGATTCTTTAAACTTGCATCTATATATTTGCATGCTTTGTTACAAATTTTAATTTGGGCCTAATATACAATTTGGGTACATGGAGTTTGTTGTGAAGGTTCTCTGTGGGGCAGGACAATATATGCAATTCTCACAAATATTGGTGATCATTTTCTCCTTTTGGTCATTACATTAATATTTGTCTCTTAACATGATGATAAAGAAACCTATTTTCTTATAGATTTGTCTCTTAATGAAACTACAAATTTCGGAGTTTTAGAAAACCAAAATTTGGTTTCACAAGTATTGTTTTCGTGATAAAAGTGATGGAGGTGCATCACATCCTTCAGGGAGTGTAAACGAATTGAAATGATGAAACTCCAGTTTCAATCTAACGACTCATTAATATTAAAATGCTATCTCTTTTTCTCTAATAAGTAAGATAATTCGTATTCCTTCCAATGTAATTAAGTTGTCAAAGTTAGGAACTGGTGGTGCTATGCTTAATGCGACCTATCGACCAAAAGTTGAAGAAAACTCTCTCAAGCACTTTTGTGAAAATCATACACAAAATTAAAGATGATGTCAACTAGGTAGCAATCTATCTTTAGACGTCCATTCTTCTTAACTTCATAATTCACTTTAGGAAAATCACCATACCCATTAAAACATAAATTATGCTAATAATAATATTTTTTTAGAAGAGGAAGATACTTTCCATGTTGGAAATTAGTGGTTTCAGATAGAATAGACAACACATCATTAACAATTTCATGACTTGGATGTAATATATTCTACTTGAAGTGTTATATTTGCCATATCATTATAGTTTCGCTTTTATTGAGATGTGGGAGAAGCAAAAAGAGTCGATCTTCTAATGTTGGAGGTAGTGGATCTAAAAATGAAGGTGACCACATTGTTAACAAGAAGAAAGCGAATATTGATTGTAGATATCTTCATTAATGTTTGGTTTTTTTATATGTTTTTATTTTATTATGAGATGGTTCTGTGGCATGAGTTTGGTTATTTACTTTCTTCCTTACACTAGAGAATTTGCTAGAATTTAAGAAAAAAACTCTAGAATGTATGTTTATTTTTATGAACAATTACTACTGTCGTTTATACTATTTACGTAATGTATCCGTCCAATGATGAATTTATTATAAAACTAATATTTTATATAGCCACCCCTGTAAAACAAAACGTCGAATCCCTGATTCATCGTGCCATGTCGCATGGCGGAGATGATATATGAGCATGTATTATGTGGCCCATTGTGGTATTTTGTTTGTATTATTAGTCTAAAATTAATTTTTTGTTAGCAATTTTGTTAGTAATATTGACTTGACAATATGATATTGACTGAGAAGATATATATGGTGGTCAATATCCAATTTAAAAAAATTTGAAATTTTTGGCTAATAAATGATATTTACCCAAACTCAAGTAGACCCATTGATTATGGGTAGGGTATGAATGACGTATATATGAGTTTGGAAGTTTGTAGATGAGTTTGGATATAGTATGAATATTTACTTTCACAATCTAAATGTGTATGAGTTGGGTATGGATACCCATTTATTCAAGGGTGTTTTAATTACACATACAAAATTATACCTATTTGTAGAATTAACTTCAAAAGTTTAGGTACTAAAATATAATATAAAAAATTTTAGGTACTAAAATGGTATGTTCTATCAATATTTGAGGACTTATTAGGTTATAAATCTAAAGATCTATTAAGTTTAGTTAGCAAACTGTAATTTGCATTGTTGAGGCTTAATTGTTTTTTTATGGTGATGTATTTAAGATGATAATTATTTACATTTTTTTTATAGAAAATAGAAAACTATTTATTTCATATGTATAATTGTTGAAAATTCCATTTACAATTGTTAAAAATTCTAGCCTGGGTGAAAAAGAAAGACTCTAGAGAGAAGCAAAAAGCATACAAACTAGAACTCGCTTAAAATTTCAGGCCTTTAAATCCCATAGTGAAAAATGACGACTTTCTAATAAGTAATAACTATGTATATTTATTTTTAATTGCACTCGATATTGAGCTGAAAAAGATAGTGGTTCATTGTTAAATTATTAATTCTCTAAAGTGTTGGTCAGTCGTGTATGGACTCGTTTATACATGTGATTAGAATACATAAAAATCGTATACTAATTAGGGTTAGACCAATAAGGTAGAGAAAGAAATAAAGAAAGGGTTATGGAATGTGAGTGAAAATGAAACAAAAATGAAGTAGACGATAAAAATGTTTTGACCAATTCTTTTAGTTGGCCGTCAATACAATAGTCAACCCTTTTCACTGTAGCAATTTATTGACACTTGCTTATGTAGATGTCGCATATTTTGTTACATGTAATTAGTAGAAGTTTGTTTAGTACCACGTATATTTACTAAATGAGTTTAAAAATTTGCTCTTACAATATTTTGGATTCGTCTATCTTTTATTATTTACTTAATGTTTCACGTAATGAACAAATATAAAATGGTCTAATCTTCTCTTACAATTGAGTGATACAACATCCTGTGTGGTCATAGTGAATTTTTTGAGTTAACCATTGTGGTTATTAATTAATAAGTATCCGCCAACCGCAAACCAAAATTGTGCTCCTAGTAAAATAGTTCATTAATTAAGTCATTCCGATTGACACTCGCCTATGATGAACTAGCGTAAGATATTTGACACCGGTTTAATTTATTAAAACTTTTATTTTGAAGGATTTACGTTGTTATTTTTGTTAGCGGATCATAGGCCCATTTATTTGTTTTGTAAATAGCATGTTATTGGTCCATTTAATGTAACCATGAAGCCCATGCATAGGTGTGTCACGTACCATGGAGAGACTAGCCTAGGGTTTGGTTTTGTAGCTTCTTCTTCTACATTGTATATAGAGAGAGGCAAGCAGTCAGTGAAGATACAGAAAACACATAAGAATAAGATCAGTAGCTCGAAGGGTTTATAATCTTCCATGGATTAGTCCTGGACATTCCAGGGATACCACATAAATCCGGTGTCAGTTCTTTGATTTCTCGTTTCCATTTCTGTACAGTCCACATCAAATTTGGATAAGCTATCATGGTATCAGAGCTTTCTTCGTCAATGGAATCTGATCGACCCTTTGTCAGGCTCACTTCAACGAACTACGCCCTCTGGGGGTTCCAATTCCATGTCTTTGTTGAAGGACGTGGTCTTCTGAGCTTTCTCGATGGAACGTGCCCTCGACCTCTGGCTACTGCACCAATTCAGGAACAAGCTCAATGGAATCCGTGTGATGCGCGGGTTCGTCATTGGTTGCTGGGATCTGTGGACCCATCGACAGGCTTGAGCCTCCGTCTGTTTTCGACGGCCAACGCAATGTGGAGACACCTGGCCTCGACGTACTCTACCGTTAATGTTGCACGGAAATTCGAGATTCAACTCGCCTTGGCTAGGCTGGAGCAAGGCGATCGATCAATCAATGAGTATTACAATGCCGCGACGGAGCTTTGGACGGAGCAAGATATTCTTGCTGCTGCACTGCACTCTCAGCCTGCATCCGTCGATGCGATCAAGGAACGTCAGCAAACCAGGATGCTCAACTTCCTCATGCGTCTGCGACCCGAGTTCGAGGCTGACCGCGCTACGCTGCTGAATAAAGACGATTTGCAGTTTGAGGGGCTGCTGTCTCACCTGGTTCACGAGGAGATTCGGATCCGCACTCAAGCAAATATTGATATTCGCCCTGGCGCTGGCGAAACTGTGCTCGCTGTCACTAATCAAGATTCAGCCTATTCGGTAACTCCTCCCTCCTTTAATAATCGTCTGGTTCCTACTGATATTGAGTGTCACTTTTGTCATGAGCGGGTTCATCCAAAGAAGCATTGTCGTCAGTGGAATTTTTGCGTTAACTGTAAAAGAACTGGGCACATAATTCTTGAGTGTCGGACTCGGCAGCGAAATGACTAAGGCTGCTGGGGGAGGTCTTAATGCTGCTGGGGGAGGATTTAATGCCCCACGTTCTGATCACTCTTCGGCTGGGTCTATGGGGAGGCCCTATATATCTCGTTCAGCTCGTCCTGCCGCAATGGATCGCCCAGCCCATGCAACGACTCTCTCGGCCAGCAATGGTCAGCTCGAAACTGGAAGCAACAGTGGGGGAAACTTCTCGGCAGTAGATATTGAGAATATGGTAAATGCGGCTTTGAAAAGGTCATTACCTACTGCTATTAGTGCTGCTTTCGCTACTCTCCATGGTTCAGGTAACACTGCTCCCTGGTTACTTGACTCTGCCTGTTTTAATCACATGACCTATGCATCGAGTAACTTGAGTAATGTTATTCCGGTTAAAGACATGTCATTACGTGTGGCAAATGGTGGTAAACTTCATGTTCAAGGCGTGGGATTGATGCATAAACAAAATCTTACTTTGCCTAGCACTTTACATGTTCCTGGTTTGGTTCCAAATTTGTTGTCAGTAGGACAACTTATTGAACAGGGTTGCTCTGTTTTATTTGCACCGTCGGGATATGTTATACAGGATTTGAAGACGGGGAGGCAAATCGGAAAGGGGAGTAAGCAGGGAAGAGTTTTCCATTTAGACGAGGTTCGTGGCAGTCCAGTGTCATCCTCGGTTAGGAGTTCGTGTGTCAGTAGTCCTGTTTCAGTTTTCAATTTGTCAAAACCTGGTTCATGTGATTCGGCTATTCCTTTTTCTTTTTCAACTTTTTCAAATAATGTCTGGGACCTATGACACTCACGCTTAGGTCATCCTCATTCTGGTCGCCTTGTAATGATGTTTCGTCAATCTTTACTTGCTAAAAATCATGTCAATCTTTCCGCTCCTCATTCTTGTACTAGCAGTGTTGAAGCCAAAACTATTAGCACTTCTTATCCATCCAGTACCACTGTGATCACCGAACCATTTCATATAATTCATACTGATCTCTGGGGACCTTCTCCTGAAGCTTCGCGTCGTGGCTATCGTTACTTTGCCTTGTTCATCGATCATGCTACACGTTTTACTTGGGTTTATTTTCTTCGACTTAAATCTGAACTAAAATCCGTGGCCACTGATTTTTTGAAAATGATCCAAACCCAGTTCGACCGCCCAGTTAAAATCATCCGCTCAAATCCTGGCGGTGAATTCAGCTCTTCACCTCTGTATGAAGTGTATCGTTCTCTTGGTAGTTTAATTCAGCAGTTTTGTCCTGGTGTCTCCCAGCAAAATGGTTTAGTGGAACGGAAAAATCGTTATGTTATGGATTTAACTTGAGCTCCTCTGTTAGCGTCTCATGTTCCTGGTCGTTTTTGGCCTGAGGCAGTTTCTACCGTTGTTCGTCTCATCAACTACCAGGTCACTCTTGTTCTTAATAACACCAGTCCCTTTTTTGCTCTTTACAGACGTCATCCTTATTACTCTCGTCTCCATGTGTTTGGATGTTTGTGTTTTGTCCTACTTCCTAAACGGGAACAGACAAAATTGACATCTAAAATAGCTCGTTGTGCTTTCTTGGGGTATAGTGACATTCACAAAGGGTATTTGTGCTATGATCCTCTCGTTCAACGTATTCGGATAGCTAGCACAGTCATATTATTTGAAAATGTCATGTTTCATTCTCCTGAATCCTCTTCGTCTAGTTTTCTTCCTGTCAACCTTCCTCCTCCCACGTCTGCGGATGATGTTGATAATGTATTCTTCCGTGCCTTAGATCCCCCCGATCCTCCCCTGGATGATTTGTCTCCTGGTCATGGCTCGCCTACAACTACTAGCTCTACTTCAACAACTGGCTCGGCTTCCCCATCATCTCCACCTGTGCACAGCTCTAGTCATCATTCCTCTCCTAATTCCACCGCTACTGTCGACTCCCACCCATCCTCAAGTGTGCCCGGCGCATCTCCTCAGGTCGATCTCCCTGCTCCATGCCGCTCGGATCGTGCAACTAAGGGCATCCCACCTCCCAAATTCAGTGATTATATGGCATATGGAGTGGATACCTTTTGTTGTCCCAAAGCGTTATCGTCAAGCCAAAGGCCATCCGTTTTGGGAGGCTGCTATGCGTCGTGAGTTGGAAGCTCTTCATGCGAGTAATACGTGGACACTTGTTCCTCGGCCTTCTTCTTCTATGTCAGTTGTTGGTTGTCGCTGGGTATATACATTCAAGATGAATCCGGATGGTACAGTGGATCGATATAAAGCACGGCTGGTTGCAGAAGGATTTACTCAGGAATACAGCATTGATTATAGTGAGACATTTACACTGGTTGCTAAAATGTCTACTGTTCGTACACTTTTGTCGGTTGCTTCTCTTCGTCAGTGGCTGTTATATCAGACGGATGTTCAGAACGCGTTTCTTCATGGTGACCTCGAGGAAGTCATATACATGGAGCCCCCTCCAGGTTATCCTCTTGCTTCACCGAACCTGGTATGTCGTCTTAACCGATCCTTGTATGGTCTCAAACAGGCTCCACGAGCCTGGTTTGAGAAGTTCCATGCCACAATTTCAGCCCTAAGTTTTCAACAAAGCAGTAATGATCATTCCTTGTTCACTCGGAATACCTCTGTCGGCGTTGTCGCTCTCTTATTATATGTTGATGACATTGTCATCACTGGTTCTGATCATGATGGTATTCAGCGCCTCAAAGAAGGCCTTCATGCTTCTTTTAATCTCAAGGATCTTGGAGAGTTGTCGTATTTTTTAGGATTAGAAGTTACACGTGATTCTTGGGGTATTCTTCTCTTCCAACACAAATATATTACAGATTTGCTTGAGGATCATCACTTCTCCGACTGTCGGGCAGTATCTACACCTATGGAGTTGAATCTGCATCTCGGTCGAAATTCGGGCACCCTATTACCTGATGGTAAGGTCTATAGGAGCATTGTTGGGAGTCTCATTTATTTGTATGCTATGCGACCTGACATCTCCTATGTTGTTCAAGTCGTCAGTCAGTTTATGGATGCTCCTCGTACTGATCATTTAGCGGCTGTTCATCGCATTTTGCGATATCTACAGGGTACACGTCATGTTGGTATTCTTTTTCCCTCGACTGGTGATCTCCGTCTTCGAGCTTATTCTGACTTTGACTTTGCTGGGTGCATTGATACACGTCGGTCTACTTCCGGATGGTGTGTTCAGTTTGGTAATTCTTTTATATCCTGGCATTGTAAGAAGCAGGATAAAGTCTCTAAATCTTTTACGGAGGCCGAGTATCGCTCCATGTCTGAGGTTTGTTCTGAACTTATCTGGCTTCAGCGCTTGCTACATGATTTTGGTGTGTCGTGTTCTCTCCTACTCGATCTCTTTGTGGATAACACTAGTGCCATTCGCATTGCGGTTAATCCTGTGCTCCATGATCGTACCAAGCATATCGAGATTCATGTGCACTATGTTCGGGATTTGGTTAATGACGGGACAGTTATGCTTCATCATATTCGGACTGAAGACGAGGTTGCTGATCTTTTCACGAAGTCTTTCACCACTAGTCGTCACTGGTACCTGTCGAGCAAATTGATGCTTTCCGACCAGCATCAATTTGGGGGAGGCTGTTAGCGGATCATAGGCCCATTTATTTGTTTTGTAAATAGCCTGTCATTGGTCCATTTAATGTAACCATGAAGCCCATGCATAGGTGTGTCACGTACGTACCATGGAGAGACTAGCCTAGGGTTTGGTTTTGTAGCTTCTTCTTCTTCGTTGTATATAGAGAGAGGCAGGCAGTCAGTGAATATACAGAAAACACATAAGAATAAGATCGGTAGCTCGAAGGGTTTATACTCTTCCGTAGATTAGTCATGTACATTCCAGGGATACCATTTAAATCCGGTGTCAGTTCTTTGATTTCTCGTTTCCATTTCCGTACAGTTCACATCAAATTCGGATAAGCTATCAATTTTACGTATAATTAGCAAACTAGTTGTCACGATCTAAAACATACCGGCCCAGCCAGCATGTAAAAACACGTAATTTTATTTACCATGGACCCCATAATCCCATCTTATATGGTTTGTGAATTGTCATTGCGATATGAGCTGTGGTTTTTTTTTTTCTTCACAATCGAATCAATTTTCCCAACCCTGTCTTTCAGGCAGATATAGTATACTTTTACTTCATCATATAATTAAATGGCCACTTTACATATTTAACATTTGGCCGGTGTAAGATTAATTAACATTTGACTTCATCGCTTAGGCTGAGTCCAATGCAGCCTGCATTTATGGGGTTGTCGGCATTAATGGCGATCGGGGAGTTCCAACGCAGAGAAATAAATGCCGAAAATCGACAATTATGGAGGCGATCGGCAATTGGATCGCTATATATGGGGGAGCGTTTGCCGATTTCGGCATTTATGGAGGCCGAGGGCGGCACAGCCGCCGGGGCTGGGCGGTGCGCCTCACGCGCTCCCTTGCGCGTGCGGCGCACCGCCCAGCCCCGGCGGCTGTGCCGCCCAGCACGTTTCTTTTTTTTTTTTAATTGTTGCCTTATTATTTAAGGCCATTAGGAGTTGTAATTAATTAGGGAATCTGATTAAGGCAATTGTAATTAATTATTGCCGAGTTAATTAGAGGAATTATTAAAGGAGTTGTAATTAATTAGAGGAAGGGGAATTAAATTGAATTAATTAGGGGAAGGGGAATTAAATTTATGTTTGTATTTAGGCTTTTTAGATTGTATTTAATTTGTGTTTAATATTTTTGTATTTAGGCTTTTTTTCTAAGATGACTTAAATTGAATTCATTTTATTTAAAATTTATGTTTATCATCTTTAAGTTGTGTGTAAACAAAAATTAGATCGGACTAAGAATGGAAATTATATTATGGAAATGAAAATGTGTTTGTAAATTACAAAATAAATTTTCACCAACTACAACTTTAATTGAATTACAAAGCATCACAGCATCGATACCAAGCAACAACAATGCCTAATTATTTCCATGCAAGTTCCAAATATGTTCGACCAAGTCCCGACGAAGCCCATGATGTGTTGGTGCAGCACGAAGCCTATTATTCCTAGCTAAGTACTCAGTTAGGGTTGGAATATCTCTATCTACATTAGTTGGTTGTTGGTCATGGACCTCATAATCAAGATTATCTTCCATCTCATCGTCAGAATCAACCTGCTCATCCTCGATTATCATGTTGTGCAATATAATGCATGTCAACATTATATCATTAATTGTTGCAACATCCCAAGATCTTGCAGGGCCACGAATGATTGCCCATCTAGCTTGAAGAATTCCAAAGGCCCGCTCTACGTCTTTTCGATGTGCTTCTTGACATCGAGCAAACAAGGCTTCTTTGTTTGAGCTTGGATTGCTGAATGTTTTCACTAAAGTTGACCACGAAGGATAAATACCATCAGCCAAATAATAACATTGATCATAGGTATGACCGTTTACCTCAAATTGTACTCGTGGGGTGGATCCGTTGAGGACACCGTCAAACACTGGAGACATCCCCAGAACATTGATGTCGTTATTCGACCCAGGAGGGCCGAAGAAAGCATGCCATATCCAGGTGTTGTACGAAGCCACTGCCTCGAGAATGATTGTTGGTTTACGGTTGTGCCCCAGGTACTACCCAGTCCAAGAAGTAGGACAGTTCCTCCACTCCCAGTGCATGCAATCAATTGATCCAATCATACCAGGGAATCCGCGTTGTGAGGCTTTATGAAGTAGAATCCTTAGATCAGCAGGAGTTGGTGCACGAAGATATGTCGATGAGTACATCCCGACAATGGCTCTGCAAAACTTCCTGAAGACTTCAAGCACAGTGCTCTTACCCATACGCATGTAGTCATCAAGTTGATCAGCTGGAGATCCATAAGCTAGCATGCGCAGTGCACTAGTAAGCTTTTGCTCCGGCGATAGGCCTAGGTGACCAACGGCATCACTCCTTCGTGCAAAAGAGGGATCATACCTCACAACGTCACCCATTATGCGATTGAATAGTCGTGGTTGCATACGAAAACGCCTTCTGAATATGCGGGCATCGTATGTTGGATTTGGATTGAAGTAATCATGCATAAGACGGTCATGACCTGAGACCCTTTCACGATCAATGTAGGTGCGATTTGTTGAACGGCGACGTGAGCGTGAACCTTCCTCAAGCCTCCGCCCGATTAAAGTCAAACGATGATAGTTAAACAGACTCAACTCTTCTATCTCTTGTTCTCCTCCAGAAGATGAGTAATCTGAGGAACTCATGATGAATGTGTTTGTTTTAGAAATGGGAGGAAGTTTCAGACAAGTATACAATTGATGGTAAATGGGGGATTTGCATTTATATTCGAACATGTTCTACCTACCAACCTTACCTAACGGTCATATTCGAACATGTGCTACCTACCAACCTTACATAACGGTCATATTCGAACATGTGCTACCTACCAACTTTACCTAACGGTCATATTCGAACATGTGATGCCTAATAGCCTTACCTACCAACCTTACCTAACGTTTATATCCGAACGGTCATAACCTAACGGTCATAAATTCTCTATATATTCAGACATCCTCCCCTCTCTCTAACATTCATTCTTATTGAAATTTTCTGTTAGTCCCCTCATTCTTTCTATCATCTTTGTCTCTCTAAAAACCAAACAATGACAAGCAAGAGAAAAGGGAATTGGACAGCGGAGGAAGATAAGAACTTGTGCAGTTCTTGGGTGATGATATCGGAAGATGGAGCTGTGGGTGTCAATCAAAGGGATACAAGGTTCTGGGATAGAGTGGCGGCGCAATTTCGATCGAACGATCGAAACACATCTCGTACTATCAAAAGCATGGCTAATCGAATGGGCACAATCACCAAATACTGCAAGTGTTGGAATTCAGCTATCCAAAGGGCAGAGAGGAATCAACCAAGTGGCACGAATCAAATGGATGTGGTATGAATTCTCCGTCACCATCATTGTTATTTTTTACCTTGTTCATTAGTACGTGTGTTCTATTTTCTAACTCCTTTTCCATCTCATTCATTTATACGTATAGGAGCATATGGCAGAACAACTTTATTTAAGCGAGACCGGAGAAAAGGGGTGGACTTTTGGTCATTGTTGGTGGATCTTGAAAAGATGCCAAAAATTTCATACCGTGATAATAATGCCATCTTCAAATCAAAGCCGCATGAGTCAAGGTTCTGATGGTTCTCCCATGGGTCTTGGTTATCAATCAACACCACAGACAGACCTCAATAACACAGAAGGAGACGAAGAAACTCCACCATTCGTCGGAGAAACTCCACCGTTCGTTGAAGAAACTCCACCATTCGTCATATCTCGCCCTGCTGGACGCGACAAACAGAAGGCAGCTAAGAAGAAAGGAAAGGGGGTTGTCGAGTCATCAGAGAGCTACACTGCTCAATTGCTTGAGTATGGAAGTGAGTTGAAGGAGAGGCATGCTTTGAGGACTGAGTAGGAGCGAAGAAGGATGGAATTCCAAGAACAAAAATCAAAGCGTGACCAAGAAAAGTGGGAAGTTGAGAAAAAAGAGAGGGAAGCAGCACTATTTCGGAACAATCTTGATCTTATTGAAAAGGACTTGTCGAAGTTGACACCAAGAAAGCGGAAGTTTTACAAAAATCATCAAAACATTCTCCTAGGGTATGCTCAAGATGATCCCAACTCTGTTCCCGACTATTCATCCAACGCAAGTCAAACTGGAGGTGGAGATGGAAATGGAGGAGGAGATGAAGGTGGAGGAGGAGATGAAGGTGGAGGAGATTACGGGAATTACTATTCCCTTCTGGGTGATTATTGACATGTTATGTGTTTCTTTTTTTATCATTTCAAGTGTTGTGTGTTATTTTTAAACTTTATCATTTTCAAGTGTTGTGTGTAATATTTAAGCTTTATGATTAGCAAGTGTTGTGTGTAAACCCAAATTAGGTCCATAATTTTTTGCTAAAAAAAATTCGGTCTCGAAATTTAACAAAATTCTATCGAAAAATTTGTATTTAAAAATGATGACGAACTATACAAAAATTAACATGAACAAATTATGTTAAAGTTTCGATAAGTACATTTTTCAATAAATGGAAAAACTGGAAATATTAAGAACCCCAAATATGGAGTTTGTTGCATTGGAGCAAAAGAAGGGAAAATGGGGTCCAATCCCCAAATTTGGAGTTCAAGGCCCCTATATTTGGGGTTTTGCATTGGACTTGGCCTTATAGAACTTAAAACCCCAAGGTTTCTTCAACCATATGAACAAAATTTTAGTCCGTAAGATTGGCGGCTCTCGAAATTTAATTAGAGCAAATTAGACAAGTCCAACTAAATAATTGTTCAACGATGTTACCAAAAAAAAATGTTCAACGAGCTAGCAAGTCAACAGCCAGGAGCCGCTGTCCTACACAAAGGGCACCAGCACTTAGACAGAGTGTTTACACCTAAAATATTTTTGGCCTCAATTCAATGCCGTAATAATGACTCCCGGCATTTAATTCGATATCGCATGCCCAAAACGATGTCGTGTGGAGTCGAACAATACCGCGGAGAATTTAAGCGAGACCGCGAAGAGGCTCGGCGGTACCGCGGTTCTTGAAACGACATTGGTTGCAGACCATGTGTGAGTCATGCGCAGGACATGTGTTGTTGTTGGACAAGGAATGTTTTTTATTTTATTTTTTCCTTGTCGGAGGAGGAGAGTAACGGTACCGCATGGAGACAAGCGGTATCGCGGAGAGTTAAAACGGTACCGCGAGTAGGCCCAACGGTACCGCGGATTAGCAAACGACAGTGTTTAATAATAAACAGTGTCGCGGAAGAAAAAACAAACGAAGCTGGTTGGGAAAGAAAACGACACCGCAAGGCTGGAAGCGGAGTCGTTTAATGTTAAAACGATGGCGCGGGTAGAATCAAGCGGTGCTGCTCAGTTAAAAACGACACCGTTTAAGGCATCAACAACGCCGCAGTATCACTAAGCGGTGTCGTTTAGTTAAAAACCATACCACAATGGTTTGGATTTTGGCGAGGCCTAGCACGCACAACGGTGCCGTTTGGTTGAAAAAGAAACAATGTCGCGGAATGGAAAACGACATTGTTTGTCAGCATCGATTAGCGAAAGGTGATGCCGCGGTATTGGTGAAACGACATCGTTGCATGGACAAGGTTGTAGGATTTGGCTCAATGTCGTTTCGCCAAGTTTCTGCAAACAGGAGCGGTTTCGATGGCACATGATTTTTACGCAAAGCAGAAAGAGGAGATCAAGGCAGTTGAGACACGTGGGATTTCACAACGGAGCAGTTGAGGAAGCGGTTCCACCGAGCGTGAAGACTACGAAGCAGTTTTTCGAATAAAAGCAGTGGAGCAAGGAGAGAGAAAGGGACAACCAAAATCAACACAGATCAACTCTGTTCAAACTTTACCTTTTCTCTGTAACTCCTTCGCGGAGCTCTCCTTCCGGGAAGGATCTCCATAGTTGTAGTTGTAGTCTTAGTCGTAGTCGCGGAGCTCTCCACAGGAATCTCCATAGGAGTAGCGGTAGCGTAGATTCCTCAAAAACTCAAACACCCTCGTTCGAACGTAGTTTGGAGAGGTGCGAACCGTAGTAACGGTCGCGTTGGTTAGAAGTCAGAGGTGAATCGATTAAATCAACGACGCCGACATTCGGTGGCGGATATTTGACGGTCACGTCGATTTCACCATTCAGAGGTGCATCGATCAAATCAACACCGCCCGGTGGATATTTGACGATCGTCATCGATTTCAGCAAACAGCGGTGCATCCGATCAAACGGCACCGCAAGAGTTTCCATCGCGAAACATCAAATCAACATCGCCGTAAACCAATTCGGCACCGGCGGTGGCATTTGGTTTTTCTGAGGAAACATTTTGGCACACCTGGTGGGACCCGTGTGTTCGAATGGCTCCGCGGAGGAAGAATCACGAGGGCGATCTTCCACCAACTTCAGTGGAGGAAGAGCCAATGGTCAACGTAGAGACTGACCAGAGTGGCGGTTCACACGGCGGTTCGAGCAACGACGCCGGAGGGGAAGTGCCAGCAGTGGCGCAGACTGCCGACCAGGGTGAGATAACACGCATGCTTCGCCAAGTCATGGCTGATAACCAACAGGTAAAACTTCACTTAGCCTCTTTGGATGGACGTCTTGATGCTCTTAGTTCTCGGATTGATAGACGTGTTAGCCAACTGGTTGAAGTCGTAGATAAAAACAGAATGGATTTTGAAAGTAACAGACGTGATTTTAATGATTTTAGAGAGTTTTTGAATAGGCCAGTGCCGCAAACAAGGGCTTTGCCGTTAAGCGGCGAGAATCCGTTACACAACGACACTGGCACCAATAACTTTCCGGTCTATGGCGGCCGAGATACTCAGCCGAGACAGGGCGTTTCGCCGACACCGGTGGTGAACCCAACAAGTCCGTCGAGGGTAAATCTTGGCGAGACCAGCACTGTGGCTAACACTCGTGTTGAGCCGCCACCAGTGCACAATGTGGGTCCACAAACTATTCCGGTGGCCAGACCCTACGTGGCTCCGATGAGCGGTGCTGGCGGTGGAGGAACGATCAACAATGATCATGTTCCGCCACGCGGCTACCCACAAAACGTGCCCCCTCCTCCTCCAAACGGGCTTGGCATGGATCCTGGTGGATTCGTACCACAAGGGGGGCAACTCGGGGGGCAAGACGTTAATGCGATTCGAGATCAAGTAGCACAGATGCTGGCGGATCAGTTTGGTTTAGGGATTAGACCAGCGATGCCGCCGGTGTATCGAAAACCATATCCGGATTGGGTTGATAGATACTACCCCTTTCCACGTGGTTTTCGCGTGCCTGATTTCATCACCTTCAGCGGGACTGGGGAGCAGTCCACCGTCGAGCATGTTGGACGATTCACGGTTCAGTGTGGTGATGTGAGTGATTTCTTGAAGTTGCGTTTGTTTGGCAACTCGTTGACCGGCCCCGCATTCGCGTGGTACGTCAACTTGCCATTGAACTCGGTTCAAACTTGGCAGCAAATGGAACAAATGTTCCATGCCCAGTTCTACCGTTCTGAGCCAGAATTAACAATGGCAGACTTGGCACGAATGCGCCAACAGCCAGGAGAAATGGTGGAACACTTTTTAACAAACTTTAAAAATGCAAGAAATCGCTGTTTTGTGAACTTGACAGAACGCGAGTTTGTTAAACTGGCCCAGGGCGGATTGAATTTTGAACTTCGTAAAAAGTTTCAAGATAGGGAGTTTTCAACATTGTTCCAATTGATGTCCTGCGCTGTTAGATATGAATCTCTTCTCCGTGAAGAAGAACATAAGAGAAGTGGCTCTCGCGGACAATATTTCCCTAATTTTGAAAACTATGGTGTGAATAACGTCGGCAACGATGTTGAAGAGGTTGAAGTTGATTTGGCCGAGATAGTGCAGGGGAAGCCATATGTGTGTGCTTCTCTAGCCAAGGCCGAGGGGGAACCACAAGGTGGAAAGCCCAATCGTGCTCCGATTCAAACTAGAAAATATTCCTTTGATATCTCAAAATCGGAACTGATTTTCGACCAGCTTTACAAAGATGGTCAAATTAAGTTGACTGGGGGACATACTATCCCGCCAGCTGAAAAATTAAAAGGAAAACGCTACTGTAAGTGGCACAACAATGTGTCTCACTCAACTAATACGTGTGTAGTGTTTCGAAACGTGGTGCAGGATGCTATTGAAAAAGGTCGGTTCAAGGTACCAGAGCCGAGGAAGGAGGCCATGATTGTTGACACTGACCCGTTTCCCAACGGTGTGGGCGTCAATATGGTCAACGTTGTGGGGGGCAACATTGTCGAAGCTCTTTTGTACCACAAAGACCTTGGTCCTCAAAAAATTAAGAGTATGGAAGGGGGACCATGCAACGTCGAAGTTTCAAGCACAAAGGTGTTAGGTAAGGCATGCTTGAACTCGTTGTCCGAGATTGTGAGACCATCAATGCTTGCGTTAGGTGGTCCACCAAAATTTGAGTAAGCCACCTCAAGAAAGGGTGGCGAAGGCCGAAATTACGGCCTTGCTGGAGGGGTTGCCGATCGACGGCGACGATTCGAGTAGCGAAGTGGGAAAGGAAGCAGTGTTGCCGACATTGTGGAAGAAATCAACCTTGGCGCCAAGGAGAATCCACGTTCAACTTTCATATTGCCAGCTTGCATGACTCTGACAGGTACGAGTTAACTCTGATTCTGAATGGCTTCAAAGATTGTTTTACGTGTGAATGTTAGGAAATATAACATGGATATGTTGCAATCATGTTGTATAGCCAGTTGATCGCTTTTTATTTTAGATTCATGCATGACTGAGCTACGTAGATGCCATCGGCATTGCATTAACCTAGTCAAGGCTGTTGGTGTATGGTTGTGTTGGCTAAATGGTTTGTTTTCTTTAAGCCAGAGTTGTTAAATATGGTCTGTCGATTATTGTGTTGTCGAGATAGTCACAATATCGACCAAGATTAAACATGGCTTTACTTTTAATTTTCTTTGATAATGGTTGATTAGGAAATAATGACCAAACATGGCCATTTTTGCCTAAGCCACGTAGCAGTGGTGCCGTTTTATTTTTCTTTTCATATCAACAACATTGTTGGGGGGCACGGTGTTGCGGAAGCGAAATGACTATTATATTATACCATCAAAAAAAAAAAAAACGGCCAAAACAGCGCTGATGAGGAATTGAAAAAGAAGAAGAGAAGAAAAAAAACCAGGATTGTTTGGATGATGAACAGTGCTGCTGGAGGTCCTAAGCGTGGCCGCAATGGTATAAAATATAATAAAAAAAAACCTGTCAGCGCTGCGGCTGGCAGCCCTGAAAAAAAAAATAAAAAAAAGGGGAGTAGAAGGGCGACCAAAACAGCTATGACCAAAAAAAAAAATATTTCCAGCCGCTGTTTCCGAACAGCTCTGGCGGAAAAGAGGAAATAAAAAAATAAAAAAAATTTTGCAGCACAGCCGCTGTCTCCCAAACAGCACTGCCGGAATATATAAAAAAAAATCTACCGCTGTTGCAAACAGCTAAGGCGGACCTTTAAAAAAAAAAAAATTTATTAGTGGCTTTGGGGGAAGAGGCCGCCAGGGCTGAGAAAAGGAAAAAAAAAAAAATAGAACTGGTGGGTGATCGCTTCGGGAACAACAACTACACTGTCTGGGAATTAGCTTTGGCCAAGGTTGGATGGATCCGACTTGGCAACGAAGATTCGGCAAAGTTTTGGTAAAATTGTAGTTAAATTCAAATTATTTTAGGTGATTATATTGTGTCAACAATTTGGTTCATAATTCTTATAAACCAAATTGTGGGGGGCATTTGTTGACACCTAAAATTAATTTGTCCTGAATTAAATGCCGCATTAATTAGTCTCGGCATTTAATTCGATACCGCGGGTAAAAAACGGTGTCGTTTGGAGTTGAGCGGTGTCGCGGAGAGTTAAAACGATACCGCGAAACAGAAAAGCGGTACCGCAAGGAAGCTCAGCGGTACCGCGACACAGACAACGACACCGCCGGAAAATAAGATGGGCCGCGCGTTTAGTTGGTGTTGGAGGAGGAGTTTTGTTTATAATTAATTAATATTTTTATTCCTTGTTGGAAGGGGAAAATCGGTACCGCATGGAGATAAGCGGCATCGCGGAGAGTTAAAACGGTACCGCGAAACAGAAGATCGGAGCCGCGAGGAAGCTGGCCGGTACCGCGGAATTGGAGAGGGCCGCGCAGTGTAGTGTTGGGGAAGGAGTTTTGTTTATAATTAATTAATATTTTTATTCCTTGTTGGAAGGGGAAAATCGGTACCGCATGGAGAAAAACGGTATCGTGGAGAGTTAAGACGGTACCGCGGATTTAAAAAACGGTGCCGCGAGAGCCTGGTAGGCGGTACCGATTAATTAAAAGTCATATCGGGCAAGTAACCAAAATTCAACCGGCCCGATGCGTGCGCCGACTGCGGCGGCTCCATGGATTAATATTTGTTGGCTAAATCAGCAGTGTCGTTTAATTCAAAACGGTACCGCGAGTAGGCCCAACGGTACCGCGGATTAGCAAACGACAGTGATAAAATTAAAACGGTGTCGCGAAGCTCAAAAAGTTCAACGACATCGCGGGACAAGGAAACGATGCTGTTTAACTGAGAACGGCGCCGGGGGTGAGAGTTTGACGGCGAGTTAACAATGAGGGCTGATTTAATTAATTAGTATTTTATTATTATTTTAGACGGTATCGTTTAATACGATGCCGCGGAGAAGTAAAACGACACCGTTTAAGGCATCAACAACGCCGTAGTATTACTAAGCGATGTCGTTTTGTTAAAAACCATACCACGATGGTTTGGATTTTGGCGAGTGGCCCGGCAAGCTCAACGACACCGCAAGACAAGAAAAACGGTACCGTTTGGTAGAGAACAATGTCGTGGAATGATAAACGACATTGTTTGATGGGACCGGGATGGAGCAGTTCAAGGTCGGCATCGATTAGTGAAAGGCGATGCCGCGGAAAGATTAAACGATGTCGCAGGAGGTATCAACGACATCGCGGTATCATAAACGATATCGTTTGATTAAAAACGATATCGCAGTGGTCCAGAGTTCGGCCAAGGGTGGCCCGCCAAGCCCAACGACGGCGCAAGAGTAGAAAACGACGTTGTTTGATGGACTAACAATGTCGTTGGTTAAACCGGGTCGGGGCAGTCGAGTTGGATTATAAAACGACACCGGTTGGTGAAACGGCATCGTTACATGGACAAGGTTGTAGGTCCTTTCGCCGAGTTTCTGCAAACATGAGCGGTTTCGATGGCACGTGATTATCACGCAACAAGGAGGAAGTTACCTGCACGGTTGACGGGAATGAAGACGTGGGAGACAAAGGCGCGAAGGCAGTTACTACGACGAGGAGAAGCGCGAAGTATAAAGATTAGGAAGAGAGAGAAGTTCGGGACGGCAAAATCAAATCACAACTGCACCATTGCAGAATTATCTTTTTCTCTCTAGTTTCGTAGAACCGCTCTGTCAAAGAACTCCTTTGCAGAGTCGTAGATCGTAGCTTGTAGTCGTAGTCGCGGAGCTCTCCAGAGGAACCTCCATAGGAGTAGAGGTAACGTAACTTAGAACACTCCTGGTTCGATTTTCTGTTTATTCGAACACCCTCGTTCGAACGTAGTTTGGAGAGGTGTTGAACCGAATAACAGTTGTTTGATTAGAGGTCAAAAGTGCATCGATCAAATCAACGACGCCGATACCGGCGGCGGCTATTTGACGATCGTTTTTGGTTTCTGCTTTAATCGATCAAATCAACGGCGCCGACATTCGGCGGCGGATATTTGACGGTTGTGATTGACGTGTGTTTTTGTGTTTTTCTTGAAAACCGTGGGCATTTTGGCACGCCCAGTGGGACACGTGTGTTTGATATGGCTCTGCGACGAGGAAAAGAAGATGGTGGTCTTCCACAACGATCCGGGAAGGAGGATCAGATGGTCAACATCGAGATTGACGACGTTGTAGGCGATTCAATCAACAATGATGGAGCGGAGGTGCAATCAGTGGTGCAAATCGCCAATCAGGGTGAGATGCAGCGCATGATCCGCCAAGTAGTGGCTAAACTCAGCAGAGATAGCCAACAGGTAAATCTCATTTTAACTTCTCTTGATAAAAAAATTGATAATCTTGAAAAAAACATAGATCAATGGTTTGATAAGTTGGACGACTCTGTTTCTGATTTTACTATGTCAATACGTGGAGCCACGTATGATTTTGATGTGTTTAAATCTCGAACCATGTCTGTTGTGTGTGAGGATGCGATGGTTGGTCGAATAGCTAATGTCAACCAAACTCCATCATCGACGGCTACAACATTGTTGCCAGAAGTGAGTGAATCCAATGTGTTCTTTCCTGTGAACAACGTTGTTCTTAAGGACCCACCAGGTGGAAGTGGCTTGAAGAAGCCACTACAAAGAAGTCAATATCGGCTTACTTCTAGTAAGATTGAAAACAAGAACCAGGGCCGAGAACCTGGTTACAATCACGTTGAGCATAGCAAGTTCGCGTATGATGGGTTGTCCAAGCAACATCGCAATGGTGTTCAATCCAAACCTTTAGGGGGGCATGATATCCCACTGCATGGAAGATTGAAGGAGAAACAACATCGTGGGTGGCAAAGAAATTCGCCACACCCACCCTGCTCTAGGAAAATTCAAACAAGGGTTGCCACAAACACTCTCAAGTGTGGAGGTGGTGACCACGTGAAAAACCCCAAGGCCACGAAAGTTGGTGTAACTTACCTAGCTCCTTCGTGTAAGTTTTCCCCAAAGCTGGCGCCGAGTGTGGTGGGGGGCAAGTTCAATCAAGCTCGACATGGAGTTGCCACGCCAATGCTGGCTAGGAATAATTTTTCCATGATGTTGGGGCAGGGGGGCAAGCCCAATGCCCGACAAATTCCAAAATCAGGTAGGAGATTAGAAGATACAAAGGTGTGTGATAGATGCAAATATCACGATCAAGGTAAGCATAGCACTCACACACGTGTTAATGAAACCCGTAAACACTTCCAACAACATGGTGAGGGTGCAAAGCTGACAACACCAAATCAGCCTGGCCAAGCGATGCCGCATGGTCGAATTGGCAAGACAAATGTGCTAAAAAACGCGAATGTGCTACCTAGAGCCAAGAATGCTTATGGTTTTCCATTCCGCGAAGCTAAGATTAGGCCAAATCAGGATCATGGAGTTTCGAACAAAGATGTTCAAGCTAGACGCGTTGAAAGGTTGCTATCAAATATTGACTTTGAAACATCAAAGTCAACACGTGTAGAGCCAACTCTGATTGGTCATGGACTTTACGGATGGCTTGCTTGGTTTGATCTCTGGAGTTGGCAGTGGGTGTGTACTTTTGGCAGGATGGTTTATGCCAAAGTTAACCCTGTTTTGTTTAGCTACTATTAAAATAAATAAAATATGGCTAATTTAGGCCACGTATTATATATAAAAAAAATTATTACAAAAATAGAATCAAACGATATTGTTGAGAAGAAGCCACAACTCTATTGTCAATGTTTCAAGATGAGCAATGCAGCGTTGATTGTGGATGTAACATAGCTGCCACAACAGTGCCGCATAAGGGTATGGCTAAAACATCGTCGTTTGGCCACCTGCAGACCTGCTGCAATAATAATAAAAGAAAAATGGCTTAACAATGCTGCCACTCGCTGCTTTGTATTTTACGTATGTAAAAATAATGGCCCGCTGCCGTTTTACGTATGATCAAACAGTATTGCGGGCTGGTACAACAATGTTGCGTAGGAAATTGGCCAAGCACTATCGTTTGGCGCATGCGTTTTTTTTGGAGCGTGTGTGTTTGGAAGAGCAGCAACGCTGCGAAGACATTTAGTTGTATTGGTTTACTTTCTCAAAAGAGAAACCTCGTTGCTCTCAAGTGTGGCCATATGGATTTTTCCTTTGATATGAACAAATGGCCCAAACAAAGGAAGTTAAAGCAGCTGTGCTTTTGCCAAGCAAGGCAACCTACGAGCCAATCTGTATGGCTAAAAATAAAAACTAACAAAGACGTGGCATGGTAAAACAATGCAATTTTCTAGCAACGTTGTTTTTGGTCTCTGCCGTATGATTTGGAATTTATTTTAAGTGGAATAAGTCGTGTCAACAACTTAGTTCATAAGAATTTATTCTTATAAACTAAGTTGTGGGGGGCATAGTTTACACCTAAAATATTTTTGGCCTCAATTCAATGCCGTAATAATGACTCCCGGCATTTAATTCGATATCGCATGGCCAAAACGATGACGTGTGGAGTCGAACAATACCGCGGAGAATTTAAGCGAGACCGCGAAGAGGCTCGGCGGTACCGCGGTTCTTGAAACGACATTGGTTGCAGACCATGTGTGAGTCATGCGCAGGACATGTGTTGTTGTTGGACAAGGAATGTTTTTTATTTTATTTTTTCCTTGTCGGAGGAGGAGAGTAACGGTACCGCATGGAGACAAGCGGTATCGCGGAGAGTTAAAACGGTACCGCGAGTAGGCCCAACGGTACCGCGGATTAGCAAACGACAGTGTTTAATAATAAACAGTGTCGCGGAAGAAAAAACAAACGAAGCTGGTTGGGAAAGAAAACGACACCGCAAGGCTGGAAGCGGAGTCGTTTAATGTTAAAACGATGGCGCGGGTAGAATCAAGCGGTGCTGCTCAGTTAAAAACGACATCGTTTAAGGCATCAACAACGCCGCAGTATCACTAAGCGGTGTCGTTTAGTTAAAAACCATACCACAATGGTTTGGATTTTGGCGAGGCCTGGCAAGCACAACGGTGCCGTTTGGTTGAAAAAGAAACAATGTCGCGGAATGGAAAACGACATTGTTTGTCAGCATCGATTAGCGAAAGGTGATGCCGCGGTATTGGTGAAACGACATCGTTGCATGGACAAGGTTGTAGGATTTGGCTCAATGTCGTTTCGCCAAGTTTCTGCAAACAGGAGCGGTTTCGATGGCACATGATTTTTACGCAAAGCAGAAAGAGGAGATCAAGGCAGTTGAGACACGTGGGATTTCACAACGGAGCAGTTGAGGAAGCGGTTCCACCGAGCGTGAAGACTACGAAGCAGTTTTTCGAATAAAAGCAGTGGAGCAAGGAGAGAGAAAGGGACAACCAAAATCAACACAGATCAACTCTGTTCAAACTTTACCTTTTCTCTGTAACTCCTTCGCGGAGCTCTCCTTCCGGGAAGGATCTCCATAGTTGTAGTTGTAGTCTTAGTCGTAGTCGCGGAGCTCTCCACAGGAATCTCCATAGGAGTAGCGGTAGCGTAGATTCCTCAAAAAGTCAAACACCCTCGTTCGAACGTAGTTTGGAGAGGTGCGAACCGTAGTAACGGTCGCGTTGGTTAGAAGTCAGAGGTGAATCGATTAAATCAACGACGCCGACATTCGGTGGCGGATATTTGACGGTCACGTCGATTTCACCATTCAGAGGTGCATCGATCAAATCAACACCGCCCGGTGGATATTTGACGATCGTCATCGATTTCAGCAAACAGCGGTGCATCCGATCAAACGGCACCGCAAGAGTTTCCATCGCGAAACATCAAATCAACATCGCCGTAAACCAATTCGGCACCGGCGGTGGCATTTGGTTTTTCTGAGGAAACACAGAGGAATAAAACTATGTAGCTAGAGGGAAGTGATGGCAATGGGGCGGGGCGGGGCGGGTACCTCAATTCTCATGCCCCGCCCCACGCTATTACGGGTCGGGGCGGGTAAAATCGGCGCCGGTACGGGGCGGGGCGGGGCGACCCACTCTTACATGCTGTTCAAAAAAAATACAAGTAAATTTTACTTTTTACAATAAAACGTAGGGAAAAACACTTTAAGAATGAAAAATATTGAGAATAGAATGGATAATTGAGCCTAACAAGTTGAAAGATCGACTCTAACTAGTTGAAGAAAAGTCAAAATATGAGAAATATGTATAGATATTGTAAGAAATTGAGATAAAATAAGTCTAGAATGGGGCGGGGAGGGGCAGGACGGGTCGGAAGTAGATACCCATGCCCCGCCCCACGCTACTGCGGGTCGGGTAATACCCGCCCCATCGCGGGTCAGGTCGGTTAATACCCGCGGGGCGGGTTGAAATTGCCAGCTGCTCTATGCATTTATAGTTTATATATATTATTTTCCGGAATAAAAGACAGAGAAAAGAAAGTGGGAAATATGCTGCAGTCAGAGTGTAGACCAGAGCAGAGCAGGAAGGAGAATTATTGGAAAGAGAAGAGTAGTATATATGTACAGTACAGGTATTTTCGCTCTGCTCTATTGTTCAAAATCAAAGGCTACGTGTAAACATGCGGTCAAACCTGAAATGCTCCTCCGACATTCTTGAAAGGAACCCTCTTTTTTCTATTCCCCTTTCGGCCCACCCCCAAAAAGCCCAATCCAAATCCCATCTCTCTCTCTATAAATACCCCAACCTCTGCTTCCCCTTCAGCTATCTCACAAGTCACAACTCAAACACAAACCAACCAACAAATCAATCAATCAATCAAAGCTTTTTCCCAATCAGCCTTGTCGCCCCCCCTTCAATAAGCTAAAGCTGTCCACCTTTTTCATACTAGGCTAAAATGGCGTCCCATCTCCTGGCAGAGATAACTGCGGCCACGGCGGCCGCTGTCCTTTACTTGTGCTGGAAGGTAGTCTCTGCCTTCTGGATCTCCCCTCTCAGAGCTCATTCTCAGCTCCGGCGAAACGGATTCGCCGGCCCAGCTCCCACTTTCCCTCTCGGAAATATCCAGGAAATGAGAAAACTCGCCCTAACCAGCCAAACCACCTCTTCTTCTCCTTCTTCTTCCGACATAATTTCCCATGATATTCACTTAGCCGTCTTCCCTTACTTTGCCCAGTGGCACAACTCCCACGGTAATAATTTATCATCTTTTTTTGTTTTCTTTTAAATGAAAAACATTAAAGGACGTCCATCTTGCGCATAAATTAATATATGTGCATGTGGTTTACGGTACGTGCTAAAAAAACAAAAGACAATTACCACATGGGGCCATGTGTTTTATGAATATTTTTTTATGATATTTGTTTTGCAGGGAAGGTGTTTGTGTATTGGTTAGGGACGGAACCGTTCCTGTACATCGCCGACCCGGAGTTCCTCAAGGCAATGTCCGCCGGAATAATGGGGAAGAGCTGGGGGAAGCCCAGAGTTTTCAAGCAGGACCGGGAGCCCATGTTCGGCAATGGGCTGGTCATGGTCGAAGGTGAAGAATGGGTTCGCCACCGCCACGTCATCACCCCGGCCTTCACCGCTCCCAACTTGAAGGTGCTGCTCACTGCCTACCTATTACTTGTCTAATTCAACCATCTCTCATTTTCTCTTCTTTTGACATATTTATCCACGACAGCTTTTTTAGTACCTTTTGACTTGTCACATTCAAAGAATAAGACCGGAAATTACTAAAAAAAATTATCTCTTGAAACTGAGGGTATACGCATCAACTAATGAAGCTCTTGTCTCAATTATTTTAAAAACAGGCGATGTCAAGCCTCATGGTCGAGTCCACGACCCAAATGCTGGACAGGTGGTCAGACCTGATCGCCGATGGCTCACCGACAATCGACGTGGAAGGACACGTAACCGCGACGGCGGGAGAGATCATTGCCAAGACCAGTTTCGGTGTAGGGTACGAGACCGGGAGGGAAGTGGTGGAGAGGCTGAGGGCCATGCAGCTTGCCCTCTTCAACTCCAACCGCTACGTAGGAGTGCCCTTCAGCAAGGTCATGTGCCCTAAAAAGACCATGGAGGCCAAGAAGCTGGGAAGAGAGATCGACTCCCTTCTTCTCTCCATCATCTCCTCCCGCAAGAACAACATGATGAACAGTAGTTACAGTAAAAACAACAACAAGGACTTGCTAGGGTTGCTGCTCCAGGAGAACCACGTGGATGGGAAGCTCGGCAAGACGTTGACCACGCGGGAGCTCGTGGACGAGTGCAAGACTTTCTTCTTCGGTGGCCACGAAACGACGGCGTTGGCTATTTCCTGGACTTTGATGCTCCTGGCCAAGCACCCCGAGTGGCAAGAGGAGTTGAGAGAGGAGATTAGACAAGTTACTGGAGAGGATAAACAGATTGATTTCACCAAGCTCTCTTCGCTCAAGAAGGTAATTATTTCAAAAACTTCCAACGTTATCGAATGTGGTAAATGTCATCACATCTATATTATTACAAGATTGACAATACTCTGAACATACCAATTCGGTTTTTCTGTAATGGAATTAGGAGACGTGAAAATGAGCATTATTAGCATATTAGCATGCATTATTAGGGTGCATATATGGTGGCTAGTTGGATGGCATATATATGGAGATTGACACATAAACATACAAACAAAAGGAGCCATTGGCTGCCATTTGATGAACCTTATCATGATTAATGGCATTAACATGTGCACTTTTTTTAGCGTTACCGTTCATAAAGCTACAAGGGGGTCCAATTTAGCCTAATTTGCCATGCACGGTTTGTTTGCTTCTGTTATATGATTGGTTGGGTAAACCACAAATGCATAATTGAAAGGAGACGAGTCATTTATTGAGCAGATAAGATATTAATGTGCAGAGGGGGTACAGTACAGATATTTTTCTAATTTATCTTGGAGTAGTTAGCTGGATTTGGAAAAGCAGAGGTTTCTTGATCCTGCCTCAGATGTCCTAAGTTTAACCTAATTAAGTACGCCCACTTTTTGGTGCTTTGAATAATCTTCTTGTGTTTTTATAACCAAATAGAAAGTAGTAAAGCACTAATACATGCCCGAAAGCTTTTGTTTTCCATGCAACGAGTAGTAGTGACAATTCCATTTTTATGGATCAAGATTTTTCCACACGTACGCTGGGATTTGTATTTGTGCGTTTCGAGGGTTGTGACTTGTTCTCGAAACGGCCCAAATGATCTTTTGACCAGAAAGAAATTAGAAACAGTAAGATAAATAGTTTGTGCGGCGAGGCCTAATTGAACCATAAAGGTCAAGGTCAATGCCACGGGGATAAGTCCTCGTACGCGTTCCCCCGTCCACATCGTCAGTCCTCGTGGGTGTCTGTGTATGGTACAAATGGACTATAGTCTATAGAATAGTAACAAAATCCCACTTTTAGTGTCTGCCAAACGTCAAGTTGTTTTTTTTTTCTCTCCCTCTATGTTTTCAGTGCAATTTTGTATTTTTGTCATTAAGAAATTAACTAACGTGTCGCTTTGTGAATGGGCAGATGGGCTATGTGATGAACGAAGTGCTGAGGCTGTACTCGCCGGCGCCGAACGTGCAGAGGCAAGCCAAGGAAGATATCCACGTCGGCAACCGGACGATACCCAAGGGGACGAACATGTGGATCGACGTGGTGGCGATGCACCACGACCCGAAGCTGTGGGGAGACGACGCGTACGAGTTCAAGCCGGAGAGGTTCGAGGCCGACCCTCTGTACGGAGGGTGCAAGCACAAGATGGGGTTCATGCCGTTTGGTTTCGGAGGGAGGATGTGTGTCGGGAGGAACTTGACGATGATGGAGTACAAGATCGTGTTGTCTATGATCCTCACTAGGTTCTCTTTTTCCTTGTCTCCGTCGTACGTTCATTCTCCGGCCATCGTGCTCTCGCTGAGGCCTACTCACGGAATCCCTCTCGTCCTCCGCCCTCTGCAATCGTGATCTTGAAGCTGTTGATTGCTGAGCTCGATCCTCCTTTCTAACATAGCCATTTGATTTGATGTAATGTTTAGGGTGTGTGTGTGTGTTTTTTACCCCCTTTGTGGGGGGTTTTACGTTGTAAAATGGGGAAGGGATTAAAGTAGAAGCTTTGGTTTTATTGTTTTTGCCAACGTGAAGCAACTGGCATGTGTATCATGTAGCTGTCTGTTCTTTCAAGAAAGCAAAGAGCAAGCCCCTGGGAAGAGAGCAACACTTTTCTACGAGTCTTTTTTTTTTTTTTTTTAGGGACAGTAAAAATAATTATTAAGCTCAAGGTAGAGGAGAAAAACCAGACTCCCCTCACAAATGTACAGAAACTGCTATCTACAATATATGACAAAAATATACACTGCCAACACTTCACCTCCTACAAGTACAACCAACCACTCTCATGAAAATCGGGTCAATGCCACATTTGGTCACTGGAATTACTAAATCGTGTTTTGTTTAGTCACTAGAAAAAATTAATATTAATTTTGATCACTCGAATTACTAAATAGGTTATGTTTAGTCACTAAATAGGTTACATTTAGTCACTCTCTCGTTAGCCTCCGTCCAACTCCGGTCACTCGAATTACTATTTTTTTTTATGAATGTCACTCGAATTACTGAAACATGTCACATTTAGTCACTCTCCCGTTGGAGTTGGACGAAATCTAACAGGAGAGTGACTAAATGTGAAATGTTTCAATAACTTGAGTGACCAAAATTGATATTAATTTTTTCTAGTAACTAAACATGACATAATTTAGTAATCTCAGTGACCAAATGTGGTATTTACCCCATGAAAATCAGTCTGCAAATCCACATTCCCTGCAATAGCCAGCTCTATAATACTCTATGAGTCTTATTGTATAGCAATTTTTATTATACCAAAGAAAGTGATTAAGGATATACAGAGTCTCTGCTCTAATTTTCTATGGTTTGGAGATGGAGCGGGAAAAGCTACAGTTGCTTGGGAATCTATTGCTTGGTCTAAGAAGGAGGGGGGACTTGGATTGAAGGATTTAATTAATTACCTGGAATGTGGCATGTTTGGGTCGAATAATTTGGCTCCTTTTTATGCAGGGTGGTAGTTTCTGGGTGGTTTGTTGCTTTCGATACAGGTTGAGAGGGGCCTCAATCTAGGATGTCAAATCTACTGCCTCTGAATCCTGAATATGGCGTCAATTAATGAAACTCAGACCTTGGTTCAAATTCAAAATGGATCTTGATGAGACTGGTAATGTGCTCTAGCTTGGAAAGAAAATGCCAAAGTTTTTTGTTTCAACCATTTGGGAAACTATCAGAATAAAAAAAAACCTGAGGTTCGTTGGTGGAGGATTCTCTGGGGTAAATTTGTACTGCCAAGGAATCGTTTCATTACATGGATGGTTTTCCTTGATCGTATTAAGACGAGAGATAAGCTTAAAACATGGGGTGTTACTGCTGTTACTGATCGTGTGTTGTGTCACAAGTCTGATGAATCTAGGCAACATTTGTTCTGTGAATGTGACTATTCCATTGCTTTTGTTTATGCTCTTATGCGAACGTTGCTTCTCTGCAGCCTCGTTGGGATTATAAGCTTCAGTTCATGTGTAGAAAAGCTTCCCAGGGAGGTCGTGAGTCTTCGATAGATTGTGCTTTTTGGTGCTAGAGTATAAGAAAAGAGAGATGTCGACGCTGCTTTGGGGAGATTCCGAGAGCTCCATCGGTTTTGGCAAAGTTACTCAGGGAAGAGAAGAATTTGTTTGGTTATGGGCTTGTTGATTTTTGTTCTGAGGTTCTTAAGAGTTCTAGTTATAGTCACCTTTGGATAGTTTAGATTCTTCTTTTGGGTTTTCTTCCTGTTTTCGGTTGTTCTCAGGAAGACTGTGGGCTTTTGCCTTCTATATTTTTTTTCCTCTTTTACTTATTGACAAAGAGTGAGTTTTTATTCATAAAAAAAGAGAGTGAGTTTCAATGATAACTTTTAATTTTTTTTTTTGATTTCTCCAGAATTGAAGCTAGTTATAGCATTTCTGAGGAATTGAGATGGAATTTTGATAGAAACCCGCATTTTCATAGTTTTGTTTATTCGGATTACTTTTGTCGGTTTGTTGTCCTTTGAGAATTATTGGGGCAAATTGGGAGTTATTTAATAATTCGGGTAGCGGTAGGGAATTTTCTATTTTATATAAACTACTTATACACGCGAATTAACCACTAAGCAAGATTAAACCCTAAAAGTATTCTCTAATCCTTCCTCTCTCTCTCTCTCCCTTCCGAAATCCTCTTCTCCCTCTCTATTGCTGCTGTGGCAGCCTTCTTCTTCCACTTCCCATCAATTTTCAATCCCCATTCTCTATCCCAATTACCTACAGAATAGTTAATCACCACCTTGGTGATTCACTTCCTTCCACCAAATCCCTAAACTCGATAGAACCCAATTTTGGGTTTCTATCATCTGGTATAAGAGCCCCATTCTGATCTAAGCAAATCACCAAAGATCAAGGTCACGTTATGGCAGTGATGAAAACTCAGAAGGCTGCGGAGAAAGCCGCGAGGAGGCGGCCTGGCAGAAGGCGATCGCGACCACCGCGACGACGGGGCAAGGCAGCGGTGATGAAGGCGGGCCGGCGGCGGTTGCTGCTACGGTGGAACGGAACCCGCTCAACCCAACGACTCAAGTCCTGGAGTCGGTCAGGATGGTGGACGAGACCGGGCTGGAAGAACTTCACATCATAGTGGGCGAACTCTAGGTTGTTGTGAAGAGACTGATGGTAGATCGGGAGGTAGTGGAGGAGAGATGTCGCGAAGAGATGGATGAAATTCGGCGAGCCCTAAGCAAACTGATGCGGGATGCGGAGGCGAGACAAGGCAATCCGCCAAGGATCGAGACCCCGGTAGACCTCGGGCGTGAGGGTGGGGAAGCGCCGATCGCGGCAGCGGTGACGGGAGAGGCGGCAGCGGCCGGAGCCGCAAAAGGGGCGGCGGCGGCGACGGTGGCCATAGGAGCAAGCGGGTCGGCCGCCTCGGCCATCGGGCTAGGGCTGGAGATAGGGCGTGCAGGCCGAGTTCACTTTGGACCCAACAATGGGCGGGGCCTGCTTCCAACCCCGACGACCCATGAGATGACGGCCCGGCGGGGCAAGGCCAAAATGCCGGGCTATGACAAAGTGGGCCCACTGATCCATGAAAAAGAGGGGAGCCGGACCTGGGTGCCTAACGGGCTAGGATGGTTGGGCCCAGAACCAACCCAAGAAGAAGATGAGCTTAGTCTGGCGGGCCGGCCAGAGAAGTGGGCCGAACCCAACAGAGGGCAACCGGGTCAGACCAGAGGTGGGCGATCGACTAGGGCGGGTTCGGGTCGCATCAGACCGGGCGAGGCGAGTGGACCAGAATCGGTCCGACGGGCTCTGGTGGACTCAACCGGGTCGAACCGGCATTGAACCGGCTTGGGGTAACCAGAAGCAGGGCGGGCAGAACTAGGGGTTCCCTATGGGATGTCGTGGATCATGTAGCGAGGCAGGAGGCTTCCAACCGTCGCGCGTGGGACCGGACGGACTGGGGCGAGTAACCCCGGACTCGAGGAGCCAGTATACCTGGCCACCCGGAGGCGAGGAGGGAGCCAAATACATGAACCGAGGGCCGAGAAATCCGCACAGTGGAAGGTATGCTGGGTATGACCGCTTTAATGATGTGGATGATGACTTAGTTTTCATAGCTAAGCCTCCAACCATTGAATTTCCGAAATTCATTGGGCAAGAGGATGCAGGATTGTGGTTGTATGCAGCAGATAGGTGGTTTAAGAGCCACCCGACTCGGGAGGAGCGGAAGGCGCACCTGACATCCTTCAATCTGGAAGGTGACGCGTTGCATTGGTGGGAATGGTTGGAGAGGTCATACGCTGCTACGGGAACTTTGATCACGTGGCCGATGTTCCAAGAGGAACTTCGTTATCAGTTCGGAAAATCAGAGGGATGGGCCCCCGAGCAGCTAGCTAAGTTGAGGCAGACCGGAACAGTGACGGAGTATCTGTCGGAATTTCTCAAGCTGGGGAATCAGTGCAAAGGGGTTCCGGAAGAAACACTGGTGGGCCTATGTTTGGCAGGCCTAAAGCCGGAGATCGCGGCAGCTGTCTGGGTGTTTGAACCCGACTCGGTAAGAACTGCTTTCCGTTATGCAGGTCACAAGGAGGAAGAACTTGTCAGCTGTAGGAGCGTCATCGACCGTTACCCGAGGCCGAGCGGAGGGGCGAGCAGCAACCCCGCGGGCAGTGGGGGAGGTAGTGCGGCCGCAGGAGCGAGAACCGGAGCTGCAGGAGAAGATCCGCCACCACCACCGGCGGCGATAGGGCCAAGATCGGGTCCTCGCCCTCTACCGAAGGGCTTCATCAGGCTGACACCCGCTGAGATTGAACAGAAGCGCCGGGAGGGCAAGTGCTTCAACTGCAATGAGCGGTTCACCGTCGGTCACCAGTGTGCAAGGCCAGATGTGATGATGTTGGTGGGACGATGGGAAGATGAAGCAGAGGACGTGGCAATGGAGGTCTTGGAAGAGAAGCAGTGAGCTCAAGTCAACCTTGAGGACAAGGTTGTTTCCAAGGAAGCGGGGATGATAGAAACCCTCATTTTCATAGTTTTGTTTATTCGGATTACTTTTGTCGGTTTGTTGTCCTTTGAGAATTATTGTGGCAAATTGGGAGTTATTTAATAATTCAGGTAGCGGTAGGGAATTTTCTTTTTTTATATAAACTACTTGTACGTGGGAATTAACCACTAAGCAAGATTAAACCCTAAAAGTATTCTCTAATCCTTCCTCTCTCTCTCTCTCTCTGCCGAAATCCTCTTCTCCCTCTCTATTGCTGCTGCGTCAGCCTTCTTCTTCCTCTTCCCTATCAATTTCCAATCCCCATTCTCTATCCTAATTACCTACAGAATAGTTAATCACCACCTTGGTGATTCACTTCCTTCCACCAAATCCCTAAACTCGATAGAACCCAATTTTTGGTTTCTATCATCTGGTATAAGAGCCCAATTCTGATCTAAGCAAATCACCAAAGAGCAAGGTCACGTTATGGCGGTGAAGAAAACTCAGAAGGCTCGTTGTGCTTTAATCAATCTTTGGTGCGTTTCTGATTTTACAAGTCCAAGAGTTAGAGCCTCGCTTATATCACGTGGTATCATAACTCAGGTTCAACACAGTGACACATGTATCCTCCTTTCTTGTGTGGGAATCCGTCAAAGAAGGTTTCGTGCTCTTAATCGCCACCAAGAGAGGTTAATTTTCAATTCTTTTTTTCAGTTTTGTTCTTGCTTTTAACATGCATATGGAAAAAGACGTTCATATAATATAAAAAAACGAAAATCAAAGTAAAGAAAAAAAGGTGGGAACTAGGTTAGATCACGCAAGAAAGTTATTTCATGTGTTGTTCTTGATTGGTTTCTGATTGTGCTACTTGGAAAGTGAGAAGTTCTTACCTAGGTGACTCGCATGAAACTACACCACAAATTAATCCCGACTAGAGTCCAAGTTCTTAAACTCTAGCCGAGTGCAGTATAGAGCAAGTATTTAAATTGTCAACCCGGGCCGGTCCATGTACCCCTACTTCAATTGCTTAGGTTGTTATCTAGCAATCAACTTTTGGGTTTATAAGTAATGGAACTACAAACTAAACTAGCAAGGAAAAGTAAATAAAAGAGAACTCTAACTAAGGGAGCTTCACCCAAGAGTTGCTTCCCCCTAACTAGCTACCACTAGGGGAACCACTAGGAGGAGCAACTAGTGATCCATTTGTCACGGGATGGATTCACTGGAGGTCGATTTGTCACGAGATCGATCCTCTCACTCAGTCACTAGTGGTTGCATAGATCTCTCCCTCAAACCGGAGTTTGAGAAGCTTAATCACAACCAACCTAGATGCAAACTGGTAACCGCGTATCGTAGAGGGATGCATATGTGTTCGGAGACCACAATCACAATTGCTAAATCGAGGTAAGCATGAAAGGCCGTGTCACTCGACCCTCTCGGTTTAGACAATCGGTAGTTGACTTACTCTCTCACTCAACTCTAAGGTCGGATGGATTAATCGCGATTAACGGGCTTGCTTAACTCAATATTGAGGGTTGCCCTAACTTAACCTAGTTTAGGTGGCTTAAAAAGCGGAAAGAAAACCAACTCGATTGAGTCTCCCTTAGAAGGGGGATTTTCCTATCTAAGCTAAGCTAAGGTGGCTAATTAGATTGCTATCACCAACATGCACAAACCTAAGGGGGCTAAGCACAATTATGCACAACCCTTAGATTGCTAAGCACGAGCATGCACAATCACCATGAAAACACCTCTAATACTCAAATTGATGCAAACCCACACTTAATCTTTCAATTTAAGCAAGTAATTACAAAATATTAGTTAGGGATCTACTACACCCAAGAGAAAAGAGTGAGTTTCTGGAGAGAGAGAGAGAGAGCTTACAAATTTGAGCTCAAGATCTTCTTCTTCTTCTAGGCTTGAATCTTCCACCCAATCCTCCAATGATGCTCCAAGATCACTCTAGCACTCTCTCTCTCACTAGAACTCCCCTTTGGTGTTTAGGTTGAAACCCTAGAGAAAGAAAGTGTTTCTTCTCCAAAAACCAGCTCTCCTTTCTCTCTTCCCGTTGTTGTCTTCATATTGCTCGAAAGCAACCAGTTCATGGACGTGTTGGCCAGTTCACGGCCGTGAACACCTAAACGAGTCGTGAACTCACCGTCGTCCAAAACGCACCACTTCACTGTCCTGGGTTCACGGTCAATGGCCACAGTTCACGGTCTTAGAGATCGTGAACTGCCTTGTCGGCAGTAACTTCAGGAACCTCGTTGGACGCCTCGGTGTTCATGGTTTGTGGTCGAAGTTCACGGTCTTAGGAGACCGTGAACTGCCTCGTCCGGCCAAGAACTACGGCTGTTTCTTGGATTCCGACTTTGGACTTTTCTTCGATTTTTGCGCTTTTTGACCTCCAAATATCCGAAAACTCGTCTTCGACCCTTGCACACGTGCTAGGACCTGAAATGTATCAAAACAAGCACAACCTCGCGTGAAATATGTCGAGGAATGATGAAATAATAAGCTAAACGAATAAGAAATGAGGGGTAAAATGTGTGCATTTGAGCCCGAATCACTAGGATTTTGAGTGACAGGGGAAAGAGGCGTAGTGAACTCATTTTCAGGTAAAAGCCAATTTTGTTGAGTGAAACACGAGTGGTAAGAAAACGAGTGATCTCAATCAAGTGCAAACACGTGAGGGAGTGATTTGTGAGGTCCTTTGTTTGTACCACTAATCTGAAACTTTAAGCATTGACGGATAACTTCTTGTTTCGAGTTTCTGAACTAAATGGTAGGAGAAGGAGAAATTCGCAACAATCAGGAAGTTCAGAACTTGGAGGGCATTCCACAAGTTACCAGGGATTCTCTTATAGGACGTCTTACCCGGCTGATGCAAGACCAGCAGGATCGATTAACACTCGCCTCGATGAAATGGCCTGGGCTATCAATCTCCATTCCGAGGAGGAGGAGGAGGAGGAGGAAGAAGACGATTATCCACCACCACCACCGGGTGGAAGACAAGGCCGATCTCTGGGTCCCAACAATCTCATACCCCTACGAGGCCAAGGAGGAAGACCCCCAGTTCAAGTTCGTAGAGCTCCTGAACCACATGACTATGAGGAGTACTACGAGGAGGAAGAGTATCCCTAGCATAGGGATGATGATATGAGGGGACTGAAGGTAAAGGTGTTCAAGGGAGAAGTGATCCTGAAGCTTACCTTGATTGGGAGAGAAAGATGGAGTACTTGTTCGAGAGCCACGACTACTCTGAACGAAAGAAGATAATCATTTCTGCTCTTGAGTTTTCTGGCTATGCCATTGTTTGGTGGGACCAGCTGGGTGATGAACGAAGATTGCACGGAGAAGAGCCCATCACGACTTGGCATCAAATGAAGGAAGCCATGAGGAGAAGATTCGTGTCCGTTCATTATCAACGGGATCTGCATCAAGCTCTGCACTTGTTCAGACAGGGTGCAAAGATCGTGGAGGATTGTTTCAAAGAGATGGAGACATTGATGATTCGAGCTCGCATCAATGAAGATTGAGAAGCAACCATGGCTCGATTTCTCAATAGTCTCAATCGGGAGATCAGGCAGGTCGTGGAGATTCACCGTTATGTGGAGATTGAGGATCTGGTGCAGATGGCTACTAAGGTCGAGAAGCAAAAAAAAGGGAGGTTGTGCGAGGAGGACTACACCATCAACCAGTGCCTCCTCGAGTGTAACTCGAACTCCATTTGTGAAAAAGGAGGAACCTAAGTTAGTGCCCAAACCAGTTGCCACCTATGCTAGAGAGAAGGCAACTACTAACACACGTTCGAGCTCTATTGTGTGTTATAGGTGTCAAAGTCGGGATCATGTGGCAAATCAATGCACGAAAAAGGGTGTGATGATATTACTAGATAATGCTGAGTACGAGTTTGAGCCTGAAGATGGAGAGTTTGAGACTGAATATGAGGAAGAAGATATCGAGGACCGGCCAGCGGAAGGCGACTACACCTATGTAGCTCGCCGACTTCTGAATGTGCAACAAAGAGAAGAGATTGAGCAGCGGGAAAACCTATTAAAACCCCATTGCTTGGTCAATGGGAATTTGTGCTCAATGGTCATAGATGGAGGGATTCTTCCCCAGTGAGCCAGCCACGAGAGAAAAACATAAATCTCAACGTCGAAAAGAACAACGACTGAAGCTCCGGTGAGAAGAGAGAATCTCTTTCCGAGTGGAGATTGAACACCTAGGAGCCGATAATCATGCTCCTTTACAAGGAGACATTTTTTTAGCTCTAACGACCTTCATGCTTTGCCTAGCAGTGTTCAACTTGTTTTGCAGGAACTCGAGGATGTCTTCCCTGAGGAAGCTCCCAAGGTGCTGCCGCCCATCAAAGAGATCGAGCACCAAATCGATTTTGTCCCTGGTGCTTCGGTTCCAACAAACCGGCTTGTCGCACCAATCCGGAGGAAACCAAAGAGCTTCAACGGAAAGTGGACGAGTTGATGGAGGAGGGTCATGTTCGAGAGAGCATGAGTCCTGTGATGTACCTGTCATCCTCGTACCTAAGAAGAATAAGACTTGGCATATGTGTGTTGATTTCCGAGCTATCAACAACATCATGGTAAAGTATCGACATCCTATTCCTAGACTGGATGATATGCTGGATGAATTGCATGGTTCTAGTGTGTTTTCTAAGATAGATCTTAAATCTGGATACCATCAAATTTGAATGAAAGAAAGTGATGAATGGCAAACAACCTTTAAAATGAAACATGGTTTATATGAGTGGTTGGTTATGATTTTCGGTTTAACTAACGCCCTTAGCACTTTTACAAGATTAGTGAACCATGTTTTGAGAGATTTTATTAGAAAATTCATGGTGGTCTATTTTGATGATATTCTGATTTATTCTAACTCATGCTCCTTTGCCGATGTTGCCTGGCTTTTATAAAACATTCGAGATCGAGTGTGATGCCTCTAGTCTAGGCATTGGTGCTATTTTGATGCAGGAGAAGAGGCCAATAGCTTTCTTTTGAGAAAAGTTGAGTGGGGCTGCCTTGAACTATCTCACGTATGAAAATGATCTCTATGCTCTTGTTCGAGCCCTAGAAATGTGGCAGCACTACCTCTGGCCTAAGGAGTTTGTGATCCACACCTATAATGAATCCTTGAAGTACTTGAAGGCACAACATAAGCTAACAAATGACATGCTTGATGGGTAGAGTTCATCGATTCCTTCCCCTATGTGATCTTCTACAAGCAAGGTAAGGAGAATGTGGTTGTTGATGCCCTTTCTCGCAGGTATGTTTTGATTTCATCTCTTGATGCTTCATTCATTGGGTTTGAGCATATCAAAGAGCTATATGTCAATGACCCTGATTTTGGTGAGATTTATGCGGCTTGTGAGAAGCATGGCCAGTGAGGGAAAATATTATCGCGGTGATGGTTATTTGTTTCGTGCTAACCAACTGTGTGTGCCTCATGCTTCGATTCGTGAGTTGCTGGTTAGAGAAGCTCATGGCACATTTTGGGGTATCCAAGACTTTAGATTTCCTCCAGGAACATTTTTACTGGCCCCACATGAGAAGTGACGTGAGAAGGTGTGTGTGCGGTGTCTTAAGTGCCACCAAGCTAAGTCAAAAGTTCAGCCAAACGGGTTATACCTTCCTCTCCCTATTCCTACTACTCCTTGGATTGATATTTCTATGGATTTCGTTCTTGGATTTCCTTAGCCTAGGAATGGTAGAGATTCTGTGTTTGTTGTGGTTGACCAGTTTTCAAAGATGGCGCACTTTATCCCATGTCACAAAACCGATGATGCATCTAATGTAGTTGAACTGTTCTTTTGGGAAATTGTTAGGTTGCATGGTATGCCTCGCATTATAGTCTCTGATCGCGATCTCAAGTTCTTGAGTAACTTTTGGAAAACTCTATGGAGTAAGCTTGGAACTAAGTTGTTGTTTTCTACTACTTGCCACCCTCAGACGGATGGCCAAACTGAAGTAGTTAATATGACCTTGTCTCAAATGCTTAGGGATGTCATTAAGAGTAATATCAAGTGTTGGGAAGAATGTTTACCTCATGTCGAGTTTTCATATAATAGGGCTATTCATTCTATCACTAATTTTTCACCATTTGAGATTGTGTATGGGTTTAATCCTTCAACGCCATTGGATTTGTCTCCTTTACCTATCAATGAGTGTGTGAATTTAGATGGTGTGAAGAAAGCAGAGTTTGTTCGAGGTTTGCCTGAGAAAGCGCAACTAAACATAGAGAGACAGACGGAATAAGTTCTGAAGAACGTGAACAAGCATCGGCGTCCTCAACGATTCGAGCCAGAAGATTGGGTATGGGTGGACATGAGGAAGGAACATTTTCCCCAACAACGACGTTCTAAGCTACTTCCTCGTGGAGATGGTCCCTTTCAAGTCCTCGCCCGTGTCAATGACAACGCCTACAAGATTGATCTGTTGAGCGAGCATGGTGTGATTTCTTCCTTCAATGTTGCTAAATTAGCTCCTTTCCTTGAAGACGAATTTGGTGTGATAGGAGCGTGGTGCAATCACTAGAAGTCAAGCCAAGGCATTCAAGGGTCGACTTCAAGCTTATTTGGCTTAGAACTTCACCAATATGGAGGCCGAGCTATTCGTGGGACGAGAAGTGATGACGATTTAAGTTGGGGCTACCTCAAGACAAATCCATGGTTGGGAGGTTGAAATCCACGACCATGGAAATGGACTTGTGACCGTGGATTCTGTCCAAGGGAATGCCACGGCCTGAAGACACAAATCCACGACCATGGATTTTGAGGGGTCAGGGCATGGATTTTGACCTGCTGGTGCGGGTTGTTTTTGTTTCCTTTGCGGATTAAGTGGCTTATGGACCAAGACTCGGGTTTCTTTGTTATTTTTGGCCCAAAACCTTTGTAGCCTATATAAAGGGCTGAACTAAGTCTTTTAGAAGGTAATCAACAATTTTATTCAGAAATACAAACCCTAGAATTGGTTTTTCAGACACCAACTTCTCCTCTTCTTTCTTGATCGTGGAATCGATTCAGCAAGAGGAAACCAACATTTTCGCTAGCTCATCACCCTAGCCGAATAGTCATTCGTATACCTGGCCCTCTTCCCGACTCATGGATTTGGTTTGGGTTATTATCCGCTTTGTGATCGTTGTGCTTTAATCGATCTTTGTTGCATTTCTGATTGTTTAAGTCCAGGAGTTAGAGCCTCGACTTATATCATATAATATGTGTTCCCTTTTTCTATGATGAGATCATTTTATGTTATTTTTTCATGTTACTATCTCTTCCTTTTGTTATGCTTATACCCTTGACATTTGTGTGTACATATGTAACCTCATAAATGGAATCAAGAAATCAATCATCCAAGTTTTGAAGTTACCAAGAGATGCAGAACATCTTCAAACAGTTGTTTGACTTCTTCATATCATATTGGTTTACGCTCTCCATCGGCCAAATTCAAGCAAATCGTTGAGGGAAGAGACGAAATGTCTCGTTTAGACCCTTCATCAACCACTCAACAGTTCAGGGAATGCCTTCAGAGAACCCTCTCCAAAAAAATCAACTGGGAGTCAATGTGTGCCATGTTCAAGGCATGGATCTGTCAGGAATCTGGTAGAAAAGAATCGGATTGAAGGCGTGATTAATCACTCTCCTTAGAGTGTTATTTTCCCCCACTAAAAATTGATGGTATGCTCGAGCAAACCACCCCCAGGAGTCCCTTCAATTCTAAGTCTGGAAGCAGCAATCTTGCAGACTTCTGTGTTTATGAAATAGAGAAGGAAAACGGGAAGAAGAAGAATTCTCTCATCATTAAAAGAGTTATGACAGTCATCTATTTATAGTTGTGAAAACTGGAAGTTACCTTACGAAGAGTCACATCGCTTCACAGAAAAGGTAGTTACCTTTATGGAGGGACATATCCTTTGACAGAAAAAATGGAGTTACCTTTCTGGAAGGACACTTCTTTTCACAATATTCAAACGTTAATTAATTAATATAAAATTAATTAATTAATTAAATTTCCAAAAGACTCAATCTTTATAATTTACTTCTCCCATCAATGTCGTATTACAAATCTATTGACTAACTCTAATAGGATCAAGAGCCCACTCAACATGGAACTCCTCTTATGGATGATAACATGCGTTGCAACTTCGGGAGCTTTATCTTCCTAGTAATGACCAGAATGCTCAACCACGTCATACCGAAAAAATCACAGTTTTGTGATCCTTCTTCAAAATTGGTGTCCTAATGATGAGTGATATAGCTTTAAAATTTGCAATGGACCTGCACACATCCATTCTCGTTATTGCAATAATGGAACCATGTCATGGAATAGTTTTTAGTTTGTTTACTATAGCTCATTTCGATTACTGATCCTCCAACTATATATTATTTTGATTTGATGGAAATTAATAAGAGCTATAGTTTTTAGTTTGTTTACTATAGCTCATTTCGATTACTGATCCTCCAGCTATATATTATTTTGATTTGATGGAAATTAATAAGGGTGTAGCTGTAATCTTTTAATTTAATTCAACTCCGAATGTAGCCAAACCTGATTTGAGAATTCAATTCATTTCTAAATATTTGAACATGACATACCAAACATAAGAATTCATTTGACAATGAATTCTACACAGTAATTTATTTTAAAATGAAATGAATTCTCAATTCTTTGGTACCAAACGGACCAAACAAGTACTAATCTATCAGTATATTTCATTGTAGTTGTATGATCATACTTTCATTTTCTATTTGATCCATTTCAGTTCTATATTCGAAGTTGCAATTGGATATATATATATATGGGTCAGACTCGTATGCTCCAGGCGCATAGTATGCTCCAAGTTTTTTAAACCGTTGATCTAATCTAACGACTATTATTAATAATAATTAACTGGTTTACTAATTGGGTCACTTACATTTATATACATGCTCCTTAGTCCCCATAAATAATATTTTCGCATCTCTTTATAATATCATACCTAATTTCTTCTAATCATGAATTAAACACCAAAAATTACATGATCTCGGGTGACATTACTCCTCTTTTACCTTTTTGTTGTTGTTTCTTTCCACATTATTTATCCAACCCGTTAACATTCACTCGTCAAATTGACGATCGCTCTCCTCTCCCCCTTGAACATCATCATATTTGCCTAGTCGTTGCCCATCGACTATAATTCAATTTTTCCCACATGCAGCCGCTCTCTCCGATGCTGAAACTCTGCTGGCAAATTAAGAGATGAATTTATTAGCGTATCTTTCAGCTCATGGATTAATGAAGTGAACTTTGTGTACTCGAGAGCTGGAGGGAAGGGCCATGTTGGCGACGAAACTCTATGATCAAAAAGTGTGAAGATGAAATCAATGGCAATGGCGATAGGAAATATGCAGATGGAGAAATTAAATTGGTAGCCAGTTCTGCCACCACGGTACCAATGATGATGATTTCGTTGTTTTGCATCAGATCCGTGACTTTGGAGTCCGTCGGTGGGAATATTTTCCGGCTTTATGCTTATGAGATCCGATGGTTGGTCTCCACCTGCGCGGCACCATCGTTTGGGAGAAACATTGGTGGGCTTTCGGGTTCATCTGTTTGGGATTTCTGGGTTTGGCAATGAATTGAGGAGATCCGTCAGTCAATCGATTCCGCTTTCCGGGCCGTCAATTTGGGATTTCTGGGTTTTGACTGATAACAAGGCCTCACCGATGATTCAGGGGAAGAAAAGGGAAGATTGTTCGGAAGAAGCATAGTCGTCGCGCCTGAATCGAGAGGAAACAGGAGGCAGGAGGTGGTGCCGCCATTGTTGTTGCTGATGGTTGTTGGAAGGTTTTCGAACGACGATATTTGGGTTTAGGGTATATGGGTATGATTCGACCAAGATGGAATTCAATGCATGTTTGAAATAGGGATTAGGGTTCTTTTCAGTTCGTTTTGTTGTTGTTTTTCTGATTTGAACGAGGGAAGAAGAGGAAGCTTGTTGTTTGTTCGCAAGAGCTTGAGATTCAATTCAATTCCAATTATGTTTGTGTTAATGTTTCTTCGATTTGTAGGAACTTGACTGAAACTCTGCATATTAAAAACCCATATGGAATTGGAGGTGCTGATGCGTTTTGGCTTTTGGGAATAATCGAAAACAGTTCCAATGGACAAACTTAAACAAAATATGGGTACTTAAATAATCTACTTAGGTACGAAATAAGGTACTTAATAGTAAAATTAATGATTAAAATTGTTCAAGGACTATAATGCATGTATAGTTATTTAAGGGTACTAATACTTATTAATAAATAAATAATTAAATCAGATTTAATAACAAGCGTTAGATCAGATCAATGGTGCAAAGCCTTGGAGTATACTATGCGTCTGGAGCATACAAGTCGTATCCATATATATATATATATATATGTGGCAAAGGCTAGCGTACGCCCGGACGTACCCTAGCCTACCGTACGCCCGTTGAGTTTTGCTATTTAGACCATGAATTAACCGGAGTTTGGGGCATGATATTATATCCTAACCCCTAATGGGTGAACCCCAGTCCATAATTCACTAACCCAAAGCATAATATTCAATTAATCTTGAAATGAAAATCAACAGTTCTGATTCATCGAATTTATTGTCAATTTTCATTTTAAGATTAAACGAATCTCATGATTTGGGTTATAAAACTAGGGACTGGGGTTTATCCATTAGTGGTTAGGGTATAGTATCATGTCCAAAACTCTGGTTAATTCATGATCTAAATAGCAAAACTCAAACGGGCGTACGGTAGTCTAATGTACGCCCGGGCGTACGCTAGCCTAAACCATATATATATATATATATATTTTGTTATTGAACCATTGGAGGACTTGAGATTTATAGGCTTGTTCTGGGCGAGGATTTGTAGCCCAATATTTGGTTTTGAAGCTGCGGCCTAACATGGGTACCTTTGTGACGGCACATGTTTGGTAACTGAATTTCCAAACAGTAATCCAAGAAACTTTGATGTAGTAACAAAATTTAAGGAGGGTTAATCCTGGACCAGAATATTTTTGACAGAAGGTTTGATATCCCTCTTGTATCTCAGCTGGATAGATATTTTCATTTGGCCCAAAAAGATCTCACCAGTGCATAAACCAGTTGGGAAAAATAATGAGAGTTTTGTAATCCCAGAAAAAACTCCAGGAGTGTCGGTACATATGAGTTTGCTTGAAGAAGGCATTAACAAGAATTGATCATACAAAACGAAAGTGTCTAAATTTTTACAATATTTCTACTTTGCATGAACTTATTGTATATTTATGTCGATGTACTTAATAGTTAATTGGAGGATTGTTTTTGCAGAACCCAAAAACGATCTATACCCATCAACCATAAATCTAAACCAATCCGAAAGAGAATATGTGGGTGAGGGTATCTGCTTATAATTATACAAACATGTTCCTAAGCCATCGAGTGAGTCAATTTGAGATAAATACTCATTCAACCCACACAATAACCATCCCTACTACTAAGTACCCTTATTTTTAGTATCACTAGCATAACAGTAAAAGAAATGGTTAATGACCAATATGATCAATGTACTCCGTGAGTGACCCGACGACTATAAAAATTGTAAGGACGTCCTTACATATAATGTTGTCACAGTCGTGTTGTGAATTAAACACTAATTTGGGAGTTGGGACATGTTTCGCTGCAATGTTGATTTGATATTTCGCGATGTAAACTCTTGTGGTGCCGGTTGATCGGATGCACCGCTGAATGTTGAAATCAGCGTGACCGTCAAATATCCACCGTCGGGCGATGGGCGATGTTGATTTGATCAATGCACCTCTGAATAGTGAAATCAACGTGACCGTCAAATATCCACCGCCAGGCGATGTTGATCTGATCGATGCACCTCTGACTTCTAACCAACGCGACCGTTACTACGGTTCGCACCTCTCCAAACTACGTTCGAACGAGGGTGTTTGAGTTTTTGAGGAATCTACGTTACGACTACTCCTATGGAGATTCCTGTGGAGAGCTCCGCGACTACGACTAAGACTACAACTATGGAGATCCTTCCTGGAAGGAGAGAAAAAAATAAGTTTGACAGATGTGTTTTCGTGTTGATTTGGTTGTCCCCTTCTCTCTCCTTGCTCCACTGCTTTTATTCGAAAAACATCTTCGTAGTCTTCACGCTCGGTGAAAACCGCTTCCTCAACTGCTTCGTTGAGAACTCCCACGTGTCTCAACCGTCTTGATCTCTTCCCCGCTCTGGTTGGCGTGAATCTCACTCAATGTCGTTTTATTCCCCAAATAGCTATGTCTACTTTTTACTCTGGGACATTGTTTTATGTTAAACACTGTCGTTTTCTACTCTGCGGTGCTGTTTTCTCTCGCGACGTCATTTTTAGCCAAACAACACCGTCGAAAATAATCATTAAACAGATTAATTAATTAAACCGACTCATTATTGTCACGCGGTCAAATTCTCATCCCTCGGCGCCGTTTAATCTTTCCGTGGTATCGCTTTTCACTGATCGATGCCGACCTTGAACTGCTTCGTCCCGGTCCCATCAAACAATATCATTTTTCATTCCGCGACATTGTTCTCTACCAAACGGTACTGTTTTTCTCTTCTTGCGGTGCCGTTGGGCTTGCCGGGCCGCCCTCACCAAAATCCAACCCGCTGTGGTATAGCTTTTAACTAAACGGCATCGCTTACAAAGACCTCTCGTGGTATCGTTTTCTAATTCGCGGTGTCATTGGGTTTACTCGCGATGCAGTTTTTAGCCAAACAACACCGTTTCCCAGCCTTGCGATGTCATGCAGCCTTGAGGTTCGCGGCACCGTTTTATCCCTCGTCCGACAAGGAAAAAATAAAATTGCTCCCTTTTCCAACTCTAGCAGCAGCATCGCGAATCCCAATAAATTCGAGCCTTTGCTCGCGACATTGTTTTCACCGAATTCTCAACACCGCGGTACTGTCGAGCTTCTACGCAGTGTCGTTTCCCTCCTCTTCTGACAATGAATAAACAAAAATATTCCTTTTTAACAACACTAACAGGCCGAGTGAATCCAACATTGTCCAACTCCAACAGCAGCATCGAGAACCCCAATAAATTCGAGCCTTGGCTCGCGACATTGTTTTCACCGAATTCTCAACACCGCGGTACTGTCGAGCTTCTACGCGGTGTCGTTTACCTCCTCTTCCGACAATGTCGTTTTAAGTACCGCGGTGTTGTTGCGCTTTCTTGCGGTGTCGTTTTAACTCTCTGTGATGCCGCTCGACTCCAAACGATACCGTTCTTTGTCATGCGGCATCGAATTAAATGCCGAGACTCATCCATACGGCATTTAATTTAGTCTAGATTATTTTAGGTGTAAACAATGCTCCCCACAACTTAGTTTATAAGAACTAGTTCTTATGAACTAAGTTGTTGACACAAATTAAATCACCTAAAAAATTTTATAATTAAATCCACTTTGTCCAAAATATTATACTACTCACGTGAGGCCAAGAGATTCTGGACAGAAGTGGCATTGCAATTTTGCAATATTGATGAGCCAATTCGTTGGCTATGCTAAGTCTCTCAACTCTCATCACCAATTAGTAAGCCCAAACAATATTGCAACTATTTTAGGAAGAAAAGAGAAAACAAACGAGATTTACCTCTACTCGCAGGCATCCTTGCAATGTTATGCAGCCAAAAAACGCCGCTACTTCATTTTTCCCCCATCACGTTGGCTTCTGCGTTCTTTTCCCAATATTGCAACTTTGCAGCAAGTAGCAACCACCAATGCTATCGAATATTGTCCTAAACCATAATTGGCTCAGACCTGCAGAGCTGCTCCAGCTAAAACAACAATGTTTTTTTTATCCTTCATGCGGCCAATAAAATATATATATATATATATATATATATATATATATATATATATATATGCCAAAAGCTAGCGTACACCTGGTGTATGACATACGCCTGCGTTCACACTTATTAATCATTTATTAAATTAATTTTTTTGAATAATTCTATTTACAACCACCGCCATTAATTAATTGTTGTTTACGCTTTGGTCCTGATTCTTACCATTCTTCTTTCCATGAGAGCCCACTTTCACAATGAAACTCTACATTTCTGCAGTAGTCGTCTGCAATACCCAAAACACTAACCCTCACAATGGATTTGAATAAAATACACCCAAACACACCAGTGCATTTTCAGGCAACTATTCCATTCAACATTTAATCAAAGCTCACTCTTAATTATTACTTAGCCATATGGCTTAAATCAACCACTAGTTCATTCATAATTGATAACAGATGAGATGAGGGTAATTAGAATCTTGTCACTCGCATGTAGGTGATCAATCATGGGATGCCGAGCACGCTTCCGGACAAAGTTTGTAGCATGGGGAAGAGTTCTTTGAGCTACCCTGAAGCAGGATGACTGGGAGGGTTATGGATCGACCAATTCCCAAACGTCTATTAATTAATAGTATGAGTGGCCTTATCGACTAATGCCTAATGATCTTGCCGAACCCGGAACGAGAGAGAAAAGCAGAGTTCTGCCTCACAAGCCCAGAACAGTAGAAACCTTTGAGGCCTGCCGCTTTATTCTTCTGTGATTTAGGGTTGATCGCTCTTGTTTTCCGCAATCTCAATTGTAACGAATTGCTCCAAACTTTGGGATTTTGAGAATTTTTTTCTATAAGTATGGTATGTTGAAAATTGTTTTTTTAAGTCTAGTAGTTTGGAACGTTTTCCAGTTGCTTTAAAGTAAAGCCCCCTTCCTAGTCACGCACGACTATCCCCGACCTTGTTCATTCGATACCCAGACATCACACATCCTTATTCACTTTCATTTCACCCATTTGTGGGGGCTTCCGAATGGAATTCTGCTTGCTAGAGTTACTCATATCCCACTAGCCTGTTCCATCTCTCTGACATTTCTATACTCCAATAGGAATTTATGAGACCTCAAAGCTATTTTCTTCAAAGCTAGCTTAAAGTTATTCTCATATTGCCAACGGGAATCCATAGCAAAGGTGTATGCATTCCTACTTCCTGATCGAGCTCTGTAGAACCGAAACAAACTCTCTACTTCGCTTGAAATCGACAAAGAAGAATACACAGAGCATGACGGTGACCCAGAATGGGGATTCAGATGCATGTTGCCTCAATTGGGTCGACGTCTTCCACCCGACCATTGTGAAGAGCCAAAGGGCGGTGCTCGGCAACGATTTTGCCGTGAGAAGAGTAAAGCATTAGAGAAGACCGGGAACACTAATCTATTTACTGCAAGGCTGGAATACAAATCTTGATCTTTCTTTTCAAGTTCTTATTCCATACGTTGTAGGTAGGGGAGACCGACGCTGGGTGATCCAATTTGAGGATGCTCAATTAATAAATTAGGAAGGTTTCTCGCAATTAAGTGTTTGTCGGCCGTAGTATATAAAATATAAAATAAAAGATCTTATTGTAATTATACTTTTTATTAATAATTAATCATAATTAATATTATTAATGAGTGTGAACACAGGTGTATAGCATACGCCAGGTGTACGCTAGCCTGAACTATATATATATATATATGTGGTGACTTCTACGGTGCCCAGGGCAAATTCCGGGTACGGGTACCTTGGCCGATCTTAACCATTCATTTTCAATCTCCACGGCTCACGTTTGTTAAACCTAACTGCGCCACTAAATAACTAAACAAATTACAAAAAGCCTCCTGCCGCGTTATGTTTGTTTTCATCCTAGTCCAACTAACGGGCCCGATTAAATTATATAACCCAATTGGGTAGACCCACTGCCGCCCTAACCAATTACACGATCCCTCTCTCGTCTTGGAGGGACGCCCCTTCACAGTTCCAAGAGAAGCTCCCCATCCAATTTGAACTCCCCAACTTAATCATCTTTTTGAATCCCAATTACTTGCATCCACATCCAAAAAAAATTTGTCTTGTTTCTTCTTCGCCATTGTATTTCCCCTCGCCTATCTCTTTCTAACACGATTACGGCGACCATGTCTATTATTGTGTTCATCAAAATTTTCATTTGCAAAAGAACCCTTGAAAGAGGTTTGCTAACCCTAGGGTTCATGTCACTAGTGCTTTGTCATCTTGTCTTAGCGTTATTGTGATTTTCTCGAACCTTATATCTCTCGGTGAAATTTAGGTTTCCTGATATGTAGTGTTCGTCTCGCCCAGAGATTGAGGAAGAAGATGAAGAACACATAATTTGATTCGAATCGGATGGAGAGGTCTCCTTAGTTTGTGTTTATGTATTGACGGTGCGTTTAGGAGTAATTCTAGTTGGACTGGGTCTGATCATTTATTTTTGCAGGCTTTTAAATAACATTCAAACGTGGGCTTGTACATGACCCATGCAATATTCAAAAGTGGGCCTGGAACGTGCGAGCCCATTTGTTTTCTCCTGCGGTATCAATTTGTGCGCCAACCCTAGTTTAACTAGCTTTACTTACCCTAGCTTAACCTACACGAGTTAACATCATCATTACTACATATCTTCCGAAATCTTCTAACTCTTGACATTCCAGACTCAACCGTCTCCATCACACTCACGTCTCCACACTCAACCCCCACGATCACTTTTTCTTACACCTACAATCTCTCTTTCCTCCATCTTCACCTTCCCTTGTTCCTTCTTCCTCTGACTCCATGGCAAACAAAGGTAAATCGTTTGCGGAAATGGGCATACTATCTCTATCAAACGAAGACTGCCGATCCACCGCAAGTCTCGGGGACTATCTTTCATTCACAAGCAAGACATCTATTGTGGCCGAGTACGAGTTCATCCACCTGAGTCCTTTCCCTCAAGAAGTGAAGAAGTTAATTAAAAATCTTGGCTGGGAAAAGTTCTTTGATCTCCGGAGTCGAGGAAGCACCAGTTACTGCCCGCATGTGGTGAGGAAGTTCTACCACAATTTAGAGCTGTCTGGTCCCTGCGATTCTCATCTCGTGTTGATCTTCCTGGGTCATAGAGTCTGCTTCCAGCCTCATCAGTTTGCTGAGATCCTCGATCTCCCCGCCACAGGACACCCCATTGATAGCAGAAGCGATCTTGGGTGGCTGTACGATTTTGAGTTTGAAGTTGAACTGGCGAAACTGACGAAGGGGCGCATCCAGGCTTCTTTCCTCCCAGATCCTCTTCGATTCCTCCACTAGATGATCGTCAACTACTTCATGCCAAGGTACCGTGGTCATTCGATAATTCGCAAACTTGACCTGTTTATCCTTGTGCCTGTTAACCTCGCATCTCTCATGTGCCTGAACATGGTTGAGGCTGCTCCTAGAGGGGAAAACTGGTACACTGCCTTTCCATATGCCACCTTCTTGACCACCTTTCTTGAAAGGATTGGGATGGATATGGGGGTTTATGCTAAGGAGGACTAGTGCGCCTATTTGCCAGTCTACCGTATCGCCGAATTGACCAATACTTTTATTGACCTTCAGCATACGGAGCATGAAGAAACCCCTGAGGCATCCTCAAGCAAACGTCCTCGGCTTACATGAGAGCCGATTGATGCAGGGCGGGGTGGAGCGTTGGAGCAGCAAAGGGGCCAGCATTGGATGTCTTTTGTTAAGAAGTTTACTGTAAGGCTTTGTTGTTGTTTTTTTTTTCCAGTCTTTTTCTTCAGCACTCAAAACTGTCAGGTACTGAGCGGAGCCAGTACATCATCTGACTAGGAAAGTCTCCCATTTTTTTAATTATCCAGACAAATATTTTTCTATGCATGCAGTATTTTGTGAATTTGCCATGGCTAATTTCCCTAAGACAGATGACGAGATGCAGTAATGGTCATCCCTAAGCAAGAAGGTGCAATTGCATCCTACACTTGCTATGATGTGAGAAGCTATTGCAAGGGTGCAAATTTGGTTGCAATTGAAATTGGCCCACGAGTGGGGACTATTGATGAAATTGCAATGTTTTCTCAAAATTATAGAAGTGGAAGTAGGGACTACCTATGAAATTGCAAATGAATTTCATTGGGGGAGATTTTAATCCGCTTTTGTTCTAAGCAGTTCCAATTAGGTCAAAGTAGGAACTACCTATGAAATTGCAATGTTTTCGAAAATTATGGTTTTATTTAGAAGTGGAAGTAGGGACTACCTATGAAATTGCAATGTTTTCGAAAATTATGGTTTTATTTATATTTGGTCATAAGTATAGTGACGATGATAGGCGTGAATAGTATGGATATGGCTTGATTATAATGATTTTTTATCTATGGTGATTTTTCCCCCTTTTTCATCAAGACTCATGCTTCTTTTATCCCCCTGTGGATCTATCATGCTTCGTTTATAGTAAAATATTCTTTTAATTATACACAATAAAGAATCCATTAATTATGTATGCCTTTTTATTGTATTTATTACTACAATGAATTCTCTGACTAAAAGGGGAGTGAAAACATCGTTGGTGGAAATTCAAGGAATGGAAGCCTTTCCATATCCTAGGAACATTAAATTAATTACATAAGAATTTTCTATCTGCCTTGCAGTAAGGCAAAAGCATTGCAGTAAGTGCGGTTCTACCAATCATAATGCAAGAACGTGTACTGGGTCTGGGCCATTCGATGATGAAAATGACGATGACGACGATTATGAGCAACCTAGGGTAAGAATAAGATATAATTGTTCGTCTCTACACAATGCAGTTGCATCCAATATTTTTGTACGTCTAAAATCGTCGTTATCGATTTTGTAGAAGAGGCATGTTACAAGAAGTAGCAACCTAAGGATTGTTGAAAACTTGAAGTGAAGATGGACGTCCTTATCCTATTCAGATTAGGACTAATGGACTATGTGAAGACTGCTAGTATCATCTTGAAGCGGCGTCGTTCGATTTATAAGAAGACTGTTGCCGTCTGCGGTGTCGTTTTACTTCTGTGTCGTTTTATTTATGTGTCTCTTTGGTTTATAAGAAGACTACTGCCTTCTACGGTGTCGTTTTATTTAGTTCGGATGGATTTTATTGAATTCGATATGGAGGTTGCTCCCTAAATAAATCATGTGCAACATTTCAGTTGAATTATTTTTCTCACTCGTTTTATTTTATTGAATTATTAAATCGGATTTTTTACTTGTTTATAAAATTACTTAATTTTGGATACTAAAATTATGAAATGTAATTTGGGCGTGAAATGACAAGAGCATGCGCCGACAGAGGTCTTTTGAAGATGGAGGCAGTAATCAAGAAATAAACTACAGTATTTTTATTGAGTGAAAGATCCCTCACCGATATATTATTAAGATCTCAAACACTAAAAGTACAAATCTTGAAAAACAAAACAATGTACTTTCCCTCCTCCCACTTTTATACTATACATATGGCAACTTTCCCCTCTTGTATATATTTTGGCAGCATGATCAACAAGTACGCGTCAATGTCGCCCAGAAGAACCATCATATGATGTAGGGTTCCACAACACCTATTATGGAATCGTAACAACATATGATGATTCTTTCGGCGATATTCAAACGGCGACTTATTGTCATTGCTCCCCTCCCTGCCTCTAACAAAGACCCTGCATGGAGAGCAAAGGAGAAACAATACAACAAAGGATTTAGTTTAACAGTCATGATCTAACAATGACATAATTAAAGGAACTGAGATCTAAAATAATACGCAGTCTCATCTTTACCACTGCACCCGAAAATAAAGCATGGACAGGAGGACGAAGAGGCGGATGGGGTTGATTTTCGGGGTTGAGAAGATGGGAGAAAGGGGTCTTTTTAGGGATTGAGAGGAGGAACGAACAACAGCAGGAGATGAGTGCCTCTCGGGTTTCGGAGCATGGTCTCTCCCTCTCTGATTAAAGAATTTATAAATGAGCTCATAAATTTACTTTGCCTTTCCAGCCCTTCCCATTTACTGAAAATCACACTCCCTACCGCTGCCTCGGCCTTGGTAACGTCAGCACTGGTTAGGGGCAAATGCGACTTTCCGAAAATGGCAATATCTGATTGGGTGACACGCCGCGGTTAGGATTGAAGCTCTTTCACCATCAGATTAAAGGAAAAGTTTAGGAATTGACGGCGGGAGATGGGGATGTGCTTTTAGACAAGCTTTGTAGATTAACTAACTTTTTCGTTTACCAAAATTAATCTACTGATTTGGTACATGTAATTGTAACCCTAAACCCTAAACCCTAATCCCTAAACCCTAAACCCGAATCCCTAAACCTAAACCCTAAACCCTAAACCCGAACCAATCAATACCATATACTCTACAACAATAACACCTTATAGGCTTATACCCGAACCAATCCATCCCATTGCTTATTTAGTGGAATCCTAGGTGGCACCATTATTTAGCAAGATTGCAATGCCACCTAGGATATTTTTTCTAAACTAGCAAGATTGCTAAATTAGGAATTCTTCTTGCAATGCCAAACCCTAATACACGAACCAATCAATAACATATACTCTACAACAATAACACCTTATAGGCTTATACCCTAACCAATCAATACCATATATACTCTAAACCATCAACACCTTGCTTATTTAGACATCTCCAATGGTGCAATTCTTGAGAATTGCAAGCTGATGTGGCAAGGGAGTGAAAGTGGGATGGTGAGTTGCATTGATGTGGGATCAATTACAAAAGTTTCAAATTTGCATCTGATGAATGTTTTCATGCAGTTGCAAATTTTCATGCAGCACACACATATATACAATTCCAATCATAATACTTTACATAATTCAAATAACACAACGACAAAAAACAACTTGAGAGAAAACTCAAATTAATATAACACACTCACCAATTAATATTGAATTGCATTGAAAATTAAGTAGGACCCACGGTCACAATTGATGTATAGTTAAAGCTGCTGAAGTGGCAATTGGGACCATATATTTGCTCGGTGTTGGAAACTTGAACTGAAACTGGAAGTCCTCCTATGCCGAGTCGTTTGGTATATAAGAAGACAGTTGGCTCTTGCGGTGTCGTTTAATTTATGCACTCATTAATGGTCAGTTGAAAGGCAATTTTTAAGCACTCTAAATAAATCATGTGCAACATTTCAGTTGAATAATCTTGAGAACTAGTTTTTTTTATTCAATTATTATATCGTATTTTTTGCACTAATTTTGAGCACTCATTAAATGGGTAGAGCATGTGGCGACAGAGGAGCAGAGTTCGAAATCCGGCAAAAAATCCGGTTGGCCCAATCGTAAAGACTTCTAAAAATGGAGTCAGTAGTCAACAAATAAAGTACAGTATTTTTATTGGGAGTGTAGGATCCCCTGCAGATTTAGAAGATCTCAAACGCTAATAGTACAAAGTACAGTATTTTTATTGGGAGTGTAGGATCCCCTCAGATTTAGAAGATCTCAAACGCTAATAGTACAAAGTACAGTATTTTTATTGGGAGTGGAGGATCCCTCGCAGATTTAGAAGATCTCAAACACTTTTGGAAGCCGCCATGGAAGCGAAGAGAGAAGCAGAAGAAAAAATAACAAAACAGTATACAAATATAAACAAATGTTACATATAGTCCAACAAAAACAAAAAGCTGTACTTTCCCTCCCTATTTTATCCTATTATACATATGGCAACTTTCCTATCTTGTATACATTTTGGGAGCATGATAAACAAGTACGCGTCAATATCGCACAAAAGAACCACCACATGAAGTAGGTTTCCACAACACCTATTATGGAATCGCAACAACATGTGATGATTCTTTCGGCGATATTCAGACGGCGACTTATTGGCATTGCTCCCCTCCCTGCCTCTAACAAAGACCCTGCATGGAGAGAAAAGGAGAAACAATACAAAGAAGGATTTAGTTTAACAGTCATGATCTAACAATGACATAATGAAAGGAAATGAGATCTAAAATAATACGCAGTCTCATCATTACCACTGCACCCGAAAATAAAGCATGGGATAGGAGGACGAAGAGGCGGATGGGGTTGATTTTCGGAGTTTCATATTGAGAAGATGGAAGAAATGGTTCTTTTCAGGGATTGAGAGGAGGAGGAACGAACAGCAGCAGGAGATGAGTGCCACTCGGGTTTCGGAGCACGGTCTCTCCTTCACTGATTAACGAATTTATAGATTGACTCGTAATTACTTTTACTTTCCCTCCCTTCACATTTACTGAAAATTACACTCCCTACCACTGCCTCGGCCTTGGTAACGCCAGCATTGGTTATGGGCAAAAGCGACTTTCCAAATTCGCCAATATCTGATTGGGTGACACGCACGCGACAAGGATCGAAGATATTTCACCATCGGATTAAGGGAAAAGTTTAGGAATTGACGGTGGGAAATGGGGATGTACTTTTATAAATAGTCTGAATTTGTAGATTAACTAACTTTTTCGTTTACCAACATTACTCTATTGATCTGGTTTATGTTATTCTAACTTGAATCATAACCCTAAACCCTAAACCCTAAACCAAACCCTAATACACGAACCAATCAATACCATATACTCTACCACAATAACAACACCTTATAGGCTTATACCGTAACCAATCAATAACATATATGCTTTAAACCATCAACACCTTGCTCCTCCCTTATACCATAACCTTCAAGACCTTATACTGTATACCAACAACACCTTCTTCTATCTCCATCCCCAACTTTCAATTTATAATAAGTGTTTCCTTTGAAATATAAAATGGAACCCACCTTGGCAATTGCTAGCATAATTTAGGGATGTAGATGAATAGAAATTGTTAAGTGATGAATTGCTAAAATTGATGATGTGGCGGTAGGGACCTCGTTTAGAAATTGTTGTTCAATTTTAGGGATGAAGATGATCAATACACTAACCCAATACCATATACTCTAAACCATCAACACCTTATACAATATCGTATTTTAGGGATGGAGATGATCAATACACTAACCCAATACCATGTACTCTAAACCAACAACACCTTATACAATATCGTATACCTATACGCTGATAAATTAAAATTATAACTTGCTTTTCAAAACATAAACTAAAAATTGCTACTCACTAAGTATCGAACCACAAACCTCTACTTTATTGACTAAGCATATAACAGAGAATTAACCAATTAAGCTACATCACATTGATGACCATCTTGCATAATTTCGCTTTCTTATTAAGTGAAGGGTTAAAATGAACGATTAATATATCACAGGGGATTGTTTCAACTTTGGCGGGGACTGAGAGAGTGGAAAAGGGGTAATTATTCTACCAGAAAAGAAAAGAAAAGGGGGAATTAACGAAGAGTTAAATTGGACGGATTTTCTTTAGCACGCCACTACCACCCAAAATCCTTCGGAGCAAAGACATGTTGGTTCAAGTCAAAGAATAAATGAAGAAAGATGAAGTTAAGAACTCTAACTAATTTTGATTCCATATGTGGCGAATCGCTAATGGGCGGGATAACCAACATGGCAAAATCGTTAATGAGAACCTACTTTGCACACACCAAATCATTTTATCTCGTATCGATAAATGTGTAAAGAGACACGCTACAATAATTATGTCTAAATTTCCTGATAATAAGGCATGATCAGCATTTATAAGAAGATGTTAAGACAATATAAAATCGAGAAAAATAAAACAACACCTACCCTCAGCCGAATCAATCAATACAATATGCTCTGGACCATCAACAATTCAACACCTTATAAACCATCCCATATACCATATACTCTAAACCATATACCATATACCATATACTCTAAACCATCCCATATACCATATACTCTAAACCATCAACAACCTAATACACTAACCAGTCAGTAATCATTAACTTAACCATAAACGCCTTATACAATAATCGCATACTTATACGCTGATAAAATTTTACATTTTGAAAATACTTGCCCAAGTAAAGTACACAAGTACTTCAAAAGTGAAATTCTAACTTTCGTTTCAAAACATAAATTTAAAAAATGTCCTCACTAAGTATCCAACCACAAGCCTCTAATTAGTCTACAAGAGGTTTGTTATGTCAAGAGGGGCAAACAGTGAGAGAGTGGAATATGGGCAATTAATAAAGAGTTAAATTGGGCGGATTGTTTTTTTACCTCGTACCGATAAATGTGTAAAGATACACACTACCATTTACCGAATCCCAAAAAAAAGATGGAACACATAATTGTGTTTAAATTGCGTGAACGCAATACATGATCAGGATTTAGAAGCAGAAGCAGGCGCAGATGTAAATAAAAGCCCAACCTCTTCACAATCCGGATCATGTACACAAGCCCACTTTTGAAGGGAATTTAAAATCCCAAGTAGACTTTGTCCTAAACGCACCGTTAATACATAAACACAAGTTAAGGTGACCTCTCCATCCGATTCGAATCAAATCCTGTCTTCTTCATCTTCTTCCTCAATTAGGTCGAAGACTGTGTTGCTTATTTCATCTTCAATTTGTGTAAATTCCGGTCGGAAATATAATGGCGAAGAACAATAAGTCGATTGTGGATACAAGGAAACGATGATTATGTGGAGATTTTTGATTCTGGTCGGAAATAAAATGGCGAAGAACAAAACGTCGATTGTGGATACAAGGATTTGTGGTTCAAAATGATGATTATGTGGGGATTTTAGATTGAAAAGGGATCTTCTCTTCGAACGTGGATACATAGATTTGGGGTTCAAAACATGATAATGTTGGGGATTTGATATTGGATTGGGAGCTAAATCGAATGTCGATCAAATGATAAAAAGGATTTCAGATTTCAGATTTCAGAAACGATGATAAAAGGATTATGTTCGAACTTCGAACTAAGAGGGGACATCCCCTCCAAGACGAATGAGGGACTAGAAATTGGTTAGGGCGGCGGGTCGTATCCATAGGGTTTAACCTCTTAATCGATATAATTAAACCGGGTACAGTTAGGTTGAAGTCCAATGAAAAACGCTTAAACGCTTCGTGATGCTTTTGATAATTTTCCTTGCCCCTGGTTACCCGTACCCCGGATTTTGCCCTGGGCACCCTAGAACTGCCCATATATATATATATATATATATATATATATATATATATATATATATTCCAACTTTTTTTTTTACTAATCCTTATTTAAACCGAACAGAACAGGATTGCAGCCCCTGTGCTGCTTGGGCCACCAAAGTCCAAACACCACTGATGCTTGCGATTTACGTAGAGAACCATGTCTCTATTTTTTTTTATTCGCCAATTAAGTTCTACTTGACTTGTGATTCTCTTTGGCGTCCAAGTAAAACTGCACAGCCTTGTTTGGCCTTCAGCAGCGCTGTTTTTCTACTAAATCCCCAAAACGATGTAGTTGATGCTCTACCAGCGCAGCAAGCATTATGATTTTTTTTAATATTATTGCGGCCTGCTGTGTGGTCTCGCAGCGCCGTTTTCATCCAAACAGCTCCGATTTTCTTCTTCTTTCTCCATCAACGTTGTTGTTTTGGCAGTATTCTATTTATTTTTCTTTTTTCTTTTTCCCCAACAACCTCGCCATCCTTCCTTGCAGTGTTGCTTCACCACAAACGGTGGTGTCTATTTTTTTTTCTTACTTGCCACCGACGCTGCAGCAAGCACTTATAGGTTGTTTGCTCTTTTCCTTTGCCCGCAATGCTGCAGCAAGTTCCCAATGCCGCTTGGACTGTTTTTGTCACCCACCAGTAGTGCGGCCTCGCAAAAATAAGATAACATAAAATCATTTACTTGCTATACACTGCTGTCTCACCGTAACAACTTTTCCTCCGCAACGTTTTTTAGCCAAATTTTACGTAGCAGCATTTTTTCAGCCTAAACTGTCGTGTTTTGACCCCAACAGAACTTCTCTTTTCTCCAACCCGAAGAGCCAATTAAATAATTAATGGCCTCATGTTATCGAGCCTTGCAAGGCTGCAAGATTTTTTATTATTATTATTTATCTTGACTTTTTTTCATTTTTGGCAACAATGCGGCTAGCAACAGAATTGCAGCCAGCAAACAACGCTGAGGTAATTTTTTTTTTTTAAATCACCATAAAAATCATATCCCAATGTTGGAATTAAAAGAAGAACAACGTTGTTGCAACTTCCAACAACCCTACAACTCCTCCAAACCAACAATGTCTTGCTCTCTATACTTTTTTTTATTTATTTATCACATGGCCTAAATTAGCCAACTTTATTTATTTTAATAATAACTAAACAAAAACAGGGTTAGCTTTGGCATAAATCATCCTGCCAAAAGTCAAAATCCACTGCCAACTCCACATATCAAACCAAACAAGTCATCCGTAAATACCCTGACTTGTTGGCTTCCAACATGTTGGTTTTGATGTTTTGGAATCAATGTTGGCTTGCAACTCCCCAGTTGGTCTAGCTCAAACATCCTTGTTTGAAACTCCACGATCATGATTTGGCCTCATCTTCCCAGCCTCGCGGGATGGAAAACCATAAGCGTTCTTGACTCTAGGCAAAACATTCGAGTTTCTTGGCGCTTTTTTCTTGCCAAGTTGACCATGCAGCATTGCTTGCCCGTACTGGTCTTGTTTCATCAGGTGCAAGTTCTCACCACGTTGTTGGGAGTATGACCACCGAGGCTTATGAGCTTCCCCAACACTCAAGTAAGTACCACGATCTTGATTATTGCACCTACCACACAACTTTGCCGCATTTGAGCTCCTACTTGAGTTTGGAGTTTTTTGGGCATCAGGCTTACCCCCAATCCACCATTCATGGCAGACTTCCTCTTAGCAAACATTGGTGTGGCAACTCCATGTCGTGCTCGATCGAGCTTGCCGCCCAGTTCACTCAATGGAGTCTTTGGGGGCACTTTACGTGGAGGATTATTTTGATTCATTCCAACTTTGGTGGCATTGAGTTATTTCACGTGGCTACCACCCCCACACTGCAGAGTGTTCGTGGTAAACCTTCTTTGAATTTTCCTAGAACAGAGTGAATTTATCAAACTTGTATGCCAATTGCAATGTTATTTTTCTTGCACCCGGTCAGGCGGGGGGATCTCATACCCCCCCCCCCCCCCCCCGAGCGGTTCAGAGTGAATGTCATTGTGATGTTGCTTTGACAACCCATCAAATCCGAGCTGCTATGCTCAACGTACTTGTGACCAGGTTCTCCACCTTGATTATTATTCTCAACGACACTGTTTATCCTCAAGTTGCGACTATGCAAGTCACCTCCAACTTGTGTGTCCTTAAGAACGATGGTGTTCACCGGAAAAGACACATTGGGATTCCTTGCTTCTAGCAACAGTGTCGTAGCCATAATCGACGATAGAGTTTGATTGACACTATCGGGTCCACCAGTATTGATTAGTTCACGGTTGGCTCCCATAAATTCACTACCAGCCATACATTGCAAGTTGGATTGTTCAATATTGATATGAGCAACGTTGGATTGGCCATTACTTTGGTCACGACACTGCAAAAGCGATCGATCCACAAAAATTGGCGGATAACACACTTGCTCGCTACTCACACGTGATTGATTTTCTAAATCATATGTGGCTTTACATATTGACATATTAAAATCATAAAAACAATTATCCAGCTTATCACACCAACGATCTATGTCTTTTTCAAATTTATCCATTTTCTTTTCAAGATTATCAAATTTGAGATTTACCTCTTGGCGAAACTCCTTCATGGATTGGCGAAACTCCTCCATGGATTGGCGAAACTCGTCCATGGATTGACGTAGATACAGGATTTCAGCATGTAGCAGCTCCTCCATCCCTTGAGTACGTCTATGTGCCTCGTTCTCCTGACCAACACCAATGTCGGGCGCCTCCTCCTCCACAGGTACGTGTGGAAGATCACGATCTTGTTTTCCTTGACGCAGAGCCGTATTCACATCAAACACACGTGTCCCACCGGGTGTGCCACATTGTTTCGGTGCGAAACCAAATATCCAGCGCCGAAAGTCGAATTTGTTTTCGGCAATGTTGATTTGATATTTCGCGATGGAAACTCTTGCGGTGCCGTTGGATCGAACGCACCGTTAAATTTTGAAATCACCGTGACCGTCAAATATCCACCGCCGGGTGTCGCGCGATGTTGATTTGATCGATGCACCTCTGAATGGTGAAATCAACCTGACCGTCAAATATCCACCGCCGGGTGATATTGATATGATCGATGCACCTCTGACTTCTAACCAAAGCGACCGTTACTACGGTTCGCACCTCTCCAAACTACGTTCGAACGAGGGTGTTTGAGTTTTTGAGGAATCTACGTTACGCTACTCCTATGGAGATTCCTGTGGGGAGCTCTGCGACTACAACTAAGACTACAACTATGGAGATCCTTCCTGGAAGGAGAGCTCCGCGAAGGAGTTACAGAGAAAAAGATAAGTTTGACAGATGTGTTTCTGTGTTGATTTGGTTGTCCCCTTCGCTCTCCTTGCTCCACTGCTTTTATTCGGAAAAACATCTTCGTAGTCTTCACGCTTGGTGAAACCGCTGTCTCAATTGCTCCATTGTGAACTCCCACGTGTCTCAATCGTCTTGATCTCCTCCTCTCTCTGGTTGGCGTGAATCTCACGCGATGTCGTTTTATTCCCCAAGGCCCAAACAACTCTGTCTACTTTTTACTCCCGCGACATTGTTTTATATTAAACACTGTCGTTTTCTACTCCGCGGTGTTATTTTCTCTCGCGGCGTCGTTTTTAGCCAAACAGCACCGTCTAAAATAATCATTAAACAGATTAATTAATTAAACCGGCTCATTATTGTCACGCGGTCAAATTCTCATCCCTCGGCCCGTTTAATCTTTCCGCGACATCGCTTTTCAATGATCGATGCCGACCTTGAACTGCTCCGTCTCGGTCCCATCAAACAATGTCATTTTTCATTACGCGACATTGTTCTCTACCAAACGGTACCGTTTTTCTCGTCTTGCGGTGCCGTTGGGCTTGCCGAGCCGCCCTCGCCAAAATCCAACCCGCTGTGGTATAGTTTTTAACTAAACAGCATCTCTTACAAAGACCTCTCGCGGTATCGTTGAGCTTTGAGGTTCGCGATGCCGTTTTATCCCTCATCCGACAAGCAAAAAAATAAAAACGCTCCATTTTCCAACTCCAACAACAACTATCGCGAACCCCAATAAATTCGTAGCCTTGGCTCGCGACATTGTTTTCACTGAATTCTCAACACCGCGTACCGTCGAGCTTCTACGTGGTGTCGTTTCCCTCCTCTTCCGACAAGGAATAAACAAAAACAGGCCGAGTGAATCCGACATTATTTTTTCCTACACAATGTCGTATTAAGTACCGCGGTGTTGTTGAGCTTCCTTGCGGTGTCGTTTTAACTCTTCGCGATACCGCTCGACTCCAAACGACACCTTTCTTTGTCATGCGGCATCGAATTAAATGCCGAGACTCTTCTATGCGGCATTTAGTTTAGTCTAAGATTATTTTAAGTGTAAACAGGACAACAACAACAAAAAATAGTGAACTGGACTAAGTATAATGTATTACCCGCTCAATAACCAGATATATAGTCTACCTACTTCTTTTAAATGAAGACCATCAAACCAAACACCCTATTTTATTATCACCAGCAAAGTGCACATAATTATTGTATAAAATCAATCACCCCATATTTATAATGTGTCACAACAAACGACTGGATCCTTTTTTTGGAGACCATTTCAATTAGGCAAAGGAGCTCGGTGAAAGTTGGCCAAATTTGTTCATTGTTGTTCTGGCTTGGATTATTTGAGACCCACTTTATATGTTTAGAGGTAGCTAGGATGCATGAAGTTAAAATCGCACTTTAAAGTTAAAAATTTATATTTTTACATGTGTATGTTATCAAAATGCTTCTATGGAGAATTGTTCATTTCAATTACTAGTGTAATCAAAATCTACACTTTAAAATTTAACAACTTACGTTTTTATGCTTTCAAAATCCCCATACTAATAGAGTTATGTCTATATGAGTTGATATGGTTGGAACATACAAATCAAGAAAATAATAGCTACTAGCTACACCTGAGAAACACTAACAATATGTCAAAAAGAAGAAGGAAAAAAAAAAAGATACACACACAACCCTCCAAAAATCTTAATACTAATTATAGGCATAAGAGGTTACTGTTGCATAAGAGAAGAGTTAGAAGGGTTTCAAAATTGAAAATGATTAGAAAACGAATCCCAAATTCATGGAAATCTACAAGTGTATAGATAGTTCAATATTTTTTCATCCCATTCAAATTTTTCTTAGAGAGAAAGTAGAAAGGGTGTTTTTGTCTTCACAATGATCTATTTGTTTGTCATTTATTCTTTAAAAAAATACACATACTAGGATTTGAATCGTGGTCATTTTCAACTATGATAAGAATCTTAACCAATCATACTACATAGATTAGTTGTATTATTTTAAATAAAAAAACATACCTGAAGCTAAAATTAAAAAATCACAGAACTTTTGGTTTGCTAAGGTCGCTAAATCTTCGCTCGGTACTTATTGGTGTTTTGATACTTCGATTTTCATATTTAATTATTTTAATTATACTTAATACTTTATTTAAATTTCTATTTATCTTATAAATAGACGATAACTTTAAAATCATAGACCAAATATCATTGGTTCAATATTACATATCGAATGTGTAGAAGCGATGTTGAACTCCTACATTAGTATTAGTTTATAGAACTACTATGAGGCAATCATATTCATATCTTTGAGCAAACTATATGGGGACGGGTTATTTGAACGTTTTTAGCTCAGTTAACCATTAAGTTTGAAATATCTTCCTAATCTGACAACATGATGGATCCAACAATCATTAAAAGAGGTTGAGTTTAATAAATTGGTTTATTTCATCTTTTTATGTATTGAAATGAATTTGTAGAGCTAGGACATGTCTACATATACACTCTACACAATATATACTATTAGCACGATAAAATTGTCATCTCATTTCAAATTTCCTACAACGAGAGAAAAAGTATGAATGACATTTTTGTATTCGCCATTATTTATCTTTATTTTGTATAGAAAATAGACAAGTATTGGGATTTGAACTAATGTATCTTCAAACACAGACAAAAGTCATAACCATGATTTTCAATTCGTGTATGACTCTGTTGGTCGAACCAATTCTATCTAAATCTGAGTATCTCAGCGGGTGCCGAAGGCCTTGTTGGTTGTCTACTTAGGATGGGTCAAAGTCGAGTTTGTCTGTCTTAGTGGGAACTCCAACCGATTTAACCAACTGATTCGAGCACCAGCCACTTCAAAATGAGGATGTTTTCAACAATTCGTATACGTAGCTACACTGTCATATCATCCTTTTACATATCACAGATCCCTACAACATGAAATATCACAAACCATGTTCGACTATCCCATCGTCTCTTCTTCTTACTTAGATTTGAGAGCCTACAATACACGACCCAACCATCTCAAAAGCTATCACAATCCCGCAATAGCAAATTTCATTTTTCTCGAGCTGCATAGTCATAGAGCCAGTCGACCTCATCTCATACAGATATGAAGCAAAAATTATTAAGAAACATGCATTTGAGTTGAAACTTTAGGTGACTAACAAAGGCCAAATTCCTTATTTTAATTATAATTTAATACTTAATTAAATTCCTATATATCTTATAAATAGAGGATAACTTTAAAACCGCGCCCCAAATATCATTAGTTCGAATATTCCATATCAAATTGCAGTGTTGAATATGTAAAAGTGATGTATAATTCTTAAATTAGTATTAATTTTTAAACCTACTATTACATAATCGTATTCATATATCTTTGTGTAAACTATATGGGACTGGTTCTTTGAACATTTTAGTTCGGCTAACTATCAAATTTTAAACCTTTTCATATTCTGGCATGATTGGATCCAACAATCATTAGGAGTTTAATAAGTTGGTTCATTTCACCTTTTTTCAATATGCTAATGAATTTGTAGGGAAAAGACATGTCTTTATATACACTCTACACAATATATAATACTAAAATGAGAAAATTGTTGTCTCATATCAAATTTCCTACAACGAAAAAATGAAAGTAGGAATTATATTGTTCCTTCATAATTATTTTACAGAAACTACAAACTTCCAAAATGCATAAATTTTTGCTCAAACTAAAAATCAAAGCATCGAAAGTTATAGCCAAATCACTTATTTGAGAGATTTTTCTTTCTAGAAACAAAGTAAAATGAAACAAGTTATAGCCAAATCAACAGCTTTGGCTCGAAGACGATGACCTGCTTCTTCGTGGGAGAAAGAAATACATGCGCACCATCAGAGATCTGGAGAGCAAAGATGAAAGGATACACTACGAGTTCGTGAATGAGTACTGTGAAATAGATCATCAAATCACGGGCTGGGGGCTAAATAAAATGATAGGAGGTTAGTTAGATAGTCGATGACATAGAATTTTCCATTTTGGTACATCTACAGGAGATCTCCAGAGTCGGCTTAGGAAACAAAGAATCAAAGGGAAGAAAAAGATATAGACTCTTTTATTAACAGCTAATTGAGTGCGTGGTGTGGATAAACGATGCATTCATTTCTCTTTTCCTTTTTTAAAAAAATAAAACAAAATAGTATCGTAAACTTTTTTTGGGTTTCTATTCACCTTTTGAAGGTTCTTTTTCGGGCCTAATCAGATTATTTAAAGCTATTATTCTACTAATATAATTTTATTTTTTTCCACTGCATTGATGTAATTTTTTGACCAAAACATGTTAGTAAGTTAAATAATATATTAATTAAAATAATATAATATTCAACCTTTTTCGGCGCACTCAAATTATAGTTCTTGAAGAGTATACACTCTTATGCTCCCATTCTAGCTCCTGCTCTAGCTCCCGCTCCGCAAATTGGTAAGATAAATCCGTCAAGTCAATTATATTAACAAAAAGACTACTGGAAGAACTCGCATTTCATCACATATTGTCTTCCCTCGCAAACACCCCCATGCTCAATTTCCACTTGGTCGTTACTCATTAATTCAACTTTGACACACATCTCCACCATAGGAGTGTGACCTTTATCGCGTGACGAATACATGTTGTTGGAGTGCATTTTAGGAGCTCGAAGGAGGATAGCAGAAAATAGCAGATAGAGAAACAAATGTAGATAGTCCGGTCGAAGAAGAATATTATTCATATGTAGATGAGATTTTATATAATTTATAGATATATGAACATATAATAATTTTTTCATATATCCGGGCAAAAGCGGACTAAAACAATTAGACCATTAACTCTCAACCCACTTAATTGACAGGGCCAACGGGCTAAACCAGGTTGACAACCATTGATACTTAAATCCATATATTCTAAAAATTTTGGGTTCCAATTTTTATGATTGAGTCAAATCGATCAACAATTGTGGACTTTTCAGAGAGTGGTTGAAATTCAAAAGTCGGTCTTCAAGGTTCTTTCGTGACGGACAAGTTTTTGCATTTAATTATTGTTAGGTCGAAAGAAGAGAAAGCGGGACATATGGAGGATGAGATTGTGGCTATTAATTATTGGGAGTTGCAGATGGAGAAGATAAGCCATAAAAGAGATTAAATTTAATATGATAATACGTATATACTATATATTACAAGGGCATGTTTGATGTGAAAAATAAAAGAGATAGATTTGAGAAAAATGGATAATAGATTGACAATTTATGCTATTAACTCCACATGAAAAGTCAAAGATTGTATTGATAGTGTAGAATTTAAGCTTTATAATTAGTATTTAATACTTAACAGCCTCGACTTATTATTCAATCAAGCATATACACTAAATTCTAATAATTTATACAATAAGTATTATGTTTTCGTGTTCTTCCATATTTGAGATTTTTAGGCATAATCTTTTCGTTATTCTCTTAATTTTTTTATTTACCTTCAATTCCTACCATTCTTGATGACATATATTTTCTTTCAACTCCAACTTCATATCCGATAATAAAAAGTCCACAAATTTCTTCTAAGATATGAAAAAAATACACATCAGTAAACTAGGAGGACTTGATAAAAAAGTACATATTAACTCATTATTGGTAATGTCATAATCATCAAATACCACTAATATTACTTATAAATAATGAATTAACTATTTTATAAACCTCAACTTATTTAAAAACATGAAGAGATTTATCAAAATAAAATAAAATTAATCCGACCAACGAATCTGGTTAATATTTTAAATATATTATAAATTAACCAATATTAATGATAAAGCGAAACTCATTCGGCTAAGGGCCGAGTAAAAGCTAGTTAGAAACATAGAAATAACTGAGTTGGCTAGCTAGGGCGGTTGAAAAGCAACAGAACAACTCCATCTATAGTCGATACTTATTTTCTTATCAATTTGGATAGGTATTTAGTAACTAAAATAAGATTTTACAATTATTAAGATCGATGCGAGCGACACTTCTGCTAACGGAGTATAAAAAGTACTAGTGTTCTGAAGTGATCCCTAACTCATCCGATGAAGATCCCATGGAGGAAACTGCATGTGGGCAGCATTTCTGTCTGTACTGATGCGGGGATTCTGGATGGTGGGGGAGCGGGACTTGGGGTGGTGGTCAGGGACTCTAATGGAGCCTTCTTGATGGCAGCAGCGAAAAGGGTACAAGGGGTGTGGTCGGTGGAGGCAGCAGAAGCACTCGCGGCAGAGATGGGGGCACAGATTGCTTATCAGTTCCATTTCCGTGACATCATCCTTGAGACAGACTGCATGACGTAAACCCATAAGCTGGGATATTCGGAGACTATACAGGATGAAACGAGGTTAGTATGTCGAAGTACAAGAAGACTTTTGAGCGCTACGGGAGACATTTCATGGCACTACATCAACAGAGAGGCAAACGAAGTGACGCATGCATTGGCTCACACGAATACACGATGAAACGAGATAATGATATGGATAGACATTCCACTGACCTTCCTGGTTAACCTGTTACAGCAGGATATTGTATCTGCGACTTTTGATTAATTTTGTTCAAGCAGATTACCCTAATAAAAAGATATTTTCATAATAGCAAATTCACCTCCATTATCATTGATCAGTCAGAGAATTTTGTTGTTTTACTTATTGTTGGTAGTGGCGTTTGTTCTTGTTTTCAAGAAGGAAAATAAAATTCCTGAATCAGGTTAAAGATTCACGCAAAGGCAGCTCCATAACTTGAACATCTTGATTGAGAAGGGAAACAAGAGAACTACGGGTGAAAGAACTTCAAACTAATTGCAGAAAGAAAAAGAAAAAAAAAAACACAAAACAATAAAATTAAAGATAAACCAATACGGTACCGTTCCTATCCTGAACTAAACTAGAACGAATCAATTCAAATCGACCTTGTAAACTTCCGTCAAATCGGGTCGGTACAGCCCGAAATTCTGCTCTTCCCCCTGCGCCTTCAAATCCTCATTGAACAGAGCAAACAAATACGTCTCGATTTCACTCCCCAGCCCGCCTCGGCGTCCCGCCGCCGGAACGGGCCTTCGCCGCCACGTTGTTCACATACGTCCTCGCGTTATCCACCGTCGCCACGTCAGCTCCGGCGCTCGGCCACCCTGTCTCCGACACCACAACCTTCACCGCCTCCCCCTTCACCTTCTCCGCCGCAGCGTACATCGTGTCCACCATCGCGTCGAACAAACCCAGGTACTCCAAATTTCCGTCGACCACCCTCTTCCCGCCGCCGCCGGCCGCCGAATTCCCCAACGCGTATTCCCGATCGATGTTCGTCGGGTCGCTCTTGTAGGCAAAGTAAGGGTACACGTTGGCCAAGAGCGGGTAACCGTTCGCGGCGAGGAATTCCACCACCGGAGCGACGTACGGCTTCGATTCGTCGGAGAATTCACCCGCCGACGGGGGAAACGATTTCCCGATCGACGCGAAGCTGATCGCCGTGCTGACGGGACGTCGGTGATTTGTGCCGATTTCAGAGCAGAGTCGAGATTCTTCATCGCGTCGAGCACGAGATGGGCCAGTGGGCCTGGGATGACCTCGTTTCCCGCCGTAATGTACCGGAACTTCAAACGGGCCCGAAAGGGGACTACATGGGCCGAAACCCACTGGGCCGCGTAAGATGGGTTGCTGGCCAGCTGCTCCAGATCGCTATTCAGCGTCCCAAGAACCACCTCCATCCCGCCGGCGTTGGCCAACGCAGTGAGCACGTCTTGGTTCGGGTCGAAGATCCGGACCCGGTTCACGTTCCTCGACTTCAGTAGGCTGACGCATCTGTCCGGCGACGGGAGGTTGTCTCCCAACAGGCCGTAGTTGATCCCGATGCTCGTCGCTCCACCAACTAGATAAATTCAACGGCTAAACAAATTAACAAATAACGAAGGAAAAAACACTTGTTCGTTCAACAGTATATCAAATTACCTTGCGAATGGAACGAAATGAAGCATGTAGCGAGAGAGATGAAGAGAAGGAAGGCGACATTGTTAGCTGCTTCTTCTTTTTTTCTGCTGGGATGGATGATGGGTAAGAAGTGAGAAGTAACGAAGATTAGAGAGCTATTTATGTAGGTGAAGAATACTTACACGAGGAAATGGGTAATTGGAGGAGGAGATCCTTTGTGCTTGATTGTAATCAATTAGAGGTTAATTACAGAAGCAAATGAAAGATTGGGGAAGGAATATATGATTTGTGGGATGAAATTTTCGTGAAGTGAATACTTATGGATAGTATTAATGATTTAAGTGAAGACTTGGTAGTTTATTTCTGAAAAGAAGCCCAAAGGTTTAGGGAAGGAAGCTTTGTCATTACCTTGTTGATGTTGAAGATAAGGGTCAAGCTTAAATATTTGCTTTGTTCGATGAGCTTCAGATTATGGAAAGAATGATATCAATTGGAAGATGACAGATGGAGAAATAATAAGAAAAGGAAATGAGAGATTAAGAAGATGTTTTAGTTACCAAAAGTTTCCCCGGTTAGGGAATAAAAAAAAGATCCGCCGGCGATTAGTTTGATGTTTACTATTACGTTAAGAATGGAAGGTGGGTAAGAATTTGCTTTTGAAACATTATTCAACGAACAATTGCTCCTTGAGTTCTCATGAGTTTAAGTTAAGGGAGATGGTGAAATATAGGTAATAAAACTATATACCATTTCAATCCCAAATTACATGTTGAATGGGGGCATTTGATAGTTTCTCAACCCCTCGGAAAACGGATCCGAATTTTCCTGTTAACAATATTTGAATTGAACGAATAAACTAGGCAAATACAAGTTTGCATTTTCGTGATTCTCTGTTTTTTTTATTAGAAATCATATCAAATGTTCCTTTGTTCGAGGAATACTTTGATGATGTTGCGATAAAAGATTATTTGTGAAGAGCTTCAGAACAAATTTATTATTGATTCCTTATACATTGTGCAACGAATGTGTACATATTAGTTCATTTTCTAGGAAAGAGGACGGTACGTTCGGTATTTTATTAATTAAAAGAACACCAACTTCGGGGAAAAATATACTAAATTAATGGATCATTAATTATAAATCAATACAAGAACAACTGCCACTTAGTTGCACCACTCACTTGGCACATGAGATGTGACTATGGACAAACTAATATCATGGTCCATGGACGACTATAACAAATATCGTAAGTATGACTCTAGTCGACAATAAGTCATATTTCCGATCGTAACTACTAATTATGCAGCGATGGACTATGATTTTTCTATGTAAAATGACATACAAATTATGTCACCGATATCTATATAAACTGAACGAGAGCTTTATGTTAATGACGCCATTAACAAATTATACCACTCCGGGGGAAAAAAAACAAGAAAGTAACACGTTTTCACTTCTCCTAAACTACCCACCTTCATTCCTTCAATCTTTAACGCTACTAACCTGCTAATTCATTTTAGTTTATGTAATCAAGAAACCAAAAAAAAACCCGGTTTGATTTTTGCCAAATGATGTCTCTTCCCCTTGGCCCTTCCCATCTGCTTCCCTTGTACATAGAAAAATCCAAACACTCTCCCCTTGCCGTCCGTCCATGAAAGAAGATAGCTCTAAATTTATCGCATGAGAACATCAAGGAACAAGCTGAGAGTCTAGTCAAATACCGCAACTAGATAATGACACCATAAGATGCGATTCGAATATGTTAAGTTAAAAGGCCTAAAAACTGTAACGAAATCAGTCTATGATGAAAGAACGGATAAAACTAGAAGTCATGGAAGAGCATAATCGCGTCGTCGAGCTTCATCAGCGAGGAATGGATGAGTAATCTGACGTTTCTCAGTCTATCAAACTTCTGTTTGTCAGGCCCCTCGCGTTTATCCGGCGGCAGATTCAAGACCTGAGAACAAACAACCGATGGAGAGATCATGAATTGTCATGAAACAATGCCACTTTTTGGCCTGTAATCAACAACATTATAACAGGATTACACTAACTAACCTCCTTATTTTGGTCGATCTCATGAGCTAAACGTAGGTTCAGATTCAAGGCGGCATGAAACATCTCATCCAGGATAGTCTCCCGAAGAAGCCGCTTATTTACTTTCCACAGTAAGTAGGAAGAGCCGCCGTAGCTAGGACCAGTTTGTACCGCCCACAACCAGTTTCTGCAAATACAATAGCATTTTATAGCGGGAGGAAGAATATTCAGATGTTTGCAGAGGACCAGCAACTGGTCATACGTTTTAGGGTGGTGCAGAAACCAGTTTGTATGAGGAAAAGGTGAGAGTTACCTCCATGAGCAGGTATCCATCCTGCCACATTTTGAAAAGCGTTTTCGATGTCTCCTTCTTCTCCGCAAATATCCTATCAGCAATCTACATGAGGGAATGAAGCGAATTTATGAAACGGAAGTCCAGAACCTTCATTGAAAGGAATTACTACCGGTCACAAGTCTCAACCAAAACTGTAAATCCACAGTATGATTGTCGAAGATTTCCCGACTCTTCATCATTACCTTATCTGTTTCCATGAGGCAGCCAGCCCTAAACAGTAAACGGAAAATTTTATATGCGGTCTCTCCAAATCTTTTCAAAACAATGGACTCAATCTGCAGTGTCAGAAATATTGGTGAACATCAGTATCCCAACCACTACTTCAACCATCTGGGGCAAACAAACAAATGAAAACACACCTCTTCACTCTGAGCTGCTTCAGTGATTTTTGTGAAATCTACACAATGAACATGTCAATCATCACTAACAATCAAGAATAATCAAACTCAAAAGAAAACAATTAAGGAATGGACTATTAATAATCTAAAGAAGTGATCAAGCCAAACAGGACGTACCTATACTATATGATTCATCATCCGTTTTTACAAAGGTTGGGGGACAGCTCAACTCTTCAAGGCAAGTTCTGACATGATCAAAAGTCATACTGTGATTCTTTTCGTTCTTCACAACTTCTTCATATATAGTATTCAGCGATAACGGCACTGCAAAAGTCCTCCACCAGAATCACGAATCAACAAGGGAAGAGTATATAATAAAATACTTGTCTGCAAACAACTGTAGCAATTGAATGTACAAACAGAAACAAACCAAACTTTTGAAATAAAATTCACCTGAGTTAGCAGTTTTTACTTTGTCCTCTTCAGCTCTAGATGCCTCAAGCATTGCACTCAGAACAGTTGCAGCCGCATCATCGAAGCGTACTTTTATGGTATCGACACAGGTCTACAGCATAATAAAAAACCAGTATAAGATAGTTTAGGCAAGATAGCAAGACTAAAATGCTCAAGAACAAGTGGAAACGGTAAGATATTTTGCTATTGTGAAATTACCAACCAAATGAAGGTTAAAATAAAAGGATTCACAAGGCTTAATTTATTCAGTTCTCAAAGCTTGCACATGTTCATTTTACTCTAACATGAACTAAACTGCAAGGTTATTACTTCTCTTGTTTGTCATTAACACATATATCATTCACTACAGATCAAGTGTCATGGAGCATGAGATGGTAAATCCTCTGTTCTATGGAAAAGGGTAAGAAATAGTCAGTTTCCCATTCACCAAAATAATGACATGGAGCTTGATCTTGCTACGCAGATCAAACGACAACAAGAGAAACACAGGACCAAATTCCAGACAATACATGCATGCTTGTATAATTTGACTGTGCAAAACAATAAAACTAACCTTGTGCCGAAGACGCCGAAGCAATTCCTCAAAATTTGCACGCCAATTACATTCGACCTCTTCTTCAAGTGCCGTATCAGACTCCAAATCATGAAGCTTGCGCTACAAAAGCAAACTCCAATGATTGAATGGTCGATGCAGATAGCTTTAGTAACTCAACCTAAAATACCAACCTTTTCCCCAACATCTTTACTCGGGGGCTGATTCACATTTTGCTGGTCATCCGCTACTTGGTCTGCGTTAGGTACAAATGAGAATCTTCTCATCGCTGAAGGCATTGCTACAGCCATAACACGCTGCTCTAGGGTTAATGGCTCCACCATTACCTATCATTTCCATAAAGAATAAAACTTAGTACTACATTTCCAGGACAGAATTCTGGTATCTACATGTTATTGGTATAACTAATACATTAAGATAGTGAGGGGGAGAACTCCAAATTCCTGCAGTATAATTCGCTAAGAAATATACACTGTTGCTGAAAATTCCATCGCTCAAGTTTCTCTTCTGGCAAGATACCAATACCTTGGTAGGACTTAACAGTGCCAGTTGCTACACAATATGGTCATCTATAAACATTATCATGAATTAAGAGTCAGATTTTGTAAAACACATCCCTTTGTTAGATTGCATAATCTATTCCTCCGCAAGTTCAATCGTTGCATGACGATTGTCACATAATAAACTTTCCAGAGTTCAGCAATAACCTTTGAAGATTTGGCACGCTTCTTTGTATCAGCATCAGGTGGTGGAACTAAAGGTTCAGGAGCAGGACAGCATTCAACGTAATGGGCCATCACAAGTTTACCAAGGTCTTCCTGCACTGTGTTGGTACCTGTTGATTCTCAATAAAAAAAAGTCCACATCAACTTGATTATATGTACATAATCAAACTGAATTTATCTTCAAATGACAATCACATATATGAAGACAAAAAACACAAATGACTGGTAGAGCTAAAGAGAACCTCAAGACTGTCTAAACAATGTATCACTACTAAACAAGATAGATCTCTGCTATTAACCATGTCAATTGAATACAACTCATTTCTCTTCGAGCACACCAAATGTTTAAAATATGGTTAGTCACTGAACGACCATAAGAGCAGCAACTTGAATTAAGAGGAGCAACATAAGTAAAGTTCGATATGATCCTATAAAAGAGGCATATGAGTCAAGGAGCACTTACTCTCCTTGGCATTTGCACCAGCTCTATCCACTATTTGCTTTACCGTAAGCCTACCATGTTCTAGCAAACCTCTGAATAGTTCCCCACACTGCAAATGCCAATCAACTATTATAAAAACATCTCATACTAAAAATACACCAACAACTTAACAAGGAACCAAGAACAAATACAAACCGAGCCACCAAGTTCCTTCGACACCACATCCATGAACTTGGAGAACCTCACACGATGAAGTATGTTGACAAACAATGCAATATACTGCGTGAGGGCTTTCCCTGGTTCTCCAGCATCCTCCCCAGATACTGTCACAGTCCAAACACCATCAAAATCAGCTACCTTTAACTTTTACCTCCATTGTTGAGGCAAATGATCAACCAGATGAACAAGTGTAAATCATCATATCAGTCACAATCATAGATGAAGCTACTCCTACGGGACTACCAAGAAACCATTACGGCATCGATTGAAAACAAAACTGAATTCATCAAGGAACAAGAAGGAGAAAAAAAAAAACTCACCGCTCTCTTCAAGGATGAAAGCCTGCGCGCAGTTGTGCTGGATCAAGACGAGCAAGCAGTTCCTGACTTTAGCCGGAGAGAGCTCGGTTCGTCGAACTATGGCTTGAAGTGTCAATGCTCCGTTGCGCAGTAGACATTCACAGACTTTCTGTTGTAGCAGAAAACGAAGAATTAAAACGGTCTTCAAATTGAAGGAGTAGCTTTACACAATCACAGAGAAGGTAAGTGACCGGAATCAGAAAACTTTACAGCGACAAGATTGCCGAACTGATTGGTGATGAGATGGACGGCGTATAGGATGCCGTGTTGCGACACCATTGTCTCCGTCCCCGACTGCTTCTGGCGGCTTTACTCCCTGGCCTCGGCAAAAGAAAAAAACAGGCGGTTAGGACTTGAGATGTCACTTTGGATCCAGCTTGTTAGCCCGCGGGTCAACCCGCCGGGCGACCCGGATCCGCCCGAAACCACTGTAAAAAACGGACGGTAAGCACCCAGTGACAGCTCTTTCGTTAGTTAACCCACCTTTTTCTAAAAGGGATTGTAGTAATTCTGGTTTTATACTACTTGGAATGGCTTTTTCATATTGAGCAATTCTGTCTAGTGGCATTCGATCACAGAATCCATTAACAGCTGCATAAATGGAGCGCCCAGGCACGGTCAGACCCGGAAAAGCCCGGTCAAACCGCTAAAACCGTCCAATTCGCCCGACCGGTCGATTCCCGAGAGGTGGGTATTCTGCGATGTCTCGGCTGATACTCAACGGAAAGCAAACAAGATGGTAGCGGGGAAGATGATTTAGTGATGAATTGATGAAACTCGGCTGGAAAAAGCAAGATCAGTTTGTGATGACTGACTTGTCTGAAACCCAGGAGGGAGAAGCAACGGGGAAGCTGAAGTCGACTGAACCCGGGGGGAGGAGCAGCAGCGGGGTGTGGGGGGAAAAAGTGGGGTTTTTGCGCTCGTGTGTGGCGGGGAGGGCCGGAGGGTTAGGTTTAGTGATGGCAATGGGTCGGGCGGGGCGGGTATCTCAATACCCATGCCCCGCCAGATACTCGTCCCGCCCCATGCTAGTACGGGTCGGGACGGGTAATATCCGCGCGGGTACGGGGCAGGGCGGGTCGACCCACTCTTACATGCTATTTGAGAAAAATACACGCACAATTTACTTTTTATTATAAAACGAAGGGGAAAAGACTTGATGAATGAATAATAGTGATAATATAATAAGTAATTGAGTCTATTTAGTTGAAAGATCAAGTTTAACTAGTTGAATCAAAGCCAAAATAGGAGATATATGAATGAACGGGGTAAAAAATTGACCTAGAATGGGCTAAGAATGGGGCGGGATGGGGCAGAGCAGGTCGGAAGTTACCCATGCCCCCCCCATGCTAATGCGGGTCAGGTAATACCCGCCCCATCGCGGGTTAGGTCGGGTATTACCCGGTGAGGCGAGTTCAAATTGCCATCTCTAGTTAGGTTCTTTTTAGAATTAATATATATAGTAATGGCTAATTGTAAGTAACCATTACAAAATCTAAATTATTAAAAAATGTTATTCCTATTCTAAATTATTCAATATGACAATTCTAGCACGAATTATTTTTTTGTTAGTGTTGATCGCTGTTGACCGTTAATATTCAATAGAAAATCCAGTCAGCATCGACATGGCATATGACCAAGGTTGTCAACCCGCAGGTTGACCCGCGGGTCGACCCACTTTGACCCTGACCTGATGAGAAAAACGGGCCGCACACACCGCCGGGTCGACCGCTATAAGGTACCGGGTTGAAGGTCAAATTGTGTCATTTTTTTTCTTTGGTTTGCGAAATGCGCATATTTTCCGATTTTTCTTTTCACCTAACTCAATCTTTGGAATCCTAAGTTGAATATTTGAATATTGATATATATAAGTGTGTGTGAATTTTCACTTTATGCTAGATCTAAGTACGATATGTTATTTTGGTGTAATATTATATGTTATAACTCATATGTTAGATAAGATTCGATATAATTTATAAGGATAAGTACAATATAATGACTCTTTCCAAATTTCCGGGCCAAACCGGGCTAAAACGGTTGACCCATTAACCCTTGACCCACTAACGCGACCGGGTCCGGGTCAACCCGCGGGTTGACAACCTTGCATATGACCGTTAATACTTCACAAAATTCAAGGAAGTCCTCATATAGCCACCCATCCAATGAAGTCTTGATATAGGTATGGAGTGTAAGGGTGGTAGGCTATCCTTTCTATAGGGTGTAGGGGTGAAGAAAACAACCCGCAAACGGACCCACCCATCCAAACCCCGTCCAAACCCCCCTTATTTATCATAAAATTAAAGTTTAAGGTTGGGTGAGAGTTTTCTTTTGTATAACATGCCTTTATTGGGTTGGGTGTGGATTTTGAGTAACACAACCCGTAGAACCCGACCTAACCCGTGTTGAACTATTGTCATAAATGTTCGTATCTAAACATACTTGTGTTGTAAATAAATATATTTGTGAGAAAATTAAGATATCTTGTCATATTTTTCTTGTGGTTTCTCTAACCTAATACATTCTTCAACTTAAAATATAGACGTAGATTTAATATAAGCTATGATTCATGTAACATCTTTCTTGTGTACAATTTTAGAAGAACAATATATTAGGAATGTGCTAGCTTATAATCGCTTTAGCTTATTTCGACAAATATTTATGGAAAAACTAGACATATGTTGAAATAAATTGTATTTCATTAAAATGCAAATAATATTTATCCATATTGATAGTTTTCACCTTGACTTATTTATTTTAATTTTTAATTTTTGTATGATATTTTTGTAGTGTAGAATAGGTGCATTTATTGTGTTGGGTTGGGTTTTTAATTAAAAATATCTCCAACCCGATCCAACCCAATTATTAGCAAAGCATAGGGTTCTAATTTTTTGGGTGGGTTTGAATAATATTTTTCAAACCGTAGTAGGGGTTGCAGTCAGTCGGTTTCGTTTAGCCGAACTGAAAACCAAGTTACCGGTTAAACCGAGCCACCCCCTATAGCTGCCGACCACCGACCGTAAGAGAGGTCACGGTTAGTCGGCCAACGGACCGGTCGTTTCGGTTTTAGGCTCGGTTAGCCGGCCAACCGAAAAAATTACATTTTCCACAAAAAAAAAACTAAAAATTAATTAACAAAACAAAAATTCTCCACCACTCATCTCAATCCTTATCCTCCCTCTCTCTCCTTCCTTCCTCCACCAGACCACTTCTCTTCTCTCTCCTTCCTTCCTCCACCATTTCACACCCACCAAACCACTTCTTCTTCTCTCACCTTCTTTCTCCATGGATGAACATGCAGGGGTCGCCGGGGGCGGGTGCGTCGGTCGTAGCCACGTCAGCAGCGGGAGCCTCGGTGGTGAGGGCAGATGGGGAAGACACGTCGGCGAACCGGCTTCCGAGCTTCTCTCTTTCCTTATTATGCCTGGCGCCGAGCAGTGGAGGAGGCGGCGGGGCGCAGGGGGGCGGCGGGGGGTGCCGAGGCGTGGAGGCGGCGGGGCGCAGGGGAGGCGGCGCCGCGGCGGGGGGTGCCGATTTGATTCTCCATGACCTTGACTGTGGAGGCGGCGAGGCGGGTGACGGGCGGCGAGGCGCAGCGAGGCGCCGGGGAGGAGGAGGTCGTCGAGGCGAGGCGGCGGGCAGAGGCAGTCGGCAGAGTGTGTGAGGGTTGAGGGAGAACGAAGGCCAGCAGTGCTAGGGTTGGGAGGAGTTGGTGTATTTAAGAGTAGGCAAAATGACGTCGTTTCATCTCGGTCGGTTAGCGTCGGTTAGCCGGTTAACCAGCTTCGGTTTCTCGGCTAACCGCTTGACCACTGATCCCTTCCGTCAACCGACCGCCCCTCTGTTTTTTTGGTTTTCGGTTAGCCGCTAATCGGTGGTTAACGGTTTGACCGGCCGGTTAGCCTCTAACCGGCAACCGAAATGACAGCCCTAAACCGTAGTATATGGGTCGGGTGACTAAAATGACCAAACTCGAACCACCCAACATGTGTACACCCGTGACAGAGTATGCCTGTAGTTGAGGATGCTGAAGAAGAAGCTTAAACAAATCAACAATGAGTTCTATTCGGATATTTCTCTAAGGCAGTGTTATTAAAGCCGACTCGAGCCAATAGGTCGGACCATCAAAATCGGCACCCGGAGGCCAGACCGGCCCGAAACGTCTTACCGGTTTTTTTTATTTTTGGCCATCCACTGGAAAAAAAATGAAAAAAATTGACGGGAGGTGAGGCGACTGGAGTGGTAAGGCTCGGATTGTTGTCGACTTCGCTGCTCCATTCATCTATCAAATCGAGATCGCATAGGTGAATACCGCGAAGATGGTCGAGATGGTCGTCCTTTGGACATGGTGGCGGATCTGAGAACGCGGTGAGCGAGGTGGAGGAAGGGTGGGGGGTAGGATTTTGTGAAGAAGAATAAGGTGATGGCGGTGGGCGCGACGAAGACGGTGGACCTATTGTGCGCTTCCTGTCAGAGATTTGCCACAGGAGGCGGTGAGGCTGGATGTGGTGGCGGCAGGGTGGGGGGTAGGGTTTTGTGAAGATAGTAGAAAAAGAGAAGGATGAAAATTAGAAAAGTGTAAAGAGATTATTGTTTTTGAGAGAGAGTGAAGGTGAAGAAGGTGCGGCGGTCTTTGGGATGGGGTTGGTTAGGATTTTTTTTTTAAATATATATAATATGTAATATTACTAAATGGTACTTGGTAAATTTTATTGTAGTTATTAAATTATTAAATTGCTATCTTATTTGTCTTCTACTTATGATATTATTGTTTATATAAGGTACCGGTTTTTTAACAGTCAAATACCGGTTAAACCAATAAAGTGTGAGCCGTTCACATTACCGGGTCATAGTCCGGTTCGGTTCTGACAACATTGCTCAAAGGGCTAGAGAGGCTGAGAAGGACTTAAGAGAAGTACAAGAGCTAGCTTTCTTTAACCCTTCCTCTGACTTACTTGAGCAGGAAGCAAAGCTTACAGTTGACTGTCTGCTTTATCAGAAGGCTGAAGAGGGTTTTTTAGACAAAAAGCAAGGATCCAAGTAGTCTCAGAGGGTGATAAGAACAATGCATATTTCCATCAATCTTTAAAGATAAGGGAACACACAAGTACTTCGAGATCCTTCTCGTTTTTCTTGGTATTGGTCCATGTGCGGTCTTCGTGTCTCTAAACGACTGCGGAGGTCTCCCAGCGTCAGATACTTGAGGCTAGCTTTGAACTCCTTACACTCTGCGGTGTCATGGGTGGTGATTTTGGGCCAGTTGCACTACTTTTTTCCATATTGCTGCTCCTGACCGAGAGGCGCCTCCCATTTCTTTCCACCTCTTCTTTTCTCCCTTCCTCACTCTCAGTCAGTAGGAAATACATACCTTCTGTTGTCACGCTTTGAGTATCTGTTTTGATACGCCTTTCACTCCGGGAAGGGTCTTTTGCGTTGAGCGACTCCTCGCATGAGTATCAATCTGAGGGTATCCTTGTCGACTTCTATCATCAGCAGCCAATGCTTCCTCGAGCAATATCGCTCTCCGCACCACCTGATCCAACTCTGTCCACGAGGAGAGGATGGATTCCTTTTTATGACGGTTCTTATGAACTCAGTGATGTTCGTGGACATTGTGATATTGCTCGCAGCTACCACCGGGGAGATGCCTTATATCTCGCATGTGATTGCGTTCCATCGGTCGTAGAATTCCGTCAAGGGTAGGGATGTCAATCCAACCCGTAACCATGGGTACCCTACCCGACCGTCACCGGTCAACGAGGGTAATTACCCACTTTGACGGGTTAAGGGGCCGGTACGGGTAATACCCGGTTTCAAAATAAAGGGTAGGATACGGGTATGGTAATCAATAATATCTGCCCCGTTATACCCGCCCCGCTAACCAAAGGGTCAATTTCCCTTGAGAAATTTAGTTTATCTTGAGAAATTGAGTTTAGCTACCATTATTGATGATGAAGATGTAGACGATTATTATGTTTGTGTGGATTGTCGAAGCAAGAACAATTATTATGTGTTTGCTGTTTTTATTTGTGTGGATTGTTGAAGCTAGAACAGTTACAAGTATTGAGAATTTTTAATGGACAACAGTATGTAGGGGCATATATGTGTATAAGTTCATAGGTTAGGATTCGTACCCATGGTTACCCGAATATCCGTGGTTACCCGGTGGGTAGGATATGGTTATATAATTTTCATACCCGGTGGTTATTTGGTCGGGTATTTTAGAAGGCTCTACCCGACGGGTTAGGAGTTGGTATAGGGTAAACCCGCACCCGACCCTACCCATTGCAATCCCTAGTCAAGGGTTCCCTGTTTTCTCTGTATGCAATTTATAAGGACCGAGACGATGAGTTTGCGACATCGCTAAGACGCAAATTTCTTCAAGAACAGCATCGCGAATTGCTCAAAATTCTCAATTATCCCTTCCGGGAGGGAGGTGTACCACGTTCGGTATTGGCCGCTGAATGTGACTGGGAACGCACGACACAAGTCTGAATCTGACGCATTGATGAGCTGCATATTTAGCATAAGCGCACAAAGATGGTATGTGGGGTCCCATTGTATGTGGGTAGTCCTAGAGATGAAAAGTTAGGGGGAATCGGGGTCTTGAACAACTCTTTCGATAGAGGATTTTGAAGGACGTTCGGACTTTTTTGTTTTCCGAAGGTTGACCACAGGTGCTCCTCAAGAAAGTTGAGGTAGGCGTCTTCCACCTCGAGTCCCCCGCCCTCTATCTAAGCAAGGCTGTCAGGGACGTGGATGGTCTTCTATTTCTCTTCCCGCATTCTCCCCTTCAACCCTTCAGCGGGGTCTTCTTTTGCCTTCAGGAGCTGGAGGATTTGGACGAGATTGCCCTGCATGCTTGCGATTTGTTGGCCTTGACTTTTGACCACATCCTCTAGTGTCGTTTCATCTTTGATTCTCGGAGAGAGACCCTGAGGGTGTTGTTCTCGACCATTCCTTTGAGAAGGGTTTCAAACTCATCCCCCATCCTTTCTGTAACGAAGTCGTGTGCCCCACAGTGGGCGCCAAAATGTTAGGGCTTGATTAGTACCAGACGGTTTGTGAGACTCACGAGTTATGAATGATCTTTGATCGTGGGGGGCAGTCGCGTGAACCCTGCAAGAAAGTTTTTTAGGGAATCCTGGGACCTCCTCTGATACCAAAGTTAGTGAGAGAAAGTGATCATGTGTAAACAAGAGAGAGAGTAGTAGTTGGAACTTGGAAGTTAACATAAATGTTGTCCTTCAGGGGTATTTGTAATAACTCTGGTCGAGGTTTGGGTATTTAATGGCTTGTCGGGCATTCTGGGACGCCTCTGGTTTCATTAAATGTGTTGCTAGTACAAATCCTTGTCAGTCTTCGTACAAAATAGGTCAGAAGGTCGTTGGACCTTTATGTCTGGCGGTCTTGCCAAGCTTACGTGCCTCACTGTCGGGCGGTCACCTAGTGTCGAGTCAAAGATCTCCCCTAGGGCTTGTGATCTCTTATTTGGGTCTAGCCCGCTTGTTTTGTGGGCTTTAGTATCCATGGGCCTTAGGGCCCACATATCTCAATACTTGGCCCAACCATAGATTATCATGAATTGATCACAATGAAGACACTCAATGCTTACTATTTATTGAAATGTGTTTGGCAACAAGTGTACTGTCAGATATTTGGTGAAGCTAATTGGTCAATGTTAACTAATATCATTGTATAGACTCAATATCTGATGAACGATAGAACAGGGTTTCGTAATCGGAGGATAATTGACTATGCAATATCATGATAGGGCATGGTTAGGATGAGTTTACTTGATATTCTCCCACTTCCCCACTCACTAATATGATGTTCAGCAGCATAATTGTCCACTCTTGTATGATGTCTAGGATGAGTATTAGAACCAACTGAGTCTTTTTTTTAGTTGAGTAAAAAACTAAAAAGTTGCATATTTCATGAGTTGAGCTGACTGTGTTGAGTTTTAGAACCAACTTTGTCTTTTCCCTCTCATTTACTAAAGACTAAATGTGTGAGTTGGTGTTTGTAGGAATGGGTCGAGCTAAACGAAACCACCCAACCAGCATCCTCTAATGCCAACTTGAAGCATCCTCCCCCCAACGACAATGCCAAACCAATCAAGGACAGGCACATCAACCATTCTTCACCTCCACCACCAACGCCACAACAGCCGAAGGCTCAACTTGGAGGAGGGGAGCTGCACGACTTCCTCCAACTACCCGGCGAACATAGGAAGGCTATGGGATGCTTCTTCTCCTCCCATTTGGATAGCAAAGATGTTTTGATTGGGGTATCCTCGTCGTTGTCCCATATTCTCTGTTCGTTTGCTCAAAAAGTGGAATGAAAGTGGACGCCATGAATTCACATTTCACAAATTATGAAATTCATATACCATGCCATGAAATCCTTGATTCTCTCATTTGGTCGTATTCTTCCATTATCATTATACTTCTATATTTCATATCTGTCGCATTACATCTTTACAAAAATTGCTTCCACAAAACATTGTCAAATATTATTTATTCATTTCCATCACATTCCATGGAAACTTTCATGCATTCATTACCTTCACAAACGAAAAGGGAAAACTAATGTGGAAATATGGGACAACCAAAAGACACTCCACTTGACTTCTGAACAATACAACCAGTCTTTGCCCCTTGTCCACCATTTTCCAATTGACGCTTACTATAAATTGCCAACCCCAACCCTCCCCACCAAAACAAACAAACCATTACTGTATATAAGTTCTCTCCACCCGCCATTGATCAGTCCTTATGGCTTCAGGATTAGGCTTCCAAGTCCTGGCAACTCTGTCTCTTGCTTTGGCTCTCACCTGCCTCCATCCCACCCACGGTAAAAAAAAATGCAACAAATTACCCCCTACCCCTTACTTTTTACCCTTTTCTCGTCGGAAGAAGATTCCGTGTCGTTTAAGAGGATTTTCAATTGTCTTGTCGATGCGGTTTTGCTGCAGGGGAAGAAACGATCATAACATGCGAGAAACTGGAGCAAGGCGCGTGCGCGTACGCTGTCTCGTCGACGGGAAAGCGGTGCGTGCTGGAGAAGCGCGTGAAGAGGGGAGGGCAGGAGGAGTACAACTGCCGGACGTCGGAGATCGAGGCCGACAAGCTGAAGAACTGGGTGGAGACGGATGATTGCATTAAATCCTGCGGGTTGGAGAGGAAATCTCTGGGGATCTCGTCGGATACCCTCCTCAAGCCTGGACTCACACGCCACCTCTGCTCTACTCAGTGCTACGATGCTTGCCCCAACGTCGTCGACCTTTACTTCAACCTCGCCGCCGGTGAAGGTACCACTACTAAATAGATGTTGCCTCTTGGCCTATCGGCTGAAATGGATCTTTAATGGGCTTATTTTGTGGGCCTGACTCGCTTTGATTATTTGTCGCAGGGGTTTCCCTACCGAAGCTATGCGCGGCCCAAGAATGGAAAGGGCGGAGGGAATTGACGGCCGATATTAAGAGCTCAGGCGGCCTTCTTATTGCGCCGGGCCCAATTCAGGCGATGAGGTACATGGTGGCACCGGCATCGCCGCCGGTACCGGAGCAACCGCCACCACTGAGGCGGGAGACAGACAGTTTCGCCCCGGAGCCTATCTCACCACTACCAAGCTATTAGTTTATCCATCAACGGAGTGATGAAGCTTATTAAGCACGTTATGCGATTTACGAATTACGAGTGGGAGATATTAATTATATTGATAGAATTACGATGTTTAATTAGAGTATCAGCGAACGAAGGAATACAAAGAAGCAGCAGCAATGAGGATCCAATCTATTATGGCCGCTATGCTTCACTATAAAGACTTTGTAGTGTTTCGAATTATCATATCACCTATATAAGATTTAAATTTTATATAATTATATACCATCAGTGTCAATTTCATTAGATAACCTAGTAATCAAACTTATTTTAGGGATTAGCTAAATATACTAAATCATAGTATATTAAGAATTTGAGATAATCAACATCAGCAAGAGTTGGTGGTTAGTTTATGCCAAGAACACAACACAAACATGTGACACTAGTTGTAGTTGATGATATTTTAGTAGTATCAAATTAGTTGGTGGCTAATTTATTTTAACAATAAGACGACCATGTGTTAGTAGTTGCAGTATGCGTGTACCATGATGAGACTGTAGCTTGGAATATGCCTTGATTCCTTGTAAACTGACAAGAACACAACACAAACAAGCATTTGTTGAGGCGTGATAATAGAAAATGAATTTGACACTACTAAAATATCATCTGTAATTGTTAGTCGCATGCTTCTAATTAGATACGTCACAACGAGTTATTCTATAACTTGCTTTTTCTCGTGAATATATGTTCAAATTATTGACAATTAACGATGGTTAGGAATTACCTCAAAGGGTAAGCTTGTGATTTGCATACAGTGTTGAATCCTAAAGGCAAGCAAGTATCAGCAAAAATGTTGGCCTTCTGGAATCTGAAAGGGCATATATATCAAAATAGAGCTGATTGTCATTAGGGCCTAATTAAGATTACGATTAAGAGAATAACTGTACCATAAACCTTATTAGTCTCAGCAGACATAAGCATCACGAGGCATGAAACACTGCCGCGTGGCAGACAGATCAGCCCTCCACCAGACACCATCCAAATAGTTTTTGAAAAGTGATGATTTATAAATCGTCAATTTGAGTTTCCCAATGACCAATCCTTCATTTCAATTTGGCTTCTTCTTTCTTCCCCTTCAGCTCGGTGTCCCTTTTTTTTTTTTTTTTTCTTCTTCCACAAAAATGGCGACTCAAACACTCACCGGACTGCTGAAGCACGTCGTCAACGAATTCCCCGACCGCCGCGCCCTCTCCGTTTCCGGCTTTTTCGACCTCACCCACGCTCGCCTCGATGAACTCGTAGAACGCGCCGCCGCTCGCCTCACCTCCGCCGGCATCAAGCCCGGTGACGTTGTCGCGCTCACTTTCCCCAACACCGTCGAGGTATTACCTGTTCTAATTTCCGCCTCTGCTCTGTTCGCTTTGCGGTTGCGAATTTAGTTGGATTCTGGATAGGAAGAAGTTGCAGATTTGGGGATTTTGAACTTGCCTGTTTGGTTGCTGAGAAAATGCCAGAGAAAGAATCTGTGAGAAGAATTGGCTGTTTCTTAGGTATTCATTTTTTGTTTTTTTCTTGTGATATGATTGTGCAGTTCGTTGTGATGTTTCTGGCCGTGATTCGCGCCAGAGCAACAGCGGCGCCGCTCAACGCCGCCTACACGGCGGAGGAATTCGAGTTCTACCTATCCGACTCGGAATCCAAGCTATTGCTCACTTCTCGCGACGGGAACGCGGCAGCCGAATCCGCCGCTTTGAAGCTCCAAATTCGCCACGCCACCGCCGCTCTTTCCGTACAAGATTCCGAGCTCGCTCTCTCTCTTCCTCCGTCCGAGTCGGGACCCAACTCGCTGGACCAGGTAGTTAACGAGCCCTCCGACGGGGCGCTCTTCCTTCACACCTCTGGAACCACCAGCCGCCCAAGGGCGTGCCATTGACTCAGCTCAATTTAGCCTCTTCAGTTCAGAACATCAAATCAGTCTACAAACTCACCGAATCCGACTCGACGGTGATTGTCCTGCCATTGTTCCATGTCCACGGCTTGTTAGCTGCGCTACTGAGCTCATTAGCAGCCGGAGCTGCCGTCACTCTTCCAGCTGCAGGAAGATTCTCGGCTTCAACATTCTGGCAAGACATGCTCAAGTACAATGCCACTTGGTACACAGCAGTTCCCACCATCCACCAGATCATCCTCGACCGTCATGTTAGTACCCCGGAACCGGTTTACCCCAAGCTTCGTTTCATTCGGAGCTGCAGCGCCTCCCTCGCCCCGGCGATCATGGCTCGGCTCGAGGAGGCGTTTGGGGCGCCGGTTCTGGAGGCGTATGCAATGACTGAGGCAACACATTTGATGTCGTCGAACCCTTTGCCGGAAGATGGGCCACACAAGCCCGGATCGGTTGGGAAACCAGTGGGACAAGAGATGGCGATCCTGAATGAAATTGGTGAAATCCAAGGTCCCAACTCGAATGGTGAGGTCTGTATCAGGGGTCCTAATGTGACCAAGGGGTACAAGAACAATCCTGATGCTAACAAGAGCGGATTTCTTTTTGGGTGGTTCCATACTGGAGATCTTGGATACTTCGATTCCGATGGGTATTTGCATCTTGTGGGAAGGATTAAGGAGCTTGTCAACCGTGGAGGTAACCTCCATTCCCTTTTGATTAATTGCTTACTTTTAACTTCCTAAAGAAGGTCATGACTTCTAATCAACAACTGTGAGTTGGGTCTTCCTCAATTATTTCCGTCTTGCTCTAAATGTCATTCCTTTATAAGCCACTAAGCAGCGGTTGGGTGATTCATAGTCTAGTACACCAAAAACGGATACTTTTAGGCTGGTTCACAGGAAAGTAGAGTTTACCACCTCATGCTCCCTCTACTTCTAGTTGATGCTGACAAAGAAAGGTTTCTTGGCCCCATATGCAAGATGCTTTC